>OY728162.1:1536956920-1541956920 GCA_963277665.1 Viscum album | reverse complement strand
TTTTCAAGACATTCCATACCACAAAATTGAATTTTAATGGGATATCCATGTACAACACTATCTCCACCGGACATCTTGGAAATTTATATCCACATTAATTTTAAATAATCCTCCACCTTAGAAAACACATGTGGTGGAACCCAAAAATTCAAAATTGTTTGGATAATTATTAAGATTATTATTCTCTTTAACCACCCTCTAGTTCACATTTAGGGTTTCATTAATGAATCCAGGGTGTTCACTTTCCCCAATAAAGAAGATATCTAAAGTGGGAAAAACTGGAAAACAGAGAATCATTCATAACTAGTTCTGCTTCCAGTACCTTATTCAACCCTTTTAAATGATCCAACAAGCATACCAATGAAAATTGAAAATATAGGGATGCACCATTAGACAGATAGAATAGGTTTTTTCATTATTTATAGTAGAAATCCGATAATTGAGTTGAATGTTTTTAACCCATACTGACTTTTCCATTATTATCTTGCATGAATGTTGAGCAAGGATCCCTATCAATGTTATAGACATATTCCATATGTTAATTTCCCCCTCCTATAGGGGTTCATCCAACAACTTCCATGGTTCCAAATGATGTTTCCCATCCATTATGGTGTCCGATAAAATGACCAAAATTTTATCTATTTTTGAAATCACATTTTTTTCACATTCAACATAGACAATACATGTATTATTATAGATGAAATTATATTATTGAAAAGAGTTATACACCCTCCAATTGAATGGTTATTTCTCTTACAGTTCAGGATTAACCCCATGATCTTATAAATTACCTCATCAAAGTGATGAATAATAAGTTTCATGGGGGACATTGAAGAACCCATGTAATTCATTGGAAAAAATTACTATTTTCATGTCCAATATGATTCCCATAGAACTTACCATCCTGTCCGAGCATATATTAGCACTCAATAAAAATACTTATTCATGTTAACATCTTCCCCACTCCATGAATAGTACACCTACATCACCTCATTGATCTCTTAAATATCAATTATACATCCATTGATTGATATGCTAGTATCATAAGCCTACATCATGTTAGAGATGCCACAATCTATGAGTCAACTACTATTAGAGAGGATCCTACTATAGCTAATATACAAATTTATGTATCGGAATAACACATCTTGATCTATAGTAAATAAGGATGGGGAGAGGGGGTCAAATTATTTAACACATCGAAAAACCTTGAAGATACTAGATGATTTACCCATGAAGAAAATAGATAACCAAGAAGAGTTGAAACATTCATACCTGAGGCCAAAAGCACAGTGCGAAAACCCCATACAAGTATGACCTCTTAACAAAAAGCTCTATACGACCCTATCAGAAGCCTTTTTGATGTTCTTTTTGATGAGTAGGTTTCACGCATAGGCACTAGTTTCACTAATTACCTATTGATCCACACAAATTTACCCTTGAATATTCCAAACGATAAAAAATGTGATGTTACTCTGCAATCCAATCTTGGAGGAAAGACATCACTCTATAATTGAGGATGCATGTCAAATATTTATAGGGATGATTAAACAATTTGATGGGGAATTAATTATTTTAGGATTGAGGATCATTAAATTTCAGCACCGTGATGATAATTATGGATCATACAATGAGTGTTTGACTCCAGACAAAAATTCATTCTTTTACAAAATGATCTAGATCACTTTTCACCACATCCCATGATGATATGTAAAATAGACAGGGAAACCATTGGGGCCCGAAACATTTTTTAGGTCAAGGGACCAGACTACATCCTAGACCTCCTTTGTTTATGTTTCATTTATAAACATTTTATTTTGGTCTATATGTTATATTATGTGATTTATAATATATGAAATTATTATAATAATGGTTAAATTGAAATCATAAAAGTTTTTCTCATGAAAATATTCCCCCCTTTTGAAATTTCACCCATGTAATTTTGGTTACAGAAATAGGTGATGGTACGTTTCCATCATTTCATCCTCTGGTTCAAAAGATTCTTCTCCATAATTATGGTTCCTCTAATACAATTTGACATGGTGGGTTGACATGCTATGTAGAGCCCTATCTCTCTGATCCGAAATATTTACTGGTTATTCCTCAAAAGTGAGATTATCTTCTAGTTGTACAAAATAGTAGTATTGTACATGTGAGGGTTGTATTATGTAGATTCAATAGAGAGATACATGGAAGACATCATTAATTTGAGTCACACTTCGTGGAAGTGAAATATGTTATGCCACTACTCCTATAAGATCAAGGATCTTAATGTGGTCAATGTACCTTAGGATAAGCTTCGCTTTCATTCCAAACTGCATGTATCTCTTCCTTGGTGATATTTGAAGGAAGATATTTTCTCCAATGTCAACTCCAAGTCCTCTAGATGGTTTTCATAATAGATATTTTTTCATCACTGAGAAGAATTGATTTATTGTTGGATAGCTTGAACCGTCTCTTTCATCTCTTTCATAGGATCAGGTACAAGTAACTATCATTATCCATCTTCATAAGAAATGTTTGGAATTATACATAGATTTACATAGAGAGAACCATAAGGATTTATCTGGATACTCGAGTGGAATATGTTGTTTTATGATAACACATCCAATTGAAGATGATGATTAAATACTAATTTAAATTCCTTTCTGTAGGCTCTTAGCATCCTCTTTTTCGAAAAGTCCTTTCAGATTAGGAATCGATTTGGGGGTGATATATCGTGCAGAAATAGAAATAATTAATCAAATATTTTTGAATAATACTCAAGAATTTAGTTGTGAACCTTTGATCACAATAATAAAAATTGAGGGTGGAACCCCCTATAGTCTAACAACTTCCTTCACATTTATTTTATCATGATTTTCAAGTGATATATCTTCTCAAATAAAGTTAAAATGGGTAGTCCTGGGGAGTCATTCCCCCAAAACTAGTCGAAAATTGTTTATTTTGGATATCTTCAAGTCACCAATGAAAATTTCCATAAGGACTGACAAAAAGGTAACTGTTTTTTATTTTTTATTTTTCAAATAAAAATAAATAAAACAGCACAATCCGATCACGGAGGTCTGAAATAATGCATTCTGAGTGCATCACATCATACAATAATTTTACAATCATTTAGGAGAGAACTCAAACTAGTGTTTAAAATGAGACAAGTAGCAACCATAACCTTTTTAGAAATATTATCTACTTCATCAATAACTTACATAAATGTATGTCTGACCTGAGTATCCGGATTGATAACCCTTTTCCATTTCCTTATGATATAGAATATCTCATATATCCAACTGGCCATTCCTTCATAAAAACCAACCTACATAGCTGAGTCTGATTTGACTTCTGAGATCAAGAAACCGAACAGTTTTCATAGTAGAAGACCTGAAATCAGAGCACTAACCTCTGCTTATATGGTGTCCCCTTCCCCATATAATGAACTAAATCCTAGAAACACTGATATGTTTCTCTCACAAACTAGGAAACCTCTAGACATAACCCCTACCAAATATTATCCTTCCAAATTTAATTTAATCCCTAAAACAAGAGGCCTCCATTTGATCCATTGTCTATGGTGGGATCAGTTACACTCAATTTAGGGGAAGAGCCATAGAATCTTGTAATGAAGGAAGGTCAAGGATGGCATGCTAGGAATAAGAGAGCCCATATCCGTAGCCTGTAGATTCATGAAAACCTAGAATAATTGGTGTGAATCATTCCTACTCTCTAGATTTATTCCTAGCCTCCCAAATCTACCAAAAACATAAAAAATACCTTTGGATAAAGATTATGTGGAGGGTAGTTCCTCTTAGGGATCTAAAACTATCGTGAGACCTAGGCCAGAATTTTATTGATTTTAATGACTACACAACCCAAGTATTTCTTTAAAGCATAAATTTTCATAAAAAATATAGTCTCCAATTATTGGTAATGTGGGTACAGGTGTAGTGATCACCATTTTATTTATCTCCTTAAATCATTCCTCACTTTCATCCATTAATACATTCATTTCCACTTTCCAAGTTAACATAGTTAGCACGATAGAAAATCTGGAAAACTTTCCTACCAAACGTTGATAATACCCTATTATGACAAGATAACTAAGGATTTCATTCATAGTAGAAGTATTAGGTCAATCCAAAATTTCCATTTTTTGAATGGTCTGCAGAAATTAACTCACATGTGATCACATGTCCCAATAATGTGACTTTCTACATGAAATTTTCATAGTCGATGAACTTGGAATACAACTTCTTCTTCCTTAATATGCCCATCACAAGCCCTAGATCATCGTCAAGATCCTCCATGATCATGGAGTAGATGAGAATATCATCAATAAACACTACCAAAAATTTGTCAATGAAATGTCTAAAGATTCTATTCCTCAAATACATGAATATTGCAGGGGAATTAATAAGCCCTTTGGGAATAACTTGAAACTCATAGATCCCATACCATATAAAGAAGATAGACTTATGAGTATATTAATTCTTCACCTTTATCTTGTTTTATCTTGAATGAAGATCCATCTTTGAGAATTAATGAGATCCTCGTAGATGATTGAACAAGTAATCATTCCTTGGAAGTGGATGCTTGTTCTTAATGTTGATCTTGTTGAGATCCTGTTAGTGGACACAAAACCGCATTGATCCACCGTTTTTTTATTATAATGTGATCTGGAACACCGCAAGGAGATACACTAGAGCATATGAATCCTTGTCCAAATGATTTTTAGCTACATATTCAACTCATCCAATTAAATTGAGGAAATATGGTAAGGGAAATTATAGATAGGAGTATCTCCTTGTATGAGTCATATTGATAACTCCACCTCACGGTTTGGGTGGAGTCTGGGTAACTCTTTGGGAAATACATCACTATATTACATCGAAATGAAAATTTTTTCCATGTTGATACCATCCTTTAGATCATCCATTTGATCAAGGAATGATTCTTTACATGTAATCAACAACCACACCATTTAAGGTGTTTCAATGGAGATTTTGTATTTACCTTGAACTTATAGAGCAACATGGTATGGTTCAGAATATGAAAAAGGAATTAAATTTTCCAAAAAACACTATGTGGGATCGATATAATGAGCGATAAAACATCCCCATTATAGAATCAATTTCATCAAAAGTAAGTATCATGAATGTTTCTAGAATAATATTCCAACATACTCCAATCGGAGAGGTGTCCATAACATGGGATGTAATGATAACCCCACTAAGAGTTTTTTTGGATACCTCTGCTTCATGGTTTCAGGGATTTGAATTTACTGTTCTATAAAATTTTAAATATATAAAGGAATGTGTAGAACTTTTATTAAATAAGACTCATTCCATTATTGATTGAATAGGAATTGTACCTTGTACAACATTGTTTTTTCACAACTTCAGTATTACTGATTGAATAAGCCATCCATTGTTCCTTTGGCATTTGGGTATCATGATGGTGATTACTATCGAGGAATTGAGAGTTAGTTCATTTTCACGATTAGTGACAATTATACCAATAGTTGTAGCATTGGACAATGAGTATTTCTAACCTTTCCTCTAATGTATCTACAATATTTTTTATGTCTCTTTGACATTCATGAGCTTTGTGGCCTTCTCTCCCATAATTATTGAATTTCCCCTTCCCTTTGTGGCTATACCTAGAATTATTCTTATCACATTTTTGAAATGTGATTGCTAAATATTTTTGCACACTATTTTCATGAGATCCTCTAGATTGGAAGTCCATCTTTCTTTTCATGTAATGATTGAAATGGGACCATTCTCAAAACATCATGTCCACATTGAGAGATCATCAAACAAAATATTCATAAATCCCAATGTCTTGATTTTATAGAGACTTAAAAAGGTGTTATTTTAGAACACTAATAAATATGTAAATTTATATATAACCATTGATAATAAATCCCAAATAATTCCTTTTAATCCTTGTGAAATTTGTCTCATAGGTCATGAAAAAATAACCTTCCTTTTTCTTCATCTATATGAATTATCTCTCCATATGTGTAAAAAGAGATCGAGGGAAATACATATTATGTAGTATTTTCTTAAAATAATCCCAAAACATCTCTTCAATTTAATTTTTGGTTTGGTGTTCTTATTCAACACCCACCATTGGTCGGCCTCTCCATCTAGATCATAAATGGCCAGAGTCACTTCCTCTATCTCAGAATAGTGAAGCACAAAAAAGATCTTATCCATTGAGTTGACCATAGATTTTGTCACTAGTGGATCATAACATCCACTAAATATCAGTGGTCATTGCCGCATAAAGTGAATGATAGACTATTGATCCCTCTTAGTTGAAGGAGGAAATTTCACATTATTTTGGTTACTGTTCATAGCCTGAGAGAGATGGGTAAGCATCACTATAATATTTTGAAATCCACCACCAAAGGCATGGGTATGTTGTTCAGGCAATCAATGGATTCCCCCCAACATGGGTTGTTGTCGTAGTTTCTCCTGTTTTCTATTATTTTCAAAACTAGAAAAGGTTATGAAAAATGACAAGTATGTAATTCATGAATTAATAATCTATTTCATGGTAAAATTAAGTCTCAAGTAATGTCTTACTGGATCCCCGTGTTAAAAGGGTTTCTTCTAAAAACATTTTTGGGTGCTTACTTATACATATTATCATAAAAATTGTTTCCAATTAGTTTCTATATTCATAATTCAAAAATTAACTATATTGAGATCTGAAACCACCTATCAACCCAGATTTTCATAAATTACATTTTACATCATTTTGAAGTCAAACAATAGAAAAGAATTACACAACAATGATCCAAAGGATTAATGTATTTGTAAAATTAGGACCATACATAAATTTCATTATAATAAAAGATAAACATTTACTTAATTCATTCTTCTCTAGAATCTTATTGTCCCTCATGCACTTGATAGTACAGGTAACCACACGAGGATATACATCAATGAAACGGTTGATCTAAAAGCTGGGTAAGAGTATAGAAAAGTACATGAATCAATATTACATGGTTTGGAAATAATAATTATAATATCATCATCATAATAATTAGATAAATCATTATATAAATTTATGGAATGTGACAATTCATTAAAATTAAACATAATGCCTTAGTGGTCAACTACAACACATTATTGTGAACAAAGCTATCATTTTGTTCACAAATATTTCATTATATATCATGAGTCTCATAACATTAAACAATGTTTTGGAGTGATATATAATTTTAAGTTAACCCATAACATCAATACATTTACATTGCGCTATAAAATATTTGGCGCACCCATCACATAATAACATTTACATTGGCATGCATGCCTTATAGAGTATATATCAGTAATGGATATAAAATAACCCATGGAAATAATGTTTTTAAATAAATAATGCTTTAAAGGATAAAAATTTGTGTGCCCAAAATAATAATGGAATAAAATACTTAGTATATGAATCATCCATCTTTAGTGAGGAAGAAACAATATCAAGAGAAGTAAAACATGCTTTTTTATAAGGAAGATATGTTTTGGAAAAACATTTTATTTTGTTATAAAATCAGACTAGAAGTGTGTATATCTAGAATCAAAATGGTATATATATATAAATGATATTTAAAGTTAATTAATGGAACCTTTATACTGAAAATAGAGTTTAACAGTGAAACCAAAAGGAAGATAGTAGAATTCGAGAATCCCCTTATCTTATATTTGACCTCTCTCTTCTTTTTAATATCCTAGAAAATCAAATTAAATCAAATTAAATTCCTTAATTTAAAAATAAACATCCTTTTATACATGAATTTTATTCATTAATATTTTATCAAGTTCAATTATGGGCTTTTCGATGAGTTATATAGTTTATTTGCATTGTTCGAGGGAGTTAATCTTCATGGTTTTTAGGATTAGTTTATTTGAATATGAGTATTGAAGTTTCTGTAGAATTTGTATGATTCTCCAAAATTTAAAATATATGTTTTTAATTAAAATCCATTGGTTTAAATGTTTTTTATTTTTCATTTGGTTATATTTTATGAGGATGAATAATTTACTAAATATTTAATTAATATAGTTTGGGTTTATTTTGGTGGTTTTTGTCAGAACAAAATCAATCTATTTTATCGTTTAGTCTTATTTGAATATTTTAGTTATTGAACATAAAAAATGGTTATAAATTATACTTTAAAGTATATAATAACAATTTATAGTGGTTTTATGAACAGAATTAAAGGTGTTCAATGAAGACGGAAATCCATCATCCATTATACTTTTAAATTAACATGTTACTTGCTACGATTTCTATTTTAGATTAAAAGAGAGATAAAATATTTTGATGACGATTCATCCATTAAAATGATATTATTATCATATATAAATGATACTGGAGTTACAATGAACATTTTGATAGAGTAGGAGAGGAGATAATAATAATAGAAAACAAAATTAAATGAAATTAGTTGAAAAAGGAAGATGATTTTACTGATTAAGTATATAATCCTTGCGAACCTCCATAGGGAAAATGTTTTTCTCTTATGATGAGACCAAGGCATCTAATAAATGAAGGGGGAGGTTTTTAAGATACCTGAACATAATTTGGAAATGTATCAAAGATTGATAGGTGTGAGGAGAAGATGTAGTGAGGGGTTCTATTTATAGTGGATGAGAGGGTTGTTTTTTCATTATTTTATTCATTAGTTTAACATTTTGCTTGATACTATGAATATTTTGAGAATTATAACTAAATATATAAAAATATTTAATTATTTTTTATATTTTTGGATTTCATAATCAATAAATCATTCATGACTCAATAATTCTTATATTTTTATTTTAATGAAAATTATCATATTCTACTATTCACCAAAAATTCATATTGTTTCAAAAAAATACAAAACATTCATCCTATATTTAATTTACATGGAGAATTAAATAATATAATCAATTATATGAAAATAATTTTCTATGTATCAAAAATGTAATTTTTAATTAAAATCATTATTTACATAAATAAATAAATATTTCACAATTAAAATAGATGTTCTAATACATTGAAATATTAATTTTAGTCTCAAAAAATCATATAATTATCATATGGAATGAAAATATATTTTTATGAATACATTTTATGAAAATTTATTTTATTAATAAATTAATAATTTATTTGTAAAATTATAATTAAATTTTTATGACTTACAAAATTAACAACACTTAATTTTTCATTTTGAAAACATTTATTTACTAATGTAATGAAATAAATATATCATATTTTTACTCATAATATACCTATTATTTATAATTTCATTTGATAAGTTACTATTCTATTTGATGGATTACTATTCATAAGGGTCATGTTGCTATTCCAATGGTCAAGATACTATTCCCTCAGTATTGGTTCCTTATTTTGTAAAAATACCAATAATTTCATGAATTCATCATTTAAAATCTATTTCTTGTGGCCCATATGTGATTTATTGTGATTTATAATATATGAAATTATTATAAGAATTGTGTAAAATCATTGATAAAAGTGTGGGTTGTTACAAATATAAACCTTACTATGATCATAATGTTTAGATAATGATGTATGGATAATGATGTGTTTCATATAAATAAGTAATTCGGATGGTACTGATTACCTTGGAGCAGATTAATGATTTTTTGAAAAATTTGGTTTATGATATCTTGGATGGAATTTATGATTTTTTGGGATTTATGTAATACATATAGTAATATGTGTAATAAAGAATAATAGATGTTTTAAATAAGGATTTATGTTTATTATAATTTTTAAATAGAATATGTGAGAATATTAATCACAGATTTCATATGTGATAAACAAGAGATACTTTATGATATATTGAGGATAAATGAATATATTGTTTTGATAAATTTATTAGATTTTTTTTCTAAATTTTTTAAATGTCAATTTTCAGAAGAGTTATAAGGTTAACCATTTATGAAATGGTTTATGTTAAGCTTAGAATGAGATTTTAGAGGATAAATTATTATCCCTCAATATGTGTACTTATGAATACTAGATAACCATTGTAAACCATTTTTTTTTTGGTGCTATGACAGATAGAATAACCTATCATCATATGGATCTCATGATTTGATTATGCGTTAGGAATGAAAATTTCAACACCATCACATGGAGTAAGAGATGAAGGGTAAATTGATCTAGTAACAATGAAATGATGAAAACGTTCTTATGAAATGTAATGAAGTATGTAATCATCTAAACAAACCAAAAATCTTGGGAAAGGAACTTGAAAAAAAAATATTCCAGTAAAATCATTTTTGATGAATTAAATGGTCCCATAAATCATTAGAGATTTATGGCTTTGTTATTGTTAGTTACCATTCTCCAGGCCATGCTCTATATCATTCTCCATCAGAACATGGTAGTTATATTTCCTTTCGAAGTTCATTTTTTCACTTGACGACTATGTTTTCATATGTGGAAATCTAATTATGAGTTACTTATGGTAATGTTTATGTTTCCATCTTTCCCATTAAAATTTTATTTTAGTCATAATTTTAACGATGTGGGTTGATATGAAATGAACTTTCTACTATTAAACCTTTGATTAACCCAAATAATTCCAAGGTATAAATTCATTTTAATGGGGGTATAATGTAAAAACCCATGTTTTTATGAACAATTTTTAGTATAAATTTAATTTAATTGATATGTTTAATTATATGATACAAAAACATAATCTCCCACAATACAGAACACTGACATAGCTTGTGTTACAAACAACATTAAGATTCATTAAAATATCATTTTATTTTTTTAATTATTTAAATATGACAATGAAAACCAAGTAGTTAGATTGGTGGATATATACAAGATTAACAAAATTATTAATTTTTTTTTACAAATGTGAAACTCTAACAAAAAGCGGGAAATGTTTTTTTGATAACTATTTAAATTTACATAGATGTGTTTTATAAAAATAAATAGACAAACCACTATTATTGTATTATATTAATGAAATATATTAATAATTTATATTCAATATAATGGTTAATATATATCTTATGTGTTTTCTAGACATTATATAACAACAAATCTCATTTTTCTATTAAAAGATGTATTTTCTAAAAATTTATTTTATCCCTTTTGATGGAACACATATTTTATGTCTATTTGATTGAGAAATTTATAAATTTTATTTGACAAAATAATCTTATTATTTTAAAATTGTATATGAAAATTTACATTGGGTGTACTTTTGGTATTTTGTTGAAAAGGTTCATCTTTTAAAGAATTGTGAAGACAATACTGAATTTTAATTGAAAATAGATTTTGACATAAAATTAATATATATTTTTAAATTATGTTTTAGATTATTTTATATTTTATTAAGGTCATAGGAATCGATTTTACATTTAATTTCAATAAAAAATATATCAATATTTTTGACATTTATTATTTTAAAACTCATTTTCTCATTCCATCAATAATATTAAATATTTATTAATTAATGAAACTTCTATGGTTCATTTTTGAAAATTTGATTCTATAAATAAAATAAAAATCTCCAAATTTTTTAAATAGGTCACTTTTATTTTTGTACAATTTGAATAGTAAGATTTTTAAATTTTATTACTACAGTTATATGTAAATCAAATAAGATTAGGGTAAGAATAATATTATAAGTATTATAAAAATTACCTAAAACATTCCAAAATATTAATGTATGAATTTATTTTGACCATTAACCCATAATGGTATAAATAAAAATAATTTTATGAACACTTATCCGTGAATATGACTTTGATATAATTAAGATCATAGAGAGTGACAGAATTTCACATTCTGACTTTTAGTAAGAAAAATATTTTTTAATATGTAGTTAAATAGATGATATGATAGAATATGTATATAATTTGTAAATTTAATATGATTAAATACACCAGGGATTTTTTTTAATTTTTAGTGAAGGAAGAATTATAATAGTTAATTACACAATGATGATACAATAATAATTCATTTAAAGAAACAATCAATTAAGTGATATTATAAACAATAAAATAAATATAATATTAATTATGTAAGGATCCGTATCAATTTTGTAGCATAATATGTGGTATTAGAAGTGTATTAAATTAATTTAATTTAAGTTATCTTTATGAATTTATTTTCGTATAGTCAATGTAATGAATAGTGTCCATGTTGACACTAATCATATTTTATGAAAATAATATACTATTAAACTAGTAAAAATTTATAAAAAAACTAATTGAGGATAAAGCAGTTAAACTATGGTCTAAAATATAATATATTGACCATTTATAGTTTAATTTACACCTTATAACTAAAAACCCACCTTTTAATATTGAAAATGTTGTTACCATAGTTTAACCTAAAATAAGTAATCAAATGGTTAATGATAATGATAAGGGTTAAAATTTTAAAAAACATTTATAAAATCTATTGTTTTATGGTGTCACAAACTAATCCACATTAGCTATGAATTTATTTCCATTAAGAGGTATTTGGATTCATATTTAATTATTATAACATAATACACAGAGAAATTCATACTCTGCCCCTCACATATAGTATATAAGGACACCTCCTTCCTCATCCAACTTCACCACATTTATCCTTATAGAAAAACGAATATATAAAAAATTATATTTTCCACATCCCTAGAAACATTCATGTGGTTTAGGTCTTTCCAATTGACCAAATCTATTTTCCATTAATGGATATACAAAGGATCTATTCAGAAGAATATGTAATTTCTCTAACCGATCACTCTATTTTTCCATTATTCTTTACCAAATATGGATAATATATATATATATATATATATCAAAAAATAATAAAATTCTTATCCCCCATATTCTGAGATTCTATTATGATTATGAATATTCCATTTTAATTATGAACATCCCATTTCCCATTGAACATGATGTGAACGTATTACTCATGCATAAGTACGGCTTACCATCTCAACATAGCAATACAATTAATTTTATATGACCCTATTATTTGAGTGTTAATGACGATGGATTTAATGTTTATATATGATACATATGACATGATTACACTTATTTAATGATAATATCATATCTACCTTTTTATTGTCTAATCATTTATGGAAATGACAAACTCACTCGTGCATATATATGGATAACCATCTCCATGATGTGATGTGATTTATTTTTAAACTATCATTTAAAATAGAATTAATAAGTATTAATTTAATGAATATATATGTTATATATAACATAAAAATTATTTTTAATCTATACACTAATATTTCTTTTAATATGATATGAAAATTGAAAACAATGGTCTTGTGTACGTACGGCTTAACATCTCCATGAAGTGTGCATTTTGTCTTCTATCTTACACTTTTATGAATCACCTATAATATATACTTATATATGGAATCAATATCATGTTCATCATTCTGAATATGATGAAATATGGTATAATTTATAGGACTAATACTAACATGTCATCACATGTATGTAAAAAAATAGTTCTTGCCTGTAACATAACTTTTACATGGAATTGATAATTATCAAGTAATATAATTTCATAAGTAAATCATATATGGTATTATATATGTTAATATGGTTATGTGTTAGATTTATAATAAACATATATTTCTTATACATGCATTTTGTATTTATATAATTTGAGTTAAGACCTATGGTAAGAGATTTTTGTCTCACTTTTATTTCCATGGGACACCAGCCTGATACAATACTTATTTTTTTGATGTTTTGTATATATATATATATATATATATATATATCCAATTATGGTATATTATGATACATATTCTAAATATTATGGAATTTTAATATTGATATAAATTTCTATCCTTAATGGAGAATATGATTCTACTGATTATGATGTTATAAGTATTTATTCCAATATATTATCAATATTCATGATTGTTTCACTTTAAATCCCCATTGGGGAATTTTTATCATCGACAACCATGTTTTCTAAAAAAATAAAATATATTTTTAATATTATATTATGAATATTTGAAGTTATTTTTTTCAAATTTATTTTTTACTAAATGGTTTGAAATGATTCGTTTTTGTCATATCTTAAATGCGGTTTTTTTGTGACATTTTCAAAAAAATTATGTAAGGTATGTTTTTAACTTATATGGAATTAATAGAATTTATTGGTATCATAAATCCATCGTTATTTGAATGTAAAATTCAAGGTTTTATGGATTTTTTATAAGAATTATTTTCCTTTAAAATTTTATGTCTATTTATTAAAAAATACATTCATAATTGAAATGACATTTTCCCCAAGAATTATTTCAAGAAACATTTTAAAAAAATTCCTTCAAAGATAACATCATTTGATGTTATTTATTCATTACTACTGATACAGAAGAAGGATATAATTAATATTCTTTCTCTGAGTGGTTTATGATAATGAAGGCAAGATATTTATGAAATTTATTTATATACATGAGTTATTTTATGATGAAGTGTTTATGAAACTAATTTCATTAAATGGGTTCAATGATAGTGAAAGATTTGTGGTTACATGGAACAAATATGTATAGTTTCATTAAGTTATGGGTTGCAAAATAATCTCCCTATAATGAAAAAGATTAATGAATTATTTCTCATTATATAGTGAAGGGAAACACGTCAATGTGGTTGATTTGTGATGCCAAACTAGTCTATGTGCTTGATCTGTTAGTGAAATAAGTGATAAGGCTTGATCTGAGAGTCATGGTAGTTAATAATGACATTTTTAATTATTTTATATACTCATGATTCGGAACACAAATTTATGACTTGAATATATCATTCAATTATGAATTATGATGATGATTCATTTATAGGGTTCATGGTAGTTTTCAATTTCATAACTCATGTTTATGATCCAAGAAAATATGGGAATGGAAATTTTACGGTATTATCATGATAAGATATCCATATTTATTATTTTATGATTTATTAATATAATAAATTGATGTATTTCTTGTTTACTATTATTGAGGATCATATTTCACCCTTTTATTATGTTTCCATTCCATAGAATATAAATAATGTTCTTATGTATGGGTACATAATAGGATTATATTTATATGAGATATTGAAGATATTTCTCCAAATTGGAAGAATGTGTTATATGTTCTATAAGTAACTAAACTATTATGATCCCAATCCTTTTGTTTTTGTGCTATAATGAATATTTTTCTAAAAAGATGTAATATCCATGTATGAAAATACCGATTCATTATATGATAAACCCAAGATAGATTTTTATGAAAGATAAGAACACTATAAATTAATAATTAATCCATTAAAAGTTATGAATTCACCTGTTATCATTATGGATCAAGTGAATAGAGTGACATGAGCTATCTCAGGATGACCAGAATCATCAACTGATCTGGAAACAAATTAAGGCCTCTAGCGCACCTCCCTATATACTAGAGGATGTCCACTAGTGGTGAGGGACTAAATGGATACAATGGGGATACTATACTCTTATATCAGAGTTAAATAAAAGTATAAATAAACTAAATACATAAAAACCCCTGAACATTATAGTATACATTAAGAAATATATAAAATTAAGAAAATTGTAATAATCGGACTGCTGAATATAGTATCATGGGAAAAACATATAGTCATTGGTTTCCCACTGGGATAACCATACAGAGAAAATATAATATAGAAAATAAATACACAAGACTCTACTAAAACTCTATGTAGAACCATGAAACATGTCTTCATGGCTGCTGAACAACTACTTCCCAAACCACAGATTCAACCTGAGAATTCCCACACAAATAGAAAACATTGGACCTCCACCCAACCAGACACATCTAATTCTCAACCTAAAAGTTGAACTTTGGTATGCACACACACCGTGGTGAATGTTTTAGTATGTTTCCTAGAAGCATATTTTGTGTTCTTTATATTAACCTATATTCATAGTTTTAAATATTAATAAACTCTTTATTACATCATGATTATTATTCTACATAACATTGTATCTTATAACTTCATAAGAGTAACATTCACACTAACAGGTAATTGTCATTCCCCATCATGATGATAACCCCGAATTTCAAGATCATTATTATTAAATATATATTCTATAGATAAATAAAATAATTTGAGGCGAACGAATGATTTAGACTATCATGGGATGAGAGTGAAAGGTCTTTTATGCATCTTCTCGTGCTGTATGGCCTTGTTAAAATCCATTATAAAATATTATGAGAAAGATACTTGTTAGTATGGATTCTAAATTTATATGTGTCATTGGATGTTCTTATCTATGGATGTATGTATTTATCCTTATAATTTTATTTTATTATTAATTATTATATTAATTTTATTACATTTATGTGTTAAGGATAGTCATGATGACAAATGTTCATGGTGATTTTGGAAATGTTGGCTGCATCATGTGTAATATTGAATTAGTATATAACATGTGAAAGTATTTTTACCTTACATTTTTAACAATGTTTATATCTCAAACCCATTTGTGGAAATTATATAAACTAAATAATTCCAAGGATATAGAGTTCAATAGGTATTTTCAATTTCTATAAATTCAATGAACATGACATTGAGCACATTGATTGATGGAACCAAAATAGAACCTGATTGATTAGAGATATCATGATAAAGGGATAGTAATACACAGTGAGAATCTATATGAGGTGTTACATCATTTTAGAATAAACTTATTTATATGTGGGTTCATTAGCATGTTTCTAACTGTTGACCATGTACTTTAGGTGCTTCACCCAATGCCAATGAAAAATAGGTTTAGACGGTAACATAATATGTGTGTAACACCATATGTATTTACAAAAAAATTTAATATTGAATGCATGAAATATTGAGTCTGTTAAAAAAACAACTTTGTGAAAATCTATCCAATGAACATATTTTTCTATTTTTGTGATTTTAATTTCATGAAACTGACATAAATAGTTGCGTTGAGGGAGATATTTAGAGTCTGATAGAATCAACATCATTTTTATGAATAGTAACATAACCATATGAGTAGTAATGAAATTAAATAATCCAAAAAATATAAACGTCACCCATTAATGTATAAATACAATTTCAACACCATATTAGTGGAAAATGATCATAGTATAAGTATTTGTATTTTTGTTTGACATAAATAATTAATTTACAATTTTATAACTAATTTAATAATTTAAATTATAATTTTATTTTCATAAAATGTAAAAATGAATTTTTACTTTGTTTTTCTATGGTTATAATAATATTTTATGAGACCTTGATTAATTTTTCATGGTGTTATAAAATGATTTATAGTTTTAATTATTTTTTAAAATAAATTTTAATTTTATTTTAAAAATGAATTGAAATACATAGAAAATTATTTTCAAAAAATGGATTTCATTTTTTAATTCTACCCATTGAAAATTGGTCGGGGTGTATTTTTGGAATTATTAAAAAATACTTGAATTTTACGTGAATAGAAAAATACAATAATTTCTGATAATTGAAAAATAAAAGATTTATTGAGTCATAATTTATGTAATTATGCTTTAATCCCACATGGTTCGAACTCATATTAACTTATTAATAATTGTTTTCACAAGAATAAAACACTAATAATTATACTGAGATAAATAACAAATTAAATGATTAAATATTCAAAATTCAGTCCTCTCTACCACTATAAAAAACCCCCACACAATCCGTATTTTCTTCACTCTTATCAAGCCTTGGGACATGAATAATTTCATCCCCGATATCCTCCCAATCTCATCCTCCAAATTAAGTAGCCCTTGGTCTCCTCAAAAGACCACATATTCGCCCCTAAAGAGGCTCTAAAGGATGATTAATTCAAGATATATATTCCTCATTTCTATTCTTTTACTTTCTTTTTATGTTCCTTTGTTATCTTTTCTATCCTCACCATGTCTCATTAAAATTTAATGAAAAACCTAGTACCTTAAACTTAATTTAAAATTTTTATGATGATGGAAAAATATATTATCATATATTATTTACCCTTCTTTTATGCTAGTAGTAAAAAACATTATTTTAGATTTGCTAATTTACCACATTCCAGGATGATGGGTTTGTAATTTCTATTAACCTACTAAATTATTGTTATGAATCTATAATTATTGTCGAACCAGACAATAATATATGTATTAGGTATTATCTATGGTTATTTAATCTCTTTCGACACATGGTTTTGATTAATATTAAAATGAGTTCATTGTATTGAAAAACCGCCATCTAATCAAAATTGTTATAATTAAATAATTTATATTATGATTCATATAATCCACATGTAAGAAAATTAAATTATAAACCATATATTATTAAATATGTTCAATAATAAAAAATAACTTCTATTCTATACACCCATCCTCATTTTTCACTATTATCTATTCATGTATACAAGTAAACTATCATAAACCAAACGACCCCGAAAAATGAAATTGAACCTCTTAACCCATCAAAAAGGACATGAATGAACATAATAAGGTTTTAATAAATCAATTATATGAATAATAGGTTCTTTAATTATTATTTAATGAACATAAATTTAATTATTCGGGTAATTGAGATCGTGTGTATAACACCTTTAGACTTAAGGTATGGGTTTCTTCATCTGACATCCATTTTGGTGAGATATTCTGTATTCAATATTATTACTTGAGTGTGGTGTATGTATACCTAACATTGATTTATAATACCTTAAATCTCTTTATTTTCATGATATTATATGTATCATTTAATGTTTATTAATTTTGGGGCCTTCGATTCAATTGATTACAAAGATGTGAGTATTTTCTATTCAAACCTCTACTTTCATTTTAGTTGTTCTTATTCTCTACTCACCTCAATGATATTATTATTTATTCATAGGTAATAAATAATCCTATTTTAATGTTCTATATATGTGTAATAAACATAATCCTAATTTAATTTATGGGGAGTTGTGTGCTTTAAAAAGACCATTAATAATTTCTTCCCAAAATATAAGCTCCATTCATGGAACTTCTCAGATTATTACCTATTTTTATGTTCACTCTATAATCATTTTAATCGATAATAATCATTATAAAATAAAATATTTTAATGTGAAAATTAAATTTTGGTTCATTTATATTTTTATTAATGAAAACATTCTTTTTCTCTTTATAGTATTTTTAATGAATTCCTTAAACTACACTAAAATGTTTTAATTACAAATCTTCTTTAAAAACACATTTTTCATGATTTTACATAAGTGGGAAATCATTGATTCCTAAAATTAAATATAAATATTAATCCATTTTCTCTTGTAGAATATAAATGTCTAAAGACATATTTATGAAAAATTCAAAAGAATTTCGAAAATAACTATTTTATCCAAAGTAAAATAGAATTTTATCACCAAACATTAAATTTTATGATATATATCCTATGTTCACCACTTATTCTTTGCATGTGGTGTATGTAATGACCCTCACTATATAATATCAAGAGTTTCATTTTTATTATGATATTATATGGGGTTATGTGTTTAATGTTTCACAGTGGTATGTGACACTTTGGAATGTTTACGGATAATTTCATCAATAATTTTTGAATAGTCTCATTTTAAAAGTATCTTTATTAATGTCAACATCCTTTGATGAATCATGTATTACATAGAGGATTATATCCTGTGATATCATATACAAAATATTTTTTTGAAGGGTTTCTAATTTTTTTAATTTGAATGTTATATCTTGATATTATTCACTATATTAATCTGAATGTTCAATGTTTATATTTAATGAATGGGGAAAATTATATAAATTTCCTATGTTAGTTTCAATTTGAATTTATTTGTTCTCTATTTTTATCCCAATTAAAATGAGGAATGAATTGGACTTATTATGTAATGGTTGGGGCCTGCTATATCCCCTCGATGAAATGGTAGGTATCCAGAGACAAAATATGGTCTTGGCACGAGGCCTTTACAAAATGGATATTTACGGTCATGGCATGAGGTCTTGATGGTATGGTTATGATGTCCCACATTATTCATATCCTCATTATGAGACTAGTAACTGATAGTTATTGCGGTTATTTGACTAGTAGAATACCCATATTTATGGTTTATAATGGCCTTATTTGTTCATCTAATATTCCATCCATAATGTGCTCATGTTTTTTTAAAGGCATCTATTTTTAGTTATTGACCATGCCTAATGTTTATGTTTGTTATATCTTTTGTTGTATTGGACACCCTTACTGAGCATTGGAGCTCACCCATATCTTATTTTTCATTTTTCTATGGGATGAGGATGTATATTATGATTGATATGGAGGGATAACCTACACTACCAAAAAAATTGGGTTTCGGCAATTCCACCCTTTAATAGTGCTAAAAATCGTTGATAAAGGGGGGGGGGGATTTTACCAATGCTAAAAAAAGAACTGATAAAGGGGGACTATTAACAGTGATAAAAAAGACCAGTTAAAATAACCCATTTATCAGATATTTTTTTGCACTGATAAAGGTCCACATTTATCAGCGCTTTTTTTAGTGCTGTTAAAGGGGACCCCGTTATCATTAGTTTTTTAGTAGCACTATTAAATGAGTGATTTATCAGTGCTTTTTCCTAGAACTGATAAATTACACATTTCAAAAAAAATCATGAAAAAACATATTTTGATATATAACTATATTTATATTTATATAAATATAATATATATATTTTAAATATGTTTTAGATAAGTATAAATAGACTTTACATTTAATATTTAAGTTATTTAGTGAAAATGGTTTTAAAATATTTTGAAAAATATTATTAATTAATAATTTTCAAATTATCATTGACTAATATTCATTTAAAAACAATTTGAAGACCAAAAAATAAAATGAAAATTAATTAAAGATCTAAAATAAGTTGAAAATGTAACTCAAACTTCAAATGGCCATAAATTTTGATCTAGGTGTTTTTTTGAGCTCTACAACATATCAAATAGAAGCATGTAATGATATCTATGTTCTAGTGAAACATGGGATCCCTCTGTCAAATTTTTTAAGGCTAAATGGTCCCAGAAGTCCTCTAAAGTCTAGTTTTTAGTGGGGATACCCAGATTTGTTAACATTTAAATAGGTATAACTTCTAATATGTATGCTCGTTAGAGCTGTACAAAATATCATATCGAATATTGTTTCATTTGGATCGATTTGACTGGTTGTGGAGTTGAAACGAGCTTCTGGATTTGATGTTATGGTTGTTTTAACATTATATGGCTTTTCGAATACACATATATATGTATTTTTTTGTAAATATATATATATATATGTGTGTGTGTTTGTGTGTGTGTGTGTATTATATATATGTATCTATTTATTTATTTATAAACACACAAGAAAACATTTTTTATAAATTTATTTAAAACTAATCTTATAAATATAAATTAATATATAAATAAATATACAGATAAATAATTATAACTAAAAATATATATATAAATAAATATAAATATATATTAATATGAAAATGAATATATATATACTAATATATGAATATATATATATATATATATATGTATTAATATAACTATATATATTTATATTAACATGAATCTACCTTAATATATGAATAAATATTAATATATATCTAAATAAATATTAATATATATTAATATACAAATAAATATATTTAAAATATATGAATAAATATATATGTATTAATATAACTAAATATATTTATATTAAAATGAATCAATATTAATATACGAATAAATATAACTATATATATAGATAGATATATCATTAAATAGAGAAAAAATGGCTTAGTGATAAATGTGCAGGCACACAAGGGGGGTGGTCGCGGGTTCACGTTCAGATGGAAGGAAAGAGGTGTGTGTGTTTGGGGGATGTGCGACAAGGGTAGCGTGCTATAGAGTGTGATGGGGGGTCTACCAAGCACTGATAAAGGGGGTTCAAGCGCTATTAAAAGATCCCCCGATTATGTAATTATTTTTTATAATTTTTAATTTTTTAACTTTTATCAACTCTTTTTTTAGCATTGCTAAAAGGTTCTTTTATCTGTGCTTTTCTGAGAACTGATAAAAGTGACCCCCCTTTATCGTTCCCTTCATTAACAATGCTTTTTTACTGCTGTTAATGCGTTTTTCAAGCACTGATTAAGGCCATATTTTTAGTAGTGCAATGAGCTATGGATATTGTCAAATGAATCGATATATTTTATTTCCTTTCAAATCATAATCCTAAACATATGTATGTATTTGGTTTTCAAAAACCAATAAATTAATCACTCCTTTGGTATACAACTTACTTTTATTAATTCCAATGTAATGAAATAATGCACCAACTCCAGAAAACTGGGGTCGGGTCGTTACTATTGTTATCAAAAAAAATTAATTGAAAACATGGAAATTATATTAAGAAAATTATGATTAGGGAAAAAACCCTTGGATTGGCATTGAGGATAAAAATTCACGAATATCCTAGAATTTTAGAAAGGAATGGATTATGTGGATATTTCTAGAAAACACATCAATGTTTGGATACTACATGTGTATTTTGATCTGGAACAAATTTATCTAGGAGTAACAACTCTGATAGGGAGTTTGAAGCTTGTCCTAGGGATTTCGGGTACATTACAATGGGCCTTACTGTTCACCTGGTTTGAATATCCAGTGTGAAATTCTTAGGATAATTAATTTTTTTATATATATCATTATGAATGATTTATTCTTCCAAACTAACCAATGTATATTGTTCAAGGATTTACAATGCATAAATATGGGTTATTTTGTATACCATGTTTATAGTTATAGGATGTTCATAATTTTATTAGCTAATATATTATATGGAATTGATTAGAAATAGAGAATTTTTTAATAAATGAGTACTTTAATAATGCACGTAATGTAAATAGTAAGAATTAGCATATATCTCATGGTCTTAAGACATTTTTTCAGAGGATGATAGTCTACTAAGTATCATAATCATATCTGTAAATAGTATCCTGTGATAAAAAGTTATGTAAATACTTCTATCAGTCATTTGGATTTGAAATGAATCAAATGAAGAAGACAATGGAAGAGTAAAACATGGATAAACTGAAGAAGGGAAATAATTATTTTCCAACATTTTATAACATTGTAAAGAATAAACATGGTAAATGCGTGTTGGAATGAGAGTTTTTTATATGTGTAGACAAAACAGACACAAATATTGTGATTGTAAGGGTAAAAAAAGGTTTCCAATTTACAATGCTTCAATTACAAGGATATGTGACACTATGTGAATCAATGTCCCAAGCGTAAAAGGAATATGACCCAAATGATGTTATTGGATAGTGATCAAGTCCTGATACTACTGTATATGGAGTTGAATGAATAATATTCCTCTTCAAAGAATCAATTCATTTGAATATTTTATCAGCAATGTACTGGTTAGAAGAAATATGGTATATATGGGGATTGCATTACAATACTATTTTATTAAGTATTTGAGTTCATATAATGAATTGTACCAATGATAAGTAAATCAGTAGAAATATTATATCTTGGTAAATTATAAGGTTGAGGGAAAGAAAACACTAAATATATTCCTGATGATTAAGACAATTATTAATAATGATTTGATTTGGAATTCTACAAACTACCTCAAAATTGATTATTGTCTTCTCCACATGTCCTTTATTCTATAATTGACGGATTATAGTAGATTTTTGGATATAATGAATATATCTGTTATCATGTGTATAGATAAATGCATGTTTCCAATAAGGTTTTATGGTAATTTGTGTTATTACAATATTTCAAGAGGAACCATGATGATGTTATTCACATGTTTGGAATGTGAAAATTTAGTTCTTAATCATTTTGATTAATGGAAAATAAGGTAGATGATGAATTTATTAGGATATACCAAAATTATATAATCAAATAAGGATTACAATGGATCCCATGTACATGGATCTAGAAATGATGGATAGAATAATGATTCTAATGTGTCGGATCATGATCTTTTGGAAAGTCATACAATTTATTAAATGGTTTATGTTGACCATTGTATGTGGTTATAGAGTTTAATGTCACCACGTGATGCAGACTTTTGAATTGATGATGTATAGATAATTTTAATGAACAAAAAAAGAATAATATTGTTTTTATGAAATAGAAATATATGTTTTTACTCTTATAGAGTGGAATAATTCCTCAACTCAAGGAAAAATGTTTTTAAAAAAATGTTGTCTTATTTACTTATTTTTTTCATGATATCAATAAAATTTATAATAAATGTAATTTATGGTTTTGTGGTAATGACCTTTTATCTAAGCATTATCTCTATTACATTCCATCAGAACATGATCGTTTGATTATTCGTCCAGGGCCATGTTTTCTAATTAAATTGCATAGTTTTGTTGTAACTTGTTCATTTCCTTTTACCTCTTATTAAGAGGATATGTTAACAATATTTCTGATGTGGTTTTACCATATTGGAATGTTGAAGTATCAACTAATGACTTTTGATGTTCAATTTAAAATTTCCATGATGAATGTTTTGTAAGTATGGGAGAATGTAAAACCCTATGGATTTAGAAAAAAAAATTAATAGTTAATGCCTGAAACAATGAGTATCTATATAAAAAACATTGTTATAACATTGAAATTAAATATAATTTTATTACTTATATGATTAGTAACAAAATTTAAATAGTCCAAAAAATAGAAACATTTCCCATGACAGTTTGAATACAATTTATACATCTTATAAGTGAAAAAATGATCATGTTATAAGTATTTATATTTTTATGTCATTAATATTTTAATTACAAATTTATGATTAATTTAATAATTTCAAATGGAAATTAATTTTCATAAAATGAAATCATAAATTTTTATTTTGTTGTATTATGGTTATATGACAATTTTTTGTGACCTTGATTATTTTTTCAGGGTGTTATAAAACGCGTAATAGTTTTAATGTTGTTTTTTTGAATTAATTTTGATTTTATGTAAATATTAAATTAAAAACAGAAAGAAAATTATTTCCAATTAATGGATTTAAATTTTTAATCCTACATGTTCAAGAATGGTTGGGGAATGTTATTGGGATTATTCTTAAATACATGAATTTTAGGTTAATATTAAAATATGACAAATACTAAATACATGATTTACTGAGTCATAAGTGATGTAATACTAATGAAAGTCCACTAGGATCAAAATCAAATGATCATATTACTATTTATGGTCACAAGAATCTAACATTATTACTTATCATGAGAAAAATTATTAAATAATGTTTTATGATTTCAAAATCCACTCCTCTCATCCACTATAAAACCCCCCACTCATTCCCTCTTCTCTTCACTCCTCTAATGCCTTTTGCCTTATATAAATTTACCCTAATACGCTCCCAATCTCATCCTCCATTACTTTAAAACCTTGGTCTCCTAAAAATAAGAAACCTTCGCCTCTAAAGAGGCTCTTAAGGAAGATTAAATCAAGAGGAGAATTCCTCTTTTCAATTCTTTTAACTTCTTTACAGGTACCATTGTTTTCCTTTATATCCTCAACATGTCTCTTCCAAATGTTATGAAAACTCTAGTACCTTACATGTATTGTAATTTTGTTATGATTATTGAATTATTTATTATCATCTCTCATTTACCCTACTTTTATTCTATTAGTAAAAAAACCATCTGAGATGTGCTAATTTACCACATTCAAGGACAATATGTTTACAATTTCTATTAAAACCTTCTATTATAGTCGTGAAACCATTATTATTATTGAAAAAGACTATAATATATGTATTATGAATCAGATATGGTTATGTAATCAATTTTTACACATGGTTTTTATTTATAATGAAAAATGTGTTCATTCTTTTCAAAAACAACCTATTAACACAAACAATTATCATTAAATAATTTATATAATTATTTGTCTTCACTCCATGTAACAAAATCAAATTTTCAACCATGTAACCATCAAGATGTTTTTAAATAAAAAGTAAAATATATTTTGGACTTCCATACTCATTTCTCGTGATATTCTGTTCATATAAATATGTATATTGTTCATCAAGTAAACGGACATGAACAATGAAATTGAATATATGAATGCCTATAAAATTATTTAAATTAACCAAATAAGGTTATAAAAAATAAATTACATGAAGATTAGGTTATTTAATTTTAAATTAATGAACCTAAATTTTAATATTGTGGTCATTAATTTTGGATGTGTGATTTACATTTAAAAGTAACCAAAATACTGGTAAAATGATGTAATGTGTATTTATGATACAGTAAGTTCAACTCAGTAAATTTCACTTATGATAAGGGTAAATGAACTCCATAATTATTAAGAGTAGGTGTCTTATAACCAACATGTTTTACTAGGATTTCATGGATATTTAATGTATTATTATATAATGTTCGTTTTCTATCATGACTATGATTATAATAATTCCCTAGAGTATTTGTTACATTGATAAGGTCATGGTAGTTCCCCTCTATGATGGGAACAGTAAAATGCTATAACAATATTCTTAAATATAGTTATGTGGTTGAATGGAATGCTATGATGGGACACATAACATGTATTCAATTCGGTGTGAGTACTAAAAAGTAGATGAGACTTCATTAAATGAACTTCACACTTACAAATCTCCAAGATAAAAGATTATGAGACCAAACCAACTAGTAGGAATTAATCATGTTTTGGTGTCATCAGATATTACTATATGAGAGCATGTATAATTATCCTTTTACATTATGATTATAATTAATATGTGTCACGGCTCACACACTTTTATTTACTAACAAAAACCATCACAAAGACTGTTGGTGGGAAGTATGGTACATTGGGTGTGCATGAGTGGCATGTTATTAATGGATAAGTCGAGGAAGGATTTGTATCTTCCATTTATGGATGTTGACACCTTAGACATTTGATCGAAATTGAAATGTCTTGTGATATTCCATGGACATTATGTAATGACAAGAATATTTCAGGTAGTTAGAAAACAACTTATCAAGAATAACTGTTTTTGACACTATCGTGGTACCTGGTTGATGAGATATTGCGAGATATGGATTATATCACATAGTGATCATTTTTATGTGGATGTAATTTTTGCATCTTTACATTCATTCTCTTCAGTGCCTTTACTTGTTTCTAGAAAATACTCCTAGACTTTAGGCGAGACCTCCTATTTCCAATAAGAAATAATCCTAGAGGGTCTAATACTATGTGTTTTTGGTGGTATCAGTTAAATTCTATTTGAATTTAATTAATGAAATAAATATAATTCTCAAGACCGTGAAATAATTTAATTCATATTAAAATTATCACCTATATTAAATAAAATTTAATTAATTATTTTATTTAATTTTTAATAAATATTTATTTACTAGTTTTAAAATAAAATATTTATTTCTGAGAATAAATTATTAATTTATTTATTCGAGTGTTAAGAAAATGGAAGTGGAGTTCGAGTGGACCAGGGTCAGTCAGATAGTAAAATAATTATTTAAAAGACAGTAAAATATTATTTAACTGGTTGGCACAAATATAAATAACGCTTCTATTATTTTCTGATGAGGAATTTATATTTCCATTTTCTGCAAGTTGGCAGAACCTTGAATAATAATGAGATATTATTATTAATTTCATGGGTTTTTCAATGTTCATGAATTTATTTAATTTTTTAAATTCAATTAAATTTTGTAACTGAAATTACATGTATATAAATAGGCAAGTACACCTATTGTGATATTAAACACACCACACACCTGTTGAATTTAGAATTGTTGTTCCAAACAATTTCTCTCTTGAATCCTCTTCCCTCCCCTCTCAAGAACGAGAGACGTTATTCAAGGTAGAAGATAATGCAATCATGAACGACCGACATAAGAAACTCTCTTCTCCACGCTACCAACCAGAGAATGAGCGATGTTGATCATAGGCCATCAGAGCACATGTGGATTAAAACTGGAGGGATTCTAGTTTGGATCCTTACATGTGCAACGATACTATCCAGAAGGTCCATTCTGGATGATCAAAATCATGAACAAAGAAAAATACTAAAGATCTTGGTATTATATTTCTCTATGAAATTAATTTAATTAATTATAAACATGATGTACTTGATCTTATCTAAAGGTTTCATGCCTCTTTATTCTTTATCTAAATCTTTGATTATATTATGTGGAGACTGGCATTCATCGTATTATTGATCACCGAATAATAATTGATCCTCGTAAACACCAATGTTGGGTTCCATCCTTACCACGCTTCCACTATTCTTGGATCATTCAAGTGTTATCAAAGTGATTACATCATAGTTTATAATATTTTAAACATTTCATTAATGACTTACCACATTTAATAATTTAGTTGTTTCAATTCAAGTTAATCATTCTACAAATTTGAATTTTGAGATCTATTCCTCCTCTTTAATTTCTCGTTAACCTAACTAAAATTCACTTTTATTTTAATTTTAACTAAATAAAATAGAGGATCTATTCCGGAGGTGCCAAAGTATCCAAGACGTACAACACCAGATCACTTGGTGTGTATTCTCCAGTACACGCCATGTAGTAAAGTTTCAATGAATCGCACTAGTCCTCCATACCATGCCATGTTTTGGGGTCTTTATAAGTCTTAAATGACTCAGTGTGTTGACCAAGGACCGCTGGCACACTATTTCCAGATTACATGCCATGTGGCCCAATAGAAACGGCGTGTAGTCTCTTCAGGTTAGGGTTGGACCATGCACCCCATACACAGCTGGTCCGGCCGGAGACTGTGTAATGAGAACTATAGGGCGTGTGTCCCACTGAACAAGCAGTGTACTCCAAATATTTCCGAAGTACACTCACATGTCGTTTCCCCAAGAATTTATTTTGGATGGACAATGAATAATAGTACACAACATGTAGTTGTAACTACACCTTGTGTACTCATCCAAATTACACATATTTATTAAAATTTATAATGATATTATACAAATCGTTGAGATGTGTACCATCATGCATGCATAATGCTGAGGAACAACACGTGATACATTATTTATATATGTGTTTTTAATTTGACATATGCATATTGTTCTTTTCAACTAATTGGTTAGATATGAATAGGAATTAACTGGGTTACCTCTAAGGAACAAGTTACATAAAAAGATATTTTTAAATGAATTTAGTTGTTAAAAATTATGATGTATGATACTCTTAATGAAATTTAGAAATGGGTTTAAGATAAAATGAGTGATTAATTAAAGATGATAATTAATTGATTCAAGCGTGATTTATCTTAAACAAAGACTATTAAAGAATTGAATTCATGTTTTATTTATGGGTAAATATCATTGAATGTATTGATGATCATGAGCTAGACCAATACCATTGTATATGGATAGATTCCTTTATTTGAATTAAATTTTTTAGCTTTTGAGCCTTCTCCTCATTAATATGAACGGAATGTGTGCCCATGGATTCCTTTATGTAAAACCCCCTTTACCCCACACCTACATGTGAGTTAAAAAAGGTCATATGTAATGGATGGAACTCCCATGCTAGTGGAGGTGGTTCAAGAAGGTGATGAGATGAAACCAATATTAGGATATACAAAGGTGGACAATTGGAAGCTGTAAACACAAACCCAAAAGGTTCACAGAGTTTCCCTCCTAGGCTAGGGTCAGTTTACCAACCTCTAGATAAGCTAACCATTAGAAAAGATCAAGATCATGCCATTTAAATTATATTATTTCTTTTATTTTCATGGTTTATCATTATGGATTTGCTGTTATGACCAAATAATTAATGAATAAAACAATCATGGAGGATGGATCTGAAATAAACCATACTTATGCGTAAATATTATCAAGAAAAGGTTAATCACTTAAGTATTTAATACTTAATATTAACAAGTGTGTGATAATAATAAATTCACACATATGAGATAAAAATAGCACAAATAAAAAATTAATTCATCTAAGCCTTTCATTTTTTGATTAAGGGAAAAACTAAAAAAACTATCAGTTTGACAACCACTTGTTGGAATAAATACTTTTATACAAGATTCCCTTATGAAAGAATTAAGGTTGACTTAACCCTATTATATCAAGAAGAGTATTCCTTTCTAGACTTGGTGTAATATTTAAGGAAAGAGCAGAGGAAATCTAAATTCATGATTTCAGGATTGGGGATTCCACTCAACAGATCAAGGAACTATAATCCCACAATTGGTAAAGTCCTACCTACATAAATACCCTCTAAATTGTTTGACCATCCATTTATAATGATATGCAATTGGGAATATGGATCCTTACCACTAGAATTTCATGGTAACTAGAAATTTTGTGTTCAATGGTGATGGCCATTGGGACTTTGATAAAACAGTGGGAGAATTAATAAAATTTATTATTTCTCATAAAATTTAATCAAGAAAGTAATAATTATTTTCACTTTTAATTGTAGAATAAAAAATGACAAGCTCTTCAACCTCACTATACATGTGATCAATTCTGGATAATGAAATCACCCTCACCATAAATAACATCCAAGAATGGTTTAGACGCCTTCAGGTTATCATATTCCATGAACGGAAGTCTTACATGCTAGAGTTGGGATTACCTGACCCGACTTCCAAGGAGGCCAGTGATGAGGATTTTCTGGTCTTGGAGAAAAATATGAATGATGCGGTCGATGTTCAATGTTTGGTGGTATCATCATTGTCTATGAAATCATGGAGTATCAAGAAAACATGGATGATCATAGCATTCTCAATCACATACGTGGCCTTTAACAAGAGAGAGGTAGACATGAAAGGATTGATATCTCTAAGGAACTCTTTCAGAGGATGCTTGGAGATGGTTCCCCAACTGGACCTCATGTAGTCAAACACATTTTCTACATTGAGTGCTAGGAGTTTCTAGGGTTCAAACACCCCGAAGAACTGGGAACTGATCTCATTAACACATAACTCTCTTAGATATTCTCTAACATGGTTATTATTTTCAATATGAACAACATTGAGATGAATTTATCTTATACTCTTATTTTCATTCTTCGTGTAGAGATAGATATGATTCACGAAAATCCTTCTGTCCTTATGGTTAATATGAGGAAAGGGAAGATGAAGAGATTTAAGCCCCAATCGTCATCACGACCTACCTATAAAAATAAGATCAAAGGGGAGGAAATTGATTAAGAGGCTATTTTCATTGAATGTGGAAAGAGGGGCCACTGGAAGAAGATCCACACCCATCATACAAAGAATGGGGAAGTTTCAATTGAGCTTGTTATCTAATGTAGTCTATCAGTTTCTACAAACTGGGTATTAGATATAGATTGTGGTGATCACATATTTATCTAGATACCGGAACCACGTAGATTCAGTAATATTTATCGAGGGGAGGTAGATAATTGAGCATCCAATAGAGCCAGACTTGGTGATGTAGCTGTTAGGGACCACAAGCACATGTTTCCACCATGGATGATCTTTGGGTTAAAGAGATGTATTTACATTCCATTTGTAACCAAAATCATAATTTATGTATCCAGAATATATTTACATGGATTTTTTTTCATGTTTGGAAATTAAGGTTTATTCTTTTATAAAGATTGCATTTTTTGGGTTGGTCACATTTATACAACGGTCTTTATGTGTTAGATTAAAAAAACCTAGTAATGGAAATCGATGACAAAGTTAATTCACATGACTCATACCACACCCAACTTTGGGATCACCGAATAGGTTCTATAAATGAGAAACACATAACCATGTTACAACAATATGGATATTTTGATTTTTTTAACTAAAACCATGTGGCATATTTCATGCATGTTTACAAGGAAATATCACGAAATTGTCATTGGTGGGATAGTTGAAAGGGACAATGAGCTTCTTGAATTGGTTCATACTAATGTGTGTGGACCATTTCCAATTGAATCAAGGGGTGGGTACTAATACTTTATAACTTTTAATAATTATTTTAGTAGATATGGATATATCAACATAATGAGGTATAAGTCAGATTCCATTGATAAGTTCAATGAATACATGAATGAAGATGAGATCCATCATGGTATAAAGATTAAGAAACTATTCCTAGAACAAGGTGGGGAATATCTTAATTAGGAAATCATGGATTACTTACTAGAGCTTGGGATCCTATCCCAACTCACTCCTCCTTACAAACCTCAATGTAATGGTGTAAGTGAATGGAGGAACCACACCTTGATGGACATGGTGAGATCAATGACGAGTCATGTAAAGTCTTCCATTATCCTTTTGGGGGTATGCGTTACAAACAGAGACACTCTTACTAAACCATGTACCAACTAAATATATAAATGGTATTACATATGTATAATGACCCATACTTTACATACATTGTTATTACTTCAGAATTGAAGCATACTTATTACAACATATAACAAAACCAATAAAGGACCATATAGGTATAATTTCTTTAGAAACTGGGAAACATAAACAACTGGTTCATAAAGCATCTACTTTGCCTCCCATTTATTTCATCATATCAAGAGTCCCTTTTTGGAATATTCTAATTAATAACCTTCTTCCTGACCTGGGGAAATAAAACATTCAAAAGGGTGAGTTCAAATGCTCACAAAGGGTAAACAAAAGAAATATCAATCACATCATATACATAAGAACATAACTTTTGGAAATCTTATCCTGCAAAAGAGATCATAATATCATAACATGGGAGAAATCATAGAATTGAAATGTAATACCAATAATCATAACTTAAAACATGAAACTTTGTGGCATACACACATAATCATAGAGAATCATTTCTTATTAGTCATGACTCATTGCCAATACTATCTTAGTGGGAAAAGTCCCTTTCTGAACCGAGTCACGCTCATTTCAGTCCTATGTCACTGAACCGGTATAACCTACCATTCCATCCATGTTTATCTCATGAGATAAAAATTCTTTACCCAATGCATTGGAGGGAGATATAGGTCCCACCCATCTCATAGTGATACCATTCTTATGTGTGCCACAAAATCATAAACCATACATCATTACATAACCCATGTAATAAAAATGGGAATCTTAAACCTCATGACATCATAAAACAATTCATATACGATAAAGGAATTCATGAAAATAATTCCATCACAACATAATCAAATCAATGTAATAATAGGGATAAAAAAATAACCCTTTATTATCATAGATGGAAAATAATTTTGATAAAACAGTTGAACTTAATTCTTGAGGAAAATATCCTTTCTACATCAAAAACATTTTCCATTAATAACATGTCATAAAATTTTAAACTAAAAGAAGTTGATTAAAGATAAAATTGAAAACTTGTAATGGATGATTCTTTGAAATAATGTTTTTAAAATCCATTCATGCTGTATAAGTTAAAAATAACATTCTCCTCGTACTTTTGTCGGAAAAGTCAAAAAGAACCTCGTAACGTAAACAAAAGAAAGATTCCATAAATACCATGTAGTAAAAGTAATAAATGGGTAAGAATGACTTTAAAAATACAAAAAAAAACACTTTTAAATAAAATGTACATGGATTATATAAATAACCCCAGTATATACTTACGAATAAGCAATCTCGGATAAAAAATGAGATTTGCGAAATTATCCCTTACCTTAGGTCCATTTTGCTTCGTAAGTGTCTGAACCTCCTGTATCATGATTTAAATAATGTTATTGACTTATTCCAGAATCATAATTATTTTTATGATATCATATATGGTCAGTTTCTTAGCTTCTTAGTTGTAATATTTCATTGATACTTGTTATTCTGGTGTTTATATCATTTTGTTCTTATGCGTGTTTTGTCGAATAAATTTTTATTCTTATATTTAGGTTATAGATACATCATTTCCAGAATGGTATTACTATAATATATATCATATTCATTCATTCAATTCATTTATATAATCATTATGAAATGATGATCATGTAGAACGAGTCGCATCACATCGTGGAGACGGTATTCCGTACGTATACACGAGTGATGATATCGTTCCTATGATCGTAGAATTATATTGGAGTTTAGGTATACTATTTCAGAATCAGTATCACTTTATAATAGTCATATATAGTCATTATTTACACCATTATACCCATCCAAGTAAGGTGGTTGTGGAAAATAGATTACATCATGGCGTGGAGACGGTATTCCGTACGTACGCACGCGCGGTGATTTCTTTTTTCCATAGGATGGATAGATGGTGAAATAGGGTTGTTTCATACTTATAATAACATATCAGTATATTAGTGATACTGATATTATTTCGTCATAATGAAACAACTAAAGAAGAAGAAGTGGAAGAAGAAATAAAGATGAAATAATCGGTAACAGACATTACCTCTTCTTTGAAGTGCGCCTTGAGACCTCCTTTTAAGGCACTAAAATAGGTATTTGAAGAAGACCAGAACCTCTAGGAGAAGTGGAGAGAAGAAATTGGCAGGGGTTGGCCGAGCTTTATGGCTCGATGTGGTGTGAGGACGAGAGGGAGGAGGTGCCTTTTTATAAGGGAGGAGAGGGTCACCTTTGGAATAACAAAATATATTATTTTATTATAAAGGCAAGTTCGGTTTTAAATAGCTCCAAATTGATATATTTCTAAACTAAGGTGGGTATGGGTCTCAATACTCTCATAAAATAGAGTTTAGACTAGTTTAGGTTTCTATTTTAACCTTATCATTTAGATTTTAACATTAAGTTAAATAAGTTTACTTTTACTGTGTCTTCTTGTGTTCTTAAACTATAAGGTTAATAAACTTACTATAAGCAGCCAAACGAACCCCATGTTCTTTATTATTAATATATATAACCTTATCTAAGTTATTTCGCCGATCCTTAGATTTTTAGGAATAAAATAACAATTACTAATATAATATTAATTTTAAAAACTATTTTATGTCAATTTTGACACTATTTAGTAATTGATTTTTTTGAAAATCATAACAGAATTATTAGTTCGAAAAACGTTACTTAAATCAATACTAATATGTCATATTAACCTAAAAAATTAGTTTAATTCATAAAAAGTCTCAAATTACATTTATTTTTGTGTTTATAACATCAATTATGTCAATATTTCATTAATAAGATAATTACTGCATCATCATTGTGTCATAAATAAATTAAATTATTTAATGTCTAAAAATTACAAATAAAATACCATTATGTAGGAAATATTTTTATCTTTCTATGTAATATTTAAAGTCGAATTTATCATATGTATAACCTTATATTAAATTTTTTTTACCTATTAAACTTTGATTTTAACTATTTTAACCCTTCTTTAAATAAATTAATAATAAATATCCTAATCTAATCCAAGTGGGCCTAAATGGTCATATTTTATTCCTAAGTTTTCTTTTGGTCGAATTACAGTTATCCAATAGAATTAGGACATGTGTTAGGGGAATAATAATATCATATTTACCCTTAATTACCCGATTTTCTTTTAACCGTGGTAAAAAAAGTAAAAAGTTAATATTCACCAAAGTTTATTTTCATCTCATTGAACCACATTTTAGTCCTTGATATTAACCATGTCTCTCGGATTTTCGAAATTCCACTCACAGAAGCGGTAAAATTATGTTTTATGAAAAATTCATTTTTTAACTACCAATTAGTGGTTTCACTATTCATCAAAAATTAAAAGTTTTCTGAAAAATACCAAAATTTCACCCTAGGCTAATTTCGATATTCCGAATCCAAAAATGAAGGCCATTTTGAAAAATAAAATTTATTAAATTTCAAAAAGTTGTTATTACTATTCATAATGGCTAGTTTTAATAATATTTTAATAGAATATCGTTGTTTATTGAAACTCGGTATTGCGTACAACACAAGCTATCGAAGAAGGTTGCGATTTCGTGTAAAGAAAACCAAGCATGTGTTATGTGTAGAAAAATATTCCTTTGAGGATTTATATAAAAGTCTCGGGTGTTACTTTCTACCCCCCTTAAAATGAATTTTTCCTTTGAAATTCGTCACTTTGTAACAAACAGATGAGGATACCTCTCCCTCATAATATCCTCAAGCTCCCATGTAGATTCTTCTAATTGGTGGTTCCTCCATAAAACTTTCACCAATCGAGTGGTCTTGTTTCGTAGGACATTTTCGCTACGATCCAAAATCTCTATCGGTTTTTCTTCATATGAACGATCTTGCTCCAGCTGTACAACTACTGAGCTGAGTACATGTGAAGGATCAGGTATGTACTTTCTCAGGAGTGATACATGGAACACATCGTGAACTTGAGAGAGATTCGGTGGAAGCACCAATCGGTAAGCTACCTTCCCAACACAATCCAGTATTTCGAAATGACCGATATATCTAGAGCTCAACTTCCCCTTCATTCCAAATCTCGTAACCCTCTTCCAGGGAGATATTCCTAATAACACTTTATCACCCACTTCAAACTCTAGTTCTTTTCTTCGGTTGTCGGCTTAACTTTTCTGTCGACTCTGAGCTTCTCTTATGTGTTTTTGAATAGGTCTGACCTTTCTGCCATTTCATCAACGAGATCGGGTCCTAATAGCTTCCTTTCCCAAACTTCATCCCAGCAAGTTGGAGTCCTGCATTTTTTCCATATAGAGCTTCATAAGAATCCATCTGAATACTGGAGTGAAAGCTATTATTATAAGAAAATTCCACCAAATGTAGGTGTTGATCCCAACCACCTTTGAAATCCATAGAGCAAGCTCTCAACATATCTTATAGAGTTTGAATTTTTCTTTCAGACTGACCATCTGTCTGAGGATGATAAGCAGTGCTGAAACTCAACTCTATATCCAGAGTATGCTGAAGACATCGCCAGAACTTCGAGGTAAATCTTGGATCCCGATCAGATATAATAGAAAGTGGTACTCCATGCAATATTACCACTTCCTTTACATATATCCTGGAAAGATGATCCAGAGAGAAATCCTCTCTAGTAGCAGTGAAGTGTGCAGACTTTGTAAGATGATCAACTATGACCCAGATAGCATTATTTCCTTTGGATGTTTTAGGAAGTCCTGTGTCAAAGTCCATAGTGATGTTTTCCCATTTCTATTCGGGTATGGGTAATGGTTGTAACCTCCCCTTAGACTTATTTCTCTTAGCTTTAACTTGTTGACAAACCATGCATCGAGAGACATATTCAGTAATAACTCTTTTCATGCCATCCCACCAGAAGTACTCTTTCAGGTCCCTATACGTCTTCGTGCTTCCAGGATGAATAGAGAATGAAGAACTATGTGCCTCATCCAACAGCTCCTTCTTTAATTCAGGGATGGGAGGAACACAAACCCGATTCATGAACTTTATTATCCCATCACAATCAAGGTTGAATTCAGGAACATTTATCACCTTCTTTTCTAACTCGACATCTTCTTTCTGTGCCTCTTTAATCTTAAAATGTATAGATGGTTGAACATTCATTTGAGAAAGATAAGATTTTTCCCCTTTCATTAAAATTCCATGATCCATCCTTTGTAAATCCATAAATATTGGATCTTTTGCGATCATCATCATGGATAAACTAGCATGGTCATTTCGACTTAATGCATCTACCACCTTGTTTGCTTTCCCAGGGTGGTAATGGATTGAGTAGTCGTAATCGTTAATCAGCTCCAACCATCTTCTTTGGCGCATATTCAGCTCCTTTTGTGTGAAAATATACTTCAAAATTTTATGATCAGTATAAATGTCACACCTTTCACCATAAAGGTAATGCCTCCAAATCTGTAATGCAAATATTACCACAGCTAACTCCAAATCATGTGTTGGGTAATTTTTCTCATGGATTTTCAACTGTCGTGAGGCATAAGCAATCACCATATCATTTTTCATAAGAACAAACCCCAATCCCTTCTTGGATGCATCACTGTAGATCACAAACCATTCTCCACTACAACGCAGTGTGAGCACAGGTGCACTGGATAACCTTCTTTTCAACTCCTTGAAATTATCTTCACATTCCTCCGTCCAAACAAACTTAACTCTTTTCCGAGTCAACTTGGTGAGTGGATTAGATAATCGTGAAAAATCATTCACAAATCATCGATAATATCCAGCCAAACCAAGAAAACATCGGATCTCAGTCACTGTTGTTGGTCTCGACCATCTTTTGATAACCTCTATTTTAGCTGGATCAATAGATATCCCCTCTTTTGAGATTATGTGACCCAAAAATGCAACTTTGTAAAGACAAAATTCACACTTGGTAAATTTGTCATAAAGCTTCTCCTTTCATAGGGTATTAAATATAATTCTCAAGTGATTTTCATGTTCTTCCTTTCTCTTTGAATAGACAAGAAAATCGTCTATAAAGACTACCACAAACTGATCAAGATAGTCTTTAAAGACTCTATTAATTAGATCCATGAAGATAGCAGGGGCATTAGTAAGACGAAATGGCATCACTATAAATTCATAGTTTCCATACGTTGTATGGAAATCCGTCTTTGGTATATCCTCCCTTTTGACTTTTAATTGATGATACCCTGAACAAAGGTCAATCTTGGAAAAGTATTGAGCTCCGTGTAGTTGGTCAAATAGGTCATCAATTCGCGGGAGAGGATATTTTTTCTTAATACTGATCTTGTTAAGTTCTCGATAATCAATGCAGAGTCTCATTGATCCATCTTTCTTCTTAACAAAAAGAACAGGTGCTCCCCATGGTGATGCACTAGGGAGTATGAACCCCTTATCAAGATTCTCTTGGAGTTTTTTCTTCAATTCCTACAACTCAATTGGGGCCATTCTATAAGGTTTCCTTGAAATAGGAAAAGCACCCGGTACGAGTTCTATTGAAAACTCAACTTCACGATTCGGTGGAAGACCCGGTAATTCCTCCGGAAAGACATCATCAAACTCCCGTACAATGGGCATATTCTTAATCGTGAGTTTCTCACCAACCATTTTAGAAAAATAACCTTCATTTAGTGGAATCAATACACATAAAATGGATGAAATTTCCACTGGTAGGTTATGTTCATCCTTGCATCGATAGACGATCATAGATTGATCTGGAATATGAAATGTGACTTCCCTTCTTTGGCAATTGATATGAGATCCATGTAGAGAAAGACAATACATGCCAAGAATCACATTAAATTCCACTATAGGAAGGATCACAAGATTTGCAGGAAGCACTTTCCCAAAAACTTCAATCGAAGAAGAATTATAAACTTTTGATGCTACTGTTGTGCCATTAGGTGTTGTCACAGCTAACTGAACATCTAATTTTTGAGGTAATACGGTGATACCCTTAGAAAATTCTTCAGAAATAAAGGAGTGGGTGGATCCAGAATCAAATAAATCATTTTCTACTTTATAGTGGATGGTAAGCGTACCTTTCACCACATTATTATCGTACTCCACATCGCTGATAGAAATTGCATGTGACTTTCCATTGTCTTTAGCCTTAAGTGTTTGTTGATGTCGACCATCATCATCAAACCTTGGATTAGGGAATGTATTGGCATAATGCCCCGTCACCTTGCACTTGAAACATTGAAGTGTAGTGGGTTCATTATGTGTATCACATCCTTTGTTTGCATCATTAGACATCTTCTTCCCATCATCTTGGCATTCAAATGCCCGATGACCTTCCTTTCCACATTTAAAACATTTACTTGTCCCTTTAAGACAACTCCCTCCATATTTTTTTCCACACTTTGAGCATAAAGGAAAGCTCATCTTCTTTTCAGTGTGCTCTTTAGATTTTCCTTTGAATTCCAATTTCCTCTTCTTATAAAACCCATATGACTGATGGGTTACTCCAATCTCCATCTCAACTTTGAGAGCACATCGAACGATTTCTTCATAGCTATTGGAGTCCCTTATGGCTAAGGCCCTTTCGAAGACTTGGTTTTAAGCAACTAAAGAATCGATCGATCAAACTCTTAGGTTGGTTAATAATACCAGAAGCGTACCTTGAATGTCTTGTAAACTTTTCTTCATAGGTACCAACAGATTCATCATCCTTTTGATTCAGTTCAAGAAACTCTTTCTCCATCGTGTTTCTGAGAATACGAGGGAAGTACTTATTGAAAAATAAGTTCTTGAACTCGTCCCATTCTATGGACTCAATTTCATCCCTTTTCCTAGTATTATTAATAGGATTCGACCATTGATCAGCATCTCCTCCGAACGATACACTTCTAGGATGACTTTATCATGCTCTGAACATCGAAGAACTGAAAATATATTTTCAGTAGTACTAATCCGTTGTTCAGCAACTAATGGATCAGTAGACACGCTAAACGAAGGTGGACACTGCCTCATGAAGGATTCAACAGAATGTTTATCCTCCATTTTCTCGTTTGGAAGTCCTGCATGATTCATAGCTTGATAAAGTTGTGTGAGAATGGCTACAAGATTTTGCATTCCCTCTTCCATAATGTTTGGTAGCTCAGGGGGATAATCATTGCATTGCCCGTCACATTCCCCATTAACACGGTTCCTTCGGGTTCCATCCATTGACTAAAACCAAGAAGAATAGTGTGAGAAACACTAATTATAATAGGGAAACCACATAATCAAGAATAAAATTCCACACTTAAGATCTTATCCTAGGTTATTCATGGACATTATTAAAACACTAAGATTTTGTTCTATGCTTAGACTTACCCTTAGGGTTCTTACTAAGGATTTCATATCCTAGTTTCCAAAGGTTGACTATACCTTTCCTCTGATACCAACTATAACGACTCGTACTATACATACATTGTTATTACTTCCGAATTGAAACACACTTATTACTTCATATAACAAAACCAAGAAAGGGCCGTATATGTATAGTGTATTTAGAAACTGGGAAACATATACAACTGGTTCATAAAGCATCTACTTTGCCTCTCATTTATTTCATCATATCTAGAGTCCCTTTTTGGAATATTCTACATAATAACCTTCTTCCTGACCTGGGGAAATAAAACATACAAAAGGGTGAGCTCAAATTCTCAGTATGGGTAAAAAAAATAAATATCAATCACATCATATACATAAGAACATAACTTTTGGAAATCGTATCCTGCAAAAGAGATCATAATATCATAACATGGGATAGATCATAGAAGTGAAATGTAATCCCAATAATCATAACATAAAACATGAAACTTTTTGGAATACACACATAATAATAGAGAATCATTTATTATTATTCAAGACTCATTTCCAAGACTATCTTAGTGGACAAAGTCCCTTTCTGAACCGAGTCACCCTCATTTCAGTCCTGTGTCACTGAACCGGTATAACCTACCGTTCCTAGCATGTCTATCTCATGAGATATAAAATCTTTACCCAATGAATCGGAGGGAGATATAGGTCTACCCATCTCATAATGATACCATTCTTATGTGTGCCACAAAATCATATACCATACATAATTTCATAACCCATGTAATAGAAATGGGAATCATAAACATCATGACATCATAAAACAATTCATATATGATAAAGGAATTCATAAAAATAATTCCATCACAAAATAAGCAAATCAATGTAATAATAGGGATAATAACAGAACCCTTTATTATCTTAGATGGAAAATAATATTTATAAAATACTTGAACTTCATTCTTCAGGAAAATATCCTTTCTACTTAAAAATGATTTTCCTTTCTTAAAAAGTCATAAAATTTTAAACTAAAAGAAGTTGATTAAAAATAAACTTGAAAATATTTAAGGTAAGATTCTTTGAAATATTGTTTTAAAAATCCATTCATGCCGTATAAGTTAAAAATAACATTCTCCTCGTACTTTTGTTGGAAAAGTCAAAAAGTGCCTCGTAACGTAAACAAAAGAAGGATTCCTTACATACCATGTAGTAAAAGTCAAAAATGGGTAAGAAGGACTTTAAAAATACATAAAAACACTTTTAAAAAACATGTACATGGATGATATAAATAACCCCAGTAAATACTTACGAATAAGCAATCTCGGATAAAAAAAAAATAAGATTTGTGAAATTATCCCTTACCTTAGGTACTTTTTGCTTCGTAAGCGTCCGAACCTCCTGTATAATGATTTAAATAATGTTATTGACTTATTCCAGAATCATACATATTTTTATGATATCATATATGGTCATTTTCTTAGCTTCTTAGTAGTAATATTTCATTGCTACTTGTTATTCGGGTGTTTATAACTTTTTGTTCTTATGCGTGTTTTTTCGAATAAATTCGTATTCTTATCTTTAGGTTATAGATACCTCATTTCCAGAATGGTATTAGTGTAATATATATCATATCCATTCATTCAATTCATTTATATAATCATTATGAAATGAAGATCATGTAGAACGAGTCGCATCACATCGTGGAGACGGTATTCCGTACGTACACACGAGTGATGATATCATTCCAATGATCGTATAATTATATTGGAGTGTATGTATACTATTTCATAATCAGTATCACTTTATTATAGTAATATATAGTCATTATTTACACCATTATACCCATCCAAGTAATGTGGTGGTGTAAAATAGATTACACCACGGCGTGGAGACGGTATTCCGTACGTACGCGCGTGCGGTGATTTCTTTTTCCGTAGGATGGATAGATGGTGAAATAGGGTTGTTTCATACTTATAATAAAATAACAGTATTTGAGTTATACTTTTGTTATTACTTCATAATGAAACAACTAAAGAAGAAGAAGTGGAATAAGAAATAAAGATGAAAGAATCGGTAACAGACATTACCTCTTCTTTGAAGTGCGTCTTTGAGACCACCTTTTAGGGCACTAAAATAGGTCTTTGAAGAGGACCAGAACCTATAGGATGTTTCTAGGGAAGTGGAGAGAATAAATTTTCAGGGGTTGGACGAGATTTAAGGCTCAATGTGGTGTGAGGAAGAGCGGGAGGAGGTTCCCTTTTATAAGGGAGGAGAGGGGCACCTTTGGAATAACAAAAAATATCATTTTATTATAAAGTCAAGTTCGTTAGTAAATAGCTCCAAATTGATATATTTGGAAGCTAATGTTGGGATGGGTCGAAAGAATCTCATAAAATAGAATTTATACAAGTTTAGGTTCCTATCCTTATCATTTAGATTTAACATTAAGTTAAATAAGTTTACTTTTACAGTGTCTTCTTGTGTTCATATTCTATAAGGTTAATAAACATACTATAAGTAGACAAACGAACCCCAAGTTGTTTATTATTAATATATATAACCTTATCTAAGTCATTTTTCCGAGCCGTAGATTTTTAGTAATAAAATAGAAATTACTAATATAATATTAGTTTTAAAAACTATTTTATGTCAATTTTGACAATATTTTGTAATTGATTTTTGTGAAAATCATAACAGAATTATTAGTTCAAACAAAGTTCATTAAATCAATAATAAAATGTCATATTAACCTATAAAATTTATGGATTTCATAAATAGTCTAAAATTACATTTATTTTGGTGTTTATAACATCAATTATGTCAATATTTTATTAATATGATAATTACTACATCATCATTGTGTCATAAATAAATTAAATTATTTAATGTATAAAAATTATGAATAAAATACCATTATGTAGGTAATCTTTTTATCTTTCTAATTAATATTTATAGTCGAATATATCTTATGTATAACCTTATATTAAAAATTATTTACTTATTAAACTTTGATTTTAACTATTTTAACCCTTCTTTAAATAAAATAATAATAAATGTCCTAATCTATTCCAAGTGGGCCTAAATGGTCATATTTTATTCCTAAGATTGTTTTTGGTCTAATTAAACTTATCCAATAGAATTAGGACATGGGTTAGGGTAATAATAATATCATCTTTACCCTTAATTATCCTATTTACTTTGAACCGTGGTTAAAAAAAGTAAAAAGTTACTATTCACCAAAAATTATTTTCATCTCATTGAACCACAATTTAGTCCTTGATATTAACTGTGTCTCTTGGGTTTTTGAAATTCCACTCACAGAAGTGGTAAAATTTAGTTTTATGAAAAATTCAGTTTTTTAACTACCACATAGTGGTTTCACTATTCATCAAAAATTGAAAGTTTTCAGAAAAATACCAAAATTTCACCCTAGGCTAATTTCGATATTCCGAATCAAAAAATGAAGGCCATTTTGAAAAATAAAATTTATAAAATTTCAAAAAGTGGTTATTAATATTCATAACGACTAGTTTTAATAATATTTTAATAGCATATCGTTGTTTAGTGAAACTCGGTATTGTGTACGACGCAAGCTATCAAGGAAGGTTGTGATTTCGTGTAAAGAAAGCCAAGAAAGTGTTGTGTGTAGAAAAAGATTCCTTTGAGGATTTATATAAAAGTCTCGGGTGTTACAATATGAGTTCTGGAGTTGATGAAAATCCATGTTATTGAATTTACATGTGTGGGGTATAAAAGCATTTGTTAAGGTCTTTTCAGGTAACAAACTCCCACCTCGAGGAACAATATGTACCTTTATAGTATAGCCTAAGAAAACATATAGATATTACCTATAAACACCTCAGTTTAAAAGGTTATTGTTGCAATAGATTCCATATTCCATCAGAGGGAACACATTTCCAAAAGAGATAGTGGGAGAAATAAATACTTTGATGAAGTCAAGGATCAAGGTACACAAGAGTTGGTACATGAATAGATTCCACAAATCCCCTGGGAATAAGAATCTATTCTAGACACACAAGTACTGCAGAGGAGTACAAGAAAGGTTTGAGACCTAGAACTGTATGGATTTCTAGTTATTGACTATGGTGACTCATTATTTGTTGATTATAATTTTCCTCGAACCGAAAAGGAAGCATTAAGTGGTATAGATGTTTCCAAGTGACAAGAACCCATGAATTCGGAAATAGATTCCATGTACCAAAACCATGTCTTGATTTTGGAAGATCCACTAGTTTATGTAAATCATATTGGATTCAATTGTGTATTCAATAAGAAACGAGACATAGAAGGAAAATTCAGTACCTATAAGGCATGAATAGTTACATAAAGGATTAAATGGCATTAATGAATAGACTACGACGAATCCTTTTCACATGTTTCAATGAATGAATCCACTATAATTATACATGCCATTGTGGAATACCATGAATATGAAATATGGTGAGCGGAGGTAAAAACTGCATTCCATAACAGGAAGCTTCAGGATGATGTCTACATGACACAACCTAAAGGGTTTGTGACTCCATAGGATGCCAATAAGGTATGCATGTTGCAGAAATCCATTTATGGATTAATGAAATAACCAATTCCATGGAACATTTGTATTGATGATGTCATAATATAATTTGTTTTTATCAAGAATGAATGTGAGCCTTCTGTCTACAAATTGTTTTGTGGGAGTGAAATTGTTTTCATAATAGTATATGTCGATGACATATTACTTATTGGAAACTTGATCCTAGTCTTTTAGTCTTTAAATGAATGGTTGAATCAATGATTATCCATTAAGTACATGGGGGAGGAATTATATATTCTTGGGATCAAGATCCATCATGATAGATCCAACAGATAGTTGGGACTTAGTCAATGTACCTATATTGATAAGATACTGAAGAGATTAAGTATAAATAAAGTCAAGATAGGAATGTTTCCAACATCAAAATGCATTCATATTTCCATGAAAATGTTTCCTCAGATACATGAGGATAATCATTTAATGTCATGGACTCCATACACATCAGTGATTGGGTCAGTCATGTATGTTATTATATGTACTAGCCTGGATATTGCCTACGCATTCACAATGGTAGGAAGCTATCAGGCTGAACAAGGCAACCTCCATTGAATGGTTTTCAAGGAAATCCTAAAGTATCTAAGGCGTACTAAGCATATGTTCCTTGTTTATGGAGGAGATGAGGAACTAGTCACCATAGGATAGGTAGATTCTAGTTTCCAGACATATCAAGATGACCTGATTCATCAAACGAGATACATATTCACATTGATTGAAGGTGAATTGATATAGTGGATCTCAAAGAATAGTGTTGTGAGAGAATATACAATAGATATCGAGTATATCATAACTATTGTGGCTGATAAAAATAGAATATTGGATGCGAAGCTTCATCCAGAATCTAAATAACTAAAAATCGTAGGTAGTTCGCTGTAGTCCAAGTGGGACTTTCTAAGAGTTGGTGTTCTAGAACAAAGTAGTTTTACTTTGATTACAAAGATATTAAATGTAATATTACATATTGTTCCATGTTCAGCATGACTATGACTTATTAATGTCCTATAGTATTTATTACATTTATAATGTCAAGGAAGTTCACCGCTATGATGAGAATCTTGAATTGATATAAAACTATCCTTAAATATAGTTTTTTCTGTTGAATTACATGCTATGATGTGACAGAGAGCATGCATACCATCAGGTGTGTGTACTAATAAGTAGATGAGACTTCCTATCACGATGTTCCCACTTGGTATTCTCCACGATAACAGATTATATGAACAAACCCACTTGTAGGAATTATGTATGTTATAGTGTCATCAGATATTTCTATCTGCGAGTGTGTGTTATTGTCCTTAGACACTAATATTATCATTACTACGTGTCGCAACTCTCGCACATTGATTTACTGATGAAAACTGTCACTCATAAAATTGGTGGGAAGTAGGGTACATTGGGTGTGTCATGAGTGGCATGATATTAATGGATAAGTCAAGGAAGGATTTGTCCCTTCGATTTATAGAAGTTGATATCTCGTCCCATTGATTGAAATAGAATTGTTGCTCAAAATTACATGTCCATGGTGTAACTAATAGTTTATTTGATGTAGTTAAAGAATGACATATAAAGCATAAATTTTTATGACACTATAATCAAACATTCTTGATGTGATATTGCGATGAAGGTCTTACATTACATAGTGATTATTTGTATGTGGATGACATTGTTGCAACATTAAGTTCTTTATATTGGGTACCTTGAACCATTGCAAGATAGTTATCTTTGAATTTAGGCAAGCCCACCTAATGCCAACGAGAAAGAATCCTAGAGTGTCACAAAATAATTGTTCTTGGTTTTCAAAGTTAAATTCAATTTGGATTTCATTAATGAAATAAATATTATTCTCAAGACCATACAATAAATTTTTTCATGTTAAAATGATTTCATAAATTAAATTAAACATATTTATTTATTTTATTTAATATTTAATAAATATTTATTTAATAGTTTGTTAATAAAATATTTATTTATGATAATAATGTATTTATTTATCTATTCGAGTGTTCAATAAATGGAAGTGGAGTTCGATCCAACCAATTTCGGTTCAGTTATAAAATAATTATTTGAAAGATGGTAAATAAATATTTAACTATTTATATCAAATTAAAAAAACACTACTATTATTTTGTGACGGAAAATTTCTAATTTAGTTTTTCATAAGTTGGCACGACCATGTATAATAACGAAGTATTATTATTAAATTCATGGGGTTTCTCTAAGTTCATGAATGTATACAATTTTTTATATTCAATTAAATATTGTAACTGAAATTCAATATATATAAATAGACATGTATGCCTATTGTGCTATTAAACACACCACATGCCTGGTGAGTTAAGAATTGTTGAGAAAACCATTTTCTCTCTCAAATACTCTTTTTTCCCATTTCAACAATTAGAGACATTCTTCATGGAAAAATAATAAGAGATTAAAAACAACAAATATAAGACACTCTCTTCACTATGCTAACACCCGAAAAATGAGTAGTGTCGACTTGAGGCTGTCAGAGCACGTGTGGATCACTAATAGAGGGATTCTAGATTGGATCCTTAAAAGTGAAACAAGATAATCCAGAATAGTCATTTTGGATGATCAACATTATCAACGATAACAAATACCACAGATCTAGGAATTATTGTTCTTTATGAAATCAATTAAAATAAGTATAAACATTATGTGAAACATCCTCTCTAAAGGTTTCAGGTTTCATTCTTCTTTATCTAAATATTTGATTATATTCCATGGAGCATGTCATTATTCGTTGAATTGATCCTGGAATAATCATTGATCATGGTAAAAATCAATGTTAGGTCATGTCCCAACCATGCTTCCGCTGTGCTCGGAACCTTCATAATGGACTACCTATAGTCATCCAAGTCAAAACAATATAGAGGAAATCACTTCATTTCATACCCAAAAGATCGATCCTGAATTTTGGTGATGAAATATTCTCCCAATATATGGAATACCTATACCCCACCATGTGTACATGAATGGGAGAAATAAATACATTATCCTTTATTCAAAAACTAAACTCAGTTTTAGGTGATACTACATGGGCCTGCTAAAAGGCCTTCTTACTACTATTTAATTCGCATTTTTAAAAGATAATTATCCTAAAAAACCCATATTTCATACTAAAATATATTGGAATCAGGATTTAAAATTCATTTTCATTCATACTCATGTGGTAATTCATAACTTTTGTTTTTATTCATGTGCATATCCTCCAAGAAGCTAGGGGAGAAACCTTTTGTTTGAACTATAACACCATTATTTTCAAATAAATTTAAATGGTTGAGTTTTTATCCCATACTAGAACATAATATTTATCACATCCAATCTCATTGTGAAAAAAATATGTGTGTGTGCGAAGGTGTGATAACAATAGATTTATCTGAAAGGAGTCATTTTCATTAATTTAAAAGAAAAAGGTAATGGATATCCACATATCAAATTCCCTTACCAAAATTCAAAATACATAGGGTAGTGAAAATGAATATTATATCAATAATTATGATATCATTTACAACATGACCTATTTAAAGCTACCCATTCATTGGTTCTTTGAATCAACTACCAATCGTAGTTAATTTATTTTTACAATATCAATATATACCTATGGATATAATTTAGTTGCATGTGCCTATAAAATGACTTCTTCTCTCACAAAAATATCCACCATATAAATGTATCGACCAGTATATATATAGTAGCTACTAATTATTGTTATAGTTGTTATACGATAGATCCCCCTTCAAATACAACAAGACAAAGTTGATATATCTTCTCCAATAACATAAAGGGTGGATAATAAAGAGACACCAAAAACATCTACATCCTCCCCTTAGATAAATGTTTCATCATGTTATTCTACCAACTCACATGTGAATATTATTTTTTGAGAATAAATAATAAATGGTTGGTGATTACATACCTCAATTACCATATATTTAGATTACCTATAAAATTATCTTATTTATCCATAATTCCCATAATGGAACCTCAATGATCATAGAAAATATTCAGTTCTATGACTTACACTAAATCATATGAAATATGAAAATTATTATATGTTTAAATTAGATTGATCATTAGAGATTACCTAGAATATAAGAACTAGGATTCTCAGTGGAACCAAATCCTCATCAAACACCCATATCATTCTCCTTTAGATAAATATTCTCCAATAGAGATTTAAAATGAAACAATCATGAATGATGATGATATTTTGAAATAATCACTTATAACATCATAATCAGTAGATTTATATTCCCCATAAAATAGAAAAATTTATATGAATATGAAAATACCAAAATATTCAGAATAAGTATCATAAAATACATTAATTGTATTTATATAAACAAAATAGAAGAAATAATTTGTCTATAAGGATGGTGTCCCATAGAAAGACAAGTGACAAAAAAATCCACTACCATAAGTCTTGACTCGAATTATATACATTAAATATTTTTGTATAAGAAATATAGTATTATTATACATCTACCATAGAACCATATTCATATATATAATAACATATATGATTTACTTATGACCTTATATTACTCAATAATTAACAATTCCATGTTAATGTTATGTTCTGGGTAATAACTATTTTTTTCATACATGTGCTAACATGTTATTCTTGGGCCCCTAAATTATATAATTATTTCTGCATATCCAGAAAACATTACTTGATATAGATACCGTATATTTATTTATATTCATGGTGATTCATAAATGTAAGAGATATAAAATAAAATACACAATTCATGGAGACGATAGGTTATTTGTACACAAGATCATTAATTTTGATTTTCTTATCATATTAAAAGAAAGAGATCTTCCAAAATAAAAAATATTTTTTCTATTATATATTTTATATATATTCATAAAATTTATCCTTATTAATACCCATGTGAAATATAGTCGAAAAATAAATCAAATCACATCATCGATATGAAAATCAATATGTACGGATGAGCAAGTTTATCGTTAACAAAAATGAGTTGGCAGTAAAAATGAAAATATTATATTATCATTAAAGAAGTATAATCCTGTCATAAGTATCATATATAAACATTAAAACCATCATAAATCCCACTCAAACAACATTGTGATATAAAATTAATTATATCGCTATGTGGGGACGGGGAGCCGTACATATGCCCGAGTGATATATTCACTTCATGGTCAATGGGTAGGGGGATGTATAATGGAATGATCATAACCATAATTTAATTTCATAATATTAGGGATACTAATGATATTATCTTATGATACATATTATAACTATTTGGAATATAATAATAGAAAAAGAGATTGATCGGTTTGAGTAATTACCTATTCTTAAAAATAGATCCTTTAGATCTCCTTTAATAGAAACCAGAGGAGATGAATTGGGAAGAAATAAACAACTAGAATCTGTCTAGGGAAGTGAAAACGATTAATTTTTATAGATTGGTTGTTCTATAAGTATCACTGTGGTAAAATGGGATGAGGGAGGATGAGTCCTTCTATTCCATATATGATGGGCAGATTAGGAATTTCCCAGAGGTATAACTTATAATAATTAATTATGCATCCCAAAACCTCTGAATATAAATGAATTCATAGCTAATTTTGGATAGTGTGTTATACCATAATTTAGTAGATTTTATAGAAGTTTTTTTAATTTTAAGCTTTATAATTTATATTAACCATTTGATTACCTATATTATGTTTTACAATGTTATAAAATTTTCAAAATTACGAGGTGGTTATTTTCATATAAGTTGTAAATTTTAATATAAATGGTCAACATATCATTTTGTGAGTATACATTATCCCATTTCTCCTCATTTATTATTCTTAAAATTTTTAACTAATTTAATAATATATATTTTTCATAAAATATAATAATTGTAAATTTGGTCTCTATGTATTACATTGACCATAAGAAAATCAATATAGAAAGATAACTTCAATAAATCCAATTTAATACACTCTCAATACCTCATATCCACCAAGAAAATGCTTTTTTATCCTTAATTAATTCAAAGTATATTTATTTTAATATTTATAATATCACTTAATTGATTGTTTCATTAATTGAATGATTATAGTATCATCATTGGCTAATAATCTATTATAATTCTTCATTCACTAAAAATTATAAATAAAAGTCCTTGATATATTTAATCCTATTAGATTTTAAAATAATATACATATTCAATCATATCGTCTATTTAATTACATATTAAAAAAATATTATACGTATTACAAGTAGGAATTAGACATTTTCTCACACTCATTGATCTTAATATTATCTAATCCATAGTCATGGCCATATATCTATCAATTTATTTTCATTTTAACCATTATGTGATAAGGGCCAAAATAATTTCATCCAAAAATATTTGAGGATGTTTTGTTAATTTTTTTAATATTTAAAATATTAGTTTTACCCTAAACTTATTTTATTTACCCTTAACTATAGTAATTTTTTTTGAAAAATTTACTATTCAAATTGTCCAAAAATAAAACTGACCTATTAAAAAAATTTGGACCTTTCAATTTTATATATCGAATATATTTATCCAAATTAATACATAGCATTCTCAGAAAATAATCGAAAAATAATTTCATTGAAGGATCGAGAAAATGAGTTTTTAAATAAAAAATGTCAAAAAGATTGAGTTAATATTATATACAAATTAAATTTTAAATCGATTCCAATGACCTTTATTGGATTGAAAAGAATCCAAAACATAATTTCTAAGTAGATATGATTTTTACAAAAAAACAATTCAATTAAAATTAAGTGTTGTCTTCACTATTCATTAATAAATGATTCTTCTGAGAAAAATACCTAATGTAAATAGATATAAAAATAGTTGAATGTAAAATTTTAATATAAAATTTTAAAATAATAATTTTATTTTCTCAAATAAATTTTTTAAATGATACAAAGGATAGACTTAAAAAAAATTTGTAATCAAAAGGCGAGAAACACCATTTTTAAAAAATACCAGTCTTTATAGAAAAACAAGATTTGTTCTTATATAATATGTAGAAAAAACCTAAGAATAATTTTAACCATTATATTGAATATAAATTATTTATATATTTCATTAATATAATTAAAATAAGAGTCCTTTGTTTATTTATTGTTATAAAACACACTTGTGCGCATTAAAATAGATTTCAGAAAAACATTTACCACTTTTTGTTAGGGTAATACTTGTTTAAAAAAACATAAATAATTTAGTTAATTCTATAAATATCCACCACACTAACATATTGGTTATAATATTACTATTTAAATAACTATAATAATAAAATTGATTTTTTGAGGAATCATAGTGTTGTGAGTCACACAATCTAAGACATTTTTGTGTGTTGTGAATGATTAATGTTTTTAGAATATAATAAACACATCAATGAAATTTAATTTATTCTGAAAAACGTTTATAAAAACATGGTTTCTACACTATACCCCATTAAAATGAATCACTCCATTGAAATTATTTCGGTTCATGAATGGTTTAATACTTCAAATTTCATTTCTTAGAAACCCACATCGTAAAAATGAATGCTAAAACACCATTTAAATGAGAATATTGGAGATATAATTGTTTCCCAAAGTAAGTCATTATTAGGTTTCCACATATGAAAACATAGGTTTCAAGTGAAAACATCAATTTGTATGTGAAATATAACTATCATGTTCTGATGGAAAATCATATAGAACATGGCTAGGATAATGTTAACTAACAATCACAAAGACATATATATCTGAAGATATACGGGAAAATTTAATTCATCTAAAAGGAATGTACTTGAATAATATATTTGGTTTCACGATCATTTCCCTAGAGTTTTAGTTTTTTAGAAGATTACTTACTTGATTAAATTTCAGAAGCTCATTTTCATCCTTTCATTGTGACACGATCAATTTACCCTTTTTCTCTTACTCTAGGATATAAAGCTGAATATTTTATTCCTAAAGAATTATAAAATAATGGATACATAGGATGATATTTTATTCCATCTATCTTAGAATAACTACAATATTGTTTAAACAGGTGTTCCAGTATTCATAAGTACTCATATGGAAAGATAATAAATTAAACTCTAAAACCTCGTTCGAAGAATAACATAAACCATTTCACAAATGCTTAACCCTATAACTCTTCAAGAAGTTGAAATTTAAAAAATTCAGAAAAAATGGTCACTGAATTTCTCAAAAATATATAAGCATTTATCCCACATATATCATAAGGTATCTATTGTTTTTCACATATGAAACATTTGAATACATTCATCACAGACACTATTGAAATAAGGTATTGGACATAAATCCATACTGAAAACATGCATGATTACTTATTACACATATTGTTTGATATATTACATTCTAAATAAAATTTAAATTTCATCCATGATAGCATAAATCACATTTTAAAAAAAATATTTATTTATATCCATGGTAATCAGTACCATTCAGTTTACTTATTCATATGCAATATATCATTATCCAAACATCATTATCTAAACATTAGGAACATAGTACGGTTTATATTTGTAATGATCCAAAATATTATCAATGTAATTTCACTCTTATTATAACAATTACATATATTTTAAATCACATTAAATCACATAGACACCATAATAAATACATTTAAAATAAAGAATGAATGATAAAACATGTATTTTTAGAAATTAAGGAACCAATACTGATGAAGTAGTATCATGAACATTGTAATAGTAACTTGACCCTTAGGAATAGTAATACATCCCATAGAATAGTAACTTAAGAATTTAAATTATATATAATAGGTATCTTATGAATAATAATATTTTATATTTATTTCTTTACAGAAGTAAATAAATGTTGTAAAAATGATAAATTAAGTGTTTTTTTGTAAGTCATCAATATTTATTTAAAATTATATAATCAATATAATAATTTATAAGAAAATAAATTTTTATAAAATGTATTCTTAAAATTAAGTATTGTTTCCATATGATTATAACATAATTTTATGTGACTGAAATTAAGTATTCAAAGTCTTAGAAAATTAGTTTTAATTATAAAATATTTATTTTTTAAGTAAATGATGATTTTAATAAAAAATTAAATTTACCATATTTAAAAAATACATTTATAAAATAGTGTTTATTTTTTAATTGTACATGTCAATTATATTTAGGGTGAATTATTTGGATGTTTAAGAAAAAGTTTAATTTTTTGAGAATAGAAAAATGTGATTATTTTAAATAAAAGTTAAATAAAATAATTATTGAGTCATGGATGATTTATTTCGAATGTAATATCCAAATATCAAATCTTAATTCAATAATTTTATATAATTAGTAGAAATTGTCATGATATTCTTAGTGTTGAGCCAAAATGATAAAATACAAAACACCCCTCTCCTTTACTATAAATACTACCTCTCACTACCTCTTCTCGCCACACATATCAAGATTTGGGACTTTTCCAAATTCTTCTCACATATCATACCACACCCCCATTTCTAGGATCCCTCAGTTTTATCATAAGTCCAAAACCCTTTCCCTAATGTGGATCTCGGGGAGGAGAGACTTAAGTTATAAAATCCTCATCCGTTTTCATCTAATTTATTTTATTTTTGATATTAATTTTCTTATTATCTCCTCACCTCCTCTGTACAAGTGTTAATGGTAACTCCATTATCTTTTATATAATATAATTATATCATATTAATAAATCATCTACCATCTAAATATTTTATCTCTCTTTTCATATAAATATGAAATCATTACAAGTCATGTGTCAATTTACATGTATCATGGACAATGAATATTAATCTTAATTTAAACCTTCAATCATGATCATAAATCCACTATAATGGATAGGAAATATAAAAAAATATAATTTATAACCCATTTATGTTCTATAACAAAAATAGTCACATAATACTAAATAATAAAATATATCGATTTTGTTTTGATTAAATCCGCCAAAATTATCCCAAACAATTATCATTAAATACTTATCTAAAGAATTATCCTTATAAAATTTAGCAAAATGAAATATAAAACTATTTAATCATATGTATGTTCATTAAAAAGATATATTTTCAAATTTTGTTGAATTATACCGATTGTACATAGACTTCAATACTCATATTCAAGTAAACTGATCATAAAAACTAAGAAGATGAACACCCTTGAATGATGATACTAAACTATATAACTCATCTAAATTTCCATAAATAAAATTGAAAAAATAATAATGAATCAAATTAATATATAAAAGTTGTTTTATATCTTAATTAAGGAATTTAATTTTATTGTATAGTTTATTAAATAGAAGAGAGTGTTTAGATATAAGGTAAAGGGATTCTCGAAGAAAACTCTCTTCCTTTTGGTTTCACTATTTCACTATATTTTCAGTATAAATGATACATTAATTTTCCTTAAATATGATTTATTTATCTTTTACATTTTGTTTCTTGATATACATGATTCCAGTATGATTTTATGACAAAATATAATATTTTTCCAAAATATCTCTTCGTTCTAAAAACACATGTTTTACTTCTCTTGATTTTGTCTATTCTTCACTAAAGATGGATGATACTTATACAAAGTATGTTAATCCATTTTTACATTGGGAACCACAATACTTATCCCTGAAATCATTATTTATAGAAAAAATTTATTTCCATGGGTTAATTTATGTCCAATATTTATATACGCTCTATGTGTCATGCATGGAAATGTAAATTTTATTATGTGATGGGTTCCCCTGAAATATTATAGCATGATATAAATGGTTTTATGCAATGGGTGCACCCAGAATTATATTTCACTCTAATGATTTGGTTAATTTTAAGAGTTTCATGAGATATAGAGAAATATATGTGATGTTGATGATAGATTTGTTCACAATAATGTGTGGTAGATGACAAAAAATACATTATGTTTCATTTTTATGAATTTTCACATTTCATAAAATTATATAATGCTTCCTATAATGATTATGAGTATGATATTATGATGATTTTCCCACACCTGGTTATATTGATTCAAGTTCGTATCTATCCTCTTAAATATATTTTAGATCACTTCTTCTATGATGTATATCCTCATATGGTTACTTGTTCTAAGGAGATAATGAGGGATAATAAGATGATAGAGAAGAAGGAATTAGGTAAGTGTTTATGTTTTGTAATAAAATATTCATGTATGGTCATAATTTTACCTGGAAACTAAATCTTTGGATATTTTTTGTGTAATCATTTTCTATTGTTTGACATTAAAAATATGTAATGAGTCATTTAAAAAAATGATGGTTTATATAGTTAGTATCAGATCATATTTTTAGTTAATTTGGGAATTAGGATTAGATAGCCTTGTTGAAAACCCTTAGTGTGAGACTATGTTTAAGTAATCACCCAAGAAGGATTTTTAAGAAGAAAAATTGTAAACATAGAGATCCAGTAAGGAATTATTTAATAGTTAATTTCACTGTGGAATAAATAATTAATTCATAAAATAATAACATAGGTTTTTTATAGACTTTTATATTTTTAATATTGGTGGGAACTAGGAGAAACTCATCCAACAACCCATGTAAGGGACAATCTAGAGATTTCCAGAACAATATCCCCAAATCCTTGGGAGGTGGATTTCAAAATTTTATAGTGATTCTTACACAGCTCTCTCAGGCTATTAACATTAACATTAACAATGTATAATGTCATCCTTCAACTAAGAGGGACCAACATGCTATCATGTCTGTTATGTGTCAATGAACACCAAAATTTAGTGGATGTTTTGATCCAGTATTCTTAGAATGGATGGTTAACTCAATGGATAAGATCTTTTTTGTTCTTCACCGATCTATGATAGAGGAAGTAACATTGGTCATTTGTTATCTATATGGAGAGGCCTATAAATGGTGGTTGTATATTAAGAAAAAAAAAATGAAAAAATGAAATTGAGGAGATAGTATGGGATGATATTTAAAATATTATTCTTAATATGTAATTCCCATTAACTATTTTTACAAATATGGAGAGAGAATTCATAAAGATAAAGAAAAAGGAAGGTGAATTTTCCATGGCCTACGAAAAAAATATCACAAGACATTCAAGTGATTTTTCGTGTTTTATTTTAAATGGAGATATCAAATTTTACATATATTTTATTTGTTTATAACAACACCATCGAATGAATCTATAAAATCAAGACAATTGGATTAATGAAGATGTTGTTCGATGTCCTCTTAAAGTCGACATGAACCATGGAGAATGGTCCCATTACTATCGTGATAAGAAACGAAAGATGTATTTTCATGATATAGGATCTCATGACAATGATGGGAAGAAATATTTACCAATCTCATGTCAAAAATGATAGAAGAAGCATTTCGGGAACTACCATAATGGGATGGGAACATTTTATATGTGTTGGGGAGAATTCCACCAAGCTCATGAATGTCAAAGAAACAAAAATAAGATGGTTGATACATTAGAGGAAAGTATAGAAAGACCCATGGTCCAATGATACAACTATAGGGAGAAATGTTAGTATGCATGTCAATTAACTTACCCTCTAGTCATCTATTATAATAACCATTATGATCTTCTAAATCCATATGAACAATGGATGGATTATTCCAACCCTATAGCTGAAGTGGTGAAAAACAACATTGTGGTTCAAGGTATATATCCTAGTAACTCCACTATGGAAAGAGTATTATTTTAATCAAGTTCAACACATTACTTTATATATTTAAAATTTATAGCACTTTTGAATAAAATCCTGGATACATTCATGTAGAGATATCCAAAAAACTCTTTAATGTGCATTCATTACAACCCAAGTGGTGAAATCTTATCCTATTGGCATATGTGGGAATATTATTCCATGAACTCTCATGATATTTACCTATGTGGACTTTTCTACTATAATGGGGATATTTTTTCACTCATTATATAGAGAACATTCCAATTTATTGGAAAATTAAATTCCTTTTAATATTCTGAACCATTCCAGGCTACTCTATATGTGCAAGTTAAATCATGAATCTCCATTGGAAACTCCTTCAACGTTGTGGGTGTTGATTCCGTATTAAGAATCATACCTCACTCAAATGGTTGAGTCAATGGAAGGTATCATCATACGCAAAATTCAAATTTTGAGTTAATATAGTTATGTATTGCCCAATGATTTTCCTGGACTCCCCCCAAGATGGAGTTGTGATGTTCTTAATAGAACTCATACCTGAAGCTACTCTTATATCAAACTGTACTTACAAGTTGGTCTTGATTGAATGGGATGTATTAAATATGATTCTAAAAAAGAATTTGGGCAAGGATTAAAATTCCCTGCTGCATCTCCTTTAGATGTTCCAGTTCAATTTATAAAGAAAAATGGTGGATTAATGCTACTGTGTGTCGACTACCGGGAGCTAAACAAGATCACCAAAAAGAACAAGTATCCTCTTACAAGGATTTATGAAACATTTGATCATCTATGGGGATCCCATAACACAACATAGATGGATCTTCATTTTAGATATAATCACATAAAGGTGAAGAAGTAATATTTTCATAAGAATGTCTTCTGTATATGTTATGATCTGTATATGTCTCTTGTGATACCCTAAGGACTTGATAATCCCCCTGAAATCCTCATTGATTTGATGAATCAAGTCTTTATACATGTCATCAAATATGTTTTGGTAGTGTTTATCTAAGATATTATAATCTAATCAAGGAGAAAGGAGGGTAATGATGAAGATCTAGGGCTTTTGTTTCCCATATTAAGGAAGGATAAGTTGTATTCCATGTTCAACATGAGTGAATTTTGGATGTAGCAAGTCGCATTATTCGGACATGTGATCACATGTGATGGAATTTCATTAGACCATTCAGAAAAAAATCAAAATGAGAATTGAACTAGAACTTCTACTATCGTTGAAATCCTTAGTTATCTTATCATAATATGGTGTTATAGAAGTTTTTTATGAAATTAATCATGATTTTCAATCATTCAAACATTGAATATAAGGAAAGGGGTAACATATTTCTGGATGGAAGAAATTGGGAACTAATTTAAATATCTAAAGAAAGATTGATCATTGCACCTGTACTCACATGACATAAAATTAGAAACTATTTTATGATAAACAAGGATTCATTATATAAATACATGGGTTTTGTACTTATGAAAATCGATAATGTTATAGCATATTCCTCATGATAGTTGAAGATCTCAGAGCAGAACTACCCAACGCATGATCTGAAGATAGAGTCTTTGATTAGTTAGATTTTTGGTTGATTTTTGAGGCTAGGAATAAATCTAGAGTCGGTAGGAATATTTCAAACCTCTTATTCTAGGTTCATGTGAAGCTATATGCTACAGAGATGGGATCACTAACTCTTGGTGGGCCATCCTCAACCTTCCTTCAATGCATTCTTCTAAGTATATTCCCCTCTGTTGAGTGTAGATGAACCCACCATGGGAAAATGATGAAACTGAGGATTCTTGTTTATGGGATTATATTAAATGTGGATGGATCATGTTTGTTAGGGTTTATTTTTGGCAGTTTCCGGTTGTGTGATGGAAATCGATCTGTGCTTCTAGGTTTTAGTTCAATAAATGGGGAAGGAAACACCATTGATGACGAGTTTAGATCTCTGATTTCTAGTCTTGTACTATGTAGGTTGTTTTGTATTGTTTATCTCAAATGTTAAATTAGACTCATCTATGTTGGAAATTTTTGTTGAAGGAAATGCCAGTTTTCTCTAGGAGAATTTCTATATCCTATAGAAATGTAAAAGGTTTATCAATCAGGATACTCAGGTCAGATATAATTTGCTGGAAGGTAATGATGAAGTAGTTTATACTTCAAATAAAGTGATGCTTGAAGATTACCTCATTTTAGATACTGGTTTGGGATCAGTCCAGTATGTTTTTAAAATTATTGTTGGATGTGATGCTCTAAAAATGAATTATTTCTTACCTTCGTGAGAGGATTGGAATATTTAATTTATTAAAGTAATAAAAGTTACTTCTTTGTCTGTACCTATTGAAATTTTCCTCGATGTCCCAAGGAAATCCAAAAATAAACAATGCACAATGGGTTGTGGAGGATAGACTCACCAAGACTGCCCGTTTAACACTTTTCGAGGAGATATGTCACTTGAAAAACATGATAACATTTATGTGAATGAAGTGGTGAGACTACAGCGGGTACCACTCTCAGTTTCATTGATCATGATCAAAGGTTAACATATAAATTCTAGAGGATTATTCAACAATATTGGTCAATGATTTCAATATGGCATGACATATCACCCCCGAACTGGTGCCTAATCTGAAAGGACTATTGAGAAGACTTCATACAAAGATCCTATTTAATAGAATTTAAAGGAGTATAGAAACAAAATCATTGATTGGTTGAGTTATCATATAACAAATACTTCATCTGAGGTATTCAGATGAATCCTTATAATGATCTCTATGGAAATCCGTGTATAAATATACCCTTTTCGTATGAGGATGGAAAATTAAAGCTACTTGGATCTGATCCCATGCAAGATATGATAGAGAAGGTTCAAGCTATAATGTAATATATCAATGATTATCATTGTTTGAAAAATAGATATTCTGACAACCATTGAAGGGACATGGAGTTTGAAATTAGAGAAAAAAAATCTTTCATATATCCCAAAGGAAGAGAGTTAGGTAGATTGGAATGAAAGGGAATCTTATCACAAGGTACATTGACCCCATTGAGATCCATGATCACATAGGATTAGTGGCATATCAGCTTTCACTTCCACCAAGTATGACTCAAATTCATTATTTGTTCAATGTATCTCTCATGTGGAAGTACATAAAAGAACCCTCACATGTATGAAAACCATATTTTATACAACTGGAAGATGATATCAATTATGAGGAACAATGGTTAATGATTTCAGATTATTGATATAAGGTTCTACACAACAAGATAACCCACCATTGCAATGTTTTTTAGAGGAACCATAATTACGAAGAAGAAACATTGGAACATGTGGAGGAAATGAACAAGAAGTACCCTCACATGTTTATTTTAAACAAAATTCCATGGGTGAACATTCAAAAGGTGGAAAGAGTGTAATTACCCAAAATTTAATCATTGTAATTTCTCAATTCTTATAATAATAAAATATGTAATAAATCACATACAATCACATATATAACACAATAAAAAGTTTATAAATGAAGAATTAATGAATGTGTTCTACATTATTGTTTGGTCCCTCGACATAAAAAATGATCTGTGGCCTGACGGTATCCCTAGATATTTCTACATATCACCATGGGATGTGGTGAAAAGTGATCTAGTTCTAGTTTTAAAGCACTAAATTATTGTATAGATTCTACCACACATTTCATTCCCATAAATATCATCATGGGGCCAAAGGATAATGATCCTCAATCCCTAAATAATTATCGTGCCATCATTTTGTTTAATGATTCCTATAAGTTTCTAGCATGCATCCTCAATAATAGAGTGGAGTATTTTCTCCTAGACTAGATTGCAGAGTAACATCACAGTTTTTTTATGGTCTAGAATATTGAAGGGGGAATTGGTCTAGCACAATAGGAAATTAGTGAAATTAATCTTGGATCCTATGGGAGAAACCTAGTCATCAATATGAACATGAACAAGGCTTTCGATAAGGTCGAATGTAGCTTCTTGTTAAGAGTCCATACTTGTGTATGGTCCTCACAAGAGGTTATTAGCCTCATTTATCTATGTTTCAGCACCTTTTGGTTATCTATTATCTTAGTGGCCAAATAGTTCAGTTTATTTAAGGATATATGTGGTCTGAAATAATGTTACCCATCTTCCAATACTTATTTATTATAGCTCATGATGTGTTGTAAGGTTATATAAATTTGTATATCAACTATATTAGAATCCTCTCTAGTAGTAGTTGACTCATTGATTATGGCATCTCTCACATGATTTTTTCTGATGATACTAGAATATTTATAAATGGAAGTATAAGATATATTCATGTGATCAACTTGTTAAAGGAGGAATACTATTCTTATTGTGGGAAGGTGGTTAACATGCAAAAGTATTTTTTATTCAAAGAAAAAAATTCTCGAGCATGATGTTCCGATCGATGTGAATCATGGTGGGAATGAAAAGAGTAGTTTTTTCAATGGATTACCTGGTTTCTTCTGTGTACCCTATGAAACAACTTATTCCTCAATTTGATATGGTTTTTTATACGATAATGGGGTGAATCCTGAACTGTAATAGAGATCTCCTTTCCTTTTGAGGGTTTATAACCATTTTCAATATTGTACATTCCTATATTCTGATGCACATATTATCTACACTTAATATGCCAAAAAATGTGATTTAGAAAATAAATAAAATATTGGACTCCTAATCAAACAACCAAATGGATGGAAAAAATTATCAGATTTCATGGATGTGGTTGGATAAACCCCTATTAGAGGGGGCTGTTAACATCTGGAATCTGTTTGGGATGTTGAGGGGGAATCATGCCAAAAATATTTTGGACATAATAAAGGAAAATATATTTTATGTTAAACACATGAAAATAAAATATGGGAGTTGGTACTTACAGAAAGAAAGACCATATTCTATTAATCGAATGGTGTAGCCCTATCATGTCACTCTGCATTAGTATGCTCATTAGATCATAGGAAAAAGGGGGAATAAGGTACTGGAAGTAGAACTATGTAGGAATAATGCACAATTTTCCATGTTTTTCCACTCTAGAAATCTCTTTTATTGGGGAAAGTGAACACCCTATATTAATTAATAAAACCCTAGATGAGAACTAGAGGGTTTTATTGGGAGAATATATATCTTTATAATGTTCCAATAAAGTGTGTATTTATGGGTTCCTCCATATTTTTTTTCATATGAACATACTTCATTAAAATTCAGCTCGACGTGAATGACTTGGATGTGTGGGGGGAGACAATGTGGAGTAAATAGATCCCCTAAAAATCCAATTTCATGGTATGGAAGGTCAGGAAAGGGGAACTTCCCAGAGATGAAAACATCTTGTGTGTCAGAGAATACTTGGATTCAAAATGCCACTAATGTAGTGAGTTAAATAGTGAGTTGATCGATCACCTATTTCTGGATTGTTATGTGGAGAAGTCATTGTGGAGTTACATTAAAAGATTCATTGGTTAGACTAGGTGGGAGGTCATTTAGGTGGACTTCCTATGTTGCTAGTTTCCATGTGCAGATAGTTCAGTATAGGAAAGAAAGGCAAGGGACATTATTATTGGTTTAGGTTGTTGGTGAATTTTGTCATATACAAATGATCATCTTCACAAAAAAGATATCAGGACAAGTTCCAGTATTATTTTTATAAAAAATAACCTGATTCTTTATCTTTCAAGGAATTGATACAATTGGGATTATCCTCCCTCCTTTGGAGCACTCCTGACTATTATTCTAAATCATATCAGCGGCATGACACATCGGAGGGGGATTCAGTGGCTCCCCCCAATAGAGTCTGATGTTGAACACTAATGGTTCATACCTTGTTGTTAGTATGTGAGGAGCGGGAGGTTCTCATGGACAAGTGTGGGATGGTGGTATTGGAATTTTAGGTTTTTTCAGAGAATCCAATTCACTGCAAGGTAAAGTGGATGTCATGGTTATAGTAGTTTGGTTATGCAAGCAGAGGGATTTTAAATTTTCAGTATTGGAGACATACTTTCTTGTTCACTACAATGAACTACATGTAAAAGGTAGAATCCATTGGTCCAATGAGTAATCTAATAGAAATGGAAAGGGATCAATGGATATTCGAGTATAAATTCTACACATGTGGCATGATGGGAATACAATTACTCCATTCCTAGCATCTAATGTAACTACTGATCAATGGATATCAATTTTCACTAACCTCGGGTCCTTCCCTCTTGAGGGAATTAATTTTTTTAAAGCAGACACTCTATGTTTACACTATTATAGTCCCCCATGATGCTGAATCCCTTGTAGTTTCTTTATATATTTAATTGGTAATACAATAAAATGTTTGTTTCTTAATAAGATGAAATGAAATAAGAGTCTTTTTTCATAAACTTAAAAACCTATGCCAATGGAATAATAACACGACCTTTGAAATAGTAATTTTACCATATGGAATAGTAATCTGTCAATTAGAATAGTAACATAATATTTCAAATTATAAATAAAACTTAGGTATCTTAAGATTAAAAATTGGATATATTTATTTAATAACATAAGAAAAATAATGTCTTAAAATTGGTTAATTAATTGTTGTTTTTAGAGGTCATAAATATTTAATTTAAAATATATAAATAATATAATAATTTAAAATAAAATTTATTTTCATAAAATGTATTAAAAAATTAATATTTTGTTTTATTTTTAGTATATGATAATTTTATATAACATTAACTACATTTTCAATTTGATAGAAAATAAGTTTTAATTTAAAAATCAGTAATTTTTGAGTCAATAATGATTTTAATTAAAAATTAAATTTCTCATATTATGAAAATAATCTTCATAAAATTTATTTGAATTCCACAACTCTAAAGATGTTTAGGGTTAGTTTTTGGGATTTCTTTGATAATGATAATTGTTTATTGAATAGTAAAATATGGTGATTTTTTATAAAAACTAAATACTTGAATTATTGTGTCATGGATGATTTATGGATGATGTAAACATAAATTATTGAAGACAACTTCAATATTTTAATATATTTAGTTATAATAAGAAAACTATTAATAGTCTTGAGCCAAAAAAATAAAATAATGAATAGAATAACGAGAAAACACACATATCCTCCACTATAAATATCATCGTTCACCAACTCTTCCCCTAACACCTCTAAATCATTAAGAGAAGTACATATTCTACTCAAGTACCTTCAGAATCCCCTCCACCATGTCTAGGATCCTTTTTTATCATCATAAAACAAAAACATTTTCCCTAAGGAGGATCTCAAGGAGAATGGATTTAGGAAGTCAAATCCTATTCCTTTCTCTTTTAATTTGTTTTATCTTTTGTTTCTTTTCGTATTATCTCTATAACTCATCTATCCAAACATTCATGATAAATAAAATATTTTAATATTCTAAAATACTTTCATTTTAATGGATGATAAATCATTAAAGTCTTTTATCTCTCTCTTTTATTCTAAAAATAAAATCATCGGCTGCGATGTGTCATTTTAACAAATTCGTGGGTGATGCATTTTAATATTCATTTAAAACAATCAATTCTATTAATAATACAACTATAATTGTTGTTACATGATTTAAAATATATTTTATAACATTTTTTATGTTTCATTACTAAAATTTTTACATTATACTAAATGATAAAACAAATCACGTTTTTTGTGATCGAAAACCCCCAAAATTAACCCAAATGATTATCATTATATATTTTTATAATCATTAATCCCCATACCATTTAAAAATATATATTTTAATTAATAAAAAAAGTTTCAGTTTTATTTAATTATACCCATTCAACACAAACATCCATAAACAAATTCAAGTAAACTGGTCCTAATAACCAAGAACAAGAACACTCTTGAATGATTAAATTAAACTATATAAATCATCAGGAAATCCCATAAATGAACATAATAAAACTATAGTGAATGAAATACATGTATAAATTGTTTTGGATTTTTTAATTAATTAATTTCTATTCATTATACAAGATATTAAATAGAATAGACTGTTTCGACATAATGTATGGGAATTATTGAACCCAACTCTCTTCCTTGGGGGTTTCCCTCATTAACTCCATTTTAAGTATAATTGTTAAATTAATGTTATTAAAAAATGATTTACTTTTCCTTCCAATTTTTTTTATATACATGATTCAAAAATAATTTTATGAAAAAATAAATTTCTTTTCAAAAGAATGCTTCCTTCAAAAAATAGATGGTTTACTTTGCTCAATTTTTTATTTCTTCACTCATGATGGATGATTCTTATACCAAGTATGTTATTAAAATTTTATTTTGGGATAAAGTGTTTATCCAAGAATTTATTAATTATCAAACCCATTCACATTCCATGAGTTATTTTGTTTTCATTATTGATATATTTTCTATGTGGAAAGAATGATAATGTAAATATTATGATATGACGTGTGCACCCAAAATTATATAGCGCTATATAAATGTTATAATTTGACAAGTGCACCCATAAATATATAGTGATACAATTTATTGGTTAATTTTTTAAATCTCATTAGATAAGGAGAAATATACCTGAACATGATGCCAACAATGATCACACCTATGCGTGTTAGTTGACCACTAAGAGAAATGTTTATTTTTAATACATTTATAAATTTAGTGCCTTAACGAATTCTTAATATCATGAGTATGATGATGTTATTATGATGATTATGCTCACCCCATGTTATATTGACTCATGTAATTATATATTATATTATTGGGATTTTAACACGACCCTTTCTTTGATCTATATCCCCATTTGATTACTTCACTAAAGAGAACATGAGAGACAATTAGAAGATAGATAAGAAGGAATTAAATAAATATTTATGTTTTATCATGTAATTGTTATGTATTCCCATAATTTTTATAAGAAAAAAATTGCATCCTAGTTTTGTAATGTTTTTATGTTGTTTGTATTTTAAATGAAGTAATAAGTTATATAAGAAAATTAGGGTCTCTATAATATCCCCATTCATATATTTTTTCTCACAGTTTCCACCTTTATATTAAATATTTTTTCTTTTCCATCATAACCATTCAACATATTTTCGTATATACATAATAGAAAAATAGAAAAATACTTATATATTTCACAATTCATATAACATAATAATTCATTCGGAAAGCATATACACTTCCATTATTTATTTTTATTCCAAATCCATTAAAAATAATCCCTAACCATATTACATAATACCCATTTCACTTAACATTTCAACTGTAGTCACATCATCATCAACAATATAAACATTATTAGTACCACCTTGTTGATTGTCTTCATGATTGTTCCACTAGGGAAATCGATTTGCATAATTCCCATTATTTCCACATAAAAAACATTCATAAATTGATATTACATTAAAGTCGAAAATATTCCTATATGTTTTGATAACTGAAATGTTCATTTTTACATTGAAATTCAATTTTTTAGTGTCTTTCATTTTCTTAGTAAAAACATATTCTTGTTCCTATAATATATCCATTTGGGAGTTTCTTCCAGCATTCATAGCACAAAAGAAATGAAATATTTATTCCAAAAAGCATAACCCCAATCCATAAAACATATACCATATACCATAATCATTATATGTTTAACCCTAAATAATATAAGCAAAACCCTGTCACTTATATCTAAAACCAAAACCCTAAAACCATTACCCAAAATTCTAAAACCTATTCCCAAACCCCTATACCTGAAGCAATAATCCCTAAACTCTAAATCCAAAAATCCGATACATAAACCGAAAAATATATACATTATATTGTAATATTTAAATCCTTATCCCTAAAACATAAATTTTAATCCATATCACTTAAATCTAAAACCAAAACCCCCAAACCAAAACACAAAATTCCAAAACCACATCCCAAAACCCTATACCTGAAACCCTAATCCCTAAACTCCAAATCCCAAAATCCAATCCATATACCCAAAAACATACACCCTATACCCTAATAATGAAATCATAAACCCTAAATCAAAAAAGTTAAACCCTATCACATAAATGTAAAACCAAAACCCTAAAACCAAAACCCAAAAACCTAAAACCTAGCCCAAAAACCCTATACCCGAAACATTAATCCCTAAACATTAAATACAAGAATAAAAAAACTAAACCCAAAAACATATACCCTATACTATAATATTTAAATACTTATCCCTAAACAATAAATATTAAACCCTATCAATTAAATCAAAAACCAAAACCCTTAAACAAAATCCCAAAATTATAAAACCTAGTCCCAACACCATATACCCCAAAACCGTAATCCCTAAACACTAAATCCCAAAATTTGAACACTAAATCCAAAAACATATACCCTATATGATAATCTTGAATTACATAACTCTAAAACATAAAATCTAAACCCTAATACTAAAGTCTAAAACCCAAACACTAAAACCAAAACCCAAAATCAAAAAACCTAGTACCAAATAACTATACCTGAAAAAATAATCCATAACACTAAATCGAAAAACTCAAACCATAATACCAAAATCTTATGCACTATACTCAAATATTGAAATAAATATCCATAAAACATAAAATCTAAACCCTATCACATAAATCTAAAAACATAACCCGAAAACTAAAAACCAAAATCCTAAAACCTATTCCCAAAACCCTATTCCTGAATCCCTAGTCCCTTAACTCCAAATCCAAAAATACGAACCATTAACCCAAAAACATATAACCTATACTATAATACTGAAATCCATTACCATAAAACAAAAAACCTAAAATCTATCACTTAAATCTAAATCCAAAACCTTAAAACCAAAACCCACAATCCTAAAACCTAGTCCCAAAACCCTATACAGAAAACCCTAATACCTTAACTCTAAATCCAAAAACTCCCTACCCGAAACCAAAAAACATATACCATATACAGTTATCTTTAAATCCATAACCTTAAAACATAAAATATAAACCTTATATCATAAATCTAAAACCAAAACCCTAAAACCAAACCAGGAATCCTAAAACCTAGTCCAATAACCTGATACTTAAAACCCAAATCCCTAAATTGTAAATCCAAAAGTCTTAACCATAATCCCAAAAAAATATAACGAAAACCCTTATATAGAAATCCTTTACCACACAACATAAATGTTAAACCCTATCACTTAAATTTAATACCAAAAACCCTAATACCAAAACCCAATATACTACAACCTTTTTTCAAAACCCAATAAATGAAACCCTAATATCTGAACTCTAAATACAAAAATTAAAACCCTAAACCCAATAACCTATACCCTATAACCTAATCCGTAAATAATTACCCAAAAAAATAAACTAAACCCTATCACTTAAATCTGAAAAAAAAACCCAAAATCCTAAAACCTAGTCACAAAACCCTATACCCGAAACCCTAGTCCATAAACTCTAAATCCAAATATCCGAACACTGAATTGGAAAAAATATAACCTATACCCAAATATTGAAATACATACCCCTATTAAATAAATTGTAGACCATATCAGTTAGAACTAAAACCAAAATCCAAAAACGCAAACCAAAAATCCAGAATCCTAATCGTAGAACACTATACCTAAAACCCAAATCTCTAAAATATAAATCTAAAATGCCGAAACCAAAAACCCCAAACATATAAAAAACACTCAAATCATGAAATACATTACCCTAACACATAAAATTTAAACCTTATCCCTTAAAAATAAACCCAAACCCAAAAAAAAGTCCTAAAAACATATACCTGAAACCCCAATCACTAAAATCTAATTCCAAAAATCCTAACCCTAAACCCAAAAACATATACCATATACCCTAATCTTGAAATAATTGACCCTAAAAGTTAAAATCTAAAACCAATCAGTTAAATAAAAATCCAAAACCATTAAAGCAAAACCAAAAATCCTAAAACCTAGTCCCAAAACCCTATACCCAAAACCCCAATCGTAAAATTCTCAATCCAAAATATAAACACTAAACCAAAAAACATATACAATATAACCTAATCTTGAAATACATAACCCTAAAATATAAAATATGAACCCTATCACTTAAATCTAAAACCAAAATCATAAAACCAAAACACCAAATCCTAAAACCTAGTCCCAAAAACCATTTCCCAAAACCATAATCTCAAAAATCTAAATCGAATATTCTGAACTCGACACCAAAAAAATCCACCAAAAACACTAATCATGAAAAAATAAACCATAAAACCAATAAACTAAACTCTATCCCTTAAATCTAAAACCAAAACCGTAAAACCAGAAATAGAAACCCTAAAATCGAGTCCAAAAACCCTTTACCTGAAACCATATTTCCTGAACTCTAAATCAAAAATGATAACCCTAAACACAAAACATACCCTATAAGCAAATATTGAAATAAATAAACCTATAAAATAAAATCTAAACCATATTAGTTAAATATAGTACAAAAACTCTAAATCAAAAACCAAAAATTCAAAAACATATTCCCAAAATTGTATACCTGAAACCATAATCCCAAAAGTCTAAATAAAAAATCCAAACCCTATACCAATAAATTTTTAACCTATAGCCTGCTCTGTAAATCATTAACCCTAATGTATAAAATAGAAACCATATCACTTAAATCTAAAAAAACCCTAAAACCCAAACCCATTGCAACAACCCATGATTCCTTGGTACGCTTCTCTTTCAATAATGCAATAGCTTGCATTGTACACATGTTCAAGATTTTAACACACCGCGACCAATCAATGTAGCTGTTATGAATAGCTACCCACACATTTTGAAATTATATAAATTCTATATTTCAAAATAGACTTAATATTTGGATTTGGAATATTGAATCTATCTTATGTTGAATTTTTGGAATTTTTTTGAGAACATCCAATGTTCGATGAATAGTGAAAAATACTTAAAAACAACTTTTTTAATAAAAAAAAATTTATAGTGATAAATTATACTATTGAGTGGTTTTAAATTATAATTATAATATAATTTAACCATTTTATCCAAAGGTGGTCATTAGAATAAATTTCACATTGAAATTTGACATAAACAATTGTCAATCTTTTGATTGATATTGTTTTTAAAAAACACGGTATTTTTTTGACAATGTGAATTAATTATTAAATTAAGTAATGAAAAATATATGTTTTGAATTTTGTAAAATATACATCATTTTTTAATTTCGAATATCAAATATAGCTTTGGGTGAATTTTTGGTATTTTTATAAAATATCAATTTTTAATGAATAGTAAAACCACTATTTGTTAGTTAAAAACAGATTTTTTATTTAAATGAAGCTTTACCACTTCTATGATTTGATTTTCAAAAATCTGTCAAACATGGTTGTCATTATGATATAAAATGTGGTTCAACGGGATTTAAATTTGTGAATAGTAACTTTTAAGTTTTATTAATCATTATTAAAGGTAATTAGTGTAATTTAAGTTGAATATAATGTTATAATAATATGAAATTACTTTAAACGTGTCTTACCCTTATTGGAGGAGTCATGGACGACCAAGACAATCAAAGGTTCAACATGGGGACCCCATGGAGCCATATGTTTAAGAAAATGACATTAATAACTTTTTATTTAAAGTAAAAATAAAATTGTTACAAACATGTGTTGTTTTACTAAAACTATTGTTACATGGAGTTTTATATGTTAACTTTTCGACTAAAATATTAATTGGAAGTATAAAAAGATTTCATACATCATTATATTTTTATTTATAATTTTTAGACAATAAATAAATTAAATTGTTTATAACACTATGATGATGCAGTCATTACTTCATTAATTAACGATTTCAATAAAATGAAATGATAATGAAAAATATAAGACTTACACTAGTCAAAAACCTATTGGATGAGTATATTTCGAACCATTATCACCTTATACTTTAAATATATATTTTTGGGACCTTTGAAATCCAAAATGATCTTCATAATAATGTATCATTTCATGACTTTCCAAGAGTGCCTCTCCTCTCCTCTTATAAAAGGCCCCCAAATCTACCACCTTATTAACACCATAAAAGCCTTTTGGATTGGCCAAACTCTGCCCAAATACACTCTCAACTTCCCTCTCTGACTCCTAGATTCCTCACCTTTGGAAGAAGTCTTTCCAAGGAATCCTTTGGCTCAAATCAAAAAGAGTTACCCGATTTTAAGGTAATGTCTTCTATAATGTTCAATTGTTTTATTTTTCTTCTCCAACCCCTTAAACACTATTTATTCATTTGTTTTGTAAGAAAACAGTATCAACAATATACTAGGAGTTTGTTATGTGAGGTATCTGATTTACACATACACACACCTACGTTGAATGGTTAAAGATCATACTATTTCTGTGGGTGGCGAATTACTGCCTCACAAAATGAGGACTGTTCAGTCTTCTTTTAACACCTCTGATGGTGGCCATTACGATGAAACTATTTCTATATATGAAATATATTTTTTTCTTTAAGCTTCTGTAATTTTCATTTATGGCATACCTTTATGATTTCCAATATAGGTAAACGTGATAATTTCATTTTAGGAAGTGCGGACTACCACCCCCTCAAAGTGATTTGAATCATTAATTCCATATATGGGACGTATAAAGGATGGAGTAAATGATATTATATATGATATTATACTGGAATTATAATATACTATTATCTCATTATGATTTAAATCCATTAAATACGAAATAGAAATGAAAGTAGCATTCATGCGTACGCACGACTTACCATCTCCATGAGCGGTGCATTTTATTTCATACCACTAAATGATATGTGATATTATAAATGCATATATATAATGGATATATATGATATATATGATATCTAAATAATGAATATATTTCTGGATATAATGGATATTTTACCACTTGAACAACTTTTAATTATAAGATGTTTATTTTTGACTCAAGTACCAATGATAGACAAAAGCACCATTATTAATTTTAATAATTACATAATGTTCATAACGTGGTAATAAGTGGTATAAAAGGAATAATGAACTTGAAAAATGTTCGTATACAATTATAAATTAACTACAGTTTATTATTCATTGGGTTAAAGAATGGTCTTTCCAAGTCGGACATAAGGTATGGGTCTTCGTCTTAATCACCTTTCATTGAGGCATATTTTGTTTTATACACAACTTTCCTTTATACGGTGTATAATCCCCATTTGCTTTTACTCTTATTAAAAAGGAATATTTTTATATAAATAATTTTTACTAAATGACAAAGGAATGTTTTGTCTTACGTATGCGGTGACAACTACTTCTCCGCCGCCATGACCATTATTTGAGTTTTGAATTCCTCTACAAGCCATATCTTGTTTTAAATGAAAAATAAATACCATGTTTTAATCTTATTTTATTTTGGTATTGAAAATTGTTATTATAATTTTTTTATTATATCAATATGTTGTATTGATATATTGTGATTTGAATGTGGAAATTTTATGCTTCCTTTATTAATGTTTTATGTGATACGATTATGTAATGGTTTATGATATGTTTAAACCTTTTCATATAAGGAACGCGTTGGACTAAATAAGTGATGGGTGGAGCCCGCTATAGCTCCTCGATGCATTGGTAGGTCTCATTAGACAAACTAGTGTCTTGGCACAAGGCCTCGACATAATATTATTTGTAGTCTTGGCACGAGGCCTTGACTATGTGGTTATGATAGTCTAACATTATGCAGTCCATAATTATTAATGTGGTTATTGATATTTCATGTGATTATTCGACTAGTAGAATATCCATGTGAATAAGTAAATGTCATTATTTCATTTTATTTTTCCATATTATGGTAAAGTTCAATTTTACAAGGCTTTTGTTTCAGTTATACATTGCCTTAAATGTTTATGTTTATTTATGAAAGTTTCTGCTATATTATTATCCTTACTGACCATCTGAGCTCGCCCCTTTCAATGTTTTAATTTTTCCAGGATTTAAAGAAGTTTTTTATGAATGGCCTGCTGGGATAGTCAGCAGGGGATATGATTGTGGACTATGGAGACCATGTTATTGTAGTTTATCACTTTATGATGTAATGTAACATTTATGAATGAATCTACCGTTTCCAAGGCTACAAAACTAATCAATCCTTCGACAATTGATCTTTTGTGATCATTCCAATGTTACGTAATAATGCAGCGACTCTAGGTAACTAGGGTGGGGGCCTTATAGTTGGTATCAGAGGCAGTTTAGTACAATCCTTGGAAGATAGATTTAGATAAACTCTGATTAGAGCACATAGACCTAAGATAGACATTGAGTATTAGTATAGAAGAAAATCCTAGAATTTTGGTATTATAGTGATTTTGTGAGTTTTCCATGAAATACATTGCTGTCTGGATACTAGAAGATAGAGGCTGCTCTGGCACAGATGTACCTAGGGGTAAAACTCAAAAACACCACTTTGAGCTAGACTCAAATGAGAACTGGTGCACAACAACGGGCCTTGCTGCACTCTTGGTTATGACACTCCCGGGGGATATGCTTAGGATAATTCATGATTTCATTAGAAATCATTATTAAGGGTTTATGAGTATATACTTCCTCAATGAAAACAATACTTATTATGATTATGGATTATATCCATAAAAAGTTCAATTTATGTAAAGTGTTTTACATGTATGGAATTATGTATTTTGATTCATAAAAAAATATAGTTTATGACATTGTTTTGAAATGGCACCTAGTATAAGGAATGAGAACTATATCAATGCACACACTCCATTTAAGGATTTCTGTCCTACTCAAGATAATTATAGTAGAGCTGGTGATACAATTTGTGCTGATCAGCTAATCACCATACTGGAACAACTCACTCAGGTTATGAATAATAACATTACCTATATGAAGCACCCTTATCTGCAGGGTGGAGGATAAATGTTAGATCGCTTCCTGAGGAAGCAACCACCAACATTGAATTGGAGTAAAAATCCATTAGTAGCTGAGCAGTGCCTAAGTTCCCTAGAGAAAGTATTTCATGTCATGGGGAGTAGTTAAAGGGAAAAGGTTATCATGTCAGTTTACCGCCTCACTAGAGATACTGATCAATGGTGGTCATTGATTCAAAATACAAAGGAAGAGGAAGAAGTATCAAATATGGAATGGAGGGAGTTCAAAGAGATTTTCATAGAAAAATACTTTCCTCGGTACCATTGAATAGATATAGAAAGTCATTTTCTGAGTCTGAGACAAAAGGAGTATGTGAATGTCGCAAAGTATGAGGCTAACTTTACAAGGTTATCATGGAATGCAGCAGATTATATATTTAACCCAAGAAGTAATATTGATCGTTTCATTTATGGGTTAAAACCATTTACCCATCGAGCTTTAGTATCACAATCATTCTCAATGTACGAAGATATAGTATCGTGTTCTATCAATACAGAAAAGGAATTCTCTAAATATTATGACAATAAAGTAAATCAAGAGTAGAAGAGAACGGTGGAAAAAGAGACAGATAAAGTGAATAAGGGAAAGAAGGATTTCCCATTATGAGATAATTGTGAGGAGAATCACCCTGGTACATGCCTAAAAAGAATGGGAGTTTCTTACAAATGTGGACAAAAAGGTCACTGGGCTCGTGATTGAAAAGGGATGAATGGGGCTGTCAATGTTGAATGCTACAATTGTAGAGAAATGGGGCATTATGAAAATGAATGCCCTATGCGCCAACGAAACATATCTCAGAAAAGGCCAAGGGAGTAAGGCCTAGCTTATGTTGTTACAACATATGAAGTTGAATAATTATTTTATTTGTATTTTTGGACTCATGAACTATATTATGGTTATAAAAATAATGTGATATATATATTAGGATTGTACTACAGTACCCGTTGTTTTCATTATGGTTTTAATATGATAAAGGAAATTACATTTTTTGTATGTGACAATAAGGGAAAAATTAATTTTTTTGGGGAATCTGATGTTGCAATTGATTATGGAATTTATAGTCCTTTTAGAGAAAGTCTGGACATATGTATTTTGGATAACTATAAAGGTTGGAATATATTTAGTTGAACTTTATATATTATTTTTTAGGGTTAAAACAATTTTGAATATTGTTTTTGGAATATTATAAAACTGTAGTTTTAGGAAAAGGACTACCTTTATGTCGGTGGATAACCTGTCACGTCGGACAAAGCTGTAGGAATCGAACCCACAACCATAGTGTGACAGGCCTTTATTACCTACCACTAGCCTACATGAAGTCCATGGATATTAAAAATAGTTTTCCTAATCTAAATGGTATGTGTTAATATTTTTAACCTTGTATGATTATGATAAATATAATATTTTTGAGTTCTATTATCTTTTTGAGCGAAAGATGAGTTTGGGGTAGAAATTAGTTGAAGGTTGAAACTCTACATGTCAAGCACATATATATATATAGCTATCTCTTATTCAACATAGATTGTAGGATTTGAGGCCCTCAATTTTATGCTTGTTTGTGATTGATGAACTCAATCACTACCTACAAATATTTATGATTTTCCTCCAATTATATGCCTCTAATTTCCACCAATGTTCTCCTAATCGAGGTCATAATTTGGTGGTGACTTTTTTCATTTCCCCTTCCCATTTATTAAGGATAAATATTATTAACCTTATTTCCCATTTGGGTTTTCCACAAATGTATTTTTTATTTTCAACCTTTTATTTTTGGAAAACATTTTCAAATTGTGAGGACACAATTTATTTAAGGAGGGGAGAATGTAACAACCCAAGCTTCCAGGGTATGCTTCTCTTTCAATAATGCAATATCTGGCATTCTACGCAAGTTCGAGATTCTAACACACCGCGGCCAATCAAAGTAGTCGTTATGAATAGTAATACAAACTTTTTGAAAATATATAAATTTTATATTTCAAAATGGACTTCATTTTTGGATTTGGAATATCAAAATTATCTTATGTTGATTTTTTTCTATTTTTTTGAGAACATCCAGTTTTCAAGGAATAGTGAAAAATAGTTAAAATCAAATTTGTTAATCAAAATAATTTATAGTGATAAATTATACTATTGAGTGGTTTTAATGTATAATTAAAATATAATTTAACCATTTTATCAAATTGGGGTCATTAGAATTAATTTCACTTTGAAATTGGACATAAACAATTATCAATCTTTTGATTGATATTGTTTCTTAAAAACGTGCTATTTTTTGACAATGGGAATTAATTATTAAATTAATTAATTCAAATTATATGTTTTGAAATTTTTAAAATATGCATTATTTTTGAATTTGGAATATAAAACATTGATTTGGGTGATTTTTTGGTATTTTTCTGAAAAACATCAATTTTTGATGAATAGTGAAACCACTAAGTTGTAGTTAAAACACTGATTTTTCATTTAAATGATAGTTTACCACTTCTGTGATTTTATTTTTAAAAATCTGACATACATGGTTGTCATTAGGATATAATATGTGGTTCAATGGTATTAGAATAATTTTTTTGTTAATAGTATCTTTTAAGTTTTATTAATCGCGATTAAAGGTAATTAGTGTAATTTATGATAAATATAATGTTATAATAATATGAAATTACATTACACTTGTCCTACCCATATTGGAGGAGTCATGGACGACCAAGGAAATCAATGGGTCAACTTGAGGACCCTATAAAGACACTTGGTCAAGAAAATGACGTTAATAACTTTTTATTTAATGTAAAAATAAAATTGTCACAAACATGTGTTGTTTTACTAAAAAAATTATTACAAGGGGTAATATAAGTTAAAATTTAGACTATAAATATTAATTGGAAATATGAAAATATTTCCTATGTCATGATATTTTTTTAATAATTTTTAGACAATAAATAAATTAATTTTTTTATGACACAATGATGATGCAGCGATTACCTCATTAATTAACGATTTAAATAAAATGAAAATATAATGTAAAATCTAAGACATAAACAAGTAAAAAACCAATTGGATTAGTATATTTCAAACCATTATCACCTTATCCTAGAAATAAATAATTGTGGGTCCTTGGAAATCCTGAAATCACTTCATAATAATGTAAATTTTCATGACGTTTTAAGAGTGCCTCTCCTCTCCTCTTATAAAAGGCCCCCAACTCTACCACCTTATTCACACCATCAAAGCCATTTGGATCGGCCAAACTCTAACCAAATAATCTATAAACATCCCTCTATTACTCCTAGAAGACTCAATTTGGGCATAAGTCTTCCCAAGGAAGCCTTTGGCTCAAATAAAAAAGAGTTACCTGAATTTAATGTAATGTCTTCTCTTATTTGCTTTTGTTTTATTTTTTTTATCCAACCCCTTAAACTCTTTTTATTACTTTATTTTGAAATAACAACAGTATCTTCAATATAATAGGATGTTTTTATGAGAATTATTTTATTTAATCTTACACACACATTCATCGAATGGTTAAAGAACATACTTTTTCTGTGGGTGGCGAATTACTGCCTCACGAAACGATGATTGTTCAATATTCATTTAACACGTCTCATGGTGGCCATTGTGATGAAAATATTTATATATATGGTATATATATATTATGTTTATGTTTTCATTATTCTTCTGTATTTTTCATTTTTGTCATACCTTTATGATTTCCATTATGGTTAAACGCGATAATTTCATTTTAGAAAGTGCGGACTACCTTCCCCTCAAAGTGATTTGAATCGTTAATGCCATATGTGGGATGTATAAAGGATGGAGTAAATGATATTATATATGATATTATACTGGAATTATAATATATCATTATATCATTATGATTTCATTCCATTAAATATGAAATATAAATGAAATTAGCGTTCATGCGTACGTATGTCTTACCGTCTTCATGAACGGTGCATTTCATTTATTACCTCTAAATGCTATGTAATATTATAAATACATATATATACTGAATATATATTATATATAAGATATCTACATCATGATTATAATTATGGATATAATGGATATTTTACCACTTGAACAACTTGTAATTATAAGAAGTTTATTTTTGACTCAAGTACCAATGATCGATGAAACGAACGTTATTAACTTAAATAATTACATAATGTTCATAACATGGTAATAAGTGATATAAAAGGAATAATGAACTTGAAAAATGTTATTAAGAAATTATAAATTAAATCTAGATTATTATTCAGGAGGATAAATAATGGTCGTGTCAAGTCGGATACGAGGTAAGGGACTTCGTCTCAATATTCTTTAATTGAGGAATTTTTGTTTTATACCCAACTTTACTCTATATGGTGTATAAACTGCTTTAAATTTTAATTTTATTCAATGGGGATATATCTATACAAAGCATTTTTTCTAAATAAAAAAATGAATGTTTTGTCTTATGTCTGCAGCGACAACGACTTCTCCGATGCCATGACCATTATTTGAGTTTCGACTTCCTCTACAAGCCATAACTTTTTTTAATGAAAAATAAATACCTTGTTTTACTATAATTTTATTTTGGTATTGAAAATGGTTTTGATAATTTATTTATTATATCAATGTGTTATATTGATATCTTGTGATTGAAATGTGGAAATGTTATGTTTCCTTTATGAATGTTTTATGTTATACAATTATGTTATGGTTTATGATATGTTTAAACCTTTTTATATAATGAATGCATTGGACTTAATAAGTGACGGGTGGAGCCCGTTATAGATCCCCAATGCATCGGTAGGTCTCACGAGACAAACATGTGTCTTGGCACAAGGCCTTGACAAAATCTTATTTGTAGTCTTGGCACAAAGCCTTGGCTACGTGGTTATGATAGTCTGGAATTATGCATTCCATCATTATGAAAGTGGTTATTGATATTGAATGTGATTATTCGACTAGTAGAATATCCAATTGAATATGTACATGGAATTATTTAATTTTATTTTTCCATATTATGCATCAGTTCAAGTTTAAAAGGATTTTGTTTCAGTTATACATAGACTTAATTGTTTATGTTTATTTATGAATGTTTACGCTATATTGTTATCCTTAGTGAGAATCTGAGATCACCCCTTTCAATGTTTTAATTTTTCCAGGATGCGAATATGTATTTTATGAAAGACCTGAAATGATAGTCGGAAGGGTTTATGATTGTGGACAATGGAGACCATGTTATTGTAGTTTTTCACGTTATGATGTAATGTAACATTTATGAATGTGTCTTGTGAATCCAAGGCTACTAAACTAATCGGTCTTTTGAGACTTGATCTTTTTTGATCATGCCAATGTTACGTAATAATGCACCGACTCTAGTTAATTGGGGTCGGGGCGTTACACCCATAATCCTAAAACATAGTTTCAAAACCCTATACTTAAAACCCTAATACCAAAAAACTAAATCGAAAACAAAAAACCCTAAACCAGAAAACAAATAAACTATAGCATATTCATGAAATCATTATGCATAAAACATTAAAGCTAAAACCTTTCACATAAATGTAAAATGAAAACCCTATAATCAAAACCCGAAAATCTAAAACCTAATCCCAAAACCCTATATCTGAAACCATAATACGTAAACTCTAAATCCAAAAATTTGAACCCTAAACCCAAACATATACTATATACCATAATATTGAAATCATTAACCCTAACACATATAATATAAACACTAAAAATTAAATATAAAAAACTAATACCAAAACCCAAGATCCTAAAACCTAGTCTCAAACCCCTAAACGTGAAACCGTAATCCCTAAACACTAAATTCCAAAAGTCAAACCCTAAATCTAGAAACATATACCATATACCGTAATCTATAAATACACATACCTAAATCATAAAATCTAATCGTTGTCAATGATATCTAAACCCAAAAACTAAACCGAAACCCAAGTACCTAAAACCTAGTCCAAAAGCCTATACCATAAACCCTAATCCCTAAACTCTAAATTCAAAAATCCAAACCCTAAACCCAAAAACATATACCCTATACACTAACCTTGAAATACCTAACCGAGAAACACAAAATCCAAACCCTATCACTCTAATCTTAAACCAGAACCCTAAAACCAAAAATCAAAATCCTAAAACCTATTCCCAAAACCATATACACGAAACTGTAATAGCTAAACTATAAATCAAAAAATCCAAACCCTAAACCCAAAAACATATACCAAATACCCTAATATTGAATTACATAACCCTAAAACATTAAATATAAACCCTATCACATAATCTAAACAAAAAACCTTAAATAAATACATAAAATTCCAAAACCTTGTCCCAAAACCCTATAACCAAAACCCTAATACTTAGACTCGAAATCAAAAAATTCCAACCCTAAACACAAAAACATATACCCATACACATGTTTATTTTATGTTTCACTATTTTAATATAAGAAATTTATTTGACTTAGTAATTGATGGGTGAGGCCTACTATAGCCCCTCGATGATTCGATAGGAATCATGAGAAAAACTAGTGTATTGGCCTGAGGCCTTGAAAAAATGATTATGTTTGGTCTTAGAATGAGTCCTTGAAGGTATGATAAAGATATTAGAAAAAATCTAGTCCATTATTATGATATTTTTTATTGTTATATTCTGTGATTATTAAACTGTTATAATATCCATGTGAATTTTTTAGTAGAATTATTTGATTTTTTTTCTTTTGATATTTAATCAATTTTATGTTCAAAAGGGTTGTGTTTTAGTTTTATACATGATTTAATGTTTATGATTAGTTATAAAAACACCTCGTGTATTGTATAACCTTAATGAGAATCTGAGATCACCCATTTATTATATTTTGTTTTACTAGGATTGGATATTGTGTTTTATAATTGATGTGCACAGTTAAGCTAGTAGTATAATAGAGTTCTCAATCAATTATCTATGTTTTATTTTATGTTTTGAATTGTATTGAAAGGTTCCTATCGATAATATATTTTATAAGACTGCTAAACTGATATGTCCTTCAGTATTTGATTTCATTTAGTGATTCCAAGTTATTAAAATAATGAAGTGGCTCCAGAGATCTTGGGTTGGGGAGTTACATTGATCAAAAATAACTCTAATAATGAAATTTCCATGTGATGACAATTAATTTCCATTGAAAATATACTTCATGGTGTTTTCCACACAGTATGAATAAAAGTGATACTAAATTAGAAAAAATTCCCATCAAAAATAATGTTTTTATGGAATATTTGTGATGAGATTCATGTATCATCGCAAATAGTCCTTGCTGAGGTAGTACTTATTCCATATGTCGTGCAAGTCACAAAAAACTTATCTCAAGAGACTTTTTTTCCTATAATGAGATGTCTTTCAGATATTTATTCCTCTAATTCCTATGTTTTATAGTTCCTTGAGGTAAATGACATGTTCTTTTCATTAGTATTATTTACTGATTCATAAATTTATATATTCTATAAAATTTCATACTTTTGGTTTTATGAAGAGTTATTCATCAAACTTCTAATAAAACTTTATATGATATATTTCAGAGAAAAAAATCTTTTGTATATTTTTTTTAATAAATGACACATTACTTGTCTTTCATCATCCTCTGCATTTCTTCAACTGTAGTTATTGATGATCCCTTTACAAATTTTTAATATTTAGTCATGAGCTTTATAATTTTTTTAATATTTGATTTTCCATAACATTGATCATTAAATAAAATTTACTTATTCCGTAATCTCACATAAAATAATAAATGAGTGTGGTTCAACTTATGAATTTAAAATATATTTATAAATCATTAGTTTTTATCCAGAATTTTTTTTATTTAATTTTGATTTTTTTAATCATATTAAAAAATGGGTTTAGCCATATCAATACTAATTAATTATTCATTAAATTATTCAGGAATCTCTGTAAAATGGGCTAATGTTTTATATGATGGTGGTGACAAGGAAAAGTGAACCGTTCTATTGGACACTACTCATCTCTCAGATGATATGAATAGTTAGATCTCACCAAAGATTATATGCAATTCATTTCATTAATACGTTGCTAAATTCATTTTAAAAATATAGTAGAAAAAACTAATGTTTTCTAATTTTATAAACCCAATTAAAAAATTAACATATCATATCACAAATAATAAATTCTTTATTTTTTAAATAAAAAAATGTTATCATCTTCAAAAAACTCAATTGAAATGTTTTCCACTTCATGTGAAACTATGAAAATCTAATTTATGAAATAAATTTCAATCCATTCATGAAATTAGAAACAATTATATATTTTTTTAAAATATTTTATAAAACTAGAATTTTTTATGTCTTGGAGAATATGCACACCCATAGATTAAAAAAAAGTCATTTTAAATGGAACAAAAATATCAAGAAGCAACATTAATATAAATAATAACAATAAGTGTTCCATTAGAAAAAAAATCATAAATTGATATAAAAAGTGTGGAAATTTAAATATTCTATATGAAACCAACTATTAAGGAACAAGATTAATGGATGAAAAACCTATATATTCATGTAATATAATTATGATCATGAAACATTAAAACTAGGACACCACTAAAGAAAAATGTATTCCCTATATCCCAATTGAAATATTTATTCCCCATATAAATATTGTTTGAAAAATGCTACTATGGGAACATAATAAATATTGGGAGAACTGATCATACCTATGTTGTGACACCCATGTAAGAGGAAAATCAACACTAAGGTTTTTCCCACAACCATGTCTCTAACTAATATCTTATTAGTCTAATGATCAAACAATTAAAGAGGAGAGATATCAATCAATATAATAAAATAAATTAAGATAGAAAATATACAAAACCCTACCTATAACACCATTAGATAAAAAAATATTTCATATCATTTATGCAATCACAATAATATAATAAAAATTTCATAAAGGGTTAATGAAACATAGGGGGAAATTAATAGGTCCCCATAAAAGATGAAACATTAGTTTTTGCGGTAATAAATGGATCTATACCTAAAATAAATAGAAGATGTGGTTTCTTTAATAATCCTTTGAAATTAAATAATCCTAATATATTAAAATAAATTTGAAACACATAAAATTTTAATCATAATGGAATATTTCTTTTAAACAAAGAAACATCTATCAAAAATTCAAAACAACGTCTTCAATCTACATTCTCAAAAAGAATATTTTCGAAAAACACCTAAAGAGATCTCAAGGATCTTGAAACATAAAATATTTTCATTCCAATTAAAAACATAATTTTATATTAGGAAATACATTATTCCATGACCAATCACATAAAAAACGTTATTATAAATCCTTTTAATGATAATTATAAAAATATGTTTTAATAAAATAAATTTATAACACAAAATAATTCAAATAGTCTCACATTTAAGGAAAATTATAGAATCACCTACCACCTAACAAATAAATTCATATTGTAATGTTTCATTGTCCATGGATTACACAAAAATTGGAACAGAATCACTCTCCATAAGCCCTAAAAATGAAACTCGTGTGTTATAATAAGCTAGAACCCCAAGACTAGTGTATATAGAGACTTAAGTTTCTATTTGTAAAGAAGAACATATGAAAATTAGAATAAAGGAAGGGGGAATATAAGAAAGTGGAAACGAATGAAGTATTCCCTTCAAAATCACATGAAATACATGGAGTGGTGCCAAAATAGAAAGGTGGTGAATGGTGTAGCTCAAACGTGATCTCCCTAGGATCATATGATCTAGTGGGAGAGGAGGAGAGGATAATTAGGGTTAGAAATTGGGAGGAAAATTATGACATCTTACTTTTAAGTTGGATATGGGAATACCACCCAGTTTTCCACACATTTATCCAAATAGAGCATAAACTACTCGGATAGAACTATCCACACTAATTAATAGTGCATTGTTGACCAACATATTTTCTACTAACCATGCACAAACAATGTTTCACCACCATTTTGCATATTAACATATAAAATTTTGTTTTAGGGTTCCCCTTGGACACACCTCAAACAATGTTATACCAATGCACATTAACCAAGAAAATTTGAAAATGAACTGAGGAAACTTCTACATGTTGGTAATTATAACATTTGGACTAAATTGAGTGTGCTAACTCATGAAATAAAGGAAAAACTATGTAAAGGTAGTTTTTATGTATTTGAAAACCAATGAATGACCTAGTGAAAAATGTGTACAATGGGAATTTTTTGAAATTTTCAAAAATCAATTATCGGTTCATCTATAAATAAAAATTACTCCAATATTACAATATAAAATAAAACAATACTCAAATGGGGTATTATAATCTCCATAAAATAATTCGTTCTTCCTCTAAAAATATATTTTCAAAAATAAAAGGCAAATAGTCATTAAAACACCACTAAACATAAACAAAACTAGTATACACAATCTATCATCTTGATTTCATATAATAAAAATCTACATAAATAGGAAAATTCAAATCTGGAAACAAAATCCAACTAAACCCTATCAGTTAAATCTATAACCAAAACCCAAAATCTGAAAAACTCGTCCGAAAACCCTATACCTGAAACCCCAATCTCAATTAACTAAATCCAAAAATCAGAACCCTAAAATTTAAAACTTATATCCTATACCATAATTTGGAATCTTTAACCCTAAAACATAAAAGCTACACCCTACAACTTTAATCTAAAAACAAAATCCTAAATCCTAAATATAAAATCCTAAATATAATACAAAAACCCTATACCCGAAACCCTAATCTATAAACTCTATATCCAAAATATCGAACCTAAAACCCAAAAACATATAAAATATACCCTAACCATGAAATCCTTAACCCTAAAACAAAAATCTAAACCTTAGCAGTTAAATCTAAAACCAATACCCTAAATCTAAAACACAAAATCCTAAAAAGAAGTCCCAAAAACCAATACCCGAAATCCCATTCCCTAAACCATAAATCAAGAAAGGGAAACAAAAATAAAAAAAACATATACCATATACCCTAATATTGAAATATATGACCCTAAATCATTAAATCTAAACCCTATAATTTAATTTTAAATCCAAAACCCTTAAACCAAAACACAAAATCACAAAACCATGTCCAAAAAACCCTATTCCCAAAACCCAAATCCCTAAACTCTAAATCCAAAAAAAAACCCTAAACCGAAAACCATATACCATATACCATTTTTTTAAATCCTTAACCCTAAAATATAAAAACTAAACCCAATCACATAAATCTAAAACCAAAATCCTAAAAACAAAACCCAAAATCCTAAAACCCTGTCCCAAAAACCTATACCTAAAACTGTAATCCCTAAAATCTAAATCCAAAAAGCTGAACCCAAAACCAAAAAAACAACTACCCCAAACCCTATTCATGAAATAATTAAACCAAAAAACTAAAACCTATAATCTAGATCATAAATCTTAAACTAAAACACCAAATCCTAAAACCTAGTCCAAAACCCTATATTTGATAACATAGTCCCTACACTCTAAATCCTAAAAACTAAAACCTATCCCACAAAAAAATATACCCTATACCCTATTCTTGTAATAAATAAACCTAAAACAAAAAAGATAATCTTTATATCCTAAATTTAAAACCAAAACCTGAAAAAAAACATAAAATCCTAAAACAATGTCCCAAAATATTATACCAGGATACCTAATATGTAACGTCTAAATAAAGAAAGACTAACCATAAACCCAAGAACATATAAAATATACCCTAATCATGAAATCCATAACCTGAAACTATAATTGATAAACCGTATCACTTGTATCTAAAACCAATTCCCTAAAACCAAAACCCATATTCCTAAATCATAGCCACAAAAATCAATACCTGAAACCCTTATCCCAAAAAACTAAATCGATATATATGAACCCTTAACACAATAACATTTAACCTATAGCCTATTCTTCAAAACATTGACACTAAAATATAATATCTATACCCTATCACTTAAATGTAAACCCAAAATCTGAAATCCAAGTCCCAAAACCTTATATGTGAAATCCTTATCACGAAACTCTAAATCCAAATTTCAGAGCCCTAAACCCAAAATCATATTCCATATAACATAATCCTAAAATCATTAACCCTAAAACATAAAATATAAACACTATATCATAAATACAAAAAAATCTAAAACCAAAACCCACAATTCTAAAACCTAGTCCCAAAACACTATACCCGAAACGCTAATCCCTAAACTCAAAATTCAAAAGGCAGAACACTAAAACCAGAAACATATACAATATACACTAATATTGAAATACATAACCCTAAAACATAATATATAAACCATTTCACTTAAATCTAAAACTAAAATAAAAAAACCAAATCCCAGATTCGTAATACCAAATCAAAAAAACCTTATACCTGAAACCATAATCGCAAAACTCCATATCCAAAAATCCAAACACTAAACCCAAAAAATACAGCCTACATTCTATCCTTAAATTACATAACCATGAAACAAAATAGCTAATCTCTATCACTCTAATCTAAAACCATAACCCTAAATCGAAAACTGAAAATCCTCAAACATATTCCCAAAACCATATACCTAAATCCCTAATCCACAAACTCTAAATCCAAAAATCAAAACCATATACACAAAAACATATACCCTATACCCTAATATTGAAATAAATATATCTAAAACATAAAATATAAAACCTATCACTTGAATAAAAACCACCACTGATAAAATATACACCCAAAAGCCCAAAACCATGCCCTAAAACCCTATACATGAATCCTCAATCATTAAACTGTAAATCCAAACCATAAATACAAAAACATATACCATATACACATTTTTATGTTATGATTCACTCTTTTAATATTAGGAATGTATTGGACATAGTAATTTATGGATGGGCCCTACTATATCCCCGTGATACATTGATAGGACTCATGCGACAAACTAGTGTCTTAGCATAAGGCCTTGAAAAAAATTATTATGTATGGTCTTATAATGAGTCCCTAATGGTATGATTAAGATTTTAAAAAATATGTATTATCTCATTAATAGATTAGTTATTGATTTTACATGTGATTATTCGACTATTATAATGTACATTTTAATGTTTAAATTGAATTATTTGATTTTTTTTATTTCTTTCAATTTTATGTTCAAAAGGCTTGTGTTTCAGTTTTATACTTTCATTAATGTTTATGGTTATTTATGAAATCTTAATGTGTATTTTTTAGCATTACATATCAAATGAGATCACTCCATTATTATGTTTTTTTCCCATGATGCCAAGATATGTTTTATAATTGATCTGTATGGTTATGCTAGAAGAATAATGGTGTTTTCAAATTATTATCTATGTTTTATTTTATGTTTTTAATTGTATTGTAGTGTTCATGTAGGTAATATATTTTACGAGACTACTAAACTGATCGGTCCATTGGTATTTTTTCCTTGTAGTCATTCCAATGTATTAAAATAATGCACTGTCTCTAGAGATCTGGGATGAGGGCATTACATTGATCGAAAATATATAAAACGATGAAATGATCTTCTGACGAGAATTAATTTTTGTCATAAATAACATTCTTGGTGATTTAAATGCACTGTAGAGAAAAGTTATTCTCTATAGGAAAACATTACCATCACAAATAATGTTTTCAAGGAATATTTGTGATCGAATTCTTGTCTCATCACCTGTAGTCCTTGCTGAGGTACTACTACCAACAAGTGTTGAACTCATCACAAATAACCTATCTCAAAAGTCATTTTTTCATTAATTAGACGTATCATAGGTATTTATTCAACTAATTCATGTGTATTGATGTTCCTATAGATATATTACAGGATCATTTCATTAATGAAATATACTGATTTAGAAAAATAGTTATTCCATAAAATTTCATACTTTTTGTTCTATGGAGAGTTATTCCTCAACATTGTAATAAAAATTCAAACGCTCTATTTGAGAAAAAAACCCATTTGTAATTTTCGTTTAATAAATGAAATATAATGGTTGTGTCATAATACTCTTCAATTTGTTACCTTTTTTTATTGAAGATATATTTACTCATTTTTAATATTTTGACTAAATCTTCTTAAATTTTATTAATATTTGGTGTTCCACAACATTTCTAATGAAATATAATTTACATATTCAGTAATATCACGTTAAATAATTCATGAACTCGTTTCAATTTCAGAAATTAAAATAGATTTATAAATCTTTATTTTTTATTCAGAAAAATATTTATTTAAATATGATTTTTAATTCTTATTACAAATGGGTTTAGAAACATAAATCATGATTAAATAAGAATGAAATATTTATTAAATATCATTAAATTATATATAAACAATATAATAACTTTTATCACAAATTATTTTTATTATATTTTCATTAGATGATATATTATATATATATTTCATAAATTTCACATAGGTATTATAAAATATAATACATAATATTTCTTTATATGGATTTTTGAATTTTCAAATTATATTTCAGGAATTTATGAATTAAAATATTAATTGATAATTTTTGTGATTTTTTTTCAAAATATTAATACTAGGGGTTTTCCAGAGTATTCTTTATTATCATCATGAGATACAACATTCTTTCAATTCTTCATGAATCTCTATAAAATGGGGTAATGTTTCAGTTGATGGAGGTAATTAGGAAAAGTGGATGGTTTTATTGGACACTGATCATCTCTCATATGACATTCCCAGTTGGATATCACCAAATATTATATGAAATTTCTTTCATTAATAAGTTCATAAAATCAATTTTGAAATTCAGTAAAGAAAATTAATGTTTTCTATTTTTATAAATCTTATCACAAATAATTAATATTTTTAAAAAAAAGACTAAATCCTTTATTTTTTATATAAAAAATGTAATCATCTAAAAAAACAATTGCATTATTTTTCACTTCATGTGAAACTACCAAAAAACCCCTTTATGAAATCATTTATAATCCATTAATTAAATTAAAAACAATCATATTTTTTTGGAAAATATTTTTTAAAACTAAAATTTATTACCTTTGGGAAAACATGAAAACCCATCGATAAAAAATAACACATTCAATGTGCCACCAAAATATCAAGAAGTAACATGAAATTAAATAATAACAATAAAGTTTTCCTGAGAAATAAATATGAAATTGATATAAAAAGTGTGGAAATTAAAATATTCTACATGAAACCACCTATCACGGAACAAGATTCATGGACTACAAACCTATATTTTCATGTAATATAACCATGAAATCAAAATATTAAACCCTGGACAACACTATTGAAACAATTTTTCCCTATATACCCATTGAAATATTTATTCCCTATATAAATATTCTATGAGAAATGATACTCTTGGCACATAATAAATTTTTTTAGAACACAAATTCCCTGTGTAGTGACCCCCAAGTAAGAGAACAATCCACCCTAAGGGTTTTCCCTCATCTAAGTCTCTACCTTATTACCTATTAATCTCATGAACAAAAAATCAAGGGGAAGATAAAGAAATCAAGTTAATTATAGAAATTAATACATAAAATTTCCCACACCCTACCTCAAAAATCCTAATATAACAAAAAAAACACAATTTCATATCATTTATCCAATCAATACACTAAAATAAATATCCCATAAAGGGTGAATGAAATATATGGGAAAATGAATAGGGCCTCACGAGAGATAACCCATTTATTATTAAGGTACTAAATGGGATATTACATAATATAAATACATGATGCGGTGTATTTTATAGTCATTTGAAATTAGGTAATTCTAATAGCTTAAAATACATTAGATACACATTCCCTTTCAATTATAATGGAATATTTCCATTAAATAATGAAACTCTCTTCAAAAATTCAAAACAGGGGATTCAAGATACACATTCCCAAAGAATATTCTAAAAAACCTTGTAAACACATCACAAGGATCTTGTAACATAACATATTTTCATTACAATTCAAAACATAAATTATATTATAAAACACATTATTCCATGACCAGTTACATAAAAAACAATTTTATAATTACTTTTAATGATAATTATACAAATTTGCATTAACAAAAGTAAATTTATAACACCAAATAAATCAAATAGTCTTACATTAGAGGGACACTATAGAAACATCTAACAATAACAAAATAAATTCTTATTGTAATGTTTTATTGTCCAGGGAAAATACGGAAATGGGAAAAGTATCATAGTCCACAAGCCCTAAAAATGAAACCCTTGCGTGATAATCCCCATTATACCCAATACTAGTTTTTATAGGGAATAAAGGTTATATGTGTAATGAAGAACATATGAAAATTATAATAAATGAAGGGGGAAGATAATGAAGAAGAAAAGGATGAAGTAATCCCTTGAAAATCACTTGAAATCCATAGAGAGTTTCCAATATGAAAAGGATGGGAAGGGTGTAGGTCTCCCTTGATCACATTATGTTCATATTAACATGTGGGAGTGGAAGAGAGGATAATTAGGGTTAAATATTTGGAGGGAAAATAAGAAATTTTTCTTTTAAGGTGGATATGGGATAACTACATAGTTTTTTCCGTATAGTTATCCAAATAGCGCATAAACTACTTAGATAGAAATATTTTTACTACTATACAGTTCCTAGTTGACTGACACATTTTCTTCTAACCATGAACAAACAACGTGTCACCACCATTATTCATACTAACATATAATATATTGTTTAAGGGTTCACCTTGGCCTCACCTCAAATAATGATATACTCATGCACATTAACAAAGACCATTTGAGAAAGAATTGGGGACCCTTTTACATGATAGTAACTATAATATTTAGAATAAATTATCGGTTCTATCTCCTAAAAAGAAAGAATTCCTATGTAAATTTAATTTTTATGTATTTGAAAACCATGTATTGACGTTTTGAAAACCATGTACAATGGTAATTTTTTGAAATTTGTAAAAATCCATGATTGAATCCTTTATAAATTAAAATTACTCCAAAATAACAACATATTAATTTAAAAATAATAAAATGGTCTATTATAATCTATATACAATAATTCATTATTCCCCTAAAAATCCCTCAGTCAAAAGGAAATGGTAAAATGTCATTAAAACACTACTAATCATAGAGAAAACCAGTAGACACAATCTATCATCCTGATGCCATATAATAAAAAGTTACATAAATTGTAGAATTCCAGTCCTGAAACAGAAACCTGCTACCATCATCTAAATTTGAGGCCCTAATAGGACATAAACCCATTGTGGATTTCCCATAATTAATAATTACCACATGTTGGTGGAAATTAGAGGAAGGAATCCTAAAAGGTAAACACCACTATTGATAACCACATCCCCAAGTCATAGCTAACCTTTCAAAAAATAGCAATCATAACATCCATAAGGTATAACTAGAAATAAAACTAACACCCAAAAGATAAACTCATCAAAAGCCCCACCGAATATTACATAAAAAGTGTAAAAGGAGACAAACCTCAAAAAATTATTGGTGAAAAAAATATGGGCACCAAACTTGGTAATTGATAATCCACGTGGGTAAAATGTACATTAGCTAAGGAACATTGTCCTACAAAGATTCTACAAAACAACATCATCACTAATAGGTGATCACCTTTACAAAAAAACTCATTATGTTTACATGATTATGGAATCATGGGACTACCATGTTAAACATTTATTGATTAAATCTTAAATATCCCATAATCAAACCCAATAGAGATCTCATTAGAACCAGCTAATCCTAAAACCACATTAACCTCAAGAAACAACATTCCACCATGCTAACAAGAACATAAAACAAGATACCAATATCGAAAAGTAACAATCATTTAAAAGGGTGATAAAAGTTCCCAAATTGAAATATATATAGCTTAACATGATCAAAATATCCAAATTATAATTCTAAAAAATAGGCAATCAGTCCAAACAATAAATTCACACTAGATTTATCATGTTTACCCAACATGAATAATTTCTCAAGATAATCTAGGAATATATGATAATAATAAACTCTAAAATACCCAATATTCCCTTTATCAGTATATGGAATTCAAATAATAATAGTAGACTATACCATTACAATGATTACCAACTACTAAGGAAGATTTAAGAAGTCTTATATATGGTCAAAGAGGAGATAACATCTTATGATCACCAAGCTATTTGCAGTCTGAGTGGAGTATTGAATCAAAAGAACCCTATTAAACCAATGATATGTTTCAATAGAGGAAAATCATTATAATTCCCCTCTTACTCATTATAGGTGGAATATTTTAAATTACATAAGGAATGCACAACAAAAATTTATCCATCTAAATTTAAACAAAACAGCCCCATTGAAAATCAAGTGATAAATATAAAAAAAAATTATTTAAAATAAATATTAATCTCATCATTTAAAAATCCTTTACATTAAGATCAATATTAATTGAAAAATATATTATCCCATTACTAAGTAACACCCTTTAAAAAATTATATTCTTTAAAAAATATACCATTATAGAATATATCAATTCAACTTTTAATTAAACATAATCTGCTCACATTTTAATTAAAATTTAGAACCATCATGAAACTTCATTAAAATATTTATATTCTAATTAAATTATAATTCAAGTAAATAAATATATACATAAATTTCATGTTTCATCTTAAAAACAATTTCCTACACCGCACTAAAATTTGATTCTTTATAGATTCTATATATAATATAGATAACCCTTATCCAAAACAACATTCACAAAAATGATTTTAAACCCAATCCATTATAATGTACTCATTTGCATATAATAGAACTTTAAAAAATCAAACACACAGACATGGTAAACCCAAATATATGTCCAATCTTCAATGATAATTTAATTAAATCACCTAAATAACCATTAAAACTCCTCTTTATTAATTCATAATAAGTGGAAACAAATTTAGGGGAAATCCAAAACCATGAGAGATAGAAATATAAATTATTAAAAGGATGAAATGTTATGGATGGATTGGATACAAATTTCTCTAGGCCATTATCCAACAATGTAATTTCATTTAAAAAGATTAAAACCCAATATGTGGTGGCTTCACATGACTTGGAATATAGTGGAGATAAACATGCAACCCAATTTCATCATCCTCATTCAATCCAAATTATATAGGGACTCCCAAAATCACATCCAAACTCCTGGGAATACAAATATATTCCGTTGAAATTAATATATATAAAAATACAAGAAATAAATTATATAAAATACATAATTTTAATTATACATCGAAACATTAATCTTATGGTAGGAAATAGTTTTCTTGACTCTTCACACATCTTCCTCTAGAGTTCCGACATTTCTATCTTCATAATACAACAACACATCCCCAAAAAAACAAGATGTAAAAATCAAGAACATAGGCTCATTTAATTAATATAGACTTTAATTCCATTTTGCAACATAAGGGCCTGGGATGACCAGACTTGTCACTCAAATATATCTAACCCAAGGCCCGAAGGATGTTCCCAATTACTATAAGAAGGAAACTAGTTCATGGGCATCAAATTAAGCACCTTATAAAATATATATATCAAAATTCTTAGTTAATTAATTGAGAATAAATCACAATCAATCCATAATATAACATCAATACAAAGGATTTAATTTCTAAACATAAATAATATGGAACAAATAAATAGAAGGAAAGAAGTCATTTTTGATTAAACTATTTCAACCCATCAATATAAAATTGCATCATGACATCTATAAAAAATAAAAAATATCCTATAAAAATTGAAACAGAATACAATTATAGAGGTTATTCTATTGGCTAGTAGAATAATACAACCCAATGAGAATAAACTAAAACCACCTCCATGAAACTCTTAGGTTCCCTCCACATCCTACGTAATCATCTCCAACAAAGAGAATAGGTTTACAAAGTCAAATAGAACCTAGAACCTTTATAAAAGATATAATTATAATATACATACACAATTGTCTATGTAGGGTGTGAGATAATAATCTATGGAGGATCTCAGAAAGGAATATATAAAGTCCATTTCATATAAATATAGTAATTTATAGTTTTAAATATAAAAATGAAAAATATGTGTTTCATTTTTATAATAAATAGTAAAAAAATTTCAAACATCATAGAAAAAAAGAATAAATAATTCATTTCTAATCCCAAATAAGAAATTCCACTTCGAAATCAGAAATGATAAATTATACCATTTCATAAAAACATAGGAAAAACCCTCTATTAAATAAATTTGAAACCATTAATGAAAATAGAAAAAATATAACATTTGTTTCCAGAAATATTCAACAATACTATGCTTCATGACCACTTCAAAGACAAACCTGTACATGGATAAAAATATTAAATTCAATGTGGTGCCACAAGATGATGATGTAACATGAAAATAAATTTGTATAATAAGGTAACCAGTAGAAGAAAGTTTAATTGGATATAATAAGAATGGAAATTACAATCCAATGTATAAAACCATCTATCATTGCAGATGTGATATGGGAAAGTAGCCTAGGTAATCCAATAATACAACCATGTACAGCAGACATGAACCCTAGGCTGGAACTACTGAAACTCTATATACCATTTTCCCTATTTAATAAATTGGTCCATATATCCATCCCATGATATTAAAAATAATATGTGAATATAATACATCATAGATGAATTCAACTTCCATGAGGAATGCCCCCTTTTCAAGATCATAATTGACACTAGGGTTTTGCACTCATCCAATACTCCACATAATTACTTATTACTCTCATGAAAAAATCATTAATTAGGTGATAATGAAAATTAGGATGACTACATAAATTAATAAATGAAATATATCACATCCCACTTACAACAGCCACACATAGAACATAACCTTTTACCATCATCCATTCAATCACCATATAATAATAAGAAACCCACAGATGGTGGATCAAACATAGGTGTAATTGAGGGTATTTGAATTAGATATGAACTATTAACTTTTAAGGTTAAATATAGGCCTTTATGTTAAAACTAAATTTAGATGTAAAATATTTTTCATAACATTTATTTTCAAAATTGAAATAACTTTAAATAATTTTGTAACACATCTATTTGTAAACACAATAGAATATTTCATTGTTAATTAACAACATCTCATGAAAACTAAAAACAATTCCAATGACCTACATTTTCCCAAAACATATTCTAAAAAACTTCATCATCATTTAACAAGGGTATCTTACATAAAATCATTTAATTTGAATGGAAAATGTAAAATTTATTTTGAAAAGACTTTATAGCAATCCCAACTACATAGAATCTTTTTCAAAAATAAAATTTAAGGATCCATATACTATTATATAATATTAAAAAGAAATTTTAACACACATTAATTAAAAATATTACATAATAAATGGAGTGAATATAAATAAAGACCTCAACCTGAATAACATAAATCTTTGATATGTCTCCTTCCATGGAGAACCTAAAAATAGAAAATGATCCACCATCAATATTACCTAAATAATGAAACCCATCAGATAGAATCAAAAATATTATCAACTATAGATTCATCAAGTAATTAGGGTTTCTAGGGAAAGTTAAAACTATGAAAAATAATAAGAATCCAAGTGGTAAAATAAATAATAGGAGTGAAATATGATATACCTTAAAACCCACTTAAATCCATGTTAAGGGGAAAATTTAGAGGGGAAATTTGGAACTTTCCCTTGGTCTTCCTAAGTTGGGCCAAGTTAGTGGGGGAGGAGGATAAAATAATAAGGATTATAATTTTGGAACGAAATAGGAAATTTCACATTTTATGTGAATCTGAACAAACCACACAGTTTTTCTGCACAGATTTCCAAACCATACACAAATCAAACTGATAAAACCATACACGCTACAGTATTGTATATAGTTTTCTAGTATAGTTTCTATTATACATGAAAAAATCAGTCCACACTACACTTTACACAAACTAACAATGAATGGTGATTTGAATCATTTCCCTAGGCCCTGTATAAATCATTTTGTTACTAGTGAACACTAAAAAATGAACTAAGGACCCTTAAACATAAGGAGAATCACATGGCTCATAATAAACATTGTTCCTTAAACTATACCTATAAGTAAGGCCTAAATAATAGTATTCTATATGTGGTGAAAAACTGTATAGTGACTTTGTACAAATTATGGTTACAGAATAATTTTTGAAATGTTTAAAAATCCATGCTCGAATCCTATAGGAATTTAAAATACCACAAGATAGAATTAAATAAATAAATAAAAACATATGTTGTGATATAATCAGAGTGATAAATTATATGATGAGTAAAATTATTCACAATATTTATAAAAATATAAAACATTATTTTAACACATCAACTTTTAGGATAATCTTACACAACTTTTAGTTTTCATAAATTGGATATCATTTTATACACTTAATATTAATAAATTAATACCCAAAAACAAAAAAACACATATCTAACACCAACTATGGTGAACCAATATAAACATTCATATATTATACATCATTTTCAAGATGTAATCATTATATTTATAAAATAATCTCAAAATCCCAAAATGAAAATGGTTCAGTTCCTTTAAATAATAGATATATATATATATATTGCATTATACATTATTTCTTCAACATATCCCAAATATATTTCTATATATAACTTCATTTAATTAATTGTGATTTATATTATTTTTTAAGAAGTGGAAAATAAAAAATATTAGTTATATCAAACACCTGATTTGGGAAAATTTATCAATGAGGACTAAATGTATAGATTATAGGCTTGTAATAAAAAAATGATCATAGGAGAAATAAATAATTTAAAAAATCATTCAATAATAAGATATAATCATATTAAATAATATAATAACATAAATCATTTAATGATATCATGAGATCATAAAAAGGCCATCGTGGGAGTATAAATCATATAAAATATTTTTGGAAATAAGCGATAGTAAAGATAAACCATGGTAACAAAACATTAGAGTGTGGTATATAGATATAAATATAAGTCATAACAATGTGATAAAAAATTAATTATTCACAAGTCCAAGAATTTATTAATAAACAAAATAAATATACTCATGAATCATGTTTTTAAAATTAAAAACCTATCCACACATCATGTCTTAAGAATTACAAATGTTCTCACACATCATGTTGTGTACATGAAAATAATTACCCCGCATAAACATCATTTTCTCATGAGTCAAAAAATTTTGATGACTAAATTTATGGGATTTGTAGGAGATCACCTATCCCATGATGATAAACCATAAATATATGTGCAATAAGAAAATTAGACCATTCATTATTACAACATAGATTAATTAACATGTGGAAATTAAATAGGATTCATGACAATTCTAAAAAATAATAATAATGAGCCATCCAAATATAAAAGGGGGATTGTATCATCAAATCATATAAATTTTGAATAATAACAATACTTTTATGTGAAATATATTAAAATACATTTTACAAAATAATTAGATATATTCTCTATGAAACAAGAAGAAATAACCTTCAATTTTGGAACTGTATAGAAATGAAGATTTCATAGAACAATGGTAATATGATTTTATTTGAAAAAATATAATTTAAAAAGTAATATTAATTTTTAATAATTTACATTGGGGAATGAATACTTTTTCAGGTGGTGAACATTAAGAATCATTATTTTTTCACTTTTATAAAGAATGTAAAAAATTACCCAAATGGAAAATTTTAAGAATATTTTTTAAAACACCATTGTAAAGAATGGAAAATATTTTATAAAATGGCCTCATAAAATAATATAAATATATATAATAACATCATTAAAAAATTATAATGAATACAAATATGGTGGGAAAATAATTTCTTAAGAGCCTTTAAAAAATTAAAATAAAATATTTCAAATAAAAACTCATTAATCGTTTGAAATATAAAAGACCCTTGAATTCGAAAACACGAATCAGCTTGAAATACCATGAGTATAAATAGATTCATTATATAATATTTAAAATAATTACTATGCACACCATATAAATATATAAATTTTATCTTATGAGATATGTCTCATTGATGTGAATATGGGATATAAACCCTCACAACATTGGTAACTTTTTGAATTAAAATTCCTTGAAAGAGAAAACATGATATGGAATGGTAAATCCATTGAATGTTTTAAAATGTATAATTAAACAAATAAAAGTGTAATATATTCACCAAAATAGATTAAATAAGTCTTCAATATGGTATATGTCTCAATTAATATGAAAAAACATTGCCTGGGATTTTGGCTACGTCAAACGCGCTCGTTCATGCCTATTCCTCAGTAAAATTCCTTAAGTATTATTATATTCATATTTTAGTTAGTCCAATACCTATAAAACATTGTAATTATATTTTTTAATAGGATTTTAGTGTTTTTTAATATGAATGTATTTATATGTGAGGATAATTGGGGTTGTGAAAGGATCCTTTTTTATGTGATGGGGGTGGCATTTTTAAAATATTCATTACATTATACTAAAGGAATATCAATTATAAATTAAATTGGAACCAATAGTAGAAAATAATGGAAAGGGGTAAATAATTGGTTGATACGACCGTTATAAAAAATAATAATGGGATAATTTTTAATATTTTAGCCCCTATATATTTTATCTTTTTATCATGATTTAATTTTACACCATTAACTCATTTTATACCCCAATGACTTATTTTCAAGACTAAAAATGAAATTTAACATACAACCTAATATGAACATGCCAATTGAAAATTTAAAAACAACTATAAAAGATTCAACATATAGAGGTGGTAATAATTAAATTAAATAAAAGTATGATTGACAACACAAATATATTTCTAATAGAAATACATTTTCTAAGAAAAAAAATGATTCTACACAAAAAAATGTTGTATTCATTCCCATAACATTTATTATAATATAATTAACAAAATATTTAATTTCTGACTTTCAATTCAATTCAAAATAGAGTGGATCATTGTTAATATTTATTCAATAGGAAATGTAGAAAATGATTTTTTATTAAAACAATATATAACATGTGTTCCAAAAAGTAATGAATAGATATATAAATCGACAATATTAATTTTGTTAGTGTTGTTTTACTCCAAAAAGGAATTTTTTTTTGATAAAAAGGTATAAAATATATTTAAATCATTCTTATATAATAATGATGTCATAAACATTGTGGCATTTATAAAAACTAATTTTTTACTATTCATATAAAATTCAACATAATAAAACCTCACTATTATTCTTGATGCTTATTTTTACATGATGAATTTAAAACTGAAATTTATTTTATCAAACCCAAAATATAATGATTAGAAATTTACATTTTAAATAAATAATATATAAAATAGTGTAAAAGTAATGTGTTTAGTGAAAACATTTTTTATACCATGAATAATGAATGCAAGACTCTTTATAATTACTTCATTATTTCTTAAATTTTCCTAATTAATATTTAATAAAAATTTCATTAATATTATTACTATATTTTATTCACATATTTTTTTAAATTTTAAATATAGTTATTATAATCATAATTCCTAAAAATAGTTTCATTAAAATCAATGGTTTTATATAATTTGATTATAATCTTTTAATTAAAAAAATCATTTATTTTTCTAATTTGTTTTTCGAAATATCATTTCATTTGTTTAATTATGTATTGTTTAATGAATTATTTAATTTACTTTTGTTTTTCATTACTTATAATCTTTTAATATTTTTCAATCTATTCCAAAGGTAAATATAAACTAATATCAGGATTGGTTGTATTTTACGCCACATAAAATAATTCATCACTGACAATTACTTAAATTTCATTGAAATGAATAAGGATACAAATTATTCATTAAAACATTGTATTCCCACATCATTTCACCTATATTATGCTCCTTATAGAATACCCTGACTTGGTTGATGGTCTGGTTTTGTAGTCTTTTATATCTATAATCCATAATTTTTATCGGTTGCCCCTTATAAAAATCACATGACCCACCTCGATAACATTTATGTTCAATACATGGGAAGGGTATGGTATGTAGATTATTAGGGATATGTGGAACACATTATGCACTTGGGATACATTCAATTGAAGTGAAAGACAATAATAAATCACTCTAACTTGATCAAGAAATTAAATTGACGAATGATCCTTGGGCTAAAAATTATCTTCATTATAAATCTCATAGACTCCTCAAAATGTGATATTTAAAGGAAACCCTTTTCTATGAATTAAAACCCCAAATTTCATCAATGATTATTTTCATATATATTATGTATACCTTTTTTATTTTGAATGTTTTTATAAATGGTTTGGATTTTCATTAACTTCTCTTATGAATGATATGGACCTAGTGGCTCGAGCTCTCTAATTTCATCATAAAAAGATGGATTTATAAACATATTTCCATAAAAAGAATAATATAGTTTCAAATTACTTGTAGAATGAAAATAGTTTTTTAATGAGAACTATAGATGGGGAAGGTATTTATCCCAACCACCATTGAAATAATTTGAAAATAAGATCATCATATATTATATAGTTTGAATGATCCTCTCATACTATCCATTTATATGAGGATGATATGAAATTTCAATGTTCAACTGTGTAATCATTGATTAATAAAGAATTATCCAGAACATCATGGTAAAACTAATATCCTGATCATATATAGTTAAAATTGGACTCTATGTAGTGTACCACATCCTTAATGTATATCCTGGATAGTTGTTCTGGAGAAAAATCTTCTTTGATAAATTTTGAATATGCTAAATGTTTATGGAAATTAACTATAAACCATATGTTATTTGGCATTTACATTTATAAGGGAGTAATAAGACAAAATCAATGGTGAATTTTTCCCATTTCTAAACTGATATTGGTAATGGTTTCATTATCCCATTATATATATTTATGTTCAACATTAATTTTATCGAATATCATCAATATATATACATACTAAAAATATATCCCTATATATTTACCTCATAAATTAATTTGTGATATCTCTATACATCTTCTTTCTCCCTAATTTGAGAGATAATCATTTTCTTGGGGAGTCATTCAATGTATCCATCCTCAGTTCTTGTATTTATAGAACACATATTTTACTCACAAACCGAATCATTTCGTCATCATTACGGTTAAACCTTGAAATATTCTGTACCTTATTTTGAATATCCATATATTCTTTATATAACTAATTTAACTTCACATGAATAGATGGTTAAACATACATTTGTGAAATATTATATTTCACATATGTACTTATAATTTCAAATTATGTCCTTTATAATTCCATGGGTATTATATCATTATCAATCATTATCATTGATAATTTCTAATGTTCATTTTTACTCAGTATATCAACCATATTGTTTTCCTTCCAAGTTTGGTAAGGTATTGAGAAATCATAATCCTGAATAAATTCCAACCACCATAATGAAAAAATTTCTTATCTATCAATGCGAATATATAATTTAATCTTATATGATCAATATATATATATATATATCACACCTTTCACTACATAGATAATACCACCATATTTATTATGAAAAATTTACTACTAGTAACTCCAAATCATGAGTTTGGTATTGTTTATCATGAAACATTAATTTATATATGGGACAATAAATTACCTTGTTATACTTACTAAATACACATACCAAAACCTTATTTAAATAATCACTATATATAAATATCCCTTCCCTCATACAATTAAATGTATGCACAGGTGCAATGGCTAGACTCCTATAAATATCTTTAAATATTTCTTCACATTCCTTTTTAGTGAAATTTTACTCCCTTCCGCATTAATATTGATATTGGATTTGATATCCATGAGACATTTCTTATAAATATTCAATATTATCTACCCAGACTAGGGATACTACATATATCAGTTATAGATGTTTGCTTGGGCCATTGTTCAACAAACACTATCTATGAAGTATCTACAAATATTCACTTTCTTATTATTACATGACACATTAATGGTAATTTATATAACCAAAATGAAACATGAAACATTTGACAAAAAATTTTATTTTCTCATGGTCATAGACATAATACTCATATAATAATAATGATCCTCCTTTTTCTAAGAATATATAATAACACCATCTATAAATACTACCAAAAATCAATCTTGGTACTCTATAAAGTCTATATTCATTATATCCATGAATATTGAATAGTAATTTTAAAGTATAAAGGGAAAAATTATATATTCATAGTGATAATAACTTATCAAAACACTATATTGGGTATATTCACCCTCTTAAAACTAAACTAATGTTATCCAAATTTATGTTAAATTTTATAAAGCTCTTGAGACCCTATATGTTGATAAAATAGGTAATAATTAAAGGGTAAGGGAAATTTATTGTTTTAGTGACCTATATTTTGGACTAGACAAAAAATCATGTGAATATAAACCTTTTCATTTATGAAAAATGATGTTTTTAAAACTATGCATCAGAACAGAATTACAAGAGTTGGAAGACTTAAAAGTGTGGTTTTTAAACATGGGGGAAGGAAAAATAGTTTCCTTGGGTGCCTCTTCATGTTTTGAAAGCACTAGATCCCAAGATTAAAAGTTTGGGTACTCTACGAAGGATACACAGTTTGTCTGAATTCATGCTCCCCCCATTAGCAAACCGTGTGACTCTATTATGGGATAGGAAAATTTCTTCACATGAGTTTCACACTTTTTTCCAAAACTGTTCACATCTCTAACATGGTTAGATTCATTTAGGAAGTAACCTACCGTTATTCATCGCATGGTTGGTTTATGATTAGAGTAAACATGAGACACAAACTATGTGAATTTATTTCTTAAGTAGTGGTGTCAGATTGTTGGTGAATGGTTTTTCTAAACTGTGCGATGTAGTTTTTAGTGTTAAAATATACAGAATTCCCAAAATTCAATTATGTTTTACTTTCCATATTTCATCCCCACTTGGAAGCCACATAAGTATCCTCTCTATTATGGGTTTCTCCTTCTCCTAACGAATCAAGGAATGAAGATATCTATTGGATCCGTTCTTCGATCCAAGCATCATCATCTCCGTGGATCCTCATCAGTAAGGACTTCAACCATCCCTAATATATATAATTTTCTTCATTACATCTTCAACGGTATTTTTTATGTGAGGGCATTAGACCTATTTTCATGTTGATTCTGTATTTCTATGTTTTCATCGAAGCCTGATCATATAAGACTATGATATTGGATGATTGGATTTTCCAAAGCATGTGGTAGGTGGTCTATGGATTTTTAGATAATTTTATAACATTTTCGAATAGTTTCATTGTGTCTGGAATTGAACATTTTCACCTGTCTCATATTTATTGGTTGCATCCTAAAAAATTAATCCTTTCACCTGGAAACATGTATATTTATCCTTGTATAGGGAATTAGAGATTTCTAGGTTTTTCTATGGACACCCCCTGGTTGTGCCATGTGAATTCACCCTTTATAATTAAATGTTTAAAATCCTAAAATAAATTCTAATATTTCACATTATATAAATGGGATTGCACCCTATATCTATTTTTCTAATTGAGGATAGAACATTTTTGGTGTTGGTTAGACCTTTATAAATTGATTTTCAAGAAGTGTTGACTACCTATAATTTTTTTTATGAATTTAATTTTCATGAATGAAATGAATTTTTTTTATAAATGTAATTTTTATGAATAATGTCATGTTTTTGTAATAAAAACCCTTTATGTTGGTGTGACACATTTTAAACAAAAATGGTATGGTATTTGATATAAACAATGCTTAACGTGTTGCAATTTTACTTCTTCTTTGATTTCATTTCTTGATTTGTAAAATAGAATGTTTGAGAAATGGACATTATTAATGCTAAAAAATGAGTTGAAACACTTATATAGATGAAAATTTAACCAACTCCTCCTATGTGCTTGGATTTTTTAAGGGATTTACAAATGTATGTAATTTTCATGTGGACACTGGAAACATCCAAGAACATTTTTGAACATAGATAATGTAACATTCATCATTTTTTTAGTAAAATGGAATTCCTTAAATTTAATGGAATGCCTCATGATGGATTTCATGACTTTAATGAGTTAAATTGTTTAATTGAATCATAGTGTAAAGGATGGAATTTCCACACAATTGATTGCATGTTTATTTATATTCTTAATTATAATTGTAATAAATGGAATACTGTTGTTTATAATGGGTTATTTAAATGCCAATTACAATAGTTATTACCCCATGGAATGTACTGTAAATATTACGATTCATTTATATAGTGGGGTTAATAAATGTAATCTATGATATATATTTAATCATGGATATTTATTATAATCATGATTATTATAAATATATAGTATATGGAATAATGGAAAAGGTTCTATTGAGAATGAAAACATCACACTCCCTTACATTGGGTGTCGAGTATGACATCTAACACATGTGATACAATATTGGAAATTAGATTTACACACCAGGTTCCATGATTAGGGTGTTTCCATAGAAGCTCACCCATGGTCTCGAGTGTCACAACATGGAGTCTCTCACACTATATGGATGTAGGGGATGCAACCTATTGTATGAGCTTATATGATAATTTAGATAGCTTAAGGATGTCTGACTTATGTCCTGGACCAGTCAGTAATGGTTATTCCTATTTTGTGGACATTAGGTGTCAGTACACACTTGGTTGATATTGGTGGATGAAATATATAATTATACTATGTATAAAATTACTATATATATAGTTCCTACTCAAACATTCATTCTACACATGAGACAAAGAAAACAGATCTTCCATGAGTCCTTAAGGAATTTGAGGGGGATGGTTGTTTATTTATTTCAAATCTATTTACCCTTTATGTTTTTTTATTTACTAATACTATTGTCACACTAATTGTACCTTATATTAAAGGCCTTGAATGGTTCTAGTCACAGTGGGTTGTAAACAACTGGGATTCATCGCTCACACCCTGCTCAGACATCCATTGCACTGAAGTACCCGAGTAGACCTTTATGTGGAAAGGACCGTGGACTCTTAATTGTGTCGTTTTCTAGTACCTTAGTGTTGTGAGAAAAGGAACGAGAAAGATTTCAGGATGATCGATGAAATATTATTTAGGATTCAGTTTCCATTATTTATTTATGTGTTATACTGTAAAAATTTTATGATGTGTTTCTTACTGATTTAGTTATGTACCATTATCAGAAAATGAATGCATCTATTATATATTTGTGTTGACCATATTGTAATTTCAGTTATATTATATATTTTGTTATTGTCTGTCATTTACTTTTTGATTTACTGTTGTTCTACTTTGATCATGTAAGTATAGTCTCCCCTTATCACCTTCTTAGAATTACCTTGTTAGTTGGTAGCCTCAGTCATATGGGGATGTGTGATTGAGTCCATGTGACCTACTAGTCTAACCACAATCTTAGTGGTGAGTTGGGCAAGGATGTTTAATGTGGTATCAATGCCTTATTTTCAAATTTTACATACTTTTTTGGTCTGGTATATATGAGACAAGGAATGTATCAATACATGGTAAATAACTATGTATGGGAGTGATCAAACCATGTATGTGGAAAAGACCATGTATCATGAGAATTGATTTTTGTTCATATTGATTGATGTTACAAGTGATTTTCATTTCAATATCTGTGATGGGTTTAATTTTCACTTCTTATTTATTTGTGGAATTGTTTTACCCTTGTCCTAGTATGGAATGGATCAATCATTACATGAATCATACTAGAAATGTATAAATACACATGCCATTATTATTCCATGCCATTTATTTACATTTATAGGCTACTTTTAGATTTTGATTTAAGGACATGAGTGTTGCGCCATGCTTAGTTTGATTTGGAGGAGGTGATTTTCATCATTCTTTCTTATATACCATGATTGAGTGATTTAATTATCATGTTAATATATTTATATTATTGGGTGAATATATTCCATGTTTATTGTTTAATTAGCATGTTTTATGGGTTCATTACGTTTCATAGCATGGATAGTTTTCCTGTGATAACATGATTAGTTAAAATTTTATATATAATTTGTTTTGTGGGATAAATATGTATATTGTGATTAAACGGGAACACATTTCTAGTTGTATAGTGTATGAATTACTTATAATTGGGAATTGGTAACCCTTATACGTAAACCATATTTTCAGCCTTGTTTGTTTATCTGTTTCATTTTTTTAGAATGTAAAATTCTACTAATGATTAAATATTTAATGTGAGTTGATTTTGAATATTGGGAGACAAATTCCATACTATATTTTTTATGGTCACATTATGAATTTTTAGATATCCACCCATATAACTTAATCATTATGGTATATAACCATCATAGATCTAAAATGGTTAAAATGTAAAGGATGTTTTATTTTAATTTCAAATGAATTTGATTTATTATTAAGGATTTAACTTTATTTCTTGGGTATAATGAACCATTTGGATGAATTCATAAATGAACAAATTGTCCCAATTAGGATATTTAAGGAACGTTTCCTATGAGATAACCCAATATGGGTTTTTTTTAATCTTTAGTAATTAAAAAAATATTATTGGGATTAATTTTAATGAAAAAATATTGGTAAAATGGAAACCTCTTAGGTCGCCTTATTTATTACTTCTTGATATTAATAAATAGGATTTTATATGATAAATTGCATAATTTATAACAGCATGTCAATAATGGTTAAATTTTCAATGAAGGAAGTTGACATAACTTGCCTATAAGGCATGTTGATTAATTTTAAATATTTTAAATGATTAAATATTCAATGAGAATCAATGTAATTGGATTAAAATGGAACTCTAAGTGGTGTACCTCATTTAATACCTTTCCTAAGTGTAGCTAAACTATCCCTATGAGTTTCCCTCGATTGGAAACATGAGGGTTTTTTGATGTTTTTTTTCTTTTTAAAAATAGATTATATAATGGCCACTTGAGGCTAGATAATTTTTATTAGACATGATCTCATTAAGAATTGAAATTTATTCCTTGTATGGGGATAAGCCATTGTATTTTTCACCTCTAGTGATTAAATTCATTGCAAGAATCTATGAGATTTATGATGTTTGGTGTCGTTCGAGTGTCATTTATCCTAACATAACCCTTATCTTATAAAAGATACCCTTGTTCGGATGGGTGGTCATGACTTATTTAACCCTTTTTTTGGGAGTTATCATCGAGTAAGGCTCAGTTTCAAAAGGTTATACATAAAAGGGAATGATTTTCTACTTCATAGGTATCTTGAAACTCTTTTCTTTCTGTGGGTGTCATGGGAGTCCAACAGTATATTTTATAGTCGTATGAGACAATGTGTGAGGTGAGCTAGTTTTCTATGTGAGCCATCAGATACATGAATTCATAGGTGAAAAAAATCCATGTATAATGTTTGTGATGTTATGATTTCTCTTATAGTCTCTAGGTAGTATGTGTTTATATAAGTGGTACCCATCTTGTTGCTAAATGATCTGACGAACTGCTTGAGTTTGGTGTGACTGTTGATCCTTGTGCTATTATGTGTGTTGGTGGGATATCTGAATAGTAATGTGAACTTTGGGTTATAGAAATCATGTACTTCCCAATTATCAGGAGTAATTTTTAGAGACATTGGTGTTTTGACACACCGGTCATGATGGATTTGGTTCTAATACCAAATTCATAAACATTTGAGATTTATGGTGAATATGATATGTTGTGCTTGTGAGTTTCAAGTTTAATTTTTTTATTTATGTGAAATAAAATACTATGGTGGGGATTGATTAATTGGTTTTGGTATATATATTCCCTTCCATGTATTAGGAACAAAACTATATAGGACAATTTATAAATAGTAGGTCTCCATTGAAGGCCTTTGCGGTTTACATTGTTTGGATCATGTAATTGATTTTATGGAAGCATGAAGTTATTATAGTTGGATGTGTATGAAACCATTAAGAAATATTTTATTATCTTTGAGATCATCAGTGATTATGATTGAACAATCATATAATTCCTCTGATGGTGAAGGCATCATGGTTCTGTTGGAAATGTGTCAGCGGGGATGTCGAGCTTCTTTCAATAAGTCGACTAGTAGTGTACTCTTATGAAAGAGATGACTGTGTCCTATGTCATGAATACTTCCTAGATAGACTATGAGAGATTTGGTATTATTCCACGCTAATGTTTTAAATGTTTTTGGGAATCATAAGAGTTACATATCTGAGTTTCATGATAGATGCATGGATTTTCATTCTAGTTTGGTCAGTTTTGAGTGGTACTGGGATTCCCATGTAGGAATTCCTTTTATGGACTCATGTAAAACAACCATATTCCTTCGACTTGACTGCTAGGATAATGTTGATATAAGAAATGTCAGTTATCAGATGTGTACATTTGGGAATTGTACAAACATCTCACTTGTAGATATGGATTTTGAATTACTTGGGTTATTTCATTGGGATTTTTACTAATGAATAAGAGGTCATACGTTCAATTTTTTTGGATCATATGTGTTGTTTAAAGGGTAAGAATTATAGTGGGATGGATTAGGGTTACCACTTGTTTGTTTTGACTAACGATAGTGTAAATGTTATGATGATTGTTTGATTAGGGAATGTCTAATAAAACTATGGATTGACTATAGTGAAAGTTATGATTATAAAAATGATATTTCATGCAAAAAAATCATTGTAGTTCTGGTTATAATACCATAGTTTCCAAATCTGAGTGTTTTAGAGAAATTTCAACAAGAGTGTCTTGAATTGTTTTCCTCCTCTTTAAATGTTATGGTAAGTGATGGACTGTTTTTAAAAACATCAATGGGTGGCGGTGAGTGTGGTATGTTTCGACCTGTACTTTTCCTGAAAATCCATCATGACCCATTCAATGAGGTTGGTGAGATACCGATGGGTTAATCATTCAATATAATATCGGGATCATGATTAGAACTCTTAGGGATATGCATTGTAAGGCCTTTAAGATGGTGGAGGTTCCATGACTTAGAATATACACCATTCTGATGTCAAATCCTATGGTGGGGATCACATTTAGCAAGATGTTTAATGAGATAAAAATGTGACTTTATCTGTACCTAAATAGGATTTGGTAATAATATTTTCAGTGATTGATTTTGAAATGAGCATAGGCTTATGTTTTGTATTAATTTATTATTGTATGATAATAAAGTTCTTGATGTTTTCTTGGGCTTTCAAAAGTTAAATGTAGCCATTTGAATGAAACTTCATGAACATTTTAGGTAGGTTGATGTATTTTTTTATTCCTATAGGCTTCTCGATAATGAGATGTTTTATAGTTTGGATGTTATAATGACCTCATGTTTTGGACAGAAAAATTCAATAAAATTTGAACATTTCAGTTTACTAGATGGGCCATGCTTTAAAACAAGATTTGTAATGAAATTATAAGAGTTAGAACTAATACATGTGTTTATTTAGACTTGGGTTAAATACTTCAAGTTTCATTGGGTGTCCCTTCGAGTTTCCGAAGAACTGAGCCCAAAAATTAAAAGTTAGGGTCTCTGAACCGATCACAAGGTTTTTCTGAAACAATTAAGCCCCCAACTGCAGACTATGCAAGTATAGTAGGGGAGAATAAATTCCCTATATAGCCTATGCAGGTTTTTCCAAAACACCCGTGCCTATCCCACATGCTTAGTTACATTTAATAATTAAGATATCACTATTCATCAAATTGTTGGATTATGATTAGTGTTCCCTTGTGGGACAAATCATGTGAGTTGATTTGTTAAGAAGGGGGTGTTGCAGGGTAAGTTCTTGGTTCAGCCAAACAGTGTGGACACACCAATGGACTTGGTTTTTAGGGGTAAAATAACCAAAAAGAAATTAATGTATTTAAGATATCTTGTCCTTCATTAGTTCCTTCCTTGAAGCTGTGTGAACCACTTCTCTTTTGGGGGTTTCTCCTCCGCCACTCCAATCGTGGCATATAAATAACTATAGGATCAATTTTCCGAATAAAGCATTTTCAGTCTTTATGGATCCACATAGGTATTCCCTTTAACCCTATATAATATATTTCAAGTAATTATTTAAATATATTGTGCAATTGTTTTCATGATTATTTACACTATTTTTAGAGAAAACATATGTTTCTTATCTTTCTTCAATTTTTGATTGAATCAGAACTCAATAATGGATAAGTGGGTCATCTTAAGCATGTGGTAGGTGGTTTGTATACTTTTCCCAAATTTTCCATTGTTTTTTGAATAGTTATGTTGTGTCGAATGTTGGACTTTTCTAAGTGTCTCCTATTAATTAGTTTCCTCATATAAAATTGATCCATGAACCTTGATACATGTACATTGATCCTTGTTTAGTTATCTAGTGATTGTTGATCTCTTATATTGACACCCCATGGGTGTCCAAAGTTAATTTACCATTTATAATGAAATATTTAAAATTTCATATCACCTTATAAGTATTCATCTTAGATGATGAATTGAATTTACCCTTTTATCTCTTTTTCTAAATGATGATGAAACCTTCTATGTGCTGGTGGGACCATTATAAAAATATTTTCTATGTGTTTTGACATCCTATAATGATTCATTTGATAAACATGATTTTTATGAATAATATTCATAATTATGATAAATAAATAATTGATGAAAAATTTCATATTTTCATAAAAAAATCCTACGAGGGAGGTGTGTTGTCTTCAAAACGAAAAGGTTATGGTTTCTGATACAAACCTTGCTTAGAATGTAGAAATTGTTTTTATTCACTACCTTTATGTCATGTTTTGGAATGTGACATATCCCTAGTGAATCATAACTATTATAAAAGGTTGCTGATATAATTAAAAATACTTTTCATAAAACCATTAAAAATCTTCTTTGATAAATAAGAACAAAGATCCTTCTCTTTTGGTAACATTTAAAAATTAAAATATCGCAAAACAATGGGAATATGAAATTATTTGAAAAACCTTGGAAACATAGAAGGAAATATAAATAATCATGAATGTTCATAATAATGTGAAATGGAATCCATGTTGTAAATATTAAAATAACATTATTTTCAAACCATTAAAAACAATGTTAAAAATTCCATGTATGGAAAATATGAAGAATAATTATATTTGATCCTTTGTGGATAATATGAATAATAATTAAAAGAGAACATTAACAATATTAGAAATATATTGATTAAAATTCTGTAAAAATATAAGGAATATAAATTTAATGGAAAAATACTTAGGTGGACATCAAAACATTAAAATAAATGATTTAAAATATAAACTCTTATAGATTTTAAAATCAACTCAGTGAAATATAGAACATGTGAAAGAACATAAAACACAAGAATCATAATTAATGTCATGAAATAACATATTAATGTTTTAGTATACACACCATATAAGTTAAAATAATGCATGATTTGAAATATGTCTCAATTATGTGAAATTTAGATCAAAATCCATACGACTATGGTGAATTTTTAAAAGATTTTGAAAGAGAAAAATTGAAAAGAATTTGTAAATAACGTAAATTTAATGAAATATATAATTAAAAAATAAATGGTAATTATAAAAGGAACAAAAAATGAAACAAGTGTTCAATATGTAATATTTCTCAATTAAAAAAAATTGTCATGAGAAACCCTTACATTGGAATCATATGTTGTCAGACATGCTCGAACCTTATTACACCTCAAGAAAACTTCATTCCACTAATGTATCACTCAGATTATTTATATATCTTTTAAATTCATGAGCTTGGTATCCTTTTCTCCCACACTTATACCATTTACCCATCCTTTTTAGGTAGTTCCCATAATGCTCCTTCACACTTTTTTGACATGTTAGTGGTCAATATTTCTTCCAACCTTTGTCATTAAATCCTCTAGTTAGAAAATCCATCTTTAATTTCATAAAATTATATACATGGGACCACTCTCCAAAAATCATGTCCACTTTAAGAGCACATCAAGAAACATCTTCATAACTCGCAATGTCTAAATTTTCAAGATCCATTCAAAGGTGTTGTTTTAAACTACCAAAGAATCTATCAATTTTGATATCTCTAATGATAATAAAACTCGATGAATACCTTTCCAGCCTGGAAATATTTGATTCATAGGAAATGAAAAATTAACCATCCATTTTCTTCATAATTATGGATTCTCCCTCCATGTTTGTTGAAATATTTCTATTTAAATACATGTTGAGAATCATTTTCATAAAATCTTCCCACTCCATCTCTCCAATTTCATTTTTTTGGTTTGGTGGTCTTAATCATGACCCCTCATTAGTAATCCTCTCCATCTAGATGATTAACATTTATAGAAACATCCCCCATATTAAAACATTGAAGCACATAAAATACATTCTTCATTGATTTGACCAACCATTCTGTGATTAGTGGATCATTATATCCACTAAATGTCGATGGTCATTTTTGCATAAAGAACATGATAACTAGTTTCCCCCTCTTAGTTTAGGGAGGACATTACACATTGTTCATGTTATTGTTTGTAGACGAATATATCTGAGTAAGAATTAATTCAAATTTTTGAAATAAACCTCCCAAGGGATTGGTGATGTTGTTCAGGAAATCACTGAATTGTCCCTCGCACAGGTTTTTGGCAATGTTTCTCCTTTTTCCAACCATTTTCTAAAATTGAAAAGGTTATAACAAAATAGAATTCAGTTATTCATTAATTTATAATTTATTCCATATTAAAATTAACCCATAAAAATGTCTTACAGGATCCCTATGCTTACCATTTTACATTTAAAAAAGATTCATGGGTGCTTACATACTCATAGTCTCATACTAAGTGCTTTCCCTAAGGTTATATAATATTAATTCCCAATTTAACTAAACTATGCTCGTATACCAACTATAGAAACTCTAATTTTATTAAATAACTTATTATATCATTCTAACAACAAACAACAAAAAATAATTATAAAACCATGATATAGAGGTATAGTTTCATGGGAAAATTAAAACCATACATATATTTTTCATAATGGAACATAAAAATTTACATAAACCCTTCTTCTCTATAATCTTATTGTCCCTCATATTCTCCTTAGTAAAAGTAATCACTTGAGTATATACATCAAAGAAAGGGATGATATAAAATACATGTAAGATTATAGATAAGGACATGAATCAATGAAACATGGTTGGGAATAATCATAATAATAACACCATCATAATCATGAGAGGAAGCATTAGATAAATGTATGGAATGTGCCAATGCATAAAAACTAAACATCATTTATTAGTGGTCAAATACTACAAATAGTTGTGAACAAAGATATCATCATGTTCATGCATATTTCACTTTATCTCCTGAGACACATAACGCTAAACAATACATTGGAGTGATATATAATTCTGGGCACACCCATCACATCATAATATTTACATTGTTCTATAAAATTTCGGGTGCACCCATCATATAATAACATTTACATTATCTTTTATACCACATCGATCGTATATCAATCTTGGAAATAAAATACCCCATGGAAAGGAAATGTGTTTCAAAAAGACTACTTTCCTGGATAAACACTAGGGTTCCCAAAATAAAAATGGAATAACATACAAGGAATAAGAATCATCCATCGTCAGTAAAGAAGAATCAAAATCAAGAGAAGTAAAACTTGTGTATTTAGAAGTAAGAGTTCTTTGGGAAAAATATTTTATTATGTCAAAAAATAAGAATATATATATTTATATCCATAAATGAAAAGGGAAATATAAATAAATGATAATAAATTAACATTAACTGAACCATTATACTGAAAATAGAGTTAAATAAGGAAACCCAAAGGAATAGAGTTAGGTTCGAAAATACCCTTACATTATATTAGAACACTCCATTCACTTTAATACCATGATAAATCAAATTAAATTAATAATTTAAAAAATAAATAACCTTTTATATGTTAATTGGATTCATTATTATTAAATTAACTTCATTTATCGTATTTTAAATGAATTATATATTTTAATTTCATCGTATTGGGGTGTTTATCTTCTTGGATTTCATGATCGGTTCACAGGTTTATGAGTCTGGAAGTTTATGTAAAATTGGTATAATTCAAAATAATTAAAAATATTTTTTCTCAATGAGCATACATAGGTTAACGTGATTATATATGTAATTTTTTTTAAATGGAATGAAGATTAATCATGGATAAATATTTAATGATAATTGATTGGGTTAATGTTCCTTGTTTTTAATCGCAACAAATTAGATATATATTATAATTTAGTATTATGTGAATATTTTAGTTCTAGAACATAAAAAAGGTAATAAAATATAAATTAAAATATTCCCCAACCCTTATAGTGGATTTATAAATAGAATTTATTATGTTTATGGTGATTTAAAATTCCAAATCTATGATATTTATAAATTGTCACGTCATTGTCGATTATTTAATTTTTAGAATAAAACATAAATAATATATTTTGATGATGGATCATCCATTATCATGATATAATTATTTTAAATAAAATGGACTAGATTTATCATGAAATTAATGAGAAATTAAAATAAATTAAAAGAAATCGAAAAAGGAGTTTACCACTTATGTCTCTCCTCCTTGAGAACATCCTTCAGGATCATATTTTGGTCTTATGATGAGACTAAAGGATCCAATAAATTTGGGGGTGTGGGGGTAAGATACATAATTATAATTTTAAAAAGTCTCAAAGTTTGAGAGGTTTCAGAAGAAGATGTTGTGAGGGGTAGTATTTATAGTGGAGGAGAGGGGTGTTTTCACATTATTTTTTTCAATAGATTAATATTTTGGCTCAAAAATATTAATATTTCTTGAATTATCACTAAATATAAAAAATATTGATGAGAATTTTGAGATTATGGGATTAATTCTGAAATAAATCATACATGACTCAATAATTCATGTATTTAGTTATTGTTGAAAATTATTGTATTTTACTACTCACCAAAAATTCAATTTTTTTACAAAAATCCCAAACATTCAACCTAAATTTATTTGACATGTAGAATTAAAAAGTGAACACCATTTTATGATAATAATGTTCTAAATATGTGAAATTTAATTTTTAATTAAAATCATCATTGACTATAGAAAAAAATATTTTACAATTAAAAGTTATTTTATGCCACTTTGAAAAAATAATTAGGATCTCATAAAATTATCATATAATATTAAGAAAAAATACTAATTTATGAATATATTTTAATAAATTATATATTCTTTTAAATTAATAAATTAGTTATAAAATATTAATTAAATATTTATGATATACAAAAATAACCGCATGTAATTTATCAATTTTAATACATTTATTTACTTATGTCATGAAATCCCAAAACCACGTCCCAAAACCCTATACCTGAAACCCTAATACCTAAACTCCAAATCCAAAAATCGAATATATAAACCCAAAAAAATTTACCCTATACCCTAATACTAAATTCATAAACCCTAAATCAAAAAAGTTAAACCCTATCACATAAATATAAATCCAAAACCCTAAAACCAAAACCCAAAAACCTAAAACCTAGCCCCAAAACCCTATACCCGAAACATTAATCCCTAAACATTAAATACAATAATAAAAAAACTAAACCCAAAAACATATACCCTATACTGTAATATTGAAATACTTATCCCTAAAGAATAAATACTAAACCCTATCACTTAAATCTAAAACCAAAACCCGTAAACCAAATCCCATAATTATAAAACCTAGTCCCAACACCCTATACCCCAAAACCATAATCCCTAAACTCTAAATCACAAAAGATAAACCCTAAACCCAAAAACATATACCCTATATGCTAATATTGAATTACATGACTCTAAAACATAAAATCTATACCCTAATACTAAAGTCTAAAACCCAAACACTAAAACCAAAACCCAAAATCAAAAAACCTAGTACCAGAAGACTATACATGAAAAAATAATCCCTAACACAAAATCGAAAAACTCAAACCATAAGACCAAAATATTATGCACTATACTCAAATAATGAAATAAATATCCATAAAACATAAAATCTAAACCCTATCACTTAAATCTAAAAACAAAACCCAAAAACTGAAACCCAAAATCCTAAAACCTATTCCCAAAACCCTATTCCCGAATCCCTAGTCCCTTAACTTCAAATCCAAAAATACGAACCATAACCCAATAATATATAACCTATACTATAATACTGAAATCCATTACCATAAAACAAAAAACCTAAAATCTATCACTTAAATATAAAACTAAAACCTTAAAACCAAAACCCACAATCCTAAAACCTTGTCCCAAAACCCTATAGACAAAACCCTAATACCATAACTCTAAATCCAAAAAATCCCTACCTGAAACCAAAAAACATATACCATATACACTTATCATGAAATCCATAACCTTAAAACATAAAATATAAACCTTATATCATAAATATAAAACCAAAACAATAAAACCAAAACCAGGAATCCTAAAACCTAGTCCAATAACCCTATTCTTAAAACCCCAATCCCTAAACTGTAAATCCAAATGTATTTACCATAATCCCCAAAAAAATATAACGAAAACCATTATATTTAAATCCTTTACCATACAACATAAATTTTAAACCCTATCACTTATATTTAAAACCAAAAACCCCAATACCAAAACCCAATATACTAAAACCTTTTTTCAAAACCCTATAAATGAAACCCTAATATCTGAAATCTAAATCCAAAAATCAACAACCTAAACCCAATAACATATACCCTATACCCTAATCCACAAATAATTACCCAAAAAATAATCTAAAACCTATCACTTAAATCTGAAAACAAAACCCAAAATCCTAAAACCTAGTCACAAAACCCTATACCCGAAACCCTAATCCATAAACTCTAAATCCAAATATCTGAACACTAAACTGGAAAAAATATACCCTATACCCAAATCTTGAAATAAATGCCCCTATTAAATAAATTGTAGACCATATCAGTTAAAACTAAAACCAAAATCCAAAAACCCAAACCAAAAATCCAGAATCCTAATCGTAGAACACTATACCTAAAACCCTAATCTCTAAACTCTAAATCTAAAATGCCAAAACCAAAAAACCCAAAACATATAAACAACACCCAAATCATGAAATCCATAACCCTAACACATAAAATGTAAACCTTATCCCTTAAATTTAAACCCAAAATCATAAAAACAAGTCCTAAAAACATATACCCGAAACCTCAATCCCTAAAATCTAATTCCAAAAATCCTAACCCTAAACCCAAGAACATATACCACATAACCTCATCTTGAAATAATTGACCCTAAAAGTTAAAATATAAACCCTATCAGTTAAATAAAAATTCAAAACAATTAAAGAAAAACTAAAATTCCTAAAACATAGTCCCAAAACCCTATACCCAAAACCCCAATCGTTAAATTCTAAATCCAAAAATATAAACACTAATCCAAACAACATATACAATATAACCTAATCTTGAAATACATAACCCTAAAATATAAAAGATGAACCCTATCACTTAAATCTAAAACCAAAATCATAAAACCAAAACACCAAATCCTAAAACCTATTCCCAAAAACCATTTTCCAAAACCATAATCCAAAAAATCTAAATCGAAAATTCTGAACTCGAAACCAAAAATATCCACCATAAACACTAATAATTAACAAATTAACCATAAAACCAATAACCTAAACTCTATCCCTTAAATAAAAAACCAAATCCATAAAACCAAAAATAAAAACCCTAAAATCGTGTCCAAAAACCCTTTACCTGAAACCATATTGCCTCAACTCTAAACCAAATATGATAACCCTAAAAAAAATTATCCTATACCCAAATATTGAAATAAATAACCCTATAAAATAAAATCTAAAACATATCAGTTAAATATAGTACAAAAACCCTAAAACCAAAACCAAAAATTCGAAAACCTATTCCCAAAATTGTATACATGAAACCCTAATCCCTAAAGTCTAAATAAAAAATCCAAACCCTATACCAAAAAAAATTTAACCTATAGCTTGCTCTGAAAATCATTAACCCAAATGTAATAAATTGAAACCCTATCACATAAATCTAAAAAAACCCTAAAACTGAAACCCATTGTAACACCCCATAATTCCTTGGTACGCTTCTCTTTCAATAATGCAATAGCTTGCATTGTACGCATGTTCAAGATTTTAAGACACCGCGACCAATCAAAGTAGCTGTTATGAATAACAATCCACACTTTTTGAAATTATATAAATTTTATATTTCATAATGGGCTTCATTTTTGGATTTGGAATATTGAAACTATCTTATGTTGACTTTTTGCAATTTTTTTGAGAACATCCAATTTTCGATGAATAGTGAAAAATACTTAAAAACAACTCTTTTAATAAAAAACATTTATAGTGATAAATTATACTATTGAGTTGTTTTAAAGTATAATTATAATATAATTTAACCATTTTATCCAAAGTTGGTCATTAGAAATAATTTCACATTGAAATTTGACATAAAAAACTGTCATTCTTTTGATTGATAATGTTTCTTAAAAACACTGTATTTTTTGACAATGTGAATTAATTATTAAATTAATTAATGCAACTTATATGTTTTGAATCTTTTAAAACAGAAATCATTTTTTAATTTCGAATATAAAATATATCTTTGGGTGAATTTTGGTATTTTTCTAAAAAACCTGAATTTTTGATGAATAGTAAAACCACTATTTGTTAGTTAAAAACAGATTTTTCATTTAAATGAAGCTTTACCACATCTATGATTTGATTTTCAAAAATCTGACATACATGGTTGTCATTAAGATATAAAATGTGGTTCAATGGGATTAAAATTGGTGAATAGTAACATTTATGTTTTATTATTCGCGATTAAAGGTAATTAGAATAATTTAAGGTGAATATAATGTTATAATAATATGAAACTACTTTAAACATGTATTACCCTTATTGTAGGAGTTATGGACGACCAAGACAGTCAATGGTTCAACTTGGGGACCCCATGGAGCCACATGGGTAAGAAAATGACATTAATAACATTTTATTTAAACTATAAATAAAATTGTCACAAACATGTGTTGTTTAACTAAAACTATTATTACATGGAGTTATATAAGTTAACATTTCGACTAAAAATATTAATTGGAAATATAAAAAATATTTCCTACATCATGATATGTTTTTTTATAATTTTTAGACAATAAATAAATTAAATTGTTTATGACACTATGATGATGCAGTCATTACCTCATTAATTAACGATTTAAATAAAATGAAAAGATAATGTAACATATAAGACTTACACTAGTCAAAAACCTATTGGATGAGTATATTTTAAACCATTATCACCTTATACTCAAAATATATAATTTTGGGACCTTTGAAATCCGAAATGATCTTCATAATAATGTATCATTTCATGACTTTCCAAGAGTGCCTCTCCTCTCCTCTTATAAAAGGCCCCCGCATCTACCACCTTATTAACACCATAAAAACCTTTTGTCTCGGCCAAAATCTACCCAAATACACTCTCAAATTCCCTCTATGACTCCTAGAAGCCTCAATTTTGGCAGATGTCTTTCTAAGGAATCCTTTGGCTCAAATCAAAAAGAGTTACCCGATTTTAAGGTAATGTCTTCTATTATGTTCTATTGTTGTATTTTTCTTCTCCAACCCCTTAAACACTTTTTATTCCATTATTTTGTAATGAAAACATTATAAAAAATATACTAGGATGTTGTTATGGGAGTTATCTGATTTAAACTTACACACACCTTCGTCGAATGGTTAAAGATCATACAGTTATTGTGGGTGGCGAATTACTGCCTCACGAAATGAAGATTGTTCAGTCTTGTTTTAACACCTCTCATGGTGGCCATTATGATGAAACTATTTCTATATATGATATATATATTATGTTTATGTTTTATTTAAGCTTATTTATTTTTCATTTATGGCATACCTTTATGATTTCCAATATAGGTAAATGCAATAATTTCATTTTAGGAAGTGCGGACTACCACCCCCTCAAAGTGATTTAAATCATTAATTCCATATGTGGGACATATAATGGATGGAATAAATGATATTATATATTATATTATACTGGAATTATAATATACTATTATCTCATTATGATTTCAATCCATTAAATATGAAATAGAAATGAAAGTAGCGTTCATGCGTACGCACGACTTACCATCTCCATGAGCGGTGCATTTTATTTCATACCACTAAATGAAATGTGATATTATAAATGCATATATATAATGGATATATATGATATATATGATATCTAAATAATGAATATATTTCTGGATATAATGGATATTTTACCACTTGAACAACTGTTAATTATAATAAGTTTATTTTTGACTCAAGTACCAATAATCGACAAAACGACCGTTATTAATTTTAAGAATTACATAATGTTCATAACATGGTAGTAAGTGGTATAAAAGGAATAATGAACTTGAAAAATGTGTGTAAGAAATTTGAAATTAACTCTAGTTTATTATTCATTGTGTTAAAGAATGGTTGTGTCAAGTCGGACATAAGGTATGGGTCTTCATCTTAATCTCCTTTCATTGAGGCATATTTTGTTTTATACACAACTTTCCTTTATATGGTGTATAAACCCCATTTGATTTTACTTTTATTCAAAAGTAATATTTTTATATAAATCATTTTTACTAAACGTCAAAAGGAATGTTTTGTCCTACGTATGCGGCGACAACTATTTCTCCGCCGCCATGACCATTATTTGAGTTTCGAATTCCTCTACAAACCATATATTTTCTAAAATGAAAAATAAATACCATGTTTTACTCTTCTTTTATTTTGGTATTGAAAATTGTTATTATAATTTTTTTATTATATCAATGTGTTGTATTGATATATTGTGATTGGAATGTGGAAATTTTATACTTCCTTTATGAATGTTTTATGTGATATGATTATGTTATGGTTTATGATATGTTTAATCTTTTTCATATAAGGAAGGCGTTGGTCTAAATAAGTGATGGGTGGAGCCCGCTATAGCACCTCGATGAATCAGTAGGCCTCATTAGACAAAATAGTGTCTTGGCACAAGGCCTTGACAAAATCTTATTTGTAGTCTTGGCACGAGGGCTTGACTATGTGGTTATGATAGTCTAACATTATGCAGTCCATAATTATTAATGTGGTTATTGATATTTCATGTGATTATTCGACTATTAGAATATCCATGTGAATAAGCAAATGACATTATTTCATTTTATTTTTCCATATTATGGTGAAGTTCAAGTTGACAAGGCTTTTGTTTCAGTTATACATTGCCTTAAATATTTATGTTTATTTATGAAAATTTCCAATATATTATTATCCTTACTGACCATCTGAGCTCACCCCTTTCAATTATTTAATTTTTCCAGGATTTAAAGAAGATTTTTATGAATGGCCTGTAGGGATAGTCAGCAGGGGATATGAGTGTGGACTATGGAGACCATGTTATTGTAGTTTATCACATTATGATGTAATGTAACATTTATGAATGAATCTAGTGTTTCCAAGGATACAAAACTAATCGGTCCTTCGAGAATTGATCTTTTGTGATCATGCCAATGTTACGTAATAATGCAGCGACTCTAGGTAACTGGGTTGGGGGTCTTACAGTTGGTATCAGAGGCAGTTTAGTACAAACCTTGGAAGCTATATTTAGATAAACTCTGATTAGATCACATAGCCCTAAGATAGACGTTGAGGATTAGTATAAATGAACTTCCTAGAATTTTGGTATTATAGTGATTTTGTGAGTTTTCCAAGAAATACATCGTTGTCTGGATACGAGAAGATAGAGGCGGATCTGGCACAGATGTGCCTTGGGGTAAAACTCGAAAACACTGCATTGAGCTAGACTCGAATGAGCACTGGTGCACAACAACGGGCCATGTTGCACTCTTGGTTATGACACTCCCGGGGTATATGCTTAGGATAATTCATGATTTCATTAGAAATCATTATGAAGGGTTTATGAGTATATACTTTCTCAAAGAAAACATTTCTTCATATGATTATGGATTATATCCATAAATAGTTCATTTTATGTTATGTGTTTTACATGTATGGAATTATGTATTTCAATTCATAAACTAATCTAGTTTATGACATTGTTTTGAAATGGCACCTAGTGGAAGGAATGGAAACTGTATCAATGAACACACTCCATTTAAGGATTTATGTCCTGCTGAAGATAATTATAGTGGAGCTGGGGATACAATTGGTGTTGATCAGCTAATCACCATACTGGAAAAACTCACTCAGGTTATGAATAATAACCTTACCCGTGTGAAGCACCCTTATCCACATGGTGGAGGATAAATGTTAGATCACTTCATGAGGAAGCAACCACCAACATTGAATGGGAGTACAAATCTATTAGTAGCTGAGCAGTGGATAAGTTCCCTAGAGAAATTATTTCATGCCTTGGGGAGTAGTGAAATGGAAAAGGTTATCATGGAAGTTTATCGCCTCACTAGAGATACTGATCAATGGAGTTCATCGATTCTAGATACAAAGGAAGATGAAGAAGTATCAAATATGGAATTGAGGGAGTTCAAAGAGCTTTTCATAGAAAAATACTTTCCTCGGTACCATTGATTTGATATAGAAAGGCATTTTATGAGTCTGAGACAAAAGGAGGATGTGAATGTTGCAAAGTATGAGGCTAACTTTACAAGGTTAGCGAGGCATGCATCGGATTATATATGTAACCCAAGAAGTAATATTGATCGTTTCATTTATGGGTTAAAACCATTTCCCCATCGAGATTTAGTATCACAATCTTTCTCAGTGTATGAAGATATAGTCTCGTGTTCTATCAAGACAGAAAAGGAATTCTATAAATATTATGACAATAAAGTAAATCAAGAATAGAAGAGAACGGTGGAACAAGAGACAGATAAACGGAATAAGGGAAAGAAGGATTTTCCATTATGAGATAATTGTGAGAAGAATCAACCTGGTACATGCCTAAAATGAATGGGAGTTTCTTAAAAATGTGGAGAAAAAGGTCACCAGGCTCGTGATTGCAAAGGAAAGAATGGGGCTGTCAATTATGAATGCTACAATTGTAGAGAAATGGGGAATTATGCAAATGAATTCCCTATGCGCCAACAAAACATATATCAGAAAAGGCCAAGGGAGTAAGGCCAAGCTTATGTTGTTACAACATATGAAGTTGAATAATTATTGTATTTGTGTTTTTGGACTCATGAACTATATTATGGTTATAAGAATAATGTGATTTCTATAAGGATTGTACTACAGTACTTGTCGTTTTCATTATGGTTTTAATATGATGAAGGAAATTAAATTTTTAGTATGTGACAATAAGAGAAACATTAATCTGTTTGAGGAATCTGATGTTGCAATTGATTATGGAATTTATAGTCCTTTTATAGAAAGTCTGGACATATGTATATTGGATAACTATAAAGGTTGGAATATATTAAGTTGAACTTTTGACAGTTTTTTTTAAGGTTAAAACAATTTTGAATATTGTTTTTGGAATATTATAAAATTGTAGTTTTAAGAAAAGGTCAACCAGCATGTCGGTGGATAACCTGTCACGTCGGACAATGCTGTAGGAATCGAACCCCCAACCATAGTGTGACATGCCATTATTACCTACCACTAGCCTACATGAAGTCCATGGATATTACAAAATAGTTTTCATAATCTAAATGGTATGTGTTAATATTTTTAACCTTGTATGATTTTGATAAATATAATATTTTTAAGTTCTATTATCTTTTTGAGAGAATGATGAGTTCAGGGTAGAAATTAGTTGAAGGTTGAAACTCTACATGTAAAGCATATATATATATATACCTATCTTTTATTCAACATAGATTGAAGGCTTTGAGGCCCTCAATTTTATGCGTGTTTGTAATTGATGAACTCAATAAATACCAACAAATATTTATGGTTTTCCTCCAATTATATGTCTCTAATTTCCACCAATGTTCTCCTAATCTAGATCATAATTTGGTGGTGACTTTTTTCATTTCCTCTTCCCATTTATTAAGGCTAAATTTTATTAACCTTATTTCCGATGTGGGTTTTCCATAAATGTATTTTAAATTTTCAACCTTTTATTTTTGATGAACATTTTCAAATTGTGAGGACACAATTTATTTAAGGAGGCGATACTGTAACAACCCAATCTTCCATGGTACGCTTCTCATTTAATAATGCAATAGCTGGCATTGTACGCAAGTTCGAGATTCTAACACACCGCGACCAATCAAAGTATTCGTTATGAATAGTAATACCCACTTTTTGAAATTATATAAATTTTATATCTCAAAATGGACTTCATTTTTGGATTTGGAATATCAATATTATCCTATTTTGTATTTTTTGTATTTTTTTGAGAACATCGTGTTTTCAATGAATAGTGAAAAATAGTTAAAAACAAATTTTTTAATCAAAATAATTTATAGTGATAAATTATACTATTGAGTGGTTTTAAAGTATAATTAAAATATAATTTAACCATTTTATAAAATTGGGTTCATTAGAATTAATTTCACTTTGAAATTTGACATAAACAATTATCAATCTTTTGATTGATATTGTTTCTTAAAAACGTGCTATTTGTTTTGACAATGGGAATTAAATATTAAATTAATTAATTCAAATTATATGTTTTGAAATTTGTAAAATATGCATTATTTTTTAATTTGGAATATCAAATATTGCTTTGGGTGAATTTTTGGTATTTTTCTGAAAAACTTCAATTTTTGATGAATAGTGAAACCACTAAGTTGTAGTTAAAAAATTGATTTTTCATTTAAATGATAGTTTACCACTTCTGTGATTTTATTTTAAAAAATCTATCATACATGGTTTTCATTAGGATGTAATATGTGGTTCAATGGGATTAAAATAATTTTTTTTGTTAATAGTATCTTTTAAGTTTTATTAATCACGATTAAAGGTAATTAGTGTAATTTATGATAAATATAATGCTATAATAATATGAAATTACATTACACTTGTCCTACCCATATTTTAGGAGTCATGGAATACCAATAAAATCAATGGGCCAACTTGAGGACCCCATGGAGACACTTGGTTAAGAAAATGACGTTAATAACTTTTTATTTAATGTAAAAATAAAATTGTCAAAAACATGTGTTGTTTTACTAAAACAATTATTACATGGGGTAATATAAGTTAACATTTAGACTATAAATATTAATTGGAAATATTAAAATATTTCCTATGTCATGATAATTTTTTAATAATTTTTAGACATTATATAAATTAAATTTTTTATGACACCATGATGATGCAGCGATTACCTCATTAATTAACGATTTAAAGAAAATGAAATGATAATGTAAACTATAATACATACACAATGAAAAAACAGATTGGATGATTATTTTTCAAACCATTATAACCTTATCCTAGAAATAAATAATTGTGGGACCTTGGAAATCCAGAAATCACTTCATAATAATGTAAACTTTCATGACGTTCCAAGAGTGCTCTTCCTCTCCTCTTATAAAAGGCCCCCACGTCTACCACCTTATTCACACCATCAAAGCCATTTGGCTCGGCAAAACTATACCCAAATAATCTTTAAATACCTCTATCTTACTCTTAGAAGCCTCACATTGGGCATAAGTCTTCCCATGGAAGCCTTTGTCTCAAATAAAAAAGAGTTACCTGATTTTAAGGTAAGGCCTTCTCTTATGTGCTTTTGTTTTATTTTTCTTATCCAATTCCTTAAACTCTTTTTATTACATTATTTTGAAACAAAAACAGTATCTCCAATATAATAGGATGTTTTTATGGGAAGTACTTGATTTATGCTTACACACACCATCGTCGACTGGTTAAAGAACATACTTTTTCTGTGGGTGGTGAATTACTGCCTCACGAAACGATGATTGTTCAATCTTATTTTAACACATCTCGTGGTGGCCATTGTGTTGAAAATATTTATATATATGATATATATATTATGTTTATGTTTTCATTATTCTTCTGTATTTTTCATTTATGGAATGCCATTATGATATCCATTATGGTTAAACGCGATAATTTCATTTTAGGAAGTGCGGACTACTGCCCCTTCAAAGTGATTTGAATCATTAATGCCATATGTGGGATGTATAAAGGATGGATTAAATGATATTATATATGATATTATACTGGAATTATAATATATCATTATATAATTATTATTTCATTCCATTAAATACGAAATATAAATGAAAGTAGCGTTCATGCGTACGTATGGCTTACCGTCTCCATGAACGATGCATTTGATTAATTACATCAAAATGCTATGTAATATTATAAATACATATATATACTGGATATATATTATATATAATATATCTACATCATGATTATAATTATGGATATAATGGATATTTTACAACTTGAACAACTTGTAATTATAAGAATTTTGTTTTTGACTCAATTACCAATGATCGACGAAACGAACGTTATTAACTTAAATAATTACATATTGGTCATAACATGGTAATAAGTGATATAAAAGGAATAATGAACATGAAAAATGTTATTAATAAATTAGAAATTAAATCTAGTTTATTATTCAGGAGGTTAAATAATGGTCGATTCAAGTCAGATACGAGGTAAGGGACTTCGTCTCGATCTTCTTTCATTGAGGAATTTTTGTTTTACACACAACTTTACTCTATACGGTGTATAAACCGCTTTGACTTTTAATTTTATTCAAAAGGAATAATTTTATACGAATCATTTTTTCTAAATGAAAAAAGGAATGTTTTGTCTTATGTCTGCAGCGACAATGACTTCTCCGACGCCATGACCATTATTTGAGTTTCGACTTCCTCTACAAGCCATACCTTTTTTTAATGAAAAATAAATACCATGTTTTACTATTATTTTATTTTGGTATTGAAAATGGTTTTGATAATGTATTTATTATATCAATGTGTTATATTGATATCTTGTGATCGAAATGTGGAAATGTTATGTTTCTTTTATGAATGTTTTATGTGATATAATTATGTTATGGTTTATGATATGTTTAAACCTTTTTATATAATGAATAAATTGGAATTAATAAGTGACGGGTGGATCCCATTATAGATCCTCAATGTATCGGTAGGTCTCAAAAGACAAACATGTGTCTTGGAACAAGGCCTTGAAAAAATCTTATTTGTAGTCTTGGAACGAAGCCTTGGATACGTGGTTATGATAGTCTGGCATTATGAATTCCATCATTATGAAAGTGGTTATTGATATTGAATGTGATTATTCGTCTAGTAGAATATCCAAGTGATTATGTAAATGGAATTATTTAATTTTATTTTTCCATATTATTCTTAAGTTCAAGTTTAAAAGGCTTTTGTTTTAGTTATACATAGCCTTAAATGTTTATGTTTATTTATGATAGTTTAAGCTATATTGTTATCCTTAGTGAATATCTGAGATCACCCCTTTCAATGTTTTAATTTTTCCAGGATGCGAAGAAGTATTTTATGAAAGACCTGAAATGATATTCGGAAGGGGTTATGATTGTGGACAATGGAGACCATGTTATTGTAGTTCTTCACATTATGATGTAATGTAACATTTATGAATGTATCTTGTGAATCAAAGGATACTAAACTAATCAGTCTTTCGAGACTTGATCTTTTCTGATCATGCCAATGTTACATAATAATGCACAGACTCTAGTTAATTGGGTTCGGGGTGTTACACCCATAATCCTAAAACATAGTTTCAAAACACTATACCTAAAAACCTAATACCAAAAAACTAAATCGAAAAAGAAAAACCCAAAACCATAAAACAAATAAACTATACCATATTCATGAAATCATTAAGCATAAAACATTAAAGCTAAATCCTATCACATAAATGTAAAACGAAAAACCTATAACCAAAACCCGAAATGCTAAAACCTAGTCCCAAAACCATATATCTGAAACCCTAATACCTAAACTCTAAATCCAAAAATCATAACCCTAAACCCAAACATATTCTATATACCATAATATTGAAATCATTAACCCTAACACATATAATATAAACACTATCACTTAAATATATAAAAACTAATACCAAAACCCAAGATCCTGAAACCTAGTCTCAAACCCCTAAACGTGAAACCCTAATCCCTAAACACTAAATTCCAAAAGTCAAACCCTATATCTAGAAACATAAACCATATAACCTTATCTAGAAATACACATCCCTAAATAATAAAATCTAATCCTTGTCAATGATATCTAAAACCAAAAACCAAAACCGAAACCCAAATACCTAAAACCTAGTCCAAAACCCTATACCTTAAACCCTAATCCCTAAACTCTAAATTCAAAAATCCAAAACCTAAACCCAAAAACATATACCATATACACTAACCTTGAAATACCTAACCGAGAAACATAAAATCCAAACCCTATCACCCTAATCTTAAACTAGAACCCTAAAACCAAAAATCAAAATCCTAAAACCTATTCCCAAAACCATATACACGAAACTGTAATATCTAAACTATAAATAAAAAAACCAAACCCTAAACCCAAAAACATATACCTGATACCATTATATTAAAATACATAACCCTAAAACATAAAATATAAACCCTACCACATGATCTAAACAAAAAAACTTAAATAAATACATAAAATTCCAAAACCTTGTCCCAAAACCCTATAACTAAAACCCTAATACTTAGACTCGAAATCAAAAAATTCAAACAATAAACACAAAAAAATATACCCATACACATGTTTATTTTATGTTTCACTATTTTAATATAAGGAATTTAATTGACTTAGTAATTGATGGGTGAGGCCTACTATAGCCCCTCGATGATTTGATAGGTATCTTGAGAAAAACTAGTGTCTTAGCCTGAGGCCTTAACAAATGATTATGTTTGGTATTAGAATGAGGCCTTGAAGGTATGATAATGATATTAGAAAAAATCTAGTCCATTATTATGATATTTTTTACTGTTATTTTCTATGACTATTAGACTTTTATAATATCCATGTGAATTTTTTAGTTGAATTATTTGATTTTTTCTTCTGATATTTATTCAATTTTATGTTCAAAAGGCTTGTGTTTTAGTTTTGTACATGATTTAATGTTTATTATTAGTTATAAAAACACCTCATGTATTGTATAACATTAATGAGCATCTGAGATAACCCATTTATTATATTGTTTTTACTAGGATTGGATATTGTGTTTTATAATTAATGTTCACGGTTAAGCTAGTAGTATAATAGAGTTCTCAATCAATTATATATGTTTTATTTTTTGTTTTGAATTGTATTGAAATTTTCCTATAGGTAATCTATTTTATAAGACTGCTAAACTAATATGTCCTTAGGTATTTGATTTCTTTTAGTAATTCGAAGTTATTTAAATAATGCAGTGTCTCCAAAAATCTTGGGTTGGGGAGTTACATTGAATGAAAATAACTCTAATGATGAAACTTCCTTGTGACGAGAATTAATTTTCATTGAAAATAGACTTCATGGTGTTTTTCACACACTATGAATAAAATTGATACTCAATTATAAAAAATTCCCATCATAATTAATATTTTTATTGAATATTTTTGATGGATTCATGTATCATCACAAATAGTCCTTGCTGAGGTAGTACTTCTTACATGTGTCGTGCAAGTCACAAATAACCTATCTCAAAAGACATTTTTCCTATAATGAGAAGTCTTTCAGGTATTTATTCCTCTAATTACTATGTTTTATAGTGCCTTGTGGTAAATGACATGTTCATTTCATTAATGTTATTTACAGATTTAGAAATTTATAGATTCTATAAAATTTCATACTTTTGGTTTTATGATGAGTTATTCATCAACCTTATAATAAAACTTTATATGATATATTTTAGAGAAAAAAATCTTTTGTATATTTTGTTTAATAAATGACTCATTACTTGTGTGTCATCGTACTCTTCATTTCTTCAACTATAGTTATTGATGATCCCTTTACTAATTTTTAATATTTAGTCATGATCTTTATATATTTTTTTTAAAATATAATTTTCTATAACATTGATCATTAAATAAAATTTACTTATTCCGTAATCTCACATTAAATAATACATGATTGTGGTTTAACATATAAAATTAAAATATATTTATAAATCATTAGTTTTGATCCAGAAATTATTTTATTTAATTTTGATTTTTTTAATCTTATTAAAAAACGGGTTTAGCCATATCAATACTAATTAAATATTCATTAAATTATTCAAAAATCTCTGTAAAATGGGGCAATGTTTTAGATGATGGTGGTGACAAGGAAATATGGACTGTTCTATTGGACACTGCTCATCTCTCAGATGATATGACTAGTTAGATCTCACCATATATTATATGCAATTCATTTCATTAATACGTTCCTAAATTCATTTTCAAAATATTGTAACAAAAACTAATGTTTTCTATTTTTATAAACCCAATTAAAAAAATAACATATCACATCACAAATAATAAATTCTTTATTTTTAAAATAAAAAATGTAATCATCTTCAAAAAACTCAATTGAGATATTTTCTATTTCATGTGAATCTATGAAAATCCAATTTATGAAATAAATTTCAATCCATTCATGAAATTAGAAACAATTATATTTTTTTGTAAAATATTTGATAAAACTATAATTTTTTATGTCTTGGAGAATATGCACACCCATAGATTAAAAATAATTAATTTTAACTAGAACCAAAATATCAAGAAGAAACATGAATATAAATAATAACAATAAGTGTTCCATTAGAAAAAACATCATAAATTTATATAAAAAGTGTGGAAATTTAAATATTCTACATGAAACCAACTATTAAGGAACAAGATTCATGGACAAAAAACCTACATATTCATGTAATATAATTATGAACGTGAAACATTAAAACTAGGACAACACTAAAGAAAAATTCATTCCCTATATCCCAATTGGTATATTTATTCCCTATATACATATTGTTGGAAAAATGCTAATATGGGAACATACTAAATATTGGGAGAACTGATCTTACCTATGTTGTGACACCCAGGTAAGAGGAAAATCAACACTAAGGTTTTTCCCACAACCATGTCTCTAACTTATAACCTATTAGTCTAATGATCAAACAATTAAAGAGGAGAGAAATCAATCAATATAATAATATAAATTAAGATAGAAATATCCAACACCCTACCTATAACACCATTAGATAAAAAAATTCACGTCATTTATGAAATCACAATAATATAATAAAAATTTCATAAAGGGTTAATGAAACATATGGGGAAATGACTAGGTCCCCAGAAAAGATGACACATTTGTTATTAAGGTAATAAATGGGTATATACATAAAATTAATAGAGGATGTGGTTTCTTTTTTAATCCTTTGAAAATAAATAATTCTAATAGATTAAAATAAATATGAAACACCTTAAATTTTAATCATAATGGAATATTTCGTTTAAACAAAGAAACATCTATCAAAAAATCAAAACAACGTCTTCAATCTACATTCTCAAAAAGAATATTTTAGAAAACCACCTAAAGAGATCTCAAGGGTCTTGAAACATAAAATATTTTCATTCCAATTAAAAACATAATTTTAAATTAGGAAATACATTATTCCATGACCAATCACATCAAAAACTATTTTATAAATCCTTTTAATGATAATTATACAACAATGTTTTAATAAAATAAATTTATAACACCAAATAAATCAAATAGTCTCACATTAAAGGAACATTATAGAATCACATACCACTTAACAAATAAATTCATATTGTAATGTTTCATTGTCCATGGATAACACAAAAATTGGAACAGAATCACTCTCCATAAGCCCTAAAAATGAAACTCGTGTGTTATAATAAGCTAGAACCCCAATACTAGTGTATATAGAGAATTAAGTTTCTATCTGTAAAGAAGAACATATGAAAATTAGAATAAAGGAAGGGGGAATATAAGAAAGTGGAAACAGAAGAAGTATTCCCTTCAAAATCACATGAAATACATGGAGAGGTGCCAAAATAGAAAGGTGGTGAATGGTGTAGCTCAAACGTGATCTCCCTAGGATCATATGATCTAGTGGGAGAGGACGAGAGGATAATTAGGGTTAGAAATTGGGAGGAAAATTAGGACATTTTACTTTTAAGGTGGATATGGGATGACCACCTAGTTTTTCACACATTTATCCAAATAGAGCATAAACTACTGGGATAGAACTATCCACGCTAATGAATAGTGCATTTTTGACCAACAGATTTTCTACAAACCATGCACAAACATTGTTTCACCACTATTATGCATATTAACATATAAAATTTTGTTTTAGGGTTCCCTTTGGACACACCTCAAACAATGCTATACCAATGAACATTAACCATGAACATTTGAAAATGAATTGAGAAAACTTGTACATGTTGGTAATTATAAAATTTGGACTAAATTGAGTGTGCTAACTCATGAAATAATGGAAAAACTATGTAATGGTAATTTTTATGTATTTGATAACCAATGAATGACCTAGTGAAAACTGTGTACAATGGGAATTTTTTGAAATTTTCAAAAAACAATTATTGGTTCATATATAAATAAAAATTACTCAAATATTACAATATATAAATAATACAATACTCAAATGGTGTATTAAAATCTCCATAAAATAATTCGTTCTTCCCCTAAAAATATATTTTCAAAATTAAAATGCAAATAGTCATTAAAAAACCACTAAACATAAACAAAACTAGTATACACAATCTATCATCTTGATTCCATATAATAAAAACATACATAAATAGAAAAATTCAAATCCGGAAACAAAATCAAACTAAACCCTATCAGTTAAATCTATAACCAAAACCCAAAATTTGAAAAACTAGTCCCAAAAACCTATACCTGAAACCCTAATCTCTATTAACTAAATCCAAAAACCATAACCCTTAAATTTAAAACATATACCCTATACCAAAAATTTGGAATCTTTAACCCTAAAACATAAAAGCTATACCCTACAACTTTAATCTAAAAACAAAATCCTAAATCCAAATTAGAAAATCCTAAATATAATCCAGAAACCCTATACCCAAAACCCTAATCTATAAACTCTAAATCCAAAATACCGAACCTAAAACCACGAAACATATAAAATATACCCTAACCATGAAATCCTTAACCCTAAAACAAAAATCTAAACCTTAGAAGTTAAATCTAAAACCAAAATCCTAAATCTAAAACCCCAAATCCTAAAAAGAAGTCCCAAAAACCAATACCTGAAACCCCATTCCCTAAACCATAAATCAAAAAGTAGAAACAGAAAACCTAAAAACATATACTCTATATCCAAATAAGAATAACCCTAAACCGAAAACAAAAAATCACAAAAACAAGTCCAAACAACCCTATTCCCAAAACCCAAATCCCTATACTCTATATCCAAAAAGAATAACCCTAAACCGAAAACCATATACCATATACCATTTATTGAAATCCTTAACCCTAAAATATAAAAGCTAAACCCAATCACATAAATCTAAAACCAAAATCCTAAAACCAAAACCCAAAATTCTAAAACCCTGTCCCAAAAACCTATACCTAAAACTGTAATCCCTAAACTCTAAATCCAAAATTCTGAACCCAAAACCAAAAAATCAACTACCCCATACCCTAGTCATGAAATAATTAAACCAAAAAACGAAAAAAATATAATCTATCTCTTAAATCATAAACTAAAATACCAAATACTAAAACCTAGTCTAAAAACCCTATATTTGAAAACATATTCCTTAAACTCTATATCCTAAAAACTAAAACCTAACCCCCAAAAAAAATATACCCTATACCCTATTCTTGAAATAAATAAACCTAAAACAAAAAAGGCTAATCCTTATATGCTAAATTTAAAACCAAAACCTGAAAACCAAAACCTAAAATCCTAAAATAAAGTCCCAAAATATTTTACCAGGATACCTAATACGTAACGTCTAAATAAAGAAAGACTAACCATAAACCCAAGAACATATAAAATATACCCTAATAATGAAATCCTTAACCTGAAGCTATAATTGATAAACCGTATCACTTGTATCTAAACCCAATTCCCTAAAACCAAAACCCATATTCCTAAATCATAGACACAAAAATCAATACCTGAAACCGTTATCCCAAAAAACTAAATCGATATAGATGAACACTTAACACAATAACATTTAACATATAACCTATTATTAAAAAAATTGACACTAAAATATAATATCTATACCCTATCACTTAAATGTAAACCCAAAATCCGAAAACCAGGTCCCAAACCGTATATGTGAAACCCTTATCACTAAACTCTAAATCCAGATTTCAGAACCCTAAATCCAAATTCATATTCCATATAACTTACTCTTGAAATAATTAACCCTAAAACATAATATATATACAATATAACTTAAATATAAAAAAACCTAAAACCAAAACCCACAATTCTAAAACCTAGTACCAAAACACTATACCTGAAACCCTAATCCCTAAACTCAAAATTCAAAAGGCAGAACACTAAAACCAGAAAGATATACAATATACCCTAATATTGAAATACATAACCCTAAAACATAATATATAAACCATTTCACTTAAATCTAAAACTAAAATAAAAAAACCATATCCCAAATTCGTAATACCTAATCAAAAAAACCTTATACCTGAAACCATAATCGAAAAACTCCATATCCAAAAATCCAAACACTAAACCGAAAAAATACAGCCTATATTCTATCCTTAAATCCCATAACCATGAAACATAATATCTAAACTCTATCACTCTAATATAAAACCATAACCCTAAATCCAAAACTGAAAATCCTCAAACCTATTACCAAAACCATATACCTAAATCCCTAATCCACAAACTCTAAATCCAAAAATCAAAACCACACAAAAACATATACCATTTACCCTAATATTGAAATAAATATCCCTAAAACATAACATATAAAACCCATCACTTGAATAAAAACCACCACTGATAAAATAAACACCCAAAATCCCAAAACCATGCCCTAAAACCCTATATCTAAATCCCCAATCCTTAAACTGTAAATCCAAACCATAAATACAAAAATATATACCATATACACATTTTTATGTTATGATTCACTCTTTTAATATGAGTAATAGATTGGAAATAGTAATTTATGGATGAGCCCTACTATATCCCCATGATACATTGATAGGTCTCATGCGACAAACTAGTGTCTTATCTTAAGGCCTTGAAAAAATGATTATGTATGGTCTTATAATGAGTCCCTAATGGTATGAGTAGGATGTTCAAAAATATGTATTATCTCATTAAGAGTATAGTTATTGATATTACATGTGATTATTCGACTATTATAATATAAATTTTAATGTTTAAATTGAATTATTTGATTTTTTTTTGATTTCTTTCAATTTTATGTTCAAAAGGCTTGTGTTTCAGGTTTATACTTTCATTAATGTTTATAGTTATTTATGAAATCTTAATGTGTATTTTTTAGCATTACATATCAACTAAGCTCACTCTATTATTATGATTTGTTTTCCTATGATGCCAATATATGTTTTATAATTGATCTGTATGGTTAAGCTTGAAGAATAATGGTGTTTTCAAATTATTATCAATGTTTTATTTTATATTTTTAATTTTATTGTAACGTTCATGTAGATAATATATTTTACGAGACTACTAAACCGATCGTTCCTTTGGTATTATTTCCTTGTCGTCATGCCAATGTATTAAAATAATTCACTGTCTCTAGAGATCTGTGATGAGGGTGTTACATTGATCTAAAATAAATAAAACGATGAAATGATCTTCTGACGAGAATTAATTTATGTCATAAATAACATTCATGGTTATTAAAATGCACTATAAAGAAAAGTTATTCTCTATAGGAAAACATTCCCATCACAAATAATGTTTCCAAGGAATATTTGTGATCGAATTCTTGTCTCATCACATGTAGTCCTTGCTGAGGTACTACTTCCAACAAGGGTTGAACACATTACAAATAACCTATCTAAAAAGCCATTTTCTCAATAATTAGACGTCTCTCAGGTATTTATTCAAATAATTCATGTGTATTGAAGTTCCTAGAGGTATGTTATAGGTTCATTTCATTAATGAAATATACTGATTTAGAAAAATAGTTATTCCATAAAATTTCATACATTTTGATCTATGAAGAGTTATTCCTCAACATTGTAAAATAAATTCAAACCCACTATTTTGGAAAAAAACCCATTTGTATTTTTCGTTTAATAAATGACATATAACGGTTGTGTCATAATCCGCTTCAATTAGTTAACTTTGTTTATTAAATATGTATTTACTCATTTTTAATATTTTGACCTGATCTTCCTAAATTTTATTAATATTTGGTTTTCCACAACATTTCTAATGAAATATAATTTACATATTCAGTAATATCACGTTAAATAATACATGAACTCGTTTCAATTTTAGAAATTAAAATAGATTTATAAATCATTATTTTTTATTCAGAAAAATATTTATTTAAATCTGATTTTTTTAATCTTATTAAAAATGGGTTTAGCAACATAAATCCTGATTTAATAAGAATGAAATATTTATTAAATAACATTAAATTATATATGAACAATATAATAATTTTTACCACAATGTAATTTTATTATATTTTAATTAGATGATATATTATATATATTTTTCAGAAATTTTACATAGGTATTATAAAATATAATACATAATATTTCTTTATATGGATTTTTGAATTTTCCAATTATATTTCAGGAATTTATGAATTAAAATATTAATTGATAATTTTTTTTGATTTTTTTTTCAAAATATTAAAACTATGGGGTTTCCATAGTATTCCTTATTATCATCATGAGATTCAACATTCTTTCAATTATTCATGAATCTCTGTAAAATGGGGTAATGTTTCAGTTGATGGAGGTAATAAGGAAAATTAGATGGTTTTATTGGACACTGATCATCTCTCATATGACATTCCCAGTTGGATATCACCAAATATTATATGAAATTCCATTCATTAATAAGTTCATAAATTCAATTTTGAAATTCAGTAAAGAAAATTAATGTTTTCTATTTTTATAAATCTTATCACAAACAAATAATATTTCAAAAAAAAGAATAAATCCTTTATTTTTTATAAAAAAATGTAATCATCTAAAAAAACCACAATTGCATGATTTTTCACTTCATGTGAAACTACCAAAAAACCCCTTTATGAAATCGTTTTCAATCCATTAATTAAATTAGAAACAATCGTATTTTTTTGGAAAATTGTTTTTAAAACTAACATTTATGACCATTGGGAAAACATGAAAACCCATAGATAAAAAATAACGCAATCAATGTGCCACCAAAATATCAAAAAGAAAAATGAAATTAAATAATAACAATAAGGTTTTCCTGAGAAATAAATATTAAATTGATATAAAAAGTGTGGAAATTAAAATATTCTACATGAAAACACCTATCAAGGAACAAGATTCATGGTCTAGAAACCTATATTTTCATGTAATATTACGAAGAAATGGAAACATTAAACCCTGGACAACACTAATGAAACAATTTTTCCTTGTATCCCCATTGAAATATTTATTCCCTATATAAATATTCTGTGAGAAATGATACTCTTGGATCATAATACAATTTGTGAGAACACAAATTCCCTGTGTAGTGACCCCCAAGTAAGAGAAAAATCCACCATAAGGGTTTTCCCTCATCTAAGTCTCTACCATATGACCTATTAGTATCATGAACAAACAATCAAGGGGAAGATAAAGAAATCAAGATAATTATAGAAATTAATATATAAAATATCCATCACCCTACCTCAAAAATCCTAATATAAAAAAACACAATTTCATATCATTTATCCAATCAATATACTAAATTAAATATCCCATAAAGGGTGAATGAAAAATATGGGAAAATGAATTGGACCTCACGAGAGATAACCCATTTATTATTATGGTACTAAATAGGCCATTACATAATATAAATACATGATGCGGTGTATTTTATAATCATTTGAAATTAAGTAATTCTAATAGCATAAAATACAGTAGATACACATCCCCTTTCAATTATAATGGAATATTTCCATTAAATAATAAAAATATATTCAAAAATTAATAACAGGGGATTCAAGATACACTTTCACCCAGAATATTCTAAAAATCCTTTTGAACACATCACAAGGATCTTATAACATAAAATATTTTCATTCCAATTCAAAACATAATATTATATTATAAAACACATTATTCCATGACCAATTACATAAAAAACAATTTTATAATTCCTTTTAATGATAATTATACAACATTGCATTAACAAAAGAAAATTTATAACACCAAATAAATAAAATAGTCTCACTTTAGCGGGACACTATAGAAACATCTAACAAAAGAAAAATAATTTCTTATTGTAATGTTTTACTGTTCAGGGAAATACAGAAATGAGAAAAATATCATAGTCCACAAGCCCTAAAAATGAAACCCTTACGTGATAATCCCCAAGATCCCCAATACTAGTTTTTATAGGGAATAAAGGTTCTATGTGTAATGAAGAACATATGAAAATTATAATAATGGAAGTGGGAAGATAAGGAAGAATAAAAGGATGAATTATTCCCTTGAAAATCACTTGAAATCCACAGAGAGTTTCCAAAATGAAAAGGATTGGAAGGGTGTAGGTCTCCCTTGATCACCCTATGTTCATATTAACTTGTGGGAGTGGAAGAGATGATAATTAGGGTTAAATATTTGGTGGGAAAATAAGAAATTTTTCTTTTAAGGTGGATATGGGATGACCACATAGTTTTTTCCATAGTTTTATCCAAATAGCGCATAAACTACTTAGATAGAAATATTTTTTCTACTACACAGTTCCTAGTTGACTGACACATTTTCTTCTAACCATGAACAAACAATGTGTCACCTACATTATTCATACTAAAATATAATATATTGTTTAAGGGTTCCCCTTGGCCTCACATCAAATAATGATATACTCATGCACATTAACCAAGCACATTTGAAAAAGAATTGGGTTCCCTTGTACATGATAATAACTATAATATTTAGAATAAATTATCTGTGCTAACTCTTGAAAATAAAGAATTACTATATAAATTTCATTTTTATGGATTTGAAAACCATGTAGTGACGTTTTGAAAACCATGTACAATGGGAATTTTTTGAAATTTGTAAAAATCCATTACAGAATCCTTTATAAATTAAAATTACTCTAAAATAATAACATATTAATTTAAAAATAATAAAATGGTCTATTATAATCTCCATACAATAATTCATTATTCCCCTAAAAATCCCTCAATCAAAAGGAAATGGTAAAATGTCATTAAAACACTACTAAACATAGAGAATACCAGTATACAAAATCTATCATCCTGATGCCATATAATAAAAAGTTACTTAAATTGTAGAATTCCACTCCTGAAATAGAAACCTGCTACCATCATCTAAATTTGAGGCCCTAATAGGACATAAACACATTGTGGGTTTCCCATAATTTATAATTACCACGTGTTGGTGGAAATTATAGGAAGGAATCCTAAAAGGTAAACACCACTATAGATAACCACATCCCCAAGTCATAGCTAACCTTTCAAAGAATAAAAATCAAAACATCTATAAGGTATAACTAGAAATAAAACTAACACCCAAAATAGAAACTCATCATAAAACCCCACTGAATATTAGATAAAAAGGGGAAAAGTAGACAAACCTCAAAAAAATTTTGGAGAAAAAAATATGGGCACCAAACATGGTAATTGATAATCCACGTCGGTAAAATGTACATTAGATAAGGAACAATGTCTTACTAGGATTCTACAAAACAATATCATCACTAATAGGAGATGACCTTTAAAAATAACTCATTATGTTAACATGATTAGGGAATCATGGGACTACCATGTTAAACATTTATTGATTATATCTTAAATATCCCATAATCAAACCCAATAGAGATCTTGTTATAACCAGCTAATCCTAAAACCACATTACCCTCAAGAAACAACATTCCACCATGCTAACAAGTGCATAAGAAAATAAACCAATATCGAAAAGTAACTATCATTTAATAGGGTGATAAAAGATCCCAAATTCAAACGTGTATAGATTAACATGATCAAAATATCAATATTATAAATCTAAAAAATAGGCGATCAGCCCAAACAATAAATTCACACTTCATTTATCCTGTTAACCCAACATAGATAATTTCTCAAGATAATCTAGGAATATATGATAATAATAAACTCTAAAATACCCAATATACCCTTTATCAGTTTGTGGAATTCAAATAATAATAGTAGACTAGGCCATTACAATGATTACCAACCACTAAAGAAGATTCAAGAAGTCTTAAATAGTGTCAAAGAGGAGATAACATCTTATCATCACCAATCCATTTGCAGTCTGAGTGGAGTATTGAATCAAAAGAACCCAATAAAACCAATGATATGTTTCAATAGAGGAAAATCATTATAATTCCCCTATTACCCATTATAGGTGGAATATTTTAAATTACATAAGGAATGCACTAAAAAAATTTGTCCATCTAAATTTCAACAAAACACCCCCATTAAAAACCAAGTGATAAATATAATAAAAAATTATTTAAAATAATGATTAATCTCATCATTTAAACTTACTTTACATTAAGATCAATATTATTTGAAAAATATAATATCCCTTCACTAAGTCACACACTTTAAAAAATTATATTCTTTAAAAAATGTACCATTATAGAATAGATCAATTCAATTTTAAATTAAACATAATCTACTCACATATTAATTAAAATTTACAACCATCATGAAACATCATTAAAATATTTATATTCTAATTACATTATAATTCATGTAAATAAATATATACATAAATTTCAAGATTCATCTTAAAAAAATTTCCTACACCGCACAAAAATTTGATTCTTTATAGATTCCAGATCTAATATAGATAACCACTATCCAAAAAAACATTCACAAAAATGATTTTAACCCCAAGAAATTATAATGTACTCATTTTCATATATTAGAACATTAAAAAATCAACCACACAGACATGGGAAACCCAAATATATGTCCACTCTTCACTCATAATATTATTAAATCACCTAAAGAACCATTAAAACTCCTCTTTATTCATTCCCAATAAGTGGAAAAAAATTAGGGGAAATCCAAAACCATGAGAGATAGAAATATAAAATATTAAAAGGATGAAATGTTATGGATGGATTAGATACAAATTTATCTAGGCCATGATACAACCATGTAATTTCCTTTAAAAAGATTAAAACCCAATATGTGGTGGCTTCACATGACTTGGAATATAGTGTGAGATAACCATGCAACCCAATTTGATCATCCTCATTCAAACCAAATTATAGAGGGACTCCACAATTCACATCCAAACTCCTGGGAATACAAATATCTTCCCTTGAAATTAATATATATAAAAATAGAAGAAATAAATGAAATAAAATACATAATATTAATTATACATCGAAACATTAATGTTATGGTAGGAAATAGTTTTATTTTCTATTCACACATCTTCCTCTAGAGTTCCCACATTTCTATCTTTATAATACAACAACACAGCCCCAAAACAACAAGATGTAATAATCATGAACATAGGCTCATATAATTAATATAGTCTTTAATTCCATTTTGCAACATTTGGGCCTGGGATGACCAGACTTTTCACTCAAATATATCTAACCCAGGGCCCGAAGGATGTTCCCAATTACTATAAGAAGGAAACTAGTTCATGGGCATCAAATTAAACACCTTATAAAAAATATATATCAAAATTCTTAGTTAATTAATTGAGAATAAATCGCCATCAATCCATAATATTACATCAATACAAAGGATTTAATTTCTAATCATAAATAATATGAAACAAATAAATAGAAGGAAAGAAGTCAATTTTGATTAAACTATTTCAACCCAACAATATAAAATTGCATCATGACATCTATAAAAAATAAAAAATATCCTATAAAAATTGAAACAGAATACCAATATAGAGGTTATTGTATTGTCTAGTAGAATAATACAACCCAATGAGAATAAACTACAACCACCTCCATGAAACTATTAGGTTCCCTCCACATCCTACGTAATCATCTCCAACAAAGAGAAAAGGTTTCCAATGTCAACTGGAACCTATAACCTGTATAAAAGATATAATTATAATATACATACACAATTGTGTATGTAGGGTGTGAGCGAATAATCTATCTAGGATCTCAGAAAGGATTATATGAAATCCATTTCATATAAATATAGTAATTTATAGTTTTAAATATAAAAATGAAAAATATGTGTTTCATTTTTATAATAAATAGTAAAAACATATCAAACATCATAGAAAAAAGAATAAATAATTCATTTCTAATCCCAAATACGGAATTCCACTTCAAAATCGGAAATGCTAAAATATAACATTTCAAAAAAAAAAACAGGAAAACCCCCCTATTAAATAAATTTGAAACCATTAGTGAAAATAGAAAAAATATAACATTTGTTTCCAGAAATATTCAACAAAACTATGCTTCATGACCACTTCAAAAACAAACCTGTACATGGATAAAAATATTAAATTCAATGTGGTGCCACAAGATGATGATGTAACACGAAAATAAATATGTATAATAAGGTAACCAGTAGAAGAAATTGTAATTGGATATAATAAGAATGGAAATTACAATCCAAAGTATAAAACCATCTATCAATGCAGATGTGATATGGGAAAGTAGCCTAGGTAATCCAATAATACATCCATGTACAATAGACATGAACTCTAGGCTAGAACTACTAAAAATTTATATACCATTATCCCCATTTAATAAATTGGTCCGTATATCCATCCCATGATATTAAAAATAATATATGAATATAATACATCATAGCTGAATTCAACTTCCATCAGGAATGCCCCCTTTTCAAGATCATAATTTACACTAGGGTTTTTCACTCATCCAATACTCCACATAATTATTTATTACTCTCATGAAAAAATCATTAATTAAGTGATAATGAAATTAGGATAACTACATAAATGAAAAAATGAAATATATCCCACCCCACATACAACAACTTCACATAGAACATAACCTTTTACCATCATCCATTCAATCACCATATAATAATAAGAAACCCATAGATGGTGGATCAAACATAGGTGTAATTGAGGGTATTTGAATGAGATATGAACTATTAACTTTTAAGGTTAAATATAGGCCTTTATGTTAAAACTAAATTTAGATGTAAAATATTTTTCCTAACTTTTATTTTCAAAATTGAAATAACTTGAAATAATTTTATAACACACCAATTTCCGAACACAATAGAAAATTTCATTGTTAATTAACAACATCTCATGAAAACTAAAAACAATTCCAATGACCTAAATTTTCCCAAAACATATTCTAAAAAACTTCATCAACATTTAACAAGGGTATCTTACATAAGACAATTTAATTTGAATGGAAAATGTAAAATTTATTTTGAAAAGACTTTATACCAATCCCAAATACATAGAATCTTTTTCAAAAATAAAATTTAAGGATCCATATAATATTATATAATATTAAAAAGAAAATTTAACACCCATTAATTAAAAATATTAAATAATAAAGGGAGTGAATATAAATAAAGATCTCAACATGAATAATATAAATCTTTGATATGTCTCCTTCCATGGAGAACCTAAAAATATAAAATGATCCACCATCAATATTACCTAAATAATGAAACCCATGGGATAGAATAAAAAATATTATCAACTATAGATTCATCAAATAATTAGGGTTTCTAGAGATAATTAAAACTATGAAAAATAATAAGATTCCAGACGGTAAAATAAATAATAGGAGTGAAATATGATATACCTTAAAACCCACTTAAATCCATGTTGAGGGGAAAATTTAGAGGGGAAATTTGGATCTTTCCCTTGTTCTTCCTATGTTGGTCCAAGTTAGTGGGGGGGGGGAGGATAAAAGAATAAGGATTATAATTTTGGATGGAAATAGGAAATTTCACATTTTATGTGAATCTGAACAAACCACACAGTTTGTTCTGCACAGATTTCCAAACCATGCACAAATCAAAATGATAAAACCATACACGCTATAGTATTATATATAGTTATCTAGTATGGTTTCTATTATACCTTAAAAAATCAGTCCACACTACACTTTACACACAATATCAATGAATGGTAATTTGAATCATTACTCTAGGCCCTGTGTAAATCATTTTTTTACTAGTGAACACTAAAAAATGAACTAAGGACCCTTAAACATAAGGAGAATCACATGGATCGTAATAAACATTGTTCCTTAAACTATGCCTATATGTAAGGCCTATATAATTGTATTCTATATGTGGTGAAAAACTGTATAGTGACTTTGTACAAATTATGGTTACAGAATAATTTTTGAAATGTTTAAAAATCCAAGCTCAAATCCTATAGGAATTTAAAATACCACAAGATAGAATTAAATAAATAAATAAAAACATCTTGTGTGATATAATCAGAGTGATAAATTATATGATGAGTAAAATTATTCACAAGATTTCTAAAAATATAAAACATTATTTTAACACATCAACTTTTAGGATAATCTTATACAACTTTTATTTTATCATAAGTTGGATATCATTTTATACACATAATATTAATAAATTAACACCCAAAAACAACAAAAAACATATCTAACACCAACTATGGTGAACCAATATAAACATTCATATATTATACATCATTTTCAAGATGTAATCATTATATTTAAAAAATAATCTCACAGTCCCAAAATGAAAATGGTTCAGTACCTTTAAATAATAGATATATATACATTGCATTATACATTATTTCATCAAAATATCCCAAATATATTTCTATATATAACTTCATTTAATTAATTGTTATGTATATGATTTTATAAGAAGTGGAAAATAAAAATTTGAGTTATATCAGACACTTGATTTGGGAAAATTTATCAACGAGGACTAAATGTTTAGATTAAAGGCTTGTAATAAAAAATGATCATAGGAGAAATAAATAATATAAAAAATCCTTTAATAATAAGATATAATCATATTAAATAATATTATAACATAAATCATTTAATGAGATCATGGGATCATAAAAGGGACATCGTGGGTGTATAAATCATATAAAATATTTTTGGAAATAAGCGATAGTACAGATTAACCATGGTAAAAAAACATTAGAGTGTGGTATATAGATATAAATATAAATCATAACAATGTGATAAAAAATTAATTATTCACAAGTCCAAGAATTTATTAGTAAAGAAAATAAATATACTCATGAATCATGTTTTAAAAATTACAAACCTATCAACACATCATGTCTTAAGAATTACAAATGTTCCAACACATCATGTTGTGTACATAACAATAGTTACCCCGCATAAACATCATTTTCTCATGAGTCAAAAAAATTTGATGACTAAATTTATGGGATTTGTAGGAGATAACCTATCCCATGATGATAAACCATACATATATGTCAAATATGAACATTAGACCATTCATTATTACAACCTAGATTAATTAACATGTGGAAATTAAATAGTATTAATGACAATTCTAAAAAATAATAATAATGAGCCATCCAAATAGAAAAGGGGGATTGTATCTTCAAATAATATACATTTTGAATAATAACAATAACTTTATGTGAAATATATTAAAATAAATTTTACAAAATCATTAGATATATTCTCTATGAAACAAGAATAAATAACCTTTAATTTTGGAACTGTATAGAAATGAAGATTTCATAGAACAATGGTAATATGATTTTATTTTTGAAAAAAATTTAATTTAAAAAGTAATATTAATAGTTAATAATTAATATTGGGTCATGAATATTTTTTCAGGTGGTGAACATTAAGAAACATTATTTTTTCACTTTTATAAAGAATGAAAAAAATTACCCAAATGGAAAATTTTAAGAATATTTTTTAAAACACCATTGTAAAGAATGGAAAATATATTATAAAATGGCCTCAAATAATAATATAAATATTTATAACGACATCATTAAAAAATTATAATGAATACAAATATGGTGGGAAAATAGTTTTTAAAGAGCCTTTAAAACATTAAAATAAAATATTTCAAATAAAAACTCATTAATCGTTTGAAATATAAAAGACCCTTGAATTTGAAAACACGAATCAGCTTGAAATACCATGAGTATAAATAGATTCATTATATAATATATAAAATAAATATTATGTACAGAATATAAATATATAAATTTTATCTTATGAGATATGTCTCATTGAAGTGAAGATGAGATATAAACCCTCACAACATTGGTAACTTTTTGAATTAAAATACCTTGAAAGAGAAAACATGATATGGAATTGTAAATCCTTTGAATGTTTTAAAATGTATAATTAAACAAATACATGTGTAATATATTCACCAAAATAGATTAAATAAGTCTTAAATATGGTATATGTCTCAATTAATATGAAAAACAGTTGCCTGGTATTTTGGCTACGTCAAACGCGCTCGATCATGCTTATTCCTCAGTAAAATTCCTTAAGTATTATTATATTCATATTTTAGTTAGTCCAATACCTATAAAACGTTTTAATTATATTTTTTTAATAGGATTTTAGTGTTTTTATAATCTAAATGTAATTATATGTGAGGATAATTGGGGTTGTCAAAGGATCCTTTTTTATTTGATGGGGATGGCATTTTTAAAATATTCATTACATTATAATAAATGAAAATCAATTTTAAATTAAATTGGAACTAATAGTAGAAAATAATGGAAAGGGGTAAATAATTGGTTGATATGACCCTTATAAAAAATAATTATGGGATAATTTTTAATACATTAGCCCCTATATATTTTATCTTTTTATCATGATTTAATTTAACCGCATTAAGTCATTTTATACCCCAATGACTAATTTTCAAGACTAAAAATGAAATTTAACATAAAACCTAATAAGAACATGCCAATTGAAAATTTAAAAACAACTAGAAAATATTAAACTTATAGAGGTGGTAATAATTAAATTAAATAAAAGTATGATTGACAAAACAAATATATTTCTAATTGAAATACATTTTCTAAGAAAAAAAATGGATCTACACAAAAAAATGTTGTATTCATTGCCATAACTTTTATTATAATATAATTAAACAAATAATTAATTTTTGACTTTCAAATCATTTCAAAATAGAGTAGACAATTGTTAATATTTATTCAATAGAAAATTTCAAAAATGATTTTTTATTAAAACAACATATAACATGGGTTCCAAAAAGTAATGAATAGATATATCAATCGACAATATTAATTTTATTAGTGTTGTTTTACTCCAAAAAGGACTTTTTTGTTGATAAAAAGGTATCAAATATATTTAAATCATTCTTATATAAAAATGTTGTCATAAACATTTTGGAATTTATGAAAACTACATTTTTACTATTCATATAAAATTCAACATAATATAACCTCATCATTATTCTTGATGCTTATTTTTACATGATGAATTTAAAACTGAAATTTATTTTATCAAACCCAAAATATATTGATTAGAAATTTACATTTTAAATAAATAATATATAACATAGTGTAAAAGGAATTTGTTTAATGAAAACAATTTTTATACCATGAATGATGAATGTAAGACTCTTTATAATTAAATCATTATTTCTTAAATTTTCCTAATTAATATTTAGTAAAAATTTCATTAATATTATTAATAATTTTTATTCACATAATTTTTTTAAATATTAAATGTAATTATAATATTAATAATTCCTAAAAATAGTTTCACTAAAATCAATGGTTTTATATAATTTGATTATAATATTTTAATTCAAAAAATAATTTATTTTTCTATTTTTTTTGTCAAAATATCATTTCATTTGTTTAATTATGTATTTTATAATGAATTATTTAATTTACTTTTTTTCATTACTTATAATCTTTTAATATTTTTTAATCTATTCCAAAGGTAAATATAAACTAATATCAGGATTGGTTGTATTTTACACCACTTAAAATAATTCGTCACTGACAATTACATCAATTTCATACAAATGAATAAGGATACAAATCATTCATTAAATCATTGTATTACCACATAATCTCACCTATATTATGCTCCCTCTAGAGTACCCTCACTTGGTTGGTGGTCTGGTTTTGTACTCCTTTATATCTATAATCCATAATTTTTATCGGTTGCCCCTTATAAAAATCACATGACCCACCTCTATAACATTTATGTTCAATACATGGGAAGGGTATGGTATGTAGATTATTAGGGATATATGGAACACATTATGCACTTGGGATACATTCAATTGAAGTGAAAGACAATTATAAATCACTCTAACATGATCAAGAAATTAAAAGGACCAATGATCATAGGGCTAAAAAATATCTTCATTATAAATCTCATAGACTCCTAAAAATGTGATATTTAAAGGAATACATTTTCTTTGAATTAAAACCCCAAATTTCATCAATGATTATTTTCATATATATTATGTATACCTTTTTTATTTAGAATGTTTTTATAAATGGTTTGGATTTTCATTAACTTCTCTTATGAAGGATATGTCCCTAGTTGCTCGAGCTCTCTAATTTCATCTTAACAAGATGGATTTATAAACTTACTTCCATAAAAATAATAATATAGTTTCAAATTACTTGTATAATGGAAATAGTTTTTTTACGAGAACTATAGATGGGGAAGGTATTTATCCCAACCACCATTGAAATAATTTGAAAATAAAATCATCATATATTATATAGTTTGAATGATCCTCTCATACTATCCATTTATATGAGGATGATATGAAATTTCAAAGTTCAACTTCATAATCATTGACTATTAAAGACTTATCCAGAACATCATGGTAAAACTAATATCTCGATCATATATAGTTAAAATTGGACTCTATGTGGTGTACCACATACTTAATGTATATCATGGATAGTTGTTCTGGAGAAAAACATTATTTGATAATTTTTAAATATTCTAAATTTTTATGTAAATTATTTATAACCCATATGTTATTATGGCATTTACATTTATAAGGGTGTAATAAGACAAAATCAATGGTGAATTTTTCCCATTTATAAACTGATATTGGTAATGGTTTCATCATCCCATTATATTTTTATGTACAACATTATTTTATCGAATATCATCAATATATATACATACTAAAAATATATCCCTACATATTTACCTCAAAAATTAATTTGTGATATCTCTATACATCTTCTTTCTCCCTAATTTGAGAGATAATCATTTTATCGGGGAGTCATTCAATGTCTCCTTCCTCAGTTCTTGTATTTATAGAACACATATTTTTCTCACAAACCTAATCATTTCGTCATCATCATGGTTAAACCTTGAAACATTTTGTACCGTATTTTGATTATCCAAATAATATTTCTATAACTAATTTAACTTCACATGCATAGATGGTTAAACATACATTTGTGAAATATAATATTTCACATATGTACTTATAATTTCAAATTATATCCTTTATAATTCCATGGGTATTATATCATTATCAATCATTATCATTGATAACTTCTAATGTTCATTTTTACTCAGTATATCAACCATATTGTTTTCCATCCAAGTTTGTTAAGGTATTGAGAAATCATAATCCTGAATAAATTCCAACCAACATTATGAAAAAATTTCTTATCAATCAATGTGAATATATAATTTAATCTTATATGATCAAAATATATAAATATATATCACACCTTTCACTACATAGATAATACCACCATATTTATTATGAAAAAATCACTACTACTAACTCCAAATCATGAGTATGGTATTGTTTATCATGAAACATTAATTTATATAAGGGATAATAAATTACCTTGTTATACTTACTAAAGACACATACCAATTCCTTCATTAAATAATCACTATATATAAATATCCCTTCCCTCATACAATTAAATGCATGCACAGGTGCAATGGTTAGACTCCTATAAATATCTTTAAATATTTATTCACATTCCTTTTTAGTGAAATTTTACTCCCTTCCTCATTAATATTGTTATTGGATTTGATATCCATGAGACATTTCCCATAAATATTCAATAGTATCTACCCACGCTAGGGATACTACATATATTAGTTATAGAAGTCTACTTGGGCCATTGTTCTACAACCACTATCTATGATGTGTCTACAAATATTAACATTCTTATTATTACATGACACATGAATTGTAATTTATATAACCAAAATCAAACATGAAAAATTTGACATAAAATTTTATTTTCTCATGGTAATAGACATAATACTCATAAATAATCATGATCCTCCTTTTTCTAACAATATATAATATAATCATCTATAAATACTACCAAAATTCAATCATGGTACTCTATAAAGTCTATATTCATTATATCCATGAATATTGAATAGTACTTTTAATGTATAAAGGGAAAGATTATATATTAATAGTGTTTATAACTTATAAAAACACTATATTGGGTATATTCACCCTCTTAACCCTAAACTAATGTTATCCAAATTGATGTTTAATCTTAGAAAGCTCTTGAGACCCTATAAGTTAATAAAATAAGTAATAATTAAAGGGTAAGAAAAATTTATTGTTTAAGTGACCTGTATTTTGGACTAGACAAAAAATCATGTGAATTTAAACCTTTTCATTTATGAGACATGATGTTTTTAAAACTATGCATCAGAACAGAATTCCAAGAGTTGGAAGACTTCAAAGTGTGGTTTTTAATCTTGGGGTAAGGAAAAATAGTTTCCCTGGGTGCCTCTTCATGTTTTTAAAGAACTAGAACCCAAGATAAAATGTTTGGGTACTCTATGAAGGATACACAGTTTGTCTGAATTCATGATCCCCCCATTAGAAAACTGTGTGACTCCATTATGGGAGAGAAAAATTGCTTCACATGAGTTGCACACTTTTTTCCAAAACTGTGCACATCTCTCACATGGTTAGATTCATTTAGGAAGTAACCTACCATTATTCATTGCATGGTTGGTTTATGTTTAGAGTAAACACGAGACACAAACTGTGTGATTTTATTTCTTAAGTAGTGGTGTCAGATGGTTGGTGAATGGTTTGTCTAAACTGTTCGATGTAGTTTTTAGTGTTAAAATATCAAGAATTCCCATAATTCAATTTTGTTTTACTTTCCATATTTCATCCTCACTTGGCAGCCACATAAGTATCCTCTCTATTATGGGTTTCTCCTTCTCCTAACGAATCAAGGCATGAAGATATCTCTTGGATCCGTTCTTCGATCAAAGCATCATCATCCCTGTGGATCCTCATCAGTAAGGACTTCTACCATCCCTAATATATTTAATGTTCTTTATTACATATTCAACGCTATTTTTTATGTGAGATCATTAGACCTATTTTCAGGTTGATTTTGTATTTCTATGTTTTCATCCAAGCCTGATCATATAAGACTATGATATTGGATGAGTGGATTTTCCTAAGCATGTGGTAGGTGGTCTATGGATTATTAGATAATTTTATAACATTTTGGAATAGTTTCATTGTGCCCGGAATGGATCTTTTCCACATGTCTCATATTTATGGGTTGCATCCTATAAAATTAATCCTTTCACCTGGAAACATGTATATTTATCCTTGTATAGGGAATTAGATATTTCTACATTTTTCTATGGACACCCCCTGGTTGTGCCATGTGAATTCACCCTTTATAATTAAATGTTTAAAATCCTAAAATAAATTCTATGATTTCACATTATATAAATGGGATTTCACCTTATATCTATTTTTCTAATTGATGATAGAACCTTTTTAGTGTTGGTTACACCTTTATAAATTGATTTTCAAAATGTGTTGACTACCTATAATTTTTTTTAATATAATTTTCATGAATGAAATGAATTTTTTTTATAAATGTAATTTTTATGAATAATGTCATGTTTTCGTAATAAAACCCCTTGATGTTGTTGTGACATATTTTAAACAAAAATGTTATGGTCTTTGATATAAACAATGCTTAACGTGTTGAAATTTTTCTTCTTCTGTGATTTCATTTCTTGTTTTGGAAAATAGAATGTTTGAGAAATGGACATTATTAAAGCTAAAAAATGAGTTGAAACACTTATATAGATGAATAATTAACCATCTCCTCCTATGTTCTTGGATTTTTTAAGGGATTTAAAAATGTATGTAATTTCTATGTTGACACTGGAAACATCCAACCACATTTTTGAACCTAGATAATGTATTATTCATCATTTGTTTAATAAAATGGAATTAATTAAATTTAATGGAATGCCTCATGATGGATTTCATGACTTTAATGAATTAAATGGTTTAATTGAATCATAGTGTAAAGGATGTAATTTCCACACATTTGATTGCATGTTTATGTATATTCTTATTTATAATTGTAATAAATTGAATACTGTTGTTTATAATGGGTTATTTAAATGCCAATTACAATAGTTATTACCCCATGGAATGTACTATAAATATGATTATTCATTTATATAGTGGGGTTAATAAATGTAATATATGATATGTATTTAATCATGGATATTTATTATAATCATGATTTTGCATAATATATAGTATATGGAATAATGGAAAAGGTTCTGTTGAGAATGAAAACATCACACTCCCTTACATTGGGTGTTGAGTATGACATCTATCACATGTGATACTGTATTGGAAATTTGATTTACACACCACGTTCCATGATTTGGGTGTTTCTATAGAAGCTCACCCATGGTCCCTAGTGTCACAACATGTAGTCTCTCACTCTATATGGATGTAGGGGATGTAACCTATTGAATGAGCTTATATGATAATTTAGATAGCTTAAGGATGTCTGACTTATGTCCTGGTCTAGTCAGAATTGATTATTCCTATTTTGTGGACATTAGGTGTTAGTACACACTTGGTTGATATAGGTGGATGAAATATATAATTATACTATTTATAATATTATTGTATATATAGTTCCTACTCAAACATTCATTCTACACATTAGCAAAAGAAAGTAGAGATTCCATGATTCCTTAAGGAATTTGAGGGGGATGGTTGTTTATTTATTTCAAATATATTTACACTTTATGTTTTTTTATTTACTAATACTATTGTCACACTAATTGTACCTTATATTCAAGGCCATGAATGGTTCTAGACACAGTGGGCAGTAAACAACGGGGATTCATCACTCACACCCTACCTAGACATCAATGGCACTGACGTACCCAAGAAGACATTTATGTGTACATGAATATGGACTCTTAATTGTGTTGTTTTCAACTACCTTAGTGTTGTGAGAAAAGGAACGAGAAAGATTTCAGGATGATCGATGAAATATTCTTCAGGATTCGGTTTCCATTATTTTTTTATGTGTTGTACTGTAAAAATTTTATGATGTGTTTATTACTGATTTAGTTATATACCATTATTAGAAAATGAATGCATCTATTGTATATCTGTGTTGACCATATTCTAATTTCAGTTATATTATATATTTTGTTATTTTCTGTCATTTACATTTTGATTTACTGCTGTTCTACTTTTATCATGTAGGTATAGTCTCCCCTTATCACCTTATTAGACCTACCTTGTTAGTTGGTAGCCTCAGTCATATGGGGATGTGTGATTGAGTCCATGTAACCCACTAGTCTAACCACAATCATAGTGGTGAGTTGTGTAAGGATGTTTAATGTGGTATCAATGCCTTATTTTCAAATTTTCCATACTTTTTTGGTCTGGTATATATGAGACAAGGAATTTATCAATACATGGTAAATGACTATGTAAGGGAGTGATCAACCCATGTATGTGGAAAAGACCATGTATCATGGGAATGGATTTTTGTTCATATTGATTGATGTTACAACTGATTTTCATTTCACTATCTGTGATTGGTTTACTTTTCACTTCTTATTTATATGTGGAATTGTTTTACCCTATTCCTAGTTTGGAATGGATGAAGCATTACATGAATCATACTAGAAAAGTATAAATACACATGCCATTATTATTCCATGCCATTTTGTTACTTTATAGGCTACTTGCAGATTTTGATTTAAGGACATGAGTGTTGCACCATGCTTAGTTTGATTTGGAGGAGGTGATTTTCATCATTCTTTCTTATATACCATAATTGAGTGATTTAATTATCATGTTAATTTATTTCTATTCTTGGGTGAATATATTCCATGTTTCTTGTTTAATTAGCATTTTTATGGGTTCATTACGTTTCATATCATGGATAGTTTTCTTGTGATAACATGATTAGTTAAAATTTTATATATAACTTGTTTTGTGGGATAAGTATGTAGGTTGTGATTAAATGGGAACACATTTCTAGTTGTATAGTGTATGAATTACTTATAATTGGGAATTGGTAACCCATATACATGAACCATATTTTAAGCCTTGTTTGTTTATCTGTATCATTTTTTTAGAATGTAAAATGCTACAACTGATTAAATATTTAATGTGAGTTGGTTTTGAATATTGGGAGCCAATTCCAAACTATAATTTTTATGGTCACATTATGAATTGTTACATATCCACCCATATAACATAATCATTATGGTATATAACCATCATAGATCTGAAATGGTTAAAACGTAAAGGATACTTAATTTTAATTTCAAATGAATTTGATTTATTATAAAGTATTTTCCTCTATTTCTTGGGTATAATGAACAATTTGGATGAATTCTTAAATGAACAAATGGTCCCAATTTGGATAGTTAGGGAATGTTTCCTATGAGATAACCCAATATGGGTTTCTCTATTTTTTAGTAATTAAACACATATTATTGGTTTTAATTTTAATGAAAATATATTGGTAAAATGGAACCCTCTTAGGTCACCTTATTTATTACTTCTTGATATTCATAAATAGGATTTTATATGATAAATTGCATAATTTATAACAGCATGTCAATAATGGTTAAATTTTCAATGAAGGAAGTTGACATCACTTGCCTATAAGGCTTGGTGATTAATTTTAAATATTTTAAATGATTAAATATTCAATTTGAATCAATGTAATTGGATTAAAATGGAAGTCTATGTGGTGTACCACATTTAATACCTTTCATAAGTGTAGCTAAACTATCCCTATGAGTTTCCCTCGATTGGAAACATGAGTGTTTTTTTATGGTTTTTCTCTTTTTAGAAGTATATTATATAATGGAAACATGAGGATAGATAATTTTTATTAGACATGACCTCATTAAGAATTGACATTTATTCCTTGTATGGGGATAAACCATGGTAGGTTTCACCTCTAGTGATGAAATTCATTGTAAGACTCTATGAGATTTATGATGTTTTCTGTCGTTCGAGTGTCATTTCTCCTATCATAACCCTTATCTTATAAAAGAAACCTTTGTTAGGATGGGTGGTCATGAATTATTTAACCCTTTTGTTGGGCGTTATCATCGAGTAAGGCTCAGTTTCAAAACGTTATACATCAAAGGGAATGATTGTCTGCTTCATAGGTATCTTGAAACTCTTTTCTTTCCGTGGGTGTCATGGGAGTCCAATAGTATATTTTACAGCCTTATGAGACAATGTGTGAGGTGAGCCTGTTTTCTATGTGAGCCATCAGATACTTGAATTCATAGGTGAAAAAAATCCATGTATAATATTTTTGATGTTATGATTTTTCTTATAGTCTCTAGGTAGTATGTGTTTATATAGGTGGTACCCATCGTGTTGCTAAATGATCTGACGAACTGCTTGAGTTTGGTGTGACCGTTGATCCTTGTGCTATTATGTGTGTTGGTGTGTTATCTAGATAGTAATGTGAACTTTGGGTTATAGAAATCACGTACATCCCATTTCTCAGGAGTAATTTTTAGAGACATTGGTGTTTTGACACACCAGACATGATGGCTTCAGTTCTAATGCCAAATTCATAAACATTTGAGATTTACGGTGAATATGATATGTTGTACTTGTGAGTTTCTAGTATAATTTTCTTATCGATGTCTAATAAAATACTATGGTTGGGATTGTTTAATTGGATTTGGTAAATATGTTCCCTTCCATTTATTAGGATCAAAACCGTATAGGACAATTTAGAAATAGTAGGTCTCCATTGAAGGCCTTTGCAGTTTACATGGTTTGGATAATGTCATTGATTTCATGGATGCATGAAGTTCTTGTAGTTGGATATGTATGAAACCGTTAGGAAATATTTTATTATCTTTGAGATCTTTGGTGATTATGATTGAACAATCATATAATTCCTCTGATGGTGAAGGTATCATGGTTCTGTTGGCAATGTGTCAGCGGGGATGTCGAGCTTCTTTCAAGAAGTCGACTAGTAGTGTACTCTTATGAAAGAGATGACTGTGTCCTATATCGTGAAATCTTACTAGATAGACTATGAGAGATTTGGTATTATTCCATGCTAATGTTTTAAATGTTGTTGGGAATCATAAGTGTTACATATCTGAGTTGCATGACAGATGCATGGATTTTCATTCTAGTTTGGTCAGTTCTGAGTTATACTGGGATTCCCATGTAGGAATTCCTTTGATGGACTCATGTAAAACAACCATATTCCTTCGACTTGACTGCTAGGATAATGTTGATATAAGCACTGTCAATTATTAGATGTCGACATTTGGGCATTTTACAAACATCTCACTTGTAGATATGGATTTTGAATTACTTGGGTTATTTCATTGGGATTTTGACTAATGAATAAGAGGTCATACGTTCATTTTTGTGGGATCATAGGTGTTGTTTAAAGGGTAAGAATTATAGTGGGATTGATTAGGGTTACCACTTGTTTGTTTTGACTAACGATAGTGTAAATGTTATGATGATTTTTTGATTAGGGAATGTCTAAAAATTTATGGATTGACTATAGTGAAAGTGACCATTATAAAAATGATATTTCATGTAAAGAAATCATTGTAGTTCTGGTTATAATACCATAGTTTCCAAATATGGGTGTATTAGAGAAATGTCAACAAGAGTGGCTTGAATTGTTTTCCTCCTTATTAAATGTTATTGTAAGTGATGGATTGTTTTTAAAAACATCATCAGGTGGAGGTGAGTGTGGTATGTTTCAGCGTGTACTTTTCCTGAAAATCCATCATGGCCCATTTAATGAGGTTGGTGAGATACCGATGGGTTAATAATTCAAACTAATATCGGGATCATCATTAGAACTCTTAGGGGTATGCATTATAAGGCCTTCCAGATGGTGGAAGTTCCATGACTTAGAATTTACCCCATTCTGATTTTTAATCCTATGGTGGGGATCACCTTTCGATAGATGATTAATGAGATAAATATGTGATTTTGTCTGTACCTAAATAGGCTTAGGTAAGAATATTATTAGTTATTGATTTTCAAATGAGCATTGGCTTAGGTTTTGTATTAATTTATTATTGTATAATAATAAAGTTCTTGATGATTTCTTGGGCATTCAAAACTGAAATGTAGCCATTTGAATGAAACTTCATGATCATTTTAGGTAGGTTGATGTATTTTTTATTCCTACAGGCTTCTCGAGAATGAGATGTTTTATGGTTTGGATGTTATTATGACCTCATGTTTTGGACAGAAAAATTCAATAAAATTTGAACATTTTAGTTTACTAGATGGGCCATGCTTTAAACCAAGATTTGTAATGAAATTCTAAGAGTTAGAACAAATACATGTGTTTTTTTAGACTTGGGTTAAATACATCAAGTTTCCATGGGTATCCCTTAGAGTTTCCGAAGAACTAAGCCCAAAAATTAAAAGTTAGGGTCTCTGAACCAATCACATGGTTTTTCTGAAACAATTCAGCTAAGAACTGCAGACTATGCAAGTATAGTAGGGGAGAATAAATTCCCTATATAGCCTATGTAGGTTTTTCCAAAACACTCGTGCCTATCCCACATGCTTAGTTCCATTTAATAATTAAGATATCACTATTCATCATATTGTTGGTTTATGATTAGTGTTCCGTTGTGGGACAAATCTTGTGAGTTGATTTCTTAAGAAGGCGATGTTATAGGGTTGGTTCTTGGTTCAGCCAAACAGTGTGGACACACCAGTGGACTTGGTTTTTAGTGGTAAAATAACCAAAAAGAAATTAATGGATTTAAGATATCTTGTGCTTCATTAGTTCCTTCCTTGAAGCTGTGTGAACCACTTCTCTTTTGGGGGTTTCTCCTCCACTACTCCAATCATGGCATATAAATAACTATAGGATCAGTTTTCTGAATAAAGCATTTTCAGTCTTTATGAATCCACATAGGTATTCCCTTTAATCCTATATAATATATTTAAAGTTATTATTTCCATATATTGTGTAATTTGTTTCAAGATTATTTACACTATTTTTAGGGAAAACATATGTTTCTTATCTTTCTTCCATTTTTGATTGAATCAAATCTTGATAATGGATGAGTGGGTCATCTTAAGCATGTGGTAGGTGGTTTGTATACTTTTCACAAATATTCCATTGTTTTTTGAATAGTTATGTTGTGTCGAATGTTGGCCATTTCTAAGTGTCACCTATTAATTGGTTTTCTCATATAAAATTGATCCTTGAACCTTGATACATGTACATTGATCCTTGTTTAGTTATTTAGAGATTGTTGATCTCTTATATTGACACCCCATGGGTGACTAAATTTAATTTACCATTTATAATGAAATATTTAAAATTTCATAACACCTTATAAGCATTTATCTTAGATGATGAATTGAATTTACTCTTTTATCTCTTTTTCTAAATGAGGATGGAACCTTCTATGTGATGTTGGGACCAATATAAAAATATTTTCTATATGTTTTGACATCCTATAATGATTCATTTGATAAACATGATTTTTCTGAATAATATTCATAACTATGATAAATAAATAATTGATGAAAAATTTCATATTTTCATAAAAAAATCTTTCGATGGTGGTGTGATGTCTTCAAAACTAAAAAGTTATGGTTTCTGATATAAACCTTTCTTTTAATGTAGAAATTGTTTTTATTCACTGCCTTTATGTCATGTTTTGGAATGTGACATATCCTTGGTGAATCATAACTATTATAAAAGGTTGCTGATATAATTGAATAGACTTTTCATAAAACCATTAAAAATAGTCTTTGATAAATAAGAACAAACATCCTTCTCTTTTGGTATCATTTAAAAATTAAAATATCGCAAAAAAATGGGAATATGAAATTATTTGAAAAACCTTGGAAACATGGAAGGGAATATGAATAATAATGAATGTTAATGATAGTGTGAACAGAAATACATGTTTTAAATATTAAAATAAATTATTTTCAAACCATTAAAAACAATGTTAAAAATTCCCTATATGGAAAATATGAAGATTAATTCTATTTGATCTTTTGTGGATAATAAGAATCATAATTAAAAGCGAACATTATCAATCCTAGAAATGTATTGAATAAAATTTTGTAAAAAATGAAGGAACATAAATGTAATGGAAAAATACTTAGGTGGACATCAAAACATTAAAATAAATGATTTAAAATGTAAACTCTTATAGATTTTAAAATCAACTCAGTGAAATATAGATCATGAGAAAGAACATAAAATACAAGTAGTTTAATTAATGTCATGAAATAAATAATTAATGTTTTAGTATACACACCATATAAATTAAAGTAATGCATGATATGAAATATGTCTCAATTTTGTGAAATTTAGATCAAAATCCATATGACTTTGGTGACTTTTTAAATGATTTTGAAAGTGAAAAATTGATATGAATTTGTAAATAACATAAATTTCATGAAATATATAATTAAAAACATCAATGGGTATTATAAAAGTAACAAAAAACGAAACAACTGTTCAATATGTAATATTTCGCAATGAAAAAAATTGACATGAGAAACCCTTGAATTGGAATCATATGTTGTCAGACAATATCGAACCTTATTACTCCTCGAGAAAACTTTATTACACTAATGTATCACCCAGATTCATTATATATATTTTACATTCATGATCTTGGTATCCTTTTCTCCCACACTTATACCATTTCCCCGTCCCTTTTAGGTGGTTCCCATAATGCTCCTTCACCCTTTTTTGACATGTTAGTGGTCAATATTTCTTCCAAACTTTGTCATTAAATCCTCCAATTAGAAAATCCATCTTTAATTTCATAACATCATATACATGGGACCACTCTCCAAACATCATGTCCACTTTAAGTGCACATCAAGAAATTTCTGTATAACTCGCAATGTCTAAATTTTCAAGATCCATTCAAAGGTGTTGTTTTAAACTACCTAATAATCTGTCAATTTTGATATCGTTGATGATAATAAAACTCGATGAATACCTGGCCAGCCTGGAAATATTTGATTTGTAGGACATAAAAAATTATCCATCCATTTTATTCATCATTATGGATTCTCCCTCCATATTTGTTGAAATATTTCTATGTAAATACATGTTGGGAATCATTTTCATAAAATCATCCCACACCATCTCTCCAATTTCATTTTTTTGTTTGGTGGAATTAATCATCACCCCTCATTAGTAAGCCTCTCCATCTAGATGATTAACATTTATAGAAACTTCCCCCATATTATAACATTGAAGCATATAGAATATCTTTTGCATTGAGTTGACCCACCGTTATGTGATTAGTGTATCATTATATCCACTAAATGTCGATGGTCATTGTTGCATAAATAACATGATAGCTAGTTTCCCCCTCTTAGTTTATGGAGGACATTACACATTGTTCATTTTATTGTTTGTAGCCGAATATATCTGAGTAATAATCACTAAAAATTGTTGAAATAAACCTCCAAAGGGATTGGTGATGTTGTTTAGGCAATCACTGGATTGTCCCTCTCATAGGTTGTTGGTAATGTTTCTATTTTTTCCCACCATTTTCTAAAATTATAAAGGTTATAACAAAATAGAAGTCAGTTATTCATTAATTTATAATTTATTCCATATTAAAATTAACCCATAAAAATGTCTTACAGGATCCCTATGCTTACCATTTTACTTATAAAAAAGATTCATGGGTGCTTACATACTCATAGTCTCATACTAAGTGCTTTCCCTAAGGTTTTATAATATTAATTCCCAATTTAACTAAACTATGCTATGATACCAACTATAGAAACTTTAATTTTATTAAATAACATATTATATCATTCTAACAACAAATAACAAAAAATAATTATACAACCATGATATAGAGGTATGGTGTCTTGGGAAAATTAAAACCAAACATATATTTTTCATAATGGAACATAAACATTTACATCAACCCTTCTTCTCTATCATCTTATTGTCCCTCGTATTCTCCTTAGTAAAAGTAATCACTTGAGTATATACATCAAAGAAAGGGATGAGTTAAAATACATGTAAGATTATAGATAAGGACATGAATCAATGTAACATGGTGTGGGAATAATCATAATAATAACACCATCATAATCATGAGAGGAAGCATTAGATAAATGTATGGAATGTTCCAATGCATAAAAAGTAAACATCATTTATTAGTGGTCAAATACTACACATATTTGTGAACAAAGATATCATCATGTTCATGCATATTTCACTTTATCTCATGAGACTCATAATGTTAAACAATACGTTGGAGTGATATATAATTCTGGGCACACCCATCACATCATAATATTTACAATGTGCTATAGAATTTCGGGTGCACCCATCATATAATAACATTTACATTATCTTCTATGCCACATCGAGCATATATCAATCTTGGAAATAAAATACCCCATGGAAAGAAAATGTGTTTCAAAAAGAATGCTTTCCTGGATAAACACTAGGGTTACCAAAAAAAATGGAATAACATACATGGAATAAGAATTATCCATCTTCAGTAAAGAAGAATAAAAATCAAGAGAATTATAACTTGTGTATTTAGAAGTAAGATTTCTTTGGGAAAATATTTTATTATGTCATAAAATAAGAATATATGTATTTATATCCATAAATGAAATGGTAAATATAAATAAATGATAATAAATTAACATTAACTGAACCATTATACTGAAAATAGAGTTAAATAAGGAAACCCAAAGGAAGAGAGTTAGGTTCGAAAATACCCTTACATTATATTAGAACACTCTATTCACTTTAATACCATGATAAATAAAATTAAATTAATCATTTAAAAAATAAATAACCTTTTATATGTTAATTGGATTCATTAATATTAAATTAATTTCATTTATGGTATTTAAAATGAGATATATATTTTAATTTCATCGTATTGGGGTGTTTATCTTCTTGGATTTCATGATCGGTTCACAGGTTTATGAGTATGAAAGTTTATGTAAAATTGGTATAATTCAAAATAATTAAAAATATTTCTTGTCAATGAACATACATATGTTAATGTGATTATATATGTAATTTTTTTAAATGTAATGAAGAGGAATCATAGATAAATATTTCATGATATTTGTTTGGGTTAATGTTGGTGGTTTTTAATCGAAAAAAATTAGATATATATTATAATTTAGTATTATGTGAATATTTTAGTTCTAGAACATAAAAAAAGGTTATAAAATATAAATTCCAATATTCCCCAACCGTTAGAGTGGATTTGTAAATAGAATTTATTATGTTCATGGAGATTTAAAATCCCTCATCTATGATATTTATAAATTGTCACGTCACTGTCGATTATTTAATTTTTAGAATAAAAGAGAAATAATATATTTTGACGATGGATCATCCATTATAATGATATAATTATTTTAAATAACATGTACTAGATTTATCATGAAATTAATGAGAAATTAAAATAAATTAAAAGAAATCGAAAAAGGATTTTACTACTTATGTCTCTCCTAATTGAGAACCTCCTTCAAGAACATATTTTGGTCTCATGATGAGACTAACAGATTCTATAAATTTGGGGGTTTGGGGGTAAGACACATAATTAGAAATTTAAAAAGTGTCAATGTTTTAGAGGTTTCAGAAGAAGAGGTTGCGAGGGGTAGTATTTATAGTGGAGGAGAGGGGTGTTTTCTCATTATTGTTTTAAATAGATTAATATTTTGTCTCAAAAATATTAATATTTCTAGAATAAAAACTAAATATAAAAAAATATTGATGATAATTTTGAGATTTTGGGATTACTTCTGAAATAAATCATCCATGACTCAATAATTCATGTATATAGTTATTATTGAAAATTATTGTATTTTACTACTCACCAAAAATTCACGTTTTTTACAAAAATCCCAAACATTCAACCTAAATTTATTTGACATGTAGAATTAAAAAGTGAACACCATTTTATGATAATAATGTTCTACATATGTGAAATTTAATTTTTAATTAAAATCATCATTAACTTTAGAAATAAGTATTTTTCAATTTAAAGTTATTTTATACCACTTTGAAATAATAATTTGGTTTTCATAAAACTATATTATAATCATAAGAAAAAAAATATTAATTTATGAATACATTTTAATAAATTATATATTCTTTTAAATTAATAAATTAGTTTTAAAATATTAATTAAATATTTATGACTTACAAAAATAACCGCATTTAATTTATCAATTTTAATACATTTATTTACTTATGTCATGAAATAAATATAAAATATTTTTATTCATAATATACCTAGAATTTATAATTTATAAGGATATTTTACTATTATATTAGATGGATTGTAATTCCTAATGGTCATGTTACTATAACAACGGTCAAGTTACTATTTCATCAGTATATGTTCCATAATCTCCCAAAAGGCATCTTATTTCATTATTTCTTAATATAAATTTTTTTATTATGTCCTATGTGTTATTTAATGTGATTTATAATATATGAAAATATTATAAGAAGGGAGAAATTAAATTTATAAAATAATGGGTTGTTACAAACAGAACTGTTACTATTTTCTTAATGTTTAAATAATGATGTATGTATATTAATATGTTGCTTATGAATAATTTTATTGGATGGTAAAGATTACCTTGGAGATGATTATGGATTTTTTAGAAATGTGGTTAATGATATCATGGATGGAATTTATTGTAATAACCTTGTTTTAAGAGAGTACATGATGTATGTATTCACATGTTTGGTATTTGACAAACAAGAGGTACTTTGTGATATATAGGAGATCAATTTTTAGCGGTTTTTGAAAAATTAAGTGAACTTATTTATAAATTTTTGTAATTTAATCATTCAGAAGAGTTATAAGGTTAACCACTTATGAAATGGTTTATGTTAAACATTAGATGATGTTTTAGAGGTAAAATTATTATCTCGTCATATGAGGACTTATGCATATTGGATAACCCTTGTGAACCTTTTTGTTATAATTCTTTGACAGATAGAATAACCTATTATCCTATGAATTTAATGATTTTATAATGCTCCAGGAATGAATAATTCTACTTCGTTTCCTAGAGGATGAGATGAAGGGTCAATTGATCAAGTAACAATTTAAGGATTACATTGTTCTTATGAAATGTAATCAATTAAGTAATATTTTAAAAATTATTCAACTCCAAGGAAAGGATTTTGAAACCAAAATTATTATTCTATTACATTCCTTTTTTATTAGTCAAATGGTCCCATAAATCATTAGATATTTATTGCTTTGTGATTGTTAAATTTATAATGGCCAGGTTCTCTATCACTCTCCATCAAGACATTATAGTTGAATTACACTTCTACGATCATGTTTTTCCTTTATAGTAATTTTTCATATGTGGTATGCTAATTATGAGTTAATTTGGGTAATGTTTATGAATCTAACTTCTCTCATTTAAATGGTAATGAAATATTCATTTTTATAATGTGGTTTTCTCTAAAATGAAATATCTAGTGTTATGACTTTGATGACACAAAATAATTTTGAGGGAGAAATTTATTTTAATGGGGGTATAGTGTAACACCCCACGTTTTTAAAAAAAATCATTTAAATAAATTTTCTTTGATGTGTTTTGTTATAAGCTAAAAAATGTTTATCTAACACATCATGTAACCCTGGATTAGCTTACGTTACACCCAACACTAGGATTCAACGAAACATTATTTTATTATTGTAATTATTTAAATAGGACAATAATAACATAGTAGTTAAAATGGAAGATATGTATAGGATTAACTAAATTATTAAATTTTTTTCACATGTAAAACCCTTAAAAAATATGGAAATGTTTTTCTGAAATCTATTTAAATTTGAATTGTTGTGTTTTATACTAATAAAAAAATAAACCACTATTATTATATTATATTAATGAAATATATAAATATTTTATATTCAATATAATGGTTAAAATTTATTTTCAATGTTCTCTAGGCATTATATAAGAACAAATCTAAATTTTCTTATAAAATAATTTTTTTTTTTAAATTTATTTTTTTCACCTTTTGATGGCACACTCGTTTGAAGAATATTTTTTGAATCAATTAAGTATATTATTCAAAAAAAATACAATTTTAAATTGGATATTATAATTTAATTTTGATGGACATTTGGTATTTTTCTATGATGTTTCATGATTTGACTAATAGTGATGACAATACTGAATTTTAATTGAAAATTGCTTTCTCGTAAAATTTAAATATTTTGTTAAAGTATATTTTTTTACTGTTTTTAAATTATAATTATATTGATTTTTTTTCATTTATTCAATTAAGGTAATTGGAAGAAATCTTACATTTAATTTGGATATAAAAAAAATATTAATGTTTTGAACAATTTATATTTCAAAAACATTTATCTCGATTTTTCAATGAGATATATTTTTTATTAATATCTCATAATTTTATATTTTAATATTGGAAAATAGATTTGATATTTAAAATAAAGAGAATCAATTTTAAAAAATAGGTCACTTTATTTTTAACTATTTTTATAGAAACATTTGTAAATTTTCTTACAACGGTTAGGGGTATATGAGATAATGTTTGTGTAAAACTAGTATTATAAATATTGTAAAAATTCACTAAAAAATTCCCAATTTTTTTTGGATGAAGTTATATGGACCAATAACACATAGGGTTCAAAATGAAAATAATTTAATGGAAACTTGTCCTTAAAAATGACAGAGATATTAATAAGATCAATTAGGGGGACAAAATATCAAACTCCTACTTTTAATAAGTATATGTTCTTTTAATATGTTGTAAAATAGAAGATATGAATGAATATTTATATTATTTTTATATAAAAGAGGTTTAAATTCATCATGGTTTTTTTTAAAAATTTAATGAAGAATTATCGTAAATAATTACACAATGATGTTGAAATAATCATTCAATTAATGATACTATTAATTAAATGATATTATAAATTTTAAAATAATTAAAATTTGAATTATTTAAGGATAAATAAGAATTTTCCAATATAATATGATGTATTATGAGTGTATTAAATTAATTTTATTGAGTTTATATTTCTGTGTTTATTTTATTAGGGTCAATGTAAATAGTAGTGTCCATATTTACACTAATGATATTTTATGAAAATAATATACTATTAAATTATAAAAAAATTATAAAAATCATAAACGAGGTTAATGGGGATACCATATGGTCTATAATATTATATGTTTACCATTTATTGTTTAATTTACACCTTATAATTAAAAACCACATTTTAATATTAAAAATTTTGTCAGTGTAGTTAATCATAAAATAGGTTATCAAAACGGTTATTAAAAATGATATGATTTGAAAAAATTTAAAAAAATTCTAAAATATATTAATTTATAATATCACAACCTAATCCACATTGTATTTGAATTAATTTCCATTTGTAGGTATTGGGATTCATATGTAATTTATTATAAGTTAATTTTCAGAGAAATTCTTAATGTTCCCTTCACCTACAGTATTGAAGGATACCCCCTACGTCATCCTTGTTCGCCCCATTGAACCTTATACACCCCCTTTACCATTGAACATGAAGTGAAAGTATCACTAAAGAATATGTATGACATACGATTTCAATACAATGACACAATTAATTTTTTTATTACCATATTCTATGAGTGCGAATTATGATGGTTTTAATGTTTATATATATATAATTATGACATGATTATACTTCTTTAATTATAATATCATATTAACCTCTTTACTTTGTAATATTTTTTGAAATGATAACCTCACTCAAGCATACATATATCTTACCATCTCCACGATGTGATGTGCTTTTTTTCATTTATATTTCACATGGGGGTTAATATGGATAAATTTTATGAATATATATGAAATATATAACTTAAAAATTATTCAATATTTAAGAACAACCCTTTATTTTAGTTTTATGAGAAAATTGAATCATTATTCATGCCTAATTATGACCTACCATATCCATAAACTGTTCATTTTATTTTATATCCCGTTATTTTACGGATCACAATCAATATATAAATATATATGATATAAATATAATTGTTATTATCACATGTATGATGAAATAATGATATAATTAAGATGAAAAAGAATAACATGTCAACACATGTATTAAAAACATTGATTACCTGGAACATAACTTTAACATGGAATTCATAATAATCAAGTAATATAATGTCACAAGTAAATCATATATGGTGTTGTATATTAGAATATTGTTCTATAATAGATTTAAAATAATCTTATATTTCATAAAAATGAATTTTGAATTCATATAATGATAGTCAATACTTATGGTATTGGAATTTTGTCTCACTTTTATTTCTATTTTACACATTCTTTATACACCACTGATTTTATATTTGTTGTGTTTATACAGCCCATTAATTTATTTTTGGCAACTTATTCTGAATATTAAGGTGTTTTCATATTCATGTAACAATCTATATTTCATGGGGTATATTATTCTAATGATTATAATTTAATTAGGGATTATTTCAAAATATTATCTACATTCTGGATTGTTTCATTTTAAATCTCCACTAAAGATTATTTTAAAATCCAAATCATTTTTATCTAAAAAAAATTCAATAATATTTGTAATAATATTCTATGAATATTTGATGTTATTTTTACACATTTTAATTTTTACCAAATGTTTTTAAAGGAATATTGTTTTTTTATTTTTCAAATGAGGTATTTTGTAATTTTTTTGATAATGTTTGTGAAGTAGTTATTTTAACTTTTATTGAATCAATAAAATTTACCGATAACATGAATCTTTATTTATTTGAATCTTCAACAAAATTTTATATGATTATTTTTACAGAAATGTTTTTATTTATAATTGCATGAATCTTTAAAAAACTGAATTCATAAATGAAATGATATTTTCTTTATGAAGTATTTCAGTTAATATATAAAATCCATTTTCTTTATCATAGAACATTATTCGATGTTATTTATTACTAAATTGGTATATGTCACAAGGATACCATTATTGTTGTTCTATGAATGTTTTATGATTATTAAGGATTGATATTTATGAAATCTATTTCTTTTACACGAGTTATGTTATGATAAATTATTTATGAATCTCATTTCATTAAATGGGTTCTTAGATGTTGAATGATTTGGGGTTATGTGGCACACATATCTATAGTTTTCATTATGTGATGGGTGTGACAAATATCTCCCAATAATACAATTGGTAATAAATTATATCTCATGAGATAGTTAAAGTAAACAAGTCATTGTTCATGATCTACAATGAGAAACAATTCTATGTGCTTGATCTATAATGGAAACAGGTGATAAGGCTTGATCTAAGATACATGGTAGTTAATTATGAAATATGAAGTTGTTTTATATACTTTTTAAGATTCCACACAAATTTATAACTTGAATAAATAATTCATGAATGATTTATGATTATGTATTTTTCGTAGGATTCATGGTAATTTTTTATTCCAGAACTTCTGTTTTGGATCTGTGATAGGTTGGGTATGAACATTTTCTATTATTCCCATGATAAAATACCCATATTTCTTATCTTATTCTTTCATAAGATAATTAATTTATATCTATCATTTTTACTCTTAATAATCAAATGAGCTCACCCTTTTTTGTGCTTCCTTTCTATAGGTTATAAAGAATGATTTTATGTGTGAGTACTATGGAGGAATATATTTATGGGAGTTATTGAAGATATGTTTCAAAATTGGAAGAATTTGTTACATGATTCCTAAGACACTATAGTATTATGATCCTCATCCGTGAATTTTGGTAATGTAATGAATATTTTTGTACATAGATGTAATATCCATTTAGGAAAATCTTGGGTTATTATTTGTTAAACCCAAGATAGCCATTCATAATAGATATAGACACTTTAATGTAATAGTTATTCATTTCAAACTTATGAATTCTTCTACTATCATCATTGATCAGATTAATAAAGTGACATGAGATGGAATCAGTTGACATATTTCATCAACCAATCTAGAAAACAAAAAGGCCACATGTGCACCTACCTATATGATAGAGTTTGTATAAAAGTGGTGAGGGCCAAAATGGGTACAATTGGGACACAATAATATTATCTTAAAGTAAAATTACAGAATATATACACTAAATAAATTAACATTCTTGAAAAATAGAGTAAACAAAAATAAATATATAACGAATGGAAACTATAATTACTAGAGTGCTGAATATATTATCATGGGATATACATAATGTAATTATCTTTACACTAGGATAACCACACACATATAATAAAATAGAGAAAATAAATAAAAACAATTCTACTAAAACTCTGTGTAGAACTATGAAAATGGTTTCTGTGACTGCTGAACAACTTCATCACAATCCACAGATTCCTCTCAGTCATTCCTGTGAAATCCTAAAAAACACTGGACCTCCACCCAATCAACTGTATCTGTTTCTCAACCAAAACATATAAATAAGGTATTCACACCCAACAAGGTTCATGTTTGAGTCAATTCCCTAGACCCAACTTATGTGTTTTTATAATAACTTGTATTCATTGTTTTAAATATTAATAAACTCCTTATTGAATCATGATTATTATTATACATATCTGCGGATGTGTGTATTGATCCTTAGAAATTATGTTTATTATTAATGAATATGATAAGTTACGTACTTGTATGTGCTATGGAAAGTCAGGATGGCATGTGTTCGTGGAGAGGTAAGATACGTTGGGTGGGTCATGATTAATATTGGATTACTAAGTATTGTGATAAAGTATTTTTACCTTTTTTTTATTTAACATAGTTTATATCTCAATCCCTTTGATGAAAATGATATAATCTAAATAAATCCATTGACATAAAGTTCAATATCCAAGTTTAATTTCCTAAAAATCAACGAAAGTGACATTAAGCACATAGGTTGATGGTACCAACATGCAACCTACTTGATTAGAGATATCATGATAAATGGATTATATTACATAGTGATCATCTGTTTGAGTTATTATATCATTTCTACAATATATGATTTCATTATGGGTGCATTGGCATGTTGCTAAATGCTAACCATGGACTTTAGGTGTTTCACCCAATGCCATTGTGAAATAGGACATTAGGGTCACATACAAAGTGTTTCCAGAATTATAGTTAAATAATATATTATTAATTATTATTTTTAAAATTGGAATAAATATTATTCCCACATGCAGTTTATAAATTATTTATTTCTTCTTGATCATATATATTTCCTCACCAATTATTCTAGAGAGTATAATGTGAGAGAAATATTTAATTTATATTTACTTTTCACGTAGTGAATATAATATTTATTTTCTTACTGTTGAATAATAGAGTTATACTTATTTATTATATAAATAGTAACTATGAAATTAATGATAAATATTCTGTAGGAATTGAGGACTATGTTTATGGAATGTTGAGAAATAATATATATTTAATTCTATTGGAATAAATACCATTTAATTTTAATTTGAGTGTTTAGTACATGTAGAGAAATAATAATATTATTATTATTTTCATTATAGACATGTGTTTCAACAGATAATAAATATATATTAACGGGAACTTGTGAAATTACTTATTTCTAACCCTATAGGTATATAAACCTTAATATATTACTTTTCAAGAGATCCAATTCATTTTTTTATTTGTGGACAACAAATCTAGATAATCCTCATGAATCCCTAGACAGCTCCCTTATCAATGAATTGTCCCATTAAGGGAGAGTGATCTCTCTCCACCCTCCACTATCATGTCTATAGAGATCAAGAATAATCCTTTGGAACCCATTTTTTAGTTGATCAAATATGAACGACATAAGTGTTAGGCTTTTCTGCGCTAGCACCCAGAGATTCATACAACAACATTGGGAGTTTTTTTGAAACATGTGTAAATCGCCACTAGAGGGAATATTTCTTTGATCCCTATAATGAAATGACTGTACAAAATTTATCTACTGTTACATCCATTGATAAAAAAATAATTCATCACAAATTAATAATTTTTTTGATAAAAAATAAGTAAAAATAATAGTAGATTATAATGTGATTGGATCCAACTTCTTATCCCTTCCAAATTTTCATTGATTCAATTACATTAATTATTGAGCTCATCATCAGGTAAATCATAAATTTATCTTTGACCAAGACAAAAATAAATATTGGGCACATCCCTTCATAACAATTCTGCAATACCCTGATCCTAAAAGTTTTATCATAGTTGTCACATAATTATTTTTAATTATTTAATCATTAATAGATTTATGTATAAGTAATTATTTTTAAAATCCTTTCTAATTATTATTTAAATAAAATTGAAATATATTCTAATTGAATTTAATTTCTCATAAATATAATATAATTGATGAATTTTATGAATGAAATAAAATTGAAGATCATATCCATAGGTGTTGAAGATTCTGGCTGGATAACCAATTGTTCATGATTTATAACCCATAGGTACACTCAATGTACTAGTGTTTAATACACCAATTAATAATTCCCAATTAATACAATGAGTGTGTATTTATTAAATGTGATGCATTTAATTATACATCATGTGTTGACTGGTCCAACTTAGGGCATGATTAGTTGGAGTAGACATCATGTTACATCCATAAACAGTTTGTAGTCATGTAGTCACAGTTACATGACCTATCTAACTAGTGAACATGTAACTCGGAGACTACATGAAGTGTAGCCCATGTACACATTATCATCCCTATATTCATATATGGAAAAATTTACATGTCATGTCCATTTGTGTATCTAATGTAAAAATCATCTTAACTTGTTCTTATGTGTGGTAATTAAGTATATATGACATTCCATTTGATGGGATTTCATATATAGAAATGATTAATTATATTTTTTATAATATTTGGATCTTCATATCTTGAATGGTTCTTATTATTGTTATTATACTAAGTACATTAAATAAAAACATATTAAAAAACAATCATGTAATTTGCGTAATCATTCGACTGATAGTACACATCATGAAAATACACGATATGTATACCAAAAGTCATAAGAGTTAAAAATATTTTAACATATGATATATTAGGTAGTTTGGATGAGTCCTCAATGATTTCCTCTATTGTAAATTTTTTTACGTAGTTAATTTTAATCATATTAATTTAATTTTTTTAAAATTACAATGGTTGAGAATCTCTAGGAAATTCAGATGAGAATTAATCTATAAGAATTGATTAATTTAATGCGGTAATAAATTGTTACGAGCATGCTTTATCTGAAATAAGAATGATTATAATTGAATATAAATTTTATTAAATGGGTAATTGGATTCAAGCACGTGGATGTTCATAATCCTAGACTACACCTTTATATGTGATTTGTTTCTTTTAAATTATTAAATTTAATTATGGGCATTCATGCCATCTCTCCACATATTATGTAAGGTCCCATATTCCCATGGTTTCTATTATATAAATCATTTCCCCTCACTAGCATGTTTTTAAAAATATATTTAACAGATGGAACTCTAAATATAGTGGAGTTTATTCATATTGTGAGATGATATGAAACCAATATAAGTGATATACATTTGTGGAAAGGTGGAAAGCTGTATCAAAAATCATAACTGTTTAAAGGTGTCTTCCCCTAGACCAGTGGCAGTTTATCATCAACTAAATAAATAGACCATTAGAAACTATCATGATAATTTGACTTTATTATTTTATTTCAATAACGTGTGATGTTATTTATATTTTCATAACTTATTAAATTATCCCTTTACTGATTTTATATGAAATGTGCATAATTTGTGTGAAATATTAATGTTTAAATATTAATTATAATTCTTGAGAACTATTTGAATTCATACGGATTCAAGTCAGTTTACTATTTTAATAACAACTTTAACTATAATTATCCAAATTGTTTTGTTCTTGTTTTTCGGATTCCGTATTAAATTTCCCTTATTTTTTTAGAACAAATCATTGGAAAATTAGGCCATTTGAAGGGTCATATTGACCACAAAAGAATTACATAATCTATGAAGAAACATGATTATCCATGAAGATTTAATTTCTGAGATCATTCCAGAAATTCAAATTCAAGCATTAACCTCTAACATTCATATAAAAATTCAATGAGTCATGAATAAAACATTCAAGTCCCATATAGAAAAACAAGGTGCTCAATTGAGGTATTGTAGTCCAGCCCACCATTCTGTCCGAGAATTAAATTCATGACACTATTAATGACATATATCATGATGTTATCATCAAATGAAGCTAATATATTTCAATATTAATGTGCAGATATAGGCTGATGAATTTGTCGAAGAATGAAATCGTATTTGAAAGCATATTTATATTCTAAAATCCATTCACATGTTTTCCATAAAAAAACACAGATAGAGATGGACAATTTAACAATATTTAATCAAACCGCCATAAAATTTTCATCATAAGTCCAATTGAAACTAAATTTTGAGGGTAGTAATCAAACATTATTTTCTTCATCATTGATGAAAGTTATATCTCTAGATTCAGATTTATTGATGTCTAAATTGATGATCCAAGTGGAGGGGAATATTTTGAATGAAAGTAGTCCACCTCTTTGGGCTATAAATACAATCCCCTCTTCTCCTTGCAAATGGTTTACATTTTAAAACAAAGGAGAACATTTTGGAATGAAAAAATACTAGGAAAAAGATTTGGAGGACCTTCCATACTCATGTTTTCACTTTTATTCCCTTCCTTCTCTCTTTTTTTACTTTTACATTTTTGTTCTTCATTATTGTAATCCTGTAAGACATTTCATTGAAATTCCATTTTAATGAAAGTTTCTCCTAATGTATTTATTATTCTCATATAAATTATGTAATTTAATATTAATTTTCATAAAATTGTTTACAAATAGTTGAATCCACTTCCATTTTTTTCTTTCTCATTCAATCTAATGTTCATTTTCAATTGACATCATCTTTTGTGTGTATGTTCTTCACCCCAATATTTTCTTATACCTTACTTTTTTTATCTTCTTAATTTATCATAATAATAATAATGATAAGATTACTAATCGTTTTAATGATGGAGTAAATATTTCATTGGGGTGAGTTATAATTTATGTATGATTAGAAATTGAGTTCTTTCTCTCAATGAATATTTTTTAAATTTACATTGTGTATGTCGGACATAACATGTCATTGATTAATGACTTGTTTTGTTAAACCTATGGATTCCACTGATTATTAAAAACATAAATACACTACCAGAAGCATGTACTTATTGATATTATAATACTAGTAATGTTAAGGCCTGGATTGATTCCTTGAGACATAGAAATTCAAATCAACGTCAACATGTGACATGGGTGTTAATTTAATGAAATATAAACAAGGGCTCAATGATATCACAAGATTATCTACCTAATGATAAACTCACCCCAATATTTATAAATTTGTTAAATAAATATTCATCAATCAATAATTCCGTAAATTGTACAAAAAACCCCAATAAGAATACAATCAACTAAAAATAATCAACTATTTAAAAGAATAATCGTCAAGGATTCGACCAGAGTGCTGCTATACACATAAGAAGAGCATTGAATAATTCAATGGTTGATAGGAAACAATCGTCCACACATTCAAATGGCGTTGTTTCCTGGGATCCTGCATCATGTAATAATTAGTTTTAGGTTATTATAAAAAACATAATTTTTTTAAAAAAACTTGATAAAAAACACAAAGAAAAACCTTCTTTCTCTAAAAAATCATAAACTAAAAAAAAACACAAAGAGAAAACCCTTATTCCTCTTTCATCCAACATACCACTGAATTACCCATAGCCTCCCAAATAATCCCCAAAATTGTTATGACCCTGAAATTGGGAGAACAATTTTCCAACATTGGAGGAACTTCAGAGATAATCAACTCATTCGAGAACCTATCCTTGTCCAACCAATTGAATTAGATATGTCCAATACTTGGGAATAAAAAACTAAATGAACTCGTTGCCCCTGATATGAATTACCAACCATGTGGTATTAAATATATATACCTAAAGGCCATCATTGAACTCAAATCAGGTTTAATTCATCTTCTACCTCATTTCCATGGGCTAACGGATGAGGATCCACATCTCCATCTTAAAGAGTTCCATGTTGTATTTTCAACAATGAATCCTCAATGGGTTTCCAAGGAATAAATCAAACATTTAGCATTTAATTTCTCCCTAGCTAACACTACTTTATCATGGCATTACTACCTCCCTCTGAGTTCCATAATCACATAGAATGACATGAATTGACTCTTCTTAGTGAAATTCTTTCCTGTTTATCATATTTATTCTATTCGAATGAAATAAGTGGTATTCATCAATTCACAAATGAATCACTCCATGAGTATATGGAGAGGTTCAAAACGTTTTTTAAAACCAGAAAAAACCACCAAATCCCTGAAAAAATCATGATCCAATACTTATATGATGGTTTATTTTCTATAGAGAGAACCCACATTGCTGCCGCATGTGGCGATTCTCTTGTTGATAAAATTCATGTAGCTTCAAGAGATCTCATAAGTAACATGGCTACAATCACACAACAATTCCATACTCTAGCACATGATCAAGTCAATAAATCCCAATATAGTCAGTCGATAGAGGCGAACAATATGACAGAGTGGATGAGTGATCTTATAGGTCTTGTGCGACAACTAGCTAAGGCATCAAAATCCCCAACCTAATCCTACCAAAAATCATTGTTCCCTATACCTATCAATTACTGTGTAATATATAGATCTCCATCTCATCTAACTGACACATATCCACAACTTCAATAGGATCCTATGATTCATCTTCACCAATGGAGATCAATGAAACATATGATCAGCGGAACCCCAACCCTCAACAATCAGGTCAGTTTCTTAGAAACTTCAACAAAACCCACTATGATCCCTTCTCTTTTAATGTCAACCAAGGCTTAAGGTGTGGTAATCCCATTTATCATCACCCTCAATACCCTCATCAAAACCAAAACCAATTTTAATATGGTCAGGGTGGTGGTAACTTCCAACAAGATTACCCTTTTGTTCCTCAACATCAAAGGATCAATCCTTCTCTTCCTCCTCTTGGATTCCACTATCCTAGCGAACCTTCCCAATTACCAAACCAATACAACCGCTTTCCCAAGAACCAAAATCAAGGTAATTTTATTCTGGTACAATCCTCTTATTCCAAGAAACGATACAAATGTGATGTTGATGATCATGACTCTTTTACCCATTCAATCCTCAAAAACATTGAAATGCAAATTGGTCAACTTGCATCCCACCTGAGCTGGAAACAACAATAAAATTATTCCCAATTCCCAGCTCAACCATTACCCATCCCCAAGGGTAATTTAAGTCCAATTTCACTTAGATTAGGGAGAAAAATTGGTATGCCTCATGATAAGTCCTCCAACCCCCTTTATATGTTGACCTGGATAATGAAATGAAAAATAAACTTGAAAAGGAATGTGAATCCATTTACCCACCTCCTTCTATTTCACATAGGAATCCGATTCATTTTTCTACATCCATTCATATGAAAATAATTCATTTGAACCCGATCCTGAAATGCTCAACATGTTTTGATGTGTTGAATTCAACATTCCCCACTTAGATTCCTTAAAACCAATCCCTAAGTATGCCACGTTTCTTTAGGAATTATGATCCCTTATGAGGTATCTTAGGACCATTGAAAAAGTCTCCACCTAATATTCTATTCCCAATAAATTGAAATGATCCCAAGACATTTACAGTTCCATGCCAAATTGGATGATCCAACTTTGATGATGCACTCATAGATATACGAGCTTGAATTAATTACATGCCCAACTCCATCTTCTCCAACCTTGGTCAAGTACCTTACATCCAACGGTTGTTGTCAATAAATTAGACAATCGAAGAACTACTAGTCCTAAGGGTATAATTGAGGATGTCCTTGTTCGTGTGAATGATGTTATCTTTCCAGCTGACATCTATGTCCTTAACATGGAAGGTGTGAAAAATTCTTTTCAATCATCATTGATTCTAAGAAGACTGTTCCTCATGAAATCTATAAAAAAATTGATGTACATACTGGCATCATATCCCTGGAATTTGTAACCAACTGCTCATGTTTAATATTTTTCAATCTATGTGATACCCATTAGAGAATCAATCTTTATTCTCTACCAATGATTTTGAAATTATATCTGAGAGTGTGATGAACCCCAATAAATCATGTCCCTCATGTTCTAATGATAAGATGCATTGTGAATTGAGCATCCTAATTAACCAAGTAATAATTGGATAAGTTGATGTTGACATTACAAATGCAAACTACATTGATATAAAGGACATTAAAAACTCTTTGTAATATCATCATACCGTTGACCTCCACTTATCCAACATGGATGATAATGAGTAAAATGAACAAGAGTGATCATTTTTTTATTTATATCAATTTATCCAACATTCATCATTTCCTATACATGATTCATAATATTCTGTTATCTATGTGGTGAACCCTGAACCAATGTTGTTGTATTGTCCCAATGAGAGATAATGTTTGTGCGATTTGTTTCATAATTAATAAACCGATCGCTAGTGGGGGTGAAATTAAACATTCAATAGAAAAAAAAAATTGATGTAGAGGATATTGATTTTTTTATTCAGTCTTATGACACCCCTGATCTGTATTACTGTACATAGATAAGTAATTAAATTAATGAGTTAAAAATAATTGGGATATCATACTGTGGTACTATGTTATCTGGTCCTTACATAAATGCACCATAAAAATTGAATCATCTTCCGAAATATCCAAGCATAGAAACCCATCACATTGTGTATAACATCATTTCTCAAGATGAAGACAAAATCGATGATAGAAAATTACCTTTCCACCCCCATTGAAATGAATGAACATAAAAAATGATGAGATGAAATTATCCAATGAACAATCAGGAATCCAAAAAGAGAATTTTTCTGGAATCACACGGGAGTTGCAAAAATACAGGGACCACCATTGGGCTATGTGTAGTCAACTGTAACTGTCCAGCTATAGAAAAAATAAATAAATCGCTTATTGGGTAAAAACCCATGTTTGCATTTAATTTTATGAAATTTAATTTCATTTTAGATTTTCATTATATGAATTATGATTTTTCTTTTTCAGTTTACATCCAACATGAGGCACATAAACATCCACCATCCCAACACTGGATGAAAATGGCATCCCATTAAATCCAAACTAGGGGGCACCACTTTCCCTTTAAGTCCTCTTCTCCATCCCCCCCCCCCCCTCTCTCTTAACTCTTCTTCCCGCTCATTATCATTTTTTTACCACTTTCCAGATATTTTTTTTATTGACTCATTCTCTTTAGTGTGGGTGTGTCTTTATAAAAAACAAAAAAACCATAAAAAATAAAAATAACAAATAATAATTTAAAAATAATATGAAAAAAAATAATCATACTAACTCACCATCTAGTTTCGAAATTTTGTCCAACCATTTTGGTGTGTCAAATGACATGTTTTTATATAAAAAATTTTGTATTATCATCATGAATTTGGATAATGAATCTAGTGTCCAAACCATAAAAATTTCAATGCTCAGTTTTAGAGTTAGAAAATGATTTTCCCCACCCATGAGGAAAAAAATTTTATTTCATGTCAAGGCCACCTATGGCCATATTTTCCAAATGTGTTTTTACCCCCATTTACGAATCTTAGGTAGGATGTACTTCGAGCTAAATTTCCTACTTTTGTGTGCATTTATATGATAGTGGCATTTCTAAACCCAATGAGAATTATCATATTCAAATATCCTCCCATTAACCATACATTAATCATCCTTTTGAATGCCCCTTCAAGCCTTTGAATACCTCTTTTTCTAGACATGTAACAAGACCAATTCCTTATCCCACCCAATATCAACATGGATTTTAATTAAATATGTTTTTCTGAAATTCATTTGTGGCGGGGAATAGATTTAAAATTTTTGGTGCCCTTTTATTGATTTTCAACAAGTTATCATATTATTGAGGGAAAGAATCTATTTTAGTGTTGGGGATCGGTTTTCATTAAATGAGTTTTGGGAAAGGTAATGTACTTTCATTTAAGTAATTTTTTAAATGTTATTGAAAATTTTTCAAAAAAAAATCAAAAATAAAAAATCAAAATAAATAAATAATAGAAAAAATGGGTTGTGTCTTGGGAAGGTCAAAAATATCTCTTCCTCAACCTTTGATCTTGTTATAACTGTTACAATTAGTGTCGCGATGAGATTAATCATGGTTTGGGATAGGAGTGTCAGATCGATTTCAAGCTCAACATTCAAAAAATGCAAAAAAGAAAAGAAACAAATAACACTTATGCCAATGGGATATGTTTTGTGTCTTGTAAATATTTCATCTTCTCATCCCCTTAAAATTATATTCCCATATTGTGTCTTTCTTCACATAATCATTCCATTGTAAATATGTTTTCCCATTTCCTTTCATGTCTCATAACAAATAATTTTCATTACTTTTTCCATGTTGTTTTTAATCCCCCTTTTTCTTATCTTTTGGATATCATCATCTTACAATCCTATAGCCACCGAAAACCCCCTAAAAAGACCTCTTGAATTTTGAGAACATTAGGGTATGGATTGGAATCTTAGAGATCTAACAACATCTAATATTTTCACTTGTGGTTGGTTAATGATTGAATCTCCATAAATTAAATTAATCATCATGGGAGGAGTATGTTTTGTGTTTCATCGTTTTCCATTTCTAAATTTGAGAATCTAAAAATAAATTTCTTGTGGAAATTTTTTCTGTAACAACTTGTGGTGTAATTCAATATCGATGAGTGAAATTTTCTACACCTCCCGTGATTGGGGAAAACAAAATTTTAAAATTTGTTGGTGAGTGAAAATTATTTCTTCATGTTTTTATATTTGTTGCATATGAGGACATGCATGATTCTATGTGAGGGGGAGTTGATGGTATTAATATTTTAATATATTATTATATACTCCCTTTATAGATTTTATTTGAAATGTGCATTATTTGTGTGAAATATTAATTTTTAAATGTTAATTCTAATTCTTGATCACTATTTCAATTTATCCATATTCAAGTCAGTTTACTAGATTAATAATAACTATCACCATAATCATCCAGCATGCATGGTTCATATTATTTATGATTTATTATTCAATTTCCCACATATCATTACAAATAATCATTGGCCAATTCTTCCATTTGAGGGGTCATACGGACCACACAAGAATGCCTACAGAATCTCTGATGATACTAGATCATCCATGAAGATTGAATTATTGGGATCAATCAAAAAGATAAAATTAATTCATTATCCTCCAAAATTATCATAACAATTAAAGGTGTCATGAATAATAATTTCAAGGCTAAAATACAGAAACCATGTAGCCCAACAGATGCTTTGAAGTCCACTCCACCATTCTGTCTGTGAATTAAAATCCACACACCATTCACGAAATAGATCATGATTTAATTATAAAATCAAGATGATATTTTTCATTGTCTAATATAAGATATAGTGGGAAGGCTTTTGTTGAAATTTTTTTCATATTTGAAGGCATCTCCCTATTAAACAATCCATTCACATGTTGGCCACTGAAAAATCATGGAAAACAACTAGCAGTCTAACAGTATTTAATCAAACTGGTATAACATTGGATATAAAAGTCTAATTGACACAAAATTTTGAGAGTAGACGACCAACATTATTATATACAACTTTTAAGAATGATATTTCACTATATTCTCTTGTTTGAATGTCCAATCCATCGATCCAAATTGAGGGGAATATTTCGAAGGAAAATAGTCCACCTCCTTGAGCAATAAACACAACCCCCTATTCAGCTTTCATAAAGATGGAATTTCAGAGGAGAAGATGATATATTGGCACGAACAAAGCATTTCCAAGGGCTTGGGAGGACCTTCCATACTCATTTATTTACTTGATATACCCTTCTTCCTCTCATTCTTGTTGTTACTTTTGTTTTCTTCTTTTCTGTAATCTTGTAAGTCCTTTCTTTGTAATTCTATTTTAATGAATGTTTCTAATTAATTATCTATTATTCTCATCCACATTCAGTATTTTAATATTAATTTTCTCAAAATAGATTAAATATAGTCGAATCCCATTACCTTCTTTTCCTTTCTCATTCAATCTAATGTTTGTTTTAAATTATCATCATTGTTTGTGTGTGTGTTCTTCACACCAATATTTTATTATCCCATTCCTTTTTTATCTTCTTAATTTATCATCATAATAATTATAACCAGATTAATAATTATTTAAATTAACAAATAAATATCCCATTGGGGTGAGTTATAATTTAGTTACGTTATGCGATTGAGATCATTTTCCCAATGATTATTATTTAAATTAACATTGTGTATGTTGGAATTAACATGTCATTGATTAATGACTTGTTTTGTTTAACATATAGATTAGATGGTGGTATTGGAACCATAAATACACTATCATAGTCATGTACTAATTTAGATTAGAATCCATGTTATTTTATGGCTTGGATTAAATCCTTAACACTTAGAAATTCTAATCAATGTCAACTTTTGACAAGGGTGTTAATTTAATGCAATATAAAGAAAGGTTCAAGGATATCCAAGCATAACAAGATAATGATGAACACACCCAATTGATTAAAAATTTGTTAAACAAATATTAATAAATCACTCATTCAATATTCTCGGCAATCCAACCCCCCAATTAGAATACAATGAACTAAAAACAATAAACTATTTAATAGAATCATCGCTGAGGATTCTACCCAAGTGATGCTATAAATATTTGCAGAGCATTAGAACATTGAATGGTCGATAGGCGATAATTAGCTTCGCTTTCAATGTGGCATGGCTATTTGATAATTGATGTTTTTTTCAGGGCAAGATGAATTAGTGAAATTAACAAGCATGCATGATAGAACTAAAATAAACCATTTTCTACATAAATATTATCTAAGACATGGTTAATCACATAACAAAATCAACATAATATTAAAAATAATGTAATAAAGATAATTTTATTCAATTAATACATAAAACATAAAATCTCTTAAATATATATAGTGTCAAATATAGAATTCAACTATTTCATTTATAATTGAACTATATTTCAATGTCCATAACTAGTTAATGTTAATGTGCTTTCAATTATCGAGGAAGTTTGAAAACTTTTGGAATAAATTTGTCCAAATCAGGGGATGACTATCAATTAATGAAATGGTGTAACTGATAGAAAATTATTGTGGAAATCCCATTTAATGATTTTAGGATAGGGGAGTCCACTCAATATATTAATAATCTATGAGTTAACGCATTTTCCATTTTAAATACCCACCTAAATCCATTTAAATTTATTGAACAACCAAATAAGTGGAGATGAGAATGGGAATACGAAATTTTTCCACATGAATATGCATTAAATAGTATATTCTAATGCTAATGGCGATGGATATTGTATTCATATTATATAGTGTAATATTAATAAGTATAATAACTATTTATTTTTTAAAATTTTATCAGATTAATTAATAAAAATATTATAAAAATATTATTTTTAAATGAATTTAAATATATCAATATGATCAATACATGTGATGTATATCCTTATCACTTGCATGAATTTCCAACAATGGACAAGTTTTCTAATCATTATCTTGTTCCATGAATAGAAATTGTATATTCTAGAAAAACGTATTCTTAATGTTCCTGGTAATGAGGCTAATGATTAAGAGTTATATATTCATGACAATCATTGGATAAATGTAACATGTTATTATTATTTTAATCTATAATCCCTGACCAAGGATTTTTTAATACAACATGAAAACATTGATTCATATAGCATGATGTATCAACATTGGGATCTCTATCAAGATAAGGTGTGAAAAGTGAGATATGGGATCTCCAATGATCTATTTACAACTATGGTTATAGATTTGATGACATTTGTGCCTCTTATTTTCAAGTGTATTCCTTATATTGAACTCCTATACATCATTGGGATTAAATCCCCCACATAGTTGTGCATAATTCTAATACTTTATTCACTACCTAAGACATTGTCCAATATAATTGTCAATTATAATATGAACAATAATGAGAAGTGTCTTTCAGAACATCTTACTTTACTTATCCATGTGGATAAATACCTCTGGCATGATAAACTATAGGACCATATGGTGAATAGGAAATGGGAGAACAAGGAAAAGTGGTCCATGAATCATAAAAATTATTAATCTACCAATAACTACCCTTCTAAGATGAGCAATACCCATGGGAAGGGAAATTAAAAGAAAGTAGTATGTTATTTATGTAGTAAAAAAATACACACGATGAAGAACTGATCTCAAAAAAAGGGGAAGGTAATGGTATGTTGGTGATTGAGTGTAAATTTTCAATATATTGACATTGGTTATTAGATACATATTTTGGTGCTCACGTCATTATCTAAACATAGGAATCAATTAGATATCAAAATATTTCTAGTGGAGAGGTGGATTTTTGAGCTTCTAATGGTGTGAGGTTAGATTCTCTTGCTATTGCGGATTATCAGATTTAATTTATAATAATAATGATATTGGTTTCAAGGGTTTCTTATTATGTACCAACTTTTAACAAGAACACAATTTCTATATAATTCTAAGATTCATATGGCTTTATTTTCAGGTTTGGAAATAAAAGGTGTTTCTTTTATGAAGAAAGCATATGTAATGGTATATAGAATTTAAATAATGATTTTTTCATTAAATTAATAAAAGAAGTATTGAAAATATATAATGAATCATGTTCACATGACTGATATAACACCCAATTATGGCGCCATTTTTTTTCCATGTAAATCAGAATCATTTAAAAACACTATCAAGATGGTTATTTAGACTCTTATAAAAAAAAAAATAAATTTGACACTTTTTTTACAATAAAAAACGACCAAACCACAATTATATTTATAGGGAGAATGGTCTAGATGATTTTTTTTTATTGGTACACAATGATGTGTGTGGACCATTTATATTATATTCAAGAGGTTCTTATTCTTACTTCATAACATTTAATAGATAGTTAAGTAGATATGGAAATGTATAATTGATGAGGTATAAGTGCACTACATTTGGGAAACTCAAAGAGCTCAATAATGAAGTAGAGAGTAAACTAGAAATTATGATAAGGTATATTCAATCAGATCAAAGTGGGGGAATATTTTGTTTAAGAGTTTATCGAGTTTCTAGAGGAGTTTGTTACTCTATCACAGCATACTCCATCATACATAGCGTAATTGAATGATGTTACTAAAAGGATAAACAAAACCTTGTTATAAATGTTTATATAGATGATGATTCATGTGGATATTCTATTATATTTTTTGGTATATTCATTAAAAACTACTATATATGCATTATATTGGGTACTAACTAAAGTATAAAATGAAATTTTCTTTGATTTATGGAGTATAAAGAAAACTATTTTAACATACACATATATGGGGTTATGAGGAATTTATTAATGCATTCTCAATTAAGAAACAAAAACCATGGGGCAGAAACTGTATCATTATAGGGTATACTAAGGAAACAAATGGATACTACCTATAAAACCCCATCATACAGTAATGCAAGTTTCTAGACAAGCCTTTTTTCTTGAGAGGGAAATCATCCTAAAAAATGATAGTGGGAGAAAGATTTTCATCAATGAATCTAATGATCAAGATACACAAGAGATGGAATAGGAATATATTCCATAAGTCCCTATGGAAGAAATAGTTCCTAAAATACAATTATATTATAGGAGCACTAGAGAGGTAAGTTATCTAGAAATATTGGATTTTCAAGTGACAAAAGATAGTTTCTCAATATTGGTTGATAATGATGAACATATTTCCGAAAAATATGATACAGATAAATTAAACAAGACAAGATTTCAAGAATCCATGTTTTCTGAAATTATTTCAATGTATGAGAATAATTTCCAGGTTCTGGTCAATATTCCATATGATATAAATCCCATAGGTTGAAAATGTGTATTTAATAGATAAATGTACATGGAAGGTAATTTAAATTCATATAAAGAAATTCTAATGGATAAATGGTTTAAAAAATAAAATAATTTACTATGTGGAAAAATTTTCTTCATTTTCCTTGTTTAAATACATCCCCATTATACTTTATATAGTATATTACCAGAACTATGATATTTTATAGATGTATTTCAAAACTTCATTCCTTAATGGGAACCTTCCTAAAGATGTATATATGAAACAACCATAAAATTTTATGACTCCAAGGGATTCAATTTTCTTTAATGATTAAAAAATACATTTATGAATTGAAGAAAGCATCTAGGTCATGGAACATTCAATTTGATGAAGCTATAAAACATTTTTGATTCAATAATAATGAGATTCAACCATGTTCTTACAGGTGGTTTATTACAAATGTAGTCGTTATCCTAGTAGTATATTGTGATGAAATATGATATTAGAAGTGATATACTAGTATAATAATTTGTTATAAAAACGTTTAACAAGTGTTTCATTATGAATTACATAGGTGAAGCAGCCGTTGTTCTAGAGATGATGATCATTCGTGAATGATTCATGAGGTTTCTTGGAATAATTCAATATATATACATTTAATAGATAATAAATATATTTATAATAGAAAAATCTATCATGGTATTGATTCTAGTATCACATGTTATACATATTTCTATGAAAATGAATCCTTATACACAATAGGATAATGATGTATTGAGTAAGATCACATTTTAATCAGCTACAAAATCAATCATGTATGACATGCAATGTACAAGACATGATACTGCCTATGAATTGATCATGGAATGAAGATATAAATAAGACCCATGAGAACAATATTTTCATTCTCTTAAGGATATCCTCATGTATTTAATAAGAAATAAGGAAATGTTTCTACTGTATGGAGAAGTCATGGAACTGGTCACAAGGGGATAAAATTATGCTATTTTTTCAAAATGATCTGAACTTAGATTCAAGATGTATTTTCTATGTTAACATAAGAGTCATGACCTGGATGATTTCAATGAAGCCATTTTTTTATAATTATATAGTGGAGTCGGAGTATAAAGTAGTGTTTGATTCCACCAAGGAATCATGTAAGATATGAAACATTTTACAGGACTATGATGTGGTATATAGGACTAAAAACCCAATCACATTGTTTTGTGATAATTATACAATACTGGATCTTGCAAATTATGAAAGGTCGCACCAATAGAAAAATTAAATACACCAGAAGTATCATCTCATCAAATATTTAATCATAGTGGTGATGTTTTTGTTAGAAGAGTTCCCAAGGAATAATATTTGGTAGACCCCTTGATTGAAGGCCCATCTCAGCAGAAGCATGAGTATCATGTAAGAGATAGAGTATTACAGGTAGATAGAAGTTCTATGTACTGCAAATGGGAGTTTTTTGGAGTTTTTACCATAGAACCAACCTATATTTAATTCATAATAACATGAATTCATAGTTTTTAATATTAATAAACATTATAGAACATCATCAATGATCTTACATTTATTATATTATATGATAATGTCATATGAGTAACTATCACAGTAAATGGTCATTGCAGTTCTCCGCTATAGTGGGAACCTAGAAGTTCCACAGTAGTATGCATAAATCTGTGTTATATAGAAATATAAAATCATTTGAGGGACACAAATGATTCAGGAAATTAGGGGTTAATACTAATAGAATTTTGAGGTATCATCTCATGGACTAATCCCTTTGTAATATCCATAATAGGATATTATGAGAATGATACCCATTAGTAGGAAATCCACATTAATATGTATCATTTGATGTTATTATATACTGATGTTTATATTGATCCATAGAATTTAATATTATTATTAAATAATATTATAAGTTCTGAACTATGATGTATTGATGAAAACCATTATGATATATGTTCACAATGATCTTTGATTAGTTGGATGTTTCACGAGTAATATTTAAGTAAGGAATAATTTGAGAAAGGATTTCTATAACCAATTATTTAGTAGATGTTGATATCTCAATTCCTTTGATGGAAATTATATATCATAATAAATTAATTTCCCTGATGTTTGATAAGAAAGTATGATTTTATTGATTTCAAATAAAAATACCTTAATCACATGGGTTGATGGCTATAAAATGAAACCTTCTTGATAAGAGATATCATGATAATGAGATTATATTCCACATTGAGTATCTATTTGAGGTAATATGTCATTGTAGAATTAACTTCATTCAATATGGGTCCCTTGGAATGTTATTAGTTGTTAACCATGGACTTTAGGTTACTTCTCCAAAATGCCACCGAGAAATAGGCTCAGAGGGTCACACACTATGTGTTTCTAGAATCTCGATTAAATAATATATTATTATTTATTATTTAACATGTTAAATAAATATAATTCTCATAGATGGTTTAATAATTATATAGTTTTTATCAATCAAATATATATATATATATATTCATCAGTTATTCGATAGAATATAAATTAAACAAAATATATAATAAATATTTATTTTTCTATTTTATCAATAATATATTAATTCCTTATTTGAAAATAATTTAGAGATATTTATTTATTACATAAAAAATCATTATTCAAGGCCGGATTTATATTGTGGAGGAATAGAGCACCATGTTTATGGGTCCTATGAGAAATAATATATATTTAACATTATTTGAAGAAATAATAATCAATTTTATTTATCGAGTTTAGAGCATGTCAAGAAATGATATTAATAGTATCAATAATAATAATATAGACATGGGTTTATATAGGGATTAAAAAAATAATAAAGGGAACCTATGTAATTATTTATTTCTAACTCTTGCGCGATATAAATCCAATTATATTAATTTTCAAGACATTGAGTTCATTTTTTAGTTGGGCACACAAATTCAAAAGAATCATCCCAAATCCCCAGAGATCTCCATTAATAGAATATAATCTAAAGAACACAAAGTGATTATCCACCACCTTTAACTCTAAAGTCTAGAGAGATCAAGAAGAATCCTATGGAAGTGATTCTCATGACGATAAAAGATGAATGAACAATGTGATAGGATACACCATGATGGAACCCAAAGATACCAATCTCGACACTTAATTATTTATGGAACACATGTGGGTTACTATTAATGATAATATTCCATTCATTAATACAATGTTATGATGGTGAATCATACACCCATTTTCATTTCCTTCAAAAATGAAATAATTTCTCTTATGATAATAAATTATTTTATTAACATTAATTATAAATAATATGTGATGATCCCATTGTTGGATATGATGTTTTATACCTTTTCTATTTTATTTGATTCAATTATATTGATCAAGACATTCATCTTCTCTTAATTATCATACTGATCATCGATCATGACAAAACCCAATGTTGTTCATGGCCCATCCCAATGCTTCATCTTCACCCAAAACCTACAATTCATGAACATGAAGTGAGAAAAAAACCATTAGGCCACCTACAATGGAGGTCCTAACATATGCTATCAGAACATGTGTATGAAACACCTGATATGACTATCTTATTAAAATTAATACTACTACAATAATTGGAATCAATATATAGAAAAATAAATAAAATGACCAAGGGAAAATATCCAACCATGGGTTCAACCCTGACCCCCTAGTTACAACTACCCTCTCTCTATCCCCAACTAGTGGAATTGTGAATCATGGATCATGTAGCCACAATGTCAAGCACATCCGCCGAATCAAAAAAGAGATCCAACGTCCGGTGGAATAATAGGAAACAAATTTGGACCCATGTATCTCATTCCAATCATCAAAAATAATGAACCACATTTTTTGGGCTCTAGGACTATAGTAGCACAATCTGAACTGATATTAGTGACTCCTTGTCATCACAAGGAAGATATTTCCATGTCCAAAAATTCTTTAAAAACAAACTAGTAAATAGAAATCCTATATGAGTATCTATAATCTTGTTAAACATTCCCAGAACATCAAATAACAGGGCCTTGGGATCATAAAGGCCTCGACAGTCTACTGACCCTATCATAAAAGATCAGCTAACAATGGAAAAATACAATCATCAATATCTTCTATTAGATCCCTAAATCATCCTCACAACAACACACCAATAGAGAAGAGAAACTAAGAAAATATTTGTGTGAACAAATTTTCTATTTATATCCCAAAGTTCTCTTCTCTCATACCATCCAAAACTTGATCAACCTCATTCATTCAAGACCATAATCTCAAGAACCATGTTTGGAAGCACACAAACCAACCTACTAGAAATGATATGACAAGAATCAACCACATCATAGGAGAAGATGCATGAGGCATCCTCTATGGTCCCCAAAATCTCATCTTGTGTAGGATACCATACTAGGGGATAATCCAAAAAAACCAAACCTTTGCGGAATCCCACCAAAAGAAAGCACAACCAGTCTCACAACTCATAGTTGAAATATTAATCTTTGAGAAGAACAATATCCAGAAACACCATACACAAAAGTAAAACCTCAAGACACCCCACACCAAGATGTAAAACTTCAAGAAGAATATTGATAGTAGGGTGGCATCAAGATAAAATACGATCATAAACAAAATTTATTAAATAGTTATGTTAATCCTATCTCAAGATCACCCATTGACAACCAACCATTCCCAAAATCCTATGATATATTCCCACCTAGAAGGCTCCTAAGGAACTACAACTAGAGAAAACAACAAGAAAATATCTTCAAATAAGTTAATCAATCCCAAATTTTAATATCTACCCAAAGAAACTCAAATGAGCACACCTGTAATCCTCAAGACACAGTGATTAGAAATCACATAACCTTGGAAAAATCTCGCAATTCATAACCCAACCTTTAATAGAATTATAAAACAAAAACATTAAGGATTCATCCAAAAATGATATCTTAATCCAAATAACCATCCATATAGACTATAAAATATGAAATGATTCCTCCATCCTGATCTATATTGAAAAATCATTTGACCAGACTACATAGAAGTCCAATTCAAACACAGGGGCACAAATATACCGAAAATATATTTCTTGAAAAACTATATAGATTTTACTTTTGAGTTCACAGTGTGTAATTTCATAGTTGTACCTAGTCTTGTATTCCTACATGGACCGATCAAACCTAGATTTGACCAATATACTAGTACATGAGAAATGAATACATGGGTCTACTAATGTACTATTACATAACCATTTCCTCCTCATACAGAGTGTCTTCACAAGTACTCTACTATATGGACATGTACCAATACATGGTCTATACATAGAGTACCTGATGTGTAGTTCCCAAATATTGTTTTTCCCAGGTATTTGGCTACATGGCCATGTAAAACTACCCAATATTTAGCCAAGGTACATGGGGTGTAGTCCCAAAAACTACACAAGCCCAAGAACTCAGCCACATGACCATGTAGTACTGCCTTGGTGTATACTTCTTAAAACCCCATATTCCCTAAATATGAAGAACACATAGTGAGATTTTATCAGACCAAATACTGTATGATTTGGATTTCGGAATTGGAATCCACTATAAACCTCATGAAACCCTAAATTATAACATGAAACTAGATTATCTATCTAAAGGGGTACCCAAAAACCCAAAAAACAAGAGTAATATTTAAATAAAACTAAATAATGATGCTTTTTTTAAAACAAAAAAAGGGACAATGATTTAGTGGAAACCACATAAGCTTTTTACTTATCAGTATTCAATAGCTACAATATGATGGTCCAAACCAACCCAATATCTATAGGGACAACTCCCACTCTATCTATCTCCCTATCTCTCTACATACCCCTCTCTTATCTGAGGTATGATGAACAAAATACAAAGGGGGAGTATACAAAAATCAATAAGGGAAATGAGATAAAATAATAGTAAAAATGGGAAAGGAGTAATGAGAATATAAATAAAAATAAAAGGAAAGAAAAAATGAAAAATGATCACAGGATCTGTGCCTGAAATAAGGTTATACCTTACATAAGAACTTCCCCAACCATTTTTCACTCAATCCCAAAGTTTTAATTCTAGTATTATGCTCCGAGTAGAGGATATCATTGAATTTAAATGACCATGAAATTATAATTAATCAATTATTAATTATTCTACTAAAATGCCTGCATCTCTTAATTCCACAAAAATCCTAACCTAGGTTAAAAAAATATTTCTGGACAAAAAGAGTGTTCATGAAAATTAAACATGTTTTCATGATGATAGAAATTATCATTAATTCCCTCGAATACCACCAAATAGAAAAAATAATTTTCCATATTTTTTGAAAATAATAATCATGCAGTTCATAAAGAGATACCGACCATAAAATATTCTAACTATAAATAATCCTTGACAGTCTACCAACTATCAGGATTTACCCTAAACACATGCGCTTCCAACGCAACCATGATAGTCTGACCAACGATCCCACATCGCCCATGAATCCCCAAAAAGAGATGCATTTAATTTTGTCTCATCTAATGCTCATCGACATATGAGTACCCACATCATCGACCCAATTCTAAACAGTAAACATACCAAACCAAGAATCACACACTACCAAATGAAATTTCATTATATGGACGAATTACTCACACAAGTATTTTAACCCCAAACACCAACCACTTCTTATTCCCATCTCACTATGAAAGAAATACCCAAATTAAACAAACCGCTTAAAATAACGAAAAAAATATATAGAATACAATGTTTCAATCCCCAACATAAGGATTCCCTTGCAGTACTGCTCAATCATTTACCTCATCAACCAACCAGCAGTGTTTCTAACCAGTGTGAACATGGCCTAAGTCAATAACGACTTTATGAAAAATGGAAAATCAAACCACTGCTCTCCTCCTAATGTAAGAGTTATTCTCTAAAACCACTCTTAAACACTCAATATCATTTAATAAATTATGTAAATAACCTAGGATATCACACCTAAGACAACTAATCATTCTCTTGACCAAGGCTAATTCCAACAAACTAGAGCACCCTAGACACTCCATAAAAAATCATATCCCTCATTCTTAGATAAACTACAAAAATCTATCCACTAGTATTCGATATGAAACCATGAGATCCAAATCACTCACTCACCACCATAACCAAGGTAAAAATGAAATAAAAAAGGATAGGAATCATACTAAACCACCCATTTGAAACCATCTAAGAAGCCAATATCACTCCTAGTTCTCTGAATGATTTGTCCAAGGAATCCTTTTCCTCACCACATAATATCATAGGGAAACCACAAACATATGGAAACATCATCTCAATCTATAAATCTCTTATACATTCTTGAATTCTCCATGGCAGCCACATTAACATGGAATCTAAAAGCCTACAACACCAAAAAGGGCTTCTTTGTATCCCTAGTCTAACATACTACATTACTATCACCATATATCAGTATCCGAAGGGTCCACATGACATGACATAAGATAAATATACTCATTGTTCCATTGAGTATAATTAATCCATGAATCTATATGGGATGATTCCATATAGGTTGTGGTTGTAAATTTAAACAAATAAACCTTAATATTTATTAAAAATACACATGGTTAATTTTTTTCAAGAGAATCCTACTTTACTATCATGATAAATGAACATAGACCTCATTCCATTAGGAAAAATTCTAAACAATAAATTTTCACAAAATCCAGATATTATATTGATTCATCCTAAGTGAAAACTATAGAACCATAACATTGAAACTGGGAACCAAAATTCCATAACCCGAATAAATTAAATATTTTACTAGATTAAGTGTTCATGACACACTTTCCTGATATCCATCACATGTTCCAACACATTCCTACACTACATGGATACCAACACCCCTAATAGTATGATAGTGGAAAATATTAACCGAAACTATTTTTTCACAAACCATATGAGGTTGAATTGACCTGTCCCTAAATTTGGATTTAAACAAGGCCTCATACGTAACTTCTCATTTACTATACGATTCTGACATGAGGTGAGGTCCCAGAAAGAAAACTTGGGGAGATTATTCCCTCATATCATAGAAAAATAATAACAGAAATGGACAAAATACCTACATATCGTTGAACATCAGATATACATAATTCAATAAATAATAAAACAGAATAAAAAATTAATAAATTTACTGGTTTATACATAATAAAGAAAAAAAACATATCGGTCAACCACTATGGATACTGCTCATTGAAATAAAATACACAAAATAAATACATGAGGCTCCACTAATACTCTCATCTGAAAAACATACATACTCTCTATGAATATTGAAAATTCCATCTTAAACCACAGATTCCAGCCATACAATCATGTATAAACAAGTAACATTGGGTCTTGGTTTGATCGACCACATCCTATGATCCGAGAGAACGGAAAAAAAGTATTCACTTTCATTGATCTGCATGCATTGGGTGGGAGAAATAAATCATAGTAGGGAGCCCTCAATGGTGGTCCTAAAATCATATATCATTACATGTGTTTGAAACACATGATATTAACCACCTATAAGAACAATGAATACAGAAACAAATGGAAAAGAGTATAGAAAATTAATAAAAATTGCAAATTAAAAGGAAAATATCGTACAAAGGGTTTTAGCCTAACATCAGAGGTAAATGTACCCTCAATCTATCCCAAACTAGTGGAACTGTGAAAGATGTCTCACACTTCCAAAACATAAAGTGTGTCCATTGGATCATGAATGAGATAAAATTCCATCAATTGTAGAAACATGAAGTATAGACCATTAGATCGTATCCCAAATGTCTATAATAATGAAGTGAATCTATAAAGAAATAGAAATTAAATGGAATGATATGAACTTGTTTTAGGGGATTATTTTAGACCATGGAGGATATTACTATTTATTTAATGTCTCTTAAAAATAACTATTTTATAACAAACCAACCATCACATCTACATGCTACCTGACAAGGCCCAAAACCTCAATGAACAAGGACCCATGATCATAAAGGTCTCCATGGTCCACCAACCCTAGCCGGGATGATCATCTAAACCTGGGTGGATATACTCATCCAGGTCATCCATTATCTCCCTAGAACCACCTCACAATAACTAACTAACAGAGTAAATACATTAAGTCACCTCAGGTCTAACACCTGGTCCAATAATATCCCAAAGGTATCCTCTTTTACATAGTCATGATAAAGAAAAACCTCAACACACCATGTAACAACCCAATATTTCCATACCCAAATATTACATCTTTTTATATGAATATTCAATACATTTCACAAATATATACCCAAGGATGGTAATGTTTTTGCATCTTTGGTGAATAGATACAAAATATTCTTATTTCTTAAAATATCTTCAATATCTCTCAAAAATATCACAACATTTATTAATTTTCGTTGAAATAACCTATATAAAATAATTCATCATAATATATGGAAGGAAATATTTGAAAGTGTGATAAAAAATTTCAAAGTAAGGGTAAACATGGGATATATCAATTGATGATCATACAAAAGAATAAGTTAAGTATATGAGTATGAGAACATATCTATAACATAAAAAGGTCATATAGATCATAAACATGATTCAATGAATAAATCATTATCATTTTATATGACATGAATCATAAGAGTGATAAATCATCATAAATAAATCATGAACCATATGTTCATGCAATAAATGTGTAGCACCATGATTGGTAAAAAATGATATAATGTGTGTAGAGTTTTATAGGTGATGTTAATGAATTATTTTAAAATTATAAGCACATGTTGCTAATATATGGAGACCCAAAACTGATAGGTTATTGGTGTTTGATTTATTTGGAGTTTTTATCAAAATTAAATTAAAATGATGTATTTTGTATTTGTGTTATGGTTAGGTCACTTCATGAAAATTTACATATGATGTGGGTAAATTCTCTCCATAATAGAAAACCGGTACTCATGTAAGTCAACATTTTCTAGAGTAAATCACTTCATCTCATATCAAAGAAGAACGATCTTCAATTATGATAATGGAATATGCACACAATATATGGCCTACCTATACCCCTCCAAGTGCACATGGCTGGGAGAAATTAGGACATTGTGATTTATTGAATAAACCATACTCATTTTTAGGTGATATTAGATGATCCTCATAAAAGGACTAACAATATATATTTATGGAATGTTTTTAAAGGATTATCAACCGTTGATGCCCCTATTTCTTATTAAAATATATTGGAATCATGATTTAAAAATGAATTTCCTTCATAATGAAGTGGTAATTATTAATTTATTATTTTATTATTGTGAATATCCTTCAAAATGCTTGGGTTGAAACATGCAGTTTTATCCAAAATACCTTTTTCCAAATAATTGTAAATAGATTATTTTTAATACCATACTAGAACCAAAAATTTATTACACCGCAACTCATTGTAAAATTATACATGAGTGTGTGACAATGGTGTGATAACAAGATAATTATCTGAAATGGGGTAGTTTTATTAATTTATATGTGAAAAGTAATGGATATACATATCTCAAATTCCCTTAAAAAATCTCCACTACATAGGGGAGGAAAATGAATATTATATCAACAAATTTGATTTCATTGACATAACGTCCAATTTCAATCTAGACATTTGGGGTTCTGTAAATCAATTGCCTATCATAGTTCATTTATATTCAAATAAAAAACATCTACATATGGGTATAATTGAGTAGGTTGTGCCTATAAATTGAATTATTTCTACACTACACTATCCACCATATATAAATTCTCTACCATTATATTTTTAGTAGCTTCTAATTGGTGATCTTGTGGTTATACAACAGCTTCCCCTTCAAATACAATATCCCAAAGTTGAGATATCTTGTCCAATAACTAATATTGTGGATAATAAAGAGACTCCAAAATTATCTACAACCTCCACATGGAATAATGTTTTCTCATGTTATTCTACATATTCAAATTTGCCTAATATTTTCTGAGAAAAAATATTTAATGGTTGGTGATTATATACCTAAATTCACATATGTTCAAATTACCTAAAGAATTATCATATTTATCTTAAAATACCATAATGGATCCTAAATGATCATAGAGAATATATAGTTCCACAACATACACTCATTAATCTACAATTTGAAAAAACAATTTGGTTAAAATTAGATTAATCATTCAGGAACACGTAAAATTCAAGAACCGGGATTCTCAAGGGAACTGAAGCCTTATTTGACACCTCTATCATTGTCCTACAATTAATATATATCTAAAAACTCTCTAATATCAACCTCAGAATTATCATATGTATAACTACTATTATGTTGGGATGTTCTAGTGTGACTTTTATGTTTTCTCTAGAGGATGGACAATGGATTCCTTCATTTTCTATATCATAATAGTGAATAAAGGAGGGTTATTCCTAGTAATATTTTAATTATAAATTAACACACATGTTGGGTGAGTAATATCATCAATTATCAATCAAACCTTCTCAAGATAAGTGGGTTTATTAGGGGAATCGATGATATTATTAAAAATATACGGTACCTTTTCACTATACTGTATACATTTTTCCTTCTGATCTAGTAGTTGTAATGGATTGGATAGAAGTTTTATTCCAATATTAATAGATCATGTCGTTTTTAAAATAGAAAAATAATAACATGTTAAACATAACCAACAATGTCAATTATAAGTGCAAACATTACATATAATATGTATTCATTTTATAATTAAGAGTGGGTGTTGGGAAAGGCATTGAGTGAAAAATGAGAAGAAATGAAAATGTGGAAACATAATGAAATAATACATATTTCTCTTCTGAGAAATCCAAAAAAATAATTAGATATACAATAGACTAAAATATATATATATGTAGAAATAAATAGTCGACATAGAAATTTTTTAATTTGGAAAAGCTAAAGGGGTGAATGGGACATATTCAAAAAAACTATATCTAATTAAAATAAAGGATTACATTGTATAGATTTCATATATTTGATAGGAATCTCAAAAATTATCCTCTGTTAAAATAATATTAGGGATAAAAAGTAGGTAAAGTATAAAATTAGTCCATGAATTGTGAAAATAACTTGAGAAAGAAATCCAAATAAATTATATTACAGTGTCTGTTGAAGGTTCACCAACTGAATGAAAAGTGTAAGAATATAACCTAAAACAAAATAATCACCATCATCACTTGAATCTTGTCAAACTAAATGAATTTATTATCAGTTATACATCCAAAAACACTTTTAAATCATGGTTCTACCAAAATCATTAGAGGAAGAGAGTAACATTACATCCCCTGAGGTTTTCTTTACAATAAATACACAAATCCCTGTAGATATTATATGTTTTTCATATAAGAAAAGAATGTGAGTTCCCATTATAAATACATCCATAGAAAGAAAATCCTCTTTTGACTCAACTAGGGATCATCTCCAACCCTGTAAACTGTTAGTATTTCTAAAAATTTCCGTTCAATAAAATATTTGTAAATATGAATATTCAGTTATCGTCAATGTGAATATTTTGAACCTCCAACTATCTAGAATTGATTAAATTCATTTCAAGTTGTAGTTCACATAAATATATTTGTATATACCATAAAAGTAAAATTCATTCCCAAAAATGTATTTTAAACATTAAAAAGTAAAATATACATTTCATTATTATAATTGAGTTAATAGATTAAACTAATCATTTGATAAAATTTCTTTTATTCATCTATAAAATTAATAAACTCAAACTCATTGTTAGATAAAGAAAAAATCATTTACAAAGTTAAACTGCCGAGATTGAACTCCCCCAATAAAAGTGTTCAAATAACCTAAAATTGGCATATATGAATTCATATATCATCTAATATTTGAATATATAAATCCATCAATCATTGGTCTCCCACTACCAAAACACAATATCTAATTTAAAGGACCATAAAGATATTGAAACATGCACTCCATAGATCTCCAATGTTTTCTACCTAAATTCCATAGAAATAAACTGACCATTTTAACCACATGATCTATATCAAAACAAATATATACCATCACATACATAAAATAACCAAATATTGTTGAATAATATATGCAATCTATATCCCCACTCATCTCATAACTAAAAGGTTTACATATTATAACCCAAATAAAAATGTAATGCAAAGGGCTTACTATCCACTTTGACTCTATCTTATTAATTATTTAACATTCTATCTAAATGTATATCTCTTGAGATAACAATGAATTCATAGAATTTATGTCATCATATATTTTAATACAATGAATCTAACAAATTGATCCCGAGTGTTTCATCACAAAAAACAACCAGTATCATTCTCTATTTGGTCAATTTGAAAGGAATCAGAACCACCAATAAGAATATCATCAATTTAAACGAAGTAATATAATAAAATCATCATTAATAAACCCCAAAAAATGACTATAATATTTCAACCTAAATCAATGATGAAAAAAGGAAGGATAAATATTTTTTACCACTTCCTCAATGTTTAATTTAAACCCTAAAAAATGTTCTTCATCCTGCAAACATAATCCACTTTGCCTATTTCAAGAAAACATTTCAAATGATCCATAAAAATAACCTCCTTTAAATCACCATAGATGATATTTTCCTTCACATAATCGGCTGAACTTACAGATATAAACTAGTATCCAAAATGAGAAAAAATAAAATGAAATGTATCTTAAAAATAACTATGAAAATTTATTCAATATAAATACCCTTCATCTGATAGATGACATTAAAAATTATCATTTACTTGTAGTATGGAAAAAAACTAAAATCTTAATTTTTATTTGGATAAATCCTCCAATTTTTTTAAGATATCCTATTGTTAGGTAACATTATCATCGGAATATTTTCATTTTAATGAAATGATCTCACGTAATTTTCCATTATTGTATCCCATTTTCACTCTAATATCTTTATATCACCTAGTCAAAAGATTCTGGTTATCCCCCATCACAATGGAGAATATACTCATTGTAGGTTCTTTGACTAGTGGAAGCCTGGGAGGGATGGTTCACAACATTTACTTTATCATTATTGACAATCAATCTGAGGACTATTTCGATGAAGAACATGATTACAAACAAAATTGATTTAAATAACAGACTAGGGAAATAAGAACTCAGAACCATGAAAGTGGATATTATCATAAGTTCATTATAATTAATTGAAATAAAACAAAAATTCACTTAAAGGAATACATTATTTCTTGAAGAGTCTCACCGCAGATTTTTTGTGTGGAACTGTTACGCCTTAGAATCCAAGTGTATGATTTCTCTAGTGGTGATCCACACGTGCTCTATGTATCTCTAGACATCACCGAAGAAGTCTATAGGTGCTAGTGTGGAAGATCCTTGTCCGGACGATGTCAAATTTCAATCAACTTGAGAATAAATTCCAAAAAAATTTCCATTATTTGGTGGATAAATATCGCTCTCATTCTTGATATCATTCTTCGATAAGGAATTACTCTCTAGGAATGAGTGCTTTTCCTAAAATCTGTTTTTTACAAAGAACGATTCGGCTATGTTATGAGATGAAAAATATAATTGTGTATTCATATCACTAGGGTTATAATAAAATAATTGAACATGTGACCTTATTTATATTATTAATTATATATAACCCCATTCTAAAATAATAATAAAATTATTATTATAATTGACAGGCACATAACTGGAAAAATATTTATTAAATATTATATAAATAAATTTCAATATTTTTATTATCACAGGATCCTAAAATTGTGTCCTTTAATCCTCAACTATATTTATGAGGCCTTCAATAATATCTATTTATTTATTAAATAAATATCACTTCATTACTGTCCAATACATATATATATATATATATATAAATTTTATATTCACTTAACAGAAAATAAATATTTATTAATTATTCCACTCACAAAATACTCAATCGAACAGCTTTTGTTGGAATAAATGCTATTAGGTAAAAATAATAAGTGTTAAACTCCAAGAAGGAATAATATTTATTCAAATTTTTAAATAAATAAAGGATGTTACAATGATATTGGATACACTTAGTGTGTGAGCTTATAATCCTCTTTTTCAGTGTCATTAGGGGGAACTTCCTAATGTATAAGGATTGCATATAGTAACACTTAAATTCACACATAGATAAAGAATTTACTGATGTAAGGAAATTCACCTCATACGAACGCACATCATGTAAAATAATCACTTTGTCTTGATATCTCTAATCATGTGGGTTTCATTCCAATTTCATCAACCCATGTGCTAGATTTCCATTTCATTGACTTTCCCGAATATAACATTCCTATTGAACACAATTTCCATGGATTTATTAAGCCTATATAATTTCCATCAAAGGAAATAATATATCAAATTCTATATAAGGTATAAAGTCATTCCCACATTATTCATTAATGTAGTATTACTCATGATTCACCCAACATATCCGACCTCTCCACGAACTGTGTGTCGTCATTGTTTTCATCAATACATCTATGTGTGATTCATAATAATCATTAATAATAATGAAGAAATTATAATGAACAATATAAACATCCACATATATGAACATCCAATGAAAAATATAAATGTGGATTCCTACCAACAGGTCTCATTCTAAAAATATCCAATAGAATATTATCATCGGCATACACTATGAAAAGGTGCCTCAAATTTATATATGTGTCATAGCAGTTCTCGGTTCTCATCATTGTAGGAATATTCAATGACCTCTTAGTGAGACAACTACTCTTAGGACATTATCACATGAAATTTCATGCAAAAGAACAATAATGACGTGATTATATTCTAATCCATGAATACAAGTTTATAATAAAGTACAATGGAATTTGGATCTTGTTCACCATCTAAAACAGACTCCAACTTTCACTAGATCCAAATAAAAACAACCTTTGGTTATCTATCTCTAACATGATATTTATTCTTATGTTAAGATAAGAATTTATTCAAGGGGTATTCCATGATATCTTCTTGCGGCTACTCTGGTCACTGCAACTTCACCCCTATGATAGAAAATCCCTCAAGAGGTGATACTTATATAGTAAGTTATCTTTCTACGGATGCGACCTTAACTCATTTACAAGATCCACCATTGTAGTATTATCATAATATAATGTGATTGGTTCTTTACTAATAAGAACCACTTCAAGATCCTAGAAAATGTTATAAAACAATATGGAATCTTTGTCTTCATACAATGATGCTATATAGTCAGACTCCATAGTAGAATCAATGAAAACATTCTTATTTGAATACTTCGAGCTCAAAACACATTGATTGAGACATAAGAAAATATATTGATAGAAACATCAAATCATTCTGATCTGTCTGAAAACTAGCAGTAGCATACCCACTGATGATAAGATCCACATATCCTCTATACACTAGGAACAAATCCTTATTTTGTCATAGATACATAAGGATATTCTTAAGAGAAGGCCAATTTTGTTCTCCTAGATCTCTTTGATATCTACCTTCCATGATCAGTGGATAGGGAACACCATGTATATTACATAACATGGAATACAAGATTGATCCTATCACCGAAGCACATGGGTTCTTACTCATTCTATCTTTCTCATGTTGTGAATGAGGACACATTTTATTAGAAATAAGTAAGCCATGTTGAACTGGAACCATTCCCCTATTTGATTGTTCCATACTAAATCACATTAGTACCTAGTAAATGTATGTACTCTAACATAGTCCAAGAAACCTCTTGGAACTATCAAGAATTATATTGATCCCTATAATATAGGTTGTTTCACCTAATTCATTCATAAATAATCTCTTGTTCATATAGTCCTAAACCGACTGTAAGAGTGGTATGCCTCTTTCAATAACAAATATTTCATAGAAATAGACTACTAGGATAATGAACTCATTCTAATTATACCTTTTGTAAACACATGTATCACATTCATTCTTAATGAAACCAAATTCTTTTATGGATTCATTAAATTGAATTTTACAAGACATAGATGCATTATTCAATCCATAAATGGATATCTAAAACTTGAATATATTCTTGGAATCACATGGAGTCACAACCCCTTCTGGTTGTGTCATATAGACATATTCATAAAGGTTCCTATTAGGGAATGTTGTTTTAACATCCATCTAAAAAATATCATAGTCATGGTAATCTTATATGGAATGTATGTCTCTTATGGATTTAAACTAAGAATCTAGAGAGAAGGTTTCATCATTGTCAATTCCATGACCCTGTTTAAACCCATTGGAGTCTAGCCTTGATTTGAAGTTACTTAAATTTCCTTCCATGTCCATATTTCATTTGAATACCCATATACATGCAATAGGCCTTATGTCAACTGGAACATCGACTAAATCCAAAACATGGTTATGATACAAGAAATCCATCTTAAAAATCATATTGTATTTCCAACTTGTGGCTTCAGATATTTTGACTGTTTCCTTGAATGATATAGGTTTATAATTTTCCAATTATAATGAGTCACCATACTCAGTGACTAGGAAACCATATCACTCAAGTTCCCTTACCTCTCTTATAATACACAGGGACCTATGGGTCTTGTTACTATACTAAGTCATGTGTATATTGTGCATTAAATGCATCTAATTAAGTCATGATCCCACTAAAATTTTTGAGTATGTGTTACCTCTCATGAAAGACAATTTGTCTGCAGAAAATAACATTATTGTATAAGGGGTTTTATAGGTAGTATCACGTTATTTGAGGCTTCTCTAATTAGAATTGTATGTTCTTGGGTCAGAGATTATTCCACAACATGTTACCCATGGAATCGTTTAAATCACGATCTTGGAAGTTTGGATATTTCTATCTGATGCAAGAATTTATTCACATTATAGAATGGGCCATTATATTGATGCATTGAATGCAGGTAATTCCTATTTATATATTTGAGTTCGAGTTTATGGATTGCATTGGATTATTTTTCATTCGATAATCCTTCACGATGTGGAGATGTTTCTTGATCTACCCATAGCGATGGGTAATGAAATAGAAGATTCATGGTATGCACATTTTTCTAGGATTATAGATGATACTGATTTAGGTTCAAAAAAAATGGACATAATGTTCTTATCTTCCGATGATGAGGAGTACGATTTAAATATTGTCAATAAATTTCTTCCAAAATTCTATTTGGAATGTGGGGTAATTGGCCATGAAATGGATTGTTGTAGGAGACTTATGGTTTGTGATTTTTGTTCATCTTGTGGGTATGATATAAATATTTGGGTGAAGAATTGACATGAATCCTTCTTAGCCAAGCCCAGGTGAATAGAATGTCTTATGTGGTGTTCTTATGAACATGCTAATAAAAATGACGAAAATGTGGCTAACCATAAGAATAAAGATGAAGCAGGGAAGACTATTGAAGAATTTTTGCATGATAATGCCATTATAGAAAAAAATTAATAGCTTGCGTGAGGGGGATGACTAGTTAATAGATTATAAAATTACAAAATACATATGAATGTTTGGAACATATTGAGATGGAAGGTGCTGCCAAAAACAAACGGAAGTTGTTTGTGGATAATGATGGGTTTCAAATAATTTAAATAAATTTGGTCTCCAAAATGAATCAACTAATGTTTCTATATAAATAAATGATCAGGAAATTTTCATTGAGGTCAAAAGATTTAAGGTTATTGATTCTATTAATGATGAGTCAAGTCATGGGTCTAAGGATATGAATACCACATAAAATGGTGAACATGATGTGACAATGCACCAAAAGACCTGGAGAAGGGTTAAGACCCAATGGTTCGTGGCCACGAATGTGGTTTAGAGGATGTTACTCTAAGGTGTGGATGAGTTGGTTCTTCTAGATCTTATAGGCTCACTCTAGAGTAGTTGGTGCTTAAGGAAAAGTATTATTCACTTTTCAGCCAGTAAACCAATCGGTTAGATTGAGAATCATCTGACATTATCAACATTCAATGTAACTCAAAACATGATTATGACGATGTTTGATATGTTGTTTCTCTAATTTTTGTGGGTGTGCCCTTGTTTTCTCTTACTCTCCTTATCATGTACATGTTATCTATTCATCAATTATAATAAATGCTCGGGATCTTTGGATCCTATATAGAACCGCTTTGATATAATTAATATTTTTTAATAATTTTATATGAGAATTAATATTAAACTATTTATTGATATATAATAATATAATTAATATTTATATTTAATTATATCATTAACTACTTTATTAGTATTATTTACATTTTTATTCAAATTAATTAATATAATCATTGTACATATATAATAATAAAATTAATTTATCATAATATAATTATTCGTAAAATAATTTATATAATATGTTATAATATAATTAGTATATTATAATATAATTAATATGTAACTATATATATTTATAAGGTGATGATATTGGTCATAACTCTAATCATGATTATAGTAACACATTAGTTGCTATTTTTTCATTTTGAACGCGTGCTTTCATTTTTTGTATAATTAATATGTAAGAATATAATTATAAATAATAAGGTGATTTTCCCCAAAACTTCTTGATATAATTAATATGAAATAATATAATTAGTAATACAATTAATATTTTGATTCATATTCTTTTATATAAATATTGTAAATATGTAATAATATAATTAATATTTATTAATAATTTTATAATATAATTAATATTGGTTTCTTCGTTAATATGCTATAATATAATTAATATTTATTCTCAATTATATTTGTAACTATATTATAATTATTATTATTTATATTTTAGTTCTTATTGAAGGACATTAATACATTATTAAAATTTATTAATTTGTAATATTATTCTGAATATGTAATAATATAGTTATTATTAATTAATATATAATAATATTAAAGAACATGTATTTTATTATAACTATAATTCATAAATAAATATATATATATATATTGGAAATGGGAAGGAGGAATGGTTCGTTGGGCATTGGAATTTTCGGTGTGGGGGAACATGCCATATGATATGGCATTTTTGGCTTCCTTAACAATGCATCTCTTCATTTAGTGATTTTTAAACCCAATTCCACAAATAAATTAAACCCAAACCCATTTTATTATATATAAAAAATAAAACAATCATGCATGGAAAAATCTTCCACTAGTTAGTGTTCTAGATTGAGGGTATGTTCGACAAAAACACTTTTCCATTTGATAGTTTAAGTAATAAACCAAAAGATTTCAAATATATAGTGAGAGAGATTATACATTCTATAAATATAAATATATCGTCAAATGTTATATTATTGATTTACAATGAAAATTTATAACTCTTTTAATATTTAATTCATTATTTTCATCAAAATCTATTATATTTTGAAAGATTATTTTATCTATGGAATCTCGTTTAATTAATTAGGTGTTTAATATTTGTAATTTGAAAATTCATTTATCAATCAAAATTCAATTTATAGAAAAAATATATATATAATAAATTTACAATAATTTTAAAAAAACATTAATTAAATTAATAATAATTAATTTATTCCGATTAGAATTTAGATTTCAATTATAAAATTAATATGAATAACATTACAAATACATAAATTTATTCGATAGATTCAATATTTTTTAATATTTAGTAAATTAAATAATAATAATTAAAAAACATGGTTGGGTACTTCCTTAGTAATTATTTTTATAAATAAAGGATTTGTATATATTTCATTTATGATATTAAAGGAATTGTGAAATGTGTGGTGAGGGAAACACATAAATGTAGAAAATAATTGAAGGATGTGAGTATATAGGGGTGGATGACATGTTTTCAAACATCAACACTTCAGTTGGGATTACTGTACCCCTCATTGTAGGATGATGATGATGAAGATGTTAAAGAGATGGAGGATTATAGTCTGAAGAAAACAGGATGTCACAAAACATACCCCATATCAGGCATTTGATTACCCTGTAATGTCTGACATTCTATGTGGTCAGTGAGTCTTGTCAAAATAGTCTTCCCTAGTGAAGGGAGGACCGTAAAACTTTTACCATTATGGGTAGTTTCCAACAAGACCCATAACTTAAGAACACTCCCCTGAGGTACCCAATGATGGAGATCCAGAATTTACACTAAATCAAGCATCGAAGCATCCTAATTGCCTCACATTGATGCGAAAAGGTTCTTGGAAACTGGACATATCCCGAATTTTATCTGACCCATTCATCGTGGTCAACGATTCTCATCAAAATAGGCTTCTCTAGTGATGGAAGTATCACAAAATTCTTATCATGAAATGTAGTTTTTACTAGTCCCCTTCAGCTATAAATACACACTTATGTTACCCAAGTAGATCCCAACTGTACCCCAACTTGGAGATCAGTGCAGCGTACACCCCCAATCAGATAAGGTTCCATTAAGAAAATCAGAGACTGAAGTGAGCCGGACCATCCAAACAAGAAAATGATTCTCATCCATTGAGTCTTCATTGGTTGAACAATTAATGAATAATGTTTATTATTCCCCGGTTGGGATGACCAGCAACCTAGGCTGGTAGCTGTCAGTGACTTTAAGACATAGGGGTATCGCAGTGTGGTGGAAAGATATTAGGAGGCGATGAGGATGGGATACCAGCGTATGTGAGGTGTTCCATCCAGATGTAGCATGCAAATGGTGAGGAATGGTGGTCCAAAAAATTAATGGTGATGTTAGTGTTGGGGTATTGGTAGGGGTGTGGTGATAACATAGGCAGTGGTGGCCTTCTTCGGGAAACACAGTGAATAATAGAAGGGTCGAAGAGGAGTTGAGTAGCGGGGTATGTGGGAGGGATGAGAGCTGTCATCGAAACATCACTATTAATAATATTAAATTTTAATTAATATGTAAAAAATATAATAAACATGGAATAATATAATAAATATGTACTAATATAATTACTCTGTGATGATTCTGGTCAGAACTCTTATCATGATGACAGTGATGCTTGAGTTTCTATTTTTTATTCTTGGATATGGGAAGGACTATTGGTATAATTAATATGTAATTATATAATTAGTAATAATAGGGCTCTTGGCTCTGAGCCTTCTTGTTATAATTAATATTAATTCATACTAACAAGGTTCAGGGTCAAACCCATTATTATAAAAATAAAGAAAAATAAATAGTACACGAAATAATAAGGGAAAGCCCAAACATAAAAATAAAAACATCAACCTCAGTGTCACCATAATCAAGATTATAATTAGGATAAGACACACTCACATCATCCATAGACCCCAAATTATTCTAATTATATTTTTAGCTACTTTATTATTATTATTATTTACATTTGTATTATTATTGAATTTCATTAATCGAATTTTTAATATTTATTAATATTTAATAATATTATTAATATATAATAATATAATTATTATTAATTAATATTGAAAAATTGAAAATGTTCTAAAAAATAAGCGACAGTGACACTGAAAATGAGGCAGATGGAATCACGAGTTCTCCTCAGACCAAACCATTGAATCTAGCGTTTTAGTATAGTAGAGATTTCTTCTCAATTGGCTATTCTGTTTCTTGTGCACAATCAATTTGACTCCAATAACTTTGTTGGTTGTACTTCAAATCATCGTAATCATATAGAGGTGATGACATTGACACATGCTGGTTTTCAGGTTTGCAGCCTCTCTAACGGTTTTGTGGATGCCACTTCACTCAATGCTGGTAAGGTGTTGTTCTCTGCCCCTAATCAAAACAACATATCTCTTCTCAATGTATCAGTTGGTTGTATCTGCCCGAAAGGTAGCAACACATATGTTATGGTTGATCCCATGGAAGTATCCAAGCATCTGAAAATTGTGGAGTTATCGATTCATGGATGTATTATATTTCCTGAAGGATCATTGTCATGGAATGTCGAGGATTTGTTTTCAAATTTTTCGATCATTTTGGGTTTCAAGTACTAGAGATGCATCTCTCTAGGGAGGGAGTTCATCCATTTACTACTTCCTTCGATGGATCTTAAGCTGAGGTCATGTCGATTTGCATCGATATGACTCAAAATAGGATTTCTTCATAACCAAAAATGGGATTGTTTTATAAATACTCTCGAGGTAGTCCATTCTTCATTATAGGAATGGGATAATGAAGTTGGATTGAATTGGTTTCTTTGGAACCTCAGAATTCTCTAAGACAATGTGATATTAATTAGGGTGCCATTAAATTAGGACAAAGAGGGATAAATTTCTTTGGTTAGGAACATTAATTGATTTCTAGATGCAGTTGATTTGACCATTGTCTTATTTGACCCTGTTTTTCTTGCCACTAAGGATGATGAAATTAAATTGGAAATTGATTATGAAAAAAGGAAAAAAAATCCAACTATAAGAATATTAGTAATGAGGTTATGAACTACATGAAATTGGGTGGAGTGACTATTGTAGGATTTAAATAATGATGTAGTTTCTCAATATACAAGATGGGGGTGAATTGTACAATTTAAAAAATTACTTTAACAAAGGATAGATCTACATTTAAAATAATTAATCTATGAAAATTCACAATTCCTCTAAAACCAAATGAAAAACTCAGAAAGATAAAGGAAGATATAAACATCATGTCATATGTACTTGCTTATAACTAAAAAGAGATTTTGAAAGTAGGTTCCGGAAATATGGTTCCGGAAATATGGTTCCAGAAATTGAAACATAACAAAAGATTACAATATGAGATTCTACTTTAATGTGTATAGTATCTAAATGAAATAGAGTACAAGTAAGGAAGTATAATATATTTATACTTTCCTTATAATACAAAATGCAGCGGAAACAAACAATTAGTAAAACTAAAAGTAACAAGATATAAGTCTTTTAACCCAAAGGGAAGGGTATCCAACAACCTTGGATAAAGGTATCTTGATTTATACATTCACGCAAGTCTGTCTTACCCACACCAGGGTAAGCCCTCGATACGAAGATCGAAGTCTCTGTCTTGTTATCCCTGCAAGCCCTCAAATTCAAGGTAGTTGGAAACCTCTGTCTTCCTCAGTAAGGAAGCCCTCGATCTTCAAGGTAGTCGGAACCTCTGTCTTCCTATCCCCGGATGTCCTCGAATGTAATCACCATGTTTCGGAGTCGCACGAAGCATTGAGAGTTAATAAGAGCCTCTCTCTCTAGAAATCACTTCAACAGCATGTATGCACAATGTAGAAGAAGTTATTCATCAGCCAGCCCTAAGATCTTCCAAATGATCTCCTATTTATAGGCAATTTCGTCCTCCTTTCCAACGGTCATATTTTTCCTTCAAAATTGGAGGGACCTGTACATGTGTAACTTAACCAATGGTTAGTTTATAACAGAATAGATAACATCGTTTTATAACAAAACAAGTGAAACAGAAAGTACGACACTGTTTATATTCTAACTCAAAAGTTTGGAGTGGAGGTTCGGAGTGTAATCAAAAATGTTTTGTCGGAGTCTAAATAAATTTGGAGTGTATAAAACAAAGATGATCAGATTCTGTTTAATAGGTGAATTTGGTGTGAGAATTCGGAATGAGAATTTTTCAATAGAATTCGTAATGAGAATTCATCATCGTAATTCTTAATGAGAATTTGTATCCAGAATTTGGAGTGGAACTTTATCAGAGTTCGTATCTGGAATTCTGAATGAATCTTCATTGCAGTTCTCATTTGGAATATGGTACTTAAAACAGAATTTTTCATATCAATGTTTAAAATGATTCTGAGAATATTGAAATGAATCCGAAACTTATACTTATGAAATATATGAATGAAAATATGATAAGGAAAATTTATCTTACAAAATTAATCGTCCTTATAAAATCAATTTTCCTTATAAAAGTTATTTTCCTTATAGAAAGGTGTTTGTGATTTTAAAAACAAGATGGAATGGAAAATTTATAAGGAAAACCTTATTGACTCCACAACTATGTCTCCAAAAATAACAGCATGATAAGTCCCCTCTATGGTGGATGCAAGAAAGAGGAGTCAAATATGTAATGAGAGTGGATTTGACCACTTGGATGATCCTACTATTATTCCTAATGATGTATGTCATGGTGATAGGCTGATGGATGAAGACAGAAAACATTTTAGATCATGGTATGAGATACTAGAGGGCCAGAATGTGGGTGATCACTCTGTTTAGATGATTGACATTGTTGTGGTACCATTCGTCGGTGCCTTGTGAGGCTAGGGGTTTCATCACGTAGAATCAACAGTTCAGATGGTAGAATTGTGATTGAATAAATTGATAACCAGTAAATCGATGAGGATGAAATTCAAGGGTCAAATGATGAAATCATACAGCAAGAACAAATGATTATGGGGAGGTCCTACAAGGTGATGTTAACTGTACTGGATGCAGAGGGCTGTTGATTGGTATGGAATCAGAAATTGAGATTAAAGGAGTCTCATCAACCTCTGCTAGTTTTATCTATATCAAAAAATACATTGGACGATATGGCATTTGAAAGCGTTTCTCCCACATCTAATGGAAACGATACACTTCTAGATAATGAGTTTATTAATATTCAAATAGTCATACTTATCATGGATGTTTTGGAGTTTGTGGAGGGTTTTATGTCATAGTTTTGAACATTATCTCATGAATCCGACCCGCCAACCAAGACATAGTGGGGAGACCGATATCCTATGGGGAGGGTAAATATCACCAGAACATGGGATCTAGGGGTGGCCATAGGAAAATACTATATGTTTCATTATGGTCATACAAGGTCATGTTTATTTGAACCTCTTGTTTTACTTTTTTGTTTTCCTAATAAATATGGAGTCATGGGTGTTTACCATGGATTTTCCTTTTGAATAATATGTAATAATATATAAAAATGTGTATTTATTTATAATTTAAAATATATAAATATATATATATATATTGTAAATTGGGTAGAGGAATGGGGGGTGGGTTTTTGGAATTGGGGGTGTGGGGGGAAACCCCACATGATGTGGCATTTGTGCCTACCTTTACATAGTGCCACTTCATTTGATGTTTTAAACCCATTTACCAAATTAAATGAATACTGAAACCCATTTTATTATATATAAAAAATAAAATAACCTCCATTGAAAATTTGTCCACATGGTAGTTTTCTAGATTTGGGGTAGGATCAATTTTTTCTGTTTATGAGTGGTTAAATAAAATACCGAAATAGTAAAAAATATATAGAGAGAGAAAATAAATGGATTATAAATGATAATATGAGTCAAATGCTATATTTTTTATTAAAACCAACATTTATAACCAATTTATTTTTTAACAAAATATTTTAATCCAATTCTACAATAATTTGAAATATTATTTTAACTAACCAAACTCTAATAATTAAGGTATTTTTTATTATTTTTAATTAGTAAATTTATTTATAAATATAATAGAGAATTATATTAAAAAAATGAATATATTTCACAATTTTATTAAAATTTTAAAATAATTCATCATTAAATTATTATTAATTAATTTAATCAGATTATAATTTAGATTTCATTTAAAAATTTAATATGATTAACATTTAAATTACAGAAATAAATTTGATTTTTTGACTATTTTTTAATATTCATTTAATAAATTAATAATAATTAAAAAATATGGTTGGGTACTTCATTATAAATTCTTGTTATAATTGAATAATTTGAATATCTTCAATTTAGACCTATTAAACAATGCATGGAATGTTTGGTGAGGTAATGACATTAATAATACAAAGCAATTAGAGGATGCGATTATATTAGTGTGGTGGCCATGTTTTCATATTATCACCCTTCCACTAGGACTAGTTTACCTCTCTATGTAGGAAAATGATGATGATGAAGTTAATTAGATGGATGATTTTAGTTCAATGAAAATAATATGTCACCAAACATACCTCAACCTCGGTAATCAAGAACCATGTGATGCCTGACATTCTATGTTGTCGGTGATTCTTGTGAAAAGTGGCCTCTCCAATGAAGGGAGTATCAGACAACACTTATCATGAGGGGCAGTTTCCACCAGTCCCCTTCACTAGTGAACACTCCCACGAGGTACCCATGCAGGGAGATCTCCAACGTAACCCAACTTCGGCACTGGATCACCAAGGTGTTCCAAACATTGATACAACAAGGTTCTTGGAAACCGGCCATATTTTAGATTGTAGGCGACCCATTCGACTTGAATGACGATTCTCCTCAAAAGTGGAATCTATATTGAAGTAAGTATCACAAAAATATTATCTTTATGGGTAGTTTTATGCAATCCCCTTCGCTTGGGAAAACTATCTTGGGATTCCCAAGGAGATCCATAATGTACACCAACTTCGGGAACAGAGTAGGTTACACCTCCCATCAAATCAGTCTACATTAAGAACCACATATATGATAGTTAGCCAACCCATAATTCCATTTATAAGTTTATCATCCCCACAATACTACATATAGTTCTTTTATCAGTGCCGTAAATAACCATTATAATTAGTGAAGATAGGGTCCCCATTAACAGTGATAAAAAAGAGTTGACGAAGGTCCGCCTTTTATCAGCGCTATTTTAGCACAGATAAAGGAAACATTTTATAATCAGTTGAAATAGTGATGATAAAGGACAATAATCTTATGATGTGTTGTTTATATAACATCACACCCACCAAAATCACCTACAGATATAAATTATACACCCACAAGTTGCATCTTCACAACACACACACACCACTTACAGAAAATAGCACATGCACAACACACACAAGAACAAAGTATTTCACAAAATGGATTAGAAAACAATGCTATATAAATTTCAAAAAGTGTTTTATATAATTACATTTTCAATTATACTATAATTAGTAAAAAAACATTAATGTTTCATCATTTTATATTTGTGATCCCCTCTCAGAAATGTCAGCTCATAGTATTAGTTGCTGAAAAAACCATCCCAACTCAAGTAAATGGTTAATCCTATATAAGAAAACAAATATTATGATAGTTATAATATAAGTAAATAAATTAAGCATTAATATGAATGATTACATTATTAAAATGTCAATTTTAAATAAAAAATACACAATTGGAGATATACATGTCACACTGTGCTTTTTTTTGTGGTGTGGTTGATTTCTACACATCACAAATGAGATATGGATCATTGTCCTAAAATATCAAAATACACTAAATGGGTTTTCATTGTTTTGAGTATGTCTTCTTTTTAATATCAAATTTAAATGAAATATTTGGATTTATTCCGGTCACAAAATTCGTCAGATTTTGGTGTGGTTGATTCATACAAGTAACAAATGACTCATGGAACGTTGTTCTAAAGTGTCAAAGCAATCCAAATTTAATTTATTGATTTTTAGTATGATAGTTACATTTTTAACTAAAATATCATTTCAAATAAAAAACACACATTTTGAGTCATACCAGTCACATTGTGCGTCAGATTGAGGTCAAACTACTTCATACATGTCACAAATGAATTACAAATCTCTCTCTTAAATCAAGAAAATTATAAGAGTGTGTTTTATTGGTTTTCTATGAGTGAAACATTTTGAGAAAAAATAACAATTTGAAACTGATAAATGACACTTCTAGTTAGACTAGTCACACCATGCATCATATTTAGGTTTTGTTGCTACTTACAGATCATAAAAAGGCCTATGTATCATTGTATTAAATTTTCATCATAATTTGAATGCATTTTCATGGTTCCCAGTATGTCACTTATTCGTTTTTACATACATTAATGTAAATTTTAAATAAAAACACATTTGGATTTATAAAAATCACATTGTTCATCATATTAATGTCTGTTTGATTCCTACATGTCACAAATAACTCATGGAGCATTTTTCTATGGCCTCAAAACAATCCAAATGTGTTTTCTCGGTTTTCAGTATGATAGATGTGTTTTTTCCTCAAATATCAATTCAAACCAAAAAATATATTGTTTTGTCATAACAGACATATTGTGCATCGATTTGATCTAATACTACTTCAAAAACATCCAAAAGGTCTTAAGATCACCTATCCTAAATTATAAAGACAATCGGAATGCATATACATGGTTTCTAGTGAGTGACATATTTTGAGCTAAAATATAAATTTCAAACTAATAACATACACTATAAGTCATAGATGTCAGAACATGCATTTTTATTGTGGTTTGATTGATTCCTACACATCAAAAATGAATCATGGATCATTTTACAAATGTATCAATGCAAAATAAATGTGTTTTCTTTGCTTTCATTATGTTAGTTGTTCTATTTTGCTTAAATTATTTTCACTAATAAATGGAAAGAAACATTTGGATTTATAAAGGTTAGATCATGCATTGTATTGAAGAGGGGTTGAATCATACACATCAAATTTGAGTCATGAATTGTTTTCATAAAATATGAAAACAACCTGAATGAGATTTCATAGTTTTTAGTAAACCACTTGTGATTTTTACTAAAATTAATGTAACATTTAAATAAAAATAGACACATTGAGTCATACCATATTCAATGAGTGATGTATTGAGGTATTTTTGTTTCCAAAACATTAAAAATGACATATATATTGTTTTCTTAATGTATCAAATTAACTTGTATTAATTTACTCAGTTTTTAGTATGTCTCTATTGTTTTTTTTTACAAAAATTTCATTTCAAATTAGAAAAACACATTTTGAGTCATACTAATCGCATAGTGTGTTGGTTTGAAATGAGACTAGTTCATACACGTCATAAAGAATTTATGAATAATTGTCCTAAATTACAAAGAATGTTTGAATGAGGTTTTTTTGTTTTTATTGAGTGACACATTTTGAGCTAAAATGTCAATTTTAAACTAATAACATATAATTTTAGTCATATCGTATACATTGTTCATCTGATTGAGGTGTCGTTAATTCATACACATCAAAAATTAATGATGTATCATTTTCCTAAATTATCAAAACCATCTGAATTTGTTTTCTCAGTTTTCAGTATGTCACATTTTCATATATTCTAAATTTATTATTAATTTAATATAAAAACACACACCTAATGTCATAACATTCTCACCATGCATCATATTAAGGTGTGGTTGATTCTTACATGTCACAAATTACCTATGGATCATTTTCCTAAAGTATCAAATATATAATAATGTGGTTGATTATTTTTCAGTATGTCCCATGTTCTTTTTAAAAATAATATTGACAATTTTAAATAAAAATAGAAATTTTGAGTAATATCGATCACATCATCTTTCTATTTGTGTACATTCTTCCATCAGGAATACATTCCATTTATTTTTTTAAAAATAAATATTATCTAGTGAATAAGAGTCTTTTCTATAATCATGGTTGTACTAAAAAATTATAAATACACAGAGGATTAATAAATATTTAAAATTAAATATTAAGTAACTACATAAATAAATCATTAGGGATGCAAGTTTGATGACAAAATACAAATGATTTATTAATTTTATGAACTTAATAATCATATTCATTATCATTTGTTTATTTCAGATACTGCAAAAACATTGATAAAAATATGTAATTTTTTAAATGAGATGGGATATTGAAATTCTATTAAATATACCCAGATTTGTATCCAATCATAGTACATATGATGTTCATTTTCCTTTAACCATGTCCTTATCACATGATGTATTTGATATTCACACACCGCTCAATCTTTACCAAATCCTCATTAATAGATAATATAAACTATATAACTAGATGTTTAATTCTAAAATTTTGGATGTAGTGTATAAAAAATTCATAAAATCCTTCATGTGAGTTTGGTTTTTTGGATATACATGCAGTGAATCTAGGAAATTAATCCCTAGTGTATCCAAATTGACTGCAATGAGCATCTAATTCTACCTAATAACACCAAAAAGAATAAGTAATGAATGAAATTTTAGTATATTTGATATGATTATATTGCAGAGTTTTACCCCTCTATCATTAGTATTATGAAGAGTTTGTCATCCGTAATGTTTCAATTAAATGATTTAACTAGGTCTTCTTCTATTTCACCCACATTCATGGATTCTATATCTTTTTTTCTATAGAGGTGACATGAGGACTAAAGCGTCCAATTTTTTGTTCACGGGGAAATCCCTTGAATATATTTTCATATATACACCTACGAAAAATTTGTAATATATTTAGTCATAATTATTATAGTATATCAGTTTTTGGAAAATGAAATCATGAAAACCTTCCACATGTATACATTTACATCTGAACCTCCTAAATAATAATACTCTTGGATTTCATTACATTATCAACCCTAAAAAAACATGGATCTTCCCCTTTGTACATTTTTTCCACAAAAATAGTTGTGTGAGTACCACTATCAATCAATTTATTATTCACATGAACATGTGAGTCATTCTTTATTTTTACCATCATCTATGGGTCTTTTTGTAAGAAAATTCATTAGTTCAGACCTATTTTCATTTAATGTTAATGGTTTATCTTGAAAAATAAATTATAAATTGATACCTCCTTGTTGAAAAGATTTTTTTAAAGATTTGACGACCATGCGATGAATGATATTGTTCAACCATATGAATATCTTAGTCATCAATTGGAATAGGAATATCAGTTTTAAATAGGTGATGTGGTTGGGATACCAGCGTATGCGGGCTGGTCCATCGTAAAGTATTATATAGACGATGAGGAAGGAATATTTATGCAATTTACTGTGATTTGTCTGTTGGAACGGTGGTAGGGGTGCAATGAAAGCATAGGCAGAATGAGCCATCAATGGGCGACACATTGAAGAGGAGTAGGATTGATGGGACGTTGACCAGCAAGGTATGCATGTAGGATGAGCGTTGTTAACGACTTTAGAGAATGTGTGATGCGCGAAAGTGGAACATGATGACATTGGGTCTCTAGGGAGGATGAATCATATAGTGTTATTTAGTGACTCATTTTTCACAGTTCAACACATGTGGGATATCGTATAATTTTTATTGGGATTACTAATACCTTATAATGGGTATAAGAATTTTATTTTTCAATTATTTCCATCAATAAAACAAAGATCCCCCCTTACCTATAAAATTCCCCATAATCATATAATACCTTTAGTTTATTGGATTTTAAAACCATTTATTTTTCTAAATAAAATAAAATTTTAATTTGAAAAAATATTTTATTCTATTTAATAAAAGATAAAATATTTTATTATTTCAGAAAAAATGGTTTTTATTAATTTGAATAATATTCATAATTTTTCAATAATATTATTAATTACATGGAATATTTTTTAAAAAATAATAAATAAATCTTTTGAGTCATATTAAATTGTTATATTTTCTTCAACGAAATTACATATCGCTATATTTTTAAAAAAGTAGTTTTATTATTTAATAGGAAAATAAAAAATAAATGTTATATATATATATATTAATTATATGAGAAAAAAATAATAGGTTATGTACTTTTAAACAAGAACTATTCTATGCATGAGATTATAAATTTTTTTTAATCCTGAATTTTATTTCTTGTGGAATTGGCCGTAGAATTTTAAGTGGTTGTTTCACAAGTATTTCACATATAAATATATCTAAATTTATAAAATTATAATGATATATTTTTATAAATAGATTTATAATTATATTTATTATATATATTTATACAAATAAATTAATATTTATTAAAATATATTTATAAATTTAAAAATTTATAATTATATTTATTTATATATAAACTCTGAATGGCCTGAAGGCTTATAGAATAATATAATTATTATTTATATTGAATTTTTTAACTACTTTATTAGTATTATTTACATTTATATTCATATATATTAATATAATTATTGATATTTTGTAATATTATAATTAATTTTTTTGTATATATAATAATATAATTAATACTTTTAATATGTAATAATAAGTTAATATATAATAATATAGTTACTAATATAATAATATAATCAATATGTAATAAAATAATTAATATATAATAATATAATTAATATGTAACAAATATAATTACAACAAAACATATAAGTGCAACATAAAAAACCTCTTAGGGCATGTCATAGGCCCCTGAGGGATAACCCAAAAATTTTTTGATGGCCCGAAGGCCCTATTGAAATAAAGTACTATTATTTATATTACTATTTATATTTTAGTTATATTTTAATTTCATGAGTTAAATTATTTGGACATTCCTACGTCATCGCCTTTCTGTAGAAATTCTCTCCCACCTGGATTTGAACCAGGTCTGATACAACCCTAGTGATGCAAGTGGTATGATTTGGGCATGTCGTAGGCAGTGGAATCAACCAGTTGTGAAGAAAATAAATTATTGCATATGCTGGGAAACTAGGGTACATAATTTCTTATGGAATCAATGTCTGTGGGGCCTTTGATCTATAAAAAATTTGTTGGGGGGTCAGTTATCCCTTGGGGGGCTATAACATTCCCTATCAAGTTTTCTGTGTTACATTTATATGTTTAGTTGTAATTGTACCCCTAAGCACCCATAATATATATAATTTTCAGTTATATAATTAATATGAAATAATATAATTAATAATTAATAATATAATTAGTATGTAATAATATAATTTATAGTTTTAGTCATATTTATCAACATAATTATTATAAATTTTTAATAATATATTTAAATTTTATAAATATATTTTAATAATTACATAATAATAAATATATATATTTATATAATTTTATATATTTATTGATATTGGGAAATTGAAGTTCGTATAAATGTGAATTTGAGTCAAATATTAGATTATTGATTTGAAATCACCAATTATAACACCTTTATTTTTTAACTCATTATTTTAATCTAATTATATATTATCTCGAAATATAATTTTAACTACCCAAGCATGTTTAATCAATGAGATATTTTTTATTTCTAATTTAGAAATTTATTTATCACTCTAAAATCAATTGATATAAAAAAATATTTCATAATTTTATTCAAATTTTAAAATAAATCATCATTAAATTATCAATAAATAATTTAATCCCACTTAATTTATATTTCATTTATAAATTGAATATTAAAAATATTAAAAATACATAAAAAATCTGATAGTTTTACATTTTTTTAATATCGACTTAATGAATTTATATTAATTAAATATATAAAGTTGGGTAATTCCATATTAATTATTGTTATAAATAAATGATTACAATATCTAGAATTTATAGCTATTAAATGATGTAAGGATTGTTTGGATAGGGAAAGGCATAAAAATATTAAACAATGAGTGGATTTCAGTATTTAAGGGTGGTGGCCCTATTTTCAAACATGCACCCTTCCTCTGGGATTCTTGTACCACTCCTTCTTGGATGATGATAATGAAGATGTTAAAGACATGGATTATTGTAGTCCGACAAAACTGGATGTCACCCAACATACACCGACCCGAACATCCGTGAATCATGCAATGAAAGAAATTCAATGTGGTCAGTGATTCTCATCAAAAGCGACTTCTAAATTAAAGGGAGTATCACAAATCTCTTACCATGAGTGTTAGTTCCGAGTATTCCACATCACCTGGGAACAAACCCCCGAAGTACCCATGCAATTAGATCATGAACGTACCCCAAGTTCGACAATATATCTCCCTACTATGCCTGCAATTGATGCGGGATGGTTCTTGGAAATTGGACATATACTAGATTTTAGCCAACCCTTTCATCATGGATTGTGATTATCGTCAAAATTAGATTATCCAGTGAAGGATGTATCAGAAAACACTTATCATGATGGGCAGTTTCTAGCCATCAACTTCACCTGGGACCACTCACTTGGGTTACCTAACGATATCCTAAACATACCCCAAATTGGGGACTACAGTGTTGGGGATTTGAGCCGGAAGCAACAAGCACATAATGTTCTCTGTAAGATCCCCCATGACATTGGTGTTCGGAACTGGGATTTCTAGGAACCCTATCTATCTCACAGAGTTGTCATTTCATATCATTCCTGTCCTCTAAAGGTCTTTATTTCTTACAACAAAGAAAATCACACGACTAGGAAACTTGCATGCAAACACAAGGTTTAAAAAAATGCACAGTGAGATTATGTGGTTGTGACTTCTTTCCTACATCTATAGGATATTGAAAACATCACAATCATTCAATGGGAAGAAATTTCTTGGTTAAAACTATATACATCATTCGAAAATCTATCAATATCAACATAAGATGTTATACCAACAACGTTCAGTTGTTTCATCTTTGGGCTCCCTCCTACCGGTCTCCGCCCATGCGAGTCTCAACCTCCGCCTTTGGATTTGTGGCCATTGGATATTTGTGTGTTCCCATGTTGTCTTCCCTAGAAGGGGAGACACACTTCTATTTGTTAGGCCACATCTTCCACTCATAAGTTGTACGCATCAAATTTCACCGCATCCATTTATATAGACTCCAAGTCCAAATCTCAAAATATGTATTCAACATTAATTTTTCAATCCATTAATATTGAGAATTAACTATCCTTTATTTTTGGGAGAAAATACTCGATTAATTTTGAGAATAAATATCTTCATTAATGATTTTCTATCTCTCTAATAAATGGGTTGGACCCAAATCAATTTTTTCTTGAGAATTGATTTTGTTGGTTGAGCCAAACAATCCATCACTATAAGACTACTATAATGCTCTCCCTAATGTTGGAATTGGTCCAACTTCTATTAACCATTTGTTATCATTTAGTATAATATTTTGGGAGGTGTTTATCAATATTTTCAATAGATACTCTCTTGTGTGTTTACTCCGGGAAATTGAGATAGAGAGAGATAGATTTTTCACCCACATTTTACCATAGTGAAATCCTTCTATTTGACTGTGGGTTTTTACCCCTTTCATTTGGTGGTTTTTCCACGTTATATCTGATTTTCATTAATTTCCACACTTTTTCACATTATTTATATCTCAAAATTATCACTGAATTTATTGGTAGTCATTTACAATCCTAACAAGGAGGAGTGTGCACCTCTTAACTCGGAGATCAGATCAGCGCACACCTCCCATCAGATCATACTCTGTTAAGAACATCATAGATGCATAAATTCTAACCCATCCTTCCATGTAAATGATTATAATTTATATAGGCTTCTCTAGTGGAATGATTATGGATGAATGTTTATATTGAGTGGTTTTGGATGACAGACGACCTTTGCTAGTTCCTATCAGTGAATCTGAGCCACAAAGGGATCATGGAGGAGATGGTGAGGTATCTAGAGGTGACTCGATTGGGATATCAATGTAGGCATGAAGGTCCATCCTGATGTAGCATGTATATGATAAGGATTGACGATTCAATAGACTGATCATGATGGTACTTCCGACTAGGAGGTAGGTGTGCAGTTAAAACAAAAGCTATAATATCCTTCATCAAGGGACACACTGAAGCAGAGTAGGGCCAATGGGGCCTAGAGTGGTGGGGTATAAGGGAAGGATGAGCGTCGTGGACAACTATGGAGAACGGGTCATGCACTAAAGTGGAGTAGGGTGAAATTGGGTCTATATGGAAGATGAGTCATCTAGTGTGATATAGTGTAGTACGGTTCACAATTTAATACATGTGGGTTAGGGCTAGTTTGTGTAATTAGCCAAGATTTCGTAGTACATTATTTCTTCAATGTAATTCAACAACTTCCACTACACGCAACATCGAGTTCAAGCGCATCAAGGCTTACCAAACAAGCCGTTCAAAAGAGTTTATAAATAGTATTTACAAAATTTTGAATTTTATATAATACCTATAATTTTAGAATCTATATAATGAGTTTATTAGACATAATATAAGAACAAATTAATTTTTATTCTGAAAAATGAAGAATTTTTAAAAAAAATCAATTTTACCTCCTTTTAATTGGGAACCCATTTATAATAAAATATTTGACACTTTTCTATATTAAATTTGACCAAATAAATTTATTATTTAGAATCAGGACATAAAAATTTTGTTATGATGAATTTTTTATGTTTTTCTGATAGCATTTATATTTTGGTGAATAATGAAAAATACAAAATTTTAACTAAAAAACCTTTTTAATAAAAATAATTTATAGTGTTTAATTATACATTTGAGAGGTTTTAATGTATAATTAGATTATAGTTTTACCATTTAATTAAATATTGTTCATTGGGAGTACATTTACTTTGAAATTTCACATAAACAAGTGTCAATATTTTGATAGTTATTATTTCTTAAAAACCCACTTTAGGGTTCTGACAACGAGAATTATTTCTAAATTAATTAATGCAACATTTTTGTTTTTTATTTGGTAAAATATACATCATTTTTGGATTTCGAATATCGAAATTATCCTAGGCTTAATATTAGGTATTTTTCTAAAAGCATTCAGTTTTTTATGAATAGTGAAAAACACTGAGTTATTAGTTAAAACAGTATTTTTATTTAAATAATTATTTATTTTATTTAAATTTATATTAGGAAAAAATAGATATATAATACCTATATATGTTCAATTAAATTCAATAGATTCAACTTTTATTATGTTTAGATATATAAAATTTTATTGAATTTTTACTATCTTTTACCCACCTCCTAGGAGCTTTTAAAAATTTGCATAAAACATAATTTTACTGCTTCTATGAATTTAATATCAAAAATCCCTGAGACAAGGTTTATATCAGTAAGTAAAATTTGGTTCAATGAGATGCAAATAATTTTTGGTGAATAGTATCTTTTTACTTTTATTTACCACGGTTAAAAGTAAATGGGGTATTTAAGGGTAAAAATGATATAAATATTACCCTAACAAATGTCTTAATTCAATTGGATAAGTTTAATTCGACCAAAAACAACCTTAGTAATAAAATATTCACCTCTTTGGTCCAGTTTGATTAGATTTGAAAATTTATTATTATTTAATTCAAAGAATATTTAAAAGAGATAAAATTAAAGTTGAATAACAAAAACTATTTTAATATAGGGTTATACATAAGATAAATTCTATTACAAATATTAATTAGAATGATAAAAATATTTCCAACATAATTATATTTTATTTATTCTTTTTAGACATTAAATAATTTAATTTATTTATGACACAATGGTGATGAAGTAATTATCATTTTAATGAAATATTAAAATAATTTATATTATAAATACCCAAATAAATATAATTTCACTCTTTGTGTAAATTACCATAATTTTGAGGTTAATATGACATGTTATGATTTATTTAATTTAGTTTTTTCGAAGTAATCATTCTGTTATGATTTTCACGAAAATCAATTTTCCCAATAGTGTCAAAATTGACATAAAAGAGTTTTTAAAACAAATATTATATTTTTAATTGATGTTCTATTTATAAAAATATAAGGTTATTCCAAGAGACTTATATAATGATAGATGTATCATTAATGAACCAATTTGGGTTCTCTTGGAAGTTTATAGTAATTTTATTAACCATATAATTTAAAAATACAAAGAGACATGGTAAATGTCAATCTAATTAACGAAGAATTAAAATTAAAAGAAAAGTTTAATATAGTTCCCCAAACCTATCTAAAACTTCTTTTTGGGTTGTTTGCGACCAATAATTACCTTATCCTCGATATAATCCACTTTGGAGCAATTAGAAACCGAAAATTAATTTTTTATAAAATAATATTTGACTTTTTTGTTAAGGTGACCTCACCCCTCTTATAAAATGGAACTCCCCCTTTTCTTTAATTCACTATTTAAAATCCATTTGGATAGGCCAATACCTGCCCAAATACACTCTAAAATTTCCTATTTTAAACATAGAGGCCTTTTTTTGATCAGAAATCCAACCTATGGTTACCTTTTGATAAATTCAAAATAAAGAACCCGAAGAAGAGGTAATGATTTCACCACCCTCTTTCAAATTCTTTTCTTCTTCCACTTATTCATTATTCATTATTTCCATTATAAAATAATTACTCCAGTATCTTATATATACTGTGATGTTATTATAAATATGGCACAACTATATTCATTATTCTATCCATCCTATGAATGATAATTTCAGCATCTGTGCGTACGTACGGAATACCGTCTCCATATCGTGCTGTAATTTGTTATTCAACACTATGTTATTTGTGTGAGCAAAATGATGAGTAATATGTGTATAAATAATTAAAATAACATGATAATTTCTCTGTAAAATTAATTTACCATCCAATTCCACACCATTATGGTAATGATATTGTCACTTGTTCGTACGTACGGATTACCGTATCCATGACATGATGTAATTCTTTTCCACATTCACCATTCATCGATGATTATAAATAATTATATATATTACTAATACGTATGTAACATATGAAAGAATAATTCTACTGGATATATATATATATATATATATATATATATATGTACTTAGATGTATCTTATTCACTTACTTCCGTTTAAAACGATATTAAAACAGAAACAGAGTTTATGCGTACGTACGGCATACTGTCTCCATAAACTGTGTTTTCCATTTCATATATCTATATATTATGAATATTTACAGTCTAAATATATATGATATATAAATCAAGGTTTATATTCTGGAATCATTTAATTCAGGACATAAATGATACGGTCAAGAATAACAAGTTAAAAAATGTATGATAAAGAAAACAATTATTACATGACACATTAATTCAACATAAAAATCAGTATTAAATGGATAGTATAAATTCATAAATGAATCATGTATTATATAATAAATATTAATATAGTTCTTTTATAATTTAATAACATACAATGGTCATTATACATGATTTTAAATGTACCCTCGACCAAAGGAAAGTGCATAGTAAGGGTTATTTCCTCAATATCATTATTATACAAGATTGTTCATTTTGTATGTATTTTCTTGGACATACATATCATCAATGACCATATTTCATAAAAAATTTCAAAAGGAATCTTTTACGGTTTTATGGGAGGGTCTATTTAACAAAATCATCATTTTAAATGTTTTAAAGATTTATGTTTCTAAACCCTTTTAATTAATGTAAATATTTACAAAATGATTTGAAGGATTTATTTATATGGACATGAATGTTTTAAAATGATAATTATTTCCAATATATTCAATGTGGTATGAGAAAATGTGATTCAAAAATCTCTTCTAAATGAATTCCTTTATAAATTGTGAAACATTTAAATTATTTCATGAAAAGGGGGTATTTCTCTCAGAGCATTTTACTGATCATTTTCATCTAATTAAGCATCATTTGATGGATTTTAAAATTGATTTAAGTTGAGTTATTGTGATACAGTTATACATATTGTAATGAACGATTTATGCTATTTTTGATGGTGAATGTGCTATTTTTATAACATTCATGGTTTATCGATTAATTATTGAAATTTTTTATGCTAGATTTAATATAAATGTTTATGTAATGTTAAAACCTTTTCATATGAGGAATAAATTGGATGTAGTAAGTGATGGGTGGAGCCCTCTATAGCTCCTAGATGCATCAGTAGGTCTCATGAGACAAACTAGTGTCTTGTCACAAGTATTTGGAAAAAAAATTATTTGTAGTCTTAGAACGAGGCCTTGACTATGTGGTTATGAATGTTTGGCATTATGCATTCCCTCAATATGTAATTAGATATTAAATGTGATTATTTGACTAGTATAATATCTATTTGAATTTTATATGGTAATGTTTGATTTATTTTTTCCATATTATGTTCATGTTTATGTTTAAAATAGCTATGGGTTTTATTACACATCTTGCCTTAAATGATTATACCTTCTGCTAAATTATTTACCCTTACTGAGCATCTAATCTAACCCCTTTGAAAATTTTATTTTTCCCAAGATCTCAATAAGTGTTTTATGATTGATATGTATGTTTAATATAATGGAACAATGGCTTTATGAATGGATTATTTTTATTGTGTGGTATGTTAGAAAGTGTAATGTAACGTTCATGTAGGTAATCTATTTTCCAAGACTGCTAAACTGATTGGTTCTTTAGAACATGATTCCTTTTAATCATACCAATGTATCAAAATAATGCACCGAATCTGGGTAACTGGGGTCGATGCGTTACGGTTGGTATCAGAGGAGGTTTTTAAATAACCTTGGAAGCTATATTTAGTTTAATCATATAGATGTACCTAGGGGTAAAACCCAAAAACACCGATATGAGATATACTCAAACGAGAACTAGTGTAGGAAAACGGACCTAGCTGCACTCTTGGTTACGACACTCCTGGGGGATATTCTTAGGATAAATCTCATTTTCTTTACAAACCATTGTGAAGGGTTTATGAGTATATACCTGCTCAAAGAATTTTTATTATTATTATGGATTATATCCATAAACTATTCAATATTTGTTCAGTGATTTACAAGTTTTTAATTATGTATTTCAATCAAAAAACTAACCTAGAATATGCCGTTGTTTATAAATGGCGCCCAGTATAAAGAATGATAACTCCATTAACATGCATGATCCAATGAGTAATAAGGTTCATATTTTTCATGGTATTAAGACAAAATTTATAAGGGAAATAGTCTCCAACTTATTCTCATCATATGATGAAATAGTATCATGTGTTAATAAGATAAGTAAAGAATTATTGGAGACCTATGTATTTGAAGGAAAGAAAGAGAATAAGAGTGTGGAAGAGAGAAAGTTAGATAAAGGGAAGAAGGTAAAGAAAAATTTTCCCATATGTGATAACTGTGGGAAGAAACAACATGGAACATTCCTAAAGGTAATCAAAGTTTGTTATAAGTGTGGTGAAAAAGGAAACCGTTTACGTGACTACAAGGTTAAGAAACATTTTCAAATGTATAATGTTTCATCTGTAAGGAGTTGGGACACTACACGAATCAATGTCCCAGTCATCAGAGTATGCTGCAAATGATGCTATTGGATAATAATCAAGTTATGATACTACAACAGATTAAGAGGAATGACTAGTGTTCATTTGTTGTTATAAAACAATTATGCCATTTTAGTGTTGTATCGATGATATACTAAAAATATGTAAGGATTGTACTGTAGTACTATTTCGTTGAGGATTTGAGATTTTATTGTACTAAGAAATGTTACTCTATAGTGAGTTAATCTTTTTGGAAATTATATGTTGGAAGAAAAGATAATCCTTAATAGGGTCATAATATTGTGGTACTGATTTTGGAATAAGAGATGGTTAATTTGGATAAATTATATTGGATAATCTTGACTATCTTGAAACTGATTAATGATTAGTATATTCCATTATTATTGGAGTTTACACCATTTTTGGATGGAAGGAGTATATCCAGTATTCGATGAGGAATAAGGGAGAATGAATGTAATCAATAATGTTTGATGATAATTCAGGATGATTCAATGTTTTAAAATAATACATGATGATGGTGTTCACATGCTTTTACGTGTAAAAAAAGGATCTTCATTATGTTTACCTTACTTATAAATTTTGGATTGTGAGTTTGGACAGAAGTATTTGGGATAATTCTAAAGGTTGGAATCGATTAAGATTGACATTTGATACTATTTTCAAGGTTAAATAATTTCTAGAGATTATTTTTTTGATTGTTATAAAAAGGACAACCTAGAGGTTGGGTTATAATTTGTCACGTACGACAAGACCGCGAGACATGAACCGACAAACGAAGGGAGAAAATGGTGCATCACATACCACTGGCATATGTGATGTCCCAGTTTGTATAATGTAGTTTTATTTTTTTCTGATTGAATAATTAAAAAATCATTTTTTTGGAACCCTATATGGTTAGGCTAAATATAATATTTTTGAGTTATATTACCTTTTGGAGTGAAAGATAAGTTTGTGGTAAAAATTAAGTAAAGAATGAAAGTCTACATGAAAAGTAAGTATATTTCCTTAAGTTCTTAGTAAATCTCATAAATAAATTCTTCAACAGTAAGTAAGGTAACTTAAAACAAAAACATTCTTGCTTAACTTCTCCTACTGAGGAATCAAAGGCTGTTTAACCAATCACAAGTTTGTTATTTTCTGGTAGTTAAAATTCTCCTAATACAATTTTCTACAAATCTCCATCAGACCTTAATGGTTTGTCTTTCAACTATATCCATGTTTTCATAGAATCCTTGAATGGGTTATCTCGGGTGACCTTTATACTTCTCTTTGTTTATATTCAAGTTATATTTTTATTAACCCTATTTCCAATGTGGGTTTTTGACAAAGGTATTTTCTATTTTTAACCTTTTATTTTCTAAGAATGATTTCAAATTACAAGGATGCTATTTATAGAAGGAGGGGATAATGTAACACCCCAATATTTCATAGTACAATATTTCTTTAATGTAATTCAACAACTTCCACTACATGAAACTCCGAGTTCAAGCGCATCATGACATACCAGACAAGCCGTTCAAAAGTGGTTATGAATATTATTAACTAAATTTTGTAATTTTAAAAACTTTTCCCACAAATCAAAATTTAATAAAATTGAGAAAAAATAAAAACTAAACATAAAATTTGACTATTTATACTCTCCATAATCCTTCTAGAATATTCTACAATTTTTATTTAATTAGCCTTCTCAAACATCCTAATAGTTCTTCAGTTATATAGATCATCTATAACATTAGTCCGATTTAGCTTCATCACCTTCAGTTTAATATAACATCCTTAACTTCTTTCATATTTAACATACTCATATTTAGTGTAATGTAAATTCATTATGAAGGAACTTACTCAACTCATTGCAATCTACCTTTCTTCTTCGGCTCATTACAAGATTACTTTCTTCCTCTACATATTTCGATTTCAGTTTTTTCATCTACACATTACGATATGAATTTCTTCTAGATCTCATTACAATATGAATTTATTCCTGATCCCATTATGATCTGAATCTTCTCTTTAAAGTCAGTCAGAATGACATTCCTCCTCATAGATAGTCTAATTAACTTTCCTTCTCAGATTCAGAATGATGAAATTCTCATAATGATGGAATTATCATTACAATAGAATTATCATTATGAATGAATTATCCTTGTTATTGAAACATAACTCAGTTACATCCAATCTATTCAAATATCATCACCTATTACTCCCTATGAATTTTGATAAATTATTTTTAAGGTACTTTATGATACGATGATCAAATTGTCTTGTTTTTTAGAACCTATGAAATATATATGATTCCTCCATTTCATCCAATCCAATGCTCAATATGATTCTTAGAACATATTCTACGCCTTTTTCTTCCTAAGGAATGCATAATATGTGATAAATATAAATTATAATACTATATAACTATAATCCATCAAATCATCATCAAGATTGAATTTTTGAATTCATGAAATTTTTTGAACTTCTATCATAACATTATTAAAAAAACCCTCTTCAAGATAATTCTGAATTCCATTCTCAATGTCTTCTTACCTTCTAACTAACACAGGATCTCATGAATTTTTAACGTCATGCTGATATATTTGAGACTGGTTTTTCATATGATCAAAGAATTCAAATTTCTGACATATTCTACATTTGGTGTTCCCCAGTTCCAAAAAATGATTTTGGAAACTCATGCTTGGAAAAAATAATTCATAATGATAAATATATTCTCTCCCATTGTGTTTGAATCCAGAAACATAAATAATTCATATGAACACTCATTATAATGTACTCCGACTGATCCTAAATAAAAAACATTCTTTTAATAAAAAGGATAATTGTTAATAAAAAATGAAACATTGTTAAAAACATCATAATGATTATCCATTTTCTATGAGACTCACCACCATGAAATTTTTTCAAAATAACATTAGCTGGTGAGGGATATTGTGGCTCAACATAATTAAATTGAGGCTGATATATACAAGATATTTTTATTGAATTATATTGTCCACACTATTCTACATCAATATAGGTCATTTTAAATCTCTTATAACACTTATAAAAATAATTTTTTATTTAGTAAATAAATGACTATGTGTGTTTTGGATGAGTAAAGGATGGTGTTAGAAACAAGAGAGACCAACATGCTGAAAATACATTAGAAAAAAATGTGTTATAAATTTTAAGGAAATATGAAGGGGAATTGTAAATTAAAACCTCAACCTAAAATTATTATTGAACTAATTAGTTTATTCTATACAAAAAATTACATTGGATGAAATGTTGTCATAAATTTTAAAAATCGTTTCTAAAGAATGGTATTTCATTTACATTATTTTTTATGAATTAAATATTATTGAATTTTTTTATATTACATGGTTGATTAAGATTGGTTCTAAAATATATATTGTGAATTCCATGTAGCGTATGAATAACGTAAAGAAACTATTGATCCTCCTGTAGCTTTTCCAACTACATGAGCATGCCTTCTGTCATGCTATAATCCATGAACACCTTCAATTTCTAAAAAATAATATATTATGAGTGCTAGAAAATTTAATTTATAAGTGATTATAATGTGATGAATACCAAATGGATGTTCAAGTGAAATCATTATCAGTGCTCACAAAAAGAACTGATAAAGGCCCCATTTAACAACACTATAAAAGGGAAGATATAGGGGACCATTTTTTGTTCAAAACATAATGATAAAGGTAGCGTTGTTAAAAGAGGAATTTTTTTGAACCTCTCTAAGCCCCTCACCCGAATCAGTGCATCCATCAACCCCAATATCAGCACTTCCTCAACATCTTCATAAGTTCTCATTGAAATTCCAGCGTCCTACTCATGCTAGGATTTGATACTAATTCATTTCATTTAATAATCAAACACCATTACCACTACATAGTTATGTTTTATTGTATATATTATTATATTTCTATATATATATATATTTACATATATATTTTTTACTCGTAAATTTATAATTATTTTAAAATACATCTATAAAATATATATTTGTGTGTGTGTGTGACATATATTTTTAAATATATTTAAATTAATTATATATAATATATTATATGTTATATATAATATGTAATATATTATATTCATTTATATGTACTAAAATAAAACAAAAATATATATATGTTTATTAATACAAACATATATGTATATATAAACATTATATATATATATTTTTATATGTATATATATATATTCCAATTTTTTTATTATGTAAAAAATGGCATTATATTGTTTTAAATACATTTTTATAAAATGAAATTATTTATGTATATTGTATTTAAAATGGATAAATTTTTACATTAAATAAAATTAATAATAAATATTTATTTATATATTAACAAATACATCTTTAGGTAAATAATTTGACATGTGTACTTATAAAAGTGATTTATTATAAGTAAATATAAGAAAATATCCATATTTTTAACTATAAATAAATATAAATTATGAATTCTATGAAATTTAAATAACATAATGTCAATATGAATGTAATCCTTAATAATGTCTGATTATTTTTTAGGGTTCCATGATTGTCAACATTTATTTTTCATTGAGAAAACCTCATTCTATGGTTGATAAAAGTTTGTTTTATAGTAGTATTTAGTTAACAATTAATATAAAATATTTCTCACCATAATGTTTTCGAACAAAAAATCAAAAAAAAAATATAAATACTTAAATTTTATAAACAAAAAATTTATAATGAAATAAACATAAATTTATAAATAAATTGTATTGTTTTTAATGGTTATAATATGTCTCATAAGTTATTTAAAATATTAAATTGGTAATTAAAAAAAATTATAATTATGTAATTTTATTAGTGTTTAGAAATTAAAATAAATAATCAAAACCCAAAAATGAATTTTTTATTATCCATGTAAAATTGATACTAACCAATACTCATATTTGTATAATTGTTCTGTTCTTTTTTATTCGGTTTTCAGAAATTGGGTTTTTAACCACCTATTTTCCAAAACATAGGTAGCGTTCTAGATTAGGGGTAATCACTACAAACAAACACTTCAATTTATGAGTGGTTAGATAAAAATCAAAAGAATAAAAATATAAATTGAGACAGGTAAAGGTTTTATAAATGATCATATGAATCAAATGTTAGATTATTGATTTAAATCTGACATCAAATATTAGATATGATTCTAATATTCTCAAAATTTATTATAGGATGTTGAATTAAAATTCAACAAAATTATTAAATTCTACATCTTCTATAATCGTGCTTAAAATATACATTACGGTAACTCAACATTAGGGATGTTGATTCATCAAGTAGGAATGAACATTGGGACACTCTTATCATAACATGATTGATCCCATAAAACCTAAATCAATTTATATCATATTTAATTTTTGACTTGTTTTTTTAATCCGATTATATTATATTTGGAAATATTCTTTTAACTAAAAAAACTTTTTTAATTAACGATATGTTTACTACATTTAATTTTAAAAATTTATTAATAAATTTCAAAGGAATTGGTATTAAACAAAAAAATAAAATTCATAATTTTATTATAATTTTTAAATATATTATGATTTAATTAAGAATAATTAATTTAATCCAATTAATTTTTCGTTTACATTAATCAATTTTATATAAATAATATTCAAAATATATAATCAAACTCAATAGTTTTTAAATTTTTTAATATCCATGTAATAAATCAAAAATAATTAAATTCATAACGTTGGGTAATTATTTATTAATTATTGTAATAAATAAATGATTTTAATATCTATAATTTATTACTAATAAAGGGTGTTTGGAATGTTTTATTAGGGAAATGCATAAAAAATAGAAAACAGTTTTAGGATGTGAGTGTATAAAAGTGAATCTCTAAAGTGGAATGAGTTGACTTTGGGTATGCGGGGCGGATGACTATGTCCAATTTCACTCATTGTCGCTCGGTGCATGGTTGAAGGCATGTCAGTTAGGATCAGTTTTTCATTTGGTGTATTGCATCCATATAATGGGTTATCATTTTCTATAAGAATAAAGGAATTTGATTATTTCCATCAATAAAAAAAGGAGAATTCACCCATGAATGATAAAAAACCCATTTATCATATAATAACGTGAGTTTATTATATAGTAAACCCAATTATTTTACTGGGTAAAATGAAATTTTTTATGTAGAAAATATTTTATACCATATAATAAAATAAAAAATAATTAATTTTTTTTCAGAAAAATGATATTAACCATTTGAATAATATTATTAATTGTTATTTAATTTTTTTTAAAAAAGGTAATATTTTTAAACATATATGAAATATTTTTTTGACAAATTAAATTATAATATTTTCATTAACAAAATGACCAATTGAATTTTTTTTCTTAAAGAATACATTTTGATTATTAAATATGAAAATAAAAAAATACATTTTTGGATATATATATATATATATATATATTATTTCATTGAGAAACAATTATAGTTTCTGGTTTTTATAAATGAACTAAGTTTTTGTGTATGACATTATAAAATATTTTGAAGCCTAAAATTTATTCTGGTGGAATTTGAACTAGAATTTCCAGTGGATGTTTTACTGGAATTTACCATTGAAGGTGCAACTAAAAAATTAAAGTGTAATTTGAAATTACTTCTGGGATGTTCTCATAGAATTTTAACTTCGGTTTTGATTGGTAGTTTCATTAAAATTACAAATTGATGTTTTAGTGAAACATCCCATAAAATAATTACTGATATACTCATGTGGAAGCTTCAATGGAATTTCCAATGAATGTTTCACTATGATTTCCACTAAATGATTCATCTTATATTTTTATGTTGGATTTGATGCTTCTATTAAAACTTTCTAATATAATTTTTCACTATAATTTTTCAATAATACAATATAATAAAATACTCCACTTGAATTTTGCAGTCATTGTTGACACTGATATTTTCAAGTGAATGTTGCTACTAGTAATATCTTGTGGATGATCCAACTAGAATTATATTTATAATGTGATACATTACATTGAAAATTTTTATTGTAGATATCACCCTTTTCAGTATAATGATTAATTAATAAATATCTCATCTAGTTTATTTAATCAATATAATATTTCATTAAATATTTAGTCAAAAATAGAATTTTTCACTATGATATTTTTTCAAATTTTAATGGATTTTTTATCTACCCACTTAATAACATTTTTTAGTATAAATTTTCAATGAATATTTTAAATATAAAATTGTAGTAGATTTTTTGATGTGTATTTTGAAATAAATTTCACATTAAATAAGAAATATTTAAATAAATTGTAGCTAAGTAAATAATATAACAAATTATTAATATGGTATGTTATGTTATAACTATAAAAAATTGCCTATGAGTAAAATGTATTAAATTAGGTATATAATATTTAATTATTATTTTCTAGGAATCAATATCCATGCATTAATACTCCTAGTCGATGGAGTAAATTGGGGTGGTATGTTGATGGTTTAACCCACTATAAATGTTAAGTGCCCTGCACTTAGTAGATTAAGGGAACATATACAATCTACATCCCACATGTATATTGTAGCCAGAAATGATAAATTGATTTTTTATGATGAGGAATTTGTGATGGGATCTCATTATAAATAACTATTTTTGATTTGGTCCTGTCATAAATACATCGTTTTGAAAAACAATGTTGCGAAATGGTTTTGTTTCAAAATCATGTCACAAAAAAATATCTTTTTCAACCAACCACCCTCCTATCATAAATAATTTTAATCCAATTATCTAAAAAACTATTTTTGTTTGGACAAGGGACATATCTATGAATGTATTTATAATGGGACCACATCCCATCATAAATAAATTAAAAAAAATGAAAAAAATTTAAAAAAAATTAAATTTTTTATTATTAAATTAATTAATAAAACTAGAATAATATGAAATAAAAAATATAATAAACAAAATATTATTTTCCAATATTATCATAATAAATGTTTACAATACTTTTGAGGGGGTGGTGAGGGGTATGGTCATATGGATGTGGAGGGGATGAGAACCCCATCCCAACACTAGGAGCCAATGATCAAATGTACTCTATCATTTGATCATGATGCTTCTGGTACTAATATCAAATCTCCATAGGTAGCTTCTCAATTGGTATGGATCAAACGTGAGCCCCACGAGTAGGTGGGAATGAGAAATGCTTCGATCGGGAAAAAACATCACAACCCCCACAAGCCCCTGCCCTAATTTCACTTCTCTCCACTATTGATCATACACTACTACTAGTCTAATCCCAAATACCTTTATCCCTCCTAGTCTCACCCTAACTTAATTTCAAGTCTCTCCTTGAATATTCCCATGTGTGTTCTTGGTCAGATCTTGACACCCTCCCCACGTCACTTCCATAATCCCCTTTCATATAGTGGTTCGATTATCTATTCTTCAATTTTTCATTTATTCTTCCTTAATATCAGCTCAACTTTTCTATTTTTTTGGTTTTCTATGATTATGTTTATTTGAGTCATTTTTTGTCTCAAATAAATAGTTTTGTAGTAATTTGAGAAATAATTATGTTAGTACGGTTTGTCAGAAATTATGAAAACGTGTTTTTTTATCGTTTTTTTGTGATTGTCTGATATGATAATCCCATGGTGGGTTTCTTATTATAGATATTAATGATTTATTCATCCTTGGGATCTTGAAATTATACTATTAAAATGTTGATCGAGTTTTTTTAGGATTTTATTTTCGTTTATAGGATGTCTTCCCTATATCATTAAGACCAGACTTACTACTTATACTGTTGATTGAGCTCCCATTATCTCTATGCATGATCATTGTAAACCAACTCTATGCTCCAAGATACTCTTCATACTATGAATCCATTGATGAAAAATCATCATGATCTCCCCTTTATATAGATTCTCACCAATAGTAGTACCATAAAACTACCAGGCATTAGTCGATAACTAATACCAACCAATCTTCCCATGTTAAAATCATACCGTGTCACCTCCAACCATGATACAACATCAAATCATGCCGCACCAGTGGCCTAAATCTCAGTCTCAACCTAACTGTCATCATTTTTTTATAATTTTCTTCCTCATATGACTTATTCATTGAAATTTGAAATTAAAATAGCTAAAATATTATTTTGAGTAAATTTTAAAAAACAGAAAAATTATACTAAGTACAATGTGATGATAGAAACCAACACCAATATCTCCAGTGACAAGATCACTATACATACTCTTATAGAAATTGAACACCATAATATTTGGATTTTTAACATCATATATGAGTATAAAATAAATAGTTTAAATTTAAAATAATATGAATTATTAAAAAAAACATACCACATGTCATAGATGAGTATGGAATGTATGAATACCAGTATATTGTGTCACATCCTACTTCCCCATGTTCTACCAAACAAACGATGACATCGTCAAAAAACTATCTCTCATCTAGTTTGAACATAATCCAAACCAATACTGAGATGGTATGTATTTTGGTTATTGGGTGAAAAAGGACTTATCAAAATCCACTACTCCCACTTTCTTCATAGGTTTCCTAATCAAATTTAGCAAAAATCGTTCACAATGATCACACATAACTACCTCCCAGGACTCCCAAAAAAATTTCCACATGAGATCATCAATGTGATACCACTAAACCACCAAATAACTATGAATATAATTTAAATATGTCACAATTTTCAAAATAAATATTATTTATTTATGTAGAACCCAATTATCAAACATGAGGTTTCAAACATCAATGAGAATATGATCCCACATCAAGAATGATTTAGAAATTTTGTTCTAAAAAATAGCACACCCTGTCTGAATGTGAGATATGTAATGATTTGAAAAATATAAAAAAATAATCAATGTGTTAGTACATAAATAAATTATTTTATAGTAATAAAATCTAAATAAAATATGCAATTGAACACATCTCTTTGTGTGTGTATCGAACTCAATTCATGAATGTCGCTCGTGAATAGGGACATGAATAATCAATCTCACAATCCTTTGTCTCCTATAAGTCAATGATTAACCACTAGAAACCTGAGGGTTAAATGTTAAATACCCAGGCACATCACCTAGTAGTACGACCTCATCGAGCCTACGAAACATAACATCATAAGTCATTTCATCCACCTAAAACATGAAATTATTGTTAGCAAAAAAAAATTTACAATGAGGGTTATATATATATATATATATATATATATATATATATATATTTACTATAACTAATATTTGAATGAGTAATTCTTCATATTCATCCCCATCATAATTTATGAAGGTTTAAATATCTTCTTCTTCCTCTTTATTATCAGCAATTCTCATAGTAGTCATTTCTTCATTATCACATGTTAATCTGAATTAATTTTTTACCTCATCAACATCATCACCACCATCAACCTGTAATCATAGGGTGTCATCATAAATCTTTGTTTCTATTCCTTGAAATTATATATTCAAATTTATATCTTGAAAATTTTCATTTTAATACACATCAATAGAACAACATTCACTTTTTGTAAAATGGTTTTCATGTGATTTCATTTTTATAATTATCCACCAATAAATTAACTCATTTGAAGCATCACAAAAATTTGCAAAATATATTTTGTTTGCATGATGGGATAAAAAAATTGTTCATTTACAATATAAAAATTCTATATTTCAAATAAACTATTCCATAGTGATGATGAAAATGAAAGACTCTATCAGTATAAAACAAAAATGAAATTTAAAAATCATTATATAATATGGTCCTAGTAAAGGCAACTCAAATATTTCATCCATCATTCAATAAATGTCAACATCAATTTCTATATGATGGGATCCTCTCAAGAAGACACCACTATTCACTGATAATTTTACTCACCATATGAACATGTATGAAATCAAAAAACATTCACAACATATGAATTTTAAGGTATAACAATTTTTTATGGCGGGTTACTCAATAAAAACAATTTATTATAAATTTTATCGGCATGGTTAAATATATAAAAAATAATAAAATAATTAGTAATATAAAAAATAACAAATTTATTTCACATGTTAAACCAAAAAATATACTTTACAAATCATTCAAACTATTAAAAAAAATTTGTTGTTGATTTTCATTAATAATTGTTGTAGTAATTTATAGAGATTGTATTTTGATATTATCAACATATAATCAAAATGTAAATTATTATTTATTTATATATTTTAAATTAATTAAGGATTAAGTTATAGTTACATTAAAAATAAATAGCATGTCATGTAAATATAATTGAAAAAACTAATATGAGCCCTACGATGTCCATTATCTGAAAGCCACAATTTATGAAATAAACTAATTAAAAGAATAGGACATTTATAAAATTATAATTAAATGTTTGGTGTCTCGTCAAAATATACCTCATTATAACCCATTATATTTTTTGAAGTATATTCAGTTTGGAAATAATAGGAGTTGAAAAAATAAATTCCCAACTACAAATAAGATTCTACATTTGACCCTTCTACTAATTCTTAGTTATATACCTTTCCATTCAGTTTCTGCAATCATATATCATATGGATGTATCCACCAGAAGTATAACGACCTTTTAAATTTTTCTTCTATTGGAAAGTATAAAATTAGTTGTTGAAATGAATCAATGAATGATGTCGATTTTTTCATTAGTTTACATAAAATTGAAACAACATCTTCTTGCAGTCTACAATGTGGATCATTATTTTTTAACACCGCACAGATGTCTCGAAAAAATATGATATTATTGTTAGTGCATCTGAAATGAAATAATTTTACAAACATATAAATCCAATATATATGATTCTTTCTAATATAACATGATAAATATGACTTTTTATTCTATAAATATGACTCTTTCTAACACATCTTGCTAAATTGATAACATTTCCATCTGATAGTCTCAACCACAGAATTCAATAAGAAAATAATATATTATATTCTATGGAATTTTTATAAGCCTCTTTTGGCATGATTAACTTCTATGATATGTATAATTACAACAAGTCAGGTTCTAGTCCCCATTATATTTAAGCACAATTTAACCATGCCTTTATATTATCATTGGTTATACTGATTTTTTTTACTTATTACCACTACTTTTCAATAATTAACCCTAATATTTAATAAGTACCACTAACTATTTTTATTTTTTATTACATAGTGAAAATTATCATTAGTTCTTACAAATCATTCTTTAATTATAGCTATTTTTTAGTAATTACTACTACTTCTTTCGAATCACCGCTAATTATCAGTGTTTTCCACCAATTACTGTAATATTTTACTAATAAAAAACAATTATAACTAATTAAAATTAATAATTACTAGTTATAAAAAAATATTACTAGTTATAACTTATTATTACTAAATATGGATTAATTTTTATAATTAATACTAATTTTTACTAACTGCCACTTATTTTTACTATGTAAAACTAATTATAACTAATTTATAATAAGTGATTCTTATTTTTACTATGTACTAATAATATTTACTAATCACCCATAATTTATACTAATTATTAATAGTTACTGTTTATTGTTACTATGTTCCATTTATTTTCATGAATTACTGCTAATCTATACGATGTCCCGCTAAATACTGCTAATTTTTACTATGTATCGATCATTTTTTGAAATTTCAAATAATTTGTAAAAATTGTTGCAATTTTTTTTTGCTTTTTTCCCTGTTTTTTTTGTAAATACAACTAATATTTATAAATTACAACAAATGTTTAGTGACTACATCTATTTTTTTATATTTAAAGCTAATTTATAGTAAATTTTTCTAATTTTTACTATGTATTTCTAATTATTACTTAGAACAGATTATTGTCAATTCTTTTTAGTAATTACTACAAATTAAAACTAAATACCATTATTTATTACAATGTAATGAGAATTTTTAATAATTATAGATAATTACTATTTATTTATACTCAACACCACTAATTGACGACATCTTTTACAATGTACTATTAGTCACCAAATATTTTTATAAGTTATAACTTATTATTTCTAATTACTGCTTGATTTTAGAAATTACCTCTAATTATTAGTATTTGTTACTAATTAGTACGTATTATTGTTTATTGATACTAATTATAACTTTTTACTACTAATTTTCATTATTTATCGACAATGTTGTGTAAATATTTCTAATTTAAAATAAATAATGTCAATTTCTAATAATTACCATAAATTTATAAAATTTTCTACTAATTTTTACTAATTAGAACTAATTAATAATAATTATCAACAATTAATATTTATAAAATCTATAAATTATTAATAGGTTGAGTTTATTCCTGCTAATTTCGATTAATTTTGACTAATTATTGTTAGTTACCGATAATTTTTACTAATTACATGTTTTTTATACTAATGATCAGTAATTTCTAATAATTGAAATTAGTTCCAAATAATAAAAAATAATTACAGAAAATTAAAACTATATAATATAAATTAAAACTAATAAATACTAATTAAAAATATTAAATAATAATTTAAACTAAATACTTTTAATTAAAAATTAATACTATTGTATACTACTAACAATTGAAAAATAAAACACTTTAAAAATAATTAAATATAATTACTTATAATTATTGAAAATTTGTTATAATATAATATATTATTAATTAATTTCTAAATTAAAAAAATTACATAAATACCCTAAAACAGAATCTTTTAGTAGATGCAAAGCCTACAAATTTCATATATATAAAATTTAAAACATTGAAACATTTAAGGAGAATATGATAATAGAGGATGAGAGAGGACTTAGAAGGAGAATATAATGGAAAAAATTCATGTGGTGTGGGGTATATATAGATTATAAAATTTGTGATGGGGTTCCAATTACAAATAGTATTACATGTGATAGGTCTTTTCATAATTGTTACCTAACACTAATAATTCCATCGACCGTAAAAAAGAAATTTCCAACAGGTACTATAGAAAGTAGTCTTTTTCATATATTTTATTAGTGATGGGGGTTAATTCCATTCATGAGTAACTATAATGATGAATGTTATTTGTGACAGGAATCAATTACCATTACAAATACCATTCTAGAGGTTTTGCACATACTATGTGCCAAAGGTGTTTGTGACAGGAAAAACATTTAATAGAAAATAAATTTTCTATGGGATATTTTTGACAATAATTGTTTCTTATGAATAATAGTCTTTATCAAGGGGATATTTTACATGGTAAATGTGAATTTCGCAAATAGCACATCATTAAAGCCATTTTTCCCATATTCAAAAGTCATTAATGTTTTTACTACACCAATTCCTAAATTTTACAATGGATGGCGGTATGTAACAGGTTATTTTCATTAAATAAAAGTACTGATCTGAAAATTTAATTATTATATATGTTTTTTAGCAATTTGTTTCAAAGAGAGTTATACCTTTTTTTATAATAAAACTTAATACGTTTTTTTTAGAAAAAAACCCTTTCGTATTATCAATTTTATTAATAACACATTCATTGTATGTTTTCATCCTCTTAATTTCCTCAATGTCAGTTATTAAATATTTTTTCATGCATCTCTAATTCTTCATTAATTATTTTTTTAAAAATGTGTTAAAATTTTGTTCTTTGACAACATTCGTAATTTAAAAAAATTACATTTTCATTAAAATAACAATAAATAATACATTAACATATTTCAACTTCAGTAATTAAATTTTATTAATACATCATTAATTTTAATTTGGAAAATTAATTAATTATTTATGATTTTATAAAAATTATTAAATGATAATAGATAATATATAAACAGTATACTAAGTTTTATCCAACTTGAATTTTTATTATATTTTCATTTGATTATATAAAAAAATATATTTTCATTATATTCTCATAGGATTTATGAATATTAAAACCCTACTATTTTTACCTTTTGGTTTTTTGAATTGTCAAATTATAATTCATGAATATATTGATTGAACTATTATTTGATAATCTTGTGATTTTTTGTAAACATTAACAAAAATAGATTTTTACACATCATTCCAAATTAAAAATAAATTTACATATTACTTAAATCTCATTGAAAAATATATGAAAAACTATTATAAAATTTATCCCTTGATAATTTTTTTATTATTTTTATAAGATGACATATTAGTAAAAAATTTCATAATTTTTCCACTGTATTATCATTCTTAATGATTTAATACTTTCTCACAAGGTTTTTTGAGTTATCAAATTAATATTCAGCTAATTTATGAATTAGAATATAACATGACCATTCTTAATTAATATAATGAATCTCTAAAATTTTAAATTTTACTCAAGAGAAATTTTATATTTTTTTTAATCAGGTTAGCTAAATATGATATTTATGTTATATGATTTGGTTTAATAATAATGTACTTCATTCTTTTCTATACCTTCTTTTTTAATTAATGTTAGTGTGGCATTCCTATATTAAAGGGTGACACCAATAACATGGGGTCAAAAATTCCTTTTCATGTGGACTGGATGGACTTTGATTATGGCATCTAGAAATAAGAACCACAAATTGTGAACAATGATATTACACTAAATTTTATAAATGATTATGAACATTGGTAGTGGTCAAACTCTCTTACTATGATGTTCATAAAAACTGTATTATGTATTGTCATTCACAGTTCATTCCATGGGAATAACATTGTTTGTAACTTGATATAATCTATAGACGACCAATTTATGTAATCTTATAAACCATTAGTAAGCACATTATTAATGATTTTAACATATATAAGACTCAACACCATGAAATTTGTTCATGATAACATCTTGTATGTGATGGATATAGTATCTAGATAGAAGAATCATATATTTGATATATCAAAGCTATTTTTTGTCCATTATATTCTCAAATATCTTCCAAATCAATATTATCCATTTGAAATCTATTATAACACACATAATTATAAATAATTAATTAATAAAGCATTCACTATATGTGTTCTATGGGAGGAAAGGATTTTATTATAAATTGGAGAAACTAACTTTTAGTCAATTCGCCAAAAACAAAGGGATATAAATTTCAACACAATAAGAAGTGGAAAACAATTTCTACTGAAACCAAATATTAATAAGGGTCTTATTTTATTCATCTGCACAAGAAAAGGAAATGTAAAGGAAATATATGCTAAATTATAGAAAGGGTATTAAAATAATATCATTTCATCCTCATTTGGTTGTTTTGAAACAAATATTTTTTATAATAATTATAGCACTTCATCGAATAATTTTGGATTTATAATACATATTCTAAATACCTTGTAGGGAATGAAAAACCTAAGTAAACTAATTGAATGTGAGCCTGGCTAGTACGTTGGAAACAAGACCTGCTCACATATGGAAGACATCTTTAGATGACTTCAAACGTCAAACACTAGGTTTAATTTTCATGGGAAAAGTAATTTTAAATTCCATATTCCTCCAATTACCTGATTTCAGCTTCCAAACATGTACCAATGTGTTTTACATTTAGTTTTTATGAATATAATTTTTCTTGAAATAGAGAAATCATATTATTAGATGAAGTGTATTAAAGGATAGTATTTTACACGTTCATTTGAGAATTATAATTGATAATGATATCATGGATGATTATACTGTTATTAAAATAAGTGTTATATATGGAATTTATTATATGTAATGGAAATATATATTATGTAATATCTCAAAATAAAGGATTCAAAGATCATTTCATTATTGAGTACCTAATAATATTAATTACACTAATTTTCACAACTATTTTGATTATACTATTGGAATGAAAACATTTAAATCAATGGAAGGTGATAATAGAATCAAATCAATATTATATTTCATACATACTGACATATGTAGCTCAAACCTAGATTTACATTAACAAAAATTCTTTATTCCATTTATTGATAACTATTCATGAAATATGTATCTCTATTGTATTGATAAATAAAATGAAGATCTTGATTCCATTAATGTTTTTAATCATAAATAATATATATAAGGTAAAACAAAATTTGACCATGAGGTCAAATCGATGAGTAAAATATTATGGGTGATACACTAAGGATAGACAATTTCATGCCTATTCATAAAGTTTCTTAAATAAAATGGAATTTTTTCACAATAAACTATTCCAGGTTCACCAGACCAAAATGGATTAGCTGTAATAAGAAACCGAACATTAATGTACTCGGTATGAATTATAATGCATAACATTATGGATCCTAAATTCTTTTAGACTAATTCACTTAAAGAGGAAACATACATTTTCAATTGTGCTCCAATAAATGAAGTTCACAAAAAAACATTCATTATTGTTTAAGGGTTAGAAACTGAGTTTGTGGCATTTACACATTTTGGGATTTCATTCAGAAGTACATTTTTATAATGCATAATAATTTATGATAGATCCTAGGACAATTAGTTTCTACTTCACTGGATATGATGAACGGTCTAAAGGAGGTCATCTTTATTTCCATCACTGAGTACTTGAATTATGGAATCAAGAAATGAAACATTACATGAAAATGAACTAATTAGTGGGAATGATCTTGTAAAAACAAACATTGATAAAGACTAATCAGAAGAAAAAACCTCTATATAATATTATTTATTTATCAATATTCATAAAAGCCTAATTTTCTATCAAATATCCTTCCATAAATGGTCGATAATCATCTGTTAGAACAAATAGTTCCAAATTATAATGTCTTGAACAAGAAGTGGAAATAAAAATTTCTCATCAAAATAATGGTTAAAAATGAGAATTTCCAAAAGGATCATAAATCCATCAATTTCCAATTATTATATTGGTTATCTACAAAAATCATAGAGAAATATTTGATCTGAAAATGATCAAAAAATATTTTCACAAGCTATGAGTTGTAATGATTCAAATATGGGATATTATTCTATGATAGAAGAGTTGAATTCCATGAAGAGTTCTAGTGTTTTGGAACATGAGTAATTTTCAGTTGGTTTAAAACCTATTGGGTGTAAATGTGTTTTTAAAACAAAGAGCAACTTATTAGGAAACATTGATAAATACAAGCCCCAACTTGTTACTAAAGGGTTCACATAAAGGGAAGGGATTTATTATACTAATACATTTTCTCGAGTATCAAAAATTACTAATTATGACTTATATTGGCATTATTATCTAATTTTTACTTCTAATTACAACAAATGGAAGTGAAAAAATTAAATTTATATTTTAATCTAAATGAGGAGGTTAACATGAAATGACATGAAGTATTCTCCCCTAGTAATGTAAATAATTTCGTTTTCAATCTCAAAATGTATATCAATGGTTTAAAACAAGTATCTGGATAGTGGTATTTATGACTTCATGATGTAATTACATCATTTATTTTCAAATAAAAAATTATATATCATTTTATATACCAATGGGTCAGTGTGATTAAAATTTGGTTCCTTATTTTTTATGTAGATGAAATTTCACTATTCACTATTGATAAGGGCTTCCTATATGAGGTTATAGATATTCTTTAAAAATTAAATTACATTAAAGACATGGGTTATTAATCCTATGTCATTTTATTAAAGATTCATAGGGATAGGTGGAGATACATTATAGGATTTTATGAAGAAACCTATTATGAAAGTCGTATAGATATTTTGTATAAAGGAGTATACACCAAGTACAACACACATTGTTTTTGGTGATAAATTCATCTTTAACCAAAACCCTAAAAAAGTTTTTGAATGATAACAAATGGAATCTATCCTATTTTCTTAATTCCAATAAGGGATGTTTAATTTATACTCAAGTATGCATGTGACATGAAATTATATTTGTATTATGAATATTGGAGTGATATCAGAGTAATCCTAGTATAGACTACTAGAATTATATGAAGAAGTTTTTGAGATACCATAAGGGGACTATATACTCAGATACATACTTTGTTTGTTGTGTTTATTTACAAAAATCAAATTTAGTGTATCTCTTTATGCTGTGTAGCAGAGTACTGTGTCAAACAAATAATAACTGAGGGTTATAATATTGATGATTAGTTTGTTTCATCTTTTGGGGAATCTTATAATGATGAATGATTAAGAAGATTTATTTAGGTCCCTAATGTTATGCATTCTATTTCTAGGTTGTTAATTTTATACTATGGCAATCCACCTGCTATCATTATGGAAATGAATAACAAATTTTTGGGTAAATCTAAGCACATCAACATTATGTACATTTACATAAGGAAAATTGTTAAGGATAAAAAGGTGGTCATTCAAAACATCATCACTGTATCAATGATTACAAATCCATTTAAAAAAAGTCCTCCATTTAAATTCAATACAACTTGTATCATGTATTGGAATTTTTTCTACTTTTTAAATTTTTTAAATAAGAAATATTAAATTTGAAACATTATATATTGGATTATTTGTCACTTCCATTTATTTGTACTCTCACATTACTTGAGAAAAATATTTTTTGGTTCATTAGAATAAACTATAGGGTAAAGGTTTGTTCTCATAGAGCATAAACCATGTCGTTATCATTCATTTATAGAGTTATTTAAGTTACATGATATAATTTGATACATGAAAGGGGATACTCAATGTTTAGAGGAAACACCAAAATGATTCATGTGTAATGATTCTTTCTAAAGAGAGATATTGAATTCACTATTAGTAATCATTTTGGACCAAGTGGGATAATGAAATAAAAGATCAATAAATTAATTAATAATGTAATAAAATATGGTCAAATAATATATATCACAAAATATTAATATGATACATTACGTTAAATAAATTAAATTATTGTATATGCATTTATTGTATTAAATTCAATATATAGTATTTTTTTATTATCTAATGGAAATCAAGATCCATGAGTTAATACGCTTTTTAGATGGATTAAATTGATGTGGTTCTTGATTGTAGAACCCATTATGAATAATAAAACATTTATACTAAGTAGATTAAGATAATTCACATCTTCTACATCCCCCATGTGGAATATGAGAGAAATTAAGATTTTTATTCCGCCATTTCCTACTTTTTATCATTACTAGAGGTGAATGAGAGGCTATTTAAATAAAATAAATTTATTGATCCTTGTATTTAGATATTGTATACTATTTCATTAGGATTTTTCTATTTTAATATATTTTTATGAATTTACCTTTATTATATATATATACACACAATATTTTTTAAGTCATTAAAAAATATTAATTATTTATAAATATATTAAAATATTTTATAAACGAATAACAAATATTTTCTTTTTTATATCAACTTCAAAATTATTATTTTCAATTTATTTTTTCTTTTCCAATTGAGTTTGAATAATTATATTAGACATATAAATTCATGTCATGAACCAACCTAGATAAGGAGCCAAAAGGGTACCCGAATCCATTAAAGATTGGCTTGAATTGAATTATCAATACCCATTGGATGGAGACTAGCATCCAGACATCCAAACATGATTTGCATGAAATTTCAATTTCCCGAATAAATATGCATACATAGAACATTTCCATCAAACAAGTTATATGAAATATAATTTGTTAAAATAAAAGTGAATAAACCATTCTATCAAAATTGGAATGGATATACATTTCATAATAACATTGATTGTAATGATCATTTTCAGTTATATCTCCTTGGTTTTAATTATTGGGGTTAGCAAGATCAAGGATCAAGTATCATCACACATCATTGTGAAATACAGATCTGGGTGTGAACAGAACCCTATATCTTAGTCATTATGGTAATATGAGAGAACCCCAAATGAATGAACTCCCTAACCTCATCATATTTGTGTCATTATCCTCATCATCCCACTGTTAGGTAGATCTAATTCATTTTTTAGTGTACCTTTCCTAGATTATCTATTTAATAACCCATTCACTCCTGTGATTCCTGGAAATCAATCTTAAAATGTTTTAGAATCCACATAAATAAATAAAAAATCATTTAAACCAATAATTTTTAATTTTCCACATGTTCAAGTTTTAAGACATTCCATTTCATTTTAAAAATAACATCAAATGGTTTTCTAAAAACTCATGTTTCTTCAATTCAAAAAAATTTATGCTTTTAATACCTTCAAATTCATTATGCAACACATTCATCATTAATCATGATCATTTCTTTCATAAATCAATAATTTTTTTGAAAATCCCTTTTCAAAGGAAGTCATGACACACAAGTACACCACATCATTTAAAATCATTCATCAGGAGAATCTTGTCAAGGTTTATAATTCATTTGAAAGCACAATTTGGAACAAAAAAAACAAATCAATGATTTGGAACAATTGGTATAGTCCATAAAAATGTTCATATATTCTATTCAAATTATTTTAGAAGTCATTGGATGATTTTCTACCATTATAAACCTATACCAATGGTTTGACTAAACTCCTAGTATATGTCTTCTATTAAAAAAACTTTTCTCAAGGCATTAGTTGAACAATCTCCCGTTATATTCTAAAAACATTACCAATATACAAAAACATGTTTTGTATTGGTGTATATATACATATATATATATATGTGTGTATATATATATGTATTAAAAAATTATTCAAACAAAATTATGTATTATTATTATTAATATGCATAAATAATGACACCACCTATAAAAACAGTTCAACCAAACCATTTTCATAGGTTTCAAAAATCCACACTTATATTAACTGTTTGATAAAATCGTTGATAAACATGTCCAAAATAGATTCCTATAATAGTAGATTGGGAAAACCATTGGTTTAAGTGTGAATAATCAATACCTATAACAATAATTTATTCAACTGAGAATTATTACTGTTCAAAAATAGTCCCTATATAAACTATTTAGTCAAACATTAGGTATATGTTCTATATACCATAATTATACTAATAGTTTTCCAATACCATTGGTATAGTTTTCATATAACAACTTTTCAAACCATTAGTATAGAACCATTAGTATATTTCATATTTTCAGTGGTACATTCCCTACATCCATATAGAGTGAGAGAAACCATGTTGCAAGACTCGAGATCATGTGCGAGATTCCATGTAAACACTCCAATCAAGGAACATGGTGTGTAAAGCTCATTTACCAAAAGATATAAAAGGTGTGAGAAGTCATACTCAACAACAAATGTAAGGGAGTGTGATGTCATCATGATCAACAAAACGTTTTCTATTATTCCATATAATATATATAAGGCATAATCATATTTATAAAAAACATCCATTAAGAAATACCTTTCTTGTATTACATATATTAATCCCAGAATATAAATTAATTTCAAAAATTATAATACATTCCATGGGGAAGAAACTGTCATAATTTTCATTTAAATAACCCATCATAAACAATGGTATTCCATTTATTACAATTATAATTATACCATTTAATTCATTTAGGGAATGAAATCCATCTTGAGGTATTACATTCAATATTTTATATGCGAATTAATTAAACAAATGATTTAAATTGAATTGTAATGGTTCATAAATGATCTTGGACGTTTCCACATTCAACTTGGAAATTACCTACATTGGTAATCCCATTTACGAAAAAATCCATGAAATTAGGAGTAGATTGGTTCATTACTCATCTATATAAGGGTTTCAACTCATTTTGTTTCTTTAAAAAGGCCATTTCTCAAACATTTCATATGAGAAATCATGAAATAAAATCACATAAAAAAAATTGCAACACGTTAAGCATGGATTAGATCACAAACCATTACATTTTTTAGAATACATCACACATACATCTAGGGGAATTATTATGAAAACATGAAATTATTAAAATAAAATTCAATAAATAGAAATATTCTTTTCATTCATGAAAATTAAATTTATCAAAAGAAGCATTATATGTAGTCAACACCTATTTATAATCAATTTATAAAGGACCAACCATCAATTAAAATGTTCCATCCTCATTTAGAAAAAGTGATATTATGAGAAATTTCATTTATATAAGATTAAATCATTGAAGTAAATTTAGTATTTTAACTATTTAATTATAAATGATAAATTCACTTGGTACACCCATGGGGTGTCCATAGATGAACCCAAAAATATCTAATTCCTAAAAAAGGATCCATATACATGTATCGTAGTGCAAGGATAATTTATATTTGAAGATACAAATTAATAGGAGACGATGGGTAACAGACTATGAAAGACATAATGAAACTATTCAAAAATGATGGAAAATTAGGTAAAAAGATATATAACACCTACCTCATGCTTACGAAAATCCAGTCATCCAATATCGAAGTCTGATTTTATCTTGGTGGATGAAAACATATAAATTGACATTTGACCTGAAAATAGGGAAAATGATCTCACACCAAAATAGTATAGAATATGGAATGAAGAACATTAACTAGATTTTAGAGGATTTATGGCCTTACCGATGAAGATCTCTAGATACTAATGATACTTGGCTTGAACAACAAATCGAATAGATATATCCATGCATTGATTCGTTAGGAAAAGAAGAACCTCATGAGGGAGAGGATTCTTATGTGGCTGTCTGGTGGGGAATAAATAAGAAAAATAAATCATAATGGAATTTAGGAAATTTTGGAAATTTTATCGCTAAAAAGTACATCGGATGGTCTGAACAAACCATTCAACAACCATGTGACACCACTACTTGAGAAATCAACTCACACGGTGTCTGTATCATGTTATCTCTAACTATAAAACAACCATGAAATAAGTAATGAGAGTTTACTTACTAAATGAAACTATCCATGTGGGATAGGTGAAAAGTTTTTGGAAAAAGTGGAAACTCATACAGGGAATTTCTGCTACCATTTTGCAGTCACATGGTTTGATACTAGGGGGCATAGGATTTCAAAAAAACTATGCACCCTTATTAGAGTTACTAAAAATTAAATTCTGGGTACCAATTGATTCAAAACTCTAGGAGACACCCATGGGAACTATTTGGCCTTCACCCAAGTATAAAAACTACACTTTCATGTCTTCCAACTCTGGGAATACTGTACTGATTCTTAGTTTTAAAAACATCATGTCTCATAAATGATAAAGTACAAATTCCCTTGAATTTTTTTCTAGTTCAAAAAATGGGCCAATAAAATAATAAAAAATTTCCCATTCCATATATTTATGATATCTTTTATCAACTTATACGGTATCAGTAATTTTTTATTATTAAACATCATTCTGGATAACATTAGTTAAGGGTTGAAAGGATGGATACACCCAATATAGAGTTTTATAAGATATAAAAACTATGAATATATAATGATTTCCTTAAAACCTCAAAATTACCATTCAATATTATTGGATCTGATGAATATAGACATTATAGAGTAACAAGATCAATTTTGGGTAGTATTTGTAGATGATATTATTCTATATTCTTAGAACAAGGTGGATTATGATTATCATTTGAGTAGTTTTTCAATGACCTTGAAAAAATATATTGTGTGATAAACTTTTCATGTTTGAATTTGGTAATATAAATTACCATTCATGTGTCATGTAATAATAAGAATGTGATTATTTATTGATACTTCATAGATTTAGGTTATAGAACAATGTCCTAGAATGAATTCTATAACATATATATGTATTATTCCTTGTATGGGTAGATACAATTTATTATTTATGACAAATGTCTCCTGGATATTAAATTCAGTAATTTAGTTAATGAGGAATGGGGAAAAATATCCCTAAAAAGGGAATTTGATGAAATATTCTAAGAGCATACTAAGAGTTTATTTACCGCACTTGTGAATGCATTATCTTATAAGAGGTATAGGTTATTTATTTATATTGAATATTTAAATAAGGGATTTATTTGTGAATTTATGAATAATATCTAGGTAATTTATTAACAATATATAAAATAATGTTTCATGATAAACAATACTGACCACAAGATTTGTAGTTAGAAGTTGTAATTTTTTCCTTATAAATATGGCGGTGTTTTCAATGTAGTGAATGGTTTGATAAATTTTTATATATATTGATCATATAAGATTAAATTATATATTCAAATTGAAGAATATGAAATTTTTTGATATGTTATTGTTGGAAGTTATGGAGTATTATGATTTCTCAATACATTACCAACCTGTGAAGGAAAACAAGATGGCTCACATACTGATTAAAAATGATCATTCAAGATTATCAATTATGAGGATTGAGAAAGATACAATACTCATGGAATTATAACGGACAGAATATGAAATTATAATTAAATAGGAGAAATATTATCTTTCACAAATGTACATTATAATATCTATGCATGTGAAGATAAAAACAGAATAGAAAAAATATATGGATATTCAAAATAAGGCATTGAATTTTTCAATGTTTAACCTTGATGATGACTGAATGATTAGTTCTATGAATAAAAGATGTGTTCTATCAATACTAGAACTAAAGAAGGAGACATCGAATGAATAAAATTGCTAACCATTACCCCTTAAACCAGGGAACAAAAAGATGTATAGAGATATCAAAGATAACTTTTAGATGGAAAATTTGTAGGGATATATTTTTTAGAATGTATATATATAGTTGGTATTCCATAAAATTGATGTTGAAAATAAAAAATCTAATGGAATGATGAAACCATTACCAATATCAGTGTAGAAATGGGAAAAATTCACCATATATTTTTTCTTATTACTCTATAATAAATGTAAAGGCCATAATACTATATGGGTTATAGTTTATTTCCATTAATATTTAGAATATTTAATAAATATTAAATAATATTTATCTCTACAATAACTATCCATTATATACATTATGTAAGTGATACATTACATGGAGTACCGATTTTAACTTTATCGGATCATGATTTGAGTATTAACTTGATGTTCTGGAGAAGTATTTAACAATCAATGATTACGAAGTTGAGCATTAACATTTCATATCATCCTCATTGAAATGGTCAGTATGGGGGGAACATTTGAACCATATAAGATATGATGATTTCATTTTCAATGGATTTCAAAGGTGGTTGGGATAAATACCTCCCCTTATGTAGTTCACATTTAACATAAATTTCCATTATAGAAATAAATTGGAACGATATGATTCTTTATAAGGAAAGGGGTTTAGAAATACAACTTATTATTATGAATTTTTAGTGCTCAAGCCGTTGTGTCTATATCTTTCATAATAGATGTTATAGAAAATCCAATGTTTTTAGAAACACATTGAAATTACTAAAAGTTGACATAAAATATATGAAAGTAATCATCGATGAAATTTGGGGTTTTAGTTCAGAGAAATGGTTTTTCTGTAAATATAACATTGTAAGGATTCTATGTGATTTATAAAAAAGGAAAATTTTAGCCCTAGGATCATTGGTCCTTTTAAATACTTGATAACGTGGGAGTTATGTGTTACTGTCTTTCGCTTCCATTGAATGTATCCCAAGTCCATAATGTGTTCCATATATCCCAAATAATCTGCATACCCATCCATTCTCATGCATCGATCGTAGATGTTATACAGGTGGGTCATGTTCTTCTTATCAGGAGAAATCGACAAAAATCATGGATTATATATATAAAGTACTAAAAACAAGACTGCTTACATAGTGAAGGTATTTTATAGGGAGCATAATATTGATGAATTGGTGTGGAAATACATGGATTTAATGAATAATTGGTATCCATATTCGTTTTCATAAAATTAAAGTGATTGTGAGTGTTGAATTATTTTAAGGGGTGTAAAATATAACAAATCCTAATTTTAGTTTATACTTCCCCTTGGAATAGAATAAATAATGTTGAAATATTTTAATGCATGAAAAAGTAAAATAAATTAAATAATTCATTATAAAATACATAATGAATCACATGAAATGATATTTAGAAAAACAAATATATATAAAAATAATTTTTTAATTAAATGATTATAATCTAATTATAAAAAAACATTGATTTTAAAGAAACTGTTTTTTTGAATTATTAATATTTTTATAGAAATTATAAATTGAAAAACATTATGTGAATACAACTTACTAATGAAATTAAGGGGTTTTTTAAAACAAAATTATGTATATTTAAGAAATAAATAAGTAATTATAATGATTTGTACCTTCATTGTTTATGGTATAAAAAAAATAAATCATAAACAAATTTCTTTTACCATATATTATATATAATTTATTTAAAAGGTAAATTGATAATCATTAAAATATAATTTTGATAAAATAAAATTATTTTTTAAATTCATCGTGTAAAAATAACCAGTGGGAAAAATTATGAGCATATTTGAAGTTGAATTTTATCTGAATAGTCAAAATGTAGTTTTTACAAATTCCATAATGTTTATGACATATTTTTGATATTTTATTGACCTAAATATATATAAGACCATTTTATCAACCAAAAATTTATTTAAGGAGTAAAACAATACAATTAAAATGAATATTTTGGATTTATATATCAATTCATGACTTTTTGGAACCCATGTTATATATAGTTTTAATAATAAACCAGTTTGGTTCTTTTCCTTTGATTAAATATTAACAATGATCCATTCTATTTTGAAATGACTTGAAAGTCATAAAATATTTTTTTTAATTATATGATAATAAAAGTCATGAGAATCAATGCTATATTTTTCGTGTATATTTGTTTTATTCTTAAAATATTTATTTCTATAAAAACTATATTTGTTTTGTTAACCATATTTTTAATTGATTTTTTTATTACCAACTCAATAAATTGAATATTTTAGAATGGTTTTTAAATTCAATCGTCATTTTCATATTAGGATTTAAGTTAAATTTAATATTGAGTCTTAAAAATAAGTCATTGGGGTAAGAAATGAGTTAATGCGGTTAAAATAAATCACGATAAAAAACTAAAATAGGTGGGGGATAAAATATTAAAAAATAATCCCATAATTACTTTTTATGAGTGTTGGATTAACCAATACATTTCCATTATCCATTAGTTTCCACTACTGGGTCAACTTTTCATTAAAATTGATATTCCTTTAATATAATCAAATGAATATTTGCAAAAAATGATAGCCCTATCACTTAAATAAGGATCCATTTACAATCCCAATTCTCCTCACCTATAATGAATTTTAGAATTAAGGAACTCTAAAAACATCTTAAAATATATCATTAAAACTTTTTATAGCTGTTGGTCTCACTAAAATACCTATATAATAATATATAATTAGATGTTGCATATTTCTAGTAACAATTGAGACCTATAACATATAATAAATTTTGTTACTCTCTTGTGTTGTATATAATAAACATATATGTGTCTAATTATATATTTGAATACATTAAATGTATATGCAATTCCATACCAAGTTTTCTATTTCATTTTATTTGGATTCAAAATTTTCCTATGTCATAAGTGTTTTTATCTCATCTTCACTTGGTTGAGACAAATCTCATAATATAAAATTTATATATTTTTATGGTGTAAATAATAAACCTTTTACATAAGGTATAAAGATTCCATTTATACTCATGGTATTTAAATATTATTCATTTTATTTCTCATTCAATAGACTTTTTTATTTTAAAATTTGTTTGAGTTTTTATTGTAAATATTTTATTTAAATGTTTTAAAGGCTCTTAAAAACTATTTTTCCACCACATTTATATTCAATATTTTTTTAAAATAACGTTTTTATCAATATTTAAATTATTTTTAAGGTCATTTTTATTATATTTTTCATTCATTATAATTTTTTCTTATAAAATATTATTAACATTTTCCATATGGGTAATATTTGACATTCTATATAAAAGTGCAAAAAGAATGTTTCTTAATGTTCACCACCTGACAAAAATTTCATTCCCCCAAGAAAATGATTAATAAATAATATTCCTTTTATATTCCATTTGTTTCAAATAAAGTCATATTCCCATTTTTCTATGAAATATTAATTTTTAAACCTAACCATAATATAAGGACAATTATTCTTGTTTCATAGAGAATATATCTACCGATTTTATGAAAATTATTTTAATATATTTCACATCCAATTATTATTATTATTCAAGTGATATATTATTTAATGATACAGTCTATCTTTTCTATTTGGATGGATCGTGATTTTTTTTGGATAATTGACTTGATACATGTTTCTTTTCCACATGTTAATTAGTCTATTTTGTAATAATTAATTGTCTTATTTTCATATAGCACATATATGTATGGTTTAACATCATGTGATATTTGATCTCCTTTTTATACTATTAATTCATTCATAAAAGTTATTTGACTCGTGATATGACGATTTATTTGCATGTTAATTATTGTTATGTCGACAAAATGATGTGTGGGCACTACGGTAATGCTTATGACATGATGTGTGGATAGTTTTGTAATTTTAAAAACTTGTTGCATGAGTTTTTATTCTGTTTATAAACTAATTCATGGACATAAAAATAATTAGTTTTTTTACATTGGTAGGATTTATATGCATATCAATGTACAACACTCTAATGTTTCGTTACCATGGGTTATCAATATTAACTTTTGATTCCAAAACATTGTATATGATTTTTACTCCCATGATGGCCATTTTATGATCCTATGATCTCAATAAATGATTTATGTTATTATATTATTTCTTATTATTATATCTTATTATTCAATGATTCATTAAATTAGTTATTTCTCATATGATCATGTAGTATTACAAGCCTATAATATAAACCTTTTTTCCTCATTGATAATTTTTCCACTATCAGGAGTTCTATATCACTCTACGTATTTTTTTCCACATTACTAATAAATTATATACATCATAAATAGTGGAATGAAGTTATATATGGAAATATGTTTGGGATACGTTGATGAAATAATGCGCAATCCAATGTATATATATCTATTCTCTAAAGGCTCTAAAACATTTCATTTTCAGATTATGATATTATTTTGGAAATATAATGTTTAAATCATTAAAAGGATATATAATATATTTATGTTCATCTTCGTTCACCTTAGTAGGTTTTAGATAAGGTTTTCATTGTTTTTGGGTATTAATTTATTAATATAATGTGTATAATAAAAAAACATTTGATAAACTAAATGTTATATAGGATTATCCTAAAAGGTGAAGTCTTCAAAGAATGTTTCTTATTTTCAGACAACATGAGAATTATTTTCCTCATTATATGATTTATCACTCTGATTATGTCAAACCAGATGTTTTTTAATTATTTATTTAATTCTATCTTGTGGTATTTTAAATTACTAGACGATTAAATCATGGATTTTTAGTCATTTCTAAAAAATCTCTATAATCATAGTTTTCAGATAGTCACTATACAGTTTTTCACCCCATTTAGATTACCTTTCTACAGGGCTTCCTTATATGCATTGTTTAAGGCACACAATTTATTTTTGTCCATGTAATTTTCCTTATGTTGAACGGTCATTAATACATTTTTCTCTTTTCACTAATTATAAAAGGGTTTATATAAGGCCTAGGATAAAGATAAAACTTATAATTCCTTGTTAGTTTGTGTAAAGTGCAGTGTTGACTGAATTTTTCATCTTTACTAGAATCCTTATGAGTTAAATATATGGAAAACTGTATCTAAGATGGTTTTATGGGTTTGATTGGTGCATGGTTTGGAAATTTGTGCATAAAAATTGTGTGGTTTATCCAAAATCACATAACATGTGAAATTTAGTATTTCCTTCCATAATTTTAATCCTTATTATCCACTCCTCCTCCCCCACAATCTTTAGTAAACGTAGGGAGATCAAGGGACAGTTCCAAATTTCTCCTCTAAATTTTCTCCTCTACATGGATTTTAAGTGGTTTTAATTATATTTTATATTGTCATTCTATAATTTATTTTTCCACTTAAATTCATATAATTTTACTATCATCTTATTTTATATAGAACCCTAATTAGTTGTTTAATATATTGTTGAAAATATTGTTGATTCTTTCCCTGGGGTTTTGTTATTTAAGGATTAAATTGGGTAGCTCATTTTCTGTTTACAGGTTCTCCATGCATGGAGACACATCTAATATTGATTTTATTTAGTTTGAGTTCATGGTTTATATTTTCTCCCTTGATTATTTAATATTTTTAATTAATGGGTGTTAAAAATTAATTAATTAATATATAATTGTATACGGATCCTTAAATGTTATTATATATAAAGTTTCCATGTAGTTGGGATTGGAATAATGGATTTTCAAAAGGAATTTTATGTTTTCTGTTCAAATAAAATGGTTTTATGTGAAAGGTGTAACGACCCAAAGTTTCATTAATGGAAAATCCCCCTTGATCCAGTTAAATGTATCTTTATAAAAAAATGTTTTTATAAGATGTAAACTTCTTTGGTTTTATGATAAGAGTTGTGACTGTTACTTTGATAGCCATTGAACAGTGATCACATGATTAGAATAAATATAAGGCTTTAACGAACCCAATTTTACTCAGAAAAAGGAAGATATGGCCTCATCCTGTTGAATTGCCCCATACGAAGCCCATTTATTGGAGCTCAAAAAAGAGGTGGCGTCTTTGGGCTTTGCCCTTGACCAAGCCCATGCTGAGCTTCATTATGTCAAGCTCGAACGTGACCGTCTACGGGAAATGTGGAAGTTGATTGAGATTACCACTCGAGCGATTTTATCCGAGCTACCCCAAGAGTCTGTCACCATCGCACATCTTACCCTTATGTCTTATGCGGCTGTATTATGATGTTATGGTACTAATAAGTATTACTATGTTCTTGTACATTATTTTTTTTGAATATAATAATGACTAAAATTTCTAGTCATTTTTGATACATTGTAAATAGTCTTTAAAGTACAAATTGGGTTTTTAGTTATTATTTAATTAAGAAATATATGTAATTAAATTAAGTGATTTTTGAATTAAATAATATATTAATAAAATATTATTATTATTATGAAATTAATTTTTTATTAAATATAAATGATCTTATAATTTTATTAATGCAATTAAAATGTTATATTAAGGTTGGAAAGCCATTTCTTTCAAATCCCCTGAATTTTTAATAAATGTTGGTTTTTATTTTAAAATTGCAAATTAACATATTTAGAATTTTTTTTAGATAAAATAAATTTCATTTTTGGAATCAGGATGTCGAAATTATCCAACGGTGAATTTTTCATAATTTTCCGAGACAGTCAAAATTTTGGGTAAAAATTAAATATCGTTTAAATATATAATGTGTTTTACGACATCATAATGTCCCAATGGTTATGTAATAAAATACCATAATTCCTATGTTCGGCCAATATATGTTTTAACATTAAAATAATGTGATTTTGGGTTTGTTTGACTTACTTTTCAAAGCATCAATGCGGCTTTGCATCGATTATCGTGAACTTAACAAAATCACGATAAAGAACAAGTATTCACTCCCACGAATTGATGACGTGTCCGATCAGTTGCATGGAGGACAATACTTCTCCAAGGTGGACTTGCAGTCGAGATATTATCAAGTAAGGGTGAAGAAGGAGATATCCCCAAGACTGCTTTTCGTACAAGATACGGGCACTATGAATTCATAGTAATGCCTTTCGGACTCACCAATGATCCAGCAATATTCTTGGAATTGATGAATAGAGTCTTTAGAGATTACCTTGACAAATTTTTAGTAGTTTTTATAGATTATATTCTAATATACATCAAGTCCAAGGAGGACCATGAGGAGCATTTAAGAACTGTACTAGAGACTTTGAGCAAGGAGAAACTCTATGAAAAGTACAGCAAGTGTGAGTTCTGGTTGAAGGAGGTCTCATTCTTGGGCTATATCATCACAATCAATGGTATATCTGTGGATACCTCCAAAACAGATGCAATTGAGGGATGGCCGAGGCCAACATCGGTAACGGATATCCATAGCTTCTTCTAGTTAGATGGATATTATCTACGATTTGTGAGAAATTTCTCATTATTGTCCAACCCTCTTACCAAGCTAACTCAAAAGGGAGTGAAGTTTTCGTGGAGTGATGAATGTGAAGAATTTTTCAAGGAGTTGAAAAGAAGGCTTATCACTACACCTGTTCTCACTTTACCCACAAGTGGGAAGATTTATGTGGTGTTCAGGGATGCTTCAAAGAAGGGCTTAGGCTATGTGCTGATGCAGAATGAGAAATTGATATCCTATGCCTCAAGGCAGTTGAAAATCCATGTGAGAAACTATCCAATGCAAGATCTGGAGTTGGCGGCTGTGATCTTTGCCTTGAAAATTTGGCGGCATTATCTCTATGGAGAGAAAATTTGAGATATATACTGACCACAACAGTCTTAAATATATATTCACATAGAAAGAGCATAATATGCGCCAGAGAACTTGGATAGACCTCATGAAGGATTATTACTGTTCAATAAATTACCACCCTGGGAAAGCGAACAAGGTGGAGGATGCCCTATGTAGAAAGGATCCAGCTATTCTATCAGTGATGAGAATTGAGAAGGATACAATATTCTTAGAATTTATGAAGATGAACATGGGAATCATAAATAAGGGAACATCATCAATCCTTTCACAAATGATTGCTCAATAATCTATTTTGGAAAGGTTAAAGGATGCTAAAAAGGATGATGTGGGAATTCAAGAAAAAGTGGAAGCTATCAAAAAGGATAAATCCTCGGAGTTTATTATTAATGAAGAAGGAATTGGGTGGTTTGGGAAAAGTCTATGTGTTCCATAAAGTCCGAAGCTGAAGAAGGAACTTTTGGATGATGCACAGAGTTCAAATTTCTCTATTCATCCAAGGAGGACAAAGATGTATCGTGATCTCCAGGAAAACTTTTGGTGGGATAATATGAATAAGGAGATCTCTGAATATACATCAATGTTCCTGGTGTGTCAGTAAGTGAAGGCAGAGAGGAAGAAGTCTAAAGGGATGATGACACCATTGCCCATACCAGAATGTAAATGGGAGAACATCACCATGGACTTTGTCACCGGACTTCCAAGGACATCCAAAGGTAATAATGCAATCTGGGTTGTCGTGGATCGTCTTACAAAGTTCGCACACTTCATTGATATTTCAGAGGATTTCTCATTGGATCAACTAGCACAGATATATATTAGGTATGTGGTAAGGTTTCAAAGAGTAACACTATCTATTGTGTCTGACCGTGATGCATGATTCACCTCTATGTTTTCGAAGAGTCTTCAACATGCTCTGAATACTGAACTGAACTTCAGTACGGCCTATCATCGTCAAACTGATGGAAAATCCGAGAGGACTATCAAAACACTTGAGGAAATGTAGAGAGCGTGCTCAATGGACTTTAAAGGAGGATGGGATCAACATCTTTATCTTTTTGAGTTATCTAAAAATAACAGTTTCCACTCAAGCATCCAAATGGAACCATATGAAGCCCTGTATTGGAAATGGAGCATAACACCGATATGTTCGGATGAGGTCGTTGAACGTAAGCTGCATGGACCAAAAATAGTTGAGGAAATGGTGGTGAAGGTGAAAACCATTCAGTAGCATATCAAGGCAACCCAAAGTCGACAGAAGAGTTATGAAGATAATCGTTGACAAGGCCTTGAGTTTAAAGTTAGAGACATGGTGTTTTTACGCATATCTTCGTAGAAGAAGGTCCCGAAGTTTGGAAAGAAATGGAAGTTATGTCCACGGTACATCGGCCCCTTCGAGATTCTTGATCATGTTGGGGCTGTGGCCTATCGACTAGCACTTCCACCTACTATGGCCAATGTGCATGTTGTCTTTCATGTATCCCTCTTAAGGAAGTACATACTGGACCCTTCACATGTAATCTCTTCCGAGGTGGTACAATTGGAAAATGATCTTTCTTATGAGGAGAAACCAGTGAAGATCTTATATCGTAGAGAAAACGTTCTACGAAATAAGACAATGCCCCTCGTCAAGGTGTTTTGGAGAAACAACAAGTTTTTAGAAGAGTTGGAGGATATGATGAAGCTGAGTTACCCACATTTGTTTTAGTGTGGTAAAAGGAAAATTTCGAGGGAGAAATTTCATAAGGGGGGAATATTGTAACGACCCAAAGATTCATTATTGGAAAATCCCTCTTGATCAAGTTAAATGTCTCTTTAAAAAAAATGTTTTTATAAGATGTAAACTTCTTTGGTTTTATGATATGAGTTGTAACCATTACTTTTATAGTCGTTGAACAGTGATCACACTATTAGTATAAATATATGGCTTTAACGAACCCAATTTTACTCAGACAAAGGAAGCGATGGCCTCATCCAGTAGAATTGCCCCATACGAAGCCCATTTGTCGGATCTCGGAAAAGAGGTGGCATCTTTGGGCTTCTCCCTTGACCAAGCCCAAGCTGAGATTCATTATGTCAAGCTCGAACATGACTGTCTAAGGGAAAAGTGGAAGTTGATTGAGATTACCACTCGATCGATGTTATACGAAACATCCAAAGAGTATGTGACCATCTCACACCTTACCCTTAGGTCTTATGCGGTTGTATTAAGAGGTTATGTAACAAATAATTAGTACTATGTTCATGTACATTTTTTTGTATATAATAAAGAATAAAATTTGTAGTCAGCTTTGATACATTGTAAATAATCTTTAAAGTACAAATGGTGTTCTTAGTTATTATTTAATTAAGAAATCTATTTTACTAAATTAAGGGATTTTTGAATTAAATAATATTTTAATAAAATAATAATAATATTATTAAATTAATGTTTTATTAAATATAAATGATCTTACAATTTTATGAATGCAATTAAAATGTTATCTTAAGGTTTGAAATCCATTTCTGTCAAAACCCGTGAATTTTCGATAAATGTTGGTTTTTATTTTAAAATTGAAAATTAACATATTTAGAAAAAAAATTAGATAAAATAAATGAAATTTCAAGAATCAGGATGTTGAAATTATCCAACGATGATTTTTTCATAATTTTCTTAGAAGGTCAAATTTTTGGTTAAAAATTAAATATCGTTTAAATATATAATGTGTTTTATGACATCATGATTACCCAATGGTGATGTAATAAAATACCATAATCCTTATTTTGGTCCAATATATGTTTTACCATTAAAATAATGTGATTTTGGGTTTGTTTGAATTACTTTTCAAAGCATTAATGGACCCCTCAAGACATATTCAACACTTTGACTTTTTAAATTAATTTCCATGGGAGTGTGACTCACCTCCACATAAGCTACATTATTATTTTAAGAAGTTCGGACTTGGGCCTTATAAAATATTTTTTTCCTCTTCCCTTTTCCAAAAACCATGGGCAAAAATCATGGGATGGTTTGAGGTTTGGTTTAATTTAATGTAAGGGGATCCAAACCTAAATAAAAAATAATTCCCTCACCTTTCCTATATAAACCCACCCAAACTCCCACTTACTCCTCACTAACATCCCTCTAAGTTCGTCCAACCTCTTCCCTAATCTCTCTAGAATCCTCCCAAGGTTCCCCAAGCTTCCAAGAAGCATCTCACAAGCCTCTCTCTAGCCTTTGGAAGCACACTTCCAAGTAAGGGTTTTTTCTTCCTTTCTCATTTTTTTCAATTTTCATTAAGTTGTATTTCCCTTATAATTTCAATTATGAGTGATGGGGTATGGTTTCTCACCACCCCCATACTTCCCTCATATTGTTTTAATTATGGGAGACCCCTTTCTCTCTCATTAAATGCCTCCCATGTACACCCATTACTATGCCGAAATTCCGACGGGAACTTCTATCTCCTCTTTTATATTCAAGATATACATTTGTATCATGAATCTAAATTCCATTACAATTGTTGGGATATGTATCTATATGACCTAATTACTGTCCATTACATGAAAATATTATGAGGAACCCCTTCCTCTCTCATCAATCATTTTTATTATTTCTTATGTCACACTGTTACGCTGCTGAAATCACACCGATTTTCTAAGCAAATGTCATTGTGTAGCGAATACCATGCCCATTTCTCCCCCAAGGGTATTCACCATTATGCACATTTACTTATTGATTGTAAAGTTTCATCTATGAATTCCACATTCCATTATCGCGGAGTAAATGACTATGTTTTATGAATCCATGTTTGATGATCCATGTGGCACACTTATGCATGAAATGAAATGTTTAAGAAGGGTGCGACCTTACAGCGCTCCAATGCATTGGGTAAAGTATAGTATCATGATATGTCATCTTCAATGAGTGTTGACTCATGATAATTCATGTGAAATGAGGGTTTACTTGTGATTCATGTGAAATGAGGGTTTACTCATTCTTTATGTGCAATGAGCCTTGGTTCATGCTAAATCCATGTTAAGTGTTGTTGCCACATTTCCATGTTATGATTATCATGATTTAGCATGCCTTTATGTTCATGATTATTTTATACTCTATTGATATGCCTATCATCTAACATGTATTGTACTCCTCATGTTATTCCATGTGTACTCCCTTACTGGGCTTTATAGCTCACCCTTTTTTAGGCATGTCCTCAGGTTATCCCATGCAATGCTTAGTACGAGGGAATGTAGTGGTCATGTAAAAGATGTTTTCAAAAAAAAAGATATTGAATTTCACGTTTTAAGTTTTTATGTAACGATCCTAAGCCCCAAAAACACTAAACCTCTTGATATTTCTTGTTGTATCAAGTGATGTTTTAAGTAATAATGCATGTTTCAGTTGTAATAAAAAGAAGGGTTTTCATAAAAGGACCCTTGATAAATTTTTATGTGGTATTTTAGAATGTGTTTTGTGAAAATGTATGTCATGGGAATTGTTTTTAAATTTTAGAGGAAGTTGTTAATTTTCAATGAAATTTTCTCTTTTGATTACAAAGAGGTGAATATAAATATTATTTCACGTTATTTCAATTATTTAAAATAAAATTTATGGAAAATATTTTACATCTAAAGTTAGTTATTATGTAATGGACTATTTTCAACCTTAAAAGTGAATATTTAATGTCTCATGAAAACATCCTTAACTACACGTAATTGTGTTCCACCATTTATGGGTTTCGTATTATTATATGGTGATTGAATGGATGATGTTAAAAGGAAATGTTATATGTGAATTTTTTGTATGTGGGGTTTGATATATTTAATTTCTTCATTTATATAGTTATCTTTATTTTTTGGTCACCTCATTAATTATTAGGTCATGGGATTACTAGGAAATTATGTGGAGTCCTATATAAGTGCAAAACCCTAGTTTATATTATGCTCTTGAAAAGGTTTCATTCCTCATGGAAGATGAATTCACCTAAGATGTATTATATTCCCATATTATCTTCAATACCATGGTATGGATATAGTATCCAATTTATTTAATGGGATAATGGTATATAGTGTTTCTTTAGTTCCATCCTAGGGTCCATGTCAGTAGTAGAAGGTTGTATTAACTGAGTACCTAGGTTTATGTACCATGTCACCTCTACATTGATGGATGGTTCTATATTTGTGATTTCTATTTCTATTATTGGTATATCCACATCTGATTGTTCCTACTAGTTAACATATTATACTTATTAATTTTCACGTTATGTCATCATCTTGTGGAACCACATTGAATTTAATATTTTTATCCATGTATTGGTATGTTTTTGAAATTGTTATGAAACATGGTTTGGTTAACTATTTTCGTAAAAATGATTTTATTAGTTTTAATTTACTTAAGGTTTTAAATTTTATTTTATAGAGGGGTTTTTCTTTGGTTTTTATGAAATGGTATATTTTAGAATTTTAAATTTTGAACTGACTTTTCTTATTTGCGATTAAAAATAAAAGATTTATTCTTTTTGATTTCATGTATGATATGTTTTTCCAATGTACTATAAAAAAGAAACACATATTTTTCATTACTATATTTTAATCTAGAAATTAGTATATTCTTAATGAAAGGTATTTTATATAATCCTTTTTGAGATCCTACATAGACAATTACCTCACACCCTGCATACACACTTGTGTAATACCCCAGTTAAATAAAGAATATGACATTTTTATACTTATCCCTTTGTGAATAAAATGTTAATATTAATTTAAGGGGAACACTATGTTAGATGACCTACCCAATTTGCAACAACGAGTTCCTTTGAAATCTTACGTTTCACTCTAATAATAAAATAATTTTCTTTTAAATGGTAGTTAACACATAGTCGTTGTAATGACGAAAATGAACCCAAATAACTACAAAATGATTATATATGTTTGTCAAATATTTTTACTTTTTACAATAAATGTTATAGGATTAAAAATGTGAATGAATCCAATTTTAATCGTAAATAATCTAATAATCATTAAAAGGTCGAATAACCTCCTTTTGATGGAGAACCTCTTTTAAATCCACTTTTTGACAATTTTATGTGTTACATTTGACAAAATAGAATTAATCTTTAAAATAAGAATATCAAAAATTATTTTGGGTAAATTTTTGATATTTTTCTGATAATGTTCATTTTTTAATGAATAGTGAAAAATGTCGTATTTTAATTCAAAACCTCTTCTTAATGTAATTTTTTTATATCATTATATTATCTCTTGAATTAGTTTTAAAGAGAAATTATAATATATTTTTACCATTTAATCCAATAGTGGTCACTGGAATTAAATTTACATTGAAATTGGACTTAAACTAGTGTCAATCTTTTAATAGATATTGTTTCTTAAAAACACGCTATTTGTTTTGACAACGGGAATTAATTATTAAATTAATTAATGCATCTTATATGTTTTTAATTTTTTAAAATAAAAATAATTTTATAATTCATAATATCAAATATATATTTGGGTGAATTTTTGGTATTTTTCTGAAAAACTTCAATTTTTGATGAATAGTGAAACAACTAAGTGGTAGTTTTAAAATTGATTTTTCATTCAAAGGAAACTTTACCACTTCTATGATTTGAATTTCAAAAATCCTACATACATGGTTGTCATTAGATTGTAAAATTTGGTTCAATGGAATTAAAATCATTTTTTAGTGAATAGTAACTATTAAGTTTTAATCGCGATTAGAGGTAATTTGTGAAATTTAACGTAAAAATAATGTTTTAATAATATGAAATGACCTTGAAACATGTCCTAACCTTATTGTATGAGTCATGGACGTCTGATAAAATCCATGGGTCAAATTGGGGACCCCATGGAACCACTTTGGTAGGAAATGAAATTAATACCTTTTTATTTAAAGTTAAAATTAAAATGTCACAAATATGTGTTGTTTTCCTAAAACAATTTACATGGGGATAGACAAGTCATAGTTTTGAATATAAATATTAATTAAAAATCTAAAAATATTTAATACATCATGAATTTTTTTTATAATTTTTAGACCTTATATAAATTTAATTATTTGTGTCACCATAATGATGCAACGATTAACTCATTATTTAAGGATTTAAATAAACTGAAAAGATAATGTAAAATCTATGACCTACACTTGTCAAAACCCTATTGGATATTTGGATTTAGAACTATAATAACCTTATCCTAGAAATATATAATTTTGTGACCTTTAAAATCTGAAAAGAATTTTATAAAAATGTTACTTTTCAAGACTTCCCAAGAGTGCCCATCCTCTCCTCTTATAAAAGGCCCCCACCCCTACCACCTTACCCACACCTCTCAGTACTTTGGATCAGCCCACCCCTGAGCATTTGTCTCTCCACATGCATATCATACTCCTATAAGCCTCAATTTGGGCATAATTATTTTCAAATAAGCCTTTGTGCTCAAATCAATAAGAGTTACTCGATTTAAAGGTAAAGTCTTCCCCAATGTTCTTTTGTTTTATTTTTCTTGTGAAACCCCTTAACTCTTTTTATTTATTTCTATTGTCAAACAAAAAGTATCTTTAATATAATTGGAATTTTTTTTATAGGAGTATTCTAGCAACACTAACACTCACCTCCGTCTAATGGTTAAAGAACATACAGTTTCCATGGATGGCGAATTATTGCCTCACGAAACGATGATTGTTCTATCATATCATACCACCTATCATGGTGGCCATTATGATGAAACTATATTTATATATTATATATATTTTATTTATTTCCTCTCTATACTTCTGTATTTTATAATTAATACATACATTTATGCTTTCCATGTTGTGAAAATGTTGTAATTTCATTTGAGGAAGTGTGGACTACCGCCCCCTCATGTGATGTGACTCGTTCAGGCAATACATGGAATGTATAAAGAATGAAATTTATTAAATTATGTGATATATATAACATATATATTATACTGGAATTATAATAGGTATATATCTCTAATATAGTTTTAATTCAATTAATGTTCAAAAGAAATGAAAGTAGTGTTCATGCGTACGTACGGCTTACCGTCTCCATTAACGGTACATTTCATTTCTTATCTCAAAATGTTTTGTAAAATTATAAGTACATATATATAATAGATATATATGTCATATATTACATCTAAATGATTCATATCATTCTGGAATTATAATATATATATATCTCATTTAGTTTTAATTCCATTAATATGACAAAAAAATGAAAGTAGTGTTCATGCGTACGTACGACCTACCGTCTCCATGAATGGTGCATTTCATTTTTTATCTCCAAATGTTATGGAATAGTATAAAATGAATATGTACTGGATATATATGATATTTTAATCATTAATACTATTCTGTAAATGATTTACTACAAGGAAAATCATTTTCAAACAATTTCATTTTTGACCCATGTACCAAACATCGGCAAAAACGTCTGATATGAAATAACATTATTAAACATTTATTACAACATTATAATATGTGATATGAACTGAATAATAATCATTAAATGAGTAACTTATGAAATTATAAATTTATGAAAGTTTATTATTCAGGAATATAATGAGACGAACAAGACAAGTCAGACTTGAGGTAAGAGATCCTACCCCTCTATTTTTAAGTACACTGTTTTATGTCATTCCTTATAAGATCATATTTCATAGGATTGGGATGTTATATTATATTAACCATTCTTTACATTGTATTTTCATATGATTAGAGACCATATTTTCTCTCATCAATCCATTTTGGATGTTTTGAGTGGCGTCGTTAGGCTGCCGAATTTTCGTAAGAGATCCAACCTCTCTCTTTTTCAGTACTCTCCATTATGTAACTTCTTTTAAGCTCCTCTTTGTTATGTTGGGGGATGTTATTTTATATTAATATTTCTGTAAATTTAATTTAAATATGATTAGAGACCCTATTTTATCTCATAAATCCATTTTTGGATGTTTTAAGTGGCGTTGTTAGGGTGCCTAGTTTTCCTAAGGGTTTTTTCATCTCAGTTTTATTCCCGTGAGATTTATGCTACATTTTCCACCATTTACAATGAGTGGTGTATGTACTGACCATTATTATACTACTTGTGTAATATAATTTCATTTATGGTTATTTAAATAATCATTGTATGACTCTTCTTCAATGGGGTGTATGATTTGAATGTTACCCAAGTCGGTAAGGGAACCTTTCACCCTCCCCTTTTAAAAAGACTTCTTTTGTTATGTATTTTAATACACAAAATATTATGTTGGGATATGTTATTTTATATCCTTATTGATGAAAATTTAAATTCCCAGTGATGAGATACACGTTTTATCTCTCATCAACTGATTTTCTGAATTTTGAAGTGACGCCGTTAGGCTGTCGAATTGTTTGCAAGGGAACTTCTTAACACAATTTTGATTAATTGGGATAAACTTGTACTCCTTGAATATGTCATTCTATGAATATGTGTGAATAAACTCTAATATGTTTACACTTAATATACACTTATATTTTGTGTATTCATTTTTCACACATAATTATGTAATTGATTTATCCTTAATCCAAGGATACCGTCTTTTTAAGGAATATCATCTCAATATCCTTTCATTGAAGCATATTCTGTTCTAATACAGGACATTCTTTTATATGCAGTATGAAACACCCTTGAATTTTCATTTCATTAAAAGGGAATATTTTTCTTCATAGAATTTTACTAAACGACAGAAAGGAATTTTTTTTAACGTACATGGTGACAATGACCTTTTCTGCCGCCGCAGGTATTATTTGGTCTTTGGCTTCCTCAACAAGCCGTAATGTTTTTAAAATGAAATAAATGCCATATAATATATTATGTATTTTGGTATTGAAAATGGTTTTCATAATGGATTAGTTATTTCAATATATTTATGTGATATATTGTGATCATAATGTGGAAATGTTTGACTTCCATTATATTTGTTTTATGTCTTCTGATTTTATAATTTTACTTGGAAATTTGAAGGGTGGTAACGTGATAAACCATATGATGGGTGGTGCTGTGAATACCAGGACGGGTGGTTACATTATAACCTCCAATGCATTTGGTATGGAAGTCGGCCGTATATCTATTCCATTAAGTGATATTTGTGGAAGTCGACCATATGGTTATTCCATTTAAGTATGTTTATGTCCCAAGATAACATTATATGTTATGTATATGGGTTTTATTGTAATGGTTTGGTTACAAAAGTGTAAGTAATGATCTGTTATCCATTGAAGTGTTTATACTACTTCATAAAGGTGAAAAGTATTACTTTGATAAAGAATTCATTGTTTACTTGTTTTTTTGAAAAACTTATAGTATTCCTTCTTTGTGTATCCCTTACTATGCTTTTTATTATCATCCCATGTTTTTTTCTAGAAATATTTTTCAGAGGACATATAGTTGAATATGGTCAAGGATGGGATCAAAGAAATGCCAGGCTGTCTAAAACATGGAACTAGACATGTTTCTTTTTAAGAGTTTTTATTTTATGGAAACATGGTAGAAGTTTCTACTTTGTAATTTTTTGAGATGTAATAGTTATGTCCTAATTCTCTAAAACTCTAAACCTGAAAATATCATCAATGTGAATTATTCATTTAATTCATTATTAAGTAATGATTAAGGACAGGGAATTATAGTTGGTATCAAAGGTCGGTTTAGATAACATTAGAGGTTAGATTGTTGCTTAATAATAAGTTACAAGTTGTGTATAACCACAATGGTTAGTTTTTTAGATGGAGTCATTGTTTTTTGAATGTTATAATTAGTTTTGTATAAATTGGATAACTATATATAATTGTTTATCTTCCTCATTATTATATGATGATTTTTCTGATATGATCACACTGACCTTTTCGGTTTTAGTAAATGGATGGATCTAGTAGGAACCAAAGTAACAGTGGATGTGAAGGAACCTGTGACAGATTTCTAAGCAAGAAACTGAATGATATGGGAGCTGTAATGATAACTATTCTATTTATCCTCAAACAACTATCTGGAGTCATGATTGACCACCTAAACCTTGGTGATTTTTAAAAGGAATCATATATGCCAGAAACTAATCCCTATGGAACCTCAGGTAATAATCAAAAAGGTAAGTGTGTTCAAAAACCTATGTCTCAAAGATGTGGAAATAAACACCTAGGAAAATGTTTCAAAGGGACAGAAATATTATATAGATGTGAAAATTAAGTTCATAAATAAAGAACATGTCATGGAAAAAGGAAGAATGTAGTTGACTCGAGGAAAGGGAGACACGTTCTTTCTGAGGGATCAAATGATTGTTTTAAATGTGGTGTGCATGGTCATTATGAAAAAACATGTCCTATGAAGGCGTTTCATGAATGAGATCACCATTATCGTAAAAATATTCGTTTACCAATACCTAATGCCATTCCGATTACGGATGAAGAAACTGAAAATGACCAATCAAAGGTATGGATTATTTCTTATCATTTGTTTTCCAATTTCAGAATCATAGGATATGATTCAAGATTTTTATTGTAGGAAAGATGTATCACAGAATAAGTTGAAAAGGAATGGTTAATGGATCATGAAAAATGTTGAATGGGTAAGAAGTCAACATATAAGGGCTTCATGAGTTATGGTGAAATTCTTAAATGTATTAAGTCTCTTTTGATTATGGGGTTACATTAGAATACTTATTATACTATGTGTAACCCTTATGTTTGATATATGAAAATTTTATTCAAAGAATTGTTATCTATTCTTTTGTGGACATAGTTATAAAGAACCATTTGGGTTTATATGATCCTTACTTTTGAGGTAATTATGGGTCACTATATGTTATGATGGGAAATGAAAGGCATGAGATAAAATTGATGTTAAATTATTTTAGGGTTATTTTTTATTATTTTATCTCTTTTTGGATATTTGTTTGAGAATTATAATGTTTGAAAAAAGGACAACATGTAGACTGTGTGACAAACCGTCACATTGGACAAATCTGCGGGAATCAAACCCACAACAAATATGCAAACTGTATTTATCACCTACCACTGGACTACGTGAAGTCCCTAGTTAGTATGACTTATTTTATTTTGTTAGATGATTTTATGAATTAACAGTATGTTTATTTTGGTTTATCTATGGAAATTATTAACCAATCATGGAGCATATGTGATTAGGTTAATTACTTTTCAATATGAGACTTTAAGAGCACCTGATGTTATTTAGAAATAAGTGTTAATTTGTACCTTGGAAGACTATGTGATTAAATCCACCAAATATTTGGGTTTCAATCATTGTTTGGTTTACATTTAAGAAATTTATGGAAAACTGTTTATCTAATGGTCTTCGTTGAACTTTGGGTTTTGTTGGAAAAATTTTGGAGATTAAGAATAGATTATCATTTTATAAAGGGTTATCCTTTTATGGATTATCTGATCATGTTCTAACAATTTTGGTTTTGGTAAGGGTCTAAAGATATGGGAAATATATAGTTCTCTTTTGTGGATTAGGTGATTATCTAGAAGATGATTATAGTACTCGTAATGTGAACTAGTCTTCCTAAATACCCATCATTTGGCGAATGTATGTGTTTCTGTAAGATATCTATTAAAAGTTGAAAGTCAACATGACAAGTAAGTATGTTTCCTTAATATAAAAAATAAATTCCTCAATGAAATGTAAATTAAAGAAAAAATGTTGTCTATTAACTTTTCCTTCTGGGGAATCAAATACCGTTTGACCCCCCCACAAGTTTTTGATTTTCTTGTGGTTAACTTTCTCCTAAACATGTTTTCTATCACTCTCCCTAAGAACATGAACCTTTGATTTTTCTTCCATATCCATTTTTCCTACATGGAATCCTATTATGGGTTTACTTGGGTGCCCTCTGTAATTCTCTTTCTTTCTTTTAATGTGATTGTTTTACCGACTCTTGTTCTGATGTGGGACTTTCAATGATGTTTCCGAGACAAATTCTAAAATTGCGAGGATGCAATTCCCAAAAGGGGGAAGGATGTAACACCCCAGGTAAATAAAGAATATGAAATTTATATACTTATCCCTTTGTGAATAAAATTTTAATATTAATTTAAATGTAACTCTATGCTCGATGGCTTACCAAATACGCAACAATGTGTTCCTTTGAAATCAAACGTTGCACTCTAATAATAAAATAATTTTATTTTAAATGCTAGTTAACACCTTTTCATTGTAATGAAGAGAATGAACAGAACTAAATAAAAAATGATTATATATGTTTTTCAAATATTTTTTCTTTTTACAATTAATTTTAGAGGATTAAAAATGCGAATGAATCCAATTTTAAGAGTAAACAATCTAATATTTTTTAAAAGGTCGATTAACAGCCTTTTGATAGAGAACCTCATTTAAATCCACTTTTTGAAACTTTTATGTGTTATATTTGACAAAATAAAATTCTTCTTGAGAATTGGAACATCAAAATTTACTTTGTTTAAATTTTTGGTATTTTTCCGATAAAGTTCTTTTTTTAATGAATAGTGAAAAATGTTGTATTTTAATTCAAAACCAATTTTTTGTATAATTTATTTATATGATTAGATTATATTTTGAATTGGTTTTAAAGTGAAATTAGAATATATTTTTACCATTTAATCCAATAGTGGTCATTGGAATTAATTTTACTTTGAAATTGGTCTTAAACTAGTTTCAATAATTTAATATATATTGTTTCTTAAAAACATGCTATTTGTTTTGACATCGGGAATTAATTATTAAATTAATTATTGAAAATTATATGTTTTTAATTTTATAAAATAGACATAATTTTTGAATTCGGAATATCAAATATAGCTTAGGGTTAATTATTGGAAGTTTTCTGAAAAACGTCAATTTTTTATGAATAGTGAAACCACTAAGTGGTAGTTTAAAAACTGAATTTTCGTTTAAATGAATTTTTAACACTTCTTTGATTTGTATTTAAAAACTAAAACATACATGGTTGTTATTAGGATGTAAAATGTGGTTCAATGGGATTAAAAAAAATGTGAATAGTATTTTTTATGTTTTAAACACGATTAGAGGTAATTAGTGTTATTTAAGGTAAAAATAATGTTTTAATAATATGAAATGACTTTGACTCATGTCCTAAACTTATTTTATGAGTATTGGCCGACCAATAAAATCCATGGGTCAACTTGGGGACCCCATGGAGCCACATTGGTAGGTAAATAAAATTAATTCCTTTATATTTAATGTTAAAATTAAAATTTCACAAACATGTGTTTTTTTTCTAAAACAATTTTTACGTGGGGTTATACAGGTCATATTTTGGACTATAAATATTAATTTGAAAGATAAAACGATTTCCTACATCATGATAATTGTTTTATAATTTTTAGACATTATATAAATATAATTATTTATGACACAATGATGATGCAGCGATTACCTTATTATTTAACGATTTCAATAAAATGAAAAGGTAATGTAAAATCTAAGACCTACACTGTTGAAAAACCTATGGGATGTGAAGATTTCAAACTATTGTGAACTTATCCCCTATATACATATATATAATTGTGGGACATTTAATATCAGAAAATCGTTTTATAATAATGTTAATTTTCAAGACTTTCCAAGAGTTACCCTCCTCTCCTCTTATAAAAGGCCCCCACCTCTACCGACTTACCCACACCTCTCAAGCATTTGGCTCAGCCAAAACCTTCCCATTTGGATTCTACACATCCCTCTATTACTCCTAGAAGTTTCACTTTGGTCATAATTCTTTCCATGGAAGCTTTTGAGCTCAAATGAAAAAGAGTTACCTGATTTAAAGGTAAAGTCTTCCCTAGTGTTCTTTTGTTTTATTTTTCTTCTACGACCACCTAAAATATTTTTATTTATATCTTTTGTAACAAAACCTGTATCTTAAATATACTAGTATTTTTTTATGAAGATTATTATAGCTACACTAACACACACCTCCGTCTACTGGTTAAATAACATACTGTTTCCGTGGATGGTGAATTACTGCCTCACGAAACGATGATTGTTCTATCTTCTCATAGCACCTATCATGGTGAACATTATGATGGAACTATATTTATTTATGATATAAATTATATTTATTTCCTCTCTATGCTTCTGTATTTGATAATTAATAGATACCTTTATGCATTTCATGTTGTGCAAATGTGATAATTTCATTTCAGGAAGTGTGGACTACCGCCCCCTCAAGTGATGTGACTCGTTCATGCAATACATTGAATATATAAAGAATGAAATTGATTAACTTATGTGATCTATATAAAATATATATTATACTGAAATTATAATATGTATATATCTCTCATAGAGTTTTAATTCCATTAATGTTCCAATGAAATGAAAGTAGTGTTCATGCGTACGTACGGCTTACCGTCTCCTTGAATGGTACATTTCATTTCTTATCTCAAATTGTTATGTACTATTATAAGTAAATATATATAAAGGATATATATGACATATATTACATCTAAATTATGTATTTAATTCTATAATTATAATATATATATCTCTCATTTAGTTTTAATTTCATTAATATGACAAAAAAATGAATGTAGCGTTCATGTGTACGTACGGCCTACCGTCTCCATGAATGGTGCTTTTCATTTTTTATCCTCAAATGTTATAAAATATTATAAAATGAATATTTACTGGATATATATGATTTTGAATCATTAATATTATTTTGTAAATGATTTAATACATGGGCAATCATTTTCAAACAAGTTCATTTTTGACTCATGTACCAAACCTCGGCAAAAACGTCTGATATGAACTAACATTATTAAACAATTATTATAACATTATAATATGTGATATGAACTGAATAATAATATTTAAATGAGGTCCTTAAGAAATTAAAAATTGACCAATGTTTATTATTAAACAATATAATGAAACGAACAAGACAAGTCGGACTTGAGGTAAGAGATTTTACCCCACTCTTTCTTTTTAAGCACAATCTTTTATGTACTTCCTTTTAAGCTCATCTTTAATATGATTGGGATATTATTTTATATTAATCTTACTGTAATTTATATGTTCATATGATGGGAGATCCTATTTTCTCTCATCAATCCATTTTGGATGTTTTGAGTGGCGCTGTTAGGCTGCCAAATTTTCGTAAGAGTGCCAACCTCTAAATTTTTAGGTACTCTCCTTTATGTCACTACTTTTAAGCTCCTCTTTGTTATGTTGGGTGATGTTATTTTATATTCCTATTTCGGTAAATTTTATTTTAATATTATGAGAGATCCTATTTGATCTCATCAATCCATTTTTGGATGTTTTAAGTGGTGTCGTTAGGGTGTTTTGTTTTCCTAAGGGATTTTGAATCTCACTTTTATTCCCGTGAGACTCATGCTACATTTTCCACAATTTCCATTGATTGGTGTATGTACTGCCAATTATTAAACTCATTTTGTAATATAATTTCATTTATGGGTATTTACATATTCATTGTATGACCCTTCTTCAATGGGGTGTACGTTTCGATAGTTATCCAAGTCGGTAATAGAACCTTTCATCCTCATCTTCTTAAAATACTTCTATTGTTATGTCTTTTAATTCACATACTATTATGTTGGGATATGTTTTTATATATACTTATTGATGTATATTTTATGTCCAAGTGATTAGATACCCTTTTTATCTCCCATTAACTCATTTTCCGGATTTTTAAGTGACGTTGTTAGGCTATCAAATTTTTTGAAAGGAACTTCTTAACCCAATTTTGATTCAATGCGATAAACTTGTACTCATTGAATATGTCGTTCTATTAATATGTGTGAATAACCTCTGGTTATTTTACACGTAATGTCCACTTATATTTGGTTTATTTGTTTTTCACACATAATTATGTAATTGATTTATCCATAATCCAAGGATACCGCCATTCTAAGGGACTTCATCTCAATCTCCTTTCATTGAGGCATATTTTTTTCTAATACAAGAATTTATTTTATACGCTATATGAAAATACCTTGATTTTTCATTTCATTCAATGTGAATATTTTTCAACGAAGCGTTTTACTAAATGACAAAAAGGAATGTTTATTTTAACATACACGGTGACAACAACCTTTTCCGCCGCTGTGGGTATTATTTGGTCTTTGGCTTCCTCAACAAGACGTAATGTTTTTTAAATGAAATAATTACAATATAATATATTATGTATTTTGGTATTGAAAATGGTTTTTTAATGGATTTTTTATGTCAATATATTTAAGTGATAAATTTTGATCGAAATGTGGAAATGTTTCCTTCCATTATATTTATGTCTTATGATTTTATAATGGTACATGGACATTTGACGGGTGGTTACGTGATAAACCATATGATGGGTGGTTCCATGAATAACATGATGGGTGGTTTTGTTATAACCTCAAATTCATTGGGTATGGAATTTGGCCGTATGTCTATTACATTAAGTGATATGTGTGGAAGTCGATCGTATGTTTATTCAATTTAAGTATGTTTATGTCGCAAGTTACCTTTATATGTTATGTATATGGGTTTTATGGTAGTATTTTGGTTACAAAAGGGTAAGCAATGATATTTTATTCATTGAAGAGTTTATACTACTTCATAAAGGTTCAATGTATTACTTTGATAATGAATTCGTGGTTTATTTATTGTTTTGAAAAACTAACACTTTTCCTTTTTTGTGTATCCCTTACTGAGCTTGTTATTCTCATCACAAGTTTTTTTTTATTGAAATGATTTTCACATGACATAAAGATGAATAGGGTCATGGATGGGATCAAGGAAATGTCAGGCTGTCTAAACCATGGAACTAGACACGTTTCATTTTAAGAGTTTTTATTTTATGGAAACTTAGTAGAAGTGTCTACTTTGTAATCTTTTGAGATGTAATAGTTATTTCTTAATTCTCTAAAACTCTAAACCTGAAAAGATCTTCAATGTGAATTATTCATTTAATTCAATATTAAGTAAGGTTTAAGGTTGGGTCCTTATACTTGTTTGTGTTTAAAATAATTATATGGTTTATACATAATCTAGGTTCCATTTCAAATTGGTTACCTTTTCTCGTTGTCAAAGATGATGAGTTAGGATGTGCAGGGAAACTAAGAGTTTCTTAGAGGTGGTTGTTGTTTATTCTCATCGGGTTGTATTATTCTACTTTCCAAGACAATATCCTCTATATTTGTATTTAGTTTCATTTTTTATCATGTTTTTTTATTTTTTTACAGATCTCATGATGCATTTTTATATTTATGGGACGAATTAGTTTTTTCTACTATGACTTGTTTCCTTCTATTTATTTGTTCTTTATTATATACGTTTAGAGTATAAATCCATGGTATCGATGTACTATTATGGATTTATATTGAATTATTCTCTATTAATTGAATATAAATTTTGTTATAAATGTTTTATAAGTTGTTTCCATTGATTCCCATGAACTTTTTTACTTTCTATAATAATTGGGAACATCCTATGAAATTTTAGATAGATTGAGTTGAGTGACAAGTCAGATCATCTCAGGATAGTTTTTTACAAAATGGTATTAAAGACGTTATTAATTGTATGAGGCTAGGTTATTTATTTGTACAAATTTTTTTTGGGGGTCTGTTGTGGTAGTAAGAAGATAGAAATTTCGGAACTCTAGAAAAATATGCGGGAAGAGACTAGGAAACTCTTTCCTACCCTAATACTGATCAATCCATGCGTAATTAAGATTATGTATTTCATTTAATTTAATTCTTGATTTTTTATATATTATAATTTCAAGGGAATATATTTGGATTCCCATTATTTTTGAAGGTCATTTTGGGAGTCCTGCTACATTTTGGATTCAATGTGGAAGTTGAACTTGGGTTGCATGGTTATCCCACATTATATACCAAGTCATGTGAATCCTCTACATATGGATTTTTAAACTTCTTAAGGGAAATCACATGGTTGGTTCATAGACTAGATAAATGTTTAACCAATACCTCCATAAAATGTCATCCTTTTTAAATTTTATATTTTGATCTTTCATGGTTTTGGATTTCCCAGAAAGTGGTTTCCACATATTGGGAATGAATTAAAGATGGGTTTTAATGGTTCTTGAAGTGATTTTAGTAAATTATGTGTGTAGAGTACCCTTATAAATGGGATTACCATTTGTGTGTGTTTGATATTTTAATGTTCTATTATATGGAAATTATTGCTTTAGAATGGTTTGGGATTAAAATAAATTTTTTGGTATGTTGTTTTGGAAAGGCGTTATCTATTTTATATGGGGAATCTATATTGTATCAAAATTTACTATTGTGTTGGAAAATGTTTTTAAGATGAAATTTGACATTTATGTATATTTTTTGACATGAATTATAAGGTAATTTGAATTTAAATTTTTGAATGAAATTCAGGATGGTTCTAAATTGTAATAAAACTATGGAATGATTTGGTTTAATTTAAAAATGATTTGTTATATTTTATAATTGTTTATAGTTTTTGAAATAATAAATTTATTTTGAAATGGTATGACTTAGTGGGGGGATAATTGCATTTACAAATAATAGTGATTTTAAAGTAAATGATTTTTAATAGAGTGATTGATGTGTATTTTAAATAATTTTATTTTCAAATTCATCCCAATATTTATAATGGGGGATATTTTGTTTAAATTTTGAAGCATAAATTTTGTGAGTCTATTCCTTGAGTAATTTATGCAATGACACCTAGAATGAATAATAGAGGAATTAGAATTAGTTTCCTCTATTATAAGTTATCATTGTATTAATTGGGTTATTTTGATTCAATACTCCACTCAGACTCTGAATAGAGTGCTGGTTGTAGGATGTTATCTCATGGTGGACCCTAATAAGGATTTATGGAATCTTCCTTAGTGGTTGGTAATCATTTTAATGACCTAGTTTGTAACGATTATTTGAATTCAACATACTAATAAAGTGTTTATTAGGTATTTTAGATTATATTATTATCATATATTACTAGATTATCTTGATAAATTAGTTATGATGGGTTATCATAAGAAATCTAGTGTGTAATCATGGTTATGGATGAACGCCTATTTTATGGAATTACCATTTGTAGATTTGGATGAGGTTAATCTATAAATGTTTTTATTGGATGTTTTTATCATCCTTTTAAAAGTTTTTTGTTCTAGAATATTGGTTTTTTTCTTTAATCTTTTGTTGGAATGGAGGAATTTATTTTCTTAAGGGTAATTTTGTTTCAGGTTTAGCTGTTAATGACAAGATATATTATGGGTTTGATCATTGGATATTTAAGATTGAGTAATGATATGTTTAACATTGTAGACCACTGATTCCCTACTGATGTTAATATTATGAGTCTTTCTTTTTTCAAGGTGATCACTATTTAGTGATGATCTTGATTTGTATAATATTTGTAGGAAATTGATCCATAGCTATTGTACATGTTACCCATTTGGATTATTAATTACCATGTTTGGTACCCATATTTGTTTTTGATAAAAATTTCTAGAGTTTTGTCTCCTTATCAACTTTTTACCTAATATTAATTGGGTATTGATTATGAGTTTCTCTTTTGCATCTTAGTTTTATTTTTGGTTCTACCTTTAGGAAGTTACGATAGATCACCTTCAAATGTTTACCTATGACATGGGATGTGGTTATATATTGTGGTGTCTCGTTTTTAGGAATATTTATACTCATTTCCACCACTATATATTAACAATAAATTAAGGGAAACCCAAAATGGGTATATGTCCTATTAGGGAAACAAATTTAGATGATCGTAGCTGGTTTGTATTTGAGGATTTGAATTCTGCGATTTATGTACCTTTTTATTATATGGTATCGAGATGATAGATTTTGAATAATGTTTTCCTCTATGTTTAGTGGTGTTTTAATGACTAATTACCTTTTATTTTTGACCAATGTATTTTTATGGGAAGAATTATTTATTGTATAGATATTTTAAGACTACGTTTTACAGTTGTTAGATATATATATATTGATATCATGGGTTAATTTGAATTTATAGAGGATTTAGTCATGGATATTAACAAATTCCCTGAAATTCCCGCTGTACATGTTTTTTCACATGGTCACTACATGGTTTTAAAATCCATAAAAATGACCTTTACATAGGTTTTCCTTCTTTTCATCAGTTAGTACACACAATTTAGTATAAATGTTATAGTTAACATCATGTACCAAGGTCCGCAATTCATTTTCAAATGTTCATGGTGAATTTCTATGGCAATGAATTGTTTGAGACAAGGCTAAGGGGAACCATGAAACAAAACATTATATGTTAGTATACATAACGGTGGTGAAAAATTGTTTGTACATGGTTAGTAGATAATGTTTCGGTCAACTAATTACTGTGCAGCAAAGCAGATAGTTATATCCAATTAGTTTATGTTATATTTGGATAAACTGGGAGGTCTTCCCATATCATCATTCAAAGTATAATTTCAATTTTCCCTCACAATGTTTAACCCTTATTATCCTCTCCTCCTCTCCCACATGATCATATGAACCATGTGAGCTCAAGGGAGATCTATACCCTTCACCTCCATTTCATTTTGGATCCTCTCTATAGATTCTAAGTGATTTTTAAGGGATTTCTTCTTCATCTTCCACTTCCTTATCATCCCACATCCTCTATTCTAATTTTCATATGTTCTTCATTAATCATAGAACATTGATTCACTATAAAAACTATTATTGGGGATCTAGTTTATTAGAACACTAGGGTTTCATTTTTAGGGATTCTTGGGTTTGATTCCTCTCCCATTTTTGTGTTTTTCATGGAAAATGAAACATTACAATATGAGTTTTTTGTGCGGAAGATGATTCTATAGTATCCCTTTAATGTGAAACTATTTTATTTATTTGGTGTTATTTTTTTTATTAAATCATAGTTGTATAATGATCATTAAAAGGAACTATAAAATGGGGTTTGTTGTAATTGGTCTTGGAATATTTTATTTTCTAATATAAATTTATGATTTAATTTGGAATGAAAATACTTTTCATTCCATGATCCTTTAGATATGTATGAGTGGTTTTTTATAATATTCATGGTGAAAATGTAGCCTGATGCCCTTGTTTTTTATTTTGTATGGAAGTTTCTTTGAATAAATGTAATACTCCATTATGATTAAAATGGATTCAGTTTCTAATGTATTTTAATAAATTAGAATTATTTATTTTTTAGTGTTATAAAAGACACCACATCCTATATTTAGTTTATGTAAAGGCTCATTTAGTACCTTAAAATGAATGGGCTGTCTCTCGTTAGGACCTATTCATTTTCCCCTGTGTTTCATTCACACATTATGGAATTTTTATTATAGTTTAGTGATTAGATAAATGATGTGAAATGGTGTTTCTTTATCATAGGGTGTTGGTGGTAGGGTGTAGAATATTTTCTATATTAATTTATTTCATTATCTTGATTGTTGTCTCTCCATCTTAATTGTTTGGTGATGAGACTAATAGGTTATTAGGTAGAGACTTGGATTTGGGGAAACCCTTAGTCTGGATTCTTCTCATACATGGTCGTCACATCATAGATATGGTGAGTTCTACTATGATTTACTATGTTCCAAGATTAGCATTTCTCCCATAATATGTATGTAGTGAATAAATATTTCAATTGTGAAACGTGGAAAAATTGTTTCTTTAGTGGTTTAGTAGGTTTAACGTTTCCTGTTAATAGTCATATTACAAGAATATATAGGTTTGTAGTACATGAATCTCGTGCCTTGATAGTTGGTTTCATGTAGAATATTTTCATTTCCACAGTTTTTATATCAATTTTTTATTTTTTTCTCTTGTGGCACCCTTTTTTTTATTATTTATTTTCATGTTTCCTCTTGTGATTTTGGTACCACATTGAATGTGTTATTTTTTATCTATGGGTATGCATGTTTTCCCAGTGGTCATAAATGTTAGTTTAAATAAATGAAAAATATTTAGTTGGTTTTAATTTCATGAATTGATTGAAATTGATTTCATAAAGGGGTTTCTTCTAGTTTTACATGTAATGGAAAATATTTCAATTGTGTTTTTTGATGATGGTTAAAATTTTTAATTAAAGAATAAAAAATTTATTCATTGTGTTTTGACATTAATTTTCTTTGTTACTAGTGATTATAGAATTTGAAAACATTAATTTTCATTACTATAATTTTAAATTGAATTTATGAACTTATTACTGAATTGAGTTTCATATAATCATTGTTGATATCCAACAGGGCATGTCTTCTGAGAGATGAGAAGTTTCCAATAGAACCATCCACTTTTCCTTGTCACCTCCATCATCTGAATCATTACCCCATTTTATAGATATTCCTAAAGAACTGATAGAATGTTTAATCTCATGAAAATAATCCTGAATGCTAAATAAACACTATTTTTAGTAAATATTTTTATAAAAATAACAAAATTATCAATTAATATTTTATTTATAAATTCATGAAATATAATTTGATAATTAAAAAATCCAAATAATGAAATATTTCTATTTTTTATTCATAATACCTATGGTAAAATTATGAAAATTATATATCATATATCATCTAATTAAAAAATAAAAAAAATTAATTTTTGATAAAAGTTGTTATATTATTTATATATATTTTAATGTGATATAATGAGTATTTAATTATTAATTAATAATGATATATGTGGCTAAACAAATTTTTGAAAAAGATTAACAAAAATCAAAATTGAAATACTATTTTTCGAAATAAAAATTAATGATTTATAAATCTATATCTATATCTATATATATACTAATCTTAGGTATTTTCCACATCAATGTGTCAAGATGAGGTTCCTCCACATAACTTATTCTATATATTGCTTATCTCCAATTATCCACGTCGCCCATCTGCGCGGAATCTCACCCTTCTCCGCCTCTCTATTCCCGCTCTCGATTTCTCCATTTCGAACTAGGGTTCTTGCAGATCATATACTATTTTTGTCCCACTGTCTCTACGTCCTCCGATGTCGGCTCCTCCTCCGTGTGCTCCAATGTCTTCTCCTCTTCCGCGTGTTCCACCTTCAAATGCGTGTGGTCCGTCTTTTCCTCGGTGTGCTCTACCTTCATCTTGTAGTACCCAAAATACACCCCACATGTCGTCCACGCTAATCATTCTATCTTGTACTAGGGTTCATCCTCCCAGCGTAGGTGACCTGGTTTCCAAGTCCACTCTCTACACCCTTCCATCGGTTCCAAGATCCAAAGCTCTGAGGCTGGCCGACCACTGCATGACCACCATACGATCCACCATCTTCGAGACCGATGGGAAGTAGGTGTGCCTTCACTGGCTCCACCATTAGAAATTCATCCTTCCTCTCCGAGAATTTGAATGGATCCATCATCGATATGTGGCTTAAGAAGCTATCCTTGTGGGAAACCTAGGTGAAAACATCATCTTCTTCATCAGATAGATATTTTTTAGACCTCTCGCAAGCCTTCAGCGATAGCTCGGCTGGAAGCAGCCAAATATCTAGTGAATTGGGCAGGCTCACGAACCTTCCATCACCCGAGGGCGATGTTTCATAGCCAGGGTCCGAGCCACTGGATCCCTGTATGGGGTTCTTGGAGCAATATAGCTTCTCAGTGGATATTATAGACAACATATCGATTGAGGATCTTCTCCTACTTGAATTATTTTACGCAGGTACCCTCCAAATTCACTGAATCCCATTCCTGATTCTTTGAAACTCTTGAATTAAATCTACATCTACAACTACTCTTTCTTCTCAATTGAGTTTCAAATGACGTGTTTCTCACCCTGAAACATCAATGTGTTTCTATTCACTATCTGAATTTTTTATTCACTATTATTTTGTTCATTGACCATATATTGGGTTTCTACTACATATGTGTTTCCAGCTTTATATTTGATCTAACAGTTCATGCTCACAATATATATTGTTTTCAATGTGTTTTCAAACATACTATAGAGCCAAAATTTTCCTAACTACATTACATTGTTAATTTTTTTATATTATCAACTGTATGACCTAAATCATTTTGCGTGGCTCTTCTATTTTTCTTTACAGTGATGGATAAGATGAAGCATATTCATTTAAATTGAGGATGAATTGTGGGATGAAAAATAGATATCATATTCCATACTATATCTCAAACTAAATTACTTCTATGAAACATGTTGTCTCCATTTTTAGGATACATTATATTATACATGCATATGATAGGCCAAAAGGTCGTAATTTTTAGTAGATACAGCAGTAATGTGAAATGATGTATTTGTCTTGGGTAACATTGGATAATTGTGATGGACAAACTACACAAACCATCATGTTTGGTATATATTTTGTGGGTTGATATAGATTACTTCATTTAAACTAAATCCTTTTAGAAAACATTTTGTTTGTCAAAATTATTTTCACGTGCTTAATTATGTTTAGTTTATTTAGAAAACATTTTTCCAGTTGTTAGAATTTTGAGCCTAAAATAGATTAAATAAATCATGTTGGTGTGAGATTCAATTTTCGATTAAAATTTCACTGCCTTCAGATTTGAATCATTGTAGTTAGGTTAAATGGAAATGTTTCAGACCTAAAGATTTTCATGAGTAGATATAAATGTAGAGAGTAGGAACACTGCTTAAGAATATTTTTATGAGTTTTAATTTTTCCAAGAACAAATACTATTAACCCTATTTTCACTTTATGTTTCTCTCATTTGTTGATGGGACATTTCATCCTCGGTGGAATCAATATATTAAATGGATCTTTATACCCAGCCTATCTAAAATCGATGGTGAGTATGGAATTATACATTATCCATTTCTATATCCATTAAGTGTTTTTTTGACTATGTAACCCAATGTTCATTTTAATATTTTAAACTCATCTATGAATGGAGCTTAACATGTGTTTTGGGTCATGATCGAATGGAATTACCTGAAACTGGGTTGCAAGTATTGGATTCTGTGGATCTCTTCTTTTCCAAAGGTATGATTCACTAACTATGTAGTTGTTTTCCCTCTTTTAATATATGTTCTATATGGTGTTTTGGTTGTATTTTATGTGTATATAGAGTTCGTATAGTTTTCAATATCCTATTTGACCTTCAAATAATGTAATCTTTTTTCCCTTTTCTATTTGTGTTTAACTGACATGGCTACAGCTCTGTTACCACTCAATTCTCTATACGATTTGAAGGTGTGGATGAATCCTGCTAAATGGTTTGGTTGGAAAAAATCAATGTGTTTTTCATTTCCTTGATTGACAATTTTTAAAAGGATATGGATGCTCGTCTTTTCATGAATTATTTTTTAACCCATTTATAGAGGGGTGTGAGTGAGTTTTGATTCAATTTTTAAATCGACTCTGAAAGGATTCATGTTGAAATTCTGGAAAATCTCTGTCCTCATCATATTTACAATTACAGTTTAAATCATGTTAGATGTATTATTCTTATCTTTCATTTTCCCATTTACAGTTCATTAACATTGATACTCCACAACTTGCTATTTTTCATTTTATTTCACATAAAATCTTATATTTTTATCCTCTATGTTCTACCTTTACTTATGATGCACATAAAATTTTTTTATGTATAGATGGAAATTATGTCAGAATGCCTTAATGAGTAATCAGTTCATATTAAACAAGAAGAGGTGGTTCCTACTCTGATGACCACACCCGCAAATGGATTAGGGTTGACCTACTGGAATTGTCCAGCTATGGACAGGTTAAAAACAACACATGTCCAGGCTTTGAATCCTAAAAATTAATTTCCCTTTTCTTTGCTTTTATTTCCTTTAGTTATTTTACTATTAAATAACATTTTTCTTGGGTTTTTTGGGCAGTTAAAAAGCATGGAAACACCCGATGCTCTTTTTGAAGTTCGAATCATACTATTGTTGGACACATAAACAATCATCCAGGTTCGTATGTTTTTAAATTTAGTTCTCATGATGCACTACTGTTTTCAAATTAACTCGATGAACTACATTGTTTTCAAGTGGGAAAACATGCAATACTTTCTCATTGAAACATGCACTACTTTATCAATTCAGAAAGCATGCACTATTTTCTAATGGGGGAAACATGAACTACTTTTTCAAATATGCACTACTTTATCATTCAAAACAAAGTAGCACATCAGGGTTCGTATGTTTTCAAATTTATTGCATCATGTTTTTAATAACATTTTCCAATTTGTTTGTCATTTTTTTTATGTTTCCCACTTTTTTATGGCCAGATTCTCTCCCTATCATTAAATTCACATGATGCACTACTATTTTTTAGGTTCTCCAGGTCATTTGCTTCTCATGATGCACTACTATTTTTTTCATTGAAAAATGATGTTGTTCATATTAATGGAATATATGGGCTATGTAAAATCAACCAGCCTTCAATATTACCAGCCATCACATGTAGCAGATTACTTATATATTCACGTGTTGATCACATCAGTCGAAAAATGAGAATCATTTCACATGTTGATTTCTAATATGTTTCCATAATTCATTTCACAGGTTATGTTGAATGAAAAATGGAATCTTTTTTTAGAAGATATGTTATACGTACAATGAAGAAGGTTAAAAATAGACATTACAGGTATGTTTACCCCTTATACATGCATGCATGACAACAGAATATGCCCTCTTTTTTTGTAGTTTTTTAATGTTTATGATTTTGTTGAATATATGCATTCTGTTTACATCCCTAACAACGTATCCTTTTCCAGTTTATGTTTTATGGAATTCGTTAAATATATCATTTTTTATAATAAATAACTCCTTGAAATACTTCTAAAGCATGTATTACTGTATCTTTGATTATCAGTAGTATGTTGTGTTTTAATTCAATAACTTTGACTATTTTTAATCAATTTACATAAAAAAGATGGTTGACCTATTCATATATTTCACCCAACTATGTTTCTATTTCACCAAAAAAATGAATTCCTCACTCCAAATATGCACAAACCACGACTCATGGTATCCCTCCAATATGATTCTTACTCAGACTGGACATGAAATCTCTCAACTATCCTGAATTTATTCCTACGGAATTTATTTTGGAATATATAATACGTCTCCAATACACAAATTACTATTTAACCAGCAAATTTCATTTTTTATTTACAGTATTTGTTGATTTCATCTTGTCTTCCTATGATCATGTAGATATTTTCCATTTTTGAACATATATATACAAATTTTCTACTTGCAAACATGCCACCCATACTAATTAGATTTATCGATTACCAAAACAATACACATAATATTGTATCCTATATCACTTTTCACACATGAGCATGAATATGATGATTCTTTATTTGGATTTCATTTTGAATAAATATATTTACCATTGATCATTTGTTTGTTTGTACATGTAGTCTCTACTTCAAAGAATTTTTTCTCTATTGATTTAAATACAAGACCATTAACATCATAATTAAGGGAGGATTATATGAATATAATTGTGTTTTATTTTGTAGATATTCTATTCTTTCCAACTACTTAAATACATTTTTTTTTGTTTATGACTACCATTTTTTTTGAACAACCTTATCCAATTCAAACTTTTTAGAGCATCTCCACTTGCCTTGAAATCCCAATTTTGCATCCACTGGACATTTTCCGGCATATAGGTAGATTTACCTTGTATATTTTAGTTGAAACTATTTTATTTCTATACATGTACAGATTTTGAGGAAACATGGTGCAAAAAAACACCACCTTACGTTAAAAAACACACTACATGAAAACAAACACAATATCATATCAAACATAACCAATTTTCAAGCAGATACTTAATTTCTATTAATGATTAAAGCTAGAAACAATGGTGTGAACAAGAAGAGTTTTTTAACTTGATTGATCTTCCCCATGTTGAGCTCATTTTTTATTATTGAATTCATTTCACGACATGGCTGTAGGTGAAGGGCATGTTATGGTTGTCCTCTGAATTTTTTATTAATAAGAAGCAGATAGATGCAATCGGTAAGGAAGATACTACTGGATTATGTTTTAATATTCAATTTTTTTACTTAATCAAGATACTTTTAAAGTGATACTATAATTTGAATTCTTTTAGGATGACATAATATAATATTTATGGAAACATGAATATGTTATTAATGGGTTGGTTATTGAAGATGTTACATGTGTCATTGATTTCTTGAAGGAATGATTCACTAATTCAAAACTCTAGGGACCCTGGTATATTTACGTACATTGTTTATTCCTTATAAAAAAATAATAGTGTTTTATTGTGTATCATAGAATCATCTATAGGATAATATAAAAACACTTCATGTAAATACTAATCTCATATGGGATACATTACCGGGACAGAAATGATGAGTATTCTTCACACCATCATCTTTAAGATAAGTCTTCATAATGGCCATCTTGGAAAGCTACTTCCAAGGAACCTCCCCACACATGGATTTTCCACATGTTTTCTTTGTACGTACCATGTTCTCATTGATTATCTACAAAGATAGTCTTCGATCCAGATAGAAAATTGATGAAAAATGTTCGGAGATCTATTTTAATTTTGAATTAATATAATTTATTATTCTGATTAATATTTCAAATCATTAGTTTATCGTTTTTTTAATATTATATTCGTTGACCTAAATAAATTACTTTACATCTATGTAATTATGATTCATATTTCTCTTCTGATAATAACATCAGAAAAAAGAAGTACAAACAATGAGATGGGGATATGTTGCCTAACCTTCTTGGTTTTGATGATTTTTTTTTCAGTTTTGTATTTTAAAGAATTTTTAAATACTCAGGAATTTCATTCAATCATTATTTTTATTGTTGACTGTGGTTAGAATGGGTGATTGTTTTTAACCAGAAAATGAAATCTAACTGCCCATTGTCTAACCCAGAGCGTTCTCCTCAAACCCAGAATGTTCTATGTTCAAGAGTCGTTGTTTCTTCTATTGAGGAAAGTATTGTTTTCAACAATACATATTAATGTTATTTAAAGGGGAGTTTATTGATAATAATACTCTGCCTCTTTAAAATAATTTTGATTCTCACAAATACCCATAGTTATTTTCTAATGATTTTATTTAGTATTTTTCAGGAATTTATTAATTTTTTTTACTCTTGAAATAACGATAATTTAATACTTGTGCAAAATCGGTTTTAGCATGTCCGAGAATCACTATTCATACCTTTTGTGGATAAATATAGCGCGAAATAAGTTTTAGGGTGTCCTGGAATCATTGTTCATACCCTAAGTGGATAAAAGTATCTTAAGGATGAAAATAGTGTATTCTTTTTGAAATAAGAGAAAAGTATGGTTAAACAACCATATGTTTTCAGTAATTTATGGAAGAAGAACCTTACGTTTGGAAGGAACCTTACATTTTGTTTTTCAGCAAATGTATGGAAGACGAAACCTTACATTTTTGGTTATCAGCAAAGTATGGAGGAGGAACCATACTTAAGTACTAAAAATTACTTTTGTTTCTAAAAAGTATGGTTCATCAACCTTACTTTGTAAACAACCATACATTCAAGGAAATGTATGGATCAACTAAATGTATAGATCTTTTGGTGTACATTTGAGAGTTGAAGAAAAAGTACGAATGATCAACCCTATGTTTATGATTCAACCTTATGTTTTCAACCTTACGTTTGAAGACTATGTTATCTACCCTACGTTTGGCGTCCACGTCATCAACCTTACATTTGGTGTCAGAAATTTTGATAGATGTTATTTTTATATAGCGATCAGCAAGCTGATTTCTGGGCGGATTTCAAGACAGATTTAAAGTCGTTTTTAAAATATAACATTGACTGATTCAAAGCCATTTTATTAATGGATTTAATATAGAATTAAAATGATATTTTTATTCTTAGTCTTAAGGGAAGTTACGACTTCTCTGTAAATTCAAGTTTTTGAATATCAAGAATTAGAAGTCGACTTTTATGGATCTAAATGTGTAGGAGATATGCTTAGCTTTAGTATATATGTTCTCTCTGAAACACAAGGTACGTATGTGTATGGTGATAGATCTATTATTAAAAAGGTGGAAAACAGAGATTGTAGAAATTTACTATTCATTTGCTGATTCAAAAAAAGAAGCATCAAAGCTCTGTTTGTTTAAAAATAATGAACAAGATAGAAGATTCACTTGTTATGAACCGAATATCTATGGTGGATCTACTACTGTTGAAGTTGTGAACTATATCTCCATATCTCCTACAACCGGATCGACTCAGAACTTCTTCTACTTGATGATCAATATTTCTAGAGATGACAATCCATCTGCTATCAATTTCATTCTATTGCAATTTTGAAGATCAACTGGAGAACTTCTTTATGAAATTATTTTTATTCTTGAGTAACCAGCTTCTCGTTCTAAGTTGTGTAGGTTCTTGTTTGAATCAGAAGGCTTTGTTTTGCCTTGGATTGTAATGGTATCAAATTCGTGTACTCAGTTGTGTACTGGTCTGGGGAAAAGAGGACCAGATAGTGAAAATCACCATGCTCGTGGAGTTGAGCGTTTGTGGAGTTGACTAGGGGCCTTCTGTTCCCCGAACAACAATACATCTTTATGTCCCATCTTTTATTTATTTCTGCTGCAAGATCAAATCTAAGAAAGCATAGAGAACATAATTCATTCAATCAAAGAGTTAATGAAAAATTTCCAAAGAAACAATTCACCCTCCTCTTCTGTATAATATGTAGATTCAGATCCAACAATTGGTATCAGAGGTGGAGCTTCTGATAGAGCCTTAGCAATCTAGAAGCATTTAAATATTATACAAACAGAGCGTCATGACTGATAAAAGAGAACGAATGTCAATGGTCATAGAACAATATTTTAATGGAGAAAACTATGGATTCTGGATATCCCACATGATAATATATCTGAAAAACCTAAGATATAATGTCTATTCAATGATGATGACTCCTAATGAAATTCCTGAAAATCCTGAGACATGGAGTGTTGCTATAGAGGAAATGTATGATATGAATTAGAAGGGTATGAAAGCAGTCATCTATGGTCTAGGACGAGATGAATTTAACAGCATATCTCAGTGCCCCATAGCAAATGAGATGTGGCAAACAATAGCCATGGCATAGGAAGGAACATACCATGTGAGAAAAATGAGATATGCAACTGCAAAACTGAAATTTGATACTTTCATAATGTTTGAAGGTGAAATCACTACCCAAATGAATGGGAGAATGGAAAAAAATGTCAATAATATAACAGATCTAGGAGAACCTATCAATTAGGCTGATGAAGCATTAAAAGTATTGAGGGTACTTCCTACTCGATGGAATGGTATCTCTGCTACAATCAGTTAATCAACTCCTCTCAAAGATCTAACCATGATGGAGCTGATTGTTACACTGATGATGTATGAATCCGAAATAAAAGATGAGGATAATGAACATAATGTGCTTATCAAATGAGAAGATACTACCTTGAAGGTAACATCACAAAAATAATAATAGAAAGATGAATAACAGAGAAGTCAAAGCTAATTCAGAAAGCTCTGACTCATCAAACTCAGATGATGAACTGGCTCAGCAAGCTAGGAAATTTTGAAATTTCTACAGCAAGAAAATAGTCTTAAAATAATCCTTTAAGGGAGATAATAAGGAAGTAAGATATTATGAATGTAAGAAGATGGGGGCATATGATACAAGATTTCCCACAATTGAAGGATGCAAAGAAGAAGAAATTCATCCAAAGAAATGACTGTGAGCAGAAAGACAAGAAAGCTATGAAATCCACTTGGAGTGTATATGAAGACTCCAGTAACTCTCTTGAATCAAGCTCAGATAAAGAAGAAGTAAATCTAAAAGAAAACATGTGTTTTATGTCTGAAACTAATGAGGTACACTCATATTACTCCTCTAAATCAAATTTTGATTCAAGCTTTACAAATTAAAATGTTGCAGCCTACATCAATATGCATGAATAAAGTTATAACTCACTATTTAAGAATCATAAGTCACTAAAAGGCATACATAAATTTATTTCAGATGAAAGGGATATAATTCTGAAACAACTAAATTAATTAACTGATAAATAGAATTCGATAAACACAAACTATATTAATTTTGAATCAAGAATAAAAACACTACAAGATGAAGTAGAATCTTACAAACAGGCTACATTGGTTTTTACAAATGGAGAAAATTCATTAAATGAAATTCTTGGAAAAACTATCATTAAAAAGGAGATATTTAGAATTGGCAGTAATAGAGAAAACCCAAAGCTATATAAAAATTATTTTGTTCCAAGCTCTAAAAAGGTTAATTTTTAATTTTTGTGTGGCAATGGGACATATAGCTAAAAACTGTTTCTTAAGACAACCTCAAATTTGTGGTATTATGAAAGTCTGTGTTTCAAATGATTTAAATGATTCTTCCAATTTTAAAAGAATAATGAAAATCTGGATACCCAGATCATTACTAGCTAACACACCAGGACCCAACAGAATATGGTTAGCAAAGCAATTTGATTGAATGTCTTTGCAGGTAGCCGGACAGCAGAGAAGAAAAGATATATGGTACATAGACAGTGGATGGTCAAGACATATGAGTGGAGACTCATTAAATTTTTTTTATCTCACTCAAAAGGAAGGAGGACTTGTCACATTTGGTGACAATGGCAAAGGAAAAATCATTGGCATTGGAACTGTTGAAGATCCAAAAACAGTCTCAATCAACAAAATAGTTTATGTATGATGAATGAAACACAAACTGATATGTATCTATCAACTCTGTGATGATGGATATACTGTTGATTTTACTAACAATTTCTGTACTGTTTCTAAAGATAAACTATTTTAATTTAAAGCACCAAGAACTGAAAATGTCAATACATTGTATTTAAATTCCCTGTGTAAACAGAAAGTAAACTGCTTGAATGCTAAAGTAAGTGAATCCTGGATATGGAATAAGAGACATGGACATTGAAATATATATGTTTTACATAAATTATCTAAGAAACATTTAGTTTTTGACTAACGTAGTCTAAAATTTAAAAGTGACAGATTTTGTGATGCATGTCAACTTGGCAAGAAACACAAATCATCCTTCAAATCTGTTAATAAGGTTGCTACATCTAAACCACTAGAACTTATTCATATGGATTTGTTTGGACCCTTAATAGTAGCATGATTAGCTGGTAAATTATATGTATATGTTTTAGTTGATGACTATTCAAGGTTTACATGGATTTTCTTTTTAAAATTCAAAAATTAATCTTTTACTTTATTTGAAGGATTCTGCAAATCTGTTCAAAATGAAAAAGGTTTCAATATAATTTCATTGAGAAGTGATCATGGTGGAGAATTTTATAATTAGTAATTTAATTACTTTTTCTCAAACATGGGTATTAAATACACCTTTTATACACCCAGAACACCTAAAAAGAATGGGATTGTAGAAAGGAGAAATCGAACAATTCAAAAAATCGCTAGAACTATGTTAAATGAATATAGTATACCTATATATTTTAGGGGAGAAGCTGTGAATACAGTTTGAAATATAATTAATAGAGTTTTAATTAGACCTATTTTAAAAAATGACACCCTATTAACTATGGAATAACAAAAAACCTAATGTAAATTACATTAATGTTTCCAGATTCAAGGTTTACATCTTAAAAACCAAGGATAATCTTGGTATGTTCGATCCAAAATCTGATTAAGGTATTTTATTAGGATATTCTGCTACCTCAAAAGCTTATAGAGTTTATAATAAGTAGTTAAGGATTGTTGAAGAATCAATTAAAGTGAAATTTGATGAATCTTATACCTTTGAGAAAAGGATAGATCAAATGGATGAACATGACTCTAATGATAACATGAGACTTGGGAAGTATAATAATGTTATTAAAAATGATATAAAATAAATTTAGTCTAGTTCAGAGGAACATGATACTGAAGAACCTTTAAATATATTACCTAGATAGTCTAGGACCCTAACGAATCACCCTTTAGAAACTTTAATAGGTGACCTAGAAATTGGTGTTCAATCTAGATGAATCATAAGAAACCTAGTGGAATTATCCTCCTTCCTATCTCAACAAAAATCTAATACTATACAAGAAGCTTTAGATGATGAAATATGGGTAATAGCAATTCAAGATGAACTAAAAAAGTATAAAAGAAATGATGTTTGGGAATTAGTAGAAAGATCTATGAATTATCCAGTAATAGGAAACAAATGGGTCTTTAGAAATAATCAAGATGACCAAGGCACAATAACATGAAATAAAGCAGGATTAATAGCTAGAAGATATAATCAAGAAGAGGTAATAGATTATAATGAGACTTTTGCACATGTATGTAGGTTTTAATCCATAAAAATCCTAGTAAACTATGCATCTAATCTGAATTTCAAATTATTTCTGATGGATGTTAAATCCGCCTTTTTAAATGGTTATTTAATGGAGTATGTTTTTGTTGAGCAGCCTCATGGTTTTGAAAATTCTTAAAAACCAGATTCTGTTTTTAAACATACTAAAGCTATTTATGGCCTTAAACAAGCACCTAGAGCTTGGTGTGAATGATTATGTTCTTTTCTTTTGAAAAATGACTTTACTGTTGGTTTGGAAGATACAACACTCTTTAAGAAAACTATATGAAATAATGTTTTATTAGTTCAAATTTATGGTGATGATGTAATTTTAGGATCAACTAATAAAACTCTTTGTAATGAATTTTCAAAATTAATGCAAGAAGAATTTGAAATGAGTATTATGGGAGAATTAAAACTATTTTTGGGTCTTCAAATATTTCAAAACAATTTTGGAAATGTTTTAAATAAAATCCAATAAATTACTGACTTAATTAAGAAATTTGGACCTAAAAACAACAAGCCATTTACAACTCCTATGTGTACTAATATAAAAATTGATTTGGGTGATACTGGGAAATCAGTTGACAAAAAGTTATATAGAGGTATGATTGGTAGTTTGTTATATCTTACGGCTAGCGGACCAAATATAATGTATTCAGTATGTCTTTGTGCTAGATTTAAATCAAATCGTAAAAAATATCATCTAACTGTTGTTAATAGATTTTTTATATATTTAAAAGGAACTATTTTTCAATATATTCATTATCTTAAAACATTTGATTTCAATTTGATTTCATATTCAGATGATGACTTTGTAAGTTGTAGATTAGATAGAAAAATCAAATCAGGTACATGTCACTTTTTAGGAAAGTCCTTAGTATAATGGTCTAGTAAGAAACAACATTCAGTTGCCCTGTCAATAGCTGAGGCAGAATATGTTTCTACTGGAAGTTGTTGTGCACAAGTGTTGTGGATGAAAAACACTCTTATAGACATTTGATTCAATTTTAATAATACACCTATTTTATGTGATAATACAAGTGCAATTAATATTTCAAAAATCCTATTAGTCATTCTAGAACTATGCACATTGATATAAGGAATCACTTTTTAAGAGATCATGTTATTAAAAAGGATATATATTTTTTATAATTTATAAATACTTAAATTCAATTGGCAGATATTTTTACTAAACCACTTCCCAATGTAATGTTTGATTTTATTGAGGGTGAGCTAGGTTTATTTAATTTTAAATAATATTTTTATTTATTTTTTTAAATTTGATTTTGTTCATTGAATAATGTTTAAGATTTTCATTCATTCACCATATGAAATTTTTTTTTTCAATATATGTAATGATTAGTGATTACATGGGAATCAAGGATGTCAGAGCCTTTTCGACTTCTAAACCATTTCACTTCTATTGAAACCCTTTTGAAATCTGAAAATCGCACATCCTCTCCTAAAACATAATCTTGGAACCTATGAAACCCTAACCTTGAAGCCTTTAGGTACTCTCATAGAGATGGTAATAACTAAAATATCCAGTGATGTCGAGCCATGAAATTCCAATAGAAAACTCTCCGAGGGAGGAAAATTATTATAGGGCAAGGTAATCGATCACGAGTGGTTATTTCAGAAAAATCTGTTGTTGAAGTAAGTGATGTCGTTTCAGAATCATAAAGAGATGTTCAACAGTGAAAATACAGAATTTCATTAGGAAGTAGAACATAAATACTTCTTCAAATCTGTACAATTTAGTATGGGGGATACCGCGGATAGGATGATGGCTAATATAGAGGATATGGATTTCTCAATCTCATCAGTAGAGATTGGTCAGATTTATAATGACCCCCATGAGGGAGTTTTTAATTTTGATTTGAAAAATATTCGATATTATGTGCATAAACTTGAGGACATCATGTCTCTTCTTGTTGGTACGAAGACAATAATGAAAATGTTTATCAAGGATTTGGAGCCTGATCAGAAGATTATGGTAAAATTCATTCAAAATGGAATAGCTCCAAGAATGATAGAAAAGGAAAAGATTTTTTACCCTGATATGTACATAATGTTTCTTCTCTTAAGCAATATTAAGTTAAACTTTATAAGATACATGATAAGGTATCTCATTTACTGCTGTCAAAGCAAGGCACAAATGAATTTCTACCCTTTCTGTTCATTTATTTCTAAACTGTTGTTTATGATAGTTATGGTGAGATTAGTGGATGCCCGAGATACTTGTCATCACAGTAATATGTTTAATGCAAGAACATTAAGGAATGTTGGATATTTATAGAGCACAATTAAAAGAAAATATTTTTCCAATAGGACCTGAGGAAGACATAGAGTGTGATCAGGCTCAACCTACTATGTCCAAGGGGGGACACGTTGAATCATGAGTCAACAACGTAGAAAGAAGGATTCACTTTGAAGTGGAAGATGTTGAGGAAGACAGAAGTCGGGAAGGACTTCAATCAAAAATAAAGAGACCTGTCAATGAGGAAATTAATTCTGCTGCATTGGAAACAACAACAAAAGATTTATTTTGTTATTATTTTATAAGAGAGGCAATTTTTGGTAACACCATGGAAGATGTTACTGAATGAACATCACCAGTAGAGGGATCAGGTGTTCTAGAAGAAGCTCAAAGGGTGACTCAGCAACAAATTCTAGCTGATGTTGACGTTTTACTTCAACAAGAACAAGAGACGGAGGCAGTTCCTGGTGAAGAAGTGGCAAGACCTCAAGGAACTATAGAAAATATTGTTCTTGAAACTCTAGTGGAAGAAAAAGATACATATGAATGTGATGAGCATGCTTCTTAAGCTCTAACAGAGTTACTTCAAGAGGATTTTTTTGTGCAGGAGTTTGAAAACTCTAAGGAAAAATCTATGGACCATCCTTCTCAGGACAGAGAAAAAGAAAAATCGGATGCTGAATCATTACCTTTGTTACTAATGCATCATGTTGAGAATGTGAATATGAATCAAGCACATGGTGCCTCTGATTCAAGAAAAGATGAAATTGAAGAACTGTACAGAAAACTATCTTAGTTGGAATCTGAGAATGTTTCTTTGATAAATGCCTTAGACATAGAGCATTTGAAATTTCAAAAGCAGATGCAGTGTACGGTTTCAAGGAAAGAAGTTGAAATTTTTATAGGGTATATTCTAACTCTTGTTACACAATTGAAATCTGAAATGGTTATGTAGTCAGATTTATCAGATCTGAAGTTGTTAATGGAGAACCACTTTGCATCAGTTGCAAATAGTGCAGTTAGTGGATTAGGTACTTCACCTGATTTAATCAGAAGGATTCAATCTATCACAACTGTGATGAGCAACATGAATGACAAGTTACAAGATCTTAATTGTAAAAAAAGATCCTTTTTAGTGTTGCTGAACAATCATTTGTTTTTAGTGGATCAACTAACATCTAGTGAGCCATCAGTTAGAATTCTATTAAATTAGTTGTCATAGAAGCTTTCAGTATTTTTCGAAAAAGAAGAAAATATGCATGAGTTATTTAGAGTAAATTTAATCGAGGATATTCATATGACTCATGAGAAAATAGAACTCATTATCAAACATGGATATGGAATGATGAAGAGACTTCAGGAACAGTTTACAGAAATCAAGTCTGCAATCCAGAGGAGATAGACCCTATTTCCTATCTTACCCAAACCTTGATTCCTTTGTATATCATTGTCATGTATATACTACTGTTTTTGAATGAAAATTTCCTTGATTATTTATGTGTATCATTCTATATTTGTTTATTACTATTTTACGTTAACATATTCCAACATATCATATACATTTACTATTAAACAGTTTATAATAGCATTTAATAATAGTTCAGTGCAATATTAAAAGTGATAAAATCCATGATTTTTCATTGTATTTGATATCACGAAAAGGGGGAGAATTTAGATAAACACACCATAAAAACATCAACATTTTATTTAGGGTGATAATTAAACGAGAAATTTGGATTTATAATTATCTTTTTGCTGGAGATGTTAAAAGTCGATAAATTTAAGGAAAAAATGTTTTTTTATATTCAAATATATATGTAATTATTTTTTATATTTTTATTTCATTAATTATTTGATGGGTTTTTTTGATCATCAAAAAGGGGGAGATTGTTTCGAAAATTATTGTTTTCAACAATACTTATAAATGTTATTTAAAGGGGGACATTATTGAGAATAATAATCTATCTCTAAAAAATAGTTTTGATGCTCACAAATACCCATAGTTATTTTCTAATGATTTTATTTAGTATTTTTCAGCAATTTATTAATTTATTTTACACATTAATTAACGAGAATTTATTACTTGTGTGGAATCTGTTTTAGCACGTCCTGGATTCACTGTTCGTACCTTACGTGGATAAATGTAGCATGGAATCTGTTTTAACGTGTCTTATAATCACTATTCATACCCTACGTGGATAAACGCAGTGTAAGGATGAAAAGAATGTATACTTTTTCAAATAAGAGAAAAGAATGGTTGAACAACCATATGTTTTCTGAAATGTATGGATGAAGAACCTTACGTTAGGAAGGAACCTTACGTTTTGGTTTTCAGTAAAGTATGGAAGAAGGAACCTTGTGTTTTTGGATATCAGAAAAGTATGGAAACAAATCATATGTAAGTACTAAATGTTGATTTTTTTTTCTCAAAAGTATGGTTCATCAACATTACTTTTGTAAAAAACCATACGTTCTGGGAAAACTATGGATCAATTAAAAGTATGAATCTTTTGGCGTACGTTTGAGAGATGAAGAAAAACAATGGATGATCAACCCTGTGTTTATGATTCGACCTTATGTTTCCATCCTTACGTTTGAAGACTATGTTATCAACCCTACGTCAAGATTCCACGTCATCAACCTTACGTTGATCGTCGGAAATTTTGAAAGATGATATTTTTATACAGCGATCAGCAAGCTGATTTCTGGGTAGATTTCAAGACGGATTTAAAGTCATTTTTAAAATATGACTTTGAATAATTCAAAGCTATTTTATTAATGGATTTAAGATCGAATTAAAAGGATCTTTTTATGCCGAGTCTAAAGGGAAGTTACGACTTCTCTGTAAATTCAAATTTTTTAATATCGCGAATTAGAAGGAAACATTTATGGATCTAAATGTGCAGGAGATAAGCTTATCTTTATTTTATATGTTCTCTCTGAAACACCAGGTATGTATGTGTATGGTGATCGATCTATTAGTAAAATGTTGGAAAACAGAGACTGCAGAAATTCACGATTCATCTGCTGATTCAAAAAGGAGTATCAATGCTCTGTTAGTTTAAGATGAAGTAACTCGATAGATAATTCACTTGTTCATCATCGAATATCTACTGTGGATCTACTACTACTAAAGTTGTGAACTATATCTCTATATCTACTGCAATTGTATAAACTCAGAACAGCGTTAACTTGAAGATCAATATTTCTAGAGACGACGATCCATCTGTTGTCAATTGTATTCTGTTGCAATTGTAAAGATCAATTGGAGAAATTATTTCTGAAATTCTATTTATTCTTGAGTAACCAGCATCTCGTTCTATGATGTGTATGTTCGTGTTTGAACCAGAAGGATTTGATTTCCTTGGATTGTAAAGGTGTCAACTGTCTATAATCAGTTGTGAGCTGGTCTGTGGAAAATACAACCAGATAGTGAAAATCACCAAGATCGTGGAGTTGAGTGTTGGTGGAGTGGACTAGGGGCCTTCTGTTCCCTGAACCACTATAAATCATTGTATCCCTGCTTTTATTTATTTCTGATGCATGATAAAAACTGATAAAGCATAGAGGACATAATTTGTTCAATCAATGAGTTACCAAAAAATTGGAAAAGACACAAGTCACCTTCCTCTTTTGTATAATCTGTAGATTTTGATCCAACATCTTCTTCTTATATGTTCATAAACAGGTTCATTAGACAGAATATTGACAACATTAATGTTTGATAGTCTCCTAAAGAACCATTAAAATATTACTTAGAATGGAGACTCAGAATAAAAGTCCTTCCTTTCTAGCACAGTTATTGAAACAAAGAAACCAGCTTCAAATGTTTTTACGTTTTCATTATATTGGTTTTCAATCTAGGGAAAATCATGGGATATCCATAAATCTTCCTAGTAGGTAGTGTTTTGGAATTTTATATGTTTTCCCACATCATTGTTTATTCAACAATTGGTATGTCATTATTTGTATTTTATTCATTCTATAACTTGTTGTTCATTAAGATGAATACACTTTTGCACTAGATGAAGTCTCAGTCACCTGGATATCTATAAACTAATCCATTCATGACACACCCATAGGCTGTTTTGAAATATTTAGCACCACCAGATACGTAATTCCACACTTTTTTAATTTTCTTTTGATTAAGTGTGAGTTTTTATAGTTGAAGTTAACATAATTATAATAGAACATGGTTTATAGTTATGGATTGTATTTTCAATTTGATCATTATTTCTAATTTTTATAAACATTTTCTATGATACATATTTTTTAATAATGAGGTTCTTATATATAGATAACTGAAAAAGTGTTTTGTTGAAGTCTTTTTAATATATATACCAAAAATCTATTCTGTTTGGATTAATTTTTTATCAAAAACAATTTCTATTGTAACTATTGAATAGTAGTTCATGTCATGAAATAAGTTTATTGCATGGAAAATTTATGGTCATTTGTACTTGGATGTGACTTAATCCATTATGAAAATTCAAGACAATCACTTTTCTGTATCACTAAAATGGTGGCAATGATATGATACACATCTACAGTTTTTATCATTTTCCATATATTCAATGAAAATCTACAGGTTATTGACAAAATAAGGGACTGTGGTTTTAGGTTGGTAGTAGGAATAATAGGAACAACCTTATCTCCTGCAATCCTACGGATCCATATCAAAACTCTGGCTGACTCCAATTACCTATTTGTCATGATTCTGTATCAGAGGTATGATATCCCTCTTCCTTAAACCCGAGCATCTCTACTTATTTTCCTGGGTCTTCCATGTCTTCTAGGAACATATCTTTTCATAAGAACCGTCCATGGTGAGGTTTGGTTTTTTGAACATAGTTATTTCTGTAGTCTAAACAATTTTCTTCATACCATGTCTTTGATATCATTGATTTATTTCAATAGTTCTAATTCGGTTATTCTTTACTTTACATCATCCAGTGATATTAAGGATAATGGTCCAGAATCCTCAAAAGAACACATTTTACAGGTCTTTATAGTCCAAATCATGATTTTCCACTATTATTGTTCCATTTCTATATGCATCTGGTAGTTTTTCTAAGCATAAATGAATATTCATTTCAGGTACCTCTTTCCCAGCAAGTCAGAAGACATATTGATGAAAATGATATGAAATGAGTTTGTATTTTTAGGTATTAGTGGATCATTGTGTTCTATTTTTATAGTTATATCCTTCATTTTATGAATTTGGTCATGCTTTACTTTATTATTTACTTCTTTCAATAAGATTTCAAAAAAATTGAATATATAACATCCAACACATCTATTATATATACCCATTATATAGAATATTTGCCTCTTTCAATTTATTTTATGGGCATTCTGTAAATAACCCTTTGCATTAGCATGACCTTTTTAAAGGATTTTTCACATGCTTCTAACTGTTAATGTTATCATGAATAATTTTTTTCTTCTATTTGTATTACTTCGGTTCGGCTAATGATTGACCATTATGTAAATCCCTAGAGATATCATGTTCTTCATCCGTTGAATTTTCAATCTATAACATTTAATGAGATATTCATTACATTAAGAATATTATTTTTCTGATTTTAAATAAGGATCTTAACATTTTTTTTCTATTTTATCTGGGATACCTATCCTGCCATGTGTATCATCATTATTTCCAAGACGGGTTTGGTTTCACCATAGATATGCAGTGAAATTTTTTCAAGAGATTATTTGAGCCACATTTCTAAGACTTTTGTTTAATGATTGATGTATACAATCACATTGATAATTATTTATGTTGGTGTTGGTGGAAATGAAGAAGAATATGGTTTCCTATTTATGTCATATAACGGTGAGAATAAAATTGGGTATGAATAAATGCAATGCATGATTATTTTTTCTTAAAATACGATTAATTTCTGTACCTTTTTTCCTGTAACTATAATTGTAGCTTTTTTATTTTATTATTTCACATATTCATTTACATAATATATTATTAGAACATTATTTATGATAGAATTAGTATTTTAGCAACCTATAATCATATTGAACCCCTTTCGAGTAAAGAAGATAATAAACCATTTTTATCATTCATATCTATCAGAATATTTCTTCACTAATTTAGATATCATGCCTAAATATTATCTATCAAATCAAATACAAAAATCCACATACCAGAGAATATAGATATCTATAGATTTAATGTTAGGTATCATTAATTATTTCTAAGAGTGATTCACTTTAACATCAATTGATGGGATTACATTACTGTTAATAGAATTATGTAAATATATACCAAAAATGAGAGATAAGAGATTCAACATATCCCAATACATTTTAGAAACTTTCAAATGAACCACCCTGATGCTGTAAATAAACTGACACAAATTGTTTTCTAATTCTTTTTGTATGATTGGAGATTACAACATCCCATGTGACAAATTGTCATTATCCAATTTGCATAGTTTATCTTATTATAAAAACCATTATTTAAGAATGGATTTGACCTCCATACATTCAGTAGATGTGGGTATTATTCACATTTAAACTGTATTCTCCAGAAACAATGATAAATTATTCTAGTTTTAATGTCCATAAATTAACTTATCATTTTTTGTTCTTATAAATTCAATACATCTAAATTTCAGGTTATTTATTTTTGCAGAATCATGCATAAATTTTCTTTAATATATTTATTTATTGAAAAGTACTTTTATTTTATAGGGATTTTATCAACTTATTCAAATTTATAATCATTGATTCAATGTATCATTCGAAACATCATGAATAAATAGTTAAATTCATGGTTTTTTCCATGAAATCCACTACTGTTACTCACATTGGATTTTAATTACCTATTCCAAGGATCAATATAACTGTTTATAAACATGAAGAACTACTGTTGATCTACATTGAATGATGGTGGCGGTATTGGGAGGATGATTAATGAAAATTCTAATGATACAAGATGGACTATGATTGCAAGACATAGTACTATTGAAACCCTGGGATGTTGTTACTATTATCATTCAGGTATCTGCAATTTAAATCGTATTTAAATACTATTATCAACGTCACAGAATGTATCATTGTCAAATTTATAGGGTGAGATAACATTTTAGAGTTTTTTATTTGATGATAATTAACCATTCCGTTCTTTTATTTAAAATTTATGTTTCGATATTTTTTTTACATGTTTCAGATACTTCATATATTAATAAAATCTTCTTCCATTGATTGTTTCAGTCCAACATCATTTTACATAATTAAGTATTTATTGTTACTTATTCATAATTTAGAACCATGAAAAACATTGTAATTTCAACATATTTATTGTTATGTTTCATTGATCACTTTTAAATTATTAATATATTTTGAAGTCTCTTGGCATTGGAGCATGGCTTCACTCAGGGTGCAGAATTATTTATACCCCTCCACTTACCTAGGAAAGGTCTCCATTCAACCGAGATTTTACAATAAACAATATTGACGAAATGAAGAGGATGAAGAAACAAAATAATGTGTCAGTTATTAAACCAAAAATACAAAATGTTTTTTCTCTAAAATAGAGCTTATGATGTTTTATTAGATGATTGAGGAATATCTCTCTACAAAAATCAAATTATGAAATTTAATAGGATATCTAAATTTTTTAATCTGAAAATTTATTTATTGAAAAGAACCTATCACTTAAATTGATGCACTAAAAAAGACAATAATTAGTAGAACAAATATTTGAACGACTTCTCATTATAGGGAAAAAATATTTTGAGATATGATATGTTTGATGATCTCGACACTTGATCGAAGTATAACCTCGGTAAGGACTATTTTTAATGAGACATGAATCCCATAACAACTATTCCTTAAAATAATTATTTGTGATGGGAATGATTTCAGATCGAGAATAAGTTTTCTTCATAGTGCATGGAAAACACCGGCAATGTTATTTAAGATAGAAAATAATTCTCATCACAACTACCTTTCGTCGTTATAGTTATTTTCGATCAGTGTAACACCCCGGCAACATATCTCAAGAGATGGGGAATTATTTTAATACATTGGCATGACTTCAAGGAGTAAAATACCATAGGACCGATCAGTTTTTCAGTCTTTTAAAATAGATTATCTACCAGAACATTACGATACAATTAAAAGCATAAAATAAAACATAGATAATACTTTTAGAACTCTATTATTCTCCTATATTAACCGTACAAATCAATTATAAAACACATCTCAGAATAATGAGAAAATAAAACATAATAAACAAGTAATATAAGATGCTAAGTAAGGTTAAACAATACACCAGAAGTTTTCATAAAGAACCATAAATTTTAAAGAAAGTATAAAACTTAAACACAAGCCTTTTGAACATCTAATTTAAAATACATAACATGAAAAAAAATTATTCAATTGAAAATTCACATGATTATTATACCAGTTAAATAATCTCATTTAATATGAATAACTAATTACATAATTATGTAATACATAATATCGAACAACATAAGCATACCTTAAAGCCATCTTTCTTAGACCATACATAATCATTTTTTCAAGGCCTCGTGCGAAGACACTAGTTTGACAAATGAGACCTACCAATGTATCAAGGGGCTATAGCAGGCCCCACCCATCAATTATTAATTCCAATACATTCCTCATATTAAAATAGTGAAACATAACATAATCATGTGTATAGGTTATATGATTTTATGTTTAGGGTTTGGATTTTTGGATTTAGAGTTTATGGATTAGGGTTTCAAGTATAGGGTTATGGGAAATGGTTTTGGGATTTTGGGTTTCTGTTTTAGAGTTTTTGTTTTAGATTTAAGAGATAGGGTTTAGATATTATGTTTTGGGGTTAATGATTAAAATATTAGGGTAGAAGGTATATTATTTTTTGTATAGGGTTTGGATTTTTTGGATTTAGAGTATAGGGATTAGGGTTTTGTGTATAGGGTTTTGGGAATAACATTTAAGATTTTGAGTTTTTTTAGGTTTCTAGTTTTAGATTAGAGTAATAGGGTTCATGTATTATGTTTCATGGTTATGGATTTCAAGTATAGGGTATAGGGTATATTTTTTGGGTTAATGGTTTGGGCTTTTGGATTTAGATTTTAGGGATTAGGCTTTCAGATATAGGGTTATTGGATAAGGTTTTAGGATTTTAGATTCTAGTTTTTGGATTTTGTTTTTAGATTTAATTGAAAAGGTTAATATTTTATGTATCAAGGTTATGAATTGAAATATTAGGGTATAATTTATATGTTTCTGGGATTAGGGTTTTGATTTTTGAATTTAGTGTTTAGGGATTAGGGTTACGGGTATATGGTTATTGGACTAGGTTTTAGGATTTTGGGTTCTTGTTTTAGGTTTTTTTTAAGTGATATGGTTAATATTTTTTTCTAGTTATTGACTTAATGATTAGTGTTTATTGTATATTTTTTAGGGTTTATTTTTCAGATTTTTGGATTTAGATTCTAGAGATTAGGGTTTCACGTATAGGGTTTGGGACTATGTTTTTGGATTTTGAGTTACGGTTTTAGGGTTTTTACTTTACATTTATGATATTGAGTTTAGAATTTATGTTTTAGTTTTAATTATTTCAATAATACTCTATAGGTTATATGTTTTTGGGTTTAGGTTATGTCTTTTTTGATTTATTTTTTTGGGATTAGGTTTTCATGTATAGTGTTTTGAGACTATGTTTTAGGATAATGGGATTGGGTTTTAGGGTTTTGGTTTTAGATTAATTTGACAGGGTCTAACTATTATTGTTTTTCATTAAGGATTTAAATATTAGGGATTCGGCTATACATTGTTTGGTTTAGGGTCAGATTTTTTTATTTAGACTTTAGGTATTAGGTTTTCACGTATATGATTTTAGGACAAGTTTTTAGGATTTTTGTTTTTGGTTTTAGGGTTATGGATTTAAATTTAAGTGATAAGATTTATCTTTTATGTTTTAGGGATGTGGATTTCAATATTAGGGTATATGGTATATGTTTTTGGATTTAGGGTTTATCTTTTTGGATTTAGAGTTTATGAAATAGGGTTTCAGGTATAGGGTTCTGGTACTAGGATTTAGGATTTTAGGTTTTTTTAGGGTTTTGGATTTACATTTAAGGGATATATATTAGGTTTTAGGTTTTATGGTCAATTATTTCATAATTATTGTTTAGGGTATATGTTTTACGTTTTTTGGTTAAAATTTTGGATTTATATATTAGGGATTTTGGTTTCAGGTATAGTTTTTTGGGACAAGGGTTTAGGATTTTAGTTTTTGGTTTTAGGATTTTGGTTTTACATTTATGTGATAGGGTTTAGAGTTTATATTTCAGGTAATGGATATCATGCTTTTGGTATATGGATTTTTTTTTACATTATAGATTTTTGGATTTTTATTATTGGGATTAGGGTTTGGGTATAGGGTTTTGGGACTAGGTTTTAGGATTTTGGGTTTTGGATTTAGGGTTTATATTTTATGTTTTATTGTCACGGATTTCAAGATTAGGGTATAGGGTATATGTTTCAGTTTAGGGTTTGGATTTTTGGATTTAGAGTTTGTGGATTGGGGTTTCAGGTATAGGTTTTTGAAACTATTTTTTTAGGTTTTTGGGTTTTGGTTTTAGGGTTTTGGTTTTAGATTTAATTTCTATGGTTTATATTTTATGTTTTATGGTTATGGATTTCAAGATTCGGGTATAATTTTTATTTTGTTTTGGGTTTCGAAATTTTGATTTATATTATAGAGATTACGGTTTCAGGTGTAGGGTTTTGGGATTTGGTTTTAGGATTTTGTGTTTTGGATTTGGGATGTTGGTTTTATATTTTAGTGATAGGTTCTAGCTTTTATGTTATAGGGTTAAGGATGTCAATATTGGGGTATAAGGTATATGCTTTCAAGTTCTAGCTTCAGATTTTTGGATTTAGATTTTAGGGAGTAGGTTTTTGGGTATAGGGTTTTTTGACAAGGTTTTAGGATTTTGGGTTCTGGTTTTAGATTAATGTGATAGGGTATAGTTGGCTTGTGATTGAGGATTTTAATTCTTCTATTTAACATCCTTTTTATTATATTGTATTGAATGATATATTTTTATTCGGTTTTTTTCTAGGTTTAGTGATATTTTAATCACTATTTACCTTTTATTTTTGACCATGGGTTTTTAGGTGAATAATGAATTATTCTATGGAGATTATAATACCCAGCCTTATTATTGTTTTATTTAAATATTTTTTTTGGAGTAATTAGAATTTATAGTGGATCTGGACATGGATGTTTAAAAATTTCAATAAATTCCCATTTTAAATGGTTTTCAAAGTCTAACTGCAAGGTTTTCAAATCCCGAAAATGAAATTTACATAGGTTTTCCATATGTTAATGAGTTAGAAAAAATAATTTAGTCCAAATTTTGTCGTTAACATTCTGTAAAAGGGTCCTCAATTCATTTTCAAATGTTCTTGGTTGATGTGCATGGGTAAAGCATTGTTTTAGTCGAGGCCAAGGGGAACCTTGAAATAAAACATTATATATTAGTATGCATAATGGTGGTGACACATTTTTTGTGCATGGACAGTAGAAAATTTATCGGTCAACTATGCGATGTGCAGTAGCATGGATAGTTCTATCCAAATAGTTTATGCGCTATTTGGATAATTGTGTGTCATAAAGTTGTGGTCTTCACATATCCGACTTAAAATTAAAATTTATTATTTTCCCTCCAAATTTTTCTCCCTATTTATATTCTCCTCCAATCCCACTTGATCATATGAACCTAGGGAGATCAAAGGACAACGACACCCTTCACCTTCTTTGCATTTTCGAATCTCTATATGAATTTTAAGTGATTTTCAAGCAGTTCTTTTTTAATTTTCATCTTCCTTATATTCCCCCTTTATTCTAATTTTCATATGTTCATCTTTATAAAAATATATTTAATTCTATATAATAACATGTATTGGGGTTTAGATGATTATAACGAACGGGTTTCATCTTTAGGGCGTGTGGAGTGTGATTCTTTTCCCATTTTGGTGTTTTTCAAGGACAATGAAAGATTACAATATGAATGTTTCTTAGATCTATCAATATTGTCCCTTAAATGTCAAACTATTTGATTGATTTGGTGTTATAATTTTTTTATTAATTTATAGTTGTATAATGATCATAAAAAAGAATTATGAAATGATTTTTTATGAAATTGGTCTTGGAATAATTTATTTTCTAATAGAATTTTATGTTTTGATTTGGAATGAAAATATTTTACATCCACAGATCCTTGAGAAATGCTTACAATGTTTTTTTGAATATTCATGGTGAAAATGTAGCATGAATTCCTTGTTTTGTATTTCTGAAGGTATTTTGTTTGTTTAAATGAAATATTCCATTATGATTATATGGGGGTTTGTTTCGAATTTTTTCATGCAATTAGAATTAGCGAATATCAATGGATTATAAAATACATCACATACTATATTTATTTTATTTAAATGCCCATTTAGTACCTAAAAAATGAATGGGTCATCTCTTGAGGCCCTATTCATTTCCCCCTCGGTTTAGTTCACCCATTATGGGATTTTTAATATATTATGGCGATTGGATAAAGGATGTGAAATAGTGTTTTTTATCTGAGGTAGTTGTAGGTATAGTGCATGATATTTTCTATATTAATTTATTAAATTATCATGATTTCTTTCTCTCAACCTGGATTCTTTGGTCTTGCGACAAATAGGTTATTTTGTTGAGACATCAATGTGGGATAACCCTTAGTGTGGATTTTTATCTTACTTGGGGGTCCTTATACCGATAATTTGAGTTCTCCCATGAGGGATTAGTTGCCAAGAGTAGAATTTCTCCCACAATATGTATATAAGGTAGAAATATTTTAATGGGGATACATGTAAAAATAGTTTTTTTGAGTTTTACAAGGATTAATAATTCTAGTAAATGGTGATATTACATGTATATATAGGTTTTTAGTCTATGAATCTTGTGTCTTGATAGGTATTTTCATGTATAATATTTTCATTTCTATACATTTTAAATCAAATTATGATTTTTTTCTAGTGTAACCCTTATTTTTATTATTTATTTTCATGTTTATTTTTGATATTTTGGGACCACATATAATGTGTTATTTTTTGTCTATGGGTATGCATGTTTTCCCAGAGGTCATAAATTTTAGTTTCAAAAAATATTATACAGAAAAAATATAGTTGATTATAACATCGTTATTCGATTGAAATTGATTTCATAAAGGGGTTGTTCTTAGTTTCACATGAAATGGAAAATATTTCAATTATGGGTTTTGTAGATTATTACATTTTTTATTTCCAAAATAAAGGATTTATTATTTGTGATGTGATATGTTATCTTTTTACTATGTATTATAAAAATAGAAAACATTAATTTTATTTACTATATTTAAAAATTAAATTTATTAAATTATTAATAAAAGGAATTGCATATAATCACTGGTGAGATTCTACTAGGCATCTCATCTGAGAGATCAGAAGTGTCCAATAGAACCATCCACTTTTCCTTGTCACCTCCATCATCTGAAACATTACCCCTTTTTATAAAGATTCTCAATGAATTGAATGAATGTTTAATCTCATGTTGATAATCAAGAATTCTATGGAAAAGGGATATTTTTAATAAAATATTAAAACAAATCACTAAATTATAAATTAATATTTTAATACATAAAGTCATGAAATATAATTTGATAATTTAAATACAATATAATGATATATTATATTTTTACTCATAATAACTATTGTAAAATTTGGAAAATTATATATAATATATCATATAATTATAATTTAATAAAGTTTACTTTGAGATAAAAGTAATTATTTTAATGATAGATAATTAAATTTGGTTTAATGAATATTTAATTATTATTTAATTAGTATTGACGTGGATAATGGTTCATTTATTAAACCAAAAATACAAATGGATTTTTTATAAAATTTAGTGTATGAAGTTTTATTATATGATTGAGGAATAAATTTACATAAAACGAATTGTATAAAATTTTATAGAATAGATAAATTTTATAATCAGTAAATTTCAGAAATGAAAAGAACATGTCACTTACCTCTAGGAACTACAAAACACAAGAATTAGTGGAATATATACCTGAAATAATTCAAATTATTGGAAAATAACGTCTTTTGGTAATGGTTATTTGTGATGAGCTCGACCCTTGTTGGAAGTACTATCTCTGTAAGGACTATTTGCGATTAGACATGAATCCCATTACAAATATTCCTTAAAAACATTATTTGTGATGGGAATGGTTCGATATCGAGAATAACATTACTGTATAGTTTTTGGAAAACACTAGGAATGATATTTATGATGGAAATTAATTCTCTTCACAACTTCCTTTCGTCGTTATAGTTATCTGAAATCAATATAACGCCCCAACCTGAGATCTCTGGACTTTGTGAATTATTTTCATATATTGAAATAACTAAAAGTAATCATATAATGAAGGACTGATCAAGTTTTCAGTCTTGTAAAATATATCACCTACATGAACATTACAATATAATTCAAAATATAAAATAAAATATAGAAAATACTTTGAGAACTCCATAATTCTCCTTGATTAAACATACACATCAATTATTAAACACATCTTCCCATCCTATGAAAACTAAACATAAAAATAGGGTGAGATGAAATGCTCAGTAAGATTAAACAACAAACCATATGTTTTCATAAACAATGATAAACTTTAAATCATGTATAAAACCTAAACACAAGCCTTATGAACATGAAATTTATAATATTTCACAAAAAAAATCAAATAATTATATTTAAACATTCACATGGATATTATACCAGTCGAATAATCATATGTAATATCAACTACTCATCTCTTAATGATGGAATAGATAATTTCAAACATTAGAATCATACCTTTAAAGCCTCATTACAAGACCATACATAATCATTTTTTCATGGCATCGTGCCAAGACACTAATTTGTCTCATGAAACCTATTAATGCATCAAAGTTAAATAGAAGGTCATGCACATCAATTACTGAGTCCACTAAATTCATCATAATAAAATATTGAAATATTTTATAAACATCTGTGTAGGTTATATTTTTTTGTGTTTAGGGTTTTGATTTTTTGATTTAGAGTTTAAGGATTAGGGTTTTGGGTATAGGGTTTTTGGACAATGTTTTTGGATTTTTGGTTTTTTTTATTGTTTTTGTTTTAGATGTGGTAGGAATTGGGTATTTTTTTTAAGGTTATGGATTTCATGATTAGGGTATAGGGTATAAGTTTTGGCTTTAGGATTGGGTTTTTGGATTTAGAGTTTATTCATTGTGGTTTCAGGTTTAGGGTTTTGAGAATAGGTTTTAGGAATTGGAGTTTTGGTTTTAGGGTTCTAATTTTATATTAGAGTTATAGGGTTTATATTTTATGTTTCATGGTTATGCTTTATGGTATATGTTATTGGGATTAGGTTTTGGTTTATGGGATTTATAGTTTAGAGATTAGGGTTTTAGGTATAGGGTTTTTGGACTAGGTTTTAGGATTTTGGGGTTTGGTTTTGGGGTGTTGGAATGAAATTTAAGTGAAAAGGTTTAGTATTTATGTTTTAGGGTTAATGATTTCATGATTAGGTTATATGGGATATGTTTTTGGGGTTAGGGTTTGGCTTTTTGAATTTAGTGTTTAGGGATTAGGGTTTTGTTTAAAGGGAATTGGGACAAGTTTTTAGGATTTTGGTATTAGGTTTGTGTTTTATATTTAATTGATAGATTTTATATTTTATGTTTTAAGGTTAATTATATAAAAATATTTTTGTATGGTATATGTTTTTGGGATTAGGTTTTTATTTTTGAATTTAGTGTTTATGGATTAGGGTTTCATGTATAGGGTTTTGGGACTATGTTTTAGGATTTTGGGTTTTGGTTTTAGAGTTTTGGCCTTACATTTAATTGATATGGTCATGATTTTTTGTTTTTCTATTAATGAATTCATGTATATTATATAGGTTATTTTATTGGGTTTAGGGTTCGGCTGTTTCAATTTAGATTTTTGGGATTTCGGTTTCAGGTATAGGGGTTGGAGACTATGATTTAGGATTATGGGTTTTGGTTTTAGGGTTTTGGTTTAACAATAAAGTGATATGGTTTATATTTTGTACTTTAGGGATCAGTATTTAATGATTAGGTAATATGGTATAGGTTCCTAGGTTTATGGCTCTTTTTTTATTTACAATTTATGGATTAGGGTTTTTGTTATAATATTTTGGGACTATATTTTTGGATTTTGGGTTTTGGTTTTAGGTTTTTTTTAAAATTTAAGTGATAGGGTTTAGATTTTATGTTTTAGGGTTATGTATTTGAATACAAGGGTATATGGTATATGTTTTTGGTTTTATGGTTTAGATTTTTGGATTTATAGTTTAGGGAATACGGTTTTGGGTATAGGGTTTCAGGACTAGGTTTTAGGATTGTGGGTTTTTGTATTCTGGTGTTGGTTATAAAGTTAAGGGATAGATTTTATGTTTAAGGTTTTAGGGTTAATTATTTAATTATTAGGGTTTAGGGTAGTTGTTTTTTTTCAGGTTTGACATTTTGGATTTAGTGTTTTTGGATTATGGTTTTGGGTATCTTTTTTTTGGACTAGTTGTTAGGATTTTGGGTTTTGGATTTAGGATTTTTATTGGTTTAAGATATAGAGTAAACATTTTATATTTTAGGGTTATTTATTACAATATTTAGGTATACGGTATATTTTTTCGGTTTAGAGTTTAGATTTTTGGATTTAGAGTTTTGAGGTTGGGGTTTTGGGTAAAGGGATTTGGGACTAGGTTTTTGGGTTTTGCTTTTAGGGGATTGGTTTTTGTATAAAGTGATAAAGTATAGATTTTATTTTTTACAGTCACAAATTTTATGATTAGGGTATAACTTATATTTTTTTGTTTTTAGGGTTCGATTTTTTTTATTTACTGTTTAGGGATTGGGGTTTTGGTTATTGTGTTTTGGGACTAGTTTATAAGATTTTGGGATTTGGATTTAGGTTTTGGTTTCAGATTTATGGGATATGGTATATATTTTATGTATTTAAATATAATTATTTCAAGATTAGGGTATTTTTTATTTTTTTTTTGGGTTTCGGGTTTCGTATTTTGGATTTAGAGGTTATAGATTTGGGTTTTGGGTATTGGGTTTTGGGATGAGTTATTCAGATTTTGAGTTTTGGTTTTTGGATTCTGGATTTATATTTAAGTGATAGGATCTATCATTTAGGTTTTATGGTTAAGGATTTCAATACTTGGGTATATGTTATATGTTTTTCTATTCAGGGTTTGGATTTTTGGATTTAGAGTATAGGGATTAGGGTTCAAATATAGGGAATTGGGACTAGGTTTTAGGATGTTGTGTTTTTTTAGATTTAAGTGATAGGGTTTAGATATTTTTTATGTTTAGGGATATCCATATTAGGGTATAGTGTATATTTTTTTGGTTTTATCATTTCGATTCTTGGATTTAGTGTTCAGAGATTAGGGTTTCAAGTATAGGTTTTTCAAACTAGGTTTTAGGAGTTTGGGTTTTAGTTTTATTCTTTTGGTTTTAAATTTAAATGATATGGTTTAACTATTATGTTGTTGTGTTAATGATTTAGATATTAGGTTAATATGTTATATGTTTTTGGGTTTAGGGTTTTTCTTTTTGGATTTAGATTTTAGGGATTAGGGGTTCATGTATAGGGTTTTTGTACTAGGTTTTAGGATTTGGGTTTTTCGTTTTAGGGTTTTGTTTTTAGATTTATGATATATAGTCTAAATTTTATGTTTTTTTGTTATGGATTTCAAGATAAGGGTATATGTGATAGGTTTTGGGTTTTAGGGTATGGATTATTGGATTTAGTGATTAGGGATTAGGGTTTTTAGTATAGGGTTTTGGGAATAGGTTTACGATTTTGGGTTTTGGTTTTCGGTTTCTGGTTTTAGATTAAAGTGATAGGGTTTAGGTTTTATGTTTTATGGTTAAGGAAATCAATATTATGGTATATGGTATATATTTTTGGTTTTATGGTTCTACTATTTGGATTTGGATTATAGGTATTAGGGTTTGAGTTATTGGATTTTGGGACTAGGTTTTATGATTTTAGGTTTTGGTTTTAGGGTTTTTGGTTTTATATTTAGGTTATATGGTTTTTCTTTTATGATTTATGATTGATGATATCATTATAAGGGTATATGGATTATGATTATGGGTTTAGAGTTTGAGTTTTTGGATTTAGTATTAGGGATTAGGGTTTAAGGTATTGTGTATTGGGAATATGTTTTAGGGTTTTGGGTTTTGGTTTTCGGGATTTTGTTTTAGATTTTAGTGTTAAGTTTTAAATTTCTGTTTTAGATTTTAGTATTTCAATATTAGGGTATAGGGTGTATGTCTTGTGGGAGTTTAGAACGCCAACACCACTATCTTCATCGACTTCATCTTCTTCCTCGCGCCACCTCTACCAGAGGATCAAGGTAGGGGTTTTAATTTTGAAAAATGATGGAATTTATTTTCTGATTATTCATATTACAGATTCAAAAAGACGATGGGAAAAAAAATATGGCCATCATTCTGCACTTATACCTTTCCCCTTTTCATTGTTCTTCTCTCATTCTTCGTGCGATCATCAATGAAAAATAATTAACAGTGCTGCAAACACAATGTTTTGTTGAGCACAATGTATAGAAACAGAGCCCTGGACCTGAGGATCTCCAATATTAGGTCATTATATTTTTTAGATTAGAATGGAGATGCGATGAACCACAGAAGAGGAAGGAGGCCGACACACCGGCCGACCGCGTGGTTGTAGGGCGTCGCGCATTCATTCTGCCGTAGTAGGAGTCCAAAAACACTTGGCCGCAGTGGAGGTCGAAGTGCGGACAACACCCGACCGACCATCGAGGATAGCCACGTCATCCCGCAGCTGGGAGGAGGACTGGCCGACGAACCAGCTGGCCATGTCATACCGAGTAGAACCCACTCTACCATGTCCAGCTTTCATAGACCGAACGACCCTTTGGCTGTCCGAGAGTCTTGGGAGGTTCCTCCCTCCCATGAATTGAATAGGGAGTACCCCACCATTATGGTCCACCCGACCGCAGGCCGCAACGTGTGCTACCCTTGGGTGCCACACCACCAGGTCGGGCCGCCCCCTTCACGGCCCGAGATGGACCATGGCCCAGTGGGTTGGGCCCACCGAGGCCCAAGCCATCAGATCTGGAACCAGGTCTTGTCCGGCCCACTCGAACCGAGTCAACTCAGCCATGGTTGGGTTGTCTGACATGGTCGGACAGGACCCGGGCCCATCCAAACCCAGTTTCGCCATTTTGGCTGTATCTTTAGAATCGTGAATCCGTTTGATGAATCATATGTGGAGTCTTAATACATAGATTGAGATAGTCCTTTTGGTATACCCCATGTGAGTTTTGGATAATGTTGGAATGTGGCCGGGCTGGATCAAACCCGAATGCAACTGGGCCCTCAGAATGGAAACGCTAATAACATACAGATCGAGCGTCTGATTGATGTGTCGTTAGTTGCGTTGGGTCCCTTATGACGTGGCCGACCATTGAGATACTTCTTGGTGGGACTTCATGGAAGTTTTAAGTATCGACCAATGGATTGATTAGAGGAACCTCCCAGAATCAAGCTTGGTTAGTGCAGGAACCCTAGGGCTTCCTGTACTGGATGAATCATTAGATCTCGTGTGGATCAGCGCTCATCGATCCTTTGAGGGTCAGCGTATACCAATCATTTTTGGGTTAGTGATCATCGATCCTATGTGGGTTAGAACATTATGATCCTATGTGGGTCATCTCTAGATCATGTGTGGGTCATTTTCAGATCATGTATGGGTCAACATCAGAGCTTCTCGACAATGTATGATGATCTAGCAATACAACTAATCATCTATACTTTCGTACATAAGTTATACCTGGTGTGAGATGAGTCCTTACCATTGTGGTATTTTTCTTCTTGGTATTCGTTTTTGTGGAATTAACTTTGTGGTACTTACCATCATGGTATTCTTCTATGTGGCGATACTATTGTGGTACTGACTAACATGGTATTCTTATGTCCCCATTGTATCCTTTTAGGACCTCACCACTAGTAGACTTCCTCTGGCATATAGAGAGACGCGCTTGAGGCATTATTGTTTTCCAGGTCGGTTGATGATTCATTTCAACCTGAGCTAGACCATGTCACTATATTCACTAAATCTGAAATGATAATAGATGAATTTATATGTTTGAAAAAAAATAATTATAATTTTATAGTGTGCACATCTTTCTTTAAAGGCTATCATGGGTTTATCATATAGTGACCCAATATATGCATACATGGATATTTTATCTTTTTAGAAAAATATTAATTACATAACAAACAATCAATGTTAAGGATCATAATAGTCTAGTGCCTTAAGTAACATGTAACTCATTCTTCCAATTTGGGGAAATATCTTCAATATCTCTCATATATATATTTCCCCTTTTAACTAATTCTGAAAAACATTATATATAACCAGTGGAAATGAAACATAATAAAATGGTGACCTAAAATTCCAAGTAAGGGTAATTATGAAAGATAACAATTTATTATCTTATGAAATCAAAAAATAAGAAATATGGGTATGTTATCATGCGAATAACATACAATGTTCATACCTAATCTTTCATGGATCATAAACATTAGTTATGGAATAAAACATTACCATGAACCATATGAATGAAAAATCATCATAAATCATTATTGAATCACATATTCATGTCATAAATTTGTGTGGAATAATAATAAGTATAGAAATCAATTTCATATGTCATTATTAACTACAACGACACTTAGATAAAGCCTTATCACTTTTTTCCCTTACAGATCAAGAACATAGACAATTTTTACATCAAAAATCATGCACATTGACTTGTTTTCCATCACTATCTCATGTGATATAATTCATTGCCCTTTTCATTAGAGGTAGATATTTGTCTCAACCATTACTTAATGAAAACTATACATATTTGTGACACTTAACCACAAATCATTCTACATCTTAGAACCCATTTAATGAAATTAGTTTCATAAACACATCAGCATAACATTAATCATGTTAAAGAAATATATTTCATAAATATTATGTCTTCATAATAATAAACCATTCAGAAAATGAATAATAATGATATCCCTATCCCATATCCTTATTAAATCATTAATAACATCGAAAAATCATATCTTTGAAGGAAAATGGTGTTAAAAAAATACTTGAAATAATTCTTGAGGAAAATATACTTTACTTTATGAATTCATAATCTTAAAGAGACATGAAATAATAACGGTAACAATATATATGAAAATAACCATATAATATTGAATTGAATATTCAAATAACTAAGGATTCATGATACTAGAAAATTTCATTAGTTACATATATGATAAAAAACATTCCCCACATTCATTTTCTCAAAAAGTCTGAAAAATACATCGTTTGAAAAATTACAATAAAGAATCCTTTCAAACCATTTAGTAAAAAATAAAATGTGGAAAAAATAACTTCAAATATTAAATGTATAATAATAAAAAAATATATTTTATTTTTTTAGAAAACGTGGATTTTGATGACAAATATTCCCTAATGAAGATTTAAAATGAAACAATCTTGAATGTTAATGAAATTTTTAAATAATCACTCATATCATCATAATTAGTATATTCATATTCCCCATGAAAGAGATAAATTTATAAGAATATTATAGTACCAAAATATTCAGAATAAGTATAATAAAATACATTAATTGGATGTTTATACACAACATAGAATAATTATGTAGTGTATAAGGCATGTGTCCCATAGAAATAAGAGTGAGAGATAAAATCGCTTAACATAAGTCTTGACACACATGATATAAATTAAAAATTCATGTATATGAAATATAAATTTATTATTAGTCTACCATAGAACTATATTCATATATATACAATACCATATATGATTTATGAATGATATTATATTACTCGAATATTAAAAATTATAGGTTAATGTTTTGTTCTATGTAATAACTGTCTTTTTTCATACATGTGATGAGATGATATTATTGGTCCTCTAACATATATAATTATTTCATCATATGCAGAATGAGAAAAATGATATAAATATCATATATATGTATATATTTATGGGGTCATAAAAATAAGTGATATAAAATAAAATGTGGAATTAATAGAGAAAATAGGTTGTACGTACACATGACCATTGTTTTCCATTTTCTTATCATATTAAAAGAAATAGACCTTTTATATTAAAAAAATAAATTTCTGTTATATATTTCATATATAATCATATCATTTATCCTTATTAATACCTATGTGATTGATATTTTAAAAACTAATCCTATTTTATCATGTAGATGGTACGCCATATGTACACACGTGCAAATTACCATTTACAGAAAAGATTAGGTAGTAAAATCTATATATTATATTATCATTAATGATGTATAATCATGTCATAAGTATCATATATAAGAATTACAACCATGAAAATTCCCACTCAAATAAGATGGTGATATAAAATTATTTTAATCGATATGTTGAGACGATCAACCGTATGTATGCACGAGTTATACTTTTACTCCATGTCCAATGGTAAAGGGGTTGTATTATCGAATGTTCATAATCATAATAGAAACTAAAAATATGTGATATACTATTTATGTTATATTATGATATATATATATTTATCTAAATTTGTTATTGAATAATTGATAGAGAGTGATCGGTTAGAGAAATTCTCTATTATTCAAAACGGATCCTTTACATATCATATAAAGGAAGATATAGTTGGTTAATTAGGAAGACAAAAAAGTCTAGAATGTGTCTATGGAAGTGAAAAAGATATTTTTTATATATATAGTTTTTCCAATAAATCAAAATTTGGTTAAATGGTATGAGGGAGGAGGTGTCCCACTAAATTATAGGTGAGGGGTACATTAGGAATTTCTCATATGATTTAATTATAATAATTAAATATCAATCTGAACACCTCTGAATGGAAATTAATTCATAGCTAATGTAGGATAGTGTGTGATACAATAAAATAATATATTTTATAACTATTTTTTAAATTTTAAACCATTTCATTTTGACTAACGATTTGATTACATATTTTACGTTTAACTACGGTAACAACATTTTAAATATATAAAGCTGGTTTTTTATATATAAGGTGTAGGATATAATATAAAAGGTCAATATATGATATTTGCGACCATAATTTATCATGTTTTTCCTATTTTAGGATTTTTATAATTTTTAACTAATTTAATAGTATATTATTTTCATAAAATATCATTAGTGTCAATTTGTAGACTATTCATTACATGAACAATAAGAAAATAAATTAAAAAATATAACTTTAAGAAAATTCATTTAATAAACTCCCAATAACTCGTATTTTCCATGAAAATAATAGTGATCCTTAAATATTTCATATTATGTTTTTTTAATATTTATAACATCACAAAACTGATTGGTTCTTTAATTGAATGATTATTGTATCATCATTGTCTAATTAATTTTTATAATTACTCATTAACTAAAAATTGAAAATAAAATTTCATGATGTATTTTAATCTTTTATTTTTAAAAATAATATACATATTCAATCTTATATTATATTTAACTACATATTAAAAAATATTATAAATACTAAATGTAAGAATCTGACAGTTTTTTCACTCTCTTTGTTCTTTAAAATATCCAAGTCATATGCATGGGATAGTTTCTATTTAATTTTTTTCAGTTCAATCCTTCTGAGATAAGGGTGAAAATAATTTCGTCCAACAACATTTGGTATTTTTTTAGGTAAATTTTATAATATTTATAATATTAGTTTTACCCTCAAATTATTTTATTTACACTTATCTATACTAATAAATATTAAAAAATTACTATTAAAAATGTCCAAAATTAAAAGTGATCAATTAAAAAAATTAGAACCCTTTTATTTTATATATCTAATAAATTTTTTAAAATTAAAATTTATAATTTTTAGAAATTAATCAAAAATTAATCTCAATTATTAATCTAGAAAATGATATTTTAAATAACAAATGTCAAAAATATTAATATGATTTTAGATCCAAATTAAAAATAACATTAATTCCAATAACTCTAACTGGATTAAAAACAATCAAAAACTTCATATAAAAATATATATAAATTTGACAAAAAATTAATTTTCAATTAAAATCCATTATTATCTTCATTATTCGAAAAAAAATTTATGTTATCAGAAATATACCAAAAGTAGACCCAAATTAAATGTTTAAATACATATTTAAAATCATAAGATCATTTTCTTAAATTGAATTTATAAAAGTTTCAAAAAATAGACTTAAAAAAAGTGTGCCATTAACAGGTGGAAAATTCTTTTAGAAAAATACATCTTTAACACAAAAAATAGGTTTGTTCTTATATAATGTCTTGAAATCACATAAGACGATTGTTAAACATTATATTAAATAAAAATTATTTATATATTACATTAATATAATAAAATAATCTAGTTTTTTTATTTATTTCCATAACACATACCTATTCACAATTAAATCATTTTCAAAAAAACATTTCCAACATTTTGTTACGGTTTTACTTGTTTGAAAAAAATGTTAATAATTTACTTAGTCCTATAAATATCTACCATTCTATATTCTTGGATATAATTGAACTATTTAAATAATTACAATAATAAAATGATGTTTTTTTGAATCATAGTGTTGTCGGTAACAAATGCTAATCTGATATTGCATGTTATAGAAGATTAAATTTTTGTAGCATATCAAAAAACACATCAATGGAATTTTATTTATTCTAAAAAAGGATTATAAAAACATGGGGTTTTACATTATACACCAATTATAATGAATTTATCCCTTGAAATTATTTTGTGTCATCAAATGTTTAATAGAAGAATGTTCATATCACAGATTCCTGCATCATAAAACTGAATACTGAAACCCCATTTAAATGGGAATGTTAGAAACATAATGGTTACCAAAAGTAACTCATAAATTGGTTTACACATATGATTACATAGGTGTCAATTGAAAACATGATCCTGGAAGATAAATATAATTATCATGTTCAGATTGAGAATGATAGAGAACATGGTCAACAGAAAGGTAACTAACAATCACAAAACAGTAAAACTCTATTAATTTATTGGACAATTTAATTCATAAAAATGGAATATACTGGAATAAAATTATTGGTTTCATGATCCTATACCTAGATTTTTTTTATTTAGAATATTACTTACTTGATTACATTTCATCATCTCATTTTCACCCTTTCATTATGGCTTGATCAATTTCCCCTTCACCTCTTACTCTAGGATATGAAGCTTAATTTTTCATTCCAAAATCATTATCAAATCATGAGATCCCTAAGTTTATAGGTTATTACATTTGCCTTATCATCACAACAAAATGGTTTACATAAGTTATCTAGTATATTTATGTACTCATATCGAGAGATAATGATTTAAACTCCAAAACCGCATTAAAAGCTTAACATAAACCTTTTTTTAATTGGTTAACCTTATAACTCTTCTGAACGTTGAAATTAAAAAAAAAATATAAAATTGTTAACTGAATTTACCAAAAACATATAACCATTAATCCCCCATATATCATAAAATATCTTTTCATTGTCTCGTTTAAAACCTGTGAACACCATCATCACGTACTCTCTTGAAGCAATGTAATTACTATTAATCCTTATTAAAAAAATCCATTCTTCTGTATTCCACATATTATTGGATATATTACATAAACTCGAAATAAATTAGAAATTCCATCTATGATATCATAAAAAAAAAATTCAAAAAATCCTTTATCATCACCAATGTAATCAATACCATCCAGTTTGTATATTCATATGTAACATATTATTATCCAAACATCATTATATAAACATTAGAAATATTATAAGTTTCATATTTGTAACGACCCAAAAATTTATCAGTGCAATTTAAACTTTCTTATAAAAATTTGATATATTATGAATCACATTAAATCACATATATTCGACAACAAAAACATTGTAAATGAAGAATTAATGAAATAAGTTTTATTTTTATAAATTATAGAACCAATAATGATGGAATAGTAATATGTCCATCAGAATATTAACATGACCCTTAAGAACTGTAATCCATCAAATAAAATTGTAACTAAATGATTGAAATTATAAATAACAGGTATTTTATAAATAATAATATGATATATTTATTTATTGACATAAGTATATAAACGGTTTAAAAATGTTAAATGAAATGTTGATAATTTTGTAATTCATAAATATTTAATAAAACTATTAAAATTAATTTAATAATTAATAATAATAAAAATTCATAAATTTTTTTCTTAAATTAATATTTTTTTGCCTTATTATTATAACATAATTTTATAAGACAAAAATTAATTTATCAATGCAGTAGAAAATCAGTTTTAATTGTAAAATATTTATTTTGTTAGTAAATGATGATTTTAATTAAAAAATTAATTCCTCATATTTAAAAAATTATTTTATAAAGTGGAGTTCATTTTTTAATTCTACATTTCAAATGTATATATGATGAATTTTTTGGATTTTTCTAAAAAAGTAGAATTTTTGGAATATAGTAAACTACGATAATTTTCAATAGAATCTAAATACATGAATTATTGAGTCATAGATAATTTATTTCCAATATAATACAAAAATATAAAAATATCATTCCATAGTTTAATATATTTAGTGATAATTATCATCATATTCATAGTTTTGTGCAAAAAATATTAAACTAATGAATAAAATAATAAGGAAATACACCTTTAATCCAATATAAATACTACCCACACTACATTTTCTCCTCACACCTCTCATGCATCGAGACTTTTCCAAATTAGGATCACTAATCTTACCAACCTCCCACCCCACCACTTCTAGGATACATGGGTCTCAACATATAAACAAAACATTTTCCCTAAGGAGGTTCTCAAAGAGGAGATACTTAAGAGGTAAAGTCCTCTTCCTATTTATTTTAATTTATATTTTTTTATTTTATTATTCTCTTCTCACCTACTCTATCCAAATATTTATGGTAACTCTAGTATATTTTACATAATATAATTATATCATGTTAAGGTATGATCAATCATTAAAATATTTTATCTCTCTCTGAATCTAAAAATGAAATCATTTCAAGTGTCATGTACATTTACAAGTGTCATGGACGATGCATTTTCATATTAATTTAACACTTTAATTTATTTTAATAAACCCACTATAATGGTTAGGAAAAACTGTAAATTATATTTTATAACCCCTTTTATGTTCTATAACTAAAATAATCAACTTATACTAAATTATAAAATAGATCGATTGTTTTTAATAAAAACTGCCAAAATTAACGCAAACAATTATCATAAAATTTTTATCTAATGATTCATCCTCATAAAATTTAACCAAATGAAATATAAGTCCATTGAAAACTCTTTATGTTCATTAGAAACATATATTTTAAATTCTATATAATTATACCCATTCTACATTAACATCAATAATCATATTCAATTAAACTGATCATGAAACTAAGAAGATGAACACCCTCAATCTATGAAATTAAACTATATAACTCTTCAATAAGCTAACTACTAAATCAAATGAAATAATCATGAATTAAATTAAATATTGAATGGTTTTTTATTTCATAATTAATGAATTTTATTTTATTTTCAATTGTATTAAATTGAAGAGTGTGTTCATATATAAGGTAAGGGGATTCTTGAACTGAACTCTCTTCCTTTGAGGTTACCAATATCACTCTATTTTCAGTATAAAAGTTACAGTAATGTTATTTAAATACCATTTATTTATCATTACCAATTTCTTATAGATATACATGCTTTGAGTCTAATTTTATGACAAAATAAAATAATTTTCCAAAAGATCTTTTCCTTCTTAAGACACATGTTTTACTTCTCTTGATTTTCCATCTTCTTCACTGAATTTGGATAATTATTATTCCAAGTATGTTTTTCCATTTTTATTTTGGGTGCCCCAAAATTTATCCATGAAAGCATTATTTTCGGAATACATTTATTTCCATGGGTTATTTTATGTCCATGGTTGATATAATCTCTAAGTGTCATGCATGAAAATGTAAGTGTTATTATGTGATGGGAGTGCCTAAATTTTAATAGTGCAATGTAAATTTTTAATGTTATGGGTTCACTAAGAATTATATATCACTCCAATGTATTTTGTAGTGATAAGTGTCTAATGAAATATAGTGAAATATGCTTGAACATAATGATAACATTGTTCACAAAAATGTGTGGAAATTGACTACTAAGACTTGATGTTTCATTTTTTTGAATTTTCACATTCCAAAACATCATATAAAGCATTATATAAGGATTACGATGATGATATTATAATGATTATACCCACACCATGTTATATTTATTTATTTCTTATCTATCCATTTACTTGGATTTTAGATCACCCCTTTTTTTGATGTATATCCTCGTGGGGTTACTTGTACTCTAAAGAGCATGGGGGACAATAAGATGCTAGATAATAATGAATTAAGTAAATATCTATGTTTTACTATAAAAATTATGTATGGTAAAAATTTTACCAAGACACTAAACCATTGGATCTTAGTAGTTTAATTATTTTCTATTGTTTTAATTTAAAATGATGTTATAAGTTATTTATGAAAATTAGATTTTTTATAGGTGGTATCATATCACAATTTAGATAATTTGGTAATTTGGATTACATAACATTATTTAAAACCCATCATATGAGTCTATGTGTCAGTAAGAACCAATGAATGTTTTTTAGAAGAAAAATTGCAAATATAAGGATCCAGTAAGATATTCCGTAAGAGTTAATTTCACTATGGAATAAATAATTAATTCATGACTTAAAAAATTATTTTTTTATAACCTTTTATATTATTGAAAATGGTTGGAAGTAGGGGAAACTATGCAAACAACCCATGTGAGGGACAATCCAGTGATTGACTAAACAACATCCCTAATTACATGGAAGGTGGATTTCAAAAATTTATATTTATTCTTTCCCAGCTATCTTAGCCTATGATCAATAACCTGAAAAATGTTGAATGACCACCTACAACTACGATAGAGGAACATACCGTCATGTCCTTTATGCAGCAATTTCCATGGACATTTAGTTGATGTTATGTACCACTATTTATAGAATAGATGGTCAAAATAATTGATAATATATTTTTTCCACTTCACTATTCTGAGATGGAGGATGTAACTCTTGCCATTTATTATCTAGATGGAGAGGCCAACTGAAGGTGGGTGTCGATTAAGAACACCAACCCAAAAAATTAAAATGAAGAGAAGGTGTGGGAAGATTTTTGGAAAAAATTTCATAATATGTATTTCCCTCGAAATATTTTTAAAAATATTTATAGATAATTCATAAATATAAAGAAAAAGGATGGTGAAATTTTCCTGGCATATGAACCAAATTTCACAAGGATATCGAGGTATTCATTAGGTTTTACTATCAAGAGTGATATAAAAACTGGAAAAAAATTTACTGGTTTAAAACAACATCATTGAAAGGCACTGGAAAATGGATACATTTAGATTTATGATTTTTTTGTTTGATATTCTATTAAAGTGGATATCATGTTTGGAGAATGGTACCATTTATATTGTGATTAGAATTTAAAGATGAATATTCAAGCTAGAAGATCTCAAGACAGTTGTTGGAATAAATATTGACCAATCACATGTCAAATATCTAAGAAGAATCATTTTAGGAACTACATAAAAGTGATTGGGAAATTCTATAATTGTGGGGGAGAAGGCCCCTAAGCCCATGAATTTTGAAGTGAAAAAAATAATATGGTCGATACATTCGGGGAAATGATCGAGCCACCCATGGTAAAATAATACAACTATAAGAAGAATTTTCAATATGAAAGCAAACTCCCTAACCATCTATGTAACACCCCATGCTTCCACGGTACACTTCTCTTTCGATAATGCAATAGCTTTAATTGTACGTAAGATTGAGATTCTAACACACCGCGACCAATCAAAGTAGCAACTATGAATAGTAATACCCACTTTTTTAAATTATATAAATTTTATATTTCATAATGGACGTCATATTTGGATTTGGAATATCAAAGTTAGCCTATGTTGATTTTTTTTATTTTTCTTAGAACATCTAATTTTTTAGGAATAGTGAAAAATACATAAAAATATTTAAATCAAAATAATTTATAGTGATAAATTATACTATTGAGTTTTTTAAATTATAATTAGAATATATTTTTATCATATTATCCAATGGTGGTTATTTTAATTAATTTCACTTTAAACTTACACACATGCAATTTTCAATCTTTTGATTGATATTGTTTCTTAAAAACACGCTATTTGTTTTGACAACGAGAATTAATTATTAAATTAATTAATTAAAATTATATGTTTTGAATTTTGTAAATTAGACATCATTTTTGAGTTAGGAATATAAAATATATCTTAGGGTTAATGTCTGGTATTTTTCTGAAAAACATCAATTTTTTATGAATAGTGAAACCACTAAGTGGTAGTTAAAAAACTGAATTTTTTTAAATGATACATTACCACTTCTATGATTTGATTTTAAAAAATCTGACATTCTTGGTTGTCATTAGGGTGAAAAATGTGGTTCAATGGGATTAAAATAATTTTTTTGTGAGTGGTAACTTTTAAGTTTTATTAATCGTGATTAATGGTAATTAGAGTAATTTAAGGTAAATATAATGTTATAATAATATGAAATTACCTTTATAATTTTCCTACCCTTATTGGGTGAGACATTGAAGACCAAGAAAATCCATGGGTCGATTTTTGGGGTCCCATGGAGCCACTTGGGTATGGTAATGACAATAATAACTTTTTATTTAAAGTAAAAAACAAAATTGTCACAAACATGTGTTGTTTTACTAAAAAAATTATTACATGGGGTTATATAAGATAACTATTCAACTATAAATATTCAATGGAAATATAAAAATATTTCCTAAATAATGATATTTTTTTATAATTTTTAGACATTAAATAAATTAATTTTTATTTGACACCATGATGAAGCAGTGATTACCTCATTAATTAACGATTTAAATAAAATGAATAGATAATGTAAAATATAAGAATTGCAGTAGTCAAAAACCTGTTGGATGAGTATATATCGAACCCTTATCTCCTTATACTAGAAATATATAATGGTGAGACCTTTGAAATCGTAATACCACTTCATAATAATGTAACCTTTCATGAATTTCCAAGAGTTCCCCTTTTCTCCTCTTATAAAAGGCCCCCACCTTTACCACTTATTCACACCATCATAGTCATTTGGCTCGACCAAACTCTTCCCAAATACTCTTTCAACTTCCCTCTCTTACTCCAAGAAGCCTCAATTTGGGCATAATTCTTCCAATGGAATCCATTGGCTCAAATCAAAAAGAGTTACCCGATTTTAAGATAATGTCTTCTCTTATATTCTTTTGTTTAATTTTGCTTCTCCAACCCCTTAAACTCTTTTTATTCCTTTATTTTGTAACAAAACTAGTATATTATATATAATAGGATGTTTTTATGAGAATTATTTGTTTTACACTTACTCATACCTTCGTCTAATGGTTAAACATCATACTGTTTTCGTTGGTGGTGAATTACTGCCTCACGAAACGATGATTGTTAAATCTTTTTTTAACCCCTCTCATGGTGGCCATTAAGATGTCACTATATTTATATATGGTACATATTATGTTTATGTTTTTCTTATTATTCTTTATTTTTCATTTATGTCATACCTTTATGGTTTCCATTATGGTTAAACGCGATAATTTCATTTTAGGAAGTGTGGACTACCGCACCCTCAATGTGATTTGAATCATTAAAGCCATATGTGGTATGTGTAAAGGATGGAGTAAATGACATTATATATGATATTATAATTTAATTATAATACACATTTATATCATTATTATCTCATTCCATTAAATATGAAATAGAAATGAAAGTAGTGTTCATGCGTATGTACGGCTTACCGTCTCCATGGACGGTGCATCTCATTTCTTACCTCTAAATTTTATGTATTATTAGAAATGCATATATATACTGGATATATATCATATATATGATATCTACATCGTGGAAATAATTCTGGATATAATGGATATTTTACCACTTGAAAAATTTGTAATTATAAGAAGTTTATTTTCGACTCAAGTATCAATGACCGAGAACACGACCGTTATTAACGTCAATAATTACATAATGTTAATATCATGGTAATAAGTGATATAAAAGGAAAAATGAACCTGAAAAAGGTTCTTTATCAATTAAAAATTAAGTCTAGTTTATTAATCATGAGGTTAAATAACGGCTGAGTCATGTCAGACACGTGGTAAGGGACTTCGTCTAAATCTCTTTTCATTGAGGCATATTTTTTTATACATAACATTCCTTTATATGGTGTATAAAACCCTTTGACTTTTACTTTTATTCAAAAGGAATATTTTTATATGAATAGTTTTTACTAAATGAAAAAATGACTGTTTTGCCTTACGTATGTGGCCACAATGACTTTTCCGCAGTCGTGACCATTATTTGAGTTTCGATATCCTCTACATTCCAAAACTTTTTTTAAATGAAAAATAAATACAATGTTTTACTCTTCTTTTATTTTTGTATTGAAAATGGTGTTTATAATGTTTTTATTATATCAATGCGTTGTATTGATATCATGTGATTGAAATGTGGAAATGTTATGTTTCCTTTATGAATGTTTTATGTGATACAATTATGTTATGGTTTAAGATATGTTTAAACATTTTCATATAAGGAATGCATTGGACTTAATAAGTGACGGGTGGAGCCTGCTATAGCTCCTCGATGCAACAGTAGTTATCATGAGACAAACTAATGTCTTGGAACGAGGCCATGACAATATCTTATTTTAATTCTTGGCACGAGGCCTTGGAAACATGGTTATGATAGTCTGGCATGATGCATTCCATCATTATGACAATGGATATTGATATTTCATGTGATTATTGGACTAGTAAAATATCCATGTGTGTAAATAAATGGAATTATTTCATTTTATTTTTCCATATTATACAGAAAATGAAGTTGAAAAGGATTTTTTTTAGTTTTACATTTCCTTAAATGTTTATGTTTATTTATGAATGTTTCTACTATATTGTTATCCTTACTGAACATCTGAGCTCACCCCTTTCAATGTTTTAATTTTTCCAGGATTTGAAGAAGTATTTTATGAATGACTTGTAGGGATAGTAGGAAGGGGATATGAGTGTGGACTATGGAGACCACGTTACTATAGTTTTTCACTTTATGATATAATGTATCATTTATGAATGTATCTAGTGTTTCCAAGGCTTCTAAACTAATTTGTCTTTCAAGACTTGATCTTTTGTGATCATGCCAATGTTACGTAATAATGCACCGACTCTAGGTAACTGGGATCGGGGCATTACAGTTGGTATCAGAGGTAGTTTATTACTATCCTTGGAAGTTATATTTAGATAAACAATGATTAGAGAACATAGCCCTGTGTTAGACATTGAGGATCAGTAAAGACGAACTTCCTAGAATTTTGGTATTGTAGAGATTTTGTGAGTTTTACGAGCAATACATCCCTGTCTGGATACGAGAAGGTAGAGTTGGCTATGGAATAGATGTACCTAGGGGTGAAACCCAAAAACACTGCTTTGAGCTAGACTCGAATGGGAACTGGTGCATGACAATGGGCCTTGCTGTACTCATGGTTACGATTCTCCCAGGGGATATACTTAGCATAATTCATGATTTCATTACAAACTATTATAAAGGGTTTATGAGTATATACATCCTAAAAGAAATCATCATTATGATTATGGATTATATCCATACACAATTAAATTTACATTAAGTATTTTAGAAGTTTGGAATTATTCATTGCAATTCATAAACTGACCTAGTTTATGCCATTGTATAGAAATGGCACCCAGTAGAAGGATTGTGAACTCCAAAAATACGTATGATCCAAAGAGTAAGAAGGATCATATCTTTTGTGGTATTAAGCCGACATTTAGAAGGGAAATAATATCCCATGTGTTCTCAATATAGGAAGAAATAGTATCATCTATTAATAAGATAAGTAAATAATTCTCTATGTCCTTTGGATTTGAAGGTAAGACATAGAAGAAAAGGATGGTAGAGATAATGAAGGATAAAGGGGAGATGGAAATGAATAATTTTCCAATATGTGATAACTGTGGGAAGAAACACCTTGGAACTTGCCTGATGGGAATGGGAGTTTGTTATAAGTTTGGAGAAAAGGGACATCATGTGCAAGACTGTAAGGGTAAACAAATGTTTCAAATGTACAATGATTCATTTACAAGGAGTGGGGACACTACTCAAACCAATGTCCAAATCATCGGAGTATGCCTCAAATTATGCTATTAGATAATAATCATGTTATGATACTACCTTAAATGAGGGGGAATGATTAGAGTTCTTATGTTGTTATTAAAGAATTATGTCATTTCAGTGTTGTATCAATGATGCACTGGTTATAAGAATAATGTGATATATAAGTATTGTACTACAGTACCTATTGTTTTCATTATGGTTTTAATATGATGAAGGTAATCCTATTTTTAGTATCTGACAATAAGAGATACTTTACTTTGTTTGCAAAATCTGATGTTACAATTGATTTTGGAATTTAAAGACATTTTAGAGAATGTCTGGAAAATGGTATTTTGGATATATTTTACATTGGAAACTATTGTTAAGGTTATTTTTGGATATTGATAAAAAGGTCAACATGCAGACTATGTGACAACCCATCACATTAGACAAAGCTGTGGGAATCGAACACACAACCATAGTGTGATTGAGATTTATCGCCTACCAATGGACTACATGAAGTCGCTAGAGTGTATAATGTAGTTTTTTAGTTCTAATAGAGGAATTATAAATTTATTTTTGTAACCCTATACGGTTATGATAAATAAAATATTTTTTATTTTTATTACCTTTTGGAGTGAATGATGGGTTTGTGGTAAAAATTTAGCAAGGAATGAATGTCTACATAACTAGTAAGTATATTTCCTTAAAATTATAGTAAATCTCCTATATAAATTTTTCAACATTATTAAAGGTAACTTAAAACAAAAATGTTGTTGGTTAACTTTTCCAATTGGGGAATCAATGACCGTTTAACCAATCACAAGTTTGTGGTTTTATTGTAGTTAACTTTCTGATAATCCTGTTTTCTACAACACTCCATCAGACCTTGATGGTTTGTTTCTCCTCCATATCCATGTTTTCATAGAATCCTAGTATGTGCTATCTCGGGTGACCTTTGTACTTCTATTTCATTCTTTTAAAGTCATATTTTTTTAACCCTATTTATGATGTGGTTTTTCAAAAAAGGTATTTTCTATTTTCAACCTTTTATTTTCAAATAACATTTTCAAATTGCAAGGACTCAATTTATTGAAGTAGGGGAGAATTTAATACCTCATGTTTCCATGGTATGCTTTTCATTCGATAATGCAATAACATGCATTGTACTCAAGTTCGAGATTCTAACACACTACGACCAATCAATGAAACCGTTATGAATAGTAATACCCACTTTTTGAAATTATATAAATTTTATATTTAAAAATGGACTTCATTTTTGGATTCCTAATATCTAAATTAGCTTTTGTTGAATTTTTGGTATTTTTCTGAGAACATCCAATTTTTTATGAATAGTGAAAAATACTTAAAAACAACTTTTTTAATAAAAATAATATATATTGATAAATTATAATATTGAGTTTTTTTAAAGTATAATTAGATTATATTTTTACCATTTCATCTAATGGTGGTCATTAGAATTAATTTCTCATTAAAATTGGACACAAACAATTGTCAATCACTTGATTGATATTGTTTCTTAAAAACACAGTCTTTGTTTTGACAACGGGAATTAATTATTAAATTAATTTATTCAACTTATATGTTTTGAGTTTTGTAAAATAGACATCATTTTTTTATTAGGAATATAAAATATATCATAGGGTGATTTTATTGGTATTTTTCTGAAAAACATTATTTTTTTATGAATAGTGAAACCACTAAGTGGTAGTTAAACAACTGATTTTTTTGTTTAAATGAAACATTACCACTTCTATGATTTGATTTTATAAAATCATACATACATTGTTTTCATTAGGAATTAAATTGTGGATCAATTAGAATAAATTTTATTTGGTGAATAGTAACTTTTTAGTTTTATTAATCTTGATTAAAGGGAATTAGTGTAATTTAAGGTAAATATAATATTATAATAATATGAAACTACCTTTACACTTTTCCTACCCTTATTGGTTAGGTCATGGCCGACCAAGGCAATCCATGGGTCGATTTGGGGGACCTCACGAAGCTACTTGGGTAAGATATTGACATTAATAACATTTTATTTAAAATAAAAATAAAACTGTCACAAACATGTGATGTTTTACTAATACAATTATTACATGGGGTTATATAAGTTAACAATTCGACTATAAATATTCATTGGAAATATAAAACGATTTCATATATCATGATATTTTTTTTGTAATTTTTAGACATTAAATAAATTAAATTTTTTATGACACCATGATGATGTAGTGATTACCTCATTAATTAACGATTTAAATAAAATGAAATGATAATGTATAATATTAGACTTACACTAATCAAAAACCAATTGTATGAGTATATTTATAACCCTTATCACCTTATCCTAGAAATATATAATTTTGGGACCATTGAAATCCTAAAAGCATTTCATAATAATGAATCATTTCATGACTTTCCAAGAGTGCCCCTCCTCTCCGCTTATAAAAGGCCCCCACTTCTACAACCTTATTCACACCATAAAATCCATTTTTCTCGTCCATAATCTTCCCAAGTACACTCTAAACATTTCTCTCTTACGCCTAGAAGCCTCAGTTTGGGCTGAAGTCTTCCCGAGGAACCATTTTTCTCAAATCAAAAAGAGTTACCCGATTTTAATGTAATGACTTCTATTATGTTTTTCTATATTATTTTGATTCTCCAACCCCTTAAACACTTTTTATTCCTTTATATTGTAAAAAAACCAGTATGTTCAATATACTACGATTTTGTTATGAGAAGGATTTGATTTACACTTACACAAACCTTCATCTAATGGTTAAAGAACATAATGTTTCTATGGGTGGAGAATTGCTGCCTCATGAAACGATTATTATTAGATCTTCTTTTAACACCTCTCATGATGGCCATTAAGATGTCAATATATTTATATATGATATATATTATTATTATGATTTTCATATTATTATGTATTTTTCTTTTATGTCATACCTTTATGGTTTCCATTATGGGTAAATGCGATAATTTCATTTTAGGAAGTGCGGACTACCGCCCCCTCAAAGTGATTTGAATCATTAATTCCATACGTGGGATGTGTAATGGATGGAGTAAATGAAAGTATATATGATATTAAACTGGAATTATAATACATCTTTATATCATTATGATCTTATTCAATTAAATATGAAATAGAAATGAAAGTGGCGTTCATGCGTACGTATGACTTACCGTCTCCATGAATGGTGCATTTCATTTCTTACATCTAAATGTTATGTAATATTATAAATTCATATATATATACTAGATATATATTATATACATGATATCTACATCATGAATATAATTCTGGATATAATGGATATTTTACCACTTGAACAAATTGTAATTATAAGATGTTTATTTTTGACTCAAGTAACAATGATCGACAAAACAACCGTTATTTACTTAAATAATTACATAATGTTCATCACATGGTAATAAGTTATATAAAATGAATAATTAACATGAAAATGTTTCTTATGAAATTATAAATTAAATCTAGTTTATTATTCAGAAGGATAAATAACGGTCGAGTCATGTCGGACATGAGGTAAGGGACTTCGTATCAATCTCTTTTCCTTGAGGAATATTTTTTTTATACACAACATTCCTATATATGGTCTATAAACCCCATTGAATTTTACATTTATTCAAAAGGAATATTTTTATATGAAGCATTTTTACTAAATGAAAAAAAGAAAGTTTTGTCTTATGCATGCGGCAAAAACGAATTCTCCGCCACTGTGACCATTATTTGAGTTTCGATTTCCTCTACAAGCCATAACATTATTTAAATGAAAAATAAATACCATGTTTTACTCGTCTATTATTTTGGTATTGAATATGGTTTTTATAATGTTTTTATTATATCAATGTGTGGTATTGATATCTTATGATTGAAATGTGTAAATGTTATGTTTCCTTTATGAATGTTTTATGTAATACGATTATGTTATGGTTTATGATATGTATAATACTTTTCGTATAAGGAATTCCTTTGACTTAATAAGTGACGGGTGGAGCCCGCTATAGCTCCATGATGAATCGGTAGGTCTCATGAGACAAAATAGTGTCTGGGCACGAGGCCATAAAAAAATCTTATTTGTAGTCTTAGAATGAGGCCTTGGCTACGTGGTTATGATACTATGGCTTTATGAATTCCATCATTATGAAAGTTGTTATTGATATTTCATGTTATTATTCGACTAGTATAATATCCATGTGAATAATTAAATGACATTATTTCATTTTATTTTTCCATATTATGCTGAAGTTCAAGTTTAAAAGGCTTTTGTTTCAGTTATACATTTCCTTAAATGATTGGGTTTATTTATAGATGTTTTCGCTATATTGTTATCCTAACTGAGCATCAGAGCTCACCCATTTCAGTGTTTAAATTATTCCACAATATGAAGAAGTATTTTATGAATAACCTGCAGAGATAGTCAGAAGGGGATATGAGTGTGAACTATGGATACCTTGTTATTTTAATTTTTCACTTTATTATGTAATGTAGCATTTATGAATTTATCTAGTGTTTCCAAGGACCCTAAACTAATCAGTCTTTCGAGAATTGATATTTTGTGATCATGCCAATGTTAAGTAATAATTCACCAACTCTAGGTAACTGGGGTTGGGTAATTACATTCTTGCCCATGATGGTAATCACCATCATGAGATACCAAACCCAAAGTAACAATGGATGTCTTATTCCATCACCACTGGTGATGTGTAAAAAAAACAATGTCGTACAAGGTACAATTCCTATTCAATAAACAATTGATTGAGTCATATACTAATTTAGTTCCCCAGATTCCATTATATATTTAAAATTTAATATAACGGATGAATCAACTCCTCATAACCATGAAGGAAATATATCCAAAAAAACTATTAGTGGTCTGATGATTACAACCCAAGTGTTGAACTCTTCCCTTATTGGCATATGTGGGAATGTTTCTCCAAAAAATCTCATGATACATTCCATGGTGGACTTTTCAGCTATAATGGGGATGTATTATCTCTCATTATATAGAGCACACATCAATTGTTTGGAAAATTAAATATTTTTTTAATATTCTGAACCATTCCATGATACTCTAAAATGAAAGGTAGATCAATAATTTCCTTTGGAAACTCCTTCAATGGTGTGGGTGTAGATACCCTGTGATGAAGCATTCCAAAATCAACTGGTTGAGTCAAAGGATGGTATCATCCTAGAAAACATTTCCACTGTGAGGTAACATGGTGATGTATTTCCAAAAGTGTTATCTAGAATCCACCTAGATCGTGAGGTGGAGTTCTTAATAGAAATCATTCCTGGAGAAACTCTTATCTCAAACTACACTTACAGAATGACCTCGATTGAAATGATTATTTAAATATGAAGCTAAAAAGTATTCGGACAAGGGTTATGACTCCCTAGTTCATGCCTTGAGGGTGCACCAGTTAACTTTATAATGAAAAAATGTGGATCAATGAAACTGTGCCTCCACTACTAGGATCTCAACATGATCACCATAAATAACAAGTATCATCATCAATGGATTGATGACTTGTTTGATCATCTATGAGGAGTTCATTACTTCTCAAATATGTATCTTCATTCTAGATATAATAAACTAATGGTGATGAATTAATAAATTCCAAATATTTTCATCTGTATAAGGTTTGGGATCTATGATTTTCATGGGATGCCCTATGGACTTACTAATTCCCTAGAAATCATCATGGATATATTGGATAGATTATTTAGACATTTCATCGACAATTATTTTTTTAATGCTTATCGATGATATTATCATTTACTCAAAGATAAAGGAGGATCATGATGATGATCTAGGGATTGTGTTGGATATATTAAGGATCGAGAAGCTATATTTCATGTTCAACAAGTGAGGCTTTTGGATGTAGCGGGTCACATTATTTGGACATGTGATCACATGTAGTGGAATTTATGTGGACTATTCAAAAAAATTGTAATGGAGGATTGACCAAGACTTTCTATTGTCATGAAAATCCTTTGTTATCTTGTCATAACAGGACATTATCAATTATTTTTAAGAACTTTATCATGACTTTATATCTTGATAACTACATTAACAAGGAAAGGGGTAATGTTTTTCTGGATGGAAAATTTTAAGGAAATACTTAAGGAGCTAAAGATAATCCTTATCACTGCACATGTACTCATATTAACAAAAATTGGAAAATATTTTTTGATAAATTGTGATTATTTAAAGAGATACATGGGTTCTGTAATCCTGGAAATTTGTAATGTTATAGTCTATGCCTCACAACTGTTGAAGATCCCTTTGTAGAACTACCCGACAAAAAATCTATAGATAGCGACTTTGATTTTTCAGTTTTTGGTTGATCTTGGAGGCTAGGAATAAATCTAGATAGGGTAGGAAGGTGTCAAACCTTTTTTCCATGTTAATCTGAAGCTACCGGCTATGAAGACGACCACTCTTATTCCTGGATGGGAATCCTCGAACTTAATTCATTTCATGCTTCCAGCCTCCTCCCCTCAATTGAGTGTAGATGAACCGACCATGTACAATGGATCAAATGACGACCTCTCATTAATGGTTTAAATTAAATGTGGAATGATAATTTTTTGTAGGGCTTCTATGTAGAGGTGGTCTAGTGTGTGATTAAAATAGATTAGTGTTGTTAGGTTTTAGTTTTTATATGTGGATGAAAACCCCATTAAAGAAGAAGTTAGAGCTCTGATTTCTGCTCTTCTACGATTCATGTTGTTTGGTTTCTTTATCTCTGTAGTAGAATCAGACATAACTATGTTGGTTGGTATTCTTGAAGGAACGAACAGTTGTCTATGGGTGAAATTCTATATCACAATCAAATATAAAAGGTTTATCAATCAGGATACTCCAGTTAGAAATACTTTGAGGGAAGGTGATGATAATGTAGATTATATTACTAATAATGGGTGGGTTGATGATTGTATCATTTTAAACACTAGGTTGGGATCTCTCCTAGATGATTGTCAAATTGTTGTATGAGGAGATTCTCTCATAATGAATTATTTCAAACCTCTATTAGTGGATTGATCTGTTTTATTTTTTTATTTTAAAATTAATAAAATGTATCCTCTAAGTTAGTCTCTATGTGCATTTTCATTTGTGTCCCAATGATATCCAAAATAAACAATGTGTTATGTGTTGTGGTGGACAGACTCACAACGACTAGCTATTTTAACACTATTCGAGAATATATCTCTCTTGAAAAAGAATGAAAAATAGATGGGTTGGAAGTGGTGACACTACTAGGAGTTCCACTCTAAATTTTTATGATCATGATCAAAGGTTCACATCTAAATTATAGAGGTTTATTAAACAAGATTTGATTAATGATTTCAATTTCATAAAGGACATATCACCCCCAAACTGATGACCAATATGAAAGGACTATTCATAAAATGGAATTCTAAGATCCTATTCAATGGAAATTAATGGTTTATAGAATCAACATCTCCAATTGGTTGAGTTCTCATACAACAAAAACTACCACTCGAGTATTGATATGTATCCTTATGATGATCTATATGGAAATCAATGTACAAATCCACCCTTTTTGTATGAATATGGAAAATGAAAGCTACTTGGACATGACCATGTGAATGGGATGATAGAGAAGGTTAAATCTATCCAGTTATATATCAAAGATGCATAGAGATTGAAAAAGAGCTATACTAACAATCGTCAAATGGACATGATGTTTCATGTCGGAGAAAAACACCTCATTCAAATATCACCAGGGAAAATAGTCATGTGGTTTGGAATGATAGTCCACCTTATCAATGTGTTTTGGAGGAACCATAAGTACAAAGAATAATCATAAGAACCAGAAGAGGTAATAATGAGAAGTACCCTCACCTGTTTAGGTAAAAAAAACTTCTGAAGGTGTAATTTCAAAAGGGGAAGACATATAATGACCCAAAACCTAATCATTGGTATTTCAACATTCTTATAATAATTTCATATATTATAAATAAAATTACATTACATATATACCACAATACAATGTTTATAAATGAAAAATTAATGAAGGAGATCTTCAATGTCGTTTGGTACCTCAACCTAAAAAACTCTTTGGGCCTGATGGTTTCCCTAACTATTTCTACATATCATCATGGGTTGTGGTGGAATTTGATCTATTTCATGTTGTAAGGTGATACTTTATTGACTAGAGTCTACCACACATTGCATGTTCCATGAAGATCGGCATGGTGCTGAAGGTTAATGATCCTCAATCCCTGAATTATTATTTCCCCTTTAGTTTTTTTAATATACCCAAATGTTTCTAAAATGAATATCAACAAATAGAAGGTAGTCTTTCCTCCTAGGATAGATTATAGAGTAATATCAATGTTTTATTATGTTCTAGAATATTAATAGGTAAACTAGTCCAGATCAAGAGGTATTTAGTGAAATTAATCTTAGAGATTCTGGGAGAAACCTATCCGTCAAGATGAACATGAACAAGGCTTTCTAAATGGTTGAATAGATCTTCATGTTAGGAGTACATACTTTTATGGGGTTCTCACACAGGATTATTGGCCTTATGTATCAATGGTTCAAATCTTCTTGGTTATCTATTTTATTCATGGGAAAATAGTTTACTTTCAATATGGTTTTCTGTTTTCTGAACTAATGGGACACCCTCCCCCCATCCTTATTTAATATAGCTCAAGATGTGATGTTCTGGTATTTATATTTTTATATCAACTATAGTAGGATCCTCTCTAATAAGTGTCGACTCATATATTGTGGAATCTCTCACCTGATGTTTGATGATGATACGAGCATATTTATCAAAGGCAGTAGGAGAGATATTCATGAGATCAATGAGGTCATGAAGGACTATTTTTCTGGGAGTGGGTAGTTTGTTAACCAGACGAAGTGTTTTTTCTTCATATCTAATAAATGCACATACATGAGGTTCAGTGTAACAACACATGATTTCAAATTAAGCTATCTCTTTAAAGCAATTCAATTGCTTGCGCTACACGCACCACTGAGTTTGAGATCACCACAACTAACCAAACTAGCCATTCAAAAAGCAGTCATGAATAGTATTAATTGATTTTTGATTTTTATATACTTCATCTAATTTTAACATCCAAATTATGTGTTTCTTAGACATATTATAATAACAAATTCATTTTTCAGATAAAAGAAGTATTTTCCAATAAATTTCAATTTATAGCCTTTTAATGGAGAACCCTTTTTAAATAAAATATTTGACACTTTTATATATTCAATTTGACAAATTAAACAATTTATTTATAACAAGGACATAAAAATTTAGTTTGGATAATTTTTTGGTATTTTTCCGATATATTTCATATTTTGATGAATAGTGAAAAATAATAAATTTTATTTAAAAACAACTTTTTAATAGAAATAATTATTAGTGTTAAATTTTTCATTTGAGTGGGATTAAAGTATAATTAGATTATATTTGTAACATTTAATATAATTTATGTCATTATAAGTAATTTCACATTTATATAGTAAATCAACATGTGTTAATCTTTTGATTGTTTTTATTTCTTTAAAACCCGCGTTTCATTTTCGACAATGGGAATTAACTTTTAAATAAATCATGCTAATTCTATGTTTTGAATTTGGAAAAATGGATTTCATATTTAAAATCATGAGGTCTAAATTGTATAAATTTGTAAATTTTATTTTTAGATATTATGAATAATTAATTATGTGAATATTTTATTTACCGTAGTTAGAGGGTAAATTCGGTAAATTAGTTTAAAAATAATATTACAATAATATTAATTTACCCTAACACATGTCCTAGCCCTATATTTTGAAACATGACTGACCATGTGAATCCTTTGGTCGATTTTGGGAATCCATGGAGCAACTTTGGAGTAATAATGAAATTTTATATTAATTAATTCAAAGTGAAGAAAAAAATAACAGAAGCATGTATCTTTTAGTAAAACAATTTTTATATATGGATATATAATTGATCTCTATGAATATAAATATTCTTTATAAATATAAAACATTTCATACATCATGATCTCATATTTATAATTATTAGACATAAGATAAATATATTTATATGTGACACAATAATGATGTAGTATTTTCCTTATAAATGAATGAATCAAATAAATGAAATTATAAATATTAAAATAAATCTAATTTTAAATATTTGATGCCATACACAAATTTTATATGTTAATATGACATGTTTTTATTTATTAAATTTATTTATTTCGACGTAATCAAGTTTTTATGACTTTTACATAAAATCAAATATTAAATAATGTTAGAATTGACATAAATGAGTTTTTAAAACAAATACTATATTATTAAATGACATAATAGTCCTAAAAATATAATGGCCATCCAAAAGAATTATATAATAATATATATTTCATTAATGAACCACTTTATGTTTTCTTGGTAGTTTATAGTTTGTTTATTGACCATTTAATATAGCAATACAAGAAGACATGGTAAAAGTTAAACTATTTAACTAAGAGTTAAAATTAAAAGATAAGGTAAAACTGGTGACCTAAAAATTCCTAAAACCTATTGTTTGAGATTATTTCTACCCATAAACACAGTATTATCTAAATAAATTCTTTTGGAGCCATTATATACCGAATATTAATGTATAACAGAATAACCATTCAAGCCTTTCCTCAAGTGACCCTCACCTCTTTTTTAAAAAGGAACTTCCCATTCTCTCAAAATCAAAACTCCGAATCCATTTGGATCACCCAACCCCTTCCCAAAAAACCTCCAAACTTCCCTGACATCAATATAGAGTCCTTACTTTAATCATAAATCCAACCTATAGATCCATTTTGATCAACTCAAAAGGAAACACCGTTACTAGAAGTAATAATTTCACCACCCTCTTACAAATTCTTTTCTTCTTCCACTTCCTATTTCTTTGTTGTTTTCATACCAAAATCATTACTCCAATTCCTTTTACATAATGTGATGTTATTAAAAATATTATACAACCATATTGATTGTTCAATCCATCCTATGATTGAAAAAGTCACTACACATGCGTACGTACGGCTTACCGTCTTTAAGGTGTGGTGTAGTTTCTTACTCAACACCTTAATATTTTGATGGGTATAACAAGGAGTATAGTTTATGTAAATAAATAAATATATCATTTTAATGCTTTTTTATATATGATATAACATCCAATTATATACGATTTCACTATCAAAATAATGACATTGTCGCCTGTGCGAACGTACGGCTTACCATCTCCACGATGCTATGAGATGGCATTCCACATTGTAACCATTCAAGACTAATTTTCATTTAATTATTAATAATAATGATTAAATACTTAATATAAATATGGATATGAATAATATACATCCTATCCATCACAAACATGATTTACATAACAGAACATATAAAGGAAAACGAGTCAGTAAACACCCAAAACAATGATACTACTAAAATATTATAAAAAACAATATTAAAACATCATATATGATATAATATTAATGTATATGATTTTTTATAATTTAATAACAATGATTTCACCATTATACTGCAGGTAAACCAACCCTCGACCAATGAAAAGTACATTGTAAGGGATATTTCTTCAATCTCATTATTATACGAGATTGTTTATGTGTAAGTATTTACTAGGACATATTTTTTCATAGATACAAATATTTCATAAAAATGTTTAAAAAAATATTTCAAGGTTTTTTGGGAGGTTTTATTTAACTAGATTAGCATTTTAATGTTTTTAAATATTTATCTTTCTAAATCCTTTTAAATAATGTCCATGTTTTCAAAATGATTTTAAAAATTTATTTATATGGACATCAATGTTTTGATATGATAATTCATTTTTAAATTTTAAAAAGTGGTATGGGACACTTTTATTTGGAAATATTTTTTAAATGACATCTTTTAAAAATTGTGAGACATTTAAAAAATTTCATGAAAAAGGGTTATTTCTCTCAAAGCATTTTACTGTTCATTTTCAACTATGTCAACATCCTCTAATGGACATTAGTATTAATTAAGGTCGATTAATTATAATACAATATTACATATTTTATTTAATGAATTATGATATTTTTTAATGTGGATGTGTTATATTTATACCCTTCATTATATATGGTTGAAGTATTGACAATTCGTATGCTAGTTTTAAAAAAGATGTTAAGGTTATGTTTCAAAATTTTCATATGAGAATGTGGTGGACTTAGTAAGTGATGGGTGGGTCCCTCTATATACCCTAGATGCATTACTAGGTCTCATGAGACTATTAGATGTGGAATAGGACGAGGCCGTTTCCAATTTTATATATGGTTTTGGCCAAGTCCTTAATCATTTTAAAAATCTTGGCCAAGGCCTTGACAAAATGTTTCAGAATTTCACACATTATAAATTACATAATTATGAAAATAATAATGATGGTTCATGTGGTTATTCTACTAGTATAATACCCATTATTATATTTTATTATGGTATTATTTACTCAGCTCATATTCCTTCCATAAAATGATCATTATTATTATCTGTAAAGGCATGTGTTTTCAATTATTCACCATGACTAATGTTTATGTTATCTCTCACTGTATTTCTTACTCTTACTGAGCGATTGAGCTCACCCATTTCTTATGCTTCATTTTTCAAGGATATGATGATGTTAGTTATAAGTGTCATGCATGCATAATCAAGGAGGCATGGATGTTTCTAATGGAATAAATTAGTTTTTTTTCTTTTCACATTGTAATTATTAACTTATGTATGTATCTTGTTTCCATGTATACTAAACTGATCAATCTTTCGGGACCTGATTCATTGTATCATGCCAATGTTATGTAATAATTCACTCGCTCTCGGTAAATGTGGTAGGGGAATTACAGTTGGAATCAGATAAAGTATATTATAAAACTTGGAAACTATATTTAGATAAACTCTAATGAGAGCACATTACACGAATATAGGCATTGACGATTAGTATAGAAGAACATCCTATAATTTTGGTAATGTATATATTTTGGGTATTTTCCATTGAATACATCCTTGTCGGGATACGAGTAGATAGGGGCGGCTTTGGCACAGATGTACATATGAGTGAAAACTCTGACAAGGAGTGTTGAGCATGACCCAGTGGTATACTGGTACACGACAACATGATTTCCTACACTCTTGTTTATGACACTCCCAGAAGATATGCATTGGAATAATTTAATTTTATTTTAAAACCCATTATGGAGGATTTATGAGTAAATACATGCTTAAAGAAAACATTTTTATCTTTATGGATTATATGAATAAACTGTTCATTTTATTTTAGGTATTTTACATGTTTGTAATTATGAATTGTGATTCATAAACTAACCTACTGTATGTCATTTTTTGGAAATGGTTTCTTGTAGATGAAATGAGAAATATGACCATACACATGATCCAATGAGTAAGAAGGACCATATATTTCATTGCCTAATGCCATCATTTAGAATATAAATAGTCTCTCACGTATTCTCATCATATGAAGAAATAATATCATGTGTTAATAAGATAAGTAATGAATTCCGTGAGTCGTATGTCTTTTATATGAAACTAGAGATGAAAAGGTTAGTAGAGAGAAATATATACAAACGGAAAAAAGGAAAGAAGGATTTTCATATATGCTATAACTATGGAAAGAATAAAATTGGTAAATACATGAAGGGAATAAGAGTTTGTTATAAGTGTGGGGAAAAAAGGACACCATGTATGTGATTTCAAGGGTAAGAAAAATGTTTCAAATGTACAATGCATCATTTTCAAGGAGTTGGGACACAATCAGAATCAACTTCAAAATCATCAGAGTATGCCCCAAATTTTGTTATTGGATAATAAGAATGTTATGATACAAGCGTAGATGAAGATGAATGACTAGTGTTTTTATGTTGTTATTAAAGAATTATTTTATATGAGTGTTGTATCAACAATGTACTTGATATATGAATTATGCTAATAAATAAGTATTGTACTGCAGTACTATTTTATTAATGATTTTAGATTGTATGGTACCATGTAATGTGACAAAATTTCAAGTTAAAACTATTGGAAAATATATGGTTTAGCAAAAGATAAATCATAATATTGTCCTGAGGCTGAGGTAGTGATTTTAGAATAATATATGGTTTATTTGGATAAATTATATTGGATATTCTTAACTACCTTGGATCTGATTAATTGTTTGTTCATTCGATAATTGTTGGAATTTAAAACATTTTTGGATTTAATGAGTATTTCGAGTATTCTACAAGAACATGTAGAGTGAATACATTCAATATGGTTTTATGGGAATTTAGGGTCTTACCATGTTTTAAAATAATAAATGATCAAGGTATTCACATGCTATTACATGGAAAAAGAGATCTTCTTTATGTTTACCATCCTTATAAATTCTAGACTATGAGTTTGGATAGATATATTTTGGATATGCCTAAAGTTTGAAATGAAATAAAATGGACATTGGATAATATTGATTAAGGTTAAAACATTTCATAAGATCAATATTGTATTATTATAAAAAGGAAAATTTGGAGGTAGGGTGACAAACCGTCACGTCCGATAAGGCCATTAGAGTTGAACATACAACCGAAGGGTGACAAGGGAGAATCACCTACCATTGGCCTACGTGATGTCATGGTTTCTATAATTTAGATTTTTAAATGGTCTGAAAGATGAATTATAAATTCATTCTTTTGGAACCATATATAATTAGGAGAAATAGAATATTTTTGTTATTATTATCTTTTGTAGTAAAAGATGAGTTTGTGGTAGAAATAATTTGATGTATTGAACTGTACTTGTCAAGTATTCATTTTTTATTCTATTCTTAAACATTAGGGAAGGGATCATAAAAAAAAGTGTTATCCTAAAACATTAAGTTGTGTTGTACCAATAATATTTTAAATCAATATAAGTTAATGTCATTGAGGGCCTCAATTTTACACTAATTTGTGATTAATGACATCAATCACTCCATATAAATATTTACATTTTTTTCTCCAATTATGTGTCTATAATATCAACCAATTTTATCCTATTAGAAACCCGGATTTAGGGTTACTTTTTTTTACTTTCCTTTCCTTCTTATTATGTCTATATTTTATTAACCGTAGATCTAATGTGGGTTTTCCAAAAATGGATTTTCTATTTTCAACCATTTATTTCTGAAGAACAATTTCAAATTGCGAGGATGCAATTTATTGAAGGATAAGAGAATGTAACAACCTACTATTTCGTACTAGGCTATCTCTTTAATGTAATTCAATAGCTTGCACATCACGCAACATCGAGTTCGAGCACATCAAAAATTACCAAAATAGATGTTCAAAAGGCAGTTATGAATAGTATTAATTGCATTTTGAATTTTATATACTCCATATTATTTTTACATCCGTATTATGTGTTTATTAAAAATATTATAAGAACAAATTTAAATTTTCAGATAAAAGAACTATTTTTCAAAAAAAATGCAATTTTTCCACCTTTTAATGAAGAACCATTTTTAAATACAATATTTGATACTTTTATATATTCAATTAGATTGAATAAACTTTTTATTTAGAATTGGGACATACAAATTTAGTTTTGATAAATTTTTGGTATTTTTCTGATAACATTAATATTTTCATTCATAGTGAAAAATACTAAATTTTAAATAAAAACCGCTTTTTAATCGAAATAATTTTTACTGATAAATTATTCATTTCAGTGGTATTAAAGTATAATTATATTATATTTTTATAATATAATACAATTTGGGTCATTATAATAAATTTATCTTTTAAATTGTACATAAACATATGTAAATCTTTTGATAGTTTTTACTTCTTAAAAACTCTATTTTTTGTTTCGATGATGGGAATTAATTTTATATTAATTTATTCAACTTCTATGTTTTGAATTTTAGAAAATGTATTTAATATTTATAATAAGGAGTTATAAATTGTGTAAAAACGTAACTTTTATTTTTAGACATTATGAATAATTACTTGAGTAAATATTTTACTTACTAGGGTTAAAGGGTACATATGGAAAATAAGGGTAAAAAATAATATTATAATAATATTAAATTAACCTAACACATGTCCCAGACCTATTGGATGAGTCATGTATGACAATGGGAATCCTTGGGTCAATTCGGGGACCCCATGGAGCCACTTGGGAGTGACAATGACATTTTATATTAATTAATTCAAAGTAAAGACAATAATAACAAATGTATATATCTTTTAGTAAAAAAAATTATATGAGTTTAAATAATTAATATATAAGACTTTAAATATTAATTAGAAATAAAATAAGATTTCATAAATAATGATATTTTATTTATAAATTTTATACATAATATAATTAAATTTATACATGACAAAATAATGATGCAACATTTTCCATATTAATGAAACAATCAAATAATGATATTATAAATATTAAAATGAATAGAAATTGAATTATTTGATTCCATCAACGAATTTTATAGGTAAATATTAAATGTTAGGATTTATTCAATCTATTTTTTTTTGAAGTAATAATGTTTTTATGAAATTCACAAAAAAAATACTAAACAATTTCAAAATTGACATAAATTAGATTATAAAACAAATACTATATTATTAAATAATATAGTAGTCTTAAAAATATAAGGTTAGAACCAAAGAATTATATAATAATATATATAACCATAATGAACATATTTAGGTTTTATTACCACTTTATAGTATGTTTATTAACGATTTATTATAACAATACAAAGAGATGTTGTAAAAGTTAAACTATTTAACTAAGAGTTAAAACTAAATGATATGGTTAAAATGGTGACCTAAAATTGTCCAAAACCTATTGGTTTATAGTATTTAGACCCATAATTACCTCAAAATATAAATAAATCAATTTTGAGAAATTATAAACTGAATATTATTGTACAATAAATTAATCATTCAATATTTTCCTAAAGTAACTTTCACCTCTCTTATGAAAGGTATCTTACCCTTCTCTAAAAATCACACTGCCAAATCCATGTTGATCGGACAAACCCATCCACAATATCCTTCCAAATTCCATCACATAAACCTAGAGTCATTACATTGATCAGACTACCAACCTAAGGATCAGTTTTAATCAACTTAAAAGGAAACTCTCGAAGAAGAGTCAACAATTTCAACACCCTCTTTCATGTTCTTTTATTCTTCCAAATTCTCTTTATTTGTTTCTTTTATACCAAAATAATAACACAAAGAAATTATCCGTAATATGATGTTATTATAAATATGGATCAACCATATTCATTATTATATCCATCCTATGAATTACAAAGTCACCACACGTGCGTACGTACGGCTCACCGTCTCCACATCGTGGTGTAGTTTGTTACTCAAAACCATAATATTTGGAAGGCTATAATAATGATTATAATTTATGTAAATAATAAATATGATATTTTAATGATTCTGTATATATTATATACCATATAATTATATGTGATTTCACTATCAAAATAATGATATTGTTTCCCATGCAAACGTACGGTTTAACGTCTCCACGACGCGATGAAATGTCATTCACCATCGTATCAATTCTTGACTAATTTTCATTTAATGATTAAAAATAATGATTAAATGCTTAATATAATTCTGGATATGAAGAATATACATCATATCCATGAAAAACATGACTTACGTAACATAAAATATAAAGGAAAATGAGTCAGTAAACACCCAAAACAATGATACTACTAAAATATTATTAAAAAAACAATATTAGAATATCATATATGATATTATATTAGTTTATAAAGTTATTTTATAATTTAATAACAATGATATCACCATTATACATTAGTTTAATCTACCCACAACCATTAAACATTACATGATAAGGGTTATTTCCACAATCTCTTTATTATCCGAATTGTTTATGTGTAAGTAATTATTTGGACATATTTATCATCGATACACATATTTCATAAAAATGTTTTCAAAAGGAATATTTTATGGTTTTATCTGATGTTCTATTTAACTAGATCATGATTAAAAAAATTTAAAGATATATCATTCTAAATCCTTTTAATTAATGTCTATGTTTTCAAAATGATTTTAAGGATTTATTTATATGGACATGACTGTTTCGATATGATAATTATGTTCAAAAGTTTCAAAGTGGTATTGGAATGATTTATTCAAAAATATTTTTTAAATGACTTCATTTATAATTTTGAGACTTTTAAACGATTTCAAGAAAAAATTTATTTCTATCAAATCATTTTTCTGATCCTTTTCAACTATGTCAACATCTTTTAATTGATATTATTCTTGATTAAGGTTGATTAATTAAAATAAAATCTTCCATATTGTATTGAATGAGTTATGATATGTTTGAAAATGGATGTATTATTTTCATACCCTTCATGGTTAGTTGTTGAAGTATTGACATTTCATATGCTAGTTTTAATGTGAATTTTTATGTTATGGTTCAACATTTTCATGTCAGGAATGTAGTGGACTTAGAAAGTGATGGGTGTGGCCCTCTATAACCCCTCGATGCATTGGTAGGTCTCATGAGACAATTAGACATGGAATTGGCTAAGTCCTTTCACAATTTGATATAAGGTTTTCTCCAAGGCCTTAATAATTTTTAGTCATCTTGGCCTAGGTCTTGAAAAAATATTTCAGAATTTCCCGCATTACACATTCCATCATTATGAAAATAATATTGATGGTTCATGTGGTTATTGAACTAGTAGAATACCCATGATTATGTTTTATTATGGAATTATTTAATCAGTTGATATTCCTGTCATAAAATGTTAATGATTATTATTTGTAAAGGCTTGCATTTTAAATTATTCACCGTTCCTATTGATTATGTTATCTTCCATTGTATTGCTTACTCAAACATAGCACATGAGCTCACTCATTTCTTATGCTTCATTTTACCAGGATATGATGATGTTAGTTAAGAGTGACATGCAGGCATAATCTAGGAGGCTTGGATGTTTCTAATGAAATAAATTAGTGTTGTATTTCTTATCATGTTTTAATGTTGAAATTATTTATGTATCTTATTTCCAAGGATACTGAACTAATCAGCCTTTCAAGACATGATTCCTTGTATCATTCCAATGTTATGTAATAATTCACCGACTCTTGGTAAATGGGGTCAGGGAGTTACATTCTATTCTATGGGATGCTTGATGGGTATGAAAAGAGTATTTTTTTCAAATGTAGAACCTGGGTTCTTCGGTTTCCCCTAGGAAACATCTTATTCCTCACATTGATATGGTTATTTACAAGATCATGTGGTGAATCCTGAACTCGAAGAGAAATCTCCTTTACATTGGAGGGAATATAACCCTTGTCAACAGTGTACATTATTCTGTACTGATGCATTTCTTATGTACACTGAATGTGACAAAATATGTGATTTCAAAAATAGATAACATTTTTTTCTCCTTATCGGACAACCAAATAGATGGAAAACATCATTGGGAGTGATGGAAGTGTTTGGATAAACCACTATCAGAGTGGGGGTATTTACATCTGGAATATTTCAAGGATATTGAGAGGGAATCATGATAAACATTTATGGGAGATAATAAAGAAAATGGCCTTTTGGGATTAACAGGTGCAGAAAAAATATGGGAGTTTGTCCATAGATAAATGAATACCCTCTTCTATATGTCCAATGGAGCAATCATATCTTGTCACTCCACATCAGTATGCACATTTGATCTTGGGCAATGGGGAATATGGTACTGGAAGCATAACTAGTTAGGAATGATGCTCAATTTTCTTGATTTTCCCACTCCTGATATCACTTTTACGAGGGAAAGTGAACACCCTGGATTCACTAATTAATCCCTTGATGAAAACTAGATTCATGTTTATGAGAATATTAATCATAATAATGATCTAGACAAGTGTGTTTTTATGTTTTCCTCCACATGTGTTTTTTAGGTATAGACTTCATTAAAATTTATGTGGATGTGAATGACATGGATGTGTGGGTAGAGACAGTGTGGTGCAAGAGGATCCCATCAAAATTCAATTTCTTGATTTGGAATGTTAGGAAAAGGGAACTTCCAATAGAAGAAAATATCTAGCATGTTGGAGTATACTTGGCTTCCAAATTCAACAATAGTAGTGATCCAAATATCGAGTCGATCATTCACAAATTTCGGGAATGTGAATGGTAAAAGATAGTGTGGAGTGACTTTCCATGATTCATATGGTAAACCAGGTGGGGGGTTATGTATATAGGATTCCTCCCATGCTAGATTCAAGATGTAGATAATTAATGGTTATAAAGGATGATTAGGGATAATATTCTTGTAGATTAGTGATGGTGTTTTTGGTCGTATTGAAATGAATCTCATCAAAAGGAAGATATCGGGACTAGTACATATATTATTTTTAAAACAAATAACCATATTCAGGAACTGGATAGGCATTGTAACAATTGGGAGTCTGCTACATCTTTCAGAGGTTTCCTGACTATTATTCCAAATAAGTCTAGTGGCAGGATTTAAGGGTGGTTGGATTGGTGCCTCCCCCCAACCGGGTCTGATGTTGAACACTTATGCTTCCTAACATTTTGGAGGTATATGCGGAGCGGGAGGTGATCATGGACAAGTGGGGCTTGGTGGTGTTTTCTTTTTCATGTGTTTTCAGACAATTGATTACCTGCAAAGTGAATTTCATCCCATGCTTATAGGAAATCAGATATGCAAGTAGAGGAATTTTATTCTTTTTTTGTGGATACAAACTTTCTGGTTCTTTACAATGAACTACTTGCAAAGGTAGATTACCTTCGTCCATTGAGTGTTATATTAGAAATGTCAAGGGGTTGGTGGATATTCATGTATAAATTCATCACATGTGGTGCGAAGGGATTACAATTACTAACTTCTTAGCATCTAAGGTAACTCTTGATCAATGGATATCATGTTTCATTATCTTTAGGTCCTTCAGTATTGATGGGAATAATTTTTCTAAGGTGGACACCCAAGGAAAAAATTAGTATGCTTCTACTAGGCTGTTGAACCCCATCTAGTATCTTTATATATTGTATTGGTAATATAATAAAATTTTTGTTTGTAAATAAGATTAAATTAAATAAGGGCTTTTTTAAAAAAACATAAGAAACTTTTATGATGGAATAATCACTTGACCTTTGGAATAGTAACATTACCATTTGGAATAGTAATCCATCAAAAAGAATAGTAACTTAATATTAGAAATTATAAATAAAACATAGGTATCTTATAAATTAAAATATTATATATTTATTTAATGACATAAGTAAATAAATTCATTAAAAATGGTAAATTAATTGTTTATATTTTTGTAGGCCATAAATATTAAATTAAAATTGTATAATTATTTTTATAATTTAAAATAAAATATATTTTCATAAAATGTATTAAAAAATTAGCATGTTGTTTTTTATGTGTAGAATATAATTTCATGTATTCTTAATTACATTTTCAAAGTGTTAGAAAATCAGTTTCAAATTTAAAATCTGTATTTTTTTAGAAAATTATTATTTTAATTATAAATTAAATTTCACATTTTATGAAAATTACCTTTATAAAATGGATTTGAATTCCACACATCTAAAAATAGTTAGGGTTATTTTTTGGGATTTGTCTGATAAAATTTAATTTTTGTTGTATAGTAAAATAATATAATTTTCGATAATTACTAAATACATGAATTATTATGTCATGGATGATTTATGGATGATGTAAGAGTAAATTATCAAAACCAACTTCAATATTTGAATATAGTTAGTGATAATTCACAATATATTTATACTATTGGGAGGAAAAATTAAACTAATTACTAAATTAATGTGAAAACACACATATCCTCCACTATAAATATCATCCCTCCCCACCTCTTCTCCTCAAACCTTTCAAGATTTGAGAATAATCCATATTCTACTCGAGTACCATGCCTTGACCCTCCCCAATGTTCATGAGACCTTTGCCTTATCAAAAAACCAAACAAAACCTTTTCCCTACATATGTTATCAATGAAAAGAGATTTAAGAAGTAAAATATGATTCCATTTTCTTTTAATTTGATTTAACATCTGTTTATTTTCATATTCTCTCATAACCTCATCTATCCTCACATTCATGATAACTAAATTAGTTTTATATATTATATACTATCATTTTAATGGAAGATATATCATCAAACTCCCTTATCTCCCTCTTTTATTCTAAAAATGAAATCATTCCTTATATTGTGTCAATTTACCATCATCGTGGATGATTCATTTTCATATTCCATTAAAACCTTCAATTATATTCATAATACCAAAATAAGGGTTGGTACAAGCTATAAAATATATTTTATAACATTTTTAATGTTATCGATCTAAAATATTCATAAAATAATAAATGATAAATGAAATCATGTTCGTTGTGATCGAAAACCCCCAAAATTAACCCAGATGATTATCATTAAATAGTTACCTAATGATTAATCCCCATACCTTTTGAAGATATGTATTTCCATTAATAAAAAAAATTTCCAATTTTTTATAATTATACCCATTCTACATTATCATACATACACATATTCAGGTAAATTGATCATAAAAACAACGAACAAGAATACTCTCGAACTGTTGATTTAAACTATATAACTCATAGAAAATTCCAAAAATGAACTCAATAAAAATATAATGAATCAAAAAAATTTATAAATCTTTTTATATTTATTAATTAATAACTTTAATTTTATTATCTAGGATATTAAATATAATAGAGTGTTGAGACATAAGGTATGGGGATTCTCAAACCCAATTCTCTTCCTTGTGGTCTTCCATATTTAACTGCATTTTCAGTATGAATGTTTGATTAAAGTTATTTAAATATCATTAACTTTTCCTATAATTTTATGTTTTGGATATAAATTCTTCCAATATAATTTTATGACATAATAAAATATTTTTTGAAAAGTACTCTTCCATGTAAAAATAGATGTTTTACGTTTCTTAATATTTTATTTTCATCACTCAAGATGGATGATTATTATACCCAGTATGTTATTATATTCTTATTTTGGGAACCACAATGTTTGTCCATGAATTTATTAATTATCAAACCCATTTCATTTCCATTAGTTATTTCATGTCTGAGATTAATATATGTTCTATGTGGAAAGCATGATAATGTTAATGTTATGATGTGGCGGTTCCACCTAGAATTATATAGAGAAATAAAAATGTTATGATTAGACGAGTGCTACAATTATTATATTGTTATACAATGAATTTGGTAATTATATGAATCTAATGAGATAATGTGAAATATGAATGAACATGATGCCAACTTTTTTCACAATTATGTGTGGTTTTTGACTAGTAGGATAATATTTTTAGTTATTATACATTTTATAATTTGATGCCTTTATATAATAATTACACAGATTATAATGATGATTTTTTCATGATGATTTATCTCACCCCATTTTATATTGATTAATGTTATAATTTATCATATTACTAGGAATATATCTCAACCCTTTCATTGAATATATATCCCCAGGTGATTACTGTGGTAAGGAGAACATGAGATAAAATTAGAAATTAGATAATAATGAATTGAAGAAATTTTTATGATTTTTAATGTAATTCATATTTATTACCCTATATTTTATATGAAAAAAACTTTTGATACTAGTTTTTTAATGATATTTTGTTATTTGTCTTTAAATTTTTATAATATGTTTTGTAAGAAAATTATGATCTATATAATCTTACCCATAATATTTTTTCCTCTTAGATGTCACCTTTCCATTAAATTTTTTTTGATTTCCATCATAAAAATTTGACACATTCTTGTAAATCCATAATGAAAAACATTAATTGAACAATTATTATATACTTTACAATACCTATAACATAATAATTCATTCCGAATACATAAACATTTTGATTATTTAACTTCATTACTAATCCATTAACATGACTACCTAATCCTATTACTTAATACCTCTTTCCATTCATTTTTCACTTGTAGTCGCATCATCATCAACAATATAACCAATACTTGTACCAAATTGTTGATTGTCATCATAAGCGCTCCACTTGGGACATAGATTTTCATAATTCCAATTATTTCCACGTTAAAAAATTCATCAATTAATATTACCTTAGAGTGGCCAATATTGAAATCTATTGTGTTAATTGAACTGTTCATTTTTCCATTGAAAATAAAATCATTCTTTCCCTTCATTTCCATAGTCAAAACATATTCTTATTATTATAATACATCCATTTGGGTGTTTCTTCCCACATCCTTGGAATACAGGAAACAAAATAGTCTTTCCCCCATGGTATACAATACCATAATTCTGAGAAATCTATTTTCTTCACCTATAAGGAATGACTAAGAGTTGATTAAGCTATATATTGTTAATCATGGTCCATTAAATTTTTTTATTCATGATCAAAATACTCCTTAAAACAATGGGCATCCCTTTTGAATTATATTTAGAAAATTGATCTCTACATTAAATGTCAACCCAGTTCCCTATACTTACCTCCAATGACTAAAACTAGAATGAATAGTGTGAGAAACACTTATCATAGTTGAAAACCACATAAATATGAAATGTCACTTATAGGATTTCTAAATTATGACACATATTTTAATATAAGATACCTTAGGTTTAATCTGATGTTATTCCTAATTATTATGAAAACTATAGGATTGTTACCTAAAATTAGCTTTATCCTTAGGATAAATCTTAGATATATCCTTATAAATATCTATAGGGATCTAGGTAAGGTTTTATTAATAGAATTTACAATGGATGACAAAACCTCTTCCTTGATACCAACTATTATAGCCTAGGATTTTCATCAATGGATATTATTTAATTCTAGATTAATTATCCTTACATTATACTAATAGAATCCCGAGGACTATAATATTTTACACCCTTGGGAAACATGGAATACATTATCCCAATTTGGAGAATGATCTTCAATAGATCCCATAAATATCGTCCATTTTTTACCCATACTGGAAACCTTTTCTTTTAACATTATGAATGAAACATAAAAAATGGGTGAGCATAGATCCTCAGTAAAGGTAAGAATGGAAGATATCAATTTATTATCTTATTAAATAATATGATAACAAATAATTTTATGTGATCATGAGCATAACATTAAATGTTCAAAACCAACCTGTGATGGATCATAAACAAAATTTATGTCAAAAAATATTTACATGAACCACACTAATGAAACTTCATCATTAATCATTCTCAAACCATATGATCATGTCATTAATTTGTGTGGCATCATCCTTAGTATAGAAAAAATTTCATATGTCAATCTTAAATACCAAGACTCTCAAATTAGGCCTGATAACATATTTCCCTTATTCATCAAGCACAATGACTTCTTTCCATTGCCAGATAAACACATAGACATGTTTCCTTTATCTATGTCATATGTCATAATTCATTACCCAATTCATTTCAGGGAATAATATTTTCCATCAATCACGTAATGAGAACTATATATATGAGTGCCACAAAACCACAAATGAATCACCATATTAGAACCCTTGTAAAGAAATGAGCTTTGTAAACACTTTATCATATCATTTCTCATTTAAAAGAAATGAATTTCAGAAATATTATTCCATCATTAAAAAATCATTCAGATATAGAATAATTATTATTTCCTTGGTTAAAATATTTATGAAATCATAAGTAATATCAAAAAAATTTATCTTTTTAGGAAAATCACATTGAAAGATTATTTGAAATAAATCATGAAGAAAATATCCTTTCCATTATGAATTAATTTTTTAAAGAGCCTAAAAATTTTAAATTAAAATATTTTCCTTTGAAATAAGCTTATAATATTGTAAAGGATACTTTAAAAAATCGAGGAATCATAACAGTGTAATATTCCATTCATCATGTATAAGTAAGAAATTGTATTTTTCCAGAAATTTCAAAAAGTACATAATTTGGAATCCACAAAAAATCATTTAAAAACATTATGTAAAAGGATAAACATGGTGAAAATGACATAACATTTTCCTAGGAGAATACTAAGAACATTTTTGAAAGAATTTTTAGAAAACAGGGACATTGAAGTCAAATATCCCCATTAGAGACATAAAATGAAACAATCCCAAATGTTGATTAGATTGTGAAATAAACCCTAATAAAATATTCATCTATAAAATCATTTGTCCAATGAAAGAAAAAAAATTATATTGATATGAAAATACCATAATATTCAGAATAAGAACATAAAATATGTAACTCCCCGACCCCAGTTACCTACTGTCGGTGCATTATTATGTAACATTGGCATGATCACAAAGGATCAAGACTCGAAAGACTGATTAGTTTAGTAGACTTGGAAACACTAGATGCATTCATAAATGTGGAAGTACATCATAAAGTGAAAAACTACAATAACATTGTCTCCATAGTCTACACTCATATCCCCTTATGACTATCCTAGCAGGTCATTCATAAAATACTTCTACATATCCTGGAAAAATTAAAACATTGAAAGGGATGAGCTCAGATGCTCAGTAAGGGTAACAATATAGTAGAAACTTTCATAAATAAACATAAACATTTAATGCTATTTATCCCTGAAACAAAAGCCTTTTAAACATGAAATTCAACATAATATGGAAAAATAAAATGAATTAATTCCAGTTAATTATTCACATGGATATTCTACTAGTTAAATAATCAATTCAATATCAATAACCACTTTTATAATTATGGAATACATAATTCCAGAGTATCATAACCACATAGGCAAGGCCTCATGCCAAGACTACAAATAAGATTTTTTCAAGCCCTCGTGCCAAGATATAAGTTTTTCTCATGAGACCTACAGATGCATCAAGAAGCTATATCGGGCTCCACCCGTCACTTACTAAGTCCAACTCATTAATTATATGAAAATGATTAAACATATCATAAACCATAACATAATTGTATAACATAATGCATTCATAAAGGAAACATATCATTTCCACATTTCAATCACAAGATATCAATACAACACATTGATAGTATAAAAACATTATCAAAACCAATTTCAATACCAAAATAAAAGAAGAGTAAAAATTGGTATTTATTTTTCATTTAAAAAAAGTTATGGCTTTTAGGAGATGTCGAAACTCAAATATTGGTCATGGCAGTAGAGAAGTGGTTATTGCCACATACATAAGACAAAACATTCCTTTTTTCGTTTAGTAACAATGATCTGTATAAAAATATTTCTTTACAATAAAAGTAAAATTCAAAGGGGTTTATACACCGTATAAAGGAATGTTGTATATAAAAAAATGTGCCTCAATGAAAGTAGATTGAGACGAAGTCCCTTACCCCGTGTCTGACAAGACTCAGCCGTTCTTTAACATCCTGAATAATAAACTAGAGTTAATTTCTAATTTCTTATGAACCTTTATAATTTTATTTATTCATTTTATATCACTTATTTACATGTTATGATCATAATGTATTTATTAAAGTTAATAATTTTCATTTTGTCGATCATTGGTACTTGAGTCAAAAATAAGCTTCTTATAATTACAAGTTTATCAACTGGTAAAATATCCATTATATCCAGAATTATATTCAGGATGTAGATGTCATATATATCATATATATACAATATATATATGAATTTAAAATATTACATAATATTTAGAGGTAAGAAATGAAATGCACCGTTTGTGGAGATGGTAAGCCTTACGTACGCATGAATGCTACTTTAATTTCTATTTTGTATTTAATCAAATGATATCATAATGATATAAAGGTGCATTATAATTCTATTATAATATCATATATAATATCATTTACTCCAGCCATTACACATCCCTTATATGGCATTTGTCACGACCCGTCCTCAGGGCCCGTGCCGTGACTACCCCAAGCCCGCCTTCCATAGGCCAGGGGCTGGCGACTAGCACCAAAGGAGTAAATCCCAATAACATGGAAGGAATTGCCTTTATAAAACATAATCACGTCCATCAAGAGTACAATAAGATGTAATATAATAAGTACAAAAGAACATGCTGAGAAGTAAATGGGCCATAATACAAATCCAACAGAAAAGTACAACTACAACTGAATGAAAGTACAACAGAATAAACAATAGCTAGAAGATAGAAATATCTCATGGGTCGTCCACCTCGGATCCTACCTGAAGGGTAGGTATAGATAACCTCTTCAACGCTGTCTCCCGCCAACCTCCTCTGAGTACTGTCTCTTCGTGAAGTCCACCTCCGGGTACTGACTCATCGTGTGGTCCACCTCCGGGTACTGTCCAGTCCTCGCACACTCAGTCTCTGTCAGCACTGTCCGTCGTCTACATCCAACACAACGAGATGCGGGCATAGACCGTGCATGGGTGAGTATACGATACTCAGTAGGGACCCTGAGACCCTCATGTTCTCACTAAATCCAACAAGGATAACTACAAATAACGTTCTCAACATATAACCCTTACTTATGTATAAGACCAAACTTATACCTAAGTTATCAAGTAACCCATCTCAGCCACGTGATAGCACATAGATATGAAGTCGATGAATAACCACTACATAGGTATATTCCCATACATATATGTAAGTTATCAAATAACCCATCTCAATCACGAGGAAAACACAAAGGTCATTGACTCAGATCATACCAGGATTTTCATTATCTAAACCAAAAATGTTGAAGAGCTCCATCTCTGTCAACTACAGTGATCCTGTCATGACTTCGAGGCACTTCACACTAACCTAAGACTGGGTACTCCTCCTATCGAGTACCGCAGGTCAGCCACCCAAACACAGTAGTTCTCCCTGCCGGGGTCTGCCACCCAAACACAGTAGTGCTCCCCACCGGATTCTGCCACCCAAACATAGTAGGGCTCCCCACTAGGCTATACAAGTCACTCCGACTCAAATCGGACAGGCAGTCTGGAGGTCTCAACTAGCTACACGGTCACCGTACTCTGTACACTCGTCTTCAGGAGTGTCTGCTATACGAGATACAGGTCAATATTCCAATTATCACAAATTACCATGAAGAAGTATCTCAATGGACCACCACTTCGTAAGGGTCTCAACGCAATAGACATTGAGTGAATCAGACGCCCGATCTGTGAGTTATTAGCCTTTTATTCCCTGGGGCCCATTTGGTTTCGTGTATGATCCAACATGGATGTATCTCAATTTTACCTCAACTATACCCCGAAATATCACAGGTTAACCTCATAGGGACTGCTTCTCAATGTGGTTACCAATGTCGCTGATGGTTCTTCAAACGGACATCCGGTCTGAAAGTTATCGGGTTTTCCTTTCCAGGGGCCCAGTTTGATTTCAGTTACAATCCAACACGGTCTTACTCCAACTGCATAAAAACCACAGGTGAAGTATGCCAAAATATCCGTCCTATAAAGAGGAATCCAACAAAGTCTAATACACGTCAATCGGACGTCCGGTTGTCATGTTATAAGTGTTTCCGCTCCGAGGGCCCGGTTGGATTCTGTTCGATCCAACCCGGTCATACATCATGTGACACCGTTTAGCCAAACTTGTCACACCATTGCGATCAATAAGGAATAATAGATGAGATGGACTACCCATTGGTCCAAAAAGGATAGTCAGTTAAAAAGTTTCATTTCACCTCATCGTGCTTGAATTAGGCCTCGCCGGGCCTGCGCCTCGACATTGACATAAATATCGAAATTTGTTTTGAAAAACACATCTTAATTCCAGGGTCGCAATGTCACAGATGGTTCATCATTATAACATTGTATGAGAGATATATGTCAGCTACAAGTTCCTGTAATAATAATAATATTATTATTATTATGTATTTTGTGGGCCCGAGCCACGAACCAGAATTTAGTATCCAACATTAGACTTGAATCGACCATCATAAAGACAGAGTCACGTCGCCACTGACGGCGATTCAATCGGATGTCGCACGCATGAGTTATGGCGGGTAAAATATATTATAATAATATTATATTTATTATGTATGAGCATTTTGGGTACCTAATCTAAAAAACAGAAAAAGACATCCAATATTGGACTCATAAATTCCGTCTCGAAGTCAGGGTTGCACTGCCAATAATGGTTCGTGAAACCGAGTTTGTACGAAGAAGATACCGTCAAAATACGGTTTTCCCAACAAACATAATAATAAAATTATAATATTATTATTATTTTTAATTTAAATTAATCCCTCAACATATCACACCCCAAATCCATGCATAAAATTCCTATTCAAATTTGTCTGCATCACCCATTCATCGGATACCCTTTTTTATACCTATAAATTTTAATTTATTTTCTTTAGACTTATCTCTCTCAAATATTCCATGTTCTTCTTCAATATTCTCATGCTCCAACCCAATATAGTGCCTCCAACCTATAACCATAACGACCAACTTATTTTTCAAATGGTGTGTCCGCCGGAACTGTCGTCGCTGACTCCGGCCTGCCGCGCCGCTGCATCTTCGGTCCGCTCACTCTCGTCGTCGCTCACCGGGAACCACCTCACCGCCTCGCACCAGCCACCCTGTCTCTACTGTCATCCATTTCCGGTCTCATACCCAGAAGCCTGGCGACCGGCTGCGCATTTGTACCACTGGCTGAAGCCACTTCAGACTCCCCACACACCACAAATCCATCTCCGTGGACAAAACTCATCCACCGCCATTCTGCTCAGAAAACGCTGTCTGAGCGTCGCACCTTCCTCTTGAAAAAATGAGTATGGAAATCCTTAGGGAAGACCTAAATTAATTTCCAAACCCTCTTCAAAAAATATCACTTGTTTATTGATCATCAATTTGTATATTAATGTGCAAGGGTTGGTTTCGTATCAATTTGTTGTTGGGATTTTATGAACCATCGACCACAACAAAATATGGCCATGAACGGAGGAAGAACTAAGAGCAATGCATGATTAACAAATACGATGAATCACCATGGTTATTTTTTGGATTAGCCTTGACTCATCATTGTTAGAAGGATGAATGAATAAAAATAATAATAATTTATTCAACCCATTATTTTTTGATCCATAAATTAATTCATTTAATTGGCCTTTTTCATGAAAATTCAACTAGGTAAAGAATTTACAATGATAAATCCTACATCTTAATATACAAAAAAATACTCCTTCCTTGTGTCGTTCGTCGTTTTTTGATGATACCGTGTTGGATGTCGATTTGTTGATGTCGTCGCAAGGTGAAAGGTGAATATGACGATGGTCAATGGTGATCGCCATTTCCTCAAAGGCCTTCGATCTGGCTCGGGCGTCGTTCATTGTAGATCCGTCAGATGGAGGACCGGTCTTCGTGGAGGGAAGAAGCATTTTCCATTACTCCAGAGGTTTTCCCCCTCAAGATTATTTTCCAAGCCCAAATCACAAAAGCTTTCCCCCATTTAAAATAATTCCAACATTCCCTTCATTAATAATAGGAGTAATCAAACTTAAACGGGGAGTGGACGGTTGAGAGGATTCTTAATTAAAGAAGAGCATAAAACATAATTAAAGCGTTGAGGGGTGTAGGTGGTTGAAGGAATGTAAAGGGGTGGGGCTCGTGTGGGCCCCACCTCACAAATATCCTAACAAGAGTGTTTCCGACTCTTTCACCGGGGCGCGCGCGTCCGTCCGCCGGGGAGGGCGCGGTGCTTGTGGCCCCGCATTCCCGCTTTCCAAAGGCAGGCGGGATCTATTCCTTGTTCAGGGACATCTTCTCCTTGATCGAAACTGGTATGATGGGATGTTTGTTCTTCCTTCCGTGGATTCCTCCTCGGAGCTCGTCACCTAGTCCAGGTCTCCCTCAATGATTTAAGACGGATTTGTGAAGATCATTCCCAGTGCCATATCTACATGGACGCCAGTTAATTATGCTGCTTCCGTCAAGATGCTCCAAGGGGTCTTGTCGGGACAGCAACCTGCGGTGAGGAGAATGGTCACGTTGGGGCATCGTTGGCATGTCTGTCTTTGGTCCCTCATCACAGGGCTTCTCGAGGGCGCGGAAGCCCGAGGTATCCCACATCAAACATGGGGAATGTGTACCATATGAGTTTTTCCTCATCTTCCCATGTTTAACACGTGGTATGTCGCGAGTTTAACGTCTTGCGGAGACGGATCGGGTTAAAGGATCCCTATGGGGGAACACCGATGTTGGGGCCAACACGTGGGCGGCCTCCCGTATGACATGGAGTGGGAAAGGGTGGCATGATCTCAGCGGGATGTGGCGGCCTAGATAAGGATCATGATGGATGGTGGGGTGAAGCATGGGGCTTACGTTCTGAGACGGCCCAAGAGGGGGGATACAGTTTAACGTCATGCGGGACAGAATACAGTTTAACGTCATGCGGGACGCGATACAGTTTAACGTCATGCAGGACGGGATACCGTTTAATGTCATGCAGGACAGGATACAATTTAACATCATGCGGGACAGAATACAGTGTAACGTCATGCGGGACACGAGATTTGGGTCTTACGCTCTGAGGCAGCCCAAAGTGGTCAGGGGACCGACATGGAGAGGTCGAGACGACCGGGTGGTGGGCTTGAACCTCGTGGAGGCTTCCTACGTACCATGCGTTAGCACGGATCAAAGTCCACGTAGTTCGCTGGGATGGGGCTTACGCTCTGAGGTGGCCTAAGGAGGAGGTCATGGTCGATGCGCACTCTAAGACCACGTGAGTCATGCTCGGTGTGGGAAACAAGAGGCAGCAGGGACCAGACGATCATGTCGCAAAGGATGCGTCCATGAGAAGCAGAATGGGGATTTCGCATTGAGCGGCCCAAAGAGGAAATAGGGGCTTACGCTTGGTTAGCAGCCCTTGGTGACAGGGCTTACGCCAAGGTGGAGGCCCATAGTGCAACAAAGTGTAGTGGGAAAATGACTCCACTGGCCTTGGCAGGGGGGAAGTACGGAGATGCACGTGTGCAATCATCCGTACGAATGGTTAGGGTCTTATGCTCTGAGGCAGCCCTTCCCCCATGGAAAAACGCCGCTCCGACAAGGAGGATCTCATTCCATGTGAGGAAGAGTCCACTCCCGTGGAGACGAGTGGGCGTAATGAATGTCCGAGCTGGGGGGACCCTGCGTGCGAAGCATGGGGTCGGACCACAGTTTAATGTCCTCTGTTAAAGACGAGGTTCTTAGCAGTTTAACGTCCTGTAGCTTGGACGAGGTAGGTTTGCTCCAGACCCCCGGGGCTTACATGCCCAATGCCCTCTACCCCTTGTGGAAGTGAAGGCATCGGAAAGGCCATGGAAAAGGGGGGTCGTAGGGCAAACCACCGGGGGGTCCACGTTAGTGTGGATATGCGAAGAAGCAATATCCGTTAGCGTGCCTATGCGGAGAAGCATAAGGAAAAGCAATGCAACGGGAAACACGGACCAAGGGACCTTGAGGTTACTTCGCACGAGCCTGGAAGGCCCTGCGGGAAAACAACGCATGGAACGCATGCCCGGAAGCGGAGACATCAGGTGCCAGTCTAGGGGGCAGCCAAGGGGTGTCAAGGTGAGGGGTCCACGACTCTATGAGTGAAAAAGGGATGATTTGCGTGAAAAACATCGGGACAGAGAACAATAGGAGCAACGGAATTGCGCGCGAAGAGTGAATTACGTGCAAGTTTTTGTGCGCACGATAGGGTATTGCGCGCGCGAACCACGTATTGCGTGCAAGTGGGGAAACCGGGGGAAGGGGAAAATTCACTGAACACGGTGGAGTTGCGCGCAAAGGCGAACTCCGGGGCAAGGTTGCGCGGAATTCGAGATTACATGGATGTCATATTTCACGTGGGGGGAGCCGAATTGCGCGCACGAGAGTTTCTTCGGATTCCTCAACCCCCTAATCGTTCGGGGTCACCCTGTATTTATAGGCGACCCCCGGCACGGAATCCAGGCGGCGCACGAAGTTTTCCGCGCCAGGAACTGCTTGCATGCACAATCTCGCCACGGTGAAACGGGGCACTCAATTATTGTGCGCCTCACCGGTCCAATTCCGCGAATCCCGGGAACACTTTATGCGCAGAACATTTTTTCACACGGATCCTCCTTTAGTTCGTGCACCATTTCCCAGGCCTCCGGATCGGGATTCTGATTCCGAATATGACTTCGCTTCGTCATTCTGAAACTTACTCCGGGAGTTGTGGGCTTTTTTCGGCGTCAACTAATGCCCCCCATTGGAATTGGATCGGCGAGAGGTCGCAACAATCAGATTCAAAGGGAAACGCCGAAACACCAGAATGCGGAGTCCCCTGATCCAGTTGCGCGCAATGTTTCAATGGGGCGCGTAAAATGCCGGACGCGCGCGCAATCATCTTTCCGCGCGGCGCAGAACCCTAGCCTCGCCTATAAAAAGGGGCACTAGGTCCCAAATCCGTACTTCCTCTTTTTCCGCACGATAAGCTTATCTCTCTCGTGCGTGAATTCTCTCCGCGGCTACGCATAATAAAGCACTGGCAGCATAGAATTCCTTCCTAAATTTGGCCGTGATTTCACGCCAAACCGAGATCTTCTGCACTTAACGTGCCGATTGCGCACTCAACTCCAGAATTTCGTGCAACTCTTCCAGATTGTGCGCCGAACACTCCGATTCCACGCACCACATCCTGATTTCTCCCAACTCCTGAAAAATTCGAGATGGCTGCAAACCAAGTCGATGAGGGGGAAGCCGCTGCCCATAGGATAGATATGGCGGCGAACGAGGATGTATATGGTGCCAAGGTGATCATCTCCAACAACCTCACCTTTTTCAATCTACTGGCTCCGGCCCAAAAGGCATATCCCTTGTCGGACAACCTCCCACTCTGGAATTTTGGAATCCTAGAGGAGGTACCACTGCCAGGGTTCGAGGTGGACACACCGCGGTCCTGGGTGACTCGGGAGGAAGAAATTTCTCGCTACAACATCACCAACAACGACCGTCCTTCCAAGGAAACTAGACACATGGATGTATATGTCCTGAACCTGAGGATTAGGACCATTACTGGGGATGAGCCTGTGGTAGAGGATTCTCCGGCCCTCTACGCGAGCATGTTCTATCAGAGTATCACAGACGACACGAAGGGATGGCTGAAGGATTTGGACCTGCGGTCTGGGGGTAACATCAACAGCGAATTGGCCTCGGAGTTCTGGGTTCACCATACCTGCGACCAGTTCGGAGACGAACTGTGGTATATCGGCCTGTTCGAGGTGGTATGGTCATCGCAGTTCCATTTCCACTGTCAGCCTGAACTCGGACCAGAGCTATTCACGCGGTGGTCTCCTAACACCAACATGTTCCACCTTCATCATGGGGAAGTCAGCGTCAGTCTATGGGACATTCACTGCATCATCAGTATCCCACTGGAGGGTTACCAAAACGACGAGTTCGTTCCTCCAAAGAACACCTGGGGAGACAGGTCGCGGACACCCATGTTGACGTGGCACCTGCTGCAGTTGGCCAAGGAGAGGCTGGGGGTCAAGGACTTCCTGAAGGATGTCGCCTACAAGGGCTGGTTCATCCTGTTCCTTGAGAAGGATCCCGCCGTCAAGATGCCGGAATGGGGAAAACGGTGCCCAACCGCGACCCAAAGGAGCAAGGACGGGTCACACTGGAAGACCCTGGAGGTAGGGAAATACCAATCATGGGGCTACCGTGTCATCGAGGTCCGGGACCCGAACATCCGGTATGCTGTGTTCCTTGCCGCCTTCCTAAGCGGGTGGCTTCTACCAGTGCGGGACGCAAGGATGTGCGTTCTTCTAGGGACTTTGGTGATGGAGGGCTCCATGGCCGCCAAAAAACGGTTCAAGTTGGGGGTCCCCGTGCTGGCTAAGCGGTATAACATTCTGGGGCGCATCTCATGAGGGGGGTCGCCTTGGAGGGTCTGTGGTCCCTTCCAGATCTTCCATGGATGGGTGGCGGCACATCTCGGCGGGAATACTTTCCCAAACTCCGTCCATCCTCTGGGCAATGGCTTGCAACCATCCTTGCTAAACATTGCAGGGGTGGCGCCATTGACGCTCAATGAAGAAGGCGTGAGGATCCGCATTGCTATCTATGCCAACTTCAAATTCAGCCCATTCCCTACCCCGGTTGGCCAGCTGGTGGATAACGGGCGAGGCTCTCTTGAACAGCATGAATACTTGCAGAGCATTTGGGGCGGGGTGCTCGTGGCTCGTATCGATGGGAAGGTGATCTGCAAGCCGTACGTGCCATTCTGATTCGCCAGGCAGTTCGGGTGCCTCCTGCGAATGCCGAATAAGGTATTCACGGCTGTCTGGAAGGATAAGAATCCATGTGTCATATGCCAGATGTGGTTGATGTTTACCACCTTTGGCTATGGCGACGTCGTTACTCTCCCTCCCAACAGGGTCGATGCCGGCATAAAAACTGAATATGCTGAAAACTGGACCATCGCGTACCCTGAGGGGATATTACGCAAGCGTGTCCGGCAACTCGAGGTTACTCGCGTGGAAACTGGGCGACGTGAAAGAAGGTAAGGTGCCGTCGGAAGGGGAGAACCATGGGCGCGCCAGGCAGCGAGGCTTGCGCAGGTCGGGACTTCGGCAACGAGGACATCACATGGTGCCTCTACGTCCTCGTTACCCGCATGTGGGTCACATGAGGCGGCCAGGGAACTCCCTGGGAAGCAGATAAGATATCTGCTTGAACCTTATCAAGATGCAATTCTCCCGGCACTGTGGTTGGCCTGGATGACCCTGCGGAAATCGCTGAGCGTCGAAGCCATCTGACAGAAGATAATGCAGGATGGGATCCAACTGCCGGAGGTCGGGCTCGTTCGGATTACCGACTGAGTAAATTTCCATCGGCGGCACACTTATCTGACAACCATGGACACATACTCACACCAAAGGGGCGGCGTGCGGAGCCAAATTTCCTACTGAAAGTGACGCTTGGCCAGGATCATGATCCGGATGCGATTCCACCGGGAGAAGGCGACAGTGATGAAAAGTCGGAGGGGGAGGAGGAAACCGGAGAGGACAAAGGTGGGGGAGTAGACGAAGAAGAGGAGCCCGAAGGTGAGGATTTGCAAGGGGTGACCTACCAAGGGAGCCTCCGAGAGAGCGGTGAGATTGCCGACTCTGATCTCGACATAACTGAGATTCTCGAGGTTTGTCATGTCTTCATTCATTGCCATCATTCATCCGTTCTACTTTCCAACTTCTAACTCACTTCCCCATCCTACCCAGGAGTAGATGAGCGATGGACGGGTGTCCCCACCAGAGGAAGGAGGAGAGGAACTAGTGGGACATGATGGGGATCCAACATCCATCATTGAAATAACCAGCGCAGAGGGGTCCCCCCTTATGGCAGCTCCTACAGCGGCCAGAACACTGGGGACCAACGCTCTGGATTCCTATTGTCTCACGCTTCACTACTAGTGATTGGTGTCAAGAGATCGCGTCTGACCAGCGTATGCCCCGCGCAGTGATCACAACACTGGAGTCACGTCAGGCTGCGGAGCCCGGGCCAGCCGCGAGCAGACCAGCGGCAGACATACCACCTCACTCAGAACATGCACTCTGCACTGAGTTGGCCCCGACAATAGATAGAACAGAGGGCAGCAGACAACAGTGGCGCTGTTCCCGGAACGCGGTTGGAAGCTGGTGGAGGCGTCATTGCTGCTGGGGCGAGGGAAGGTCGCCCGAACGTTGAGGATTATATTCCTCATAAAGACATCCCTGAGGTGGATCCTATTGTCGATCTGCTGGCGGCCTTCCACATATACCGACCTGCTGACCCTGAGGAGATTGATGACTCAGACTCAGAGGTAGCTGAGGAGAGCCGGATGACACGACACAAGGGGTGGAAGTGTATCCAGCGCTTTCTAATGCAGCCCCAGTCCGATTGGATGAGGCGGATGGGATCACTTCAAACCTGGATGCGCTTCCTATGCGCCGGAGGGGCTGACGCACAGCGCCTTCATCTAACGGTTCATGATTACATGGCCGAGAAGATGAGCGATAGCAGCCGGTGCACCGACATTTCCTAGTGCCAGGAAGGATCGATGAGCGCTCAATCGCTACTGAGGGCGGAGCAAGAAATCTGGCACCTCGAAGGGCAGGCGGCAGATAAAGAGGTCTTCGTCGCAACATGCTCTGAGATCGTAGAGCAACTGACCGCCCAGCTAGCGGATTCCCAGGAATAACTGGTTGAGGTGAGTCACCAAATGACCATGCTTTGAAGTGAGCGGGCGCAGGCACAAGCTAGGGATGATGAGCTACGCTCTGTGGTGGCCAATGAGGAGAGAGTCTTCAAAGAGCGAAAAGTGGTCCTCGAGGCTACCAGCCAGAGGGTAGTAGTGCTGGAAAGATCGCTTCAGCACGCTAATCCCTTAGGGCTTTGTTTTCGCCATCTCATGAACTTTTTTCTTGTATTGCTCATCGTGTCAATCCAATATATGGAAAAATCCACTCTTTTGTACCCTTGGTTTAATGTTCTCAACCATAGCATAGAAACAAATAACAACTCACCCCTAGGCTCCTGTGGGGCATGCCCAACGCAAGAAGAAATAGGTGCTCGTACCATCATTCCGTTCAACTATGGGGCATTGACCAGGCTTCAGGCATCCAAAATCGGGCCTGGACTTTTTAAGACACCTCGGGCTGATTGATGTGTCGACTTCTCGATGTTCCTTAACACACGAGCGGGGCAATGCCAGGGGCATTGAAATCCATCCAAACACAGGGGGATAGAGAGAAAGGGTGCATCACGATGCCCAAATTCGAAACCCAATGGGGCATAACCATGGAGGATATCTGTCAACCGTGGCGGAAACACAACACCCATATAACATTGGCTCGGAATGGGAGGACAATAAATGAGGGCTGACCGCTGACCATGTTCGCAACACGGGGCCTAACACAAATATCGTTGGTCAGTTTTCTTGAACGTTGGCCCAGGACAGTAGGCGGAGCATAGGTCGAGCATCCATACTATTAGGGGGTCCAGTCAAACATTACTAGTTCTCCGGAACGTTGGCCCAGGAGAGTAGGTGGACCATAGGTCAAGCATCCATACTGTTAGGGGGTCCCGTCAAACGCGAAAGGAAATGAGGGTCTGAATAAGGGGGAACACAAAGCGTATAAGGTGGAGTGGTGTCTTGTTCGAACAGAGTCCAACACTCTCAATATTGCGCCGCCAGGGCGAAGGCGCATTAGGTGGACATACCAACCTGATCACGGGTCGTCCGAATTTCCAGGCAGGACCGCTTTGGTGAGAGAACTGCCGCTTCCAATTATTACCATGGGGCATCCTGAACATGCTCAGGGTAGATATCCTGATTACACCATTTCTCATGAAGTTGGGCCGAGGGGCCGACAATAAGGAAGGACGGTGTTCAGCTATCCCTGGGGCTGGACCCAAGACGAAACGTCCGGGCGGTCCTACGTATCTCATAAGGATGAGAATCAAGCCACACGTAGTTCTGAAAATACAGTTTAACATCATGTTGGATGGAATACAGTTTAACGTCTTGCGGGACAGAATATAGTTTAACGTCATGCGGCACGAAATACAGTTTAACGTCATGCGGGACAGAAATATGGATCTTAGTTATAGGTCTTAGAGCTCGGACCATGAGTATCGTTGTTTTAGGCCTTAGAGCTCGGACAATGAGGATCTTAGTTTTAGGTCTTAGAGCTCGGACCATGAGGATATTAGTTTTATTTCTTAGAGCTCAGACCATGAGGATCTTAGATTTAGGTCGTAGAGCTCGGACCAAGAGGATAGGGGAGAAACAGACACATGGCCAGGCGGCTACAAAAAACCCGAGGTGATGGAGGACCTAATCCCTACATAACATGTGCTCTCCAGGGAAACGCTCGAGTCGAGGGACCAAACACAGAGGTAGGCTGGACCCGCGGGGAAGTGCCCCATGAGTTCCTACATATCTCATAATGATGAGAATCAAGCCACACGTAGTTCTGAAAGTGACATGGTAAGATACCAGTGCCAAGATAAAAGGGGAGTGCGGGCGTGGCACTTGCACTAAAAGAAGAGGCATTTGATAAATCTTGTTTGTCCTTTAAGGTGAGTGGTTTTTTTTGTGAAGCGACAGGCCCAGAGTAGCACGCCACGGTGTCTCCACAAGAATCATGTCGTGATAGGCGTCGACAAATGGCATGGCATAAAACCAATACCCAACGTGATGTCCTCTACAACGAGGTCACCACAATGTAGTGTCGTTTTTCGTCGTGCGGCCAAGACGATAATGTCACAGTTTAGGGTCGTGTGATAGGACCAACAACACAGTTTAAGGTCATATGGTTTGGACCAATAGCACAGTTTAAGGTCATATGGTTTGGACCAACAGCACAGTTTAAGGTCATATGGTTTGGACAAATAGCACAGTTTAAGGTCATATGGTTTGGACCAAAAACATAGTTTAAGGTCATATGGCTTGGACCAAAAGCACAGTTTAAGGTCATATGGTTTAGACCAACAACACAGCTTAAGGTCATATGGTTTGGACCCACAGCATAGTTTAAGTTCATATGGTTTGGACCAACCGAGTGAGGTGCCTCGGGCAAAGGGGGACTACGAGGGTTCAACAATCAGGGAAGGGAAGCAGATGCTAGCTCCCAGCTATGCTGGGCCCGAAACGCAACATCTGGGCGACTCCTCACTCCCCCAAGGGATTGAAGTTCAAGCGGCACGCAACCCGTAATGAAGAGACCCAATCACATACTCTAGCCCTTAGATCGCAGGAGCCTCGAGAGACCCCGTTACGCAGCTCGATCTGTCTGATGTGCGGGGGTGTACTGAGGGTTAGTATAAGGAGTGTCGAGATTCCACCTTGGCGCGGCAGGGCGGAACATGACATGAACCATGCCACCAACATTCAGGGCCTGGGGAACCAGCATGACGACTGAGGACAACTGTTGACCATGTTCGTAACACAGCATCTTGTCGTGTTAGCCATGGGGACAAACAAATTAGCATCAACCGCTGACCATGTTCGCAACGTGGGATTTGTATCAATTTGTTGCCTGAAACCCTCGGGGGCGTTGTCCCATGACGGTAGGAGTGCCCTTTGGCGTTGTATCCAGGCCGTTCATGGGGGTCCCTCCGGGTATGAAGGATGACGAGGGCCCGAATGAATGGGAACACGGAGCTTGGAATGTGGATGGAACTTGCCTAAGTCGAATCTGGAACTCCAAGTTCTAGACCAGAGTGCTTTGAGCGCATCAGCAGACCACTGGAACGGGTCATAGGGCTTAGTCCGAGAGCGATCAAGAGATGGAAGATCCCTGGGCAAAAGAGGGGGCATAATTCCAAACACCATGAGCATCGGGAGATCATGAGATCTCCTAAGAGATGGGGCTGGACCTGACATCTAGGTGTTCAGGTGGTCCTACGTATCCCATTAGGATCGGAATCAAGATAGACGTAGTTCTTGATATGCGTCTTTAAACACCATTGGACATAGGAGGGCTAAACCCTTAGGACAAGGTGCGCGGGGTGTAGCTATTGAAAACCCAACATGAATGGGGACATAATCTCGCACCACGCCACACGACCCTGTGATCGAAGTCCCAAAGGTGAAACAGATGAGACAGCGGACCTCAAGCTGGACCCCAAAGACAAAAGGTCTGGGCGTTCCAACATATCCCATTAGGATGGGAATCTAGCTAGACATAGTTCTGGCAATACAGTTTAACATCATTTTGGACGGAATATAGATCTTAGTTTTAGGTATTAGAGCTCGGACCGAGAAGGAATAAAGTGCAGAATTTGGTAATTCGTGTGCTGGACCCGAGACGAAATGTTCTGGTGGTCCTACGTATCTCATGAGGATGTGAATCAAGCCACACGTAGTTCTTTCCAATACAATTTATCATCATGTTGGGCGGAATATAGATATTAGTGTTAGGACTTAGAGCTCGGACCAAGAGGATCTTAGTTTTAGGTCTTAGAGCTCGGACCATGGAGCTCAGATGAAGGGCAGAGTGCAGTTTAAGGTCGTGCTGGACCATACAGTTTAAGGTCATGCTAGACCGTACAGTTTAAGGTCATGTAGGACCATAACAGTTTAGGAAAATTACATCTTGAGGATCCTGGCATTGTTGGGAGGAGTGATACGCTCCCCATCCATAGTCACCAGGGAATACACACCATTGGGATAGACCTTGTGGACAATAAAAGGTCCCTCCCACTTGGGCTCCAACTTGGGAGGTTTCCCATCGGGAATCATTGGGGCTCTGAGAGCCAACACTAGGTCACCTTGCAGGAAGGAGCAGAGGCGAACCTTCCTATCGAATGCTCGAGCCATCCTACTCTGATGCCTCTCCAGGTTATGTAAAGCACGAAGCCTACTTTCGTCCAGTGCTTCCAATTCGGCTAGACGGATCTCGACAACTCTGTCCGGTGCTTGCTGGTCGTAGACCACCATGCACAATGAGGGAAGTTGGACCTCAATGGGAAGGACGACCTCAGCTCCGTACACCAGGGAATACGATGTCACCTGGGGGGAATTACGAGTCATCGTCTTATAAGCCCAGGGGGCGTTGGTGAGCTTGTCCGGCCAACTTTTCCTGTTCTGACCAACCATTTTTTGCAGAATGTTAGAGGGGGTTTTGTTAAACGCCTCAATCTGTCCATTCGCCTCTGCATGATAGTGGGATGTGTGGTTCGAGCGAATGTTATACTTGGTGTACAATATCTTCAGCTCGGCTGCTCGGATGTTGGTTCTATTATCCGTGAGGATAGCGTGACGTATTCCAAACCGGTGAATGATATTGGAACTCATGAAGTCGGCGATAGAACCAGCCTTGAATTCCCTAAGCAGGGCTGCCTCTGGCCAATTTGAGAAGAAATCTGTGGCGATTAAGATGAACCGGCACTGGCGGCCTGTCGCCGGTGGGTAGGGCCCTACGACATCCAACCCCCAGACTGCAAAGGGCCAAGAATACATAGCAGTATGGAGAGGCTCCGGTGGCCGATGCACAAATTTAGCATGAACTTGTCAAGCATGGCACCTCAGGGCGTACTCGATGTAGTCGTGGATCATGGAGGGACAGAAGTATCCCAGTCTCCGAATCTGGTTGGACAACTTCGACCCGGCCTGGTGGGCGCCACAGGAGCCAGCGTGCACCTCATGCATGACCTGTGGGATCTCAACTCCTTGAAGAAAACGGAGGAGAACACCATCAACCCCGCGCCTGTAGAGGAGCTACTCACGACTGGGACCACTTTGAAGGGAGAACTGCAGCGCACGGCGCCATATTTGTTCCTGCTCCGCTCGGTCCATCGGAAGATTGTCGTGCCGAAGATATTCAACCAAGGGTGTCCTCCAGTCAGGAACTGTCTCGATCACCACGCCTGGAACCCCGGGGGGTCCAGACGCGGGGGCACCAGCGGTGAGATGGTTCACCCGTGGGCCACGACCGCCCTCCAGGATAACAGGAGCAATGAATCTTTGATGTGCCACGTGGATGATTAGGTCATCCTGTTCGGGCTCCACGAGTGATGCGGCCAGGCTGGCCAAAGCATCTGCTCGACTGTTCTGCGACCGAGGAACATGAACGACATCTGGTCGGGAGGGGAACTTATCTATTAGATGGAGGGTGCACTATAGAAACGACACGAGTTCCGGATTCCTGAAATTGTAGTCACCGTTAACCTGCTTGATGACTAGCACAAAGTCCCCTTTTCCATACAGGTGGGGTACGATAACCTTCAGAGAAAAATAGAGGCTAGTGATGAGGGCATGATATTTTGCCTCATGTTTTTGTGCAGCCCTCTAACAATAAGAAAGAATATGGCAGCACGACTTGCTCCGGGGTGATGAAGACGATACCCAGGCCCACTCCGTTAAGCCTAGGATCGTTGAGCCTTCTACCGGTAGGGCTTCGAGAGGCGCCATCAAAGTGCCTCTGCCAGCATGGGGTGGCGTGATCGACTAGGAGGATTTCCTCATCAAGAAAGCACACATCCAGCGGTTGGTCCGCAGAGGTTGGATGAGCAGCTAAGATGTCTAACAACGCCTGTCCTTTGATAGCCTTCTGAGATACGATCCTCATGTCGAACTGCTAGAGGATCACCACCCAGCGTGCAAATCGGCCGGTCAACATAGGCCGACTCAGGATGTATTTCAATGGGTCTACCCGAGAGACCAACTTTACCTCATGGTTCTGCAAGTAGTGCCACAATTTCTGTATGGAAAATACGAGCGTGAGATAGCTCTTCTCGATGGGAGAATATCTAATCTCCGCATCGAGGAGAATGCAACTGAGGTAGTAGAGGCTATTCTCTGATCCCTCGTTGTTTTTCTGGGCGAGAAGGGCACATAGAGATCGCTCCAGGGCCGTTACATAAAGGACCTGTGGCCTTCCGGGAATGGGTGGCATCAGGACTAGAGGTTGAAGAAGATACTACTTTATTTCCTCAAAAGCGGTCTGGCACTCTTCACCCCACCCATAGGCGGCACCTTTCTTCATGATCCGAGAGAAGGTCTTACATTTTCCAGCCAGATTCCCAATGAATCAGCATATATAGGCTAAGTGGCCTTGGAGGCCACGAAGCTACCGAATATTACTCGAGGGTGGCATATGACTGATGGGCTTGATCTTCTCAGGGTCGATATCGATACCTCGATACCTGACGATGAATCCAAGAAACTTTCCAGAGGTGACCCTAAAGGAACACTTCAACGGGTTCATCTTCAAGTGATGAGAACGGAGAAAACCGAACAATTTCTCAAGGTCTTTGAGATGGTCCTGGTGCTGACGAGATTTAACCACCAGGTCATCTATATAGAACTCCACCAGTGTCCTGAGGATCGGCTTGAATATGGGGTGCATAGGCCATTGATAGGTGGAACCGGCGTTCTTCAGGCCGAAAGGCATAACCCGATAGCAGAAAGTGCCCTGGGGGACCCTGAAGGAATTGTACTCTTCATCGTCGGGAGCCATCCAAATTTGGTTATACCCGGAGTACCCATCCATGAAAGAGAGGGCTTGGAACCCGACCGCTGCGTCGATCAACAACTCTGTCACGGGAAGGGGAAAGTCATCCTTTGGACAGTGGCGATTAAGATCACGAAAGTCGATGGAGTCCCTGATCTGCATGTTATTCTTCCTGACGTGCACAATGTTGGATAGCCACATGGGGTACTGGAAATCCATGACGAAGTTGGCCTTAATGATCTTATCATATTCGAACTCAACCATTGCATTGTGAAAGGGGTGCATTTTTCTGGGAGGCTCCTTGAACCCGCGATGGTTTGCTGGGAGGCCAAGTCGGTGGACGACTACCTGGGGATATAGTCCCGGAATCTCGTCATAACACTAGGAAAACACATCACGGTGATGTCTGAGGACGTCTATGTACCATTTCCGTTCCTCGGGAGGCATAGCGGCGCTGACAAATGTGGGTCTCGTGTCCACCTCACTACCGAGGTTCACATGTATGAGCTCGTCGACCGTGGCAGAGACGCCCTCCTCAAAGGATGGAGGAGCATCTTCCATGTCTTCTTCTCCTCATGGGGAAAGATCGTCCACGTGGGGAGCCGTTTTGGGGCTGCTCGACCCTGATGGGGAGCTAGCACTGGCCTAGGTGGCAGAGGTCGTCATGACGGGAGGCTCATGCACCGCAGAGACTGTAGCGACAAAGGCAGTTGATCCAATCCCATCCGTCCTGCGGCCCAAGGGTCCACGCTTTACGCCATTGAAGCAGTGGTGTTGTGTTGTCCGGAGTCGGTCGATCCCGGCTCGGCGAAACATGCACGAATGACGCACCGCCATTGCCATAAGCGCAACGTCCCGATATCGTACGGGGGTAGGATGCTCGGGGATCACCCGGGCCTCGTTGGTGTAAGAGTACGAGGTGATTTCCCACTGTCGCTTAGTCCCGGAAATATGAATTCCTCTGGTACCCGAGACAACAAAGCACTCTCCTATATCGGGAGTTGTGGCCCCCAACCGATGGATTGGAAATACATATGCATCATCCAAACCTGCCCAGGGATCACTCGCGACAGTGGAAGGCTCAACCACACCTTCCAGGATCTTCTTGTCCTTTCTCTTGTAATAGTCTGCGTCCAGGTAACGAGCTTCACAAGAGGAAAACAGGGACGCATCTCCTTGGAGAACACCCACTCGACCCTTAAGGGAGTATTTGAGGAACTGATGGTATGATGATGGAACCACTGTGTGAAGATGGAGCCATGTCCTGCCCATCAACGCGTTATAGGTAGTGTCATGAGAGACAACCATGAATTCAGTATTGGAAATTAAGCCGCCGAACTGGGTCTTCAGTCGAATCATTCCCAGTAGAGTTTGCTTAGTCCTATCATACCCCTGGATTCTGATGTCAGAGGGAGTTAAATCATCCTCAGACAACCCCATTTTTTTCAGTGTCCGAGATGGGATCAAGTTAATCCCAGAACCCATGTCGACAAGACAGCGACGGACCTCCACGCCATTGAACTGGCCGGTGACGTACAGCGGGCAGATGTGCCCCTGTATGGGAGGGTCTTCATCTTCACTAGAGAATTAGATAACCGCCTGACGTTCGGCGTCCTCAATCACCTCGGTGTGGAAGGCTTCTGCGGCAAATACCTCCGTTTCAAACTGGAGGGGGCTCCTCAGATCCTCGGCGAGCACCTCACGCATTTCAAACGACCGGTGGAGGGACTCAAGGATGGAAATCCTCACCAGAATGCTGGATAGATGCTTCAGGACATCATTCTTTCGCGCCAAACACGAGCTTCTGCTTACAGGAGGTCGCTCTGCGGTTGGGGGCATGACGGGCCCTGCTGGCGGGACCGGTGTCTGACTGTTACTAGGCACATCCCAATGTTCACTAGCTGAAGCACGAGAGGTGGCTGTCGTGCTAGCACCGGAAGGCCGTAGTCGGCCAGCGGTAGGGCTAGGCTGGTTGTGACGCGGGCAAGGCGATTCTGCCCGATCCAGCAACACGAACAGTAGTGGAAGCGAACCTGTTGTCACCAGCGGATGAGGGAGCCGCGAGTGCTGCTCTCTACACCGGGCCTGCTTCCTGGTCTCGGTGGCGTGCACTTCCTGACTGGAGGTGAAGACCGCTATGCCCCAGTGATTCGCGTAGTCGCGGCTCCGTCAAGGTTGACGATGGCTGGGGACATTGGGGAGGTTCACCCGGCGCTTCTCATCGTCGGGAGCCACGGAGGGATTTACCAACTCTATGGTGTTAACCGAAGTGTACCCCGAGCCCTCGGGGAGATTCACTTGGCGCTCCTCATCGTCAGAAGCCACAAAGAGATTTATGAACTCTACCTTGTTAACTGAAGCGTACCCCGGGCTCTCTGGGAGATTCACCCGGCGCTCCTCATCGTCGGGAGCCACAAAGTGATTTACCAACTCTACGGTGTTAACCGAAGCATACCCCGGGCTCTCGGGGAGATTCACCCAGCGTTCCTCATCGTCGGGATCCGCAAAGGGATTTACCAACTCTACGGTGTTAACCGAAGCGTACCCCGGGCTCTCGGGGATATTCACACGGCGCTCGTCATCGTCGAGAGCCACAAAGGGATTTACCAACTCTACGGTGTTAACCGAAGCGTACCCAGGGCTCTCGGTCGAGGGGTAATCCATTACCGGACGAGGTCTCGGAGGGATCCCTATTCCCGGGGGCATGAAATCGCCAAGCGTGTGAGAAGATGGCGGAAATGGAAGGGCTCATTCTTTCTTCTTGCACCACCGCCTGCTCTTCTGGGAAGAAGTAGGCTGGGACGACGAGGCTAAAGCGGTGCTCGCGGATTCTGATGGCTCTGGCCAGTCCAGTCGGGCACGGATGATGCCATGGGAAAGAGCGACCATCCTGCGGGCCATCCAGTCGTTATACATCTGGGACCCACGGTTGGAGACCGGTTCCCACCCGTCCCCGTCGTCACTACTGTCATCTGATCCCACGAAGACAGCTTCCACCTGTGCCGGGGCTGGGCCCAACCTGACTATGTTGTTTTCAATCTAGTCTTGGAGCCAGTCCTTGAACACATAGCATTGTTGGATGGTGTGTCCCAGGAACAGGTGATAAGGGCAGTAGTCAGGTCGATCCGTGAGACACGCATCTTCTGGCTTCCGGCACTCAGGAAGCCGCAAGATCCTCTACTCCAAGGCGCTACGGAAATAACCGGGGACTTGGGCCTCGTCAAACGAGTAATCCCGATTCTTTCTGCCTGGAAAGGAGACCCTTGGGGGATGAGCATGGCCAAGGATCGGAGGAGCAGGCCAAGGAGGCAGAGCCAGATTACCTCGCTTAGGTGGTGGCGGTGTGTTACGCGGAGGCACCTGCCGATTTTGAGGCGGTCGCTGCTGGGCCGGAGGCTGTGGGGGTGGACCCCTATGAGCCTGCTGATCTGGCCTCAAAGGCAGTAAATCTAGCTGTCTGGGGGCCTCTATCTGCGCCACAGTAGCGAGCTCGGCTCTGGAGTCTCTCCTTGCGGAGATCATAGGAGGCAGCGGGCATGCCTGACTGGCCTGTTGTAGGGCTTATTTGAGGAGCTGAGCCTTGTCAGAGAAGTCCCAGAACCCTCCAGGGTAATTCTGTGTGATCAAGGAAGGAACCAAATCCTCCTTGATGTTCCACACACACATCATCAGTAATTTCTCCCGAGTCAGTGGAATGTCAAGGGAGTACGTGAGCCCCTTCCACCGGGCGAAGAAGTCCGCGGCTCGCTCGTCGGGCCTTTGCTTTCACCTGAAGAGGTCTGCAATGTTCATCTTACGGGTTGTGGAATTGAAATGGTAGAGGAATTGTCGAAGAAGGTCCTCCCAGCTAGTTACTGATCCAACAGGGAGCTGGCTGTACCAAACGAACGCTGGTCCCTCCAGCGTCTGAACGAAGCACCGAAGCATGGAAGCCTCCTGCTGCGCCGGATTCCCCAACATAGGCCAACACCCCAACTTGAAGTGGAATAAGTGTTGTGGCGGGTCTCCGGTCCCGTTAATGGGGCGAAAAAGTTGGATTTCCAAATCCTGGCGGGGCCGGTATGTCATCCACCCATGCGGGGTACGGCTTGACATCCGGTGGGATCACCACCTGCCGAGTTTCCAGGGCCTCCAAGCGAGCGATAAGTACCTCTATCAGATCATTCAGATGCAGATTCATGTCTTGACGGGATCTCTAACCACAAGCGCATTTCCAGGCTCTTCGATGCGATAGTCGCACTCAACGGCTCGGGGGGCAGTTGGCGGAGCGACTGTCATAGCGGCGGGAGGAAACCGAGCAGGGTCTCCCAGGTTGCCTCACTACTCGGGAGGGTTTGACGAAACATATCGCGCCCTCTTTCCATGGGCTCTAGTGTCTCCCATGTCGGTGAACACGACACGGTCACGGTTGCCCGGGGGGATCTCAGCAAGGGGTAGATGCTCCTGCCCCTGCTGTCCTGGTCTAGGGTTGTTGTAGACAGGTCGCCGCTCTGCAATGCGTTCGGCCAGGAGCTCATCAACCAGCATTTTTTGCTAAGCTAGCAGTTTGCGTAGCGTGGCCTTATCGGGATCTTCCTCTTCCTTCCTCACTGAGGTAGATGGGTCGGCGAGTTTGACAGACCCGACGAGCTCTTTACCCTTGTCGATATTTCGCCTCAGCGCCAGTGCCTCCGTGGGTACTGGAAGGCCTAGGAGGATCCTCTGTTGGTGAGTAATCCTACCAGATGGGTCCAGTAGCGGCATGTCCTCGGGGGGTGAGTCCCCGTCGAGGGGATCCACAATGTTTCCCTCATCTGATGGTTCATCCATGTTGACTGCTACTGCCCTTGGCGATGTTCCATCAGGGCTGCCCAGTGGATCGGGCTACCGGCGGATCGCACAGAAGAGGAGAGCAGCGTACTGCCCCCACCCACAGATGAGCACGTGGGGGTGGCCTCCTCATTATCTCTACAGAGTACTTGAAAACTCTGGATGCATTGTTGCTGAAGGGCTTCATGGAGGCCCAACGACTCAGGGTGCCGGACAGCAGGGAGTGCTGCTAGGGCAACCTAGCGGCACTGCTCACCAATCACCTCGAGATGTGCTTGGCTCCCGGTATAAGGTGCTAGCTAATGAAGGAGGCGGGAGTGAGTCACCCGAAGAATCTGGCGGAAGCATTCAAACTATCCCGGGTTGAGTGACTCTGGCACATCAAAACCCGATTCTGCGACCGGCCAAATCTTCTCAGGGAAGTGGCCCGCTTCAAAAAAGGTCCAGAAGCTCCACGGCTCCGGCTCGGGGTTCGGAACATGACGCCCCTGATCGTCCACCAAGGAAAGTTGGGGAATTGGAAATGGCGCCGAGGCAGGCCCGTCGGGGCCGTGGGCTGCCGGCGGGGAATACAGTGAACATGGAGATTGGTCGCTGATCCCTGGGTCATCCTCCGGAAATTGCAGTGCCCTGGCCGCCACGTCGCGATAGGATGGGCCGATGGATGGGCCTCCTGTCACAACGTCGGTGCTCACCGAGGGTGTGTCGCCTCGCGATCCTTCCATCAGTCCCCAGAAATGTTCCTCATCCTCCCTAATAGGGGCGGGAGGTGTTTATGAGGAGATCAGCGGAAACTGTGGGCTTGACCCCTGGCGGTACACCAAATCCTCGTCCTCCTTGATATACCTTCTAATGGAGGAGGGAATCATACTGATCTCGCATTCGGGGAGTATGAGACTAACGCACTGCGTCCACATCCCTGCCCACAACTCGAAAGGTTGGGGGGAGGTTCTATCGTCGAGTCGTACATTACCTCAGAATCCGAGAAACGTACTGGTCGGATTCCCGTCCGGACTCCCCTGACATTACTACGACGGCGACGAGGCCCAACCTTACTGCCCCTGGGTAGTTCCTCAAGGTATGGTTGACTTCCGTCAATGGGTCCCTCGCCCATAATAGAGCTGGGGTAGAGGGGACCGAAGGCCGGTGTGCGAGACGCACCAGGACAGATGTCGAAAGGGGCATGGGGAGGACCACTATGTGAGTGAGCGACTGGATACACAATGGATCCATGCTCGCGACCGACGGTAGGGGGAGTGACCTCATACCCCATGCAGTGGGTGCTAAAAGGATTCATACCCGAAGCATAGCCGTCGCGAAGAATCCTTCAGCTTCCCAGATCTGTGGCACGGGATGAGACTTCATGGTGAGCGGCACTACCGCGGATTGGTCCGCAGTGGCCATTGCTAGTGTTCACGAATGGGAGATTCGACCCAACATGCCTGCAGGGCGGTCGGGGTTTCGATCCCAGTCGGGCACGCGGCTTCCCCTACTCGACGTGCCCAGGGATCTGGGAACAGGAGTCAGCAGTGGCTGGGGCCACAACGGTTGATGATGCTGGTGACCCAGGACTGGCATTCTCCCCCACTCGCGCCCGACACTGGCGTCGAGTCAGATGGGCTAGAGCCAGCGGTGCGGGCATGAATATTGCCTGCTCCTTGGCTCGGGGAGTCGCGCGGCGGCGTCGACACAACCTGGTGGGGGTTCTTGCCAGTAACCCCTGTGATGGATCGCCGATTGGGTGGACTCGGACATCTCCCACCTCATTGGCGTAGGGGAGGGATGTGTCACAGTGCTCCGGGGATAGGCTCCCGAAGCGGTTGAACGTCGGCGTGGGGAGCGGCGGCTCCCTGCGCAGCCCTCGAGGGTGGCGATGGTGGTGAGGTACGGTCACCTCTAGATCCAAGCGGGCCATGCCCTGGTGGGGATGATCCCTTCCTCATCATACCTACGGACCAGGTTATTGATCACCCTCCGTTGGATGATTTCTGATGGGGAGAGGGGGCGCAAGCGCCTGGATGCTACGGAGGTCGAAGTCGGAGCGACCGTGGGATAGGTGGGACCACACGGGGTAGCAGCGTTGGCACTACCCCTACCCCTACGCCGGTGGGCTGGTGGAGATCGAGCTCCGAATGTAGTGATCTGGTTCCTGGAAACTGGGAGATGAACCCATTAGTATCAACATGAAAGGATATCAACAACCAAGGCACGACATCATTCCATATTTAGTGGTCGGCGAGAGGGAACCACGCTGACGATGTCACAGAACAGAGTAGTCAACATCCTGATGGCCTCGACCCCGGGCGGGTTCACGTCCCGGTGAGGGTTACCCGGACCTGGTGACATGCTATTATTCCGATGCTCCAACGGCTAACATTCTCCGCGTTGAGGAGAAGACCTTCATGTGGGGTTCACCATTTTTTGTTTCCGATGCTTTCGCCGGGGCACGCGCGTCCGTCCGCCGGGGAGGGCGCACTGCTTGTGGGCCCACATTCCCACTTTCCAAAGGCCGGCGGCATCCGTTCCGTGTTCAGGGACGTCTACTCCTTGATCGAAACCGGGATGATGGGATTTCGGTTTTTCCTTCCATGGATTCATCCTCAGAGCTCGTCACCTAGTACGGGTCTCCCTCAATGATTTAAGATGGATTCGTGAAGCTCATTCCTTGTGCCATATCTACATGGACTCCAGTTAATTACGCTGCCTCCGTCAAGACGCTCCAAGGGGTCTTGTCGGGACAGCAACCTACGGTGAGGAGAATGGTCACGTTGGGGAATCGTCGGCATGTCTGTCTTTGGTCCCTCATCACAGGGCTTCTCGAGGGCGCGGAAGCCCGATGAATCCCACATCGAACGCGGGGAATGTGTACCATATGAGGTTTTCCTCAGCTTCCCATGATTAACACGGGGTATGTCGCGAGTTTAACGTCTTGCGAAGACAGATCGGGTTAAAGGATCCCTAGGGGGAACACCGATGTTGGGGCCAGCACGTGGGCGGCCTCCCGTATGGCATGGAGTTGGAAAGGGTGGCATGATCTCACCGGGATGTGGCGTCCCAGGTAAGGATTAGGATGGACGGTGGGGTGAAGCATGGGGCTTCGTTCTGAGACGGCCCAAGAGGGGGGATACAGTTTAACGTCAGGCGGGACAAAATACAATTTAACGTCATGCGGGACGCGATACAGTTTAACGACATGTGGGACGGGATACAGTTTAACGTCATGCGGGACGCGATACAGTTTAACGTCATGTAGGATGAAATACAGTTTAACATCATGTAGGACGTGAGATTTGGGGATTATGCTCTGAGGCAACCCAAAGTGGTCAGGGGACTGACATGGAGAGGTCGGGATGACCGGGTGGTGGGCTTGAACCTCGTGGAGGCTTTCTACGTAGCATGCGTTAGCACGGATCAAAGTCCACGTAGTTCGCTGGGATGGGGCTTACGCTCTGAGGCGGCCCATGGAGTAGGTCAAGGTCGATGTGCACTCTAAGCCCACGTGAGTCATGCTCAGTGTGGGAAACAAGAGGCTGTAGGGACCATACAATCACGTCGCGAAGGATGCGTCCGTGAGAAGTGGAATGGGGATTACGAATTGAGCGGCCCAAAGAGGAAATAGGGGCTTACGCATGGTTAGAGACCCTTGGTGACGGGGCTTACTCCAGGGTGGAGGCCCATGGTGCGACAAAGCGCAGTGGGAAAATGACCCCACTGGCCTTGGAAGGGGGGAAGTATGGAGATGCACGGGTGCATCCGTCCGTACGAAAGGTTAGGAGCTTACGCTCTGAGGCAGCCCTTCCCCCGCGGACAAACGCTGCTCCGAAAAGGAGGATATCATTCCATGTGAGGAAGAGTCCACTCCCGTGGAGATGAGTGGGCGTAATGAATGTCCGAGCTGGGGGGACCCTGCGTGCAAAGCACGGGGTTGTACCAGAGTTTAACATTTTTTGTTAAGGATGAGGTGCTTAGCAGTTTAACGTCCTGCAGCTTGGACGAGGTGGGTTTGCTCCACACCCCTAGGGCTTACATGCCCAATTCCGTCTACCCCTTTTGGAAGGTAAGGCATCAGCAAGGCAATGGAAAAGGGGGGCCGCAGGGCAAACCATCGGGGGGTCCACGTTAGCATGGATATGTGAAGAAGCAATAGCCATTAGCGTGCTTATGCGGAGAAGCATAAGGCAAAGCAACGCAACGGGAAACACGGCCCAAGGGACCTTGAGGTTACTTCGCATGATCCTGGAAGGCCGTGTGGGAAAAAAACGTATGGTGCGCATGCCCGGAAGGGGAGACATCAGGTGCCAGTGCAGGGGGCAGCCAAGGGGCGTCAAGGTGAGGGGTCCTCAGCTCTATGTGCGCAAAAGGGACGATTTGTGCGCAAAACACCGGGACGATGAGCAATAGGAGTAATGGAATTGCGCGCGAAGAGGGAATTACGCACAAGGTTTTGCACGCACGACAGGGTATTGCGCGCGCGAACCACAGATTGCGCGCAAGTCGGGAAACCGGGGGAAGGGGAAAATTCACCGAAGCTGGTGGAGTTGCGCGCAAAGGCGAACTCCGGGGCAAGGTTGTGCGGAATTCAAGATTACCTGGATGTCATCATTCGCGCGGGGGGAGCCGAATTGCACATACGAGAGTCACTTCGGATTCCTCAACCCCCAAATCGTTCAGGGTCACCTTGTATTTATAGGCGACCCCCGGCGCAGAATCAAGGCAGTGCACGAAGTTTTCCGCACCGGGAACCGCTTGCGCGCAAAATCTCACCGCAGAGAAACGAGGTGCGTAATTATTGCACCCCTCACCGGTCCAATTCCACGAATCCCAGGAGCACATCGTGCACATAACATTTTTGTGCGCAGATCCTCCTTTATTCCGCGCACCACTTCCCGGGAATCAGGATCGGGCCTCTGATTCCGAATATGACTTCGATTCGTCATTCCAAAACTTCATCCAGGAGATGTGGGATTTTTTCGGCGTCAACAAAGAGTAGTTAGAAACTAGTGGGTCCCACCCCAACTCCCACACTTAGGATATAACCACTTAGATATAGAAAATAAAATTGTACCACAATTATATTTACTTAACATTTAATCCTCAATTTTTGTCTACTTCTCCCGAGAAAACGTACCTTCAGAAATGGACATCATAGGAAATTACCAGTGTTGCGGTTTCATCAATGCCCTTGGATTTCAATTCTGAGCACCGGTTCAAATGATAGAAAAACTCACTCATTTATTCACTAAACGTACTCGAGCTAAAATTCGGAAATTGATTCCGGGCACACCGGGACTTGAAATCAGGTGCTGTCAGAAAATGTGTACTCATAAAATCCCACATAATTTATGAAAAAATGTTTCTTGAAACATAAGTGTCTTTACATTACTCCCACCTCAGGAATTTACATCCCTTTAAAGCTATATCGCAAACTAGGTAAACTAAAGGAGTGCACAAGTTTATCTTGTGCTACCTGGGATTTTCTTTTCATCGACCATGGAAAACCCCTTCCCAAAGTTGTCGATAAAACACATCCCTTTTTCCTAATACCATCAATATGTATATGAACTATGGTTGCCCAGTCCATACTCAAACTATTATCTTAAGGCCTCGATGATTCCAGCAAGAGGATCCAACCGAAACTCTCGCCTCAAGGGTCATATCACAACATCGACGTAAGTGTGATTATCGAGTCTCCACCCTAAGGTATATCCAGGCGTGAGGGTCATGTCAAAGGCTTAACCTGAAAATCTACGCCTGGGAGAAGATTCATGGAAGGTGGGAATGATTGGTACCTATGTCTATTGATACGAAAGCTAGTAGTAGACACATATCATACATCAAATCATTCTTAGAGCCCTTGGGTCACACTCCTTGACCATATGCAGTTATTCTCTTCCCCTGCCCTCCAGCTCCCTGAGCATGGCGGGGACTACAAGAGTGGGTGGTTGTAACATGTTGAAATGTACACCACCTCATGCTGAACTCCTCGCTCTGCTTCCACGTCTGCTGCTCTGTAGATTCATATTTCCTTAACACTTCCTCTTCTTGAAACATTTTACATGCCCAAGTCATTGAGACTGGCACCAGTTCGAATCGTCCCACTACTAACATTCACTGGCTATAACCGATCAGCCAAAGAACATTCATCCACAAAGGTTCTCTGTAGCACCCTAACAGATGTAGGAATGCATATAAGAAAGAGTGATGGCTCGGATATCCTTAACACAGCATGATCAGAGGTCCGATCTCTATAGAACTGATCATATCGTATTAATCATGAACCTAGAATGATTGGTATGCCTCGATGAATACTCAGCTACCGACATGTTGTCCTGCCGATGTTGTATTTGCTCTAGAAAACTCTCGGCCACCTCCTCAAGCTAGTCCTCTACCACCTATGAGTCGGGCTCACCTCAGAACATGAGAGTATCTGATACTGAAACACGTGTAAGGTACTAAGCCTACATGTGTCATCTACCGGTACCACCGGTTGTAATTTCTGACCAACATGTAGTGATATAGCAGGCACATTACCTGAAGGTAATATCCCAGGCATCCTTACACGTGCCGAAGCCTCATCACTATACGGACCAACATCATGGTAACTTGCTGGAAAACACTAGTAGCTAAGTCCATCACCTGCTCTACTGGGTCCCAAATAGGTGAAAAACTATATCAATCACCTCCATCTGGTCCTCTACTATCTGGGAATCTGTCTTGCTTCGTAACTTCGGAGGCCACAGTGGCTGGAACTCGTGCAATGCGCTCTGTCAGCCTGCACTGTTCGCTAGTATGGCTGTTGGTATCTGCTTCTCAACGGGTGGTGGTGATGCTGTTACACCACCTGAGGGTGCCAATATAGTAAAAAGTGCCATTAACCAGAGTTTCATCGCTCGGTGGGCCGTCATCGTGTACTATCTCGGTACTCTAACTGGCTGTCTGCGTAGAGGCATCCTGGACAGATACGACACGGTCAAACGATTTGTACCTGGTGAGCTGACCCGATTTGAGCTGACATTAAAATGTTTGGTAAAAAACATACAATCAGTGTTTTCGTGCACTAAGTCGGAAATTAGTATTCTGGGTCCTGGTGTATGGATACGTCGGCCGCCACACCAACACTGGACTCCCTAAACTAAAGACCACACTCGGTACATTTAACACTATTTATTCACAGAAAGGGAATATTAGTGTTGTATGTTCTACTGAGGAACCCACTCCTTTGATACCAATTTGTCACGACCCGTCCTCGTGGCCCGTGATGTGACTACCCCAAGCCCGCCTTCTATAGGCCATGGGCGGACGAGTACCACCAAAGGCGTAAATCCCAATAACTGGGAAGGCATTGCATTTATAAAACAAAAACACATTCAACAAGAGTACAAGCGGATGTAATATACTAAGTAAAAAAAGAAATTGTTGGAATTTAAATGGGCCAAAATACAAACCCAATTAAAAAATATAGCTACACCTGAATGAAAGTACAACAGAAAAATCAACATCTAGAAGATAGAAATAGCTCTAGGGACGTCCACCTCAGATCCTACCTGAAGGGTTGGTACAGATAGTGCATCTCCTGGATCGTCCACCATGGATCCTACCTGAAGGGTAGGTACAGATAGCCTCCTCAACACTCTCTTCCTCCAACCTCTTCTGAGTACCGTTTCGTCGTGATGTCCACCTACGGTTACCGACTAGTCGTGTGGTCCAACATTGGGTACCGTCCAATCCTCGCACACACAGTCTCTATCAGCTCTCTCTGTCGTCTGAATCCAAAACAATGAGGTTCAGGCATAGCCTATGCAGGGGTGAGTATACGATACTTAGTAGGGACCCCGAGACCCTCAAGGTATCACTAAATCCATCAAGGATAATAACAAATAATGTTCCCAACAGATAAACCTTACGTAGTTATAAGCCCATACTTATACCTTTGTTATCAAGTAACCCATCTTAGCCATAAGATAACACACAGATATGATGTCGACGAATAACCAGTACTTTAGTATATGCCCATACATACGTAAGTTATCATGTAACCCATCTCAATCAAGAGGAAAACACAAAAGTCATTGACTCAGATCAAACCAGGATTTTCAGAATTGAAACTGCAACTGCTGAAGTGCTCCATCTCTATCGACTAGAGTGATCCAGTCACGACTCTAAGGCACTGCTCACTAACCTAATATGGGTACACATCCTATCGAGTACCGTGGGTCAGCCACCCAAACACAGTAGTGCTCCCCACTGGGGTCTGCCACCCAAACACAACAGTGCACCCCCCTAATAGCCTACAGAGGCACTCCTCCTGTCGAGTACTGCGGGTCTGCCCCCCAATCATAGTAGTGCTCCCCGCCATGAGTCTGCCTCCTGAACACAGTAGGGCCCGCCACTAGACTATAAAAGTCACTCCGACTCGAATTGGACAGGCAGTCATCAGGTCTCAGCCAACTACACGGTGTTCGTACTCCGTACACTCATCTCCGGGAGGGTTCTCTCAATGAGCTACAGGTCGATACTCCAAGTATAAAAATGTCCCATGAAGAAGTATCTCAAAGCACCTCCCCATCGTAGGGGTCTCAATTCAACAGATGGTGCGTCAATCGGATGCCCAGTCTGTGGGTTAATAACCTTTTAGTCCCGGGGGCCCAGTTGGTTTCGTGTTCGAACCAACCTAGCCGTATCTCAACTATATCTCAACTCTACCCAGAACTCTCATAGGGTAAACTAATAGAGACTTTTTATCAATATGATTACCAATGATGTTGACGGTTTGTCAAATGGACGTCTGGTCTGAAAGTTATCGGCTTTTCCATTCCAGGGGCCCGGTTGGATTTAGGTTACAATCTAACCCATTCATACTCCAACAACATCCGAACCTTAGGTGATGTATGCCAGAAGATCTGTCCCATCAAGAGGAATCCTACAAAGTCGACGACATGTCAATCAGACGTCTGGAGCTCATTTTATAAGTGTTTCCGCTCCAAGGGCCCGGTTGGATTAATGTTCGATCCAACCCAGTCGTACTTCAAATGAAACCAGTTAACCAAAACGGTCACACAGTTGCCATACATACAAAATAACACATGAGATGGACTACCCATTGGTCAAAAATGGATAGCAGGTGAAAAATTTGCATTTCATCACATCATGCGTGAATCGGGCCTCATGGGGCCCACGCATCGACCTCGTCATAAATATCCAAAATCGGTTTTGAAACATCTGTCTAAATTCTAGGGTCGCAACGTCGCAAACGGTTCGTCATTCCGACACCGAATGAGAGAGATATGTCAGATACAAGATACAGTAATAATAATAATAATAATAATAATAATAATAATCGGTTTTTTGTGGGCCCGAGCAACGAACCAAAATTTAGTATTCAACATTATACTTGAATCGACCGTCTTAAAGACAGAGTCTCATCGCCACATACAGTGATTCAATCGAACACCGCAAGCATGAGTTGTGGCTGGTCAAAGATTTAATAATAATATTAAATCTATTATGTATGAGTGTTTCGGGTACCCGATCTAAAAACCCAAAAAATACATCCAATATTGGACCCATAAATTCTGTCTCGAAGTCTGGGTCACACTGCCACTAATGGTTCGTGAAACCGAGGTCGCACAAAGAAGATACCGTGAAAATGCCTTTTTCCTAATGAAAATAATAATAACATTATTATATTATTATTATTTTAAATTTAAATTAATCCCTCAACATATCACACACCAAATCCACAAATAAAATCCCTATTCAAATTTGTGTGCATCACCCATTCATCAGATTCCCTTTTTTATTATTTTAATTTATTTTCTTTAGACCTTTCCCTCTCTAATCTTCCATGTTCTTCTTCAATCTTATAACACTCCCACCCAAAGTAGCGCCTCCAAAATGTAACACTAGCGAATAGCTTATTTCACACTGGTTGATTCCACCGGAACCGCCACCGCTGACTCTGGCCTGCCACGCTGCTGCGTCTTCGGTCCGCTCGCTCACATCACTGCTCGTCGGGTACCGCCTCGCCGCCTCGCACCGGCCACACCAACTCTGCGGTCGTCCCTCACCGGTCTCGTACCCAACAGCCTGGAGACCTGCTGCACATTTGGACCACACTCCGCAGCCACTTCGGAGCCGCAACACACCACTAAACCGCCTCCGTGGAAAAAACTCGTCCACAGCCGTTCTGCTCAGAAAACGATATCCGAGCGTCGCACCTTCCTCTTTCCAAACTGAGTATGGAAACCATCGGGGCGAACTTCAATTTGTTTCCAAACCCCCGTCAAACAATATCACTTGGTCATTGATCATCAATATGTATATGAATGTGCGAGGGTTGGTTTCACATCAATTCGTTGTTGGGTTTTGATGAACCATCGACAACAACAAAATATGGCCATGAACGGAGGATGAACTAAGAGAAAATCATGATTAAAAAATTTGATGAATCACATGGGATATTATTCAGATTATCCCTGACTCATCATTGTTATAAGGATGAATGAATAACAATAATAATAAATAATTCTACCCATTGTTTTTTGATCCACAAATTAATTCATTTAATTCGCATTCATCATAAAAATTCAACCGGGTAAAGAATTCACAAAGATAAATCCAACATATAAATATACAAAAAAAATACTCCAACATTGTATCATTCATCATTCGTTGATGATACCACGATGGATGTTGAATTGTTGATGTTGTCGTAAGGTGAAAGGTGAAGATGACTGTGGTCGCTGGTGTTCGTCGTTTCCTCAAAGGCCTTCGATCCGGCTCGAGCGTCGTTCATTGGCGATCTGTCGGATGGAGAACCATTCTTCGCAAAGGGAAAAAGATTTTTACATTCCTCTAGAGGTTTTCCCCCTCAAGATTATGTGCCAGGTCCAAATCAAAAAAGCTTTCCCCCATTTAAAATAGTGCCAACCTACCCTTCATTAATTATATGAGTTAGAAAACTTAATTTGGGAGTGGAAGGTAGAAAGGTTTCTTAATTAATGAATAGCATACAACATAATTAAAGGGGTGATGGGTTTATGGGGTTTAAGGAATGTGAAGGGGTGGGGATCGTGTCGGCCCCACCTCACAAATATCCTAACAAGAGTAGTTAGGAACTAGTGGGTCCCACCCCAAATCCCACACTTACGATATAACCACATAGAAATAGTAAATAAAATTGTACTACAATTTTATTTACTTCACATTTAATCCTCAATTTTTATCAACTCCTCCCGAGAAAATGTTCTTTCGGAAAATGTCATCTTGACCAACTACCAGTGCTGCAGTTTCATTGGGGCCCTCGGATTTCAGTTCCGAGCACCGGTTCAAAAGATAGAATAACTCGCTCGTTCGTTCACAGAAAGTACCTGAGCTAATCTTCAGAAATTGATTCCGGGAACACCGGGCCTCGGAATTAGGTGCTGTAAAAAACTGCATACTCATAAAATCCCAAATAATTTATGAAATACTTTTCCATGAAATTTATGTGTTTTATATATCATTATCTATTCAAATCACTTTGAGGGGGCGATAGTCCGCACTACCTAAAATAAAATTATCCTGTTTACCCATAATGGAAACCATAAAGCTATGAAATAAACGAAAAATATAGAATAAAAAGAAAAACATAAACAAAATATATATCATATATAAATATAGTTACATCATAATGGCCACCATGAGAGGTGTTAAAAGAATATTGAACAATCATCCTTTCTTGCGGCAGTAATTCGCCACCCACAGAAACATAATGTTCTTTAACCATTAGACGAAGGTATGTGTATGTTTAAATAAAATCCTTCTCATAAAAACATCATAGTATATTAAATATACGAGTTTTGTTTCAAAAGAAAGTAATAAAAAGAGTTTAAGGGTTTGGAGATGCAAAATAAAACAAAATAACATAAGAGAGGACATTACCTTAAAATCGGGTAACTATTTTTGATTTGACCCAAGGCTTCCTTGGGAAGACTTTTTCCCAAAGTGAGGTTTCTAGGAGTAAGAGAGGGAAGTTGAGAGAGTATTTGGGTAGATTTTTGCAGAGATACATGACATTGATGGTGTGAATAATGTGGTAGAGGTGGGGGATTTTATAAGAGGAGAGGAGGGGCACTATTTGAAAGTCTTGAAATGTTAAAATATTATGAAGTTATTTTCGAATTAAAAAGTTCCCAAAATTATTTATTTCGAGGATAAGTTGATAAGGGTTCGAAATATACTCATAGAAAAGGTTTTTATCTAGTGTAAGTCCTAGATTTTATATTATCTATATATTTTATTTAAATCGTTAATTAATGAGGTAATCACTGCATCATCATGGTATCATAAAAAAATTAATTTATCTAATGTCTAAAAATTATAAAAAAATATCATTATGTAGGAAATATTTTTATCCTTCCAATGAATATTTATAGTCGAAAATTTAACTTATATAACCCCACGTAATAATTGTCTTAGTAAAACAACACATGTTGGTGACAATTTTATTTTTACATTAAATAAAAAGTTATTAATGTCATTTTCTTACCCATGTGGTTCCATGGGGTCCCCAAGTAGACCCATTGATTTTATTGGTCTTCCATGACTCCTACAATAAGGGTAGGACTAGTGTAATGTAATTTCATATTATTATTAAATTATATTTACCTTAAATTACAATAATTACCTTTAATCGCGATTAATAAAATTTAAAGTTACTATTCATCAAAAAAAAATAAACCCATTGAACCAAATTTTACATCCTAATGGCAACCATGTATTTTGGATTTTTGAAAATCAAATCAGAGATGTGGTAAAGTTTTATTTAAACAAAAAAATCAGTTTTTTAACTACAACTTAGTGGTTTCACTATTCATCAAAAATTTAAGTTTTTTAGAAAAATACCAAAAATTTACCATAAGATAAATTTGATATTCCGAATTCAAAAATGATGTCTATATTAAAAAATTCAAAACATATAAGTTGAATTAATTAATTTAATAATTAATTCCTGTTGTCAAAATAAATAGCGTGTTTTTAAGAAACAATATCAATCCAAAGATTGGCAATTGTTTGTGTCAAATTTTAAAATGAAATTTATTCTAATGACCACCATTGGATAAAATGCTTAAAATATATTCTAATTATAATTTAAAACCACTCAATAGTATAATTTATCATTATAAATTATTTTTATTAGAATGGTTTTTTTATGTATTATTTTACTACTCATAGAAAATTGGAAGTTCTTAGAAAATTACAAAAAATTCAACATAGGATAATTTTGATATTCCGAATACAAAAATGAAGTCCATTATGAATTATAAAATTAATATAATTTCACGGTGATTATTACTATTCATAACAGCTACATTGATTGGTCGCGGTGTGTTAGAATCTCTATGTTGCGTATAATGCATGCTCTTTTATTGTTGAAAGTGAAATGTACCTTGAAAGCTTGGGGTGTTACATTTTCCCCTCCTTCAAATAATTTATTCCTTGAAATTTCTAGAAAACTACCACATCAAAAGACTTGGGTGATTCTTTATCATAAGTTCCTCATGTTCCAATGTTGCCTCTTCAATCTTATGGTTTCTCCATAAAACATTTACCAGATGAGTCGTTCTGTTTCTCAACACCTGTTCTCTTGTATCAAGGATCATGACGAGCTCTTCACAATATGACATATCAGGTTCCAATTCTAATTCAACATAGGTGAGTACATGCATTGGGTCAGGCATGTATTTTCTCAACAGTTATACATGGAGCACATCGTGAAAATTGTAGAGACATGGCGTCATTTCCAAATGCTAAGCTACATCCCCAATTCATTCAAGAATTTCGAAGGGTTTGATGTACCTGGGGATTAATTTACCGTTCTTAATGAAATGTAAAACTCCCTTCCATGGAGATACCTTCATGAAAACATAATCTCATACCTAAAATTCCAAATCCTTCCTTCGATTATCAACATAGCTCTTCTGCCTACTTTGAGCTGCTTTGAAGTGGTTTGGGATTACCTTTACCTTTTCAATCATTTTCTCCACGAGTTCTGGGCCTATAAGTTTTCTTTCACCAATTTCATCCCACAGGTTGGTGTGTGACATCTCTTTTCGTATAATGCTTCATATGGTGCCATCTGAATACTTGAATGTTAGCTATTGTTATAGGAAAATTCTACCAGAGCTAAATATTATTCCCACATACCCTGAAAGACAAGTTAGCATGATCTCAACATGTCTTATAAGGTTTGAATAGTACGTTCTGATTGTCTATTTGTTTGATGGTGGTAAGCAGTGCTCAAACGATGTTTAGAATCCATGGCCTTCGAATGTCTTTTCCAGAATCTTGATGTAAAATAGGTATCACGATCTGAGACAATCAATAGGGGTACTCCCCGAAGTCTCACAACTTTATTAATATATAGTCTTTCAAGACGTTCATGTGGTATATATTATCTTATAAAAAGAAAATGTGGTGACTTGGTGAGATGATCAACAATGAACCATATTGCGTTATTCATTCTAGGAGTCTTTGGTGGTCCCATGACAATGTCTATCGTAAATTATCCCATTTCCAATCAGTTTTGGGATGAGGTTGAAATACTCCAACAGGATGTTGCCTTCCATCTTTCACAAGTTGACAAACCATACATCTTGACACAAAATCAGTAATCTCCCTATTTATGTTGTGCCACCAAAAATGTCCCATTAGGTATCTATACTTTTTGGTGCTCCCAGGTTGTATAGAGAAATTGGAACTATGAGCATCATCTAATAATTCCCTCTTTAAATCATGTATATTGGGAACATAGAGTCTCCTCCCAAATTTCTAAATTCCATCTTCATACATAATGTCACTCAATCACTGATCATTCACATCATTAATCTTCTTTTTCAACTCTTCATCATCATCCTGAGAACACTTTATCATTTCTAGTAAGGATGGATCGACAACCATTTGAATTTTTTTTGATGTTTAACCTTCCATGGTGATTCCCATATCCATCTTTACTAGATACATGAAAATAGTATCCCATTCGACTCTCATCATGTTCAGAACCCCATGATCTTTTATACTCAAAGCATCTTCAACCTTATTTGCCTTCCCCGGGTGGTAGAGTGTCGTGCAATCATTATCCTTGTGTAGTTCAATCCATCGCCTTTGCCTCACGTTGAGTTCTTTTTGTGAGAAAATATACTTCAAACTCTTGTGATCGGTATATATCTCACATTTTTCAACATAGAGATAATGTCTCCATATCTTCATGTAAATGATTACAGTAGCTAACTCGAGATCATGAGTAGGATAGTTATGCTCATGGATTTTTAGCTATCGTGATTCATAGGAAATAACCCTATCATTCTGCATAAGGACACAACCAATTCCTTTCATTGATGCATCACTATAAATAACTAACCAATCGTTCCCTGATGGTGGAGTCAATATAGGAACAATGACTAATCTTCTGTTAAGTTCTACAAAAAACTCTTCACAATATTTTGTCCAGAGAAATTTAACCCCTTTACATGTGAGCTTCGTTAATGGGATTCCCAATCGGGAAAAATTATGAACAAAACATCGATATTAACCTACCAAACCAATAAAAATGCATACCTCAGTTATACACATCGGTGCTGGAAATTCTTGGATAGACTTGGTCATAGAAGGATCAACAGATATTTCATACATAGAAACAATATATCCATGAAATGGAATCTCCTGAAGCCACAATTCACACTTGCTAAACATCCAATTTAATTCATGTCTTCTAAGAGTCTTTAGGATAACCTGCAAGTGATTTTAATGATCTTCACAGATTTTGGAGTATACCAAGATATCATCAATAAATACCACCAAAAAATAATCAAGATATTCCTTGAAAACTATATTAATTAGATCCATGTATATAGAGGGTGCATTAGTCAATCCAAATGGAATTACTGTAAACTCGTGATTCTCGTACCTTGTTCGAAAAGCTGTCTTCAGATTGTCTTCCTTCTAAACACATAACTTATGGTATCCAGATCGATGGTCAATCTTTGAAAAGTCTTGATCTCCATGAAGTTGGTCAAATAAATAATCAATGAGAGTTAGGGGATACTTGTTCTTTATTATTATAGCATTGAAATCCCTGTATTCAATGCACAACCTCATGGATCTATCTTTCTTCTTAAAAAAGTACAGGGGCTCCACATGGAGAAACACTAGGTTGAATAAATACCTTATTACTCAATTCCTCTAGTTGTTTCGTTAGTTCAGTTAATTCCACAGTGGCCATTCTATAAAGGGTCTTCGATATAGTCCTTGATCCAAGAATTAAATCAATGGAAAACTCAACTTATCATTCTGGAGGTTGTCCGGGTAAATCTTCGGGAAACACATCTACATATTCTATTACAATAGTTACATCCTCTATTTGAAAATTTATTTCCTCACCCTCAGTCAATTCATTCTCTTCCTCCCCAATAATTGGTTTTAGTTGAGCTAATGGGGGTGAATCTAAATAATAATTAGTTGGTAACGATTCTTCTCTAAAGATAAGTTGTTCCATATCATCATCATTAACAATCGTAACCTCATTCTTCTTATAATAAATCTTCCCATCATAGTCCAAAATCCAATCCATACTGAGGATTATATCAAACTCAATCATAGGTAAGACAATGAGATCAGCATATAAAGAACATTTATGTGCTCTAATAGGGGTTGATTCACAAAATTTTGTTGCAATGATACTTCCCTTAGGAGTTTTGACTAACAACACTATTTTTAAATCAAATTGGAAATATCGAATTTTCATAGAAAACTAAGAAGATATGAAACAATGTGATGATCCAGAATCAAATAATGCATTTTCTAAACTAGATGAAACCATTAAATTGCCTGCCACCGCATCTTTCGGAGCATCAACCTCCGTAGTAGTGATAACATAAGATTGGACTTGATCCCATGGCCTCTTCTAAGGTAAGTTCCCATGAAAATTAGGACATTAATTTGCATACTATCCCATATCTCAACTATTATATCATTTCACATTGACAACAACTCTCTTTCCCTTGCAATCATGAGCTTGGTGGACTTTTTCACCACACTTGAAACATACTCCCATTCCCTTCAAGCAAGTACCGGGGTGTTTCTTCCCACATTTACTACAGGAATGCTATTCAAAATTTCCCTTCTTCCCCTTATTTCCATTTCCATATTGATAAAATGATCTCTTCTTCTCGTCCTTTGCTTTAAAGTCATAAGACAAAGAGAATTACTTTTCCGTCTTGAATTCACATGAGACAATATCTTCATAGACGAGAAGGTTTGTGAGAATAATTCTCAACAGAGAAATAGTTTTAACCCATCAAAGAAATGATCAATCTTACTAATTGGGTTACGTATATAATCTTTAGCATACCTCGCTAACCTTGTAAAGTTATCCTCATACATTGCGACATTCTCATTCTCCTTTTGTCTCAGACTCAGAAATTTCCTTTCCATTTTTACTCGATGGTCACGAGGAATGTATTTTTCTAAGAAAATTCATTTGAACACTCTAAATTCCATACTTGATACTTCCTAATCTTCCTTTATATTTTGAATCAATGACCACCATTGATCAGCATCTTCAGTGAGGTGGTAAACATCCATGATAACCTTTTCTTTTTCACTACCCCCCAAGGCATGTAATATTTTCTCTAAGGAATTTATCCATTGCTCATCTACTAAGGGATTTGTACTCTCATTTAATGTTGGTGGTTGTTTCCTCACTAAGCAGTCTAACATTGATCATCCACGTTGCAAATCAGGGTGCTCCATTCGAGTAAGGTTATTATTCAGAACCTGAGTGAGTTGTCGCAGTATCGTGATAAGTTGATCAGCACTAGTTGTATCACCAGCTCCACTATACTTAACTTGATCAGGAGGGAAATCCCTACATGGAGTACTTTCATTCATACGGTTTACATTCTTTCCACTAGGCGCCATTTCTAAACAATGGAATAAAATAGATTAGATTATGAATCAAAATACATAATAACTAATTTGGAAAACACTTAAGATAAATTGACCTATTTATGGATATAATCCATAATCATAAAAAAAATTCTTTGAGGAAGTATATACTCATAAACCCTTCATAGTGGTTTGTAATGAAGTTGAGAATTATCCTAAGAATATCCCCTAGGAGTGTCGTAACCAAAAGTGTAGAAAGACCCATTTCCATGCACCAGTTCCCGTTCGAGTCTAGATCAATGCGGTGTTTTTGGGTTTTACCCCTAGGTATATCTGTGCCAGAGCCGCCTCTACCTGCTCATATCCAGACATATATGTATTGCTCAGAAAACTAAAAAAATCTCTATAATACCAAAATTCAAGAAAGTCCTTCTATACTAATCCTCAAAGACTATCTTAGGGATATGTGATCTAATCAGAGTTTATCTAAATCTAGCTTCCAAGGTTAGTAATAAACTACCTCTGATACCAACTGTAACTCCCTGACCCCAGTTACCTAGATTCGGTGCATTATTATTTAACATTGGCATGATCACAAAAGATCAAGTCTCGAAATACTGATTAGTTCAGGAGCCTTTGAAATGGTAGATACATTCATAAATGTTTCATTACAACATAAAGTGAAAAACTACAATTACATGGTTTCCATAGTCCAAACTAATATCCCCGTACTACGATCCCTAACAGTCATTCATAAAATACTTCTTCACATCCTAGAAATATTGAAATATTGAAGGGGTGAGATGAGATGCTCAGTAACGATAACAATATATGGGAAACATTCATAAATAAACATAAACATTTATTCAATTTATAACTGAAACAAAATCCTTTTAAACATGAACTACATCATTATACGGCAAAATAAAATGAAATAAAGCCATTAACTTATTCACATGGATATTATACTAGTCGAATAATCACATGAAATATCAATAACCACATTCATAATGATGGAATTCATAATGCCAGACAATCATAACCACATAGCCAAGGCCTCGTGCCAAGACGAAAAATAAGATTTTGTCAAGTCCTCGTGCCAAGACACTAGTTTTCTAATTATACCTACTATGCATCGAGGATCTATAGTGGGATCCACCCATCACTTATTATTTCCAATGCATTCCTAATATGAAAAGGATTAAACATATCATAAACCATAACATAATCGTATCACATAAAACATTAATAAAGGAGTAATAACATTTCCACATTTCAATCACAAGATATCAATACAAAACAATGATATAATAAAAACATTATCAAAACCACATTCAATACCAAAATAAAAAAAGAGTAAAGCATTGTATTTACTTTTCATTTAAAAAATGTTATGGCTTGTAGAGGAAGACAGACCTCAAATAATGGTCACGGCGGTGGAGAAGTCGTTGTCACCGCATACGTAAGACAAAACATTCCTTTTTTCGTTTAGTAAAAATCCTTCATATAAAAATATTCCTTTTGAATAAAAGTAAAGTCAAATGGTTTTATACAACGTATAAAGGAATGTTGTGTATAAAACAAAATAAGCCTCAACGAAAGGAAACTGAGACGAAGTCTCTTACCTCATGTTCGACTTGGCTCGACCGTTATTTAACCTCCTGAATAATAAACTGGAGTTAATTTCTAATTTCATAAGAACCTTTTTCAATTTAATTATTCCTTTTATATCACTTATTACCATGATATAAACATTATGTAATTATTTAAGCTAATAACGGTCGTTTTTTTGATCATTTGTACTTGAGTCAAAAATAAACATTTTATAATTACAAGTTGTACAAGTGGTAAAATATCATTTATATCCAGAATTATATTCATGATGTAGATATAATATATATAATATATATATATAGTATATATATTAATTTATAATATTACATAACATTTAGGTGTAAGAAATGAAATGCACCGTTCATGGAGACGGTAAGTCGTATGTACGCATAAACGCTACTTTCATTAATATTTCGTATCTAATGGAGTGGGCTCATAATGATATAAATGTGTATTATAATTCCAGTATAATATCATATATATAATATCATTTAATCTATCCATTACATGTCCCACATATGGAATTAACGATTCAAATCACTTTGAGGGGGAGGTAGTCCGCACTTCCTAAAATGAAATTATTGCGTTTACACATAATGGAATCCATAAAGGTACGAAATAAATGAAAAATACAGAATAATAAGAAAAACATATACATAATATATATCATTAATAAATATGGTGAAATATTAATGGCCATAATGAGAGGTGTTAAAAGAAGATTGAACAATCATCGTTTCGTGAGGCAGTAATTTTCCACCCACAGAAACCGTATGCTCTTTAACCAATTGATAAAGGTACCTGTAAGTGTAAATACAATCTAACTCATAAAAACATCCTAGTAAATTTAAGATATAGGTTTTGTTACAAGAGAAAGGAATAAAAAATAGTTTAAGGGGTTGGAGAAGAAAAATAAAACACAACAACATAAGAGAATACATTACCTGAAAAACAGGTAACTCTTTTTTATTAGAGATAAACGATTCCTTGGGAAGAATTATGCCCAAATTGTGGATTCTAGGAGTAATATAGGGAATTTGAGAGATTATTTGGGCAGAGGTTGGACTAGCCAAATGACTTCGATGGTGTGAATAATTTTGTAGAGGTGGGGGCCTTTTATAAGAGGAGAGGAGGGGCACTCTTGGAAAGTATGGTAATGTTACATTATTATGAAGTTCTATTCAGATTAAAAATGTCCCACAAGTATATATTTCGAGTATAAGGTGATAAGGGATCTAAATATTTTCATCCAATAGGTTTTTGACTATTTTATCTTAGATTTTACTTTATCATTTCATTTTAATTAAATCGTTAATTAATGAGGTAATTAATGCATCATCATGGTGTCATAAAATATAATTTATTTAATGTCTAAAAATTATAAAAAAATATCATGATGTAGGAATTATTTTTAAATTTCAAATTAATATTAATAGTTGAAAAGTTATCTTATATAACCCCATGTAATAATTGTTTTAGTAAAACCACACATGACTGTGACAATTTTATTTTTACATTAAATAAAAAGTTATTAATGTCATTTTCTTACCCTTGTGGCTCCATGGGGTCCCCAAGTTGACCCATTGATTGTATTGGTAAGCCATGACTCCTCCAATAATGGTAGGACAAGTGTAAAGTAATTTCATATTATTATAACATTATATTTACCTTAAATAACACTAATTACCTTTAATCATGATTGATAAAACATAAAAGTTACTATTCACCAAAAAATTATTTTATTCCCATTGAACCACATTTTACTTCATAGTGACAACCATGTATGTCAGATTTTTGAAAATCAAATCAAAAAAGTGGTAATGTTTAATTTTAACAAAAAATCAGTTTTTTAACTACCACTTAGTGGTTTCACTATTCATCAAAAATTGAAGTTTTTCAGAAAAATACCAAAAATTCTCCCTAAGCTATATTTAAAATTACGAATTCAAAAATGATGTATATTTTAAAAAATAAAAAACATTTATGTTTAATTAATTAATTTAATAATTAATTCCCGTTGTCAAAACAAATAGCATGTTTTTAAGAAACAATATCAATCAAAAGATTGACAATTGTTTGTGTCCAATTTTAATGTGAAATTAATTCTAATGACCACCAATGGATAAAATGGTAAAAATATATTCTAATTATACTTTAAAACCACTCAATAGTATAATTTTCCACCATAAATTATTTTGATTAAAAAGGTTGTTTTTAAGTATTATTTTACTATTCAAAAAAATTGAAAATTTTCAGAAAATTACCAAATATTCAATATAAGATAATTTTGATATTCCCAAAAAAAATTGAAGTACATTATGAATTATAAAATTAATATAATTTCAAAAGGTGGTTATTTCTATTCATGATAGATACTTTGATTGGTCGCGGTTTGTTAGAATTGTGACGTTGCATACAATGCATTCTCTTGTATTAGTGAAAGAGAAGAGTACTGTGAAAGCTTTGGGTGTTACAAAAGTCACTAGTGGTTAGTATATACACTATGCAGAAAAATTAATTAGTGTATAAACCGTCTTCCCCAAAAAAAGTGATACAAAAATCTACCATATAAATATATGTTTGTTATAAATATACCATTTAATCATAATCACATATATATATATATATATTAACATATATTATTTAATTTTGACTTTTATATTACCCTCTTTTTGAAAATTCAATGTTAATGTTCTGTTTTGGGTAATAACCGCACTGTTTTCCGTACATGTTTTGGGTTCTTATTATTGGTCCCCAAAATTAGATCATTATTTCATCATATATAGAATTTTAACCATGATATATATATCACATATATATATATATTAATTATATATTTATTCATGGTGATTAAAAAATATAGAGAAAGAAAATAAAATACATTGTTCATGGAGACAGTAGGTTGGACGTACCCATGAACAATGATTTCAATTTAATTTGAAGTGAATAGAGATAAAAATATGGTATATTATAATTATAGATTATTTTTTTCATATATATAATATATTTTCATAAAATTTATCATTTATTCTACCAATGTGAAATATAGATGATGAAAATTACATTGCATAGTGGAGATGATAATCCATTTGTATACACGAGAAACGTTTCCATTTCCTAAAACATAGGTTGTAAAAATATAGATTTGATATTATCATTCATGAATTATAATAATGACATAAATATCATATTTAAATATTAAACCCCCTATAATTCCCACTCATATAATATGGTGGTGGAAAATTAATTGTATTGCTATGTGGAGATGGAAAGTCGTATATACGCACAAGCGATACTTTCAATTATTGTTCAATGGGGAATTAAATGTATCATGATGTGTTCATAATAATAATAATATTTACACATATTTTTAATGGTGAAGTTATTACTATATTATATATGTCATATATTTTATATAGGTATAGAAGAGTAGAAATGGTGAGTGATTAGTTAGTGCGATTACTTCTACATGGAAATAGCTCCTTTAGATATCATCTAAAGGACTGTATATTTGATATTTGGGTTGAAAATAACCTCTATATTATCGTAAGGGAAGTAGATAATATAATTTTTCAGATATTGGTCAATCTAAAACGATCAAATCGTTGAAATGCAATGAGGGAGGAGGCGTCCTTTAATAATTTAGGAGAGGGGAACTTTTAGAATTTTTCAAAAGATTAACTTATAATAAATTAATTATGAATCCAAATATATAAAAATGATAATTAATTAAAAGATAAGGTTAAATATTCCATAATACCAAAAACCAATAGGTTTATTAAATTTTTTCGTAATTTTAATCCTTTTCATTTTTATTATTCCATTGTATATATATTTAAATTTTAATTATAATAACAACATTTTAAAGATTAAAATGTGGATATTTTTACTTATAATGGATCAATAAATCATTTAATGGACAATTTAAGATATTTTTTTACCATAATTTATCACTTATGTCATTATTTATGATTCAAATTATTTCTAACTAATTTAATAAAAAAACCTTTCATAAAATATCATTGGTGTCAATTTTGACACTATTCATTAGGTTGATTTTACAAAAATAAATCCAGTAAGATAACATCAAATAAAAGGATTTAATACACTCATAATATGTCATATTCTATTGTAAAAAGTTTTTATTACCTTAATAAATCCATATTATATTTATTTTAATATTTCTAATATCATCAAACCGATTATTTCATTAATTGAATAATTATTGATTCATTTTTGAGCCATTATTTATGATATTTATTCCTTCATAAAAAATTTAATAGAAATTACAGGATATATTTAAAACTCATATATTTTAATATAATATACATATCTTATCATATCTTTTATTTGAGAAAATATTAAGGAAATATTATTCTTAATAAAAGTAAGAGTGTGACATTTTTTCACTCTATTTGATTATAACAATATCAATCTCATTTTCATGTACAATTTTTAATTAAATTATTCAATTTCAATACATATGTGTTACGGGTCAAATTAAATAATTCTAAAATCATTTGGGAATGTGTTGTGGAATTATTATAACATTTACAATATTATATTCACCCTCAACTTACCTGATATACGAATAGCCGTGGATTTTTTTTTGCTAAAGTAAAAAATTAATTGTGTATAAAAAGGGGTATACCAATTGAATATATAAATTATTATTTAAAATATTGAATACATTATTCATAATTGAAATATAATAATTTTAAAAAATTAGTTGAATATGAATCTCATTGATGGATTGAGAAAATTATTTGTTAAAGTAAAATTTTCCAAAATATTGATATGTTTTTATATCAAAAATCAATTTAAAATTGATTCCCATGACCTTAATATGATTAAATTATTCTAATAATATCTTATTATACATTATTATCAATAAAAACATAATTTATCTCATTAAATAAATTATATCAAAAACATTGTTCAATTAAAAATCAGTATCACATTCACTATTATTCATAACATTAATCATATTTGAAAAATCTCAAAATATCACAAAAAATAAATTTTGATATCATTATTTCAAATAATAAATTTTTTTTTTCAAATATATTTTATTAATCTATGAAAACAATATTTAAAACATGTCTTCCATCAAATGGCAACAATATTTCCTTTTTATAAAGCAACTTTTTCTATTAGAAAAAATGGATTTCTTCTTATATAATTTCTAGAAAACACATATGAATAATGTTACACATTATATTAAAATATATATATATATATTATTCATTAATATAATAAAATAATATTAATTTACTTTTATTTTTTGGTATAAATCCAAATGTGTACATTTAAATAGTTTTTAAGAAAACAGTTTTTACTTTTTTTTATGTGTTTTACATGTGTAAACCAAATATTTATACATTAGTTAATCATGTTAATATCATCCATAGATATATCTAGGATATAATTTCATTTATTTTTTAATTAAAATAATAAAACTATGTTTCATAGTAACTCAGTGTTGCGTGCAACACAAGCTTAAACTGATGTTCCATGTCATGTAAGATTAAATTAGTGTAGTGTATAACACAACAAATAAAAGAATTTTAATTAATTATAAAATGGTTTATAAAAATATGAGGTTTTACATATCATCTCTCTTTAACTTTAATTTATGATATCTACATAGAACATCACTCATTAAGAATTATTGTGTCTAATGTAATTGATTGAGTATGTCATCAATATAGGGTAGATAAAACATGTTCATGGCCATGATCCTGATAAGTTCATGATAATAAAAATACAAACTCATTAAAATGTATTTATTATTAACAAATATAATAGTTAAACATCATAGTAACACACCTGGGATTACAAAACACTTATCAATGTAAAACATTGTGATTATACTATGAATTTAACTATTGAATAAATTTAACATGTTCAATAGATTTTGATTCCTAAAATTCTAAACAAACTAGAATACTACATTATTAAATATCCATTAAGAAAATTATAATATATTTAGAGAATAAATTAATAAATATTTAAATCCTCATATATAATATAATTGATTTTAAGGAAACTGTTTTTATAAATTTATTTTTTAAAAAACAACTAAAAATGTATGAAATTATATAAATCAAATTTATTTATAAAAATCAAGGAATGAATATTAAAATCAATTATTATCATTCAAGTAATAATTGATTAATTTTAAAGATCCCTAAATTTAATATTGATAACTAAAAATAATTTTCCTTAAAAACATTTTTATTAATATATATTATATATGTTTTATTTAAAGAGAATATTTCTAAAATATATAAATTGTGTTTTATAAAATAATTTTTTACATTAATCATTTCAAAAGATTATTTGATTAAAATTGTGAGTTTTTTGTATAGACGATGATTTTCATGTGAGAACTAAAATTACATTTATATGAAATATAATATATATTATGACATCATTATAATTTGGACAGGATTTGAAAATATATAAAAATATTATCTCAAATAAAAATTAATTTATGTTGTAAAATATTCATTTTAAAATTAACATATTCGATTTATAAATCCCATATTGACGTTTTTTAACCTATGTTATTATGTTCTAATAAAAAAAATTATTTGGTCTATTTTTATTAATTTGGAATTCCGAATTATAAATTTGATTTGGTCTTACATTTAATTTAAAAACCTCTTTATGTTTCATCTTAAACCAATAAATTTAATAATTATCAGTACAATACTTGATTTTTTTAATCATACAATGCATTTTTTTTCAAAAACTAGTCTTCTTGCAATAAGGAATCTTTCAAAAAATTAATTTTAATATCTATAAATGGAATCTATTAGAATGGTTTTTAATTTTCCAATAATGATTTTAAAAATAGTAAATAGGATGAGTTCCATTTTTTATAAAAATAATTTACCAAGGTGAATAAATAAGTTACTGTGGTAAAAGAATATTATGGTGAAAAGTTAAAGTAAGGTGGAATGACCTTAAATATTTAAAATATTATCAATTATATTTTTTGGATGATAGGTGGAATAACTTAAAATTTCTCCCTCTCCATTGTTTTCAGTTATTAGATCTAAATTCCCTTGATTGTGACATGCTTTTAATATATTATAAAGCTTGTTTACAAAAATGACACACCTCACTCTTATAAATGGTTCCCTTTTCCACCCACTCACCCTCATATTTAATGCCTATTAGCATGAAAAAATTATACTAAAACCCCTTTATTAATCTATTTACCACGTTACGTAGATATTTTTCTCCTAAAATAACAATCTAAGAAACTTGTAGTAGTTGTCTCGAAGATTAAGTAATTTAGAGTATTTATAACCAAGTATTAATCCAAGGTAAGAGTTTCTCATATCCATTTTATTTCATTAAGAAATATACCATGTTCAAAAAAAATTCAATTTTGTGTGGTATATAATTCTTATTGAAGTGTTTCATTGTAAATTTCATGAAATTTAAGTGATTTATAAGTTCTTATCAATTTTTATCCATCAAAAAATTTTGATTCAAATGTCACCAAATACGTATGTTTGTTTATCTAAATTTAACCTAACTGAGACATGTTTCATATCATGAATTATATTAATTTATATGGCTTATATAATATATGTTTAATAGAAATTTTTATGACACTCATTATACTCATGTTATTTTATTTTTATTCATAAGTTCTATATTTCACTAAGTTTATTTTAAAATCTATAAGAGTTTTTATTTTAAATAATTTATTTAAATGTTTTAATGTCCACTCTAATATATTTACTTCATATACATTTACCATGTATTTTTAATGAATTTTATTCAATATATTTATATTAGTTTTAATATTTAATTTCATGTATATTTGAATATCATCACACGGGGTCAAAAAGAATTATGCTTCATATTTTCTTGCAGACAATTTTTAACATTGTTTTTAATGGTTTAAATGGATTTTTTTTATATTTACAAATTGGATAAATTTTTAAATTATCATAAAAATTCATGACTATTAATATCCCCTTCCATGTTTCTGTGGGTTTTCAAATAAATTCATATTCCCTTTTTTGTGATTTTATTATGTATAAAAGATTCAAAAAGAGAACAATATTTGTTATTATTTATCAAAGAATATTTATAATGGTTTGGTGAGAAGTATTTATATCAGAATAATTTTAAATTGTTAGGATTCACTTGGTAAATTATCTAATTTAATAAAATCTACATTCTTTCTATTTATATAATGTTATAATGTTAATGATGAATTATCTCATACACTATTCCTTTCTCATAGGTTAATTAAGCTATGTTGGAATAATAAATTCTTTTCTTAAAGAACACATAAGTATGTTTTATCATCATAAAATAGTTGAGGTACTACTAATCACTATAATTCATGGGTTAATGTTTTATGTATCATATGATAAAAATATTTATTCATAGGAATTTTTGTTATATTCACTGCATGATGTGTACGAATTGTTCTTATTTTCACCACATGGTTTGTGGAAATTATTATTATGTTCACAATGCGAAGTATAAACATTGGTTTTAGGCTCAAGAATTTATAAAAGGACTTTTTTGTAGTAAATAATTTCTATAATTTTTCAATTTCCTTGTTTATGTTTATACCGCAATCTAATTTTCTGTTTCCATGGATTATAATATTTATCACATCTTCCCATGCATTTTTATGTTTTATTCTCCCATGATGGACATTTTATGATTCTATAAATTCATGCAATGATTTATGAAATTATACCTTTTATTATGCTTATATTTTTCTATTTAATGATTCTTTCAATCACACATTTCTCCATGGACCATGTTATATCCCAATGACTTAGTCATATCTTTTATGGATCATTGATATTTTTCAATTACTGAGAATTTTTTCCCACAAATTTTGTTTTATACATCAATAAGAAATTATATACAGGATATCCAAACATTCCTGTTTATGCAATGTTTATGATGTATTTGGTGATGAAGAATACGAATATGGAAGAATTAGCTTCCATTCCACTGACATTTGAATGGTTAGCTATAGTTTTAAGCATCCAACTGAAGAAACAAATGGGATCTGGGTGTTTTTTCCATTCCAATTACCTTTGGTACTAATGATTTTGGTAAATATTTTTGTGATTGAAGTTATAGTGTAAATATCATTTCATATTTAACATTCAAGATACTAGGATTGAATTAGGTTCAACGAAATCATGTTATGCTATAACTACATGTTACAACAATGAGACATTCACGAGGGCTACATGAATTTGTCATTGTCAAAGTAGATGTGTTCTATTTTCCAGTTCATTTTTTGGTGATGGATGTGGATGATGAGAAGCATTAAATAATATCTGAAAGACCATTAGAATGAATAGGATGGGAACTAATTGACCTTCATAATGGATATCATAGTTTGAGAGTTGGAGGATCATAAGAAATGTTCAATTTTTACTGAGTGATGCAAAATCTTGAAGAACCAGTTGATGAATTTTCAAGAGATTATTTGATGAAAGAAGAGGATGTTGTTGTCCACGGAATGGGAGGTTATGTTGTTATCGTGGATACTAGAGAAGGAAGTAAGAACATGTTGAATAATGATGCGATGTTTTTGTAAAAAGATAAAGACAATGAAATAAGATTCATTCATGATGAATTCAAAGAAGGAGAATATGTTTGGAATATTAGTGAAGTGTCATTCGGTTATTCATGATGGGTAAATACCCACTGTATTGGGAATATGGATATAGAAAGGGTGTTATATAATGAGAGGGTAAGGTTATATTTAGAAAAAGGGTGAGGTCAAATATACACTGAGGAATCAAGGCTTTGAATTTTCATAGATTCAAATTAGGTTACCCCTTTCATATTGTCACTCACCTGAGAAGAATATGTACTATTGATCCAATAATGGTCAAAAAAAGAGAATTCTGGTGGAAACATAAGTTTTTTTAATATTTTTCATTACTTTATTATTCTTTTATGAAAAATTTCTCACCCCAAAACATTTTTTCCAATTTCATTGTTATGGAATGTGTTTTCACTTGTTTTTTTATATTTACAACACCATGAATTCTAGAAGGAGGAAAAAACAAGAAGAAAGAGAAGAAACTACATATACTTTACACATCATGTTGTGCACTTATATATCATGGATTTATTTAGGAAGAACCAAGATGTCCCAAGTTTGAAGCATCAATTGGAAGGTGAGTAATAGTTTTAATTCGAAATTGTTTTACTGTATTTCCACCATTTTAATTGTTTTAAAGCTTTAATTGAAAATTTTATTCCATACTTTTGATTCATTCATTACTCAAATGATCTAGGATACATAAATCTAATTTGGACAATTATCATTCAATTTATTAAAATTTCATTGTCATTAAATATGAATGATAAAATATTGAAAAGAATTAGTAGAGACATGAATGTTGATTATGGTTTGAAAAATCATGATTTGAGGAGAATGTTAATCATTGTAGTTTAATTTTTTCCAATATTTTACCATGTTTTGATTTTATGAGATTTTCATAAATTGATTAAACGTTTCGTATTCATTTCCATGATTAATTGAACCAACCATTAATTTCATCCATGAAACATCCACTGAGCCAATATTTTCCATTCTTCCAATTGAATATTTCTGGAGAAACTTAAGAGTGATTTCATCTAGAACATTCATTGAATCTTATAAATGTTTTGACTAAAAATAACCCCATTTAAAATTATTGACCCCATAATTTTTTTCAACCCTTATCTTAAGACCCACCTTGCATTAATTAATTTTTAAGCACATAGAATCCGTGAATTTTTTTATAAAACGAGCCATGTTACAAGCCTATCATTTCAATTCCTACCTTCCTCTAAATGTTTTGAATGATAATGAAATGAAAAAGTGTGGGGGATGAACATTAGGGTGTACCAGGATATACTATACAAAATTATTGATATTTTATTGGGGGATTCAGGATTTTCATCTGGAGGAAGACTGTGACATATTTCATGTATTTAATTATTAACCTATCATGTTAAAACAATAGTAAAATGAAAAATATCTAAGGTGTTTCTTGGGAGGGAAAAAATAACCATTTTCTAGACTGATGCAATTTTTATCATATGTGGTTAGGTGATATATTTGAGATTTTTAATAAGAATAACATTCAAAAAAAATATAAGAAATAACTAAAGAGTGGATGATTAATTAATTGTGCTTACATTTATCGTGGGAAAAATTTGACAATTATGGGGGATGCGAGAGATGAAATCTTTATAGGAAGATACTCATTGAAATATATTTTTTATATAATTTAAAATTATTTATAGTCAAACCACCATTTTTATATTTATTTTTACATTATTTACCTATCATCCTTAAAAAATCAGATTCATTTGAACCGTAATTATGAATCCATTATAATAAATTGTTTTTTTATTTACATGGCGGGGATGTTAGATGCCTAGCAACCCTATGGTATGTTACTTGATTCTGAGGTGCGTGAATCATTTTATTTTCATTTTTCCCTTGATAATGAGCGGTAAAAATTCATGCAAGGTAGATTGAATATGGCATGCATATTGATAATGAATTGTAAAACGAAGATGGATCAATTAAAAGGCATGGTTGTTTCAAAAGAGAAAAGGTACAATACATGATTGATTTTCATTCTTTGAAATATGAGGTGTTTATGAATTCTCACATGTGTTACATAGAAATTTTTTTTTTCCATTTGATCAATCATTTTAATGAAATTTTATTTGAAGGATGATATGGTAAATTCCATTTGTAGTAGCTTGAGATTCCAGCATAATGGAAAAGGCTGAATTCAAATATGGGGGGATTTGATAATTCAATTTCATGCATATAATTTTCAGTAGTTTAAAGTGGTTAGTTTTTATTTAATTGAATATTGTTTCCAATTTGTGAGTATTTGAGTGGTTTTCTTGTTTTATGGTAGGAAAATATGCATTTGTGAAAAAGGAATGAAAATAGTGTCTTTTTGGATCTTAAAAACACCTTGTGGTGGGAGCAAAGTGAAGCTCCATGACATCAGAATTTTGAGGAAGAAGAGGACCTGAAATCTGGTGGAACACGATTACGCATCCTATACCTCAGCTACACGTCATGACATCATCAGATATGCAAGCTAACGCCTAAATAGTCCTGATGATAAATCATTCTATGAATGAAAATTTCATGTCGTGTAACCCCATTACACGGAGTAAAATTTTTCATGATTTTATTTTGGAGAATATGTTTTCTAGATTCACTGGATTTAAATATTCGAAGGTTAGATGACATGTACCATCAGAATATGATGTGAAGATAGTAAAACATCCAATTTTATAGACGTGATATGGGGAATATTCATGAGGAAATGGAATCGAACCAGGGATACACTTTGTGTACCATCAATGCACATCCTGTACCGGGTCAAGAAGATCTCAATGAGCACCTAAAAATAGATGCCTCTATCACACCATTGGTAATCATCTTCTGGATGGATCTCGATGAGGAGCCACCACCGAACGATTCTAATACCACCCGTGCCACCAATTTCTGTTGGATTTTTGCTATATTTATTTTTTGTACCAAATCACGGTTAGTATGAGTGGGATATATCATTGTTCTGGTGTAATCATGATAAAGTATAATTTAATGTAAGTTATTTTATAATTAATGCATTTCTTGTTGGGATTTCACATTTTCTATTCAATTCTATATTTTTGGATTTATTCTTGTCTGACTATTGTGAGTGGTGTTCTATAGAGTGTTTATTTTCTTTCAATCATTGATCATGACCATTTCCCATGTGGATTGATTACATATGTTTAATCTGTGATCTAGAGATGATATTTACTCCATTACCATTGGGTTTATCTTCTCCTTATGATTAATATTGGTTTCATGTTACGCTTTATTTTCAATCTGAATTACCTGACCATGATAAATGAAAAGTTAAGGATGTAGTGTGATTGTCATGACCATCAAACTCACTATAACCTGATTGTAACGACTACATGATTTTTAATTAAATATCTTATACCTTGTCATCTAATGAACACTATATCATTAATGCATGGAACCCTTTTATATTGTCTTCCCCAACCTTCTCCTCAAATCCAATGGTCAGATGTTTCGATTTTTTGTATTTAAATTGAACATAGCTTAGCTTTATCATGTTTAATTAATATTTTCTACAACCCGATCTCTGTGGGTTCGAACTTGGTCTTGCAATTTCTATACTACCCTGTAGTTTTGTATTTTTTCTGTTTCATGTTTTAAATTTATAAATTTAGTAACTAGGACTCAATAAATGATTCATATAGGGATATCATATTTTTTTGTGGTTTCTAATGATAATAGTGGATAATTATTAGTTGAATAATTTAGATAAATTCTTTTCCCATCTATTCTAAATAATAAATTTTCATTGGATCTTCATTATTATTTTTATTACTTTTTATCAGACTGAGAATTTTGAGTTGTGATGGAAGGGCTGTATAGTGGAATGACTAATAAGGAGAGATTAAACTTCTTACTGGATGATATGACTTAACTAATCATTGAAATTATTTATTTGAGAAGTAAACCATGTGAGTTCTCACAAATGTACCCATGCACTGAACACAAATCCACCGATAGTCTAGATCCAAATTTCTACTAAGAGAATTACAATAAAAAAATATGAATAATGAAGAAGAGGAAAGTACAAATTTTGAGGATTATTTGATTTCTAATCAAGATTCCATTTATTTTTTTGGCTTATAATATGATTAAGAGGGTGAATTTGATGCGTAACATGATTGGTATGAATCACACTAGGGAAGGAAAACAAACGATTATGATGACAAATACAAATAATATGATGTAAAAGATGAAGAAGATGATGATGAGGAAGAAGATGAACAAGATGCACCCAATGCTAACTATGAAGAGGAAATAGTTGAAGCAGTAGTAACAAAATAAGTGAATGATCTGGTTGGAGAACATGATGTGGTCATTGAAGAAACCCAACACACACATTGAGTCTAGACTGAGGCTGAAATTATATTTGCATTACATATGTTGTTCAAACTCTAATCACCACTATCATGATCAACACCAAATCCATGTGGGGTGTTTCAGGCTAAGCTGGTAGGAAATCATCATCATTATTAGGTAAATTTGATATGGTAACCTTTATATCACACCCTAATCAGCTAACCCATGTATGGTTGAGCTAAATGATAGTTAAAAAAGAGAATCTCTTAGGACGAAACCCTATTTTTTTATAAAAATCGTGGAATTTAGATTTATTATATTCTTAGAATTTAATATTATATTATTATTCAATTTCATTCCCCTATTTTTTAGAATTTTTCAAGGTCATATACATTCACTTATTTCTATTAATTTTTAGACCCATCAAAATCACAAGTTTCCAGAAAAAGAAATTAGTATGAAGAAGATGAATCATCAATTATACGGGTAGTAGGTTTCTAAATAATTAATTTTTTAGTTATATTCCGCATATTTATAAATTTGATAGGACATTAAATTGTAGTTTCATCCACCAAATTTGATTCATTCATTAGTCAACATATCTAGGAGAAAAAAATACACTGGTTATTTAAGAGGCCATGTATTTAAATTTTTTTGTCAATAAATTTGAATGAGATAAATGGAGAAAAGAATTAGTTGATACAAAAATGTGGACTATGATTTGGGAAATCATGAATTGAGGAGTATTTTAATCATTTTAGATGAATTATTTTGAGATATGGATATGTTTTTTATTTATGATGTTTTCATTAATTGATTTTATTATTCGTATGCATTTCCATGAGTGATTGTCCCAATTGTTCATCACATTCTTGACACGTCCACTGATCCAATATTTTCAATTAAATCTATAATATAATTCATTAGCAACATTACATTTTTCTTTTATAACTTTCATTTCATCTTATCTATGTTATGAATAAACAGAATCACTTTTAAATTGATTTAGGAATTCTTTTGTTATCACTTATCTAGAGTCCCACCTTCCATTAATATTTTTAATGCATGTATAAGTAATGAATTTTCTTGTGAGGAATTTAGACATGTTAAAGACTATTTTAATTATTCCCACCTTCCTCCAATTTTTTTACATTATTTTTAATTAAATGAGTGTGGGGGAGGAGTTTTTTATAGAAGATATGGTATTTGATAACTTGAGGGGAGAGAACATTGTGTTTTTATGGGCTATAGGGGGGTTCACATTTACATTTATTATATTTTTTTGTATATTTGTCTTGATTTTAAAAAAATCTAATTAAAAATAATGAAATAAAAAAGAAAAAAATGGTTTTTTTCTTAGGTAGGTCAAAAATCACACTTCCTAGAACGATGATGTAAAAATCATATGTGGTTGGATGTGGGATGTGAGAATTATCCTAGATAATCTTTTGAAAAAAATGAATGAAAAAGGGGTTTTGAATTTTCATAATAAATAATCACCATTTTCCAGAATGATTATTTTTATCATATGTGTTTAGATGGTTGATGTGAGGTTTATTCCAATCAATAATTTCAAAAGAAAAAGAATAAAATGGTGAACAATATGAAATGATTATATTTAATTATGATTACTTGGTTGTGAGCCTTTACATTGAGCATTAGGGGGTGTGAGAGATGGAATTACATATTTTGTGAGGATAATTTCATTGAGATTTTCTTTTGAAAATCATGAATTTTGTGTAATAGTTTAGACTCCTCCGTGATCCATAAATTATTTTCAATATTTTACCCACCTACCCTCATCCATAGAGTCATGTGATCCTTATTTCAATTCCCCCATGATTAATTGTGATATTTTTCATTACACTATAGAGAAAAAACATTCACCGGAAGACTATACTTAATAGAATGTACTTGAGGTATGAGGATAACTCCATTAAATTGTTACATTGAGGGATGGTTGCAAACATTAATGGTTAGGTTAATCATAAATGGAATGGGTGTTGATGAAAGGATGAAAACTATGTGTCAAAAGGTCTAAATGTCTTGAATTGAAACCATTCAATGAAGCATGATTTTTGGGATTCATTATTGGGTAGGATTTGGGCCTCAAAAATCTCAAGTTAGAATATGAGTTAATGAGCTTCATAATTGGATAATTCTATTTTCAATGTATGGATCCTGTTTATTTTTATGTTGATGATTATCTTCAGGACGAGAAAATAATTTAGAAGCACTGTTACTTTTCAATGCACGCAGTGTACTAGTAGTTCATCGCATTCCCAATTCATGAGTCATGTCGTGACTTTGACCCAAAGCCTATAGACGAAACATCCAGTACACATCGTGAGTCCTTAGTACATGATGTGATGCCACTCAAACAGATAGTGATAAAGATATGAGGAATCTGTGAAGAATTACAACTTGATGAGGGGTACATGTTATGAACAACCAGTACAGGATGTGTACCTAGTCCAACATTATAAATTCGTGAGAGATACGCATGCAACACTAGAGATCCAAAATCCACATAAATTGATGCAGTTCAAATGTACACATCATGTACCTCTTTTACACATCATGAATAATTTTTCCTATATTTAGAGCACCTCAGAAGTCCATTTTAGATGATTCCACACTTGAGACACGACCACCAGTAGACCACTCTTGGGATATTTTCCAATGTAGATATGCATTGTTTTTTCATTCATTTAATTTATGAAATCATTTAAAGTTTTTCTTTTTAATGTCAAATTTTCTTTTCATTCACTTTTCTTCTCAATCCCTCTTGTATATTATCTTGCTGATGGACTACATTTTATTCATCATTGGAAATCACCAAACTATGATTGGGTAAATCCATAGAGTAGTGGTGAATTAGACGAAATGGGTGTGTATCAAAGTGTTATATTTCATTAATCAATTTCAAAATAATTATATTCAATTTGTATCATGTTTCTACACATTATTATCATATCTATTATTGAATCATCGAATAGATTGTTTTCCGTTAATCCATAAAATTTTATAAGGGTTTTTTCACAAGAAAACTGGTGGATTGTAGATGCTGCAGCTTGAGGATCACATATGGAGAAATCACCTCAATCATGCTAGAAACATATCGATGAGATGGAGGGAAATAATTTCCAATCACAAAAAGAATGGATGCAGTGGAAAGGAGTTCATGAAGTAAACAACAATGAATTGACGGTAGCGCAACTGGAGTTGCTGCACAAGAAAATTGATATTATGCTCGTCCAGTCTAAAAATCCCAACATTACATGTGTAGATGTATCCAATATTGTTGATTATAATTGTAGAAATCAATTTTATGGATGGAGACAACAAAAATATAAAGTCCAAGGGTATTAAAATAGACCATAAGGCTAAAAACAACATGCACTATAAGGGCCCACACTGAAGAACCATGTCCACTCATTGGAGGAGACACTGGAAACATTCATAACTACATTTGGGGTTGCACTCAAATAAATAAGAGAAGAAGAAGCCTACGAAAAGTCCACATTTCAATATCTGGAGTGCCAAGTGGTACAAAGCACCGAGAAATTTAAAGAAAGAAAAAGAGTAGATCATCCAAGATTCATTTAAGAATGACCATGTGGATATTTAAAACATATTGAGCATAGAAGTGGAAAGAAAAAAGAATAATATATAATAGAGTTTGCAGGATGACCACAAGTGGAATGAAGAGAATTGGAAGCTGAAGATGAAAAGGATCATGTAGTAGAAGAAGAAATAGAAGATCCACCTATATACAAACCAATTATTCATATTCTAGATCAGATGCCACAAAAAAAGAACAATGTTAATAGAGGTAAGTTTCGTGATCATTTCAAAAAATTACACATTAAAATACCTTTTCCAGGGGCTATTGTGAACATGCCAACTTATGAGAAATTCATGAAAGATCTTGTTAGAAACAAGAGGATGCTAGAATATATTGTAACAATACCACTCACATTAAGGTGATTGGGAGTGGTGTCAAATGACCTACATACAATGAAATGATACCCAGGTATATTTTCAATTCCATTATTTATTTATGCTAACAAATGTGTGTATGCATTGTTTGACTTAGCTAAGAGTGTCCATATCATTTTAGACATGAATATCAAGAGTTTGGTACTGGAATTCCTAATTCCCACAAGAGTTTCACTTTAATTAAAAAAACTCTATAGTAAAGCATATCTTAGGAGTAATCAATGATTTCCTGATAATTGTAAGAAAATTATACTTCCCCATTGACTTAGAAGTGCTAGATATAGAAGAGGAAAGGAATCCACTAAATCTGGGAAGTCTATTTTTATCCACAGGGCGTGTTCAAATTGATGTTCGGAATGGAGAACTCTGTCTGAGAGTTATAACTGATCATGTGAGATTCAACATCCACCAAGAGATGAATAACAATGATGTAAAAGAGGATGATGAGTTCATAAAAATAGTGAAAGATGAAGTAGAGTATGTTACTGAGATTGAAGAATTACATGAGATAAAGGATGCTAGGGAAGAAGATGCTCAACCAATGAAGAAGTAAAAACTGAAGGCCAAGTTCGCTGACCCCAAAAGGAGAGACTTACTCAACTAAATTTATGAGAGTATAATAATTTTGGATGTTACATGAACTTCAATTTAGTTTATCAGGATTGAGTAGGAAATAGTGGATTAGTCCAATGGAGATAAAGTAAGTAATACCGTCGGGAAGAATCATGTTGTTCAGAGAATAAGGATAGGGGAGAACCTATATTGATGGAAAATAACTAAAATCATTTAGGGACCCCAAAAAAGAACAATATTTTCAATCTTATATCACATGAGCAAAAATAGTTTTGGTTGATCCAAAAATGTTGAACAAAAGCGTTTCTAGGAGGCAACTCGAGTTTTTTGTTTTTCCATTATTTTATGTTTTTGGAGTCACACATGATATTGCTCCAAATTTTTTGAAATTCATTGGTAATGAAAAGTTCATTCAGCTATTTATTATTGATTTGAAAGACCATAAAAAACCAAGGAATCCAAAATTATCATGGATCAAAAGAAGTAGCACCAGGAATATTAAACATCATGATGGCCAAGTACACATCCTGAACAAGAGCATACATAACTACACAAAAATATTGAACCACTATAAAGAAGGCGAGTAAGAGTTTCAAAATTCAAAAAACAAATACTATAATTCCAAAATATTAATTATTTTAGATCTTTATTATCAAATTTCATGCCTTTTCTTGAATCATTCTTAACTCAAAATGATCGTGTAGACAAGAAACTACCGAGGATATCTAACAGGTCATGTATTTAAACATCATTGTCAATAAATTTGAATGAGGAAAATGGAGAAATGAATTTATGGATATAAACATGTGGATCAATATGTGACAAATGTTGATTTAGGGAGTATCTTAATCATTGAAGATGATATTTTTCTAATAGTTCACAATGTTTTGGTTTATTAATGTTTTAATAAATTTATTTAATGATTATTATGCATTTCCATGAGTGATTCACACAACCATTCATTTCATCCCCAAGAAACCCACTATGATGATATTTTCAATTATTTTTATAGTATATATCTTATGAAACCCAGGAATGTATTATTCTATAACATACACTGCATCTTATTGATGCTGTGAAAAAACTAAAATCACTTTTAAAATGATTGAGGAATTGTTTTAATATCCTTTATATATATACCCACATTGCATTAATCATTTTTATTTATGTATATGACATACATTTCCTTGTTAGGAATGGGCCTTGTTAAATGCATTTTTTATCCATTCATAACATCCTCAAAATGTTTTTCATGATATTTATAGGAATAACTGTTGGGGATTAATTCTTATTGGGGAATAGGGATAAACATCATTGTGGATATTTTTCTCAGGAATCGCTTTTGTGATCTAGGAGAGGCCATTTATCTTTCATTTTATTTAATTATTCACCTCTCTTACTAAAAGAAATTTGGGTTGTGTTTTTTGATGATAAAAAATCACTATTTTATAGTCATAAGATTTTTTATTCTTTGTTGTTAGGTGTTGTATGTGAGATTTTTCCTTATCATAACATTGAAAAAAATTAAAAAAAAACCATGAAAAAATAAAGCGTGGTTGATTAATTCATTAAAATTTCATGTATTATGGTAAAACGTTGTGATTTTTGGTTGAAATGATATGATATTTGTAAAATGATACATTTTTTGAGATTATCTTTTGTTATCATCAAAAGTATATTATATTAAAACCTCCTTTTTGAGCCTTTATATTTATATCATTTACCTACATACCATGAATCGTTAGAATCATTTGTTCCCTAACAGTGAATCCCTAATGATTAATTCTGATATCCATCTATACACGGTTCATATGTTAATTTCCTTACATACCTATGGTAAGTTACATTTTTTTGAGTTATGTGCATCATTACATTTACATTTGTAAACTGATAATGAGAAAAACGATTCAAGTGATTTTGATTGATAATGGCATGTATACTAATAATAAATTGAAAAATGTAAATGGATGAAGGAAGAGCCTTGGAAATTTGAAAAGAAAAAAAAGTAAAATACATGGTTGGTTTTTTTAATAGAAAAATGTAGCATTAATGAATTTTTCTACATGTGTTCCTTAAAAATTTTACTTTCAATTTGATCAATTTATTTTGTTGAAATTGAATTTAAATCATGATAAGGTGAAAGTAGTTTTATGTAATGTGAGATTCCATCATTGAGGACGAGGATGAATTCAAGTACGGGGGATTTGATAAGTCAATATCATGCATATATTTTTCAGTTAGTTAATGTGTTGATTTTTGTATATAAATAAATATTATTCAAAAATATTGAGCAAATTAACTTACATTTTTTTATGGAATAAGAAAACAAAATATTGAAAAGGAATTAAAAGGGTGAATAAAAAAGCTAAAAGACAGTATGCGATGTGTGAAACGTGAAGCAGCATGCCGCCGGATTTTTGAGGAAGAACAACGTGGAAATATTTAAAAACATTTTAATATATCATGTACCATAAGTAAATTTCTAGTCTTCTTCAGAGAGGAAATTCGCCACCAGGTCAAGTCAGGAAGTCGCCTCGTGCTGTGAAAGACTAGTATAGGTCGTGTACGTTCATTAAACTATGTGACATTTTTTTAGGGTTGATTTTGGAGGAGATTATTCCATGATTCTAGGGATTTGATGAAATAAATATTACACATCATGTAATTTCAGTTCTCATCGTGACATCGATCATTGGTTAAAATTAAGGTATGAGATTCCCATGAGAATTTTTCGGGCAGAGGAAAATGTGGATCAACAGTACATGACGTGCAAGCTGTGTAAAAGTTGTGTAGGTGGTCAAATTTCCAAAATCATAGTTCAGATCTTCCCACACATCATACAGATTAAAAAAAAATTGGATCCCCAATACACGACATGACCATAATGTACACATCTTGACAGATGTCGGGCATCACCTTTCCAGGGTTTATAAATAGAGCCCATGTATACAACATTATAGTATTTGGAATTGGATTGAGACACAATATTTGAGAGAAGTTATTGCTCTCTATATGAGTTCATTTTTACCTTCATAATATATTTTCTCCCTCATGATAATTCCTACATCAGTAGGATGTGGTGGTAAACTCATCTTGTTCTTGGGTGATATAACCCAAGAGGGAAGGTTTTTCAGATTTATTTATTATAATTAATTATGTATTTGTCTTGTGAAATTTTTATTCTTCATAATACAAATCCATTTATTTTAATTTTATCATTATCACTAGTAATATAATTAAAATGAACATTATAATTTCCAAGATGATAACCCCAATGGAGGAATGACCATTGTCAATATTAGGGGTAATAAAGTCTAAATATGGTATCGAGACTAACTCGATTCAGTGAAATCCTATATTAACAGACGAAGGGAATTTATCGATTTTCATGTTTAGGATGAGATTCCATGACCACTAGATCTACCTCATCATGAATCCTACAATAACTATTAATTAATCAGCCTATTAAATCCAATTTCAAATGATCCTAGAAATTCCATTTCCCCAACAAGCTCTTCAAAATATATTTTCAAACCAATAAATCAATATTCTTTACATTTGTCATTTGTATACCTAAAATCAATAAAATTATTCATTTTCTCCATATCGTCTCCGATTTAATAAAATAAATATTTTGAAATTATAGTCATGCTAAAATAACCATCTATGTGGGTTCGACCTAAACCATTTATAATAATAAATTTTAATTAATCAAATAGCATATTTTGGGTTTCATAAATTTGATTTTTCGAAGACACATAGGGAATTAATGATGCCCAATGAGGATATCAATAATTGATGAAGCTCATATTTTCACATATTTTATTCTATAAATAAAAGTTTTTAAACCCTCCGTAGTGTTATTTAATGGCCAATTATAACATTTTTATATATATTTTTTTAATTTTATTTGAAATGAAAAAATGGTTTAATTCAAAAAATTTAACTACCAATATTTACTTATGTACATCAGATTGAAGCACAAAAACATTGTGACGTTAGTGAAGACAAGTGGCATGAAAATAGATTTAAAAAGGTAATGAAGAACTATAGAATGGAGATAAAAAACTACAGACAGTGTACCAAGAGTACTCAACATGACTACTTCAAGTGGAATTGGAATCACATAACATTTTATGAATAGAAAACAAGTTTTGAACAATAACTACATGATGTGAATCTCATGTACATTATGTGTAGTGAGTCAAAGTGTTAAACTGAGCTTCGAAAGATTGATTTACATATAATTCACAAGACACAAAGGGGGTAAACGACATGAACTCCCAGTACATGTTGTGTAGCCATTAAAATAGTAAAAGTAGTGTCTAGGGATTCAATGATGTGGAGGAAACCCAAGATCATAATTACACGATATGTGACCCCATTATATGTTTTGACGAAGATGCCACACTGAAATATAAGTGATGTTGCAGGTTCCCCATATGATTTTCACTTTAAATTGATCCATTATCATCCCTTGAAAATCATTCTGGTGTTGAGAAACTCATGGATTTCCCTTTTTGGGATCTTTAATCTATTTTTAGTGTTTACCTTTTATTTTTTAATAGAAATTTACATTTCATATATTAGACAATTTTTTTCATTCATGTTGTTCTTTAATTTTTATCTTTATGTGTTCTCCAATGGTTTTTCCCTTATAATATCCAACAAAAATAAATAAAAATCCCTGAAACATGTTCAAGGGAGTGAATGGTGACATAATTGACTTCCATTTGCTTTATTTTATAATCTCTTTATAGTAATTAGGAAACAATTTCACACCGTGCGATAAGAGTGTGTCAAAACGGGTGTCGTTGATGGGGAGATAAAATGTTATTTCAAACACATTTACTAAAATAACATTTTTCAAATATTTTCCTTTTTTTCCTTTAAAAATTTTCAAAAAAAACCCTTTTCTATGATGTATTCAGATTCAAATTATTTTTCATGGAATAATTACTCACTGGTGTTTGACGTAGAAATAGACCACACTGAGGAGACTCTCAAATGTAGGGATGATTCTCTAATGATAAGGGTCAAATAGAAGGATAGAGGAATAGCATTATGGATCTCACATGATTATTTTATGGCCATGGATAATGGACTCCAAACTGACATTCAATGATTCAATGAGAAAAGGGAGTGCCATTAGTCTTCTTAGATTTCCCTAAAGACATAAATGATGATGAAGCCAAACATGAGGTCGAGGATCCTAACTACCAACCTCTATCTAGAAATGATCAATTCCAAGAGACATATTCAATTGATGAAGATATTCAAGTCATATCAACATAGGGAGATGACACATTTTGATCTCAAACTCATTGTATTTTAATGAAACTAATTTGAGTATCAAACCAAACTATTTTGATTTTTTTAGAATTGGTTGAATATTATTCATTGGAGGAAAATGATTAAAAATAATATTCACCTATTGAGGAACACTTAGAGCTCCTAGAAGACATTGAATATTCATAGGATGTATTACAAGAAGAAAGAGATTTTGTTTCACATTGAGCAATAAATGAGCTTCCATTATTCATCCTACCCCTACCATGAAAGGTGAACCACATTGTGAAGGTGGAGGATCTAGTGTAATATATCCATAGAATCCTCCTCAACATGAACAAATAAGTGTATTGTGAGAAAATCCACATGTGTTATTTCGTAAAAATGAATCCATAATAGCCATTAGAGTTTGGATAACAACTGGCACTACCCACTAGAGGCAACAAGCATTCAGGGGCCACTTGGGGGATCAAAAGTTGATTTTTCCTTTACATTATTTTTTATAATTAAATTATAATCATAGGAATATAGATTTCAAATTCAGTCTTAGGAATCAGTCAATAATGAAGCCGACACCCTCCTGTTTGTTTTAGCTTTGATGAAACAATCATTGTGCTTAATTGAGTTAATTTCTTTTATAGGTTCATGATGGAAGATGGAATATTGTGAAAGTGGGAGATTAAAACAGAGAATCATGGGAATATGAGTACATTTTTTGTTTAATCTTTTAATATTCTTCTATTTTTTTCCAACAATATGATTGAAACTTTAATTGGAAATTTCATGCCCATACATGAATTCATGATTTACTATACATATATAGGTGAAACGGGTTTCATAGGAATCCTATGATGCCATGTTTTAGATTTCAATGTTAATGAGATTGAGTAATTGAAATGGAGAATTAAATATTTAAAAGTAATTAATTAATATTGAAATAAGGACTCATCATTTGGGGGAATTTATTGATTTGTGTAAATGAAATTTCCCTACCATTTTTCATTGTTTTAATTTTTGATATTCATGTGAATTTATTTGTTATTATTTTTCAATCCTTGAATGATTGTCTAATATCATATCTATAATTTTCAAGATGATTTATTGACCAAGAACATCCCATTTATTCTTGAGAATATTTCTAGAGTGATACTGGGACATGTGAGGGACCATAATTTTTTTGAACTTGTCAAATATATGACTATAAAAAACATATTTAAACTGAATGAGGAATATTTTGAAAATCCATTATTCTTAAATAACCTTTACATAAATATTTTTTTATCCCATATAACCCTTGATCAATATTTATAGGAATAAGATTTATTTCAAGCCATTTGTATCCATTCCTACCTAACTCTTTGTATTTGTATGATATTTAAAGAAGAAGTGTGGGGGTAAAGGGAATCATGGATGAAAGGATGATATAAATTGTAAAGGAATAGTTTTGGGGTGTTACATTGGGTAACCAGAAAGGTCATTTGATTCATTCATTGTACTCTATATTTCTTTTTCCCTCTTGAAAAAAATTTTAAAATGAAAAAAATAAAAGAAATGACAAAATGAAAAAAAGGGTTATGATTGGGGAAAACTATAAATCAATATTTTTAAGATTGATGACCTTGCGATCATATATTGTTAGATGATGGATGAGAGGTTTAATCTAATCACAATTTTTAAAAAAAAGAAAAATTGTACATATGAAATAGAAAATATATTCAAGAGGGTACACAAATCATTCATTATGATTAAACTGATCATGTAGTCACATTGAGTTTTAGGGGGAAGTGGGAATTGATACATTGATGTAGATACTTTATTTTATCTTTTATTTTAGATATCATTTATGGTAATTATGAGATAAACCACCTCCCTGAGGATTATTTTTTAAAACAAAAAATAATACCAACCTTGAACCTCGGAGTCATTTAAAACCTTATTGAATGTCCCTGTGATATATGTGATTCTATCTTTTCAAAGTGAATAATTTAGTTCATTTATAAGCCAATGTATATTAAAAATTCTATCATGATATGCGAATAACTCCACATGAATGGTCTCAGGGGACATGAGATAAAATATTCTAGTGAGGTATATCATGACATGGCATGTTTTGTAATAATGAATTGAGGAGCATGAATGAATTAAAGGATAAGTTCGGTCATTTTTCAAAATGGGAAAAGTAAAATACATGAATTTATTGTTTCCTTGAAAAATGTTAAATTAAATTTATAATTTATTTGGATTCATGATGATTTAATTTAACATTGAAAATTGTTTAATTTTATTGCTTTGGAATTTGAATATTGGTAACATTGATGTCCTCTAAATTACATGTTTATATTTTATGATTGAGTCCAAGAATAGATTTTGTGTGGGGTTATTTGATAAGTGTGTTCATTTAATACATTTTATTCATTAATTTGTGTAAATAAATGATGAATATTTCCATTTTTCAAATTATTTGATTTGTTAGATGTTTTTTGGAAGAAAATTATGATTATATGAAGTAGGAAAAAAAAGAAGGAAATATGATATAAATGCTCCTTTGAGACACGAATGAAGTGAAGTGGAATAAAAATTTATTTTCAAATATGAAGAACAGCTGAAAAATGAAGAAAAATGGTTACATGTCATGTACCATGAGTACATGTCATGACATCCTTGTATGAGGTAGATCTGTGCTGGATATTTCGGGATGACAAAACACACGGTGAACTTCAAGCACACATTGTCATTATTTAGTACACAACATGACACTCCTCCCATACATAAATGTCACTAGCCATTATTTTATCTCAACAAAAAATAATTATATGTTAAGAAAAACTAAAGAGAATGAATGATACTACCAGACATTATTTTTCATGTAGAAGCATTGAGTGAGGATCCTAACTGATACTATATTAAACCTAATTGAAATAAATGAAAAGAAAAGAAGCATAAAAATAAATAAAAAATGGAATGAAAAGTGATAATGTGTTGAGTCAATAAGTTTCCCTTATGAATTTTTCATTACATTTTCTTTTGAAAATCACTAACACTCTAACTTATGGAAAATTATTTTTTTTTCTAAGGGTTATCATTGTTAGGAAATTTTCCTACTCTTAGGGAATTTTATCCTTACATATGTTTTCATTGTTCTTATTATAGTCTCATTAAACCTAACTCAATCATATTCCTATGTATAAAATTCGGTTTTACAACTAAAGCCCTTGAATATTATAATTCCTTCGATATAAAAGATTCTATTTTCAGGTTTCAAATTCATTGAAATTTAGGTTCAAAATTCTCTAGAATTCAGGTTCTGAATTCTCTGAAATTCAAGTTCCTGATATTCTGATATTATGGTTCCAAAATATCTGAAATTCAGACTACGATATACTCAGAATTCAGACTCTGAATGACTCATAATTCTGACACCAAATTCATCATAATTCAAATGCTGAATTGCTCATAATTCCATCTCTGAATTCCTCATAAACCAGACTCTAAATTCCAAAACATTCAGACTCTGAATTCTTCATAATTCAGATTATAAATTCATTGTAATTAAGACACCAAAATAAATGGGATACAGGTCTTGATTTCTTTGGAAAATAGAATCTAAATATATATGATTTATAGTATACAAATTTTTATTTTCTTTAACTATGAACTTTATTTTTCAATAGGCTCTGAGAAATAGATTTTGTTATGCTGTCTTATTTTTATTATTGTTGATATTATTATGGAACATAGTTATATAATCTGTTTCTAATTATCCATTGTTTATGAGAAACATTTAGAGGTCCCTACAATATTTAACGAAAAATATTACCATTAGAGGAGGGAGAAGACTATTGGAGAATTTCCAATAAATAGGTGCTTATTTGAATGATCTCAAATATCGAAATAGAATCAAAATATATGTTGATAACTCTGGAGATTACACACTGTTGAAGTTATTTCTAGAGAGATATACTCTCATTCATTTTGTGTACTAAACATCTTGTCCATCTTGCTTCATGCAAATCAAATTATATCTGAGTACAATCAAGGGATTCTAGGGATATGAAGATAGAGGTACTGACAACCTTAATGTTCGAGTAGTTCTGGGTATAGGAAGACACAGGTGTTGACTACCTTAATGATCAAGGGCTTGCAGGGTTAGCAAGATTGATTCTGATAATCCAATCAAGGGATTTGCATGGTATGGGTGAGACATAATTTCGTGAAATTATTAATCATGGTAATTTTATCCATGGTAGTTGGATACCCTTATCTTTGGGTTAAAAAGATTCATAATTATTACTTATTTTGTTTCATGTTTATTTCCATTGTATATTGATAATGGAAGAAATTATAACTATATTATACATTCATGAACTCTTTTATACTTTGATAAGTATGATTCCATATGCTTTAAGGTATAATATTTTCCTTTTATGTTTTACATATGTTTCATTCCCGAAACCATATTTATGGAACCTATCTTGTTTCTAGAACTATGAGATGTCTTGTTAATTTAACATGTTTATCTTTGTTAAATATAGTTTTCCTTAATGTTATAAACATACGTTTTGAAAAATAAAATTCACACCCTCTTGAAATTTACCTTCTACAGTCATATTTCGATCCTATAATTGGTATCATAGGAGGCCTCTGAAATACTTATATTTACATATATGTTTTCATGATCAAGCTTTAATTTTTAAAAATATTTTCCTTATATAGGAAGTTTTATACTTGTTTACAAAATTTAACTATTAACGTGTTTTTGTGGAAAAATATTTTAATTTAGATGACATGAATGAATGTTGGTTCGATGGAAAATATAATTCCTACTAGACTGCCTATATTTTATGGGAATGTTTAAGAATATTAAAGAGATTGTATGAAGACTCTTTTTATTAATACTAGAGTGGAAAACGTTTTCATGCTCACTAAACATTACATGAATCATAACATGTAAGTCAAAAATGTTACCAATCCTGAGAAGTCAAAATATCAACTAAACAATAAGGTACATAATATTTGTATGTGTTGCATGACCAGGAATATATATAAATATATTTATTCTTGGGAAGATGAAAATTACATCTAGATGAAATTGTATGTTACAAATTTTGGTACATCCAGAGTCATTAAAACTAGAAGATCAATACCTAGGGAAGAATATCATGGATTTCTATTTTCCTTATGGAGAACCAATCTGCAAGGTGAAACAATGGTTTAGGACTATTGTTAGTAGTTTACAATCTATGGGTTAAATAGGTATTGATGATGAATCTCTTATGAATATGATTATATATATAATACCAAATTAGTGGGAATATAAGAGAACATCTATTTATGAGAATAAAAAAGTATCTCAAATTACACTTGATGATATTTATGAAACTATTCTTCAACATGACACAATAATGAAAATATATGATGATATGAATAAGAAGAATAATGGAAAAGGAACATTATCCATTACTACTACTATGTCCAAGACTATTAAAAGTGTTACAAGATCTAAGTCTAAACAAGTTTCTATTTAATAGAAATATAGTGAAAGTGAACATTTTGAGAATGAGCTAGCTAATCTTTCTCACAGTATGAACTATATAGTTCGAAAGAAAATACTTTTAGTAGAGATATATGAAGAAATAATGTAAAGACATGAAAGAATCATAAGTTACTTTTTATGAATTCAAAATAGTAGGGCATTGAAGGCCAGACTGTCCTATTCTTAAGAAAAAGGATAGAAAGAAAAACCATTCTTAGAGGAATAGAAAATAGAATTACAAGGATAATGCTAATAATGATTTAAAAGATAATGACACCTGGAGTTCTAGTGGTGGTGACACATGAGATGAATCCTCAGACTAGGAATCCTCTAGTCCGATGAATATCGGTTTACTAGCAAAGATACCCATTTAAAATCATTGCCTATTATCCAAGGTACACAATGATATATCATTTACTGATCTATCATTGAATGAAAATTTTACTGATGATAAATATTTCAAGTCATCAGATGACAAATCTTTTTCTGATGAAGATAACTCTTTACCTTCTTATGAAAAATTGTCTAGGTTTGCTAAACTCCTTGAGAATGAAAATTCTAAACTCATGAAAAATATTGATAAGGGAAATTCTATAATTTATGATAAATATTTTACAGTCTACCTCTAGTATAGAAACTATTTTTCTCGGGGATAAAATATTTTTTATTAAACTAATATCCGATATATTTTCCTTGAGTATTTTTTTATCATACATTACCTTTAGTAATGAAAATTTGGACAAGATGTATTCCAAAATTCAACTTGTAAGGAATTCCTCTGGATTTAGTTATACCCATTATAAACAAATTTTAGTAATAACTATTTTGTTCCTCAATGTGATCCATTCTGCATGAAATGTCATTGTGGTGGACATTGGGCTAACAATTTTTCTTTAAATAAAACCAAGTCTTTAGGTTTTTATAAATCTTATTTGTCTATGAAATTGTGGATACCGAAAATTATTCTTTCTAATGTTTCCAGATCATAAAAAATTTAGATTTCAAAATAGTAACTCATTTATTTTCCAAAAAATAATTAATTTTCCATCATCAATACATAATACAAGGATAGTGGATGTTCCTGGCATATGTATGGTAAAAAAACTACTTTGAAAAGATTATCTAGATGAATAGTGGAAAATTAACTTTCAGATATAATACATAGGGAAAATTTGTTGGTATAAGAAACAATGTTCTACCTGAAAAAACATTTATTTCAAATGTTTTACTTGTTAATGTCCTTAATCACAACCTTATTAGCATAATATAATTATGTGATGAAGAATACCTTGTATATATTAGTAATGATAAATTATTATTAAACAATTCCAAGTAAGATTTTATTCATTCAGCCTATAGGAAAGGGAATGTATACACAATAAACATATAATACCATAGGATTCATGATCAACCTTTACTTATGGAAATGAAAGATCAATCTTGGTTTTGGAAGAAAAGGTCATGAAAATTTCACCTAAGAAACCTATGCAAACTCTATATGTGAAGACTTGTTAAGGATCTTCCAGATATTAGATTTGATTCTTAAAAAGTTTGTGATCCTTGTCAATTTTAAAAGAAACATAAATAAATATTTAAATTAATCGATGACGCCTGAAGTTCTAATGAATTTTATCTAGTGCATATATATCTTCTATGAACAACATAGACTGGAAGCATTGGAGGAAAATATTATGTATTTTTCTTAGTTAATTATTACACTACATTTACATGGTTCTATTTTTTAGAAATGAAATATGATTCATTTTTTCAAAAAAATTAGAGCCCAAGTTAAAAATGATAAAAACCTACCATTGATAACAATTCATAGTGATCATAGTGGATAATTTAAATTTTATGATTTTGAAACATTTTGATGTAAAAAAGAATTACTCATAACTTCTCAGCACCATGAACTCCTCAACAGAATGGTGTTGTTGAAAGAAGAAATCAAATTCATTAAGATATAACTACAACCATTTTGATTGAATATTCGATAGCTAAACACTTTGGGGATGAAGCTGTAATTACTTCTTACTATACTATAAGTTTCGTATTGGTTAGATCTTTTATTAATAAAACCCTATACAAATTGTGGAATTGTCGAAAACCTAGACCATATTACTTTAATGTATTTAGTTTCAAAGTATTCATTCCGAATACTAAATATAAATTAAATTAATTTTCTCCCAAATATGAGGATGGAATTTTCCTAGGTTATTCCACATATTCTAAGTCTTATAGAGTTTTTAAAAAAATACATGTATTGTTGAAGAAATAGTGCATGTCAAATTTGATAAAACTGATCCTCTTGTTATTAAATATCCCCAACATACATCATCAGATGTGTTTTAAAAAACTAGTTATAATCCCTTGATAGAAGATCCTTATAATAAAGAACGTGTTCAAGAAAATATTTCTGAATTATTTACCGCAGAATATTTTTTACCACCTGTTTATGAATAAGTATTACAAAACCCAAATAAGTTGTTTCTTAAGAATCATCCTAGTGATAGTATCATTATTTATGTAAATAAAAATTTAAGGACTATATGTTCCTTAAGAAATGATGTATAACATATAAAATTTCTTACCAATTAGAAGCAAAATGCAATGATGATGCTTTAGGTGATGATGACTGGGTAAAATCAATGCAAGATGAACCAAATTAATTCGAATGGAATAAATTATGGACCATGGATGAAAGACCTATGAAAACATCTGTAATTGGTGTAAAATTTCTCTTCATAAATAAATGTTCTGAAAATTTAATAAAAGTGATATTTAATTATAGATTAGTTACTAATGTCAATAATCAACTAGAAGGATTATACTATTTTGAAACGTATGCTCCAGTATCTAGACTTGAATCTATTCGTATTTTACTTTCATTTGTAGCATTATTCAATTTTTGAATTTTTCAAATGGATGTAAAATGATCTTTCATTATTGGATATGTTCAAGATGATGTTTTTTTAATAACCTCCTAGTTTGGAATACAGAAAACATCATGAATAGGTTTTCAAACTTACCGAAGCATAGTATGGACTTAAAAAAACCCTAAAGCCTGATATGATAGAATCATATGATTTTTTTGAAAAACAACAATGTTAAGTGAAATGTTTATCCAACCCTTTTTATGAATAAATATAAGAAAAATAGTTCCATTGATCAAATTTATGTTGATGACAATATATTCGGTTCAACTCTGCAATCTTTAACTGATTCGTTTGCGAATCTAATGAAATTTGAGTTTAAATTAGTATGATGGGTGAGTTAACATTTTTCATAGGATTGTAAATTTCTCAAAACCCAGAAGGAACATATATATATATATAATATCTTCTTAAAATGTATGGATATGAAAACACTAAGAGTATAAGTACTCCTATTGGTACATCAAGTTCACTTGATCTTGATGATCCCAAGAAACCAGTAGATCAAAAATTATTTAGAAGTATGATAGAAATTATACTATACGTGAAATATATTTATCCAAACATAATGTTTTTAGTATGATTATGTGAATGATATCAATCCAATCCTAAAGAGTCACATTTAAAATTAGTTAAATGTATTTTTCGTTATTCAAAGAGAACCATGGATTTATAACCCTTTTATACATCTGGAAATGAATGTATATTAAAAATATTTTTAGATACTGACGTTGGTTGACGTAGAATGGATAGGAAAAGTACATCCAGAACATGTCATTTCCTTAGAGATTCATTAATTTCTTGGTCATGAAAAAACGAAACACTCGGTAGCACATTCTGCTTCTGAGGATGAATATGTAGCATCTAGATTTTGTTGTGCTGAAATGTTGTGGATGAAACGCACACTCACAAACTATGGCATGTGTTTTACCAAACATATATATTGTCTGATAATACTAGTTCAATTTACCTTTGTAAAAATCCTATACATCACTCTCGTGCAAAACACATATATATTAGGCATCACTTTCTTAGCGTTCACACAGTAAAAGGAGATATCATACTTCAATTTTTCGGAACAGAAGATCAACTTGTGGATATATTTACAATATCATTACATATCATTAAATTTGAATAAATTAAACAGAATATAATAATTATAACATTAATGTAATATTCCATATTAAATTCTTGTTTAAAATATTCTCCATATAATAAGAAACTCCATTTCACAGGGGGAGTACATTTTCTATTAATGTAAAAATTTTCATAATCAAAATTTTTCTGTAATCAACATTTTCAGTAGTTAAAAAAAATTTATTGTAATAAAAATTATTCAATAATGTAATTTTTCAGTATCAAAAATTGATTTCATGTAATAAAAATTCTTCATTATTAAAATTTTTTAGTAGTTAAAATAAACATTAATAATAAATATATTCATAGTCAAATTCTAAAAATTTCAAATAATTTCATTACATGTGAAAATTTTAAGGAATCTAATGATCTTTAAGAAGAATTTTCCTTATTACTGATAATTTTCCTAGCATTCAGAAAATTATATTTCAATTATTACATTTTGATAATCATCTTTTTACATGTTGGTATTTTTAATATTGTTTAAGAACATTTTTTAGATTCAATTTTCAGGAAATTTTAATTTATATTTTAAAAACCTCAAAAGATCAGAACCTACAAAATTTATTCTTCAAATATCATCTCAACTTTCAGATCTAATCAAATGTGTTTCTACTGTTGGATCATTCTTGGATGTTGAACTGCCACCTCAAACACCTATATAAAGACCTCCTGATAGTTTTTCCGCATCAATCTTCAATTGATTGGCATGATGATGTTCTTCCCCTCTGCTTAATGTAATTCCAAATATTTAGTTTTTTTCCTCAATTCCAAATCTATGTGGAAGCTTATCCTCCAAAAGAAATGTCATCAGAAAAGGAAATTTCTAAATGGTAGATATAAATAGAAAGGATAGTTGATCCTAATTTATATGCTAATGTGATTATATTATTTCATAGAATATCAAGTTAAATAGATGGAAGACCCTATGTGTAACCAAATTGAAGGCACACGATCTGGTTTATCCGTATATTTGGGTAGATTTCTATTTATCCATATGTTTCATCAATGAAGGAGGGAGAGACATCTTTTCATTTAAGAGATATATAAAAACAAATTCCCTTTCCTTTAGTAAGGATTCCATTCTGATTGTAATTTTGTATGATGGAGAAGCTGATTCATGCACTCAGATTCTTCCAGATGTTTCATGATCTTTTGATAAGGATAATTCCAAGGAATTCCATGGTCTATCCGTAGTGAAGAATCTGAAGATTAATCATATTTCTATAAATTTTCATATCTTATAATTATGGGTTTATTGAATCCTCATTCCAAGAAAAGGTGAGAAGGATACCACGAAGAAAAGTGATATTTATGCCTTATACATTCTGTGGAATATCAGAGTGATAAAAATGGTGAAATATGTTTGGCTGACAATCGAATATTTCAATAATGAGACTCTCAAATCCCAAAAAATAATATATCTAATTCTTGTCTCCAGGATTATAGTTTTTTGTATTGAATCGTATAAAAATTCATGCAATTCTAAAAACAAGGAATTTGAAGGTCATGCTACTTAGTGATGACACCCTCGTAAGGATTATGGATTGATTAAATAGTGAATCCGTAGAATATTATGAGTTATCTGAAGCTAAAGTAGAAGACCTTATAATGAAAATGGAAGTGGCTGAGACTTATAAGAATGGTGGAATTAAGAGTTAGGTGATGGAACCGGGAAAAAAAGTAACAAGACATGCTGTTCAGGAAACCAAATATGTACCTCCACAACCAAAGAAGCAAATGAATTATCTAGATTAAGTGGATTCCAAGTGGAGAGAAGAAAAAAAGAATGTGAATGCTGGAAATATTAGTTTTTTCTTGGACCCTGCTGAGGAAAAATCATTAAAGATGAATGCTGTTGTGGATCTAGAGGAGCATGAAAAATAAAAAATGTAGAGAAATAAGATTTTAGAGGCTCAGATTATTCAATCCATTCTCAAGGCTAATGAAAAATACTCTAAACAATTCATGTACTGGAATGATTTTTGAAAGAATCACTTCCTATGAATAGAACAAAGAAGATGGTTATTCTAGAACTGTAACGAGAAGTACCAAAAGTTCAGGAAGAAGATATTGAAGAAGAAGAATAATGAAGGATGTGATGATACATATGACTGGATAAAAAAAGTTGTGGATTATCATGAGAAGGATAGTCCTTATAAAATGTTTTCAATACAAACTTCTAAAGCTGATTCTTCAAATCTTTCTACGCAGGGGAAAGAATAAAAGGGCCATGAATAAGTGAATAAATAATTTGAAGAAGAGAGTAGTAATAATGACTTTGTTCAGCCAGATGATCTTGTGGTAGATTCTGAGAAATAAAACCTTGATGTGGACAATATTGTTCAATTATCCGATAACGAACAAGAATTTCTCATAGTATAACAAATCATTCTGAGAGATAATAAAGGAATGTAGGTGTTAGTTGTTACACCTGGAAAATCCATATATAAGATGAATGATATTGGTGGTTTGTCAAATAGAATAGCTGAAGATATAGAAAATGAATCCACACTAACGGAACAATCAGATTTAGCATTGTCCTCTCTTAAACATGACATTGTAGTCCAATCTTTGAATAAGATGGTTGATACAGTTATGTTGTTTGCAACTATAGATTCGAGGTTCCAGTTTCTTTAGCAGTCAATTAATCAGAAATCAGAATCAGTTTCCATGCTTATGGATAAGTTTGTCAGGATTCAGGCTAAATTCAAATACTTCTTCTTTGGATATAAATCCCATAAAATACAATGTTAGAAATCACCAAGTGGTCAAAGAAGACAATATAAGAGATTAGAATCCTCGATTATTTTCAGGAAAATGTGTAGGATGATTTTGACACTGAAGACTATAAGTTCAAGGATCTTACAAAAAGTATTAAGGAAATGCTATGTCTTGAACTGACAACTCAGAAGTAGGATATCAAGTATCTGAATGGGAAGCTTAATTTTGTGGCTATGAATAGGAAGAGGGAATGGGATCTCAGAATAGAGTTTGATGAAAATATTTCTATGTAAGAAGAACTTTTGAAAGCTAAATTAGGGATTCTTATGGCTTGTGAGGAAAAGATCAAATCCTTCGAGATGAAAAATGAAGTTCAAGATCAGTTGCTCATGCTTGTTGAAAAGGATCAAATTGAGATTATGAAGATAAATACCATTATGAAGATGTTAATGTCAAAAGAGAAAGAAGGTTAATTTTTCCAATCATATTTTTTGTTGTATTTCATTCAATGTAAAAATATTTTTAATTTTAATGAAATTTTGATTGTGCTTCACATATTTTTTTGTTAAGTACAAATATTTCAGGTAACATTTTTTTACATTCCCATTATTCATTTTTGAAAATCACAAATAGGGAGAAAGGAATGATAAAAATAATACAAAGTAAAGAAGAAAAAACCCAAAGTAAGGGGGAGTTTATCTATGGGGGTGGTTATTATCAAATTATATTTTCATACACATAAAAAAGAAAAATATATTTAATAATTTCAAGAATATGATCCTCATGTATTTGAAAACCTAAAGGGGAGTTAGTCATATTCACCATGATCCATAAGTAAAATAAGATACGTTTTCTTTTATGTTCATAACGAAAAACCCAGTCCTTATATTCTTTTTCATAATAATGTTTTTACTTTCCCAAAAGGGGGATATTGTTGAGTCAATAATGTTTCCTTATGACTATTTCATTCCTTTTTGTTTTGAAAATAAAAAAGACTCTATCTCAAGGGAAATTATATTTTTTCCTAATGGTTATATTTATATGAAAATTTTCCTTATCTAAGGATATTTTATCCTTATCTATGTTTTAATTGTTCATATTATAGTCTCTCTAAATCTAACTCATTTTTATTCCTATGTCTAAAATTCGTTTTCACATCTAAAACGTCAAAATATTATAATTCCTTGGATTTAGAGTATTCTATTTACTTGTTTTATATTCTCTAAATTCAGGTTCCAAATAATCTAAAATCTAGGTTCTGAATTCTATGAAATCGGGTTCTTAATATTCAGAAATTCAGGTTCTAAATTTTAAGAAATTCTGGTTTTGAATTCTATGATATATAGACTCTGAATTACATATAATTAAGACTCCAAATTCCTCAGAATTCAGACTATGAATTCTTTATAATTCCAACTCCAAATTCCTCAGAATTCTGACTCCGAATTCTGCAGAATTCTTCCTCAAAATTTTACAAAATTCTGATTCTGAATTCCTTATAATTATGAATCGTAATTTATTAGAATTAAGAATCAAAATTCATTTGAATTCCGATTCCTAATTCAATGGAAAACAGAATATTAATATCCATGAGTTATAGTCTTTAAATGTTTATTTTCATACACTCCAAACATTATTTTTCCATAAACTCTAAAAAATATATTTGGTTAAGCAACATTATTTTTCTTACAATTGTTATTGTTATGAAACAATGTTGTACAATCGGTTTCTGACTAACCATTGTTTAAGTGAAATGAGTACATGTCCCTCCGATATTTTAGGAAAAATATGATTGATCGATTAGGGAGATGACCATTGGAGAATTCTTTATATATAAGAGACCATTTTAATGAGCTCAATGATCGAAATTGGATCAAAAAATATGTTTATCTCTCTAGATAATACATGTTGCTGAAGGGATTTCTAGAGAGAGGCTCTTATGCTTTGTGTATACTGAACATATGGTTCATCTTGGTTTGTGCTCCTCTAATTGTTGTCGAGTACAATCAATGGATTCCATGGATAAGAAGACAAATGTGTTGACTACCTTAATGGTAGAGAACATTCGAGGAAAAGAACACAAAGGTGCTGACAACCTTAAAGATCGAGGGATTGCGTGGAGAATAAGAAATATTTTTATATACCTATCAAGGGATTACCCTGCTATGGGTAAGACATATTTAATTGAATGTATAAAGCATAGGACTTTTGTCCACAGTAGTTGGATACCCTTCTATTTGGTTTAAATGATTCATACATGATACTTGTTTTGTTTCAAGTTTATTTCTGTTGTATTTTGATAATGGAAGAAAGTATAACTTTCTTTAAAATTCTTGTATTTTTATATACTATGATAAGTATAATTATAAACACTTTATTGTAGAATCTTTTCCTTGTGAAATTTCATTATCTTTCATTCCCAGAACCATATTTCTGTAACCTAGAAAACTTGTAGAACTAAAAGTGGTCTTGTGAATTTACCTTGTTTAAATTTCTTAAACATAGTTTACCATAATGTTAAAAATGATTGTTTTTAAAAATTAAATTCACCCCATCATTTAATTTAGCATCTACTTTCATATTTTGATCCTAGATAATTCTTGGTTTGACACCCCAAGATGGTTCTAGGTTTTTACTAACCCCAGCAAGAGAGTTGTTGTGGGATAACCCTAATATGAATGTGGAAGAGGTTTCTTTCTCATGAAACACTAGAAATAATTTATTATAGATAGATTTATCTTGAACTAGTCATAAAGGATCCCATGGAGATATTATATCTGGTGCTACCCAAATGAAATGTGGTACAATTAGAATGATGGGGAAATGGAAAGAATGGGCCACCTTTTTTCAAATCCACAACTTGTGTGCCTTCTTAACATCATCTTCCCACCCTTTCTCAAGTGATATTTTAATAGAAAATCCAGTAAAGGGGAGATTATAAAATATATCAACATGAATGTGATTGAAAGATGAAGAATTAATATAAAAATATTTACATTCACGAAGGTCATCTTGAATCATGATCTCTTTAGGAAAGGATATTGGGAATGATTTTGTAGTATAGAATTCAACATCATCTTGCAAAGAGATTGATTGGTATAAAGTTAATGATTCTTCTTTGTAAAATATTCTAGGATCACCTAGCTATTAGTCTTCAACAAAATTAAAAAAATTCTCATCCACTTAATATTGAGCTCCCAAAGTTGTATCACCTAGCATGTGTCTTTAGGAAAATCTTTATGAAATGGCTAGGGAGTTTGGATTGGATATTCATGTTGGATATTCATGTTGCATATTCACATATTCATTTTTTTATTTGACATCAAATGTATGTGGAAAATCATAATCTCCTATGGCTCAATTTCATATAGTTGTGGTTGATCTGACAATTAGACAATGGATTCTTGAATAAGGGAAGAAAGGTTATCTTATTAGTTTTTCATCCCCTCCGATATTCTATTAAAAATTTAACCCCTTATATTCAAATAATCACTAGGCAATGAAAATTGGGAAATAAATAAAATAATCCATCTTGACCAAAAAAATAATTGTATGCATTGAATTTCATTTTTGGGTTTTTTATTTATTTATGAATAAAAGTGCGCATAAGCACCTGGCCTCACCAGAATTACCGTCAAATTGATAATAAGTATTTCTAGTTTCATTTCCCTATTCAATTAAATTATGGTTTTTTCTATGAATGAACCATAGTGGAACATCGTAGGGTAGATCTCAAGGGGGCCTCGTGAAAACACTTTGTTCCTATTTTCAATATTATAATCTAATTAATATAAACTATAATACTAATATAAATTTGTTTTTTAAAAACATTTATTAAATATTTAATATATATATATATATATATAAATGAAATGCAATACAGAATATTGTTAGAAGAAGAAATGAAGGCAATTGTTCTTGGGAGTTTACAGTGGTTGAAATCATTGTTTAATGGAATTCCAAAAAATTAATTCCATGAGGTAATGGAGACCTATCACACAACACATTATCATTTAAAAGATGTTTACGCTATACCAATACCTCTTCATACATAGAATTCATATTCCAAAATTAATAATGGAGATATCATTACCAAACATCACTAACCATTCCATACACCATTGTATGTATGGCATAGATATTGAAGAGAGGGATCATAGATAAATGAGTAGAAAAATTGGGATGATAATGAAAACAGGGATATCAAAGTCCATAATCAATTTAACCATCAATGAAATTCATATAATGTTATAAATAGAATTTAAATTAATGAATATGAAGCTCAATTAAAGCACTGTTCCCTACCTTGACATGTTTTGTGGTTATTTATCCATTTTATTTTAGTTGACAATGGAATAACGGTCGGAGAAAACATAATGATAAAAATGATAGAAGGAGATGAATGTAGAAGAGAACTAATATATTAAAAGTTGAATTATATTAAAAAATTAAAATTAAATACTTGAAAGAGATTAAGGAGGAAAAAAAGGATTATCCTTGTGTTTCTCCATACTAGAAAGATTTTAAAGGGATTTTGTAGGATCATTTTATAGGTAAAATCCCCCAGGGAACTAGTAGCATCCCATTTAATTTTAAATGTGACATCTTTATCCTGACATGTAATTGGGTTACACATCGTGTAACAAAGATCCTTGTTTTCATACACTACATTGGATCTGTAGATGTGACTTTGTCTGGTTGACATTATACACGACGTTTACTAGGAATTCACGTCGTGTACCCCCTTCGAGTCATCCGAATTCTATGAAAATATTTCATATGAATCACTGTTTCAAACTATGACTCACTAAATGTCATGTAATTTAGACTCAGGTTGTGTACTTGTAGTTCACAACATGTTTTCACATCATGATTCATTTTTCACATAAAATTCCACATGATGAAGTCACGACATGTTCTTGTGGTAAAAGATGTGTATTCATTCTTCTCAATTTTCCAGTTCTGCATCACCATTTATAATCTATTGTTTCACCTCTTTACTTCGCTTGTGGCATGATGTTTATTGTGGCTTCATCATGAAATTAAGAAGTATTTCAAAATAGTTAAAATTCCCAAATTAAACATTTTTTTTATTTCAACTGCAATTAACACAAAAATATAATAATTTGGCAACTACCGATTTAATAACACTTTGGTGATTTAAAAAAAATGAATTATATAGTCAATTATGTGAAAATATGAGCTTCATCAATCCCCCACAATTAAGAATTACACTCCCATGAAATTATCATATATACAAATCAAAATCCAACTGAAAATTATAACTGAGAAAACATCCATGATCACATAGAAAATAGAATTCCATCTTGTATCCTATATGAAAAACAATCTCCCCTTCATTTTCAATCCTCACATTTAAATTTGTGCAGCATTATAATTCCATCCATGGCCTAATCACAATGTATGTCACATTGTATTTAATTTCACTCTTCAATCAAGAGAAATTGAATCTAATGTGATGCTCATACTTAGAGATTGCATGTATCTCCATAGTCTTGTGGAAATTCTCAGTTCTTCATTGTTTGAAACAATAAAATATTTTCAATCCTGAGGGGATTAATGATATTTAAAAATTTATTTGTGGGTTGGGGATGGTGGAAGAATGATTAAGATATTTTAAGGCTAGAAAGGGGAGGTTTGATGCTTAGGTGTAATGCATGAATAAAAGTGAAAACATAGGAAACTCTTCAATCATCCACCCTTAATAATGTGAAACACAACACCAAACCATTTTTTGAAATGGTAAATGAGACATTTAGTGATTTCAATGAATGATATCAACCATGTTCTCCCCCTTTTATGTTTTTTTTAAATTTTTTTTTTGATGTTAATGAAATGAACAACATTATTTTCTATTTTTAATATTTTTCATAGAGGATGTTATAACAATTGAATACAATGGATGAGAAAAAAGAATAACCATAATTTTATAGAGGGACATGATTCAAAATAAATAGAGTGAGAAATTCAATATCATCTCCATTTTAATTATTTCCCAATTTTTTAATGTATATGGAGGATTGGATGAAAGAAATGATGCCTAATGGAATGATAACTCAAGCCCAATATTCTAATAATAGACATCCCAAAATAATTAAACACAACTTACACCACCTAAAAATGATACACATCCTAAATAACACACACAAAAGTCCATCCCCCACACTCAAACATTTAATATCGATCCAATAAAACTAAAATTTTGGGTAGGTATGTAATATCAGCTTGTAATGTGGATTAAACCTATAATGAAAATTCCTGAAATTCGAGGGACAATGAATGATATATGTATGGGAAGTTCATAGGATAAAATGTGCCTAGACAATGAAGTTACTCAATTCAATTACAGATATTTTGTCAATTAAAAATCATTCAAAGATAAAAATAATAGCTTATATTTCTCACACAATGTCCATGTTTGTCTCATGAATTTTTTGGTATTAAAATGTATATTTCTAAATGGTTCAGAATAACTCATTGGATGGGGAAAATTTATTGAGTCAGTGTTTCATTGTCATTGATAATAAAAAATAAGTCAAAATAATAAAATGAATAAAAATTAAATTAATGGAAAAATATTTCATATAAACAATCATTTAAAATTCATTTCTATCAAAAATCATTTTAGTACCCTCAAAACCAATTATTGTGAGAACAATGAATAGAATATTCATTGTTCTCAAGGTTCCTAAAAAGTTGAAAATCAAAAGGAAAAGTAAGAACATATGAAACACAACTAGCATCTCAACACTCCCAAATAGTAAAATTTTACTACCCATCATTTTAGCTAAGAAATTATAATTATAAGGGTAGAAAAACTAAAGAGAATGATACATACAACCATAATACTTTTTTGATGTGGAATCCATGAGTTACGATCCTATATACTACCATATTAAACATAAATAAAATAAATGAAAAAACATGGGAAACATAAACTCATATAAGAAGGGGAAGGAAAAGTGATAATGCTAGGTTTGACCCCTGCGTGGGTTCTATGTTTTTACAACCCCTAGCAAGGCAGTTATAGTGGGTTTAGCCCAATCAAATGGTGGATGAGGTTTCTTACTCATGAACCAATATATATTATTTCTTCCATTTCCCTTTATCTTCCACTTTTCATGGAGGAACCCTTTTACAGTTTACATTAGCTCCCCCTTAATTGAAATGTGGTGCAACAAGAATGACGTAGTAAGTAGAAAGAATGGTTCATCATTGTTAACTTCCACAACATTAGTTGCTTCTTAAATTTCAACTTCAAACCATTTCTAGTGTGACACTATTATAGAAAATTAAATAAAGGAGAATTTATATAATAATTCAACTTGAATATGATTATAACATGAAGAATATCTGAAACAAATACCACTTTCATGTAGCTTTTTTAGAATCACGATCTCTTTGGGAAATGTCATTGGGAATTATTTCTTTTTATAGAATTCACCATCTTATCCCAATTAAATATATAGGTAGAGAGGAATTGATTCTTCTTTAATAAATATTGGAGGATCATGTATCTTTTCATATTCAACATAATAGAACCAATCTTCTTATAATGTTTGTTACTCTCCCAAAGTTGTATCACCTAGCATGTCTCCTTTAGTAAACTATTCATGAAATGGCTAAGGATATAGGATTGGATATTAATGTTTAATATACATGTCATTCTTGGTTTCTTTAACATAAAAGGTAGGTGTAACAATCATGATCCCTTATGGATCAATATCCTTTATTTGTGGCTGTTTTGACCATTAGACACTGGATTTGTTGAATGAGGATGAAATTGGTGTCCAAATTGTTTTCTAGATCCTTTCATCTTAACATAAAAAAATAAACTCTTATATAAAAATCATCAATAGAAAATTGATAAAATGAATCAATATAATAATTCATATCTACCTACAAAATAATTATATGCATTGAATTTATTTTTTTGGGTTTTTTATTTATTTATGAAAAACAGCTTGGATAAGCTCTTGGCCTCCCCAATAACTATGCCAAATTGATATCAAGTATTTCTAGTAATGCTTTCCTATTCAATTAAATTCTTATTTTTTTCCAAAGAATTCACCATAGTGTCACACACTAGGTTCGATCTCAATGATTCTGCTTACATGCACTGTTTTCCTATTGTCACTATTATAAACTAAATATTATAAACTGTGATAATAATATAAATTGGAGTTTTTGAAAACATGCACTAAATATAAGTAATATATATATATATATATTCAATGATATATAGACAGTTTTTATATGTACAAATTAAGGAAATTGTTCTTGAGAGTTAATGGTTGTTAAAATCATTTTTTAAATGAATTCCAAATATTTAATTCATTGTGGTGATCAAGACCTATCACACCACACCTTCTCATTTTAAATGTGACTACCCGATATAAAGACCTCTGCATATAGGGAAATCATCTGCAAAAAATCACCCCGTAGAGAACTTCACTAAACATCACTACTCAAGCCATACTCTATCGCAAGAATGACATAGATATTGGCAAGAAGTATGACCGAAAAATGAGAAGAAGGATTTGGATGATAGAGAAAGCATGTAGATATCACCCTATAATAAATTCAACCAGCACCAAAATTCAAAGTATTTTATAATGTGATTATACATTAATTCACATGGAACTAAATCAAATCATTTTACCTCCTGTGAACAAGTTTTTGTGTTAGTTCCCCATTGTTGTTGGAGATGAGAATGGAATAGTGCTGAGAGAACACATAAACATAAAAAGGAAAGAAGGTGGTGAATGATGAAGATGACTAATAAATTAAATGTAAAATTCCATTACAAAAAGAAATGTAAATACCAAAAAAAAAGATTAATAAGGCTAACTAAGGGCTATCCTCGAGATTCATCACGCCAGAATAATTTGCAAATGATTCTGAATGATCAATTTGTAGGGAAAATCCCGCAGGGAACTTGCAGAAACACATTAAATTTTTAAGGTTCCTTTTCCATCACTACATGTACTAAGCTTACACATCGTGTACTTATGTTCTAGGTTTTCCTGCATTGCATTGAATCCACGGACGTAGATTTGACTAGTTTATTGGTTACACAATGTGTTCTGGGATTTCATGTCGTGTACCCCCATCACATTTTCTGAATTAGGATCAAATCACATGTTAAAATCTCAGTTTCAAACATTGACTCACTAAATGTAATGTATGTGGGACTCATGTCATGTATTTTTAGTTCACAACATGTTTGATCATCAAGACTTGTTCTACGTAGCCAATTCCACATTAAGAAGTCATGACGTGTAGTTTTCATACACAGGGTGTAGTCATTCTTCTCTATTTTCTAGTTATGCATCACCATTAAAAATTTATTTCATGCCTTTTTCCTTATCTCGTTGTGGAATGTTTCTTGAGGATTCATATTGAAATACATATGAAACTAAAAGTAGTTAAAATTCCTGAATTGAACTATTTTTTCATTTAATATCAAATTAACAAAAAAATTTAAAAACATGACAATGTCCCACAAAATAACAGTATGCTGGGTTTAGAAACATTTAATTACAAAGTAAATTATGTGAAAATACTACTTTCATCAATCTCCAAAACTTATTCATTTCACTCCCGAGAAATTATTATATATTCAAATGAAAATCAATATAGAAATAGAAAATAATAAAACCTCCATGATCACATAGAAAATATAATTTCATAATGTATCCGATATGAAAAAAATTCCAGATAATATTCAATCCTCACATTTAAATTTGTTCATCGTCATAAATCCATCAATGGACCAATTAGAACCTACGTCGCATTGAATTTTTTACTCACTCTTCACTCTACAAAAATTGAATCCAGAGTGGCACTCATTCTTGGAGATTGCACGTATCACCATACTATTGTGACAATTTTCATTTCTCAATAGTGTGAAATATGAAAATATTTTCAATCATGAGGGATTTAATTGATGGGCCAATTAAATTTGTGGATTTGGTTGGTGGGAAAAATCAATATATTTTATGGCTAGAAAGAGTAGGTTTTACAATTAGGAATAATGCATGAATAATCAAGTGAAAACACAGAAAATTACACAGTCATACTCCCTTAAGAATGTGAAACAAAACACCACCCCAATTTTGTGACATGGGACATGCTACAGTCATTTATTTCAATGAATGATATCAACCAAGATCTCCCCCTTTTTCTATTTCTTGTATTGATACAGAAAGGCACAACTCTATTTTCCATTTTTTAATTTTTTTCATGGAGGATGAGCTGAAACTTATGTAAAATGGATGAATGAAAATCATGAAATTAATTATAGAGATGGAAATTATTCATAAAATAATGTATAATTAGAAATTCAATATCATCACCATTTTTTATTATTCAATTTTTTTAATGAAGATGGAGGATCAGATTAAACATATGAAGCATAATGGAATGATAACTCAATACCAATTTTCTAATATTACACATCCCAAAATAATAAAACCCACCACACATGACCCAAAAATCATACACATCACAAATAACACATTCAAAAGGCCCTTCCCCCAGTATGAAAATTGAAATATCCATGAAAAAATGGTAAAAGTGTTTGTAGGAAAGGAAAAATCATCCTCTAATGTGGCATAATCCTATAAATAAATTTATGGAATCTAAGAGATAATGAATTCTAGATGTAAGGGATGGTATTAGGATTAAATGTGTCTCTCCAAAAAAATTACTCAATCATATCAATGAAATTCCACGAATTAATAATAGTTGAAATAGAATAATCATAGATTTCTATTCTCAAACAAAGTCCAAGTTTCTATTAAGAATGTTTATATATTAGAAAGTATATTTTAAAACGGTTAAGAATACCACATAGTATATGAAAAAAGAATTTAGTCGGTGTTTCATGGTCATGGATTTAAAAAATTAGTCAAACTCATAAAAATGATTGAATATCCAATTCAAGGAAAAAAATTCATATCAGTAATCATTTAAAATCCATTTTTTCAAATTTAATATTATATCTCTCAAAAAAATTAATGTGTGAATAGTGATAAGAATATTCATTAAAAATCCATGTTCCTAAAATGATAAAAAAACATAAATCACATAATAAAAAGAACATTCTTGTCAACAGTCCACCACCCCTCGAATGTGAATTTCACTACCCCTTAATTTTATCTAAAAAAATAAATGTATGGGAAGAAAAACAAAATAGAAGGAAATATAAAATATGGAATTATTTTTGATGTGGGATCATAAAGTTAGAACACATGATTTTATTTTATTAAAAATAAATAAATGAAATGATAAAACATGGGAAACATAAAAATAAATAGAATGTGGAATAAAAATGGAATATTATAGGTTTGATCCCTAAGCCAGTTCGAGGGTTTTAGTACTAATAGTCATGGTTTTTGCACTGGGATAACCCCAATCTATAATTTGATTGGGTTTATGGCTCATGAACTACCATAAATTCTTTCTTACATTGTTTTTTATATTACAGTGGTCCCAGAAGAACCCATTTAAAGTGTACATCAACTCACCCGAATTGCAATGTGGTACAACTGGAATGATGGGAGAAGTCACAAAGAATGGTTCCTCTTTGTACACATCCACAAATTTTGTGGATTCTTCAACTAAAACATCCCACCCTTGATCATTTAATGATGTTACAGAAAATTTGGGAAAATGGAAGTTAGAAAATAATTCACCTTGAATGAGATTGAAACATGAAACATGAATATAATAATATTCCCTTTCATGTAGGTTAGCTTGAATCACGATATATTTAGGCAAGGCCACGTGGAATTCATTCGTAGAATAGAATTCATCATCTTCTTCCAAATAAAGTGAGTGGTAGGGATGTACTTATTTGTCTTTGAAAAATACTGAAGGATAACATAACAATTGGTATTCATGAAAATCAAACCAATGTTATTCGAAAACCTATTGTTCTTGCAGAGTTTTATCACCAGGATTATCTCCTCCAGGAATATCATCATGAAATGGGCATGGATAGAGGATTGGATCTATATGATGCATATTAATGTTTCTTTGGGTTCCATGATATCAAATGTAGTTGGATCAATTTTATCTCTTCCGTTTGAATTTCATTTTGTTGTTTGTACCATCAGACACTACATTCTTGAGTGAGGGTGGAAAGGTTATCCAATTGGTTTTATAGCTCCTATGATCATCTATTAAAACATTATCCATTGAAATAAAAATAATCAGTATGTCATGAATATGATAAATCACTAAATTATTCCATCCTGATCTCAAAAATAACATTATTCATTGAATTTATTTTTTTCTGGGTTTTTTATTTATGAAAAATAGTGTGTGTATGTGCTTTTCCTCCTGGGAAAAAAGCGCCACATTGATTATAGGAATTTTCGGTCGTGTTTCAATATTAAATTAAATTCTTATTTTTTCCCAAAGAATGAACCATATTGACACACCCTAGGGCTTATCTCCTTGAGGCCACTTACACACACTCTCTTCATATTTTCACTATTATAAACTATCTCTTATAAACTGTGATAGTAATATAAATGTGATTTTTTTAAAACATGCATTAAATATAAATATAATATATAAATATATATAAATGAAATGATTAATAGGATGTTCTTAGAATAATAAATGTTGGAAATTATTCATGTTAGTATAAAGTGGTTTCAATTACAGTTTAAATAAATTCTAAATATTTAATTCAATTTGGTGATCAAGACCTATCACACCTCACCTTCTCATTTGAAATGTGATTACCCCATTTCGAGACTTTTGAATACGGGTCAATCCTCTTCAAAAATATACAAAATACTACACTATAATGTAGTATTATAATTTCAGGTTCAGTGTCTATCCCATAGAGATAGGGTTAGAACAAATATTAATTATATAATATAATCCTCGTTTAATTTCGATATGAATAAAATAAATCTATACTTATGAGTATTATATTTGAAGAGAAGGTGGGTGATTAAAGTATTAAATGGTTTCAGGGAGTGATGTTTTCAGGTTCATGAGATAAAAATGTATAATATATTTAATTAACAATCATGTGGCAGTCCGAATCAGGTTATAGTTAGTTCAAGGGTCAGGATAAACACACTCCATCCAGAACTCTACTTAACACATGGTCAAGTACATTGGACTGCAATGAATGGGTGTCCCGAAACATTATTTAACCATATTTAAAAGAAGAACACAATGTTTAAGGTTAAAATATAATCCCTATATCACACAATAAACATATATATTTAGAAAAATCACACAATGTTCATTCCCAAAAATATTATGAAATTAAACCCTATCATGAACCCCACTCACAATGGTCATGTAAGAAGAAAAAAAAAGATAGAATTTAAGTTAAAATGTAAAATCCCAATAAGAATTTCATTAATTATAAATTAACTTATATTCTATTCCCCTTCATCATGATTTCACCGGAATAATGAAATCACCTTATCATTGAGACCAAAAGCGGGTATAGAAAATAAATAATGGAAAATTCCAATAAAAATTAGTGGTGTAGGTGGATTCCCTTTCTCTGATAGTGGTCCCTTTTTGAGATCAATCCATAAGATTAATCTGAAAGGTGTGATGGAGGGATCTATTTATAGGAACTCTTTGTGATCTTCCAGACCCAATACACAATGTGTACTAAATGTACATGGTGTGTACCCCCATTCTGTGTTGCATCAGTGTCCACATGAATGTTCTACATACCACATCCATTAATTCATAACATTGAAAACCGTAACATCGTGTACTAAAGGCACACAACATGTAACCTTCAAATCCCCAAACCCAAATAATCATGGAAAAATATACTAGAAAATAAAATAATGAAATGGAACATGTGTTAAGATATTTTGGTATCTTTAAAACAATTATTTTTTGTGCTCAATGTAGAAATTAAAATTGGTGACTCTTCGCTTGTATTTTGAAAGAATAAAAAGAAAATATATTTTCAAGGGGAGTCTAATGAAAAATCATATTGATGGAAGAAAGGAAAACCCCATATATACTAAAATTATAGTGATAAACACCTTGTAATTTTACATAAAACATGGTGATTTTTTCAAGTGTGTAAGGAATGACCACCAAACTAATCATTGTTGCAAAGAGGTGAAGTGTTCAGTCAATAAAATATAGGAAACTAATGTTGAAACTAATGAACCACCCAAACATAAATGATCCCAATTAAAGGGGTTTAGATATTATAAAAAACAGTAATGAAGTACAAGGTATGATGAAGATTAAAATTATCATCAACCACCTAGATCCAGGGAATAAGGAATATTCTTTGTAATAATTGATTATAAAGTGGATCTTGATAATTAAGTGGTGAAGGGTGCACATAATCATCATTCAAAACTTATGAGTTTCTTATAAAATCATGGTTCTACTGATTCATTCATGTCAGGATTTTTTATGTATATTGATTCATGAGTGAAATCATTGTATACTAATTTATCATTAAAACACCTAATGGTGAATTGATTGCATGTAAATAATATAACACTTCCTCCAGTAATATTTGTGTGAAGATAATTCTTATAAATATAGTTATTCTTTCATTGAGAAAATTTTATGTAATATTAAGAATGGATTGGATTTCTGATTATATTTGTTGCGATATAGAATTAAAAGGGAATATAGGCTCAAATGGTTTATTAAGAAATCAATAATTGATATATGCCAATTATAAGATAGTATACTAATATATTTCTTATGGATATCCATAGTATTCCCCAATAATTTTATTTTTTTAAATTGTAATATATACAAAGTTATACACATGTATCAAATATTCATTATTAAATTGAGCCCATGAAATTATAACAATTGAAAAAAGGATTTCTGTACCCCATAGTGAAGAATTATGGGGCATAAATCCCTAATGTAAATCAACCTGATATTTTTTTCATCAATTATTATACTTTTATGGGCTCAATTTAATAAGGACTACTTTATACATGCATAGAAGTTTGTATAGGTTGCATTGAAAAAATAACACATTATAGGGGAATTCCATGAATATCCTTGGGAAATATATCAGTATACTATCTTATAATTTCAATATATCAAATGATGAGTTTTTAATTACCTATTTGAGCCTATATTATATTGTAATTATATATCACAACACATAATATTGGAAATACAACCCATTCCTAATATCACATCAAAATTTATCATGGAATGAAAAACAATATTTATTTGAATTATCTTCCCACAAACATCACATGAGGATTATTTGTATTCTTTAGATTCAATCAATGCACCAATTGGTTTTTTTACGAATAAATTGATATCCAATGTTTTCACTCATGAATCTATATACTTAAAAAATATCATGACATGAATGAATGAGTAGAACCATAATTGAATAATACACTTATGAATTTTAAATGATGACTATGTGCACCCTTCCCCACATAATTATCATGATCCACTTTACCCAAAATGACTTCAAAGAATCTTCCTTATTCAATTGATCTAGGAGGATGATGAAACATATTATCATCATCATTCATTGGACTTTTGTACTAATTTTTATGATCTATAAACTCCATTAATTTGAATAATTGAAGTGTGGGTGTTGAATTTGTTGTAGGATTACTTATCTATATTTTATTGAATTTACACTTCACCTCTTTGTAACAATTTATAGTTTGGTGGTCATTCCTTACACACATGAAAAATTCATCATTTTTAAGGAAAATTACATGGAGTTTCTTCCTATAATTTAAGTATATATGGGGTTTTCCTTTCATCCTTCAATATGATTTTTAATATATCCTCCATGAAACTCTATTTTATTTTTATTATCTTAAAATACATGAAAAAAGTCACTAATTTTAATTTCTATTTTGAGAACACAACATAATTTTTATAATAGACACCAAAATATCATACAAAAAATTCCATTTCAGGATTTTATTTTGAAGAATATTTTTCTAGGATTCAAGGGATTTGATGATATTAAGGTTAAAAATTGTGTACCATGTGTACATAATGTGACAATATTCTAATTTCTGAATTTTTGGAATCAATACCTAAAAGATTCATGCAGACACAAATGCAATAGAGATCAGGGGTACTTGTCGTGTACCTTTAGTACACATTGTATACTGGGTCAAGAAGATCACAATGAGTGCGTATAAATTAATCCTTCAATCACACCTTTGGGAATTATCTTCTGGATGATGCTCAAAGGGGATCCGCCACCAGATATAGGCGCAACCACCTGCAACACCAATTTTTGTAGGTTTTTTCCATTTTTTTCTATACCCTCACATGGTAAGAATGAGTTGGTGATTTCATTATGCCATTGAAAGTTTATTGTAAGGGAATTGAATGAAATGTATTTTATAATTAATGCAATTCATGTTTGGATTTCACATTTTCTCTTCAATTATATATTTTTTCGGATTTCTTCTACCGTGACCATTGTGGGTGGGGTTCGAGATATGGATTAATTTCATTAACATTTTTATCATGACGATTACATTTGTAGACTGAATATATCAGTATAATGTGTGATATATTGATTAGATTTCCTCCATAAACATTGTGTTTATCTCATCCCTATGTTTAAATAAGGTTTTGAGTTAACCATTCATTTCAATCCAATGTACCTGACCATGTTAAATGGAGAGTTCTTGGTGCAGTGCATTTATCATGACCATTGAACTCACTATGAAGTAAATCTAACAACTTCATGAGTTTTAATTAAATATATTATACCTTTTTATCTCATGAACCAATAATATTTTCATCCCAATACCCTTTTATATTGTGTTCCCCCACCATCCCAACAAAAATATAGCTCAATAGTTTAGATTTATTTTATCCAAATCGATATTAGATTAGGATTATCATATATAAAAAATATTTTATATAACCCTAACTCTGTTGTATTGATCTCGGACATGAAATTCCAATATTACCCTGTAGTTTAGTGTTTTTTCTGTTTTGGAAGAGGATTTCTCCAAATGCAAGGGTCTCGGTAGGGGGTTATCACATTTAAAATGAGAATGTGGGGTGTGGTAGGTCTTGATAATCTAGTTGAATTAAATAATCAAAAAAAATTATTAAATGATTTCAATCACTGTATACTGCCAAGAAAAATTTCCTTTATTTCTTATTCTAACAACATTCAATTTTTCATTTCATTTATAAATATATAATATTTATATTTAAAGAATGTTTTAAAAAACTCAATTTATATTAGTATTATAGTTTATATTAGTTATTTTATTATAATGACAATAAGAACTGAGTGTGTGTTAGTGGACTTATTGTGATCGACACTAGTGTGTTCCAATATAGTTCATTCTTATGAAAAAATATGAAATTAATTTAATAGCGAAACAGGACTAAAAAAACCTATAATCAATTTGGAAATATTTACGAGGTACCAAACCACATAGGCACACTATTTTTCATAAATGAAAATAGCATATAAAAGAAATTCAATTCATATCATTATTATTTTGGTTATGATGTATTATTTTAGTGATTTATAATATTATTAGCCTAGTGATTATTTGTATATCAATCATGAATTTTTTAATAGATGATTGAAGGATTTACAAAACCAATTGGACAACCTTTCCACCCTTAATCAAGAATGCAATGTCCGATTGTCCGAACAACAAAAGGAAATTCATAAAAAAGAGATTAACATTATTGCAACTAATATAAGTGTCGAAGAAACAAAGGAATACTTGATGATGCAACATATAAATAAAATCATATATTCATTTCCATTTCTTGAGGATTTTCTTGAAGGAGATATTATTGGAGATACATCTGTGGGAGGTAAAAATTATTTTGGATGAATATTGGTTTGATTTTTTTGAATACCAAAAGTTATGTTACCCTCATATATTTTCAATGAAAAACACGCAACTCCCTATGTATCTCTTGATTTGGAATAAGTTGATGAATTCTCTTCTATAAAATTATTCCTAGTGGCCTTTCTTAGAGATATCATCATTCAACCTGACATTCATGAAAGGGGTTATTTATATATTTATTATTCATGTTTAAATCTAATTAATGATGAATTATTTTCCAACTTAACATTTAATAAATTTTTTGTAATAGAATCGCATGAGAAAGGGCAGGATGTTTAAGTTGAGTAATGAACACAATTTGTTGATGTGTACAAAGAGAACCATTCTTTACACTTCTCCCATCATTCCAGTTTTACCACATTCCAATTGGGGAGGACCAAATGCACTCTATCATTGGGTTCCTCTGTGACATTTTTATGATAAATATCACTAGAGGAAATAATTTCTGGTTGTATATGAGAATGAAACACCATCCACCTTTATATTAGAGTTAGCCCACTGAAATAACATGACTAGGGGTAGTAAAATCCTAGAACCTTTTGGGGGGTCAAACCAAGAATTATCACTATTAATTCCCCTTTATATTTTATTTTATACTTCCCATGTTATTTCATTTCATTTATTTATGATTAATATGTAATTATCTATGAGACTTACTCCAGGATTCTACTTCAAAAATAAAATCAGTTTTTATATTTCATTTTCATTAGTTTTTCTACACGTTATTTTTTTCGAGCTAAAATGAAGTATAGTGAAATGTAATTTCAGGGGGTGTTGACATGATAATTGTTTTTCTTATTTTCTTTTGTTTATTTTTTTTACATTTTATGAAAATGGGGCTTCAATGAATATTATTATCACTATTCACTCATTAACTTATTTTGAGGGAGATAAAGTATGTTTGAAAGAAATGGATTTTAAATGATTGTTGATATGAATCATTTTTTCCTTGAATTGGATTACCAATATTTTTTATGATTTTTACTAATTTTTGAAATCCATGACCAGGAAGCACTGGCTAAAAATATTTTTCCCATCCTATGAGGTATTCTGATCCATTTTGAAATATTGTTTTGAATAGCCACAATTTTTTTGAGAAAAACATAGAATTTGTTTGAGAAATATAATAGACGATTTTTATCATTGAAATATTTTTATTTCATGGAATATAATTGATATTATTTAGTAACATCTTTGGATAGCCACATTTTATCCTACGACCATACAATAAATCTATCTTTCATTGTCTCTTAAATTCCTTGAATTTCGTTACAGGTTTAATCCACATTACATGCCAATTTTTCCTTTTCTACCCACACATTTAGAATTTATTTCATTGATAATTGAAGTTTTATTATGGGAGAAGACCCTTATGTGTGTGTTCATTGGGATGTGTATCATTTTTTGGTGGTGTGAGGTGTGTTTCATTATTTTATGATTTGTATTGTTAGAATCTTTAGCTTGAGTTGTCATTTCATTATGCTACATTTGTTTCATATAATACTCCATATTTATTAAAATAAATGGATATGAGATTGAATTTCTCATTGTACATTATTTTATGACTCATTTACCTCTCTAAAATTAATTGAATTATTATCATTATCAATTGTATACAATTATACTCATCCTCCAAAAAAACCAAAAAAATGGAAAATAGAGTTGTGCTTTTCTAGAGCATTAAAAAAAGAAAAAAAAGGGGGAGAACATAGTGGATATCATTCCATTCAATCACTGATTGATCATTTCCCATGTCACAAAAATGTGTGTCGTGTTGTTTTTCACATTATCAAGGGTGGATGAATGAGTAAATTCTTGTGTTTTCAAATGATTATTCATGCATTATACATAAGAGTCAAACATAATCTATCTATCCTTAAAATCTATTATATTTTCCAACCAAAAATAATACACAGAGTCATATGATCCATTCATTAAATCCCTCGTTAATAAAAAAATTTCATGTTTCACGCTGTAGAGAAATGAGAATTGTCACAAATCTCTGGCGATACAGGCAGTCTTCAAGTATGAGTATCACTACATATTCAATTTCTCTTGACGTAAGAGTGACAAAAAATTCAATATTACGTAGAATGTGACGATTCCATGGATGAATTTATGAGTTTGGATAGATTTAAATGTGAGGATTAAAAAATAAGTGGAATTTTCTTCATATAAGATATATAAGGGAATTATATATTCTCTTTCATCATGGATGTTTTTTCATTTTTAATTTTCTTGTGTATTTTGATTTGAATATATGATGTTTTAACGAGATTGAGATGCTTAAGTGAGGAGGTTTATTGATGTAGTATTTTAAAATAAATACACTTGTAATTCAATCTTTTTAAATCCACAATAGTGTACTTTAATGTGATGTTGTACAATTTTAGATATTATAGTTAATTTGAGATGAAATGAAAAAATTGATTAATTGTGGAATTTTAACTAAATTTAATTACTTTTGTATTTGAGGATGAAGTAACAAGAAACCACATACCATGATCGAAGAAAAGAGGTGTGAAAATAGATTATTAAAGGTGAAGCATAATTGGAAAATAGAAAAGAACGATTAAACACCATGAACCGCCAGTACACATTGTGACATATTAATTTGGAATTGGATGCGAAGAACAAGTAATGATGAGATAAAAAGATGAGAACTACAACTACATGAAATGAGTCTCAAGTACATGAAATTTAGTGAGCCATTTTTTGAAACAGAGATTTTCACTGGAGATTTTCATATAATTTAGAAGATACAGAGGGGGTACATGATGTAAACTCAAGGTACACGTCTTGTAGCCAGTCAACTAGTCAAAGTTTCCTTTTCGGATTTAATGAAGTATAGGAAAACATGGATATTAATTACATGATATGTGACCCTAGTACGCGCAGTGACAATGATGGAACCCTTAAAATTAAATGCGATGATTCAAGTTCCCTGTTGGATTTTCGCTATAAATTTACCCTTCTAAATACCTTACAAATCATTATAGTGTAGAGAAACAGCAGGATAACACTTCATTGGACTCATTATTCTATTTTTAGTATTTATATTATATTTTGTACTAGAATTTTACTTTTAATATATTATTCATCTTCTTCAATCATCTTCTTCTTTCCTTTTTAACATTTTGTGTCCTCCCAACATTGTTCCCTTCTCAACTAAAAAATGGAGAACTAACCAAAAAACACGTTGAATGGAGGGAATGATGCATTTTTGAGTAAAATGTTCTTTAATTTCTAATATATTAATTCAATTCTATTATTTTCAGTGCTACTTAAATTGATTTTAGTGTGTGATCACCATCTTTTTTTTGTCATCCAAATTCTTCGACTCGTTTATTGATGAACCATCATGTCATTATCTATATAATTCATGCGATGAAGTATGGATTGGGTAGTGATGTTCAGTGAATAGTTCTCCTAGATGATATTTGGGAGTAGACTTCTTTTTATGAAGAGGTCACTTTATGGGGTAGTCATATATCAAATGATAAGGTGATGTGTGATAGGTCTTGATCAACTCATTGAATTACATATTTGGAATTCATTTAAACAATAATTTCGACAACTGTAATCTCCCAAGAACAATTTCCTTCATTTATTCTTCAAAAAATGTCTATATTTAATTGATAATATATATATATATATATTATTTTTATTTAAATAATGTTTTCAAAAACCCCAATTTATATTTGTATCATAGTTTATATTTTTTAGTTTATAATAGTGAAAATTGGAAGACAATACGTACAAGCAGCCTCCTTGAGATTAGCCCTAGAGTGTGACATTATGGTGCATTCATAGGAAAAAAGATGAATTTAATTGAATAGGTAAACATGACTAAATATACTTGTTATCAATTTGCACTATTTTTGGGGAGGCCAAGCACTGTTGCACACTGTTTATCATCTATAAATAAAATACCCAAAAAATCAATTTAAATAATTCATTTCTAGGTTGAGATAGTTTATTATTGTGATTTATGATATTATATTCCTATTGATGATTATTATAACAGGTTGATTTTTTGAATAGAAGATCAGAGGAGATGAAAAATGAATTAGGAAGCTTTTCGACCCCCATTAAATAAAGTAGTTTCTGGTTGTCAGAACAACCACAAATAAAGGAAATTGAGCCATATGGGATCATGATTGTTCCACATTTCATTGATGTTGAAGAAACCAAGGACGACATAAATATTCAACATGAATATCCAATCCACTCTCCTTGTCAATTATTTCATTGTTTCTTGAAGGAGACATGCCAGATGATACAAATTTGGGAGATCAACACACTTTGTATGAACATTGCATAGATTTTATTGAACACCAAAAGGTAATTGATCCTAATATATTTTTCAAAAAGAAGAATCAGTACCACCCTTCCTTTCTATATCTTTGATATAAGATAATAAATTTTCTGTTAAAAAATAATTCCAATTGGACTTTCCTATTAAGATCATGATTCTAGCTTACCTACATTAAAGTGGTAATTTTTATATAGATACATCATGTTTAAATGAAATTTATGTTTAATTAATTTATAAATTCTACTTTACTGAATTATCTATAACATCATAACATGATCAAGGGTTGTATGTTGTTGTTGAATAAGAAACAATATTTTTGACAGTGAAGAAATATGGTCGATTCTTTCTACTTCCCCCATCATTCTAGTTGTACCACATTTCAATTGGGGAGGAGTTGATTCACTCTATCCATGGGTTCCTTCATAACCAGTGAAATATAATTAGAAGTAGAAGAAATATGTTTTTGTGGATCATCAGCAAGAAACCCCATCAACCTTTCGATTGGGGTAAACCCACTACTACTTCCTTTCGTGGGGAATTAAAAACCTATAACCCTCGTGGAGGTCAAACCAAGCAATAGCACATTTATTTTCCCTTTCAATTTGTTTTTATGTTTCTTATGTTTTATCAGTAATATTATATTGGTTTAATATGGTTTAATTATAGAGTGTAACTCGAAGCTGGAACATCAAAAATAAATCCATGTTGTATATTTCATTCCCTTTTGTATTTTTACTTCAATATTTATTTTGTGTTGAGATAAAATTATGTGTTGTGAAATTTAACATTGGGGGGAGTGTCGAAATTATATTTTTTTCTTATGATTTTTCATTTCTTTTTTTTCAACTTTTTAGAAACCTTGAAATTCAATGAATAATCTTATCACTCTTCATACTATAATTGATTTTGAGGTAACTAAAATAATTTTTGAATGAAATGGATTTTAAATGATTGTTGATATGAATCCTTTTTCATTGAATTATATTTTCTATAATTTTTATGAGTTTGACTAATTTTTTAAATCAATCACCAAGAAACAATGGCTAATAATATTATTCCCAGTATTTGTGTTATTCAGAACCAATTTTAAATATTCTTTCTTATAAACACACTTTATTGAGAGAAACTTGGACTTTGTGTCAGAAAAAAAATATATGGTTTTTTTATTCAATGATTTTCAATTAATGGGATATCTTGTATATGATTGAGTAACTACATTTTCTAGAAACATTTTATCCTAATACCTTCCCTTATATCAATAATTCCTTATCCCTTAGATTCCATAAATTTCCTTATAGGTTTAAGCCACATTACAAGTGGAATTTTACATTCCTACCTAAATTTTTAGTATTTTGCATTGATATTTTATGTTTGAGTATGGGCGAAGGGATTTGTGTGTCTGTTCTTTAGGATGTGTATCATTTTTGGGTGGTGTAAGATGTATTTCATTATTTCTGGATGTGTATTTTTAGAAAATTGGTCTTGAGTTATCATTTCATTATTCTTCACTTCTTTCAGCCGATCCTCCATCTTCAATAAAAAACAGAGAGATAATAAATGGAGATGATATTGAATTTCTCACTGCACACTTATTTTGAATCATGTCCCTATCTAAAATTAAGGGAATGATTTTCAATCATCCATTATATTAAATTGTGACCACATCCACTATAAAAAATGATAAAAGGGAAAATATTTCTGTTATCTTCTTGAGCTTTCCAAAAAAATAGGGGTATAACATCGTTGATATCATTCATTGCAATTACAGATTGGCTCATGTCTTACGATGAAAAAAGAGGGTGGTGCTGTGTTTCACATTCTTAAGGAAGGATGACAAAATATTTTTCAATGTTTTAATATGATTATCCACACATTATACCTATGAGTCAATACTAATCTTTCTATCCATAAAATATATTAATCTCTTTCCCACCAACGCCATGACACAAAGTCATTTGAACAATTAATTAAACCCTAATGATTGAAAATATTTTCATGTTTCACTTTGTGAAAAAATTAGAACTGTCACAATCTTATAGATATACCAGAAATCTCCATGTATTCACATCACACAAGATTCAATATTTATTGAATGAAGGGTGACATTAAAATCAATGTGACTTAATATGTGATTAGGACATGGATGGATTTATGAGGTGGAAAAAAATGGAATTTTATGATTGAAAATGATGGGAAATAGTTTTTCATATAGGATAAATGAAGGAATTCTATTTTCTATATGATCATGGATGTTTTCTATTTTTTAATTATCATGTGGATTTTGATTTAAATATATAATAATTTTTCAAGAGGAAGAATCTTATGTGTGGTGGATTGATGAAGCTCATATTTTTATATAATTTACTATGTAATTAATTGTTTTTAAACTCATCGTAGTTCTATTTAACAGGTAGTTGTCACAATTTTTAATGTTTGTGTGAATTTTATTTGAAAATAAAAAAAAATTTAATTACTGAATTTTAACTACATTTAATTACATTTTTATTTCAGGATGAAGCAAAATGAAACATCATGATGTGATCCAAGTAAGCAGGTGTGAATAATGATTATTAAAGGCGAAGTAGAACTTGAAAATAGAGAAGAATTTATACACACCATATAACACAAGTACATGATGTTGCTTCTTCAGGTGGAATTGGATTCTCAAAACAAGTCATGATGAGAAAACATGTTGTGAACTGAAACTACACAACATGATTTTCAAGAACACAACATGTAGTGAGTCAATGATTCTAACTGAGATTCGAACAAGAGATTTATGTAGAATTCTAAAAACTCTGAGGGGTTACACGATGTGAACTCCCATTTCACATCTTGTAGCCAGTCATCCTATTAAAGAATCATACACAAATTCAATGTATTGTAGGAAAACCCAGATCTTAATTACTCTATGTGAAACTATAATACATGTCAGGATGAAGTCGACACCCAGAAAATTAAATGCAATGTTGCATGTTACCCAAGCGAATGTCCCTATAAATTGAGCCTTCAAAATCCCTTTGAAATCATTTTGGTGTGGATAAAATCAAGGATATCTATTCATTGGACACTTTAATCACTTTTTAGTATTTAATTTTTATTTTATAATATATTTTGATATTTAATATATTAGTCATCTTCATCATTCGTCTACTTATTTCATTTTTATCATTATCTTTTCTCCCACAATTGTTCCCTTCTCAACTCTAATTAAAATGGAGAACTAACCATGGAAGTAGTTCAAGGAAGGGAATGGTGCTTTGATTGAGTTCTATGTGCATTAATTTCTAATTTCTTTATTAAATTATAGGAATTTTAGTGATTATAAATATTTTTATGTTGTGTGATATCCATGTTTCGAATACCATCCAAATTCTTACTCTCATTTATCGATCATCCATATTCCCACTATCTATGTCATGCATACGATGGAGTATGGATTGGGTAGTGATGATCGGTAAAATGTTCTATAATATGATGTTTGGAAGAGGATATTTGTGTATGAAGATGTCTTAGTATGGGGAAATCACATTTCAAATGAGAATGTGAGGTGTGATAGTTATTGTTTTCTTGATGGACTTAAAAATTTGGAATTCCTTTAAATAACGATTTCAGCCACCATAAACTCCTATGAACAATTTCCTTCATTTATTATTCTAAAAATATTCTATAATTCATTGTGTATATATATATTTTTATATTATTTATATTTAATTCATGTTTTCAAAAAACACAAATTAAATTAGAATCATAGTTTATCTTAGTTAATTTATAATATTGACAATAAAGAGAGAATGTGTGAAATCGGCCTCCTTGAGATCAAACCTATGGTGTTCCACATTGGTTCATTCTTAATAGAAAATAGGAAATTAATTGAATAGGGATTATTTTTTAGGTTGAGATGGATTATTTTAGATATTAATCTTCTTCTTGTAATAGTGATGATATGTATTGGAAGGTTCAATTTTTTAATCAATGATCAGAGGGGAAAAATAACCAATTGGATAACTTTTCCATCCTAATTGAAGAATCCATTATCTGAGGGTCAGAACAACAACAAATAAAGGAAATTGAGCCAGAAGATATCATGATGGTTCCACCTACCTTTATCTTTGATTAACCCAAATAAGACATGAATATACAACATGATGATCCAATCTTCTCTCCCAAAAAATTTCAGGAAGAGTATCTTGAATGAGACATGCCAGGTGATACCACATTTGGTGATCAAAATGCTTTGGAAGAACATTTGATATATTTTGTTGAACACCATAAGGTAAGTGATCCTCCAATATGACTCAAATAAGAATCGGTACCTCAATACCTATATTTTTCTTTGGAAGAAGATGACGAATTCACTTATATTAAACAATTCCTAGTACCATTTCTTATATAGATGGAGAATCAAGATGACCTTCATCAATGTTATGATTTTTATATTTATTCATCATATTTCAATGAAATTCAAGTTTAATTGTTTTATAAATTATAGATTCGTGAATATTCTATAACAAAATCATAAGATAATGGTTGGTGAGGTCATCTTTATGAAGCCACGCATGTTTTGGCTTTGAAAAAAGGAGGACTCTTTCTTTTTACATCCCCCACCATTCCTGTTGTACCACATTTCAATTGGGGAGGAGATTATGTATTTTCCCCATGGGTTCCTCTGTGACTAGTTCAAGATAAAGATAACAAAAAGAAAGAATTTGTAGTGGTTCTTGAGTAAGAAATCCCTTCCAGCTTCGGATTGAGGTTAACCAAAAACAATTGTGTTGCTAGGGGTAATAAAAACTTCGAACCATCTTGGGGGTCAAACCAAGAATTACCCCTTTCCTTTAACCTTTAAATTTTTTTATGATTCTCCTTTTATTTATTAAATTTATTTAGGTTTAATAAGGTACAGTTAGGATCCTAACAAGATGATTCCACTTATAAAATAATGTCAGGTTGTATATTTCAATCTCTTAAGTTATTCTTTAATTAATTTTATTTTTTTGGTGAGTTGAAATAAAGGGTAGTAAAATTAATGTGTGGGGTAGTGTCACATTATGTTCTAGAGACTCACAAAGTGTAGTTTCATTTCATAGTGTGTTCTGTCATCACGACATGTCTAGTACAGATCTGCCTCATCCATTGAATTCACAATGTGTACTCATGGTACAAGATGTCTAACCATATTTCTTTATTTTTATATCTTCATTTATGTTTAAAATTCTGTTTTCAAAAAACCTCACTTCGCATGTGTCTCGAAGTGTTTTTCGGCTCATATTTCCTTATACTTTTGTTCCATATTCTATTATTTATCATTTCCACTCATAAATCATAAAACATATCAAATCATTCCAAAAATAGAAATATTCATCATTTATTTACTCAAATTAATGGATAAAATATATACATTAAATACACTTATAAAATATCCTCACACATAAACAATTATTTTACTCAAGCATAAAATCACAACATGGAATTTAGAGGAGTCAAATTTTACCAATATTCCTATTCCAAAACAAAAAAATAAAACAATTATCAATGTCAATTAAAATATTCAAGAATCCACATAAATTATAAATTTAATATCCCATTATTTGAAGAAATAATCAATTCAACAATTTTACTTTTCCCTTTTGAAAAATGAAGGATCTTATCCTTTCATTCATTCAGATTCCTTAATTCATTACTACTAAACATGGCATGTCATGATATACACCACATGAATCATTTAAATCATATAACATAACACAATTGAAGTGGAGTTGTGCTCATATCATGAAAACATGTTCTTTATCCATGTGCTTTAAAATAAACTACATTATCCACAACCTAATGAAAAAATCACATAAAATCATTGTGACATTTAATAAATTTTAAAATCAATCTGAGGATGCAGGTTGGTAATATTCAATGTTTTAGAAAATAAATCTCATGGAGGTGGTTTCTCTCTTAAGTACAATCAATTTTATCAAAAATAAATTTGCAATGAAATTATCCTAATCAATTTAGAAACTCCCACTTCCCCCCAAAACTCAATGTGAGGGTGTTATTTGTTTAATGGGAATGAATGATTTGTATACCCTCCTGAATATATTTTCTATTAATTATTTACTTTTTTATTTCTTTAATGTTATGATTATATAAAACCTCACATCCATCACCTAACCACATTTGATCACAATATCATCAGTCTGGAAATTATTAATTTTTGGTTTTCCAAAATCAAAACTCATTTTCACTTTTTTTCTTTTTAAAATTGATTACCTTTTTTTCATTTTCAATTTTATCATGATGGTTTAAAAAAATAGATAGTATAATGAATGAATCAAATTTCCGTTATCATTTCACAATGTATAACCCCAACACTTTTCCCTTACAATGTATATAATCCCTTCCACCATGATTCCCATTACCCCTACAGTTCCACATTAAAATATCATGAAAATACCAAGAGTAGGGTAAGAATTGGTAAAAATGGATTAAAATAAGGCTCATTAAAATAAATTTTTATCATTTAATATATTCAATAAATATGTATTGATATAATGGTGATATTTAAGGATAATAAATTTTGAAAATATGCCTTAATAATTGTAAATTTGTTTTTGTTTAGTCATAACTTTGACATGTTGATAAACAAGTTCTAGTCACTGACATGTCCAAAAATCACCCAAGAAATATGATCAAGAATAAATGGGAGGTACATGGTCTAGAAATATTATTTGGAATGAGACATATGATATTCTAAAATCTCTCATGGAATGAGTAATAATAACAAATCAATTTACATGAATTTCAGAAATTCAAAGCATGAAAAATTGTAGGTAAATTTAATTTACATGATTTAATAAATTCCCTCAAATCATGAGTCCTTATTTCAATATTAGTTCTTCAATTTTCAAAATCCAATTATCAATATCAATCAATAAATTTTATTATCACTAAAATCTTGAACAAGTCATCATGTGATTCTTATGAAACTCATGTAACCCCGATAAGTCAAGTAAAACCTGAATTTAAGTATGGGAATGCAATTTCCAATTAAGGATCAGAACATCTTTTTGGACAAAAATAAAAGTAGTATAAAAGTTTAAACCAAGAATGAACTATTTTTTCCATGGCTCTTAGTTCTTCTCTTCCACTATCCCAATATTCCTTCTACCATCATTAACCTATTAAATAATTCAACAAAATTAAGAATAAAGATCATTTCATTAATGCTAAAAATATCCGAGGTAGTTTGATAAATAAATAAAAAATTACAAAAACAGAATTTTAAATCTCCGTTATTAAGATTGTTAATAAAAGTATTACAAATAATGTAAAGGATAAATATTTTTACGATCCCCCAAATGGGCCCTGAATTTTATTGCATTCAGTGGGTAGTACCAGTTTTTATCCGAACACGGATGGTGGTAAAGGATTCATTGAAATGAATCATCACATGTGGATTTTATCAAAATCCACATATTAGTTATTGTTGAGGAGGAATCCGTGGATAGATTATAGTATACCTTCCATCTTCAAAATGTGGTATTGTTTCCATGCGCTGGGTATGATGATTAATTGAAACTCCTTTATTGATACATGTGAAACAACATCTATTTATTATTTTAATCCTTATTATTTATAGAAAATTACTTCTAAGATCTCTATACGTTCCTCAATAGGTTTATCTTCATTTTAATTATTTTACTTTAGGTCCGAATAACAGTTAGTCGATTCAAAAATTTCACAATACCTGGGAGTAATAATAAAAAAAATTCAATAAAATCAGATGAATTTGAGATCAAGAATGTATCATATCTATGAGTTTTTACGATTTTTATATCTTATTAAATTGATTGTGTCTCCTAGAGTTGATCATCACTGGATGAAGATGGGTAGTCAGGCTCCTCTACCTCATGTTTGGCTTCGTCATCATGGATGTATTTATGGAAATTCGGGATGACTAGTAGTAATTACTTCTTGTCCTTGAATCATTGAATGTCAATTTGGATTTCGTAGGTAATGGGTATAAAATCTTCAAGTGAGATATATACTACAACTCTTCCTTACTTATATTTTTCCATCACCATTAGAGAATTTACCCTTTCATTAGAGGGCCTCCTCAGTGTAGTCAATTTATTCTTCCAGCACTAGTGAGTAATTATTCCATGTATAATATTCTGAATTTGAATACATCATAGAAAAACGGTTTTTTTTAATTTTTAATGAAAACAATGAATAATATTTTAAAAATGTGAATTTTGAAAAATTAATCAAAATAACTGTTTATCTCCAATGAAACAGAGCCATTTTTTACGGAATCCTATCATGGGGTGTGGAAAAATAAAATTTCTATTCCATGTAAAGTTCAGATATTATAATTTAAAGGAAATTTAACTCAATAATATCACCATTCCCACACTTGAACAAGTTTTTTGGTATTTTATCCATTTCTCTGGAGTTGAGAAGGGAACAATAGTGGGAGTTCATGTAATTTACCCACTCCGCATCTTGTTAATTCTATGAAAATCTATCTTAGAAAACTAGGTTTAAAACCTTGACTCACTACACGCCGTGTACTTCATACTCACATATTTTAGTCTATGTTCATAACATTTTTTCTCTTCATGACTTATTTTCCATAGCCAATTCCACTTGAAGAAGTCACAACGTGTAGTAGTGGTACATTTTTTAGTCATTCTTCTCCATTTTCCAATAATGCATCACCTTTATAACTGTATTGCCATGCAAATTTTCTTCACTGATGTTGCAAAGAATCTTGTGGATTCATCCCCAAATACAGATGTAATTAAAAGTAGTTAAAATTCATTAATTATACAATTTTTTCATTTCATCTTAAATTAACACAAAAATATAAAAATGTGACAAAAAGAAATTAAATAAAACTACAGTGGTTTTAAAGAAATTGAATTACATAATAATATATTTGAAAATATGAGATTCATTAATATTTGATTTTCATGCAGGGAATCGTTAAACCCTTATGTGTATATGAAAAAAGAAATTTATAAAACCTAAACAATAATACTTTATTAATTACAATGAAGAATTAGGAATATTTGAGGTCGAACACACATAGATGCTCATTTTAGATTTCTATAATTTGATAAGATTTATATTATTAAATTGGAGAAGGTGGAGGGAAAATGATTCATTTTGTTGATTTTAGGAAAACAAATGAATAATGCAAAACATATTGATTTATTGGTTTCAAATATATTTTGATGAGAATGTTGGGGTAATGTAATTTCCATGTTTAGGGGAAATTGGATATAATAGGATGAATAATTCGTAGATGGTGTCAGAGTCAGGATGAGATGGATCCAATGGTCATTGAATCTCATCCTCAACATGAAAATCACTTGTTTCCCTTGGTCTTCTTATATAGGATTTCAAAAAATCATGTTAGTATTGATACCATATTTAGACTTGATTACTCCTAAAATTAAAAATGTTCATTCCTCCTTTGGTGTAATCATCAGTAAAATTTTAATGTCCCTTTTAATTAGAGTACCATTGATCATGATAAAAAGATAATGGGATTTGTAATATGAAGAATAACAATTTCACAATCCAAATACATAATTATAATAAATAAATCTGCCACACCTTCCCCATTTGGTTTCATCACCCTAGAACAAGATCAAATTTCCCATCATCTTTTTTATGAAATAACAATTAGGATGGAGGAATGAAAATATAATGTATTGAAATAAATCAGATAGATCGCAATAACTTCACCCCAAGATTGTGTCTCCATCCAATTTTTAATACTGCAATGGTGTATCATGGGGATCTATTTATAGGCTCTGGAAAGGTCCTCCCCGACATGTGCCACAACATGTACATTTCAGTTATGTTGTGTTCTGGAAATCCATTTTTTAATTATATGCATGACTCATGGGAAAATATTAGTCGATATATTGGAAATTTGACCACCTAGACAACATGTAAATGGCCTACACATCATTTACTGCTGATCTGTGTTCTCCTCTTCTGGCACAAATCTATTGTGAATCTCAAACGTGAATTATGACCAATGAATGTTTCCATGATGTGTATTGAAATTATATGATGTGTAACCATTAATTATTTAAATATTGGGAATCAGAGAAAAATATCATCCAAAATAATATATCAAAAAATGTCACGTCATGTAATGAATTTACACAAATTGTACTGGGCTTTCAGGACGTGAGATGACTTCATGACTTTTATTGGTGGATTCATTCCTCTATGATGAATACATGATGTTTACTTGTGGTAAATGAAATATAATAGTATTTTTACTTAATTTTTTCCTTTTTTATTCCTAAAAAATCGGTGCCTCACCACATCACTTTGCTCGTAGTGAAAACTGTCATTTTGCTTCATTATCCACCCTTTTTCATTCATATAAAAATTTTTTTGTCTCCTTCAGAAAAACAAAAAATAGGTTAATTTGGTCAATATTTTGCATCAATATTAATTTATGAACACAAATAAAGACATTAACTAACTGAAAAATATATGCATGAATTTGACTTATAAAATCCCCCAAACTTGAATTCAACCTTTTCATCAAGGATGGAATCTAAAATTACTACCAAGGATATTAACCATATCATGATTTAAATATAACTTGAATAAAAATATTGATGAAATTGAAAACTAAATATTCATGCATCTAATGTAGAAATATTCATTAAAGCCTCATTTTTCAGTGAAACAAACCAACCATGTATTTTACTTTTTTCTCTTTTGAAATACCCATGCCCCTTCCTTCAACCATTTCTATTTTTCAATTTATTACCATTATGCATGCCATTTTAAATCAACATCACATGAAACATTCCACTCATTATCAAGGTACCAATTCAAATAGAATGATTCACATAGCTCAAAAATCATGTAATATACCAATGGATATGTAGTCAACTAACATATCCACCATGTAAAAATAGAGATCACAATTAATCATGAGTGGTGCACCATTAATGGTCACATGAATCCAAAGCTTCAAGGTAGGTAGGTAAATGTTATAAAAATAAATGCTTAAAAAGGATGTTTGACTATAATGTTCTTTTCATGATAAAAAAATATAAGATCAACAAATGTATCCTTTTACAAATACCATCTCGCTTCCCTCGAAAATCTCAAAGTTATATTGTTATAAATGTACGTGTATTGAATTAATTAACCAATGATTATTTTATTTCTAGATTTTATTCTTTATTTATTTAAATGTTATGCTCAGGAAAAATCACACATCCAAAACCTAACCACATAAAATAAATAATCATCAGTCTGAAAATTTTTTTTGACTATTACAAAATAGGACCCAATTATTTATAAGAGTGGTAAATAATAAAATAGATTTAATGATACATGGCCGATCCCAAATCACAATATAGAAACCCTAGCAAAATATAAACAATGAAGATTATCCTAGAACACCCATAACAAGTCATCCCATTGAATTATTCATTTAAATATCCTGAAAACATTCAGAGGAAGGTATGAATGGGTGAAATTGACGTATAACGTGTCTCAATTCCTAACAATCAAATAAATGTCTTACACATGCATAAAAATGATTAATTCAAGATGTGTATCTATATAAGGGTTAATAAAATAATTCCTCAATCATTTCAAAACTTGTTTTGCTCAATCATAGATTCAATAAGATTCAGTGTATGTTCTAGAATAATACATTCCCAAGATTCATAAGAAATATTCTATTGATTGAATGGTAAATACTGGGTCAATTTATATCTCAGGGATGAGATGAATAGTTGTGTTAATCACTCATAGAAATGCATACTAATAATTAAATTAATTAATTAAATCATCAGTAATCCAAAACATTCCCAACTCTATGTAAAATATCATTTACAGTGGTTAACTTGCTCCCTAAATAAAGATTTCTCAAATACTAATCCACATGATTATCTCTACTAATTCTTTTCTCCATTTTCTCATTCAAATATATTGATAATTAAATTTATATTCATGTCCTTTTAAATATCCTAGGTAGTTTCATGTTTCCTGGATCATTTTGAGTAATGAAGGACTCAATTGTAGGAATGAATTTAAAATTTAATGGACTAAAAAATTAAAATGTTAGAAATAATTTATAATGTTTTTGAATTTTTAAAATCTTACTCCACTTATATGTGGTGGTTTAACATTTTTTTATACTTTTTTCATCTCCAATTCATGTTATGTACATGTCCATCATGATTTGTAAGGTTCATGGTGCTTCTTATTTTGATCCTTGTTGTTTTCTACTTCTTTGTTTCTTGATTGTCTTCCAATTAAATAATAAACATGCGAAAGAACATACCATTATCAGTTAATTTTAAAATATTTAGAGTGATATCATTTGTGCCTCTAAGAAACAAAAATAATGTAAAAACAAATAAATTGAGTTGCCTCCTAGAAATGATTTTATTTAATGTTGTTGGATCGACCATAACTTTTTTTATCATGTGATAGATGGCTGAAAATTATGTGCCACTTTGGGGTCCTTAAATTGTCTTAGTTGTTTCCTATAAATATAGGTTGGCCCCTATCAGTATTTTCTTGAAAACGTGATTCTTATGGATAATAGTTATTGATTTATATCTATTAGACCAATCCCCCATTTCATCTTCAATCATGATGAACAAAATTGAACTTCATGAACCATTAGAACTTGTAATCATCTCTTAAATGTATTGGAGTCAATCCCTCTTTTGGGGTATGTGACCTTGGACTTCATCTTTGGTTGAGTATCCTCTTCCATATCATCCTTTATCTCATGAAATTATTCAATCTCATCAACTTCTTGATTTTCAACTTTATTTTTATCTGAACTCATCATCCTCTAGAACATCATATTTCATAATCACTTGGTGGATTTTGAAGTTCACTTGATCAATTCTGACTCACAGACAGAGTTGTCCAATTTGATCATTGATTAGTACACACCATGTTGCTAAAAATGGTCATCCTAGAATTAGTGGATTATTATCCTTTTCTATATCCAGAACATTAATATCAATGGGGGAGTATAATTTTCCACATTGATCTCGAAATAAATGATTACTCCCCAAGGATGCATTACTATTGAGTATTCTATTTGAAGTGAGACTCTTGTGGGCTTCAGGCCTTCTAGTCCCAAACTCTTGAAAGTCGTGTTGGAAATGATATGGAAACTCACAAATATGTCAAATAATTCTTTCAAACATTTTTAGCTTCAATAAATAATGTAATGGAAAGGCTACATGGGTCTATTTGCTTAATAGTTAGGTCTTTTGACACAACTCCCGCACATCTTTGTGTGAGTCCGATTGTTCAAATCTCTTTCAGCTTCCTCTTGTTTCTTACCATCTCTTTCATTAATTTCACATAAGTTGGATTTTTTGAGATATACTATGTAAAAGGTATATTAATGAGTATATTTTCAAACTGATCATGAAACTGAAATCTCTTCAAAAAAATTTTTTGTGGCATACTCTCTAGAAAAGGCATCCTGGGTTTTTATAGACATGTCTCATCTTCTTCTGCTGATGCTACTTGTTCCTTGTAATCTTCAACTTTCTCGTCTCTTGCTTCTAGCTATGGTCATTATTCAATCTCTATACTACTTCATTGTGTTTTATTACCACATATAAACTCAATATATTATAAATTCTTACAGGCTAATTATTCAATTATTCTTGGAATCCCCCCTCTTTTTATTTCTTTTGGTGTCTCATCGATTTGGCCAACTAGATGCTCTAGATTCTAAAATATGGTCATTTGGAATGATGCTTCTCCTTATAAATCTATGTGTACAACCCCAACTAAATTCATGAACGTTTCCATAATATCCTCTAATTAGTGAACCTGGGTCATCAGTGTGGTCCCTTATAGTCCATGTTGTTGGTAGCCCTGTGGTAATTGTTGATACCCTTGGCCTTGTTATTGTTGTTGTCACCTTCCATAAAAATAATTTCCACAATTATAATCAGTATAATGGGAATCCACTAAATGTGTAGATTGGGGAATATGTTATTGGACTATCATAATATCCATATTCTTGGTTAGAAACTCCAATTTCACAAACATCTAGTCATTATTGTTTTCTTTATGAAATCTTCTCCATTGAATCCCTTCTCCTAGAAATTGGAAAATATTTCTCACCATCTCATCCAAATGTGGGTATATCTCTTTAGGTGATTTCTTTATCAGTGATCCATTGCTACAACATCAATATTAGTCATGTTTTCTTGTGAAAATACATTATAGAATATTTGGATTAATAACAAAAATTCAATTTCATGATTCAAAAATAGATATGATAATGAAGATTTGTAAAACAATACCAATTGAATAGAATTATTCTGAAATTAAATAATGAAATAAAACAAATTGATATGAACCCATTTCAACTGATTCCCCTCCCCTCTACGGATTTATCCAATAATCATTGGGTGATCACCAATGATGAATAAACTGTAGTCCATCAGGAAGAGAATAGGTGAGAGGGATTGAGATTGAAAATGAAATGCAAAAATTGATGTTATAATGAAAATCATTATGCGGTTACAAAAATGAACGGAATTAAAAACATATAAAAAACCTATCTATAGAGGAACATACCCCTACAGTGGCCTCTTGGTGATCGCATCTCTACCGTGGTATTTTATGAAATGCATTGTCGAGGTGTTCTAAATTTAATAAAAAATTATCATGATTTTTAGTAGAGGTACATGATGTGTACATTCGATCGACATCAATTTTTTTGGATTTTGTATCTCCAGTTTGGCATGTGTACCTCTCACGAATTTATGTTGTTTGACTAGGTACACATCATACACTAGGTTTTGACAAAATGTACCCCACATCGAGCTATCATTTTGCACTGATTCATAATAGATTTCATGCTATCTGTTTTGACAAGAATAACATTGTGTACTGAGGACTCATGATGTGTACTAGATGTTTCCTCTGCTGGATTCAAGGCTTGGTCACAAATTGGTTCGTGACACGGAAAAGCTATGAACTACTAGTACACTATGTGTTTGTACATGTAACGATGTTTCTAAATTATTTTCTCATCCTCAAGAAAAACCCAAAATCAATATACCCATGATCCAAACACCATTAAGGGAATTTTCCAATTATGATTCTCATTAAAACATATTCTAAATTTGTATTTTTTTTAAACACAAATCCAACCCATATAGAATTCCCAAAATCATGCTTCATTTATATAGGAAATTCATTTCATTTCTACATTTTCACACACAGTTTTCAACCATTCAACAACACCCATGAAATTTAAGGTTTTCCTCACCATTAAAGTTTCCACTCATCCCTCAAGGTTGCAATTTAATGGATTTATCCTTATACCTCACGTATATGCTTCTATGCATAGTCATACATTGAATCAAATTTATATACAGTGTAAATAAAAATATCACAATAAATCATGGGGACATTTATATAAGGATCATATGACTCTATGGATGAGGGTCGGTAGATAAAATGTTGAAAAGAATGTAAGGCTCAAGGAGGAGTATAAACTCTAACAAGCAATTTATGATACTCAAATGACAAGCTAAATGGAATGATACTCACAGAAAATGAAATTCCATCTCACATAACCCATAAAGCTCAATGTAAAGGCTCATAAACAATGTAATTATAATGAAATATAATCATTTCTTATTGTTTCGTTTTTTATTCTTTTTTTCTTAGAATTTATTTATTGTAATTAACCACACATCCACCATCTAACTAAAGATGATAAAAATATCTGGTTTAGAAAATAGTGATTTTCTATTCTCTAAATTCAAATCCCATTTTTTTCATTCATTTTTTTCGAAAAAATCCCTATTATAAGTCTCATATCCCCCATTTAACCACATATGATTTTGACATCATTGGGATGAAAATGGTTATTTATGAATTACTTGAGAATAAAACTATTTTTTTTCTTCATTATATATATTTATTATATTTTTTAATAACCATAAGTATATACAATGGAATAAAATGTATGTAAAAATGAACCTCATTCACAATCCCTTGAAAACAAAATGTAGCCTCCCCTCTTGTTATCACATCCCATATCTACTATAAACAACCCCCCAAAACTCATTCAATTAAATATAATGTAAAACATTTGGTGGATGGTAGGAATGGGTAAAATAAACTTGTAACATGGATCAATTTCTAACAACGCAATTATTGGATTCTACGGGCATAAAATGGATTAATGCAATGTGGGTATCCTGATAAGGGATAATAAAAGAATACCTCAATAATATTAAAATTAATTCTATTTAGTCATAAATTCAATAATATGTAGTGAACGTTCTAAACAAAAAATGTTGTGTTTCACATCAAAAATAATATAGATTGAATGGGAAATATTGTCCTAATGAATGTCTCATGAATGAGCTGAATGATTGGGAAAATCGCTCATGGAAATGAATAAAAATATTTAAATCAACTGATGGAAAAAATGAGAAATTCAAAACGTATCCAAATATCAAAAAAATCATCTATAATTATAAACATATTTCTAAAATCATGATTTGTCAAATCTAAATGTACATGGTTATATCTACTATTTATTTTATCCATTTTTAACAATATAATTTATTGAAAAAAAGATTTAAATTCATGGCATAATAATTATTCCTAGTAATTTATGTCTCATAGATCAGTTGATTAAATAATAAATCAAATTTGGGGTATGAAACATGAATTTAAAGCCATGTGTATTTAATAATATGGGAATATGAGTAAAAATTCAAAATTGAAACACTTACTCACCATCCAATTGATGTTTCATCTTCCTCCTACTTCTTTCAATTTTTTCCACTTGTGCCATTGATGTGCATGAAAATTATTTGAAATGTGTGACATTATAGCACGTGAAATATGATCAAAATTAATAGTGGAATAAAAATTAAATACAATTAGGAAATTAAATTCTATGAAAGTAATAAATCTAAATTCCTAGAAAGAAAAAAACATTGGTTTGCCTCCCAAATGATGATCTTTTTAACAATCGTTTAGCTCAACCATACCTGGGTTACCTGATTAGGGTGTGATATAAATATAATCATATCATATTTAACCAATCTTGTGTTTATGTCTAGCCAGGTTAGCCTGAAACACCCCCCATGGAATTGGTATGGATCTCGAAGGTGGTGACCAGAGTCTAAATAAAATAAGTATTTCGAATAGAATTTGAGCATAGGTCTAGAATCACTATATGGGTTTGGTTTCTTCAATGACCACTTCATGTTCGGTAACCATATATTTCAAATCATTCTTTACTACTGTTTAAATTAGATTCTCTTTATAGTCAACACATGGTGTATGTTGTTCTTCTTCTTGATCTTCATCATCTTCATCTTCTTCATCATCATGTTCTTTATCTTCTCCATCATATTCATGTTTTTTCATTCTCTTGTGTTCTTCATACCATTCATGTAATGCATCAAGGTCACCCTCTTCACCATCTTCTAAGCTTGAGAAATAAACAGCATCATGATTAGAATATAAATAAGCATCAAATGTGATACTTTACTCTTCTATATTATTCATATTTATTTGATTTTAATGCTCCTAGAAGAATTTTGGCTCTAGATTATGGGGTATTTTGTGTCTAGTACATGGGTACAGTTGTGGGAAATCATATGGTTTACTTATCACTTCTTTAATATCTATGTGTAGATACACCATATCATCTAGCACTAAAGTGAACCTCTCCTTATTCGTCATTCCTCTATGAAGCCCTACCATAAAACCTCAAAATACCCAGTCTAATAAAAATTATTAATAATAATAATGAAAATATATGTGAAATTAGTACATAGAGTAGATGGTAAAATAAATTGTCTAAATTATTCATCTAATAATTCTCCACTCCTATCCTCGAAAATGGCACCCGAAATTTGATATACCTACATGAATCGTTAGTTCTAGGTGGGTTACCGAATTTGGAAATATAAAACATGAAACTGAAAAAATAAGTAAACTACAGGGTAGTATAGGAGTTTCTAGTCCATGGTCCAACCCACAGAGATATGCTTAGAGAAAATATTATTTAAATAATATAATCCTATTCCAATTTCGATTGGAATATAATAAATCTAAACATTAGATCATTGGATTTGGGGAGAAGGATGGAGAAGACAATATAAAAGGGTGTCATGAAGAAATGATTTAGGGTTCTTGATATATAATGTTATAAGATATTCAATTAATAGTCATGTTGTTTTTGTATTCGAGTCTCAGTGAGTTCAATGGTCATGATAAACACACTCCATCCATAACTCTCCTTTTCTCATGGTCTGGTTATTCGGATTGAATATAACTGGTAACTTGAAACCTTATTTAATCATAGGGACAAGTTAAACCAAATGATTATGGAGGTAATATAATCCATAGATTAGACATTAAACATATTTATTCAATCCTCTTAAAAAGTGGTCATGCTAAATGATAGAATGATATTAACCTCTATCCTGAACCCCGCTCACAATTGACAGACAAGAATAAATCCAAAAAATATAGAACAGAAGATAAAATTTGAAATCCCAACATAAATTGTATAAATTATAAAATATATTACATTAAATTCCTCTTCATCATGCTTGAACCAGCACAATGAAATCACCCGCCCATTTTCACCATGAGCGGGTATAGAATGTTAATAAGGGAAAAAGCCAACAGAAATTTGTGGCGCATCTGGTTGTGCCTTCATTCGGTGGTGGCTCCTCATCGAGCTCCATCCATAAGATCATTCCCAATGGTGTGTAAGATGGATCTATATATAGGCTCTTGTTGAGATCTTCCCCACATATTACATGATATGCACTGAATGTACACAACGTGTACCCCAAGTCTGCTTCCATGTTTGCATCAATATTCCACATATCATGTCCATAAATTCGGATCTTTGACTAAAATCACATATTGTACTGAAGGACCATGACGTCAAACCCTATAATAATTAAATCCTGTGAATCTTGGAAAAATATTCTCCAAAATAAAATATTTAAATATGTAACTTCGTATAATATGGTTACATGATGTCTCCATGTCATTCATGGTTTGTTTTCACAAAATGGATTTCCTGGAGGCATCTTTATTCTACGATGATTCCAAAATGTGTAGTCAATGTACAAGTTGTTTAATCAAGTTCCTCAATATTTTATATCATCATTGTCATCAAAATTATAATTTCATGACACTTAGCTTCACTCGCACCATGAAGTGTGTTTAAGATCCTAAAACCCACTCTTTTCATTCCTTCTTCACAAATCCTACATTCCCTACCATAAAACATAATACAACTAAAATAATCACAAATTAGAATGAATATTCAATTTAAAAAAAATTAACACATTAATCTACACAAAAATATATGAATGAAATGGACTTATCAAATCCCCAACATTTGAATTACGACTTGTCCTCTAAGATGGAATATCAAGATACGACAAAGGGAATTTACCTTACCATGCTTCAAATAGAATTTCAATAAAATGAATGATCAAATGGAAAATAAAATCATTAAGAATTACACGAGATAATTCCTAAAAACCTCATTTTTCAATGAATTAAAATAAATCATTTATTTTACCTTTTTTCTCTTTTCAAACATTTATGCCTTTTAATTTATCCATCTTAAATTTTAAATTAATTATCAATATGCATGAACATTTCAATCTACCTCACATTAATATTTTTATCTCATTATCAAGGTAAAAATATTAATAGATGATCCACATACCTCAAAAACATATAACTTACCATAGTCTTGCTAGGCATCTAATATCTCCACCATGTGAAGAAAAGATTACAAGTAATTATAAGTGCTTCATAGTTAGAGTTCAAATGATTCTAAGTATTCAATGTAGGTGGGTAAATGATGTAAAAAAGTCTCAAAACGTGGTTTGACTCAAAAACAATTTTCATGATATTAAAAAATATCTCAATATATGTCACCCTTCAAAGATTCCATCTCCCTCATCACCCAAAAATCTCAAAGTTGGCCCATGAAATTTGTTATCACAATGAATAAATGATCCCCAGTTTCTTTTTTTTTCTTTTTTTTTATTTTTGTAAACTAATTCCTAGGAAGAATCTAAAATCTATCACCTAACCACATATGATCAAAAGAGCGTTGGTTTGTAAAATGGTGATTTATGGCCCTCCCAAGACCACCCCAACTTTTTTCGTCTTTTCATTGATTTAATAGGACATGTGGATAATGAAATAAAATGAAAGAGGTTACAACCTTCACTCTGATGTCAATTAAGAATCCCCCCCTATTAAATATCCATAATCCTATATTGTATATCTTGGTACACCCAAATATTACTCCCCTACACTTATTCATTTAAATATCATGAAAAACAATTAGAGGAACGTTAAAATAGATATGATAGGCTTGTAACATGGATCATTTCCTAACAAATAAATTCACAGATTCCATTGAAAATGTTGGCTTAATTGAGGTCTTTGGGATAATAAAAATTGTTGGGTCATCTACTATTGGCAATACATAAGAAAATTTTAATCAATTAATCCAATTTTTTGAAATTCATCCAATGGCCAAATATTATAAAAATTTCATCTACGATTATTAACATGCTCCTAAAATCATGATATTTCAATTCATAATCAACATAATTGTCTCTTCGAATTCTTTTGTCCATTTTCTAATTCAAATTTAGTGATAATGAAATTTAAATAAATTGAATGATAATTATCTATAATATTTTCTTGACTCCTTGATCATTTGAGTAAATAATGATTCAAATATGGGGCATGAAATTTTAAATTAATTCTCTAAAATAATTAAAATGTATGAAATATATTTAAAAATTTACTATTGAAACTATTACTCCACTTTCAATTGATGCTTCGAACTTGGGTTGTATAGGTTCTACCTAAACCCTTTCATGACATGTATGTTCCAATCCCAATGTGCCAATTATCTGAAATTTCTTATCCTACTTCATGTTTTCCTCCATATACCTTTTATGGTTCTATAAATACAAAATTAATCATATGAAATAACATTCCAAAAAATTAATTTGGGAAAAAAATTTGGGGGGTGATTGATTTTTCTTAAAAGCCGAAAAAATAATGAAAAATACTTAAAAACTCTAGTTTCCTCCAGAAAGCTCTTTTTTTAACCGTTATTAGATCAATAATACCTTTTATTATTTGGTGAGTAATGGTAGTAAAGAGTAACCTAATCTGAATATAAAAAATTTCAAAGCCTAGATTCATCGGTATAGATTGGTCCTCTAAATTTTTAAGAATATTATATTACCCTCTCACAGTGGAACACTTTTCCTATAGCCATAGGCCCAAACTAGTGGTTTGTTACCCTTACTAAATAACAAATTGAAGCATTACTAATATCCTTAACTTTTCTCCGTAATTAAATTGTTCTTGAAGGAATATTCCTTCATTGCCATCATCCTTTTACAAAAACATATTATCTTTCTTTAACATGTTCTTACTTCCTTCTCTAGTCTCTAAAATGCTACATCATCTCCCTTTATGAGGAAAAAAATCATCTTATTTCATCAAATAAACTCTCAAAAAGTCATCAACTTGTTCATCTAGATTATTCATCGCCCGATGAATATTGAAATTTATTTATGATCATCCATCTCTCAAACTAATCTCTCTATTGTGATCATTAATCAGTTCCCTTCCTATAACTAGGAATGATTTTCTGAAATAATTGAATTCTTCTCAACATCTATTTCCTTCTCCAGAAAATAAACTAAAAAATTGAACTCATCATGCTTTTCAATGAAATCATCATGTAGCTGTCATGGACGACTCATTTTTGTATCCCCAAGTTGATGAATAACACGATTGGGATGCATCTCCTTTAATCACAAGATCTTGAATGTTTCCTATGACATGATAGTTACACTGTCACATAAATCACTTAAATATCTACCAATATAATTATTACCAATGGTAATTAAAATGTAATAAGTACCTAGATCCATTTGTTTCTTTGCTAGGATGCTCAAAACTACTACTGAACATTCACCTGATAGTAGAACAGTAGTTAATTAATCTATATTCTTCTTTTAAACCACCAAATCCTTCATAAACATTTCCCAAACATGCATTTTTTCAATAAATTCATGGGATATAACATGGTTCTTGGAGAAATGTTTCATTAAAAGAATAATTAAATCATAATACATAATCATAATAATTATTTAATTTCATAAATCATTGCATGAAATTATAGAATCTTTAAAAGTCCATTATGGGAGAATAAAACATAATCAATGTTTTGGAACATGTGATAATTTTTATAAACCATGGAAACATTACATTAGATTTTGGTATAAACATAACCATATAAATTATAGAATTATGGGAAATGTTAACTACACCTATGGATTTTTATAAAGTATTGAGTATAAAACCAATGTTTATATATCACATTGTGAACATAAAAACAATGTCTACAAACCATGATGTGAAAATAACAATAATTCCTACACATCATGTATTGAATATAATAAAAATTCCAAGGAATAAACATTATTATAGCATAAGACTTAAAACATTAACCCATGAAATAGAGGGATTAGTAGGACCTATACTATTACATGATGTTAAAATATACCTCTATGTACATTAAGAGAAGAATTTATTATTCCGACATTGCTTAATTAAACTATGGGAAAGGAATGTAGTTTGTGATTATTTTATACAATCATTATCATAATCCGTACATAGAAAGAAGGAAGATGGTATTATATTAGAGAATATCCCTAGTGAATCAAATCTATCATAAAATTATTCTGATATAAATTGTTTTTACAAAACCATTATAAATATTATTTGATAAATAACAACAAATATAATTATCTTTTGGTAACTTCTAAATATGAAAAAATCACCAAACAATGGGAATATGAAATTATTTGAAAACCTATGGAAAAATAGAGGGAAATATTAATAATCATGAAATATCATGATAGTGTGTTAAAGAATCCATGTGGTAAATATTAAAAAATCATTCTTTTAAAACAATTAAAAAATTTTTAAAATTAAATATATTGAAAATATAAAGCATAATCCTTTTTGATCTTCGGTGAAGAAAGTAAAATATAATTGAACATTAACATTAAATATCATTGGAATATCTAGAAGAATATTTGTTAAAAAAAGTAACATGTATATGAAGAAAAACTATTTGGGTGGACATCAAATAATGTAAATAAATTATTTAAAAGAAAAACTCTTATAGCTTTTAAAATCAAATCAGTGAAATATAGAACATAATAAAGAAAATAAAATACCATGAGTATAATGAGTGTATTGAAATAATAGATTAATGTTTAATTATATACACCATATAAATTAAAATAATTAATGATATGATTCATGGCCTTGTTAAGTGAAATTTAGATAAAATCCCTTTGGAATTTGGGGACTTTTGAATGAAAAGACATTGAAAAATGAAAATTCATATGAACATGTAAATCACATAAATATAATGTAATATAAAATTAAAAACATCAATGGTAAGTATATATGACACAAAAAATGAAATAAGTCTTTAACATGGAATATGTCTCAATGAAAAATTGTGATGAAAAAAACTTTCTATGGAATCATAATTTGTCACAAATTATATGTACTTCTTACTCCACGACAAAACTCCATGATATTTCGTAGATTGGTATTATGGGAGAAAAATACCTATATAACACGGTAAATATATTTTTAAATGGTTTTTGTATATTTTTTTTCAAGATAATATAATTTATATATGAGGGTGATTGTGGCGGTGAAGGAATCCATTTATAAGTGTGATGGGTGGAATTATTTTAAATAAGATTTACAATATATTAAAAGCATGTCACATTCAAGGGAATGAAAATACAATAATTCAAATCAATGGAGTGTGAGAAATAATTAGTTATTCCACCTTTCATACAAAAATATAATGGATAATATTTGAAATATTTTTGGTCTTTCCACCTTAATATAAATTTTGAAAATAATTTTCTTTTACCACTGTAACTCAATTTTTTACCTAGGTATATTATTTTTATAAGAAAAATTAATTTTTATTTTTTAATATAAATAAATGATAATTTAAAAATTAAAAACCACCCTACTATATTAAATTTCTAGATTTTAAAATTAATTTTTGTACAAATATGATTATTGCAACAAAACTAGTTTTTTTGATAAAAATGATTTTGTGTGAATAAAAAAAATATTTAATAGTATTTATTATTATGAAATATATTGGTTTCTGGTTAATAAAAGAATATTTTCTTTACCTTAAATGTAAGACCAAATAAAATTTATAAATTTCAATTCCAAATTAATGAAAATATGCCAAATTAAGATATTTCATAGGATATAATAACATAGGTTCAAAAAAACATAATCAAGGATTTATAAACCCAGTATATTAATTTTAAATTTCTTATTTTAATCCATAAAGGATTGTTTATTTGAGAAAATATATTCACATATTTTAAAATGATGCTCAAATAAAAATTACATCATAAATGTTTTCATATTTGAAATAATAATAATTTTAATTATTACTTGAAAATCATCATGTATAGAGAACCCAAAAATTTAACTCTAATCATATTTTGAAATGTTGAATCTAAAAAAGTTATATTATATAACTCATTTTATAAAATTTACAAAATTATCTGTGATATAAAAGATATATAATATATATTAATAAAATGTTTTCGAAGAAATGATTTTTTATATATTAATAATAAATTTATGGATATTAAATATTAATTAATAATTACATTGTCTAAAATAATTTATTTTTAAATTTATTCCTCTAATTTTATAAATAAATTTGATTTATATAATTTCATTATTTTTTTATAATTCTACAAAAATAAAAATTTATAAAAATAAAATCTTTAAAGTTTATTATATATCATAAAAGGATTTAAATTATTTAATTCTATATGAAAATTTTATGTTTTTATTAATTTATTCTCTAAATATATTACAATGTGTCATAATGTTTATTTTATAAGGTGTTATTCTCTTTTTATTAGTGTTTCTGGAATCACAAGAAATTGAACATGTTAATTTTTTTGAAAAGATAAATACATAGTAAAATCACAAGGTATTACATAGATGAGGATTTTGTAATCCCAACGGCTTCACTATGAGGTGTAACCATTATATATGTTAAGAAAAAAATTATTAATGCATTTCTATTTTAATTATCATGAACTTATCAACATCATGGTCAAGAACATGTTTCCTCTACCCTGTATTGATGACTTACCCAATAAACAACATTGGACTCAATAATTATTATAGAGTTAATTTCTAGATAGATATCCCAAATCAAGGTCAAATAGTGATGATATATAACATCTCGTGTTTTTATAAACAATTTTCTAATAAATTAGAATTTTTTATGCCTTCTGCTATATGCTACACCAATTTATTTTTGCGCACCATTAAATACCAGTTTAGCTTGGATTGCATGCAATACTGAGTTTATATGAAACATAATATTATTATTTTATTTATTTTAAAAATAAAATAATATCCTAGATTTAAGAATGGATGATATGAAAAGGATTCACCAAATTGAAAATGTTTTTCTATACATGTAAAACACTTAAAAAATGGAAAAAATTATTTTCTAAAAACAATTTAAATGAGTACCTGTCTGTTTTATACAAATAAAAAAATAAATTACTCTTTCTATATTATATTAATTAATTAATAATAATAATATATGTATTCAATCTAATGTGTGACATTATTCTATTGTATTTTCTATAAATTATACAAGAACACATCTAATTTTTTTCATAAATGATTTATTTTAATCAAAAGACAATTTTTTCGCCTTTTGATGGAAGACTTTCATTAAATCCAGTTTTGACACATTTATAAAATCTATTTTAAAAAATAAATTTATTATTTGAAATCAGAATATAAAAATTTATTTTTTGTGAATTTTTGTATTTTTTGAAGAGGATTCATGTTTTGAGTAACAGTAAAAGAGATACTGAATTCTAATTGAAAAATGCTTTTGATATATTTATTTAAATATTTAAATTATGATTTTATTGTTTATAAAGTATAATAAGATATAATTTTTATCATTTAATCCATGTAAGGTCATGGTAATAAATTTTAAATTGAATTTGGATATAAAAACACATAAATATTTTGGACAATTTTACATTAACAACACGTTTTCTGAATCCATCAACGAGATAAATTTTTAATTAATATCTAAAAATTCAGATATTTTAATAATTAAAAATGGATTCAATATTTTAAATAGAAAAGTATGTATTCAATTAATAGGACCCTTATACTTTTAGTCATTATTAATAGTTATTGTTGTAATTGTTTTACAATAGATAATGGTAAATCGTTTAAATTGAGGGTGAAACTAATAATAAAATATTATAATACTTCCCCAAAACATTCCCAAATGTTTTTGGTTTTATTTAATGTGACCTATAACTCATAAGGATCAAAATTGAATAATTTAATGAATAATTGACATTAAAATGACTTTAATATTATTATAATCAATGAGAGTGAAAAACTTTCACACTCTTACTTTTAATAAGTATAATATTTCATTAATATGTGGTAATATAAAAGATATGATAAAATATGTATATTATTGTGAAATATATGAGGGTTAAATACATCATGTATTTTGTTTTGAATTTTTAGTGATGGAATAATTAACATAACTAATTGTCCAATGATGATTGATTAATTATTCAATTAGTGGAACAATTGATTAAATGATATTAGAAATATTAAAATAAATATAATTTGGATTAATTAAGATAATCCACAAGTTTTAGAAGATAATTTGACATATTGGTAGTGTATTAAATCAATTGGGAGGATGTTATTTTACTGGATTTATTTTATTAATGTCAATGTAATGAATAGTTTTAAAATTGATAGTAATGATATTTTATGAAAATAATATTTTATAAAATTAGTTAAAAACATAAGAATATAAAATAAGGAAATATGGGATAAATTATAGTCGAAAATATCATAAATTGACCATTAAATGTTATATTGAAGCATTATTAGTAAAAATATCCACCTTTTAATCATTGTAATTTTTCTACCATTGTTAAAATTGAGATATGCAAACAAAGTATTAATAAAAATGATATGGGATAAAATTTAAAAAACATCTCAAAAATATATTGGTTGATTGTATTACACACTGTTCCATATTATCTTTTAATTCCCTATTATTTTTATGAATTTGGATTCATATTGAATTTATTATATGTTAATCTATATAGAAAATTTCCAAAGTTCCCCTCAGCTACATTATAAAATGACTCCTCCTCCCTCATCCAATTTCACCACATTGTGCCTTTTAGATCATCAAATATATGTAACATTATATTATACACTTCCCTATGAATGTTCTAGTGGTTCTTTTCATCCCAAATATAAAATATATTGTCCATTAGAGGGTATCTAAATGAGATGTTTCGAAGAATAGGTAATAGCTCTAACTGATCACTCTCCTATAAGACTAATCTATACCTACAAAAAATATAGGATATACATAATATAATAATAAATTAACCATTATCAATATTCTTAAATTTAATTATTATTATGAAAACACTATGATACACCACTTTCCCCATTGAATAAGAACTCAATGAATCGCATGTCAGTTCATATGACTTTCCATCTCCACATAGCGATGAAATTCTGTTTCCATGACCATCTTATATGAGTGGGAATTATGGTGGGTTTAATATTAAAATATGATATTTATGTCATGATTATAATTATTTAATTTTAATATCATATCTAAATTTGTACAACCTAATCTTTTAGGAAATTGTAACGTCTCTCATGTGTACACATGAATTATAATGTCCATGATGTGATGGGATTTGTTTCATCTATATTTTACACAGGCAGTAAAAATGATGCATTTTATGAATATATATTATATATATAAAATTAAAATTATTATTTAATTATAATATATCATATATTTTCTTTTTATTCACATGAAAAGGAAACGGAAACATCGTTCATGCGAAAATACAGCCTACCGTCTCCATGAAGAGTGTATTTCATTTTATATATATAAATATCATGAATCACAATGAATACATAAATAATTTTTATATATATATTATTTATATCAATATTATCATTCTAGATATGATAAAATAATGATTAAAATAAAAAGACCAATAATATCAAGCCAAAACATGTATGAAAAACATTGCGGTTATTACATAAAACATTACTTTAACATGGAATATTCAAGAAGAGGGTAATATAAAGTCATAATTAAATCATATATGGTATGTTATATATGATTATCATTATATTGTTTATTTATACTAAACTTATATTTATATGGTATATTTTTTCTCACTTTAATTTTTGGTGGACACACAGCTTATACAATACTTATTTTTTTCGAAGTGGTGTATATGCTAAACATTAAAGTCTTTTATGAGTCTTATTCTGAATATTATTATATATTCATATAAATATAATTTTCTTTCTTTAATTGGATATATGATTATAATTTTTAAAATGATATAAGGGTTTCTTTCACAATCACATCAACATTTGGGGTTATATAATTTTAAATCTCCATTGTGGATATTTATCATCCATGACCATGTTCCGTAAAACGTTTTTCATAAATGTTTTTAGTTTTATCCTATGAGTATGTAATATTCTTTTTCCTACATTTACCATTTATTAAATTTTTTGAAAGGAATATTTCTTGTTGAATTCCAGACAATGTACTTTATGAGTATTCTAGAATAGTATAAAGTAGATGTTTTTCAGCCATTGGAAATTCATTTAGGAAAACCATAGTGATATCCCTAGAGATATATAAGTATATATCTAGGATTGTTTATAGGGATACATCCATGTGTAGGTTACAATCTTATAGCATTCATAATAATTAGGAATAAGAAAGGATTAAACCTAAGGTATCATATATTAAAATTGGTGTCATAATCTAGACATCCAATATTTAAATTTACATAGATCTATGGTTTTCTACTATGATAGTTGTTTATCATGCTAATATTTATTATTTTAGTCATTTGAGGTAACGAGGCTGTTATAGATGGTATCAAAGCTGTTTTTTTCAGACTTTGGATATTCAGGTAAGAAAACCTTAGTGTTATCCCTAGAGATATTTCAAACAATTTATCTAGGATTTTTCCTAAGGATACATCCAGGTATAGTATACAATACTATTGTTTTCATAGTAATTATTAATAACAAAGGAATAAACCTAAGGTATCATATATTAAAATATGTGTCATTATTTGGACATCCAATAAGTGAATTTTCATAGTTATGTGGTTTTCTAATATGATAGGTGTTTCTCATGCTATTAATTCTAGTTTTAATCTATGAAGGTAACTAGAAGGAACTGGGTTGACATTTAATGTGGAGAAATATTTATAAAGATCATTCAAATGGGATATCTATTGAAGTAATGTATGTTGTGATCATGCCTAATCAATTTTTATGGAACATTATTAACAATGAATAGCTTAACCAACTCCCAATCATTCCCAAGAAGTAATGAAAATACTTTTATTAGAATTAGGGTAATCTATACCATGGTGGAAATAATATTTTGTTTCCTTTGTGATAAGAATGTTGGAAGAAACAACCAAATGGATGTATTACAGGAGCACGGTGATGTTTTAACTATGGATGTGAAGGACACAAATAATGTAATTTAAATAAAAATGAAAATTTCAGTCAACACAAGGGATTTGAATATTGGCCACCCTATGGTAATATCAATTGATGAATTTGTTTAATTTGGAAATAATTGGAATTGATCAAATCGATATCCCAATTAGAACACTCGTGATGAAAATCAACAATGTGGTACATGTAATGGTTATATTATTGATGATTATTTGACTTCAGGTTAAATGATAAAGGAAATAGTTAATATGTAATAGGGTTTGTGAGTCTTGTTAATGGATTAGGAATGAACTTAAATAATCAATGATTTTATGTAGTCAGAATGCGTTATTATGTTATATGAATTGGTAAATATATAAAGATTGTTCAATTTATTTTTTCCATTAAGGATTAACAATAATATGTTGAATTGTTATTATGGAAATGAAAAAAGTATTAATGAAAAGGTGGAATTCATGAGAAAAAAATAGTAATGGGAAGATTAAAGATCACATACTTTTATTACATAACTTTTTACATCATTTTAAAGGCAAAAAACATAAAAGGATTAAAAAACTAGGATCCAAAATATTTTTTCTTTGGAAAATTAGGTACATACATAACAATTACATGATAAAACATAAAAAATTATTTAATTCCTTCATATCTAACTTCTAATTGTCTCTCATGTTCTCCTTAGTTATGTAATCACATGGGGATATAGATCAATGAAAGGGTGAAATTAAAGTCTTAGTAATAGGATAGATAATAAAACAAATCAATATAATATGGGGTGACCGTAATCATCAAAATAAAATAATTATAATCATGAGAGTAATAATAATATAAATTCATCAAATTTGGATATGTATAAAAAATAAGCATATTTCCATAGTGGTCAACTACCCCACATAGTTGTGAAAAACGTTGGAATCATGTTCATTCATATTTAATATTACCTAATTAGATTCATAAAATTACCCAATGAAATCTATCATTACATAATTATGTTTTAACTCATTATATCATAACATTTATATTGTGCTATATATTTTATGGTTCACCTATAACATCATAACATTTAAATTATCATGCATTCCACATAAAACATATATCAATTTTTGAAATGAAATAACTCATGGAATGAAAATGGGTTTGATAATGAATACATTACTGGATAAAAATATTTATTCCAAAAATAAAAATGAAATAACATGCAGGGTATAAGGATCATCCATCTTGAGTGAAGAAACAAAAAATTAAGCGAAGTGAAACAACCTGTTTTTAAAAGGAAGAGTTATTCTGATAAAATATTTTATTTTGCCATAAAATTATATTGGAATCATGTATATCAAAAAAGGTAAGTAATAGTAAAGACTATATATAAAAAATTAATGGAAAATTCATTCTGAAAAAAGAGTTAAGGAAGGAAAACCCCAAGGAAGAGAGATGAGTTGGAGAATTCCCTTACCTTATATCAGAACACACTCTTCTATTTAATATCCTAGATAATCAAATAAAATTAATTAATTATTTAATAAAAAACCATTTATACATTTATTTAATACATTATAGTTTTATTATGTTCATTTATTAGATTTTCAATGGGATATATATTTTAATTTAATCATTAGAGATTTCTCTTGTTCTTGGTTTTTAGGATCAGTTTACATGAATATGTGTATGGATGTTAATGAAGAATAAGTATAATTATGAAAAAGTAATAATATATTTTATTAATTAAAATCCATATGTTTAAATGGTATAAAGATGAATCATTAGATAAATATTTAATAACAATCGTTTCGGTTTATTTTTGGGTTATCGATCCCAACAAAATTGATTTAATTTATCATTTACTATTATGTGAATATTTTAGTTCTAAAACATAAAAAATGTTATACCATATATTTTTCATCATTTACCAACCATTATAGTGGGAATATTAATATAATTGAGGGAATTAATGGAAAATTAAAATACATCATACACGGGGTTGGTAAATTGACACATCCCAAGCGATGATTTCATTTTTAGAATCAAAGAGAGTGAAAAAGGACGTTGATGATGTATATTACATTAAAATGATAGTATTTTAGAATATATAAATATTGGAGTTATTATGAATGTTTGGATAGATGATCAATTTATATAATATGAAAATAAATATATGTTAAAAAAAATTAAAATAGAAAGGAAAAGGATTTTACTTCTAAAATCTTTTCTCTATGAGAACCTAATTTGGGAAACATTTTTTGTTTTTTGATGAGACAAAGAGCTGCTAGACACGGGGGAGGTTCTTGATATGTTAGTTGAGTAAAATATGGACTAGTCTCAATTATTTATAGGAGTGAGGAGATGTGGTGGTGAGTGATGATATTTATTGTGGAAGATAGGGGTGTTTTTTCAATATTCTATTAATTAGTTTAGTTTTTTGGCTCAATACTATGAATATTTTGTGAAATATCAATTAATAGATTAATATATTGAAGTATTTTTTGATAATATTTTCTTACATCATCCATAAATCATCCAGGACACAATAATTTAGGTATATAGTTTTTATCGAAAATTATCATATTTTACTATTCAACGAAAATTCAACATTATCCAAAAGATCCAAACATTTAATCCTAAATTTTTTTAGCTGAGTAGATTTCAAATGTATATTATGAAGATAATATTTCTAATATGAATATTTAATTTTTAATTAAAAACATCATTTACACAAAAAAAAATACAGATTTTAAAATTAATATTCATTTTATAACAATTTTAAAATGTAATTATGGTTACATAAAATTATATTTTACTCAAAATAAAATACACTATTTGTTTTTGAATACATTTTTTCAAAATATATTTAATTTTAAATTATTTAATTATTTATAAATTTTCAATTAAATATTTATGAATTACAAATATGCCAATAATAAATTTACCATTTTTAAAAAATTTATTTTTTTATATCATTGAATAAATATTTCATATTTTCATTCATAAGACACCTATGTTATATTTAAAATTTGAAATATTATGTTACCATTCTATTGGATGGATTACAATTAAAAATTTTCATTTTACTATTCAATAAGTCATGTTATAATTCCAGCGGTATAGGTCCCTTAGTTTTTTAAAAAATCCTCTTATTTCATTAAATCGTACTAATAAACAAAACATTTATTGTATTACCAATAAAAAATATAGAGAAACTACAAGTGGTTCATCCTCACAAGGGACTATAATTGCATAAACCTAGAGAGTTGTCTTTAAAAGATATAATCCCCTCAATAGGGAAGGACATAAGGCTAGTGAGACTTTATATCCATTGATAAGGAGTTACCATAAATTCTAAGAAGTCAGTAATTATATTCCCATCATGTCCCATGTGACGAATTTATACTCAAATATCCACTAACCCCTTTCCATTTCTAATAGATTACTCAATGGACCAAGGGATTCTACCTTATCCATGTAGTTATTTGTAGAGAAACAAATGTATATATCATGTACATAAAGATTAAATTCCCTCTACTTGCATAACCAAACTCCTATAATCATGCCATGCACTTCACCTTGCAGTGAATCACCATCTGTGAAAAAACCTAAAAAAGACAAAAAAATCCCCACATTTCCATCAGCAAAACTCGCTCCACACATACTACCCAAAAGGTAGGAAATATCAGTGTTCAACATCAGACCCTGTTGGGGGAGCCACTAAAACCACCACCCTTGAGTCATGCCGCCAAAGTGATTTAGAATATTAGTCAAGAGAGCTCTGAAGGAGGGTGAATACTACCAATTGTTATAATTTCATTCTAGTTCCAGATTCATGTTCATTGTTGTAAAAAAAATATTGTTGGTAGTCATGATAACTTCTTTGTGAAGTGATTCATTTCTATAAGACCAAATTCACTAAAAACCTAGTGCAAGAATAATGGACATATCCATCATTTCCTATCCTAAACTATCTATACCTTGAAACTAGAGTTGGAGGAAGTCCACAACCATAACCTTCCACCTGGTCTACCTAATAAATCTATGAAAGGCATGTCACACTGTCTTCTCTGATTCACTTTCCAAAAATAGGTGATCGATCAAAATGTTATTTGGCTCAATATTGTAGTTTCATTTTGAAGAACAGTTAACTCTGACATGAAGGATGTTTTAATCTGTGGATAGTGACCTTTTTATGTAATATCATACCAAGAAATTTAATTTTAATCGGACCTCCGTGCACCACACTATCTCCTCTACCACATCCGGATCATTCACATCAATCATAATTTTAAATAAGTATGTACCTACGAAAAAACATATGGAGGAACCCAATAATGAGCACATATATATATCCTTATTAAGATGAAAATTCTCATAAACATCCCTCTAGTTCCCATCTACTGTTTTATTAAAGAATACATGGTTTTTTCGTTCACCAATAATGGAGATATCCAGAGTGGGACAACCTAGAAAATTAAGAATCATTTCTACAAATTTCTGCTTCCGGTAACTTATTCCCCCTTTACCGATGATCCTATAATCATACTAATGCATATTGAAAATATAGGTATTCACCATTAGATAGATTGTATGGGTTCTTGATTTCTGTATGGATGAACTACAATATTTTATCTGCAAGTGTTTAATCAACATCGTCTTTTCCTTTATTATCTACCATGATTTTTTAGTATTATTCCCTCTCAATGTCCGAGACAGTTTATAGATGTTAATACTTCCCTCTGATTGAGTTTTATCAAACCACTTCCATTACACCCAATGATGTTTTCCATCAATTTGGGTTTCAAATAATGAGACCAACATTTTATCAATTTTGGAAATCACAATTTTTGGCATATTCAGTGTATAAAAGACATGCATCAATACAGAGGAAAGTACACTTTTGAAAAGAGTTATATGACCTCAAATGGAAATGTGCATTCTCTTCAAGTTTAGGATTGACCCCATGATCTTAAAAATAACCTTATCAATGTGAGGATCATGATTTTTCATGGGGGACATAGAAACACCCAGCTACTCCATTTGAAAAACTACTCTTTTAATTACCATCTTGATTCCAAAATAACTGACCATCATGTCCGAGCATTTATTATCTATTATAGAAAAAACATCTCCTCGTTAACCACCTACCCACTACAATAACAATAATCTTCTATGCCCTAATTTATCTATTGAATAAGTCTTCTTCTTCCATTGTTAAATTTTCTAGTATCTTCAGTAAACATCAGTTGAGAGATGCCACAAAATATGAGCCAAATCATATTAAAGAGGAACCCAATATAGTTGATATAAAAATTTATATACCGGAAAAAAACATCAGGAGTAATAATAATCAAGGATGGGGAGATGAGTCCCATTATTTCAGACCTCAGACAGCCATGATAATACTAAACGGTTTTCCCAGGAAGAAAATAGATAACCATGAAGAGATGAAAAATCAGTATATGAGCCCAAAAATCTAGTGCGAGAACCCCATACTTGTATAGACTATTAACAAGAAGGTTCATTTCACACTATCGAATTCTTTGTTCATGTTCATACTGATTACTAGGTTTCTACCATAGGCTCTAAGATTAATTTCACTAATTACCTATTGTTCCAAACCAATTTCACGTTGAATATTCCAGACCATAATAAAACTGTGGTGTTACTCTGCAATCTAGTATAGGAGGAAAGAAACCACTCTCTAAATGAGGATGCATGCCAAATCCTTATAGGGAACATTAAATAAACTTATGGCATGTTAATGCTTCATGGATTTAGGATCATTATCCTTCAGTACCATGAATATATTCGTGGAACATGAAATGTGTAGTAGAGTTTATCCAATAATGTAGTCCTTTATAACATGAACTAGATGACTTTTCACCACATCCCTTGTTGATATATAGAAATATCGATGGAAACTCTCGATCCTCAAATCATTTTTTAGGTTGAGGGACCAAACTACAGTGTAGACCTCCATTAATTTTTCATTTATAAACATTATATTGTGGTTTATATGTGATATTATATGATTTTAAATATATGTAATATTTATAAGAATGGTGAAATTCCATTCATTAATGTGTGGGACATTATATTCTTCCCCCCTTTTGAAATTTAATCCTTGGAATTTTGTTTTACATAAATAGGTGAGGTTACTTATCATTAACTACCTCCTCATGTTACAAAGTTTGTTTCTTATAATTATGGTTCCTCCAAAGCACTTTGACAAGGTGTGTTATCATGCTATGTAGAACCTTATCTCTCTGATCTGAAATCTTTTCCGGTTGTTCCTCATAAGAGATTTCATCTTCCAGCTATAACAAATATGAGTTTACTACGTGTGAGGGTTCTGTTATGTACTTACACAAGAAAGATACATAGAACATATCATGAATTTGAGTCATTCTAGGTGGAAGTGAAAGCTGATATGCCATTAATAATTTGTGATAAAGATCTTAAAGGGGACAATGTACCATGCGGTAAGCTTCCCTTTCTTTCCAAACTGCATGATGGTCTTCCTTGGTGATATTTGAAAGAAGGTTTTTTCTCCAACATCAAACTCTATGTCCCTTCAATGGTTTTCAGCATAGCTCCTATTCCAACTCTGATAATCTTTGATATATTGCTAGAAATATTGAACTTTCTATGTCATCTCTGACATAGGATCAGGTCCATGTATCATACATTTTCCATCTTTGTATGAAAGGTTGAATGTATACATGGATTTCCATAGAGCGCTCTTGTTTCCCTCTGGAATTGGGGATGATCTCATTGATATAAGATTCAAACATTCAAAGATGTTTCTAATGGGTTTGTTCGTAGAACCGATAACATCCAATGATTCCATATCCATTTGAACCTACTTTCCAAAAGAAGGAGCTAATTAGTTGTTGACTAATAAGGCTTAGGAATTTACAATGGTTGAGAGGATGGGAGGTCGGACTCATTACACCTTTTTTATGGCAATTATTTTCTACTCTGGGGATCTCTTTATAGATTTATGTTATATTCGTGAATCCTTATAACATTACCCAATATAAAATGAGCTTTCTTTTAGATCTGACAATCAATGATTGATTTTAAGGAAATTTAGAGAATATTTTATATTTATTCAATGTTCATCATCGATAGAGAATCATCTGTATTTTTATAGAGATTCTTAGACAATGGTATCCTTCAATTCATAAAAGTCTCTTGGACAATATGATGACCATAATGGTTTTAATGCCACTCAGTGGGGCACGTGATGTTCATTGTAATTCAGAAGGAAATGGATTATTTCAGAATTGGGATCATACCCGTAGATGGGCTACCTACATATCCTTTATTTTAGAAAATGAATCAGACCACACGTAGTTTGAGTAAGGGAGTATTATGTTTATGATTGATGGCTTAAAGAAAGATGTAATAATTACATTTACAATCTCACCTAAAGTAAGGCGTGCTCGGTGTGAGAAACAATAGGTATTGGAAAAAACCAGAAAAGTTTTCCATGAAAGATGCAATCATAAGAAATAATGTGAGGATTATGTATGTATAACTGCCCAAACAGATGAAGATTAATATTTACTTCATGGAAGAAATCCAGGAAAAGGGTCCATAAAGGTATATGTACATTATGGAGATTTGAATACTCTAACATTGGGGCTTACTTCTATGGAAGATTCCCGAGTTATGAGGGGACTTATGATTGAGATTTACTCCGGAGAAGGAAGCCCAGATCAAATGTAAATTAGGACTGGTTATGATAAATTAAGACAAGGGCTTACTCATGAGAAAGAGGCCCATGTTAAGGGTTTTGAAAAATTAAGGGACTTGGGGCTTACTCCTAAGGAGGATTCCCATATTTTGGAACTTTAAGACTGGGGTTTATTCCTGAAAACGGAGCCCAGGTTAAAGGAATTATGGTTGGGGATTACTCCTGAGGAGGATTCCCAATTAATATGATTTGAAACTGGGGAATACTCATGAAAAGGAGGCCCATATTTGCGGACTTGGGGCTTACTCTTGAAAATAATGCCCAGATTAATGATGAATTATGATTGGGGCTTACTCCTAAAGAGGATGCCCATATTAATGAGAATTTTGAACGATGCTTACTCCTGAAAAGGAGGCCCATGTTAAGGATTCTCTCATCATAATGGATGAAGTTGAATGAATGAACTCTCTAATATTAGTGACATAAATATGTGTAAATCACTTGGTTTTGAGAGATGTTCCACGAAATTCCTTTCAGATAAGGATGTCAATCAAGAAAACATACCATAAAGGGATTTGAAGAGTGTCTTGAAGACTAAATCTTGAATAGGAGAGGTATAATATCATAAGTGGGGTTAAATGGGAAGTAAGGACACCCAAAAGTAGAAAGGCACACAAGTCCGGAGGTGTCACGCAGATACGACATAAACACGCAAGTCCTGGTCCCACATGTATACCTGTGTGGCACATGGGTACTTGAATGATCCATGACTAGTAGAGTAATACTTGAGTGATTCTTGATCAAAGCCTTTAGAATCATCCTAAGGTACTTCTAGAAGAGTGGAGCGCAAGTTTTGGTGACGAAGTAGGGAGGCTTGCAAGTGTGACCTTTTATATTAAGGGTAAAACACTTAGGCACTCAAGTGTTAGTGAATTCTAACACTCAGACCTTACTCCTCTTGTTTAGACCTGACATTCTACGTAAAGAATTACCTTAGATGTGTTAGGAAGACCTGAAGAAGCGACATAGGAATTCATAACTCTATATGTGAATTCTAGAAAAAATCCTCCCAAAATGGGTGGCCCACTGGGGCTATTTATAGGCTAGAGAAGACCCCGGGAAGTTATCACTTGGGGCGTACAAGTGAATTGTGCGACCAAACATGTGGTGCACATGTGTACTTGCACGACCAAAAATGCGGTGCACAAGTTTACTTGCGCTACCATGGTAGAACTTGCGCGACCCTTATGCAATGTTCTTTTAATTCTTTACTTCTTCCATTTTTGATATTTGTCCAAAGGTTGAATCACTTTGAGATAAGATATTCCCCATTTCCAATCTTTAGGCTCTGTGATGATAGGAGCATCAACAAAAGTCCCCCCTCAGAGTTGGATCCAAAAGAAATGAGGATTTGACTCTGAGGAAATCGACAATCAAATGGAAATTGTGGTGTGTAGGGTATGGCACGCAAATGATATTGGGGCATGCAGGGTCTGGCTCGTAGGGTCTGCAGTGCAGGGGTATGGCCTTGTCTATAAATAGAGGGATTCACTTCGTGCAAAGCAACCGGTTCTCACTTGTCTTTTGCTCTCGGTGCGCAAGTTGGTTTCCGGATCTCGCTTGTCCGTGCTTCATTCTTATTGCGTCACACTTCTGTTTCTTGTGTCATGATGCTGTTATGGTATTTAGACTTGCATGGTGAAACCTACGTTCCCAATACTTGCACGACCGATGGGGACTTTCACACCTTAATGACTTAGCCAATTTCATCATATCCTTCACAAATATTATGAAAAATTAACATAATTTAAGAGTTAATTATTCAAAAAAATTTCAGGTCAAATGGTTCCAAAGAGAATTGGAATGACTGATGAACTGGAGAACAAAATAATTGAGGAGATGATGGACATTGTTGGCCATTATTACTATTACTTATTCGAATGAACTATTCTGGACAGGGCTATGTATTTGGTGAAATATCATCGTGATTTCCCACACTGTATCTATCTGCCTCTATATGGCCATGGTCATCTGCAAGATGTCAATATTCCAGAGGCAAATAATTATCTCCCACCTTCCTGGTTTTAGACATATATCAACTTTTCTTCAGTGAATTTCTCCATCGCAGGATCATTTTCTAATGCTGGAACAATAAGGAAAACCTATATAATGCATCATAGCTCTTGTGCACTAGATCTGAAACATCACAAACCTGACCTGCAACCACATTGTTATCCTTCAATCTTTCGAAATTCTCATATGGATCAATCGAAATACTGGATGTAGAAATTGGAATTCCGTTCTATAGGACGGGTGAATCAATCTTGTAAGTGGTCATATTGGGTGTGACAAACTTGTGAAGAGTTTTTAGAGTATCTAAAGGGAGCTGCAATTTATGAAGCCGTATGGGCTGGGCAGACATATGTTTATAGGAATGATAATTTTGCACTGGAGTTGCTTAGCTGCTGAAGCCCAGAAATGAATTATTTCAATCTGACCCATGGAGAAGTGGGAATTATTTTTTTGGATGTCTACAAGATCTCAGGGATTCCAATTTTGGGTGATATGTATGACGAATTCATCCCTCCAAAGGCAACTTTGATTCATCCGAAGAAGACACCGAATTTGGTTCGAGAATTAGGGAATATTTATCATAAGATCAAAATATCTAATACTTCAAAGACTCATTCTAGAAGGGATATTCAAACAGAGGAATGGATGGATGTGTTTCTCAAGAAGAAGAGGGAAAAGGGTCCCACCTGTACTCATCCTACTAGCTTCCCTAGAGCAGATAAGAGAGGTGTTCCTGGCACATTCTGGCCGAATCTTGAAGCAGGAGAGTTTGAGAAATGGGGGTATTAAGTGAATCATTAAATCCTAGAGAAGACCCATCTAGCAGGATTTAAATCACTCAGTGTCAATCTCTTTCCCGTCAGATATTTGAAGGGAGGCGTCAGGCCCGAGACCTTTGTTATCACAGCCAAGTTGGCTGAGAGGATGATGGTGGGGTTGGCTACCCTAGTTTTGGCAAATATTTACATGATCATACTCAATGCATATATGGGTATGTCTCCTTTGAGATTAGTGGGACCATTCCATGTTTTATGGGGATGGATCGCCACTCACTTCCGGACATATGCTTTTCAAAATGGAATACAGATTCCCAGAAGTTCTTTCAGGCCATCTGTTCAGGCCTTCCTTGGAGTTTTTAATTTGGCCCTCAATGCCTATGATATTAGGCCAAGGCTGGGTATGGATAATGAATTCCACTTCTTTCCCTATGTAAATCCACCGTCAGGGATATTTTTTGATGATGTATCAGCCAGCTTCGAACAGAGATCTTATATTCTGGCCTGCATAGATGGTGTACTAGCCACCAAAATTGATGGGGAAATTAAATGTGAGGCCTATGATCCATATCTATTTGCATTCCAATTAAAGTTTATGAAGACAACTATTGTATCTCCTCTACTGTACATCAGATCTGAGCAGCATGTAATGCTTGCTCAGCAACTATGGTTGCTAATGGCTATGGAAAGGACTGGGGCAGTTTTTGACATAGAAAATACTGAAGCGGTGAGCAATTTGACCATATGGTATGCTAAAAACTAGATAGCGTCATATCCTGAGGCCATATTGAATAAAACTGTTGACCAGGTTGGGAAGAAGAAGAGAACCATTGGGAAAGAAACAATTCAGGTGGCAGGTGATTCTTCCACTCCTGAAGCTGGTTCACCGAGTTCTACAACCGAGCCCGATTCATCAGATTCTCAAGAGATACAACTTGTGTCATAACGACCACGTGCCATATATAATACTCCTATCAGAATCAAGAGATCCACTCCCTCAACTCTTGGTGAGTTACTTTATTGGATAAATTTTAATTGCATTTAACTTTAAAGGGTAACATGTTTTCATTATATTATTATAGTTGCAGGAGCTAGAAAAAAATTAAAATCCATGGTCGTATGACACTCTTTTCAACCTTCTAGTAAACCTATATATCTACGACCAGGGCCATCCCGACTTGGTGGGATGTATACAATGATACTGAAACTATCTGGATGGATCTATGTGAAGGGATACGTCTTCCTGGAATAGGGATTCTTCAGGATCCTACAAATATTCCTTTCAAGGATAACCCTGATGAAGAAAGAACCTAGGTCAAAGTGTTGAACGACTCTATATATACCACTATAGATTATATCCCTATCACCAAGCGGGTGAAGGAAATGATGGATCATGTCGCCACTAATGAGGAGTGGCATGAGTATGTGGCTTCTGAAGATGTATGTTTTCTATCTTTATTTGATTTACAACTTGATTTCAATCAAAGCTTTGTTATTTAAGGAAATTGTTTTCTTTATTTTAATGCTTTCCAAATCTACTGATGTTCCTTCACCATAGTATATCCCTGGTGGTACTGCTATCGGGGATTTTGCTGAATCTCCTCACGAACTGGGTGAGATATCTCCAGGCCAGTGGGCCATGAATGAGGTGTTGAACATGGATTTCCAATTTCCAATTCAACTGCCAATAAGGGATTTTACCGACACTCCCAGAAATCCGAAAGGACAAAGGTTATGAAGGAGGAAGTCCACCGCTAAACGGTTTATCATTAGTGGAAATTAATTCTGATAATCATGAATTTTAAACCATGAAAAAGATTTTTTATTTTCCTTGGGATTGATGGGGCTTCTTTAATTTCCCCTATGAGGGAAAGGACCTATCATACTTTAAGGACCATAAAGGGTGATGTGGAACAAACACAAATCTAGGATGACTTGGCTCCTTCTAAAAAAGAGTGAACATATATTCCCAGTACTGCTCCTACTGCTGTTATAAATAGAGAAGAACCTGCATCAGAATCATTGGCGGCCACAACAACTAAATCTTCCATCCTTCTGAAAGAAGCTGCCCAGGGTCAGGGGCCGCAGAAATAGGGTCGCCGAGAGGAAACAACAAATGCTCCCCCTGGTGAGGATAACCAGGATTCTGAAATAACATTGGATGAAATGAAGAATCATGGCATGTATTTAAAAAAATTTATAATAATGGTACGCTCTCATGTGATTTAGAGGACCTTGGGCGTGATTTTTATCCTTCGTCTAGTAAATTTTCTTATAATTTACACTTCTAATCATGAATGAAAATAATATGCAGCTCCATCCCAAGAAACTGTTGAACTGCCAATATCTGAAGAGGGTGTAGACATTGCTGTCAACCCTACTATTGTAGAAACATTATTTCAAGTGGAGTTAAAACTAGTAAACCCTCATGATATCCATCTTGAAGATCCTGTTGAAACTAGGAAAGATGGGGATGAGTCTTCTCAAGCTGCTGATCTACTTTTAGGTAATGATTGTACTGAGCTTTCAAGATAGACAACTAACTTCCATTATTAAATGAAACTAACCATAGTTTAAATAGGTAAAACTAGGCTATCATATTTAAAGGCTAGAACTGGGGGTGAAGTCTCAAACTCCATACAAATAGTAGTAGAAGGTGATGAGACTAGGGTCAGGGGGAAGGAGGAGAACAAGGCACTTCTTTAAGTGCATTAAACCCTGATTACATGACCCCCTATGATGATGATGTTGAATCAGACCTTGAGGTGATTAAGGCATTCTTCTTTTCACGAAATAAGGCATGGAACAACATATAGAATATATTATCTGATGTTCCTTTAGGAGAGATATCATTAATGATTTCCCAGTTGTCGTCCCAGTTCGTCATGCTATGACTTAGCAGTTTTGGATACCAAGAGATACATACCGCGGTGAAACAAGTCATCTTCAGGAGGGAGTATGAGAAAATTTGTCGCGAAGATCTAACCAGGGTGAAACTGTCAGTCAACATCACCAAATTTGAGGTTGCGGTATCCCTAGGTGAAGCATAAGATCAAATGAAAAGTCGTCCAGCAGGTGCAACTCCAGTAATAGTAAGATGCTGTTACTAGGGAACATGACCAGCTCAATAATTCATTAGAGGGAGATCAAACGAATGGTATAAAAGCCATTGCAGATGACACGAAGTCACTCCATCAAGCTGAGAAGAGTGAAGTTGGTCTAGTGAACGAGCTTCAAGTAGCTGCTGATGAAGCTCGGGATGCTATACATCATGTGATGACATATTTTGAAAGTCTTTTGTAATTTCCAGAAAAAGTGAAGAGGATCCAATCTGTTGATGTCCCCCAAATTCTTGTGCATCAAATGGAAAGAATTATTTCTTCTTCAGTCACTTCTACATGTATTTTCCTGTTACCTGCTTTAAATTTTACCTAAGATAATGGGCCTAGTAAGCATAGTTTGATTTTTACAAGGATTATTATAAATAACCATACAAACTTTGAATCTTTTAATTGATCAATATTACAAAAATCATACAAAATATATGTTCAGTGAGATGGTACTTGACTTTTATTCAGATTTCCCCTATCTTTTGTTGGCAGTTTAATGTCATGCACATCGAACATAAATAGGTTAATGTTTAAGGTCATAATATCTTTGACCGATTGAATTAAAATTGACTCAATTCTTTGAAAATTTATCAGAAAACATATTACCATACTCAAGTATGAGGAAAAATATGTAAACTATAACTTAAGAAAATTTGGATCTAAGGAATGATATGAAAAAGAGCTAAAAGGCATTAGAAGAAGTTGTTCCCAAGAATGAATTTACTATTATTTTACAATCCTGTTAGGGGGTTGAATTATGCTAGGCCACATAAGAGAATTAGATGCATAGTCAAATAAATAGCATCTTTTGGCTGACAGGTCCATTATGTAGACTACTTATGCAATGCCGCCTAAGGGCATGTACTACATAGTCATGCAAAACAACTCTCAGATATTTACTTTCATGGTGCTAAAAATCCAGTGAATGTTTATGGAGATTCAAATTTTCCAATGTAGAGAGTTTTTTGTACGGAAAGAGGTACTTGAATATGGAGAATATATTTCCAAACAATATTTTCGAAGAACTGGATGGATATCATTCCGACGAAGGTCTAAATCAAATGTAAGGAAGGAGAATATAAACCATATACTTGAATACTATCATATCATGAAAAAGGATATGGGAAAATATGTTAAGGATGGCTATTTTTGTGGATCCCTACTTATTATCAAGGAAAATAAAGACAAAAGAGGTTTTCCTCCAAAGAATGAAGTTACCACTATTTAACAAACCCGTTAGGGGGTTGAATTATTTAGGTCCAACTAAGGGATTTGACTACAATGTCAAATAATTGCATCTTTTGGCTGGCAAGTCCGTTATGTAGACTGTTTATGCAAGGCCGCCTAAGGGAATGTGTTGCATGGTCAGGAAAAAGAACTCTCACAATTTCATGCCATTTGTGATTAGAAGTTAAGAAAAGGGTTATAAAGATCTGAAAATATTTAAGGTTATGATTATAACACATAAATATGGGTATTGTCCAATGTATGTAGAGATACACATATCAATTCTAACCATAATCATGTTGTAGCAATGTCCTAAATGGAAATTTTGGACTTCACTACATATCCCATAAGGATGGAAATCAATCCATATGTAGTTCATGAACTACAGTTTAATGTCATGCATGAAAAAGTTATTGGAGATCTATGTTTTGGGTTATAGAGCTTATACCATTATAACAAATAAACAGTGTGTGTTTTCATTGGGACTTTTCAGCCAGGGGACTGAAAGAGGAATTTGGGGTTAGGCACAAAAGGCTTGGGGTTGGAGTCGAGGGACACTCGAATGTTCCTACGTATCCCATAAGGATGGGAATCAAGCCCCCATAGTTCTAGAACTACCCTCTGTTCAAATTAGGTTCGTAAATGTGAAGGGTGAAAGGGGATTTTATAAAAATGATGTTTTAACCCAAGATAAAAGGATCAGATATTACAATGTATACACATAGTCTTTGAAATGAAACATGATTGAAAATCAATGTCAATAATGATTCCCTCTCAGTATTGTAGTTTATTGTCATACTGGACAAAAGTGTTGTACAATTTAACGTCTTATAGCAAGGACAAAGGTGAACCAATTTAAAGATATTGATTCTGGAGGCGGTTTCACAAATCAACATCGTATAAGATAGAGGTGAACCGAATGGAATATTTTGGTTTGGGGTTTGAACCTTAGGAGGTGCCTACATACTCAGCCTGGTAGACAAGGATCAAAGTCCACGTAGTTCAATTAAGGAATTAATTAGTGATCAAGTTGTCCATGGGGACAACGACCTAAAAAATAATGTTAGAACTTACACATTGGTAGTATCCCATAGAGAATGTTATGGTTGAAGTTTGATCTAAGCTCACATGAGTCATACTCGGTGTGAGAAAAAAGAGGTAGAAACAACCCTAACGATGCACAATTTAATGTCATGTAGGACATATAAAGGGACTATGTAGTTTTAAGGTCTTTCAGTAAGGACAATTGGTGCTGCACAATTTAGTGTCATGTAGTAGGGACAAAATATAGTTTAATGTCATGTTAGTCAAAAAGAGGATTGTGCAATTTAATTTCATGCTTTGAGGACAAAAGGGTACACCATTTAACGTCATGTTGGATGTATTAGGGATTTGTTTTCATAGTTTAGCATCATGTTGGACGTAACTGCCTATAGTTTAAGGTCGTATGCATGGACCGTTGGTTATGCAGTTTAACGTCTTGCTGGACGTAAGGGAATTTCATATAGTTTAACATCATATAGCAAGGACGATGATGGGGGATACATATTAGCGTCATGTTAGACGAAAGTGCGAATAGTTTAAGGTCATATGCTTGGACCGTGGATGCAGCAGTTTAACGTCATGCTGGACGTAAGGGACATCTGTACAATTTAACATCATGTAGTTAGGACGTCACAGTTTAACGTCGTGTGGGACGAAAGTCATAAAAATAGTTTAAGGTCATATGTATGGACCGCAACAATGTATTTTCTTTTTATACAAAATATTTCTTCAGAAATCTAGAATTGGATGGAGTAGTGATGAGTTATATATCCATCGAGATTAATGAATAAGCTCTATTGGAGTAGAACATATGTATTGAGTAAGTTCCTTCCCATTTTTGCTCAATATTGGGAGGTTTCATTCCTAGTATAATTTGAGCTCTGATAACTTATACAAATTCTCCCCGAGTTAATGAATGAAGATGATCATTTTTTTTTGAAAGCTCGTGCTATTCGATTCTGATAGACTTCCAAGTGGTGCAAAGTGAACAATCATTTCTCATATAACCATTCCAATTCATTCAATCTATTTTGATATTGTTCATCTGTATATGTCTGATAAAAAATGGCTACTCTGAGCGAGGGTAGATGAACTTCAATGGGAAATACAGATTCCGTTCCATATAATAGTGAATATGGAGTTGACCGTGTTGTCGTGCGGGTGGTAGTCCGATAATCCCATAGAGCATGAAAGAGTTTATCAGGCCATGACATCATATATTTATTCAGAATATTTTGTTGTATATTTGAAAGAGTCTTGCTGAATGATTCTATTTGGCCATTGGACGATGCATGATACAGAGATGAATGATTGGATTTAATGTTGTATTCTTGATACAACTTCTTCACCTCGAATGAACATAAGTTGGTGCCATTGTCTGTCAATATGGTATGAGAGACACCAAATCTTGTAATGATGACAGACTTGATTAAGATAACAATTATTTTCTAAATAACTTCATTGAGAGGTATTTCCTCTGCCCATTTGGAAAAGAAGTTAGTAGTAGTAAGAATATACTTAAACTGCTTGGCCGTAGCTGAAGGGTAAGGTCCCACCACATCTATTCCCCATATGGAAAACAACCATGAGTATTTTTCTCTATGAAGCAACTATGGAGGTTGATGAATGAAGTTGGCATGAATTAAACTTCTTTGTTAAATAAACACAATATTGTATCATTGAAGTCCAAAAGTATCCAAGCCTTCGAATCTGATCAGACAGTCTATTTCAAGACTGGTGGGCACCACAGAGTCCCGCATGCAATTCTTTCATGAAAATAATTTTCTCTTAAACATCAATGAATCTGAAGAGAACTCCATAAAAAACCCATTTTTATAGAATTATCTATAGTTGATATAGGCTATTATAAAGAGTAAAATTGACGACACATTACCAGATTTGTTCTTTCTCGGTTCTATCAGGTGGAAGTGTTCCATTATGAAGGTATTCCCTGATAGGTGATATCCATCCTATAGTATGACCCTACGGTTCAGGAATGGGACTAATTTCATTAATTTCCTATGTTCTTATTCGAACATGAGGTGAAATTGCATGACAGTGGGCAATACTGACGGTTTTCTCATCCCGATTTGGATCTACCAGAGTAGTGGCTATATTATCCAGTGCATCTGCATAAGAATTTTGTAATTGCGGGACATAAGAAAATGTCGGTTCCGAAGGGAATTCCGCCATTAACTCTCTGACATAATCATACAAAGGTATTAGTTATTATTTTTTGATGGTATAATCCACATTGACTTGTTTTATTACCAGGACTGAATCACCATTCACCTTTAAGTTATTCACTTGTTCTTGAAGTGCCAATTCCAATCCTGCGATGAGAGATTTCTATTTTGATTCATTATTCGTACCACCTTCCCACAATAAGAAGGAAAAAGGTAACACTTCCTTTTCTTGAGAAATGAGCACAATTTCAAAGCCAACATTGTTGAATTTAGGATTTTCCATTTTCCTCCATGTTGGACTTCTGGAAGCACCATCAAAATACATTTCCCATGCCATAGGACATTCATGAATATAAAATAATTCCTCATCATGGAGTTCAATATCTGAAGATGTGTCTTCCATAGATGGGTGTTCAGTAAGGAAATCAGCCAGAGCTTGTCCCTTTATTGCCTTTTGAGAAACATACTAAATGTCGAATTGATGCAAAATAACTGCCCACCTTACCCGACGTCTTGTAAGCATTGGAGGACTAAGGATAAATTTTGGTGTGTTATTGCGAGATACTAATTCGACCTCATGATGTTGTAGGTCGTGTCTCAAATTTTGAACTTTAAAGATTAATGCCAGGCGGAACTTCTCAGTACTTGAATACCGGGTTTCTACTTCAAGCATAGTCTGATTGAGGTAGTATAAGTTTTTTTCATTCCCAGCAACATTCTTATGAGCAATAATGGCACCCAATGATCGCTCTAAGGCTTACACAAAAAGGATAAGTGGCCTTCCTTCAACAGGTGGCATTAGTACTGATGGGATCAAGAGGTATTTCTTGAGAATATAGAATGATTCTTGACATTCTTCAGTCCACTATTAAGTTACTCCCTTCTTCATCAATTTGGTGAAGGGTAAACTTTTTCCAGCCAAATTGGTGACGAAACGCCAAATATAGGCTAAGTCTCCTTCATGTACTCTTAATTATTTCAAATTTTGAGGAGGTGAAATACCAGGGATTGAATTTTTCTTCTCAGGATCAACTTCTATACCATGATGGCGTACAACAAAGCCTAGAAATTTTCTTGAGGATTCCCCAAAAGCACATTTTATGGGGTTTATCTTCATATTATGTTGTCGAAGCTTGCGGAATATGACTTCCAAATCAGCCATGTGATTTGAACATTTTTTGGATTTGACCACCAAATCATCCACATAACATTCAATGAACTTCCCTAAAAAGGGATTGAAGATGCGATATATTGCTCGCTGATATGTTTCACCTGCATTCTTTAAGCATAAGCGCATTACCCCGTAGCAAAACACACCCTTAGTGGCTCTAAAGGCTTTGGATTCCTCATCTTCTGGGGCCATTTGGATTTGATTATATCAGGAAAATCCATCCATGAAGGAATGTGCTTCATCGCCAGCTGTTTCATAAATTAAAAGTTCTGTAATCGGAACTGGGAAATCATCCATACGAAAATGCCGATTAAGATCTCTAAAATCAATGAAAAATATAATTTTTTCATTCTTATTATTCACAGGAACAATATTATCATTCCAATTTGGATATTTAACTTCTTTGATAAAGATAGATTTAATAATCTTATACACTTCAGCTTCAATTTTACAAGCATAAGTTGGGTGTGTTCTTCTTATGGCTTCCTTAAATCATCGATCTTCTTCTGGTAAACACAAACGTTGAGTGGAAACATCATGATCAAGCCCAGGAATCTCTATATAGTTCCAAGCAAATATATATCTATTTATCTTTAGAAAGGAAATATACATCTCTTTCTCTTCAAGAGTCATGGCCGCACTGATTAAAGTGGGGCGTGAATATTCTTTTGTAACCATATTTATTTCTCTAAGTTCATCCACGATGGTAGATATTCCCTCTTCTAATGATGGGGGAGAATCTCTACGATCTTCCTCTTCTTATTCATCATGTGTTACTTCTTCTATTTCTACTTCCATAGTAGATGATGAAGTAAAATTTCCATGATCAAAAGAGATGTTAAAATTTGAACATCTTGAAGAAGAGGCTTCAATTTCTGACCCATTTGATGATGAAGGGTCTTCATTGGGTAATAATGAGGAGATTATGGATTAAGAATCGGCATCATTGTTCACTTCTGATATCGCTATCACTTCTTCTGGCCTGGTTGTTGAAGTATAGACTTGCTGGATTTCAGCAGATGAAATGAACACATCTCTATTTGAACTTTCATCATTTCCTGGTGGGTTAATAGTTTTCCCCGTGTTGTCTGGCTCGATTTCCGTAATTTAGATAATGGATCTTTTCATAAGAGTATTTTGATTTCGGTCTATCCTGTAAATTTGACTAATAGGAAACACATAATCTGTACTCAAATGCACAAATGGATTTACTGGAATCTTTTCCAAACCATATGGTGGATTAACTTTGGTAATCTCCTAGTTTGTGGATTTATCCTTTCCCTTCATGTGATAGAATTCTACCTCAATATATTGAGACTCACATGTCGTGAATGAGGTGTTATCACCATAAAATGTCCCAACTTGACCATCGAAACAATATTTGAGACATTGATGGTATGATGAAGGTATATCCACTTTTGATGTAGTTAGGGTCTTCCAAGAAGGATGTTGAAGGTTGAGTCTTGATCAACAACCATGAAATCTGAATTGGAAACAAGATCTCCAAAATGAGTTCTTAGTGTAACTTCTCCTAGTGGTTCTTGTTCATTTTAATCATATCCTTGTAAAATCATGGTACAAGGAGATAAATCAGATTCTGCGAGGCCCAATCGACGAAGTGTGTGAATGGTCATGATGTTGAATACTGAACCATTATCAATGAAATCTCTTCAGACATCTACGCCATTGACCTTGCCAGAAAATTACAAAGGTCTATTATGTCCATTCATGACATCATCATCATCTTCATCAGTAAAAGATATTATTGCACGACATTCTACATGATTATTCTCTATGTGATAGACTTCAGCTGTAGCAATTTCAGTTTTAAACACCCGAGGACTTGACATAGCCTTATTGAGTGCATCCCGAAGATCCTTTGATAAATTAAAAGCATCCAAAATTGATAACATTTCTGGTACATGGGATAGGTGTTTCAATACATCATACTTTTGATCCAGATGTCTGTTTTTCCCAACAGAAACATGTGGTTTAGTAGGTGCCTTGGAAGCAGATGCTTTAGAAGTTAATGCATCTTGTATTGGGATATGAGTTGGCAATATTCCTGTATTTTGGAAGATTAGACCGATTAAATCCATTTTTTCTGAGAGGAAGAAGATTGAAGCTTCAACCGGTCTTCCAGAAGAACTATGCTAGGACTAAATTTTCTATTGTTAGAAGAACTTTCTTGTTCTTTATGAGCACGGTGAAGGGATCTACCACGAGTTTCTACTGCGTACACAGTTCTAGCAGGGGTAGAATTGGAATAGACGTTTCTGAAAGATTAATGTATTCTCTTTTATCCTAATCCTTTGGAACATCCTCTGTTTCCTCTATTTGATATAGGGAATCCTGGCTCATCATAATTGAAACTGCAACGGGCATATTGATCTGTTAATTGAATCATATTAACAGAACCGAAAATCAACTCTTCATTCGATGATGACTCTACCTGACTATCCATTTTAGGTTGTGCCATTTGGTGGGGCGGTGCCCGTTGCTTCGAAGTAGATGGAATGAAATCTGCCAAAGTCAACGACAAAATAGCCTTTGAAACATACTCATCTTCTGCTGATTGTTCCTCATTCATGGAATTGTGCTGTTTCTTTGAGGATTTTTCCTCTGATGAAGAGGGTTTTCTTGCGACGTTAATGGCATAAGGAACAATTGGTTTCTTCAATTGTGTTCGAAAAATAGCATGAGTTTAGTTGATCGTCTTTCTGACCATCCTATCATAATATTTTTGTGTATTTTTTCTTTTGACATCTTGTCACTCACCTTCCTCCATTGGGTCTATTGCATTAAAACATGCTACTTAAGCTGAAGAACGTTTCAGTTTGACTTGTCCTGAGTCGACCATCTTTTTCTTGAGTTCGTTTAAGTCAAAAAAATCTTAGATGGGATGCCTCCAAATTTGATGAAATGGGAAATAATTGGGACGATCTTCATCTCCTTCCTTGTTTGGCCTCTTGGGCCTTGGCAATTGAACCAAATTATTTTCCAGAGCTGAAATGAAATAACCAGTAACTTGATCATTTCTGAAAGTGTAATCATTTCTTTCCAAAACCTCAAATTGTTTTCGTCTATGATCTCTTTGATTATCTTGATGAAACGGCCTCTACTGTTGACACTCAAGAGGTGGAGCCCTTCGAGAAGATGAATGTTTTGAAGGAGAAGTATGTACAGGTGCTCGCTTAATCATAACGATAACAGTCCCTAATTTTCCCATTCTCCCTCCTGGAGCTGATGGAATTACACAAGATTTAGCATTAGTCTATATAGCAGAATCTTCAATCTATTGAGCGATTGAAGTAAGGTCTCGAAATCTTCCGGTGTATTTCATAGGGATCAGTGGTGTGTGCAACTCATAACTCAAATTTTCCACACATATTGGAAACAATTTTTCCTAAGGAAGTGCTAAACATAGGGAATATGTTAATCCCTTCTAGAAAGCAATGAAATCTGATACCATTTCATTATCTTTTTTCATACAGTTTCTATGATTGAAATCTATTTTCTTTGCAAATGTTGAACTAAATTTAATAATAAATCACTTACGGAGATCTCCCTATCCCGTAATTTACTGGGATTTCAATCTTGTGTACCAGAAAAGGGCTGGTCCTTGAATGGTTCGCACGAAGCATCTGAGTTTCAATGCTTCTTGCTATTCTGGAGTTCCCATCATAGGATCAAAACAAGCCATGTAATGCATCAAATGTTGTTCAGGATCACCTAATCCATTAAAAATCGGGAATATAGAGTTCCAAAAATTTAATGGGGGAGGGATTGCATCCAACCATTCAGGGTAAACACTCTTTTTTGTTTGAACCTGAGCACACATTCCCTCTATAGATTCCAACCGAACATTTAATGAATAAATGGAATTTATTAACTTTTGAGAAACATCTGGTTGATCTTGGACCTGAAAAGGTGCACTGAATGGAGCTTCGACCGGTATGGCAGCTGATACTGCAACTGATGGCAGTACTGCTAATTGTAGTTTCACTTGACCCATAGGATTAGACCTGTGAGGCTGTATTAATAAAGGATTATATTTTTTATCAGTCTCAGTAGCTGCCACAAACCCCATTGATTGTCAAGCTTCAACATTTTTAAGAGGAAGACTACCCTGAAGTAGTTCTGCATTCATCCTCCTCAATTCCTTCATTTCATCCTCTTTTTGCGCAAATCTTTTCTCTAGTGAGAGTGATTGGACTTTTTCATATGAAGGATATGTAACCTGATTCATTCCCTTCCACTTGTTTTATTCTATTTGGAGAGGGGGTTGTGGGTTACTTGAAGGATTACAAAGGTTCTGAGTAATCATTTGATTTTGTGTACGCACACCTTCTTCATTTTTTATGTACGTACAACTTCTTGAACATGAACCTCTTCATATGATCCCTCTGAGTGAGCCTCATCTGGGGGATCAGAAACAATGGGATTGATGTCATTAATTTATGGATAATGACTTATATCCCTTCCATCAGCATTTCTGTGATATTGTCTTCTGTCATGCCCTTGACGAGACATTAACTTTTGTTAGTTTGATCCCTCAGGAACATCATGGTGAACCATGATTTGTAGAGAATCTCCTGATAATTTGGCTCTTAGTTCCTTATGAGGCTTCTTCCCCAATCGAGAAATGACCGAATTTCTCTGAGGAGGGGGTTGATGATTTGAATAAGTCACATGTTCAGAGGAATGTGGTTGTTCCTGTTGTCTTTCCTCAACTCCTCGAATCATATTCGTTGATTATGAGGGTCGGGTTAGAAGAGTCCCCAGTCTGGAAAGATGCGGTGGCCCTTGACATGAAATGTATAAGACTTTCTTAAAATCACTCCTGATCATGTGGACCATGTTCTGGAAATTAGCTAGATGCATCAATCGACATCAACTTTTATCACCCAGCTCGAAAGACCATTGTATGATTTCTGATACTTTTTTACTTGATGATTTTCTTGCACCACATGAGAGGTCGGTTCAATATTTTAGTTTCCTTAATGCAGGAGTAATTCAACAACTTGTTCTCTGTATTCTTGATTTTGAGAAGAACTAGTTCAGGATTGTTCTTGGGAAAAAAATTTATTACAAAAAAAACTCATTGACTATGGCCGGCCACGGGCAATAACATTGCATGAGACCATTTTTGGAGGGCTTTGCTGACTAGAGAGCATAGTGAAATGTAGTGCTACATGAACAACCCATCATCTAACATGAATACCAGATGTGGAATTTGAAATTAACTGGTGAAATCTTCTTAGTGCGCCAAGGCATAAACGTTGAAGGGCTCTCTGCTGCTTTTCAGCCTTCAGATATCAAGAGACTGATAGAGATGGAAACTCAATGTGACTTTGTAACCCTTCTATTATCTTACAATGATTATCATATTAATCATAAGATAATACTTTCTTTTAAAACCGAAATTTTTTTCCATATGTTGAGACGAATATCATGAATCCCATCTTCTGTCAACATCTCTGGAATGTCATACTGAGAGTCATCCAATGGAAAAAACATGACTGGAACTTCACCTTTCACCAGCTGTTTTCTCATGTTCATCATTTCATCATTATCATTCAATGATGATTCTTCTACCTGTTTTTAGCATAGTTAGTGCTTCATTGTTGCATCATTGGATTCAACAGTATTGGATGAGAAATCACTGATAAAACTAGAAGATGCATGACTTAGGGGTGGTTCGAAGAATGAACTACACCCTGAGATATCTACCGTTTGAGAAAGTATTTCACATGTTAGTGATGAAGCATCATACATGGCAGGTTTCTCATTTTCATGTTCTTCAAGATAATAGGGATTTCCCGTCACTACATTGTCCACTAGAGAATTTTCTAGGAAATGTGCATCACTACTACGGAGAGGACTTTCGCATAAAACATCATCATCATGGGGAGGACCACCATGGTGGGTTATAGAAAATGATGAGATCTCTTGCTCATTGGTCTTCAGACCACACAGAGTGTTCCTGTGGCTCTCATCTGAAGATTAAACATCGAGATCAACCAAATTTTTATTATGCAAGCCTTCCTGTGGAAGTGTCTTTTGAAGACCTTCAGAATTAATATTCCCACTATTGGGAAATGTGGCAGTAGAATCTTGAATTACAATAGACAACTTTCTAAGGGCTTCAAGAACTCTAGCATCGAGTAAGGCCTTGTTACAAGTTGTCTCCTGATTTATTACCTGTCCTGGGAGAGTCTTCTATTTAGACGACTTCTTACTTACCTTGCAAACCAATTGTTGATGATATTGGTTTCTCTATGAAGGTGTATGTGCCTGATCAGGAGAGATGTCTAGGTTAGGCTGATGATCCCCACTAAAATCAAGTGTATAATCTGGACATGGTTGTTTGTATGATATGGGGGAGTACCCCCCCCCCCACAACCCTCTTGGACTGGAACAGAGGTGTGTGTCTGTTCCGGAGTGAACTGTTGATGTGTCACTCCCCTGGTAGGGATAGATTAATCTGTCTTTCCCTGATATGTTGTTGAAGCTGTTATAATATCATGACAGGCATCTAGGATATGAGAATTAATTTTCTTCTGCTCTTTCACCATTGATAGTATGTACTTGGTTACTTTATCTGCCGGAATGGGGATATATGTCCATTATGTGCTTGGAGTAGGTGCATGTGCTTGATCATGTCCTCCTTTTCCTATCAGTGAATCCTGACAGTACTCAAGTGTGGGGGAGAAAGTTGAGTCTATGTCAAGTTTTTCGCTGGAGCTTTCCGACTGACTTATCTATGTGCTACCAAGAGAGATTGTTGGTAGGCCTGATCAATACAAGTATGTGTATGTTTCTGCTGATTGCACTTCTCTGAACTTGGTTGACGAGATCCATTATGTGTAGTTAGACGAGCCTACTGACTAGATGATGCTGTATAAACAGGTATATGTTCCTGCCTATAGTACTCCGCTAGAACTGCGTAGTGGGATTGCCGTGATGCTTCCAGATGAGTCTTCTAGACAACAGAATTAAAACGGGTAGGTGTGTGTTCCCGCTCATTTCTTGCCACCAAGATAGGTTGGTGGACTTCGTCGGATATGGAAGAGATGACAAACTGCTCACTGTTATCCGGATTTCACCTCTGCCGATTTGCCTTGCCTGCTCGGGATTGAGGAACCTGAGTCGAACGCCTGGAGTCGGTACTCTCATCATGTTGATGGTGCACTACTGCACGAGTCTGGCGGCAATTGTTGATAGGAGCCATTGGGAAGAACTTTTTGTCTGATTGAATTGAGGCCCTGAGGGACCTGCTCATCAACGTCCCCAGAATAATGGAGGAAATGGTGATTGCGTTCTGGGGATAACGACCCCAAATGGTTGGAGACGGTGGTTAGCACCATCTGCATCTTGATCACTGGTCGTTGTTGTCCGGAAGACCGGTGTGAGTAGTTCACTTGGATGGATTTTCAGGTAGCCTCTAGATTTAGAATAGTACCATTTTGATGGTATATCTTATCCAGTGCATTTGATACCCAGCATTGAAGATGCTGGGTAGGTGATGTCATCCTTAGAGCGGACGGTGATCTAGTAGGAGTAGCAGCAGTGGTATTCGCAGCAGCAGTATTCATAGGTGTGAACTTGAGAGAAGCCATTTGTTAGAATGTAGAAAATCTTGGAAAGGAGTTCCTGTTTAATATAACAGACATAATCAAGATAAATTCAGCCAATAAATCTTTTAGATGAGCACATATTTCAATGATTGTTTTGTTGTCCCTCTCATTGAGTTTTAAATAGGGGCCTAACAAATAAGTAAAACATCAATTTAACTTGGTTAAAGATTCACGTCGGGTTCACCATTTTTTGTTTCCCTCTGAAACCGGGGATGTTCTCATTGATTTATGATTCAAACATTCCAAGCGGTTTCTAACGGGTTTGTTCGTAGAACAAGAAACATCCAATGATTCTATATCCATTTGAACCTACTTTCAAAATGTAGGCTCTCATTTTTTGTGGTATGATGAGGCTTAGGAATTTTCATTGGTCGAGAGGATGGGAGGTCGGACTCATCACAACTTTTTGAGTGGAATTATTGTCTACTATGGTACTCTCTTTATAGATTTATGTTATGTTCGTGAATATATATAACATTACCGAGTATAAAATGAGATTTATTTTTGATCTGACAATCAATGATTGATATGTAGGAAATTTAGAGAATCTTTTATATGTATTCGAGGTTCTTCATTGATAGAGAATCATCTTTATTTGTTTATATATTCTTAGCCAATGGTGTCCTTCAATACATAAAATTCTATTGTTCATTATGATGACCATACTATTTTTAAGTCCACTCAGTGGGGCACTTAAAGTTTATTTTCATTCAGTAAAACATGGATTATTTCATAGATGGGATCGTACCTGCAGATTGGCTACCTACTTATCCTTTGTTTTGAAAATGGAATTAGAACCCACGTAGTTCATGTAAGGGGGAATGATGTTTATTATTGATGGCTCAAAGAAATATTTCATAATTACTTTTACACTCTATGCTCATGTGAGGCATGCTCGGTGTGAGAAACAAGAGGTATTGGTAAAAACCAGACAATCGTGCCAGGAAAGATGCAATCATAAGAAATGATGTGGGGCTTATGTATGTATGACTGCCCAAAAAGATGAAGATTAAGATTTACTTCAGGGAAGAAATCCAGGAACAGGGTCCATAAAGGTATATGTACATTATGTAGATTTGAATACTCTAACCTTGGGGCTTACTCCTAAGGAAGATTCCCAATTTAGAAGGAGACTTATGAATGAGTTTTACTCCTGAGAAGGAATCCCAGATCAAATGTAAATTACGACTGGTTAAGAGAAAGTAAGACCCAAGCTTACTCCAGAGATGGAGTCCCAGGTTATGGGTTTTGAAAAATTAAGGGACTTGGGGCTTACTCTTAAGGAGGATTCCCATATTTTGGAACTTTAAGACTAGGGTTTATTCATTAAAAGGGTGCCCAGGTTAAAAGAATTATGGTTGGGGATTACTCTTGAAGAGGATGCCCAATTAATAGGATTTAAAACTGGGGGTTACTCTTGAAAGGGAGGCCCATATTAGGGGACATGGGGGTTACTCCTGAAAAGAATGCCGAGATTAATGAGGAATTATGACTGGGGATTACTCCTTAGGAGGATGCCCATATTAATGAGAATTTGGACTAGGGATTACTCCTGAAAAGGAGGCCTAGGTTAAGGATTATCTCATCATAATGGATGAGGTTGAATGAATGGACTCTCTAACTTTAGTGACATAAAGATGTGTAAATCACTAGGTTATGAGAGATGTTCCACGGAATTCCTTTCATATATGGATTTCAATCAAGAAACCATGCCATAAATGGCTCTAAAGAGTTTCTTGAATTCAAAATAATTAATAGGAGAGGTGGAATATCATAAGAGGGGTTAAATGGGCAGGAATAACCCCCAAAATTAGAAGGGCGCGCATGTCCTGAGGGGTCTCGCATGTACTGCATAGGCACACATGTCCTGGTCGCGTAGGTATACCTGTGCGACACATGGGTACTTGCACGATCCTTGACCAGTAGAGTTATACTTTGCGATTCTTGATCAAAACCGTTAGAATCATCCTGAGGTACTTCCAGAAGAGTGGCACGCATGTTTTAGTGAAGAAGTAGTGCAACACGCATGTGTGTCCATTTCCCTTAAGGTTAAAACACTTAGGCGCACATGTGTTAGTGAATTCTAACACTTAGACATTACTTCTCATGTTTATACCTTCCATTATAGGTAATGAATTACCTTAGAAGCGTTCAGAAGACCTGAAGAAGAGACTTGGGCGTTCAGAGCTCTGTATGTGAATTCTAGAAAAAATCCTTTTGAAATGGGGGGCCCACAGGGGATATTTATAGGCTGGAGAAGACCCCGATCATTTATCACTTAGGGTGAGCAAGTGACTTGCACGACCAAAAATGATGCACGCAAGTGTACTTGTGTGACCAAACATGCGGCAAACAAGTGTACATGTGCGACCATGGTAGAACTTGTGCGACCCTTGTGCAATGTTCTTTTTATTAATTCCTTCGTCCATTTTTGATATTTTTCCAATGGATGAATAACTTTGAGCTAAGGTACTGCCATTTCCAATCATTAGGCTCTATGATGAATGGAGCTCCAACAAATCTATATAGATCCATATGAATACTCAAGTGGATGTTGTTTTTATATGACAAGTCAACCAATAGAAGATGTTAACTCTACACTCTATTAAATTCCATTTTGTATGCTCTTGTCATACTTTCTTCTGAATAGTCCATTTATATTATTCATCAGTTTGGGGGTGATATTTCAATATTAAATTGAAATTATTAATCAAATATTGGTGAGTAATCTTCCAAAATTTAGATGTGAACCATTGATCATGAGAAACAAATTGAGAGTGTAAACCACTGTAGTCTCATGACTTCATTCACAAATCATTTTAGCATGTTTTTCAAGTGAGATATCTTCAGAAATAGTGTTAAAATGGGATGTCTTGGTGATTAATTCTACCACAACACATAAAATATTGTTTATTTTTTATGTCTATGGGGCTCCATTTAAAATTTTTATAGGGACATACTATGTGGTAACTTTTTATTACATTTAAAAAATTAAATAGCACAATCCACTCGCAATGGTCTGAAATAATGCATTCTGAGTGCATCACCACACACAATAATTTTACAATAATGCGGGAGAGAACCCAACCCATTGTTTAAAATGTGGTAATAATCAATAGTCCCCTTATTAGTAATATAATCTTCTTCATCCTTACCTTACTGCAAAGTATATCTGACTTGAGTATCCTAATTTATAACCCTTTTACATTTCCATAGGATATAGATATTCTCCTAGACCCAACTAGACTTTCCTTCAAGAAAACCAACCAACATAGTTGGGTCTGATTCCACTATGGAGATCAAGAAAGTAAACAGCCTCCATAGTTGAAGACTAGAAATCAGAGATCTATCCTCTTCATCAATGGAGTTTCCTTCCACATATAATGAAATAAATCCTAGAAACATTGATTACATTCTGTAACACACCAGTCCACCTCCACACCTAACCCCTACCAAACACAATCCTTCCACATTTAATTTAACCCCTAAAACAAGATACCTCAATTTTATCCATTGTACTTGATGGGTTGGGCTACACTCAACAGAGGGTAGTATCATTTGAAGAATGCAATTAAGGATGGTCAAGGATGGACCACCAAGAATAATGGAGCCCAGCTCTGTAGCATGTAGCTTCACATGATCCTAGAAGAAGAGGTGTGAAACCTCTATACCCTATCTAGATTTATTCCTAGCCTCCAAAATCAACCAAAAAACTGGAAAATCAGAGATTGTATCTCTAGATCATGCATTGGGTAGTTTTTCTCAGTGATATTCATCAATCACGAGGCATAGGCTATCAATTTATCCATATTCACAAGTAAACAACCCATGTATTTATTTAAAGTATACATTTTTATCACAATGTAGTCTCTAATTTTGGTAATGTGATTACATGTGCAATGATCAGCCTTCTCTTTAGCTCCTTAAATAATTTTCCACATTTTTTCACCCAGACATCGATTACTCCTCTCCTCGTAATCATAGTTTGAGGGATATAAAATCATGTTAAATTACATACAAAACATCGATAATACACTATTATGATAATATAACTAAATATTTCCATGAAACTAGAAGTTATAGTTCAATTATCAATTTCCATTTATTAATTGTCTAATGAAATTCCAATACATGATATCACATGGCCCAATAATGTGACATGCTTCATCAAGAATTCACACTTGTTGATCTTAGACTATACCTTCTCCTTCCTTTATATGGCCACACAAGCCCCTGATCTTTGTCCTAATCCACTTTTATCTTTGAGTATATGAGAGTATCATAGATAACCACAACAAAAAAATAATCGATGAAATGTCTATAGACTCTATTCATCAAATCCAAAAATATTTTAGGGGAATTAGTAAGTCCATATAGTATCACTTGAAACTCATAGAGCCCATACCATATACAAAATACAGTCTTCTGAATATATTAATTCATCACCCTTAGGTGATTATATCTAGAAAGTTGATTCATAATTAAGATGTAATGAGATCAACATATATTATTAAAAAATTCATTAATCCTTTGAATAGGATACCTATTCTTTATAGTGATATTTTTGATCTCCCTGTAGTGGAAACATAGCTGCATTGGTCCACTATTTTTCCTTATATAGAGAACTATCTCTCCCGAAGGAGATGCACTCGGGAATTTGAACCCTTTCCAAAATTATTTTTTATTTGAATATTTAACACATCCAATTATATTAAGGACATCCTATAAGTTATGTTTTATATAGGAGTTTCATCGGTTATGTGTTCTATTGGGAACACTGCCTCATGATCTTGGGGGAGTCGAGGTAAATCTTTGGGAAATACATAACTATATTAACTCATAATCGAAATTTTCCCTATAATGATTCCTTCAATTGACTCATCCATTTGAGAGAGGTATGCTTCTTTATAGGGAATAAACACCCACACCATTTAATGAGTTTAAAATGGATATTGATGATTTACTTTGAACGTACAGAGTAGAATGGGATGGTTTAGTTTAAGAAAATTTATTTAATTTTCCAAAAGAATTGATTTTTGCTCTATACAATAAGAGATAAAACATCCCCATTATAGAAGAAAATTCCAACAGTGTAATTATCTTCGGATTTTTTGGAATAAAATTCCCACATGAGCAAATAAGAAAAGAGTTTAGCACATGAGTTGTAATGTTCACACAACTAATAGTTTTTTGGATATCTATGCTTCAATGTATCAGGGATTTGATTCATTATTCTATAATTTTGAAATATATAAATTAATTTTTATAACTAGAATCAATCAATACTCTTTCCATTGATGAATGAATAAGAAATTTAACTCTTACCAAATCATTTTTTTCGTTCACATCAGCAATAGTGAGGGAATAAGCCATCCATTATTTCTACAGATTTGGTGGATCATGATGGTTATAACAACAAATTAATCAAGGGTTATTGCATTTTCTTTTATAGTTAAATTTCTATCTATATTTGTATCATTGTATCATGGGTAGTTCAATACTTTCCTCTAATTTATTGACCATCTTCTTTATGTATCTTCGACATTCAAGAGCTTGGTGGACTTCTCTCCCACTCCTATATATTTTCTCCATCCCATTGAGGTAGTTCCCTGAGTTGTTCTTCTCACATTCATGACATGGGATTGGTAAATATTTCTTCCCACCTTTTTCATGAGATCCCTTAAAAAATCTATCTTTCATTACTTATCACGATAACAATCAGACCATTCTTCAAGCCTCATGTCATCTTTAAGAGAACATTAAACAATATGATCACAAATCGCAATTTCTTGATTTTATAGATCCTTTCAAAGGTGGTGTTTTAAAATTCTAAAAAAATTATCAATTTGGATATCACCATTGATAATAATATACCGAAAATCCCTTGAATTCCTTGTGATATTTTCTTCATAGTCCATGACTAATTCATCTTCATGTTTCTTCATCTATATGAATTTCTCTCCATATTTTTTAAAATAGTTCAATGTAAATACTTATTAAGAATAATTTTCTTAAAATAATTCCATGCCATCTATACAATTTCATTTTTTTGGTTTGGTGTTATTAATCAACACCAGCCATTAGTCGGCCTCTCCATCTAGATGACAAAGGGCCAACATCACTTCCTCCATCTTAGAACAGTGTAGAACAAAAAAGATCATATCCAATGAGTTGAACATCCATTATATTACTTGTGGATCATAACATCCACTAAATTTTGGTGGTTGTTGCCACATGAAGGACATGATATCATGTTTCTCCCTATTAGTTGAAGGAGGACATTCCACATAATTCATTTTATTGTTCATTACATAAGAGAGCTATGTAAGAATCACTATAAAATTTTGAAATCCACCTACCTAGGAATTGGGGGTGTTATTTAGGAAAGAACTAGATTTTCCCTCACATGGGTTATAGGTTTAGTTTATCCTATTTCCCACAATTTTAAAAAATATAAAATGTTATAAAAAATATAATTCAACAAATCATTAAATAATAATTTATTACATAGTGAAATTATCTTTGAAGGAATGTCTTACAGGATACATATGTTTACAAATTTTCTTCTAAAAACATTATTTGGTGATTACTTAAACATAGTCTCATAATAAGGGTTTTCAACAAGGCACTCTAATCCTAATTCCCAAATTAACTAAATTATGCTCTGATTCTAAGTATAAAAACCCAAATTTTCTTAAATAACTCATTACATAATTTTATAGTAAAATAGCAAAAAATAATTACACAAACAATATATAATGGATTGGTGTATTTGAAAAATTAGGACCATATATAAATATTTTATAATAAAACATAAACATTTACATAATTCATTTTTATCTTGAATCTTATTTTCCCTCATGATATCTTTAAAACAAGTAATCACATGATGATATACATCAACGAAATGGGTGATATGAAATCCATGTAAAAGTATAGATAAAAACATGTATCAATATACAATATTGTTTGAATAATAATCATAATATCTTCATCATAATCATTATAGGATTCATTATATAAGTGTATGAAATGATACAATTCATAAAAATGAAACAACGTGTCTTAGTGGTCAACTACCACACAATATTGTGAAAAAATCTGTAATTCTATTCATGCATATTTCATTATATCTCATGAGACTCTTATCATTAACCACATAATTCGAGTGATATATAATTATGGGTGAACCCCTCTCATAAGTACAATTACATCGCGTGATAAAATATTAGTTTCACCCATAACATAATAACATTTACATTATCATACAATCACATTGAGCATATATCAATCATGTACATAAAACAACCCTTGAAAATAACTTTTTTCCATTAAGAATGAGTTCATTGATATGAATTGGGGTTACCAAATTAAAAATGGAATGAAATACTTGGTATAATAATCATCAATCTTCAGTGAATAAGAAACAAAATAAAGATAAGTAAAACATGTGTTTTTTAAGGAAGTGATCTTTTGGAAAATTATTTTATTTTTTCATAAAATCATACTGGAAGAATGTATATATAGAAGAAAAATGGAAAAGATAAATAAATTATATTAAAATATCATTAATGACACCTTTATACAGAAAATAGTGTGAAATAGGGAAACCCAATGAAAGAGAGTTGGGTTTTACAATCTCCTTACTATATATATGAATGCTATCTTGTATTAAATACCCTAGAAAATCAAATCATATTCATTAATTAAAAAATAAAAATTATTTTATACATGGATATTATTCATTATTATTTGTAAAAGTTCAATTATGGGCTTTTCAAATAGTTATATAGTTTAATTTTATCATTCGAGGGTGTTCAACATCTTGTATTTCATGATAAGATTACTAGAGTATTAGTATAGAATTTATGTAAAATGGGTTTAATTCTCCAGAATTGAAAATATATTTTCTTAATGAACATACATAGGTTTATATTTTTCTATATATCATTTGGTTAAATTTTATGAGGATGAATCATTAGATAAATATTTAATGATAATTGTTTGGGATAATTTTGGAGGTTTTTTTCACAACAAAATCGATATATTTTATAATTTAGTATTATATTACTATTTTAGTTATAGATCATAGAAAAGGGTTATAAAATATATTTTATATTATTTACAACCATTATAGTTTTTTTATTAAAAATAATTTAAGGCGTTAATTAAATATGAAAATGCATCATCCCTGATACTTATAAATTAACACGTCACTTGCAATGATTTCATTATTATATTAAAAGCGATAAAATATTTTGATGATGGATCATCCATTAACATGATATAATTATTGTATACAAATGATAATGGAGTTACTATAAAAACATGTACAGATGTGGTGAGTATAGAAAAAGAAATGAAAACCAAATTAAAATAAATTAAAATAAAAAGGAATAGGATTTTACCTCTTAAGTCTCTCCTCAGTGAGAACCACCTTAGGGAAATGACTTTGGTCTTATGCTGAATCCAAGGGATCCTAGAAATGGGGGGGGGGGGTATTTTTAAGATATTTGAGTAGAATATGGAGAATTCTTAAAGTTTGAGAGGTGTTAGGAAAAGTGGTAGTGAGGGTTAGTAATTATAGTGGAGGAGAGGGGTGTTTTGTCATTATTATATTCATTAGTTTATCATTTTTTCTCAAAACTATGAATATCATGATAATTATAATTAAATATATAGAAATATTGAATTATGTTTTGAGATTTTGGGATTACATTAGAAATAAATCATCCATGACTCAATAATTCATGTATTTAGCTTTTATTGAAAATTATCTTATTTTACTATTCACCAAAAAATACACTTTTTCTAAAAAATCCAGAAAATTCACACTAAATTTCATTGACATGTAGAATTAAAAAATGAACTCCATTTTATGACAAGAATTTTCTTAATATGATAAATATAATTTTTAATTTAATTCCACATTTACTTAAAATATTAATATTTTATAATTAAAAGTGATTTTTGAAAACATTGAAAAACTAATTGTGGTCTCATATAATTATGATATAATCATTAGGAATCAAAATATTCATTTAAGAATATTCTTTATGAAATGTTGTTCATATTAATTATTAAATGAATTATAAATTTTTAATAAAATATTGATGAGTTACATAAATTTCAACAGTTAATTTTTAATTTCTAAAACATTTATTTACTTATGTCAATATATAAATATATAATATTTTTATTCGTAAGACCCCAATTATTTATAATTTCAATGGCTAAGTTACTGTTCTATCAGATGGATTACTATTCCTAAGTGTCATGTTACTATTCCAATGGTCAAGATACTATTCCATTAGTATTAGATCCTTAATTTCTAAAAATTTAAATTATTTAATTCATTCTCCATTTAAAATGTTTTTATTGTGGTCTCTAATTGATTTAATTTGATTTATAATATATGAAAATATTATCATAAGGGTGAAATTCCATGGATAAAATTATTGGTTGTGACAAATATAAATCGTACTATGTTCCTCATGTTTAGATAATGATGTTTGTATAAGGATATGTTGCATATGAATAAGAAAACTGGATGGTACTGATTACCTTGGAGCTAATAGAGGATTTTATGAAAATGTGGATTATTATATCATGGATGAAATTTATGTTTTTTTTTATTTAATTAATATATCGAATAATATGTGGAATAGGGAACCATGCATGTTTTCAATAAATATTTATGGTAATTACCATGTTTCAAGAGAGTACGTGATGAAGGTATTCACAGGTTTCATATGTGAAAAAAAAGAGATACATTATAATATATTGTGGATAAATGCTTATATGATTTTGAGAAATTCATTGACCTTGTTTTATAAATTTTTGTAATTTCAAATTCTTGAAGTGTTATAGGATGAATCATTTATGAAAAAAGTTAATATAATGCTTCGAATGAAGTTTTAGAGGGTAAAATATTATATTTACATATGTGAACATATGAAAAATGGATAAACTGTGAAACCCATTTTGTAGTGATGCTAAGACAGGTAGAATAAACATTCATCCTATGGATCTCATGATTTGATAATCCTTTATGAATGAAAAATTCAGCTTCATCTCCTGGAGAATGAAATGAAGGGGAAATTTATCATGTCAAAATGAAAGGATGAAAATATTCTTATGAAATGTAACCATGTATGTAATTATTATTTTATTAATTTAATGATAATTGTTTGGGTTAATTCGTAGTTTTTGAATACAATGAAATCATTTTTCTTTATAAATAAAAACCATGAGTAAAAAATGATTATAGAATCATATATGATAAATAAAAAATATTTTATAGTCTAGTTCAATCATAATAATTTATTCGTGACCATAATTGAAGATGTTAATAGAAATTGTAAACCTATCATCCTTGATGGTGGTAAGTTTGCACATCTGAGATGGTGTTTTTTTACTAATATCATAAAAAATGTTAAAGGAGATATTATAATATTTTATTCAATCATCTTGACAGCATTACAGTAAATTTACGGTATGGGAGTTATGATAGCATTTGGATGAGTCATGGTGATGATAGAAAAGAAAACAATGGAACTTGAAAAGAAGTTAAAAGAATTGAAAAGATGAATTCACCTCTTGAATTAATCATCCTTGAGAGCCTCCTTAAAAGAGAGGATTTGATTTTTTTAGGATACCAATAGATTATATACATAGGGGAGGATCATGGGAGGATATTTGGGAAAAATTTAGACAATGTAAAAGGATTTATAGGCTCGAGGAGAAGTGGGAGTGAGTGGGATTTTTATAGTGGATGAGAGGAGTGAATTTTGAGTAATTAAAAAATTATTTAATCATTTTTCTCCTGATAAGATATAGTATTTTCTTCATGGGGAAAAAATAGAAATAAGATCATGTGTGTTTGAACCTACTGGCGTCACCTCAGAATTTCATCACTTATAACAGAATAAATAATGTATTTAGCATTTATCATATTTTACAATTCACATAAAATTCATGTATTTTAGAAAAATCCCCAAAAATCATCACAACCATTCAATGACGTGTAGAATTGAAAAATGAAATCCATTCTTTGGAAATAATTTTCTTTGTGTTTTTTATTTAATATCTATATTAAATCATAATTTATTCCCAAAAACCAACTTTAAAACAATAACACATTTTATAACAACGTGAAAAATTAAACAAGGCCACATAAAATTATCAAATACCCATAACAAAATAAAATAAATATTTATTATTAGATTTAATGAAAATAAATTTCTATTTTAAATTATAAAATTAATCATTAATATGTAATTAAAATATTTATAACATACAGAATTATCAGTACTTATATTGTGATCATTTTGTCACATATAAGATGTCTAAATTGTATTCAAACATTCATGGGAAATGTTTCTATTTTTTGGATGATTTAATAAACATTACTATTCACAGAATTAGAAAAATTATGTTTATTGTCTTGGTTATAACAATGTTTTGTATTGTAGAGACTCATTGTTTCATGAATTAGCTATTATGTTTATTTTTAAATCCATGGGGTGTTACATTATCCACACCTTACCAAACATTCATCCTTGAAATTTGAAATTAAACATCCTAAGTTATTGGTTGATACATTAAAATCTCCATGTTGGAAACCAACATAAAAAATATAGTTAAAATATCCTCTTAATAAGAGGGAAAATGACGTGAGTTAGTTGCTACACAACTATGCATTCTAATCGGATAACATGGTCATGGAAGAATAATCAATCCATTATGTTGTAATGGAATGTAATAAAGATCTTTATTAGATAAAAGGTACATACTACCAAAAACAATAGTTATATTGTAAAAATATATATTTCTATTTCATAAACCCAATTTTATCCTTTTTTATCCTTGAACTATTTACACTTCATCCCTTTGAATAGGTTGCCTCATGTGGGGACATTAAACACTATTACCTCATACAACAGTCAACATAAACCATTTCATACATGGATTGACATTAAAAAGATCATGATCCAAAAAAATAGAATCATTCCCTTATCCATCCTATCTAGATCCATGTACATGGGATCCTTGGAAATCCTTATTTTTTTAGAACTCAGTGGTCCATCCTTCTCAATTCATATTCTACCATCTTTTCCATTAATCAACATGAAAAAGACATATATTATCACATTCCAAACATGTGAATAACTTCATCATGTGTCCTCTTGAAATACTATTATAACTAAAATTACCATAACACCTTATTATAAACATGAATTAATCCATACACATTCAATAAGATATATTCATTATATCCAAAAATGTTGTAGAATCCATCAATGATAGAATAGAGGACTTGTCGACAAGACAATAATAAGTTTTGAGGAAGTAAGGACTATTACAAATGAAACATTATTAATCATTATCTTAATAAAAAGAAGTATATTTAAGGTTTTCTTTCCCTAAACCATATACTTTCCCAATATATAATATTTCTACTGAGTCACTTATCCTTGTTGCAATTCATCATACGACCCCAAATATTTAATAAAATAGTATTGAACTGTAATCCTCATATACTCCAAAATTCTTCTAACAGGTACATTGGTGATAAAATATTCAAATGAAATTATTATTAAAGAGTAATATTATTCATTCAACATAAAATTCGGTAGTTTCATTACATAATCATTATCAAGTACCACCATTCGGGTTATATTCCTTTTATGATTGGGACGTTGATTCGCATAGTGTCCCATCTCCTTGTAATTCAATAATCTTACATTTGAAACCATTTTCATGCCCTTGAAATCAATTTTTATTTTATTTCTTGTCAACACTTATAACAAAATCTCATTCCATTCACGCATTTTCCAAGTAGATTATTTCCATAGTTATCATATGTGTGAAAAGAATTCATTCCCTTCTTCCCTTTAATCATGTTTTTCTCTACAATCCTATTATTCAATTGATTCCTTCCCAAGAAAAAGGCCTCGGATATGTTTTTACATACCTTGTTAATACATGATACTATTTACTCATATGATTAGGATACATAGCATACTATTTTCCTTTGAAATTATTTCTTAAGACCATGATACATATGATAAATATAACTATTTACATCATTTTCATTGGTGAAGTTTTCATTTATTCTACTAGGCACCAATTATAATCAATTCTATATACAATATTAGCTCATAAAATTATGAAATTTATATAACTACAAAAATGGTATAGAAAATATCTATAATTTTGCAGCAGAAATCCTAGAACCACCTACATTGGTTAGTTTGGAAGAATAAATATTTCATAATGTTATATAAGAAAAAATATGTGAATTATCCTAAGAATATCCCACATGACTACCAAACTAGGTGTACAGTAAGGCCTGCATTCATTTACTATGAAACCCTGGGTCAAGCTCAAAACTCCTTGACAGATTTGTTACTCCTAGACAGATATGCTCCAGAAATAAATTCACTTGTAGTATCCAGACATGGATGTGTTTTCTATAAATATACAGATAATCTATTCCTTTATAAAATTCTCTGATATTCATGTAGGGTTATCCTCAATGTCTATCCTAGGGTTTTGTTCACCAATATATATTTTCTTAATATAGATTCCATGAATTCTGCTAATCTTCCATTTATACCAAGTATAACACCCCAAACCCAATTTCTTGGAGTTGGTGCATTATTTCATTGCATTGGAATGATTAGATGAATGTCTCATCCTAAAGGTACATGTATTATATTAGTTTTTGTAAAACAGATACAAACATATGTTTATTATTACAACATGAAAGGAAGTAATATATATTAATTCATTTGAAAAAATACATATCTCTTAGGTTATCACTGCATGTCTATCACAATTTACATCCTCATTCTCTGTGAAAATGAAACATAAAAATGGAGTGAGTTAAAATGCTCAGTAAGGGTATGCAATATAGTAGAAGATATCGTAATCCTAAACATTAGGAATGGTGAATAATTACAAATGCATTACCTTAAAAAGAAACTTGAGCAAATTATTAAAGGAATAATAGATGACTAAATAATTCCATTGTAAATCATAAATATGGGTATTCTACTAGTCAAATAACCTCAATAATTATTAGTAACTTATTTCATGATGAGGGAATTCATAATAAGGGAAATCATAACCGTACTAAAAATGCTTCATTCTGTGATCATAAATATCCATTTTCTTAAGGCCTCGTGCCAAGACAATAGTTTGTCTCAGGAGACCTACCAATGCATCAATGATATATAGAATGCCCGAAACATAACATAATAAGTCCAATGAATTCCTCTTGTAAATGGGGATAAACATAGAGAACATATACCTTCATATTGAAACTAACTTATGAAATGTAAATAACTGTCACCAGTCATTAAATATAATCACTAACCATTCAGAGTGATATGGTGAATGTTATCAAGATATAACAATCACATTAATACTAAAAATAAAGTAGTCAACAATATATTTTTTAGATTATTTCATAGGAGATAAACAACTATGAAATACAAGTTCTATACAAGGATGTTGACATAAATAAAGATACTTTTAAAATTAGACCATTCCAAAATTCGTGATGAAATAATCCTTAAACATTCCAAAGTGTCCCACACCACCATGAAACCTTAAAATAATAATCCCAAAGAATATCATAAGAAAAAGGTGACACTTGATATGATATACCATGGTTGAGAACATACACCATATTCAAGGAATAAGTGCCTAAAATGGGGTATATATAATAAAATTTAATGTGTGGTGACAAAATTCCATTTTACATTTGAACGAATAATTATTCTAGAAAATAATTTGAATTTTTCCAAAATATTGATTTAAACATTTTTATTGCATAAAAGAAAATTGAAGGTTATTTATATTTAATTTGAGGAATCAATGATGTTCCACATATGTCAAATCATTCCAAATGTGTTATTAAGAAAGCTTTGCGATTAAAACAATTTCGTGAGGTTTTAAGGATTTAATAAAGTGATTTTAAACCACAAAATAATGTTTGCAATAAAAAAAAATAGAAATTAACCAAAAATTATTTTTTACTTTAAAATATGTGATTTTAGAATGATAAATATTGATTAAATATATAATTTAGTGAATATAAAAATAGGTAAGAACTTGAAAAGTACCATGAATCAAGCATGTATTTTGGGAGTGGTTCTGGATTTTTTATGAGAAATATGTCTCCTAGGTAATGGTGAAGATTTTTGGATGGTATGTGTGTATAATATGGACTGGCCTTGAATCTTGAGTGGTGTGAGGAGAACTGGTGGTGAGCGATGATATTTATAGTGGAGGTTAAAGGTGTTTTATCATTATTCTATTAATTTGTTTAATTTTTTCTCTCTAGACTATGAATATTTTGGAATTTATCACTAAATAAACTAAAATACTGAATTACGCTTCAATAATTTATGTTTACATAATCCATAAATCACCCTTGAAACAATAATTAATTTATTTAGTTTTTATCGAAAATTATCGTATTTTACTATTCATTGAAAATTCAAATTTATCATAAAAATACCAAAAAATATCCATAACTATTTTTATATGTGTGGAATTAAAATCCATTTTATAAAGTAAATTTTCATAATTTGAGAAATTTAATTTTTAATTAAAACAATCATTTACTCGAAAAATATTGATTCTTAAATTAAAACGGATTCTTTAACACATTGAAAATGTAATTTAGGTTACATAAAATTAACATCTACTCATAATAAAAAAATTTATGAATACATTTTATAAAAATATATTTTATTTTAAATTATTTAATTAATTATAAAAATTTAATTATATAATTATTACATACAAAAATACCATCAATTAATTTACGATTTATAAAAAATTTATTTACTTATGTCATTAAATAAATATATCATATTTTTTCATCAGATAGCTATATTTTATTTATAATTTGAAATATTATGATACTATTCTATTGAATGGATTATGATGCCAAATGTTCATGTTAAAATTCAAAAGGTCATGTTATTATTCCATCGGTATAGTTTCCTTATTTTTGAAATAATCCTCTTATTTCATTCAATCTTATTAGTAAACAACCATTTTAATGTATTAACAATATAAAATATAGTGAAAATAAAAGGGGTTCAGCATCATGTGGGACTATAATAGTGTAAACCTAGAGGGCCAACTTTTACAAATTTAATCCTCTCAAGAGGGAAGGACTTAAGGATAGTGAAACTTGATATCCATTGATAAGGAGTTACCAGAGATACTAAAAAGTCAATAACTGTATTCCATTCACGCGAAATGTGTGTAAATTATACTCGACTATCCACCAACCCCTTTCGATTTCTAATAGATTACTCAATGTACCAAGTCATGATACATTTTCCAATGAGTGAATTGGAGAGAACCAGAAATTATGTCTTCACTATAGAATCATTAAAATCCCTCTGATAGCATAGCTAAAGTCCCATAATCATGGCCTCCACATCACCTTGCAGTGAATCACCTTATCTGAAAACAGTTGAAATTGTCAAAACCACCAAACCCCACTTTTCCATGAGCACGTCCCTCTCCTCATATACAACCCAAAAGGTAGGAATCATCATTGTTCAACATTAGACCCTATTGGGGGGGGGGAGAAACTGAACCCACCTCCCATGAGTCATGCTGCTAAACAGGTTTGGAATAATTGTCAGGAGAGCATTAAAGGAGGGAGAAGACTCCCAATTGTTTCAAAGTCTATCCAATTATATAATCAATTATTTTTATTCTAAAAAAATAGGTTCTAGTCCGGGTAACTTCCTTGTGATGAGATTCATTTCTATAAGACCTAATACACCACCAACCTATGGTAGGAATAATGTCCCTAGCCATCAATTCTTATCCTGAATTATCTGCACCTTGTAACTATCACTAGAGGAAGTCTACATGCATAACCTCCCACCCGGTATACCCTATGAATCTCCAAAAGGCACTCCAAAAAATCATCCCAATTACATTCTAGAATCAGGTGACTGATTGAGTTTCTATTTGGCTCATTACAGCAGTGAAATTTGGATGTCAAGTATACTATGATGCGCTGGATATTTTCATATATTGGAAGTTCCCTTTTCATGACATTCCATAACTCGAAATTTAATTTTGATGGGATCTCCTTACACCATTATATATCCCCCACATGTACTGGTCATTCAAATCCACATTAAATTTAAATAAGTCCCTACCTTAGAAACCACTTGTGGAGGAACCATAAATACACACTTTTTGGATAATTATTAAAATGAATATTCTCATAAACAGAAGTTTAGTTCTTATTTAGGGTTACATTAATGAATCCATGATGATCAGTTTCCCCAATAAAGGAGATATCTAGAGTGGGAAAACCAAGAAAACTGTGAATCATTCCTAACTAGTTCTTCATTGAGTAACTTATTCCCCCATTTTGGATGATCCAACGATCATACGGATGGAAAGTAACAATATAGGGATGCTCCATATGACAGATAGAAGAGGTTATTTCTTTATGTATGGAATAATGCCCATATTTGAGTTTCATTTTTTAACCCATAGTGTCATTGCATTTATTATCTCCCATGAATGATTATCGGGATGAACTCTCAATGTTCTAGACAATTTATGGATGTCAATACCCCCCTCTGATTGGGGTTTATCCAACCACATCCATTATCCCAAATGAAGTTTTCCATCAATAGAGTTTTATGATAAAAAACCATAATTTTATCTATTTTGTAAATCATATTTTTTGGAATATTCAACGTAGATAAGACATGAATTAATATAGTGGAATGTACATTATTTAAAAGGATTATAAACCCTCTAAAGGAAAGGACCATTCTATTTTAGTTCCGGATGCACCCCATGATCCAATAAATATCCTTATCAGTGTGAGGAATAATATGATTCATGGGGGACACTGAAGCACCCATGTAATCCATTGGAAAAAAACAACTCTTTTCATACCCTGCATGATTCCCACAGAAATGACCATTATGTCCGACCATTTATTAGCTATGAAGAAAAATACTTCTCCTTGTTAACCACCTTTCCACTCCAAGAATAGTACGTTACCATCACCTCAGTGATATCCTTAATATCAGATGTACATTCGTTGATGGATATGATAGTATCATCAGCAAACATCTGGTTAGTGATGCGAAAATTTATGAGTCAACTCCTATTAGTCAGGATCCTACTATAGCTGATATAGAAATTTTTGTATCATAACAACACATCTTTATCTTTATTAAATTTGGATGGGGAGAGGGGGTCCAATTAGTTAAGACCTCATAATGCATTGATGAGACTAAACTATTTTCACTTGAAGAAAATAGATAACCATGAAGAGCTAAAACATCGATACATGAGGCCAATAACATAGTGAAAGAACCCCATACACGTATAGACTCTTAACAATAATATCTATTCAACCCTATTAGAATCCTTGTTCATGATCATCTTGATGGGTAGGCTTCTCCCATAGGATCTAATATTAGTTTCACAAATTACCAATTGATCCATACTAATATACACTGGAATATTCCTATCCTTAATAAAATGTGATGATACTCTACAATCCAGTCTAGGAGGAAAGACATCACTATTTAATTGAGGATGCATGCCAAAAACATTTAGGGAACATTAAACAATTTGATGGGTATGTAATGATTCAGTGATTTAGGATCATTAAACTATAGCACCATGATGATCTACATGGAACATGGACTGTGTGTTAGACTCCATGTAATAATGTTGTCCTTTACAACATGAACTATATCACTTTTCACCACATCCCATATTGATATGTAAAATATATAGGGAATCCTTTAGGCCCTGAAGAATCTTTTAGGTCAAGGCACTAGACTACATCATAGACCTCCTTCATTATGTTATCATTTATAAACATTGTAGTATGGACTATATGCGATTTTATGTGATTTGTAAAATATGAGATTACAATAAGAATGGTGAAATTCTAATGATAAAAGTTTTGGTTTTGAATTTATTCCCCCCTTTTGAAATTTCACCATTGTAACTATTTGTCTTAAATAGGTGAAATTACTTTTTCGTCATTGCCTCCTCTGGTTCCAATGTTTCTTCTTCATAAATATGGTTCCCCAAAAATAGTTTGACAAGGTGGGTTGACGTATTGTGTATAACCTTATCTCTCTGATCTGAAATATTTACTAGTATTTCCTCATAAGGGAGATCATCTTCCAGTTGTACCAAATATGATTATTGTACATGTGAGGGTTCTATTATGTACATCCACTAGAGAGATATATGGAACACATTATTAATTTTAGTCATACATGTTGGATGTGAAATTTGATATGCCACTACTCCTATATGATCAAGGATCTCAAAGGGGTTAATGTACCTTAGGATAAGCTTCCCTTTCATTTCAAACTGCATGTCTCTCATCCTTGGTGATATTTGAAGGAAGTTTTTTTCTCCAATGTAAAACTCCATGTCATTTCGACGGTTGTCATAATAGAACATTTTCCAAATCTATGCAAATTTGATATGTTGCTGGATATCATGATCCTTCTCTGTCACCTCTTGCACAGGATCAGGTCGAAGTAGCATTCATCATCCAACTTCATTAGAAAAGGATGGATTTATACGTCGATTTCCATAGAGAGCTTTATAAGGATCCATCTGAATACTCGAGTGGAAGATGTTGTCGTATGAGAACTAAACCAATGGAAGATGCTGATTTAGTAGTCCTTTAAATTCATTAGAGTAGTCTCTCAACATTCCCTTTTCTGAATAGTCCTTTTATATTAGTAATCGGTTTGTGGGTGATATATCATGCAGAAATAGAAATAATTTATCAAATCTTGTTGAATAATCCTCCAGAATATAGATGTGAACCTTTGATCATGGTCATAAAAATTGATGGTGGAACCCCTATTGTCTCTCTACATCATTCACATATATTTTATCATGATTTTAAAGCAATTTATCTTCTCAAATATTGTTAAAATGGGTAGTCAGGGTGAGTCGGTCCACCACAACCCATAGAACATTGTTTATTTAGGATGTCTTCAAGACACCAATATAAATTTCCAAAGGGACCGACTCTAAGGAAAGAATTTTATATATTTTAAAATAAAAATAAATAAAATAGTACAATATACTCATAGAGTTCTGAAATATTGCATTCTAAGATTATCACGTCATACAATATTTTTACAATCATCTCAGAGATATCCCAACCAGGTGTTTAAAATGAGACAATCATCAACACTACCCTTATTAGAAATATAATCTACTTTATCAAAACCTTCCCTCAATGTATGTCGGAACTGAGTATCCTGATTGAGATCCCTTTTACATTTCCTTATGATATTGAATTACTCGCATAACAAACATTCCATTGCTTCAAGAATACCATCCTACATAGCTGAGTCTGATTCCACTTCTGAGATCACGAAACCAAATAGTCTGCATAGTAGAAGACCAAAAATGAAAGATTTGACCTCTAGTTCAATGGTGTTTCATTCCCCATATAATGAACTAAATACTAGAAACATGTATATTCTTCTCTCCCACACTAGTCCACCTCTATACATAACCCCTACCAAACACGATCCGTCCACATTTAATTTAATACCTAAAACAAGAGGCCTCTATTTTATCCACTATACAGGGTGGGTTCAGTTTCCCTCAATAGAGGGGAGGATCCTTGGAAGCATGCATTGATGGATGGTCAAGGATGGCCTGCAAGGAATAAGAGAGCCCATCTCTATAGCCAGTAGCTTCATGTGAACATAGAAGAAGAGGTGTGGCTCCTTCGTACAATCTCAAGATTTATTACTAGCCTCCAAAATCTTCCAAAACCAGAAAAATTAATGCCTTTGGATCTTGATCATGCTTTGTTTAGTTATTCTCATTGATCTACAACTATCGTGTGGTAAAGGATAACAATTTATCAATTTTCATGAGTACACAACCCAAGTATTTCTTATAAGCATCAATTTTTATAAAAATATAGTCTCCAATTTTTGGTAATGTGAGTACAGGTGTAGTGATCAGTTTTTTTATCTATTTAAATCATTAATCGTATTATTCAATTCATATATACTTTACCCAATTCCTTGTTAACATAGTTAGCGGGATAGAAAATCCTGATAAATATCCTACAAAACATCGATATAAACCTATTATGACAAGATAACTAGGTATTTTTATAATAGTAGAAGATTTAGATAAATCTTTAATTGAAATTTTTTAATGGTCTATATAAATTCCATCACATGTGAACACATGTCCAAATAATGTGACTTGCTACATGATAATTTCACAGTTGTTGAACATGGAATAAAACTTATCCTTCTTTAATATCACCACCAAAATCCCTAGATCTTCTTCATTATCCTCCTTGATCATGTAGTAGATGAGAATATCATTGATAACCACTAATATAAATTTCTCGATGAAATGTATAAAGAATATGTTCATAAAATTAATGAAGATTTCAGGGGAATTAGAAAGTCCTTTAGGAATCACTAGAAACTCAGATAGCCTATACCTTATATAGGAGACAATATTCTAAATATATTTCTTCTTCACCCTTAGCTGGTTTATCTAGAATGAAGATAAATATTTGATAAGTAATGGCTCTTTGTAGATGATCAAAAAAGTCATCAATACTTTGAAGTGGATACTTGTTCTTAATGGTGATCTTGATGAGCTCTCGTTAGTGGCCACACATCTAGAAAAATCCAACATTTTTCCTTACAATTTTATCTAGTTCACCACATGGAGATACCCTAGAGAGTATGAATCTTTGTCCACATGCTTTTATATCAACATGTTTAACTAATCCAAGTTAATTGAGGCCATCCTACAAGGGCAGTTTGAGATAAGAGTATCTCTTGCTATGAGTCCTATTTAGAACTCCTCCTCACGATCTGGGAGGAGTCTGGGTAACTCTTTGTGAAATGCATCACTATATTACCACACAATTTAATTTTTCCCCATTTGGATTCCATCCTTTGACTCAACCATTTGAGAAAGTCATTCTTGTTTAAAGAGAATAAAAACCCACACCATTAAAGGAGTTCCTAATGAGATTCATTATTTACCTTTCACTTATAGAGTAGCATGGGATGGTGTAGAATATTAAAAAGGTATTAAATTTTCCAAAAAACATTATGTGACATCTATATAATGAGAGATAAAAGATCCCCATTTTGGAAGCAATGTCTACAAAGGTACGTATCGTGACAGTTTCTGGAATAATATTCCAGCATCTGCCAATAGGATAAGAGTACATTACATGGGATGTAATGATCACCCCACTAATATTTTTTTGGGATATCTCTGCTTCATGGTTTGGAGGATTTTATTCACTTTTTCTATAAAATTTGAAATATGTAATGGAATGTGTAGAACAATAATCAAATAAAACTCTTTCCATTGTTGAGTTAATAGGAATGGTACCTTGTATCACAACTTTTTTTCTCCACATCAGTAGTAGTGATGAAATAAACTATCCATTGTTCCTTTTGATACGGGGGCATATAATGGAGATTACCATCGAGGACTCAAGAGTTAGGTCATTGGATTGATTAGGGACATTTAACCTATAATTGTAGCATTAGAAAATGGGTGGTAATATCCTTTACTGTAATGTATTGACCAACTTTTTTATGTCTCTTCGATATTCATGAGCTTTGTGGACTTCTATCCCACACATATAGAATCTCCCCATCCCATTGAGGTTGTTCCAAGAATTATTCTTATCACATTTTTGACATGTGATTGCTAAATATTTATTCACACCTATAACATGAGATCCTCTAGCTTGAAAATCCATCTTTCTTTTCATGGCACGGTATCAATGGGACCATTCTCAAAACGTTATGTCCACATTGAGAGAACATAAAATAACATCTTCATAAATCCCAATGTCTCAATTTTATAGAGACTTTCGAATGTGTTGTTTTAATCCAGTAGTAAATATGTAAATTTTGATATCCCATTGAAAATAAAACCCAATGAATACCTTAAAATTCTTGTGATATTTTAATCATAGTAAATTAAAAATCCACCTTTATTTTAAATTTCTTTATGAATTATCTTTCAATATTTGTAAAAAGATATTGAGGGAAATACATATTATGAATTATTTTCTTAAAATCATCCCATAAAATATCTTCAATTTCTTTTTTTGGTTTGGTGTTCTTAATAAAAACCCCCATTGGTCGGCCTATCCATCTAAATGATAAACGGCGAGAGTCATTTCCATCATCTATAAATAGTAAAGTAGGAAAATTTTCTTATCTATTGATTTGACCATCCATTATGTGACTATTAGATCATAACATCAACTAAATATTAGTGGTCATTGAAACATAATGTACATGATAGCCTATTGGAACCTCTTATTTAAAGGAGGAAATTCCCCATTATTCAGGTTATTGTTCAAAGAATATAATATATGGGTAAGCATAACTATAGAAATTTGACATACACCTCCCAAGGAATTGAGGATGTTGTTCAGGAAACCAATGGATTGTCACTCACATGGGGTTTTTGGATTAATTTCTACTTGTTTTGAGAATTTTCAAAAACATAAAAGGTTATAAAAAATAGTATTAAGTAAGTCATGAATTAATAATATATTTCATGGTGAAATTAACTCTTAAGGAATGTCTTATAGGATCCCTATGTTAACATTTTTTCTTCAAAAAACATTTTTGGGTGCTTACTTACACATAGTATCATAAAAATGGTTTTCAATAAGTTTCTTATATTTATAATTCCCAAATTCACTAAATTGAGATATTATACAAACTATATCAATAATAATGTTCTTAAATAACATATTACATTATTTTAAAGTAAAACAAAAGAAAAGTAATACACAACCATGATCCAATGGTTTTTTTGTCTTGGTAAAATTAGGACTATACATAAATTTTTTATAATAATATAAAAAATTTAATTAATTCGTTCTTCTCTATCATCTTATTGTCCCTCAATATCTCCTTAGTACAAGTAACCACATGAGGATATACATCAAAGTATGGGGTGATCTAAAAGCCAGGTAAGAGGATATATAAGGACATGATTCAATATAACATGGTGTGGGAATAATCATCATAATATCCCCATATTTATTATTAGATGAAGAATTATATAACGGAAAGGAATATGAAAATTCATTAAAATGAATCTTCATGTCATAGTGGTCCACTACCACACATTATTGTGAAAAAATAAATCATCGTGTTCACAAATATTTCATTATATCTCAGGAGACTAATAACATTAACCAATGAATTGGAGTGATATATAATTCTAGGTCCACCCATCACATCAAAACATTTACATTGCACTATAAAATATTAGATTCACCCATCTCGTAATAACATTTACATTGTCATGTATTCCTCATAGAGTATATATCAATAATGGACATCAAATAACCTAAAGAAATAAATGTTTTTCATAATTAATTCGTTCAAGGATAATAGTTTGGGTTCCCAAAAAAAATGTAATAACATTCTTGGTATATGAATCATCCATATTTAGTGAAGAAGACACAAAATCAAGAGAAGTGAAACATGTTTTTTTTATAATGAAGATATGTTTTGTAAAAATATTTTATTTTGTCATGAAATCAGTCTAGAAGCATGTATATCCCGAAAAAAATGGTAAATATAAATAAATGAAATTTAATTAACATTAATAGAACCATTATTTTGAAAATAGAGTTAAATAGAGAAACCAAAAATAAGATAGTTTGGTTAGAGTGTCCCCTTACCTTATATCGAAACAATGTCTTCTATTTAATAACAATAACAATCAAATTGAATTCATTAATTAACAAATAAACAATCTTTTATAATTGAATTTTCTTTATTATTATATTATTGATTTTAATTATGGGATTTTCACAGAGTTATATATTTTAGTTTCCTTGTTCGAGGGTGTTCATCTTCTTTGTTTTCATGATCAATTTTCTTTAATATGAGTATTGATGTTTCTGTAGAATTGGTATAATTTTAAAAAATTGAAAATATATGGTTTTAATGAACATTCATAGGTTTAATTTTTTTTATTTTTCATATGGATAAATTTTATGTGGATGAGTAATTTGAGAAATATTTCATTCTTATTGTTTGGGTAAATTTTGGTGGTTTTTTCCACAATAAAATCTATCTATATTATCATTTAGTATTATTTAGATATTTTTTTTATAGAACAAAAAAAGGGTTATAAATTATATTTTACAGTATGACTTAACTATTTATAGTGGTTTTATGAACGTAATTGAAGGTGTTAAATAAATATGGAAATGCATCATCCATGATACTTGTAAATTGACACAGTTGTTATAATTTCTTTCATAGATTAAAAGAGAGAAAAAGTATTTTCATGATGGATCATCCATTAACAGGATATAATTATAGTATATAAAAGATACAGCAGTTACAATGAAAATTTGGATTGATGAGGTTAGGACATAATAATAATTTACAATAAAATTAAATGAAATTAACAGAAAAAGGAAGAGGATTTTACCTTTTAAGTATCTCCTCCTTGCGAACCTCCTTAGGGAAACTATTTTGGTCTTATGATGAAACCAAGGGATTATAGAAATAAAGGGGGGGGGGGGGTTGTAATATACTTGAACATAATTTAGACATGTATCAAATCTTGAGAGGTGTAAGGAGAATATGTAATGATTGGTTGATTTTATAGTGGATGATATGGTTTTTTTCATTTTTTTCATTAGTTTAACATTTTTTCATGAAAATATGAATGTGTTGAGAATTATCACTAAATATATAAAAATATTTAATTATTTTTTATATATTGGGATAACATCAGTAATAGAATATACATGACATAAGAATTCCTCAATTTAGCTTTTATTGAAAATTATTGTATTTTACTATTCACCCAAAAAATCAACTTTTTCAAAAAATTCCAAAAAATTCTTCCTAAATTTAATTGACACGTAAAATTAAAAAATATAATCAATTAAAAGAAAATAAAATTCTAAATTTGAGAAATGTAATTTTTAATTTAAATATTCATTTAGATAAAAAATAACATTTATATAATTTAAACGGATATTGTAACTCTTTGAAATATTAATTGAGGTCTGAAAAATTAATATTAAAATAATATGGAAAAAAATATTAATTTAAGAATACATTTTATGAAAATTTATTTTATAAAAAAATTATTAATGTAATTGTAAAATTTCAAAAAAATATTTATGACTTAAAAAAATAACAACACTTAATTTATCTTTTCAAAACATTTATTTAGTTTTGTCAGGAAATAAATATATAATATTTTTTTTCAAAATATACCTATTATTTATAATTTCAATGGTAATGTTACTACTCAATTTGATGGATTACTATTCTTAAGGTCCATGTTAGTATTCCAATGGTCAAGATACTATTCCATCAGTATTGGTTCCTTAATTTATGAAAATACCAATTATTTCATTCATTATTCATTTACAATCATTTTATTATGGTCCATATGTGATTTATTCTGATTTATAATATATGAAATTGTTATAAGAAATGTGAAAACTCATTGATTAATGTGTGGGTTATTAAAAATATAAACCTTACTATGTTTTTAATTTTCAGATAATGATGTTTGGATAATGATATGTTTCATATAAACAAGTAAATCAGATTGTACAAATTACCTTGAAGAAGATTAAGGATTTTTTTGGATTTTTGTATTATATCCAATAATATGTGGATGAAGGAAGCATGGATGTTTAAAATAATAATTTATGGTAATTACCTTGTTTAAAAAGAGTAAGTGATGAAGGTATTCACATGTTTCAGATGTGACAAACAAGAGACACATTATCATATATAGGGGATAAATTCATATTTTTTTTTGATAAATTTAGTGACATTTTTTGTAAATTTTTTTAACAATAGTTTTTATAACAGTTATAAGGTTAACAATTTATTAAATGGTTTATGTTAAGCTTCAAATGATCTTTTATATGTTAAATTATTATCTCGCCGTACATGTACTTATGCATACTGGATAACCTGTGTAATCCATTTTTTTGCATTGCTAAGACAGATGGAATAACCTATCAACATATGGATCTCATTATTTGATAATGCTTTAGGAATGAAAAATTTATCTTCATCTCCTAGTGTAATATTTGAAGTGGAAATTGACCTTGACATAATGAAAGGAAGACAATGTTCCTATGAAATTTAATCAAGTAATTAATATTCTAAAAAAACTACAACTCTAGGGAAAAGATCTTGAAAAGAAAAAAATTATTCTAGTACAATACTTTTTGATTAATTAATGGTCCCATAAATAATTATAGATTCATGGCCTTGTTAATGTTAGTTAACTTTCTCCAGGCTATGTTCTCTTTAATTCTCCATCAAAACATGATAGTAATATTTCATTTCCAAGTACATTTTTTCATTTTAGAGATATGTTTTCATATATGGAAATATAATTATGTGTCACATTGGGTAACCATTATGTTTCCATATTCCCCTTTTAAATGGTATTTTAGTGTTCATTTTTACAATGTGGGTTTCTAGGAAAAGAAATTTCTAGTATTAATCCTTTTATAACCCCAAATAATTTCAAGGGAGAAATTCATTTTAATGGGTGTATATTCTAGAAACCGATTTTTTTATAAACATTGTTTAGAATAAATTAAAATTCATTGAAATGATTCTTTATATGATACAATAACATAATCTTCAATAACATGCAACACCAACAAAGCCTGTGTTACACACAACACTATGATTCAAAAAAACAACATTTTATTATTGAAATTATTTAAATATGAAAATTATAATGATGTAGTTAGAATAATGGATATATACAGTTTTAGCTAAATTATTAATTTTTTGTTGATGCACGTAAAACCCTAACAGAAAGTGGGAAATGTTTTTCTAAAAACAATTAAAATTTTCATAGGAGTATTTTATACCAATAAATAAACAAACCTCTCTTATTGTATTATATTAATGAAAAATATAAATAATTTATATTCAATATAATAGTCTACATTCATCATATGTGATTTCTAGAAATTATATAAGGAAAAATATAATTTTTCTATTAAATGAAGTATTTTCTAAAAATGCATTTTCCTCCTTTTGATGGAACACTTGTTTTAAGTCTATTTTTTGAAACATTTTTAAATTTTATTTGATAGAATAAACTACTTATTTTAAAATTGTATATGAATATTTACTTTGGGTGTACCCTACGTATTTTTCTGAGAAGGTTCATTTTTTGATGAATAATGGAGACAATAATGAATTTTAATTGAAAATAGTTTTTACATCAAGTTAATATCTATTTTTAAGTTATGTTTTAAATTGTTTTTAATTTTATTAAGGTCATTGGAAAAAAATTAAATTAAATTTCTATACAAAAACATATCAATCTTTTTGGCGTTTTTTATTTTAAAACTCATTTTCTCGATCAATCCATGAGATTAATTTTTCATCAATTATTGAAAATTATATGGTTTAATTTTAAAAATTGGAATCTATATATAAAATAAAAAGGTAAATTTTATTAATAGGTCATTTATATTTTTGGACAATTTGAAAGGTAATTTTTTTTAATTTTATTAATATAGTTATGGGTAAATCAAATAATTTGAGGGTAATAATAATAAAATTAATATTATAAAAATTACCTCAAACTTTCACAAATATTAACGAATGCTTTTATTCAGACCCTTAACACAGATGGGTATAAATTAAAATAAATTAATGCACACTTATCCTTGAATATGACTAGATTATTATTAAGATCATAGAGAGTGACAAAATATCACATTCACACTTTTAGTAACTATAATAATTTTTAATATTTAGTTAAATATACGAAATGATTGAATATGTATATTATTTTTAAATTTATGTGGTTTAAATAAATCATGGAATTTTATTTTTAATATTTACTGTTGGTCTAATTATAATAATTAATTACACAACGACGCTACAATATTCATTCAATTATTGAAACAATATATTAAGTGATATTATAAAAATTTAAATAAATATAATATGACTTAAATATTGATCACTATGAATTTTATAGGATAATATGAGGTATTGGGAGTATATTAAATTAATTTTATTGATGTTATCTTTCTGTATTGATTTTCTTATGGTCAATGTAATGAATAGTTTCCAAGTTGGCACTGATGATATTTTATGAAAATAATACACTATCAAATTAGTTAAATATTAAAAATAACTAAATTAGTATAAAGAAGATAAATTATGGTTGAAAATATCATATATTGACTATTTATAGTCTAATTTACACCGTATAAGTAAAAAACCACCTTTCAATATTTAAAATGTTGTTACCGTAGTTTAACATAAAAAAGGTAATCAAATGGTTAATAAAAAGATAAGGATTAAAATTATAAAAAAAATATTTATAAAAGATATTATTTTATGGTATCACAAACTATCCCACATTATCTATGAATTCATTTCCATTTAGAGGTAAAATGATTGATATTTAATTATTATAATTTAAAACTATGAAAAATTCATAATGTTCCCCTCACCAATAGTATATAAGGAAACATCTTCCCTTGTCCCATTTCACCAAATTGATTCTTATTGAAAAACCAATCTATAAAAAATTATATTTTTCACTTCCCTAGAAAAATTCTATTTGTTTTTTTCATTCCAATTGAAGATCCCTATTTTCCGTTAAAATAGATCAAATGGATTCATTTTGATGAATATGTAATTACTCTAAACGATCACTATCTTTTTCCATTATTATATAAAAAATACATATAATAAATAAATATATATATATATATATATATTAAAAAATAAAATAACTCATATCCACCATATTCTGAAATTCTATTATGACTATGAACATTCAATTTTAATTATGAACATTCCATTTCCCATTGAACATGGAGTGAAAGTATCACATGTGCATACGTACGACTTACCGTCTCCACATAGTGATACAATTAATTTTTTTCACCATCTTATTTGAATGGGAATAATGATGTTTTTAAGGTTTATATATGATACATATGACATTATTAGACCTATTTGAAAATAATATCATATCTACCTTTTTACTGCCTAATCATTTTTGGAAATGATAAACTCCATCGTGCATATATATGAATTGCCATATCCATGATTTGATGCGATTAATTTTTCAACAATCATTGAAATTATTATTAATAAGGATAAATTTTATGAACATATATGAAATATATAACATTAAAATAAATTTTTATTTATGCACTTCTCTTTCTTTTAATATGATATAAAAATTGAAAACAATGTGCATGCGTATGCATGGCCTATCATCTCAACAAATTTGGAATTTTACCATATATCTCCCACTTTTATGAATCACCAATACTATATACATATATATTGTATCTATATTGTGATAATTATTCTGGATAAGAAGAAATAATTATATAATTTAGAGGACCAAGAATAACATGTCAACACATGTATGAAAAAAAATTTATTGTATGGAACATAAATTTAACATGGAATTGTTAATAATAAAGTAATATAATGTCATAAGTAAGTCATATATGTTATTATATATATGAATATGGTTATACAGAAGAATTATAATACACATATATTTCCTATAATTTTTTTAATTTATATAAAGTGAGTCAAGTATTATGGAATGGGATTTTTGTCTCACTTTTATTTTTATGGGACACAAGCCTAATACACTACTTATTTCTTAGATGTTGTGTATATATATCCAATTATGGTATTTTATGATACTTATTCTGAGAATTATGGTATTTTCGAATTTATATAAATTTCTCCCTTTCGTGTGGAATATTATTCTACTGATTATGATGTTATAAGTGTGTATTTCAATATATCATCAACATCCATGATTGTTTCATTTTGAATCCCCATTGGGGAATATTTATCATCGACATCCATGTTTTGTAAAAAAATCCCATATATTTTTAATATTATCTTATGAGTATTTGAAGTTATTTTTTCCAAATTAATTTTTTACTAAATGGTTTGAATTGAATCATTTTTTTTAAATTTTCAAACGACGTATTTTTGTGAAATTTCCAAAAAAAATGTATTTGAGGAATGCTTTTTTTATCTTATATGAAATTAATAAAAAACGTTCTTGTCATGAATCTGTAGTTATTTGAAACTTACATTAATCTAACATGGTTATTTTTAGAGAAACTTATTACTTTAAAATTTTAAGTCCATTTTAAAAATTGATTTCATAATGGAAAGGATATTTTCCTCGTGAATTACTTCATGTAATATTGCAAAACCATTTTCCTTCAAACATAACATCATTTGATGTTATTTATTCTTTTATAGGGGTATGGATCAAGGGTATGATTATGATTATTTCTCTGAATGGATTATGATTATGATGTCATGATATTTATGAAATCTATTTCTTTACACGGGTTCGGTTATGATGAATTGTTTATGAAACTAATTTTTTTAAATGAGTTCTAAGATGGTGAATTATTTGTTGTTATTTGGAACACATATGTATACTTTTCATTAATTTATGGGTGGGACCAGAATCTTCCTATAATTAAAAGGGTAATGAATAATATCTCATGATATAGTTAAGAGAAACAAGTAAATGTACATGATTTGTGATGTGAAACAAGTCTCTATTCTTGATCTGTAAGGGAGATAAGTGATACAGATTGATATGAGAGTCATGTTAGTTAATATTGACATATGTAATTGTTTTATATAATTATGATAATGAAACACAAATTTAGGACAAGAATATATCATTCGTGTATGACTTATGATGATTTTTAATTCATGTGGTTCATAGTAATGTTTTATTCCATAACTCGTATTTATGATCCTAGAATGGTTGGGAATGAACTTTTTATGTTATGATCATGTTTAAATACCTATATTTCTTATTTTATGATTTATTAAGATAATATATTGATATATTTTATGTTTACTTTTATTGGGCATCTAATCTTACCCTTTTATTATGTTTCCCTTCCACATGTTATAAATAATGTTCTTAAGTATGAGTATTTAAGAGGAATATAATTTTGGGAGATATTGAAGATATTTGTCCAAATTGGATGAATTTGATACATGTTCCCTTAGTCACTACAATATTATAATCCTAAAAATTTTGTTTTTGTACTGTAGTGAATATTATTCTAAAAAGATGTAATATCCATGTATGAAAATACTGGGCCATTTTATGATAAACCAAAGATAACCTTTCATGAAATATATACACACTATAAATTAATAATAATTCCATTAAAAGTTATGAATTCACCTGTTATCATCATGGATCTAGTGAAAAAGTGACATGAGAAATCTTAGGCTGACCGGAATCATCAACTGATCTGGAAAACACTAAGGCCTCAAACCCACCTCCCTATATAGTAGAGGTTGTCTACTAGCGGTGAGGGCCTAAAAGGATACAATGTGGATACTATCCTCATATATCAGAGTGAAATAACAGTAGAAATAAACTAAATATATAAAAACCCATGAATATTACATACACATAAATAAATATATAAATTTATGAAAATTGTAATAATTGGAGTTCTGAATATAGTCTCATGGGAAAAACATACATTCATTGGTTTCCCAATAAGATAACTATACACACAAAATAAAATATAGAAAATAAATACACAAGACTCCACTACCACTCTGAGTAGAACCCGGAAACATCTCTTGAAGGCTGCTGAACAACTTCTTCACAAACCACAGATTCCACCCAAGCATTCCTACACAAACATGAAACATTGGACCTCCACCCAATCAACTACATCTGGTTCTCGACCTAAAAGCAGGACTAAGGTATGAACAACCACCAATGTTCATGTCTGAGTTGTTTCCATAGAACCAACTTATGTGTTCTTTATAATAACCTATATTCATATTTTCAAATATTAATACACTCTTTATTACATCATGGTTATTATTCAACATAACATAGTATCTTATAATATCATAAGAATAACATTAACACTAACAGGTTATTGTAGTTCCCCATCATGATGAGCACCAAAAGGTTCCATATCATTATTCTTAAATATATGTTCTATAGCCAAATGATATCATTTGAGGGACATGAATGATTTATTCTATCATGGACGACAAGTGAAAGGACATTAATTCATATTCTCATAGTGTATGCACTTGTTAATGTATATTATAAAATATTAAGAGAAATATACTTTCTAGTATTAAATAAAGATTTATATGTGTCATTGGATGTTCATATCTATAGATATGTGTATTGATCCTTAAAAATAGAGTTTATTAATAAGGAATATAATTACTTGTGTTGTTTTATGTGCTAAGGAAAATCATGATGACATATGTTCATTGTGATGTTAGATATTTTTGGTGGGTCATGGGTAATATTGAATTTGTAATTAATGTGATAAAAAAATTACCTTCCATTTTTTAACAATTTTTATATCTCAAACCCATTTGTTGAAATGATATAACCTAAATAAATCTAGGAATATAGAGTTCAATATGCATGTTCAATTTCCATAAATTCAATGAACGTGACATTGAGAAGATAGATTGATGGAACCAATATATAACCCGATTGATTAGAGATATCATGATAGAGGGATTATACTAAATAGACAACATTCTTAAGAGGTATTACTTCATTTTAGCATTAACTTATTTCTCTTAGCTTTCCTTAGAATGTTGAAAAATTATAACCGTGGACTTTAGGTGATTAAACTACTTCCACTAAGAAATAGTCTTAGAGGGTCACATATAATGTGTGTATCACAACATGAATTTATAAATATATTTAATAGTGAATGAATGAAATATCGAGTCAATAGAAGACACCACTTTGTGATATCCTATCCAATAATTTTTTTTATACTTTTTTTATTTTAATTTCAAAAAACTGACATACACAGTTGCGTTGAGTGAGATATATAGAGTCTGAGAGAATAAACATTTTTTTATGAATATTAACATACCAATATGAATTGTAATTAATAGTAAATCATCCAATAAATAGAAACTTCACCCAATAATGTATAAATAAATATCAACATCCTATGTGTAACAAAATGATCATAGTATATGAATTGGTATTTTTTTCCATAAATATTTATATCAAAATTTTATGAATAATTTAATAATTTTAAGTGGATGTGTATTTTCAAAAAATGTAAAAAAATTTACTTTTTTGTCTTATGGTTATAAGAATATTTTATGTGAGCTTGATTAATTTTTCAAGGTCTTATCAAAAGAGTTATAGTTTTAAAATTGATCTTGTAAATAAATTATGATTATATATTAAAAATTAATTCAAAATACAGAGAATAATATTTTCAAAAAATGGATTTCATTTTGGAATTCTACATGTTGAAAATTGGTTGGGCTGAATTATTTGGAATTTTCAAAAATACTTTAATTTTTGTTGAATATCAAAATACATTAATTTATGATAAATGAAAAATACCTAATTTATTGAGACATAAGTTATGTAATGCTGATTTAAAACCTCTTAGTTAAAACCTACTTAAATATATTACTATTTTGTGTCACAAGAATCAAACAGCATTACCTGTCCTGAGAAAAATAGTTACATAATGGTTAAATATTCAAAATTCACTCCTCTCCTCCACTATAAAAAACCCCCCACTCACTCCATATTCTTTTCATTGAAATAAATTCTTTAAACATGAATAAATTCAGACAAAATATCCTCCCATTCTCAACCCTCACATTTATCAGCCCTTGGTCTCCTCAGAATACCAAATCCTCTCTCTTAAAGAGGCTCTCAAGGAAGATTAATTCTGGTGGTAAATTACCCATTTTCATTCTTTTAATTTCTCTTCATGTTCCATTTTTTTCTTTTCTCCCCTCACCATGTCTCATCCATATGTTATGAAAAATCTATTACCTTAAATTTAATTTTATATCTTTATGATGATGGAAAAAGTTATTTTCATCTCTCAATTACCCTTCTTTTATGCTAGTAGTAAAAACACTATTTTAAATGTGCTAATTTACCACATTCAAGGATGATGGGTATTCAATTTCTATTAACCACCTCACTTAAGTTTATGAAAACATACTTATTGTTGAAATAGAATATAATATATGTATTATATATCATCAATGTTTATTTAATCATTTTGAATACATGGTTTTGATTTATAAAAAAATTTGTTCAATGTTTTGAAAACCTACCAATTAATCCAAATAGTTGTCATCAAATAGTATATATTATGATTCATATTCACATAAAGTAACCCAATTAAATTATAAACCACATATCTTTCAACATTTTTAACAATAAAAAATAATTTCTTTTATGTACAATCATCTTCATTTTAAACGATTATCTATTCATGTATATAAGTAACTAATCATGAATCAAACGAACATGAACAATGAAATTGAACCTCTTAACCAATCAAAAATGAAATGAATGTACATAATAGAGTTTTAATAAATTATTTAAATGAATATGAGGTTCTATAATTATTAATTAATGACCCTAAATTTTATTATTTAGGTCATTGAGATCTTGTGGATAACACCTTCACACTTAAGGTAAGGGTTTCTTCATCTCACATCCATTTTTTAGAGATGTTTCGTATTCAATATTATTACTTGTATATGGTGTGTGTATACCTAAATTTCATTTCTAATACCATGAATATATTTATTTTAATGATATTAAATGTATCATTTAATGTTTATTAACTTTGGGGCATACGATTCAATTGATTACAATGTTGTGAGTATTTTCTACTCGAACCATTATTTTCATTTGAGTTTTTCTTATTCTCTACTCACCTTAGTGATATTATAATTTATTCATAGGCACTCTTCATAAATTATATGTGAATATATGTATACTAACCATAATAAAAATTTCATTTAAAGGGAGTTATATGTTTTAAAAATACCACTTAAAAATACTTCCCAAAATACATGCTCCATTCATGGAGCTTCTCATATTCGTATCTATTTTTTTGTTTACTGAATAATTTTTTAATCCATATTTATCATTATAAAATCACACATTTAAAATTGAAAAATACGTTATGGTTTATTTTTATTTTTATGAAAAAAAATTCTATTGAGCTTTAAAATCTCTTTAATGAATTGCTTAAATATCACTAAAATGTTTTAATTGTAATGCTTCATTAAAAACACATTTTGCATGATTTTAATTAAGTGGGACATAATTTATGCCTCCAATGAAATATTAATATCCTTCAATTTTCTCCTATATAATATATAATTTTTAAACTATTTTTATGGAAAATTAAAATGATTTTCCAACATAAATATTCTTTCCAAAGTAAAATGGTATTTTCTCACTACACTTTAAATTTTATGAGATACATCCCTTGTTCACTACTTATTCCATTCAATTGGATAATGTAATGACCCTAATTATATCATACCAATAGTATACTTTTTCTTATTATATTCTATGGTATTATGATTTTAATGTTTCATTGTGGTATTGGACACTTTGGAATGTTTATGGATAATTTCATCAGTAATTTTTGAAAGGACTCATTTTAAAAGTTTCATTATTTATGTCAACGTCCATTGATGAATCCTGTATTTCATAGAGGATTGTCTCCTATGATATCATATTCATAATATTTTTTTGAAGGGATTCTTATTTTTTTAATGTGAATGTTATATCTTGATACCAATCACCATATTACTCTAAATGGTTAGTGTTAATATTTAAAGACTTGGGAAAATAATTAAAATTTCATGTGTTAGTTTCAATATGAATGTATTTGTTTCTCTATGTTTATCCCCATTTACAGGTGGAATGCATCATTGATATTATTTAATGGTTGGGGCCTATGATACCCCCTCGATGCATTGGTATATCTCTAGAGACAATCTATAGTCATGGAACGAGGCCTTATAAAAAATGGAAATTTATAGTATTGGTATGAGACCATGATGCTAGGGTTATGATGTCCCTAATTATGAATTTAATCATTATTAAACTAGTATCTGATAGTTATTGTGGTTATTTGACAGGTAGAATACACATATTTATGAATTACAATGGAATTATTTATTCATCTCTTATTCTGTCCATACTCTGTCTAGTTTATTTTAAAAGGCATGTCTTTTTAGTTATTAAACATGCCTAATGTTTATGATTATGATATTCTCTACTATATTTCATACCCTTACTGAGAATTTGAGCTCACCCACATCATATGTTTTATTTTCCTAGGGAATGAGGATGTATATTTTGATTGACATTCAAGAGTAACCTTGGAGTTGTGAATATTGTCATATGAATTGACATATTCTATTTCCATTCAAGTCATAATACTAAACTTATTTATGTATCTTGTTTTGAAAAATGACTAAAATACTCAGACCTTCTGTATATGACTTTCTTGTAATCATTACAACGTAATGAAATAATGAACCAGATCTGGGAAACTAGGGTTAGGGCATTAGAGTCGATATCAAAGATGTTTAACTGAAACAATAAAAACTATATTTAGAAAATTTACATTAGGGAACAAAATCCTAGGATAGGCATTAGGGATAAACATACAAGAATATACTGGTTTTTTAGAAAGGAATAGATTATGTGGATCTTTCTAGAAAACACATCCATGTCTGGATACTACAAGTGGACGTTGTTATGGAAAATATTCATATAGGAGTAACAACTCAGACAGGGAGTTTCAAGATTGATCTGGGGTATCCTGGTACATGACAATGGGCCTTACTATGCACCAGGTTTGACAATCCAGTGGGATATGCTTAGGATAATCACATTTTATTCATATATAACATTATTAATGATTAATTCTTCCAACCTAACCAATATATATGGTTTTAGGATTTACAATGCATAAATTTGGGATATTTTCTACACCATGATTATAGTTGTAGGAAGTTCATAATTTTATTTTATAATATAGTATAAGAAATTGATTGGAAATAGATCATAGTTGAATAAATGAGTACTTTACCAATTCACATGATGTAAATAGTAACAAGGATCATATGTATCATGGACTTAATCCATTGTTTCAATAGAAGATATTCTTCTATGTATCCTCATCATATGTGGATATAATATCATGTGTTAACAACTTATGTATGGACTTATCTGAGTCTATTGGGTTTGAAAGGAATCAAATGATGAAGAGGACGATAGAGAAAAACATGGATAAATGGAATATGGGAAAGAATTATTTTACCACATGTGATAATTGTGGAAAGAATAAACATGGTAAATGTGTGAATGTAATGAGAGTTTATTATAGGTGTTGACAAAAAAAACACAAATTTTCTTATTTCAAGGGTAATAAAAAGGTTTTTAATGTGAAATGCTTCAATTGAAATAGATGTGACACTATACAAATCAATGTCCCAGGATTCATTAGAATATGACCCGAATGATGTTACTGGGTAATGATCATGTCATAATACTACCACAAATACAGTTGAATAAATAATATGCCTCTTCAAGAATCATGTCATTTTAATATATTATAAGCAATGTGCAAGTTAGGAGAAATATAGAATATATGAAGATTACACTAAAATATTATTTTATTAATTATTTGAGATTGTATGATGAATTGTAGCAATGATAAGTGACCCAGTAGAAATATTATATGTTCGTAAAGTATATATTAGATGGAAGGAAAACCCGAAATATATTCTTGATGATTAAGATTACAATTAATAAAGATTGATTTGGAATAGTACTTACAACATAAAAACTGATTATTGTTTTCTCAAAAATTCCTCTATTCTATCATTGATTGATTCTACATCATTTTTGGATATAATGAATATATCCAGTAACATGTGTATGGGTAAATGCATTTTTCCAATAAGGCTTTATGGTAATTTGTTTTATTACCATATTTCAAGAGGAACCATTAAGATGTTATTCACATGATTAAAATGTTAAAATTTAGGGGTTCTTCATGTAGATTATGGAAAACAAGGTAAAAGAGAAATTGAGTAGGTTAAACCATGTAGTTATAAATAATTAAGGATTTCCAAGGATCCCATGTACATGGATCTAGAATTGATGGATATGGGAATGATTCTAATGGGTTGGATCATGATCTTTTGGAAAGTAAAACCATTTACGAAATGGTTTATGTTGACCATTTTATTAGGTTATATAGTTTAATTTCACCACATGAGGCAACCTATCCTAAGGGATGATGTATATATAGTTCATGGATCAAAAAAAGGATAATATTGTGTTTATGAAATATAAATATATATTTTTACTCTTATAGAGTTGAATAATTCAGCAACTCTAGGAAATGAGTTTTAATGAAAAATGTTGACCTATTAAATTATTTTTTCATGATATTAATAAAATTTCTCCAAACCGTACATTATGTTTTTGTGGTAATGAAATTTTATATAAGTATGATATCTATTTCTTTCCATCAGAACAAGATTCTTTGATTATTAATCCATGACCATGTTTTCAATTTAAAATTCATAGTTTTGTAGTAACTGATTCATTTCCTTTTCCCTCCTATAAAGAGGATATATTAACTGTATTTCTAATGTGGGATTCCCAAAAGGGAATTTTAAAGTATCAACTAATATATTGGGATGTTAAATTTACTATTTCTAGGATAAAAGTTTGGTAAGTAGGGTATAATGTAACACCCAACATATATAGAAATAAATTTAATAGTTAATGCATGAAACAATGAGTCTCTACAAAATAAAACATTGTAATAACCTAGCCAATAAACATATTTTTTTCATCTGTGATTAGTAATGAATATTAACTCGCCTATAAAATAGAAACATTTCCTATGAATATTTAAATACAATTTAGAGATCTTATAAGTGACAAAATGATAATAGTATAAGTAATGATATTTTTATCTCTAATATATTTTTATTTATAAATTTATGATTAATATAATAATTTCATATGGAAATGTGTTTTCATAAACTTAAATGATAAATTTTTATTTTTTTGTATTAAGCTTATAGGATACTTTTATGTGACCTTGATTAAGTTTTCATTGTGTTATAGAATGTGTTATAGTTTTAATGTTTTTTTATTGAAAAAAATTATCATATTTTTAAAAATATTATATTAAAAACTTAATGAATTTTTTTTTCTGAATAATGGATTTCAATTTTTAATACTATACGTCAATGAATTGTTCGGGAAATTTATTGGGATTTTTCTGAAATACATGAATTTTAGGTTAATTGTAAAATATGATAAATGTTAAATACATGATTTATTGAGTCATAAGTTATGTATTGTTGATATAAGACCACTAGGATCGAACTCACATTCACATATTACTATTTTTGTTCACATGAATCAATCCTTATTTCTTGTAATTAGAAAAATAATTAAATAATGTTTTAAGTATTCAAAATTACCTCCACTCATCCACAATGAAACCCAACTCACTCCCCCTTCTCTTAACTACTATAAAGCCATGTGCGTAGTCTAAATTCTACCCAAATATCCTCCCAAGCACCTAACCCATGTCTATACTTCCTTGGTGTTTTCAAAATACAAAATCCTCTCCTCTAAGGAGGCTCTCAAATAAGATTAATTCAAGAGGTGAATTCTACATTTCAATACATTTGTCTTCTTTTCAAGTTGCATTGTTTTCTTTTCTATCCTCACCTTGTCTTGTACAAATTTTATGGACACTCCAGTACCATACATTTACTGCAATGTTGTTATGATTATTGAATAAGTTATTATCATCTATCTTTTGTCCTTTTATGAAATTAAAAAAAACCATATGAGATGTGCTAATTTTCCACATTCAAGGACAATATGGTTACAATTTCTATTAACCTCGTCTGTTATGGTCATGAAACCATTGTTATAACTGTACAAGACTATAATATATGTATTATGTATAATCTATGGTTATGCAATAAATTTTTACACATGGTTTTTATTTATAAATCAGAATGCGTTCATTGTATTCAAAAACTAACAATTAACAAATAAAATTATCAATAAATATTTTTCATAATTATTTACTTTCACATAATATAGAAAAATTAAATTTTCAAACATGTAACCATTTGGATATTCAAAAAAAATCCTAGACACCCATCATCATTTTATGTGATATTTTGTTCATATATATAAGTATAACGATCATGAAACAAACAGACCCAAAAAATTAAATTGAACATCTTAACCCATTAAAAATGATGTTAATAAACATAATAATGTTATAAAAAATAAATTACATGAAGAGTAAGTTATTTAATTTTTAATTACTGAACCTAAATTTGAATATTCTTGTCATTAATTTTGGGTGTGTGATTTATTTTTAAAAGTAATCAATATTCTGGTAAAATAATGAAATGTGTATTTATGATATGGTAAGTTCAACTCAGTAAATTTCACTTATGATGATGGTAAATGAACTCCATAATGTGTAAGAGTTGGTGTCCTAGAACCAAATAGTTTTACTTTTATTAAATAAATATTTAATGAATTATAATATATTTTTCATTTCCCTTCATGACTGTGATATAATGTCTTAGAGTATTTGTTACATTGATATGGTCAATGATGTTCCCTGCTACGATGAGAACCTTGAAATGCTATAACAATATTAATAAATATAGTTTTGCATTTAGATGACATAATATAATGGGATACATAGCATGTATACCATCAGGTGCGAGTACTCATAAACATATGATACTTCCTCTAATGACGTTTTCATGTGGTAATCTCTAATATAAGTGATTTTGATGACATAAACAATAGTAGGAATTCCCCATGTTTTGGGGTCATCAGATAATTCTTTCTACGATTGAGTGTAATGATCCTTAAAATTTAATAAAATAATTAATACATTTCACATATCAGCCAATTTTTTTTACTAATGAAATCCGTCAAACATACATTTGGGATGATGTAAGTTACATTGGGTGTGTCATGATAGGCATGTTATAAATGGATAAGATGAGGAAGAATTTTTAACATCCATTTATGGAAGTTGATATCTCGGACCATTGATTGAAATAGAATCGTTGAGTGAAATTCCATGGCCATGGTGTAACAACGAGTTTATTTCAGGTAGTTAAAGAATTTCGTCTCAGGAAATAATGTTTATAACACAATTATGAAGCCTATTTGATTAGATATTGTGAGAAAGGAGTTATATTACATAGTGAGCATTGATATGTTGATGTAATTGTTGCGCATTTATGTTCATTCCCTTACGTGACTTGACCCGTTGATATACTGAACTCCAGGACATTAGGCAAGCCATCCAATTTTGAAAAAGAAAGAATCCAAGAGGGTCAAACCGAAATTTTTTTCGGTGGTCTCTATTAAATTATATTTTAATTTAATTACTGAAATAAATATTATTCTCAAGACTGTGGAATTATTTTATTCGAGTTAAAATGATAAAAAAAAATTAAATAAAATTTATTTATTTATTATTGAACATTTAATAAATATTGATTTGTTATTTTTAAAATAAAAAATTTCATTATGTGAATAAATAAATTATTTATTTATTATAATGTTCAATAAATGGAATTGGAGTTCGAGCGTACCATGGTTGGTCCGGTAGTAAAATAATTATTTTCAAGACTGTAAATAATTATTTCCCATAGTTGGCACAAATTAAAATAAAGGTATTATTATTTTATAACATGGAATTTCAAATTTCGTTTGTGCACATTGGTTGTACAATGAATTATAATGCGGCATTATTCTAAATTTCATTTGTTTTATCTAATTACATTAATGTATTTAATTTTTTCTATGCATTTAAATATTGTAAATGAAATTCCATGTATATAAATAGACAAGTATGCACATTGAGCTATTAAACAAAACACACGCCTGTTGAATTTAGAATTTTTTAGTGAAACAATTTCTCTCATGAATCATCTTCTCTCCCCTCTCGAGAACGATAGATGTTCATCAAGGCCGAAGATCAACCGATCAAGAATGACTGACACAAGACACTCACTACACCGCGCCTCCACCTGAAAAATGAGTGGTGTTGATCGTAGGCCATCACAGCATGTGTGGATCACCACTAGAGGTATTCTAGATTGGATCCTTACATTCAGAACGAGATAATCTAGAAGGGTCATTCTGTATGATCAACATCATGGAAAAAGAAAAATACCCATGATCTCGGTATTGTTTTTGTCTATGAAATTAATTATATTAATTATAAATATGATGCACAAGATCCACTCTAATGGTTTCATGCCAAATTATTCTTTATCTAAATATTTGATTATATTCCATTGAGATTGGATTTCATCAATGTATTGATCCTAGAATAATCATTGATCGTGGTAAAAATTAATGTTAGTTCCCATCTCAACAGCGCTTCCACTGTGCTCAGAAAATTCAAGTGGTATTTGATCTCTTACATCATAGTTTATAATAATTGAAATATTTCATTGATGACTTACGCATTAAATAATTTAGTTGTTTCAATTCAAGCTAATCATTCTGCAAATGTGAATCTTGATATCTATTCCACCTCTTTGTTTTCTCCTTCACCTTACAAAAACACACTTTCCTTTTAATATTGATTAAAATAAAATAGCGGATCTCATAAGGAGGTGGCAAATCTTCTTGTCCATAAAACACAAAAACTCATGGGGTGTATTCGGCAATACATTCCATGTATTAAATATTTAATGAATCAGACTGGTTTTCCAATCCAATCCATGTGTTGGGGTTTCTTCTATGTCCTAAATGACTCAGTGTGTTGACTAGGAACTGGTGGCACACTGTATTTGGATTTCAAATCATGTGGCCCAATGTAAAAGTCATGTATTCCCTTCAGGATAGGGTTGGACCAAGTACCACATACACATCTGGCCTAACTGGAGACTATGTAATGAGAAAGTAAACGGCGTGTGTCCCACTAGACATGTCGTGTACTCCAAATATTTTTGAGGTACACTCACACATTGTTTCCCCGAGTGTGTATTTTTCATGGATGGTGAATAATAGTACAAGACATGTAGTTATATCTACACATCATGTAGTGATCCAAATGACACATATTTATTAAAATTTAATATGGTCTTAAACAAACACTTGAGACATACACCATTGTGTAGGCAAAATGCTAAGGAATAACACATTATAGATTTTTATATATGTGTGTTTAATTTATCATATGTGAAATGATTATTTCTACTAAGTGGGTAGTTATGAATAGGAATTCACCGGGTTGCCTCCAAGGTATAAGTTACATAAAAATATATTTTTAAATGAATTTCTTTGTTTAAAATTATGTTGGACGAGAATCTCAAAAAAATATATAAATGGGTTTAAGATGAATGGATTGATTTATTAAAGATGTTAATTAATTGAATCTAGAGTTACTTATCTTAAACAATAATGATTAATGAATTGAATGCTAGTTTTATTTTTGGGTAAATATCCTATAATTTATGGATGATCATGATCTAGACAAATACCCTTTTATATGGATAGTTTTTTTAATTGAATTAAATATGCAGGAATATGAGTCTTCTCTTCATTAATATGCAGGGCCTGCGTGCCCAAGGTTTCTTTTATGTAAATCCCCATTTTACCCTTAACTTACATCTAAGATAAAAAATGGAATATGTAATGGATGGGACTCCCAAGATTGTGGAGGTGGTTCAATCTTGTTCCAAGTCAAAACCAATCATAGGAGATAGAAAGGTGGATAGGTGGAAGCTGTAAACACGATCCCAAAATGTTCACAGTGGGTCTCCCCTAGTCCAGGGATATTTTATCACCCTCTAGATAAGCTAACCATTACAAATTATCATGATCATTCCATTTACATTATTTTTTTCTGTCATTTTCATGTTTTATGATAATGGATGTGTTTTTACGATCATAAAATTAATGAATTAAACATGAAAGTAATATGGAACTAAAATAAACCAGACTTATCTATAATTATTATCAAGATATGGTTAATCACATAAGTAAGAACTACTTAATATTAACATGTATGTGACAATAATAAATTCACACATAAGAGATAAAAATGCATCAAAAAAAATATTATTTCATACTAATCCATTCATTACATTATTAAGGGAAAAATTCAATAAAACAATGTGTTTGAAAAACCCTTTTTTGGGTACATACTTTTATACATGAAGACCCTATGAATTCCTTTGGGTTTACTTAACCATATCACATCAACATGATTAGCCCTTGATGAACATTGTTTAATATTTTAGGCAAGAGCTGTGGAAATCTAATGTCGTGATTTTAGGATTGGGGAGTCCACTCAAAAGATCAAGGAACTACGTGCCCAAAATTAGTAATGATCTGCCTACCTATATACCTTCTGAATAGCTTGACCAACCCATTTTGATGTTATGTGAAGGGATCCTTGCCAGTAGAATTTCATTGTAACTTTACATTCTATGTTCGATGGTGAGGGTCATTGGGACTTGATAAAATAGTGGGATACTTAATAAAATTTATTATTCCTCATAAAATGTAATCAAGAAAGTACTAATGGTCTTCTCTTCTAATTGTAGAATAAAAATTGACAATCTCATCAACCACACTATCCGTACGATGAATTCTGGCAAAATACAACATCCTTACCATAATTAGTATCCAGGAATGGTTTTGATGCCTTGGGGTTACCATATGCCATGAACAGAAGACTTTCATGATTGAGTCAGCATTACCTAATCCTCCTTCCAAGGAGGTTTGTGATGAGGATTTCCTGACCTATGAGAAAAATATGAATGATGCAGTAGACGTTCAATGTTTAATGTTATCATTAATGTGTAGAGATCTCATGAAGTCTCATGAAAACATGGATGCTCATAAAATTCTCGAGCACCTCCGTGGTTTTCCCCAGGAGATAGAATGAAATAAAAGGTTTGAGATCTCTAAGTCACTATTTCAGAGTAAGCATGGAGAAGGTACCCCAGATGGTCCTCATGTAGTGAAACTCATTTTCTACATTGAGCGGCATGAGTTTATAGGGTTTAAACTCCCTAAATAACTATGAAATGACCTCGTTCTCACATTACTACCTCACGAATTCTCTAACGTGGTTTTAAATTTCAATATGAACAACATTGAGAAGACTTTATCTGATATTCTTATCCTTATTATCCAAGAGGACAATGATATGATTTGTTAAAATCCTTCTATATTTTTGTTTAATATGAGGAAAGGGAAGGAAAAGTTATTTAAGCTGCAAGTTTCATCATGTCCTTCCTAGAAAAGGACGTTCAAATGGGAGGAAAAAGAACATGAGGCTGTTTGTTTTGCATGTGGCAAGAAGGGCCACTAGAAGAGGAACTGTACCCATCCTAAGAAGCAAGGGGAAGCTTCAGGTGCATTTGTTATCTAATGAAATCTATATATTTCTACAAATTTGGTATTAGATATAGATTTTGGTGCTTACATATGTATCCAAATACTAGAACAACGTAGATTTAGGAATATTTATCGAGTGGAGGTAGATATACGAGTAGCCAATAGTGTCATACATGCTGATGTAGCTATCAAGGACTACAACCGCACATTGCCAATAAGGATGATCTTTGTGTTAAAGGGATGTTTTTATGTCCCGTATGTTACCAAAATCATAATTTATGTATCCATACTACATATAGAATGATTTTTTGTAACGACCCATTCCATCCCACAATCATGATATTGTACGCATTTGACCTAGACTGCACCATTTTGTTTTCCCTGGGCTCTGCCAATCCGGAAACCCTCAAGAAAATGCCTCATGATTGGAGAGGTATACACACCAAATTATAAATGGGTGGTTCGTGCTCCTCCTACTTCGATGTGGGATTTCCATAACCCACACACTAAAAGGGCTCAACATCCTTGTCGGCCATCAGATTGACACTGGGTGCTTCTAGGGGGTGGGTTATGGAAATCCCACATCGGAGGAGGAGGAGAATGAATCAACCCTTTATAGGTGATGTGGATATCTATCCCATCATGAGGCCTTTTCCTAGGGGTTACCTGATTGGAAGAGCCTAGGGAAAACAAAATCGTGTTGGATAGGCCCAAAGAAGACAATATCATAATCGAGGGTAGGACTGGGCTGTTTCAAATGGTATAAGAGCTGGTGTCTATTTGATGTGCTATCGAGGACACTAGGCCATTCTAGGTGGTGGGTAATGGAAGTCCCACATCGAAGGGGGAGGAGCACAAAGAACCACTTTATAAGGTGGTGTGGATACCACTCCCATCATGAGGCCTTTTCTTGGGGGATTCCAGATAGGTAGATCGTAGGGAAAACAAAACTATGCGGGCTAGCCCCAAATCGGAAAATATCATAATCGTAGGCTGGACTGGGCTGTTATAATTTTTTATCATGTTGGGAAATGAATATTTCTTCTTTTTCTGAGATTGAACTTGTTTTGTTAGGGATCATTTATACAATGGTCTTTATGTGTAGGATTACACAAACCTAGTAATGGAAATCTATGACAATGATATTTCACATTACTCATACCACTCCCAACTTTGGCATCACCATCTTGGTCCTATAAACGAGAAAGTCTTGAAAATTTTACATCAATATGGACATTTATATTTTTTGAACTAAACCACATAGCTTATTCCATACATGTTTATAAGGAAATATGATCAATGCCCTATTTGGTGGGAATGTTTAAAGGGAAAAAGTGAATCATTAATTGGATCATACTAATGTGTGTGGACCATTTCCAGTTGAAGTAAGGGGTGGATACTAATACTTTATAACTTTTACTGTTTATTTTAGTAGATAATCATATATAAATTTAATGATGAATAAGTCAAATTACATTGATATATTCAATGAATACAAGAATGATGTTGAGAACCATCTTGGTAAGAAGATTAGGAAATTCCGCTCATACCATGGTAGGGAATATATTAATTAGGTCTTCATTTATTACTTACGAGAGTATGGGATCCTATCCCAACTCAATACTCCATACACATCTCAATGGTATGGTGTAAGAGAAAGGAGGAACCAAACCTTGTATTTCATGGTGAGATCAATGATGATTAATGGAAGTCTTCCATTATCGTTTTGGGGGTATGTGGTAAAAACAGCGGCACACATACAAATCCTAGTACCATCTTAATCAATAATTGGTATTCCATATGAGTTCTGTAGTAGATAAAATCCATGTTATTGAATTTACATGTGTGGGGTAGAATAGAATTTGTTAAGGCCTCATTACGTAACAAACTCGCACCTAGAGTCACAAAGTGTACACTTATAGGATACCCTAAGGAAACAAGGTGATATTACCTATACAACCCTTCAGGAAAAAAGGGTTATAGTTGGAAAACACACTATATTCCATGAGTGGTAGAAAAATTCCAAAATATTTAGTGGAAGAAATATATACATTGATGAAGTATAGTCTCAAGGTACACACGAGTTGGTATAGGAATAGATTCCACAAAGCCCTGGGGAAGAAGATTATATTCTAGAGACACAAGTACATAATAGGAGTAGAAGAGAGGTTAGATAACTGGAACAATACAATTTTCTAGTTACGGAGGATGGTGACTCATTATTAGTTGCTAATAATTTTCCTATAACCTACAAAGAAGCATTAACTGGTATAGACGATGCCCACAGGAAAGAATCCATGAATTCTTAAATATATTACATGTACCAAAACCAAGTATGTATTTTCGTAGATCCTCTAGTTGATGTAATTCCATTTGGTTTCAAATGGGAATTCAATAAGAAATTTGACACGAAAGGACATGTTAGTACCTATAAGGTACGACTAGTTACAGATGGTTTTAAACAGCGTTAATGAATTGACTTCGATGAATCCTTTTCAAGAGATTCAGTGCATAATCCCATCAGAATTATACAATCCATTGCAGCTTACCATGACTATGAGATATGATAAATTGATGTCAAAATAGAATTTCTTAACATGAAACTTCCAGAATATGTCTACATGACACGACCTGAAGAGTTTGTCACTCCATAGAATGAAACTAAGATATGCAAGTTATAGAAATACATTTATGGATTACTGTAAGCATCTAGGCTATGGAACATTTATTTTGATGAATCCATAATAGAATTTGGTTTTATAAACAATGAATGTGATCCTTGTGACTACAAATAGTTTAGTGGGAGTGAAGTTGTTTTCCTAATTGTATATATTGATGACATATTACTTATTGGAAACAAGATACCAATATAGTTTTCTGTTAAGGCATGGTTGAATCAATGATTTCCGTGATGGACATGGGTCAGGGAGCATATATTCTTTGGATCAATATCCATTGTGATAGATCCAAGAGAATGTTGGACCTATGTCAAAGGACAGATATTGATAATATTCTGAAGATATTTGGTGTGGAACAATCCAAGATGGGACTGTTGCCTACATCACATGGCATTCAACATTCCAAGAAAATGTGTCCTCAGACACATGAAAATATTTATATTATCAAGGACTCCATACACATTAGTTATTCGGTCAGTCATGTATGCCAGGTTATGTACTATCCAGAATGTTGCCTACGCATATAGTGTTGTAGGCATATATCAGAATGAACCAGTTGACCAACATTGGATGGTTTTCAAGTATTTCCTAATATATCTGAGGCATACTAAGGTGATGTTCCTGGTTTATGGAGAATATGAGAAATTATTCATCATTGGATATGTAGATTCTAGTTTCCTAACTGATCAAGATGACATGAATTCGCAAAGGGGATAGATCATCACATTGAATGGAGGTGAAGTGAGCTGGAAGAGCTCAAAGAAGAGTGTGTTCTTAGATTATAAAGAAGATATCGAGTATCTCATGGCTTCGAAGGTATATAAATAAGTAGTTGGATGCAAACCTTCGTCTAGGAGATAGATGTGATACCAAAACATAAAGATCCCATCACATTTTATTGTGACAATACTAAATCGGTGGATCTCGAAAAATATCCATAGCTACATTAGTGGATGATGAACATACATCAAAAGTATCATCTATTGATGGATTTTTTTTCAGAGAGGTGAAGTTGTATTGAGAATTATTTCCACGGAAGACAACATGGTGGACCCCTTGACTAATGCCAGGACTCTGCAAAATCATGATCATAATTTGAGGTCTAGTGGACTAAATGTCATAGGAAGTTTGTTGTAGTCCATGTTGGAGTTTGTAAGAGTTAGTGTCCTATAACTGACTATTATTACATTGATTACATGGATATTTAATTTATTATTACATACTGTTCATTTTTCTACATGACTATGATGTAATAATGTGCTAGAGTATTTTTTTCATTGATAAGCTAATCGATGTACACCGTTGTGATGAGAACATTGAAATACAATAACAATATTCTAAAAAATATATTTTTCTGGACGGATGACATACTATGATGTTACACATAGAGTGCATACCATCAGGTGTGAGTACTCTTAAGAAGATGAGACCTTCTAGCATGATGTTAGAACTTGGTAATCTATAAGATAAGAGATTATGAGAACATACCCACTAGTAGAAATTTTTTATGTTATGGTTTCATCAGATATTTCTATATGTGAGTGTATGTAATGATCCTTAGTCTTTAATATTATCATTAATACATGTCACAACTATCGCACATTGATTTACTGATGAAAATCGTCACGCAAGCAGTTGGCGGGAAGTAGGTTATATTGGGTGTGTCATGAGTGGCATGTTATTAATGTATACGTCGAGGAAGGATTTGTCCCTTACATTTATGGAATTTGATATCTCGTCCCCTTGATTGATATATAATTGTCGCATGAAATTCTGATTCCATGTTGTAATGACGAGTTTATTTCATCTGGTTAATGAATAACGTATGAAGCATAAAAATTTATGGCACAATCATGAAACATTCTTGATGAGATATTTAGAAGAAGGGATTATATTACATAATGAGTGTTCATATGAGGATTTTATTTTTGGGAAATTACATTCATTCTCATTGGTGCCTTGACCCATTGCAAGACAGTACTATTTAAATTTAGGCAAGCCCAACTAATGCCAACGACAAAAGAATCCTAGTGGGTCACACACTAAGTGTTTTTGGCAGTCTCCTTAAAATTCAATTTGATTTTAATTAATGAAATAAATATTATTCTCAAGACCATGTAATAATTTTATTCAAGTTAAAATGACCGCATAAATTAAATTAAATATATTTATTTATTTTATTTAACATTTATTAAATATTTATTTAAATGTTTGTAAATAAAATATTTAATTATGATAATAAATTATTTACTTAATTTTTCGAGTGTTCAATAAATGGAAGTGGAGTTCAAGACGACCATGGTATGTCCAGTAGTACAAAAATTGTTTGCAAAATGGTAAATAATTATTTTACTAGTTGGCAGGAATTACAATAACACTACTATTATTTTGTGGCGCGGAATTTATAATTCAATTTTGTGAAATTTGGAATAACCATGAATAATAACGTTGTATTATTATTAAATTCATGTATTTTCTCTAAGGTCATGAATTTATTTACTTTATTCTGGTAAATTAAATATTATAAATAAAATTTGATGCACATTAATATACATGTACGCCTATTGTGCTGTTAAACACAACACACACTTAGTTAATTGAGAATTTTTGAGCTAATCAATTTCTCCCTCGAATCCTCTTATTTATCCCACTATATATTTTGGAATTTTGATCCCACTAATGGAATATGGTGTGTTTTTCAACTATAAATTTTTTTTGAAGGGTTGTATAGGTAATATCACCTTGTTTCCTTAGGGTATCCTATAAACGTACACTTTGTGCCTCTAGGTGTGAGTTTGTTACTAATGAGGCCTTAACCAATTCTTTTCTACCCCACACATGTAAATGCGATAACATGGATTTTCATCCACTCCAAAACTCATATTGAATACCATTTGTTGATTTAGATGGTACTTGGAATTGTAAGTGTGCCGCTATTTGTAACGCATACCCCCAAAAGGATAATGGAAGACTTGCATGACTCATTATTGATCTCACCATGAAAAACAAGGTTTGGTTCCTCCTTTCTCTTACACCATTCCATTGAGATGTTTATGGAGTATTGAGTTGGGATAGGATCCCAAACTCTTGTATGTTATCAATGATGTCCTAATTAAGATATTCCCTACCATGGTATGAGCGGAGATTCCTAATCTTCATACCAAGCTGGTTCTCAACTTCATTCTTGTATTCATTGAACATATCTAAGTAATTTGACTTATACCTCATTGAATTGATATATCCGTATCTACTAAAATAAACGGTAAATGATATAATTTATTAGTACCCACTCCTTGATTCATCATGAAATGGACCACACACATTGGTATTAATAGCACAATAGGCGTACTTGTCTATTTATGTGCATCAAATTTCAGTTACAATATTTAATTGACTAGAAAGAATTAAATAAATTCACGATCTTAGAGAAAATCCATGAATTTAATAATATTACCACGTTATTATTCATTGTTGTTCTGAATTTCACAAAATTGAATTATAAATTCCACGTCACAAAATAATAGCAGCATTATTGTAATTTCTTCCAACTAGTAAAATAATTATTTACAATCTTGCAAATAATTGTTTTACTTCCAGTAAAACCATGGTCGACTTGAACTCAACGTCCATTTATTGAAAACTCGAATAAATAAATAAATAAATTATTATCATAAATAAAAATTTTATTTATAAACATTGAAATAAATATTTATTAAATGTTAAATAAAATAAATATATATATTTAATTTAATTTATGCGATCATTTTACCTTGAATAAAATTATTAAATGGTATTGAGAATAATATTTATTTCATTAATTAAAATCAAATTGAATTTAACCACGACAGCCAAAAACACATAGTGTGTGACCCTCTAGGAATCGGTTTTCAATGGCATTAGGTGGGATTGCCTAAATTCAAATAGTACTGTCTTGTAATGGGTCTAGGTACCAAAGAGAAAGAAAATAATGTCCCAACAATGACATCCACATACCAACACATACTGTTCAATATAATACCTTCTTCAAAATATCTCATCAATCATGTTTCATGACAGTGTCATAAACTTTTGTGCTTTATATGTCATTCATTAACTAAATGAAATAAACTCCTCGTGGCACCATTGAATTGGAATTTCACGCGACAATTATATATCAATCAAAGGGATGGGATATCAACTTCCCTAAACGGAAGGGACAAATCCTTCCTCGACTTATCCATTAATAAAATGACACTTATGACACAACCAACAAACCCTACTTCATGCCAACTGCCTGTGTGACGATTTTCATCCATAAATCAATGTGTGATAGTTGTGACATGTATTAATGATAATATTAAATAATAAGGAACAATACATACACTCTCATATAGAAATATCTGATGACCCCATAACATGAATAATTTCTACTAGTGGGTATGTTCTCATAATCTATTCTCTTAGAGATTACCATGTGCTAACATAATTATAGAATTTCTCATCTACTTAATAGTACTCAAACCAGATGGTATGCATGCAATGTATACCATCATAGTATGTCATCTAACCAAAAAACTATATTTTTTAGAATATTGTTATATCATTTAAATGTTCTCATCACAACGGGGTACATATATGGTCTTATCAATGTAAAAAATACTCTGGAACATTATTACATCATAGTCATGTAGAAAAATGAACTATATGTAACAATAAATTAAATATCCAGGTAATCAAAGTAATACTAGATGGTTATAGGACACCAACTCATAAAAAATACCACTTGGACTACAACCAACCTCTAATGACATTTAGTCCACTAGACCTCACCTGATGAGCATGTTTTTGCAGAGTAAAGGCTTTAGTCAAGGGTTCCACAACATTTTCGTCCGTGGAAATACCGCTAACTACAACTTCACCACTCTGAAGAAAAATCCATCAAGAGATGATACTTCTGACGGGTATTCTTCATCCACTGATGTGACTATGGATATTTTTTTGAGATCCACCACTACAGTATTGTCACAATAAAATGTGATGTGATCTTTATGTTTAGGTATGACATCTAGCTCATAGGCAATGATTTGCGTCCAACTACTTATTTATCTACCTTAAAAGCCATGATATACTCGGTATCTACTATATAATCTATGACCAAACTTTTCTTTAAGATCTTCCTTGTCACTTCATCTCCATTCAATGTGATGATGTATCCCCATTTCAAATTCATTTCATCATGATCAGTTATGAAACTAGAATCTACATATCATATGATTAATAGTTTCTCATCTCCTCCATAAACCAGGAACATAACCTTAGTTTGCCTCAGATACTCTAGGAAAGGCTTGAAAACCATCAAATGGTGGTCACCTGGTTCAGCCTGATATTTGCCTACCTCACTCAATGGGTAGGTGACATTCTGGCTGGTACATAACATGAAATACATGATTGACCCAATCACTAATGTGTATGGAAACCATGATAGTATCATTATTTTCACATGTGTCTGAGGACACAATTTCATTGAATTATTAATGCCATGTGATGCTGACAACAATCCCCTCATGGATTGTTCCACACCAAATATCATTAGAATATTATCAATGTTTGTACATTGACATAGGCCCAACAAGATCTTGGATCTATCATAATGGATATTGATCCAAAGAATATATGCTGCCATACCCAAGTCCAGAATGGAAATAATTGATTCAACCTTTCCTTAACAGACAACTAGACTGGTATCTTGTTTCCAATAAGTAATATGCCATCAATATATACTATTAGGAAAACAACTGCACTCCCACTATACTATTTTTAGACTCAAGGATCACACTCATTCTTGATAAAACCAAATTCTGTTATGGATTCATCAAAATGAATGTTCCATAGCTTAGATGCTTTCTTTAATCCCTAAATGTATTTCTATATCTTTCATATATTATTCGTGTTCTATGGAGTCACAAACTCTTCAGGTCGTGCCATGTAGACATATTCCGGAAGGTTCACGATAAAAAATTCTATTTTTACATCCATTTACAATATCTCATAGTCATGGTAAGCAGTAATGGCTTATAGAATTCTTATAGGAATAATCATTGAAACTCATGAAAAGGTTTCATCGTAGTCAATTAACTAATGCTGTTTAAAACCATTTGTAACTAGTCGTGCCTTATAGGTACTAACATGACATTCTGTGTCTTGTTTCTTATCGAATTCCCATTTGAAACCAACATGCATTACATCAACTGGATGATCTAATAAAATACATACTTTTTTTGGTACGTGTAATCTATTTCAGAATTCATGGATTCATTCACTTGGAAACATCTATACAAGTTATTGCTTCCTTGTAGGCCAGAGGGAAATTATTGAAAACTAATAATGAGTCACCATACTCGGTAACTAGAAAACTGTTCCATTCCAGTTATCTAACCTCTCTTGTACTCTTATGAAGTACTTGTGTATCTGGAATATAATCTTCTTCACCAGGGATTTGTGGAGTCTATTCCTATACCGACTCTTGTGTACCTTGAGCCTCTACTTCATAAAATTATATATGTCTCCCACTATATATTTTGGAATTGTTATCCCACTCAAGGAATATAGTGTGTTTTTCAACTATAAACCATTTTTCCTGAAGGGTTGTATAAGTAATATCACCTTGTTTCATTAGGGTATCCTATAAACATACACTTTTTCCCTCTAGGTTCATGTTTGTTACCTAATGAGGCCTTAACCAATTATTTTATACCCCACACATTTAAATTTGATAACATGGATTTTCTTCCACTCCAGAACTCGTATAGAATACCATTTATCGATTTAGATGGAACGTGGATTAGTAACTGTGCATCTGTTTGTAACGTATAACCCCAAAAGGATAATGGAAGACTTGCATGAATCATCATTGATCTCACCATGAAAAACAAGGTTTGGTTCCTACTTTATCTTACTCCATTCCATTGAGCATTGTATGGAGTATAGAGTTGGCATAGGATCCCAAACTCTCCTATGTAATCAATGAATTCCTAATTAAGATATTCCCTACCATGGTTTGAGTGGAGTTTATTAATCTTTATATCTAGATGGTTCTCAACTTAATTATTGTATTCATTGAACATATCAAAGTAATTTTACATATACTTCATTAAATTGATATATCCATATATTTAAAAATAAACTACAAATGTTATAAAGTATTAGTACCCACCCCTATCTTCAACTGGAAGTGGTCCACACACATTTGTATGAACCAATTAAATAATCTCTTTTTCCCTTTAATCATTCCCAACAAATGGGGATTTGATCATATTTCCTTGTAAACATGCATGAAATACAATATTTGGTTTAGTTAAAAATAATATAAATCTCCATCTTGATTTAACGTTGTCCGGATTTTCTTGTTTATAGGACATAGACAATAATGCCAAAATTGGGTGTGGTATGAGTGATGTAAAATATCATTTTCATCAACTTCCATTACTAGGTTTGTGTAATCCAACACATACAGACCGTTGTATAAATGTTCCCTACCAAAACAAGTTCTATATTTGTAACATAAGAAATATTCATTTCCAAACATGAAATCAAATTTTAATGGCCATGTCCAGCCTACGATTATCATATTGTCTGATTTGGGACTAGCCCACACAGTTTTGTTTTCCCCAGGAACTACCCATCATGAAACCCCCAGGAAAAGGCCTCATAATTGGAGAGGTATCCACACCACCTTATAAAGGGGTTCTCCGTGCTCCTCCTCCTTCGATGTGGGACTTCTATAACCCACCCCCTAGAATGTCCTAGTGTCCTTGATTTCACATCAAATAGACATCGGCTCTATTACAATTTGGAATGGCCCAGTTCTTCCCAAGATTATGATAGTGTCCGCTTTGGGCCTAGCCCACATGGTTTTGTTTTCCCTAGGAACATCCAATCAGGTATCCCCCAGGAAAAGGCCTCATGATGGGATAGATACCCACACCACCTTATAAAGGAGTGATTCGTGCTCCTCCTCCTTCGATGTGGGACTTCAATAACCCACCACTAGAAGCGCCCAATGTCCATTTGATGTGCTGGAAAGGACGTTGAGCACTTCTAGGGGGTGGGTTATGGCAATCCCACATCGAAGTAGGAGGATCACGAAGGACCCATTTATAATTTGGTGTGTATACCTCTCTAATCATGAGGCCTTTTCCTGAGGGATTCATGATCGGCAGAGCCCATGGAAAACAGAACCGTGCGGGCAAGGCCCAAGCTGTACAATATCATGATCGTGGGATGGACTGGGCCATTACAAAAATCCATCTATATATAGTCTTGATACATAAATTATTATTTTGGTTACATAAGGGACATAAAAACAACCCTTTTACACAAATATCATCCTTATTGTCAATATGTGGTGGTAGTCCCTGATAGCTACATCAGCAAGTATGTCTCTGTTGGCTGCTCATAGATCTACCTACCCTCGATTAATATTCCTAAATCTACATTGTTCTAGTATTTGGATACATATATAAGCACCATAATCTAAATCCAATACCAAAATTGTAGAAATAGATAGATTTCATTAGATCGCAAATTCACTTAAAGCATCCCCTTACTTCTTAGTAAGGGTGTAATTCTTCTTCTAGGGGCCCTTTTTGACACATACAAAACAAAAAACCTCCTATTCTTTTTCCTCCCATTTGATCTTCCTTTTCTAGGATGTACATGATGAAACATGCGGCTTAAATATCTTCAAATTCCCTTTCCTCTTATTCAACAAAAATATAGAACGATTTTCACACATCATATCTTTGTCCACTTGGTGAATGAGGATAATAAGATCAGATAAAGACTTATCAATGTTGTTCATATTGAAATTGATAACCATGTTAGAGAAATACTGAGGGAGTAATGTTAGAAATAGATTTGTTCCTAGTTCATTTGGGAGTTTAAATAATAGAAACTCTTGCTGCTCTATGTAGAAAATGAGTTTGACTACATGAGACTGAAATGCGGTACCTTCTCTATGCTTACTCTGAAATAGTTCCATAGAGATCTCATACCTTTTATGTCATTCCCTCTCCTGGTGAAGACCACAGAGGTGCTCAATAATTCTATAAGCATCCATGTTTTCATGAGACTTCATTATATCCCTACTCATTAATGATAACATTAAACATCAAAAGTCAACTGCATCATTCATATCTTTCTCATAGATCAGGAACTCCTCATCACTAACCTCCTTAGAAGGCGGGTCAGGTAATGCTAACTCAATCATGAAAGTCTTCCGTTCAAGGAATAGGTGTAACGCCCTGACCCCAATTACCTAGAGTCAGTGAATTATTACATAACATTGGCATGATCATAAGAAATATCAAATCTCGAATACCTGATTGGTTTAGTATCCTTGGAAACAATAGATATATTCAAAAAGTTTTAAATTACATCATAAAGTGAAAAAACTACTACAACAACATATTGTCTCCATAGTCCACACTATTATACCCTCATAATATACCTTCAGGTCATTCATAATTTACATCTTCACATCCTGGGAAAAATAAAACATAGAAAAGGGGTGAGCTCAAATGCCCAGTAAGGATAACAATATAGCGGAAACATTCATAAATAAGAATAAACATTTAAGGCAGTGTATAACTAAAACAAAAGCCTTTTAAACTTGAACATAAACATGGTATGGAAAAAATAAAATGAAATAATTCCATTTACTTATTCACATGGATATTCAACTAATCGAATAATCGCATGAAATATCAATAACCACGTTCATAATGATGGAATGCATAATGCCAGACTATCATAACCACATAGCCAAGGCCTCATGCCAAGACTAAAAATATGACTTTTCCAAGGCCTTGTTCCAAGACACTAGACTGTATCATGAGACCTATCGATTAATCGAGGAGCTATAGCGGGCACCACCCGTCACATATTAAGTCCAATGCATTCCCATATGAAAAGGATTAAACATAACATAAACATTCATATTAAAACTAGCATAAAAAATGTCAATACTTTAACCATAAACCATGAAGGGTATAAAAATAACATATCCATAGTCAAAAATATCACAAAACCTTCAATACAATATTGAAGTTTTGTTTCATAATAAATCAGCTTCAAAAAAATCTTAACATCCATCAAAGGATGTTGACATAGATGAAATCAAAACTATTTTTAGAGAAATATCTATTTTTATTTTGAAATAATATAATAGTCATATAAAATATTACATTTTCTTTGAAAATATTCTTATAATATTTTAAGGGTATCTTCGGTGATTTTATAATGGCATAAAATAGCCGCACCCACCGTATAAGTTAAAAAAACATTCTTACCTTAATTCTGTCAAAAAGGTTAAAAAGAACCTTGTTTGGAAAATGACCGAAAGATTCCTTTATAAACCTCTTATAAAAAGTCAATCAAGGGTATAAATGACTTTAACCAATATTCTAGTATGTATTAAAAATGTTTTGAACTTCATTTTTTAGAAACATGGACATGGTTGATAGAAATAACCCCAGTAAATACTTACGAATAAGCAATCTCGGATAAAACCGGGATTTGAAAAATTATCTCTTACCATATAATTTTCCTTGATTGGGGGTAGGTTTTCCTCCTGTATATTGTTTAAATAATTGTTATTAAATTATAAATGAATCATATACATCAATATGATATCATATATGATCTTTTAACATTGATTTGTTAATAATATCTTAGTATTATCGTTGTTTCAGGTGTTAACTTACTAGTGTTCTTTTATATGTTTTTGTACAAAAGCCATGTATGTCATGGATATTTTTATATTATTCATATCCAGAATTATATCAAGTCCTTAGATACTATTATTAATAATCAAATGATAATTAGTCTTGAATGGATACGATGGAGAATGAATCTCTTCGCGTTCGTGGAGACGATAGTCCGTATGTACGCACGAGCGAAAATATCATTCTTTGATATTAAAATAATATATAATTGGATGTTATATCATATATACAGAATAATTATCATGTTATATTTTTTATTTAAATGAATTACACATCATTATTATATCCATCCAAAGAATAATTTATTGAATAACAATTACACCATGACGTGGAGACAGTAAGCCGTACGTACACACATATGGTGACATGTTATTCAAAGGATGGATAGAATACTGAATATGATTGTACCATATTTATAATATAATCACAATATATATAAGATAATGGAGTTGTTATATTATAATGGTCATAACAAAAAAGGAAGAAGTGGAAGAAGAAAGGAACATGGAAAAGGGTGGTGAAATCATTACCTCTTCTTCAGGTTCTTCCTTTTGATTTGACAAAAGGCCTACTTAAGATGTATTTCTGACTAAAGGAAGGCCTCTAGGATGATTTGAGGGATGTTGAGAGAGTATTTGGGCAGATTTTGGCCGAACAAAAAGTCTTTGAATGTGTCAGTTAATGAGAAGGGAGAGTTCCCTTTTATAAGAGGGGTGAGGGGCACCTTTGGAAAAGCTAGAAATATTATTTTATAATAAATTCATATTCGGTTTAAAAGGGATGAAAAGTGGATTATTTAAATGGTAATGTGGGGATAGGTCGAAAACCACTCAACCAATAGAATTTAGAATGGTTTGGGTTATTATACTAACCTTTTCATTAAGTATTAACTCTTAGTTTATTAGTTTCACTTTCACAATGTCTCTTAGTATTTTTATATTATATGGTTAATAAACATAATATATACATACAAGATACCCCCAAGTGGTCGATTAATGATACAACTATCATGATATAAGTCTCTTTTCTGAACCTTATATATTTAGTAATTTAATATCAATTAATAATATACTATTTTTTTTAAAAACTCTTTTATGTCAATTTTGAAACTATTCAATAATTGATTGTTGTGAAACTCATAATAGAATTATTACTTCAAACAAAGAAAATTAAATTAATACTAAGATGTCATATTAACCTAGAAAGGGTGTTCTTACGATATAACAACTATCAAAATATTGATACTTGTTTAGGTTTGGTATAATTTTGAAATTATTTCTAATGACCAACATTGTATAAAATGGTAAAAATATATTCTAAATATACTTTAAAACCAGTCAAATTCATAATTTATCACTATTAATTATTTTGATTAAAAAAATTGTTTTTAATTAAAATTTAGTAATTTTCATTGTTCATCAAAATATTAAAGTTATCCGAAAATTACCAAAATATAACCTTAGGCTAAATTCAATACTCCAAATCCAAAAATGAATTCAATTTTGAGAGATAAAATTTATAAATTTCAAAAAGTATGTATTACTATTTATAACTGCTAGTTTGATCGGTTGTGGTGTGTGTTAGAACTTGATGTTGCGTACAACACACAGTATTGCATTATTCAATGAGAAGTGTACCGTAGATGCTTGGGGTGTTACATTCTCCCCTCCTTCAAATAATATCGTCCTCAAAATTTCTAGAATACTACTGCATGAAAATACTCAGGTGGTTCTTCATCATAAGTTCCTCGGGTTCCCACGTTTCCTCTTCCATATTATGGTTTCTCCACAAAACATTTACCAGACGCGTCGTCCGGTTTCTCAGTACTTGTTCTCTCGAATAAAAAATCTTGACATGTTCATCGCAATAAGACATATCGGGTTCTAGTTCCAATTCCTCATAGGTGAGTACACGCGTTAGAGCATGCATGTATTTCCTCAATAGAGATACGTGGAACACATCGTGATCTTTGTAGAGACTTGGAGACACTGCCAATCGGTAAGCTACAGAACCAATTCGTTCTAGAATTTCGAAAGGTCCGATGTACCTGAAACTCAATTTACCTTTCTTACCAAAACGTATAACTCCCTTCCATGGAGATACCTTCAGGAAAACATGATTACCGACATGAAATTCCAAATCCTTCCTTTAATTATAGGTGTAGCTCTTCCGCATACTTTGAACTTCTTTGATGTGATTTTGGATTACCTTCACCTTTTCCATCATTTCCTCCACCAGTTCTGGGCCTACAAGTTTTCTTTGACCAACCTCATCCCAACAGGTTGGTTTACGACATCTCTTTCCATATATCGATTCATATGGTTCCATCTGAAAACTCGAATGGAAGCTATTGTTATAGGAAAATTCTAACAGAGGTAAATATTGATCCCACATACCCTGAAATTCAAGTGTGCAGGATCTCAACATGTCTTCTAAGGTTTGAATAGTTCATTCTATTTGTCCATCCGTCTGAGGGTGGTAGGCTATTCTCAAATTAAGTTCAGTATACAGAAATTTTTGAAGTCTTTTACAGAATCTAGAAGTAAAACGGGGATCACGATCAGAAACAATAGATAGGGTTACTTCATGAAGTCTCACAACTTCATCAATATATAGTCTTTCTAGACGTTCCAGTGGTAGATCATCTCTTATATCCAGAAAATGTGTTGACTTGGTATGACTATCAATAATAACCCATATTTCATCATTCCTTCTAGGAGTCTTTGGTATCCCCAGAACAATGTACATCGTAATATTGTCTCATTTCCACTCTGGTATGGGAAGAGGTTGTATGACTCTTCCAAGATGTTGCCTTCCAGCTTTCACTTGTTGAAAAACCATACATCTTGACACAAAATCATCAATCTCCATCTTCATGTTGTCCCACAAAAAATGTTCCTTCAAATTTCTATACATTTTGGTGCTCCCAGTGTGTATAGAGAAATTGGAACTATGAGCATCATCCAAAAATTATCTTTTTAGATCAGGTATATTGGGAACACAAAGTATCTTCCTGAATATCAAAATTCCATCTTCATACACAACATCTCTCAATCTCCCATCATTCACAGCTTTAATATTCTTTTGAAATTATTCATCATCGTTCTGAGAACTTTTAATCCTTTCTAGTAAAGAGGGATTGGCAACCATTTGAAAAAGTATTGATGTTTCACCTTCCTTGGTTATTCCCATGTCTATCTTTTCCAGATCCATGAAAATTGGATCCTTTTCAATTCTCATATTGTTCAAAACTCCATGATATTTTCTGCTCAAAGCATCTGCCACCTTGTTTGCTTTCCCCGGGTGGTAGTGTATCGTACAATCATAATCCATGAGTAAATCAAGCCATCACCATTGCCTCATGTTGAGTTCTTTTTGTGAGAAAATATACTTCAATCTCTTGTGATCTATATAAATCTCACATTTTTACCATAGAGGTAGTGTCACCATATCTTCATAGCAAAGATCATATCTGATAACTCGAGATCATGTGTATGATAGTTTTGCTCATGAATTTTCAACTATCATGATGCATATGCAATAACCCTATCATTCTGCATAAGGACACAACCAAGTCCTTTCATCGATGCATCACTATAAATAACAAACCCATCATTCCCCGATGGTAGAGTCAATATAGGAGCATTGAATAATATTATCTTTAGTTCTTTGAAACATTTTTCACGCTATTTTTTCCAAACAAATTTAACCGCTTTACATGTGAGCTTTGTTAATGGGATAGCCAATCAGGAAAAATTCTGGATGAAACGTTGATAATAACCTGCCAACCAATAAAACTGCATACCTCAGTTATACTCATAGGTGCTGGCCATTCATGGATTAACTTGGTCTTAGAAGGATCAAAAAATATTCTATCTTTAGAGACAATATGGCAAAGAAAAGAAATATCTTGAAGCCAGAATTCATACTTGCTAAACTTCATGTATAATTCATGTCTTCTCAGAGTCTTCAAGATAATGCAAAAGTGATTTTCATGATCTTCGTAGATTTTTGAGTATACCAAGATATCATCAATAAATAACACTATAAATTCATCGAGATAGTCATTGAAAACTCTATTCATCAGATCCATGAATACAGAGGGTGCATTAGTCAATCTAAAAGGCATTAAAGTAAACTCATAATTCCCGTACCTGGTTTGAAAAGATGTCTTTGGAATGTCTTCCTTCTTTGCACACATCTGATGGTATCCAGATCGAAGGTCAATCTTTGAAAAGTATTGAGCTACATCCAGTTGGTCAAATAAATAATCAATGCAAGGTCGTTGAAACTTTTTATTTATTGTTATAGCATTGATCTCCCTATAGTCGATACATATCCTCATAGATCCATATTTCTTTTTACCAAAAAGAACAGGGGCTCCGTATGGAGAATCACTAGGCCAAATAAATCCCTTATTACTCAATTCCTCTAGTTGTTTCTTTAGTTCAACTAATTCTACGATGTCCATTCTGTAAGGGGTCTTCGATATAGGCCTTGATCCAGGAATTAATTCAATGGAAAACTCAACTTCTCATTCTAGAGGATGTCCAGGTAAATCATCTGGAAATACATCTACATATTCTTTCACAACAGGTACATCCTCTATTTGAACATTCCTTTCTCACCCACAGTCATTTCATTCGCTTCCTCCCCAATAATGTAATTTTGTTGAGCTACTGGTGGTGGATCAAGATAAGAATTTGGTGGTGATGATTCTTCTCTAATGATAAGGTGTTCCTTATCATCATATCAAAAATCGTAACCTCCTTCTTCTTACAATAAATCATCACATCATAGTCAGAAATCATATCCATACCTAGGATTATATCAAACTCAATAATAGGTATGACGATGACAACATCAGATAAAGAACATTTATGTGCTCTAATGGAGACTGATTCACAAAACATTGTTGCAATGATACTTCCATTAGGAGTTTTAACGGACAACTCCATTGTTAAATAAAATTGGAAATAACTAATTTTCTTTGCAAACTGGGATGATATGAAATAATGCGATGATCTAGAATCAAATAATGCATTTGCTAAACTTGAGGAAGTTATTAAATTACCTTCCACCATGTCTTTTGGATCTTCTACCTCAGTAGTAGTGATATAAAAAGCTTGGCATTGATACCTTGGCCTTTTCTGAGGTATGTTCCCCTAATGATTAGGAAATTCATTTGCATAATGTCCCATCTCCCTGCAATTGTAGCATTGAACATTGGTAGCTTCCTTCTTCCCTTTGCAATCACGAGCTTGGTGGCCTTTTTCACCACACATGTAACAGACACCCATTTCCATCAAGAAAGTACTTGGGTGTTTCTTTCCACATTTACCACAAGATAGATATTCAACCATTCCCTTCTTCCCCTTATTTCCATTCCCAGATTGATCAGTAGATCTCTTCTTCTCTTTCTTTGCATTAAAGTGATAATAATTTGAGAAATATTTCTCTATCTTGATAGCACATGAGACAATGTCTTTGTACGACGAGAAGGATTGTGAGACTACTGCTCGATGGAGAAATGGTTTTACCTCATCAAAGAAACGATCAATTATACTTCTTGGGTTACATATATAATCTCCAGCATACCTTGCTAACCTGGTAAAGTTAGCCTCATACTTTGTGACATTCTCATCCTCCTTTTTCCTCAGACTCAGAAATTGCCTTTCCATATTTGTTCGATGGTCACGAGGAAAATATTTTTCTAAATACAGATCTTTGAACTCCCTCCATTATATATTTGATATTCCATCATCTTCTTTAATGTTTTGAATCAATGACCACCATTGATCTGCATCTCCAGTGAGGCGTTAATCTGCCATGATTTCTTTTTCCCTTTAACTACTCCCCAAAGCCTGAAATATTTTCTCTAGGGAATTTATCCATTGCTCAGCTACTAAGCGATTTATACTCCCATTGAACATTGGTGGATGTTGCCTCATGAATTGATCTAACATTGATCTTCCACGCTGCGGATCAGGGTGCTCCATACGGGTAATGTTATTATTCATAATCTGATTGAGTTGTCCTAGAATGGTGATTAGGTTATCAGCACCAGTTGCATCACCAACTAGACTATAATTATCTTGAACAGGAGCACAATCCCTAAATAAAGTGCATCCATTGATACGGTTTCCATTTTTTCCACTAGGCACCATTTCTAAACAATGGCATAAATAGATCGGTTTATGAATCAAAATACAGAATTCCATACTTATAAAACACTTAACATAAATTGATCCGCGAATGTTTTAGTTGCGGGTTGGAAGTTTCCCTCTGATTATGGAAAGAATGTAGGGGTTTTATTTATTTATTTCATTCGTGAATACTATCTTGTCGTTCTTCATGAAAATACGAAAAATTGTTAATGACTAACGAGAGGGGTCCGGACCGCACAAACTCGGCCAACCCACCTCCATTATTGATGTTGTATCTTTTGTGATTCGGAAGAAATGGTGTGGTTTCGTCGCACCATGCCGAAATCACACGGTAAATATTATGCGACGCCGTCGTGCCATGCCGAGGAGTTGAACGAGGACACGAAGCCGTCACACCGCGTCGAATAAAACCGTAGACACCGCGGCCGGAGCGGGGCCACGGTGGAAGGGCGCGGTGCCGTCGCATCGCGCCGGAGAACCACGAAGGCAACGCGTTTTGTTTTGGCGTGCGGATTGACGGGCGACGACGAAGCAGGCTGTTTGGGCATTTGAATCTCTTCGCAGTGAAGATGGGGTCCCGGGGGAACCATAGGCGACGACGGCAGGAAGAACGGACCACCGGAGCGCGTCCGGTGGTCCGCGGAAGGCGGCGGCGGCGCGCCGCTGGAAAAGGGGCGGCCGACGGACCGCCGGCCTCAATCAGCGGCGAAGGGCGGGGGATCCGCGCACCCCGCCCGCGTGTCGGCTTGGCCACGCTGGACGAGCCGCGACCGACCGGTCGGGCCGGACTGAACCGGACCACACCGGACGGGGCCAGGCCGGGCCGGGCCCAGCCGGGTCAGACCCGGGTCGGGTCGGCCCAGGGGGGGTCGGCCCGGGTCGGCCCGGGCCTAGACCCCCATTTTCGGGCCACGTTCGGTCAAATGTCCTTAAATTGAGCTACATGCCTCCAAACAACCCGCCGTCAGCGGAAACACGATCCTTGGATCAAGACGGGCGTTTCGGTATATCGCACTCAAGGTTTTGGATTACTTTGGATTCAGCTGGGTTGGTTCAGATACGAAACCAACCGGGCCCTCAGAGCGGAAACACACATATCTTGAGCTACGAACATCTGATTGACATGACTTCAGCTTTGTTGAATTCCTCTAAGGTAGACGGACCTTTTGGATTACTCAGCTCGAGGTTTGGATGTTGTCAGAGTGCGGTCGGGTTGGTTCGCTCACGAAACCAACCGGGCCCCTGTAATGAGAAAGCCAATAACTCACAGACCGGGCGTCCGATTGACGCGCCTGGGACGAAAAGGCTAGTAACTCACTGACCGGGTGTCCGATTGACGCGCCGTCTATTGTGTTGAGACCGCTATGACGAGGAGATCCTTTGAGATAATTCTTCGTGGGACTTTAAAATACATGGAGTATCGACCAGTAGCTCGTGGAGCCGATCCTCCTAGAGATGAGCGTACGGAGTACGGAGACCGTGTAGCCGGCTGAGACCTGACGACTGCTTGACCGATCGGCTCGGTGTGTTACGGATAGCCCAGTGGGGAGTTCTTGGTTGCAGCGACAGACCCACGACAGAGGTGTGCTTGGTTGTAGCGGCACATGGGAGCACTTGGTTATAGCGGCAGACCCACAACAGAGGTTCACTTGGTTGTAGCGGCACATGGGAGTGAATGATTGTAGCGGAAGAACCACGACAGGGGTGCGCTTGGTTGTATCGGCACATGGGAGCGCATGGTTGTAGCGGCAGACCCACGACAGAGGTGTGCATGGTTGTAGCGGCACATGGGAGCGCTTGGATGTAGCGGCAGACCAAGGACAGAGGTGCGTTTGGTTGTAGCGACCCATGGGAGCTCTTAGTTGTAGCGGCAGACCCACGACGAAAGAGCGCATGGTTGTAGCATCTGGCCCGCAGTAATCGATAGGTGGAGTTCTACAGCAGTCTTAGGTTAGTGAGAAGTACCTCCGAGTCATGACAGGACCACTGTACACTCTAGAGACGGAGCTCTTCAGCAGTTACGGTTTCGATAATGAAAATCCTTGTTTGAGCTGAGACTTTTGACCTTTTTGTTTACCACATGATTGAGATGGGTCACTTGATAACATAGGTATATGTATGGGAATATACCTGGGTAGTGGTTATCCATTGATTTCACAATCCTTCTGTTTCCTCATGATTGAGATGGGTTACTTGATAATTGAGGTATATGTATGGGCGTATATCTAAGTAGAGGTTAACTTTTTAGATCTTCTCATGGTTATCCTTGTGGGTTTAGTGAGACCTTGAGGGTATCGGGGTCCCTACTGAGTATCGTTATACTCACCCCTGCACGGGCTATGCCCGCACCTCGTTGTGTTGGTTGCTAACGATGGGCAGTGCTGACGGAGGCCAAGTGTTCAAGGACTGGTCGATACCCGGAGGAGGACTACTCAACGAGTCAGTACCCGGAGGCGGACTACACGACGAGTCAGTACCTGGAGGTGGACTACACGATGAGACGACACACAGAGGAGGTTGACGGACGAGAGCGTGGAGGAGGCTATCTATACCTACCCTTCAGGTAGGATCCGTGGTGGATGACCAGGAGCTGCGCTATCTGTACCTACCCTTCAGGCAGGATCCGAGGAGGATGTCCCAGGAGCTGCTTCTTTCTTGCAACTATTTTTCTTTTTGTTGTTGTACATTGTTCAGTTTTAGTTGTACTTTTTTTTGGGTATGTATTCTGGCCCATTTACTTTTCAGCTTTCCTTTTGTACTTTGTGTTTTGCTTCCGCTTGTAAACTGTGGTGCTTTTTTTCTTTTATAAAGGCAATGCCTTCCCAAATATAGGGATTTTACGCCTTTGGTGCTAGTCGCCAGCCCCTGGCCAATGGAAGGTGGGCCTGGGGTAGTCACGACATTGGCCCCGAGGACGGGTCGTGACAAATTGGTATCAGAGCAGTTCGATTATACCGCAGAACTTATAACTCTAATGTTTCTTTCTGTGAAGCAATAGTTTTAAGAGTCCTGAGTGTGGTTTTCAGTTCAGGGAGTCCAGTGTTGGTGCGGGCGGCCGACGTATCCATACACTAGGACCCTGACAACTGATTTCCGACTTTGTGCACAAAAACACTGATTGCGTGCGTGTTTTCAAGAAGTGTTTTTTAAATGTCATCTCAAACCCGGTCAGATCAACAGGTTTAATCTTTTGACCATGTCACGTTGTTTCTTTTAGGATTCCTTTTCACAGACGACAAGCTAGAGCCTAGAGGGATGTGCGTGCTGATAGCCTGTTGAGTGACGACGCTTCGGTACAGGGCCCTCTTGTAGTTGAGGCACCGGCGGAGGCACCAGTGTTACTAGCATACGTTGGGCCACCGATGCCACCATCCCCAGCAGTAGGCGATGCACGCTACTTGAATGCGCTGCACGAGTTCCAGTGCCAGATGCCACCCAGGTTCCAGGGAGAGACGGACCCGCATGCGGCTGAGGAGTGGATGGAGGCTGTGGTGAGGGTCTTCAGGCTAGTGGGGATGCCGACAGACTTCATGGTGATCTTTGCTACCAGCCTCCTTCAGGAAGCAGCAGGAAGGTGGTGGAGCCACTTGTTCCAGTTTTTCGACGGGATGACCTTCTCAAGGGAAGACTTCGATACCTTCTTCAGGGTGGAGTTTGTGCCAGTAGCTCTACACCCTGAGCATGTACAAGAGCTTCTGCCTTTGCCATAGGGTTTTCGATCAGTTGCGGCAGAGTCTTCTATACCCGGCAGTAGACATATGACGCAGGGGACCAAGAGGACCAGACCTACAGGTGGTCGACCGCGTGACTCAGGGTCGGTAGTGCGAGGCACCAAGGGAAGTGATAGAGCCAGACCTGCCATGGTGTGTTACTCCTGTGGCGTAATTAGTCACATAGCACGTGACTATCTGACCCGCCATGCCGATGACCAGCAGTTAAATGAAGAACCTCCGACGAAGAGGTAGAGGTTCGATCAGGGCATACTGCAAGGAGCAGGTGGCCATGACAGAGGAGCTGGTCGTGCAGCTGGAGGTGGACGATGCTTCGGGATGTTGCCACCACCACCACCAGGAGGCCCACACCGACCGCAGGGGACATGAGGACATGGGAGAGCTCAGCATCAGGAAGCTGAGGCCTATGGTCTTGGAGCTCTAGAAGCAGATGGACAGGAGCGAGACTAGCATCCGACCCGGAGGCTATTGATCCTGTTGCTTCTGGTTTTGTTGATGTTTTTCTGTAGTTTCTTTGTGTCATGTACTATGATCTGCAATAATAAAAAGACAATTATATTTGTTTGCTTTCCTGTCCTTTTGTTTGGTTGATACTGAGTGGTCCCGATTAAGACTGTTGACTTGACCGTCACTTTCGAGTTTTCTACAGAAGGAGACCTAGTGACCACACACTGATGCCGACAGTGTGACTCGACCCTTGGAGGCGAGAGTGACAGTTGGATATCTTGGTAGTTACGTCGAGGCCTTAGGATGTCATCCATGGAATGAATACATCATTCATGTCAGGATTGACTGTATTAGGCAACGAATGTGGTTCATCCAGGCGATGAGACCTGATTTCTCTTATCGGAAAAGACGAAATCACATTAGATCTTGTGAGACTAGAGAAGGTCCAGGTCATCCAAGAGCGGTTGAGGACGGAAAAGGGCCGACAGAAACCTTATGCAGACAGGACTTGGAGGCCTCTAGAGTTCGAGGATGACCATCACGTCCTTATACAAGTCTCACCTCGATGAGGTTTACAGAGATGTGTCCAGGGAGGCAAGTTATCTCTGAGGTTCAATGGACCTTTCTAGGTCCTCACTTGGGTAGGTGAGGTGGTTTACCGCTTGACCCATCCACTTCAGTTGCACTAGGTACACGACGTTTTCCACGTATCCCAACTGAGGAGATACGTGCTCGACCCTCCGCATATCATCGACCATGGGGAGCAGGACAGTGGTGATGAGGTGACTTATATGGAGGTTACGGTGGGGATCGAGGATCGATAGGAGCGGATCCTAGGAGGACGGTCGATTCCTCTTGTGATATTTTTTGGCAGCACGGGAACCTACAGGTGAGCACATGGGAGCAGAAGGCTCAGATGCATGCTCAGTACCGCCTTTTTTCCCTAAGTTTTTGGTGATGCTTTACGGGGACGTAAAGCCCTATGGGGGGAGTAATTTAAAGACTCGTAAATTCCAAGTAATTTTTTTCTTAATTTTCTTTGGAATTTTACAAGAACGCAGTTTCTGACGACGCCTGATTCCGAGGCCCGATGTGCCCGGAATCAATTTCCGATGATTGGCTCGGGTACATTCAGTGAACGGATGAGTGAGTTTTTCTAACCATTGAACCGGTGCTCGGAATCGAATTATGAGGGCACTGATGGAATCGCAGCGCCGGTAATTGCATAGAAACCTCTTCCAGAGTTGCGTTTTCTTGGGTGTGGTTTTTAATTTTTGGGCTTAATGTTAAGATATAAAATAAATTGTGCGACAAACTTTATTTTATTTCACTTAAGCCGCTTGGAAGCCACTAGAAGCCACATAAAGAAGCTTAAGCTGAGTTGTTGCGGATAGGGTGATATCCAAAAATATCCTACCCTCTTGGTAGGATATTTGTGAGGTGGGACCCGCACGAGCCCCACCGTTTCTTTTCCGCTAAGTAACGCACCCGCAAAAACCCGTCATTATGAAAGTCAACTGACACGTTTTCTTATTTTATTATCGCACCAATTAATTGGGCGGTTTTTTTCATTGAATTAATTCTGTGAATTAATGGGTCATTATTTATCTCTTTATTCGTTTCTTAACCGGTTTGAAATCCGTTGGTGTAGTAAAAAAATAAGGCCAACACACCCTCTTTTTATTTGTAATGTTGTGTTAAACCTTGAAGAACGTCTGAGAATTCTTCATCCTCCTTCGTGAAGAACGCGAAGATCGTGAAGAACGCGAAGAATGTGAAGAACACGAAGAACGCTCCGACCTCCGACGAAGAACGCCAAACCCCCGGAGATCGACGACGTGACGCCAACGACTCTCCTTCCGCGAAATTTCTTCCGCGATGAACCCTCACTCGACGACATCGAAAAAGTAGGGGATTGTCATGTTGAGGGTAATTTTATTCCCTTTAATTCATTCTTTCTTTTGGGTTTGTATTCTGGCCCATTTACATTTCAGTACTTCTCTTGTACGTAGTGTTTACTTTTTTCCGCTTGCTTACTCTATGGTGCTTGTTTTCTTTTATAAAGGCAATGCCTTCCCAGTTATCGGGATTTACGCATTTGGTGCTAGTCGCCAGCCCCTGGCCTATGGAAGGCGGGCTTGGGGTGGTCACGGAACGGGCCCCGAGGATGGGTCGTGACAAAGGTGGTGTCCTTCTATACTATTGGTGAGGGGCAGATTATTAATTTTTCATAGTTTTAAATTATAATATATAAATATGAATCATTTTACATCTAAATAGAAATTAATTCATAGCTAATGTGGGATATTTTGTGATACCGTAATATAATATATTTTATAAATATTTTTTATATAATTTTAATCCTTATTTTTTGATTAACCATTTGATTACTTTTTTATGTTAAACTACAGTAATAACATTTTCAATATTAAAAGGTTATTTTTTACTCATATGGTGTAAATTAAACAATAAATTGTCAATATATGATATTATCAACCATAATTTATGTATTTTAACCAAATTTAGTTTTCTTATAATATTTAACTAATTTAATAGTGTATTAATTTAATAAAATATCATCAGTGTCAACTTGGAAACTATTCATTCCATTGGCCATACGAAAATCAATCTAGAATGATAACATCCATAAAATTAATTTAATACACTCCCAATACCGCGTATTATCCTATAAAATATATAGTCATCATTAATTAATTCATATTATATTTATTTAAATGTTTATAATATCATATAATAGATCGTTTCATTAATTGTATGAATGTTGTAGCATCATTGTGTAATTAATTATTATAATTTTTCCATCACTAAATATTTAAAATAAAATTCCCTGATATATTTAAACAATTTAAATTTAAAAATAATATACATATTCAATCATTTCGTATATTTAACTACATATTAAAAAATATTATACATACTAAAAGTGAGAATGTGAAAATTTGTCACTCTCTATGATCATAATAATAATCAAGTCATATTCAAGAATAAGTATCCATTAATTTGGTTTAATTTATACCCTTTTGTGTTAAGGTTCAAAATAAATGCATCCATCAATATTTTTGTATGTTTGAGGTAATTTTTAAAATATTTATTATATTATTCTTACCCTCAAATTATTTGATTTTCCTATAACTATATTAATAAAATTAATAAAAAGATACTTTTCAAATTGTCCAAAATTAAATGTGAGCTATTAAAAAAATAAATTTTTATTATATATATATATAATCCAATTTTTGAAATTAAACCATATAATTTTCAATAATTAATTATAAATTAATCTCATAGATGGATCAACAAAATGAATTTTTAAATAAAAAATGCCAAAAATATCGATCTGTTTTTATATAGAAATTAAATTTAAATTTTTTCCAATGACCATAATAAAATTAAAAATAGTCTAAAACATAACATAAAAATAGATATTAACATGATGGAAAAACTATTTTCAAATGAAATTCAGTATTGTCTTCATTATTCATCAAAAAATGAACATTCTCCGAAAAATACCAAATGTACACCCAAAGTAAATATTCATATACAATTTTAAAATAATAAGTTCATTTCATCATTTAAAATTAATAAATGTTTCAAAAAAATAAACTTAAAACAAGTGTTCCATCAAAAGGTAGAAAATACATTTTTAGAAAATACTTCATTTAATTGAAAAATTAGATTTTTTCTTATATAATATCTATAAATCACATAAGATGAATGTAAAATATTATATTGAATATAAATATATATTTTTTCATTAATATAATACAATAAGAGTGGTTTGTTTATTTATTTTCATAAAATACTCCTATGGATAATTAAATAGATTTTAGAAAAACATTTCTCACATTCTGTTAGGGTTTTACGTGTATCAACAAAACATTACTTATTTAGTTAATCCTATACATATCAATTATTTTAAATACTTCATTATCATTTTCATATTTAAATAATAACAATAATAAAATGATGTTTTGTTTAATCGTAGTGTTGTCTGTAACACATGCTTTGTTGGTGTTGCGTGTAGTGGAAGATTATGTTTTTGTATCATATAAAGAAACATATCAATGATGATTAATTTATTCTAAAAAAGTTTTATAAAATCATGGTTTTTTATATTATACCCCCATTAAAATTAATTTCTTCCTTGAAATTATTTGGGGTCATAAAAGGTTTAATACTATAAAATTCGTTTCTTAGAAACCCACATTGTAAAAATGAAGTCTAAAATACCATTTAAATGGGGAAGATGGAAACATAATGGTTACCCGAAGTAACACATAATTAGATTTCCACATATGAAAACATATCTCTAAAGTGAAAACATGAACTTGGAAATGAAATCTAACTATCATGTTCTGATGGAGAATGATAGACGACATAGACTGTAGAAAGTTAACATACAATAAGAAAGCCATAAATCTCTGATGATTTATATGACCATTAATGAATCAAAAAGTAATGTACTAGAATAATTTTTTTCTTTTCAATATCTTTTCCCTAGAGTTGTAGTTTTTTAAGAATATTACTTACTTTATTACATTTTATAGGCACATTTCCATCCTTTCATTATGACTAGATCAATTTCCCCTTCAACACTTACTCCAGGAGATGAAGATGAATTTTTATTTCCTAAATAATTATCAAATAATGAGATCCACATGTTGATAGGTTATTCCATCTGTCTTATCATCGCAAAAAATTGTTTACACAGGATATCCAGTATGCATAAGTACTTGTATGGAGAGATAATAATCTAACCTCTTAAAGGTCATTACAAGCATAACATAATCCATTTCATAAATTGTTAACCTTGTAACTCTTATAAAAATTTTAATTAGAAAAATATAGAAAACATTTTACGAAATTTATCAAAAACATCTAATCATTTATCCCCAATATATCATAACATGTCTCTTGTTTGTCACATATGAAACATGTGAATACCTTCATCACGAAGTCTATTTAAACAAGGTAATTATCATAAATCCTTATTTAAAATATATATGCTTCCTTATTCCACATATTATTGGATATAATACATAAATTCATAAAATTCCATAATCGGCTTCAAGGTAATTTGTACCATCTGATTTACTTATTTATATGAAACATATCATTATCCAAACATCATTATCTAAAAATTAAAATCATAGTGAGGTTTTTATATGTAACAACCCTCATATTAATCGATGAGTATTAACATTTCTTATAATAATTTCATATATTATATATCAGAATAAATCACATATGGACCATAATAAAAAGATTGTAAATGAAGAATGAATGAAATATTTTGTATTTTCAGCAATTAAGGAACCAATACAGATGTAATAGTATCTTGACCATTGGAATAGTAACATGACCCTTGGGAATAGTAATCCATCAAATAGAATAGTAACATTACCATTGAGATTATAAATAATATGTATATGTTGAATAAAAATATTATATATTTATTTCCTGAAAAACTAAATAAATGTTTTAAAATGAAGAATTAAGTGTTGTTATTTTTTATGTAATAAATATTTATTTATAATTTTACAATAAAATTAATAATTTTTTTAGAAAATAAATTTTTATTAAATGTGTTCTTAATTTAATATTTTGTTGTCTTATTATTTTAATATTATTTTTTGAGTCCTCAATTAATATTTAAAAGCATTACAATATCAGTTTTAATTGTATAATTTCTATTTTTTATCTAAATGATGATTTTAATTAAAAATTACATTTCTCATATTTATAATTTTATTTTAATATAATGGATTTTATTTTGTAATTTTACGTGTCATTAAAGATTAGGTTGAATTTTTTGGATTTTTTTGAAATAGTTAATTTTTTGGAAAATAGTAAAATATGATATTTTTCAATAAAAGCTAAATACATGAATTATTAAGTCATTGATATTCTATAACTGATGTTATAACAATATATAAAATATTATTAAACAATTTTATATATTTAGTGATAATTTTCAACACATTCATATTTTTAGGCCAAAATGTTAAACTAATGAATAAAAATTTGAAAATACCACCCTATCACCACTATAAATTCAACCCCTCACTACAACTTCTCCTTAAACCTCTCAAGCTTTGAGACATGTCTAAATTATGTTCATTTATCTTAAACCCCCCACCCCCCACTCTTTTATAGGATCCCTTGGCCTCATCGTAATACCAAAACATTTTCCCTGTGGAGGTTCTCAAGGAGGAGATACTTAAAGGGAAAATCCTCTTCCTTTTTCTGTTAATTTCATATAATTTTATTTTCATTTATTATTATATGCTAACCGCCTCTATCCAAATGATCATTGTAACTGCAGTATCTTTTATATACTATAATTATATCATGTTAATGGATGATCCATCATGAAAGTATTTTATCTCTATTTTAATCTATGAAAGAAGTCATAGAAATGGTCGTGTCAATTTACAAGTATCATGGATGATGCATTATCATCTTCATTTGAAACCTTCTATTATATTATTAAAACCACTATAAATTGTTAGTTCATACTATAAAATATAATTTATAACCCATTTTATGTTATATTACAAAAATATTCACATAATATTAATGTTAAAATAGATCAATTTTGTTGTGGAAAAAACCACCACAATTAACCCAAATAATAAAAATGAAATATTTATCAAAATTACTCATCCTAATAAAAAATATCCAAATGAATTATACACAAAATTAATCCTATGGATGTTCATTAAAACCATATATTTTCAATTTTTTAGAATTATACCCATTCTTCAGAAACATCAATACTCATATTAAAGAAAACTGAACCCAAAAACCAAGAAGATGAACACCGTTGAACGATGAAACTAAACTATATAACTCTGTGAAAATACCATAATTAAAATTGATAAAATAATAATAAATAAAATTCCGTTATAAAAGTTTGTTTAGTTGTTAATTAATGAATTCAATTCGATTGTCTAGGGTATTAAATTGAAGAGAGAGTTAAAATATAAGGTAAGGGGATTCTCAAACCTATCTATATTCCTTTTGGATTCCCTATTTAACTCTATTTTCAGTATTAAGTTTCTATTAATGTTCTTTAAATGTCATTTATTTATATTTACAATTTATTCTGGATATACATGTTTCTAGTCTGATTTCTTGACAAAATAAAATATTTCTACCAAAGATCTCTTCCTTATAAAAAACTTGTTTTACGTTTATTGATTTTGTTTCTTCTTCACTAAATTTTGATGATTCTTATACCAATTATATTATTCGATTTTTATTTTGGGAACCCAAATAATTATCCTTGAAAGAATTAATTATGAAAAACAATTATTTCTATGGTATATTTCATGTCCATTTTTTGATATATACATTATGTGGAATGCATGCAATGTAAATGTTATTACATGATGGGTGCGCCTAATATTTTATAGCGCAATGTAAATGTTTTGATGTGATGGGTGGACCAAGAATTATATATCACTCCAATTCATTGGTTACTGTTATGAGTCTCATGAGATATAATAAATATTTTTGAACACGATGATAGCTTTGTTCACAATAATGTGTGGTAGTTGACCACTACGACATGATGATACATTTTTATGAATTTTTATATTCCCTACCTTTATATAATTATTTATATAAATATTATGATGATGATATTATGATGATTATTATCACACCATGTTATATTGATTCATTTTCTTAACTATCCTCTTACACAGCTTTTAGATCACCACTTTCTTTGATGTATATCCTCATGTGGTTACTTGTACTATGGAGAGATTGAGGGACAATAAGATGCTATAGAAGAAGAAATTAAGTAAATTATTATCTTTTATTATAAAGAATTTATGTATGGTCCTAATTTTACCATGACCCAAATCCTTTGGATCTTGGTGGTGTATTTCTTTTCTTTTTATTGACATTAAAATGATATAATATGTTATTTAATAAAATTATTATGGATATAGTTTGTATCATATCTCAATTTAGTAAATTTTTGAAATATAAATAGAATAATCAAATTGAAAACCATTTTTATGATACTATGTTTATGTAAGCGTCCAAACATATTTTTAGAAGAAAAATTTTTAACATAGTGATCCTATAAAACATTCCTTAAGAGTTAATTTCACCATGAAATATGTATTTAATTCATGACTTACTGACTAAAGTTTTTATAACCTTTTCTATTTTTGAACATTCTAGAAACTAGTAGAAATTAAACCAAAAACCCATGTGAGGGACAATCCAATGGTTGCCTGAACAACATCCTCAATGCCTTTGGAGGTAGATGTCAAACATTTATAGTGATGCTTACCCAGATCTCTTAGTCTATGAAAAATAACCTGAATAATGTGGAATTTTCTCCTTCAACAAAGAGGTACCAATATGCTATATGTACATTATGTTTCAGGTACCACTAATATTTAGTGGATGTTATGATCCAGTAGTAACATAATGTATGGTCAACTCAATGGATAAGATATTTTTTGTGCTTCACTATACTGTGATGGAGGAAGTGACACTCATCGTTTATCATCTAGATGGAGAGGCCGACCAATGGTGGGTGTTGATTTAGAACACCAAACCAAAAAAATTGAAGAGATGTTATGTGATGATTTTAAGAAAATAATTCATAATATGTATTACCCTAGATCTCTTTTTACAAATATTTAAAGATAATTCATAGAGATGATGAAAAAGGAAGGTGGATTTTTCTTGGACTATGATTAAATTTTCAAAAGGATTTCAAGGTATTCATAGAGTATTATCTTCAATGGTGATATCAAAATTTACATATTTACAACAGGTTTAAAAAAACACCTGAGAATGTCTCTAGAAAATTGAGACATTGGGATTTATGAAGATGTTATATTATGTTCTCTCAATGTGGACATGAAGTTTTCATAATGGTCCCATTGATATAGTGACATGAAAAGATAGATGTATTTTCAATCTAGAGGATCTCATGTCAAAGGTGTGAATAAATATTTAGCAATAACAGGTCAAAAATGTGATAAGAAACATTCTAGTAATAACCTCAAATGGATGGGGAAATTATATAAGTGTGGGAGAGAAGTCCAAAAAGATCGTAAATGTCGAAGAGACATAAAAATGGTGGTTGATACAATATAGGAAAGTATAGTACCACCCATTTTCTAATGCTACCAATATAGCTATAAATGTCCCTAATAAAGCCAATGAACTAACTCTTGAGTCCTCGATGGTAATCTCCTTCATGAGCCCCCAAATCCAGAGGAAAAATGGATGGATTATTCCATCACTACTACTGATGCAGAGAAAAAAAAGTTTTGGTACAAGGTAAAATTTATATTATCTCAACAATGGAATGAGTTTTATTTGATTATTCTTCTACATATTCCTTTATACATTTCAAATGTTATTGAACAATTGAATCATATCCTCGAAACCATGAAGTATAGATATCCCAAAAAACTATTAGTGGGGTGATCATTACATCCCAAGTGATGTACTCTTCTCCTATTGGCAGATGCTGGAATATTATTCCAGAAACTATCAGCATACATACCTTTGTGGACATTGATTCTATAATTGGGATGTTTTATCTCTCATTATATAGAGGTCACATAATGTTTTTGGAAAATTTAATACCTTTTTAATATTCTATAACATCCCATGCTACTCTATAAGTGCATGGTAATTCATGAATCTCATTTGGAACTCCATTAACTGTGTGGGTTTTGATTCCCTTTAAAGAAGAATTCCTTTATCAAATGTTAGAGTCAAATGATGGTATCCAATTGCGGAAAAATTCCATTATGAGGTAATATAGTGATGAATTTCCCAAAGAGTTACCCACACTCGTCCCAGATCGTGAGGTGGAGTTCAAAATAGGACTCATACGAAGAGATACTCATATCTCAAACTTTTCTTGCAGGATGGCCTTGATTGAATTGGATGAGTTAAACATGTAGATAAAAAATAATTTGGACAGGGGTTCATACTCTCTAGGGTATCTCCTTGGTGTGAACCAGATCGCTTTGTAAGGAAAAAGGGTGGATGTTTGTGGATGTGTTTCCACTAACAACAGTTCATCAAGATCACCATTAAGAAAAAGTAACCACTTCAAAGGATTGAGGACTTATTTGATCATCTACGAGGAGCTCATTACTTCTCAAATATGTATCATCATTATAGATAAAATCAACTAAGTGGGAAGAAGTAATATATTAATAATATTGTTTTCTATATAATGTATAGGCTATATGAGTTTATAGTGATGCCCAAAAGACATTATAATTCCCCTGCAATCTTCTTTGATTTTATGAATAGAGTATTTATACATTTCATCGAGAAATTTTTAGTAGTGGATATCAATTATATTATCTTCTACTACATGATCAAGGAGGATCATGAAGAAGATCTAGGGATTGTGTGGGCGTTATTAAGGAAGGATATGTTTTATTCCACGTTCAAAAAGTGTGAAATTTTCATGCAGCAAGTCACATTATTTGGACATGTGTTCAAATGTGAGGGAATTTCCATAGACCATTAAAAATGGAAATTTAGGATTTACCTAAACCTTTTATTGTCATGGAAATCCCTAGTTATCTCGTTATAATAGTGTATTATCGACGTTTTGTAGGATATTTATCAGGATTTTCTATCCCGCTAACTATGTTATCATGGAATGGGGTAAAGTATGTCTGTATGGAATAATGTGAAGAATGATTTAAATGTATAAAGAGAAGGCTGATCACTACACCTGTACTCAAATTACCAAAAATTGGAGACTATATTTTTATAAAAATTGACGCTTTTAAGAAATACATGGGTTGTGTACTTATGAAAATTGATAAAGTGATATCGTATGCCTTACGATTGTTGTAGATCCATGAGAAGAACTAAAAAAGCATGATATAGATCCAAAGGCATTGATTTTTCAGTTTTAGGTAGATTTTGAAGGCTAGGAATAAATCTATAGAGAGTAGGAAGGACTCACACCTCTTCTTCTAGGTTCACGTGAAGCTACTAGCTACAGAGATGGGCTATTTTATTCCTTGCGGGCCATCCTTGGCCATAATTCATTTCATGCTTCCAAGGATCCTCCCCTCTGTTCAGTGAAACCGATCCCACCATGGATAGTGGATCAGATGGTGGTCTCTTGTTTTAGGGATTAAATTAAATGTGTACGGATCGTGTTTGGTATGTGTTATGTGTGGAGGTAGACTAGTGTTCGAGAGAAGCATATCAGTGTTTCTAGGATTTAGTTCAATATATGGGGAATAAAACACCATTAAAGCAGAGGTCAGAGCTTTCATTTTAAGTCTTCTACTATGCAGAATATTTGGTTTCATGATCTCAGATGTGGAACCAGATTCAGCTATGTAGGATGGTTTTCATGAAGTAATGGCATGTTAGCTATGTGAGACATTCTATATCCTAAGGAAATTTAAAAGGTTTCTCAATCAGGATACTCAGGTTAGACATACCTTGAGGGAAAGAATTTATGAAGTATATTATATTTCTAATAAGTGTAGTGTTGAAGTTTGTCACATTTTAAACACCAGGTTGGGCTCTCTCTAAGATGATTGTAATATTATTGCATGAGGTGATGATCTCAGAATGCATTATTTCAAAACTCTATGAGTAGATTATGCTATTTTATTTATATTTATTTTAAAATAAATAAAAAAGTTTCTTTTTAGATGATCCATATGTAAATTTTCATTTGTGTCTTAAAGACATCCAAAATAAACAATGTTCAATGGGTTGTGTTGGACCGCCTCACGAAGACTACCCATTTTTAAAATATTTTAGAAGATTACTCACTTTAAAATAATGATAAAATATATGTGAAGGATGTAGTGAGACTATAGGGGGTTCCACCCTCAATTTTCATGACCTTGATCAAAAGTTCACATCTAAATTCTGGAGGATTATTCAACAAGATTTGATAAATTATTTAAATTTCTGCATGATATATCACCCCCAAACCAATTCCTAATATGAAAGGACTATTCATAAATGAGATTGATGAGAGACTAATCTAAAGAATTTAAAGGAGTATTGAATCAGCATATTCCATTGGTTTAGTTCTCAAAAAATAACATCTTCCACTCGAGTATTCAGATGGATACTTATGAAGCACTCTATGTAAATCCATGTATAAATCCAACCATTTCTTATGATGATGGATAATGAAAGCTACTTGGACCTGATCCTATGCAATAGATGACAGAGAAGGTTCAAGATATACAGAAATATATCAATGATGCTTAGATTTAGAAAACGTGCTATTATGACAATCGTAGAAAGGACTTGGAGTATGACTTTGGAGAAAAAAACATCCTTCAAATATCACCAAGGAAGAGAGACATGCAGTTTGAAATGAAAGGGAAGAATATCCTAAGGTTCATTGACCCCTTTGAGATCCTTGATCGTATATGAGTAGTGGCATATCAAATTTCACATCCACCACATATGACTCAAATAAATAATGTGTTCCATATATCTCTCTGGTGGAAATATATAATAGAACCCTCACATGTACAATACTCATATTTGGTAAAACAGGATGATGATCTCTCTTATGAGGAAAACTAGTAAATATTTCCGATCAGAGAGATAAGTTTCTACAAAGTACATCATCCCACCTTGTCAAAGTGTTTTGGAGGAGCCATTGGTATGAAGAATAAAATTTGGAACTCGAGGAGGCAATGAAGGAAAAGTACCCTCAACTATTTACGTAAAAAAAATCACAAGGGAGAAATTAAAAAAGGGGGAATAATTTCATAAACAAAACTTTTATCATTGGAATTGCACAATTCTTATAGTAATTTCAAATATTTCAAATCACATAAAATCACATATAGACCATAAAACAATGTTTATAAATGATAAATTAATGATTTATGTCTATGATGTAGTCTTCTTCCTTGTCCTAAAAAATTCTTCAGGGCCCAAAGCTTTACATATATACTTTACATATCATTATGGGATGTGGTGAAAATTGATCTAGTTCATGTTTTAAAGGACAACTTTATTGGCTGGGGTCTAACACAGATTTCATTTTCCACATAGATCATCATGGTGCTAAAGGTTAATGATCGCCAATCCCCGAATCATTACTTCCCCCGTCAAATAGGATAATGTTCCCTATATGTTATTGACATTCATCCTCAATTACAGAGTGACGTCTTTCCTGATATACTGGATTTTAGAGTATCATCACATTTTTTTATAGATAGTAATATTCAAGTGTTTATTAGTATGAATCAATTGGTAATTAGTGAAACTAATATTAGAGCCTATGGGAGACGACTAACCATAAAGATGAACATGAAAAAGGATTATAATAGGGTCGAATAGATCTTATTGTTAAGAGTCTATACTTGTATAGGGTTCTCGCACTGGGTTATTGGTCTCAGGTATCAATGTTTCGGCTCTTCTTGGTTATCTATTTTCATCATGGGAAAATATTTTAATCCCTTCAATGATTTCAGAGGTCTTAAATAATTGGACCCACTCTCCCAATATTTAATTAATACAGATCAAGAAGTTTTGTTCTGATACTGAAATTTATATATCAGCTGTAGTAGGATCCTCTCTATTAGCAGTTGACTCATAGATTGTGGCATCTCTAACTTGATTTTTGCTGATGATACTAGCATATCCATCAAAAAATTATAAGTGATATTAATGATATCATGGAGGAGATGGAGGAGTACTATTCTTGGAGAGGGGAGGTGGTTAAAAAGGAGAAGTATTTTTTCTTCATAGCTAATAAATGGTCGGACATGACGGTCATTTCTATGGGAATCATGCGGGGCATAAAAAGAGTAGTTTTTTCCAATTGGGTACATGGGTGCTTTAGTTTCCCAAATGAAAATTATTACTCCTCAATTTGATAAGGTTATTTATTAGATTATGGGGTGAATCCTGAACTTAAATAGAATGGTCATTTCCTTTAGAGGGTTTATAACCCTTTTCAATAATGTAATTTCCACTATATTAATTCATGTATTATCTACGATGAATGTTCCAACAAATGTGATTTACAAAATAAATAAAATTATGGTCTTCTTAACAGACAACACAATGGATGGAAAACATCATTGGGAATCATGGATGTGGTTGGATAAATCCCAGTCGGAGGGGGGTATTAACATCCGGAATCTATCTACAACATTGAGTGGTCATCATTATAATCATTCATGGGAGAAAATAAAGGCAAAGACACTATGGGTTAAAAAATGCAACTCAAATATGAGATTTATTCCATACGTAAAGAAAGAACATCTTCTATCTGTCATATGGAGCATCCCTATATTGTTACTTTCCATCAGTATGATCATTGGATCATCAGAAATGAGGGAATAAGGTACTCAAAGGAGAACTAGTTAGGAATGATTCACAGTTTTCAATGTTGTACCACTCCAGATATCTCCTTGGTTGGTCCAACTGATCACCTTGGATTCATTAATGAAACCCAAAATGAGAACAAAAGGGAAGTTTATGAGAATATTCATCTTAATAATTATCCAAACAAGTGTGTATTTATGGGTTCCTCCACAAGTGTTTTCCAAGGTAGAGATTTATTTAAATTTCATCTAGATGTGAATGACCAGTATGTGTGGGGGATATAGTATGATGTAAGGAGATCCCATCAAAATTAAATTTCGAGTTATGGAATGTCAGGAAAAGGGCACTGCCAATATATGAAAACATCCAGCGCATCATAGTATACATGACTTCCTAACTCCAATGCTACAATGAGCCAAATAACGATTCAATTAGTCACCATATTCTATAATTTAATTGTGAGAGATAGTGTAGAGTTCAATTTAAAGATTCATATGGTAAACCGGGTGGGAGGTTATGCATGTGGACTTCCTTTAGTGATAGTTTCAAGGTAAAGATTGTTCAGGATAGGAAAGGATGTCTAGGAACATTATTCTTGCCATAGGGTGTTGGTGTATTTGGTCTTATAGAAATGAACCTCATCACAAGGATGTTATCTGGAATAGTACCTATTCTTTTAGAATAAAAAATGATTCTAGAGTTGTCTAGGCTTTGCAAAAAATGTGAGTATTCTCCCTCCTTCAGTGCTTTCCTGACTATTATTCCAAACCAGTTCACCAGCATGACTCAAGGGAGGTGTGTTCATTTACTCTCTCCAAAAGGGTCTCATGTTGAACACTGATGCTTCCTACATTTTGGGTTGAATATGAGGAGTGGGATGTGCTCATGGACAAGTGGGGTTTGGTGGTTTTGACAATTTGAAGTGTTTTCAGAGAAGGTGATTCACTACAAGGTGAAGTGGAGGCCATGATTATAGGACTTTATCTATGCATGCAGAGGGATTTTAAATTTTATGTAGTTAAGATAGACTTTTTGGTTCTCTCCAATTCACTCATTGGAAAAGGAATCATCCCATGGGACATTGAGTAATCTATTATAAATTACAAGGTGTTTGTGGATATTCGAGTATAATTTACTCACATTTAGCGTGATGTGAATACAATTACTGACTTTTTAGTATCTAAAGTATCTCCTCATCAATGGATATCAATTTTCACTATCCTCATGTCCTTCCCTATTGAGGGGATTAAATTTGATAAAGCTAGCCTTATAGGTTTATGCTATTATAGTCCCCGATGATGCTGAACCCCTTGTATTTTCTCTATATTTTGTATTGTTAATAAAATAAAAGGTTTGGTTGTTAATAATATTGAATGAAATAAGATGATTTTTCAAAATATAAGGAATATATACCGATGGAATAATAACATGTCCTTTTGAACAGTAACTTGAATATTTGGTATCGTAATCCATCCAATAGGATAGTATCATAATATTTAATATTATAAATAAAACATAGGTATCTTATGAATGAAAATATGATAGATTTATTTAATAACATAAGTTAATAAATTTTTTAAAAATGGTAAATAAATTGATGGTATTTTCATAGGTAATAATTATTTAATTACAATTTTATAATTATTTTAATAATTTAAAATAAAATATATTTTTATAAAATATATTCATAAATTAATGTTTTTTTTATTATTAGTAAATGTTAATTTTATGTATCCAAAATTACGTTTTCAATGTGTTAGAAAATCAGTTTTAATTTAAAAATAACTATTTTTTGAGTAAATAATAGTTTTAATTAAAAATTATATTTCTCATATCATGAAAATTCACTTTCTAAAATGGATTTTAATTCCACACATATAAAAATAGTTTGGGATATTTTTTGGTATTTTTCTGATAAAGTAGAATTTCCTATGAATAGTAAAATACAATAATTTTCGATAAAAACTAAATACATTAATTATTGTTTCACTGGTGATTTATGGATTATGTAAACATAAATGATTAAAACTAAATTCAATATTTTAGTATATTTAGTGATAATTTACAAAATATTCATAGACATGAGCCAAAAAATTAAACAAATGAATAGAATAATGATAAAACACCTTTAACCTCCACTATAATTATCACCGCTCACCACCACTTCTCCTCACACCTCTCAAGATTCGAGACTAGTACCTATTATACCCACATACCTTCCCAACCTCCTCAATAATACCCAGGAGACATTTGTCTCATAAACAATCCAAAACCTCTCCCAAAATACAAGCTTAAGTCATGGAACTTCTCAAGATCTTAACTATTTTTATGTTCACTCTATTATATTTTTAATCAGTATTTATCATTCTAAAATATCATATTTTATAGTGAAAATTCAATTTTGGTTAATTTCTATTTTTATGAATGGAAACATTATTTTTTCCTTTAAAATATTTTTATTGAATTCTTTAAACCTCACTAAAATGTTTTAATTGTAAAGCTTCTTTAATAGCACTTTTTGCATGATTTCACTTAAGTGGAACATCATTGGTGCCTAAAATGAAATATAAATATCCTTCCATTTTCTTTTATGGAATATAAATTTTTGAAACCATATTTTTTAAAAATTCAAATTATTTTCTAGAATAAATATTCTTTCAAATGTAAAATGGAATTTTCTCACCACACATTAAATTTTATGAGATATACCCCAATTTAACCACTTATTACATGGATTTTTTGTATGTTATCAACCTTGGTATATCATATCAAGAGTCACCATTTTCTTATGATATTCTATTGGATTATTATATTAATGTTTCATGGTGGTATGGGACACTTTGGAATGTTTAAGGATTATTTCATCAATAATTTTTTAATGGTATCATTTTAAAAGTATCTTTATTAAAGTCAACATCCTTGTATGAATATTTTCTTTCATAGAGGTTTATCTCTGATGAAATCATCTAAAAAATATGTTGTTGAATAGTTTATTTTTAGTTTTAATGTGAATTTTATATTTTCATAACATACACCATATCACTATGAAAGGTTCGTATTTATATTTAATGACTGGGGAATGTTATTTACATTTCATATGTTAGTTTCAATATGAAGGTATATGTTCTCTATGTTTATCCCCATTTACAAGAGGAATTCATTGGACATATTATGTTATGTTTCAGGCATGCTATATCTCCTTGATGCATTAGTAGGTCTCCTGAGACAAACTATGGTCTTGGCATGAGGCCTTGAGAAAATGAATATTTATTGTCATGGCATGAAGCCTTGATAGTATGGTTATGATGTCCCTCATTATGCATTACATAATCATGAAACTAGTTACTGATAGTTATTGAGGTTATTTTACAAGTAGAATACCCATATTTATGATTTATAATGGAATTATTTATTCATCTATTATTCCTTTCATAATGTGATCATGTTTCTTTTTAAAGGAATTCGTTTTTAGTTATTCACCATGCCTAATTTTTATGATTATGATTTCATCTAATATATTTCATACCCTTACTTAGCATTTTATCTCACTATATTCTTATGTTTCATTTTCATAGGGAATGAGGATGTATATTATGATTGACATGCATGGATAACCTTGTAGATATGGATGTTTTCAAATGAATTGATATACTGTATATCCTTTCATGTCGTAATGCTAAACATATGTTAGTATCTAGTTTTCAAAAACTACTATACTACTCGGACCATTATGATAAGAAATTTATTTAATCATTCAAATTCAATCAAATAATGCACCGACTCCAAAAAAATGCGCTTGGGGTGTTATAGTTGGTATAAACGGAAGTTTAACAGAATACATGGAAACAATATTTTGCAAATTTATATTAGTGAACAAAACCCTAGGAAAGGCATTTAAGATAACCATAAATTAATATCATAGAATTTTAGAAAGGAGTAGATTATGTGTATCTTTATAGAAAAAAAATCCAGGTCGGGATACTACAAGTGGATGTAGTTCTAGAACATATCTATCTAGGAGTAACAACTCTGTCAAGAACTTTTGAGCATGACCTAGGGTATCTTAGTAAATGAAAATGGTCCGTACTGTGAACCTAGTTTGGTAGTCCAGTTGGAAAAAACATACAAAAATCTTGTTATTTCAATGGCATGAAAAAGGATTCTAATGTACAATGCTTGAATTAATAGAAGATGTATGCGAATCACCCTCCCAACCATCAAAGGAATATGACCCTAATGTTGTTACATGATAATGATCCAGTCATGATACTACCACATATGAAGTTGAATGAATAACATGCCTCTTTAATAATCTTTTCATTTTAATATTTTATCAGCAATGTACTGGTTAGAAGAATTATGGAATATATGTGGATTACAGTTCAATACTAATTTATTAAGTATTTGGGGCCGTATGATGAATTGTACCAAGGTTAAGTGACTCAGTAGAAATATTATATATTGGTCAAGTATATGGTTTAGGGAAATAAAACCTTAAATATACTCCTTTTTATTAATATAATGATTAATAATGTTTGATTTGGAATAGTACTTAGTTCCTCAAAAAAGATTATTGTCTTGTCCAGAAGTGCTCTATTCTTTCATTGATGTATACTAAAACAATTTTGGATATAATGAATATATATAATAGAATTTTTATGTATAAATTCATGTTTCCAATAAGGTGTTATGGTAATTTTAGTTGTAACAGTATTTCAAGATGACATAAGATAAAGTTATTCACTTGTTTGAAATGTGAAAATATAAGTATTTTTCATGTTGAATAAAGGAAAAGAATGTGGCATATGAATTGAGAAGGATGGAACATGGAGTTCTAAACAAATCATGGTTTCCAAGGAGCCCGTGTATATGGATCTAAATAAGATGGATATGGGAATGATTCTATTGTTTTGGATCAGGATCTTTTTGAATGTCAATCCATTTATGAAATGGTTTATGTTGACCATTCTACGAGGTAATAGAGTTTAATGTCACCACATGAGGCAACCTATTCTAAGGGATGAAGTGTTAATAGTTCAAGGATAAAAAAAGAATAATATTAGGTTTATGAAATAGAAATATATATTTTTACACTATAACTGTTGTTTATGGTTTTGTGGTAATTACCTTTTTTCTAATATTGATCTCTATTACTTTCCATCATAACATGATGGATTTATTATTCTTCCATGACCATGTTATCCGATTAGAATGCATAGTTTTGTAGAATCTAACTCACATCTGTTTCCCTCTTATTAAGAGTATATTTTAACTGTATTTTTTATGTTGGTTTCCCAAAATGATATTTTAAAGTATCAACCAATAACTTGTGATGTTCAATTTCAAATTTCAAGGATGAATGTTTCGTAAGTTGTGGAGAATGTACACCGCATTGATTTAAAAACAGACATAATAGTTAAAGGATAAAACAACGAGTCTTTACAATACAAAACATTGTTATAACCAAGATAGTAATCATAATTTTTCTACTTATGTGAATAGTAATAAATACTAAATGGACCAAAAAATAGAAATATTTCCCATGAATTCTTAAATACAATTTAGACATATTATATGTGAAAAAATGATCATAGTATAAGTACTAATAATTCAGTATGTTGTAAATATTTTAATTACATATTTAGGATTAATTTAATAATTTAAAATAGAAATTTATTTACATAAAATGTAACTATAAATTTTTATTTAATATTGATATGGATATAAGATAATTTTATGTGACCTTGATTAATTTTTCACGGTGTTATAAAACATGATATATTTTTAATGTTGGTTTTTGGGAATAAATTATGATTTAATATAAATATTAAATTAAAAATACAAAGAAAATTGTTTCCAAAGAATGGATTTCATTTTTAAATTCTACACATCATTGAATGGTTGTGGTGAATTATTTGGTTTTTTATAAAATACATGAATTTTTGGTGAATAGTAAAATACGATAAATTCTAAATACATGATTTATTATTTTATAAGTGATGAAATGTGGATGTGAGTCTAGTAGGTTCGAACACATATGATATTATTACTATTTTTGGTCACATGAATAAAATAATATTTTTTATAATGAAAAAAATGATTAAATAATGTTTTAATTACTCAAAATTCGCTCTTCTCATCCACTATAAAAATACCACTCACTCACACTTCTCCTCAACCCTATAAATCCTTGTGAATTGTCTAAATTCATACCAAATATCCTCCCAATATCCTCCCTTATGTATATAATCTTTTGGTCTCCTGAAAATACCAATTCTTCTCTTCGAAAGAGGCTCTCAAGGATGATTAATTCAAGAGGTGAATTCAACTTTTCAATTCATTAAACTTCCTTTCATGTTTCATTGATTTCTTTTCTATAATCAGCATGAATCATAAAATACTATCATAACTCCAATACCTTACATGTACTATAATGTGGTTAAGATGATTGAATAAGTTATTATCACCTATCCTTTACCATTTTTTCTGATATTAGTAAAAAACACCATCTCAGATGTACGAATTTACCACATTCAAGGATGATAGGTTTACAATTTCTATTAACATCTTCAATTATGGTCATGAAACAATTATTATGATTGAACTAGACTATAATATATGTTTTATTTATCATCTATGATTCTGTAATCATTTTGTACACATGGTATTGATTTATAAAGAAAAATGTTTTCATTGTATTAAAGAACTGCCAATTAACCCAATCAATTATCATTAAATAAATAAAATAATAATTACATACTTGATTACATTTTATAAGAACATTTTCAAAATTTCATTGTGATTTGATCAAATTTCCTCTTCATCTCATTCTCTAGGAGATGAAGCTGAATTTTTCATTCCAAAAGCATTATCAAATCTTGAGATCCATAGGATGAAAGTTTATTCCATCTTTCTTAGCATCAAAACAAAATGGTTTTCACAGTTTATCTAGTTTGCATAACTACACATATGAGAAGTTAATAATTTACCCTCAAAAACATCATTCGATGCATAATATTAACCATTTCTTAAATTTTTAACCCAATAACACTTCATGAATTAGAAATTACAAAAATATAGATAAAAAGTTCAATGAATTTTTCAAAATCATATAAGCATTGATCCCCCATATATTATAATGTATCTCCTGTTTGTCACATATGAAACAAGTGAATACCTTCATCACGTACTCTCTTGAAACAAGGTAATTAGCATAAATATTTATTGAAAAAATGCATGCTTCCCTATTCAGCAAATTATTCGATATATTAATTAAATAAAAAAAACATAAATTTCATCCATGATATCATAATCCACATTTTAAATAAATTCTCTATTAGCTCCAAGGTAATCAGTACAATCCAGTTTACTTATTTATATGCAACATATCTTTATACAAACATAATTATCTAAACATGTAGAACATAGTATGATTTATATTTATAACGACCAATAATTTTATCAATGGAATTTCACCCTTCTAATAATAATTTCATTTATTATAAATCCAATTAAATCAAATAGAGACCAAAATAAATACATTTTAAATGAATAATGAATTAAATAAGTGGAATTTTATAAAATTAAGGATCAAAAACTAATGGAATAGTATCATGACCATTGGAATAGTAACATAACATTTAGGAATAGTAATTTATCCAATTAAACAATAACTTAACCATTGACATGTTATATATCATCTCTATTTTCCCTTGATTTGGGATATCTATACAAAAATTCCCTCCATAAGAATTATTGAGTCCAATGTAGTTTATTGGGTAAGTCATTAATACATACTAGAGGAAACATGTTGTTTACCATGATCATGATATGTTTATGATAATAAAAATTGAAATGAATTACTAAATTTTTTTTCTTAAAAGATAGAATGGTTACACCTAATAGTGAAGCGCTTGGTATTAAAAAATCCTTATCTATGTAAAACCTTGTTATTTTACTATGTGTTTATGTTTTCAATAAATTTAACATGTTCAATAACATGTGATTCCAGAAACACTATTCAAAAGAGAATACCACCTTAAAAAATAAACATTACGATGCATTGTAATATATTTTGACAATAAATTAATAAGAACATAAATTTTAATTATGAATTAAATTATTAAAATCCTCTTACGAAATATAATAAAATTTAAGGAAAATGTTTTTATAAATTATGATTTTTAATAAAAATTTAAAAAAATAATGAATTTATATAAATTAAATTTATTTATAAAATTCCAGTAATAAATTTAATAATAAACTATTTTCATTAATGTAATAAATAAATAATATTTAATATCCACAAATTTATTATTAATAGATAAAAAAATATTTTCATCGAAATCATATTATTAAAATATATTATATATCTTTTATATCAATGGTAATTTTCTAAAATTTATAATTTCAGTTATATAATATTACATTTTTAGATTCATCATTTAAAAATATGGTCAGAGTTAAATTGTGGTGTTTTTTTATAAATGATGATTTTCAAGTGATAATTAAAATTATTGTTATTTCGAATTCCAAAACATTTATGGCATCCTTGTGATTTGAGCATGATTTTAAAATATATGAATATATTCTCTAAAATAAAAATAATTTACGGAGTAAATTAATCAATTTAAAATTAACATGTGGGGTTTATAAATCCATGATTGAGTTTTTTTGTACATATGTTATTATATCCAAATTAAAATATAATTTTTTATATTTTCATTAATATGGAATTGAAAATTAAAAATTTGATTTGGTATTACATATAATGTAAAAAAACTATTCTTTTATTCCCAATAAACCAATATATTTCATAATAATCAATACTATAAAATATTTTTTTATTCATACAAAATCATTTTTATCAAAAAGACTAGTTTTGTTGTAATAAGCATATTTGTACAAAACTTAATTTTAAAATCTACAAATTTAATGTAGTAGGGTGGTTTTAAATTTTAAAATTATCATTTTAAAATACTAAAAAGTATAAAATAATTTTTTTTATAAAATTAATATACCTAGGTAAAAAAATGAGTTACATTGGTAAAAGAAAATTATTGTAAAAATTTATATTAAGGTGTAATGACCTAATATATTTCCAATATTATCCATTATTTGTGTAAATGAGAGGTGGACTAACTAATAATTTCTCACCCTCCATTGTTTTAAATTATTGGATTTTCACTCCCCTGAATGTGACATGCTTTTAATATATTTTAAATATTATTTAAAAAAATTCCACCCATCACACTTATAAATGGATTCCTTCACCACCACACTCAACCTCAAATATAAATTATATTAGCTTGAAAAAAATATACAAACACTTTTTAAAAATATATTGATGATGTTATATAGTTATTTTTCTCCCAAAAGACCAATCTAAGAATCTTCATGGAGTTTTCTCATGGAGTAAGACGAATAGATAATTTATGACCAATTATGATTCCAAGTAAAGTGTTTTTCATCTCAATTTTATTTCATTGAGACATATTCCATGTTAAATAATTTTTTCATTTTCTGTGTTGTATATACTTACCATTGATATGTTTCATTGTAAATTTCATGAAATTTATGTGATTTACAAGTTCATACCAATTTTTTTTAAATGTCTCTTGATTCAAAAGTCCCCAAATCCGCAAGGGTTTTTATCTAAATTCCACATAACAGAGCCATAATTCATATCATGAATTATTTTAATTTATATGGTGTATATACTACAACATTAATATATTATTTAAAGACACTCATTATACACATGGTATTCTATGTTCATTACTATGTTCTATATTTCACTGAGTAGATTTTAAAAGCTATATGAGTTTTTCGTTTAAATAATTTATTCACATTTGTTGATGTCCACCCAAATATTTTTCCTTCATATACATGTTACCTTTTTTAAGAAATATTCTTCTAGATATTCCTATTATTTTTAATGTTCACGTTAAATTATATTTTACTTTCTGCACCGAGGATCAAAAAGGGTTATGCTTCATATTTTCTATATAGTTAATTTTATACATTATTTAATTGTTTTAAAAGAATGGTTTTTTAATATTTACCACATTGATACATTATCACAATATCATTATCTTCCATGATTATTAATATGCCCCTCTATGTTTCCACATGTTTTCATATAATTTCATATTCCCATTGTTTAATGATTCCCTCATTTTTAGAAGTTACCAAAAGATATGGATATTTGTTGTTATTTATCAAATAATATTTATAATTGTTTTGTGAAATGTTTATATATAAGAATAATTTTATGATAGTTTTGATTCACTAGGGATCTGTTCTAATATAATACCATCCACCTTCTTTCTATGTATGGATTATTATAATTATTGTATTAAATTATCAAAAACCCCATTCCTTTCCCATAGGTTAATTAATCTATGTAGGAATAATAAATTCTTTTCTTAAAGAACATAGAGGTATATTTTATCATCATGTAATTTTTTAGGTCCTAATTATCCCTCTATTTCATGGGTTAATGTTTTATGTCTCATGCGATAATAATATTTATTCCTAGGAATTGTTGTTATATTCACTACATGATGTGTAGGAATTATTGTTATTTTCACCTCGTGGTTTGTAGACATTGTTTTTATGTTCCCAAAGTGTTGTATAAACATTGGTTTTATGCTCGAGACTTTATAAAAATGCTTAATTGTAGTTAACTTCACCCATAATTCTATAATTTCAATGGTTATGTTAATAACTAAATCTAATGTTCTATTTCCATTGTTTATAATAATTATCACATGTTCCAAAACATTTATTATGTTTTTCTCTCCCATGATGGAATTTTTATGATTCTATAATTTCATGTAATGCTTTATGAAATTAAATAATAATTATTATTATAAATTATGATTTAATAATTCTTTTAATCAAACATTTCTCCAAGAACCATGTTATATCACATGAATTTAGTGATAAAATACATGTTTGGGAAATTTTTATGAAGGATTTGGTGATTATCAAGTAGAATATTGATGAATTAGCTACTATTCTACTATCAGGTGAATGTTCAGTAGTAGTTCTGAGAATCCGAGCAATGAAACAAAGGGATTCATGTATCTATTACATTCCAATTACCGTTGGTAATAATGTGTTTGGTCGATATTTATGTGATTTATGTGAAAGTGTACTATAATTTCATAGGAAACCTTTAAGATCCTATGATTGAAGGATATGCATCCAAATAGAGTTATTCTTCAACTAGGTAACCCAAAAATGAGACATCCATGAGGGATACTTGATGATGTCATTGAAATATAATGAATAAATATAAAAATCTAAACATTCGTGAAGGTCATCATGATTCTCAATCTATATATGAAAGGCTATTAGGAATTATTTAATAGAATATAATTCATCATATTATTCCAAAGGTAAATAGAGGTATAAAGGTACTGATTCTTCTTTAAATCATATCAGAGGATCAATTACCATTTGGTGTTTAAAAAAATATTAAAAATGTTCTTCCATAGCATTTTGATCACCAAATGTTGTATCACCTGGCATGTCTCCCTCCAGAAACTCTTCATGAAATTTTCTGGGAGAGAATATTGGATCATCATGTTGTATATTCATTTCTTCTTTGGGTTAATCAACGTCAAAGGTAGGTGGAATAGTCATGATATATTCTGGATCAATTTCCTTTATTTTTTGTTTCTCTGACCCTAAAACAATGGATTCTTCAATTATAATGGAAGGTTTATCCAAATGGTTTTTCATCCACTAATATCATTGATTAAAAAATTGAACCCTCTAATAAATATCATCACTAGTCCATGAATCAGATAAATATCTAAAATAATCAATGTAAACCTATAATATAATGTTATACATTGAATTGATTTTTTGGAGTTTTTATTTTTTTATTATTAATATTGTGTGTAAGAAATTGGCCTCCCTGGAAATGGTGAAAAATTGATAACAATTATTATTTTTTTCATTATTCAATTAATTTCTTAATTTTTCATAAGAATGTACCGAAGTGGAACACCCTTGGTTTGATCTCAAGGAGTCTGATTTCACAAACCGTCTTCTTATTGTCACCATTATAAATGAACTAATATAATTTATGATAATAAATTATATGGGGTTTTCTGAAATCATGAATTAAATATAAATAATATATATATATAATGAATTATAGAATATTTTTTGAAGAATAAATGAAGGAAATTTTACTTAGGAGTTTATGGTGGTTGTAATCATTATATAGAAGAATTCCAAATATTTAATTCCATCAGGTAATCAAGAAAAATCACACCTCCCCTTCCCATTTGAAATTTTATTTCCCCATATTTAGACATCTTAATACATGAATATCCTCTTTCAAACATCATATTGTAGATTATTTTACCGATCATCACTACCCAATCTTTACTCCATTGTATGCATGACATAGATAGTGGGAAGAAGGATGATCAATAAATAAGAATAAGAATTTAGATTATATAAGAAACATGGATATCACACACCATAAAAAATTTTACAATCACCGATATTCCTATAATTGAATAATGAAATTATATATTAGAGCACAGAGAACTCAATAAAAGCACCATTTCCTCCCTTGAACTAGTTCCTTGGTTAGTTCTCCATTTTTATTAGAGTTGAGAAGGGAACACCGGTGGGAGAAAAGATAATGATAAAAATGAAATAATTATTTTAATGAATAAGATGACTAATATATTAAATGTCAAATTATATTACAAAATAATAAGTAAATTCTAAAAAGAGATTAAAGTTGCTAACGGAGGGTTATCATTGAGTTTCTCCAGACCAAAATGATTTCAAAGGAATTGTGAATTCTTAAATTATTGAGAAATCGCTAGGGTAACTTGCAACATCACATTTAATATTCAGGGTGAAGCATTTGTCCTGACATGTATTATGTTTACACATAGTGTAATTAAGATATGGGGTTTCCTCCAATAAATTGAATTTTTGGATGCTTCTTTAATAGGATGAATGGCTTCACATTGTGTAATGCGATTTCACATCACGTAACCCCTCAGATTCTTCAAAAGTCTCCATAAATCACTTGTTTTAATCTAATTTACAATCATTGAGTCACTAAATGTTGTCTTCTTGAAACTCATGTTGTGTAGTTTCAGTTCACATAATTTTTTCTCGTCATGACATATTTTGAGAATCCAATTCCACCTGAAGAAGTCACAACATGTACTTGTGGTACATGGTGTGTATTCATTCTTCTCTATTTTCCAGTTCTACATCTCCTTTAAAAATCTATATTCACACCTCATTACATTGATCACAACATGATGTTTCATTTAGCTTCATCCTGAAATAAAAAAGTAATTAAATGTAGTTAAAATTCAGTAATTAAACCATTTTTTCATTTCAAATAAAATTCACACAACCATTAAAAATTGTGACAACTACCTATTAAAAATCACAACGATGGGTTTAAAAAAATGAATTATAGAGTAAATTATGTGAAAAAATGAGCTTCCTCAATCCCCCACACATAAGATTTTCCCTCCTGAAAAGTTTTCATATATTTAAATCAAAATCCACATGATAATTAATAAATAGAAAATATCCATGGTCATATATGAAATATAATTCCTCCGTTTACCCTATAATAAAATCTATTTCACGTTATATTCAATTTTAAAATTCCAATTTTTCCACCTGATAAATCCATCCATGGCCTAATCAAAACGTACGTCACATTGAATTCAATGTCACCATTCATTCAAGAAATATTGAATCTGGTGTGATTTGCATACTTGGATATTTCCGGTATATCCATAGGATTGTGACAATTCTAATTTATTTACAATGAGAAATGTGAAAATATTTTCAGTCATTAGTGTTTAATTAATTGTTCAAATGAATTTGTGTCTTGGCATTGGTGGGAATGTGATTAATATATTTCAAGGATAGAAAGATAATGTTTGACCCATAGGTATAATGTGTGGATAATCATATTAAAACATAGAAAATTCATTAGTCATCCTCCATTATGAATGTGAAACACAGCACCACCCTCTTTTTGCGTCATAGGTCATGAGCCAAACTGTGATTTCCATGAATGATATCACCCATGTCCCCCCTATTTTTTGGAAGGCTCAAGAAAATAACAACATTAATTTCCCTTTTAAAATTTTTTTCATAGAGGATGAGGTCACAATTGAATATATTGGATGAGTGAAAATCATTCCCTTAATTTTAAAGAGGGACATGAGTTAAAAAATAGTGTAGAGTGAGAAATTCAATATCATCTCCATTAATTATTTCTATGTTTTTTATTGAAGATGGAGTATTAGTTGAAAGAATTTAAGAATAATGAAATGATATCTCAAGACCAATTTTCTAAAAATACACATCCAAAAATAATGAAATACATCTTATACCACCTAAAAGTGATACACATTCTAAAGAATTCACACACAAATCCCTTCCCCCACACTAAAACTTGAAATATTCATTCAAATTACTAAAATTGCGTGTAGGTAAGTAAAATTCAGCTTGTAATATGGCTTAATCCTATAAAGAAATTCATGGAATCTAAAGGATAATGAATGATTGATGTAAGGGAATGATTTATGATAAAATGTGTCTATCCAATGTAGTTACTCAATTATATACAAGATGTTCCATGAATTAAAAATCATTGAATGAGAAAAATCATAGATTTTGGTTCTGACAAAAAGTGTATGGTTCTCTCAATAAAGTGTGGGTATATGTAATAATATTTCAAATTGGTTCTGAATACCAAAAATGATGGGAAAAATATTTTTATTCATTGTTTCGTGGTTACTGATTTTAAAAATTAGTCAAACTCATAAAAATGATTGAAAATACAATTCAAGGAAAAATGATTCATATCAACAATCATTTAAAATCCATTTCATTCAAAAATTATTTTAGTTACCTCCAAATCAATTAATGTGTGAAGAGTGATAATAATATTCATTCAATCTCAAGGATACTAAAAATATGAAAAAAAATGAAATGAAAAAACATAAGAAAAAAATTATAATTTCGACACTCCCCCCACAGTTAAATTTTACAACACATAATATTATCTCAACAATTAATAAATATAAGTGTAAAAAACAAAAATGAATTAATGTTACAACCATGATTTATTTTTTATGTTCCATCTTTGAGTTACACTCCAAGATTCAACCATATTAAACCTATTAAAAATTATTGAAAAAACACGAGAAACTTAAAAACAAATAGAAAGGGAAAATAAATGTGATAATGCTTGGTTTGACCTCCAAGAGGATTCTAGGTTTTAACTTCCCCATGCAAGGAAGTAGTAGTGGGTTTACCCCAATACAAAGGTTTATGGGGTTTCATGCTCATGAACCACCAAAACTTATTTCTTATTATTATATTTATATTTCACTGGTCATTAAGGAATCCATGGATAGAGTGCATCAGCTCCTCCCAAATTGAAATTTGGTACAACTTGAATGATGGGGGATGTAGAAAGAATCAGTCATATTTCTTCACTGTCACAAATTTTGAATCTTATTCGATAACAACTTACCACCCTTGATCATGTTACAATGTTATAGATAATTCAGTAAAGGATAATTTATAAAATAATTCAACATAAATTTGATTGAAACGTGAAGAATCTGTATAAAAATTAATATTTCCATGTAGGTAAGCTAGAATCATGTTCTCTACAGGCAATTCCACTTCGAATTATTTTCTAGCAGAGAAATCGTCATCTTATTCAGATGATATTGAGGGGAAGGGAGGTACTAATTCTTCTTTGACAAATATTTGAGGATCGCTTACCTTTTGGTCATCAAAAAAATCTAACCAATGTTATTCTAAAGTGTGTTGATATCCCACAGTTGTATCATCTGGAATTTCTCCTTCAGGAAACAATGATGAAATAGACAGGGAGAGTGGATTGGATATTCATGTTGAATATTTATGTCTTCCTTGGTTTCTTCAACTTCAATGGCATGCAGAACAATCATGATCTTTTATGGATCAATTTTCTTTAATTGTGGTTATTCTGACCACCAGACACTACAATCATGAATGGGGACAGAAAATTTATCTAATTTATTTTCAATCTTCTTTAATCTTCTATTCAAAGAATCATCCTGTTATAAAAATCATCAATAAGAATATAATACGAGAAATCATAATAATTAACCATATCAACCTTGAAACGAAATATTTTCATTGATTTTTTTGGTATTTTATTTATGTATGAAAAATAGTGTGCAAAAGTGTTTAGCCCCCACAAAAAAATTCAAAAATTGATAACAAGTATATTTAGTCGTGTTTACATACTCAATTAAATTCTTCATTTTTCCTAAGAATGCTCCATAATGGCACACCCTAGGGCTAATCTCAAGGAGGCCGCTTGTACGTATTGTCTTCCAATCATAACTATAATAATCTAACTAATGTAAACTATGATAAAAATATAAATTGGGGTTTTTGAAAACATTATTTAAATATAGATATAATATATATATATATATTATCAATGCAATATAAACATTTTTTTGAAGATGAAATGAATGAAATTGTTCTTGGGAGTTTACCGTGGTTGAAATTATAGTTTAAATGAATTCCAAATATTTAATTCAATTAGGTGATCAAGAACTATCACACCTCACCTTCTCATTTGAAATGTGACTACCCCATAAAGTGACCACTACATAAAGGGAAATCTACTCCAAAATATCATATTTTAGATCTATTCACTGATCATCACTACCCAATCCATACTCCTGCGCATGAATGATATAGATAATTACATGAAGGTTCATCTATAAATGAGTAGAAGAAATTGGATGATTGAAAAAGCATGGTATTCACACACTATAATAAATTTAAATATCATAGAAATTCATATAATATAATTAATATATTAGAAATTAACTCACATTTTACTCAATAAATGCATCATTCCCGACGTGTTTTGTGGTTAGTACTACATTTTTGTTTTAGTTGAGAAGGGAACAACGGTGGGAGGACACATAAAGATAAAAATGAATGAAGGAGATTATTTAAGAAGATGAATAATATATTAAAAGTAAAATTCTAGTACATAATAAAATGTAAGTACTAAAAAGCGATTAATGAGGCCAATGAAGGGATATCCATGAGTTTCTCCACACTATAATGATTTGTAAGTGATTCTAAAGGATTAATTTATAGTGAACATCCCACAGGGAACTTGTATCATCATATTTAATTTTAAGGGTTCAATATTTGTCATGACGTGTATAGGGTCACACATTATGTAATTACGATCCAGGTATTCCTCCGCTGCATTGAATCCGCAGATCCGACTTAGACTAATTCACTGGCTACAAGATGTGTATCGAGAGTTTGCTTTGTGTACCCCCTCTGTATCTTCTGAATTCTATGAAACTCTCAAGTGAAAATCTAAGTTTCAAATAATGGATCACTAAATGTCATGTAATTGAGACTCATTTTCGGAAGTTTTAGTTCACATCATGTTATCTCATCATGACTTTTTCTACGCATCCAATTCTAATTGAATACGTCACAAAGTGTACTTATGGTTCATGGTGTGTAGTCATTCTTATCAATTTTCCAATTATGATTTACCTTTAATAATATATTTTCACACCTCTTTTATTCGATCATGGTACGAGGTTTCTTATGGCTTCATCCTCAAATACCAAAGTAATTAAAAGTAGTTAAAATTCCCGAAGTAATCAATTTTTTCATTTCAACTATAATTAACTAAAATATCTAAAAATGTACAACTTCAATTTAAAGTACACTATGGGGGATTTAAAAATATCAAATTACATATTAAATTATGTGAAAATACAAAATTAATCAACCTCCACACTTAATCATTGTACTCCAGTTAAAATATCATATATTCAAATCAAAATACAGAAGACAATTAAAAATGAGAAAACATCCATGATCATAGAGAATATATAATTCCCTTATGTATCTTATATGAAAAAAAATCCCCATCATTTTTAATACTCACATTTAAATTTCATCAAACTCATAAATTCATCCATGGACCAATCACAACCTACGTCACATTGAATTTTGGGTCACTCTTCATTCAAGAGAATTTGAATCTGTATTGATGCTCATACTTGGAGAATGTCTGTATTGCAAAATATTTTTGACAATTTTCATTTCTGTACAGCGTGAAACATGAAATTATTTTTAATTATGAGGGATTTTATTAATGGATAAAATGTCTCTATGTATTAGGGTTGGTGGGAAAATATAAGAGATTTTAAGTCTAGATAGAGTAGGTTTTACTCTTAGGTATAATGCATGAATAATCATGTTAAAACACAAGAAATTACTCATTCATCCACCCTTGATAATGTGAAAAACAACACCACACCCATTTTTGTGACATGGTACATGAGCCAATAAGTGATTGAATGGAATGATATCCACCATGTTCTCCCCATTTTTATTTTTTATTTTTTTAATGCTCTAGAAAGGCACAACTCTATTTTCCATTTTTTCCAATTTTTTTTGGAGGATCAGTATCATTGTATTCAATTGATAGTGACAATTATTACATTAATTTTAGAGAGATAAATGAGTCATAAAATAATGTACAATGAGAAATTCAATCTCATATCCATTTTTTTAATGATGATGGAGGATTATATGAAACAAATGTTGCATAATGAAATGATTACTCATGCCAAATTTTCTAACAATACACATCAAAAAATAATGAAACACACCAAACACCACCCAAAAATGATACACGTCCCAAAGAACACAAACAAAAAGGACTTCTCCCACACTTAAACATCAAATATCCATGAAAAAAAGCTAAAAGTGTGGGTACCAAAAGAGAAATTGGCATGTAATGTGGCTTAATACTACAAGGATATTCATGGAATATAAGAGATAATGAAAGATAGATATATTTTATGGTCTTAGGATAAAATGTGGATATACAAAGCTATTACTCAATCATATAAAATATATTCCATGAAATAAAAATATTTCAATGAGAAATATCGTCTATTCTATTTCTCACACAAAGTATTTGTTTCTATAAAAAAATTGTGGGTATTCAAAAGTATATTTCAAAATGGTTTATAATACATCATAAGAAGGGAAAAATATTTTGACCCAGTGCTTCCTGGTCAGGGATTTCAAAAATTAGTAAAACTCATAAAATTGATTGATCATACAATTCTTGGAAAAATGTTTCATATCAACAATCATTTAAAATCCATTTCATTCAAACATTCTTGAGCTCCCTCAAAATAAGTTAATGTGTGAGAGGGAAATATAAAACCTGAATTTATTTTTGAAGCGGAAACCTAGTGTAGGTATTATAGATACTACCATATTAATCCTAAATAAATGAAATGAAATAACATGGGAAACATGGAATAAAATAGAAAGGGGAATTAATAGGGATAATGCTTGGTTTGACCCCCAAATAAGGTTCTATGATTTCACTACCCCTAGTCATGTTTTTTCTGTGGGCTAACTCCAATGTAAAGGTGGATGGTGTATCTTTCTCATCAACCACTAGAAATTCTTTCCTCCAGTTCTATTTATCATAAACATGTCATAGAGTAACACAATGATAGAGTACATTAGGTCCTCCCAAATTGGAATGTGGTACAACTAGAATTATGTGAGAAGTGTAAACAATGGTTACTCTTTGTACACATCAACCAATTGTGTGCATTCATCAACATTAAAATCCCTCCATTTTTCATGCGATTATATTATAAAAAATTTATTAAATGGTATGTTGGAAAACAATTAAACATTAATTAGATTGGAACATGAATAATAAAAATAAAAATATCCCCTTTTATGTATGTGAGGTTGAATCATGATATATCAAAGAAAGGCCACTAGGAATTATTTTATAGTATAGAAATTATCATCTTATTCTAAATCAAGAGAGACATAGGGAGTAATTTAATTTTCTTTGAAAAATATATGAGTATAACATAACTTATGGTATTCAAAAAATCAAACCAATGTTCTTCCAAAAGCATTTTTATCTCCCATAGATGTTTCACCAATAATATCTCCTTATGGAAAATCCTCAAGCAATGGACCTAGATAGAAGATTGGATCTATATGCTTCATCATCAAGTATTCTTTTGTTTCTTAGACACTAATGTTAGTTGGAATAATGTTAATCTCTTTTGTCTCAATATTATTTTTTTTCTGACAATCAGACATTGCATTCTTGATTAAGGGTGGAGAGTTTGTCGAATTAGTTTTGTAACTCCTTCAATATTCTATTAAAAAATTCACGCTTGATGTACTAATAATCACTATGCTAGTAATATGATTAATTAATAATATAATTCATCATACCTCAATAAATAATGATATGAATTGATTTTTTTTGGTATTTTAATTTTTGAAAAACAGTGTGCATAAGTGGTTGGACACCCGAGAAATTGTTCCAAAATGATAATAGGTTTTTTCAGTCCTGTTCACTATTCAATTAAATTCTTATTTTTTCATAAGAATGACCTCTATTGAAACACACTAGGGTCAATCAAAATAATTCCACATATACACACTATGTTCCTATTATCATTATAATAATCTAAATAATATAAACTATGATACTAATATAAACTGGGTGTTTTAAAACATGCATTAAATATAAATATTATATATTTATTAATGAAATGAAAAATTGAATATTGTTAGAAGAAGAAATAAAGGAAATTTATCTTGGGAGTATATAGTTATTGAAATCATTGATTATGAAAATTCTGAATATTTATTTCAATTAGATTATTAATACTTATCACACCTCACCTTCTAATTTTAATTGCGATAACCCTATACCAGGACCATTGCATATGGAGAAATCCTCTTCCAAAAGAGACAAAACACTAAACTACAGGGTAGTATTGGAATTTCAAGTCTGATATCGATACCACATAGATAGGGTTGGAGAAAATATTTATTATATATGATAATCCTAATCTAATTTCGATATGAATAAAATAAATCTAAACTAATGAGCTTTATATTTGTAGAGAAGGTGGGGTATGACAATATAAACGATATTGGGAAGGAATGATTCATTGTTAATGAGAAGATTTGATATAATATATTTAATTAACACTCATGAAGTTGTTAGATTTGGGTCATAGTGAGTTCAATGGTCAAGATAAATGCTCTCCATCCGGAACTCTCCTTTTACCATGGTCAGGTACTTTGGATTGCAACGAATGGTTAACTCGAAACCTTATTTAAACAAAGGGATTAGATAAAAACAATGTTGATGGAGGATATATAATCCATATATCACACATTATACTGATATATTCAGTCAACACATGCAATTGTCATTCTAAAAAATTGAAAGAAATTAAACCATATCCTGAACCCCACTCATAATGGTCATGCTAGAAGATATCCGAAAAATATATAATCGAAGAGAAAGGGTGAAATCCAAACAAGAATTGCATTAATGATAAAATACATTTCAATAAATTCCCTTACACTACACATTCACTGGTATAACAAAATAACCTACTCATTCTTATCATGAGCATGTATAGAAAAAAAATAATGGAAAAAACCAAAAAAATGGTGTTACAGGTGGTTGCACCTATATCCGGTGGTGGATCCTCTTTGATCTCAATGAAAAAGATAATTCCAAAATTTTTGATTGAGGGATAAATTTATAGTCACTCATTGAGATCTTCCGGACCCAGTATATAATGTGTACTAATGGTACATGTCAAGTACCCCTGATCCGCATTGCATCTATGTCTGCATGAATCTTTTTGGTATGGCTTCCAAAAATTAAGAAATTCAAATATTGCAACATTATGTACTGAAGGAACACAATTTGTAACCATAATATCATCAAATACCATGAATCCTAGAAAAATATTCTCCAAAATAAAATCCTAAAATATAATTATTTTTATGATATTTTGGTGTCTATTATAAACATTATGTTGTGTGCTCAAAATTGAAATTAAAATAAGTGACTCTTGTCATGTACGTGAAGATAATAAATAGAAAATAATTTTTAATTTGGGATATAATAAAAATCATATTGAAGAATGAAAAGAAAACCCCATATATACTAAAATTATAGGAGGAACAACCATATAATTTTCCTTAAAAATGATGAATTTTTCATGTATAAGGAATGAACACATAACTAAAAATGGTTACAATGAAGTGAAGTGTAAATAAAATAAAATATAGATAAGTAATCCTATAACTAATTCAACACCAACACTTCAATGATTCAAAAAAAGAGTAGATATATCATAAAAATCAGTACATAAGTACAAAGGATGATGATGATAATATGCTTCATCAACCTGTTAGATCAATTTTATAAGGAAGATTCATTTCAATCATTTCTGGTAATGTGGATAATGATAATTAAGTGTGGAAGGGTTCACATAATAATCATTTAAAATTCACAAGTGTCATTTTAAATTATGGTTCTACTCATTCATTCATGTCATGGTATTTTTTAAGTATATAGATTCATGAGTGAAAACATTGGATACCAATTTATTAGTAAAAACACCAATTGGTGAATTGATTGCATCTAAATAATAAAAATAATCCCCATGAGATGTTTGTGGGATGATAATTCAAATAAATATATTTATTCAATCCATGAAAAAATTTGATGTGATATTTGGAATGTGTTGGATTTCCAATAATATGTGTTCTGATATATAAATACAAGGGAATATATGCTCAAATGGTTTATTAAAAACTCAACAGTTGATATATAGAAATTACAAGAGAGTATATTGATATATTCCCCAAGGATCATCAAGGAATTACCCTATAATGTGATATTTTTCCAATGGAACCTATACAATATTCTATGCATGTATCAAGTAGTCCTTATTAAATTGATCCCATAAAATTATAATAATTGATGACCAAATATCATGTTGATTTAGATAAGGGATTTATGCACCCTACTGCTTAACTACATGGTGCATCAAACCTTTTTTCAATTGTTATAATTATATGGGATCAATTTAACAATGACTATTTGATACATGTGTATAACATTGTATCAGTTACCTTGAAAAAAAACATAAAATCTATTATTATACTATCTTATAATTGGAATATATCAATTGTTGATTTCTTAATAAACCATTTGTCCCTATATTCCCTACTAATTCTATATCAGAAAACATAATATCATAAATCCAATCCATTCCAAAAATCACATAAAATTTTCTCATTTAAATAATAACTATATTTATAAGAATTATATTCCCAAAAACATTACATTAGGAAGAGTTATATTCATTAGACGCAATCAATGCACCATTATGAGTTTTTTATGATACATTAGTATACAAATATTTCACTCATGAATCAATATACATAAAAAAACTCATGACATGAATGAATGAGTAGAACCATAATTTAATAATACAATCATAATTTTTGAATGAATATTATGTGCACCCTTCACCACTTAATTATCAAGATCCACTTTACCAGCAATTTTTACAATGAATATTCCTTATTCCCTTGATCTAGGAGGTTTATGATACTTTTTATCTTCATCATACCTTGGACTTCATCACATATTTTTATAATATCTAAACCCCTTTAATTGTGATCATTTATGTTTGGGTGGTGCATTAGTTTCATCATTAGTTTACTATATTTTATTGACTAAAATATTCACCTCTTTGAAACAATTATTAGTTTGGTGGTCATTCCTTACACACTTGAAACAATCATCATGTATTAAGTAAAATTACAAGGTTTTAATTACAATAATTTTAGTATATATGGGGTTTTACTTTCTTCCATCAATATTATTTTTCATTAGAGTCCCCATGAATCTCTATTTTCTTTTTATTCTTTCCAAATTCATTGGAAGAATGACAAATTTTAATATCTACATTGAGCCCAAAAAATAAAATTTATACAAATACCCAAATATCTTAACATAATTTTCATTTCATGATTTCATTTTTGATTATATTTTTCCTTGATTATTGGGATTTGGGGATTTGAAGGTTACATGTCATTTGCCTTTAGTACATGATGTTACAGTTGTCAATGTAATGAATTAATGGATACAGTATGTAGAACATTCATGTAGACAAAGATGCAACACAGAATGGGGGTACAAGCCATGTACCTTTAATAGACATTGCATATTGGGTCTTGAACATCACAACGAGTTCCTATAAATAGATCCCTCCATCACAACTTTGGGATTATTCTTATGGATTGAGATCAATGAGGTCCCACTATCGGACAAAGAGAAGCCACCTGCACCGCCAATTTTTATTTAATTTTTTCATTATTTATATTCTATACCCGCTTTTTGTTTGAATGAGATGGTGATTTCATTATTCTGATGAAATCATGTCGAAGGGGAATTGAATATAAGTAATTTTATAATTAATGAAAATCATGTTGGGATTTAACATTTTCAATGAAATTCTATATTTTTTGGATTTCTACATACTTGACCATTGTGAGTGGGTTTCAGGATAGAGTTTAATTTATTTCCATTTTAAAAAATGAACATTTTGTGAGTTTGCTTAATACATATGTTTATTGTGTGATATAGGGATTAGATTTCCACCATAAACATTGGGTTCTTTCTTGTCCATATGTTTAAATAATGTTTTGGGACACCCATTCTTTACAGTCCAATGTACTTGACCATGTGATAAGTAGAGATCTAGATGGTGTGTGTTTATCCTGACCATTGAAATCACTATAACCTGACTCCTACTACCACATTATTGTTAATTAAATATATTATACCTTTTAATCTCATGAACCCGTAAACTTCACTCCCTGAAACCCTTTAATACCTTAATCACCCACCTTCTTTACAAATATAATACTCACAAGTTTAGATTTATTTTATTCATATAGAAATTAGATTAGGATTATATGATTTCATTAATATTTTCTCAAACCCTATCTCTGTGGGTTCAACACTAAACATGAAATTCTGATAATACACTATATTTTATTTTTTTGTATATTTTGGAAGAGGATTGAACCGTATTCAAAGGTCTCAGAATGGGGTAATCACATTTCAAATGATAAGGTGAGGTGTGATAGGTCCTGATCACCAAATTGAATTAAATATTTAGAATTCATTTAAACAATAATTTAAACCAATATATAATAACAAGATTAATTTTTCTCAGTTATTTTTCTATCAAAATTTTATTTTTCATTGAATTTATATATGTTTATATATTATATTTATATTTAATTAATGTTTTAAAAAAATTCACATGTATATTAGTATCACAGTTTATAATAGATAGATTATACAACTAAAAATATGAAAAGAGTGTGTGTCATTGGCCTCAATGAGATAAACCCTAGGGTGTGTCAATATGGTTCATTCATAGGGAAAAAATATGAATTTAATTGAATAGTGAAAACTACTAAAAATTCCTATTATCAATTTGGTTCTTTTTCCAGGGAGGCCATGTAACGCCGCGACCCCAGTTACCCAGAGTTGGTGCATTATTATGTGACATTGGCATGATTACAAAAGATCTTGTCCCGAATGACCAATTAGTTTAGTAGCCTTAGAACACCAGATACATTCATAAGTCTTACATTTCATCATAATGTACAAAAAACTACAACAACGTCTTGTCTTCATATCATCTCATATTATCCCTACAGGTCATCCATAAAATGCTTCTTCACATCCTGAGAAAAATAATACATTGAATGGAGTGAGCTTAGATGATCAGTAAGGATAACAATATAGCGGAAACATTCATAAATAAGCATAAACATTTAAGGCAATGTATAACTAAAAACAAAGCCTTTTAAACATGAACATCAGCATAATATGGCAATAATAAAATGAAATAATGCCATTTACTTATTCACATGGATATTCTACTAGTCAAATAATCACAATAAATATCAACAACCACTTCCATAATGATAGAATGCATAACGCGAGACTATCATAACCACATAGCCATGGCCTCGTGCCAAGACTAAAAATACGATTTTGTCAAAGACTCATTCCAAGACACTTGTTTTTCTCATGAGACCTACCGATGCATCGACGAGCTATATCGGGCTCCACACATCACATATTAAGTCCAACGCATTCCTTATATGAAATGGATTAAACATATCATAAACCATAACATAATCGTATCACATAAAGCATGCATAAAGGAAACATAACATTTCCATATTACAATCACAACATATCAATACAAAACATTAAAAAACCTTATCAAAACCATTTTCAATACCAAAATAAAAGAAAATTAAAACATGGTATTTATTTTTCATTTAAAAAACATTTTGGCTTGTTGAGGAAGCCAAAACTCAAATAATGGTCATGGCGACGGAGAAGTAATTGTCGCCTCAATCGTAAGACAAAAAAAACATTCCCTTTTGTCTTTTAGTAAAACTCTTCATATAAAAAAGATACCTTATGAATAAACATAGAAGTCAAAGAGGTTTATACAACGTATAAAAGAATGTTGTGTATAAAACAAAATATATCACAATGAAAGGAGATTGAAACGAAGCCCCTTAACTCGTGTTCAACTTAAATCGATCGTTATTTAACCTCATGAATAATAAACTAGAGTTACTTTCTACCTAATTAAGAACATTTTTCAAGTTCATTATTCCTTTTATTTCACTTATTACAATGTTATGAAAATTATGTAATTATTAATGTTAATAATGGTCTTTTTTTAGATCATTGGTACTTGAGTAAAAAATAAACATCTTATAATACAAGTTGTTCATGTGGTAAAATATCCATTAGATCAAGAATTATATTAATGATGTAGATATCATATATATCATATATATCCTGTATATATATATATGCATTTATAAAATTACATAACATTTAGAGGTAAGAAATGAAATGCACCGTTCTTGGAGATGGTAAGTCGTACGTACGCATGAACGCTACTTTCAATTATATTTCGTATTTAATGGATTGTAATATTAATGATATAAAAGAATATTATAATTAAAGTATAATATCATATACCATATAATTTACTCCATCCTTTATACGTCCCTCATATGGCATTAAAGATTCAAGTTACTTTGAGGGGGTGGTGTTCCGGACTTTCTAAAATGAAATTATCGCATTTACCCATAATGGAAATAATAAAGTTATTCCATAAATGAAATATAAATAAGCATAATAAAAACATAAACATAATATATATAATATTTAAAGATAGTGACATCTTAATGTCCACCATGAGAGGTGATAAAAGATGATTGTACAATGATCATTTTATGAGGTAGTAATTCGCAAACCACAGAAACAGTATGATCATTAACCATTAGACGGAGGTGTGTGTAATTGTAAATAAAATACATCTCATAAAAAATATCCAAGTATATTGTATATACTTGTGTTGTTACAAAAAATTGGAATAAAAATGGATTAATGGGTTGGGGAAGCGAAATAAAATAAAAGAATATAAGAGAAGACATTATCTAAAAATCGGGTAACTCTTTTTGATTTGAGCCAAAGGCTTCCATTGGAATTATTCTGCCAAAAGTGAGGCTTCTTGGAATGTCATAACATGTTACATTATTATGAAGTGATTTTCGGAATTCAGAGGTCCCACAATTATATATTTAGAAGCTACAGTGATAAGGGTTCTAAATCCACCCATCCAATAGTGTCTTGACAAGTGAATTTCATATATTTTACCATATCATTTCATTTTATTTAAATCGTTCATTAATGAGGTAATCACTGCATCATCATGGTGTCATAAATAATTTTTTTCGTATAAAAATTATAAAAAAATACCATGTTCTAGGAAATATTTTTATATTTCTAATGAATATATAGTCAAAAAATATGACTTGTATAACCCCATGTAATAATTGTTTTTCTTAAACAATACATGTTTTGGACTTTTTTATTTTTACTTTAATGAAAAGGAATAAATGTCATTATCTTACCCATGTGGCTCCATGGGGTCTCACAAATTGACCCATGGGTTCTAATGGTTGTCCATGACTCTTACAATAGGTGTAGGACATGTGTCAAGATATTTTCATAATTTTTTAATATCATTTTTACCTTAAATTTCACTAATTACCTTTAATCACGATTAATAATAATTAAAATTTAATATTCACCAAAAATTCATTTCATACCATTTAACCTCATTTTACATCTTAATTAGAACCATGTATGTTGTATTTTTGAAATTAAATTCATAGAAGTGGGAAAATTTCATTTAAATGAAAAATCAGTTTTTTATCTTCCACTTAGTGGTTTCACTATTCATCAAACATTGATGTTTTTCAGAACAATACCCAAAATTCACCCAATAGTATAATTGATATTCTGAATTCAAAAAAGATGTCTATTTTACAAAATTCAAATCATATATGTTGCATTAATTAACTTTATAAATAATTCCCGTAGTCAAAACAGATAACGTGTTTTTAAAAAACAGTATCAATCAAAAGATTGTCAATTGTTTATGTCCAATTTCAAAGTGAAATTAATTCAAATGACCACCATTGGATAAATTCATAAAATTATTTTCTAATTATACTTTAAAACCACTCAATAGTATAATTTATCACTACAAATTATATTGATTAAAAATGTTATTTTAAAGTATTTTTTTACTATTCATCGAAAATTGGATGTTCTCAAAAAAATACCAAAAATTCAACATAGGATAATTATGATATTCTAAATACAAAAATGAAGTCCATTTTGAATTATAAAAATAATATAATCTCAAAAAGAGGTTATTACTATTCATAAGAGCCACTTTGATTGGTCGCGGTGTGTTAGAACTTGAGGTTGCGTAGAACACATGATGCTCTATTAATCAAAGAGAAGCGTACAATGGAAACATGGGGTTTTACATTATCCCCACCTTCAATAAATTGCGTCCTCACAATTTTAAACGGTTATCTGAAAATAAAAGGACGAGAATAGAAAATACCTTTGTGGAAAACCCATATCGGAAATAGTGTTAATAAAATTTATTCCTAATTAGATGGAAATGGAAATGAAAAAGTCACCACCAAATTATAATCTCGATTAGGAGAACATTTGTATAAATTTGAGACATATAATTGCAAAAAAAATTAAATATTTATATGGAGTTATTGGGGTCATAAATCACAAACAAGTCCTAAATTACTTTCAACATATTAAAAACATAATGAAAACAATAAGTACTGTAGTACAATCCTAATATATGTCAAATTATTCTAATAACCAGAAAATAATCCTTGAGTCCAAAAGCACCAATACATTAATTATTCCACTTCAACTGTAATAACAACAAAATATTGGCCTTTATCCTTTGGCCTTTTCTGAGGTATATTTCCCTGACGCTTAGGAAATTAATTTTCATAATGCCCCATTTCCCTACAATTGTAGCATTCAACATTGATAGCCTCTTTCATTCCCATGAAATCACGAGCCTGGTGACCTTTTTCTCCACATTCATATCAAACTCACATTCATTTTAGGCAAGTATTGGGGTGATTCTTCCAAAAAATATCGCATAATGAAAAATCATTCTTTCCCTTTTTCCCTTTATCTGTCTCTTGTTCAACAATTCTCTTCTTCTCTTGCTTTACTTTATTGCCATATGATTTAAGGAATTCATTTTCTATCATGATAGCACATTAGATTATATATTCATACGTTTAGAAAGATTGTGATACTAAACCTTGATGGAGAAATGGTTTTAACCCATCAATGAAATGATCAATTTTACTTCTTGGGTTACGTATATAATTTGCATCATGCCTCGCTAACCGTGTAATGTTATGCTCATACTTTTTGACATTCTCATCCTCATTTTTCCTCAGACTCAGAAATTGGCTTTGCATATATGATTGATGGTCATGATGAAAGTATGTTTCTATGAAAATCTCTTTGAACTCCCTCCATTCCATATTAGATACTTCTTCATCTTCTTTCGTGTTTTGAATCAATGGCCACCATTGATCAGCATCTCGAGGGAGGCGGTAAACTTCCATGATATATTTTTCCATTTCATTACTCACCAAGGCATGGAATATTTTCTCTAGGGAACTAATCCATTTCTCAACTACTATTGGATTTGTACTCCTATTGAATGTTGGTGGTTGCTGCCTCATGAAGTGATCTAACTTTGATCCTCCACGCTGTGGATTGGGGTGCTCCATACGAGTATTTTTATTATTCATAACCTGAGTGAGTTGTCCTAGAATGGTGATAAGCTAATCAGCACCAGTTGAATCACTAACTCCATTATAATTATCTTTATCTGTAGGGAAATCCCTACATGGATTTCATGCATTGACATGGTTTCCATTACTTCCACTAGGATCCATTTTTAACAATGCCATAAACTAATTTAGTTTTTGAATCGAAATAAATAATAACAGACTTGCAAAAAACATAACATAAATTGAACCATTTATGGATATAATCCATTATCATAAAAATGTTTTCATTGAGAAGTATATACTCATAAACCCTTCATAATGGTTTGTAATGAAAATGAGAAATTTCCTAAGCGTATTCTTGGGGAGTGTCGTAACCAAGAGTGCAGCAATGCCCGTTGTAGTGCACCAGTTCTCGTTCGAGTCTAGATCAAAGCGTTGTTTTCGGGTTTTACCACTAGGTACAAATGTGCCATAGCCGCCTCTACCTGCTGGTATCTAGATAGGGATTTATTACACGAAAAACTCACAAAATCTCTACAATACTATGATTCTACGATGTTCTTCTATACTAATCCTCAAAGTCTATCTTAGAGATATGTGGTCTAATCAGAGTTTACCTAAATCAAGTTTTCAAGGTTAGTACTAAAATTCCTACGATACCAACTGTAACATCCCAACCCCAGTTACCCAGAGTCGGTGCATTATTACGTAACATTGGCATGATCACAAAAGATCATGTCTCGAATGATCGATTAGTTTAGTAGCCTTGGGACACTAGATACATTCATATGTCTTACATTACATCATAGCTTACAAAAAACTACTACAAAATCTTGTCTTCATATCCTCTCATACTATCCATACAGATCATTCATAAAATACATCTTCACATCCTGGTAAAAATAAAACATTGAAAGGGGTGATCATAGATGCTCAGTAAGGATAACAATATAGCGGGAACTTTCATAAATAAACATAAACATTTAAGGCAATGTATAACTAAAACAAAAGCCTTTTAAACATAAACTTCAGCATGATAAGTCAATATTAAAATGAAATAATTCCATTTACATATTCACATGTATATTTTAGTAGTCGAATAATAACAAGAAATATCAATAACCACTTTCATAATGATTGAATGCATAATGCCAGACTATCATAACCACGTAGCCAAGGCCTCGTGCCAAGACTGCAAATAAGATTTTGTCAAGGCCTCGTTCCAAGAAACATGTTTGCCTCATGAGACATTCTGATGCATCGATGAGCGATAACGGGCTCCACCAGTCCCATATTATGTCCAATTCATTCTTTATATGAAAAGGTTTAAAAATTTCATAAACCATAACATAATCGTATCACATAAAACATGCATAAAGGAAACATAAAATTTCCACATTTCAATCACATGTTATCAATAAAAAATATTAAAAAACATTATCAAAACCATTTTCAATTCCAAAATAAAATAAAAGAAAATCATGGTATTTATTATTCATTTTAAAAAAGTTATGGCTTCTAGAGGAAGTCGAAACTCAAATAATGGTCACGGTGGCGGAGAAGTCATTGTCGCCGCATACGTAACACAAAAAAAATCCATTTTGTTGTTTAGTAAAACGCTTCGTATAAAAAATATTATTTTTGAATAAACATAAATGTCAAAGGGGTTGATACACCGTATAAAAGAACGTTTTGTATAAAACAAAATATGCCTCAATGAAAGGAGATTGAGACGAAGTCCCTTACATCATGTCCAACTTGACATGATCTTTATTTAAACTCATGAATAATAAAATAGAGTTAATTTAAACATGATTTAGATCCTTTTTCATGTTCATTATTCCTTTTATATCACTTATTACCATGTTATGAACACTATTTAATTATTTAAGTTAATAACGGTCGTTTTGTCGATCTTTGGTAATTGAGTCAAAAATAAACTTCTTATAATTTAAATATGTTCATGTGGTTAAATATATATTATATAAAGATTCATATTAATTATGTAGATAAAATATATATCATATATATCCAGTATATATATGAATTTATTATATTACATTACAGTTAGAGGTAAGAAATGTAATGCAATGTTAATGGAGACGGTAAGGCGTATGTACGCATTAACGCTACATTCATTTATATTTCGTATTTAATTTAATGAAATCTTAATGATATAATTGTATATTATAATTCCAGTATAATATCGTATATAATATCTTTTACTCCATCCTTTATACGTCCCACATATGGAATTAACGATTGAAATCACTTTGAGGGGGCGGTAGTCCGCAATTCCTAAAATGAAATTATCGCGTTTACCCATAATGGAAGCAAACAAGGTATGCCATAAATGAAAAATACAGAATCACAAGTTAAAATAAAAATAATATATATCATATATAAATATATTTACATATTAATGTCCACCATGAGAGGTGTTAAATGATGATTGAACAACCATCGTTTTGTGAGGCAATAATTCGCCAACCACATAAAAAGTATGTTCTTTAGCCATTAGCCAGAGGTGTGTGTAATTGTAAATCAAATCCATCACATCACAACATCATAGTATATTGTATATACTTTTGTAGTTACATAGATAGAAATAATAATGTTTTAAGGTGTTGGAGAAGCGAACTAATATAAAAGGACATAAGAGAAGACATTACCTTAAAATCGGATAACTCTTTTTGATATGAGCCAAAGGCTTACTTGGGAAAACTTATGCCCAAAGTGAGGCTTCTAGGAGTTGGAGAGGGTATTTTAGAGAGTATTTGGTCAGAGTCTGGTCGAGCCAAATGGCTTTGATGGTGTTAATAAGGTGGTAGAGGTGGGGGCCTTTTATATGACGAGAGGAGGGGCACTCTTGGAATGTCCAGAAATGTTACAATATTATGAAGTGATTTTCTGATTTTAGAGGTCCCACAATTATATATTTCGAGGATAAGGTGATAATGGTTCGAAATCCACCCATCCAATAGGTTTTTGTAATGTGTAAGCCATAGAGTTTACCATATATTTTTATTTAATTTAAATCGTTCATAAATGAGGTAATCAGTGCATCACTATAGTGTCATAAATAAATTTATTTTTTTTAATGTCTAAAAATTATAAAAAAATAAAATTTATTAGGAAATTGATTTATCGTTCTATTTAATATTTATAGTAAAAAATATGACTTTTATTAGCCCGTGTAATAATTGTTTTAGTAAAACAATACATGTTTGTGACACTTTTATTTTTACTGTAAATAAAAGGTATAAATGAAATTATCTTACCCAAGTGGATCCATGGGGTCCCACAAATTGACCCATGGGTTGTAATGGTAGGAAATGACTCATCCAATATGGGTAGGACATGTGTCAAGATATTTTCATATTTTTATAATATCATATTTTCCTTAAATTTCACAAATTATCTTTAATCACGATTAATAAAACATAAAAGATACTATTCAATAAAAAAAATCATCCAATTGAACACCATTTTTCTTCCTAATTATGACAATGTATTATGGAATTTTTAAATTAAATTCATAGAAGAGGGAAAATTTCATTTAAATGAAAAATCGGTTTTTTAACTACCACTTAGTGGTTTCACCATTCATCAAAAATTGAAGTTTTTCAGAACAATACCAAATATTCACCCTAAGATATAATTGATATTCTGAATTCAAAAATGATTTCTATTGTACAAAATTACAAACATATAATTTGTATTAATTACTTTTATATTTAATTCTCTTTGTGAAATCAAATAGCGTGTTTTTAAGAAGCAATATCAATCAAAATATTGACAATTGTTTATGTCCAATTTCAAAGTGAAATTAATTCTAATGACCACCATTGGATAAAATGGTAAAATTATATTCTAATTATACTTGAAAACCAATAAATATTATAATTTATCACTACAATTTTTTTTTGATTAAAAATGTTGTTTCCAAGCATTTTTCACTATTCATCGAAAAGAGGAAGTTCTCGGAACAATACAAAAAATTCAAAATAGTTTAATTCCGATATTATGAATACTAAAATGAACTACATTTTGGATTATAAAATTAATATAATTTAAAAAAGTTGTTATTACTATTCATAATAGCTACTTTGATTGGTCGCAGTGTGTTAGAACTCGAGGTTGCATACAACACACGCTGCTCTATTTTTCAAATAGAAGTGTACCATTGAAGCTTGGGGTGTTACAAGACAAGCACATACATAGACTAATTTTCATAATTAAAAAACCATGAAAAAAATAAATTTAATGAATAACGTTATTTTTGAGATCATGATGAATTACGTTAGTGATTTATCATATTCATGGTCTAGTGATGATTTGTATTGCAATGCTGAATGTTTATATAGATGATTGGAGGAGCTACAAAACCAATTTGACAACCTTTCCCCCCTCATTCATGAATTTAGTGTCTGATGGTACAAACATCAAAATGAAATTGGGACAGAAGAGATAAAATTGTTCTAACTACCTTTGATGTCTATGAAACCAAAGAAACATTAAGATGCAACATATAGAGCCAATACTCTCTTCGGGCCCATTGAATGAAGATATTCTTGGAGGAGATTATCCTGGTGATAAAACTATTTGAGATCAACAGGCTTTGAATAAAATTTGGTTAATTTTCTTGAATACCAATTGTTAAGTTATCCTCTAATATTTTTCAATGAAAATTAAGTACATACCTACCACTCAATTTATGTGGAATAATATGATGAATTCTCTGCTGCGAATGAATTCCTAGTTGCCTTGCTGGAAGATATCATGATTCAAGCTAAACTACATGAAAGAGAATATTTTTATATTTTGAATTCATGTTTAAATCTCATTTATGTTGATTTATTTTCAAACGTCCTCTTTCCCAAATTTTCGGTAACATCATTACATGATCAAGGGTGGGATGTTTTAGTTGAATAATCCACACAATTTATGGATGTGTACTATGAGGAACCATTCTTTGTGACTTATCCCATCATTCCAGTTGTACCACATTGCAATCAGGGAGACATGATGTACAATTTACATGGGTTCTTCTGTGAACACAATAAGATAAGGATCAATGTAAGAAAGAATTTTTGGTGGTTCATGAGCCAAAAAAAACCAGCTAATTTTATATTGGGGTTATCCCATTGCAAAATCCTGACTATAGGTAGTAAAACCCCAGAAAATTATTAGGAATCAAACCAATAATATTCCCTTTTTATTCCCCATTATATTTATTGTAATGTTTCCTATGTTTTATCATTTAATTTATTTAGTTTTAATATAGTAATATCTAGGATTATAACTTTAAGATCCCACATCAACAATAATTCCATGTTTCATATTTCCTTCGCTTTTTTCCCTCCCTTACATTTTTTTAGATAAAATTAATGGCAGTGAAATTTACATTCAGGGGGGTGATAAGATGAATGTTTTTTTTATTTTGGGATTTATGTTTTTTTATCATTTTAGTAACATGGGTCTTTACTAAATATTTTTATAACTATTCACACATTAATGTATTTTGAGAGAGCTAAAATAAAATTTGAAAAATGGATTTTAAAAGATTGTTGATATGAATTATTTTCTCTTTCAACTGTTTTTAATTCGTGGAATATCATTGATTTGATTGATTAATTGATTTGGCTAGACACATTTTAACCTAATACCATCCCTTACATTTAGAATTCATTATATCTTAGATTCCATGAATTTCTTTATATGAATATGTTACATTACCGGACTCTGTTTCTTTACCTACCAACACTTTTAGCATTTTTTCATGGATATTACAATTTTGATATTTTGGGAAGGGCCTTTTGTATGTGTTATTTGTGATGTGTATGATTTTTGGGACATGTGTGGTGGGTTTTAATATTTTGGTTTGTGTATTATTAGAAATTTTTTATTGAGTTATCATTTTAGTATGATTCATTTGTTTCATCGGATCCTCCATATTCATTAAAAAAATTGAAAAAATGCTGATGATATTGAATTTCTCATTGTAAATTATTTTATGAATAAATTCCCTCTCTATAATTAATATCATTTTTTTTCATTCATCAATTTTACTTATGTTTCAGCTCATCCTCCATGAAAAAAATGAAAAAAGGGAAAATATATTTGTGCCTTTCTTGATCAATAAAAGAAAAAGAAAAAGGGGGATATCATGGTTGATATAATTAATTTAAATAACTGATTTGATAAAGTCCCATGTATCAAAATTGGTTTGGTGTTGTGTTTCACATTCTTATGGGTATATGATTGTGTAATTTTTTGTGTTTTCACTTGATTATTCATGCATTATTCCTAAGAGTCAAACCTGCTCTTTCTAGCCTTAAAATCTCTTAAATTTTCTCACCAACCAAATCCACAGATTCTTTTGGACCGTCAATTGAATCCCTCATGATTGAAAATATTTTCATGTTTCACACTATATAGAAATTAAAATTGTCACACTAGTATGGGGATACATGCAATCTCTAAGTATGAGTTCCACTCTAGATTCAATTTCTCTTGAGTGAAGAGTGAAAAAAAATCAATGTGACATAGGTTCTGATTGGTCCATTGATGGATTTATGAAGATGATGGAATTTAAATGTGAGGATTGAATATGATGTGGAATTTTTTTCATATAGGATACATTATGAAATTATATTTTCTATGTGATCATGGAGGTTATCTTATTTTTGATTTCCATATTGATTTTCATTTGAATATATAAGAATTTCTCGGGAGTAAAATGAATAAGTTTTGGGGATTGATGAAGGTAGTATTTTCACATAATTTAATTTTAATTCAATGTTTTAAACCCACCACAGTGTTATTTTGATGGATGTTGTCACATTTTTAATTTATTTGTTAATTTGAGATTAAATAAAAATATAAATTAATTCGGGAATTTTAACTACTTTTAATTACTTGTGTATTTAAATATGAATCTACTAGAAAATACGCACTATGAGAGAAGGAAAGAGGCATTAAATAAATTTTTAATGGCGATGCATAACTATAAAATAGAGAAGAACGACTACACACCATGTACAACAACTACACGACATAACTTCATCATGTTGAATTGGTTATGTAGAAAAAGAGTTTATGATTAAACATGTTGTGAACTAAAACCACATGAAATGAGTCTCAATTACATGACATTTCGTGAGTCAATGTTTGAAACTTAGATTCTATCTTGATATTTGTGCCTAATTCAGAAGATGTGATGGGGGTACACGACATGAAATCCTAGAACACATTGTGTATCCAACCAACTAGTCACAGCTGCATCTGCGGATTCAATGAAATGGATGAATACCTGGAACATAAGTACATGATGTGTTAGCTTAGTACACGTAGTAATTTAAAAGGAACCCTAAAAATTAAATGTGTTGCTGTATGTTCCCTACAGGATTTTCCCATCAAATTTATCCTTTAGAATCATTAACAAATCATTTTGGTGTGATGAAACTCAAGGATATCCCTTCGTTAGCCTCTTTAATATATATGTAGTAATTACAATATTTTTAATAATAGATATTGTTTTAATTTATTAGTCATCTTCTTCATTCATCTCCTTCTTTCCATTTCATTTTTATGTGTTCTCTAACCATTATTCCTTTCTCAACTACAAAAAAATGGAGAACTAACCCAAAAACAGTTTCACGGGAGGGAAAATGATTAGATTTAGTTCCATGTGCATTAATGTATAATCACATGATAAAATTATATGAATTTCCGTGCTGGTTGATTTGATTATATGGTGAGATCTCAATGTATTCTCTATCATCCAAATCCTTCTTCTCATTTTTCGATCATACTTCATGCCACTATTTATGTCATGCATGCGATGGAGTATGGATTGGGTAGTGATGTTCGGTGAAGAGATATCCAAGATGATAATTGGGAGAGGATTTACCTATATGCATAGGTATCTATATGGGGTAGTCACATTTAAAATGAGATGGTATGGTGTGATAGGCCTTGAACACAACATTGAATTAAATATTTTTAATTCATTTAAACAATGATTTTAACAACCAAAAACTCTCAGGAACAATTACCTTCATTTCAATATATAAAAATAGTTTATATTGCGTTGAATATATTTACTAATATATATATATATATATAATTTATATTTAGTGCATGTTTTAAAAAACCCCATTTTATATTATTATCGTAGTTTATATTAGTTAGTTTATAATAGTGACAATAGGAAGACACTGTGTGTAAGAAGACTCTTTGAGGTCGACCCTAGGGTGTGGTTTTATGCTGAATTCTGTGGAAAAGATAAGAATTTAATTGAATAGGGAAACATGACTAAAAATACTTGATATCAATTTGGCATAGTTATTGGGGAGGCCAAGGGATTATCCCAACTGTTTTTCATAAATAAATAAAAAAACACAAAAAATATTCCATGCATATCATAATTTTGTTGGTAGAGATGTATTATTTTTTTGATTCTTTGTATCAATTTCCTATTGATGATTTTTATAGAATGGGTGATTTTTTTATGCGAAGATCAAAGGATTCAGAAAACCAATTGGACACCAATTTCACCCTCATTCAACAAATCCAGCGTCTGATGGTTAAATCAACCGAAAATAAAAGATATTGAGCCATAAGGGATCATGATTATTCCACCTAACTTTTATGTTAATGAACCCTAGTAGACATGTATATGAATCATTAATATACAGTCCTATCTACATAGCCATTTCATGAATAGTTTGCTGAAGGCGACATGCCAAGTGATACAATTGTGGGAGATCAACACGCTTAAGGAGAACCTTAGGTCTATTATGTTGAATATGAAAAGGTATATGATCGTCCAATATTTTTTAAAGAACAATTGGTACATCTCTACCTCTCTATTTTATTGGGATAAGATGATGAATTCTATAACTATAAATATTTCCCAATGACCTTACCTAATGAGATCGTGATTCTAAAAAACCTACTTGAATGTGGTATTTTTTTTTATATTTTATTCATGTTACAATCATATTAAAGTTTAATTATTATATAAATTCACCTTTATTTAATTTTATATAACAGAATCACACAGGAAAATGGTGGGAAGTTGAAGTTGAAGAAGAAAGTAATAATATGGAAGTGAATAAAGATGACCAATTCTTTCTACATACCACATCATTCTTATCGTACCACATTTCAATTTAGGGGGAGCTGGGGTAAGATGTACATGGTTTCCTCCTTGACCAGTGTAAGATAAATGGAATTGGAAGAAATAATATCTATTGGGTTATGAGCAAGAAAACCCATCCACCATCGGATTGGGCTTAACCCACTGTAACTTCCATATTAGGGGTATTAAAAACCTAAACCCCACACAGGGGGTCAAACATAGCATTATAAATTTTCCTTCCGCTTCCTATATATTTTTATGTTTCTCATGTTTTTTCATTTAGTTTATTTAGGTTTAATATCATAGTATCTAGGAGCACAACATTAGGCTTCCATGTCAAAAATGAAATCTGGTTGTAAGTTTCATTCCCTTTTGTTTTTCTACCCTTATATTTATTTTATCTTGGGCTAAAATGATGGGTAGTGAAATTTTACTATTTTGGAGTGTTGACATGCTAGCTATGTTTCTTATATTCATAATTTCCCTTTTTATTTTTAACTTTTTAGGAACCTTGAGTGTAATGAATATTCCAATCATTGTTCACACATAAATTTATTTATAGGGAACTAAAATGATTTTGGAAAAGAAACTAATTCTAAATGATTGTTGATCTGAAACCTTCTACCTTTAATTGAATTTTCAATCATTTTATGATTTTGACTAAATTTTTATATCGAAGACAATGAAACACGGACTCAAAACATTTTCCCCATCCTATGAGGTATTCTGAACCATTTATAAATATCCATTTTAATACAAAAAAATTCTTGAGACAAACATGGACATTGTGTGAGAACTAGAATCTATTATTTTTCTCTTTAAATGATTTTTAATTCATGGAATATCATTAATAGTGTTGAGTAACATCATTTTCTAGGAACATTTTATCCTATGACCTTCCTATACATCTATCATTAATTATCCCATGAATTTTCTTAGTTTTCATTATAGTTTTAATCAACATTACAAGCTGATATTACTTACCTACTCAAAATTTTAGACTTCATGTATCGAAATTTCATGTTTGAGTGTGGGGGATGGCCTTTTGTATGTGTTATTTAAGATGTGTATCATTTTTGGGTGGTGTAAGGTGTGTTTAAATATTTTCGTCTGTGTAAAATTAGAATATTGAGCATGAGTTATCATTTCATTAGGCATCATTTCATTCATCCAATACTCGATATTCATTAAAAAACTATGAAATAATTAAAATGGAGATGAGATTGAATTTCTCACTCAATATTTTTTTGAATATTTTCCCTCTGTAAAATTATGGTCATTATTTTTACTAATCCATTATATTCAATTTTGATAAAATCCTCTATGAATAATATTAAAAAATAGAAAATAATTTTGTTTCATTCTTTAGTTTCACAAAATATGAAAAAAAACAAAAAATCAAAGAACATGGTTGATATCATTCTTTGAAATCACTAATTGGATCATTTCCCATGTCAAAAAAGGGCGTGGTGTTGTGTTTCACATTCCTAAGGGTGGATGATTCAAGATTTTCCTATGTTTTCACTTTTATTCATGCATTACACCTAAGCGTCAAACCACCCCTTTCTATCCTTAAAATCTCTTAATCATTTTCCCACCATCCCCAACCCACAAAGACATTTTTACCATTCATTAAATCCCTCAGGATTGAAAATATTTTCTTGTTTCACACAATGAAGAAATGATAATTTTCACAATCCTATGGAGATACATGAAATCTATAAGTATGAGCATCACTCTTGATTCATTTTTTCTTGATTGAAGAGTGAAAATAAATACAATGTGATGTAAATAGTGATTAGGCCATGGATGGATTTATAAGGCTGAACAAATTTAAATGTGAGGATTGAAAATGATGGGGAAATTTTTTTTCATATAGGATACATGATGAAATTCTATTTTCTATGTGATCATGGATGTTTTCTCAGTTATAATTTTCAAGTGGATTTTGATTTGAATATAAGATAATTTCATGGGAGTGTAATTAGTAAGTGTGTGGGATTGATGAAGATCATATTTTATCATAATTTACTCACTAATTCAATGTTTTAAACCCATCGAAGTGTTATTAAATAGGCAGTTGCCAAAATTTTATATTTTTTTATTCATTTCAGTTGAAATGAAAAAAATGTTTTATTCGGGAATTTTAACTATTTTTAATTACTTATTTATTTCAGGATAAATCCATAAGAAGCATCATTCCATAAGCGAAGCAAGGAGGTGTTACAATAAATTATAAATGGCGATGTAGAACTGGAAAATTGTGAAGAATGAATAAACACCGTGTACCACAAGTACATATATTGACTTCATCAGGTGTAATTTAAAGAGAAAAATGAATCATGATCTGAAAACATGTTGTGAACATCAATTACACAACCTGAGTCTAAATTACACGACATTTAGTGAGTCATAGATTGCAACTATGATTCAAATGAGAGATTTTCATAGAATTTGTATGACTTGAAGGGGGTACAAGACGTGAACTCTCAGTACACGTTGTGTATCCAGTCAACCAGTCAAAGTCACATCTACGAATCCAATGTAGTAAAGGAAAACCTGGATCGTTATTACATGATGAGTAACCCTAGTACATGTCGTGATGAAGATGGCATATTGAAAATTAAATGTGATGCTACTAGTTTTCTGGGGCGTTTTCCCTATAAAATGAGCCTACAAAATCCCTTTTAAATCGTTCTAGTGTGGAGAAAGACAAGGAAACCCTTCCTTTTCCTCTTTAATCGCTTTAATGTCTTTAATTTTAATTTTGTAATATAATTTGAATTTGAATTTATTATTTTTCTTTTACATTCATATCATTTAATTATTTTTATCTTTATGTGTTCTCCCACTATTATTCCCTTCTAAACATTAACAAAAATGGAGAAATAACCAAGAAACATGTTCAAGGTAGGGAATAATGCTTTAATTTAGTTTCATGTTATTTAATTTCAAATCGATTTATATCATTCTATGAATTTCATTGATGGTTAAGTTGGTTATGGTGTGTGATATCCATGTTTTCATAGTTATCCCAATTTTTCTACTCATTTATCGATAATCCCTCTTTTCAATATCTATGTCATTCATACAATGGAGTATGGAATGGTTAGTGATGTTTGGTAAGGATATCTCCAAGATGATTTTTGTAAGATTAATTCTATGTATTAAGAGGTATTGGTATAGAATAATAACATTTCAAATGATAAGGTGTTGTGTGATAGGTCTCAATTAACTCATGGAATTATGTTTTTGGAATTCCGTTAAACAATGATTTCAACAACTGTAAACTCCCAAGAACAATTGCCTTAATTTCTTCTTCTAATAATATTCTTTATTGCATTTCATTTATATTTATATGTATATTATTTATATTTAATACATGTTTTCAAAAAACAAATATATATTAGTATTATTGTTTATATTTATTAGTTTATAATAGTGACAATAGGAACAATGTATTTGAAAGCGGCCCCCTTGAGATCAACCCTATAGTGTTCCACTAAAGTTCATTCTTTGGAAAAAATAATAATTTAATTGAACATGGAAATGAAACTAAAAATACTTGTTATCAATTTGACAGTAATTCTGGTGAGACCAGGAGCTTATGCGCACTGTTTTTCATAAATAAATAAAAAACCAAAAAAATAAATTCAATGCATATAAGTATGTTTTAGGTCGAGGAGGATTATTTTATTTATTTCTAAATTTCATGTCCTAGTGATAATTTGAATAGAAGGGGTGAAATTTTGAGTAGAAGATCAGATGGGCTGTAAAACTAATTGGATTTCCTTTCTTCCCTTATTCAAGAATCTAGTGTCTGATTTTCAGAACAACCACAACTATATGAAATTGATCCATAATAGATTATGATAGTTCCACCAATATTTGATGTCAAATAACCCAAGGAATATGTGAATATGCAACATGATGACGCAACTTGAACAGCCAATCCTATTTCCCTAGTCAATTATTAATGGGTTTCCTAAAAGAGACATTCCATGTGATACAACTTTGGGAGCTCAACATGCATTAGAAGAGAATTTGTAGATTTTGTTGAAGATAAATAGGTAGGTGATCCTCAAATTTTTTTCACGAAGAATCATTACCTTTATACCACTCAATTTATTTGGAAGAAGATGTTGAATTCTATACAACAAAATCATTCCCAGTAGACTTTCCTAAATAGATCGTGATTCAGGATGACCTTCATTAATGTAAATATTTTTATATTGATTCTTCATGTTTCAATCACATTTAAGTTGAATTATTTTATAAATTACCCTTTCTTGAATTTTGTATAAAAATATCACATGAGAAAGGGTAGGAAGATGATGTTTAAGATGCCACACATGTTGTGGTTGTGAAAAAAAGGGGCCCATTCTTTCCAATTACCCCATTATCCTATTTTTATCAAATTTCAATTGGGAAGCTCTGGATGTAATCTGTCCATGGGATCCTCCATGACTAGTTCAAGATAAATATATCTATAATAAATTATATCTGGTGTTTCGTGAGCAAGAAACCCTTTCCACATTCATATTAGGGTTATCCCACTACTACTGCCTTGGTAGGGTCAGGAAAAAACTAGAACCAGCTTGGGGTGTCAAACCAAGAATTATGTAGGTTCAAATTATGAAAGTAGATGCTCAATTAAAATATTGGGTTAATTATATGTTTAAAAATTTTCATTTTTAACCTTATGGAAAACTAGGTTTAATAAATTTAAACAAGGTAAATTCACAAGACCAGTTTTAGTTCTACATGTTTGATATGTTATAGAAATATGGTTCTGGAAATGATAGATAATGAAATTTTACAAGGAAATGTTTCAACCATAAAGTGTATAGAATTTTACTTATCATAGTATAAAAAAGTACAATAATGAATAAGATAGTTATACTTTCTTCCTTTATCAAAATATAGTAGAAATAAACTTGAAACAAAAAAAGTATCAAGTATGAATCATTTAAACCAAATAGAAGGGTATCAAACTACCTTGGACAAAAGTCCCATGATTTATACATTCAAGAAATTATGTCTTACCCACACCATGGTAATCCCTCGATAGTAATATATAAATATTTCTTGTTCTCCCCACATTCCCTTGATCGTTAAGGTGGTCAGCACCTCTTTCATCCTATCCTCGAAAGTTCTCTACTTCTAATGTAGTAAACACATCTGTCTACTTATCCATGGAAGCCCTCGATTGTACTCAACAACAATCAGAGTCGCACAAAGCAATCTAAACAAGATGTTTAGTATGCACAAAGCATGAGAGCCTTTATCTAGACACATCTTCATGAGAATGTAATATCTATTGAGATAAATATATTTTTCGATTCAATTGCTATCATTGAGCTCACTAAATCTATCTCCTATATATAGGGAATTCTTCAACAGTCAGCTCCCTCATCCAACAATCATATTTTTCTTTAAATATCAGAGGGACCTATACAGATTTTACATAAACAACAGTTATATAGAAACAGATTGTACAACTTTGTGTCATAACAATAAAAATTGTAAGAAAAATAAGGTTGATTAACCGAATATATTTTTCAGAGTTTATGGAAAAATAATGTTCAGAGTGTATGAACATAAAAATTTAAAGACTACAACTCATGGATATTCATATTCTGCTTTCAAATGAATTCTGAATCGTAATTCCAATGAATTTTGAGTCTTAATTCTATGGAATTCCGAATCACAATGCTAAGGAATTCATAATCATAATTTTGAGGAATTTCGAGGTACAATTCAGAGGAATTCAGAGTCAGAATTATTAGGAATTTAGAGTTAGAAATCATAGGAATTCACATTCTGAATTATGAGGAATTTTGAGTCTTAATTCTAAGGAATTTAGAGTCTGAATATCAGAGAATTTGAAACCAGAATATCATAAAATTTAGAACCTAAATTTCAGAATATTAAGAACTTGATTTCATTGAATTTGAACATGGATTTTAGATAATTTGGTAACTGAATTTCATAGAATTTGGAACCTAAAAATAGAATACTCTATATATAAGGAATTATAATATTTTGAGGGTTTAGATGTGAAACCTTATTTCAGACATAGTAATTAAAATGATTTTGATTTAGAGAGACTATAACATCAAAAATTAAAACATAAGTAAGGATAAAATTTCATTAGATAAGGAAAATTTTCATATAAATATAATAATTAGGAAAAAATATAATTTTCCTTGAGATAGAGTATTTTTATTTTCATAACAAAAATGAATTAAATAGTCATAAAGAAACTTTATTGACTCAACAATATCCCTTTTTGGGAAAGTAAAAACATTTTTATGAAAAAGAATATAAGGACCGGGTTTTTCCTTATGAACATAAAATAAAAACATATCATATTTTACATATGGATCACGGTGAATCTGACTAACTCCCCATTATGTTTTGAAATCCATGAGGATTATATTCTTGACATTCTTAAATATATTTTTCTTTTTCATGTGTAAGAAAATATTATTTGATAATAAGCCCCTAGATATATTCCCCATTTCATAGGGATTGTTCTTCTTTAAATTGTATACTTTTTATCATTCTTTCTCTCCCTTTGTGGTTTACAAAAAGGAATAATTGGAATGTAAAAAAATGTTACCTGAAATATTAGTAATGAACAAAAAAATATGTGATGGAAAATCAAAATTTCATTAGAATTAAAAATATTTGTACATAGAATAAAATACAACAAAAAAATAGGAATTGAAAAATTAACCTTCTTTATCCTTGGACATTAACCTCTTCATAATGGTATTCATCTTCATAATCTCCTTGTGATCTTATTCAACATGCATGAGCAACTGATCATGAACGTCATTTTTCATCTCTAAGGCTTTGATATTTTCTTCACAAGCCTTCAGAATCTCTAATTAAGCATTCAAAATAACTTTTTACATTGAAATATTATCTTCAAACTCTGTTCTGAGATCCCATTTATTCTTCCAATTCCTAGCCATGGAATTAAGATTCCATTAAGATCCTTGACATCCTGCATATGAGTTGTCTGTTCAAGAGTTATCTTTTCCACAAAACATTTTGTAAGATCCTTGAACCTACAGTCTTCAGTGTAAAAAACATCCTCAACATTTTCTTGAAAATCATCAAGGATTATCATCTATTCTATTGTCTTCTTTGAACACTTGGTGATTTATGACATGATCTTTTTTGGGATTTGTAGCCAATGAATATGTATTTTAAATCAGCTTGAATCCTGAAAAACTTATCCATAAGCATTGAAACTGATTCTGATTTCCAATTAATTGGCTGTTAAAGAAACTGGAACCTCGAATATATACTTGCAAACAACTTAATTTTATCAACCATCTTCTTCAATGATTGGACTACAATGTCCTGTACAAGAGAGGACGATGCTAAATTTGACTATTTCATTGGTGAGGATTCTTTTTCTAAGTCTTCAGCTTTTCTCTTTGACGAACCACCAACATCTTTTATCTTATTTATGGATTTCCAAGGTGTATCAACTAACACCTAATTTCCTTTATTATCTCTCAGAATGATTTTTTCTACGTTGGGTGATTTGTGTTCACTATCGGATAATTGAAAAATATGGTCTTTATCAAGGTTTTATTTCTCGGCATCTTCCAAAAGATCATCTGGCTAAAAAATGCCGCAATTACTACTCCCTTCTTCAAATGGTTTATTAACTTATTCATGAACCTTTTATTCATTCCCTGGTGTAGCAAGATTTGATGATTCAGCTTTAGAATTTCATATTGAAAACATTTTAGAAGGACTATCCTTCTCATGATAATCCTCAACTTTTTTTATCAAGTCATATGTATCATCACTTCCTTCATTCTTCTTCTTATTCAACATCTTCTTCCTGAACTATTTGTACTTCATGTTCCAGTTCTAGAATCACCATCTTCTTTCTTCGATTCACAAGAAGTGATTCATGCAAAAATGATTCTGGTATATGAATTGTTTTAGAGTATTTCTCATTAGCCTCGAGAATGGATTGAATAATCTGAGCCTCTGAAATCTTATTTCTCTATATTTTTTATTTTTCATGCTTCTCTAGATCCACAACATCATTCAAATTTAAATATTTTTCCTCAGAGGGTCCATGAATAAACTAAGTTCCCCTTCATTAGAATTCTTCTTGTCTTCTCTCCACTTGGAAACTACATCATCTAGATAAGTCATTTTCTTTATTGGTTGTGGAGATGCGTATTTAGTTTCCAGAATAGTATGTGTTGTTACTTTTTTTCCTGTTCCTTCAACTTACTTTTCATTCCACCCTTCCTATAAGTCTAATTCACTTCCATTTTCATTTCTAGGGATTCTACTTCAGCTTCATATAAATCATAAAATTCTATAGATTCACTATTGAATCCAACCTTGATCCTTACGAGGGTCTCATCACTAAACAACATGACCATGAAATTCATTGTCTTAGAACTACAAGAAATTTTATACGATTCTATACAAAAAAACAAAATCATGCAGAAAATAATCAGATACATTATTTTTTGGGAATTGATAGTCTCATTCTTGAAATTTTTGATTTTCAGGAAAACACATTTCTCCGTGTTTATCTCTTTGAAATTCAACAGAATATATAAGGCATAAATATCATTTTTTTAATGGTATCCTTCTAACCATTTCTCCGAAAGATAATTCAATGAACCCATAATTCTATGATCTGAAAATTTATAGAAAGATGATAATTCTTCAGAGTCTTCACCACAGTTAGAATGTGTAATTCCCTGGATTTATCCTTATCAAAAGATCATGAAACATCAGGAAGATTGTGAGTGCAGGACTCAGCTTCTCCATCATACGAAATTCTAATCAGATTAGAATCCTTACTATAAGAAAATGAATTTTTTTCCATATCTCTTAAATGAAAACATGTCTCTCCCTACTTCATTGAAGAAACATTCTGATTCATAGAATTCAACCAAAATCTATGGATAAACCGGATCGTGTGACTTCAGTGTGGATACATATAGGCTATGCCATCCATTCGACTTGATATTCTTTGAAATAATAGAATCACAGTTAGCATAGAATTTAGGATCAACTAACCATTATATTTATATCTTCCATTCATAAATTTCCTTTACTGATGAAAATTCATTGGGGGGAGAAGCTTCCACATACTTTGGTAATTGAGGAAAAAAAACTGATGATTTGGAATGACATTAAGTAGAGGGAAAGAAAATCAGCATGCCAAGGAATTGAATATTGATACATGGAAACTATCTGGAGGACTTTATATAGGTGTTTGAGGTGACAGTTCAACTTCCTAGAATGATCCAATAGTGGATACACATTTAATCAGATCTAACAGTTGAGATTATAGTTGAAGAATAAATTTGGTAGGTTTTGATATTTTGAGGTTTTTAAAATATAAATAAGAATTAAAAAAAGTGAATCTACAAAATTTTCTTAAACAAGATAAAAAATACCAACATGTAAAAAGTAGATCATAAAAATTGAATAATGGAAATATAATTTTATGAATGATAGAAAATTTATTATTAATATAGAAAATTATTTGTAATGATCTTTAGATTCCAAAAAAATTTCATAAGTAAGGAATTTTTTTCAAATAGGCATATTTTGACTATGAATATTTTGAGTATTAATGTTGATTTTAACTACTAAAAAATTTGATTACAGAAGAATTTGGATTACAAGAAATTTATTTTAACTATTGAAAAATTACATTATGGAATAATTTTGATTACAAAAAAAATTATTTTAACTACTGATAATGTTTATTACAGAACAATTTTGATTACGAAACTTTTTACATTAAAAGAAAATGTACTCCCCCTGTGAAATGGGGTTTCTTATTATATGGAGAATGGTTTAAACAATAATTTAATATGGAAAATTAAATTACTATAATAATTCATAATTTCTGTTTAATGTATTAAAATTTAAGGCGAGTAATTATATTGTAAAAATATCCACAAGTTGATTTTGCGTTCTGATAAATTAAAGTATGATATCTCCTTTTACTATGTGAGCCCTAAGAAAGTGATTCATAATATATATGTGTTTTTCATGAGAGTGATGTACATGATTTGTACTTAGGTAAATTTAACTACTATTATCTATGAATATATGTGTTTGGTAAAACAAATGCAATAGTTTGTGAGTGTGTGTTTCATCCACACCCAGTGAGCACATCAAAATCTAGATGCTACATCTTCAACCTTAGTAGTGGAATGTGCTACCGAGTGTTTATTTTATTCACGACCAAGAAATTAATGAATCTCTAAGGAAATGTAATGTTATGGATGTAGTTTTCCTATCCATTCTACATCCACCAACGTTAGTATCTAAAAATATTTTTAAAATAAAATCATTTCCAGAAGTATAAAAGAGTGATAAATCCATGGTTCTCTTTGAATAACAAAAAATAAATTTCACTAACTTTAATTGAGATTCCTTAGGATTGGATTGATATATTTCACATAATCATACTGAATACTTTATGTCTAGATAAATATAATTCAATTATAGTAGGCATTCTATCATACTTCTAAATAATGTTTGATCTACTGGTTTCCTGGCATCATCAAGATCAAGTGAACATGATGTACCAATAAGAGTACTTATACTCTTAGTGTTGTCTTATCCATACATTTTTAGAAGATCATTAATATATTATTGTTGATATATATATATAGCTTCCATCTGGTTTTTGAGAAATTTGAAATCCTCGGAAAAATGTTAACTCACCCATCATACTAATTTGAAACTCAAATTTCATTAGATTTGAAAACGAATCAGTTAATGATTGTAGAGTTGAACCAAATATACTTTCATCAACATAAAATTGATCAATGAAAATATTTTTCTTATATTTAATTATAAATATGGTTGGAAAAAAATTACCCTTAACATAGTTTTTTTTAAATAATCATATGATTCTATCACATCATGCTTTAGGTTTTGTTTAAGTCCATATTATGCATTGGTAAGTTTGAAAAACAATTCATGATTTCTTCTGTATTCAAAACATGGAGGTTATTAAAAAAAACATCATCTTAAACATATCAAATATTGAAATATCATTTTACATCCATTTGAAAAATTATACAATTGAATAATGCTACAAAGGCAAGTAAAATACGAATAGATTCAAGTCTAGATACTGGAGCATAAGTTTCTAAATAGTCAATTAATTCTAGTTGATTATTGATTTTAGAAACTAATCTAGAATTACATCTCATCATGATTAATGTTTCATAACATTTATTTATGAAGACCTAATTTACTCCAATTACATATTTTTTCTTAGTTTAGTCAACCATGGTCCAGAATTTATTCCATTTGATTTAATTTAGTTCATCTTGCATGGATTTTATCCAGTCATCATCTCCTAAAGCTTCATCAATGCATTTTGGTTTAATTGGAAAGAAATTTTAGATGTTATACATCATTTCCTAATGAACTTATAGTCCATACATTTTTATTTACATCGCAAATGATACTATCACTAGGATGATTCTTAAGAAACAACTAATTCGGGTTTTGTAATACTTATTCATCAACAGATGGTAGAAAATATTCTGGGGTAAATAATTCAGAAATATTTTCTGGAACATATTCCTTATTATAAAGATATAATATCAAGAATTGATAATTAGTTTTTTAAAACACATCTAATGATGTAGGTTGGGGTAATTTTAAAACAAAAGGATCAGTTTCATCAAATTTGACATGCACTATTTCTTCAACCGTACATGATACTTTATTAAAAACTCTATAATAATTAAAAGATGTGGAATAGCCTTGGAAAATTCCAACATCATATTTGGGTGAAAATTTAAGTAATTTATATTTATTATTCAGAATGAATACTTTGCATCCAAATACTTTGAAGTAATAATGTCTATGATTTCTTCAATTCTACAATTTTTTTGGAGTTTTATTAATAAAAGATCTAACCAATACACAACTTATAGTATAATAAGAAGTACTTACAGATTCATCCCAAAAGTGTTTAGCTGTCGAATATTCACTCAAAATGGATGTAGTTATCTCTTGAAGAATTTTATTTCTTTATTCAACAACACTATTCTGTTGAGGAGTTCACGGTGCTGAGATGTTATCAGTAATTCCTTTTTAATACAAAATGTTTCAAAATATGATTTTTTAAATTATCCACCATGATCACAATTAATTTTTATCAATGGAGTGATTTTCTCATTTTTAACATGGGCTCTAAATATTTTGATAAAATGAATCATATTTCTTTTCAAGAAAATAGTTCCACATAAATGTAGTGTAATCATTAACTATGTCAAAAAGAAAATATTTGAATCCAATTATTCTAGTTTTTGTTAGTCCAAAAATATCCATATGCATTAACAGTAATTCATTATAACTTTTGACATCATCGATTAATTTAAATCTTGATTATGTTTCTTGAAAAATTGACAGGGATAAAAAACATTTTATGAATCCAATCTAATCCCTGGTAGATCCTTAACAAGTCTTCACTTAGAGAGTTTACATTGGTTACATTGGTGAATGTTTCCTGACCATCTCTGCCATAACCAAAATTTATCTTTCATTGTACTAAGGAAAAGTTGATCATGACTCCTATGGTATTATAAGTTTAGTGTATATACATTATCTTTCCTATAGGATGAAAGAATAAAATCTTACATGTAATTGTTTACTAAAACTCTATCATTCGTAAAATTTACAATAGTATCCTTTATCAAATAATTGGATTATGCTAATAAAATTTGGTTTAAGAACATTAACAAGTAAAACATTTGAAATGAATGTTTTTTCAAGTATAACATTGTTTCTTATACAACCAAAATTTCTATATGTATTATATTTGAAAGTTATTATTCTACCATTCATCCTGATAATATTTTCAAAGTAGTTTTTTACAAAACATATTCCAGGAACATACAATATACATGTACCATGTATTGATGACGGAAAAGTCATTATTTTCTAAAAAATAAATGAGTAATATTTTTAAATCTCAATTTTTTATGATCTAGAAACATTAGAATGAATAAATTTTTGTATCCACGATTTCACAGAAAAATAAGAATTATGAAAACCTAAAGACTTGGTTTTATTTAAAGAACAATTTTTATCCATATTTCCACCACAGTGACATTTCGTGCATAATGGAACACATTGAGGAAGAAAATAGTTATTACTAAAAATTGGTTTAGAATGTTTATAACCAAATCCAGAAAAAATCCTTACAAGTTGAATTTGGGAATACAACTTGTCCAAATTTTCATTACCAAAGGTAATGTTTCAAAAACAATACCTCGTGGAAAATATTTCTAACATTAGTTTATTAAAAAATATTTAATACTCATTAAAATTAGTTTCTATACTACATTTAGACTCTAAAATATTTATCATAGAAATTACATTTTCATGATTTTTAGAACATTTACCCTTTTCAGAATTAACATACTCATGATTTTTGGAAATAAATTCAAAATAAAAATTTCTCTTATCAATATATTTGGAAGGATCTGATACTTATTTTGTAATAATAGAAATTATAGAATTTTATTTATTAATACATTTCATGAGTTTAGAATTTTCAATCTCAAGGAGTTTAGAAAACCTAGACTCTTTTTCATAAGAAGGTAAAGAGTTATCTTCATCAGAAGAAGATTCATCATCTAAAGAATCAAAATATTTATCATCAGTAAAATTTTAATTTGAAAGCTAGATTACTAATTGATTTATAATTGTGTACCTTGGACAATAGACAATGATTTTCAATGGGTAGCTTGGCTAGTAATGCGATATTCGTCTGACTAGAAGATTCATAGTCTGAGGATTCATATGAAGTGTCACAACCACTAGAACTCCATGTGTCATTAGATTTTAAAACATTATTAGCATTAACTATGTAATTCTATTTTCTATTCCTCTCAGAATTGTTTTCCTTTCTATCCTTTTTCTTAAGCATACGATAGTATGGCCTTATATGCACTTCTCTTTTGAATTCATAACAAGTAACTTATGATTCTTTCTTGTCTTTTCATTATTTCTTCATATATCTATTCTGAATGTATTTCATTCAAACTATATTGTTCATACATTGAGAAAGATTAGCTAGTTTATTCTCAAAATGATCACTTTCACTATATTTATATAAAATAGTGACTTTCTTTGACATAGATCTTGTAACTCTTTTAGGAGTCTTGGACATAGTTGTAGTAATGGCTAAAGTTACATTTCCATTTTTCTTCTCATTCATATCATCATATATTTTCATTATTGTTTCATGTTGAAGAAGAGATTCATAAATACCATCAAGAGTAATTTAAGATACTTTTCTACTCTCATATATAGTTTTTCTCTTAGATTCCCACTCATTTGGAATTATATCTATAATCATATCCACAAGAGATTCATCATCAAGTCCTATTTCACCCATAGATGGTAACCTACTAACAATAGTTGTAAACCATTTTTGCACCTTGCAGACTGGTTCTCCATAAAGAAAAAAAATCCTTGATATTCTTCCCTATGTATTGATCTTCTAGTTTTGATGACTCTGGATGTACCAAAATGTGTAACATCCAATTTCTTTTAGATGTAATTTGCTGCTTCCCAAGAATAAATATAATTATATATATTCCTTGTATTGCAACACATAAAATTATTATGTACCTTGTAGTTTAGTTGATATTCTAACTTCCCTTGAATGGAAATGTTTTTGACTTACTTGTTAGGATTCAGGTAATCTCCAGTGATCATGAAAAAGTTTTCCACTCTAGTATTAAAAACAGAAGTCTTCATATGATCTCTCCAATACTCATAATCATTCCCATCAAATATAGGTGGTCTAGTAGGATTTATATTTTCAATCGAACCAACATTCATTCCTGTCATCTGAAAGAAAATATTTTTCCACAAAAAAATTGTAAATAGTAAAATTTTGTAAACAAGGATAAAAATTCTTAAGCAAGGAAAATGCTTTGAAAAATGAAAACATGATCATGAAAACATATATGTGAATATAAAAATTTCAGAGACCTCCTATGATACCAATTGTAGTATTGAAATATAACCGTAAAGTTCAATTATAAGAGGGGTTGAATTTTATGTTTAAAAACTTATGTTTTTAACATTAAGGAAATATATATTTACCAATGTAAAACAAGGTAAATTCACCAGAACTATTTTAGTTCTAGAAACATGATAGCTTCTAGAAATACGGTTTCAGGAATGAAACATAAGGAAAACATACAAGGAAAATATTCTACCTTAAAGCATAAATAATCATACTTATCAAAGTATAAAAGAGTACATGAAATTAAAATATAGTTATGATATCATACATTATCAATATACAGTGGAAATAATCATGAAACAAAACAAGTAATATGTATGAAACTTTTTAACCCAAATATAAGGGTATCCAACTACCATGGATAAACATCCCTTGATTTATAATTTGATGAAATTATTTCTCACTCATAACATGGAAATCCCTCGATTGGAATATCAGAATCTATCTTCTTAACCTTGCAAGCCAATGATCATAAAGGTAGTTGACACCTGTGTCTTCCTATACCCGTAACTCGTCGAACATTAAGGTAGTCAGAACCTCTATCTTCATATCCCCGAAATCCCTTGATTGTACTAAGATATAATTGTATATGAATGAAGCATGTTGGACTAGATGTTCAATACACACAAATAATGAGATAATCTATCACTGGAAATCACTTCAACAACATGTACTCTCTGGAGTTATCAACATATATTTTGATTCAATTTCGATCTTTGAGCTCATTTAAATGAGCTCATATTTATTGAAAAATCTCCATTTATCTTCTTCCTACTCAAATGGTAATATTTTTCCTTAAATATTGGATGGAAATCTAAAAGTGTCACATAAACAAATGTTAATTAGAAACAGATTTTATATCAATGTTCCATAATAATATCAACTATAATTAAAATATGGCAGCATAACCAAATCTATTTTTCAATGTCTATGGAAAAATAAAGTTCATAGTTTAAAAAATTAATCATTTGAATACTATACATCATAGATATTTATATTATATTTTCCATAGAATTCAGAACCTGAATTCCAATGATTTCGGTGTCTGAATTCCAAATAATTGAGAATATGAATTCTGAGGAATTCATAGTCTGAATTTTTTGAAATTGAGAGACTGAATTTTGAGGAATTCAGTGATGGAATTATGAGCAATTAGGAGTCTGAAATATGATGAATTTGGGTCAAAATTATGATATATTCAGATTCTGAATTCTGAGGAAATCAAAGTCTAAATTTCAGATATTTTGGAACCATAATATCAGAAAATTAGGAATCTGAATTTCAGAGAATTCAGACCCTAAATTCCATATAATTTAGAACCTGAAATTCAGAGAATTTGAAACCTGAAAATAGAATCTTCTATATCCAAGGAATTATAATATTCCAAGGTTTTAGATGTGAAACAAAATTTTATACTTCGGAATAAAAATGAGTTAGATTAAGAGAGTCTATTATATGAACACCGAAAACATATGTAAGGATAAAATTCACTTACAATAGGAAATTTCCTTATAAAAATAGCCCTTATGGAAAAATATAATTTTACTTTAGATAGAGTGTTTGTGATTTTCAAAACAAAATGTAATGAAAAAGTCATAAGGAAACCTTAATGACTCAACACATTATCACTTTTCATTCCTGTTTTTATTTATTTTTTTGTTTCTTATTTTTTTCATTTATTTTATTTAGGATTAATATGGTAGAAGTTAGGATCCTAACTCAATTAATCTTCTTGAAAAATGATTTCAGGTTGTATCATTCATTATCTTTTGTTTTTTGTAACATATAATTATATTTTTGTTGAGCTAAAATAAAGGGTAGTGACTTTTATGTATGGGTGGAGTTTCATGTAGTGTAATAAATAATCACAAAGTGTACTTGCAGTTCACAGTGTGTTTTGTTATCCTGAAATGTCCAGCACAGATTTACCTCATACAGTGATGTCACGACATGTACTCATGGTACATGACGTGTAACTATTTTTCTTCAATTTTTAGCTCGACTTCATCTTGAAAAATCTGTTTTCATTCCACTTCGCATCGCTCGTGGCTCAAAAGATCTTTTAGCTCATATTTCATTCTCTTTTTTATGACTTCAAATAATCATCATTTTCTTCCAAAAAACATCCAACAAAAAAATCATTCGAATAAATGGAAATATTCATCATTTAGTTAAAAAAATTAATGAATAAAATGTATTAAATAAATACACTTATCAAATACCACCACACAAAATCTATTCTTGACCCTAAGCATAAAATCTCAACATGGAATTTAAAGGACACCAATGTTACCAATATTAAAATTCCAAAGAAATAAAATAAAACAATTTTCAATGTAAAATTAAATCTTCATGTATCCAAATAAATTATAAATTTAATTTACCATTTTCTACGGAAATAATAAATTCATGTATTTTACTTTTCCCATTTGAAATATTATTGAACTTATCATATTATTCATTCATGCTCCTCAATACATAATTACTAAAACATGCCATGTCATGATATACCTCACTTGAATATTTTATCTCATGTCCCATGTGACAATTCATGTGGAGTTATTCTCATATCATGATAACATGTTTAATATCTATTGGATTTAAAATGAAATAAATTCTTCACTTTGTAATGATAGAAGCACATATATCACGAGGACATTCCATAATGGTTTAAATGACTCTAAGGTTCAAGGTTGGTAAGATTTTCTGTTTTAAAAATTAAGGCTCAAGGAGGAGGTTTATCTCATAAATACCGTCCATGATATCTAAAATAAAATAGTAAAGAATGCATATGCATCAATGTATCAATTCCCACTCCCCCCTAATACTAAATGTGAGGTCATGATCAGTTTAATCATAACGAATAATATTTTTACCCTCTTGAATATATTTTCTATTAATTTTTTATATTTTTTTCATTCTTTAAAAGTTGTGATTAGATCAAACGTCACACCCATCACGTAACTACATATAATCAGATGATCATAAATTTGAAAAAAATATATGGATTTATAGTTTTCCCAAATCGTAACCCTTTTTCATTTTTTTCATTTTGTCATTTCTTTTATTTTTTTATTTTAGATTTTTTTTTCAAGAGGGAAAACGAAATATAAAGTACAATGAATAAATCCAATGACCTTTCCTGTTACCCAGAGTAACACCCCAAAAATATTCCCTTACAATTTATATATTCCCTACATTCATGATTCCCTTTACCCCCATACTTTTTCTTTAAAATATCATGCAAATACCAAGAGTTGAGTAGGAATGGAAAAAATGGCTTGAAATAATGCTCATTCCTATAAAGGTAGATCTTGGGGTATATGGGATAACCCAATATTTATGTAAAGGTGTTATTTAAGGATAAGGTATTTTCAATATATGCCTCAATAATTTTAAATATGTTTTTATAGTCATATCTTTGAAAAGTTCAAAAACAATTTATTGTCCCTCACATGTCCCAATATCACTCTAGAAATATGATCAAGTGTAAATGGGATGTTCTTGGCCAATAAATCCTCTTTGAAATGAGACATATGATATTAGACAATCACTCATGGAATGAAAAATAATAACAAATAAATTCACATGAATATCAAAAATTCAAATAATTAAAAATGGTAGGGAAATTTCATTTACATGAATCAATGAATTCTCCCAAATCATGATCCCTTATTTAAATATAAATTAATCACTTTAAAAAATCTAATTCTCTATTTCAATTATTCAATATCATTAAAATTGAAATCTAAAACATGGAATCATAGGATTCCAATGAAACCCGTATCACCTAGATAAGTCTAGTAAAGCATGAATTCATGTATCGACATGCAATTTCCAATTAAAGTTTAAATCATAATTTTGGACAAAAATAGAAGGAGATTAAAAGCTGAAACAAAAAATGAACTCCAATTCCAATGATTCTATGTTTTAATCTCCCACTTTCACAGGATTCCCTCTACCATCATGAATCTATAAAAGAAATTAACTCAATTAAGTACACAGATCGTGTCATCAAACCTAAAACAAACAGGAGGGTGTGGGCTTCATTATTGACTAATTACTATGACTTAATTTGATATATATATTCCTATGATTTTAAATAAAAGTATTAAAAAGATTTTAAAGGATAAATCTCCTTTCGATCCCCCAAGTGTTCCCCGAATTCTCGTTGCCTCTAGTGGGCAGTACCAGATATTATCCAAACTCTAATGGCTATTAAGGATTCATTTCCATGAACCAACACATGTGGATTTTCTCAAAATCCACTTATTTTTTCATGTTGAGGAGGATTCCTTGGATATATTACACTAGATTTACCACCTTCACAATGTGGTGCACCTTGCATGGTAGGGGTAGGATGAATAATGGAACCTCCTTTATTGCTACATGGGAAACAAAATCTTTTTCTTTTTATACTACATATTTTGAATATTTAATGTCTTCTAGGATCTATAGGTATTCCTCAATAGGTGAATAATATTTTTAATCATTTTACTCTAGGGAATAATATTTAACTTCTTCTAAACAATTCAAAATAATTTGGTGTAATACTCAAATTAGATTCAAAAAAATAAAATGAGTTTGAGATCAAAATGTGTCATCTCCCTATATTGTTATGACTTGAATATCTTCTTCAATTGAATGTGACTCTTGGAAATGATCATCACTAGACAGAGGTAGGTAGTCATTACCGTCGACCTCATGTTTGGATTCATCATCATAGATGTCTTCAGGGAAATCTAAGAAGACCAGTGGCACTTCCTTTTTCTCGTTGAATCATTGAACGTCAGTTTGGAGTCCATCAGCCATGGAAATAAAATATTCATGTGAGATCCATAATGTTATTCCTCTATCCTTCTATTTTACCCTTATCATTAGAGAATCATCCCTTAATTTGAGGGTATCCTCAGTGTGGTCTGTTTATACTTCCAGCACAAGAGTGTAATTGTTCCATGAAAAATAATTTGAATCTGAATACATCATAGAAAAGGGTTTTATTGAATTTTTTTAAAGAAAAACAAAAGAAAATATTTGAAAAAAATTTGAATTTAGTAAATGTGTTCGAAATTACATTTTAGCTCCCCATCAACGGCACCAGTTTTGACACACTCTTATCGCACGGAGTGAAATATTTTCCCAAGCACTCTAAAGAGATTAGAAAATAAAGCACATGGAAGTCATCCATGTCACCATTCACTCCCTTGAACATGTTTCATGGTTGGTTATTTATTCTTGTTGTAGTTTATAAGGGAACAACCATTGGAGAACACATAATGATAAAAATTATTGAAGGCCGTGAATGGAAATTTTTTTCTAACATATGAAATGTAAATTTATATTAAAAAAATAAAAAGTAAATATTAAAATATATTAAAGATCCCAAAAAGGTCTATCCCTGAGTTTCTCCACACTAGAATGATTTTCAAGGGGTTCTAATGGATCAATTTATAGGGAAAATCCAATGGGGAACATGTCACATCACTTTTAATTTTTAATGTGTCATCTTCGTAAAAACATATAATGTGGTTACATGTTGTGTAATTAAGATTGGTGGTTTCCTCCGTAGCATTGAATCCATAGACACTACTTTTACAATTTTACTAGCCACACAACGTGTACTAGGATTTCATGTCATTTACCCCCACTATGTCTTGTTAATTCTATGTAAATCTATCTTTCGAATCATAGTTTAACACTTTGACTCACTAAACATAATGTACATGAGATTCACATCATGTAGTTATAGTTCACAACCTTTTTTTGATTCATAAAATGTTATTTGTAGCCAATTCCACTAGAAGATGTCATGATGTGTACTTTTGGTACACTGTCTGTAGTTGTTTTTCTCCATTCTATAGTTCTTCATTGTTTTTATAAATCTAATTTCATTCCACTTTTATTCAATAACGTCACCAAGATTCTCGTGCTTCATTCTGAAGTGCAGAAGTAATTATAGGTAGTTGAAATTAGAAAATTAAACCATTATTTTCATTTCAAATAAAATTAACAAAAATATATAAAAATGTGATAATTGTCCATTAAATAACACTACAGAGGGTTTAAAAATATTTATTTATAGAAAAAAATATGTGAAAATTTGAGCTTCATCAATTACTGATATACTCTTAGGGAATCGTTAATTACCTACTTTTCTTCAAAAAATCAAATTTATGAAACCTGAATAATTCTACTTGATTAATTAAAATGTATTATTGTAAATGGTTTAGGTCGAACCCACATAGATGGTTATTTTATCATGACTATACTTTCAAAATATTTATTTTATTAAATAAGATACGGTGGTGTGAAAATGAATAATTTTATTGATTTTAGGATAATAAACAACGAATGTAATGCATATTTATTTATTGGGTTGAAAATATATTTTGAAGAGCATGTTGGGGAAATGTAATTTACAAGTTCATGTGAAATTAGATTTACTAGGAAGATTAATTCATAGTTATTATTGGAGTCAAGATGAGGTAGATCTAGTGGTAATGGAATCTCATCTTATACACGAAATTCCATAATTTCCCTTCGTCTAGTAATATAGGATTTCACCGAATTGAGTTAGTCTCGATACCATATTTATACTTGATTACCCCTAATATTTACATTGTTCATTCCTCCATTGGGGTTATCAGATGGGGACTTATAATGTTCCTTTTAATTATATTACTAGTGATAATGATAAAATTAAAATAATGGGATTTGGATTATGAAAAATAGAAATTTCACAAGCCAAATAAATAAATAATTATAATAAATAAATCTAAAACACCTTCCCTCTTTGGTTATATCACTGAAGAACAAGATGGGTTTACCAAATCATCCTAGTGATGTTGGAATAATCATGAGGGAGAAAATAAAATATAAATATAATAATGAACTCAGATAGACATCAATAACATCTCTCAAATATTGTGTCCCAAACCAATTTCAAATATTATAAAGGTGTATCCAGGGGCTCTATTTTTAAACCATGGAAAGGTCATGCCCGACAACTGTCATGACGTGTACATTGTGGTAATGTCGTGTATTGGGGATCCAATTTTTGTTAATCAGAATGACGCATGGGAATATCTAAACTGAGATTTTGAAAATTTGACCACCAACACAAATTTTACAAGTCTTGCCCATCATGTACTGTTGATCCACATTCTCCTCTGCCTAAACGATTCTCCTGGGAATCTCATATGTGAATTTTGACCAACGATCGATGTCAATATGTATACTAAAATTAGATGATGAATAAAATTTATTTCATCAAATCCCTAGATTCATTTAATACTCTCCTCCAAAATCATACCTCAAAAATGTCCCGTATTGTAATGAACGAACACTCCTTGTACTAGTCTTTCACAGTGCAATTAGACTTCATGACATGACCCGGTGGAAGATTTACAATTTGAATAATACAGGACATGTACTCATGGTACATGATATATTACAATTTTTTTAAATAATTTCCAAAGACGTTGTTCATAAAAAATCTGGTGTCATGCTGCTTCGCTTTTCTCATAGCGCAAACTGTCATTTCTCTTCATTATTCACCCTTTTTCATTCCTTTTCAATATTTTGTTTACTCCTTCCACAAAAAAAAGTTCATTTGCTCAAATATTTTTAAGAATATTTATTTATATACAAAAATCATCACATTAACTAACTAAAAAAATATATGGATGATATTGACTTATCAAATCCATCACACTTAAATTCAGCCTTGTCCTCAAGGATGGAATCTCACATTACATAAAACAAAATTCACCTTATCGTGATTTAAATTCAATTTCAACAAAATAAATTGAACAAATAGAAAGTAATATTTTTAAGGAATACATACAGAAAAATTAATTAATTCCATGTTTTTAAATTAAACAAACAAACCATGTATTTTACTTTATTTTCTTTTGTAATAGCCAAGCCCCTTCCTTCATCAATTTACATTTTTCAATTTATTATTAGTATACTTTAATTATCCATCAAACTCACTTGAATATTTTTTCTCATTATCAGTTTACAAATGTAAATGTAATGATTCACATAACTCAAAAAAACATGTAACTTAATATAGGTATGCAAGGCATCTAACATATGAACCGTGTAAAGATGGATATCACAATTAATCTTGTGGGATTCATTATTAAGGAACAAATGACTCTAAAGATTCTTGGTAGGTAGATAAATGATATAAAAATAATGGCTCAAAAGGAGGGTTTAATATAATGTAATGTTGATGATAACAAAATATAATCTCAACAAATGTATCATTTTACAAATATCATTTCTCTTCGCCCAAAAATCTCAATGTTGGCCCATGATATATGCCAGTTTAATTAATGAATCAACCACTATTTATTTTTTCTTGGATTTCTTCCCTTTTTCTTGAAATTTATGCATAGTAAAATTCTCACATACAATAGTTAACAACATAGAATAAAAAATCTTCTTTCTATAAAATTGTGATTTTTTACCATAAAAAAACACAACCCAAATTTATTTTATTAATAGAGGTGAATAATTAAATAAATTGAAAGATAAATGGCCTCTCCTAGATCACAAAAGTGATTCCCGAGAAAAATATCAATAATGATGTTATCCCGTTTCCCCTATAAGAATTAATCAACTACAATTATTCTTATTAATATCATGAAAATCTTTTTGAGGAAGGTATGAATGGATAAAAAATTCGTTTCACAATTCCCAATTCCTAACAAGGAAATGTATGTATTATACATACTTAAAAATGATTAATGCAAGGTGGGTATATAGATAAGTAATAATAAAATAATTCATCAATCATTTTATAAGTGATTTTTGTTTTTTCATACATCAATAAGATGCAGTTTATGTTATGGAAGAATACATTCCCGAGTTTCATAAGAAATATACTATTAAAATAATTTAAAATATTGTCTATGTGGGTTTCTCTAGGATGAGATGAATGGTTGTGTCAATCACTCATGGAAGTGCTAAATAATCATTAAATCAATTGATGAAAACATCAATAAACCAATTCATTTCATACTCTAAGACAAATATAATCTAAAATGATTAAGATACTACCTAAATCAATATTTTTGACATCTTAATTCATATGTTTATATCCACTAATTCTTTTCTCCATTTTCCCCATTTAAATTTATTTACAATGAAATTTAAATACATGACCTTCTAGATATCATAGGTAGTTTCATGTCACCTCGATCATTTTGAGTTAAGAATGATTCAACTGAAGGCATGAAATTTGATATTAATGATCTAAAACAATTAATATTTTTGAAATACTGTTGGGCAAAAATCCCTCAAGGTAACATTACAGTATTTTTGGGTTGATTGTGTTTGTTGACAAAGAAGGTTTCCATGGAGATTTGTCGAGTTCCCGAGAAGTTGTTGACATTATATGTTGACAAGGAACTATGACAAAGAAAAGGATGATCTGGAGGTGGTACAAAAGAGAAGTACAAGGTGGCGCCGTTTCCCAGTGTTTGCCAAATTTATGGGCCTGGAAATCGCCAATGGAAAATGGAGTGATATGTTGTTGGCAAAGGTTGAGGAGAGAGAAATGAAGGAGGTGCGCGGAAACATTAAGTGTGGCGCGCAAAATTAGCGGGTTGCGCGAAATCATGAAGTATGGCGTGCAAAACAGCGGGTTGCGCGAAATTGTATTTCGCGCAAAAGATGTTTCAAGGCCGAAAGCTTGAAAATCGGTAAAGGCATGAGGCGTGCGAAATTTTGGAGGCGTACGCGAAAAATTGAAGTGGCGCGCGAAATAGCAGATGAATTATTTCGCGCAAAAGATGTTTTGATGTCCAAAGCTCGGAAAATGGCAAAGGCATGAGGTGCGCAAAATTATGGAGCAGTGCACGGAAAATGGTTGTGCGCGGAAGATTTGTATTTCGCGATCAAAGCGGATTTCGCGCTCAAGGAGGGTTTTTCGCGCGGGGTCGATTTTGCCTATAAATATCAAGTGACCCTCCTCCATTCAACAGAGTTCAATACATAGGAAATACCCGAGCTCTGGTGCGTGAAATTGAAGTTAGAAAGGGTGTTGCACGTAAACATAAAGTTTGTGCGTAAAGTCAGATTGCGCGAAAAGTTAAGGCTTCACAGAAAGTTGGTGTTGGCGCATAAAAGGAAGGTTGCGCGAAAAGTGGATATCGCGCAAAAGAATCGAATTGCGCGCAAGGAAGTTTCCAGGCTGCGCGTAATATTTGGAGGTTGCGCGAAAAAGGAATTTCGCGCAAACCATAGAAATTGCGCGCAAGACAACGTAATGGTTGCGCGTAAAAATTGAGGTTGCCTGGTACATCCGGTGCAAAGTGAGATTCATCTGCGGGTGAAAGTTGGACTTCAACAGAGAATCTACATACAGAGGAATATGCATTCCTTCATGAGAATGGAGAGACCTACAGGTCTATAAACTATGAGTGGATTCCTTCCAAGAGCAGTGAGCTTAGGAAGAGGAAGAAGGTGATCCTCTCCACCGGCAGTGAGCCAGAGAGAGAGAAGTAGGGAGTGACCCTTGGGAAAGCAGTGAGATGACCCTAAACATTGTATAGGCAGTGAGCCTGGGCATAGAAGTGATCTAGCCCGAACATTGTAATCCAAAGCTAGTGAAGTTTAGTGGACTTGGTACGACCGGAAACCTGTCGGCGTATGCTCCTTGGACGTAGCCCTTAGCGGTGAACCAAGTAAAATTGTTGTGTCCTGTGCTTGCTTTACTTTTTGTTTATATTGTGCAGCAGGAAAGAGAGAGAGGAGTGTTTTGATTAACAGAGAAACAAGATCAGAACGGGCTTTAATTTTTATTTATTCATACCCTGATTCACCCCCCCTCTCAGGGTATTCAGCCTAGTGGACCTAACAAATACAGTTTATGTTTTTTGAATTTTGAAACTCTTACTCGCCTTATATATAATGGTTCAATATTTTTGTGTAGTTATGTATTCTCATGTTCATGATATGTACTCGGCCATCACGATTTTTAATGTTGAGGGTGCAACTTATTTTGATCCTTGATGATTGTTTCATACTTTTTTCTTGATGGTCCTTCAAATAAATAATAAACAGGTGAATGAACTTTGAATTATAAATGAATTTTAATATATTGGGAGCAATATCATGTGTACCTCAAAAAACATAAAAAAAAGTAAAAACAAAAAACTCGAGTTGCCTCCTAGAAACACGTTTGTTTATCATTTTTGGATCTACTTTAACTATTTTTACTCATCTGTTGTATGATTGAAAATTTTGTGTCTTTGTGGGGTCCTTGAATGATCTTAGTTATATCCCATAAATATAGGTTGGCCCCTATCCTTATTCTCTAAACACCTTGATTCTTCCTGATGGTATTACATACATTATCTCCATTGGGAGAATCCACCATTTCCATTTCAATCCTGATAAACTAAATTGATGTTCTTGTAACATCCAAAAAAATTTTACTCTCATAAATTTAGTGCAGTAAGTCTCTCCTTTTGGGGTCAGCGACCATGGCCTTCAGTTTTTACTTCTTCATTGGTTGAGCATCCTCTTCCATAGAATCCTTTATCTCATTTAATTATTCAATCTCAGTAACATCCTCTACATCAGTTGTCTCTCTTTTTCTGAACTCATCATCCACTTTTACATCATAGTTATTCATCACTTGGTGGATGTTGAATCTCACTTGATCAGTTCTAACTCTCAGACAGAGTTCACCATTTTGAACATCGATGAGAACATTCCATGTGGCTAAAAATGGTGTTCCCAGAATTAGTGGATTCCATTCTTCTTCTATATCATGCACTTAGAAGTCAATGGGGAAATATAATTTTCCTACCATTATCAGGAAATCATTTATTACTCCTAAGAGATTTTTAATATTGAGTTGTTTTTAATGGAAGTTAAACTCTTGTTGGAATTAGTCATTCTAGTCCCAAACTCTTGAAGGTCATGTATGAAATGATATAGACACTCTTAGCAAATACAAACAAAGTATTCACACATTTTTTAGCATAAGTAAATATGGGAATTGAAAATTTACATGTGTATCTTTGCATTGTATGTAGGTCATTTGACACCACTCCTGAACACCTTCATGTGACTGGGACTATTCCAATATCTTCTAGCTTCCTCTTGTTTCTAACAAGATCATTCATGAATTTCTCATAAGTTGGCATGTTAACGATAGCCTCTTCAAAACAAATTTTAATGTGTAACATTTCGAAATGATCAAGAAACATACCTCTATTAACATTTTTCATTGTTTGTAAAATCTTCTCTAGAAAAGGAATCATATGTTTGAATATAGGTGGCTCTTCTTTTTCTTCTTCTACTACTTGTTGTTTTTCATCTTCAACTTCATATTCACTTGCTTCAACTTGTGGTCATCCTGCAAACTCTATTCTACTTTATTTTGTTTTATTTCCACTTCTAAGCTCAATATGTTTAAAATATTCACATGTCCATTCTAAAAACAAATCTTTGATGATCTACTCTTTTTCATTCTTTATGTTATTTAGTGATTTGGACAACTTGACTCTCTAGATTTTAAAATATGGACTTTTTGTAGGATTGTTATTATCTTACTTATTTGAGTGCAACCCCAAATGAAGTCATGAATGATTCCAGTGTCTCCTCCAATGAGTGGTCATGGTTCATCATTTTTGTCCCTTATTGTGCTAGTTGTTGGTACCATTATGGTATATATTGATACCCTTGGCCTTTCTGGTTTTGTGTTCTCCATCCCGAAAAATGATTTCTATAACTATAATTAGCATTATTGGATACATCAACACGTGTAACATTGGTATTTGTAGACTGGCTAGGCATAATATCCATTTTCATAGTCAGCAACTCCAGTTGCACTGCCATCCAATCATTGTTGTTTACCTCATGAGCTCCTCTCCACTACATCCATTCTCCTTGTAATTGGAAACTATTTATCTCCATCTCATCCAAATATTTGTAGCTTGATTGATGTGATTTCTTCACTAGTGATCCTCTATACACAACATCTACAATCCACCAGTTTTATTGTGAAAAAAACCCTTATAAAATATAGTGGATTAACGAAAAACAATCTATTCCATGATTCAATAACAGATATGATAATAATGAGCAGAAACATGATACTAATTCAATATAATTATTGTGAAATTCATTAATGAAATAAAACACATTGATACACACCCATTTCGACTAATTATGCTCTCCCCAATGGATTTATCCAATCATAGTTGGATGATTTCCAATGATGAATAAAATGAAGTCCATCTGGAAGATAATATACGAGTGGTATTGGGATGAAAAATTAAAGAAATGTAAAATTTACATTAAAAAGAAAATCATTCAATGATTACACAAATTAATGGAATGAAAAATCAAAGCATATCCACATAGGAAAATAATCCAAGAGTGGCCTCCTGGTGGTCGTGCCTCAAGTGTGGAATCATCTAAAATGGATTTCATGAGTGGCTTTAAATATAGGAAAAATCATTCCTGGTGTGTAAAAGAGGAACATGATGTGTACCTTCAAACCATGTCAATTTATGTGGATTTTGGATCTCCAGTGTTTCACATGTATCTCTTGTGAATTTATAATGTTTGACCAGGTACACATCCTGTACTAGGTGTTCATGTTGTGTACCCCTCATTGAGCTGTCATTTTTCACGGATTCTTCATATCTTTCTCACAATATGTTTTGATTGGAATCAAATCATGTACTAAGGACTCACGATGTGTACTGGATGTTTCCTCTAATGGCTTTGGGGCATAGTAACATCATGACTCATGAGATGGGAATGATATGAACTACTAGTACACTGCATGTATTGAAAGGTAACGATGCTTCTAAATTATTTTATCGTCCTCAAGAAAAACCTCAACATCAAAATACCTAGGATCTATACATTGGAAATAGAATTTCTAAATTATTATTATCATTAACACATATTCTAACTTGAGATTTTTTTGGCCCAAATCCTACCCAATAAAGAATCCAAAAAATCATGCTTCAATGGAAGTCTGCAATTCAATACATTTCTACCTTTTCACACATAGTTTTCATCCTTTCATCAACACCCATTCCATTTATGATTTACCTAACCATTAATGATTCCACTAATACCTCAATGTTACAATTTAATGGTTTTTTCATCGTACCTCAAGTACATGCTCTTATGTCTAGTCTTTCAGTGAATCTACTTTCACTATTGTGTAATGAAAAATATCACAATTAATCACGGGGGCCTTGAAATAAGGATCACATGACTCTATGGATGAGGTTAAGTATGTAAAATGTTGAAAACCATGTAAGTATCAAGGAGGAGTCTAAAATATAACCCAAAATTCATGTTTTTTAAACGAAAAGATCAATGAAATTATCCTCACAAAATATGTAATTTCATCTCATACACCCTTTTAGCTCAAGGTAAAGGCTCACAACCAAGTAATTATAATGAAATATAATCATTTCATATTGTTACCCTTTTTTCTTATTTTTTTTTTGAAATTACTGATTTGAATAAACCTCACATCAACCATCTAACAATATATGATAAAAATAATCATTCTAGAAAATGGTTATTATTAATATGAAAATTCAAAACCCCTTTTTCAATCATTTTTTTTTCAAAATATTCCCTATTAAAATTATCACATCCCCATCTAACCACATATGATTTTGACATCATTGGTCCAGGATTTGTGATATTTGACCTACCAAAGAAACAAACCATTTTTTTATTTATTATTTCTTTATTTTTAATTAGATTGTTTTATCAACAGGAAGGATATAAAATGTAATTTAATAAATGTAAATGTGAACCTCCCCATATCCCATAAAAACACAATGTAGTCTCCCCTCAAGTTATCACATCCCATATCCACTATAAATAACCCCTCCCCCACACTCATTTAATTAAATATAATGTTAAAAATTTGGAGGTAGGTAGGAATGAATAAAATAGCCTTTAACATGTCTCAATTCATCACAAGGAAATTCATTACTTAAACATGCATAAAAATGATTAATGAAATATTTGACTCTGGATAAGGGATAACAATAGAATACCTGAATAATTTTAAAAGTGATTCTGTTTATTCATAGCATTAATAAGATTCAATTAATGTTATAAATGAAAAATTTTAAGTTTTCCCAAGAAATATATTATAGATTTAATTGAAAATATTGTCTTATAGTATGTCTCTAGAATGTGACAAAAAATTGGGACAATCACTCATTGAAATGCATATGAATAATTAAATCAATTAATGAAAACATCAAAAATAAAAAACATATCCATATCTCAAAAAAATTCATCTAAAATTATTAACATACTCCTAAATTCATGATTTCCTAAATCATAGTCCACATTCTTATATCAACTAATTATTTTCTCCATTTTTCTCATTCAAAATTATTGACAAAAAAATTTAAATACATGGCCTCTTAAGTAACCAGTGTAGATTTTTCTCCTATATCAGTTGACTAACGTATGAATCAAATTCAAGAATGAAACTACAATTTATTGTCATTTAAAATTAAAAAATATTATGAATATAACTAAAAAATTAATAATTTAGACACCTACTACCCATATAATTTATAATTCATCTTTTTCCTACTACATTATTTTTCTTTCCACGTGTGCTTTTAATGGGACTAAAAATTAATAGGAATAAGTGAATGTATAGGCCCTTAAAATATTCTAAAAAATAGGGAATTGAAATTTAATAATAATATAATATTAAATTATAAGGATGTAATAAATCTAAATTCCTTGAATGTAATAAAAAAGAGTGTTGCCTCCCAAAAACTTCTCTTTTTTAACTATAGTCTAGCTCAACTATACATGGGTTAGCTGAATAGGGTGTGATATAATGGTCAGCATATCAAATTTACCAAATCATGATGTTGATTTCCTCCCAACATATTCTGAAACACCCCCCCATAGAATTGGTGTTGATCTCGAAGGTGGTGAACAGAGTTTTAACAACATAAGTATTGCCAATAGAATTTCAGTATCAGTCTAGACTCAATGTATGTGTTGGGATTCATCAATGACAACTTTATGTTCTCCAACTAGATCATTCACTGATTTTCTTACTGCTGCTTCAATTAGTTCCTCTGCATAGTCAGCATTGGGTGCATCTTGTTCATCTTCTTCCTCATCATCATCTTTTTCGTCTTCTTCATCATATTCTTTATATTTGTCATCATAATCATTTGTTTTCCTTCAAAAGTGTGATTCATACTAATCATGTTACGCATCATGGTCACCCTCATAATAATATTATAACCCTAAAAAATAAACGGATTCATGATTAGAATAAAAAAACTCATTAAATGTTGTACTTTCCAATTCTTCATTATTCATATTTGTTTTATTGTAATACACATAGTAGAAATTTTTCTCTATACTATGGGGTGTTTTCTGTTCAGTGCATCAGTGAAGTTGTGGGAACTCATATGGTTGACTTCTCACTTCTCAAATATCAATGAGTAGTTACGTCATATCATCCAGTAAGAAGTGGAATCCCTCCTTATTAGTCATTACACACTATAGTCTTGCCATCACAACTCAAAATTCCCAGTCTAATAAAAATTAATAAAAATAATAATGAAGATCCTATAAAAATTTATTTTGTAGAATAGATGGGAAAATAATTTATCTAAATTATTAAACTAATAATTATCAACTATTTTCTGTAGAAACGTCATAAAAAATATGATATCCCTACGTGCATCATTAATTATGGCCTAGTTACTGAATTTAGAAATTTAAAACATGAAATAGACAAAACACAAGACTAAAGGGTAGTATAGAAATTACAAGCCCAAGGTCGAACCCACACAGATTGGGTTGTAGTAAATGTTAATTAAACATGATAAAGCTATGCTAATTTCAATTTACTTACAAAAAATATAAACATCTGACCATTGGATTTGGGGGGAAGGTTGTGGAAGACAATATAAAAGGGTGTCAAGAATCAATTATATAGGTTTCATAAATGATAAGGTATAAGATATTTAATTAACAATCATGTAGTCATCGGAATCAGGTCATAGTGAGTTCTATGGTCATAATAAACACACTCCATCCATAACTCTTCATTTCTCATGGTCATGTAATTCAGATTGCAAATAATGGGTAACATGAAACCTAGTTTAATCATAAGGACAAGATAAACACAATGGTAATGGAGGAAATATCATCCCTAGATCACACATTAAACTTATGTAATCAATCAACATGGGAAATGGACATGCTCAATGATTTAAAGAAAATAAAATCTCTCCAGAACACCACTCACCATGGTCAGACAAGAATAACTCCAAAATGATAGAATTTAAGAGAAAATGTAAATTTACAACATGAAATGCATTAATTATAAAATACCTTAAATTCAATTATCATTTTTCATAATTACACTAGTATAATGATATCTCTTACTCATACTAACCATGACTGTGTACAAAAAATAAATATAGGAAAAATCCAATAGAAATTGGTGGCACATGCGGTTTCTCCTTTTTTCGTTGGTGGCTCCTCATCGAGATCCATCCAGAAGATGATTCCCAATGGTGTGATAGAGGGATCTATTTACAGGTGCTCGATGAGATCATCTTGACCTGGTACATGATTTGCAATGATGGTACATGAAGTGTACCCATTCTCTGATTCCATTTCCTCATGAATATTCCACATATCACATCTATAAATTTAGATGTTTTACTATCTTGACATCATATTATTATGGTACATGTCGTCTATCCTTCGAATATTCAAATCCATTTAATCTAGAAAACATATTCACTAAAATAAAATCATGAAAAATGTCAATTCGTGTACTGGGGTTACACGACGTGAAATTTTCATTCATAGATTGATTTATCATCATGACAAGTCTGGCATCAGATTTCATATCTACTGAAGTCACGACATGTATCCTAGGAAAAGGATGTGTAATAGTGTTCCTCGAAATTTCAGATCCTCGTCTTCATCAAAATTCCGATGTCACGGAGCTTCACTTCTCTCCCACGACGATGTTTTTTTAAGATCCAAAAAGACACTATTTTCATTCCTTTTTCACAAATCCATAATTTCATACCATAAAACATAAAACAACTCAAATACTCAAAAATTGGAAACAATATTCAATTAAATAAAAATCACCACTTTAAAATAATAAAAATTATATGCATGAAATTGACTTATCAAATTCCCCTAAAATTGAATTCAGCATTGTCCTTTATGCTGGACTCTCAAGATACTACAAATGGAATTTACCGTGTCATGCTTCAAATACAATTTCATTAAAATGATTGATCAAATGGAAAATATAATTGTTAAGCATCACATGAGAGAATTCGTAAACCCCTCATATTTCAAATAATGCAAATAAATAATGTATTTTACCTTTTCTATTTTGTAACAACCAAGCCTTCTCATTCATCCATCTTCATTTTTCAATTCATTATCAATATGCATGCCATATTCAATATACCTCACATGAATTTTTACAGCTCATAATCAGTGTAAAAATGAAAATGAAATGATGCACGTACCTCAAAAACTTGTAACATACCCAAGGATTTCTAGGCATCTAACATCGCCACCATGTAAAGTAAAAAACCCAAGTACATATAATGGATTCATAATTACGGTTCAAATGAATCAGAGGATTTAGGTAAGGTATCTAATCAATGTAAAAATAAATATCAAAATGGAGGTTTGACTATAAATAATTTTTCATTATATTAAAAAAATATATCAATGAGTGTCTCCCTTTACAGATGTCATCTCTCACATCCCCCAAAAGGTTAAATATGGCCCATGATAAATGCAAGCTTAATTAATTAATCATACTCTCTTTGTTTTTTTTCAATTAATTTTTTTTTATTTTTTAAATGGTATTCTTATAAAAAATCTCACATCCATCACCTAACCACATATGATCAAAAGTTCATCAGTCTAGAAAATGCTTCTTTTTTACCCTCCCAAGAAAGACCTTAGATATTTTCAATTTTATTATTGTTTTAACAAGATTGGTGAATAATTAAATACAATGAAATATGTCACGAACATCCCCTAGATGACAATCATGAATCCCCCCAATAAAATATCCATAATTTAGTATAGTATAACCTATTACACCCAAATGTTCATCCCCCACAATTATTCATTTCAATATCATTCAAAAAATTTAGAGGAAGGTAGAAATTGAAATGATAGGCTTGTAAGATGGCTCATTTTAAAAAAAAGTAATTCAAGGATTCTATGTGGTTATATATGAATTAATGCAATGCGGGTCTTATGATAAGGGATGAAAAAAATAATTGCGTCAATCATTTTAAATGGGGTTATGTTTAGTCATAACATTAATAAGATTAAATGAATGTTATATAAGAAAACACTCTTATGTTTCTATAGAAATATTCAATTTAATGATTGGAATGTATTGGATTAGGGTATGTTTCATGGATGAGATGAATGGTTGGTTCAACTACTCATGTAAATGAATACGAAAATATAAATAAATTAATGCAAGTTTCCTAAAATCAAAACATGGTAAAATATCGGAAAAAACTCATCTACAATGATTAACATTCTCCTCAAATCATGATTTTTCAAATCATAATCAACATTCATATCTCTAATAATTATTTTCACTATTTTCTAATTGATATTTAATGAAAATGAAATTTTAATAAATTGATTTATAATTATCCAAATTAGTTTTATGTCTCCTAGATCATTTGAGTAATGAATTAATCAAAAGTGGGGAATGAAATTTTTAATTAAACCTCTGAAATAATTAAAATGGTGGAAATACAGTAAAAAAATTTAGAATTGAAACTATTACTCCCCTTTCAATTGATGCTTCAAACCTGGGACATCTTGGTTCTGCCTGAATACATCCATGATATGTATGTGCACATGATGATGAGTCATGTATCTGTAGATTCTTCTCATACATCCTGTTTTTTCCTCCCTCTAGAATTCATGGTGCTGTAAATATAAAAAAATGTGAAAACACATTATATAACAATGAAATTGGAAAAAATATTTGGGGGTCAGAAATTTTTCCTAAAAGAAGAATCAAATAAAGAAAAATACTAAAAAAACATAGATTTCCTCCTGAATTATCTTTTTTTACCATTATTAGATCTATAGTACCACTTCTGCTCAGGTGATTGATGGTAGGAAAGGGGTAACCTAATTTGAATCTACCAAATTTCAATGCCTTGATTCTTCGGTATAGATTTTACCTCACCCTTTTTCTAAATATAAGATTACCCTCTCATTATGAAACAATCTTTCTATATCCAAATTCCCAATAGAATGGTTATTTACCCATCATGAATACCAAAATGGTACTTCATTAATTTTCCAAACTTCTTCTCCTTCTATGAATTCATCATGAATGAGTCTTCCTCCACTATCTTAATCTTTTTACAAAATCATCTCATCTTTATTCTACATGTTCTTACTTACTTCTCCAGTCTCCACAATAACTACATCACATGCCATTCCTTGGACAACAACATCCTCTTCTTTCATCAAATAATCTCTTGAAAAGTCATCAACTGGTTCTTCTAGATTATGCATCACCAGGTAAAAATTGAACATTACTTATGATACTCCAACTATCAAACTATGATCTCTATTATAAATTTCAATCAGTTCCTTTCCGATTCATAGGAATGGTCCTTCTGATATTATTTAATGCTTCTCATCATCCAAATCCATCACCAAAAAATAAACTATAAAATAGAACTCGTCTACTTTGACAATGACATCATCAAGTATCCCTCGTGGATGTCTCATTGTTGTAACAGCTAGTTAAGGCATAACATGAGTTGGTTGAACCTCGTTCAATCATAGTATCTTGAATTTTTAATATGAAATGATATTTACACTATAACTTAAATAAATTTTTTTTTCCCAAACTCATTAGTAACAATGGTAATTGGAATGGAAAAAATAGCCAGATCCCTCTATTTCTTCACATGGATGCTCAAAACTACTGCTAAACATTCATAATCCAATGGAATGGCAGCTAATTCTTCCATATTCTTATTTTTCATCACCTAATACTTCATTAAAATTTCCTAAATAGGCATGTTTGGATTTTTTTATATAATTTCCTATTGATGTATAAAACAAAATTGGTTGGAAAAAATTCTCAGTGATGGAAAAATAACAATAATCCATAAAACATATGACTAAATCATTGGGATATAACATGGTCATTGGAGAAATGTGTGATTAAATGAATCATTAAATAAAAATATATAATCATAATCAATGGTATAATTTCATAAATCATTTCACGAGATTATATAATCTTAAAATTTCCAACATGGGAGCATAAAACATAATTTTTTTGGGAACACGTGACAAATATTATAATCCATTGAAACAGAACATTATATTGTGGTATAAACATAAACAAAGAAATTATAGAATTATATAATATATTAACTACAACCAAGTACTTTTATAAATTCATGAGCATAAAACCAATGTTTATACTTCACTTTATGAACATAATAATAATTTCCAAAAACCATGTGTAGAAAATAAGAACAATTTGTACACATCTAGTTTTGAATATAACAAAAATTCCTATGAATAAACATTATTATCACATGAGACATAAAACATTAACCCAAGCATTATAGGGTTTAAGAAAAAAATTTATTATTCCTGCATAGCTTAATTAACCTATAAGAAAGGAATGGTGTTTGTGATAGTTCTCCGTAAACATTATAACAGTCTATAAATAGAAAGAATGTAGATGGTATTATATTAGATAATTTTCCTAGTGAATCATAACAATTAGAAAATATTCTAATATAAATACTTCTCAAAAAACCATTATAAATCATCTTTGATAAATAAGAACAAATATCGTTCTCTTTTAGAAACATTTATAATTAATAAAATCACAGTGAAATGGGTATATTAATTTATTTGAAAACCCACAGAAACATGGAAGCAATATTAATAATAAAGAGAGTTTATGATAGTTTAATAATTTATCCAAGTTGTAAATAAAAAAAAATTACGTTCAAAACTTTATATACAATGTTAAAAATTTCCTTCTTGAAAAATATTAAGCATTATCCTTTTTGACACCCTGTGATGAAATTCAAATGTAATTGAAATTGAATATTATAAATATTATAAATATATAGCAACAATTCTTTAAAAATACATATAACATGTATATGAAGTAAAAATATTTGGGTGGACATCAAAACATTAAAATGCATTATTTAAAATAAAAACTCTTATAGATTTTAAATTCAACTTAGTTAAATATAGAACTTATGAATGAAAATAAAATAACATGTGTATAATGAGTTTCATGAAAATATATATTAAATTTTTAGTATATAAACCATATAAATTAAACTAATTCATGATATGAAACATGTATCAGTTAGGTGAAATTTAGATAAAAAGACATAATTATTTAGTGACATTTGAATCAAATTATTTTGAAAGATAAAAATTTATACAAATATGTAAATCACTTAAAGTTTATGAAATTTACAATGCAACACATCAATAAGAATTATATACAAAAAATTGAAAAAAGTTTTCAACATGGAATATTTCTCAATGAAATAAATTTGATATGAGAAACTCTTACTTTGGATTAATACTTGGTTATAAATTCTCTAAACTACTTACTCATCGAGACAACTCCTAAAAGTTTCTTAGATTGTTATTTTAGGAGAAAAATACCTACAGAACATGCTAAATAGATTAATAAAGGGGTTTTTTTTAATTATTTCAAGCTAACGGGCTTTAAATATGAGGGTGAGATGGGTGGCGAAGGGAACCATTTATAAGAGTTAGGGTTGACATTTTTGTAAATAAGATTTACAATATATTAAAATCATGTCATGTTCAAGGGAATGTAGATCTAATAATAGAAAATAATTGAGAGGGAGAATTTTAAGTTATTCTACATCTCATACATACATATAATTGATAATATTTGAAATATTTTAGGTCATTCCACCTTAATTAAACTTTTGACCATAAATTTTTTTACCATAGTAACTCATTTATTCACCTTGGTAAATTATTTTTATAAAAATATTGATTTCATCCTATTTTATAATTTTAAAATCATAATTTTAAAATTAAAAACAATTCTACTATATTCTATTTATAGATAATAAAATTTATTTTTTAAATAATGATAATTACAAGAAAACTAGTTTTTGAAAAAAAACATCCTTTTTTAGGAATAAAAAAATCAAGTATAGTAATGAAAATTATTATATTTATTGGTTTACGATTAAACAAAAATAGGTTTTTAAATTAAATATAAGACCAAATCAATTTTATATTTTATAATTCAAAATTAATAAAAATAGTCCAAAATTTTTTTTATTAGAACATAATAACATATGTTAAAAAAAGTCAAGCTGGGATTTATAAATCGATCATCTTATTTTTAAAATGATTATTTTACAACATAAATTAATTTTTATTTGAAAGAATATTTTTATATATTCTAAAATCTTGTTCAAATAATAATGATATCATTAAATATTTTCTATTTCATATAAATGTAATTTTAGTTATCACATGAAAATCATCATCTTTTGAAAAAACCCACAATTTTACTCCAATCATCATTTGAAATAATGAATCTAAAAAAATTATTTTATAAAACTCAATTTATTAAATTTAGAAATATTCTTTTTAAATAAAAAAGTTAATATATATAGTAAGAAAAATGTTTTTAAGGAAACCATTTTGTTTAGTTATCAATATTAAATTTAAGGATATATAAAATTAATCAATTATTACTTGAATGATAATAATAGATTTTAATATTTATTCCTTCAATTTTATAAATAAATTTGATTTATATAATTTCATAAATTTTTAAAATTTTCAAAAAATAATGAAATTTATAAAGACAGTTTTCTTAAAATCAATTATATTTCTTATGTAGATTTAAATATTTATTAATTTATTCTCTAAATATATTACAATGTTTCTTAATGTTTATTTTATAAAGATATATTATAGTTTTTTTTAGTATTTTAGGAATCAAAATCTATTGAACATGTTAAGATTATTCATCTATTAAATTTATAGTAAAATCAGAAGGTTTTATATAGACAAGGGTTTTGTAATCCCAAGTTCGTTACAATGTGGTTTAACTATTCTATTTGTTAATAATAAATATGTTTTGATGAGTTTCTATTTTTATTATCATGAACTTATCAAGATCATTGTCATGAACAAGTTTCATCTACCCTGTATTGATGACATACTAAATCAATTACATTAGACTCAATAATTCATAATGGGTGATGTTCTATATAGATATCATAAATTATAGGTAAATGGAGATGATATGTAACACCTAATATTTTTACAAACCATTTTATAATTAATTAAAATTCATTTATGTATTGTGTTATACACTACACTAATTTAATCTTGCATGACATGAATCATCGTTTTAATCTTGTGTTGCACTCAACACTGAGTTTTTTTGAAACATAATTTTTGTATTTTAATTAAAAAATAAATATAATTATATCCTAGATTTATTTATGGTTTATATTAACAGGAATAACTAATGTATAAATGTTTTGATTACACTTGTAAAACACATAAAAAGAAATAAAATGCTTTCTTGAAAAATATTTAAATGTTCACATTTGCGCTTTATACCAACAAGAAAATAAATTGATATTTTTTTATTATATTGATGAATAATATATATATATATAATTTTTAATCTACTGAGTAACATTATTCCTATGTGTTTTCTAGAAATTATATAAGAAGAAATCCAATTTTTGTAATAGAAGAAGTACCTTTATAAAAAAGAAATTTTGTCGCCATTAGATGGAAGACTTGTTTTAAATATTTTTTCACACATTAATATAATATATTTGAAAAATTACATTTATTATTTGAAATAATGATATAAAAATCCATTTTTGATGAAATTTTGATATTTTTCAAATATGATTCATGTTAAGAATAATAGTGAAAGAGATACTAAATTTTAATTGAACAATGTTTTTGATATAATTTATTTAAAGAGATAAATTAGGTTTTTTATTGTTAATAATGTATAATAAGATATAATTTGTATCATTTAATAACATTAATTCATTGAAATCAATTTTTAATTGATTTTTTATATAAAATCATATCAATCTTGTGGAAAATTTATTTTAACAACTAATTTTCTCAATCCATCAACATGATTAATTTTCAACTAATTTTATTAAAATTCATAGATTTAAATTTTGAATAATGGGTTCAAAATTTTAAATAATAAGGTATATATACAATTATTATACACCTTTTTATACACTATTAATTTTTACTTTTTTTAAAAAATTTCCACGACTATTTGTAAATCAGCTAAGTTGAGGGTGAAACTAATATTGTAAATGTTATAATACTTCTAGAACACATTCCCAAATGATTTTAGAATTATTTAATTTTATTGGTAACACATAAGGATTGAAATTGAATAATTCAATGAACAATTTTCCATGAAAATGACATTGATATTATTATAATAAAAAAGTGTGACAAAATTTCACACTCTTAATTTTAATAAGAATAATATTTTTTTAATATGTTGTAAAATAAAAGATCTGATAAGATATTTATATTATTTTTAAATATAAGACTTTTAAGTACATCCTGTAGTTTGTTTTTAATTGTTTTTTAAGGAATAATTATCATAAATAAATGCTCAAAAATGATTTGATAATTATTCAATAAATGAAACAATCGGTTGGATGATATCAGAAATATTAAAAAAATATTATTTGGATTTCTTAAGGTTATAAAATAATTTTACAGGATAATATGAAATATTATGAGTGTATTAAATCAATTTATTTGATGTTATGTTATTGGATTTATTTTCGTAAATTGAACGTAATGAATAGTGTCAATAATGACACCAATGATATTTTATGAAAATAATTTTTTATTAAATTAGTTATAATTAATTTGAATCATAAATAATAAAATAAGTGATAAATTATGGTAAAACATATCATTAATTTTCCATTAAATGGTTAATTGAAACATTATAGATAAAAATATCCACATTTTAATCTTTAAAATGTTGTTATTGTGTATAATATTAAAATATGTAAACAATGTATTAATAAAAATGATATGGTTTAAAATTACAAAACAATATTCCATAAATCTATTGGTTGATGGTATTAGAGACTATTCCACCTTATCTTTTAATTTCCTATCATTTTTATATATTTGGATTCATATTTAATTTATTATAAGTTAATATTTTTAGAAATTCTAAAAGTGCACGTCACCTACATTATAATAGGACTCCCCTCCATCATCGCATTTCACCGATTGGATCCTTTTAGGTTGAAAAATATCTGAAAAATTATATTATCCACATATTTTCAACATTATAGAGGTTATTTTAATGCCAAATATCAAATCTATAGTCTTTTATATGATATCTAATGGAGCTGTTTCCAAGTATAAGAAATCTCTCTAACTGATCACTGACCATTTCTACTCTTCTATACCTATATAAAATATATAACATATGTCATACAGTAATAACTTCGTCATTACTAATATGTGTAAATATTATTATTATTATCAACACATCATGATACATTCCCTTCCCCATTGAACAATAATTGAATATATCGCTTGTGCGTACATACGACTTTCCATATCCACATAGCAATACAATTAATTTTCCACCGCCATATTATATGAGTTGGAATTATGGTGGGTTTATTATTTAATTATTATATTTATGTCATTATTATAATTCCAAAATGATAATATCATATATATATTTTTACAATCTATGTTTTAGGAAATGAAAACATCGCTCGTGTATACATATGGATTATCATCTCAACGATACGATGTAATGTTATTCATCTATATTTTGCATGGGTGAAAAAAGGATAAATTTAATGAAAATATAAGATATATATGACAAAAAACTATTCTGTAATTATAATATATCATATAGTTTCTTTGTATTCACTTCAAATGAAATTGAAATCATCATTCATGCATACGTCCAACCTACTGTCTCCATGAATAGTTTATTTTATTGTCTATCACTATATTTTATAAATCACCAAGAATAAATATATAATTTATATATATATGTGTGATATATATATCAGGGTTATAATTATATATGTCATGAAATAATGATCTAATTTTGGGGACCAATAATAACAAGACAAAACATGTATGGAAAACAATGTGGTTGTTACCCGAAACATAACTTTAACATGGAATTTTCAATAAGAGAGTAATATAAAAGACACAATTAAATAATATATGGTAATATATAAATATGATTATTGTTATATGGTATATTTATAATAAAAATATATTTATATGTTAGATTTTTTTATCACTTTTTTTGGGCAGACAGATTATACACTACTTTTTTTTGCGTGGTGTATATACTGACCTCTAATATCTTTTATGAGTATTATTATAAATATTATGGTATTTTCATATCAATAAAATTTTCTTTTCTTTCATGGGAGAAATGATTCTACAAATAAAAATTTTATAAGGGTTTATTTCACAATCTAATCAATATTTGGGATTGTTTCATTTTAAGTCTCTAATGGGGATATTTGTCTTCAATGTCCCTGTTTTCTAAAAATGATTTTAAAAAGGTTCTTAGTAATATCCTATGAATAAGTTTTGCTATTTTTCCCATGTTTAACCTTTTACTAAAGGGGTTTAATTGAAAATATGTTATTGTTTTCCAAATGAAGTACTTTTGGAAATTTCTAGAAAAATACAACTTTTTACCTATACATCAGGATTGGAATATTCCACTATTATGATTACTCAATTGTTTATGGTATCTTTTACAATATTATAAGGATATTCCCAAGGAAAATATTTTCCTTTAAAAATTATAGGATCTTTAAAAAATTAATCCATAAAGAAAATAATATTTTCTTCATGAATTATTACTATTATTCATTCAATGTGATTTTCCTTAAAATATAACATTATTTGATATTATTTATGATTTAATAAATAATTTAACAAGGATAGAATTATTATTCTATATATTAATGATTTTTTAATATGCAATAATATTTCTGAAATTCATTTATTTTAAAAGATAAATGTTATGATGAAGTGTTTACAAAACTGATTTCTTTACAAGGGTTTGAATATGGTGGTTCATTTGTGGTATTGTGGGACTAATATATATAGTTCTGATTAGGTGATTGATAAAAAATATGATTCCCTGCAATTCATTGGGTAATGAATTACGTCATATGAGATAGATAAGGGAATCATTTCTTTGTGTTTTATCTGTCAATGGAAAGAAGTCATTGTGCTTGATCCATAAGGGAAATATGTTATAAGGCCTAATTTGAGAGTATTGGTATTTAACATTGACATATTAAATTATTTATATACTAAAGGCGATGCCACATTCATTAATGACATGATCATATGGTTTAAAACAGATTAATGAGGAAATTTTGTTAGTATGGTTCATGTAAATATTTTATGATATAAATTTTGATTATGATCCATAACAAGATGAGTTTAAACATGTAATTTTATGCACAGGATCACATACACATATTTGTTATCATTTTATTTCATAAGATAATTAATTTATATCTTTCATTCTTACCTTTCCTAAGCATCTGAGCTCACCTATTTTTTATGTTTCATTTAAAATGTTATAAGGAATGGTTTCTAGTATGGGTACAAAAAGGGAATATATTTATGCGAGATATTAATGATCATTCTCCAAATTGAGAGAATGTATTCTATGTTTCCAAATGATGTAAAATATTATAGTCCTCATGCTTCTATTTGTATAATTTAATGATAATTAATCTAGAAATAAATAATATACGTTGATGAAAATCCTAGGTATTATAGTTGGTATCAAAGAAGACATTTTGTCAGCCTTTGGAAATTCTATTAATAAAACCTTAGCGAGATCCCTAGATATATGTCTAAGGATATATCTAAGATTGATCCTAAGGATAAGTCCAATTTTAGGTTACAATCCTATTATTTTCATAATAATTAGGAATAACATCGAATTATACCTAAGGAATCATATATTGAAAGATGTGTCGAAATTTAGGCATCCAATAACTAACATTTCATAGTTATGTGGTTTTCTACTATAATAAGTGTTTCTCAGGCGTTTCATTCTTGTTTTAGTCATTGGAGGTATGTATAGGGAACTGGGTTGACATTTAATGTAGATATCAATTTTATAATGATAATTCAAAAGGGATGACCATTGTTGTTAGGTATATTGTGATCGTGGCTAATCATTTTTAATCGAACATGATTAACAATGTATAGCTTAATCAACTCTCAGTCATTCCTTAAAAGTGAAGAAAATAGATTTCTCAGAATGATGGTAATGTATACCGTGGGGGACAGAATATTTTGTTTCCTTTATTCCAAGGATGTGGGAAGATACCCCACAATGGATGCATTATTACAAGAAGAATCCTTTTTGACTATGGAAATGAAGTGAAAAAAAAGATTGTAATTGCAATGGAAAAATGAACGGTTCATTTAACACAATATATTTCAATATTGGCCACTATAATGTAATATTAATTGATGAATTTTTTAACGTGGAAATAATTGGAATTATGAAAATTGATGTCCCAAGTGGAGTGCTTATGAAGACAATCATCATGTTTCGTACAAGTATTGGTTATATTGTTGATGCTGATGTGACTATAGTTGAAATATGAATTGAAAGAGGTATTAAGTAATAGGATCAGGTTGTCATGATAATGGATTAAGAGTGAAGTTAAATAATCAAATTTTTTATTTATTTGTGGTGAATTATTAGGTTATAGTTATTGAAATGTATATAAGAATTGTTCAATTTATGTTTTTCATTGTGGATTTACAAGAATGTCTCAAATTTTTATGATGGAAAAGAAAAACGATTTAATGGAAAGGAGGCATCCATGAGGATAAAAAATATTAAGGGGAAGATTATAGAAAGCGTACTTTTTTACAAAAAATATTACAACATTTTGAAGACAAATAACCAAATATCATTACGAAACTAGTATCAAATGTTTTTTAGGAAAATTAAGGGAATAAATATGAATTACATGAAAAATCATAAACATTTATTCAATTCATTCATATCTAACTTCTAATTGTCTCTCAAATTCTCCTTAGTGCAGTAATCACCTAGGGATATATATCAATGAAAGGGTTGAGATATAATCCCAGTAATATGATATATTATATCATTAATCAATATAACATGGGGTGATAATAATCATCATGAAAACATTATCATTGTAATGAGTGGAACAATTATATAAAGGTATCAAATTATAAAATGTATAAATAATAAACATCTTATCCTACTGGTTAACTCCCACGCATTGTTGTGAACAAAGATTGCATCATGTTCATTCATATTTCACATTATCACATGAGATTAATAAAATTACCAAATGTATTGTATCACTATCTAATAATAGGAGCAATCTTCTAATCATATCATTTATATTGCGCAATATAATTCTGGGGGCTCTCGTCGATTCATAACATTTACATTATCATGCATTCCACATAGAACATATATTAATCTCGGACATGAAATAAAAAATGGAACAGAAATGGGTTTGATAATTCATAAATTCATGAACAAACATTTTGTTTCCCAAAATATGAATGTAATAACATACATGGTATAATAATCATCCATCTTGAGTGATAAAAACAATATTAAGAAAAGTAAAACATCTATTTTTAGAAGTAGACTACTTTCCCAAAAAAATTTATTGTGTCATTAAATTATATTGGAAGAATTTATATCCAAAAAATAAAAGGTTAGGAAAAAGAAATGATATTTAAATAAGATTAATGGAACATTCATACTGAAAATGGAGTTAAATATGGAAGACCACAAGGAAGAGTGTTGGGTTCGAGAATCCCCATACCTTATGTCTGAACACTCTATTCCATTTAATCAACTGGATAATAAAATTAAATTCATTAATTAATAAATATAAAACCATTTATACATTTATTTGGTTCATTATATTTTTAATAATTTCATTTGATTGATTTTGTATGAGTTAGATAGTTTAAATCAACAGTTTGAGAGTGTTCTTGTTCATGGTTTTCATGATCGGTTTACTTGAATATGTGTATGGATGATAATGTATAATGGGTATAATTATACAAAATTGGAACTATTTTTTATTAATGAAAATACATATCTTTAAATGGTATGGGGATAAATCACTAGATAACTATTGAATGTTAATTGTTTGGTTAATATTTTGGGGTTTTGATCACAACGAACATGATTTCATTTATCATTTAGTATTATAGGAATATTTTAGTTCCAGAACATTAAATTTGTTAAAAAGTATATTTTATAGCTTGTACCAACCCTTATTTTGGTTTTATGAATATAATTTATGTTTTTAATGGAAAATTAAAATGAATCATCCATGATGTTGGTAAATTGACATATTACTGGAAATGCTTTTTTTAGAATAAAAGAGGGAGATAAAAGAGTTTGATGATATATCTTCCATTAACATGATAGTATTTAATATATAAAAATATTTTAGTTATAATGGATTTTAGGATAGATGAGGATATTATAGAATTCAAAAGGGAATTATTTTAAATCAAATTAAAAGAAAATGGAATCATATTTTACTTCATAAATCTCTTTTCCTTGAGAACCTATATGCGGAAAAGGTTTTGTTTTGTTTTTTGATAAGAAAAAGGGCTCATGTACCTGCGAGAGGGTCATGGTAATGTACTTTAGTAGAATATGGACTATTCTCAAATCTTGACAGGTGTGACAAGAAGAGGTGGCGAGGGATGATATTTATAGTATAGGATATGTGTGTTTTCTCATTAATTACTCATTAGTTTAATTTTTCCTCTCAATACTATGAATATATTGTGAAATATCAGTAAATATATTTAAATATTGAAGTAGGTTTTGATAATTTACTCTTACATCATCCATAAATCATCCATGACATAATAATTCATGTATTTAGTATTTATCGAAAATTATCTTCTTTTACTATTCACCAAATATTCAATATTATCAGTAATATCCCAAAAATTATCCCTAACAATTTTTAGATGTGTGGAATTCAAATCCATTTTATGAAGGTAATTATCATAATATGTGAAATTAAATTTTTAACTAAAATATTCATTTACTCAAAAAATATAGATTTTAAAATTGAAAATGATTTTCTAACACTTTAATAATGTAATTGAGGATACATGAAATTATATTCTACTCATAAAACAACTATATGTTAATTTTTGAATTCATTTTCTGAGAATATATTTTCACCTAAATTATTAAATTAATTAATAATTTTTAATTTAATATTTATGACCTACAGAAATATAAACAATTAATTTACCATTTTTAATTAATTTATTTACTTATGTTATTAAATAAATATATAATATTTTAATTTATAAGATACCTATATTTTATTTATAATTTTTAATATTTAGTACCTATTCTATTGGATGGATTACTATTCCAATTTGTAATGTTACTATTCCTAAGGTCACGTTATTATTCCATCACAATAGGTTCCTTAGTTTTTTTAAAAACATCTTATTTCATTTAATCATATTTACAAAAAAAATTATTTTATTACCAATACAATATATAGAGAAACTATAAGGGATTCAGCTACCTAGGATAAACATAATAATTTATTCCTTGGGTGTACACCTTAGAAAATTTAATCCCCTCAAAAGGGAAGAACATGAAGTTAATGAAACTTGATATCCATTGATCCGAAGTTACCTTTTCTGCTAAGAAGTCAGTAATTGTATTCCCTTCACACTACATGGGATGAATTTATACATGAATATCCACCAAACCCTTGACAATTCTAATAGTATACTCAATGAACCAAGGTATTCTACCTTTGGAAGTAGTTCATTGTAGAGAACCAGAATGTCTGTATCCACAACAGAAAGATTAAAGTCCCTCTACTTTCATAACCAATTTCCTATAAGCATGGAATGCGCTTCACCTTGCAATAAATCACCTCCTCAAAAAAACCTGAAAAATAAAAACCCACCAAGCCCCACTTGTCCATGATCACCAACCGCTCCACAAAATCCACCAAAAAGGTAGGAATCATCAGTGTTCAACATCAGACCCGATTGGGGGGAGACACCAAACCCACCGCCCTTGAGTCCTGCCACTGAACTGATTTGGAATAATAGTCAGGAGAGCTTTGAAAGAGGTAGTACACTCCCAATTGTTTCAAAGCCTTGCCAGTTCCAGAATAAGGTTATTTTTTCTAAAAAAATACTGGTACTAGTCCCGATATCTTCCTTTTCATGAGATTAATTTCAATATGACCAAATACACCATCAATAAAATACAAGAATTCTATCCCTAAACATCCTTTATAATCATTAACTATCTATACCTTGAATCTAGAATGGTAGTAATCCTATATACATAACCTCCCACCTGGTTTACCCTACAAATCTCTGAAAGTCACTCCACACTATCTTTGCCCAATCAAATTCATGAAATTGGTGAATGATCGACTCGCTATTGGATCACTGCAGTTGTGGAATTTGGAATCCAAGTATACTCCAACATACTGGATGTTTTCCTATATTGGAAGCTCCCTTTTCCTAACATTACATATCAGAAAATAGAATTTTTAAGTGATCTCTTCGCACAACACTATCTCCCCCCACACTTCCTAGTCATTCACATCAACCTAAAATTTAAAAAAGTCTATACCTAAAAAACACCTGTGAAGGAACACAAAAAAACACACTTTTCCAGATCATTATTAAGATGAATATTCTCATGATCATAAAATTGGTTTTCATCAAGGGATTAATTAATGAATCTAGGGTGTTCACATTCCCTAGTAAAGGACATATCTGTAGTGGGACAACCAAGATAACTGAGCATCATTCCTACTGAGTTCTGCTTCCAACACCAAATTCCCCCTTGCCAGAGATCAAATGAGAATACTAATGTGGAGTGACAAGTTATTACTAAACCATTGGACATATAAAAGAGGGAATTTATTTATCTATAGACAAAATCCCATATTTGAGCTGCGTGTGTTTATCCCAAAAAGTCATTTTCTTTATTATCTCCCTTAAATGTTTAAAATGATTCCATCTCAATGTCCTTGACAGATTCCAGATGTCAATACCCCCACTCTGAGAGTGGTTTATCAAACCACTTTAATAACTCCCAATGATGTTCCCATCTATTTGGTTGTCCGATAAGGAGACAAAAATAGTTTCTACTTTTGAAATCACATTATTTGTCACATTCAGTGTACATAAGAAATGCATCCGTACAGAGGAATGTACACTATTGAAAAGGGTTATATTCCCTCCAATGTAAAGTAGATTTCTCTTCCAATTCAGGATTCACCACATGATCTTTTAAATAACCTTATCTATTTAAGGAATATGATGTGTCCTGGGGGTCACTGAAGCACCTAGGTACTACATTTGAGAAAATACTCTTTTCATGCCCATCAAGCATCCCATAGAACAGAATGTAACTCCCCGACCCCAGTTGTAACACCCTGATATTTTATGAGAAGTATATTTTTTTATGTATTATGTTATACACAATGGAATCATTCTTTTCACACAACATTGTCTTTGATTTCATTACATGCAATCGCGACCTTCCTCGATAGCGTGTGTAGTATGCAACACCGGGTTTTACTAAACAACGATATATTATTATATTGTTATTAAGAAATATCCTTTATGAATATTTTTAACTAAATATTGAATTTTATGAAATTATTAATCATCTTACACATTTTCGAGAACATGGTATAAGAACAAAATAAAATTTTCAGGTAAAAAAATTATTTTTAAAAAAATACAGTTTTTCCGCATTTTAATGGCTTACCCACATTAAATCTATTTTTATAAATGATTAAAATTTCAATTTAACAAAATAAAATTCATATTTTGAATAAGGATATAAAATACTTTTGATAAATTTTTGATATATTTCGGATAACTTTCATATTTTGATGAATTGTAGAAATACGTTAATTTTTAATTAAAAACAACTTTTTTTCATTGAGATAATTTATATAGTTAAATTATAATATTAAATGGTTTTAAAGAATAAATAGAATATATTTTTACCATTTAATATAATGTATGTCATTATCTTATATTTTAAGCTGAATTCGTAGGTTAAATAAATTCAATCTTTTGCAATGTTTTAAACAAAAACTCATTTTCTTTGGACAACGAGATTAATTTTAATTTAATTTCTATAACATCTGTTTATTGAATTTGGAAAAATGGATTCCATATTTTGAATCAATGGGTCAAAATTATATTAATATACTACTTTTTATTTTTGGGCTTTATGAATAGTAACAACAATAGATTTTATTTACCATAGTAAAAGGTAAATTGGGTAATTAAGGGTAAATATTACATTGTAAAATTATCCTAATACTTGATTTAATACAATTGGATGATTATAATTTGTCCTATGTCATATTTGGGTCGAAATGGAATCCATTATAACCCACTTGGAGGTGATTAAGTCCTTTAGTTTATTTTATTTAAAGGAAAGTAAAATATGTCTCACTCAACATTAATAATTAATGTATTTTTAATATAAGTTTATACAGAATATAAATTCAGTTATAAATACTCATTTTAAAGATAAATTTTTTTTCATTGTCATGGTAATTTATTTGTAATTTTTAAGAGTTTTTAAATTACCTTATTATCTTATATATTAATGATGCAGAACTTATTTATTTAGTGAAAAATCAATAATATAGTTTTTATTGAAATAGTAATAAATACCAAAGGGCCCAAAAATCTGTACAAAACATATTATTAGTGTCTATATAAACCCTAATCATCCATTGGCCGAATTTTGGACCATTTGGACCCTTATTTAGGCGATTATGACACTTATATTGTTTTATTTTAAATGATGTCAATGTTGTCACCTGCATAATTTAATAAATATATCAATTTAAATAATGTGATTTTAAGATGATAAATTCTATTAAAATTATAATTGTGAAATTTAATTGATTTATATTTATCATAGGATTTTATTTTTAATTTTTATACAAAAATAATTATAATAAATAATTATACAAAAAGTTGTAGTAATTATTTTATTAAGAGATAAACCAAATAAATGGTTTTACAAATAATATAATAAATATTGTATAAACTATTTAATATGCCCAACTAATTTTCTAGATACATATGAACGTTTATGAATCTATTGAATCTTTTATTTCGAACATATCTTTTGTGTATATTTTATTTAAATTCAAATAAATGAATAGTGTCAAAATTACCTGTATTGTTATTTTATAAAAATAACATATTATAAAATTGTTTAAAAATCTCAAAAATATTTAAAAATTATATATTTAAATTTATATGGTCTAAAATGTTATAAAGTATCCAATTATGGAAAATTCACAACAAATAATTAATTATTTGTTTTAATTTAGAATTTATAATGTTAGTACCAGAAATAAAATAAAATTTATTAAATAAGGATAAATCAAGTTGAGAATGTTTAAAGTAAATTCCTAAAATGTGTAAATTTTATTGGTTGATGAGATTAAAACCCTATCTCATCTAATATTCTGATATGTGTCGTTTTATAAGTTTTTACATGGGTTTTGGATTTAATATAAACTAATATTTCTTATATTTCCAAAGGTTCCCCTCACATCCCTTATAAAAGGGCACCTACTCCATCTCCTCATCACACCAATTTGAGCTTTCACGCTCTACCAATCCCTGCCCATTTCACTTCCCCACTTCTCTAGAAACATCCTAGAAGTCCTGGTCTTCCTCAAAGACCAATTTTGGTGCCCTAATAGGAGGACTCAAAGAGGCGCTTCAAAGAAGAGGTAATGTCCGTTACCGATTCTTTCAACATTATTTATTCTTCTACTTATTCTTATTTAGTTTTTTCATTATGAAGTAATAAAATAAGTATCACTAATATACTTATATGTTATTATAAGTATGAAACAACCCTATTTCACCATCTATCCATCCTACGGAAAACAAAATCACCATGCATGTGTACGTACGGAATACCGTCTCCACGCTATGGTGTAATCTATTTTCCACGACCACCATACTTGGATGTGTATAATGGTGTACATAATGTCTATATGTGATTATTGTAAAGTGATATTGATTCTAAAATAGTATACATACACTCTAATACAATTCCACAATCATGGGAACGATATCATCGCTCGTGCATACGTACGGAATAACGTCTCCACGATGTTATGCGACTCATTCTACATGATCATCATTGCATAATTATTATATAAATGAATTTAATGAATAAATAAGATATATATTACACTATTAACATTCTGGAAATGTGTTTTCTATAACCTAAAAAGAGGAATAAGAATTTATTCGACAAAAATCAAATACGAACATAAAGCAACAAACACCCGAATTACAATTAGCAATGAAATATTACTAATAAGAAGCTAATAATATGACCATATATGATATCATAAAAATAAGTATGATACTGGAATAAGTCAATGACATTATTTATATCATTATACAGGAGGATCGGACACTTAAGAAGAAAATCGGACCTAAGGTAAGGGAAAATCTCACAATCTCATTTTTATCTGAGATTGTTTATACATCAGAGTTTATTGGGGAATATTAATCATCAACATCCATGATTCCAAAATATGTAATATTTATATCCTTAAACAATTTTTTAAATCAAATTTTACCCTTCAGTGAGTTTTTAGTAAAATATATGAAAGGAATACTTTGTCATTTTTCATACGTGGTACTTTTTGACTTTTCTGGCAAAAGTACGAGAAGAATGTTTTTTTAACTTTTACTGCATTAATGGATTTTTTAAAAATTATTTCCACGAAGATTCCTTTACAAGATTTCATGTTTATTTTTAATCCACTTCTTTTAGTTTAAAATTGTATGACATGTTAAGAAAGGAAAAGTGTTTTTGAAGAAGAAAGGATATTTTCTTCAAGAATGGAGTTCAAGTGTATTATCAAAATTATTTTCCATCAATGATAATATAGGGTTATGTTTCTATGCCTATTATTACATTGATTTTATTATGCTGTGATGGAATTATTTTTATGAATTCCTTTATCTTATATGAAATGTTTTATGATGTCATGATGTTTAAGATTCCCATTTTTATTACATGGGTTATGCTATGAGGTATGGCTTATGATTTTGAGGCACACATAAGAATTGTATCATTATGAGATGGGTGGGACCTGTATCTCCCTCCAATGAATTGGGTAAAGATTTATATATCATGAGATAGACATGGTTGGAATGGCAGGTTAAACCGGTTTAGTGAAACAGGACTGAAACGAGGAGTGAACTCGGTTCAGAAATGGAAATTGTCCACTAATATAGTATTGGCAATGAGTCTTGTCTAATAATAAATGATTTTCTATGATTATTATTGTATGCAACAATGCATCATGTTTTATGTTATGATTATTGGGATTACATTTCACTTCTATGATTTATCCCATATTATGATCTATTTTGCAGGATAATATTTTCAAAATGTTATGTTCTTATGAATATGATATGTCTGATATTTCTTTTGGTTCCCCAAACTGAGCATTTGATCTCACCCTTTTGTATGTTTTCTTTTCCCCAGGCCAGGAAGATGGATATTAAGTAGGATATTCCCAAAATGAACTCTAGATATGATGAAATAAATGGGAGACAATGTAGATGATTTATGAACCCGTTGTTTATGTTTCCTAGTTTTTAAGACATTGTACCTATATGGTCCTTTCATGGTTTTATTATATGTTGTAATAAGTGTTCATTAAATTTCGATGTAATAAAAATGTATGTAACGTATGGGTCATTATAGTTGGTATCATATGAAGGGTATAGTCAACCTTTTGAAGCTAGAATGTGAAAGCCTTAGTAAGAAACCTAAGGATATGTCTAAGAATAGAACACAATCTTAGTGTTTTAGAAATGGTCATGAACAACCTATGATAAGACCGTAAGTGTGAAATTTTATTCTTGATTATGTGGTTTTCCTATTACAATTAGTGTTTCTCACACTATTCATCTTGGTTTTAGTCAATGGAAGGAACCCAGAGGATCCATGTTAATGCATAATGTGATGGGAAATGAAATGTTTGCCCCCCTGAGAAACCAAACGTTATGGGAGCTAGAATGTAGAATCTTGCAGCCATACTCACACAACATTCTCAAGCTATGAATCATGTAGGACTTCCAAACGAGAAAAGGAAGGAGAAACATCCTGTTGAATCCTTCATGAGGCAGTGTCCACCTTCATTTAGTGGGTCTTCTGATCCATTAGTGGCTGAACAATTGATCAGTACCACTGAAAAGATATTTTCAGTTCTTCAATGTTATAAACATGATAAAGTCATCATAGCAGTGTATCATTTGGAAGGTGATGCTGATCAATGTTGTAATCTTATTTAGAATATGAGGCAAATGGATGAAATTGATTCCATGGAATGGGACGAGTTCAAGAACATATTTTTCAATAAGTATTTCCTTCATATTATTCGAGCAAAGATGGAGAAGGAGTTTCTTGAAATAAATAAAAAGGATGATGAATCCATTGGTACCTAAGAAACAAATTTTACAAAGACTTGCAAGGTACAGTTCCAGAATTATTATCCAACCTGAGAGTAAGATCGATCGATTCATCAATGGCTTAAAACCAAGTCTTCGAAGTGTGTTAGCCATAAGGGAATTCAATATCTAGGAGGAAATTGTTCGATGTGCTCTCAAGGTTGAGATAAAGATTGCTGTAACCCATCAGTCACAAGGGTTTGATAAGAAGAGGAAAATGGAATACAAACAAAAATATAAAGGCCACACTAAAAAGAAGATGAGTTTTACCTTATGCTCAATGTGTGGAATGAAACATGGAGGAAATTCTCTTAAGGGGACAAGAAAATGTTATAAGTGTGGAAAATAATGTCATCGGTAAATTGAATGTCTAAATAATGGGAAGAAGATGTCTAATGATTCAAACAAAAGAAGGAATAAATAGAATGAACCTACTACATTTCAATGTTTCAACTACAAGGAGATGGGGAATTATGCCAATCAATGCCCAAATCCAAGGGCTGATGATGATGATCGACGTCAACAAACTCTTAAGTCCAAAGACATAGGAAATTCACATGAAATTACTAATCTCGAGGTGGAGTACGACAACGATGTGGTGAGAGGTATACATACAATCCACTTTAATGTAGAAAATGTTTTATTTGATTCTGGATCCACCCACACTTTTAATTCTGAAGAATTTTCTAAAGGTATCTCCATATTACCTAAATAGTTAGATGTTGAGTTGGATTTGACAACTCCTAATGGCACATCAGTCGCATCAAAAGTTTACAATTCTTCTCCAATTGATGTTTGTGGGAAAGTGCTTCCTGCAAATCTGGTGATCCTTCCTATAGTGGAATTTGATGTGATTCTTGGCATGGATTGGCTTTATTTATATGGATCTCCTATCAATTTTCAATGAAGGGAGGTCACATTTCATATTCCAGATCAATCTATGATCGTCTATCGATGCAAGGATGAACATAATCTTCCAGTGGAAATTTATTCCATCTTATGGGTCTTGATTCCACTAAACGAAGGTTATTAATCTCAAATGGTTGGAGAGAATATCATGATTAATAATATTCCCATTGTACGGGAATTTGATGATGTCTTTTCGGAGGAATTGCCTGGTCTTCCACCAAATCATGAAGTTGAGTTTTCAATAGAACTCGTACCAGGTGCTTTTCCTATTTCAAAACACCTTATAGAATGCCCCCAATTGTGTTGCTGGAATTGAAGAAGAAACTCCAAGAGAGTCATGATAAAGGATTCCTACACCCTAGTGCGTCACCATGGGGAGAACATATTCTATTTGTAAAGAAGAATTATGGTTCAATGATACTCTGCATTGATTATCGAGAACCTGAAAAGATCACTATCAAGAAAAAATATCCTCTCCCACGCATTGATGACCTATTTGACCAACTAAGCGGAGCTCAATACATTTCCAATATTGATCTTAATTCGGGTTATCATCAATTAAAGGTCAGAAGAGAGGATATACCAATGACGGCTTTCCGTACAAGGTATGGACACTATGAATTTATATTGATGCCATTTGGTCTTACTAATTCCTCTGCTATCTTCATGGATCTGATGAATATAGTATTTAGAGACTCTCTTGATCATTTTGAGGTAGTCATTATAGACATTATTCATGTCTATTCAAAGGGCATGGAAGAATATGAAGTTCACTTTAGAATTGTATTGTAGACCCTAAGAAAGGAGAAGCATTATGCCAAATTTACCAAGTGTGAATTTTGGCTTCAAAAAGTTACATTTTTGGGTCACATAATCTCAAAATAGGGGTTATTTGTGGATCATGCAAAAACAGAGGTTATTGAAAGATGGTAAAGACCAACAATAGTAACTGAGACTTGAAGGTTTCTTGGCTTGGCTGGATATTACCGATGTTTTGTGAAAGATTTTTCAAAGTTATCTAACCCACTCACCATGTTGACTCAGAAAGGACTTATGTTTTTTGGATGCAGGAATGAGAATATAATTTCAATGAGCTAAAAAGAAGGTTAGATAGTGCACCTGGGCTCACACTACCATGCTGTGGACAATTGTTTTTGATCTATAGTGATGCATCCTAGAAGGGAATAGGGTGTGTTCACATGAAAAATGATATGGTGATAGCTTATTACTCATGGCAGTTGAAAATCCATGAGAAAAATTACCCAAATCATTATTTGGAGTTAGCTTCGGTAATCATGGCATTAAAGATTTGGAGGTCTTACCTTTATGGTGAATGGTGTGATATTTATATTGATCATAAATGTTTAAAGTATATTTTCACACAAAAGGAGCTGAATATGAATCAAAGAAGATGGATGGAGCTGATTAAGGATTATGACTGCTCAATTCATTACCACCCTGGGAAAGCAAACAATGTAGCAGACTCATTAAGTCGACAAGACCATGCTAGCTTATCCATGATAAGGATCACAAAAGATCCAATATTTATCGATTTACAACGGATGGATCTTGGAATTGTAATGGAAGGGGAGAAATATTATCTTTCTCAAATGAATTTTCAACCATCTATACACGTGAAGATTAAAGAGGCACAAAATGAAGATGTAGAGTTACAAAAGAAGGTGAGAAATGTTCTGGAATTAATCCTTTATTGTGATGGGATAATAAGGTTCTGGAATCAGGTTTGTGTTCCTCCCATCCCAGAATTAAAGAAGGAGTTGTTGTACGAGGCTCATAGTTCTTCATTTTCTATTCATCCTGGAAGTACAATGATTTATAGGGACCTAAAAGAGTACTTTTGGTTGGATGGCCTGAAAAGAGATGTTGTTGAATATGTCTCTCGATGATTGGTTTGTCAGAAAGTTAAAGCTGAGAGACAAAAGTCTAAGGGAATGTTACAACCATTACACAAACCAGAATGGAAGTGGGATAACATCACTTTGGACTTTTTCACCGTACTTCCTAAAACATCCAAAGGCAATAATGCTATCTAGGTTTAGTTGATCATCTTATGAAGTCGGCACACTTAATTTCTATTAATGAAGATTTTTCTCTTGATCATCTTTCCAGGATATATGTAAAGGAAGTGGTAATATTGCATGGAGTGCCACTTTCCATTATATCTGATTGGGATTTGAGGTTTACCACAAAATTCTGGAAAATTCTTCAGCATGGTCTAGATACGGAGTTGAGTTTCAGCACTACTTACCATCCTCAAACATACAATCATTCTTAGAGGACAATACAAACTCTAGAAGACATGTTGAGAGAATTCTATATGGATTTAAAAGTAGGTTGGGATCAACACCAATCATTGGTGGAGTTTTCTTATAATAATATCTTTCACTACAGTATTCATATGGCTCCTTATGAAGCCCTCTATGGAAATAAATGTAGAACTCCAACTTGCTGGGAATGAAGTTGGGGAAAGAAATCTATTAGGACCTGATCTTGTTGATGAGATGGCATAAAATGTCATATCTATTCAACAACACATAAGAGCAGCTCAGATTTGACAAAAAAGTAATGCTGACAACCAAATAAAAGACCTAGAGTTTGTAGTGGGTGATAAAGTTTTCTTATGAATATCTCCCTGGAAGAGGGTCCTGAGATTTGGAATGAAGGGAAAGTTAAGACCTAGATATATCAGTCCTTTTGAAATTCTGGATCGTGTTGGGAAGGTAGATTACCAATTGGCGCTTCCACCAAATCTATCTCAAGTTCACGATGTGTTTCATGTATCTCTCCGGAGAAAGTACATTCCAGATCCTTCACATGCACTCAGCTCAGAAGTTGTACCGCTGGAGCAAGATCTTTCTTTTGAAGAACAACTAATTGAGATTTTGGATCATAGCGAAAAAGTCATACATAACAAGACCACTCACTTGGTGAATGTTTTATAGAGGAACCACCAATTTGTAGAATCTACATGGGAACTAGAGGATATGATGAGGGAGGGGTATCCTCATCTATTTGTTACGAAGTGACGAATTTCGAGGGAGAAATTCATTTTAAGGGGGGTAGAATGTATCACCCTGATATTTTATGAGAATTATATTTTTTTCTGTATTATTTTATACACAAAGGAATCTTTCACTTCAAACAACACTGACTTGACTTTCATTACACGCAATCACGACCTTTCTCGATAGCCTGTGTAGTACGCAATACCGGGTTTTACTAAACAACTATATATTATTATAATATTATTATGAAGTAGCCGATATGAATAGTATTAACTTAATTTGGAATTTTATAACATTATTATTCATCATACACATTTCCAAGAACATGTTATAAGAAGAAATAAAAGTTTTCGGGTAAAATAAGTATTTTTAAAAAAATGCAGTTTTGCCTCTTTTTGATGGCACACCCACATTAAATATAGTTTTTTAAATTATTAAAAGTTCAATTTGAATAAATAATATTCTTATTTTGAATCAGGATATAAAAATTTACTTTGAATAAATTTTGGATATTTTTCTGATAACTTTCATATTTTGATGAATAGTAAAAATAAGCTAATTTTTAATTAAAAAAAACTTTTTTCATTGAGATAATTTATACAGTTAAATTATAATATTTAATGGTTTTATAGTATAAATATAATATATTTCTACCATTTAATATAATTTATGTCATTAGCCTTGATTTTACACTGAATTCGTAGGTTAAATAAATTCAATCTTTTGCAATGTTTTAAACAAAAACCCGTTTTCTTTCGACAGCAGGATTAATGTTAATTTAATTTCTGTAACTTCTATGTATTGAATTTTGAAAAATGGATTCCATATTTAGAATCAGTGGGTCTAATTTATATTAATAGACTACTTTTTATTTTTGGGCATTATAAATAGTAACAACGGTAAATTTTATTTACCACAGTAAAAGGTAAATTGGGTAATTAAGGTTAAATATAATATTATAAAATTAACCTAATACTTTTCTTAATACAATTGGATGATTATAATTTTTCCTATGTCATATTGTGGTCGAAATGGAATCCATTCGAACCCACGTGGAGGTGATTAAGACCTTTAGATTAGTTTATTTAATGGAACGTAAAATATGAATCACTCAACTTTAATAATTAATGTATTTAAAATATAAATATATACAGAATATAAATTCTGTTATAAATACTCATTAGAAAGATAAAATGTTTTTCTTTGTCATGGTAATTTATTTTTAATTTTTAAGAGTTATTTAATTACCTTATTATCTTATATATTAATTACGCATAAATTATTTATTTAGTGAAAAATCAATAATATTGTTTTTATTGAAATATTTATACATATCAAAAGGCCCCAAAATATTCCAAAAACTAATTATTAGGGTATATATAAACCCTAATCATAAAAGGGCCTAATTTTGGACCATTTGGATCAATATTAAGGAGATCATGACACTTATATTATTTTATTTTAAATGATGTCGAAGTTGTCACCTTCATAATTTAATAAATATAACAATATGAATATTGTGATTTTAAGATGATAAATTTGAGTAAAAGTATTATTTTCATAGTTAATAGATTTATATTTGTCATAGGATTTTATTTTTAATTTTTATGTAACAAATAATTATATTAAATAATTATACAAAAATGTTGTAGTAATTAATTTATTAAGAGATAAACCAAATAAATGGTTTTAAAAATAAAAAACTTAATGTTATGGGAACTATTTAATGTGCTCCACTAATTTTCTATATATATATGAACTTTTATGAATCTATTTAATCATTTATTTCGAACATATATTCTGTATATATTTTACTTAAATTCAAATAAATGAATAGTGTCAAAATTGACAGTATTGTTATTTTACAAAAATATCATATTATAAAATTGTTTAAAAATCACAAAAATATTAAAAAACTATAAATTTAAAATAATATGGTCTAAACTGTTATATAGTATCCAATTATGGACAATTCACAACAAATAATTAATTATTTGTTATAATGCATATTTATAATGTTATTACCACAAATAAAATTAAATTGATTAAATAAGGATAAATCAAGTTGATAATGTTTAAAATAAATTCCTAAAATTCCTAAATTTAATTGGTTGATGATATTACAATTCTGTATCATCTAATATTTGGATATGAGTAATTTTTGAAGTTTTTATGTGGGGTTTATATTTAATATAATCTAATATTTCTTATATTTCCAAAGGTGCCCCTCTCCTCCCTTATAAAAGGGCACCTCCTCCCTCTCCTCCTCACACCAATTTGAGCCTTAAATCTCGGAACACCCCTTAACATTTCACTTTCCCACTTCACTATAAAAATCCTAGATGTCCTTCTCTTCTTCAAAGACCAATTTTAGTGCCCTAAGAGGAGGACTCAAATAGGTTCTCCAAAGAAGCGGTATTGTCCGTTACCGATTCTTTCAACTTTATTTCTTCTTCTACTTCTTCTTATTTAGTTATTTCATTATGAAGTAATAACATTAGTATCACTCCTATACTGATATGTTATTATAACTATGAAACATACATATTTCAACATCTATCCATCCTATGGAAAATGAAATCACCGCGCGTGCGTACGTACGGAATGCCGTCTCCACACCGTGGTGTAATCTATTTTCCACCACCACCTTACTTGGATGGGAATAATGGTGTAAATAATGACTATATATAATTATTGTAGAGTGATATTTATTCTTTAATAGTAAACATACACTACAATACAATTCCACAATCATGGGACAGATATCATCGCTCGTGCATACGTACGGAATACCGTCTCCACGATGTGATGCGACTTGTTCTACATGATCTTCATTGAATAATGATTATATAAATTAATTGAATGAATAAATATGATATAAATTACACTAATACCATTCTGGAAATGAGGTTTCTATAACCTGAAAATAGGAATAAGAATTTATTCGACAAAACTCACATACGAACATAAAGCAATAAACAGGTGAATAACTAGTAACAATGATATATTACTAATAAAAAGCTATGAATATTACCATATATGATATCATTAAAATAATTATGATTCTGGAATAATTCAATGACTTTATTTAAATCCTTATACAGGAGGTTCAGACACTTACGAAGCAAATCAGACCTAAGGTAAGGGAAAATCTCGTAATCTCATTTTTATCCGAGATAGTTTATACTTCAGAATTTACTGGGGAATATTTATCATACACATCAATGCTTCCTCAATATGTAATATTTATATCCTTCTACAATTTTTTATATCCAATTTTACCCTTTGGTGAGTTTTTATTATAAGATATGAAAGGAATCTTTTGTCATTTTTCATACGAGGTACTTTTTGACTTTTTCTGCCAAAGTACGAGAAGAATGTTTTTTTAACTTATATGGCATGAATGGATTTTTAAAAAATTATTTCTAAGAAGCTTCTTTTACATTTTTTCATGTTTATTTTTAATTAACTTCTTTTAATTTAAAATTGAATGACAGGTTAAGAAAGGAAAAGTGTTTTTGAAGTATAAAGGATATTTTCCTCAAGAATAGAGTTCAAGAGTATTATCAAAATTATGGTCCATCAATGATAATATAGGGTTCTGTTTCTATTCCTATTATTACATTGATTTTATTATGTTGTGATAGAATTATTTTTATGAATTCCTTTATCTTATATGAATTATTTTATGATGTCATGATGTTTAACAATCCCATTTTTATTACATGGGTTATGCTATAATGTATGGTTTATGCTTTTGAGAAACACATAAGAATGGTATCATTATGAGATGGGTGGGACCTATATCTACGTACAATGCATTGGGTAAAGATTTATATCTCATAAGATAGACATGGCTGGAACGGCAGGTTAAACCGGTTCAGTGAAAAAGGACTAAAATGAGGAGTGGACTCGGTTCAGAAATGGAATTTGTCTGCTAAGAGAGTCTTGTAAATGAGTCTTGACTACTAAGAAATGATTTTCTATTATTATGAGTGTATGCAACAAAGAATCATGTTTTATGTTATGCTTATTGGGATTACATTTCACTTCTATGAGTTATCCCATGTTATGATCCCTTTTGCAGGATAATATTTTCAAAATGTTATGTTCTTATGAATATTATATGTTTGATATTTATTTTCTTTACCCTTATTGTGCATTTCAGCTCACCCTTTTGTATGTTTTCTTTTCCCTAGGTCAGTAATAAGGATATTAAGTAGGATATTCCAAAAAGGATCTCTAGATATGATGAAATAAATTGGAGACAACGTAGATGATTTATGAACCAGTTGTTTGTGTTTCCCAGTTTCTACAGACATTATACCTATACGGTCCTTTCATGGTTTTGTTATATGTTGTAATAAGTGTGCTAAAAATTTTGATGCAATAACAATGTATGTAAAGTAAGGGTTGTTATACCAATTACCCAGAGTCCGTGCATTATTACATAACATTGGAATGATACAATGAATCATGTCCCGAATGACAGTTCAGTTTAATATCCTTGGGAATAAGATACATAAATAAGTTCAACATTAAAACCTGATAAGAAAAACAAAACTAATTTATTCCATTAGAAACATCCAAGTATCCTAGATTATGCATGCATGTCACTCATAACTAACATTATCATATATTGGGGAAATGAAGCATAATAAATGAGTGAGCTCAAGTTCTAAGTATGTGTATGCAATACAGCATAAGATAACATAAACAATATGCATGGTGAATAATTTAAAACACAAGCCACTACAAATAATAATCATGAACATTTTATGATAGGAATATTTGCTGGGTAATTAATTCCATAATAAAACATAATCATTGGTATTCTACTAGTTGAATAACCACATGAACCATCAACATTATTTTCATAATGAGGGAATGTATAATGAGGGACATTCTAAAACATTTTTTCAAGACCTCATCCAAGATGTCTAAAAATTATTAAGGCCTTAGAGAAAACAATATATCAAATTGGGAAAGGCCTCAACCAATTCCATGTCTAATTGTCTCGTGAGACCTACCGATGCATCAAGGGGCTATAGAGGGGCCCACTATTCACTTTCTAAGTCCACTACATTCCACATATGAAAATGATGAACCATAACATAAAAATACTCATTAAAACTATCATATGAAATTTCAATACATCAACCACTAACCATGTATGGTATAAAAATAGAACATCTATTTTCAAACATATCATAACTCATTCAATACAATTTGGAAGATTTTATTACAATTAATCAACCTTAATAGATAATAATATCAAGTAAAGGATGTTGACATAGTTGAAAAGGATCAGTAAAATGATTTCAGAGAAATAAATAATTTTCTTGAAATCTTTTAAATGTATCACAATTTATAAAGGAAGTCATTTAAAAATGATTTTTTAATCAATGTGTCGCATACCACATTGAAACTTTTTAAAAGAATTATCATATCGAAACATTCATGTCCATATAAATAAATCCTTAAAATCATTTTGAAAACATAGACATTAAAAAAAAGATTTAGAATGATATATATTTAAAACAATTAAAATTATGATATAGTTAAATATACCCTCCCATAATACCATAAAATATTCCTTTTGAAAACATTTTTATGAAATATGTGTATCTATGAAAAATATGTCTCAATAATTACTTACACATAAAAAATCTCAGATAATAAAATGATTGTGGAAATAACCCATACCATGTACTTGTCAATGGTTGTGGGTAGTTTAACCTCAGGTTTAATGGTGAAATAATTGTTATTAAAACATATAATAACCATATTAATTAATATAATATCATATATGATCTTCTAATATTGTTTTGTTTAAAATATTTTGGAAGTATCATTATTTTGGATGTTTATTAACTCGTATTCCTTTATATATTATGTTAAATAAGTCATGTTTGTTATGGATAGTATGTATATTATTCATATACATAATTATATTAATAATTTAAAAATTATTTTTAATTGTTAAATTGAAATTAGTATTGAATGGTTACAATGGTGAATGACATTTTATAGCGTCATAAAGACGTTAAACTGTACGTTCGCACGGGCGACTATATCATTATTTTGATGGTGAAGTCATATATAATTGTATGTTATATCATATATAAATAATCATTAACATTTTATATTTATTATTTACATAAATTATACTCATTATTATACCCATCCAAATATTAAGGTGTTGAGTAACAAACTACACCACTATGTGGAGACGGTGAGCCATACGTACGCACATGTGGTGACATTGTAATTCATATGATGGATATAATATTGAATATGGTTGTTCCATATTTATAATAACATCACAATATGGAGAATGTAATGGTGTTATTATTTTGGTATTGAAACAAAAAATAATGAGAAAGTGGAATAATAAAAGAACATGAAAGAGGGTGTTGAAATTGTTATCTCATCTTCAGGTGTTTCATATTGAGTTGTACAAAACGGATCCTTAGGTTGGTATTATGATCAAAGTAATGACTCTAGGTTGAGGTGAGGGAATTTGGGAGGATAATGGGGTTGGGTTTGTCTAAACCAAATGGATTAGGAGGTGTGATTTTTATAGAAGGGTAAGGCCCCTTTTATAAGAGAGGTGAGAGTCACTTTAGGAAATTCATGAATGATTGTTTTATTGTACAATGACATTCGGTTTATAAATGATGAAAATGATTTATTTATAGATTTAGGTGGTTATGTGTTCAAATTATATCAACCAATAGGTTTTGGTGAATTTTAGGTAACTATTTTAACCATATCATTTTGTTTTAACTCTTATCTAAATAGAATAACTTTTACAACATCTTTTTGTATTATTATAATATATGGTTAATAAACATACTATAAACTAGTAATAAAACCTAAAGATGTTCATTAAGATTATATCTATTATTATATAATTATTTTTATCAATACTTATATTTTTTGGAAAATTATATTATTTAATAATATAGTTTTTGTTTTAAAAACTCATTTATGTCAATTTTGAAATTATTTAGTATTTTTTTGTGAATGTCATAAAAACATGATTACTTCTAAACAAATAGATTGAATAAATAATAAAATTTTATTTTTACCTATAAAATTCGTGGATGGAATCATATAATTCAATTTCTATTCATTTTAATATTTATAATATAATTTATTTCATTCTTTCATTAAGAAGGAAAATACTACATCATTATTTTTTCATATATGAATATTTTTATTTTATGTATAAAATTTATAAATAAACTTTCATGATTTATGAAATCTTATTTGATATCTAATTAATATTTATAGTCTAATCGATCAATTATATATCCTCATATAAATTTTTTTTACTAAAAGATACTTACATTTGTTATTTTTGTCTTTACATTAAATTAATTAATTTAAACTGTCATTGTCACTCCCATGTGGCTCCTTGGGGACCCAAAATCGACCCACGGATTCCCATTTTCGTACATGCCTCATCCAATAGGTCTGGGACGTGTTTTAGGGTAATTTAATATTATTATAATGTTATTTTTTACCCTTATTTACGAGATTTACCCTTTTACAATGGTAAATAAAATATTTACCGAAGTAATCATTCATAATGTCTAAAAATAAAAGTTTCCTTTTTATACAATTTAGAACACCTGATTCCAAATATTAAATACATTTTTTCAAATTAAAATCACAGAAGTTGAAGAAATTAATTTGAAGTAATCTCCGTTGTCGAAACAAAAAAGAGAGTTTTTAAGAAGTAATAACTATCAAAAGATTGGCATATGTTAATATAGAATATAAAAGTTAAATTTATTATAATGACCCAAATTTTATTAAATGATAAAAATATAATCTAATTATACGTTAATACCATTGAAAATAATAATTTATCAGTAAAAATTATTTCGATTAAAAAAGGTGTTTTTATTTAAAATTTAGTATTTTTCACTATTAATCAAAATATGAATTTTATCAGAAAAATACCAAAAATTTATCAAATCCAAGTATTTATGTCCCAATTCTAAATAAGAAGTTTATTTTTTCGAATTGAATTTATAAATGTGTCAAATATTGTGTTTAAGAAGGGTTCATCATTAAAAGGTGGTAAAATTGCATTTTTTTGAAAAATAATTCTTTTATCTGATAATATGAATTGGTTCTTATAATATGTATAATAAACACATAATACGAATGTCAAAATAATATATAGTATATAAAATTCAAAATGCAATTAATACTATTCATAACTACGTTTTGAACATCTAATTTGGTATGTTTTGGTGAGCTCAAACTCGGTGTTGCGTGAAGCACAAGCTATTGAATTAATTTAAAGAGATAGCATACAATGAAATAATAGGGTGTTAAATTCTCATATCTTTTAATAAATTGCATCCTAGAAATTTTAAATTGTTCTTTAGAAATAAATGGTTGAAAATAGAAAATCCCATTTTGTAAAACCAACATCTGAACTACGGTTAATAAAATTTAGACTTAATATGATGTAAAGGGAAAAAAAGTCTCCCCAAATCAGGGCTGCTAATTGGATTAAATTGGTGGCTATTATAGACACATAATTGGAGGAAGAATTTAAATATTTATTTGGAGTGATTGATGTTATTAATCACAAATAATTGTAAAATTGAGGCCCTCAATGCCATCAACCTATAATTATTTAAAATATTATTGGTTCAACATAACATAAGGTTTTAGGATAACACTTTTCTATGATCCCTTACCTAATGTTTATGAATATAATAAAAAAAGAATACATGACAAGTAGAGTTCCATCCTTCAAACAATTTCTACCACAAACTCATCTTTGACTCCAAAAGATTATAAAAAAAAACAAATATTCTATTTATCCAAATCATATAGGGTTCCAAATTAATGAATTTATAATTAATATATCAGACCATTTAAGAAACTAAATTATACAAACCGACACATCACGTATGCCACTGGTAGGTGATTCACCCTTATCATTCTTTGGTTGCAGGTTCAAGTCTAATGGCCTTCTTGGACGTGATAGTTTGTCACCCAGCCTCCGGTTTTTACTTCGTATAACAATACAAAAATAATCTTATGAAATGTTTTAACCATTATCAATAGTATCCATTGTCAATTTTTTTCATTATATCCTTTAGACATATCCAAATTACATCTATCCAAACTCATAGTCAAGAATTTGTAAGGATGGTAATCATAAAGAAGATCTCGTTTCCCATGTAATAACATGTGAATACCTTGATCATGTATTCTTTTAAAACATGGTAACACCCTAAATTCCCATAAAACCATATTGAATATATTCACCCTAACTTGTTCTTATAGAATATTGGATATACACCTTAAATACAAAAAATGCTGTAAAATCCAACAATGATCGAAGAAACAAAAAATAAATCAGTTCCAATGTAGTTAAGAATATCCAATATAATTTATCCAAATCATCCATATCTTATTCAAAAATCACTACCTCAGCCTCAAGACTATATTATGATCTAGCTTTCTCTAAAACATATATTTTCCAAAAATTTTAACTTGAAATTTTTTCACATTACATGGTACCATAAAATTTTAAATCATAAATAAAATAGTACTGTAGTACAATCCTTATTTATTACCATAATTCATATAACAAATACATTATTGATACAACACTCCAATGAAACTTTTCATTAATAACAACATAAAAACACTAGTTATTCATCTTCATCTACGGTAGTATCATAAATTTATTATTATCCAACAACATCATTTGTGGCATTCTCTGATGATTTGGAAGTAGATTCTCGTTGTGTCCCAACTCCTTGCAGATGATGCATTGTACATTTGAAACATTTGTCTTACCCATACAATCATTTACTTGGTGTCCTTTTTCTACACACATATAACATACTATTTTTCCCTTCAAGTATTTACCAATTTTATTCTTTCCATAGTTATCACATATACGAAAATCCTTCTTTCCTTTCTTCCCTTTATACATATTTCTCTCTACAAACCTTTTCATCTCTAGTTTCCCTTCAAAGACATATGAATCATAGTATTAATTACTTATCATATTAAAACGTGATATTATTTCTTCATATGACGAGAATACATGAGAGACTATTTCTATTCTAAATGATGGCATAGGAAAATGAATGATATGGTTCTCTTTACTCTTTGGATCAAGCGTAATTTCATATTTCTCATTCATTTTATAAGGCACCATTTCCAAACAATGCTTTACCTTAGGTTATTTTATGAATCATAATTCAGAATTACAATCATGTAAAATATCTAACATAAATTGAATAGTTTATGCATATAATCCATATACATAAAAATGTTTTCTTTTAAGATGTATTTACTCATTAATCCTCCATAATGTTTTGTACATAAAATGTAAATTTATCTTAAAAATATCGCCCAGGAGTGTCATAACCAAAGGTGTATAAAGTCTTATTGTCATGTACCACGATACCCCAGGTCATGCTTAAAACTCCTTGTCAGAGTTTTCACTCATAAGTACATATGTGCTAGAGCCTCCTATGTCTGCTCGTATCCAGACAAGGATGTATTCCATGGAAAATACAGAAATCCTGTACATTACCAAAATTATAGGAAGTAACTCTATACTAATGCTCAATGACTATATTAGGGTTATGTGCTCTCATTATAATTTTTCTAAATCAATTTTCCATGTTTTATAATAAACTTCCTCTAATACCAATAGTAATGCCCCGACCACATTTACCTAGAGTCAGTACATTATTACATAACATTGGAATTTTACAAGGAATCATGTCCTGAATCACCGATCAGTTTAGTAGACTTGGAAAAAAAATATTTACATAAGTTCAAAATTACAACGTGAAAAAAAACAGTAATTTATTCCATTAAAAACATCCAATCTTCCTAGATTATTCCTGCAAGTCAGTCATAAGTAACATCATCATATCTTGGGAAAATGAATCATAGGAAATGGGTGAGCTCAAATTTTCAGTAAGAGCAAGAAATACAACGAGAGATAACATAAACATTATTCATGGGGAATAATTGAAAACACATGCCATTAAAAATAATAATAATGATAATTTTAAGGTAGGAATATGAGGTCAGTAAATAATACCATAATAAATCATAATCATGGGTATTCTACTAGTTGAATAAACACATGAACCATAGTTCTTATTTTCATAATTATGCAATGTATAATGTGCGACATTCTGAAACATTTTGTCAAGGCCTTAGCCAAGATGTTTAAAAATGATTAAGGACTAGGCAAAAACCGTATATAAAATTGGGAAAGGCCTCTTCCCATTCCACATATAATTGACTGATGAGACCTAGTAATGCCTTTATGGGATATAGAGGGACACACCCCTCATATACTAAGTCCACCGCATTCCACATATGAAAATGTAGAAACATAAGATAAACATTTTTATTAAAACTAGTATACGAAATTTCAATACTTCAACCATAAACCATGATGGGTATAAAAATAGCACATCCACATTCAAACATATCATAACTCATTAAATACAATATGTAAGATTTTATTATAATAAATCAACCTTAATGAATAATAATGTCCATTAATGGATGATGTCATAGTTGAAAAGATTCCATTTAAAATATATTTCTAAATAAAAGTGTCACATACCACTTTGAAAATTTTCAAAATAATTATCATATCAAAAAATTCATGTCCATATAAATAAATATTTAAAATCATTTTGAAAGAATGGAAATTATTTAAAAGGATTTAGAAATATATATATTTAAAAATTTGAAAATGATAATATAGTTAAATAAACCCACCCAAAAAACCTTAAAATATTTCTTTCGAAAACATTTTTTTAAAATATTTGAATCTATGAAAAATATGTCCTAGTAAATACTTACACATAAAAAATCTCGTATAATAATGAGATTGAGAAAATATACCTTACTATTTACTTTTCCTTGGTCGAGGGTTGGTTAACCTCCAGTTTAATGGTGAAATAATTGTTATTAAATTCTACAAAAACCATATACATTAATATTATATCATATATGATCTTTTAATATTGTTTTGTTTATAATATTTTATTAGTATAATTGTTTTGGGTGTTTACTGCCTCGTTTTCCTTTATATGTTGTGTTATGTAAATCATGTTTGTTATGTATAGGATGTATATTATTCATATCAAGAGTGATATTAATTATTTAAACATTATTTTTAATCATTAAATGAAAATTAGTCTTGAATGGTTACGATGGGGAATGACATCTCATCGCGTCGTGGAGATGGTAAGTCGTACGTTCGCATAGGCGACAATATCATTATTTTTATGGTGAAATCGTATATAATTGAATTTTATATAATATATACCAAATAATTAACATGTTATATTTATTATTTACATGAATTTAAATCCTTATTTTACCCATCAAAATATTAAGGTGTTGAGTATGAAACTACACCACGACTTGAAGACGGTAAGTCATACCTATGCATGTGTAGTGACTTTGCCATTCATAGGATAGATTGAATAATAAATATGGTTTTATAATATTTATAATAACATCACAGTATGTAAAAGGAACTGGAGTTTTTATTTTGGTATGAAAACAACCAAGAAATAGGAAGTGGAGAAGAAAGGAATTTGAAATAGGGTGGTGAAATTATTACCTCTCACTATGGTGTTTCTTTTTGAGTTGATCAAAATATCTCTATAGGTTAGATTTATGATCAAATTAAGGAGTGTAGATTGAATTTAGGGAAGTTGGGAAGATATTTGTGAAGTGTTTTTGTGATCTAAATGTCTTTGGAAATGTGATTTTGAGAGAAGGGGATGTTCCCTTTTATAAAAGAGGTGAGGGTCACTTTAGGAAAAGATTGAATGATTTATTTTATTATACAATCATATTAGGTTTATAAGGGATAAAAAAGGATTTATTTGAAGAATAAAGTGTTTATGGGTATAAATAATCTCAACCAATTGGTTTTAGGAAAGTTTAGGTCACCATTTTAACCTTATATTTTAGTTTAACTCTTAGACAAATAGTTTATCTTTTACCATGTATTCTTGTATTACTATAATAAATGGTCAATAAACAAACTATAAACTACCAAGAAAACCTACAGTGGTTATTTAATTTCATATTTATTATTATATAAGACTTTTGAATGATCCTTAGATTTTTTGGACAATTATATCATTTAATAATATAGTATTTGTTTTAAAAACACATTTATGTAAATTCTAACATTATTTAGTATTTGTTTCAATGTGAAAGTCATAAAAACATGATTACATCGAAATAAAAAATTTAATCAATAAAAATATGTCATATTAACATATAAAATTCTTTTATGGTATAAAATATATCAAATTTTATTTATTTTAATATTTATAATATCATTTATTTGATTCATTCATTAACAAGGAAAATACTACGTCATTAATGTGTCATATATAAATATAATTATCTTATGTCTAAAAATTATAAATTGGAGATCATGATGTATGGAATATATTAGATTTATAATTAATATTTATAGTCATCGAGATAAATTATATATCCTCATATAAATATTGTTTTACCAAAAGATACAAGATTTTGTTATTTTTGTCTTCACTTTAAATTAATTAATATAAAATGTAATTACTATTCCCAAGTGGCTCTATGGATTCCCAAAATTGACCCAAGTATTCACATGGTTGGACATGTATCAAAATATAGGGTCCGAACTGGTGTTAGGGTAATTTAATATTATTATAATATTATTTTTAAACTAATTTACGGAATTTACCCTTTAAAAATGGTAAATAAAATATTTACAGAAGTAATTATTCATAATTTCTAAAAATAAAATTTACCTATATATAAAATTTGGACCTCATGATTCCAAATATGAAATCCATTTTTCCAAATTCAAAACATAGATGTTTCAGAAATTATTTACATGTTAATTCCCATTGTCGAAAACAAAACGTGGGTTTTTATGAAGTAAAAACTATCAAAAGATTGACATATGTTGATGTACTATATAAATGTGAAATTACTTATAATGACAACAATTATATTAAATGATAAAAATATAATCTAATTATACTTTAATCCCACTCAAATGAATAATTTAATAGCAATAATTATTTCGATTGAAAATGTTGTTTTTAATTAAAATTTAGTATTTTTCACTATTCAGGAAAATATGAAATTTATTGGAAAAATACCAAAAATTTATCCAAACTAAATTTTTATATACCTATTTTATGTAAAATGTTTATTTTGTTAAATTGAATATATAAAAGTGTCAAATATTGGATTTAAAAAGGGTTCTCCATTAAACGACGGTAAATATGAAATTTATTTGAAAATAATTCTTTTATCTGGAAAAATGAATTTATTCTTATAAATGTCATAGAAAGACATAATTTTTATGTTAATATTATATGGAGTATATAAAATTCAAAAATAAATTAATACTATTCATTAACGATTTTTGAGTGGCTAGTTTGGTTGGTTGTGGTGCTCTGAAACTCTGTATTGCATGTAGCACAAGCTATTGAATTATTTTAAAGAGATAGCGTACTTCGAAATCATGTGGTGTTACACAGAACCTCATGTCTAAGAATTTATTATATATTATGAAAAAACACATATCCTAGTTAACCACCTTCCCACTTCAAGAAAATTACTCCTTCATGACCTCATTGATCTCATGAATATCTCTTCTACTGCCATTGATAAATATGCTCATAACATCAGCAAACATCCAGTGTGAGATGACACAATATATTAGTCGAATTCTATTAGATAGGATCCTACTATAGTTGATATACAAATTTATAACCTAGAACATCACATATTGAGCTATATTAAATAAGGATGGGGAGAGGGTGTCCCATTATTTCAGACCTCAGAAAACCATAATGAAGGTAAACTATTTTCCCATGATGAAAATATATAATCAAGATGATCTGAAACATTGACACATAAGGCCAATAATCCAGTGTGATAACCCCATACAAGTATGTATCTTAACATTAAGCTCTATTCAACCCTTTCGAATGCCTTGTTCCTATTCATCTTGATGGATAGGTTTACCCCACAAGCTCTCTGATTAATTTCACTAAATAACTCTTGAGCTATACTGATTTCTCCATTAATCTAACAGAACATAATTAATCATTTTTATTACTCTTCAATCGATCATAGGAGGAAAGACTCCACACTATTATTTTATATTCATTCTAGAAACATAGATGGTAAATTAAACAAACTGAAAGGGAAATAATGATTCAGGGATTGGGGATCATTAACCTTCAGCACAATGACGATCATCATGGAATATGTGATGTGTGGTAGACTATAGTCAATAAAGTATCCCCTTAGAACATGAAATAGATAAATTTCCACCACATCCCATGATGATATGTAGAAATAGAAAGGGAAACCATCGGGCCTAGAGAGTTTTTTAGGTAATGGTACTAAACGACATCGTAGACCTGCTTTATTAAATTTTCATTTATAACCATTGTATTGTGGTATATATGTAATTAAATTTGATTTATAATATATGAAATTATTATAAGAATGTTGAAATACCAATGATTAACGTTCGGGTCATTACATTTCCTCCCCTTTTGAAATTCCACCCTCGGATTTTTTTACCTAAACAGGTGAGGGTACTTCTCCTTCATTACCACTTATGGTTCCTATGATTCTTCATTGTACTTATGGTTCCTCTAAAACACATTGACAAGGTGGATTGTCTTTCCAAAACTTCATGACTCTCTTCCATGGTGATATTTGAGTGATGTTTTTTTCTGTGACATGAAACATCATGTCCATTCAATGGTTGTCAGTATATCTCTTTTTCCATCTCTATGAATCTTTGATATATTATTGGATTGCTTGAACCTTATCTATCATCTCATTCACATGATCATGTCTTGGTAGAATTCATTTTCCATTATCATACGAAATGGTTGTATTTCTACATGGATTTCCATAGAGATCATCATAAGTCTACATTGAATACTCGATTGGAAGTTATTGATGTATGAGAACTCAACAAATGAGAGATGTGGATTTTATACACAATTAATATCCATTGAATTGGATCATATAATTTCTTTTTCTGAATAGTCCTTTAATATTAGGCATCAGTTTGTGGGTGATATGTCTATTAAGAAATTGAAATCACAAATCAAATCTTGTTGAATAAACCTCTAGAATTTAGATGTGAGCCATTGAACATGATCATAAAAATTTAGAGTAGAACTCCATGTAGTGTCACCACTTCCTTCACATATATTTTACCATGTTTTTCAAGCTATATATATTCCCTAATAGTGTTAAAATGACTAGTCATGGTGAGTCAGTCCACCACAACCCATAACACAATATTTATTTTGGATATGTTTTGGACACCAATGAAAATGTACATAGAGACTGACATAGAGGAAACTTCTTATTACTATTAAAATGAAAAAAATAAAACAGAACAATCCACTAATAGAAGACTGATATAATTCATTATGAGATATTATCCTGATACAAAAATTTTTCAATCATCCATGAGAGATCCCAACCTAGTGTTTAAAATGATACAATCATCAACCCACCCATTTTTAGTAATATAATCTACATTGTCATTACATTCTCTCAAAGTATGTCTGAATGGAGTATCCTGATTGATAACCCTTTTACATTTAATTGGTATATAGAAAGTCCCCCATAGCCAACTGGACTTTCCTTCAAGAATACCAACCAACATAGTAATGAATGATTCTACTTCTGAGATCAAGAAACCAAACAACATGAATAGTATAAGGCTAGATATCATAGCTCTATCTTCTTCTTCAATGGAGTTTCCTTCCACATATAAAAACTAATACCTAGAAATGCTAATCTGTTATTATCACACACCAGACCACCTATACATATAACCCCTAAAAAGTGGTCTTTCCACATTTAATTTAAACCATTAACGAGAGGACTTCATTTGATCCATTGAACATGATCGGTTTACCTACACTCAATTAAGGGGAGGAGCCTCGAACCGTTAAATGAAGTAAGGTAGAGGATTCCCATGGAGGAATAAGAGTGCCCATTATTGTAGCATGTATCTTCACATTAATCTGGAAAAGGAGATGTGACACCTTCCTACCCTCTCTAGACTTATTACTATCCTTGAAAAACATCCAAAAACTGAAAAATAAATGTCTCTATCTATAGATCATTCTTCGGGTAGTTCTGCACATGGGTCTTCATCTGTCGTGAGACATAGACTATCATTTTAGAAAATTTCATGTGTAAAAAACCCATGTATCTCTTTAAAGAATCACTATTTATCAAAAAAATAGATTCCTATTTTTGTTAATGTGAGTACATGTGCTATTATAAGGATTATCTTTAGCTCCTTAAATCTTTCCTTTCATTCTACCATCCAGAAAAACATTAACCCTTTCTTTAATAATGTAGATATCAAGATAGAAAATAATGATATAATTCTTACAAAAAATCGATAATGTCCAGTTATGACATGATAACTAAGGACTTCCATGACAATAAAATTTCTTGGTCAATCCTTAATTGCCATTTTTTGAATGGTCCACATAAATTCCACTACATGTGATCACATTTCCAAATAATGTTACTTGATTAATCCAAAAGAAAGACTTGTTGAAAATGGAATGTCACTTCTTCATCCTTAATATGTCCAAAAAAATTCCTACATCATCATTATCATCCCCCTTTATCTCGGAATAAATGAGAATATCATTGGTAAACACTACAAAAAAAATTGTCGATGAAATGTCTAAATAATCTATCCAAAATATCCATGATGATTGTTGGGAATTAGTAAGTCGGAAGTGCATCCCATGAAACTTGTAGAGCCCATACCTTTTACAGAAGAATGTCCTTTGAATTTATTACGTCGTCACCTTTATTTGATTATATTTAGAATGAAGATTCATATTTGAGAAGTAATGAACTCTTCGTAGATGATCAAACAAGTCATAAATCCATGGAAGATGATACTTGTTTATTATGGTGATCTTGTTGAGATCCTAGTAGTGGAGACACAGTTTCATTGATCCACCTTTTTTATTTATAAAGTGAACTTGTGCACCCTAAAGATATGAACTATGGAGTCTTAACCCTTGTATGAATCCTTTTTAGCGTTATATTTAAATAATCAATTCAATCGGGGCCATCATGTAAGGGTAGTTTGAGATAAGAGTATCTTCAGGTATGAGTTCTATTACGAACTCCACCACACGATCTAGGGGGTGTCTCGATAACAATTTTGGAAATACATCACTATATTACCTCACAATGGAAATTTTCTCTAGGATGAAACCATCATTTGACTCAACCATTTGAGCGTGGTATGCTTCATCACAGGGTATCGGCACCCACACTATTGAAGGAGTTTCCATAAGAGATTACTGATTTACCATGCACTTTTAGAGTATCATGGAATGGTACAAAATATAAAACATGATTTACTTTTCCAAACACTTGATGTGTTCTCAATATAATAAGAGATAATACATCCTCATTATAGCTGAAAAGTCCCCCGAGGAATGCATCATGATAGTTTCTGGAAAAACATTCCCACATATGCCAATAATGGAAGAGTTCGACACTTGAGTGGTAATGATTGGACCACTAAGTGTTTTTTTTGGATATATTTGCTTCATGGTTTTGAATATTTGATTCATCTGTTTTAGAAAATTATATATATATAATGGAATGTAGGGAACAAAAATAATATATGACTCATTCCATTATTGATTGAATAGGAACTGTACATTGTACCACATTGATTGTTTTCTACACTTCAGCTATGGTAATGGAATAAGACATCCATTGTTCCTTCAGATTTGGTGTCTCATGATGGCGATTACCATCGGGGACTAGTGGGTTAGTGAATTTGCGTGAATATTGAAAATTCATCATATAGTTGTAGTATTTGACCATGGGTGGTTGCATCATTTCCTCTAATGTATCGACCATCTTATTTATGTCTCTTCAACATTCATGAGTTTAGTGGACTTCTCCTCTACACCTATATAATTTCCCAATCACTTTGAGGTAGTTCCCATAATTCTTCTTCTGAGATATTTGGCATGTGATTGGTCAATATTTCTTCCATCCACTTCCTTGAGATCTTTTTGTTGGAAAATCCATATTTTATTTCTTATCAGGATATCAATGGTACCATTCTCCAAACTTTATATCCAATTTAATAGAAAATGAAACAACATAATCATAAATCCAAAGGACTACATTTTCTGGAGCCTTTCAATTGTTTTTTTTTAAACCAATAAATTTTTTGTCACATTTGATATCACCCTTGATAATAAAACCTGATGAATAACTTGATATCCTTGTGAAATTTGGTACATATGCCATGAAAATTTCACCAAACTTTATCATTATCTTTATGAATTATCTCTCCATTTTTTAAAAAAGAGTTCGAAGGAAATTCATATTAAGAAAAAATTTCCTAAAATATTCCCACACCATCTCTTCATTTTCATTTTTTGGTTTGGTGTTCTTAATCAACAGCCACCATCGGCTGGCCTCTCCATCTAGATGATAAATGGCCAGAGTTACTTCCTCCATCTCAGAATAGTGAAGTGGAAAAAATATACTATCCATTATTTTGACCATCCATTCTGTTACTAGTGTAACATAACATAAACTGAATTTCGGTGGTAATTGATGTATAAAGGAAATGACGGCATGTTCCTATATCGTAGATGAAGGAGGTCATTCCACATTTTTCAGGTTATTGTTCATAGCCTAAGATAGATGGGTAAGAATCAATATAAAATTTTGAAATCCTCCTCCAAAGGAATTGGGGTTGTTGTTTAGTCAATCAATGGATTGTCCCTCACATGGGTTATTGGCATAGTTTCTCATAGTTCCATCAATTTTCAAAATTATGAAAGTATATAAAAAACATAATTTTTTAAGTCATGAATTAATTATTTATTCCATACGGAAATTAACTCTTACAGAATGTCTTATAGAGTCATTATGTTTTTAATTTTTCGTCTAAAAAACATTCGGTGGTCCTTACTAACACATAGTCTCATACTATGGGTTTTAAATAATGTTATGTAATCCTAATTCCCAAATTAACTAAATTGTTATCTGATACCACCTATAGAAACTCTAATTTTCTTAAATAACTTATTACATCAATTTAAATTAGAACAACATAAATGAATTACACTACTAATATCCAATGGGTTAGTGTATTGGTAAAAATAAGACCATACATAATTTTTTATTAATAAAACATAGACATTTACTTAATTCCTTATTATCTAGATTCTTATTGTCCCTCATTCTCTTTCTAGTATAAGTAACCCCATGTGGATATACTTCAAAGAAAGGGGTGATCTAAAAGCCATGTTAAACGATAGATAAGAAAAACATAAATATAAAATGGTGTGGGTATAATCATCATAATATCATCATCCTAATCCATAGAGTAATAATTATATGATGTTTTGGAATGTGAAAATTCCAAAAAATGAAACATCATGTCTTAGAAGTAAACTTCCACACATTATTGTGAAAAAATCTATCATTGTGTTCATGCATATTTCACTATATCTCATGAGACTCTTAAGATTAACAAATATATTGGAGTGATATATAATTCTTGGTGAACCCATCACATTAAAAAATTTACATTTCCCTATTAAATTTTAGGCACACCCATCACATAATAACATTTACATTTTCATGCATGACACATAGAGATAATATCAATCAAGGAGATAAAATAGCCCATGGAAATAAATGTTTTCAGAAAATAATTATATCATGGATAAATATTGGGGCTCCCAAAATAAAAATGGAAAAACATAATTTGTATAACAATCATCCAACATCAGTGAAGAATAAGAAAATTCAAGAGAAGTAAAACATGTGTCTTTAGACGGAAGAGATCTTTTTAAAAATTATTTTATTTTTTCATAATATTAGAATCCAAGCTTTTATATCTAGAAAAAAATGGTAATGATAAATAAATGGTATTTAAAGAACATTACTGTAACTTTTATACTGAAAATATAGTGATATTGGTAAACTCAAAGGAAGAGTGTTCGGTTCTAGAATCTTGTAACCTTATATATGAACAATCTCTTCTATTTAATACAATAGACAATAAAATTAATATCATTAATTAAGAAATAAAAAACCATTCATACTAGATTTAATTAATTATTATTTCATTAGGTTGAGTTGTTATCTTTTTGAAGAGTTATATAGTTTAATTTCATCGTTCAAGGTTGTTCATTTTATTGGCATCATGATCAGTTTAATTGAATATGATTATGGATGTTGATGTAGAATGGGTATATTAATCAAGAATTTAAAATATATATTTTTAATTATCTTAATGAGTATTAAATTGTTGTATATTTTATTTGGATAATTTTATGAGGATGAATCATTAGATAAATATTTAATGATAATTGTTTGCGTTAATTTTAGAGATTTTTATTACAAAAAATCGATCTATTATATAATTGAATAAAAGTTGATTAGTTTAGTTATAGAAAATAAAAAGGGTTATAAAATATAATTTACAGTATTTCCTAACCATTATAGTGGTTTTATGAATAGAAATGAAGGTGTTATATTAAGATGAAAATGCATCGTCCATGATACTTGTAAATGGACACATCACTTGTAATGATTTAATTTTTAGATTAAAAGAGAGATAAAATATTTTAATTATTGATCATACCTTAACATGATATAATTATAGTATGTAAATGATACTAGAGTTACCATGAATATTTGTATAGATTAGGTGAGAAGAGAATAAGAAATTTAAAAAATATAAATTAAAAGAAAAAGGAAGAGGATTTTACCTCTAAAGTATCTCCTCTTTGAGAACCTCCTTAGGGAAAAGGTTTTGTTCATTTGATGAGACAAAGGGATCCTAGAAGTGGTGGGGGTGGGTTTGGTATGATAAGTGATCATATATTGAAAAATACTCAATGCTTTTCAGGTGTGAGGAGAAAATATTGTGAGGGTAGTATTTATAGTGGAGGAGAGGGGTATTTCCTCATAATTTTATTCTTTTGTTTAATATTTTTTGATAAAACTATGAATATGATGAGAAATATCACAAAATATATAAAAATATTAAATGATATTTTCATATTTTGGTATTAAATGGGCAATAAAATTTCCAAGACTCAATAATTCATGTATTTTCCTTCTATTGAAAAATATCATAGCTTATTATTTTCAAAAAAATTTATATTTTTAGAAAAATACAGAAACTTCACCATAAATACATTGGATATATAGAATTAAAAAATGAAATCCACATTATGAAATAATTTTATAAAAATGAGAAATTTATTTTTTAATTAAAATCATCATTTACTAACAAAATAAATATTTTACTATTAAAACTGATTTTACCACTTTGAAAAATTATTTTTGGTCTCATAAAATTATGTTATAATAATAAGAAAAAAAAATATTAATTTAAGAATACATTTTATGAAAATATATTTTATTATAAATTATTAAATTAATTTTAAAAGATTTATTAAATATTTATGAATTAAAAAAATAACAACACGTCATTTAACATTTTTAAAACATTTATTTTCATACGTCATGAAATAAATATATAATATTTTTATTAATAAGATTCCTATTATTTATAATTTCAATCGTTATGTTACAATTCTATTGGATGGAATACAGTTTCTAATGGTCATGTTACTATTCAGATGGTCATGATACTATTACATCAGTATTGGCTCTCTAATTTATAAAAATGACACTTATTTCATTAATTCATCATTTACAATGTTTTTTTTGTGGTGTCTATGTGATTTAATGTGATTTATAATATATAAAATTGTTATAATATGGGTGAAATTCCATTTCTAAATGTTTGGGTCATTATAAATATTAAACTTATAATATTTCTAATGTTTATATAATTATGTTTGGATAATTATATGTTGCATATGAAAAATTAAACCAGATGGTAATGATTACCTAGGTGACGATTAAGGATTTTTTGAAAATTTGTTTTATGATATCATAGATGTAATTTCGTCTTTATTCTGAATTTATGTAATATATCCAATAATATGTGGAATACGGAAGAATGGATATTTTCAATAAGGATTTAGGGTAATTACATTTCTTCAAGAGAGTACATGATGATGGTATTCACAGGATTTATATGAGACAATCAATTGATATTTTATGATATATTGGGGATTAATGGTTATATGTTTTTGGGAAATTCAGTTAACAATTATATATATTTTTTTAATTTCACCATTCAGAAGAGGTATAAGGTTAATGATTTTTGAAAAGGTTTATGTTAATCTTATAATGAGGTTTTAGAGTTTAAATTATTTTCTCTCCATATGAGTACATAAACATACTAGATAACTTCCGTAAAACATTTTGTTGTGATGATAAGACAAATGGAATATCCTATTAGCTTATGGATCTCATGATTTGATAATGATTTAGGAATTAAAAATTTATCTTCATATCCTAGAGTAAGAGGTGAAGGGGAAATTGATTAAGCCATAATGAAAGGATGACAATGAGACTATGAAATATAATCAAGTATGTAATATTCTATAAAATCAAAAACACTAGGTACATGATCATGAAACCAAAAATGTTATTCTAGTATATTCCATTTTTATTAATTAAATGGTCCCATAAATCAGTAGAGATTTATGGTTTTGTGATTGTTAGTTACCTTTATCTTGAAGATGTTCTCTATCATTCTCCATTAGAACATGGTAGTAATATTTCACTTCGTGGTTCATGTTTTCAACTGACACCTATGTTATCATATGTGTCAAAAAATTTATGAGTTACTTTTGGTATCCATTATGTTTCCAACTTTCCCCTTTAAATGGGGTTTCTGTATTTAGTTTTATGATGTGTGTTTCTATGATATGAACATTCTTGTATTAAATATTTGATGACATAAAATAATTTCAAGGGAGAAATTCATTTTAATGGGTGTATAATGTAATAACCCATGTTTTATAATCCTTTTTAGAATCAATAAAATTCAATTTATGTGTTCATTATATGCTAAAAAAATTTAATCTTCCACAACATGCAACATCGGATTAACATTTGTTAGAGAAAACACTATGATTTGAAAAAACATTATTTTATTATTGTAATTATTTAAATAGTACAATTATAACCATGAATATAGAATGGTGGATATTTATAGGATTAGGTAAATTATTAATATTTTGTTTAAATAAGTAAAACCCTAATAAAATGTTGGAAATATTTTTTTAAAATGATTTAAATGTGCGTAGGTATCTTTTATAGAAATAAATAAACAAAACACTCTTATTTTATTATATTAATTTAATATATAAAACAATTTTATTCAATATAATGGTTAACAATCATCTTATGGGTTTTCAAGACAATATAAGAACAATTCTAAATTTTGTGTTAAAGGAAGTATTTTTGTAAAAGGAATTTTCCACCTTTTAATGGAACACTTGTTTTAAGTCTATTTTTTGAAAATTTTATCAATTCAATTTGAGAAAATGATCTTATAATTTTAAATATGTATATAAACATTTAATTTGGGTGTACTGTTGGTATTATTCTTATAACATTCATTTTTTGACGAATAATGATGAAAATAATGAATTTTAATTGAAAATTGTTTTTTCATCAAATTTATATATATTTTTAAATGATGTTTTTGATAGTTTTTAATCCAGTTACAGTTATTGGTTTTAATTTCATATTTAATTTGGATATAAAATCATCCTAATATTTTTGACATTTGTTATTTAATAAATCATTTTCTCGATCAATAAATGATATTACTTTTATATTATTTTCTAAAAATTATATTTTATTTTTAAAAAAAATGTATTAGATATATAAAATAAAAATGTTCTAATTTTTTTAATTTTTCACATTTGTTTTTGGACAATATGAATAATAACTCTTTTAAATTTATTAGTACAGATAAAGGTAAATAAAATAATTTGAGGGTAAAATTAATATTATAAATATTATAAAATTTAAATAAAAAATTAACAAATATTGTTGGATGAAATTATTTTGACCCTTATCACATAAGGGATTAAACGAAAAAAATTAATTGGAAAATTCCCCATGAATATGACTTGGATATTATAAAGATCAAAGAGAGTGGAAAAATGTCAGATTCTTACATTTAGTATTTATAATATTTTTTAATATGTAGTTAAACAGAAGCTATGATTGAATATGTATATTATTTTTAAATATAAGTGGTTAAAATACATAATGATTTTTTTTTTCAATTTTTAGTTAATGATGAATTATAAAAATTAATTCGACAATGCTAATACAATAAGAATTCAATTACTGAACAAATCAATTAAGTGATGTTATAAAAATTAAAATAAATATAATATGAATTATTTAAGGATCACTAAGATTTTTCATCAAAAATATGAGTTATTGGGTGTTTATTAAATTAATTTTATTGAAGTTATATTTTTGAATTTATTTTCTTATTGTTAATGTAATGAATAGTCTACAAATTTACAATAATGATATTTTATGAAAATAATATACAATTCAATTAGTTAGAAATTATGAAAATCCAAAATTAGGTTAAATGAGATAAATCATGGTCGGAAATATCATATATTGACCTTTTAAAGAATAACCTACACATTAAATGCAAAAACCCAACATTAAATAATGAAAATGTTGTTACCGTAGTAAAACATATAATAGGAAATAAAATGGTTAATCATAATGAAATGGTTTAAAATTAAAAAAATAGTTATAAAATATATTATTTTATGGTATCACACACTATCCCAAATTAGCTATGAATTAATTTTCATTTAAAGGTGTTCAGATTCATAATTAATTATTATAAGTTAATTATCTAGGAAATTCCTAATGTACCCCTCACCTACTGTATAGAGGGACACCTCCTACCTCATAACATTTAATAAAATTGAGATTTATTGAAGAAAATATATATATGTAAATATATTTTTCACTACCATAGACACATTCTAGAGTTTTTGGTCATACTAATTAACCAACTATATCTTCCTTTAAATGAGATCCAAATGATCTGTTTTGAAGAATTGATAATTTCTCTAACCGATCACTCTCTATAAATTATTCAATAACAAATTTAGATAATATATATATATCATAATATAATATGAATATTATCCCACATATTTTGAATTTCTATTACGATTATGAACATTCTATAATACAACCCCTTTCCAATTGAACATGAAGTTAATGTATAACTCGTTCAAACGTACGACTTATTGTCTCTGCATATCGATATAATTAATTTTATATCACCATCTTATTTGAGTGTTAATTTTTATGGTTTTAATGTTTATGTGTGATATTTATTACATGATGATACATCTTTAATGATAATATCATATATATATTTTATTACCTAATCTTTTTTGGTAATGATAATTTTCTCGTTTGTACAAAAGGCTTACCATCTACACGATAAAATATGATTAATTTTTCAAATATCAATCACATGGGTATTAATAAGGATAAATGTTATGAATATATATGAAATATATAACAGAAAATTATTTTTTATTTATAATGTTCTCTTTCTTTTAATATAATAAGAAAATTGAAAATAATGGCCATGTGTACGTACAACCTATTGTCTCCATTAATTGCACATTTTGTTTTATATCACTTAATTTTATGAATCCCCATAAATATATACATATATATTATATCTATATAATTTTTATCATTTTGGATATGATGGAATAATTATATAATTTAGAGGATTGATAATATCATGTCATCACATGTATGAAATAAGACAATTATTACACAGAACATAACTTTAACATGGAATTTTAAATAATCAAGTATTATAATTTCATACATAAATAATATATGGTATTGTTTATTTATGAATATGGTTCTATGGTATTTTTATAATAAAATCATATTTCGTATTCATGATTTTTTTATTTTTATAATGTGGGCCAAGACTTAGGATATGGGATTTTATCTCTCACTTTTATTTCAATGGGACACATGCCTTATAAACTAAATAATTCTTCTATGTGGTGTATATACATCCAATTGATGTATATTTTTATACTTATTCTAAATATTGTGGTATTTTCATATTCATATAAATTTATCTCTTTCATGGGGAAAATGAATATACTGATTATGATTATATAAGTGATTATTTAAAAATTTCATCAACATTCATGATTGTTTTATTTTAAACCATAATTGGGGAATATTTAACATCAACATCCACGTTTCCTAAAAAAATATTATATTTTTTATTATTATACTATTAATATTTGATGTTATTTTTTGCACAATTTATGTTTTACTAAATGGTTTCAATGGAATCTTTTTTTTTATTTTTTTCAAAAAATATATTTTTGAGACTTTTTGAGAAAATGTATTTGTGGAATGTTTTTTATCACATATGTAACTAATGAAATTATCTGGTATCATGAATCCTTAGTTATTTGAATATTCAATTCAATATTATATGGTTATTTTCATAGAAATTATTACCGTTAATATTTTATGTCTCTTTAAGAATATGAATTCATAAAGTAAAGGATATTTTCCTCAAGAATTATTTTATGTAATCTTTTAATACCATTTCCCTTCAACGATATGATTATTTGATGTTATTTATGATTTAATACGGATATGGGATAGGGATATCATTATTATTCACTCTCTAAATGGTTTATTATTATTAAGACATTATATTTATGAAATATATTTCTTTAACATGATTTATGTTATGATGATGTGTTTATGAAACTAATTTCTTTAAATGGGTCCTAAGATAGAGAATTATTTTTGGTTATGTGTCACACATATGTATAGTTTTCATTAAGTAATGTTTGGGACAAATATATCCCTCAAATGAAAAGGGTAATGAATTATATCACATGAGATAGTTATGGAAAACAAGTCAATGTGCTTGATTTGTGATGTATAAAATGTCTATGTTCTTGATTTGTAAGGGAAAAAAAGAAATAAGTCGTGATTTAAGAGTCGTTGTAGTTAATAATTACATATGAAATTGTTTTCTATACTTATGATTATTCCATACAAATTTATGACTTGAATATTTCATTCAATAATTATTTGTGACGATTTTTCATTCATATGGTTTATCGTAATGTTTTATTCCGTAACTAATGTTTATGATCAATGAAAGTTTGGTTGTGAACATTGTGTGTTATTATCATGATAACGTACCCATATTTCTTATTTTATGATTTCATAAGATAATAAACTGATATATTTCATAATTACCCTTACTAGGAATTTGAGATCACCATTTTCTTATGTTAACTTTCCACAGGTTATATATAATGTTTTTCTGAATTAGTTAAAAGGGGGAATATATATATGAGAGATACTGATGATATTTCCCCAAATAGGAATAATGTGTTATATGTTACTTAAGTCAATAACCTATTCTAATCATTAACATTGATTTTTTGTTATGTAATGAATATTTTTCTAAAAATACGTAATATCCATGTATGCATATATTGGGTCACTATATGATATTCCCATGATATCCTTTCAGGAATGATATGCACACTATAAAATAATAATTATTCCTTCCAAACTTATAAATTCACATATAATCATGGCAGATTTTATGAATATAGTGACATGGTCTACCTCGGGTTGACATGAATCATCACCCGAACTGGAAAACAATAATGCCTCAACCGCGCATCTCTATATTCTAGAGGTTGTCTACTAGTGGTGAGGTCATACAATGATACAATGGGGACATTATCCACTTATATTATAGTGAAATAATAGCTTAAAAATTTAAATACAAAAAAATCCTTGAACATTAGAGTACAGATAAATACATATATTAAATTATGAAAACTGTACTAATTGGATTGTTGAATATAGTCTCAATGGAAAAATATATAGTCATTGGTTCCCTCTAGGATAACCACACACAAGTAATAAAATATAGAAAATAAATACACATGAATCCACTGCAAATCTGAGTAGAACCATGAAACTTGTCTTCAAGACATCTAAATTACATCGTCACAAATCACAGATCCCACCCGAGAATTCCCAAACAAATATGAATCATTGGACCTCCACCAAATCAACTGCATCTGGTTCTCAACATAAAATTAGGAATAATGTATGCACACCCACCAAGGTTTAGTTGGTTCCCTAGAAAAAACTTATGTGTTATTTATTATAACATAGATTCATAGTTTAAAATATTAATAAGCTCCTTATTACATTATGATTATTATAATACATAACATAGTATCTGATAATTTTATAATAGTAACTTTCACATTAAAATGTTATTGTATTTCCTTGCAATGATTAGAACCTATAAGTACCACAACAATATTCTTAAATATATTATATATAGGCAAATAAAATCATTTGAAGGGAAAAAATGATTCAGACTATCATGGGTGGAGATTCAAAGGTCTTTGATGATTCTTCTCATGGTGTATGGACTTGTTAATATCTATTATAATATATTAGGATAATGATAGTTACAAGTAAGAAATCCACATATATATGTTTCATTGGATGTTCTTATCAATGGATGTGTGCATTGATCCTTAGAAATTATGTTTATTATTAATTAATATTATAAGTTGCATACATTTATGTGAAAAGTAATGTCATGATGAAATATGTTCATCGTTATGTAGGATACGTTGGGTGCATTATGAGTAATATTGAATTAGAAAATAATGTGAGAAAATATTTTTCCTTTCAATTCCTCAATAACTTTTATATCTCAAAACCATTGGTTAAATTGATATAACATAAATAAATACATTGATATAGAGTTTAATATGAAAGTTCAATTTCTAGAAATTCAATTTCTTGACCCGTCCCCCGGGGCATGTGCCATGACTACCCCAAGCCCACATTCCTTATGCCATAGAATGGCAACTAGCACCGGAAAGGCATATCCCTATTACTGGGATGGAATTTCCATTAAACCTAAAGACTCACAGTAGCCATGCACACATCAAGATAACGACATAAGTAAACTTTATAGTAAAAGGAACAAGTTTATAAAATAACGGGGAGAGAATAAAATCCCAGCTAGAAAGTATAAGAAAAACTGAAAACAGCTCCTACAAACACCCGCCAAGGATCCTACCTAAAGGGTAGGTACTGCTCTGGAATGGTCATCTCTGTAGTACGTTTCATCTAGTGATCCACCTATGAGCAACATTTAGCCCTGGAAACCTCAACCTTGATCAGTGGTGTTTGTCGTCTGCACAAGGGACAATGAGGTGCAGGTATAGACCGTGTAGGGGTGAGTATAAATATACTCAGTAGGTACCCCGAGACCCGAGAGGTCTCTTAAAATCCATTAAGGATAAACCACAAAGCAAGAAAAAAACAGTCAACCCCACTAAGGTATTTTCCCATACATGTACCTATGTTATCAAGAATACCCATCTCATTCATCAGGAAGCACAAGCCCCAATTCTTTAGCCAGAAATTCAGATGTTCCATGAAGGAAAGAGAACCATGAAGGTAAGTACCTCACAGGTATCACCATACAGATTAATAACATGTTAGTAAGTACCACAATGGTATCACCACATATAAGAATTCCACAAAGGTAAGTATGACAAAGGTAATTCCACAAAAAACAATAACACAAAGATAAATACCACAAAGGCAAGGACTCATCTCACACTAGGTATAACTTATGTACGGATGTATAGATGATTATTTGTATTTCTAGATCATCATACTTTGTCGAGAAGCTATAATGTTGACCCATATAGAATATGATGATAACCCACACATGATCTAGAGATGACCCATATAGGATCATAATGTGCTAACCCAGATAGGATTGCTGATCACCGAACCACATAGGATAGGTATGCACTAACCCACACAGGATCGTTGAGTGCTGATCCCCACAAGATCTAAAGATTCATCATGTACAGGTAGTCGTAGGGTTCCCACAGTAACCATGCATTATTCTGAGAGGTTCCGCTAATATATCCAATGGTTGATACTTCAAATGCCATGAAGTCCCATCAAGATGTATCTCAATGGTTTGTCGCTTCATAAGGGACCCAATGCAACTGACGACACATCAATCAGACCCTCGATCTGTAAGTTATTATCATTTCCGTTCCGAGGGCTCGGTTGGATTCGAGTTCGATCCAACCTGGCCAAATTCCAACATTATACAAAACTCACATGGGGTATTCCAAAAGGACCATCTTGATCCTTGTATTTTGACGCCACATATGCTTCATCAAACTGACGCTCAATTCTAATGATACTTCCAAAAAGGTGAAACTCAATCTGGATGGGCCTGGGTCCGGTTCGACCCGGCCGAACGATGAGAAAAGGTAACCAATGTGAAATGGAACCTAGAACATGTATAAAACATATAATTATTTTCTACATACAGAAGTTTGTATGCATGGTGTGAGGTAATTGACTATGTAGGATTTAAAAAAGGATTATATAAAATACCTTTAATTAAGAATATAAAAATTTCTAGATTGAAATAGAGTAATGAAAAATATGAGTTTCATTTTTATAGTATATTGAAAAAACATATCATACATGAAATCAAAAAGAACAAATCTTAAATTTTTAATCCCCAATATGAAAAGCCGCATCCAAATTCAAAATGCTAAATTATACCATTTCAAAAAAACATAGGAAAAAATCCTCTATAAAATAAATTTTAACCCTTTATGTAAAATAAAAATAATATAAACATTTTTACCAAAACATTTAACCAAACCAAGTTTCATAACAATTTCAATAACATACATGTACATGGATAAAAATATTAAATTCAATGTGGTTCAAAAATATGATGACATAACACGAAAATTAATAAGTATAATATGGTAACTAGTAGAAATAATAGTAAGTGTGTATAACAATAATAGAAATAAAAATCACAAATATAGAACCATCAATCAAAGTAGATGTGACATGGGACAGAATCCTAGGTACTCAGTTAATATAACCTTGTACTGTAGACATGGACCCTAGACTGAAACAAATGAAACTCTATATATAATTATCCGATTGAATAAATTGGATCCTATATCCATCCCATGGTATTGAAGATAATATGAGAATATTATATATCTTAGGCGAATTCAACATCCATGAGTAATGACAGCTTTTCAAGAGCATAATTTACACTTGGTTTTTTCTCTTATCTAGGACTCTGCAGAATTTCCTAGTAATCCCATTACAAAATAATTAATTAGGTGATCAAGAAATAATGATAAGTATATAAATGAAAAAAATTAAATATATCACACGCCACATACCACAAATCACAAAGAACGTTCCCATTTATCATCATCCATTCACTCACTATATAATAATATGAATCCCATAAATGGTGGAACACATTTACGTGTAGTTGAGGATTTTTGAGTGAGACATGAACTATTGACATTTAAGGTTGATAATAGGAATTTAAATAGTAAATTTATTTAGATGTAAATATTTTCCTTACATTTTATTTTAAATAATTTAAATAACATGAGATCATTTTGAAATTCACCTATTTGTAATCACAAGTGAAATAATATTTGAAAATTAACAACATCCTCTAAAAATTAAAAACAATTTCCATGAACTAAATTTTAACAAAACACATTCTAAAAAACCACATAAACATTTATCAAGGGTCCATTCACATAAAACCCTTTGATTTGAACAGAAATCATAAAATTCTTTTTGAAAGGCCTTTTTGGAAATCCCAACTACATGGAAACATTATATATAATAAAATTTAAGGATCCATATACAATTATATATTAATAAAAATAATGTTTAACATCCATTAATTAAAAATATTTAATAATCAATGGAGCAAATATAATCAAAGAACTCAACCTAAATAAAAAAAATATTATATGTGTATCTATGCATGGAGAACCTCACTACAGAAAATGAGCTACCCTATATAATTATTAAATAACAAAACCCCAGGGAAAGAATCAACTTGATATTCAAAAATAGATTAAAGAACAAATTAGGGTTTCTAGATAAAATAATAACATATATAAATTATAATAATTTAAGGGGTAAACTAAATTATAGAAATACAATTTAAAATATAATAAAAACAACTTAAAATCTATGTAGAGTAGAAAATTGTGAGGAGAAAATTGGAACTCTCCCTTGATCTCCCTAGGTTTAGAATAGTGAGTGGGGGAGGAGGAGTGGATAATAAGGATTGAAATTAAGGAAGGAAATATTAAATTTCACATTTTATGTCAATATGGACAAACCACACAGTTTTTATGCACAAATTTCCTAACCATGCACCAATGAAGCCAATAAAACCATCCTAGCTATAGTTTTCCATATAGTGAACTCATATGTTTTCTATTAAAGATGAAAAAATCTGTCCACAATGCACTTTACACACACTCACAAGGTGTGATAATTTTTAACTTTCTCCTAAGACTAATATAAACAATTTTATAATTAGTGAACACAATAAAAATGTATTGATGAACCTTTAACATAAGTAAAATCACATCGACATAAATAAATTGTGTGCCTTAAACTATGCATATAAGGAATCCATGTGTAAAGGTAATATATATTGGGTGAAAAAATGTATAGTGACTATCTGAAAATTATGATTATAGATATTTTTAGAAATATTTAAAAATCCAAGATTTAATCCTCTAGGATTTTAAAATACCACAAGATAAAATCAAATAAATAAATAAATAACATCTTGTATGACATAATCAGAGTGATAAATCATATAATGAGGAAAATAATTCTCAAGATGTCTAAAAATATAAATCATTATTTTAAGACTTCAACTTTTAGGATAATCCTATATATCATTTAGTTTATCATATGTTTTTTTCATATTATACACATAATATTAATAAATTAATACCCCAAAACAACAAAAACCTTATCTAACAACAACTAAGGTGAATGAAGCTAAACATGAATATATTATATATCCTTTTCAAGATGTTAACATTATATTTCCAAAATAATCTCAGAATCCAAAAATGCAATGGTTTATAACTTTAGAGAATAGATATATAAACATTGCATTACACATTATTTCTTCAACGTATCCCAAACATTTTTCAATATATAACTTCATTGAACTCTTTGTGATGTATATAATTTCTTACTGAAGTGGAAAATAAAAAGTAGAGTGATACAGATTTCCTGATAGTGGAAAAATTATTAATGAGGAATAATGTTTTAGATTATAGGCTTGTAATACAAACTGATCATATGAGAAATAACTAATTTAATGAATCATTGTATAATAAGATATAATAATAAGAAATAATATAATAACCGAAATCCTTTCTTGAGGTCATAGGATCGTAAAAGGGATATCATGGGAGCATAAATCATATTCCATTTTTTGGAAAAAAGCGTTAATAATGATAACACATGGTAACGAAACATTAGAGTTTGGTACATCGATATGCATATAAATCCTAACAATGTAAAAAAAATCATTTTTATTTCCATGAATAAATTTTAAAACATAATAAAAACTCATGCAACATGTTTTTAAAATTTCAAAACAATCCACACATTATGTCACAAGCATTACCACAGTGCCCACACATCATGTTGTGGACATAACAATAATTACCATGCAATGAAATCATTATTTCAAGATTCAAAAAACATTTATGAATGAATTTATGGGATAAAAAGGATATCACCTATCACATGAAGATAATCTATACATATATGTTCTATATGAAAAAATATCATTAATTATTACAACATAGACTAATTATCATGTGGAAATGAAACATGTTTCAAGAAAATTCTCCAAAAAAATTATCTTGATCCATCCAAATAGAAAAGATAGACTGTATCATTAAATAATATATCATTTGAATTATAATAATAATTGGATGTGAAATATATTAAAATAATTTTCACAAAATAAGTAGATATATTCTCTATGAAACAAGTATAATTGACCTTCTATTTTGGGTATGTTTAGAAATGAAGATTTCATAGAACAATGAGAATATTATTTTATTTGAAACAAAAGAAATATAAGAGGAATATTATTTATTAATAATGTTCATGGGGGGATGTATATTTTTTCAGGTGGTGAACATTAACAAACATTATTTATACACTTTTATTAATAATGTCATAAATTACCCATATGGTAAATGTTAATAATATTTCATAAGAAAACATTTTAAAGAAATGAAAATATAATATAAAATGACCTTAAAAAATAATTGAAATATTAATAAGAACCGTATTTAAAAATAATAAAATGAATATAAATATGGTGGGAAAATATTTTGGTAAGAGCCTTTAAAACATTTAAATAAAATATTTTCAAAAAAACTCATACAACTTTTAAAATAAAAAAGTAAGTTGAATGATAAATAAAAAGAATCATCTTCAAATACCATGAGATTAAATTGAACCATTATACCTTCTGAAAAAGGGTTATTATGTACACCATAAAAATATAATAATTTCATATTATGAGATATGTCTCAACCAAGTGAAGATGAGATAAAAACCCTTACGGCCTTGGTAACTTTTGAGTCCAAATAACATGAAATAGAAAACATGATATGGAATTGAAAATACTTTTAATGTATTCAAATATATAATTAGACACATACATGTTTAATATATACAACACAAGTGAGTAACAAATGTTTTTATGTGGTATATGACACAATTGATATGAGAAACCATGAACATGTAATGATATATTATTATATAGGTATTTTAGTGAGGCCAATAACTATAAAAAGTTCTAATGATATATTTTAATATGTTTTTATAGTTTCTTCAATATAAAAGTCATTATTGGTGAGGATAATTGGGGTTGTCAGTGGATCCTTTTTTAAGTGATAGGGCTGACATTTTTTGTAAATATTCATTGAATTATATTAAAGGAATATCAATTTTAATGAAAAGTGGACCCGATAGTGGAAAATTATGGATAAGGGTAATTTAGTGTTTAATCCAACCCTCATAAAAAATAATTATGGGGTTACTTTTTAATATTTCATCCCCCACATATTTTAGCTTTTTATCATGATTTATTTTAACCACATTAACTCATTTCTTACCCTAATAACTTATTTTTAAGACCCAAAATTAAATTTAACTTACAACCTAATATGAAAATGACGATTGAAATTTAAAAACCATTCTAAAATATTCAATTTATTTGGGTTGGTAATAATTAAATCAATTAAAAATATGGTTAACAAAAAAATATAGTTGTTAGAGAAATAATTTTTTTACTAATAAAAAAAATATACAAAAAAAAAGTATTCATTCCCATGTATTTTATTATCATATAATTAAAAAAATATTTACATTATGAATTTAAAATAATTTCAAAATTTAATGGATCATTATAAGTATTTAATCGAAGGAAAAAGACCAAAATGGTTTTTTATAAAAACAATATATAACAAGGGTTCGAAAAATTCATTAATTGATATATAAATCCAAAATATTAATTTTAATTGTGTTGTTTTACTCCTTAAATGTATTTTTGGTTGATAAAATAGTATTATATATATTTATGTCATTAAAATATAAAAAAGATGTCATATAAATTATGGCATTCATAAAAACTACATTTTTACTATTTAGATAAAATTCAACTTCAAATAAGCTCACAATTTTTCCAAATGGTTATTTTTATATGATGAATTTAAAACCTAATTTTACTTTATAAAACCCATATTGTAATGATTAGAAATGTATATTTTAAATAAATAATATAAAATATATTGTTTAAGAAATGTGGTTAAGAAATTTTTTTGTTATACCATAAATAATGAAGGTACGAATCTTTATAATTACATAATTATTTATTAATTTTACCTAATTTATTTTTAAAAAAATCCCTGAATTTCATTAGTAATTTTTATTCACATAATTTTTTTAAATTTATAAATTTTATTAAAACATTAATAATTCCTAAAAACATTTTCTTTAAAATCAATGTATTTTTATAATTGGATTTCAATCTTTTAATTAAAAAAATCAATTTTCATTGTAATTTGTTTTTCTAAATATAATTTCTTGTGTTTAATTATGTATTTTTTAATGAATTATTTAATTTAGCTTAGTTATTAATGCATTAAATCCTTTTAATATTATTGAATCAATTCCAAGTCGAAATATAAACTAAAATCATGTTTTTTATATTTTACACCCCTTAAAATAATTCAACCGTCAGAATTACTTTAATTTGATGAATCAAAATTAGGATACCACTTATTCATTAAATACTAGTATTTCCACATCATTTCATCAATATTATGCTCCCTCTAGAATACCTTCACTGTGACAGTGGTCCTGTTTTTAGTACTTTATATCAATAATCAATGATTTTTGTCCATTTCTCCTTATAAGAAGAACATGCCCCAATTTTATAACATATATGTTCAATGCATTGGAAGGGTTGGGTATGTGGATTATTAGGGATATATGAACACATTATTCACTTGGAAAACATTCAATGGAAGAGAAAGAAAATAACACATCACTCCCGCATGATCAAGTATTTAAAAAGACCAATGAAACTAGGGCTAAAAGTTGACTTCATTATAAATCACATAGATTCCATACAATGTTATATTTAAAGAAATTTTTTTCCCTAAATTAAAACCCCACATTTCATCAATTATTTTTTTCATATATTTTATGTCAACTTTTAGTAATTTCAATGTGTTTCTAAATGGTTTGGATTTTCTATATCATCTCTTATGAACGATATGTCCGCAGCGGCTTAAGCACTCAAAATTCATAATAACAAGTTGTATTTCTAAACCTATTTCCTTACTATGAATCATATAGTTCCAATTTATTTCAATAATGGAAATTAATGTTATATGAGAACTACATAAGGGTAGTTATTTATCCCAACCACCTTTTAAATCCATTTAAAATTAAATAATCATATATTATATGGTTTGAATGTTTAACTCATACTGGCCATTTCAGTGAGGATGATATGAAATTACAATGCTCATCTTCATAATCATTGAGTGTTAAATACTTCTCCAGAACATCATGTTAATACTCATATCCCGATCCGATACAGTTAAAAATAGTGATCCATGTAGTGTATCACATCATTAATGTAAATAATGGATAGTTATTGTAGAGATAAATCTTCTTTCATAATTTTTTAATATTATAAATATTTATGGAAATAATCTATAACCCATATGGTATTATGGCCTTTACATTTATTATGGAGTAATAATAAAAAATACATGGTGAATTTTTCCCATTTCCACACTGATAATGGTAATGGTTTCACCATCCCATTAGATTTTTTATGTTCAACATTGATTTTATGGAATACCAACTATAGAGATACATTCTAAAAAATATCTCCCTCCATATTTTCCCTCCAAAATTTATTTTTGATATCTCTATACATCATTGTGTTCCCTGGATTGTGGGTTAATGGTTTACTATTTTATTCATTTGATGTATTCTTCTTCACTTCTAGTATTGATACAACACATATTTTATTCATATACCTAATCACTCCATCATCATGAAGGATAATGATTGAAACATTCAATACCGTATTTTGAATATCCATATATTTTTTCTATTCTGTTTTTATCTTCACATGCATAGACGGTTAAATGTAAATTTGTAAAATATAATATTTCTCATATTTACTTATAATTTCAAATTATTCCCATTATAATTCCATGAGTATTGTATCATTCTCAATCCTCATCATTGATAATATTGAATGATCATTTTTAATCAGTCTATTAGCCATCTTGTTTTCCTTCCCAGGTTGGTAATGTATTAAGAAATCATAATAATCAATAAATTCCAACCATCACATATAAATTTTTTTTTATGGTTCAATGTGAATATATAATTTAATCTTATATGATCAATATATATATATCACATTTTTCACTACATAGAAAACACCACCATATTTATAAGGAAAAAATACAACTGCTAACTAAAAACATGTGTTTAGTATTGTTTATCTTGAAACATTAATTTATATATGGGTTATAAATTACCTATTTATACTTTATAGATTCATACACAAATCCCTTATTTATGTATTCACAATAATAAAACCAATACCTCTTATATGTTAATGTATGGACATCTGCAGTAGCTAAACTCTTAGTATGCTCCTATAATATTTCATCACATTCCCTTTTTAGTGATATTTTTATCCCATCCTCATTAACTCAATTATCGGATTTGATATCCATGATACATTTTTCAAAAATAATAAATAATATCTACCCAAACAAGGAATACTACATATATCAGTTATAGAATTCAGTCTGGGATATTTTTCAATAACCTAAATCTATGAAGTATCAATAAATATTGAATTTCATATTATTACATGACACATGAATGGATATTTATATTACAAAATTCAAACATGATAAATTTATCACACAATTTATTTTTTTCAAAGTCATTGAAAAACTACTCAAAATATAATCATGAACCTACTTATTCTAAGAATATAGAATAATATCATCTACAAATACTACCCAAAATTCATCTTGTTACTCTATAATGTGTATATTCATCAGATCCAAGAAGATTTAATGGTAATTTTTAGGGCTTAAATGAATCATTATATATTCAAAGTTTTTAAAACTTATAATACACTATATTGGGAATATCCATCCTTTTAACCCTTAACATATGTTATCCAGAATGATGATTAATCATAAAAAATTACTAATACCATATAAGTTGATTAAATTGGTCACAAATATAGGGGAAGAGTAATTTTTTATTATTTTAGTGACCCATATTTTGGACTAGAAAAATATTCAAGGGAATTCAAACTTTATGATTTATGAGACAAGATTTTTTTAAAACTATGAATCATAACAGGATTCCCATAGTAGGAAGACATCAAAGTGTTTTTTATACTTGGGTGAAGGACATCTAGTTCCCATGAGTGTCTCCTCGAGTTTTGAAATCATTGGAACCCATCATTTAATTTTTAGTACCTCTATGAAGGGTGTATAGTTTGTCTGAAATCATATGCCCCCCAGTATGAAACCATGTGACTGCATAATGGTAGCAGAAATTCCATGCATGAGTTTCCCACTTTTTCCAAAAACTGTTCACCTATCCTGCATGGTTAGTTTCATTTAGTATGTAACCTCTCATTACTCATGTCATGGTTGGTTTATAGTTAGAGAAAACATGATAGACACACCATGTGAGTTGATTTCTAAAGTAACGGTGTCACATGGTTTGTGAATGGATTGTTCAAACCGTGCGATGTAGTATTTAGGTTTAAAATTTCCAAAATCACTTAAATTCCATTATGATTTATTTTTATTATTCATTCCCGACCAAGAAGCCACATAAGAATCATCTCCCTCATGGGGTTCTCCTTCTCCTAACGAATCAATGCATGGATATATCTATTTGATTCGTTGTTCAAGCCAGGAATCATCAGTCTATATAGATCTTCATTGGTAAGGCCTTATATCCTCTCAAATCTATTTAATGTTCTTCATTCCATATTATATACTATTTTGGGGTGAGATCATTTTCCCTACATTTAGGTCAAATGTCCATTTATATGTTTTCATCCATGCCAGATAAAATCAGACTTCGATATAGGATTAGTGGATTTTCGTAAGCATGAAGTAGGTGATCTATAGCTTTTTACCTAATTTTCAATCATTTATGAATTATTTCATTATTTCTTTCATTTTCCTTTACCCAACATCTTTTATTTATTTGTTTCTTCATATAAAATTTATCCTTACACTACGATACATGTGTATAGATCCTTGTTTTGGGAATTAATGATTTTTGTTTTCTTCTATGGACCCCCCATGGGTGTACAAAGTGAATTTACCATTTATAATTAAATATTTAAAATACTAAAATGACTTCAACGATTTCATCTTATAAAAATGGAATTTCAACTAATATAACTTTTTCTAAATGAGGATAGAAAATTTTAATTGTTGGTTGGACCTTCATAAATTGATTTTAAATAAGTTTTGACTACATATAATGCTTATTCTGATAAATTTAATTTTCATGAATAAAAATAATAATTTTTATAAATGGATTTTTATTAATAATGTCATGTTTTCATAATAAATCCCTTTGATGTCTGTGTGATGTATTCTAAAATAATGTAATGTTGTGTCATCTAATACAAGCTTAATGTATTGAAATTGTTTTTATTATGTTATTTCATTTCATGATTTATCATATTGAATATTTGAGAAATGGACATTATTAAACCAATAAAATGAGTTGAAACCCTTTTATAGATGAGTAATGAACCAATATCCTCTTATGTTCATGGATTTTGTTTTAAATGGGTTTACCAATGTAGGTAATTTCCAAGTTGAATGTGGAAACATCCAAGCTCATTTTTAAACCTTGATAATTCAATTTAAATCTTTTGTTTATATAAATGGCGTACATTATATTGAATGGAATGCCTCAAGATGGATTTCATTCCCCGAATGAATTAAATGGAATAATTATAATTGTAATAAATGGAATACCATTGTTTATGATGGGTTATTTAAATATAAATTATGATATTTGTTTACCCATGGTATGTATTATAAATATGACAATTAATTTATATTTTGGGATTAATAAATGTAATCCATGAGAGGTATTTCCTAATGGATATTTTTTATAAATATAATTATTCCTTATATATATTCTATGGAATAATAGAAAGGGGTTTTTTGGTCATTATGACATCACACTACCTTACATTTTGTGTTGAGTATGACATCTCACACATGTGATATTATATGGGAAATGAGCTTTACACACCATGTACCCTGATTAGAGACTTTCCATGGAAGCTCACACATGATCCCGAGTGTTGCAACATGGTGTCTCTCACTATATAAAGATCTAAGGAATGTACCATTGAAAATATGAACTATACTAATGGTTCTATACTAATGGTTAGAAAAGTTTTTATATGAACCCTATACTAATGGTTTTGGAAAACTATTGGTATATAAGTATGATATATATAACTTATACATAATGTTTGACTGAATAGTTTATATAATGACTATTTTTGAACACCATTAATTCTCAGTTTACCAAATTATTAGTATAGGTATTGATTATTCACACTTAAACCGATGGTTTTCCCAAACTACTATTATAGGAATCTATTCTGGACATGTATATCAACAATTTTATCAAACAGTTAGTATAAGTGTTGATTTTGGAAACCTATGAAAATGGTTTGCATGAACTTTATTTATAGGAGGTGTCATTATTTATTCATAATAATAATAATACATACTTTTATTGGAATAATTATATATTATATATATATACGAATACGAAACATGTTTTCAGATATTGGAAATGTTTTTAGAATATAAGTGGGATGTTGTTCAATTAATGCCCAGAGGAAGGTTTTTTTAATAGAAGACCTATACTAACAGATTGGTCAAACCATTGGAATAGGATTATACTAGTATAAAATCACCAAATGATTTCTAAAATAATTGTTATAGGATATACCAACATTTTTATGGTCTATATCAATGGTTCCAAATCATTGATTTATATTTGTACCCAATAGTGCTTTCTGATTAATTTATAAACCGTGACATGATTCTACTGTTGAATGATTTAATATTTTGTGGTGTACATGTGTGTGATGACATCCTTTGAAAAGGGATATTCAAAAAAATTATAGATTTATGAAAGAAATATTCATGATTAAAGATGAATGTATTTCATAATGAATTTGATGGTATTAAAAGCATAAAATGATTTAAAAAGGAAGAAACGTGAGTTTTTAGAAAACCATTTGATGTTTTTATAAAATGAAATGGAATGTCTTAAAACATGAACATGTGGAAAACTTAAAATTATTGGTTGAAATGATTTTTTATTTATTTAAGTGGATTCTAAAACCTTTTAAGATTGATTTCCATGAATCACATGAGTGAAAGGGTTATTAGGTAGGTAAACCAGGAAAATTACACTAGGAATGCATTAGATCTACCTAACAGCATGACGATGATAATAATGATAGAAACACGATGAGGATGGGGAGTTCATTCATTGGGGGTGATATCATATTACCATAATTACTAATATCTAGGGTTCTGTTCACACTCGGATCTATATTTCGCCTTGATGTGTGATGATACATGATCCTTGATATTGCTAACACCAGGAATTATAACCATGGGGATATAACTGAAAATGATCATTACAATCCATGTTATTATGAAATGTTTATCCATGAAAATTGTGATAGAATGGTTTATTCATTCTTATTTTAATAATTTCTCTTTCATATACCTTGTTTGATGGAAATGTTCTGTGTATGCATCTTTATTCAGGGTATTGAAATTTCCTGAAAATCATGTTTGGATGTCTAGACTCTAGTCTCCATCCAATGGGTATTGATAATTCGATTCAAGCTATTTTTTAATGGATTTAGGCACCCTTTAGGACCGTTATCTATGATGGTTCATGACATGAATTTATATTTCTAAAATAATAATTCAAACTCATTTTGAAAATAAAAAATACATTTAAAATAATAATTTAGAAATTGATATAAAAATGTAAAAATTTGTTATTCGTTTAAAAAATATTTTAAGATATTTATAAATAATTAATAATTCTTAATGACTTAAAAAATATTGTGTGTATCAATATTATAAATTTAAATTCATAAAAATATATTAAAATAGAGAAATACTAATGAAATAGTATAAAATATTTGAATAACAGGATCAAAAATGTTATTTAATGTAAATAGCCTCTCACTCACCTCTATTCATGGTAATAAGTAGGAAATGGCGGAATAAAAATACTAATTTCTCTCATATTCCTCATGGGGGATGTAGAATATGTAGACTCTCTTAATCTACTTAGTATAGATGATTTAGTATTCATTTTGGGTTCTACAATCAAGAAAAACATCAATTTAATCAATCTAAAAAGAGTATTAACTCATGGATCTTGATTTCCATCAAATAATAACTAAATATTATATATTTTATTTATCAAATTAAATCAATAGAATATAATTTATCTTATTGAACATAATGTATCATATTAATATTTTGTGATATAATTAATTTGACCATAGTTTATTACATTATTAATTAATTGATGGAACTTTTACTTCATTATCCCACTTGGTCCAAAACAATTACTGATAATGAATTCAATGTCTCTCTTTATAAGGAGTCATGACACATGAATCATCGTGGTGTTTCCTCTAATCATTGAGTACCCCCTTTCATGTATCACAATATATTATGTAACATAAATAACTCTATAACTGAATGTTAACCACATGGTTTATGCTCTATGAGAAAAAACCTTAACCTTGTAGTTTATTCTGATTAACCAAAAAATATATTTATCCTGAAATGATTGTGTACACATAAAAGGAAGAGAGAAATAATCAAATATGTAATGATTCAAATATAATATTTCTTATTTAAAAAATTTAAAAAGTATAAAAAATTCCAATACATGTTACATGGTGTATTGAATTTAAATGGAGGAATGTTTTTTTATTGGATTTTCAATCATTGATATAGTGATGATTTATTGAATAACCGCCTTTTTATCCTTAAAAATTTCCCTAATGTAAATGTACATAATGTTGATGTTCATTGATTTACCCAAAAATTAGTTATTAATTACTATAAAGATAGTAGTTGGATTGCCACAATAGAAAATTAAAAACCTATAAATAGAATGCATAACTTTAAAGACCAAAATAAATATTCTTAGACATTTATCATTATATGATTCCCAAAAAGATTAAACAAACTAATAATCAATAGTATTACCCTCTGTTAGCGTTTGTTTGAAACACTACTCTGATAAACAGCATAACGAGATACTATAATTTTATATTTGTAAATAAACAAAACAAACAAAGTATGTATCTGAGTATCTAGTCCCCTTATATTATCTCAAAAACATATTCACATCTTTCTAGTGGTCTATAACAGGATTACTCTGATATCACCCCAATATTCCTACTACAAATGTAATTTCATGTCACATGCATAATTGAGTATACATTAAACATCCCTTAGTGGAATCATGAAAATAGGATAGATTTCATTTGTTATTATTCAAAAACATTTTAATGGTTTTGGTTAAAGATGAAATTTTCACCCTTAATAATGTTTTTTGTACTTCGTGTATAGTCTTTTATAATATATCTCTATAATACTTTAATAATAGTGTTCTTTAGAAAACCCTAGATGGCCTCACGACCCATCCCTCTGAATCATTAATAAAATGACATAGGATGAATAACCCATATCTATCATGCTATTTATTTTTTAAAGAATATATATAACCTCATATATGAATCCCTTATCAATAGTGAAAAGTGATATTTAATCTTCATAAAAAATAAGGTACCAAATTTTAATCACACTGCCCCTTTATTATATAAAATGATATATAATGTTTTATTTGAAACTAGATGAATTAATTTCATCATGAAATCATAAATAACACTAACTAGATTCATGTTTTAAACCATGGATAAACATTTTGAGATTGAAAACGAAATTATTTCCATTACTATGGGAGAATATTTCATGTCATTTCATGTAAACCTCTTCATCTACATTACAATTTAAATCGAATTTTTTTACATCCATTTGTTGTAATTAAAATTCCAAATTAGATACTAATGCCAATATAATTCATAAATAATACTTTTTGATACTCGAGAAAATGAATTATTATAATAAATCCCTTCATTTTATGTGAACCCTTTAGTAACAAGTTGGGAATTGTATTTATCAATGTTTCATAATATGTTGTTCTATGTTTCTAAAAAACACATTTACACCTAATAGGTTTTAATCCAACTGGAAATTTCTCATGTTCCAAAACACTAGAACACTTAATGGAGTTCTACTCTTCTATCATAGAATCATATCCCATATTTTAATCATTACAACTCATATCTTGTGAAAAGATTTAAAAATCATTTTTAGATTCTATATTTCCCTAAGATTCTTGTAGATACCCAATATAATAATAGGAAATTGAAGGATGTATCATCCTTGCATATATTCTCATTTTTAAACATTATTTTGATTAGAAATTGGTATTTCTACTACTTTTTCATGATATTATAATTTTGGTCAATTTGTTCTAAAAGATGATTATCGACCATTTATAGAAGGATATTTGATAGAAAATTAGGTTTTTTTATGAATAATGATAAATTAATCATATAATATAGAGGTTTTTTCTCTTGATTAGTCTTTATCAGGGTTTTTTTACAAGATCATTCCCACTAATTAGTTCATTTTCATGAAATGTTTCATTTCTTGATTCCATAATTCAAATACATAGTGATGGAAATAAAGATTATCTCCTTTAGACAATTCATCATATCCACTGAAGTAGACACTAATTGTCCAAGGATACATCATAAATTAATATGGATTATAAAAATGTACTTCTGAAGGAAATCCACAAAAGTGTACATTCCTCAAACTCGGTTTCCAGCCCTTAAGAAATACAAATTGTTTTTTGTGAACTACCTTTGTTGGAGTAAAATTCTAAATGAATGTTTCCAGTTTAAGTGAATTAGTCTAAAAGATTTTTGGGTCCACAATGTGACTCATTATAATTCATTCCGAGTACATTAATTTTCGGTTTCTTATTATAGCTACCCCATTTTGGTCTGCTCAACCTATAATAGTTTATTGTGCTATAATTTCAATTTATTGAAGAAAAATTGTGAATGGACCAGGAACTTGTCTATCCTTAGTGTATCACCCATAATATTTTACTCATCAATTTGAACTCGTGGTCAAAAAATTTGTGTTCCCACATATATATTATTTATCATTAAAATAATTAATATAATCAAGTTCTTCCTTTTAATTATCAATGAAATAGAGATACATATATCATGAATAGTCATCAATGAATGGAATGATGAATATTTGGTTATGTAAATCCAGGTTTGAGCTACATATGTTTGTATGTATGAAATATAATATTGATGATATTCTATTATCACCATCCATTGATGTAAGTTTTATCTTTACAATAATATAATCAACAAATGTGTCAAAATAATTATAATCAAGAATATTAGGTACTCAATCATGAAATGATATTTGAATACTTAATTTTGAGATATTACCTTATATATTGTTCCATAACATATAAGAATTTTCATATATAACACTTATTTTAATAACAATATAATCATCCATGATATCATTATCAATAATAATTCACAAATTAACATGTAATATACCACCATTTAATGCACTTCATCTAATAAAATCATTTCTATATTTCAAGAAAAATTAGATTCATAAAAACTTATTGTAAAACACATTGGTACATGTTTGTAAACTGAAATCATGTTATTGGAGGAATATGGAATTTAAAATTCCTTTTCCCATTGAAAATTAATCCTAGTGTTTGACATAAGAAATTATCTAACTATTCCTTCCATATGAGAGTACGTCTTGTTTCCTAAGTACAATCCAGGGTCAAATTCCACTAGTTACCTTAGGTTTTTCATTCCCTAAAAGGTATTCACAATATGTATTATAGAACAAAAATTAATCAACAATTTTTTATTATTTTTATCAAAAATATTTGTTTCATAAAATCCAAATGAGGATGAAATGCCGTTATTTTAAAACCACTCTAGAATTTAGGATATATTCCCATTACATGTCCTTTTCGTGCACAGATGAAAAAAATGATACCCATATTAAAATTAGGGTTATGTAGAAATTTGTTTCAATATCTTATTGTATTGAAATTTACATCCCTTTGTTTTTTGTGAATTTTCTAAAAGATGGCTTCTCCCATTTCTGAAAAAATCATTTCCTACCACAGAACACATATAGTTGATGATTCATAAATTAACTATTTATCATTATGTTTGTTGTAATATATTTCAAATAGATAATATTAATTTGGTTGATATTTTAAAATATAATGGACAAGAAATAGTTTGGATATATAAAATATAAGATTCTTATGTCTACCTGCAATATCCATCACTTACATGATGTGATCATGAAAAACTATCATGGTGTTGAGTCTTATTGATTATAACTTCATTAATAATGTGCTTACTAATTGTTTATCTAATTACATAAACCTGGCGTCTATAGATTTTATCAAGTTACAAACAATATTATTCCCATTGAATGAATTGCGAATGACAGTAAATAATATTGTTTTTATTTACATCATAGTAAGAGTGTTTGACCACTCCTAATGTTAGTAATCTTTTATAACATTTAGTGTAATATCATTATTAACTATTTGTTGTTTTTATTTCTTGATGGCATAATCAAAGTCCATCGGGTCTATATGAAAAGGAATTTTTGAATCAATGTTATTGGTGTAACCCTTTAATATAGGAATGCCACACTAACATTTCGAAAAAAAAGAAGGTATATATAAGAAAAGAGTACATGATTATAAACCAAATCATATAACATAAATATCAATTTCAGATAACATGATTATAAAAAATATAAAATTGCTCAGGGGTAAAATTTAAAATTTTAGAGATTGATTATATTAATTAAGAATGGTAAAGTTATATTCTAATTCCTAAATCAACTTAATATTAATTTGATAACTCAAAAAACCATGTGACAAAGTATTAATTATTTATGAATGATAATACACTAGGAAAAATTATGAAAATTAATACTAATATATCATCTTATGAAAATAATATAAAAATTATTAGAGGATAAAATTTATAATGTTTTTCATATATTTTTCAATGCGATTTAAGGAATATTTATATTTATTTTTAATTTGGAATGCTGTGGAAAAATCCATTTTTTATTAAAGTTTACAAAAAACACAACATTATCAAATAATAGTTTATTCAATATATTCATGAATTATAATTTGAAAATTCAAAAAACCAAAAGATAAAAATAGTAGGCTTTTAATATGCATAATACTTATGAGAACATAATGAAAATATAATTTAATATATAATCAAATGAAAATATAATAAAAAATCAAGTAGGATAATGCTTTTTATACTGTTGATATATTATTTATTTTAATTTAAATATTTTTCTAAAAATAATAATTAAAAAATTAATTTTCTAAATGAAAACTAATGATGTATAAATATCATTTAATTAATAAAATTGAAACTAGTGAATGTATTATTTATTTTTATTTTAATGAAAATGAAATTTTTTTAAATTATGAATATTGTCAAAGAACAAAATTTTTACACAATTTTTAAAAAATAATTAGTAAATAATTAGAGATGCGTGAAAAAATCATTAATAACTGAAGTTGATGAAAATAAGAGGATGAAAACAGACAATGAATGTTATATTTATAAAACTGATAATACGAAAGGGTTTTTTCTAAAACAAAAAGTATTATGATTTATTAAAATGAAAAGGTATAACTCTCTTTGAAACCAAATGCTAGAAATCTTATATAATAATTAAATTTCAGGATCAGTACTTTTATTTAATGAAAATAACATATTACATGCCTCTATCCATTGTAAAATGTAGGAATTGGTGTAGTAAAAAAATAAATGATATTTGAATATGGGAAAAATTGCTTTTACAATGGGATATTTGCGACATTCCATTTTACCATGGAAAATTTCACCTTGATAAAAACTATTAGTGATAAGAAACAATTCTTGTCAAAAATATTCCTTAGAAACATTATTTTTAATAGGAATTTTTTCCTGTCACAAAAACCTTTGGAAAATAGTATGTAGAAAACCTCTAGAATGGTATTTGTAATTAGAATTGAATATTGTCACAAATAACATTCATCATTATAGTTATTCATGAATGGAATTCACTCACATCACTAATAAACTCTATGAAAAAAACTGCTTTTTATAAAACCCATTAGATATTTCTTTTTTTCGGTCTATGTAATTATTATTGGTATGTACTAATTATGAAAATACCTATCACATGTAATACTATTTGTAATGGGAACCCCATCACAAATTTTCTAACCAATATATACCCCGCACCACATGAATTTTTTCTATTATATTCACCTTTGAAGTCCTCTCTCATCCTCTACTATCATATTCTCCTTAAATTTTTCACTGTTTTAAATTTTACAAGTAAGGAAATTATAGGCTCTGCATCTACTAAAAGATTCAGTTTTATGGAATTTATTTAATTTTTTAATTTTTTAATTAATTAATATTATATTATATTATAAAAAATTATCAATAATGAGAAGTAATTATATTTAATTATAATTACATAGTTTTGTTTTTCAGTTGTTAGTTTTATAAAATAGTATTTAATTTTAATTAAAATTATTTAGTTAAAATTATTATTTAATATTTTTAATTAGTAGTAATTAGTATAAATTTATATTATATATATTTAATTTTATGTAATTAGTTTTATTTATTTGGAACTAATTGAAATTATTATAAATTAGTGATCATTAGTATAAAAAACAAGTAATTAATAAAAATTATCGGTAACTAACAATAAATAGTCAAAATTAATGGAAATGAGCAGCAATAAACAAAACCTAAAAATAATTTATATATTTTATAAATAATAATTGCTGATAATTAGTATTAATTATTAATAATTAGTAATACTTAGCAGAAACTATTATAAATTATCGGTAATTATTAGAAATTGACCTTATTTATTAGAAATTATAAATATATACAAATTTTTTTTTATAAAAATTGATAATTAGTAGTAAAAATTAATAATTAGTAGCAATTAACTTTAATAAGTTCTAATTAGTAACAAATAGTTATAATTGGAGGTAATTTCTAAAAGATAACAGTAATTGGTACAAATAAGTTATAACTATTAAAAATTTGTGGTGATTAATAGTACTTTATAAAAGATGTCGTCAATTAGTGGTGATGATTATAAATAACTAATAATTAGTTATAATTAATAAAAATTATCATCTCATATTAAAGAATAATGGTAAATAGTTAAAATTTTCAGTTGTTACTAAAAAGTAGTTACAATAAGTTTTACATAGTAAAAATTATAAATACAAATTAATAATTAGAAAAAGATTCTATCAATTAGCTGTATATATAAAAAAATAGTGGTAGTTACTAAAAATTTGATGTAATTTATAAATATTAGCTATAATTACAAAAAAAAACAGTGAAAATAACCAAAAAATTGCAACAATTTTTTCAAATTAGTTGATATATTAAAATATGATCGATAATTAGTAAAAATTAGAAGTATTTAGCGGGAAATAGTATAGATTAGAAGTAATTCGTAATAATAAATGGAACCTAGTAAAAATAAACAGAAACTATTAATAATTAGCTTCAATTAGTGGTGATTAGTAAAAATAAGTAGTACATAGTAAAAAGGAGAATTACTTAGTAAAAATTAGTTATAATTAGTTTTACATAGTAAATATAAGTGGTAGTTAGTAAAAATTATTATTAATTATTAAAATTTATCCATATTTAGTAATAATAAGTTATAATTATTAATATTATTCTATAACTAGTAATTATTAATTTTAATTAGTAATAATTTTTTTCCATTAGTAAAATATTATAGTAATTAGTGGAAAACACTGATAATTAGCGGTGATTCAAAAAAAATAGTAGTTATTACTAAACAATACCTATAATTAATGAATAATTTGAAAGAATTAGTGATAATTTTCACTATGTAGTAAAAAATAACAATAGTGAGTTGTATTTGTTAAATATTAGGTTTAATTATTGAAAATTAGTGGTAATTAGTAAAAAAACGTAGTATGACCAATGATAAAGTAAAAGCATGGTTAGATCATGCCTAAATTTCATGGATACTAGAACATGACTTATTTTAATAATCTATATCATATAATTTAATGATGCCAAAGGAGTCTTATAAATTTTCCAAAGAAAATCGTATCTTATTTTTTTATTGAATTGTGTGGTTGAGACTATAATATGGTAATGTTATCGATTTAGCAAGATGTATCAAAAAGAGTCATATTTATAGAATAAAAAGTCATATTTTTCATGTTATAATAGAATGAATCATATATATTGGATTTAGATGTTTTTAGAATTATGTCATTTTAGATAAACTAACAATAATATCATATTTTTTTGAGACATATGTGCGGTGTTAAAAAAATGATCCACTTTGTAGATTGAAATAAGATTTTGTTTCAATTTTATGAAAACTAATGAAAAAATTGACATCTTTCTGCGATTTATTTCACCAACTAATATTACATATTCCACATGAAGAAAAATGTAAAGGGTTAGTGTAGTTCTGATGGATCAATCCATTTGATATATGACTGCAGATACTTAATGGAAAGGTACGTAAATAAGACTTAGTGGGAGGGTCAAATGTAGAAGCTTATTTATCAGTGGGAATTTATTTTTTCAAGTCCTATTATTTCTAAACTGAATATACTTCAATAAATATAATGGGTTATAATGAGGGATATTTTGATGATGCACTGAACATTTAATTATCATTTTATAATCATCATACTCTTTTATTTAGTTGCGTTCATGAATTGGGGCTTTCAGATAATGGACATCGTAGGGATTATACATAAGTTTTTTCAATTGTGTTGAAATTACATGGTTTTTATTTTTAGTGTTACTATAACATAATCCTCAATTAATTTAAAATATATAAATAAATAATAATTTACATGTTTATTAAATGTTGATAATTTCAAAAAACATTTTCTATAAATTAAAACAACAGTTATTACTGAAAATCAACAAAAAAATTTTTTTCTAATAGTTTCAATGATTTGTAGCGTAATTTTTTTGTTTAACATGTGAAATAAATTTATTATTAGTTATATTACTAATTATTTTATTATTTTTTATATATTTCAACATGTCGATAAAAGTTGTAATCAATTATTTTTATTGAGTAACCTACCATCCAAAATGGTTATATCGTAAATTTTATAAGTGGTGAATGGTTATTGATTTCATACATGTTCACATGGTGAGTCAAAACATCAGTGAATAGTGGTGTTTTCTGGAGATCATCCCATCATATAGAAATTAATGTTTATATTTAGGGAATTATGGGTGAAATAAATGAGTTCACTTATCTAGGCCCATATTATATAATGATTTTTAAAATTCATTTGATTTATACTGATAGAGTATTTCATTTTCATCTTCGCTATAGAATAGTTTATTTGAAATATAAAATCTTTTATATTTTATATGAAAAATTTCATTAGCCCATCATGCACACAAAATATATTGTTCCAATTATTGTGATTCTTCAAGTGAGTTAATTTATTGGTGTATCATTATAAAAATGAAATCACATGAAAATCATTTTATAAAAAGTGAATATTGTTCTATTGAAGTGTATTAAAATGAAAATTTTCAAGATTTAAATGTGAATATATCGTTTCAAGGAATATAACCAAATATTTATGATGACACCATATGGTTACAGGTTGATGATGGTGATGATGTTGATGAGGTAAAAAATGAATTTAGATTACCATTTGATAATAAAGAAACCACAACTATGTAAATTTATGATACTAATGAGGAAGAATACGATTTTGAAACCTTCATAAATGAAGGTGGGGATGAAGATGAAGAATGAGTCAATCACCTGTTAGTTATTGTAAATATATATATATAACCATCATTATCAATTTTTTTCTGCAAACAATCATTTCATGTTTCAGGTGGATGAAATGACTTATGATGTTATATTTCGTAGGCTCGAGGAGTTTTTACTACTAGGTGATGAGCATGAGGCTTTGTCATTTAACCCTCAGGTTCTTAGTGGATAATCATTGAATCAGAGGAGACAAAGGATTGTGAGATTGATGATTCATGTCCGCATTCACGAGCGACATAAATGAATTGAGTTTGACCCCCACACAAATAGATATGTTCAATTGCGTATTTTATTTAGTTTTTATTTAAATTAAATAATTTATTTATGTAGTAACACTTTGATTATTGTTATTATATTTTTTAAATCATTACATATCTCACTTTCAGACAGGGTGTGCTATTTTGTAGAACTATATTTCTAAATCATTGTTGATGTGGGATCATATTCTCTTTGGTGTTTGAAACCTCATGTTTGATATTTGTATTTTACATAAATAAATAATATTTATTTTGAAAATTGTTACTTATTAAAATTATATTAATAATTATTTGGTGGTTTTGTGGTATCGCATTGATGATCGCATGTGGACATTGTTTGGGAGTCCTGTGAGGTCGTTATGTGTGATCGTTGTGATAGATTTTAGCAAAATTTTATAAGGAAACCAATGAAGAAAGTGAGAGTCTTGGATATTGATCAGTCCATTTTCTCCCAACAACCAGATTACATCTCATCTCAGGTTTGGTTTGGATTATGTTCATACTAGATAAGAGATAGTTTTTAGAGGAGGTCATTGTTAGTTCGGTAGAACAGGGGGATGTAAGATGTGACACAACATACTAGTAGTTTTTAGAGGAGGTCATAATTTATAATATTTTAAATGTACACTATATATTTTATACTCATATAGGATGTTAAAAACCCAAATATTATGGTGTTAAATTTCTATAAGAGTATATATAGTCATCTTGTCACTAGAGAGATTACTGATGGTTTCTATCATCACATTTTTCCTAGTATAATTTTTTTTAAATATTTACTTGAAATAATATTTTAGATATTTTAATTTCAAATTTCAATTGAATAAGTCATACAAGGAAGAAAATTCTCAATTAAAGGATGAATGTTAGGTCGAGACTGACATTTAGGCCACTGGTGTGGCATAATTTGATGTTGTAGCATTGTTGGAGGTGAGACGGTATGATTTTAATATGGAAAGATTGGTTTGTATTAGTATCGACTAACGCTTGGTAGTTTTTATGCTACTTCTATATAGTGATCATCTATATAAAGGGGAGAACATGAAGATTTTTCATCAATGGCCTCTTAGTATAAAGAGTAATTGGGAGAATATATTTGGGTTACAACGGTCATGCATAGACAGAATGAGATCTCAATAAACACCATATGTAGTAGGTCCGGACTTAATGATATAGGGAAAACATTCTATAAAAGAAAATAAAATACAAAAAAACTCAAACATCATTTTAATATTAGAATTTCAATATCCCAAGGATGACAATATCAATAATATCTATAATAAGAAATCCCCCATGGGATTATCATATCAGAAAATCAGAAAAAAAAGATTAACAATAAAAACTTGTTTCCACAGTTTCTGTAAAACCGTACTAACATAATTATTTCCAAAATGACTACAAAACTATTTATTTGATACTGAAAATGACTCAAATGAACATAAACATAGAAATCCAAAAAAATAGAAAAATAGAGCAGATATCAAGGAAAAGAAATGAAAAATGGAAGGGTAGATGAATTAACATCAATATAAAAAGAGATTAGGAAAGTGACTTGGGTAGGGTGTCATGATCTGATCAAGAACGCACTTGAGAATCTTCAAGGAGATACTGAAAATGGCATTAGGGTGATACTAGGAGGGATCAACATATTTGGGATGATACTAGTAGTGGTGTATGATAAATAGTGGAGAGAAGTGAAATTAGGGCGGGGACCAGACGGGGTTGTGTTGTTTTTTTCCCAATAGAAGCATTTCCCATTCCCACCTACTCATGGGGCTCACATATCATCCATCCCTATTGAGAACCTACAGAAGGAGATGTGATAATAGTACCATAAGAATCATGATCAAAAGACAGAGTACATTTGACAATTGGCTCCTGGCATTGGGATAGAGTTCTTGTCCCCTCCACTTCCATATGACCATACCCCTCACCACCCCCTCCAAATTTATGTAAAAATTTATTATTTTAACATTTTAATATAAATATTTGGTTTATTATCTTGTTTTTTTATATTTTTCTAGTTTTAATAATTATTTTAATAAGAAATTATTTTTTAATAATTTTTAATTTTTATTTATTTTTTAATTTTTTAATTTATTTATGAGAGGATGTAGTACCATTATAAATACTTTTAAAGATATGTCACTTGTATAATCATAAATACTTGTTTAGATAATCTGGCTAAAAACTATTTCAGACTAGAGGGTGGTTGGTAGAAAAAGATAGTTTTTTGTGAAATGATGATGAAAAAAACAATTTCACGACATTGTTTTTGGAAACGATGTATTTACGACAAGACCACATCAAAAATAGTTATTTATAATGAGATACCACCACATGTTCCTCATCATAAATAATCAATTTGTCATTTTGGCTATAATTTTCATGTGTGATGTAGATGGTATATGTTCCCTTAATCTGCTAAGTAAAGGGCACTTAATATTTATAGTGGGTCCAACCATCAATATACCTCCCCAATTTACTACATCGAATAGGAGTATTAATGCATGGATATTTATTCCCACAAAATAATAATTAAATATTATATACCTAATTTAATACATTTATCTCATAGACATTAATTAATTGTTTTAACAGAAAATACAATATTAATATTTTGTTATATAATTTACTTTGCTAAAATTTATTTTAATATTTGTTATTTAATGTGAAATTTATTTCAAAATCCACTTCAAAAAATCTACTACAATTTTATAATGAAAATATTCATTGAAATGTTATAGTAAATAATTTTATTAAATGGGTAGACAAAAAATCCATTAATATTTCAAAACATATCAGTGTAAAAAATTCAATTTTTGACTAAATATTCTATGAAATATTGTATTGATTAAAAAAACTACATGAGAGATTTCTTAATTAATCATTATACTAAAAAGGGTGATATCTAAAATAAATAGTTTCAATGTAATGTATCACTACCTCAATTTAATTCTAGTTGAAACATACACAAGCGATTTCTAGTAGTAACATTCACTTGAAAATATCAGTGTCAACAATCATTGCCATCTTCATGTGGAGTATTTTATTATAATGTATTATTGAAATATTATAGTGAAAAATTCAATTATATGGTTTTAATAAAAACATCAAATCCATCATAAAATTATAAAATAAAACATGTAGTGGAAATCGTAGGGAAAATTTCATTGGAAATTCCATTGAATCTTCCTCATGAGTATTTTCATAATAATTATAGGGGAGGTTTCACTAAAACATCCATTTGTAATTTCAATGAAACATCAACTCAAAACCAAAGTTAAAATTCTATTAGAACATCCTAGTAGTAATTTCAAATTCCACTTGAATGTTTTAGTTTCACCTTTAGTGGTAAATTCTAGTAAAACATCATCTGGAAATTATAGTGCAAATTCTACCAGAATAAATATTAGCCTTCAAAATATTTTATAACGTCATACAATTTTTTTTTCTTTTATAAAAACCAGAAACTATAATTTTTTCTCACAGAATTAATATATATATATATATATATACTTTCAAAACTGTATTTTTTTATTTTCATATTTAATAAACAAATAGTTTTCTTTCAGAAAAAATTTCAATAGGTCATTTAGTTGAAAAAAAATAATAATTTAATTTTTTCTAAAAAAATAATTTCATATATGTTTAAAAATATACCATTTATTTTAAAACAATTAAATAAAAATTAATAATATTATTCAAATGACTCATATCATTTTTCATAAAAAAAATAAATTTTTATTTTATTAATTTTATAAAATTTTTTTACATAAAAAATTCCATTATACCTAGTAAAGTAATTTGGTTTACAATATAATAAACTCATGTTATTATATTATAATTGGCTTTTTTATAATTAATGGGTGAATTCTCCATTTTTTAATGAAGGAAATAATCAAAATCCATTATTCTTCTAGACAATGATAACCTATTATATGGATGAAATAAACCAAATGACAAAATGATCCTAACTGACATGCCTTAAACCATGAACCGAGCTACATTAAGTAAAATTGGACATAGTCATCTACCCCGCAGACCCAACGTCAACCCGTTTCACTTCAGTGATTCACCCTTATACACTAACATCCTCCAATTGTTTTCTATTCTTATTCACTTCCCTCACAAAACATTCTAAACACCCTTTATTAGTAATAAATTATAGATATTAAAATCTTTTATTTATAACAAGAATTAATAAAGAAGTACCAAAAGTTATGTATTTAATTATTTTTTCATTATTACGTGGATATTAAATAGCTGAAAAACTATTTAGTTAGTTTATATATTTTGAATATTATTTATATTAAATTGATAAATGTAATTGAAATATTAATTAGATTAAATTAATTATTCTTTAGTAAACCATAATCTATTTTAAAATGACAATAAAATTTTGAAATTCATTTGTTTTGTTTAATACCAATTTCTTTTAAATTTATTAATAAATTTATAAAATTAAAAATAATAAACATATCATTAATTAAAAAGGTTTCTGTAGTTTAAAGAATACTTCAAAATATAATATAATTGGATTAAAATAATGTGTCTAAAATTAAATAGGATATAAATTGATTTAGGGTTTATGGAATCAAACATGTTATGATTCGACTGTCCTAATGTTAATTCGTACTGGACGAATCCATATCCCTAATGTTGAGTTACCATAATATATATTTTAATCATGATTATAGAAGATGTAGAATTTAATATTTTGTGATGTATTTTAATTCAACATCCTATAATATATTTTGAGAAAATTTGAATCATATCTAATATTTCATGTTTAATTTAATTCAATAATCTAACATTTTATTCATATCAACATTTATAAAACATTTATCTGTCTCTATTAATATTTCTAGTCTTTTTATTTTTATCTAAGCACTCATAAATTGAAGTGTTTGTTTGTAGTGCTAACCCCTAATCTAGAACGCTTCAATGGTGTGTGAAAATAGGTGTTTAAAAACCCAATATCTAGAAACCGAATAAAAAATAACAGAACAATTATACAAAAATGAATATTTGTTAGTAGCAATTTTACTAGGATAATAAATAATTCTTTTTGGGTTTTGATTATTGATTTTAATATCTAAAAACAATTAAAATAAAAAAATTATAGTTTTTTATTTATTTACCAATTTAATATTTTAAATAACTTAAGAAACATATTATAATCATTAAAAACCATACATTGTATTAATAAATTTCTGTTTATTTCATTATAAATTGTTTGTTTATAATATTTATATATTTATATATGATTTTGATATTTTCTTCGAAAAAATTATGGTGGGGAATATTTTAAATTAATGGTTAACCGAAAACTACTATAAATCTAACGTTTCTCAACCATAGAATGTTGTTTTTTCAATGAAAAATAAATTTTGACAATCATGGAACCTTAAAAAATAATCAAAAATTATTAGGGATTACATTCATATTGACATTATGGTTTATAAATTTCATAGCATTCATAATTTATATTTATTTATAGTTAAAAATATGCATATTTTCTTATATTTACTTATAATAAATCAATTTTATAAGTACACATATCAACATATTTACATAGAGATGTATATTTTAATGTATAAAATAAATATTTATTATTAATATTATTTCTTGTAAAAATTTATCTATTTTAAATACAAAATACGTAAATAATTTCATTTTATAAAAATTTATTTAATACAATATCATGCCATTTTTTTATATTTTAACAAATTGGAATATATATATTTATATACTTATACAAATATATATAATGTTTATATATACATATATGTGTGTATCAATAAACATATATATATATTTTTAGTACGTGTAAATGAATATAATATAATATATATTATATATAACATATAATATATTATATATAATAAATTTAAATATATTTAAGAATATATTTCACAAAGACACAAACAGATATTTTATAGATGTATTTAAAAATAATTATAAATGTATGAGTAAACAATATATATGTAAATATATATATATAGATATATATATATAAATAAATAAAAATATTAAAATATATAGAATAAAAAATCACTGTGTAGTGGTAATGGTGTTTGATTTTTAAATGAAAGGAATAAGTATCAAATCCCACCACGAGCCAGACACTTGAATTTTAAAGAGGACTGATGAAGCTGTTTTGGAAGTGCTGATAATAGTGTTGAGGGATGCACTGATTAGAGTGAGAGGGCTTTGAGTGGTTCAAAAAAAATCCCCCTTTAACAACGCTACATTTATCATTATTTTTTGAACTAAAAATAGACCCCTATATCTTCCCTTTTATAGTGTTGTTAAATGCGGCCTTTATCGGTTCTTTTTGTTAGCACTGATAATGATTTCCCTTGAACCTTCATTTGGTAGTCATCAGATTATAATCACTTATAAATGAAATTTACTAGCACTCATAATAGCCAAGCATTCGTGGAACATGTGTGGATCACTACTAGAGGAAATATACACTTGGATACTACAATACAATGGAATTAAATCATAGATTTATCTCTAATACATCAACAGAGAATGAATTAATTAGAGGTAATTATTAGTTTAAATAAATTAATTATAATTTATAATTTTTGATCCTCTCACCGAGTTCCATCATTTTATCCCTTGTTTATCTTTTTTGATTTAATTACATTGATATGAATATTCATCGTTTCATAGATCTTGGATTTATCATTAATTACAGAAAATCTAAATATTGGGAACCACCCCTTTCATGCTTCCACTATACCCAGAACCTACACTCAGATCCTCTACCTCCTCTCTCAGACCCAGCCATATACCCTGAATTGTATTCTGGATATCCTCATTTACATATTGTAGCGTATGGAGTCAAACATATTTTTTGGGATTCAGTATATAAACTGCCTATGAAGTGGTGTTAGGTAAGATAATCAGTTGATTATATTAATTATTTTAATTCTCTACTTCCATTACCTAATAAATAGCATACCATAGTTGTAGATTATATGTGTAGATTTTAATTTTTTCTTGTTATCCTTATTCGTTATCTTTCATAGAAGGTAATAATTTTTTAAAATAATATTTAAATTTTATAGAAAATTATTTATAATGTTTTATGAAATTTCATTTATATAGGATTATATAAAGTAAAAAATAATCATCATAACAGAAACAAAATATTCGTGAAAATACTTTAAATACATATAATTTTTCTTATGGGATACAAAAATTATCTTAGTATACATATTTAGTTGATAATTTATATGAGTTTATGATAACCTCTGATATATGTGGAAGCGAATAACCATTAAGAATATTTAGAAAAGGCCTCACGGATCATGTTGATTTTGTGGAGATCCATGTGCGTGTATTTCAGTTGTTTTCATTGTAAGTAAATTTATGTTTTAGTTATTATCTCATTAATTAAATGTTGTTTTATGTGCCTGACTATATTAATTATTTAATTGGATATATAAACAAACCTATTATTTGAAATGATACCACTTGAATTTCTGTTTTTATATATCTAGAATCCATTTAAACATGTGTGAAATATTTGATGTTGGTTGATAGGGTTACATATATAGGTTATATATTTTTCAAGATAGATATTGGTTGTTGGTTTATTCCATTCCATGATGGGTAAGAACACTAAGATAATTATGAACTAATATTCATTATAAATTCATTAATTGTGAACTCTTTGATATTCGGAACGCATTGGATGATATTTGTATTCTACCCAAGTTAATGCACATGATATTGGAATTTATCTATATCAGGTGGTGTTTATAAAAAATGTAGTGCCTTGTTAAAAAAATTCAACATTTTTATATTTTCATTATGTTTAATTATTAATTTTTATACCTATTTTTTTGTTGATATATATGAAAATTCTTGTCATGGAAAATTTTGAACAATTATCACTTGTCATGAAATAACCCATGTCAAACCCAATACAAGGAATTAATGGTAAATGTTTTTTATATTAGATAATATTATGATTTTTAATATATATATATGTGTGTGTGTGTGTGTGTGTGTTTATGTTGGTTTTTTATCAAGATAATGATTAATAACCACATTGTCTGTTGAGTCAATAAGGTTTCCTTATGACTTTTCCATTCCTTCACATTTTGAAAATCACAAAAACTCTATCTTAAGGAAAAATGTATTTTATCCTGATAAAGGAAATTTTACTTCCTTAAGGAAAATTTTCCTTCTTAAAGGAAAATTTTCTTCTTACCCTGTTTTGTTTTCAAAAGGGCAATTTTTTCCCCATGGTAAATTTTTTCTTTCCATGTTTTTCATTATTCATTATATAATTTCTTTAAGACAAACTAATTTTATTTCTAAAAGAAAAAAAATAATTTTCTTATTGCAAAACGTCAAAATACTATTAATTCATGAATATAGAGCATTCTGTTTTAAGATACAAATTCAGGTTCTGTTTGTTCTGAATTCAGACTCCGAACTCTTATGAGTTCAGAATCTGAATTTTATGAACATAGACTCCGAATTCCTGATAAAAATTTTTATGAGTTCAGACTCTGAATTCTAGTTATGTATTCTAATGAGTTCAGAACCTGAATTCTGTGTATGAATTCTTATGAGTTCAGACTCCGAATTTTGGTTATGAATTCTGTTGAGTTCAGACTCCGAATTCTGGTTACGAATTCTGATGAGTTTAGACCCCGAATTCTGGATATGAATTCTCTAGTATACAGAATCTTAATATTCATGTATTGTAGACTCCAATTACTATTTTACTAATAATACAAACTCTATATTTTCTTAGACTCTGAAAAATTTAATTTTCTTAAGCAACAATATATTTTTTTAAACTTGCTATAGTGATGAAACGATGTCATACATTATGTTTCTAACATAACATTGACTAAGTGACATGTCTACATATCCCTCTGAGATTCAAGGAAAAATATGACTGTTGGACGAGGGATTCAACCATTGTAGATGTTCTAATAAATAGGACCTCATTTGAATGTGCTCATAAATTTTGATGACTGATTATCAATCTAGAGATTACACACTGTTAAGGTGATTTCTAGAGAGATATAATCTCATTCTTAGTGCGTACTAAACATCTAGATCAGATTCCTTCATGAGACTATGAATGTTACAGAATACATTCATGGGATTCCGCGGATTGAACAATAGAGGAGCCTACTACCTTAGAGTTTGAGGACTTCCTTGGTGAGGAAGAAAGAGATGTCGAATACATTGATGTTTGAGGGCTTGCGGGGATAGAAAAACATATTCTAGTATTCCTATCAAGGGATTACCCTTGTGTGTGTAAGACAGACTTTCTTGAAAGTATAAATCAAGGGAGCTTTACCCAAGGTTGTTTGATACCCTACTATTTGGGTCAAAAGATTAATTCTTGTTACTTGAATTGTTTCAAGTTTATTTTCATGTAACGCCTCGACCCCAGTTACCTCGAGTCGGTGCATTATTACATAACATTGGCATGATCACAAGAAGGATCAAATATCGAAAGACCGATTGGTTTAGTAGCCTTGCAAATACTAGATATATTCACAAGTCTTACATTAAATCATAAAAATGAAAACTACAACAACACCTTTTCATCATATTCCACACTCATATCCCCATATACTATCCCTGTAGGTCATTCATAAAATACTTTTCACATCCTAGGAAAAATAAAACTTAGAAAAGGGATGAGCTCAAATTCCCATTAAGGATAACAATATAGCGGAAACATTCATAAATAAGAATAAACAATTAAGGAAATGTATGACTAAAACAAATGCCTTTTAAACTTGAACATAAACATATTATGGAAACAAATAAAATGAAATAATGCCATTTACTTATTCACATGGATATTCAACTAATCGAATAACCACATGCAATACCAATAACCACTTTCATAATGATGTAATGCATAATGCCAAACTATCATCACCCCATAGCCAAGGCCTCGTTCCAAGACTACAAATAAGATTTCGTCAAGGCTTTGTGCCAAGACACTAGTTTGTCTCATGAGACCTACCGATGCATCGATGAGCTGTAGCGGGTTCCACCTGTCACATATTAAGTCTAATGCATTCCAAATATGAAAAGGATTAAAAATAACATAAAAATCCGTATTAAAACTAGCATAAAAAATGTAAATACTTCATCCATAAACCATGAATGTTATAAAAAAACACATACATAGTCAAAAATATCACAAAACCTTCAATAAAATATAGAATTATAGTATCATTATAAATCAACTTCAAAATAGTGTAAAATAAATCAAAGGATGATGGCATATATGAAATCAAAACTCTTTTTAGAGAAATATCTCTTTCTATTTTGAAATCATTTAAGAGTCATATATTTATAAAATAAAACATTTTCTTTGAAGATATTCTTATAAACTTGTAAAGGAAGCTTCGAAGATTTTATAACGGTGGAAAATAGCTACACCCATCGTATAAGTTAAAAAAACATTCTTACCTTATTTATGTTGAAAAGGTTTAAAATCACCTTGTTTGGAAAAAGATAGAACGATTCCATTATAAACCACTTATAAAAAGTCAAAAAATGATTTAAATGACTTTAAATCATATTCTTGTAAATAGTAAAAAAATTTGGAAGTACATTTTTATGAAACATGGATGTGGATGCTAAAGAGATCCCAGTAGATTATTACGTATAAAAAATCTCAGATAATGAAGAGATTGTGAAATAAATCCTTACCATGTACTTTTACTTGGTTGATGGTAGTTTAACCTCTTGTATAATGGTGAAATAATTGTTATTAAATTATACAAGAATCATATATATTAATACTATATCATATATGATCTTTTAGCATTTCTTTCTTAATAATATCTTAGTATTATCGTTGTTTCGCGTGTTAACTTACTCGTTTTCTTTTATATGTTTTGTTACGCAAGCCATGAATTTCATGGATTGGTTGTATCTTATTCATATCCAGAATTATATCATTTTCTTAAACAATATTTTTAAATCATCAAATGATAATTATACATGAATGGATACGATGGAGAATGAATCTCAACGCGTTCGTGGAGACGGTAGTCCGTATGTACGCACGAGCGACAATATCATTCTTTGGATATTAAAATAATATATAATTGGATGTTATATCATATATACAGAATCATTATCATGTTATATTTATTATTTACATGAGTTACACATCATTATTATACCCATCCAAATAATAATATATTGAATAACAATTACACCACGACGTGGAGACGGTAAGTCGTACGTACGCACGTATGGTGACATGTTATTCAAAGGGTGGATAGAATACTGAATATGGTTGTACCATATTTATAATAACATCACAGTATATATAAGATACTGGAGTTATTATTTTTGAATGGAAATAACAAAGAAAGAAGAAATGGAAGAAGAAATGAATTTGAAAAAGGGTGGTGAAAACATTACCTCTTCTTCAGTTTCTTCCTTCTGATTTGATCAAAAGAGCTCCATAGGTTGGCTTTATAATCAAACTAAGGACTCTAGGTTGTATTGAAGGAAGTTGTGAGAGTATTTGGGCAGCGTTTGGCCGAACCAAAATGCTTTGAAGGTGTGAAGTAATGAGAAGGGTGGTGCCCTTTTATAAGAGGGGTGAGGGGAACCTTTGAAAAAACTAGAAATATTATTTTACAATAAATTCATATTCTTTTTATAATGGCTCAAAAGTTGATTATTCAAAGATTAAGGTGGGGATATGTCAAAAAAAATTCAACCAATAGAATTTATATAGGTTTGTGTTACTATATTAACCTTATCATTTAGTTTTAACTCTTAGTTAATTAGTTTCACATTTACCATGTTACTTTGTATTTTTAAATTATATAGTTAATAAACGTACTATATACATCCAAGAGACCACCAAGTGGTCCATTAATAATACAAATATCATGATATAAGTCTCTTCACCGAACTTTATATTTTTATGAATTTAATATCAATTATTAATATAATATTTGTTCTAAAAACTCTTTTATGTCAATTTTGACACTATTCAATAGTTGATTTTTGTGAAACATAAAACAGAATGATTACATCAAAAAAAGTTAATTAAATCAATAATAATATGTCATAGTATTCCAGAAAATTAGTTTAATTCATTAAAAGTCTTAAATTATATTTATTTGGGTATTTATAATATCAATTATTTTAATTTTTCACTATTATGGTAATTACTGCATCATCATTTTGTCATAAATAAATTAAATTATTTAATGTCTAAAAATTATAAATAAAATATAATTATATATTAACTCTTGATATCTTTCTAATTAATATTTACAATTGAATCTATCTTACGTATTACCCTATATTAAAAATATTTTAGTAAATAAACTTTGATTTTAACTCTTTTAACAATTCTTTGAATTAAATAATAATAAATGTCATAATCTAATCCAAGTGGACCTAAATGATAATATTTTATTCCTAAGGTTGTTTTTGGTCGAGATACACTTGTCCAATTTAATTTGGACATGTGTTAGGGTAATATTAAATTCATTTTTACCCTTAATTACCCTATTTACTTGTAACCGTGGTAAATAAAGGTAAAAAGTTACTATTCACCAAAAATTATTTTTGTCTAATTGAACCACATTTTATTTGTTGATATTAAACATGTCTCTCGGATTTTATAAATTCTATTCACATAAGCGGTAAAATTACGTTTTATGAAAAATTCAATTTTTTAACTACCACTTAGTAGATTCACTAATCATCAAAAATATTAAAGTTATCTGAAAAGTACCAAAATTTCTCCTTAGGATAAATTCGATATTCCAAATCCAAAAATGAAGTACATTTTGAAATATAAAATATATATAATTTCAAAAAGTAGGTATTACTATTCATAATGGCTAGTTTGATTGGTTATGGTGTGTTAGAACTCGGTGTTGCGTACAACACACACTATCCCATTATTCAAAGAGAAGCATACCGTAGAAGCTTGGGGTGTTACATTCTGCCCTCCTTCAAATAATTACATCCTCGAAATTTCTAGAAGGCTTATCAAATGAAAAGAAATTGGTGGTTCTTCATCCTAAGTTCCTCAGGTCCCCACGTTGCCTCTTCCATCTTATGGTTTCTCCACAAAACATTTATCAGACGCGTCGTCCGGTTTCTCAGTACTTGTTCTCTCGTATCAAGAATCCTGACGGGCTCTTCACAATAAGATAGATCGTGTTCCAGTTCTAATTTTTCATAGGTGAGTACATGCGTTGGGTCAGACATGCATTTCCTCAATAGAGATACATGGAACACATCGTGAACTTTGTAGAGACTTGGCGGCATTTCCGATCTGTAAGCTACAACCCCAATTCGTTCTAGAATTTCGAAATGTCTGATGTAACTGGGACTCAATTTACCTTTCTTACCAAAACGTTTGACTCCCTTCCTTGGAGATACCTTCAGGAAAACATGATCACCGACTTGAAATTTAAAATCCTTCCTTCGATTATCAATATAGATCTTCTTCCTTCTTTGAGCTACATTGATGTGATTTTGGATTACCTTCACATTTTCCATCATTTCCTCCACCAGTTCTAGACCTACAAGTTTTCTTTCACCTACGTCATCCCAACAGGTTGGTGTGCGACATCTCTTTTCATATAATGATTCATATGGGCCATCTAAATACTCGAATGGAAGCTATTGTTACATAAAAATTCTACCAGAGGTAAATACCGATCCCACATACCCTGAAAGTCAAGTGAGCAGGATCTCAACTTGTCTTCTAAGGTTTGAATAGTCCGTTCTGATTGTCCATCTGTCTGAGGGTGGTAGTCAGTTCTCAAATGAAGTTCAGTATCTAGGGATTTCTGATGACTCTTCTAGAATCTTGTAGTGAAACAGGGATCATGATCAGAAACAATCGATAGGGTTACTCCATCAAGTCTCACAACTTCATTAATATGTAGTCTGGCTAGACGTTACAGTGGTAGATCTTCTCTTATAGCAAGAAATTGTGCTGACTTGGTAAGACGATAAAAAATAACCCATATTGCATCATTCCTTCTAGGAGTCTTTGGTAGCCCCATGACAAATTCCATCGTAATATTGTCCCATTTCCACTCTGGTATGGGAAGAGGTTGCATGAGTCCTCCAGGGTGTTGCCTTCCAGCTTTCACTTGTTGACAGACCATACATCATGACACAAAATCAGCAATCTCCATCTTCATAATGTCCCACAAAAAATGTTCCTTCAAATCTGTATACATTTTGGTGCTCCTAGGGTGTATAGAGAAATTGTAACTATGAGAATCATCCAGTAATTCCCTTTTTAGATCAGGTATATCGGGAACATGATGTCTCTTCCTGAATTTCAAAATTCCATCTTCATACACAAAGTCTCTCAATCTCCCATCATTCACAGCTTTAATCTTCTTTTCAAATCCTCCATCATTAGTCTGCGAACTCTTAATACTTTCTAGTAATGATGTTTTGGAAACCATTTGAAAAGCATTGATGTTTCACCTTCCCTGGTTATTCCCATGTATAACTTCACTAGATATATGAAAATTGGATCCCTTTCAATTCTCATCACGTTCAAAATTCCATGGTCTTTTCCACTCAAAGCATATGCCACCTTGTTTTCTTTCCCTGGGTGGTAGTGTATCGTACAATCATAATCCTTGAGTAATTCAATCCATCTCCTTTGCCTCAAGTTGAGTTCTTTTTGTGAGAAAATATACTTAAAACTCTTGTGATCAGTATAAATCCCACATTTTTCACCATAGAGGTAGGTCCTCCATATATTCAAAGCAAATATCACAGCTTCTAACTCGAGATCATGAGTAGGGTAGTTTTGTTCATGTATTTTCAATTGTCGTGATGCATATGTAATAACCCTATCATTCTGCATAAGGACACAACCAATTCCTTTCTTCGATGCATCCCTATAAATAACGAACCCATCATTCCCTGATGGTAGAGTCAATATAGGTTCATTGACTTATCTTCTCTTCAGTTCTTCGAAGCATTCTTCACACTCTTTATTCCAAATAAATTTTACCCCTTTACGTGTGAGGTTCGTTAATGGGTTAGCCAATCGGGGAAAATTCTGGATGAAACGTCGATAATAACCTTCCAAAACAATAAAACTACGTACCTCAGTTATACTCATAGGTGATGTCCATTCTTGGATTGCCTTGGTCTTAGAAGGATCAACAGAGATTCCATCTTTAAAGAAAATATGACAAAGAAAAGAAATCTCCTGAAGCCAAAATTCACACTTGCTAAACATCCCATATAATTCATGCCTTCTCAGAGTCTTCAAGATAATGCGCATGTGATTTTCAGGATCATTTTAGCTTTTGGAGTATACCAAGATATCATCAATGAATACCACCACAAATTCATCAAGATACTCCTTGAAAACACTATTCATAATATCCATGAATACAGAGGGGGCATTAGTCAATCCAAAAGGCATTACTGTAAACTCATAATGCCAGTACCTGGTTCGAAATGCTGTCTTTGGAATGTCTTCCTTATTCACACACAACTGATGGTATCTAGATCGATGGTCAATCTTTGAAAAGTATTGAGCTCCATGCAGTTGGTCAAATAAATCATCAATGAGAGGTAGGGGATACTTGTTATTTATTGTTATAGCATTGATCTCCCTATAGTCGATACATAACCTCATGGATACATCTTTCTTTTTTACAAAAATAACAGGAGCCCCCCATGGAGAAACACTAGGGTGAATAAATCCTTTATTACTCAATTCCTCTAGTTGTTTCTTTAGTTCGACTAATTCTACAGTGGACATTCTATAAGGGGTCTTCGATATAGACCTTGATATAGGAATTAAATCAATGGAAAACTCAACATCTCGTTCTGGGGGATGTCCAGGTAAATCTTCTGGAAATACATTGAAAAATTCTTTCACAACAGGTACATCCTCTATTTGAACATTCATTCCTCACCCACAATTATTTCATTCTCTTTCGCCCCAATAATTGAATTTAGTTGAACTAATGGGGGTGGATCTAAATAAGAATTAGGTGGTGATGATTCTGCTCTAAAGATAAGGTGTTCCTTATCATCATCATCAAGAATCGTAACCTCTTTCTTCTTACAATAAATCTTCGCATCATAGTCTGAAAGCCAGTCAATACTGAGGATTATATCAAACACAATCATAGGTCTGATGATGAGATCAGCAAATAAAGATCATATATGTGCTCTAATGGGGACTAATTCACAGAACTTTGTTGCAATGATACTTCCCTTAGGAGTTTTAACTGACAACTCAAATGTTAAATCAAATTGGATATATCTAATTTTCATAGAAAACTAGGAAGATACGAAACAATGTGATGATCCAGAATCAAATAATGCATTTTCTAAACTTGAAGAAACCATTAAATTACCTACCACCACGTCTTTCAGAGCTTCTACCTCAGCAGTAGTGATGGTATAAGATTGGCCTTGATCCCTTGGCCTTTTCTGAGGTATGTTCTCATGACGCTTAGGAAATTCATTTGCATAATGCCCCATCTCCCTACAATTGTAGCACTGAACATTGTTATCTTCCTTCTTCCCCTTGCAATCACGAGCTTGTTGGCCTTTTTCACCACACTTGTAACAGACTCATGTTCCCTTCAAGCAAGTACAGGGGTGTTTCGTACCTTATTTACCACAGGATGGATATTCAACCATTCCCTTCTTCCCTTTATTTCCATTCCCAGATTGATCAGTAGGTCTATTCTTCTCTTTCTTTGCTTTAAAGTCATAAGACATAGAGAATTCCTTTTCGGTCTTGATAGCAAATGAGATAATGTCTTCATACAATGAAAAGGATAATGAGTATAATGCTCGACGGAGAAATTGTTTTAACCCATAAAAGAAATGATCAATCTTACTTCTTGGGTTACGTATATAATCTCCAGCATACCTTTCTAACCTTGTCAAGTTAGCCTCATTATTTGCAACATTCTCATCCTCCTTTTGTCTCAGACTCAGAAACTACCTTTCCATATCTGCTCGGTGGTCATAAGGAAAGTATTTTTCTTAAAACATATCTTTGAACACCCTCCATTCCATATTTGATACTTCATCATCTTCCTTCATATTTTGAATCAATGGCCACCATTGATCAGCATCTCCAGTGAGGCGGTAAACTGCCATGATAACTTTTCCCCTTTCACTACTCCACAATGACTGAAATATTTTCTCTAGGGAAATATCCATTGCTCAGCTACTAAGGGATTTTACTTCCATTGAACATTGGTGGTTGTTGCCTCATGAATTGATCTAACATTGATCCTCCACGCTATGGATCAGGGTGCTCCATACGGGTAAGGTTATTATTCATAACCTGAATGAGTTGTCCCAGTATAGTGATTAACTGATCGACACCAGTTGCATCACCAGCTCAAATATTATTATCTTGAGCATGAGGGTAATCCCTACATGGAGTGCGTTCATTGATACGGTTTCCATTTCTTCCACTAGGTGCCATTTATAAACAATGGCATAAACTAGATCAGTTTATGAATCAAATACATAATCTCATACTTATAAAACACTTAACATAAATTGAACTATTTATGGATATAATCCATAATCATAAAAATGATTTCTTTGAGGAATTATATACTCATAAACCCTTCATAAGGATTTTTAATGAAAATGAGAGTTATCCTAAGCATATCCCCTGGGAGTGTCGTGACCAAGAGTGAAGCAAGGCCCATTGTCGTGCACCAGTTCTCGTTCGAGTCTATCTCAAAGCGGTGCTTTCGGGTTATACCCTTAGGTACATCTGTGCTAGATCCACCTCTACCTGCTCGTATCCACACAGGGATGTATTGCTCAGAAAACTCACAAAATCTCTACAATACCATAATTCTAGGAAGTTCTTCTATACTAGTCCTCAAAGTCCATCTTAAATCTATGTACTCTAATCAGAGTTTATCTAAATCTTGCTTCCAAGGATTGTACAAAACTTTCTATGATACCAACTATAACGCCCCGACCCCAGTTACCTAGAGTCGGTGGATTATTACATAACATTGGCATGATCACAAGAAGGATCAAATCTCGAAAGACTGATTGGTTTAGTAACCTTGGAAATACTAGATATATTCATAATTCTTAAATTACAGCATAAAAATTAAAACTACAACAACATCTTTTCTTCATATTCCACACTCATATCCACACAAACTATCCCCGTAGGTCATTCATAAATTACTTCTTCACATTCTAGAAAAAATAAAACATAGAAAAGGGGGGAGCTCAAATGCCCAGTAAGGATAACAATATATCCGAAACATTCATAAATAAGAATAAACATTTAAGGCAATGTATAACTAAAACAAAAGCCTTTTAAACTTGAACATCAACATAGTATAGAAAAAAATAAAATGAAATAATTCCATTTACTTATTCACACAGATATTCTACTAATCGAATAATCACATGCAATACCAATAACCACTTTCATAATGATGGAATGCATAATGCCAGAATATCATAACCACATAGCCAAAGCCTCGTGCCAAGACTCAAAATAAGATTTTGTCAAGAAATTGTGCCAAGACACAAGTTTGTCTCATGAGACCTACCGATGCATCGAGGAGCTATAGCGGGCTCCACCCATCACATATGATGTCCAATGCATTCCCATATGAAAAGGTTTAAACATAACAGAAACATTTGTATTAAAACTAGCATACGAAATGTAAATACTTCATCCATAAACCATGAATGGTATAAAAATAACACATCCATAGTCAAACATATCACAAAACCTTCAATACAATATAGATGTTTTGTATCATAATAAATCAACTTCAAATAAGCGTAAAATCCATCAAAGGATGTTGGCATAGATGAAATCAAAACTCTTTTTAGAGAAATATCTCTTTATATTTTGAAATAATTTAAGAGTAATATATTTATAAAATAACACATTTTATTTGACAATATTCTTATAAACTTGTAATGGAAGCTTCGAAGATTTTATAACGGTGGAAAATAGCCACACCCATCGTATAAGTTAAAAAAACATTCTTACCTTATTTATGTTGAAAAGGTTTAAAAGCACCTTGTTTGGAAAAAGATAGAACGATTCCTTTATAAACCACTTATAAAAAGTCAAAAAATGATTTAAATGACTTTAAATCATATTCTTGTAAATAGTAGAAAATTTTGGAAGTACATTTTTATGAAACATGGATGTGGATGATAAAGAGATCCCAGTAGATTATTACGTATAAAAAATCTCAGATAATGAAGAGATTGCGAAATAAATCCTTACCTTGTAATTTTACTTGGTTGAGGGTAGTTTAACCTCTTTTATAATGGTGAAATAATTGTTATTAAATTATACAAGAATCATATATATTAATACTATATCATATATGATCTTTTAGCATTTCTTTCTTAATAATATCTTAGTATTATCGTTGTTTCGCGTGTTAACTTACTCGTTTTCTTTTATATGTTTTGTTACGCAAGCCATGAATTTCATGGATTGGTTGTATCTTATTCATATCCAGAATTATATCATTTTCTTAAACAATATTTTTAAATCATCAAATGATAATTATACATGAATGGATACGATGTAGAATGAATCTCAACGCGTTCGTGGAGACGGTAGTCCGTATGTACGCACGAGCGACAATATCATTCTTTGGATATTAAAATAATATATAATTGGATCTTATATCATATATACAGAATCATTATCATGTTATATTTATTATTTACATGAGTTACACATCATTATTATACCCATCCAAATAATAATATATTGAATAACAATTACACCACGACGTGGAGACGGTAAGTCGTACGTACGCACGTATGGTGACATGTTATTCAAAGGGTGGATAGAATACTGAATATGGTTGTACCATATTTATAATAACATCACAGTATATATAAGATACTGGAGTTATTATTTTTGAATGGTAATAACAAAGAAAGAAGAAATGGAAGAAGAAATGAATTTGAAAAAGGGTGGTGAAAACATTACCTCTTCTTCAGTTTCTTCCTTCTGATTTGATCAAAAGAGCTCCATAGGTTGTCTTTATAATCAAAATAAGGACTCTAGGTTGTATTGAAGGAAGTTGTGAGAGTATTTGGGCAGCGATTGGCAGAACCAAAATGCTTTTAAGGTGTGAAGTAATGAGAAGGGTGGTGCCCTTTTATAAGAGGGGTGAGGGGAACCTTTGAAAAAACTAGAAATATTATTTTACAATAAATTCATATTCTTTTTATAATGGCTCAAAAGTTGATTATACAAAGATTAAGGTGGGGATATGTCAAAAAAAATTCAACCAATAGAATTTATATAGGTTTGTGTTACTATATTAACATTATCATTTAGTTTTAACTCTTAGTTAATTAGTTTCACATTTACCATGTTACTTTGTATTTTTAAATTATATAGTTAATAAACGTACTATATACATCCAAGAGACCACCAAGTGGTCCATTAATAATACAACTATCATGATATAAGTCTCTTCATAGAACTTTATATTTTTATGAATTTAATATCAATTATTAATATAATATTTGTTCTAACAACTCTTTTATGTCAATTTTGGCACTATTCAATAGTTTATTTTTGTGAAACATAAAACAGAATGATTACATCAAAAAAAGTTAATTAAATCAATAATAATATGTCATAGTATTCCAGAAAATTAGTTTAATTCATTAAAAGTCTTAAATTATATTTACTTGGGTATTTATAATATCAATTATTTTAATTTTTCACTATTATGGTAATTACAGCATCATCATTTTGTCATAAATAAATTAAATTATTTAATGTCTAAAAATTATAAATAAAATATAATTATATATTAACTCTTGATATCTTAGTATTATCGTTGTTTCGCGTGTTAATTCCATTATTATGATGATTCCATTAAATTGGATCTGAGATGGAAATTTAATCGGACTGACATTGAGGTGGAATGTTATATCATAATGAGCTGAGTAAGTATGTCCGATCATAATGACATGTAGAAGAAAATATGATTGTAATGAGAAAAGGATAAAAGTCATATGGTAATGAGATTAGGATGAATTTCAAATTTTAATAAGAAGAGGAATAATTTTTTCATGTAAAGTATTGAGGAAGAAAGTTAGATCATAATGAGCAGAGAAAGGTCAATCTTAATGGAGTTACATCAGACTTGGGATGAGGAAGTTAAATCAGTCTGAATATGAGGAAATAACATGAGACTAATGTTGATGATGTTCTTCCAGATTTAACAAATGATTTGATGATTGAGAAGTATATTTATAGAAAAGACACAAAATATTTTAGATGATCTATGAAGACTTTTAAAATAAAACTTTTATGCTTAAATGTTATTGTTTCATAGATTTCTTGAATAATGATAAGTGGGAAATGATTTTTTATTTCCTGCATTTTTCATTCTATAATTCCTATAAATAGAGGCAATGTTCAGTCATAACATTCTAACTGCAATTAGTGTGGAAAATGTAGAGGACTAAAGTGTTCTCATCTCATAGTCCCTTTCAAGAATAATAAAAATTTAGGATATCAGACATCGGAATTTATTTTACTAGATTTTGGATGATTGGATTGAGCTGATTGAGCAGAGTTTTAGTTTTGTTGTTTGAGAAATGGTTCCTCATATTTATTTAATAGGACTCAATAATATCATATTTAGTTTTGACTGGTGAATGTTTTGTTATCCATTCAATAAAAAAATTTATTTTGTCACACATTTATAATGGGAGTATCATATTCATTTTACTAGAATGAGTCAATAAGAATGGTACCATTGGACTAAAGACCATGAAACATGGTATCATCATACCCATGAGTGGAGAAGATAAAACAAATTATTTATTGTTTTTTGGTTGGAAAACTCTTTCAATATATGTGATTTCATAAAATATTTACTATGAAGAGGTAGAAAGTATCTAATAAGATTTGGCTTGGGTTTTATTCACTTCTTCATTGTAGTAAATTTATGTAGCCCCATGAGAGTGGTAATGATATGGATATGGGTTCTCACATTGAGCCCGAACCTTGTAAATATTTTCCGCATTTATATCATTCCTACATTTTAATTATTTATTTTTTACTAATAGATCATAATGATATCAAAATAAATATGGTGTATGGGTAAAGGGTTTTAATATATTAAAAGTTAAACAAGTGAAACACTCATTCACCCCCCCTCTTTTGTTATTTGATCCTTTGGATATTTATATGAGAAATTACTTGTTAGTTTGGTTACTAATTCATTATCTAAAAAGATGAATGGGTAATCTGTAGAATTTTTATAGTTACAAATATTATTATTCCGATAAATTGAACTGTGAATACTAGCACATAATTTAGTTTTTTTGAGCATCTTAGTAAGATGGATTCACTACTCACAAATTTAATAACATTTAATATCATCATGAGATATATGATTACTAACTTTATGTTGTTCATCTTTCTAGAAGGAATAATCAATGTCCATCCATCCAAGATAAAAAATAATTCTCTTCCAAATTTTATATTTATCACACTTTATTTCAGGAATGTCACAATTTATATTAGAAAAACATTATTATATAACTAAATATTAAATACATGATTATTAGTCTAAATAACATTATTTTATAGTAAATTCTGTTAACATGTGTCAATAAAATATAAAATTGCTCATGGGTGACATTTTAAATTTAATACATTCAAGATATTAAATAATAATTATCATGTAATATTTTCATTTATAAATTTATTGATATATATTTTGATAATTCAACAAACCATATGAAAAAAATATTAATTTTTATTATTAATAATCAATGTAGGAAAATTATGAAATCTTAATTTAATATATCATATAATGAAAATTTAATAAAAATTATCATTGGATAAAATTTATTATATTTTTCATATACTATAATAAAAAATGTCTATCCAAAATCCCTAGATCTTTACTATTTGATAAATAATAAAGAAAAAGAGATAAGTTAGAAAATAAATAAAAGATTTCATAAAAAGAAACATACATTCATCCAAAAAAAATTATGGACAGAGAGAATCCGGATAATTTCAAGAATCATAGTCAGAATAATCAACCTCATCAATATTTTCCTATCTAATTATGAATTTATTGGACAGAGGATCCCTAGGATCCCCTCCATACACCTCTCCTACTCCAAATTGTTTTAAATCCTTAATTCCATAGAATATGACCTCATACACACATTCCTAAGACGAAATGAAAAATCCTTCCACAACCTTCTTTTTGGTGGAACTGAAGGATCAGCATCGCCAATGAACATATTTACCATTTTATTTCAAATAGAATCTTTGAATGAAATTGGATCATCACTGATCGTAGATTAGATATGGGAAGTATCGAGTAAAACCATTTAATTTTACTTATCACTTCCATCATCGGAAATAATACTCAGTTTTCCAAAGATTCCTGAAGAATTGAAAACACGCTAAATCTCATGAAGATAACCATGAATGCTATGAAAACCCGCAATTTAATAATATTTAAAAAAATCACAAAATTGTCAATTAATATTTTAATTCATAAATTCAGTAAATATAATTTTATAATTCATAAAACCATATGAATGAATATTTTTTATTAGTATTAATAATACATGTGGTCAAATTATTAAAATATAATATAATATATTAAATAATGCAAATATAATAAAATTTCTTGTGTAATATAATTTTTCATATTTTTAATATAAATATTAATGTGATTTTATTAATATGTAATTCTGATTTAAAAGGGATTGATATTGCTAAACCCATTCTTTATAAAAATTATAAAATCCACAATTAAATAAATATTTTTCAAAATGAAATGTAATGATTTATAAATATAATTTAATTACTAAAATTATAACAAGTTCGTGTATTAATTATTTTGTTTTTTTTAATATGTAAATTTTATTGAATAATCAATTCTATTAAAATATAAAATATTAATTTTTTTTAAAACATGAATAAATAATCTAAAATTTATAAAAACATATTTAATAATTGGATTTGATAAAATTAATAGGATATAGACAAAAAATGAATGGGTCATTTATACAACCGAAAAACGAATTTTTTTCTAAAGAAGAGAATAAATTGTTTTATTACAAGTTTGAGGAATAACATTCCATAAAACCAAATGTATGAAATTTTATAGAATATTTATATTTTTGAATCTGTTAAATTAATTAATGAAAAAAACATATCACTTTCCTCTATCCACTAAAAAACTCATGAATTTGGGGAATCAATACCTCGATGATTTTCTCTATTGGAAAAATGTATTTTGAGATGGTCTATTTCCAACATGAACATCTCATGTCACAAGTTGTCCCTTAAAAATTATTGTCTGTAATGGGATGTGAATCTCATCACAAATATTCCTTAAAAAAAATTTTTGATTGGATTCTCTTCTATTGAAAGTACATTTTTTCATATTACATGGCGAACCACCGTAAAGATAATTTCGATGAAAATTGATTCACATCACAAACGCCTTTCTTCGTTATAGCTATTTTCGATGGATATTAACTCTTGTAATAAATAAACTATCGATAAAAGACTGTATGTGATGGGACACATTTTAAATTCATTTTTAAAATGGATGCAGTTATTAATTGTGGGTACTAATTACTACGTGACCCATCACAAATTGTTCTATCACATGTTATCTAACATATATATACCACCACTATTTGATTGTATTTCATTCTATTCTCTTTTATGTCCCCTCTCCCCCTTTGAATTAATATTCTCCTACAAAAAAAATTTTAATGTTTTAAATTAAACAGGGAAGGTAATTTTTGACTTTTCAACCACTAATGTTTTAGCATTTATTTACTATTTTTAATACATAATTAATTTATTTTATTTTATATTAGTAATAAATATAATTAGTCAATAGTGAATATATTAAGTTAGAATTACATATTTTTATTCTATAGTGATTATTATTAATTGATAGAACTTTTTTGATTTAAAGGTTTTCATTTTATTTAATATTTATTATTATTGATTAGATGTATTTAGTTTTAATTAGTATTAATTAGTTTTGATTATTATTATAAAATTTTAAAAATACGTAATAAATTATAATAATTCATATCCTTGATGGATCTAATTCATGACATAATGAATTTCGATTCCATGATTCTTCATTGAGTGTTCTATACCTCGTCTCTTTGTTGGTGGATCCCATGTGGGAGTCATTGATCTTTGTTGATGTAGGTGGTCCAGTAAGGAAATCAATATCAATTTAATCATTTTATTTTCATTTAATTTGAATATGTTTCATTACATGATGTCTAACCTATAACAATGGTTCTATTACAATTGTTTGAAATTTTTTTTTGGATCCCTATACCAACGATTTGGGAAAACTGTTTGTATAGGTAAGTTTTATAGAACCTATACCAACAGTTTGATCAAATAGTTTTTATAGGGATTGTTTATGAACACCTTATAATTATTAATTGACCAAATTGATTGTATAAGCAATCATTCATCACAATTATAACAAGGTTTTTCCCAAATTTTAGTTATAGGAATCGATTCTAGATATGTATATTAATGATTTGGTCAAACCGTTGTTGCATGTGATGATTTTTGACACCTATAAAAATGGTTTTGGTAAAATGATATTATATGTGGTGTCAATATTTATTAATAATAATAATGATAATAATAATAATAATAATAAATATTTTAATTATAATAATTTTTTTCATACATACATATATATACATGTATATCAGAATATAAAAAATGTTGTTGAATAGTGCTAAATTGTTTGGAATATAATCTAGTGGTTGTGGGATTAATACCCTTATCTATAATTTTCGACAATATAAAACATATACCAATGGATTGGTCAAACTATTTGTATAGGTTTATAAAGATATCAAATCACCCAACAGTCCCTGAAATCATCGGTATAGGATATACCAACAGTTTTAGGGGCTATACAAATAGTTAAAAATCGTTGATATAACCATTTGGCAGTACTTTTTTCCAATTAATTTCTAAATCATGAATGGAATGACCTAATGAATGATTTGAAATAGTGTGGTGTATGTGTGTGTAATTAATTCCATTGAAAATGTATTTTCACAAAAAGTATATATGTCTAAAATAAATGATCTTGATTTGAAATAAATGAAATGAATAATGAATATAATGAGATTAAAATCATGTTATGATTTGAAATGAAGAAGAATGAGTTTCAATAAAACAATTTGATGTGGGTTTTGAAAATGGAATGGCATGTTTTGAAAATTGAACATGGGTCCAAATTAAAATGATTGATTGAAATGATATTTGACTCATTTAAATGGATGATAGATGATATTATTATTGATATCAATGAATCACATGTGTAAATTGTCAGTTAGGTGGGTAATCCATGAAAAAAAACATGGAATGCATTATATCTTCCTAGAAATGTAATGATGATGAAAATGATACAAAACTAATGTTGTTAGGGAGTTCATTCATTAGGGGTGTTCTCATATCCCCCCTACACAAAATATCTATGGATTCATACACACTTGTATCCATATTTCTACCAGATGTGTTAGGATACTTGATCCTTGATCTCGTTAACCATTTTCATTATAACCAAACAGATATAAATAAAAATGATCAGTACATGCCATGTGATTATGAAATTTTACGAACCCTATTTTGATATAAAATTTTATTCATTCCACTTTTGAAAAGAGACCATTATTATGCATTTTTTTTAGTATATATGTATGAATATTTTTTCTGGTGCGTGAAATTCAATGAAAAACATGTTTTATTGTGTGGATGCTAGTCTGCATCCCATGGGTATCGAGAACTTCCATCAAGCTGGTTTAGAATGGATTCCGGTACAGTTTAGGTTTCTTTCCTAGAATGGTTTGCATCATGTATTTATATGTCCATAATAATAATTTAATGCTCAATTCAAAAAAAAGAAGAAAAATGCTCCTAATGAAAATTTAGAAATTGATAAAAAAAATAAAAAAATTGTTTTCAAGACAAAAAACCTATTAATATTGTTATAAATAATAAATAATTATTAAATACATAATGTTATATTTTTATACTAGGATGATTTGGGATCTGAGCCTACATAGTATTAAAAATAACTAAGAAATGTAAGGCAATGACAACGAAACAATAATGTGAACACGCACCACCAAACATAAGATTGAAGGCCAACACAGTAACACCCCGAGATTTTATGAAAAATATTATTTTTAATTTCATTAATGTCTGCTGTTGTATGATTCTCCAAAAGGAGCTTGCACAAAATGCATCCTTGACTTGCCTTGCATTACACGCAATAGCGACCTTCCTTGATAGCGTGTGTAGTACGCAATACCAAGTTTCACGAAACAATGATATGCTATTAAAATATTATTAAAACTAGCCGTTATGAATAGTAATAACCACTTTTTGAAATTTTGTAAATTTTATTTTTCAAAATGGACTTCATTTTTAGATTTGGAATATCGAAATTAGCTTAGGGTGAAATTTTGGTACTTTTCGGATAACTTTCATTTTCTGATGAATAATGAAAATTACTAAATTTTAATTAAAAAACAACCTTTTTAATCAAAATAAATAATAGTGATAAATTATTAATTTTAGTGGTTTTAATATATATTTAGAATATATTTTTACAATTTAATACAATTTTGGTCATTAGATGTAATTTCACAATTAAACCAGACATAAACAAGTGTCAATCTTTTGATAGTTATTATCTCTTAAGAACACTCTATTTGTTTTGATGACGGGAATTAATTTTTAAATTAATTAAAGCAACTGATATGTTTTGATTTTGGTAAAATATACATCATTTTTGAGTTCATAATTTCAAATATAGCTTAAACGTAATTTTTGGTATTTTCTAGAAACGTTCATTTTTTGATTAATAGTGAAACCACTAAGTGGTAGTTAAAAAAATGAATTTTTCATAAAACATAATTTTACCGCTTCTGTGAGTGGAATTTCAAAAATACGAGAGAGACGGCTGATGTCAGTAAGTAAAATGTGGTTCAATGAGATGAAAATAATTTTTGGTGAATAGTAACTTTATACTTTATTTTACCAAGGTTAAAAGTAAATAGGGTAATTAAGGGTAAAAATGATATTATTATTACCCTAACCCATGTCCTAATTCTATTGGATAAGATTAATTCGACCCAAAACAACCTTAGGAATGAAATCATAGTTTAATAAGTAGATAATTTTTAATATAGGGTTATACATAAGATAAATTCTACTATAAATATTAATTAGAAATCTAAAAAGATTTCATAAATAATGGTATTTTATTTTTAATTTTTAGACATTAAATAATTTAATTTATTTATGACACAATGATGATTCGGTAATTATCTTATTAATGAAATATTGATATAATTAATGTTATAAATACCCAAATAAATGTAATTTGAGACTTTTGATGAATTCCAATAATTTTATAGGTTAACAGGAGATGTTAGTATTAATTTAAGTATCTTTTTTCTAACTATTCATTCTTTTATGATTTTTACAAAAATCAATTAGTAAATAGTGTCAAAATTGACATAAAATAGTTTTTAAAACAAATATTATATTAGTAATTGTTCTTTTATTCCTAAAAATCTATGGTTTGGCCAAATGTCTTAGATAAGGTTATATATATTAATAATAAACAACTTGGGGTTCGTTTGGCTTGTTATAGTAAGTTTATTAACCTTATAGTGTAAGAACACAAAAAGTCACTGTAAAAGTAAAATTATCTAACTTAAAGTTAAAACTAAATGATAAGGTTAATATAGTAATCTAAACATGTCAAAATTATATTGGATGAGAGGATTTCGACCCATACCCACATTATTTTCGAAATAAATCAATTTGGATCTATTTAAAACTGAATATGGCTTTATAATAAAATAATATTTTTCGTTTTTCCAAAGGTGCCCCTCTCCTCCCTTATAAAAGGGCAGATCCTCCCTCTCTTCCTCACACAACATTGAGCCTTCATGCTCGTCCAACCCCTGCCAAATTCTCTTCTCCACTTCCCTAGAAACATTATATAGGTCCTGGTCTTCTTCAAAGACCAATTTTAGTGCCCTAAGAGGAGGACTCAAAGATGCGCTTCAAAGAAGAGGTAATGTCCGTTACCGATTCTTTCAACTTTATTTCTTCTTCAACTTCTTCTTCATAGGTTGTTTCATTATGAAGTAATAACATCAGTATCACTAATATACTGATATGTTATTATAAGTATTAAAATCCCTATTTCACCATCTATCCATCCTACGGAAAAAGAAATTATCGCGCGTGCGTACGTACAGAATACCGTCTCCACGCCATGGTGTAATCTATTTTCCACCACCACCTTACATGTATGGGTATAATTGTGAAAGTAATGAATATATATGATTATCTTAAAGTGATATTGATTATGTAATATTATACATAGACTTTAATACAATTCCACGATCATGGGAATGATATCATCCCTCGTGCGTACGTACGGAATACCGTCTTCACGACGCGATGAGATTCACCCTCCGTGATATCCTTTCAAGAATGATTTTAAAGTATATATAATAATAAATCAGGAAATATATGAAATAATAATGCTACTGGATTTATTCATATTATATTTATCTCATCTACTTAATTCCATTCAATTCAATAAGGAAATGAAAACAACGTTCATGCGTACGTACGGCCTACCGTCTCCATTAACAGTGTATTTCATTCCATTTATCGATCTATTATATATATATATGTATATTATGAATATATATTATATATAAATCATGGTTTATATTCTGTAATTAATTAATCATGATCTAAGTAATCATATGAATAATTACAAGTCAAAACGCGGACGACAAATGAAACTATTTTACCCAAAACACTCTTTAACATGAAATTTACAATAGAACGGGTAATATAATGTCATAAGTGAACCATATATGATATCATAACAATGAATATGATTTTTTAATAAGTCAACAACATTATTTAAATCATTATACAAGAGGTTCGGACACTTACGAATCAAATCGGACCTAAGGTAAGGGATAATTTTTCAAATCTCATTTTATCCGAGATTGCTTATACGTAAGTATTTACTGGGGTTATGTTTATTATCCATGTCCATGTTTTCGAAAATTGTTTTCATAAAATGTCTAGTATTATTACATGTATGTTTAAATATATTTTTACCCTTTTATGACTTTCACCACATGGTTTGGAAGAAATCTTTCTTTTGTTTACCATATGAGGTACTTTTTGACTTTTTCGAGAAAAGTACGAGAAAATTGTTATTTTTAAATTATACATTGTGAATGGATTTTTATGGTTTCATAATGCCTCATTTTGATAAATCTTCCTCTACAAGGTTTCATGATTATTTTCACCAAAACCCTTTTCTATTAAAAGTACATTCCATTTTTTGAAAAGAAAATGATTTTGATGAAGAAAGGATATTTTCTTCAAGAAATCATTTCATGTGTTTTATCAAAAACATTTTCCATCTAAGATTAAATTATTTCAAATGTGTTTTTTTCAAGTATAATGTCTCTATTATTTACATGCTTTCAATTTTCTTATGATGAAATATGCATTTATTTTATATGGATTATGTGATGATGACATGATGTTTATGAAACCCATTTTATTCATTGGGTTATGATGAATGTTTTAAGTTTATGTTTTGGCACAAGTAAAAATGATTTCATTATGAGATGGGTGGGACCTATATCTCCCTCCAATGTGTTGGGTAAAGATTTATATCTAATGAGATAGACATGGCTGGAATGGTAAGTTAATTTGGTTCAGTATTACAGGACTATAACGAGGAGTGAACTCAATTCAGAAAGAGACTTTGTCCACTAAGATGGTCTTGGAAACAATGCATTGGCTACTATGGAAATCATTAAATGTGCTTAATGGATTCCACAATTACATATTTTATTCCCATGCTATTTTATCATGATTGATGGTCCCTTATGATATATTTCTTAAGCACTTCCAAATTCATGTCTTTGCTCAAGATTTTGATGATTTGATTTTATGTTCATGTTTTTCAATTCAAATGTTTTTGGATTGTTTTATGTTCTCTATGATTACCCTTACTAGGCATTTGATCTCACCCTTTTGATGTTTTCTTTTCCCCAGGATATAAATAACGGTTTTAGGTAAGAAAAAAAATGGATGATCTTTATTGGGGGATGTTGAAGATCTTTCACCATGATTTGAATATTTTATTCCGAGTTTCCAAAGACACTAAACTATTACGGTCCTTGTGTGTCTGTTTTTCTTATGTATTAAGTATTTCGCTAAAGTAATGTAATGTCCATGTACGTCAAGCTTTGGGTCTATACAGTTGATATCAGAGCAAAGGTTTAGTCAACCTTTGGAAAATAGGATGAGAGAACTTTACTGAGATCCCTAGAGATATTTCTAAGGTAAGTCTAGGGATTTACCTAAAGTTAAGTACATGAATAGGTTTTAGTACTAGAATTATGGTAACCCAAGATGTTAGATATTGAAGATACACCCCCATTATTATATTGTTTTCTCTAGCGTGATTTTTTCCTCTCACACTATTCTTTTTGGGTTTTAGACGATGGATGGAACCCGAAGGAACCGTGTTGATCAATGTAATGGACAATGAAATGATTGTCCTCCTGAACAAACATTTGTTATGGGAGATAGAGTGAAAAATATTATTTCTATACATACACAAGATATGAATAATTCTAGGCATTAAAATGAACAGAGAAGAGAAAAATATTCTATTGAGTCCTTCATGAGGCAACATCCACCTTCTTTCAGTGGGTATTCTGATCCACTTGTTGCTGAATAATGGATCAATACAACTGAAAATATATTTTCAGTTCGTCAATGTTCTGAACATGATAATGTCATCTTAATAGTGTATCGTTTGGAAGGTGATTCTGATCAATGGTGGAATCTTATCAAGAATACGATGCCAAAAGATGAAATTGAGTCCATGGAATGGGACTAGCTCAAGAACTTATTTTTCAATAAGTACTTCCCTCATATTCTTCGAACAATGATAGAGAAGGAGTTTCTTGAACTAAAGAAAAAGGATGATGAATTTGTTGGTATATACGAAGAGGATTTTACAATGCATGCAAGGTATCCATCGGGATTTATCATCCAACCGGAAATTAATGTTGATCGATTATTCAGTGGCTTAAAACCAAATCTTCCAAGGGCATTAGCTATAAGAGACATCAGCAGCTAAGAAGAAATTGTGTGTTGTGCTATCAAGGTAGAAATGGAAGTTGGTGTTACTTATCCATCTCATAGTTTTGTCAAGAAACGAAAGATGGAGTTCAAGGATTAATCTCAGAATAATGGTGAAAAGAAGATGAATGATTCATTATGCTCAATGTGTGGAAAGAAGCATGGTGGAGATTGTCATAAAGGGACTAGAAAATGTTTTATGTGTGGAAAATAAGGTCATCGAGTAGCTGAGTGTCGAAGTAATGGAAAAAAGGTTTCTAATGATGTGAATAAAGAAAAGACTGCAGAGAACACACCACCAACACTTCATTGCATCAAGTGCATGGAAATGAGGCATTATGCTAATAAATGCCCTAATCCAAGGGTTAGTGATGATCGACATGAGAAACAAATTAATGAAAAGGACAAAGGGAAGTCACACGCGATCACTATTGGCGATGTTGAATATGACAACGATGTGGTTGAATGATTAATGTTTTATGTAATGGGATTCCAAAATAATGTGGTATATAGTATCGTGGAATATTGGAATATTTATGTATTGGTCTATTGTGGTTTTCAATGGTACCGGTAACCATGGAAAGTGATTGAGAAATTTTTGGAAAAAAAAGATGATATGCGCATAATAAAGGGAAAATGAGAAAATGGAATGTTTGATAGTACTCATGATCTCATGATTGATATAAGGACGAAGTGATATCATGGTTTGAGTATATAGAATTTTTATGATATTGGTATGTGGAAAGAGTAAACTTTTAACAGCATTCATGTTTTCAATAAGGTTCAATGGGTATTCATTTTTTTCAGGAGAATACATGATTAAGGCCTTTGAATGATTGGAATGTGACCAACAAGACATATCTCATGATATATGGGGATCGACAATGGTATTAACATGCTAGTTGTATGATCTATTTGGTAATTGTTTTCACTATAATATGAGATTAGACAATATTATTTTGGATAATCCTAAAGATTGGAATGGATAATGTTGGACATAAGTTAGTATTGTTTAAGGATAGAAGTGTTTCCGTTATTATTTATGAGATGTTATAGTAAGGTAGTTTTAGAAAAAGGACAACCTGCAGGATGGGCGATAGCCCATCACGTCGGACAAGGCTGTGGGAATCGAACCCACAACCGAAGTGTGACTGGCCTTTATCACCTACCACTGGCCTACAAGAAGTCCCTATTTAGTATAAACTAGTTTTATTATATTAAACAGTATGATATAACAAGTATAAGTCCATTTTAAATACCATATATGATTAATCTCACTATAGATGGACTTATGTATATTTTGATAACTTTTCTAACCTTTTGTTTGAGAGAGATGGAATGACCCATCATTCTATCACATGATTTGCTAACACATCATGAATGTCAAATTCAACTTTATTTCTTTAAGAGATGAAGTGGAAATTTTCCAATGAACAACCAACGGTGAGACTATACAAAATTACGAAAGTATTTCTTCTAATTCCAATTTCATCAACATTAGGGAAATGATCTTGAAAACCAAAAATGTTGTCCTAGTGCTCTTATATCTGATGAATCAGATGGTACCTTAGATCGTCACAAATTTATGGCTTTGTGATTGCTGGCATTTACATATCCATGTTCTCTACAACTCTCCATCATAACATGATGGATAGATTTCTCTTCCATATCCATATTTTCACCTATGTGGAAACCCAGTGATAAGTTTCTTTGGGTAACCGTTATGTTTCATACATTTTTAAAAAAAATTGTTTTTGATATTCCTTTTTACGATGTGGGTTTCTATTAAACAAAATTTTGAATAGTAAACCATTTATAACCCCGACGAATTTCAAGGGAGAAATTCATTTTAAGGGTGGTAGAATGGAACACCCTGAGATTTTATGAAAAATATTATTTTCAATTTCATTAATGTATTGTGTTGTATGCTACACCAAAAGGATCTTGCATAACAAACATACTTGACTTGCCTTGCATTACATGCAATCACGACCTTCCTCGATAGCATGTGAAATTTTTGTACTTTTCAGATAACTTTCATTTTCTGATTAATAGTGAAAATTACTAAATTTTAATTAAAAAACCATTTTAATCAAAATAATTAATAGTGATAAATTATTAATTTGAGTGGTTTTAAAGTATATTTAGAATATATTTTTACAATTTAATACAATTTTGGTCATTTAATGTAATTTCACATTTAAACCAGACATAAATAATTGCCAATCTTTTGATAGTTATTATCTCTCAAGAACACGTTATTTGTTTTGACGATGGGAATTAATTTTTAAATTAATTAATGAAACTGATATGTTTTGAATTTTTTAAAATATACATCAATTTTGAGTTCATAATATCAAATATAGATTAGGCATAATTTTTGGTACTTTTCTAAAAACTTTCATTTTTTGATGAATAGTGAAACCACTAAGTGGTTGTTAAAAAAATGATTTTTTCATAAAATTTAATTTTACCACTTCTGTGAGTGGAATTTCAAAAATCCGAGAGACATGGTTGATGTCAGTATGTAAAATTTCGTTCAATGAGATGAAAATAATATTTGGTGAATAGTAACTTTTTTACTTTTTTTACAATGGTTAAAAGTAAATAGGGTAATTAAGGGTAAAAATGATATTATTATTACCCTAACAAATGTCCTAATTCTATTGTATAAGTGTAATTCGACCAAAAACAACCTTAGGAATATAATATGACCATTTAGGCCCACTTGAATTAGATTAGGACATTTATTATTAATTTATTTGAAGAAGGGTTAGAATAGTTAAAATCATAGTTTAATAAATAGATAATTTTTAATATTGGGTTATACATAAGATAAATTCGACTATTAATATTAATTAGAAATATAAAACTATTTCTTACATAATGGTATTTTATTTGTAATTTTTTTACATTATATAATTTAATTTATTTATGACAGAACGATGATGCAGTAATTATCTTATTAATGAAATATTGACATAATTGATGTTATAAATACCCAAATAAATGTAATTTGAGACTTTATATGAATTAAACTATTTTTATAGGTTAATATTACATTTTAGTATTGATTTAAGTAACTTTTTTCGAACTAATCATTCTGTTATGATTTTCACAAAAATCAATTACTAAATAGTGTGAAAATTGACATAAAATAGTTTTTAAAACAAATATTATATTATTAATTTTATTTTTATTCCTAAAAATCTAAGAGTCAGGAAAATGACTTAGATAAGGTTATATATATTAATAATAAACCACTTGTGGTTTTTTGGCTTGTTATAGTATGTTTAGTAACCTTATAGTGTAAGAGCACAAAAAGACACGGTAAAAGTAAAATAATCTAACTTAAATTTAAAAATAAATGATAAGGTTAAAATAGTAAACTCAACATGTCCAAATTCTATTGGATGAGATTATTTAGACCCATCCCCACCTTAGTTTGGAAATAAATAAATTTGGAGCTATTTAAAATAGAATATGGCTTTATAATAATATAATATTTTTAGTTTTTCCAAAGGTATGCCTCTCCTCCCTTATAAAAGGGCATCTCCTCCTTCTCTTCCTCACAACACTTTGTGCCCTCAAGCACGGCCAAACCCTACCAAATTCGTTTCTCCACTTCCCTAGAAACATCCTAGAGGTCCTGGTCTTCTTCAAAGACCAATTTTAGTGCCTTAAGAGGAGGACTCAAAGAGGCGCTTCAATGAAGAGGTAATGTCTGTTACCGATTCATTCAACTTTATTTCTTCTTCCACTTCTTATTCTTAGTATGTTTCATTATGATGTAATAAAATCAGTATGAATAATATAATGATATTTTATTATAAGTATGAAACCACCCTATTTCACCATCTATCCATCCTATAGAAAATGAAATCATCACACGTGCGTACGTATGAAATACTGTCTCCACGTCGTGGTGTAACCTATTTTCCACCACCACCTTACATGTATGGGTATAATGGTGAAAGTAAGGAATATATATGATTATTGTATAGTGATATTGATTCTGTAATATTATACATACACTTTAATACAATTCAACGATCATGGGAATGATATCATCGCTCGTGCGTACGTACGGAATACCGTCTCTATGACGCGATGAGATTCACTCTCCGTGATAACCTTTCAAGAATGATTATAAAGTATATATAATAAGTAATAATTAAATATATGACATAATAATGCTATATTATTTATGTATATATATTTTTATTTCATTTAAATAATTCAATTCAATTCAATAAGGAAACGAAAACAGCGTTCATTCGTACGTACGACATACCGTCTCCCTGAAAGGTGTATTTCATTCCATTTATCGGATCTAATATATATATATGTATATTCTAAATATATATTATATATAAATCATGTTTTATATTCTGGAATTAAGTAATCATGATCTATGTAATCATATGAATAATTACAAGTCAAAATACAGACGACAAATGAAACGATTTTATCCACAACGCTCTTTAACATGGAATTTACAAAAGAACGGGTAATATAAAGTCATAAGTGAACAATATATGATATCATAATAATGAATATGATTCTGTAATAAGTCAATAACATTATTTGAATCATTATACAGGAGGTTTGGACACTTACGAAGTAAATCGGACCTAAGGTAAGGGATATGTTTTCAAATCTCATTTTATCCGAGATTTCTTATACGTAAGTATTTACTGGGGTTATGTTTATCATCCATGTCCATGTTTTATAAAATTGTTTTCATAAAATTTTTAGTATTATTACATGTATGGTTAAATATATTTTTACCCTTTTATGACTTTTACCACATGGTTTGGATGAAATCATTCTTTTTGTACCATACGAGGTACTTTTTGACTTTTCCGTCAAAAGTACGAGAAAACTATTATTTTTAACCTATACGGCGTGAATGGATTTTTACGGTTTCATAACACCTCATTTTCATTAATCTTTCTCTACAAGTTTTCATGATTATTTTCAACAAAACCCTTTTCTTTTAAAAGTACATGCCATTTTTTGAAAAGAAAATGATTTTGAAGAAGAAATGATATTTTCCTCAAGAATTCATTTCAAGTGTTTTATCGCAACCATTTTCCATATAAGATGAAATTATTTTAAATGTGTATGTTTCAAGTATAATGTCTCTATTATTTACTTTATTTCAATTTTCATATGATGTAATAGCCATTTAAATAATATGGATTTTGTGATGATGATATGATGTTTATGAAACCCATTTTATTCTTTGGGTTATGATGAATATTTTAAGTTTATGTTGTGGAAAAAGTAAGAATGATTTCATTATGAGATGGGTGGGACCTATATCTCCCACTACTGCATTGGGTAATGATTTATATCTCATGAGATAGACATGGATGGAACGTTAAGTTAATCCGGTTCAGTATTACAGGACTGGAACGAGGAGTGAACTCGATTCAGAAAGGGACTTTGTCCACTAAGATGGTCTTGGCAGCAATTCCTTGGCTACTATGGAAATCATTACATGTGCTTAATGGATGCCCCAATTACATGTTTTATTCCCATGCTATTTTATCATGATTGATGTTCCCTTATGCTATATGCATTACATATTTCCAAGATTCATGTCTTTTCTCAAGATTTTGATATTTAGATTTTATGTTCATGTTTTTCCATTCAAATTTTTTTGTAATGTTTTATGTTCACTATGTTTACCCTTACTAGGAATTTGATCTCACCCCTTTGATGTTTTTTCCCCAGGATATAAATAATGGTTTTAGGTAAGAAAAAGGGAAGATCTTTATTGGGAGATGTTGATGATCATTCACCATGATTAGAAGATTTTATTCCATGTTTCCAAAGACACTATACCATTACAGTCTTTGTGTGTCGGTTTTTATTATATATTAAGTATTACACAAAAGTAATGTAATGTCCATGTATATCAAGCTTCGGGTCTCTACAGTGGGTATCAGAGGGAAGTTTTAGTCATCCTTTGGAAACTAGGATGCAAGAACTTTAATGAGATCCCAAGATATATTTCTAAGGAATGTCTAGGTATGTCCCTAAGGTTAAGTATAAATATAGGTTATAGTACTAGAATTACGGTAACCTAAGATGTTAGATATTTAATATACTCCCCTTTATTATATTGTTTTCCCAAGCGTGATTTTTTCCTCTCACACTATTCTTTTTGGGTATTAGATGATGGCAGGAACCCAAAGGAACCGTGTTGATCAATGTAATGGACAATTCAATGATTGTCCTGCTGAACAAACAAATGTTATGGGAGATGGAGTGCAAAATCTAATTTCTATACTTACAGAAGGTATGAATCATTATGGACTTCCAGATGAGCAGAGAAGGGAACAATATTCTATTGAGTCCTTCATGAGGGAACACCCACTTTCATTCAGTGTGTCTTTTGATCCACTTGTTTCTGAACAATGGATCAGTACTACTGAAAAGATATTTTCAGTTCTTCAATGTTCTGAACATGATAAAGTCATCTTAGAAGTGTATTGTTTGGAAGGTGATGCAGATCAATGGTGGAATCTTATCAAGAATATGAGGCTATGAGTTGAAATTGAGTCCATGGAATGGGACGAGTTCTAGAACATATTTTTCAATATGTACTTACCTCGTATTCTTCAAACAATGATGGTGAAGGATTTTATTGAACTAAATCAAAAGGATGAGGAATCATTTGGTATATTCGAAGCGAATTCTACAAGGCTTTCAAGGCATGCATCTGGATTTATCATCCAACCCGAAAGTAAAGTTGATCGATTCTTCAGTGGCTTAAAACCAAATCTTCGAAGGGAATTAGCTATAAGAGACTTCAGTAGATATGAAGAAATTGTGTGTTGTGCTATCAATGTTGAAATGGAAGTTGGTGTAACTTATCAATCTCATAGTTTTGGCAAGAAACCAAAGATGGAGTTCAAGGAGAAATCTCAGAATAATGGTTAAAATAAGATGAATGTTTCCTTATGCTCAAAGTGTGGAATGAAGCATGGTGGATATTGTCTTAAAGGGACTATAAATTTTTTTTATGTGTGGAAAAGAAGGTCATTGAGCAGCTGAGTGTTGAAGTAATGAAAAAAGGGTTTCTAATGATGTGAATAAAGAAAACATTATAGAGAACTCACCACAAACACTTCAATGTTTTAAGTGCAAGGAAATAGGGTATTATGCTAATAAATTCCCTAATCCAAGGGTTAGTGATGATCGACATGAGCAACCACTTAAGGAAAAGGAAAAAGGGAAGTCACATGCGATCAGTATTGGAGATATTGAATATGACAATGATGTGGTGGAATGAGTAAGTGTTTATGTAATGGGATTCCAAAATAATGTTGTATATAGTATCATGGAATATTGGAATATATATGTATTAGTCTATTGTGGTTTTCAATGGTACCAGTTACCATGGAATGTGATCGAGATATTTTTGGAAAAATGTTGATATGCGCACAATAAAGGGAAAATGAGAGAATGAAATTTTTAACAGTATTCATGAGCTCATGATTGATATAAGTACTAAGTGATATAATGGGTTGAGTATATAGAATTTTGAGGATTTTGGTATGTGGAAAGAGTTAACTTTTTACAAAATTCATGTTTTCAATGTCACGACCCGTCCTCGAGACCCGTGCCCTGACTACCAGAAGCCCGCCTTCCATAGGCCAGGGGCTGGCAACTAGCACCAAGGCGTAAATTCCAGAAAAAGGGAAGGCATTGCCTTTGAAAAGTAAACAAGCACCACAGAGTAAGCAATAAGAAAAGTAAACACTAAGTAAAAACTGTAACAAGCTGTGCTGAAAGTAATAGGGGCCGGAAAATACAAGCCCAACAGTAAAGTACAACTAACAAGGGGAAAACAACAACTGAAAGGAAAAGTCACAGCGTCAAGCCGACCTATGAAGGTCCCACCTGAAGGGTGGGTACAGATAGCCTCCACAGCTGCTCGGTCCAGCCGTCCGCTACGGGTACATCCCGCCCAGTGGTCCACCTCCAGGTACCGTCCTGCTCCGCACGCCTCCACCACGACCAGCGATGTCCGTCGTCTGCAACCAACACAACGAAGTGAAGGCATAGACCATGTAGGGGGTGAGTATAAGCTACTCAGTAGGGACCCCGAGACCCCTGAAGGTCTCCTGGAATCCACATAGGATAATCCACAAAAGAAAGATACAATCACGAAGTAATATCCGACACTGCTTAGGTTTATGCCCATATATATACCTAAGTCATCAATTCCTGTTCAGCTCCAACGTCTGAGCCCAAGCACAACCCAGACCACACAGGAAAGCAAAATGTATATCCGCACAGGATAGCACAACACAATCCACAAAGGAGTGTAAACAGTAATCCACATAGGATAGCTCAACACAATCCACAAAGGAGAGTAAACAGTAAATCCACACAGGGTAGCTCAACAGAACCCACAAAGGAGAATAAACAGTAATCCACAAAGGATATCTCAACACAATCCACAAAGGAGAGTAAACAGTAAATCCACACAAGATAGCTCAACACAACCCACAAAGGAGAGTAAACAATAAATCCACATCGGATAGCTCAACACAATCCACAAAGGAGAGTAAACAGTAAATCCACATGGGATAGCACAACACAATCCACAAAGGAGAGTAACACAGGATTCAGCTCACACAGGTATACTTCTTCGAATGAAGATAGAGATGATCAGATGTATCTACTGATTCACTTAAGCCGTCAGACCCAAAAAGGATCGGTAGATACTAACCCCCGCAATGACCTACACAGGATCGTTCAAAAAGTTGAACCCAAAGCTATTGGGAAACTCCTTTTCCATCAAGTGCAGTGGTTATGCCGCTACAACCAAGCTCTCCTCCGTCGTGGGTCTGCCGCTACAACCAAGCGCTCCCTTGTACCGCTACAACCAAGCGCACCTCTGTCGTGGGTCTGCCGCTACAACCAAGCGCTCCCCTGTGCAGGTACAACCAAGCGCACCTCTGTCGTGGGTCTAACGCTACTACCAAGAGCTCCCATGTGCCGCTACAACCAAGTGCACCTCTGTCGTGGGTTTTCCGCTACAACCAAGTACTCCCCTATGCCGCTACAACCAAGCGCACCTCTGTCGTGGGTCTGCCGCTACATCAAGCGCTCCCCAGTGCTGCTACAACCAAGCACACCTCTGTCGTGGGTATGCCGCTACAACCAAGCACTCCCATGTGATGATACAACCAAGCGCACCTCTGTCGGGATATTCGTAACACACCGAGTCGTTCGATTAGCAGTCGTCAAGTCTCAACCGGCTCTAGGGTTTCTGCAGACAGCATGCTCGTTTCGGGAGGGTCCACTCCACGAGCTAAGAGGTCGATGCATCAACTGACATGTATTCCGCAGTTGATGTATCCCAAGATGTACCGTAGTGGTCACTGCAGAAAACACAGAGGATTCCTATATGGTTTTCATCATCGTCACAGTTGAATCCACTGAGGATCTCTGTACAGTCATCGTCGTCACAGCAGCAGTCGCAGCCAGCTCTAGGGTTCTCGCACACAGCAATCTCGTTCGGAAGGGTCCGCTCCCCGAGCCGAGAGGCTGATACATCAACTGACACAATGTCCGAACTTGATGTATCCAAAAGTTCCGTATCGTCAACATGAACTCAACGTCGCAGTCAGCGCGTCAATCAGACGCCCAGTCTAAGAGCTATTGCCCTTTTCGTCCCAGGGGCCCGGTTGGTTTTTAAGGCAATACCAACCCGACTGTACTCCACCTTCATCCGATCCTCGGGCGGAGTGAGCCAAATTATCCGTCTCACTTAGAGGAATCCACCAAATCCGACGGCACGTCAATCGGACATTCGTAGATCAAGATATGATCGTTTCCGCTCTGAGATCCCGGTTGGTTTCGTGTACGAACCAACCTGGCCGAACCCAAAGTATTCCAAAACATTGCGTGCGATATACCAAAACGTCTTTCTCGATCCAAGGATCGCGTTTCCGCTGACAGCACGTCGTTCGGAGGCCCGTAGTTCATGTTACAGGAAAATGACTGAAAACAGTCTGAAGACGGGGGGTCCGGGCCCGGGCCAACCCGGGCCGACCCCCCCCCCCCGGGTCGGCCGGACTGGGTCGACCCGAACCGGCGCGACCCGACCCGGTCCGACCCGGTCGGCCCTAGCCCGGCCGGTCAGACCGGCCTGGCTTGGCTCGTTCACGCGGCCGAGCAGCTGGGCACCGTGGGGCACCGCCCCCGCAGTTTGGAGGTACTGCGACCCTCGAAGGGGCCGCACTGGACAAACAGAGGCGGCTTCAGCCGCGTCCCATATGGACGAGCCGGACCCGCGCGGCCGTGGGTCTGCTGGCCGCCGCCTCCAGCCGCCGGCAATGACGCGCGGGCGGCCCGCGCTACCGGAATCTCCTGTGGGCCACCGGAGTAGCTCTGGTGGTCCGTTTTCCTTCCCGTCTACGCCGGTGTTCCTCCTGGGTTCCGTTCTTCCCTGCGGGATCGACAAATTTCCCTTGCGTCACATTTTGTCGTCGCCCGCCAAATCCGCACAACCACGAAGAACGATGGAGGGTTGTCAGGCCGTTTTCGTTTGGCCCGCACCCTCCGCGTTAGATAACAACAACGAGAGAAAATAATTCAACACATGAATAAACATTTTTAATAAATTAACATTGTTCATTTTAATCCGTTTCATTAATTTTAATGAAACGTTTACAGGAATAAGGGAATTTCCAAAAAAAAATCTCTACCTCATCAAGTCGCACGCGCGGGTCCTTCGCGGATTGAGGATCGTCACGTCGTCGCGGTATCCGGCGTCGCGTCGTCACGGAAGGGGGGTCGCGTCGATGAACTCCGAGGTTCATGAACAAAAGATTTAATTAAAAATAATTAAATCATTATTGAGTTAATGACCACAAAGGAAATTTAAAAGAAAATCTGAAACCCTAACCTCAATGGATGATCGAAGGTTTTTGTCGCGGAGGAAGGAACATCGCAGAAGAACGTCACGGGGAGGAAATGTCAGAGTTGTGGCACACGGCGTTGCGTCGTCGATTTCTGTGGGTTCAGTGGTCTTCGTCGGAGGCCGTCGTTCTTCGCGTTCTTCGCGTTCTTCGCGTTCTTCGCGAAGAAGGGTGAAGGCAGAAGAACCTCTGTCAAAAACCTCTCAACGAGTTATCCTCCAAATGTTGTGTTGGTCTTATATTATTATTAAGCCAAAAAACGAATAATAGGTATGTAATGACCCATTAATTCGTAGAATTAATACAATGAAAGAAACCGCCCATTTAATCCACGAATAAAATCGCCCAATTAATTGGTGCGTTAAGAATTTAAGAAAATGCGTTAGTTGACTTTCATAATGACGTGTTTTCGCGGTTGCATTACTTAGCGGAAAAGAAAAGGTGGGGCTCGTGCGGGCTCCACCTTGAAAATATTCTACCAAGAGGGCAGGATATTTTTGGATAGTACCCTATCCGTTGCAACTCATTTTAAGTGTATTTCAAGTGGCTTCAAGTGGCTTAAGTGAAATAAAATAAAGTTTGTCGTACAATTATTTTATTTCTTAACTTTAAGCCCGAAAATTAAAAACCACACCCGAGAAAACGCAACTCCGGAAGAGGCGTTTCTAAGCAAATATCGGCGCCGCGATTTCATTGGTTCCCTCAGAATTCGATTCCGGGCACCAGTTCAAAAGTTAGAAAACCCCGCTCGTCCGTTCACTGAACGTACCCGAGCCAAACTTCAGAAAAATGATTCCGGGAACACTGGGCCTCGGAATCAGGTTCCGTCAGAAACTCCGTTCTTGTAAAATTCCAAATAAAATTAAGAAAAACATTTCCTTGAAATTTACGGGTCTTTACATTACTCCCACCATAGGGCTTTATGTCCCCGTAAAGCATCAACACAAACTAGGGATACAAAGGCGGTAGAGCTAGGCGGTAAGCCACCTCGCCAATCCTACTGAGGACCTGGAAGGGTCCGATGAAGCATGGAGACAACATTCCACCTCGGCCAAATCTCCGTACTCCATGTCGAGGTAAGACCTTCATGAAGACATGGTCTCCATCCTCAAACTCTAGTGGCCTCCGCCTCCTGCCAGCGAAAGACTTCTGTCGGCTCTGAGCTGTCTTCATCTGCTCCTAGATGACCTGGACCTTCTCTATCGTGGCCTAGACCACCTTTAGTCGCACAAGAGCTGGTACGATTTCTTCCTTGACGATAAGAGAAATCTGGTCTCACCCCCTATATGAACCACTTCCTTTGCCTAATACAGTCAATCCCGACATGGATGTTACTAACCCATACCAAAGATGACGTCGTAAAGCCTCGACGCTACTACCATGAGATCCAACCATTACTCTCGCCTCCAAGGATGGAGTCACACTGTCGGCATCAGTATGTGGTAACTGGGTCTCCTCCAGTTGATGTCTCACATGTGAGGGTCAAGTCAATAGTCTAAACTGGAACCTCTTAGTAACAACACAAAAGAGTACAGGAATGAAACATCTCAAAGGAATGCATCTTTTATTATTGCAGCTCATAATACAAGGATGATACACAACAGCAAAAAGGAACTAGAAGTACAAAAGACGTATCCACTAGTTCCTATCCTGTCCATCTGCTCCCAGAGATCCATGATCGAAGGCCTCAACTTCCTGAAGCTAAGCTCTCCAATGTCATCTTGTCCCATACGGTCGGGGTGGACCTCCTGGTGGTGGTGGCAACACACCGAAGCGTCGTCCATCTCCAGCTGCACGACCAGCTACCCTGCCATGGCCGCCTGCTCCTTGCGGCCCGCCCCGATCGAACCTCTGCCTCTGCCTGGGGGGTCCGTTCATCCATCTGCTGGTCAACCGTATGGCGAGTCGGACAGTCACGAACCATGTGACCAACCCGCCGCAAGAGTAACACTTCCATCTCATGGCAAGTCGTTGTCTACCCTGAGTTCCTTGCACAAACGATCCAGAGTCATGTTGTCGACCTCCTATAGTTCTAGTCCTTTTGGACCCCTGCGTCATCTGTATATTGCCCGCTGCAGAAGACTATGCCGCATGCCGGAAAGTGGTGGGTCCTGCTGCTGGAGACTGCTCAGCAAGGAAACTCTCCCCTAAGAGGGATCGCTCTAACACCCTTCCCTGAGTCGGAATGTTGAGGGAGATCATCAAAGTCCTGATCTCGTGCCTCAGTCCCTGCTCGAAGGTCCGGGCCCGGAAGAACAGGTCCCGTACCATATCTGTGGAGTAGCGCGAGAGATCAGTAAATCTCACCGACTACTGGGCCACTGTCATGCTACCCTTCTGCAGCTGTAGTAGCTCCTGGATGCACACCGCTCGAAGGGTGGCTGGGAAGAACTCGGAACGAAAGATGCCCTCATAGTCCGTCCAGAGGAGAGATGTCTCATCGTGCACCTGGAGCATCAAGCTCCGCCATCTTCCTGCTGCCTCGTACAGGAGGCTCGATCCGAGGATCACCATGAGGTCTGCTGGTGTCCTCAGTAACCTGAAAACTCATACAACAGCCTCCATCCAGTCCTCGACGGCCTGAGGGTCCGTCTCCCCGTGGAACCTGGGCGGTCGCTTGCGCTGGAACTCATGCAGTGCACTAAGACGACATGCATCGTCAGCGGCTGGGGCTGGTAGCACCTGTGGCTCGGCGGGTATAGGTACCACCGGTGCCTCAGCTTTCAAAGGGCCATGTACCGAGTCCTCGATGATCGGTGGGCTCTCGCCACGCACATCTCTCGAAACCCTAGTTGGCTGCCGTCGTGGGGCCATCCTTAAAAAGAAACAGGTGCGCCACGGTCAGAACAGTATACCTGGTGAGCTTAAACAAGTAATCACAATGAAAACTTGAAAACACACATGAAATCAATGTTTTCGTGTATTAAGTCGGAGATCAGAAGTCAGGGTCTTAGTGTACGGATACGTCGGCCGCCACACCAACACTGGACTCCCTGGACTGATAACCATACTCAATACGCTAAACACTATTACTTCACATAGAAGAAAGATCAGAGTCTGCGGTAGAACCGACCACCTTTGATATCAATTTGTCACGACCCGTCCTCGAGGCCCGTGTCGTGACTACCACAAGCCCACCTTCCATAGGCCAGGGGCTGGAGACTAGCACCACGGCGTAAATCCCGAAAAAAGGGAAGGCATTGCCTTTTAAAAGTAAACAAGCACCACAGAGTAAGCAAGCGGAAAAGTAAACACTAAGTAAAAACTGTAACAAGCTGTGAAGAAAGTAAATGGGGCCGGAAAATAGAAGCCCAACTGTAAAGTACAACTGACAGGGGGAAAACAGCAACTGAAAAGAAAAGTCACAGCGTTGAGCCATCCTCTAAAGGTCCCACCTGATGGGTGGGTACAGATAGCCTCCACAGCTCCTCGGTCCATCCGTCAGCTCCGTGTACGTCCCGCTCAGTGGTCTACCTCCAGGTATCGTCCTGCTCTGCATGCCTCCACCACGATCAGCGTTGTCCGTCGTCTGCAACAAACACAACGAAGTGCGGGCATAGCGCGTGCAGGGGGTGAGTATAAGCTACTCAGTAGGGACCCCGATACCCCTGAAGGTCTCCCAGAATCCACAAAGGATAATAGACAAAGGAAAGATACAATCACGAAGTAACATCCGACACGACATAGGTATATTCCCATACATTTACCTAAGTCAACAATTCCCGTTTGGCTCCAACGTACGAGCCCATGCACAACCCAGTCCACCCAGGAAAGAAAAATGTATATCCACACAAGATAACACAACAAAATCCACAAAGGAGAGTAAACAGTAATACACATAGGATAGCTCAACACAATCCACAAAGGATAGTAAACAGTAAATCCACACAGTGTATCTCAACACAACCCACAAAGGAGAGTAAACAGTACTCTACATAGGATAGCTCAACACAATCCACAAAGGAGAGTAAACAGTAAATCCACATAGGATAGCTCAACACAACCCACAAAGGAGAGTATATAGTAAATCCACACAGGATAGCTCAACACAATCCACAAAGGAGAGTAAAAAGTAAATCCACAGAGGATAGCTCAACACAATCAACAAAGGAGAGTAAAACAGGATTCAGCTCACACAGGTATACTTCTTCGAATGACGATAGAGATGATCAGATGTAGCCACTGATTCATCTAAGCCGTTAGACCCACAAAGGATAGGTAGGTACTAACCCCCGTAATGACCTACACAGGATCGTTCAGGAAGTTGAATCCAAAGCTATTGGGAAACTCCTTTTCCATGATGTGCAGTGGTTATGCCGCTACAACCAAGCAATCCTCCGCCGTGGGTCTGCCGCTACAACCAAGTGCTCCCCTGTGCTGCTACAACCAAGCGCACCTCTATCGTGGGTCTGCGGCTAAAACCAAGCGCTCCCCTGTGCGGCTACAACCAAGCGCACCTCTGTCGTGGGTATGCCGCTACAACCAAGCGCTCCCCTGTGCTGCAACAACCAAGTGAACCTCTGTCATGGGTCTGCCGCTACAACCAAGCGCTCCCCTGTGCCGCTACAACCAAGCGCACCGCTGTCGTGGGTCTGCCGCTACAACCAAGCGCTCCCTTGTGCTTCTACAACCAAGCGCACCTTTGTCATGGTTCTGCCGCTACAACCAAGTTCTTTCCTGTGCTGTTACAACCAAGCGCACCTCTGTCTAGCTATCAGTAACACACCGAGTCGTTCGATCGGCAGTTGTCAAGTCTCAACCAGCTCTAGGGTTTCCGCACACAGCATGCTCGTTTCGGGAGGGTCCACTCCATGAGCTACGAGGTTGATGCATCGACTGACATGTAGTCCGGAGTTGATGTATCCCATGATGTACCGTATTGGTCACTGTCGAAAACACGGAGGATTTCCATACGGTTTTCATCATCGTCGCAGTCGAATCCACTGAGGATCTTTGTACAGTCATCACCGTCACAGCAGCAGTCGCAGCCAGCTCTAGGGTTCCCACACACATCAAGTTCGTTCAGAAAGGTCCGCTCCACGAGCCGAGAGGCTGATACATCAACTGACACAAAGTCCAAACTTGATGTATCCAAAAGTTCCGTGTCGTCAACAGGAACTCAACGTCGCAGACAGCGCGTCAATCGAACGCCTGGTCTGAGAGCTATTGGCATTTTCATCCCAGGGGCCCAGTTGGTTTTTAAGACAAAACCAACCCGACCGTACTCCACCTGTGTCCAAACCTCGGGCGGAGTGATCCAAAAGATCCATATCACTTAGAGGAATCCACCAAAGCCGACGGCACGTCAATCAGACGTCCGTAGCTCAAGATATGAGTGTTTCCGCTCCGAGGGCCCGATTGGTTTCGTGTACGAACCAACCCGGCCAAACCCAATGTATTCCAAAACCTTGAGTGCGATATAAAAAAACACCTGTCTCGATCCAAGGATGGTGTTTCCACTGACGGCACGTCGTTCGAAGGCCCGTAGCTCAAGTTATAGGCAAAAGACTGAAAACAGTCCGAAAAAGGGGGGTCCGGGCCCGGGCCGACCCGGGCCGACCCCCCTGGGTCGGCTGAACCGGGTCGCCCGGTCCGACCCGGCGGGACCCGGCGTGGCCCGGCCAGGGCCCGGCCCGGGCCGGCCGGTCGGACCGGCCTCGCTCGGCTCGGCCGCGCGGCCGAGCAGCTGGGCACCGCGGGGCACCGCCCCCGCGGTTTGGAGGTGTCGCAGCCCTCGAAGGGGCCTCGCTGGACAAACAGACGCGTCTTCAGCCACGTCCGATGCGGGTGAGCTGGACCCGCGCAGCCGCGGGTCCGCTGGCCGCCGCTGCCTCCAGCCGCCGGCACCGCCGCGCCACCGGAATCTTCCGCGGGCCACAGGAGTTGCTCTGGTGGTTTGTTTTCCTTCTCGTCTGCGATGGTGTTCCTCCCGGGTTCCGTTCTTCACTACGGGATCATCAAATTGCCCTTGTTTCACGTTTTTTCATCGCCCGCCAAATCCGCACAACCACGAAGAACATCGGAGGGTTGTCAAGCCGTGTTCGTTTGGCCCGCACCCTCCGCGTTAGATAACAACAACAGGAGAAAATAATTCAACACATGAATCAACAATATTAATAAATTAAAATTGTTCATTTGAATCCGGTTCTTTAATTTTAAAGAAACGTTTACGGGAATAAGGGAATTTCCAAAAAAAAATCCCTACTTCGTCAAGTCACACGTGCGGGTCCTTCGTGGATTGAGGATCGTCGCTTCGTCGCGGTATCTGGCGTCGCGTCGTCGCGGAAGGGGGGTCGCGTCGACGAACTCCGAGGTTCAAGAACAAAAGTTTTAATTAAAAATAATTAAATAATTCTTGAGTTAAAGACCATAAAGGAAATTTAAAAGAAAATCTGAAACACTCACCTCAATGGATGATCGAAGGTTTTTGTCGCGGAGGAAGGAAAGTCACAGAAGAACGTCGCGGGAGAGGAAACGTCGGCGTCATGGTACACGGCGTCGCGTCATTGATTTCCGCGGGTTCGGCGTTCTTCGTCAGAGGACGGTGTTCTTCGCATTCTTCGTCAGAGTCCGGCGTTCTTCGCGTTCTTCGCATTCTTCTCCAAGAAGTGTGAAGGCACAAGAACCTATGTCAAAAACCTCTCAACAAGTAATCCTCCAAATGTCGTGTTGGTCTTATTTTATTATTTACCAACAAACCAATAAGAGGTAAGTAACGACCAATTAATTCGTATAATTAATTCAATGAAAGAAACCGCCCATTTAATTTATGAATAAAACCGACCAATTAAATGGTGCGTTAATAATTTAAGAAAACACGTCTGTTGAATTTCATAATGACGGGTTTTTGCGGTTGCGTTACTTAGCGCAAAAGAAACGGCGGGGCTCGTGCGAGCCACACCTCGCAAATATCCTACCAAGAGGGTACGATATTTTTGGATAGTACCCTATCTATTGCAACTCAGTTTAAGTGGCTTTCATGTGGCTTAAGTGAAATAAAATAAATTTTCTCGTACAATTATTTTATTTCTTAACTTTAATCCCGAAAATTAAAAACCACACCCGAGGAAACGCTACTCCGGAAGAGGCGTTCCAAAGAAAATACCGGTGCTGCGATTTCATCGGTGCCCTCAGAATTCGATTCTGGTCACCGGTTCAAATGTTAGAAAAACTCGCTCGTCCGTTCACTGAATGTACCCGAGCCAAAATTCAGAAAATGATTCCGGGCACACCGGGCCTCAGAATTAGGTGTCGTCAGAAACTGCGTTCTTTTAAAATTTCAAAAAAAATTATGAAAAACATTTCCTTGAAATATACGGGTCTTTACATTCAATAAGGTTCAATGGGTATTCATTTTTTTCAAGAGAATACATGATTACGACATTCGAATGTTTCGAATGTGAACAACAAGACATATCTCAGGATATATGGGGATCAATAATGGTACTAACATGCTAGTTATAAGAACTCTTTGGTAATCTTTTTCACTATAATATGAGATTAGACAGTATTATTTTGGATAATCCTAAAGATTGGAATGGCACATATTGGACATAAGTTAGTATTGTTTAAGGATAGAAATTTTTCCGATAATATTTTTGGGATGTTATAGTAATGTTGTTTTAGAAAAAGGACAACCTGCAGGATGGGCGACAGCCCATCGCGTCGGACAAGGTTGTGAGAATCGAACCCACAACCGAAGAGCGACTGGCCTTTATCACCTACCACTAGCCTACAAGAAGTCCCTGTTTAGTAGAAACTAGTTTTATTATATTAAGTTGTATGATATAAGAATTATAAGTCCATTTTAGGAACTATATATGATTAATCTCACTATAAAATGACTTATGTATTTTTTGATAACTTTTCTAACCATTTGTTTGAGACAGATGGAATGACCCATTATTCTATCACATGATCTGCAAACACATCACGGATGAAAAATTCAACTTCATTTCTTTAAGAGAATAAGTGGAAATTGTCCAAAGAACAACCAATAGTGAGACTATACCAAAATCACAAAAGTATTTCTTTTAATTCCAATTTCATCAACTTTAGGGAAATGATATTGAAAACAAAAAATGTTGTCCTAGTGCTCTTATATCTGATGTATCATATGGTACCTTAGATCGTCACAAATTTATGTCTTTGTGATTGCTGGATTTTCCATAGCCATGTTCTCTACCACTCTCCATCATAACATGATGGTTAGATTTCTCTTCCATACCCATATTTTCACCTACGTGGAAACCCAGTGATTAGTTTATTTGGGTAACCGTTACGTTTCATAATTTTGTTTTTAAAGATTGGTTTTGTATTCCTTTTTACAATTTGGGTTTCTATTTAGGAAAATTTCGAGAAGTAAACCATTTATAACCCCGACGAATTTCGAGGGTGAAATTCATTTTAAGGGGGGTAGAATGTAACACCCCGAGATTTTATGAAAAATATTATTTTTAATTTCATTAATGTCTTGTGTTTATGCTACACCAAAAGGAGTTTTCACAACACTCATCCTTGACTTTCCTTACATTACATGCAATCATGACCTTCCTCAATAGAGTGTGTAGTACGCAATACCGAGTTTCACTAAACAACGATATGCTATTAAAATATTTTTACAACTAGCCGTTATGAATAGTAATAACAACTTTTTGAAATTTTTTAAATTTAATTTTTCAAAATGGACTTCATTTTTGGATTTGGAATATCGAAATTAGCTTAGGGTGATATTTTGGTACTTTTCGGATAGCTTTTATTTTCTGATGAATAGTTAAAATTACTAAATTTTAATTAAAAAAGAACCTTTTTAATCGAAATAATTAATAGTGATAAATTTTTAATTTGAGTGATTTTACAGTATATTTAGAATATATTTTTACAATTTAACACAATTTTGGTCATTGGATGTAATTTCACATTTAAACCAGACATAAACAAATGTCAATCTTTTGATAGTTATTATTTCTTAAGAATACACTATTTATTTTGATGACGGGAATTAATTTTTAAATTAAATAATACAAATTGTTTGTTTTTAATTTGGTAAAATAGAAATCATTTTTGATTTCATAATATCAAATATATCTTAGGCCTATTTTTTGGTAATTTTCAGGAAACTTTCATTTTTTGATGAATAGTGAAACCACTAAGTGGAAGTAAAAAAAATGAATTTTTCATAAAAATTAATTTTACCGCTTCTGTGAGTGTAATTTCAAAAATTCGAGAGACACGATTGATTTCAGTAAGTAATATGTTTTTCAATGAGATGAAAATATTTTTTTGTGAATAGTAACTTTTTACTTTTTTTTACCACGATTAAAAGTAAATAGTGTAATTAATGGTAAAATTGATATTATTATTACCCTAAAACATGTCCTAAATCTATTGGATCAGTGTAATTTGACCAAAAACAACCTTTGGAATAAAATATTACCATTTAGGGCCACCTGGATTAGATTAGGACATTTATTATTAATTTATTTAAAGAAGGGTTAAAATAGTTAAAATCATTGTTTAATAAGTAGATAATTTTTAATATAGGGGTATACATAAGATACATCCGACTATAAATATTCATTAGAAAGATAAAATGATTTCCTACATAATGATAGTTTATTTGTAATTTTTAGACATTATATAATTTATTTTATTTTTGACACAAAGATGATGCAGTAATTATCTTATTAATGAAATATTGACATAATTAATGTTATAAATACCCAAATAAATGTAATTTGAGACTTTTTATGAATTAAAATAATATTCTAGGTTAATATTACATGTTATATTTATTTAAGAAACTTTTTTTGAACTAATCACTCTGTTATGATTTTCACAAAAATCAATTACTAAATAGTGTCAAAATTGACATAAAATAGTTTTTAAAACAAATATTATATTATTAATTGTTATTTTATTCCTAAAAATATAAGGTTCGGTCAAATGACTTAGATAAGGTTATATATATTAATAATAAAGAACTTGGGGTTCCTTTGACTTTTTATAGTATGTTTATTAACCTTAAAGTGTAAGAAAACAAAAAGACACGGTAAAAGTAAAATTATCTAACTTAAAGTTAAAACTAAATGATAAGGTTAAATAGTATACTAAACTTGTCCAAATTCTACTGGATGAGAGGATTTCGACCCATCCCTACCTTATATTCGAAATAAGTCAATTTGGAGCTATTTAAAAACGAATATGTCTTTATAATAAAATAATATTTTTAGTTTTTCCAAAGGTGCCCCTCTCCTCCCTTATAAAAGGGAACCTCCTCCCTCTCTTCCTCACACCACTTTGAGCCATAAATCTCGGACAAACCCTGCCAAATTCTCTTCTCCACTTCCCTAGAAACATCATAGAGGTACTGGTCTTCTTAAAAACCAATTTTAGTGCCCTAAGAGAAGAACTCAAATAGGCGCTTTAAAGAAGAGGTAATGTCCGTTACCGATTCTTTCAACTTTATTTCTTCTTCCACTTCTTCTTCTTAGGTTGTTTCATTATGAAGTAATAACATCAGTATAACTCATATATTTATATGTTATTATAAGTATGAAACAACTCTATTTCACCATCTATCCATTCTACGGAAAATAAAATCACCACCTGTGCGTACGTACAGAATAATGTCTCCACGCCGTGGTGTAATTTATTTTCCACCACCACCTTACATGTATGGGTATAATGGTGAATGTAATGAATATATATGATTATTTTAATGTAATATTTATTTTTTAATATTATACATACACTTTAATAGAATTCCATGATCATGGGAATGATATCATCGCTCGTGCGTTTGTACGGAATATCGTCTCCATGAAGCGATGAGATTCACTCTCCGTGATAACCTTTCAAGACTGATTATAAAGTATTTATAAAAAGTAATCATGAAATATATGAAATAATAATTCTACTGGATTTATGTATATATATATTTATTTCATCTACTTAATTCCATTCAATTCAATACGGAAACAAAAACATCGTTCATGTGTACATACAGCCTACCATCTCCATGAATGGTGTATTTCTTTCCAATTATAGATCTATTTTATATATGTATATTCTGAATATATATTATATATAAATCATTTTCTATATTCTTTAATTACTTAATCATGATCTAAGTAATCATATTAATAATTAAAAGTCAAAACACGGATGACAATTGAAACAATTTTACCCAAAACTCTCTTTAACATGGAATTTACAAAAGAACGTGTAATATAAACTCATAAGTGATCCATATATGATATCATAACAATGAATATTATTCTTTAATAATTCAATAACATTATTTAAATCATTATATATGAGGTTCAGACACTTATGAATCAAATCAGTCCTAAGGTAAGGGATAATTTTTCAAATCTCATTTTATTCGAGATTTCTTATACGTAAGTATTTACTAGGGTTATGTTTATCATCCATGTCCATGTTTTATAAAATAGTTTTCATAAAATGTTTAGTATTCTTACATGTTTGTTTAAAGATATTTTTACCCTTTTATGACTTTTACCACATGGTCTGGAAGGAATCTTTCTTTTGTTTACCATAAGAGGAACTTTATGACTTTTCCGACAAAAGTACGAGAAAATTGTTATTTTTAACTTATACGACATGAATGGATTTTTACGGTTTCATAATGCCTAATTTTCATAAATAGTACTCTACAAGTTTTCATGATTATTTTCAACAAAACCCTTTTCTTTTAAAATAACATTCCATTTTTTGAAAGTAAAATTATTTTGAAGGAGAAATGATATTTTCCTCAAGAATTCATTTCAAGTGTTTTATCAGAACCATTTTCCATCTAAGATGTAATTATTTCAAATGTGTATGTTTCATGTATTATACCTCTATTATTTACATGCGTTCAATTTTCTTATGATGAATTATCCGTTTATTTTATATGGATAATGTGATGATGATATAATGATTATGAAACCCATTTTATTCTTTGGGTTATGATGAATGTTTTAAGTTTATGTTGTGGCACAAGTACGAATGATTTCATTATGAGATGGGTGGGACCTATATCTCCCTCAAATGAATTGGGTAAAGATTTATATCTCATGAGATAGACATGGATGGAATGGTAAGTTAATCCGGTTTAGTATTACAAGACTGGAACGAGGAGTGAACTCAATTCAGAAAGGGACATTGTCCACTAAGATGGTTTTGGATGCAATTCCTTGGCTACTATGGAAATCATTAAATGTGAATAATGTATGACACAATTACATGTTTTATTCCCATGATATTTTATCATGATTGATGTTCCCTTATGATATATTCCTTACATACTTCCACAATTCATGTCTTTGCTCAAGATTTTGATGTTTAGATTTTATGTTCATGTTTTTGCATTCAAATGTTTATGGATTGTTTTATGTTCTCTATGTTTACCCTAACTGGGCATTTAAGCTAACCCCTTTGATGTTTTCTTTTCCCCAAGACAAAAATAAAGGTTTTAGGTAAGAAAAAAAGGAAATATCATTATTGGGAGATGTTGATGATCTTTCCCCATGATTAGAAGATTTTATTCCGAGTTTCCAAAGACAATAAACTATTACGGTCTATGTGTGTCTGTTTTTCTTCTTTATTAAGTATTCCGAAAATGTAATGTAATGTCCATGTATGTCAGGATTCGGGTATCTACAAACACCACCCACAAGATAACCAAATAAAATCCCAACATGATGAAAAAAACTAGCACCACTCAATAGATGACCCTCAAATGGAAATCCAACATAATAATCCAAAAACAAAAACCACATTCATGATGGTCATTTCCATGCATCTAAAAATGTAACAAGTTGTTGTCGCCACACGTACATAACAGCCCCAATGTCATATAGTCATCTATCAAGGCTATATTCCCCTAGTTATATCCTCTACGACACACACGTTCTTCTCTATCTGTCCTCATCACATGCCCCAAAATCATGAAAACATGTGCCCCTAATGTTATCACATACACCAAAGTCATAGAAGCCCCCATGGTCATCACCATTACTCACAGTCATCGCCATATATCACTTCTCAGAGTTCGAAGGCAATAGAATCTACTACTAGAAATTTTTCTTTTTGCATAGCCCTTTCATCGGCCATCCGCTGGCCCCCCAAATGAATCATCTCTCGCAAGACATCCATCGGTGCACCAGTTGCGCTGGTGCCATCCATCACCACCCATGAAGAATCTACACCATCAAAATGGAGTTTCATCGAGCAGTCATCATGGTCAGTAACACCTACCCCCAGGATCCAAAACAAGCCATTGCATTTCCCCATCGACATGCCTCCTTCGCCAATACCCCCATCACACTATGGTTGTGAAAAAACCACCTCATTGATGTTTCCATCCCCAAATCTACACAGATGAAAATGTCCGCCATGTTCTGAAATTTTTTTGACTGGATCAGTTTACCCAATTATCACCCCACCATATTCTCAATAACCCACCCTCATCAACTGATCATCCCATAGTACACTACTAGTGCACCATTATCCCAGAGCATCACTAACCATTATCTACTGACCAAAATTTTCGTCACCTACATTAGAGATAGTAGAACGACCTCCCATTTCTTCTGTACTACACATTTCAACACAGGTTACATCCTTATAGTGATTTACATACGATAAAAACATAGAAAAATGACTGAAAATCCCGTCATTATAGATTACGGTTGTGATGCATTACCTAAATCCTTTGATATCAATAGAGAGAGGCACTCCATTCTTGAGAGAGATACACTCCATCAATGGTTATATATATGAAATTTCAAATTAAATACATAATAATATTGAAAATAGAAAAATATTGAAGGCATTTATTAAATATTTAGATTCTAGTATCAATATATTTATTTACTGAAAATAACCTATCACTCATCTCTAATCATTAAAAAATATAAGAAATTTTGGAATCAAATGCTTAATTCCTTCAATAGTCTGCATGGGGAGTGTATAACGTGTATGTTCACTTAATCCAATGAGTTTAGAGGGATTAATATTTTATGTGAATTCTACCATCAAGAACCCACATCAATTCACTCCGTAGAAAAGGATTATTAATGTGTCGATATTGGTTTCCATTATATAATATATAAATTTTATATGTTGGATTTAATAAATTAAATTCATAGAAAATAATTTATTATAATTAACATAATTTATCATATTAATATATTGTTATATAATTTATGGTACAATAGTTTGTTACAATATTATTTAATGATTTTTTATTCTCCAATTTAATCTAAAATAATTTACAATAATTCATTCAATATCCCTCTTTATAATGAAACATTAAACATGAATCAGAATAGTGTTTTATCTAAACAATGTGTATCCCCATCCATGTATCACAATATATCATGTATATTAAATAATTATATAAATAAACCTTAACCACATGGTTTATTTTCTATAAGAAGAATCCCTAACTGTATGGTTTATTTTATTGTCCCAAAAAATTATTTCTCAATTAATGAATGGGTCCACATAAAAGGAAGATAGAAATAATTATATTTGGATTGTTTCAAATTAAAATTTTCTTATTTAATAGATTTAAAAATTGAACCTAGTCACATAATTTTTATATGATACTTGAATTTAAATGGAGTTTTGCCTTTTATCATTGGATCTGTAATCATTGATTCAGTACTGATATACTGAATTACCACCTTTTTTATCATCAAAACCTTATATTATGGCTATATACTTAATGATAATGTTCTTACTTTTACTCTAACATTTATTATTCATAGTTATAATGACTGTATGTGTATTTTGATAACATATAATCAAAATCATAGAAATAGAATCCATAAAATTAAGGAAAAAATGAAACTATGTATCCATAAACAAAGATAAGTTTCCAAACAACATGAAACAAACTAATCATTAATACTAGAAGACTCTATTAGTGTTTTTTTACACACTTAATCACTACATATCATTAAAGGATACCCTAAAGTTGTTTTACATAAATCAGCAAAACAATTTATGTATCAAAGTATATGATGAATTTTAAAATATAAGTTCATTTATATATAATAATATAATTATTAGTTCGATTAAGATATATCAACTCCTTCTTCACAATAATCTAGAGTTCTATACCAAGATTAATCCTAAATGACCCCAACATTCCATCAATAAATGTAATTTCAAGCCTCACGTTGAATTTAGAATACATTAAAGTACAATGAGTGGAATCAAATAGGATGAATTACATTTTTTATCTTTCCAAGTCTTTATTATAGCTTTTGTTAAAAATTAATTTATCACCTTTAACAATATTTTCTATACATGGTCCATGTTATTTCATTAAAAATATCTCTAATAGAATTAAATAGGATGAATAACGTATATCTTTCATGTCATGTATTTTTTAGATATACTGTTTAACCACATATTGTAAGTCGTTATCATGATTGAAAAGTAATATTTTTTTAATGTATAAAATAAGAAAACATATTTTACTCCCAATGAACATCAATTATATACAATGATACATAATGTTTTTGTTGAAAAAAATGACCTAATTACATCATGAAATCCTAAATACAAATGTTGGGGTACTTGTTTTAAATCATAGATATAACTTTCATGGATTTAAATCAAATGCTCGGCATTACTAAAGAGGAATATTTCATGTTGTTTCATGTAAACCTCTTCATGTAGATTAAAAATAAAAAGTCATTTTCAAATCCATTTGTTGTAATTTGAATTCAACAAGAGATACTATTGTAAATATAATCCACATGGAATAATTTTTTAATACGTGAGAAAATTTATTATTATAATCAATCCCTTAATTTTAAGTAAAACCGTTGTTAATATGATGGGCCTTGTATCTCTCAATGTTTAATAGTAAATTATTTTTGTTTTCAAAAATCAATTACAATAAAATAGGTTTTATACCCATTCGATATTGCTAGAGATTCCATACAACAGTACACTTCCTAGAGTTCAACTCATATATCGTGGAATTTACCACATAATTAACTATTTACAACTCATAGCATCTAAAAATATTTTAGGATCTTTTTCAGATCCAATATTGTAGTCAGTTTCATATAGATACAATATATAATAATTCTAAGTTGATTCATTTCTCATCGTTCTGGATCGTCTTAATGTTTAGCTATTATTTTTTTCATTAATTTATATTTTTAGTTGTTGTTATTGAGTTTCAGATTCATGATCTATTTGATTTAAACGGTAATTTTTCACCATCTAGGGAATGATGTTTGTTAGAAAATGTGGATTTTTATGAATAATTATAGTTTTATCAACTAATATAGAGGTTTTAGAAACTAATAGGTCTTTATTATATTTTTTTTTGATATGATTAGTCCCAATAATTAGTTCATTTTCATGAAATGTTCATTTCTTGATTCCAAAATTCTAGTTTTCAATGATGGAAATAAATAATATATCCTTAGTACCTTTCATCATATCCAATGAAGTAACCACTAATTGTCTAAGGATACAGCTTAAATTTCGTTGGATTATAAACATGAACATATAATGTATATACCAAAATCGTTATAATCCAGAAACTCTGTTTCTATCTGTTAAATAATACAAAATGTGTTTTTGGTACTACCTTAGTTTGAACCCTATTTAAAATTTACGATGCCACTTTATGTGAATCAGTCTAAAGGAATTTATGTGAAATAAGGTTACCCAGATTCTTTCATACAAAGTTGATTAAATTTTAGTTTCTTATTTCGGTTACATCATTTTGTTCTAGTTAACAAAAAATATTGTATTGTGCAACTATTCCATTTTCTTGAAGAAACCATGTAAATGCACTAGGAAATATTCAATCCACAACGTATCACCCCAAATAATTTCCACCTTGATCTGACTTTATGATCATTATTTTATTATTAATTTATTTTTCAACTTCGGCCTTAAAATCTTTAACAGAATCAAGACAATCATTTTCATTGTCAAGACAATATAAGTACAAATATCAAAAATTGTCACCAATAAATGAAATAAATAATGTTTTGTTATGAAATTCTATTATTTCACTACATATGTATATATGTATGAAATTGTATATGGATGAGCTTCTAATATCAATTTTCTTTGATTTATTAGTTTTCTTTCTGTTAATATAATCAGGATAGGATACAAAATAAGTGAAATCAAAAATACTAGACCCAAACATGAAATGATCTTTAAATCCTTTCTTTTGAGATATGACCTAATCTTTAGTTCCATACCATAAAAGAATTTTCATATATAGAATTTATTATAATACCAGTATGATCATCCATGTAATCATTGTCAATTTTATATCTCAAATGAATGTAGAAAAGAAAAACCCTTGATTAACTATATCCAATGATGCCATTTTCAAATTTCAAAAAAAAAATAGTTTTAGAAAAATTGAATGTAAAACAAATTAATACATGTTTGGAAACATAAATCATTTTTTTAGAGAAATATGGAATTCAAAATTTCTTTCTAAAAGGATAATTAGAATAAGTTCATAATGTTATAAAGAATCTCCCCATGCCTTCCACATGTGATATCATCTTAGATCCTAAATACACACCTAGATCATTGCCAAATGGTTTCCTTAGTGTATTCTCGTGGGATAAAATTTATTACATTTTTTATGTATTATTTATTGTGTTTTATGGAATATGTATTTTTAATTTTTAATGTTATAGAAAACCCCAATTTTTAATAAAATAATAAAATATAAAATAATAATCAATTATAACAATAATTCTTAAATTCTTGAATTATAATTGGTAATTCAAAAAACACTAAGAAAAAATAATAAATTTTTTATATTCATAATACTTTTGAGAAAAATATAAAAATTTAATATAATATATAATATAACGCAAATTTAATAAAAATTCAAGTGGGTTTAAATTTATTATATTTTACTTATATCAATTAATGATATTTAATGAATACATCAATTTTATTTAATTAGGACTGTTGGGGCTATACCAATTTTTTCATCAAATTTAGAAAAAACTTTATTAAATAATTACTTTTGAATATGAAAATTAAAGATATATTAATATCATTTAATTAATGAATTTTAAAAAAGTGAATGTATTATTTTATGTGATTTAATTAAACGTGTACATTTATTTAATTAGGAATGTTTTCAAGGAAATTTTTTTTAACAAAATTTAAAAAGAAATCATCGATAAATAATTACATATGTGTAAACACATATTTAACATCTAATGTTGAATAAACGAAGATGATGATGACAGATAATGAATTTGTTATTTCAAGAAACAATAATAAAAAAAGGTTATTACTAATACTGTGCATATGAGGTTTTATTACAAGGAGAAGTTATAACTCGCATTGAATCGAATTGTGAGAAATTTTATAAAATAATTAAATTTTATAATAAATAATTTTCTTTAATGAGAGGAACATGTCACCAACCTATGGCCATTTAAAAATGTTGTAATTGGAGGAATCAAAAGCTAAATGACTTATCACAATGGAAAAATGGTTCTTGTGATGGGATATTTGTGATGGGCCCATTACCCATAGCAAATATTCACTCAGCAAGGACATATAGCCATGAGAAACAAATATCATTAAAAATACTCCTTAAAACCCCATTATTTTCAATGGGAATGTTTTCCAATCATAAACAGCATTGGCGCACAATGCACACCATACACAAGGATATGTATTTTTGATGAGAACTGATTCTTGTCGCTAATATCTTTCGACATTATAGTTAATAATGATGGTAATTAACTCCCCTCATAATTAATCCTTATGAAGAAGAATATTTTCAATGGGACATGTTAGAGAATAACTTTTTTACGGTCGATATTATTATTAATGGTATGTACTTATTACCAAGAGACATGTTGCAACTAATATTATTTACGATGGGAAACCCATGAAATATTATCTACCCAATATACCCCCTCCCCACACTTGACGGCTTTTGGTTCTATATTTCTTTGAACTCCCCTTTCCTCCTCTGATCTCATATTCTTATTCTTAAAAATTCAATAGTTTTAATTTATATAGGTATGAAAATCACAGGCTTTGTATCCGTTAAAAGATTCATTTCTAATGTATTTATTTAATGTTTTAAATTTTTAATTAATGTAATATAATTTAAATTAGAAATATTATTCATTAATTAGTGGTAATTAGATTTAATTAGAATTGCATAGTTTTATTTTGCAGTAATTAGTCTTTTTGTAATAAAATTTTTTTTTAATTAAAAGTATTTAGATTAAATAATTTATAAAATTTTTAATAAGAATTATTTAGTTTTAATTACTAGTAATTAGTTTTAATAATTATTATGTAGTTTTAATTAGTATTAATTAATATTATTGATAGGAAACTGGTGGATGTTATTATAAATTAGAGATTTTCTGTATAAAATACTAGTAATTCGTAACAATTAGTGGTAACTATGAGAAATTATTCCAAATTAATGGAAATGGGAGAGAATTATTAGAAAAAAGTAATATTTTATAGGTCACGGTAATAAAAAATAATTAGTGATAATGAATAATAATTTGTTCTAAATTGTAAATATTAGTAGTAATTGTTAGAAATTTTCCATAATTATTTTAAATTGACAGTAATTATTATAAAGTTGAAATATTCACTAAAAATTAGTGATTAATCATAAGAAATAGTAGTATGTATTAAAAATTATTAGTAACTATCTATAATTAGTAATAATTATAAAAACAATCCATAATTAGAGGTAATTACTAAAAGATAGAGTTAATTAGTAAAATTTAACAATAATTATTACAAATTAATGTTAATTAGTGGTAATTTGTAAAAAAAAAATTTTATTGTGGTACATATTATAAATAAGTCCTAATTAATTATACATAGTAAAAATAAGCATTTTTTAGAAATGATTAGTGGTAAATAATTAAACTTTACATTAATAATTACAAAGTAGTTGTAATTACTAAGTGGTGATTACAAAGAATTAGCAACAATAAGACACACTTAGTAAAGAATATAACCACATAGTAGAAATTAGCAGAAATTACTAACAATTGGCAATAATTACAAAAAATTAGTGGTAGTTACTAAAAAATAGTAGAAATTATAACCAATTAGTGGTACTTATTAAAAATTAGTAGTAATTAATAGGACATAGTAAAAATTAGTAATAATTTATAATAACATGGTACATATTGAATATAATAATCACTTAGTAAAAATTTGCAGTAAATAGTGTTGACTAGTAAAAATAGGTGTCACGTAGTAAAAATAGGAATCACTTAGTAAAATTTAGTGGTACATTGTTAAAATAATAAGTAATTAGTAAAAATTAGTAGTAGTTATTAAAAAATATACATAATAAGTATTAATAAGTCATAATTATTAAAAATTAGTGGTAATTAGTAATGATTTGTTTTCATTAGTATGAATTTATTTTATTTAGTGGTAATTACTAAAAATTATCAATAATTAGTCAAAATTAATGGTAATTACAAAATATCTATAATTAACTTATACATAGTATAAATTAGTTATAATTAGCACTACATAGTTACAAATTACAATAAATAAGGATATATAGTAGATAATATCGGTAATAAATAAAAATAAATGGTAATTAGTAATAATTTTTGGTAACACCAATGATAAATTAAAGGAATTGTTAGATCTTGCCTAAATTTCTAAGAGACTAGAACATGAATTGTTTTAATATGAAAGATCATATAATTTTATGAATCTAAAATCATCCTATAAAATATGTACATAAAACAGTATATTATTTTCTCAATAGATAGTGAGTTTGAGACAGGATAATGTCCATGCATTCAATTTGGATAGATGTGTCAGAAAGATTAATATTAATAGATTAAAAAGAGAATATTTTAACGATAAATTAGAATGAATCTTACTGATTAGATTTAGAGGTTTTTTTATTTCATTAATTTCAGATTCTCTATAAAATATCATACTTTTTTCATATATATCAATGTCATTAAAAAATACTATTATCTAATTATTATATTGTAATAAGATGATGTTTTAATTTAATTTAAACTGGAAAAAATGGTTATCTTTCCTTGATTTAATGGAACAAATGATTTTACCTTTTCTACGTGAAGTAAAATATAGAGGATTAATATAATACTGATGGATATATCCATATGAAAAATTTCCATAAAAACTAAACATAAAGGTATGTAACTAATCATCATTTGAAGGGCCAATTATAGAAGCTTGTTTATTAGAGGGAACTTTTTTTGCATGCATTATTTTAAACATGGATATCATTCAAAATAAAATAGGATGTGTCATAAGGAGTGAAACAATGCTGATGTGTTGAAAATTTAATTATCAGTTTTTAATCATCCTAAAAATGGATTTAGTCGACTTTTTCAATGGTGTGTTTCAGATGTTGAACATGATATGGTACATACATAAGGTGTGATCAACTATGAAGAAATGACATGATATTTACTGTGAGTTCTAGTAAAACATATTTCATAATTACATTAATATATTTAAATTAATAATATATTATTTTTTGATTATATGATGATCATATCAAGAAATAATCCCCCACAAATTATAGCAGAAACTATTGAAGAAATTCGGCAATAAAATTTTTCCAACTATTTTAGAAGATTGGTAAAGTAAATTGTTTTGGGTTTAACATATGAAATCAATTTATTATTTGATATATTGTTAACTATTTTTCAATTTTGTAGGTATCATTACATGATGATAAAATTGATAATAAACTTTTGGTATTGAGTAACCCATCATCCAAAATTATTATATCTTATAATGCATATGTGGTGAATGCGTTTTGATTTATTACATGTGCATATGGTGAATCAAAAAATCAATGAATACTGGTGTTTTCTTGGTAGGATATCATCATATAAAAAGTGGTGTTACCTTTTCTGGAATGATAAATGAAATAATTTAGTTGTGTTATCTGGGAAAGAATTATATAACAATGTTTAAAATTCATTTGTTTGATACTGATAGAGTAGTTAAAGTCCACCGACACCATGGAATATTTGATATTAAATATAGAATATTTCATTCATAAAATGAACCATTTTTATCATCTCATAATCCACACAAAAATATATACTGTAAATTATTATGATGCTTCAGTAGAGTTAATTCAATGTTGGATCATTATAAAATTTAAATCCCATGAAAATCAGTTTATACAATGTGAATGTGGAATTATTGATGTTATAGGAATTGAATATTTTTTAAGACATATCTTCATATATATATATTTTAATAAATACAAAAGAAATATCAATGATGATGACCTATGGTTATAGGTTGATGGTGGTTATAATTTTGATGATGTAAGAAATGATTTTCAATCAACAGGGGATGATGAATCCAAAATATTGATGATACTCTGGGGGGGATATGATGATATTTAAACCATTATAATTGATGATTAAGATGAAGATAAAAAATGAAATAATAACATATTAGTTATAGTCCAAATTAATATAAATATATAAGATTCATTTTCAATTATTGGATGCTAACAAAATTTAAATGAATTAGATTGTTAGAGGGACTTATGATGTTATGTTTCCTAGCCTCGATGAGGATGTACTATGTACCGATAAACATGATTCTTTGTCATTTGAACCACAGGTTCCTATAACTTAATCATTGACTTGGAGGTGAGATGAGATTTCATGATTAATGATTTCTAACACTATTACTAAGCAATATTCGCATCTTAATTTTGATCCCCACACCCATAGGTATGTTTAGTTGTGTATTTTAGTTAGTTTTCATTTATTTTCAATAATTTATTTATATAGTAATTGTTTGATTATTTTTTGTATATTATTTGATGCTTTACTCATATAGATCTTGGATAGGTGAGGGCTATATTGATGACCTATTTTTCTGGAGCATGGTTAACATGGGATGAAATTCTCGATGATGTTTGACACTAAATGTCTGATTATTGGATGTTAAATAAAGAAATAACAGTTATTTTGAAATTTATTTAATTATGAACATGATATTATTATTTATTTAATTTGTTATAAATTTCAAATATTATAACATGTATACTTATTTTTGGAAGGTTTGGGAGGCCATTATGTTTGATCATTGTCATTGGTTCATGCACAATATGTAGGGGAAAACTATGAAGAAATTAAAATTCATGGATTTTGAATAGTCTTGTTGCATGCAAAAACCAGATTACATATCATCTCATATTTGGGTTAGATTATTTTCATACTTTATGAGATATAGTTTTTAGTAGAGGGTATAATTAGGTTGGAAGAACTGGGGGACGATTGATGCGACACATCAATATTTTAATCATACATTCAGTATGAATCGATGACCTATGGTATGTGTTTTTTTTAATATTTCATTAAATTTTTAATGTGATATATTTATTTTATTCTTATAAAGTAATTTTAACATATCGATATTGTGGAGTTAAATGTCTATATGAGTATGTATAGAGATCCAGTCACTAGAGAGACTGTGTGTGGCTTCCAATATCACATTGTGGCTAGTATAATTTTTATTGTGTATTAAACTTTAATGGAGATAATATTTAAACTATATTAATTTCAAAATTCAAATGAAGGAGTCATATGAGACCGAAAACTCTCACACACATGATGAGAGTCATTCCGAGACTGAGATTCGGTCTTCCGGAGTGGTAGGATTTGATAATGTAGCATGGATTCAGGAAACACTATATGATTTTGGAAAAGGAATGGTTGTTGGCATGAATTCTCAATTAATGCATGGTAGTTATTATCATATTGTTACATGTAAAGATTCAAACTCTAGGGGAGTTAGTGGATAGTTATAATAAATGGCCTCATAGTACATGTTGGAGTTGGGAGCACATAGTGAGGTAATAGGGGTCTTGTATAGTGTTCATGGAGAGCTCATTTGACACCAAGAGGTGCAGGTCCGGTATTAAGGTTCTAGGAGAAGACATTCTATGAAAGATAAAAAAAGCGTACAAAAACTCCAACAACATATTTATATCATACCATCAAGAGACAAGGGATGAAGAAATAAATATCACATGGAATAATAATACCACCATGTGTTTATTAGATTAGACAATTAGAAAAAATTGAATAAAAAATCCAGTATTCACGATGTTTGAAAATCCTTCATAACATAATCATTTCTCAATTAACTAAAAAAATTATTATTCATGATAGGAAATGTAAGAAATGAACATATCCTTAGAAAACTAAAATAACAAAAACATAGAGAAAATATCAATAATGAATAGATGAAAATGTGAAGGAGTGACGAATGAACCTTTGGATGGAAGGAGTGTAGGACACCGATGTTGGTAGGCAATCGGGGAGAGACTAGGAGTGCATAGGGGAATCCTAAGGGAGAGACAAATAATATCATCAGGGTTAGACCAATATGGTGCAGGGGCGTCATAGTGATATCATGAGTGGTGTATGCTCCGTAGAAGGGAGAAGAAAAATTATGTTATGGGAGCGGTGGGGGTTGTGAGATTTCATTTCCCCATGTCGGAGCTTTTACCAAGCCCACTAGCTTATATGGATCACCCATCAGTCATCCCTAACGAGTAGTATATGAAAGAGATGTGATGACAACAATAGAAGCAGCACCATCAGATGATGGAGTACATTCAATAGTTGGCTCATAGTATTTGGACAGAGTTCTAGACCCCTCCTCAATGAGATGACCCCCTCCCTACGTCCCTCCAGAGAGATTTACAGATTTATTATGATAAAATTTAAATTAAATATTTGTTTTAATATTGTTTTATTTTTTATATTCATAGTTTTATTTATGAAATTTAAAATATTATTTTTTAAATTTTTTAAATTTTTTTCATTTTTTATTTTTTAAAATTATTTTATGTGTGATTTAGTCTCATCATAAATAATTTTTAAAGACAAGTCACTTGGCCCATCATAAATAAATATTTAAATAATCTAGTTAAAAATTATTTGAGATTGGATGGTCGCCTATTGAAAAAGGGGGTTTTTGTGACCTATTGTCACAAAAAAACTCAATCCCGACTTTGTTTTTGGAAACGAGGCATTTTCAATGGGACACCGTCACAAATATATCTTTTCTATCGTGTCCTATCACAAATTCATTATACCAAATAATGAATTTTTAATTATTTTTTACAATATACTTGAGAGGTTTAGATGGTATATGTTCATTTAATCTACTATGTGTTGGGTGGTCTAAATTTATAGTGGGTTCTATAATCGACAATGCAACCAAATTTACTTTGGTAATTGGTGTAATAACACATAGAGATTGATTTCCACTAAGTATAAAAGAAAAACAATAGAATATATTTAATACATTAATCTCATAGATAATCATTAATTGTATTGAACATAATGTACCATATTAACAGTCTGTTATATAATTTATTGGACCATAATTTATTACATTATTAATTAATTGATGGACCATTTATTTCAAAATACCCTTAAAAAAACTATTGGGATTTTTTGTATAAAAATTTTTTTGGATGTTAATAATATAAAATTTATTTCAAAGGTTATATAATAGAATGAAATAAAAAACTCAAAAAAAATTATAATTCTAGAAAATTACATATTTAACATAATATTTACATGAAATATTACATTTATAGAACACACTACATGTGATATTTCTTAATGAAGTATTACATTTAAAAGGATAATATCTATTATTAAAAAAATACAATGGAAAGATTAACTTCCTCTAGAAAATTCCCATTGAAACATCCACTAGGAAATTCTAGTAGAAACACTAATTGGAAAATATTTGTTTCAAATTTCGCTGTAAACTTCTAGTGGAATCATTTACTAGAAAGTATTAATGAAAAAATATAATATAAATGTCTTGGGAAATCATTAAGTAGAAACTTATAATTCCAAATAAAATTATCTGTTGGTACATTTAGCGGAAATTTCCATGAAACTGTCTTTAGAAATTCCATTTCCACTTCCTCTTGAATTTTTCCGTAAAAACTTAGGTGATGTTTCACTGAAACAACCTTTTGAAATTTCAACACAACATACACTTAAAAAAAACATGTTTAGTTTCAATAGGAACATCATGGTAATAATTTCAACTTCCACTTGAATGATTAATCTTCAATTTAAATGGGAAATTCTAGAAAAACATCCATAAGTATTTCAAGTGGAAATACCACTTGAAATAAACATTATATATAAAAATAATTATAATTTCATATACAAAGAAATTAGTTCTTGTATAAAAAAACTATTTTTATCACAGAATTAATATATTAATATATATATATTGAAACATGTTTTTTATTTTCCTATTTAATAAGAAAAAAGTATTCTTTATAAAATTATAGAGATATATAATTTTGATAAATAAAATATAATTGTGTAATTTGTCTAAAAAATAAGTATTTATTATATGTTTAAAAAAATTCCATGTATTTAAAAATAAGAATGTGAAATTGAGAATATTATTCAAATGATTATCTGTTTTGATAAAAAAATATATTTCTTTTTATTAAATTGAATAAATTCATCTATATAAAATTTTATTTTCATTTAAAAAACAAATTAGCTTTACAATTTAATAATCTCAAGTTGTTATATGATAATAAGGTATTTTTAACACATATGTATAATTAATCTTTTTTTATTGAAGGAAACAATCAAAATATCTTATTTTTCTACCCATTACATGACCGTAGTAAACCCAATGACAAACTGTAATGCACCGACACCAGTTACCTAGAGTCGGTGTATTATTTTAATACATTGTTATGATTACAAGAAATCAAGACCCAAAGAACTAGTTAGTTTAGAAGTCTTGGAAAATAGATTACAAACATGAACTCTACATTACACATTCTATCATACAACACAACATAAATAATCCTTTGATAACACCATTTTTCCATTAGCTTAACCTTGCATATCAATCATAAAACACTTCTAGGGATCCTGGAAATAATATAATGTTGAAAGGGGTGAGCTCAGATGCTCAGTAAGGGTAAATAATTTAGAGGAATCTATAAACATATAAGGCAAGATGTGTAATAAAAACCACATCTTTTTTAAACATATACATGAACATTATATGGATAAAATAAATCAATCATTACCCGATAACCATTCACATGGATATTATACTAGTCTAATAATAACATGTAATAACTAATTTCATAATGATGGAATGCATAATGTAGTACTTTTGTAACCACATAATCAAGTACTCTTGCCAAGACTAAAAAAACTCGCCAAGGCCTTGTGCCATGACACTAGTTTGTCTCATGAGACCTACTGATGCATCGAGGAGCTATAGCGGTCTCCACCCGTCACTACCTAATGAATTTCACTGAAAATATATAGGTATAAAATATATATTTTTACCTAATATAAATTTAAATAAATTAAATAATTATTTAAATAAAAAGTCGGTTTTAACTAATAACTCAGTGTTTTTAACTATTCATCAAAAATTTAAAGTTCTAAAAAAATACAAAAAATTCACCCTAGGCTAATTTCGATATTCCAAATCCAAAACTGATATCTATTTTTCCAAATTAAAAACATAAAAGTTTCATTAATAAATTTAAAATCATTTCCCGTTGTCCAAACCAAAAAGTGGGTTTTTAAAAAATAATAAATATCAAAAGATTGACATTTGTTTATGTGAAATTTCAAAGTAAAATTACACCAAATGAAAAATATTTAATTAAATGGTAAACATATAATTTAGTTATACTTAAAAATAACTCAAATGTATAATTTAACACTATAAATTATTTTGACTCAAAAATTAGTTTTTAGTTCAAATTTAGTATTTTTCACTATTCACCAAAATATGACTGTTATCAGAAAAACATAAAAAATTCATCGAAACTAAATTTTTATGTCCTGAATTCTAAAGAAGATATTTATTTTTCCGAATTGAATATATAAAAGTGTCAAATATTTTATTTTAAAAAGTTTCTCCATTAAAAGGAGGTAAAATTGAATTTTTTTAAAAATACTTCTTTTATCTGAATATAAATGAATTTGTTCTTATATTATGTTTAAGAAACTCATAATATGGAATATAAAATTATAAGGATTATTTAACATTATAATTTTAGTTAATATTATTCATAACCACTTTTGAACGGCTATTTTGGTATGTCGTGATGCGCTTGAACTCAGTGTTGCGTGTAGTGGAAGTTGTTGAAATATTTTGAAGAAATAATGTACTATGAAATATTGGTGTATTACACAAACTGGCCCTAACTCAAATGTATTAAACTGTAAACTATACTGCACTATATCATACTAGAGGAGTCATCTTCCCCATAGACCCAATGTCACCCTACTCCACTTCAGTGCATCACCCGTTCTCCAATGTTGACAACGATGCTCATCCTTCCCTCATACCCCACCGCTCAAGGCCCTATTGGCCCTACTCCGCTTCAGTGTGTCACTTGATGAAGGCCTCTATTTCTTTTGTATTAATTACACATCTACCGCCTAGCCAGAAGTACCATCATGATTAGTCCCTTGAATCACCAATCCTTCTCATATGCATGCTACATCAGGATGGACCATCATGCCTATGTTGATATGCCAATCAAGCCAACTCTCAAAATCTCACCATCTCCTCCATGATCCCTTTGTGGCTTAGATTTACTGATAGGAACCAGCATAGTTCATTATTTATCCAAAACCATTCAAAATAAATATTCATCCATACTTATGACACTGGAGAAGGCTATGTGGATTATAATCTTTTTCATGGAAAGATGGGTTGTAATTTTTTCATCTATGAAGTTCTTAACAGAGAATGATCTGATGGGAGGTGTACGCTGATCTGATCCCCGAGTTAAGAGGTGCACACTGCTTCGTATAAGGATTTTAAACAACTACCAATCAATTCAATGATAATTGTGTGATTGAAATAAAGTGAAAGAGTGTGTAAATTAATGAAAATCGGATGTAACGTTGAAAAACACCCAAGTGAATGAGGTAAAACCCACGGTCAAATAGAAGGATTTAACTATGGTAAAATGTGGGTGAAAAATTACTTTTTCTCTCTCTCAATTACCAGGAGTAAACACACAATAATGTATCTATTGAAAATATTGATAAACCCTTCAAAAAATACTGTACTCAAGGATAAGAAATAGTTAATAGAAGTTAAACCAATTCCAACATTAGGGATAGCATTATAGTAGTCTTACAGGGAAGGATTGTTGGGCTCAACCTACGAAATCAATTCTCAAGAAAAAATTGATTTGGGACCAACCCATTTATTAGAGAGATAGAAAATCATTAATTAAGATATTTATTCTCAAAATTAAATATGTATTTTTCCCAACATTAAAGGATAGTTAATTCTCAATATTAACGGATTGAAAAATTAATGTTGAATATATATTTTGAGATATAGACTTGGGGTATATATAAATGGATGCAATGAAATTTTATGTGTACAAATTATGAGTGGAAGATATGGCCTAACAAAGCGAGGTCTGTCTCCCCTTCAAGGGAAGCCAAACTGGGCACACACAAATAGCCAATGACCCCAAATCCAAAGGCAGAGGTTGAGACTCGCAAGGGTGGAAACCGGTAGAAGGGAGCCAAAAGATTCAATAATTAAACGTTGTTGGTATATCATCTTATGTTGATCTAGATAGATATTCTAATGATGTATATCATTTTAACCTATATGTTTATCCCCATTGAATGATTATTATTTTTCAATATCATCTAGATGTAGGAATGAATTCATAACCACATAATCTCATTATGCATTCTTTTATACATTGTGCTTGCTTGCAAGTTTCCTTGTCGTGTGCTTTTGTTATTTTTAAGAAATAATGTCTCTTATGTAATTTGAATGATATGAAATGAAAACTCTGTGTGATGGCTAGTGTTCTTGGAATTTTCAGTTCCGGACACCAAAGTCATGGGGGATATTCCATTGAAATTTATGTGCATGTTGCTTCGGGCTTCAATCCCCAACACCGTAATCCCCAATTTGGGGTATGTTTAGGATATCATTAGGTAACCCAAGAGAGTGGTCCCAGATGAAATGGATGGCCAGAAACTACCCATCATGATAAGAGTTTTATGATACATCCTACACTGGATAACCTACATTTGAGTACAATCACAAACCACATTGAAAGGGTCGGTTAAAATCCGGTATTTTTCATATTTCCAAGAACATTCATGAATAAATGTCAGGCATATTAGGGAGCTATAGTTCCGATGTTGGGGTACGTTCAAGATCTCATTTCATGGTTACCTCAGGGGTTTTTCCCAAGTGAAGGGGACTACTCTTAACTAAACCTCATGATAAGAGATATGTGATACTTTTTTTACTATAGAAGTCTCTTTGGATGAGAATCACTGACCACATAGAATGTCAGGCATCATTGGATTCTTTGATGTTGGGGTTGGGGTATGTTTGGTGACATCCAGTTTTTGTCAGACTACAATCATCCAAATTTTTAACATCTTCATTATCATCATTTAAGGAGTGTTATAGGAATCCTAGTGGAAGGGTGCATGTTTGAAAACATTTCCACCACCATTAAATACTCAAATCCTCTCATTGTTTCATATTATTATGCCTTTCCCTAACCAAATATTCCACACATCCTTTAATATCTATAAATTCTATATTTTGAAATCATTTATTTATAAAAATAATTAATATTGAAGTACCCAACCTTATTTATTTAATTAATATAAATTCATTAACTGGAAATTAAAAAAATTTAAAACTATCAAATTTATTTATGTATTTTTAGTATTATTCATATTAAATTTATAAATGAAATATAAATTCTAATTAGATTAAATTATTTATAATTAATTGAATGATGATTTATTTTAAAATGTTAATAAAATTATTAAATATTTTTTTATATCAGTTGATTTTAGACTGATAAATAAATTTTTTTTAAAATAAAAAAATGTCATTATGTAAACAGGCTTGGGTAGTTTAAATTATATTTCCAGATATTATACAATTGGATTAAAAAAAGAGTTAAAAATTAAAGGGGTAACAATTGTTGATTTTAAATAAATAATCTAATATTTGACTCAAATTATCATTTATAAGAATTTCAATTTCCCTATATCATTAAATATTTAAAATTATATTAATATATATATTTATTATTATTTAATTATGAATTTATATTTATAAAATTTAGTTATATTGTTAAAAATTTAAAATAATTATGGTGATAAATATGAATAAAACTATAAATTATATTATTATACACTAATTATATTATTACTTAATAATTATAATATCTCATGTTAATTATATTACTAAAAGTTATATATATTATAGGTACGTAGGGTTAAAATTAAAACTAAACATATAAATGCAACACAGACAACATTATAGGGCAATTCATAGAGCCCAAGTGATTACCCACCACCCCCACCAATTTTTTATTACCCGAAGGCCCTAAAGACATTGATTCCATTAGAAATTATGTAGCCTAGTTTCCTAGCACATGCAGTAATTTATTTGCTTCACAACTGGGTGATTCAACTGCCTACGACATGACCACATCATAACACCTGCATCACCTGGCCTGCATCAGACCCGGTTCAAATCCATGTTGGAGAAAATTTCTACTAAAAGGTGATGATGTAGGAATGTCCTCATAATTTACTTCATGATATTAAATTATAATTAAAATGGAAATAATAATATAAATAATTGTACTTTATTTCAATATGGCCCTCGGGACATCAAAAATGGGTGGGTTATCCCTTGGGGGGCTATGGATTTCTCTTCCATGCTTTTTATGTTGCACATATACATTGTCTTGTAATTATATTTGTTACATATTAATTATGTTATTAGATATTAATTATTTTATTACATATTGATTATATTATAATATTAGTAATTATATTATTATATATTAATTTTATTTCTACATAATAAAAATATTATTTATATTATTATATATTCAAAAAAATTATTATAATATAACAAAATTTCAATAATTATGTTAATAAATATGAATAAAAATGTAAATAATACTAATAAAGTGGTTGAAAAATTAAATATAATTAATAATTATATTATTATATAAGCCTTTGGGACATTCAGTGTTTATATATAAATAAATATAATTATATATGTTTAAAATTATAAAAATATATTAATAAATATTAATTTATTTGTATATATATATATATAATAAATATAATTATAAATCTATTTAATTTTTTAATAATTTTATAAATGTATATGTATTTAGATGGGAAATCCTTGAAAAACAACCACGGAAAATTCTAATGCAAATTCCACAAGAAATAAAATTCATGATAAAAAAAATTTATAATCTCATACTCAAAAAATATTTCCTTTTTAAAATGACATAAAATATTATTTTTTTCTCATAAAATTTATATATATATATATATATATATTCAACATATATTTATTATTTTCCTCTTAAATAAGAAAACTATATTTTTAAAATATCACGATATGTAATTTTGTTGAGGAAATTATAATAATTTAATATGTCTCAAAATATTTACATATTACTTTTTTAAAAATATTCAACGTAATTAAAAATATAAGTAAAAAATTATGAATATTATTCAAATGACTAAAAATCATTTTTTCTGAAATAATAAAATATTTTTTCTTTTATAAAATAGAATAAAATATTATTTGGCATTAGAATATCATCTTATTTAGATAAATAAATGGTTTTATAATCCAATAAACTCAAGGTATTATATGATTATAGGGTATTTTATAGGCATGGGGGGCTCATTATTTTTTATTGATTGAAATAATAAAAAAAAAAATCTTATACCCGTTACATGATATTAGTAATCCCAATGAAAAACGTACGATATCCAACATGTGTTGAATTGGGCACAATGCTTCACTGAATCACACTATATGAGTCATCCTCCCCCGAGACCCAATGCCAACATGTTCCACATCAGAGCATCTCTCTTTCTCTAAAGTCATTTATGATGCTCATCCTGCCCACATACCCTGGTGCTCAACCTCCCATCAATCCTGATCCTCTTCAATGTGTCGCCCATTGAAGGGTGATGCTACATATGCTGTCATTGCACCCCTACAACCTTTCCAGAAAATAAATCATGGTCAATTATCTAAATATTCATTCCACATCGTATGCATTGTTCTTTAAGATGGATCATCCAGCCTACGCTGGTATCCCAACCACATCACCTCCTTAGCACTGATCTACCAATTCCAATTGATGAAAAATATATTCATAAGGTCGAACAATAGCATCCATCTACTGGTCGTCAAATCACTAAAAAACGTGTCAACAAGGAGGTATTCAATTCTAATTTATTTTTCAAGATAACCCTTTAACATTTAATGAAAAAAGGCCTGAACAATGGAATTTTATTACAGACATACACATGGATGTGGGTAAAAATAAAGAATGACTCAAAAATATCTCAAGGATCAACCAAATGATCAAAAAAATCTACTGAAGTGACATAAACGTACTCATTAAATATCCACATTTATTATCACAACATGTTCATGTGAATACGAAGTTGAATGATAGTGTTACTCACAAAATTATTTTTTTTGAAAATATGTACAAAGGGGAAGATCCATGTTTTAGTAGTGTTGATAATGTAATGAAATCCTAGAGTATGATTATCTAGGAGGCTCATATATAAATGTATACTTGTGGAATGTTTATCTGATTTCATTTTCCAAAAGCTGATATAATAAGATAATTATGACTAAATACATTTCATATTTTTCTTAGTTATATATATGAAAATAAATTGAAGGGATTTCACCATGAACAAAAAATTAGACTCCTTAGTCCTCATGTCATCTCTATATAAAAAAAGATATAGAATCCATGAATGTGGGTGAAATAGCTGCAGACCTACTCAAATCATTTAATTGAAAAATTACGGATGATAGACTTGTCATAATACTAATGATGGAAGGGTAAAACAATGCAATTTATTCATATCAAATATACTATAATTTCATTCATTACTTATTCTTTTTTGTGATCTTAGGAAGTATTGGATGCTCATTGTGGTCAATTTGGATACTCTAGTGATTTATTTCCTTGATTCACTACTTGTTTATTTAACAAACCAATCACACATGATGTATTTTGTGAATTTTTAATTCACAACATCCAACTTTTTAGAATTAAACATCTAGTTATATAATTTATATTATCAATTAATGAGGATTTTGTAAAGAACAAGCGGTGTGTGAATATCGAATACATCATTGAATAAGGACATGGGAAAAGGAAAAGGAAAATCATAAGTACTATAATTGGATACAAATAAAGGTATATTTAATATAATTTCACTATCCCATGTCATTTAATAAATTACATATTTTTATCAATGTTTTTGCAGCGTCTGAAATAAACAAATGATAAAGAATATGATTATTATGTTTTTAAATTTATGAATCCATTCGTATTTCGTCATCAAACTAGCATCTCTAATGATTTATTTATGAAGCTACTTACTATTTCATTTTAAATATTTATTAATCAGTTGTGTATTTATAATTTATTAGTACTACCATGATTATAGAAAATACTCTTATTTACAATATGATATATATATTTTTAAAATAAATGGGAAGTATTCTTGATGGAAGAATGTACACAAATAGAAATATGATGTGATCGATATAACTCGAAATTTCTATGTTTATTTAAGATTTTCAGTATTATTTTTAAAAAGAACAAGTGACATAATAAAAAATAAACAACCACATTTGTATTGATTTGATAATTTAGGAAAATGATCCATAGGTAATTTGTGAAATGTAAGATTCAACCCCGCCTCAATATAATGCATGATCTAACCGTTATAAATCCTAATGTGTCTTTTCATTTAATAGTGACATAAATTAAAGCAAAATAGAACAACTATCATACTGAAAACAAAGAAAATACATTTATATTTTTTTGATACATTTGTAAAATGATCAATGAGTCATTTTTGATGTGTAGGAATCAATCACACCTCAAAAAAAATGCATGTTGTGACATGTATGACTAATAGTGCATGTTATTAGTTTAAAATTTGTATTTTAGCTAAAAATATGTCACTCACTATAAACCAAGTAAATGATTTCCGATTTTCTTTATAATTTAGGATAGTTTTTCTTAAGTCCTTTTGGACGTGTTTGAAGTAGTATTAGATAAAATCGATGCACAATATGACCGGTATGACTCAGACAACATATTTTTTGGTTTGAAATGATATTTGATGAAAAAACACAACTAACATACTGAAAATAGTGCAAAAACATTTGGATTGTTTTGATGCCATATAACAATGATACATGAGTTATTTGTGACATGTAGGAATCAACCACACAATAATATGATGAACAATGTGATTGGTATAAATCCAAATGTGTTTTTATTTAAAAATGAAATTAATGTATGTAAAACAGAATAAGCGACATACTGAGAACAATGAAAATGCATTATAATTTCTTGAAATATTATGACAATTATCCATTGGCCTTCTCTTGATGTGTAAGCACAACAACTCCTTAATCTGATGCATGGTGTGACCAGTCTAACAAGAAGTGTCATCTATCAGTTTAAAATTGTTTTTTTATCTCAAAATTTTTCACTCATATAAAACCAATAAAACACACTCTTATAGTTTTAATGATTTAGGAAAGAGCTTTTTAATTCATTTTTCACATGTATGAAGTTGTTTGACCTCAATATGATGCACAATGTGACTGGTATGACTCAAAATGTGTGTTTTTTTAAATGATATTTTAGTAAAAAATGAAAATGTAATACTGAAAATTGATAAAATCAATTAGTATTGTTTTGACACTATAGAAAAACGTTCCCTGAGTCATTTGTGACATGTATGAAACAACCACACCAAAATCCGACGAATTCTTTGACCGGATTAAATCCAAAAATTTCATTTAAATTTGATATAAAAAAACAAGGGAAATACTCAAAACCAAGAAAACTCATTCAGTGTATTTGGATATTTTAGGACAATGATCCACATCTAGTTTGTGATGTGTAGGAATCAACCACACCACAATATAAAGCACAGTGTGACCTGTATATCTCCAATTGTGTATTTTTTATTAAAAATTGACATTTTAATAATGTAATCTTTCATATTAATGTTTAATTTATTTATTAATATTATTACGATCATAATAATTGTTTTATTATATAGGTGGAACTATTTAATTGAGTTGGGATGGTTTTTTCCGCAACTAATACTATGAGATGGCATTTATGAGAGGGGATCACGAATTTCAAATGATGAAACATTAATGTTTTTAAATATTTATTGAATAATTTAAAATGTAGTTATATAAAACATTTTTTGAAATGTATATAGTATTATTTTCTAATCCATTTTGTGAACTACTTTGTTCTTGTGTGTGTTGTGCATGTGCTATTTTCTGTATGTCGTGTGTGTGTGATGTGCAGAAGGAACTGGTGGGTGTATCGTTTATATGTATTGCTTATTTTGGTGGGTGTTCGGTTATATAAACAACACATCACATATTCTTGTCCTTTATCATCACTATTTCAACCGATTATAAAATGATTCCTTTATCTTTGGTAAAATAGCACTGATAAAAGGCGATCATTTATCAATGCTTTTTTAGCACTGTTAAAGTGGACACTATCTTCACTAATATTAATGGTGATTTTATATAACTGATAAAAGAACTATATATAGTATTGTTTGGAAGATAATCTTTTACATTGAATGATGGGTCATCTTAATTTCATTTATGTTGTTCGTAATGGACCCTGATTCGATGGGAGGTGTAATTTACTATGTTCCCTGAGTTGGGGGCACGTTCTGGATCTCCTTGGGTAACCCAGTCTAGTGTTCCCAAGTGAAGGGGATTGATCGAAACTACCAATAACGATAAGATTTGTGTGATACTTCCTTCAATGTAGATTCCACTTTTGGTGAAAATTGTCGATCAAGTTGAATGGGTAGGCTAAAATCTAAAATATGGCCAGTTTCTGAGAACCTTGTTGTATCAATGTTAGGCACACAGTGCTGATCGAGTGACGAATTTGGGTTACATTTGAGATATCACCGCAGGGGTACCTCATGGGGGTGTTCCCTAGGGATGGGGACTGGTGGAAATTTCCCCTCGTGATAAGTGTTCTCTGATACTCCCTTCAAAGGAGAGGCCTCTTTTAGCAAGAATCACCGACCACATAGAATGTCAGGCATCACAGGGTTCTTGGTTACCAAGGTTGAGGTATGTTTGTTGACGTTTTATTTTCATTGAAATAAAAAACATCTATCTCGTTAACTTCATCATCATCATTTTCATGCATGGAGAGGTACGATAATCCTAGTGGAAGGGTGATAGTATGAAAACATGGACACCACACTTATATAATCGCATCCATGAATTTCTTTCTATTTTTAATGCATTTCCCTCACCAATCACTCCATACATTGTTTAACAGGTCTAAATTCCAAATATTCAAATTCTTCAATTATAACAAGAATTTATAAGGAAGTAACCAACCATATTTTTGAATTATTAATAATTTATTAAAATAATTTTAAAAAATAGTAAAACAATCAAATTTATTTATGTAATTTGAATGTTAATAATATGAAATTTATAAATGATATCTAAATTCTAATCGGATTAAATTAATTATTAATAAATGAATGATGAATTATTTTAATATTTTAATAAAATTAAGAAATATATTCGTTTTTTATATAATTCGCTATTATATATATATATAAATTTACTAATTCAAAATAATAAAAAATACCTTAATTATACGAGTTTGGTTAGTTAAAAAAATATTTCAAAATATCATAGAATTGGATTAAAATAATTTGTTAAAAAATAAATGCGTTATAAATGTTGATTTTTATCAACTATATAACATTTGAATCATATTTACATTTATAGACCATTTATTTTCTCTCTCTCTATATTTTTTACTATTTTGGTTTTTTATTTAACCACTCGTAAACGAAAAAAAATTGATATTACCCCAAATCTAGAAAAATACCATGGGGAAGAATTTGCAATGGAGGTTATTTTATTTTTTATATGTAATAAAATGGGTTTAGGTATTCATTTAATTTGGGAAATGGGTTTAAAAAACAACAAATGAAGTGGCACTATGTAAAGGTAGGCACAAATGCCACATCATGCGGCGTTTCCCCCTATACCCCCAATTCCAAAACCCCACCCCCATTCCTCCACCCCATTTCCAATATATATATATATATATATTTAAAATTATAAATAAATACACTTTTTTATATATTATTACATATTATTCAAAAGGTGCACCCTTGGGAAAAGACCCATGGCTCCATATTTATTACGAAAACAAAAAATTAAAACAAGGGGATCAAATAAACATAAATTAGTATGCTCATAATGAAACACATAGTATTTTCCTATGGCCAGCCCTAGATCCCATGTTCTGGTGATATCTACCCCTCCCCATGGGATATCACTCTCCCCACTATGTCTTGGTTTTCTGGTCAGATTCTTGAGATGAAGTTCCAAACATTGACACAAAACCCTCCATAAACTAAAAAACATCTAGGATAAGTCCTGAATGATTAGATCTAGGTTCGACTAAGAACCATCCTAAATGTTGATTTCAAGAAGCTTCTGAGCTACATGTTCGTAACTACACCCAAACACCACTGTCCCCATTATATGGAAATTTATTTCCAATAGAATGAATAACCAATCAGTCGCTTCATTATTAATAACTATAAGAGTTCGTTGATGGTCAAGGCTCTCTGGGAAGGTCACATTCATATTATTCCTTTGTGCACTGATACACTCCTCATTTTAGGCCTTTCCAATATAATTATATGAATTTTTTAAATGATCCATCAAAGGTGGAGGATAATCCCATTTCACTTTTTTACCAGTATCCATAGTCATATTTTAGTGTACCTCTTACACAAATGTTACCTGCACTATCTCGAAACGTATGACTATTTGAAGATTAATAAACTCATTATCTAGAAGAGTATTGTTTCCTTTAGATGTTAGAGAAATTTTTTCCAATGCAATATCATCCAATGTATTTTGTGATATAGATAAATCTAACAGTGGTTGACGATACTCCTTTAATCTCAATTTCCAATTCCATACCAATCAACAGCCTTCTACATCCAGTAATGTTTACACCCCCTTGTAGGACATCACCATAATCAATCGTTCCTGCTATATGTTTTTATCATTTGTCCCTTGAATTTCAACCTCATCAATTTACTGGTTGTCAATTTATTCAATCAGAAGTCCTCCTTCTAAACTGTTGATTGTACGAGTAGAAACCCCTAGCCTCACAAGGCACCGATAAAGGTTACCACAACTAATTCAACCATCCCAACAGAGTTATCAACCACATTATAGACCTCTAGTATTTCATGACATGATCTAACATGTTCTCTATCTTCATCCATCCGCCAATCACCATCACAGAGAGAAATAGGAAAAATAGTTGGATCATCCAAGCGGTCATATCAACTCTCATTACATTTTTGACTCTGCTTTCTTGAATCCACCATAGAGGGGCCTTACCATGCCATTAATTTTTTAGATAGATTCACTCCACCCAATTTCATGCAGTTCATAACATAATTCCTAATATTCTTATAATTAGAATAAAATTTTGGCCTTTTTTCATATTAAATTTCCAATTTAATTTCCTCATCCTTATTGGAATGAAAAACATGGTCAACTAAGACAGAGGTCAAATCAATAGCTTCTAGAAATCATTTGCAGTTCCTAACCAAAGATATTTATGCCTCTTTGTCCTATCATATTGGCACCCCAATTGACATCACAATTTATTTGAGAATACTAAGGTGCCAATGAAACCAATTCAATACAAATAAATTAACCCATACCTATAATGAAGAGTGGAATACCTCCAGAGTATTTATGAAACAGTCCCATTTTCGATTATGAAGAAATCATATTTTGAGTCAAATCGATCCAAATCAACATTCCCTCAACATAAGATCAATTGATGTAAGTAGGAAATAGAATAACACCACCCCTAGAGAGATTCATCTCCATCACTTGAATCCCAAAATTCTCAAAATATTATAAAACCAATCCTCGATATTCCATGATAATGATTCTTCAGGTAGTATAAGACATCCATGAATTGAGAACTCCCCAATTTTTAGATGCATGGATACTTGAATGGGATCATCCATAACATATGTGTTTCTACCTTTTGGGCGGATACCACCAACCAATACTTTAATAATAGATATGTTGTTTTGTCTAGGGGGAGAGATCGACCCCGTATCAACATTGAGTGAAGTGGCATCCACAAAACCATCGGAGAGGCTGCAATCATGAAACCCAACATGTTTCGGGGTCACCACCTCTGCATGATTACAACAATCGAAAGTACAATCAACAATGCGATGGGAGTCAAAGTGACTATGAACTGGAAACAGAATAGTTGAATCAGAATAAATATACTGAAACCCTAGATGTCATGGTTTGGTCCGAGGAGAACCCATGATTCCATCTACCACTTTTTCGTTGTCATCGTCGCCTATTTGTTTAACATTTTCAATTATAAGATATTAATTAATAATAATTATATTATTATATAATAATAATATTATTAAATATTAATAAATTTTAAAAATTCAATTACCGAAATTCAATAATAATACAAATTTAAATAAATAAAAAAGTATCTAAAAATATAATTAGAATAAATGGAAGTCTATTGATGATGAGATTGCGTCTTATCCTAATTATGATCCTGATTATGGTGACACTTATGTTGATGTTTTTATTTTTATGTTTGGGCTTGCATTTATTCTTTCGTGTACTTTTTATTTTTCTTTATTTTTATAATAAGGGGTTTGACCCAGAATAGTCTTTGTATTATTTCATATTAATTATACCAAGATGGTTCGGAGCCAAGACCCATATTATTACTAATTATATTATTAAATATTAATTATACCAAATGGCTAGCCCTTATCCAAGAAGAATAAAATATAAACTCAAGCATCACTATCATCATCATCAGAGTTATGATCACAATCATCACATAGTAATTATATTATTACATATTTATTATATTATGACATATTAATTATATTTTTACATATTAATTATATTTTTATATTATTAATAGTGATGTTCTGATGACATCTCTCATCCCGCCCACATACCCTACTACTCAACTCCTCACCAACCCTTCTCCGCTTCAATGGGATTACCAAAGAAGGTCTCTGCTTCCTATGTTATAACCACACCCCTACCAACTCCACAACAATAACATCACCATTAATTTCATGGACCACAAATCCTCACCATTCGCATGATACATCTGGATGGACCACCTCACCTATGCTGGTATCCCAACCTCATCACCTCCTAATATCTTGCCACCATGCCACGATACCCCCATGTCTCAAAGTCATTGAAAGCTACCATCCTAGGTTGCTAGTCATCCCAACCAGGACATAATAAACATTCTTCCGTAATTGGAAAACTGAAGAAGCCTCTATGGATGAGAATCATTTTCTAGTTAGGATGGATCGACTCACTTGAGTCACTGATTTTCTTAATGTATCCTTATCTTATTAGAGGTGTATGATGCTCTGATCCCGAAGTTGGTGTACATTTGGGATCTCCTTGGGTAATCTAGGTGAGTATTTCTAGGTGAAGGGGAATATTAGAATCTACCTCTCATGATAAGAGTTTTGTGATAATTCCATTACCAGAGAAGCCAATATTGATGAGAATCATTGACCACGATGAATGGGTAATATAAAATTTGGTATATGTCCAGTTTCGAAGAACATTTTTGCGTCAATGTGAGGAAATTAGGATGCTTAGGTGCTAGAGTTGGGCTAAATTTGGGATCTACATGATATGGTACTTAGGGGGAGTGTTCTTAGGTGATGGTTCCTATTGGAAACTGGTCATAATGGTAAAAGATGTACGGTTCTCCCTTCACTAGGGAAGCCTCTTTTGAATAGAATCGACGACCACATAGAATGCCATACATCACAGGGTAATCAAATGCCTGATATGGGGTATGTTTGGTGACATTCTATTTTCTTCAAACTATAATCATCCATCTCATTTCTATCTTCATTATCGTCATCCTCCAAGGAGGGGTACAGTAATCCTAACAGAAGTGTTGATGTCCTTCACCCCAATATACTCACATCCTTCAATTATTTTCTATTTTTATGTGTTTCCCTCACCAAACATTTCACATATCCTTTAATAGCTATAAATGAAAGATATACAAATCCTTTATTTATAAAAATAATAAATAGGAAAGTACCCAACCAAATTTTTTAATTATTATTATTTAATTAACTAAATATTATTAAATAATGAATCTATCAAATTTATTTATGTATTTTTAATTTTATTCAAATTCTTTTTATAATTTAAATCTAATTACTCTTCAGAATATATTAATTATTATTAATTAAATAATTTATATTTTAAATTATTGTAAAATTATGAAATATATATATTTTTTGATATCAATTAAATTTAGATTAATAAATAAATTTTCATATTACAAATAATAAACACCTCATTAGTTAAATGAGGTTCCATAGTTAAAAAAATGTTTCAAAATATAATAGAATTGGATTAAAATAATGTGTTAAATATAAAATTGGTTATAAATGTTCATTTTAAATCAATAATATAACATTTGACAAATTATTTACATTTATCCAATGTATAATCTCTGTCACTATATATTAGAAATCGTTTGGTTTATTATTTAAACATCCAAATGAAAAGGTTTTTTGTCGAACATACCCTAAATCTAGAACACTAACTAGTTGATGATTTTTCCATGAATGTTTGTTTTATGTTTTTATATAATAAAATGGGTTCAGGTTTATTTTATTTGTGGAAATGGGTTTAAAAATCACTAAATGAAGATACACTTTGTTAAAGAAGCCAAAAATGCCACATCATGTGGCATTTTCCCCCTCACCGCAAATTCTAATGCCCTACCAACCATTCCTCCTCCCCATTTCCAATATATATATAAATATAATTATGAATTTACAATTATAAATAAATACATGTTTTTAAATATTAATATATATTTATTAATAATAATTATATTATTTCATATTAAGAATAATATTACATAATAATAAATTCTAATAATGTATTAATGACCTTCAATAATAATTAAAATAAATATAATAATAATTATAAAGTAGTTATAATTATAATTGAGAATAAATGTTAATTATATTATTTCATTTTTACAATGAAACTAATATGACTTATATTATAAAATTATTGATAAATATTATTTATATTATTACATATTTACAATAATTATATAAATAAATATGAACAAAACTTTTAATTGTATTACTAACTATATTACTTCATATTAATTATACGAAGAAGGTTTGGGTAAAATCCCTTTATTATTAATAATTATATTCTTAAATATTAATTATACCAAAATTGAAAGAAGGTGTTCAAAATGAAAAAATAGCAACTCAAGTGTTACCATAATCATAATTTGAGTTACGACCAAAATCATCACCTTGTAATTATATTGTTACATATTAATTCTATTGTAACATACTAATTACATTATAACATATTAATTATATTATTTTATTATTAATTATATTATTATAAATTAATTATATTATTATATACGTACAATAATTATATTAATTAATATGAATAAAATTTTAAAAAATACTAATAAAGTAGTTAATGATATTATTAAATATAAATATTAATTATATTATTACATATCAATAAGTAAGTTTATATTAATTATCTTATAAAATTATTAATAAATAATAATTATATCATAGCGATTCTATATAGGATCCAAATATCCCGATCATTTAATAAAATTGATGAATATATAACATGTACATGATAAGGAGAGTAAGAGAAAACAAGGGCACACCTGCAAATATTAGAGAAACAACACATCAAAAATCATACTAATCATGTTATGAGTCATGTTGAAAGTTGTTAATGTTAGAAGATTCCCAATCTAACTGATTGGTTTGCTCACTCAAAAGTGAATAATACTTTTCCTTAAGCACTAAATATAATGGACTGAGCCTGGGAGATCATGAAGAACCATCTCATCCACACCATAGAGTAACATCCTCTCAACCACATCTGTGGCCATGACCCTTTGGGTGCCAAACGATTCTCCAATTCTGTTGGTGCATAGTCACATCATGTTCACCCTTTTCGGTGGTAGCCATATCCTTAGACCCATTATAACGACCCATACGTTACATACATTGTTATTACTTCAGAAATGAAGAACACTTATTACAACATATAACAAAACCAAGAAAAGACCGTATAGGTATAGTGTCTTTAGAAACTAGAAACACTAAACAACGGGTTCATAAAGCATCTACTTTGCCTCCCATTTATTTAATCATTTCTAAAGTCCCTTTTTGTCATATTCTACTTAATACCCTTCTTCCTGACTTGGGGAAATAAAACATACAAAAGGGTGAGCCAAAATGCTCAGTAAGGGTAAACAAAATAAATATCAACCACATCATATACATAAGAACATAACTTTTGGAAATCTTATCCTGCAAAAGAGATCATAATATCATAACATGGGATAAATAATAGAAGTGAAATGTAATCCCAATAATCATAAAATAAAACATGAAACTTTGTGGCATACACACATAATCATAGAGAATCATTTCTTATTAGTCAAGACTCATTGTCAAGACTATCTTAGTGGACAAAGTCCCTTTCTGAACCGAGTCACCCTCGTTTCAGTCCTGTGTCACTGAACCGGTATAACCTACCATTCGAGCCATGTCTTCCACATGAGATATAAAATCTTTACCCAATGCACTGGAGGGAGAAATAGGTCCCACCCATCTCATAATGATACCATTCTTATGTGTGCCACAAAATCACAAACCATACATCATAGCATAACCCATGTAATAAAAATGGGAATCGTAAGCATCGTGACATAATAAAACAATTAATATATGATAAAGGAATTCATAAAAATATTTCCATCACAACATAATCAAATATATGTAATAATAGGGATAGCAGAACCCTTTATTATCTAGATGGAAAATAATTTCGATAAAATACTTGAACTCCATTCTTGAGGAAAATAACCTTTCTACTTCAAAAACATTTTCCTTTATTAACATGTCATAAAATTTTAAAATTAATGTAGTTGATTAAAAATAAACTTGAAAACTTGTAAAGGAAGCTTCTTGGAAATAATGTTTTAAAAATCCATTCATGCCGTATAAGTTAAACAAACATTCTTCGTACTTTTGTCGGAAAACTCAAAAAGTACCTCGTACGAAAAAACAAATAAAAGATTCCTTTCATATCATTTACTAAAAACTCACCGAAGGGTAAAATTTGATATAAACTATTGTATAAGGATATAAATATTACATATTGAGGAAACCTGGATGTGGATGATAAAATACACCCCATTAAATACCAAAGTATAACCAATCTCGGATAAAATTGAGATTGTGATATTTTCCCTTATCTTAGGTCTGATATGCTTTGTACATGTCTGAAACTCCTGTATGATGATTTAAATATTGTTATTGACTTATTCCAGAATCATAAATAATGTTATGATATCATATTTGGTCATATTCATAGCTTCTTAGTAGTAATATTTCATTGCTACTTGTTATTCGGGTGTTTATAACTTTTTATTCTTATTCGTATTTTGTCGAATAAATTCTTATTCTTCTCTTTAGGTTATAGATAACTAATTTCCATAATGGTATTAGTGTAATATATATCATATTCATTCATTCAATTCATTTATATAATCTTTATGAAATGAAGATCATGTAGAACGAGTCGCATCACATCGTGGAGACGGTATTCTGTACGTATGCACGAGTGATGATATCGTTTCTATGATCATGGAATTGTATTGGAGTGTATGAATACTATTTCAGAATCAGTATCACATTATAATAGTCATATATAGTCAATATTTACACCATTATACCCATCCAAGTAAGGTGGTGGTGGAAAATAGATTACACCACAGCGTGGAGACGATATTCCATACGTACGCACGCACGATGATTTCTTTTTCCGTAGGATGGATAGATAGTGAAATAGGGTTCTTTCATACTTATAATAACATATTAGTATATGAGTGATACTGATGTTATTACTTCTTAATGAAACAACTAAATAATAAGAAGTGGAAGAAGAAATAAAGATGAAAGAATCGGTAACGGACATTACCTCTTCTTTGAAGTGCGTCTTTGAGACCTCCTTTTAGGGAACTAAAATAGGTCTTTGAAGAAGACCAAAACCACTAGGATGTTTCTAGGGAAGTGGAGAAAAGAAATTGGCAGGGGTTGGAGGAGATTTAAGGATAAAAGTTGTGTGAGGAAGAGAGGGAGGAGGTTCCATTTTATAAGGGAGGAGAGGGGCACCTATGGAATAACAAAAACTATTATTTTATTATAAAGTAATTTTCGGTTTTAAATAGCTCCAATTTGATTTATGTCGAGGATAAGGTGGGTATGGGTCGAAATCCTCTCATCCAATAGAATTTATACAAGTTTAGGTTCCTATTTTAACCTTATCATGTAGATTTAACATTAAGTTAAATAATTTTACTTTTACCGTGTCTTCATGTATTCTTATACTATAAGGTTAATAAACATACTATATCAAGCCAAACGAACCCCAAGATGTTTATTATTAATATATATAACCTTATATAAGTCATTTTTCCGAACCTTATATTTTTAGGAATAAAATATCAATTAATAATATAATATTTGTTTTAAAATCTATTTTATGTCAATTTTGACACAATTTAGTAATTTATTTTTGTGAAAATCATAACAGAATGATACGTTCAAACAAAGTTATTTAAATCAATACTAACATGTCATATTAACCTATAAAATTAGTGTAATTCATAAAAAGACTCAAATTTTATTTATTTTGGTATTTATAAAATCGATTATGTCAATATTTCATTAATAAGATAATTACTGCATCATCATTGTGTCATAAATAAATTAAATTATTTATTGTCTAAAAATTACAAATAAAATACCATTATGTAAGAAATCTTTTCAGATTTATAATGAATATTTATAGTCGAATTTAACTTATGTATAACCCCATATTAAAAATGATTTACTTATAAAACATTGATTTTCACTATTTTAACCATTCTTTAAATAAATTAATAATAAATGTCCTAATCTAATCCAAGTGGGCCTAAATGGTCATATTTTATTTCTATGTTTGTTTTTGGTCGAATTACACTTATCCAATAGAATTAGGATATGTGTTAGGGTAATAATAATATCATATTTACCCTTAATTACCATATTTACTTTTAACCGTGGTAAAAAAAAGTAAAAAGTTACTATTCACCAAAAATTATTTTCATCTCATTGAACCACATTTTAGTCCTTTATATTAACCGTGTCTCTCGGATTTTCGAAATTCCACTCACAGAAGTGGTAAAATTAAGTTTAATGAAAAATTCAGTTTTTTAACTACCACTTACTGGTTTCACTATTCATCAAAAATTAAAAGTTTTCAGAAAAATACCAAAATTTCACCCTAGGCTATTTTCGATATTCCGAATCCAAAAATGAAGTCCATTTTGAAAAATAAAATTTATACAATTTCAAAAAGTGGTTATTGCTATTCATAATGGCTAGTTTTAATAATATTTTAAGAGCATATCATTGTTTAGTGAAACTCGGTATTGCGTACGACGAAAGCTATCGAGGAAGGTTGAGATTTCGTGTAAAGAAAGCCAAGAAAGTGTTGTGTGTAGAAAAATATTCCATTGAGGATTTATATTAAAGTCTCAGGTGTTACATTCTACCCCCCTTAAAATGAATTTCTCCCTCGAAATTTGTCACGTTGTAACAAATAGATGAGGATACCTCTCCCTCATCATATCCTAAAGCTCCCATGTAGATTATTCTAATTGGTGGTTCCTCCATAAAACTTTCACCAATCGAGTGGTCTTGTTTCGTAGGACTTTTTCGCTACGATCCAAAATCTCTATCGGTTGTTCTTCATAAGAATGATCTTGCTCCAGCGGTACCACTTCTGAGCTGAGTACATGTGAAGGATCAGGAATGTACTTTCTCAAGAGAGATACATGGAACACATCGTGAACATGAGAGAGATTCGGTGGAAGCGCCAATCGGTAAGCTACCTTCCCAACACAATCCAGTATTTCGAAAGGACCGATATATCTAGGGCTCAACTTCCACTTCTTTCCAAATCTCATAACCCTGTTCCAGGGAGATATTCGTAAGAACACTTTATCACCCACTTCAAACTCTAGGTCTTTTATTCGGTTTTCAGCATAACTTTTCTGTTGACTCTGAGCTGCTCTTATGTGTTATTGAATAGATCTGAACATTTATGCCATTTCATCAACGAGATCGGGTCCTAATAGCTTCCTTTCCCCAACTTCATCCCAACAAGTTGGAGTCCTGCATTTCTTTCCATAAAGAGGTTCATAAGGATCCATTTGAATACTGTAGTGAAAGCTATTATTATATGAAAATGCCACCTAAGGTGGGTGTTGATACCAACCACCTTTGAAATCCATAGAGGAAGATCTCAACATATCTTCTAGAGTTTGAATTGTTCTCTCAGAATGACCATCTGTCTGAGGATGATAAGTAGTGCTGAAACTCAACTCTAAATCCAGAGTATGCTGAAGACTTCGCCAGAACTTCGAGGTAAATCTCGGATCCCGATCAGATATAATAGAAAGTGGTACTCCATGCAATCTTACCACTTCCTTTACATATATCCTGGCAAGCTGATCCAGAGAGAAATCCTCTCTAATAGCAATGACGTGTGCAGAATTTGTTAGACGATCAACTATGACCCAGATATCATTATTGCCTTTGGATGTTTTAGGAAGTCCTGTGACAAAGTCCATAATGATTTTTTCCCATTTCCATTCGAGTATGGGTAATGGTTGTAACAACCCCCTAGACTTCTATCTCTCAGCTTTAACTTGTTGACAAACCAATCATTGAGAGACATATTCAGCAACATCTCTTTTCATGCCATCCCACCAGAAGTACTCTTTCAGGTCCCTATACATCTTCGTGCTTCCAGGATGAATAGAGAATGAAGAACTATGTGCCTCATCCAGCAGCTCCTTCTTTAATTCGGGGATGGTAGGAACACAAACCCGATTTGGGAACTTTATTATCCCATCACAATCAAGGTTGAATTGAGGAACATTTCTCACCTTCTTTTGTAACTCGACAACTTCTTTCTGTGCCTCTTTCTTCTTCACATTTATAGATGGTTGAACATTTATTTGATAAAGATACGATTTTTACCTTTTCATTATAATTCCATGATCCATCCTTTGTAAATCCATAAATATTCGATCTTTTGTGATCCTCATCATGGATAAACTAGCATGGTCTTGTCGACTTAATGCATCTTCCACCTTGTTTTCTTTCCCAGGGTGGTAATGGATTGAGCAGTCGTAATCCTTAATCAGCTCCAACCATCTTCTTTGGCGCATATTCAGCTCCTTTTGTGTGAAAATATACTTTAAACATTTATGATTAGTATAAATATCACACCTTTCACCATAAAGGTAATGCCTCCAAATGTTTAATGCAAAGATTACTGCAGCTAACTCCAAATCATGTGTTGGGTAATTTTGCTCATGGATTTTCAACTGTCATGAGGCATAAGCTATCACCATATCATTTTTCATAAGAACACACCCCAATCCCTTCTTGGATGCATCACTTTAGATCACAAACCTTTCTCTACTACAAGGCAGTGTAAGAACAGGCGCACTGAATAACCTTCTTTTCAACTCCATGAAATTCTCTTCACATTCCTTCGTCCAAACAAACTTAACTCCTTTGTGAGTCAACATGGTTAGTGGATTAGATAATCCTGAAAATCTTTCACAAAACGTCGATAATATCTAGCCAAACCAATAAAACATCAGATCTCAGTCACTGTTGTTGGTCTCGACCATCTTTCGATAACCTCTATTTTTGCTGGATCCACATATATCCCCTCTTTTGAGATTATGTGACCAAAAAATGTAACTTTTTGAAGACAAAATTCACACTTGGTAAATTTGGCATAAAGCTTCTCCTTTCTCAGGGTCTTCAATATAATTCTCATGTGATCTTCATGTTCTTCCTTTCTCTTTGAATAGACAAGAATATCGTCTATAAAGACTACCACAAACTTATCAAGATAGTCTTTAAATACTCTATTCATTAGATCCATGAAGATAGAAGGGGCATTAGTAAGGCCAAATGGCATCACTATAAATTCATAGTGTCCATACCTTGTACGGAAAGCCGTCTTTTGTATATCCTCCCTTTTGACCATTAATTGATGATACCCTGAACAAAGATCAATCTTGGAAAAGTATTGTGCTCCGCGTAGTTGTTCAAATAAGTCATCAATGCATGGGAGAGGATATTTGTTCTTGATAGTGATCTTGTTAAGTTCTCGATAATCAATGCAGAGTCTCATTGATCCATCTTTCTTCTTTAAAAAAAGAACAGGTGCTCCCCAAGGTGACGCACTAGGGCGTATGTACCCCTTATCAAGATTATCTTGGAGTTGATTCTTCAATTCCTGCAACTCAATTGGGGCCATTCTATAAGGTGTCTTTGAAATAGGAAAAGCACCTGGTACGAGTTCTATTGAAAACTCAACTTCACGATTCGGTGGAAGACCCGGTAATTCCTCCAGAAAGACATCATCAAACTCCCGTATAATGGGAATATTCTTAATCGTGAGTTTCTCACCAACCATTTGAGATAAATAACCTTCATTTAGTGGAATAAATACCCATAAAATGGAATAAATTTCCACTGGAAGGTTATGTTCATCCTTACATCGACAGACGATCATAGATTGATCTGGAATATGAAATGTGACATCCCTTCTTTGGAAATTGATATGAGCTCCATGTAGGGAAATCCCATCCATGCCATGAATCACATCAAATTCCACTATAGGAAGGATCACAAGATTTGCAGGAAGCACTTTCCCACAAACTTCAATCAGAGAAGAATTGTAATCTTTTGATGCGACTCTGTGCCATTAGGTGTTGTCACAGCTAACTGGACATCTAATTGATGAGGTAATACAGTGATACCCATAGAAAATTCTTCAGAAATAAAGGAGTGGGTGGATCCAGAATCAAATAAAACATTTTCTACTTTAGACTGGATGGTAAGTGTACCTTTCACCACATCGTTATCATACTCCACATCGCTGATAGAAATTTCATGTGACATTACTTTGTCTTTAGCCTTAAGAGTTTGTTGACATCGACCATGATCATCAACCCTTGGATTAGGGCATTTATTGGAATAATTCCCCATCTCCTTGCACTTGAAACATTGAAGTGTAGTAGGTTCATTCTATGTATCCATTCCTTTGTTTGAATCATTAGATATCTTCTTCCCATTATCGTAGCATTCAAATTCCTGATGACCTTCCTTTCCACATTTGAAACATTTACTTGTCCCTTTAAGACAACTCCCTCCATGTTTCTTTCCACACTTTGAGCATAAGGGAAAGCTCATCTTATTTTTAGTGTGCTCTTTAGATTTTCCTTTGAATTACATTTTCCTCTTCTTATCAAACACATATGACTGATGGGTTACTCCAATCTCCATATCAACTTTGAGAGGACATCGAACGATTTCTTCGTAGCTATTGAAGTCCCTTATAGATAAGGCCCTTCGAAGACTTGGTTTTAAGCCACTAAATAATCGATCGATCTTACTCTCAGGTTGGATAATAATACCAGAAGCGTACCATGAAAGTCTAGTAATATTTTCTTCATAGGTACCAACAGATTGATCGTCCTTTTGCTTCAGTTCAAGAAACTCTTTCTCCATATTTGTTCGGAGAATACGAGGTAAGTACTTATTGAAAAATAAGTTCTTGAACTCGTCCCATCCCATGGACTCAATTTCATCCCTTTTCCACATATTCTTAATAAGATTCCACCATTTATCAGCATCACCCTCCAAACGATACACTTCTAGGATGACTTTATCATGCTCAGAACATTAAATAACTGAAAATATCTTTTCAGTATGACTAATCCATTGTTCAGCTACTAATGGACCAGTAGACCCGCTAAAAGAAGGTGGACGCTGCCTCATGAAGGATTCAACAGAATTTTGCTCCTTCCTTTGCTCGTTTGGAAGTCCTGCATGATTCATAGCTTGAGAAAGTTGTGTGAGAATGGCTACAAGATGTTTCATTCCAACTCCCATAACGTTTGGTTGCTCAGGGGGACAATCATTGCATTCCCGTCACATTCCGCATTAACACGGTGCCTTCGGGTTCCGACCATTGACTAAAGCCAAGAAGAATAGTGTGAGAAACACTAATAATAATAGGAAAACCACATAATCAAGAACAAAATTTCACACTTAAGGTCTTATCCTAGGTTATTCATGGCCATTACTAAAGCACTAAGATTGTGTTCTATGCTTAGACTTATCCTTAGGGTTCTTACGAAGGGTTTCACATCCTAGTTTCAAAAGGTTGACTATACCTTTCCTCTGATACCAACTATAACGACCTATACTTTACATACATTGTTATTACTTCAGAATTGAGTCACACTTATTACAACATATAACAAAACCAGGAAAGGACTGTATATGTATAGTGTCTTTAGAAACTAGGAAACATAAACAACTGGTTCATAAATCATCTACTTTGCCTCCCATTTATTTCATCATATCTAGAGTCCCTTTTTTCCATATTCTACTTAATAACCTTATTCCTGACCTGGGGAAATAAAAAATACAAAATGTTGAGCTCAAATGCTCAGTAATGGTAAACAAAAGAAATATCAATCACATCATATACATAAGAACACAACTTTTGGAAATATTATCCCGCAAAAGAGATCATAATATTATAACATGGGATAAATCATAAAAGTGAAATTTAATCCCATTAATCATAACATAAAACATGAAACATTGTGGCATACACACATAATCATAGAGAATCATTTCATATTAGTGAATACTCATTGCCAAGACTATCTTAGTGGACAAAGTCCCTTTCTGAACTGAGTCACCCTCGTTTCAGTCCTGTGTCACTGAACCGGTATAACATACCATTCCAGCCATGTCTATCTCATGAGATATAAAATCATTACCCAATGCATTGGAGGGAGATATAGGTCGAACCCATCTCAAAATTATACCATTCTTATGTGTGCCACAAAATCATAAACCATACATCATAGCATAACCAATGTAATAAAAATGGGAATCTTAAACATCGTTACATCATAAAAAAATTCATATACGATAAATTAATTAATAAAAATATTTCCATCACAACATAATAAAATCCATGTAATAATAGGGATAGAAACAGAACCCTTTATTATCTTAGATGGAAATTAATTTTGAAAAAATACTTGAACACCATTCTTGAGGAAAATATCCTTTCTACTTCAAAAACATTTTCCTTTCTTAACTTGTCTTACAATTTTAAACTAAAAAAAGTTGATTAAAAATAAACTTGAAAACTTGTAAAGTAATATTCATGGAAATAATGTTTTAAAAATCCATTCATGCTGTATAAGTTAAAAAAAACTTTCTTCGTACTTTTGTTAGAAAAGTCAAAAAGTACTTCGTACGAAAAACAACAAAAGATTCCTTTCATATCTTTTACTAAAAACTCACCGAAGGGTAAAAATGCATATAAAATATTGTATAAGGATATAAATATTACATATTGAGGAAACATGGATGTGGATGATAAAATACACCTGAGTAAATACAAAAGTATAAACAATCTCGGATAAAAATGAGATTGTGATATTTTCCCTTACCTTAGGTCTGATATGATTTGTACGTGTCTGATCCTCCTGTATAATGATTTAAATAATGTTATTGACTTATTCAAGAATCATACATATTTTTATGATATAATATTTTTTCATATTCTTAGCTTCTTAGTAGTAATATTTCATTGCTACTTGTTATTCGGGTGTTTATAACTTTTTATTCTTATGCGTGTTTTGTCGAATAAATTCTTATTCATCTCTTTAGGTTATAGATACCTAATTTCAAGAATGGTATTAGTGTAATATATATCATATTCATGCATTCAATTCATTTATATAATCATTATGAAATGAATATCATGTAGAACGAGTCACATCACATCGTGGAGACGGTATTCCGTACGTACACACGAGTGATGATATCGTTTCTATGATCGTGGAATTGTATTGGAGTGTATGTATACTATTTTAGAATCAGTATCACTTTATAGTAGTCATATATAGTCATTATTTACACCATTATACCCATCCAAGTAAGGTGGTGGTGGAAAATAGATTACACCACGGCGTGGAGACGGTATTCCGTACGTACGCACGCACAGTGATTTCTTTTTCCATAGGATGGATAAATGGTGAAATAGGGATGTTTCATACTTATAATAACATATCATTATATGAGTGATACTGATGTTATTACTTAATAATGAAAAAACTAAAGAAGAAGAAGTGGAATAAGAAATAAAGATGAAAGAATCGGTAATGGAAATTACCTCTTCCTTGGAGTGCGTCTTTGAGACCTCCTTTTAGGTCACTAAAATAGGATTTTGAAGTAGACCAGAACCTCTAGGATGTTTCTAAGGAAGTGTAGAGAAGAAATTGGCAGGGGTTGGCCGATATTTAAGGCTCAATGTGGTGTGAGGAAGAGAGGGGGGAGGTGCCCTTTTATAAGGGAGGAGAGGGGCAACTTTGGAATAACAAAACATATTATTTTATTATAAAGTCAAGTTCGGTTATAAAAAGCTAAAAAATGATTTATTTCGTGGCTAAGGTGGGTATGGGTCGATATCCTCTCATCCAACAGAATTTAGACAAGTTTAGGTTCCTATTTTAACCTTCTAATGTTGATTTAACATTAAGTTAAATAATTTTACTTTTACCGTGTTTTCTTGTGTTCTTATACTATAAGGTTAATAAACATACTATATCAAGACAAACGAACCCAAAGTTGTTTATTATTAATATATATAACCTTAGATAAGTCATTTTGCCGAACAGTAGATTTTTAGGAATAAAATAACAATTAATAATATAATATATGTTTTAAAAATTATTTTATGTCAATTTTGACACTATTTAGTAATTGATTTCACTGTAAATCATAACAGAATGATAAGTTCAAAACAGTTATTAAATCAATAATAACATGTCATATTAACCTAGAAAATTAGTGGAATTCATAAAAAGTCTCAAATTATATTTAATTGGGTATTTATAAAATCAATTATGTCAATATTTCCTTAATAAGATAATTACTGCATCATTGTTGTGTCATAAATAAATTAACTTATTTAATATCTACAAATTAAAAATAAAATACCATTATGTAGAAAATATGTTTAGCTTTCTAAAGAATATTTATAGTTGAATTTATCTTATTTATAACCCCATATTAAAAATTATTTACTTATTAAACTTTGATTTTAACTATTTTAACCCTTCTTTAAATAAATTAATAATAAATGTCCTAATCTAATCCAAGTGGGCCTAAAACGTCATCTTTACCCTTAATTACCCTATTTACTTTTAACCGTGGTAAAAAAAGTAAAATGTTACTATTCACCAAAAATGATTTTCATCTCATTGAACCAAATTTTAGTCCTTGATATTAACCATGTCTCTCAGATTTTCGAAATTCCACTCATAGAAGTGGTAAAATTATGTTTTATGAAAAATTCGGGTTTTTAACTACCACTTAGTGGTTTCACTATTCATCAAAAAATGGACAGTTTTCAGAAAAATACCAAAATTTCACCCTAGGCTGATTTCGATATTGAGAATCCAATAATAAAGTCTATTTTGAAAAATAAAATTTATAAAATTTCAAAAATTGGTTATTACTATTCATAACAGCTAGTTTTAATAATATTTTAAGAGCATATCATTTTTTAGTGAAACTCGGTATTGCATACGACGCAAGTTATCGAGGAAGGTTGCGATTTCGTGTAATGAAAGCCAAGAATGTGTTGTGTGTAGAAAAATATTCCTTTGAGGATTTATATAAATGTCTCGGGTGTTACACCCGTGACTCGAATCATCATTAATAGAATCAACAACCTTAAATCTTTTGACCTCAATGAAAATTACTTGATCATTTTTGTATTGAGAAACATTAGTTGATTCATGTTAGAATCCAAATTTTTTAAATGATTTAAAACCCTTCATTATCCACAATCATCTTCCCTTTATTTTTGGCAGCACCATCCATGTCAATATGTTGAGAACATTCAGATATATTTCTGAATTTTATAATCGTGTAACTAGACATCCTCCTCATGCAAGGTATTAATTTTTTTTCTATAATGACATTATCATGCACAACTTCATCAATAGTCTTCACTGCTTCATCATCATTCTTATGGTCAGCCACATTTTCTTCATTTGTAGTAGCATGTTTATAAACCCCACCTAAAACATTCTATTCACCCAGGCATGTTCGAGATGGCTTCATGTCTTTCTTCACCCAAATAATTATATCATACCCATAACAGAACAAAAATCACAACCCATAAGTCTCCAACAACCATACCTTTCATGTCCAATTACCCCACATTCCAAATAGAATTTTGGCATACTTTTATAGACAATATTTAAATCGTACTCCTCCTCAGCAGAAGATAAGAAACTTTTGTCCATTTTTGTTGATCCTAAATCAGTATCATCTATAAACATAGAAAAATGTACATACCTTGAATCTTATTTTTCTTTACCCATCATTATTGGTTGAATCAGCAACATCGCCACGTCGTGGAGGATTATAAAATAAAAAAGAATCCAATGCAATCTATAAAACCGAACACAAATAGATGAATAGGAATTACCTACATTCAAAGGATAAAAATAATGGCCAATTCTTTAATGTGAAGAAAGCCTTGCTTCATAGAGAAAGATCAAAACCCCCAAGCTCTAGATTTAAAAGATTCCATGGGAAAAATGTTGTGGGAGAAGCTTTGACCCAAAAACACACAATTCTAATCAGAGAATCCTTAAATAATGTGATACTACCCATACAACCCCTCAGAAAATAAAGTTATTTTCTCCAGAGAAACTGTCTTTCTTGAGAGGTAGAACATCCTCACAAAGTATAGTGTGATCATGATTTAATTCGATGCATTTGATGCACAATATACATATGACTTGGTATAGGAACAAGATACATAGGTACATTTGGGAGGATTAGTTCTTGAAACACAAGTACATTATAGAATTATAAGAGAGGTAAGGTAACTAGAGAGACATGTTTTCCTAGTCACTGAGTATGGTGACTCATTATAATTGGAAATTTATAAACCAATATCCTACAAGGAAGAATTCAAAATCTTGGAAGCCACAATATGGAAATAAGATATGAATTCTATGATGGATTTCATGTATCATAACCATGTTGGGGTTATGGTCGATGTTCCAGTTGACATAAAGCCTATTGAATGCAAATGGGTATTCAAAATAAATATGGACATGGAAGGAAATATAAGTAACTACAAAACAAGTCATGTTTCTAATGGGCTTAAACAGAGTGATGGAATTGACAATGATGAAACCTTCTCTCCAGTTTTCTTGTTTAAATCCATAAGAATCATACATTATATACAAGCATACCATGACTATGAGATTTTTTAGATGGATGTTAAAACTACATTCCTTAATGGGAACCTCAATGAATAAGTCTATATGACACAACCAGATGGGGTTGTGACTCCAGGTGATGCCAAACGTATTTTCATGTTGTTGATATCCATTTATGGATTGAATAATGCATCCAATTCATGTAATATTCAATTTACTGAATCCATAAAAGAATTTTATTTCATTAAGAATGAATGTGATACATGTGTTTACAAAATGTTTAATGGGAATGAGGTCATTATCCTTGTAGTGTATTTCTATGACATATTTCTTTTTCAAAAAGGCATACCACTCTTACAGTCAGTTGAGGACTACATGAACACGAGATTATTTATGAATGAATTAGGTGAAACAACCTACATTCTAGGGATCATGATCATTCTTGATAGTTCCAAGAGGTTTCTTGGAATATGTTAGAATACATACATTTACTAGATACTAAAGTGATTTATTAAGGAACAATCAAATAAGGGATTGGTTCGAATTCAACATGGCTTACATATTTATAATAAAAAATGTCACCAATTGCAACATGAAAAAGATAGAATGAGTAATATCACATATGCCTCAGTGATATGATCAATCATGTATTCAATGTTTTGTACTATACATGATGTTCCCTATCTAGTAAGCATGGTATGTAGATATCAAGAAGATATATGAGAAAAAAATTGTACTTCTCTTAAGACTATCCTTATGTATCTTTTACGAACCTGGAAATGTTCCAAGTGTATAGAGGAGATGAAGAGATTATCATCAGTGGGTATGCTACTGCTAGTTTTTAGACAGATCAGAATGATCTAATGTTTCTATCAAGATATTTTCTTATGTATCAATGAAGGTGTTTTGAGCTGGAAGTATTCAAATCAAAAAAATTTCATCGATTATAATCTGGAGTCCATGTATATTGCATCTTTTGTTGAATTCAAGGATTCCATATAGTTTTAGAACTTTTTCTAAGATCGTGATGTGGTGCCTATCAGTAAAGAACAAATAACATTATATTTTGATAATAATACAATAGTAGATCTTTTAAAAGAGTTAAGGTCACATCCACAGATAGATAACATACTCTATAAGTATCAACTCGTGAGGGATTTCATTCAAAGTGGTGACGTTGTAGTGACCAGAGTAGCTACTAGAATATAACGTGGAAGACCCTTTGAATATATTTCTATCTTAAGATAAGAATAAATATCATGCGGGGGATTTTTAACTGAAGGTTGTTTTTAGATGGATCTAGTGAATGTGGGAGTTTTTTGTAGTTGGTTCCCTATTTCCAAATTCCATTGTACTTTATGATAAACTTGTATTCATGGATTAGAATATTATCACATCATTATTGTTCTTATGCATGAAATTTCATGTGATAATGTCATAAGAGTAGTTGTTTCACTAAGAGGTCATTGCGTATTCCTACAATGATGAGAACCCAGAACTGCTATGAAACTAATATGAATTTGAGGCACCTTATCATGGTGTATTCCCACAATAATATCATATAGGATATTATGAGAATGTGACTTGCTAGTACGAATCAACATTTATATGTGTCGTTGGATGTTCCTGTATGTTGATGTTTATTTTGGTCATTATAATTTATGATTATTATTAATGATTATTATGAATCACACATTGAGGTATTGATGAAAACCATGATGACACACAGTTCGTTGAGAGGTTTCATATGTTGGGTGAATCATGAGTAATACTACATTAATGAATAATGTGGGAGTCCTTTTTCCCTTATATAGAATTTGATATCTTATGCCCTTTGATGGAAATTATATAGGCTAAATAAATCCATGGTCATGGTGTTCAATAGGCATGTTCAATTTGGGAAAGTCAATGAATTGGAAATCTAGCACATGGGTTGATGACACTGCAATGAAACCCACTTTATTAGAGATATAAAGACAAAGTAATTATATTATATTATGTGGGTTCATATGAGGTGAATGTAATTACATCATTAAATTCTATATCTATGTGTGAATTTGAGTGTTACTATATTCTATCCCTTTACTTTAGGGAAATCCCCATAATTCCACTGAAAAAGAGGCTTATAAGCTCACACACTAAGTGTATCCAATATCTTTTTAAAATAATTTATTTATTTAATAATTTGAATAAATATTATTCCCCCATGGGGTTTAATAATTATTCTTGTATACCTAATCACATTTATTCCAACACAAGTAGTTCAATTGAGTATTTTGTGAGCAGAATAATTAATAAATATTTATTTTCTATTTAGTGAATATAATATTTATATATATGTATTGGATAGTAATGCAGTGACATTTATTTAATTATTAAATAGATATTTCTAAGGCCTCATACATATAGTTGAGGATTAGAGGAGTGAGTTTTAGGATCCGATGAGAATAAAAATATTGAATTTTATTTCTATAATATTTAATAAATATTTTTCAGGTTATGTGCATATCAATAATAATAATAAATTTATTATTATTTTAGAAGGTGTTTTCTATAATTAATAATATAAATAAGGTCACATGTTCAATTATTTTATTATAAACCTAGTTATATAAACACAGAATTAAATTTTTCATTTGATAACATAGCAAAATGTTTCATTGTAAAAAAAGATTTTAGAAAAATCACTCATTCCTTGAGAGTTATTCCTTATCCACGAATGTTATCATGAATTGGAGTGATATTCATTAACCAAATATTTGAAAATTATTTGGAATTGATTCTCAAGGTAATTGAGGTTGGACATCGCCAGGACAATGATCTTGCACACTAGCACCTAGATACTTCTTCGGTGATGTCACAAGATACATGGAGCACTTGTGGATCACCACTAGATGTATCATACTCATGGATTATAAGGCACAACAGTTCCACACAAAAAATTTGTGGTTAGACACTTCAAAAAATAATTTATTCATTTATGTCAATTTTTGTTTTAATTAAATTAATTATAATGAATGTGTGACAATATCCTCCTTCTTGGTTCTGAGTTCTTATTTCCCTTGTCTGTTATTTGAATCAATTTTGTTGGTGATCGTGTTATTCATTGAAATAGTCATTAGATTGATTTTCAATAATGATAAAATAAATGTGGTGAACCATCCCTCCCAGACACCCACTGCATGAAGTACCTATAATGAGTATATTCTTCTTTGTGAAGGGGGATAACCAGAATCTTTTGACTAGGTGATAAAAAGATATTAGACGGAAAATTGGATACAATAATGGATAATTAGATGATGTAATTTCATTAAAATGAAAATATTACGATGATAAAGTTACCCAACTATTGGAGAGCATCAAAAAATTGAAGGATTTATCAGAATAAAAATTATGATTTTAGTTTTGTTCCCTAATACAAGTCAAGGTTTGTTTTTAAAGTCATCTATCAGGTCAAGGGTATTTATATTGATGAATATTTCATAGTTATTTTTATGATGCATTTCATTTAATTTTTTTCTCAGTGTGGATACTAGTTTATATCTATATGTTGAGCCGATTATGTGAAGGAAAATTTCATCTATGGTGATTTAAAGAAGGATATTTTTACGGATCATTTGAAATGTTTTGTTGAAATAGGTAAAGAGGATTATGTTTGCAGGATGAAGAAGATTTTTTATGATATGAATTAACGTTTGTGGTAGTGGTAAAAAAAATATTTATCATTCTATTTTTCATCATGGATTTAGGTTGACATATTCTAGTAATTTTTTTAGTTTTATTAATGATGATTTTATTATAAAGCTTTGTTTATATTGATGATATTCTTATTGGTGGTTCTAATGCCTTTCAAATTGACCAAATGGAGAAGGATATTGGTTGCTTTTTATGATGAAACACTGGGGTTAAATGCGTTAGATTAATAGTATTAAATATATAGGATGACATAAATTCCTTGAATTCATTGTTATCTCATGAGATATACATTTAGAAATAATGCTAAATATTTAATAAGATAAAGTAAAAGTTGATAGTATGCCCATTGCTTCACATTTTTAGTTGCGTTATAGTATGTAAACCTTTTAGTTATTATATGAGAGGGGATATAGATCACACATATTATTCAACTATATTTGGTTATTTTATGTATGTGTTGGAATATATTTGATCTGATATAGCTCATGTGGTTTTAATGGTCAGTTTCATTCTATCAAATCAAGGTAGAAAACATTGGAGATCTATGAAGTTCACGTTTTAATATCATTATAGTCCTTTAATTTTGATATTGTGTTTTGGTAGTGGGAGACCAATGATTGACGGATTTAAAAACTCAAATACTACATGATATATGAATTCATATATGCCAATTTTAGGTTATTTGAATAATTTTACTGGGGGAGTTGTATCTCGGCAATCGAACTTGTGAAGGCTTGTTGCTTTATCTACTAATATGTTTGAGTTTATTAATTTTATTTATGAATAATTTTTTTTTCAAATGAATAGTTTAATCGATTAACTAAATTATAATAAGGAAATTTAAATTTTACTTTTTAATATTTAAAATACTATTTTGGGAATGAATTTTACTTTTATGGTATATAAAAATTTATTTATTTGAACTATAACTTGATATGAAATTAATAAATTCTAGATATTTGGAGGTTAAAAATATTCACATTGATGATAATTGAATATACATATTTACAAATATTTTATTGAACTGTAATTTTGAGACATTCGAAAAGATTATAAGATTCGAGATGATCCCTAGTTAAGTCAATGGAGGTTTTTTTCTATGGACGTCATCATGTTGAGGACTCACATTATTTTTTTAATATGAAAAAAATACAACATCTAAAGGGAATTGTGTCTTTATTATAAAGAAAACATCAAGGGATGTAACATTACTAACTTCCTCTAATGATTTTGGTAGAACCATTGTTTAAAAGTATATTTGGATCTATAACTGATATTAAATTATTTTAGTTTGAAAAGATTCAAGTGATGATGTTCATTATTTTGTTTCTAGTTTTATTTTTACACTTTTCATTAAGTTGGTGAACCTTCAACACACATAGTAATATAATTTATTTTGATCTCTTTATCAAGTTATTTTCACAATTCTTGGACTAATTTTCTACATTATCTATTTTTTATCCAGAATATTATTTTATTAGAGTATAAGTTTTGAGATCCCTATAAAATATATGAAATCTGTACAATGTAATCATTTTTTTATTGGATCAATTTTTTTGAATAAGTCCCATTCCCCCCTTTCGGTTTTCCAAATTAAAAAATTTCTATGTCGACTATTTAGTTCTCAATATATATATTTTATTCCATTGTAAATCTAATTATTTTTTTTGGATTTCTCAGAAGATAAAAATATATTATTTCATTATCTGTCCACAGTTTAATTTTTACTCATTTTTCTCTCACTACCATTCCTAACACCCACTCCAAATTATAATATGAATACATAGTATATGTAATGAATGAACTCATAATTGTCATTGTTGGTTATGTTTAACAAGTATTTAATATTCTATATAAATAATGGTATGCTCTTTTAATTTTGGAAAAAAACTTCTTTCCAATCTTTTGAAATTACAAGATCAGAAAGGAAAATGTCTACAGTATAGTGAAAAAGAACCATATAATTTTATTAATATCATAGAATCCCATACTAGACCCTACATATTTTTAGAAGGGTTGATTGATAAGTGATGATATTACTAACCCACCATGGGTGTTAATTTTTAATAAAAATATTACTAGGAATAACCCTCCTTCATTCACTGTTATGATATAGAAAATGAATGAATCCATTGTACATCCTTTAGAGAACACATATAAGTCATTCCAGAAGGGCCCAACATAATAGTAGTTATAGATATGGTAATTATTAAGTTGATATTAGAGAGTTTGTAGATAGATATTAATTTTATAACAAAGAAATAGGTGTCTAATGAGTCTTTAGTTCCCTTGAGAATCAGGGTTCTTGAATTCTAGGTGTTCTTTAATGATGAATCTAATTTTAACCAAATTGTTTTTCTATATTTTAGATGATTGAGTTTATAGTGTTGAACTATATATTATCTATGATAATTTAGGCTCTATTATTGTATTTTTTGATAAATAAGAAAATTCTTTTGGTAATTTGAATATATGGGAATTGAGGTATTTAATCACCAACCATTCAATATTTATTCTCATAAAATATTAGAACTATTTGAATATGTAGAATAACATTAGAAAACATTAATACAATTGGAGGTTGTATATTATTTTGGAGTCTCTTTACTATCCACCATTTTAGTTATTGGACAAGATATCTCAACTTTGGGATATTGTATTTGAAGGAGAAGTTGTTGTATAACAACAAGATCACCAATTAGTAGATACTACAGATATATTGGTAGAGAATTTATATATGGTGGATAGTGTAGTGTGGAAATAAATCATTTTATAGGCACAATATAATAAATTATAACTATATGTAGATGTTGTTAATTTGAATATAAATGAACTATGATAGGAAGTTGATTTAGAGAACCCCAAATGTATATATTTAAATGGGACATTATGTAAATGATATCAAATTTGTTGATATAATATTCATTTATCCTCCCCTATGTAGTGGAGATTTTTGTAAGGGTATCTGAGATGTGGATATCCATTAAATTTCACATATACATCAATAAAACTACCCCATTTGAGAAAAATATTTTCTTATCACACCTTTATCACACACATATGTATTATTTCACAATGAAATGCCCTGTAATAAAATTTTTCTTCTAGTATGGTATAAAAAATAATCTATTTACACTTATTTGAAAAAAAATGTATTTTGGATCGAACCACATGTTTCAACCCTAGCTTTTGGAGGATATTCACATGAATAAAATAAAAAATTAAGAAAATCTACTTCAGTATGAAGTAAATTCATTTGTAAATCATGATTCCAATATATTTTATTAATAAATTTGGGTTTGAAAGGTTGATTATCTTTTAAAAACATTCCATAATTTTATATTGTTAGACCTTCTATGGAGATCATCTACTATCACCTAAAACTGAGTCTGGTTTATTTAATAAATCATAATGTCTTAATTTCTCCCAGCCATGTGTACTTGTAGGGGTATAGGTCGGTGATATATGTGGTGCATATTCCATCATCATAATTAAGGATTGATCTTCTTGGATATGAGATGAAGTGATTAAATCTAGAAAATTTTGACTTATATGAGTATAGGTTGTCTATTATATATCAAATTTATCCACATCATATGTGAATTTTCATAAAGTGACCTAACCATAATATAAATACACAATACACCATTTTATTAGAATACTGATTATAACAACTAATAAATCAAACTCCAATAACTTATAAGTTTTTGGTGTCTATATATTGTCTACATGTTCTTATAATTTAAAAATAAGTCTTTAACCTCACCTATAAAACTCTCCACACGTGATATCCGATTTTACCAATGATGGTTCTACACTTTTATTGCATGAACATATGGTTCGTGATTTATTTATGATGATTTATCACTCTTATGATTCATGTCATATAAAATGATAGAGTTTTATGCATAGAATCATTTTTATGATTTCTATGACATTTTAATGATATATATATGTTCTCATACACATATACTTAACTTATTTGTTCGTATGATCATCAATTGATATATCCCAGGTTTACCCTTACTGTGAAATATTTTCTCATAATTTCATATATTTCCTTCCATATATTATGAAGAATTATTTTATATAGGTTATTTCAATGAAAATTACTATGTGTGGTGATATTTTTGAGAGATATTGAACATATTTAAAGAAATAAAAATATGGAGTATTTAGTCTCCAAAGATGCTTAACCATTATGATACTTGGGTGTGAATTTGTGAAATGTATTTAATATTCATATAAAAAGATGTAATATTTTTTGTATGGAAATATTGGGTTTTTACATGGTGCCTTGAGGTTTTTCATTAGCATGACTATATAAAAGAGTATACCTATGGGATATTATTAGACAAGGTGTTGGACCTGAGGTTGAATTAATCTATTTCCTCTATTAGTTAGTTATTGTGAGGTGGTTCTAGGGAGATAATGGATTACCTGGATAAGTTTGTCCACCCAGATTTAGATGATCATCCTGGCTAGGGTTGGTGGACCATGGAGGCATTTATGATCTTGGGTCCTAGTTATTTGAGGTTTTGGGCCTTGTCAGGTAGCTTTTAGATGTGATGGTTGGTTTGTTATAAAATAGTTAGTTCTAAGAGACTTTAAATACTTAGTAATATCTTCCATGATCTAAAATAATCCCCTAAAAAATGTTCATATCATTCCATTGAATAACTATTTCTTTATAGATTCACTTCATTATTATATACATTTCAGATAAGATCTATGGGTATATACATCATGTTTGTACTGTTGTTGGAATTTTTATCTCATGCATGATCCAGTGGACAGACATTATGTTTTGGAAGTGTGACAAATCATTCACAATTCCTCTAGTTTGGGATAGAGTGATGGTACATTTACTTCCTATGTCTGGCTAGAAACCATGGAAGGATATTTTCCTTTTATTTTGAACTTTTTTTAATTATATATACTTTTTTCCATTTATTCCAGTAGTAATTGTTCTTATAGGTGGGTAATATCATGTGTTTCATACACATGTAATGATATATGATTTTAGGACCACTATTGAGGGTATCCTACAAGGACTTATTTCTCCCACCCAATGCATGCAGATCAATGATAATGAAATCTATTTTTTATTTCCCTCTGATCATAGGATGTGGTCGATCCAACCGAGAACCAATGTTACGTGTTTAGACATTATTTTATGGGTGGAATCTGATGTTTAAGATGGAGTTTTCTATATTCATTGAGAGTAGGTATGTTGTTGCGATGATAGTGGTAGTGGAGCCTCATGTATTTATTTTATGTATTTTTTTTCTATGTGTAGTCTCCCTAGTTGTTTATAGATATATATTTTTTAGTATGTATAAACTAGTAAATTTATTCATGTTTTATTCGGTTTTTTTATTTAATTAATTATGTATATCTGATGTTCATGGATATATAGGTATTTAGTTTGTCTCTGCTATTATTTTTCTATGATATGAGGGAAAAATCTCCCAACATTTTCTTTTTGTGACCTCACCTCATGTCATAATTGTCTAGTAAATGAGAAGGTATATATGAGGCCTTGATTTAATCCAAAATTTTTTATAGGATGATTCAACCTCAAATGTTTTGTGAAAAAATGTTTAGGTAATTTGTTTTCATTATCATACTATTAGGTGTGTGGTGTCCATGTTGTATAGGAATGTGTTGGAACTTATGTTGGATATTAGGAAAGTGTGTCATAAACACCTAATATAGTAAAATATTCAATTTATTCACAATATATGATTTTTTCCCAGTTTCAATGTTATGGTTCTATAGTTTTCACCTAGGATGATTCAAAAAATATTATAGATTTTTTGAAAATTGTTTTTGTAGAATTTTTCTTAATGGAAAGAGGTCTATGTTCATGTATCATGATAGTAACGTATGATTCTCTTGAAAATAAATTAACCATGTTCATTTTTAATAAAGGTTAAGGATGATTTTTTTAAATTTACAGGCACTACCTATATGGAATAATCCCATTTAGATTCATGGTGTAATTATACTAAATATAACCATGAGTATATTTATATTATGTCATGTCATGTGGACACTTTGGATATTGATATCTTGTGATAGTGATGTAGTCTATTAGACTAGGGATACAAAGAAGCCATTTTGGGTGTTGTAGGCTTTTAGATGCCATGTTATCATGGCTTGCATGGATAATTAAAGAATGTATAAGAGATTTATAGATTGAGATTATGTTTCCCTATGTTTTTGGTTTCCCTGTGATATTATGTGGTGAGGCCAAGGTTGCCTTGGAAATTTCATTTAGAGAACTAGGAGTGATCTTGGATTCATAGATCGTTTCAAAGGGTTAGTTTAGTCTGATTCCTAGCATTTTTTATTTCAGATTTAACTTGGGTATGGTGGTGTGTGAGTGGTTTGGATCTCATGGATTCATATAGAATTTGGGTGGATAGTTTTCTAAAGTGTATCTAAGAATGATGGATATAACATGTTTATATGGAGTGTCTAGGGTGCTCTAGTTTGATTGAATTGGACTCTGTTAGGAGCATGGTTAGATGTTTCAGGTGTGTTGTCATAGGGTATTAACATCATGTATTTAATGATACAGGGGGTTTTGGAGAGTTTTTAGAGAATCACTCTTACTTTAGGAGGATAGTGGTGCTTAGATTGGCCTTTTTTCATAAATTCGTTATTGATTGATGGAATGTTCACACTGGTTAGGAACAATGTTGGTTGGTTGACGAGTTAAATGATCGAGTAGTACTATAAGGGAATCCTTATGTTGGGGAGTGAAAAATTGGATGCTATATATTTTGTTCTTTATTTTAATACTGTTTTGGAATTTGAGGATTTCATTCATATTATGAAGGGAATAAGAATTGGTTGGTGCTTGGGGTTAGAACACTTGTGTGAGCAATTCATCCATGTAATGAAATTTCATTTGGTAGTGTTTGGATCTTGGTTTGGTATGTTTATTGTTTAGAATTGGGTCAATGATAAGTGTACTCATATAGGGAAGAGAAATATATGAGACAAAATTAAATATATCTATTTTTTGGGGAGTCATGGGCGATGTGGGATCATTGGTCAGACAATCATGGTTGCGTTGGAAGCACATATTTTTAGGGTAAATCCTAATAGCTGGTAGACTGTCAAGGATTCATGGTAGTTAGACTATTTTATGGTGGATATCTGTTCATGAACTGCATGATTATTATTTTCCAAAAATATGGGAATTTTTTTTCTCATTGGTGGGGTTCGAGGGAATTAATGATAATTTCTATCAGCATGAAAACTAGTTTAATTTTTATGAACACACTTTTTTTCCTGAAAATTGTTTTTACCGTAGGTTGGGATTTCTGTGGAATTAAAATATGTTGGAATTTTAGAGGAATAATTAATAACTAATTAATTATAATTTCATTTTCATTTAAATTCAATGATATCATATACTCGAAGCATTATACTATAATTCCAACATTGGGGTTGAGTAAAAAATGGGTGGGGAGGTTCTTAGGTGAGGTATAACCTTATATCAGGAACGAAGCTCGTTATCCCTTTTCATTCTTTCTTTTCTTTTATTTTTATTTTATTTTTAGTTCTATTCTCATTCCTCCTTTACCATTTTTATTATTATTTTATCTACTCTCACTTATTGATTTTTGTATAATCCCCATGGGTATTTTGTTCATCATGCCTGAGATAAAAGATGGGTATATGGAGAGAGTGGGAGAGAGAGGGAGAGGGAGTTGTCCCTATAGATCTTGGAATGAGTTGGACCATCCTATAATAGATATGGAACACAGAAAAGATCAATGCTTATGTGGTTTGAACTAAAACATTGTCCGTTTTTATTGTTTTCACAACAAATCATCATTGGTTAGTTGTCGTTATGTTTTACTCTTTTTTTGGGTTTTTTTGTACCCCTATAGATAGGATATACTAGTTTCATGTGATAATTTAAGGTTTCATGTGGTTTATAGTGGTTTCAAATTATGAAATCTAGATCACATAGTGTTTGGTCTGATAAAACTCACTATGTGTTCTTCATATTTAGGGAAGATGGGATTTAAATAAGTATACACCATATAGTACTACATGGTCATGTGGCTGAGTACTTGGTCTTGTGTTGTTTTTGGGACAACACACGATGTACCTTGGCTAAAAATTGTATAGTTGTACATTGCCATGTAGACAAATACCTGGGAAAAACAATCCTTGAGAACTACACATCATGTACTCGATGTACACACCATGTAGTGGTTCAGGTCCATATAGTAGATTACATGGGAAGGGACTCTTTATTAGGAGGAAATGGTCATGTAATATTACATTAGAAGACCCCATGTATTCCTTTCCAATGTACTAGTATATGGGTCAAACCTAGGTTTTATCTTTCCATGTAGGAATATAAGTCAGGGTACAGCTCCGAAATAACACGTTGTGAACTCAAAAGTAAAATCCATATAGTTTTTCCAGCAAGGGATTTTGGGTATCTTTGTTCCCCTGTGTCAGAATTGGACTTATGTGTAGCCGGGTCAAATAATTTTTCTATATAGATCAGGATGGAGGAATCATTTCATAGTTTCCAGTCTATATGGTTGGTTATTTGGATTAAGATATCATTTTGTGATGAATCCTTGATGTCTTTGTTTTATAATCCTATTAGAGTTGGGTTATGAGTTATGAGATTTGGTCAGGGTTATGTGATTTCTAATCACCGTGTCTTTAGGATTATAGGTGTGTTTATTTGAGTTTCATTGGCTAGATTTTAAAATTTAGGATTAATTAACTTCTTCTAAGATATTTTCTTGTTGTTTTCTTGAGGTGTAGTTCCTTAGGTACCTTCTAGTTGGGAATATATCAAAGGATTTTGGGAATGTTTCGGTGTCAATGTGTGATCTTGAGATAGGTTTGACATAAATATTTAGGAAATTCTTTTATGTGCATATTGTAACTTGATGTCACCCTTCTATCATGGTTCATCATGAGGTTTTCCATCTTGGCGTTTTGTTTCTTGAGGTTTTACTTTTGTGTATGATGTTTCTAGATATTGTTCTTCTCAAAGATTAATATTTCTACTACGAGTTGTGAGACTAGTTATGATTTCTTTTGGTGGGCTTCCCCAAAGGTTTTGTTTTTTTTGGATGAGTCCACTGTAGGGTATCCTTCACAATATTATATTTTTGGGACCATAGAGGATGCCTCATGCATTTTCCCCTATGATGTGGTTGATTCTTGTCTCATCGGTTCTATAAGGTTGGTTTGTGTGATGCCAAACATGGTTCATGAGATTATGGTCTTGAAAGAATTAGGTTGATCTAGTTTTGGATGGTATGAGAGAAGAGATCTTTGGGATATAAATAGAAAATGTGTTCAACCTAATATTGTCTTAGTTATTTTCTCTATTGGTCGGTTGTTATGAGGAGGATTTAGGGATCTAATATAAGATCTTGATGATTGTTTTTGTCCTATGATTGATGATCTTCTAGGTTAGGGTCAGTAGACTGCATAGGCCTTTATGATCCCAAGGCCCTATTATTTGAGGTTTTGGGATTGATTAACAAGCCTAGAAATTATCATATAGGTTTGTTATTTACTAGTTAGATTAGAATGAATTTTTGGACTGGAAATATCCTCCTTGTGATGAGAAGGAGTCACTACTATCAGTTCAGATTGTGATACTATAGTCCTAGAGCCCATTAAATGTGGTTCATTATTTTTTAGGTTTGGAATGAAATCCTTGGGACAAAATTTGATTCCTATAATTCCACCAGACATTGGATCTCTTTTTTGATTAGGAGGTTGTGCTTGACATTGTGGCTACTTGATCCATGATACACAATTCCACTAGCTGGGGCTAGAGAGAGGGTAGTTGTACTTATGGGGTCAGGGTTGAATCCATGGTTGGATATTTTCCATTGGTCATTTCATTCCTTTTCTATATTTTGTTTCCAATTATTATAGTAGTATTCATATTACTAAGATATTAATATCAGGTGTTTCATACACATGTTCTGATAGCATATGTTATGACCACAATTGGAGGTGGCCTAATTGTTTTTACTCCCACTTCATGTACATGAATTGTAGGTTCTGGGTTCATAGGAAGCATTGGGTTGGGTCATGAACAACATGGGGATTTTTCATGATCGATGATAAGTATGAGATTTACGTGAGGACGAATGTATTGATCAATATAATTGAATCAAATAAAATAGAAAAGGTTTATGACATCAGATCCAATAATAGGATCATCGCATATTATTTATAATTAATGATAATAAAATAATGTATTAGCATATGAGAAATTATTTAATATTTGAAGGAAATGAAAATGGATTTATGAATCACCATCGTAACATTGTAATAATGAAGGGACTATTAACTCAAATAGTGATCCACACATGTTCCATAAATAATTAAGTGTCGAGATTGGAATCTATCGGTGCCATCATGGTTTATCCTATCACTTTGTTCATTCATCTTTGATCTGCATGAGAATCAATTCCAATGGATTCATCTTGATCTCTCTAGACTTTAGAGTTAAATGTAGAGGATAATCACTCTTTGTTTTTAGAGCATTTTCTCTTAATGGAGCTCTCTAGGGATTTGGGACGAATCTTTGGAATTGGTGTCCCCAACTAAATTAATGAATTTGACCTCTGGAAAAATAATATAATTAGATTTATATAACACAAGAGTTAGAAATAAATAATTTCTTAGGTTCCATTTATTGTTTATTTAATCCCTATAGAACCTCATGTCTATATTATTATTATTTATATTATTAATATCATTTGTTGACATGCGCTAAACTCGTGAATTGAAATTAAATATTATTTATTCAAATAATATTGAATATATATTATTTCTCATCGGACCCATAAACATGGTCCTCTATTCCTCCACAATATAAATAAGGCCTTGAATAATGGTTTTCTATGTAATAAGTAAATATATCTACATTATTTTCAAATAATGGAATTAATAATTTATTGATTATATAGAAAAATAAATATTTATTATATATTTTGTTTAATTTTTATTCTCTCGAATAACTGATTAATATATATATATATATATGTGATTGATAAAAAATAGATAATTATTAAACCATCTAGGAGAATAATATTTATTTAACATGTTAAATAATAAATAATAATATATTATTTAATCGAGATTCTAGATAGACTTAGTGTGTGACCCTTTGGGAATCTTTCTTAGTGTCATTAGGCGAAGTAACCTAATGTCCACGGTTAAAAACTAATAACATGCGAAGAGACCCATATTGAATGAAGTTAATTCCATAATGACATAATACCTCAAATATATACTCAATGTGTAATATTATATCGTTATCATGATATCTCTTTTAAAGAAGGTTTCATTTTGTAGCCATCAACCCATGTGATCACGGTATTTTTCTTTGAATTCTAGAAAATCAATCTTTCCTATTAAACATCATGGAAATGAATTTATTATGATATATAATTTCCATCAAAGGGATTCAGATATCAACATCTACTAAATAATTGATTATATAAATCCTTTCTCACATTATTCATAAATTAAATATTACTCGTGAAACATCGAACTAATCATAGATCATTGTGAACATATGTCATCATGGTTTTCATTAATACAACAATGATCAGAACATATAAAATTATTTAATAATAATATTAAATTCTAAGGATCAATATACACATCTGTATATAGGAACATCAAATGATACATATTAATGTTTATTTCCTACTAATAAATCTCATTCTCATAATATCATTTTATAAATATTACCACGGGATTACACCATCAGATGATAGCTAAATGTTTAATGAGTATTAACCCCTGATATCCTGAATGATTTATTTCCCGAAAATGATTTTATATGGATATATATCATAGATTTATGAATACTATTGTCGAACTTCTAGGTTCCCACTATAGCGTAGAACTGCTATGACCATTTACTATGATAGTTACTCATATGACATTATCACATAATATGATACATATAATATCATTGACGATGTTTTATAAACTTTATTATTATTCAAAACTATGAATTCATGTTATTATAAATTAAATATATGAGGGTTATAAGGTAGAAACTCCAAAAAAATCTCATTTACTGTAGATACAACTTTTATCTACCTGTAATCCTCTATCTCTCACATGATACTCAAGCTTCTGTTGAGATGGGCCTCCAATCATGGGGTCTACCACATTTTCTTCATAGGAAATATTCTTACAACAACATCACCACTATGATAAAAATATTTGAAGTGATGATTCTTCCGGTTTATTTATGATTTATATTGGTGTGACCTTGGATATATTGCAATATCTACTATTGTAGAATTATCCCAAAACAATGTGATTTGGTTTTGTGTCTTGTATACCACATCATGGTCCTGGAAAATGTTTCATATCATACAATATTCCTTGGTTTCATCAATCACTACTATATACTCAGACTCCACTATATAATTACAAACAAATGACTTCATTGAAATCATCCAGGTCACAACTCTTATGATTAGATAGAAAACAATTCTTTAATATAACATCAAATCATTTTGAAAAAATAGCATCATTTTAACCCCTTGTGACCTGTTCCATGACTTATCCACACACTTAGAACATATCCTTATTGCTAATTAAATACTTGAGGCTAGCCTTAATAGAATAAAAATATTATTCTCCAAGATCTTATTGATATATTCCTACCATGATCAATTCCTAGGAAGTATCATGTCTAGTACATTTCCTGTCACACATGATTGATTTTGTAGCTGATAAAAATATGATCTTACTCAATATATCTTTCTCCTATTGTGTTTAAGGATTCAATTTCATAGAAATATGTATAAAATGTGATACTAGAATCAATACCGTGATTTATGTTTCCATACTAAATCTATTTATTATATATTAAATGTATATACTTTGAATTATTCCAAGAAAAATCATGAATCATTCACGAATGATCATCATCTCTAGAATATAGGTTGCTTCAACTTTTTCCTTCATGATGAAACACTTGTTCAACTATTTATAACTTATTATTAGACTAATATACCATTTAAATTAATATATTTCATTATAATATACTACTATGATAATGACTACATTTCTAATAAACCAATTATAAGCATATGGTTGACACTCAATATTAACGAATCCAAATTATTTTATAGCGTCATCAAATTGAATGTTCAATGACCTAGATGATTTATTCAATTCATAAATGGATTTTTTTCTTCTTTATGAAAAATTGAATCCCATGGAGTCTTAAAATTTTATGGATGATTCAATTATACACAATTAGGAAGGTTCCCATTAAATAAAGATGTTTTGAAATACATCTAAAAAATATCATAGTTTGGGTAATCTACTATGTAAAGTATAATTGTGATGTATTTAAACATGGAAAATGGTGAAAATGTTTCCACAGAGTCAATTACTTTATTTCATAAACTGTTTATCCATTATACATTCTTTATATGAATTTACATTACCTTCTATGTCCATTTTTCTATTAAATACCTATTTTCACCCTATAGGATTTATATCATATGTAACATTAACAAGAACCTGGACATTATTCTCATGCATGTAATTAATTTTATAATACATGGATTCTTGAAATAATGTCTTTTTTAATTTATCTACAACATATTTGTCGGAGACATGTTCATCATTATCAAACAATATTGAGAAACTATCTTTTTTCACTAGAAAATCATATATTTCTAGTTATCTTACCTCTCTAGTTATCCTATAGAGTACTTGTATTTTAGGAACTAATTCTTCCATAGGGACTTGTGGAATCTATTCCTATTCCATCACTTGTGTATCTTGATCATTAGCTTCATTGATTCAAATCATTCTCCCACTATCATATTTTAGGATGATTTCCCTCTAAAGAAAAAAAATCTTGTCTAGAAACTTGCATTGTTTTCTGATAGGGATGTATAAGTAGTATCCATTTGATTCCCTAGTATACCCAATAAAGATACACTTTGATCACCATGGTGTTTGTTTCTTAATTGATAAAGCCTTAATAAATTCTTCATAACCCCATATATGTGTATTTTAAAAAATCATTCTTTACACTCTATAAATAAAAGAATATTTCATTGTATTCTTTAATTAGTACCCAATTTAATGCATATATAGTAGTTTGTAATGTATATACCCAAAAATAAAATGGAATATACACATGAATCATCATATTTCTAAACATTTATAACATGGTTTGGTCTATCCTTTCAATAACACCATTCAATTATGCTATATATGGTGGAGTCTGTGGTGATAGAGTCACAAACTCCTCTAGAAACTCGATAAACACTTAAAAAAATATTCATCACTTCGATCTGATTGAATCTACCTTATCTTAATTTCATGTTTATTCCTGACTTCATTATTGAGATATTTGAGTTTCTAAATATAGTATACTTATACCTCATCAACTATACACTTCCATAGCTACTAATCTATCTAGTAAATGTTATGAAGTATGAATACCAACCTCTAGAATCTACTAGAAATGGTCCACACACATCAATGTGTTCCAATACAAAAATCCTCTGGCCCATTCACCATGTAAATATAATGGTGGTTTGGCCACTTTATATTGTAAAAATAAGTGTCAAATTTAAAGTGGTTTTTTCTTAGAGGAGTCTAAATAACCATCTTGATAGTGTTTTTTAAATAATTCTCATTTAAATGGTCCAAATGTTTCCCCATAGATAGGTGTTATATGTGTCATGTGAACATGATTCATTATCTATTTTCAATACTTTTTTTCTTAATTTAATGATAAAATTATTATTTAAATTCTCTATTCCATTACATATGTTATCATCATAAAAGAAACACCTCTTATTTCAAATCCTGAAAATAAAACCATATGCATTTTAGAATTTTAAAGAATTTCTGATCTTGGTAACAGTTTGTACTTAATAAAAAACCCATAAAACCAATAACCTTATCATTATAAATTAAATATGATTGTCAGCAATAGCTAGAGATTCTATCCTCACACCATTGGCAGATCAAAAATCCACCTCACCTCTAGAAATATTTTGAAATCTAATTGATTTGTAAATTTGGATACTGATGTGAGCACCAAAATTTGTATCTAATACACAATGTGAATATATTTAAAATTTACACTCAATCACCAACACAACTTTACCTTCCCCTTTTTTTAGAACATTTCTTCATCGAGTGTAATTTTTTACTACATTCATAACATACTACATTCAATTAATTTCCCTTCTCTTTGGTATTGTTCATCTTAGAAGGGTAGTTATTGGTAGATTTATAATTTTTTTGAATCATGGACCTCTTTTCCTTGTTCTCCAATTTCCTATTCACTGTATGGACCAATAGTTTATCTTGCAACATGTATTTATCCACTTAGAGAAGTAAAGTATGATGTTCTGAAAGATGCTTCTCATTATTGTTCATATTATAATTGAAAATTATATTTGACAATGTCTTAGGTAGTGAATAAATTTTTAGAATTATATACAACTCAGTGGGGGAACTAATCCCAATGATGTTTATCTGTTCAATATATCGAATAAGCTTGAAAATAAGAGGCACAAATAGCATCGACTCTCTAACCATAATTGTAAATAAATCATTGGAGATCCCTTATCTCTCTTTTCACACCTTATCTTGATAGAGATCCCAATGTTGAGTCATCATGATATATGAAACAATGTCTTCATGATGTTTCAAAATATCCTTGGTCATGGATTATAGATTAAAATAATAATAACATTTTGCATTTTTCAAACGATTATCATATATATATATATATAACTATTAATCAGTAGCCTCATTACCAGGAACGTTAGGAATAAATTATTCTAGCATATACAAATTTCTATTCGCAGAACAAGATAATGCATAAAAAACTTGTCCATTTTTGGAAATTCATGCATGTGGTAAGGATATAATTCAAATGTATGGATCATAGTGATATATTTGAATTCATTTAAATATAATAATTTTAGAATAATTTTATTAATTTATTTGATAAAATTTTGAAAAAGAATTAGTTAATATACTCATTAATATTCCACTATATAATATAAATACAATATCCATCACCATTGGCATTAGAATATACTATTTCTTTTACATTCTCATGGAAAAATTTCATATTCCCATTCTTATCACCTCTTAATTGGTTGGTCAATAAATTTAAACGGTTTTTGGTGGGTATTTAAAATGGAAAATGCATTAACTCGTAGTTCATTATTATATTGAGTGGACTCCCCTATCTTGAAATCATAAAACAGGATTTACACAATAATTTCCTATTAGATAGAACATTTGATTAATTGGCAGTCATCCCCTGATTTGAACTAATATATTTCAAAAAAAAATCAAAATTCCTATATAATTTTCAGCACCAGAACATTAGGTAGTTATGTACATTGAACTATAGTTAAATTCTAACTTTAGTAGTGGAATTCTATATTGACTTTATATATATTTAATGGACTTTATATTTTATGGGTAAATTCAATAAAATTATATTTATTACATTATTTTTATTATTAAGTTGATTTAGTTATGTGATTAACCATGTCATAGATAATATTTATGGACAAAATGGTTTATTTCAGTTCTATCGTGCATGATTGTTAATTTCACTAATTCATGTTATCCTGAAAGAAAAATCAATAATAAAATAACCACGCCGCATTGAATGCGCAGCCGATTGTCACCTATCAACCGTTCAAAGTTATAATCCTCTACAAATATGTATAACAACACTTGGGTCGAATCCTCAGCGATGATTATATTAAATTGTTGATTGTTTTTAGTTCTTTTAATTCTAATTGGGGGGGTTCGATTGTAGAGTATATATAATGAAATATTTATTAATATTTATTTAACAAATTTATAATGATTGGGGTGAGTTCATCATTAGTTGGTTACTCTTGGGATATCCTTGATCCTTTCTTTATATTGAATTAAATTAAAACCCATGTCAAAAGTTGACGTTGATTAGAATTCCTAAGTGTTAAGGATTCAATTCATGCCATAACATAACTATGATTATAATCTACATTAGTACATCATTGTGATAGTGTATTTATAGTTCCAATACTCCATGTAATCTATACATTAAACAAAACAATTCATTAAACCACGACATGTTAATTCCAACATTCACAATGTTATTTTAAAGAATATTCAATGGAATAAAGCTCTCAATCTCATAACATAACAAAATTATAACTCAACCCAATGAGATATTTACTAATTCATTTAAATGATTAGTAATTTGGTTATAATGATTATGATGATAAATTAAGATGATAAGAAATATAAAGGGATAAGGAAATATTGGTGTGACGAACACACACAAAAACAATGATGATAATTTAAAACGAATATTAAATTGAATTATAAAGAAAAAGGAGTGAATGGGATTCAACAATATTTAAACTATTTTAAGAAAATTAATATAAAAATACAGATGGTGGATAAGAATAACATATAATTAATAATAAACTTTCATTAAAATATAATTACAACGAAAAGTCTTACAAGATTACAATAATGAAGAACACAAAAGTAAAATGAAACAAAGAGAGGATGAAGGGTATATCGAGTGAATAAATGAGTATGGAAGGTCCTCCCAATCCCTTAGAATTTTTTTGTTCATGCCAATATATCCTCTTCTCCTCTGAAATTCCATCTATATGCAAGGAAAATAGAGGGTTGTATTTATTTCCCAAGGAGGTGTACTATTTTCCTTCCAAATATGCCCATCACCGTGGATCGATGATTTGGACATTCAAACATACAAATATAGGGAAATATAATTCTCAAAAGTTGTATATAATAAAGTTGGTCGTCTACTCTCAAAATATTTTGTCAATTGGAATTTTAGACCCAATGTTATATCGGTTTTATTAAATAATGTTAGACTGTCCATTTTTGTCCATGATTTTTCTCTGGCCAACATGTAAATGGATTATTTAATAGAGTGATTCGTTAAAATATGAAAACATTCTTCAAAAAATCCTACCCACTATATCTTATATTTCACAATGAAAAATATCATTTAGATTTTATAATTAAGTCATGATATATTTCCTGAATTGTGTTTGGATTTTAATTCAAGAACAGAATGGTGGAGTGGAATTAAAATTATCTATTGGGCCCCTTTCTTTTTGTATTTGGGCCTTGAAATTATAATCCATGACTCTTTTAATTGTTATAAGAATTTTGGTGGATAATGAATTAATTTTAACTTTTTGATTGATCCCAGTAATTCAATAATCATGTATGATATAGTTTCTTCCAAGATTCTGTAGGCCTTCTTGTGTGGTTCATATTACCCTTCAAATGGAAAATTGGAAAATGATTCTTTGTAACGATATGTGGGAAATTAAATAATAAATTCTAAAAAATATGAACTATGAAAGTTGGGTGATTATGGAGATAGTTATTATTAATCTAGTAAACATACTTGAATATGGATAAATTCAAATAGTGATAATGAATTATAAATAACATTTAAAAATTAATATTTCACACAAATAATATACATTTCATATAAAATCTGTAAAGGTACTATATAATAAGTTATGAAAATATTAATAACATCAACTCCCCCACACATAGTCTTGTTAATTTCCTCATATGAAACGAATATAAAAACATGAAGAAATCATTTTTACTCACTAAAAAATATTAAAATATTATTTTCCCCAATCATGGGAGGTGTAGACAATTTCACTCATCCATATTGAATTCCACAACAAGTTGTTATAGAAAAAATGTTCCAAAATCAATTTAATTTTTAATGCTCAAATTTCGAAATGGAAAATGTTGACACACAAAACATAAAACTCCCATGATGATGAATTTAATTTATGGAGATTCAATCATTCACCAACCAAAAGTGAAAATATTATATTTTGTAAGATCTCTAAGCTTAAAATCCATATCCTGATGTGCCCAAAAGTCAAGATGTCTTTTTAGGGGGTTTTTTAAGGATATAGGATGGTAGGATGATGATATCCAACGATAAGAAAAAGGCGGTAAAAACTACATGGAAAAATCAAAGCACGTTATTTGTAATGATACATGATAGGAAATGAGAAAACATATTTACAATGTAATTATTATGTGAAGAAAGGCACCATATGGGAAGAAAATTTGAAGGGGATGAGAAGATGAAATATTTACAAAATAGAAAACATATCCCATTTCCATAAGTGTTATTTGTTTCTTATCTTTTTTTCATTTTTATAATGTTGAACAAGAAACATTTCTCACACTCTTATCCCAAACCATGATTGATCTCATCATGACACTAATTGTAATATTTATAACAAGATCAAAGGTTCGGGATGAGTGATTTTTGACCTACCCAAGACACAACACATTTTTTCCGTATTTTTTTTTGATTTTGTATTTTTTATATTTTTGAACACTTTTAAATAACATTTACAAAATTACTTAAATGAAATTAAATTACATTCCTTAAAACTCATTGAATGAAAACCTCTCCCTCCACACTAAAATAGATGGTTTACCTCAAGCATGTGATAACTCATTGAAAATAAATAAAAAGGAACCCAAAATATGAAATCCATTCCCCCACACACAAAAATTTAAAAAATTTATGTAATTAAAATCCATTTTGATATTGGGTTGGATAAGGACTTGGTCTTGTAACATGTATATCAAAAAAAAGGGATTCATAGGCTCAAAGGGGCTTTCAAATGGAGGATTAATTTATGGTTAATGTGAACCTATTTGGCTATTATAATTCTCATTAGGTTCAGAAATACCTCTATCATATTCATGCACACTAAATTAGTCAATTAATTTTGAAGGACCTCAAACTCAATATTCGTAAATGAGGGTGAAAAAACACATTTGGAAAATATGGCCATAGGTGGCCTTGACATGAAATCAAATGTTGTTCCTCATGGGTGGGGAAAATCTTATTTCAACTCACAAACTGAGAATTGAATTTTTTTTGGTATGGAAACAACTGTATTTATCCAAATCCATGATTAAAATAAAGAATGTTTTAGGTAAACACATGTCTTTTGACTCCCCAAAATGGTTGGACTAAATTTCAAAACTAGATGGTGTGTAAGTATTATAATTTTTTTCATTTTGTATTTAAATTATAAATTTTGTATTTTTTTTTATATTTTTATAAAGACACACCCACAGTAAAGAGAATGAGTGAATAAAAAAATAGTTATTAGGAAAGTGGTAAAAAAACAAAATGATAATGAGTGGGAAGAGGAGTAAATATATAGGGAGAAAGGGAGGCAGAAGAGGAGTTTTTACGGAAAGAGTTTCCCCCTAGTTTGGATTTGAAGGGAGGGAAACTTCATCCAGTGTTGGGTTGGTGGAAGTTGATATGTCTCATGTGGGATGTAAAAAGAAAAATAATTATTCATCAAATAAAAAGATAAAAAGAAATAAAATTTTATAAAATTAAAATAAAAAATGGGTTGCTTCCCAAGAAGCGCTTTGTTTATTTAGTCTACACCTGGAAAATTGTAATTGACTACACATATCACGATGGTGGCCACTTTATTATTGCAACTCTTGTGTGATTCTAGAAAAACTTCACTTTTGGGATTCCTTATTTTTCATTGGATAATTTGATCTCTTCATTTTTTATGTTCTTTCATTTCAATGGGGGTGGAAAGAGAATTTTTCTATCATTGATTTTGTCTTCATCATGAGGAATGATGTTTTCCACAATGTGATGGGTTTCTATTCCTGGATATTTAGGAAGATGATTCATTATTTATGGTGCATTTATGTAAGGACCAGATGACACAAAACCACAGTATGAGATCCCAATTATTTTTAACTCATTAATTTCATCACTTATCTATGTACAGTAATACAGATCAGTGGTGTCATAATAATGAAGAATGCAATCAATTTCCTCTATCTCAATTTTTCTTCCAAATAATGGTCAATTTTAACCTCACTAGTGATCACTTTATTAATTAGGAAAGAAATGGAACAACCTTTCTCTCTCATTGGGACAATATAACCACATTGGTTCAGGGTTCACCACATAGATAATAGAAATTTCAGAATCATGGAAAGGAAATGATGAATGTTGGATAAATTGATATAAATAAAAACAATGATCATTCTAGTTCATTTTAATCATTATCATCCATGATGGATAAGTGGAGGTCAAAGGTAAGATGATATTCCAAAAAGTTTTCAATGTATTTCATATCAATTTAGTTAGCTTTTGTAATGTCGACATTAACATATCCAATTATTACTTGGTTAATTAGGATGCTGAATTCAAAATATCACTTATCATTAGAAAATGAAGGACATGATGTATTGGGGTTCAACACACTCTCAGATATAATTTCAAAAGCATGGGTAGAGAATAATGATTTATTATCTAATGGGTATCACATGGATTGAAAAATATTGAACTTGACTGGCTGGACACCATATTCCATAGATATGATGCTAGAAAGTACATCAATTTTTTTATAAATTTCATGAGGTATAGTCTTCCTAGAATCAATGGAGATTGACAAGAAATTGTCTCACCTTCCATGTTAAGGACATAAATGTCTGCTGAGAAGACAAGATCATTCACACGAACAAGGAAATCCTCAATTATACCCTTAGTACTAGGAGTTCGTCGATTATCTATTTGAATTACAACACATGTTGGATGTACGGTACCTAGACTAGGGTTGGAGAAGATGGATTTCGGCATGAAATTAATTCAAAATCCTATTTCTATGAGTTCATCATCGAAGTTGGAACATCCAATTTTGAAAGGAACCGTAAATGTCTCGGGATCTTTGCACTTAATGGGAATTGAATGTTGGCTGGTGACATTTTCAATGGTCCTAAGATGCCTCTTGTGGGATCAAAACTCCTAAAGAAATATGTAGTATATAGGGATTTCTTTAAGGAATCTAAGAGGGGAATATTGATTTCAACACATCAAAACATTTCAAAAATTTCAGGATCAAGTTAAAAGGAATTCTTTGGCTTATAAATGGATTGAGGAAAATCTGTCATATTCCTAAGTGGAATAGAAGGAAGTGGGGGAATGGGTTCACATTCATTTTCAAGATTATTTTTCATTTCATCATCCATGTCAACATATAAAGGGGGGTTGGAGGACTTATCATGAGGCAGAGATATTTTGTTCCCTGATCTAAGTGCAATTGGACTTACATTACCCATTGGGATGGGTAATGGTTAGGCTTGGAGTTGGGACGAATTTTATTGTTTTTCCCAACTCAGGTGGGATGAAAGTTGACCAATTTAGGTTTCAATGCTTTTGAGGCGGGAATGGATGGAAGTGGAATGATCTTCAACTTCACATTCCTGTCGTTGTTGGATTAAGAGGCTTGTCCCAGATTAGGATTACCTTGACATTGGATTTTGGGAATGCGGTTGTATTGGATTGGTAATTGGGAAGGCTAAATAGGTTAGTGGAATCCTGGAGGAGGAAGAGGAGGATTGATACTTTGATGTTGAGGAACAAAAGGTTATGCTTGTTGGAAGTTACCACCACAACAACCATATTAAAATTGGTTTGGGTTTTTATGAGGGTATTGAGGGTGATGGTATATGGGATTACCACACATCAAACCTTGGTTGAAATTAGAAGAGAAGGGATCATAGTGGGATTGGTTGAAGTTTCTAACAAACTAACCTGATTGTTGAGGGTTGGGGTTCTACTGATCATATGTTTCATTGATCTCCATTGGTCCAGATGAAGTAGTGGATCCTCTTGAAGATGTTGATATGTGTCAGTTAGATGAGATGGGGATCTATAGATTCCTCAATTATTGATAGATATAATGAACAAATATTGTCGGTAAGATGAGGTTGGGGTTTTGGATTCCACATCTAGTTGTCGCACCAGACCTATAAGTTCACTCATCCACTCTTTCATATTTTCCGCGTCTATCAACTGACTATATTGGGATTTTTTGACTTGAGCATGTTCTATAGAATAGAATTGTTGTCTATTTTCAGCCATGTTATATATGAGATCTCTTGAAGCTACAGGAATTTTATCAACAAGATCACAACCATATGCAGCATCAGTGAGAGATCTCTCCATAGAAAATAACCCATCTTAGAAGTATTGCATAATGATTTTGTTAGGGATTTGGTGGTGTGGGAAGGATGAAAAAATCTTTTTGAACCTCTCCACGTACTAATGCAGGGATTCATTTGGGAATTGACAAATATCACGTATTTATTTCAGATAGATGCAATATGAGAAGCATGAAATAATTTCCCTAATAAGAGTCACTTCATATCATTCTATGTGATTATGGAATTCGGAGGGAGGTAGTAATTCCATGAAACAATAATGCTAGCTAGGGAGAAAGGGAATGCTCACAGTTTTATTTGTTCCTCGGAAACCCCTTGAGGCTTCATGGTAGATCATACAACATGGAACTCTTTAAGATAGAGATGTGGATCCTCATCAGCTAGCCTGTGGAAATGAGGTAGAAGATGAACCAAACCCAATTATAGTTCAATGTTGGACTCTATATTTGGATATTGAATACCACATGGTTGGTAATTCATATCGAGGGAAGATAGTTATTTAAGTGTTTTATTCCCTAGGATTGGCCATATCTAATTCAATTGTTTGACAAGGACAGGTTCTCGAATGATTTGATTATCTTTGAAGTTCCTCCTAAGTTGGAAAATTTTTCTCTCAATTTTAGGGTCATAAAAATAATGGGTATTATTTGGGAGGCTAAGTGTAATTAAAAGAGATGTTGGAGGAAATAGGAAGAAGAGATTTTTCTTTGTTTTTTAAGTTTATGATTTTTAAGAGATGGAAGGTTTTTCATTGTTTTTGTTTTCAAATTTTATTAAAAAGTTATGTTTTTACAATAAGATGAAACTAAAGACTACATGATGCACAATCCCAGGAAATTGTGAAATTTTAATGTGTGGATGATTGTTGCCTATCAACCGTTGAACGATTCAATGCTCTGTTTATATGTATAGAAGCACTCGGGTAGAATCCTTGACGATGATTCTTTTAAATAGTCAATTAATTTTAGATGACTGTATTCTAATTGGGGGTTTTTGTACTATATATGGAATTATTGATTGATTAATATTGATTTAATATATTTATAAATATTTGGGTGAGTTCATAATTTGGTAGATAAGCTTGTGATATCCTTGAGCCCTTGTTTTTATTTCATTACATTTACACCCATGTAAAGAAGTTGACGTTGATTGGAATTTCTATGTATTAAGGATTTAATCCGGGGCTTAACATTACTAGTATTATAATATCAATTAGTACATGATTTTGGTAGTGTATTTATGCTTTTAATAATCGGTGGAATCCATACGTTAAACCAAACATGTCATTAATCCATTACATGTTAAGTCCAACATACACAATGTTAATTTAAAGAATATTCATCAAGAGAAAGCTCTCAATCGCTTAACATAGCTAAATTATAACTCACCCCAATGAAATATTTACTCAGTAATTGAAATTATTAGTAATCGTATTTTAATTATTATTATGATAAATTAAGAAGATAATAAAAAGAATGGTATAATAAAAGTTTGGTTGATGAACAGATACACAAAGGATGATGTTAATTAAAAATGAAAATTAGATTGAATGATAAATAAAAAAAATGGAAGGGGATTCAACTATTTTTAAACTATATTATGAACATTAATATTATAATGCATAATTTTTTTGAGAATAATAAATACTTAAGAAGAAACATTCAGTAAAATGGAATATCAATTAAAAGTCTTACAAGATTACAATAATGAAGAACACAAAAGTAAATGTAAACAAAGAGAGGAGGAAGGGAATATCAAGTGAAAACATGAGTATTGAAGGTCCTTCCAATCCATTTCCAAGGTTGTTTTCATGCAAATATGAGCTCCTCTCTTTTGAAATGGCAACCATATGCAAGGAGAAGAGGGGATTGTATTTATTGCCCAACGAGGTGGACTATTTTCATTCCAAATATTCCTATCCACTTGGATCGACGATTTAGACATCAATAGAGATGAATCTAGAGATATATCTCTCATCAATGATGAAGATAATAATTTTGGATGAATACCCTCAAAATTTGGTTTCAATTGGTCTTCTGGAGCAAATGTTATGGCGGTTTGATTATATATGGTTAAACTGTCCATCTCCATCCATGTTATTTTGAAGGAAAAAAGGTGAATAGATTTTGGAATATGAATATGATTTCAAATCCAAAAACATTATTCAACAAAGTGATCAGTCTATATCTCCTCTTTCAAATTGAAATATCTCAGCTTCATTTTATGATAACATCATGAGATATGTCATTAATAGTGTTCTCATTTTAATTTTCGGACAGAATGATGGGATGGACTACAATAAATCAATTTGGACCCTTGTTTTTCTATATGGGACTTGAAAGTTTTATTCATGACTCCTTTAATTGTTATAAGAATTTTGGAGGTGAATTCATGAATTTGAATTTCTGGAATGATCCCAGTAATTCAATCTTCATGGATGAACTAGTTACTTCACAGATTATGTAGTCCTTCTTGTGTGGTCAATATGAACCTTAAAATGGACTAATTGTCCAATGATTCATTCTAAAGAAATATGGGAAATTTAATACGAAATCCTAAAAAAACGTACCACACAATTTGGATCATTAGTGTGATAGTTTTTATTAAAATAGTAAACATACTTGAATCTAGATGAATTCAAATTGTGATCATGAATTATAATTAATATTTAAACATTAATATTTCACACAAATTATGCACATTTCATATAAAATCAGTAAAGAGAGTATTAAATAAGTTATGAAAATATTAATAACATCACACATTATTGAAATTAAATAATAAATTCAAATTATCCTGAGTTTTTCTAATGGATAGATTATCTAGTTGATGATAAACTGGCCATTGATCTAGGGGAAGACACCTTAAACAAGTTATGATTTTTGTTTAAGATTTCCACCATTCTAGAATAGTATATCTCTTATATTGGTTTCACCTTAGCTCCCAACATGAATCAACTCCACTAGATTTGGAGTTCCATCCATTACATATATTTTTAATCACATTCCCGTGAGGGGAAAGGGTATAAATAAAAGACACCATGGGAATATGGGACCTTACATAATAAGTGGAGTGATGGAATGAATGTCCACAATTAAATTTAATAAGTTAAAAGAAACAAATAACATATAAAGGTGTAGTCTAGGATCATGAACATCCACATTCTTGAATCCAATTACACATTTAATAAAATTAGTATTCAACAATGATCATTATTATTAAAGATAAATCATGCTCGTAACAATTTATTACGGCCTTAAATTAAACAATTATTATAGATTAATTCTCATCTGAATTTCCATGAGATTCTCAACCATCTTAATTTTAAAGAAATTAAATAAATTTTAATAAAATTAACTATGTAAGAAAAATGCACTACAGAGGGAAAACAAGGAGGACTCATCAAAACTACCCAATATGTCATATATTCACATATTTTTTACTCTTATGACTTTTTGTATTCATGACATATCATGTATTTTCTTGATGTGTACTATCAATCGAATGATTACACAAATTACCTGATTGTTTTTTAATATTTTATTATTTAATGTACTTAGTGTAATAATTATAATAATAACCACACATTATATGAAGATCCAAATATTATGAGAAAGATAATTAAACATTTCTATATATTAAATTCCAACAAATGGATTATCATATCTACATAATTACCACACATATGAACAAGTTAAGATGATTTGTACATGGGATACAGAAAGGGACATGGCATGTAAAGTGTTCCATATTAGAAGATAGGGAATATAATGTCTACATGGGTGACACATTGTGTAGTCTCCGGTTTACATGTTCAATAGTTAGATAGGTCATGAAACTGTGACTAAATGACTATACACTGTGTATGGTAGTAACATGATGTCTACTCGAACTGATCATGCACCTTGTTAGACTAGTCAACACATCATATATAATTAAATTCATCACACGTAATATATACACACTAATTGTATTAATTAGGATTTATTTATTTTGGTTTATTAAACACTAGTACATGGAGTGTACCTATGGGTTATAAATCATGTACAATTGGTTATCGAGGCAGAATCTTCTACACCTCTGGATATGATCTTAAATTTTATTTAATTTATAAAATTCATCAATTCGATTATATTTATGAGAAATTAAATGGAATAAGAATATATAGTAATTTTATTTAAATAATAATTAGAATGTATTTGAAAAAATAATTACTTATACATAAATCTATCAATGATTTTTAAATAATTATAAATAATTATGTGACAACTATGATAAAACTTTTAGGTTCTGGGTATTGCAGAAGTGTTATGATGGGACGTGCCCAATATTTATTTTTGTCTTGGTCAATGATAAATTTATGTTTTACGTGATTATGAGATCAATGATTCATGTAATTGAATCTATGAAAATATAGAAGGGATAAAAAGTTGGATCCAAGCACATGATCATCCAATATTATTTTTAAATATTTTTTATCAAAATAATTACAAATTTTTGTCGAATTATTTTTAAATCACTGGATGTAACAGTATACCAATTTTGTATAATCATTTCATTTTAGGAATCAATGGAATATTCCCTTCTGTTCTGATTTACACATGTTCCAAAAAAACTCTAAATGTTGTTGTAGGAATCTCCCGGTGCTAGCACAACAAAGGCTAATGCTTGTGTCATTTATCTTTGATCAACTAAAAAATTGTTTCCAAATGATTATTCTTGATCTCTATAGGCATGATAGTGGAGGGTGGAGGGAGATCACTCTCCATTAATGGGATCATTCATTGATTAGGGATCTCTCTAGGGATTAATGAGGATTATCTGGATTTGTTGTCTACAAATAATCAAATGAATTGGATCTCGTGAAAAGTAATAAATTAAGGTTTATATACCTTTAGGGTTTGAAATCAATAATTTCACATGTTCCCTTTAATAAATATTTTTTATTTGTTGAAACACATGTATATAATAATAATAATATTATTATTATTATTTCTTGACATGTACTAAACTCTCATATTTAAAGTAAATAGTATTTATTACAACAATGTAAAATAGATATTATTTCTCACCATTTGACTAACATAGTCCGAAATTCCTACAGAATATTTATCATGAATTTCATAGTAACTATTTATATAATACATAAGTATGAATATATTATTCAACAATAATTAAATAAATATTATATTCACTAAGTGAAAAATAAATATAAATTAAATATTTCTCTCACATTATACTCTCTCGAATAACTGGTGAGGAATTATATAAGATCAAGAAAATATGAATAATTTTTAAACTGCATGTTGGAATAATATTTATTCCAATTTTAAAAATAATAATTAATAATATATTATTTAACTATAATTCTGGAAACACTTTGTATGTGACCATCATGTCCTATTTCTCAGTGGCATTGGGTGAAACACCTAAAGTCCAAGTTTAGCATTTATCAACATGGAAATGCACCCATAAAGAAATAAAATAATGTTGAAATGATATTATAACTCATAAAAATGATCAATATGTAATATAATCCATTTATCACGATATCATTAATCATGTAGGTTGCATGTTGGTACGATCAACCTATGTGCTCAATGTAACATTCGTCAATTTTTTGGAAATTGAACATGGATATTGAAATCTAGGTCCATGGATTTATTTATGTTATATCATTTTAATGAAAGGGATTTAGATATAATATTTGTTAAATAACAAAAGGATAAAATAATTTTTCACATTATTTACTATTGTAATATTACTCATGACCCACCCAACGTATCTTACCTCTCCACCAACATATGGAATCCTGACATTCCTTAGCACATAAAAGTATGTAAATTATAATATTCATTAATAATAAAAATAATTTCTAAGGATCAATACACACATCCACATATATGTACAATAATAATCATGATTCAATAAGGAGATTATAAACATTTAAAACAATGAATACAAGTTATTATAAAAACAAATAAGTTGGGTCTTGGGCATCGGCTCAAACATGAACCTTGTTGGGTGTGAATACCTTATGTATATTTTTTGGATGAGAAACAGATATAGATGATTTGGTGGAGTTCCAATGTTTTAGGTTTGCGTGGTAATGCTCGAGAGGTATTTGTGGTTTGTGATGAAGTTTTTCAGCAGTCACGGAGACCAGTTTCACAGTTCTTCTAAGTGTTTTAGTAGAGTATTTTTATTTATTTTCTCTATTTTATTCTATGTGTGTGGTTATTCTAGTGGGAAGATAATTACATCATGTTCATCCTATGAGAATATATTCAGCACTCCCGTAATTACAATTTTTATATTTATTTAATTTTTTACTCTACCGTTTAATTTTTTTTATTTATTTAGTGAATAGCTTCTATAATTTCACTTTAATATAATAGGATAGTGTCCCAATTGTATCCATTTTGTCCCTCACCAAAATAATAAAAACTCTATCATATATGTAGGTCCACATGTGGTATTTTTGTTTTCTAGATTCTTTGATGACTTATGTCAACTGATTTCATCTCATGTCACTATATTAATCTGATCCATGATGATAGTAGGATAATTCATAAGTTTGAATGGAAGAACTATTAATTTAATGTTTCCATATCTATTATGAAGGGTTATCTTGGGTTTATCTTATAATGACCCAAGATTTTCATACATGGATATTACATCTTCGTTGAAAAATATTCATTACATTACAAAAACACAAGGATGAGGATCAAAATAGTATAGTGGATTAGGAAACATCGAACACATTTTTCCAATATGGAGACATATCTTCAATATCTCCCATAAATACATTTTTCTTTAGTACTCACACATAAAAACATTCATTATAACCTATAGAAAGTAAACATAAGAAATGAGTGAGCTCATGTGATTAGTAAGGGTAAAAATGATAGATGTAAAAATATTATCTTTTAAAAGAAAAAGATAAGAAATATGGGTATGTTAACATGGGAATAATAGAAAATGTTCATACCCAACCTGTCACAGATCAAAATCACAAGTTATGGAATAAAAAATTACCATAAATCATATGAATAATAAATAATCATAAATCATTCACGAATTATATGTTCACGTTATAAATTTCTTGTGGAATCATCAAAAGTATATAAAACTACTTCATATTTCAAAATTAACTACCATGTCTCTCAGATCATGCCTTATCACATGAACCCATTATAGATCAATTGGTTCTCATTGCAGATCAAGAACATTGACTTGTTTACCTTAACTATCTCATGAGATATAATTCATTACCAATTTTATAATTGGGAGATATTGGTCCCAACCATCACTTAATGAAAACTATAGATATGTGTGTCGCATAACCACAAATCATTCACCATATCAGAACCCATTTAATGAAATGAGAATCATAATCACTTTATTATAACATAAATAATGTAAAAGAAATAGTTTTCAAAAATATCATGCCTTCATAATCATAATACATTCATGGAAGAATAATAATGTTACCCTTGTGACATATAAAAATTTATTAATAAATTACATTCAATAATTATATCTGATATGGAAAATGGTTTTTAAAGATTAATTGAAATACATTTTAATGAAAATATCATATCCTTTATGAATTCCGTTTCTTTAAAAGATCCATGCAATTTTAAATAATAAAATTTCTCTAAAAGTAATCTTATAAAATTTAATGGAAGATTAAAATAATTAAGGATTCATGGTATCAGGAAATTCAATTTATTCTACAAAAGTATAAATAACTTCTTCACAAACATTAACAAAAAAGCCACAAAATAACTATATGAACAATAAAAAAATAATTCCTTTGAAAACCTTTGGTAAAAATTAAAATGTGTAAAACTAACATCACATAATCATAGAATAGTATTAAAAGTATTTTTGAATGTTTTTATTAAAAACAATGATGTGGAAGTTAAAATATTCCCCAATAGAGATTTAAAATGAAAAAATCCATAATGTAGATGATATTATGAAATAAACCCATATTACATTATAATCAGTAGAATAATATACCCCATGACATATAGAATGTTATATGAATATGAAAACACCTTAATATTCAGAATAAGTCTCCAAAAATACATTAATGGGTTGTATGAACAAAACAATGATAAAATTAGTAGTGTATAAGGAATGTGTACCATAGAAATAAAAGTGAGAAAAAATTCCCATACAATATGTATTGACTCATTTTATATGCATTTAGAATTCATGTATAAGAAATATTAGTTTATTTTAAATCTACAATAGAATAATATTCAAATATACAACACCATATATGATTTAGATGTGAAATTATATTACATGATTATTAATAATTCCATGTTAAAGTTATGCCCTAAGTAATCACATTTTTTTAATACCTGTGTTGACATGTTATTCTTTGTCATCTTAATTATATCATTATTTCATCATACATGTAATGATAAAAAATATATTGATATCATATATATGTATATATTCATTGTGATTCGTAAACGTAAGGGATGTAAAATAAAATGAACAATTCATAAAGACGGTAGGTCATAAGTATGCACAACTAATGTTTCAATTTTCTCATCATTCTAAAAAAAGGGATGTTTTTAATTATAGAATAATTTTTTATATATATATTTCATCTATAATCATAAAATTTATCCATATTAACACCCATGTGAAATATAAATGAAAAAAAGCACATCACATCATAGAGATGGTAAGACATATGTACGCCTGAGCGAGGATATCATTTGCAAAATATTATGAAGTATAAAGGATAATATGATATTATCGATAAAGAAGTATAGTCATGTAATATATATATATAAACATTAAAACCATCATAATTCTCACTCATTTAATATGGTGATATAAAAATTTATTGTGTCATTGCATTGAGATCGTTAGTCATACATATTCACGAGTGATACTTTCACTTCATGATCAATGGGAAAGGGGGCGTATAAGTCTCAATGGGGTGAACTAGGATGAGGGATGAGGTATCCTTCTAAACTGTAGGTGAAGGGAAATTTAAGAATATCTCAAAATATTAACTTATTATAAATTAAATATGAATCCCAATACCTACAAATAGAAATTAATTAAAATACAATGTGGGTTAGGTTGTGATACTATAAATTAATATATTTTAGATTTAAAAAAAAAATTAAATCATATCTTTTTTATTAACCCTTTTGATTACCTATTTTATGCTTATCTAAAATAACAACATTTTTAATATTAAAAGGTTTTTTTACTTATAAGGTGTAAATTACACAATAAATGGTCAATATATAATATTATAGACCGTATCTTATCCCGTTTAACCTCATTTATGATTTTTATTATTTTTTAATAATTTAATAGTATATTATTTTCATAAAATATCATTAGTGTCAATATGGACACTACTCATTCAATTCAACTTAATAAAATCAACCCGGAAAAATAAATTCAATAAAATTAATTTAATACACTCCTAATACATCATATTATATTGGAAAATTCTTTTTTATCTTTAAATAATTAAAATTTTATTTATTTTAATATTTATAATATCATTTAATTAATTGTTTCATTAATTGAATGATTATTTTATCATCATTGTGGAAGTATATACGATAATTCTTCTTTAAATTATTTTAAAAAAAAACCATGATGTATTTAAATCTCTTTGATATCAAAATAATATAAATAGTCATTCATATCTTCTATTTTACTACATAATAAAAAATATTATAGTTATTAAAAGTAAGAGTTTCACATTTTGTCCCTCTCATTGATCTTAATAATATCCGGGTCATTTTTAAGGACCACTTTCCATTAAATTATTATCATTTTGACACCTATGTGTTATTTGTCCAAATAACACCATCCAAAAATATTTGGGAATTTTTTAGTGAATATTTATAATATTTATAATACTAGTTTTACACTGAACTTATCAGATATACCCCTAACCATTGTAAAAAAAATTAAAAACGTTTCTTTACAAATTTTCAAAAAAAAGTGACCTATTTTAAAAAAAAATATCTTTTATTTTAAACATCAAATATATTTTCTAATATTAAAAAATATAATTTTTAGATATTAATAAAAAATTAATCTCATTGACAAATCGAGAAAAATGTTTTTGAAATAAAAAATGTTCAAAATATTAATATGTTTTTATGTCCAAATTAAATGTAACATTAATTCCAATTACCATAATTTTATAAATGATAAAAAATCAATATAATTATACATTAAAAATAGTAAAAAACACACTTTAAAAAAATATTTAAATTTGACGAGAAAACAATTTTCAATTAAAATTCATTATTGTCATCACTGTTTGTCCAATCATGAAACTTCTTAGAAAAATTCCAATAGTCCATCCAAATTAATTTTTAATATCACATTTTAAAATAATATTTTTTCGAATAATATACTTAATTGTTTCAAAAAGTAGTCTTCAAACAAATGTGCCAACAAAAGGTGAAAACATTCCTTTTTAAAAAATACTTATTTTTTGAGAAAAATTAAATTTGTTCTTATATAATGCCTAGAAACATAGAAGATGAATGATAACCATTATATTGAATGTAAAATATAAATATATTTCATTAATATAATATAATAATAGTGGTTTATTTTTTTATTAGCATAAAACACACCTATTGAAATTTAAATAGATTTCAGAAAAAGATTTCCCTCTTTTTTAAGGGTTTTACATGTGTAAAAAACTTTAATAATTTAGTTAATCCTGTACATATCTTCTATTGTAAATGCTAGGTTAAAATGGTCCTATTTAAAAAATTACAATATTAAAATGATGTTTCGTTGAATCCCAGTGTTGGGTAAAATGTAATCTATTCCAGGGTTACATGTTGTGTTAGATTAATATTTTATAGTTTATAACAAATCACATCAAGGAAATTTAATTTAATTGAAAAAAAGTTAATAAAAACTTGGGGTGTTACACTATACCCCCATTAAAATGTATTTCTCCCTCAAAATTTTTTTGGGTCATCAAAGGCATAACACTAGAAAGGTAATTTTTGGGAAACCCACATCATAAAAATGAATAGTGAAACACCATTTAAATGAGAAAGATAGATACATATCTTTTACCCAAATTAACTCATAATTAGCATACCACATATGAAAAAATTGGTGTAAAGGGAAAATGTGATCCTAGAAGTGTAATTTAACTATCATGTTCCGATGGAGAATGATAGAGAACCTGGTCATGATAAATTTACCATCCACAAAGCTATAAATCTATAATTCATTATGGGACCATTTGATTAATAAAAAAGGAATGTACTAGAATAATATTTTTGGTTTCAAAATCCACTCCTTAGAGTTTAATAAATTTTAAAATATTACATACATGATTACATTTCATAAGAACAATGTCATCATTTAATTGTTACTTGATCAATTTTCCCTTCATCTCTTCCACCAGGAAACGAAGCTGAGTTTTTCATTCATGAAGTATTATAAAGTCATGAAATTCCTAGGATGATAGGTTATTCCATCTAGCATAGAATTATAACAAAAAGGTTCACAAGGGCTATCCAATATGCATAAGTCCTCGTATGGCGGGATAATAATTTAACCTCTAAAACCTCATTTGATCTTTATCATAGCCATTTCATAAGTGCTTAACCATATAACTATTCCTAATGTTTAAATTAAAAAAAATTTATAAATAAGGTCACTGAATTTTTAAAAAACATCTAAGCATTGATCCCACATATATCACAAAGTACCTCTTGTTTGACAAATACCAAACACGTGAATACATTCATCATGTAATCTCTTAATACAAGGTAATTACAATAAATTCCATCCATGATATCATTAACCTCATTTCTAAAAAATCATTGATCATCTCCAAGGTAATCAGTACCATCCAATTAAATCATTCATAAGCAACATATCTATATACATACATCCTTATTTAAACATTAAGAAAATAGAAACAGTTATGTTTATAACAACAAAATCATTTATAAATGTATTTTCTCCCTTCTAATAATAATTTCATATATTATAAATCACATTAAATCAGACATAGACCTTAATAGTAAATTTTTTGATGATGAATGAATGTAATAATATTCCTTATTAGAGATTAAGTAACCTATACTAATGGAATAGTAACATGGCCATTGTAATAGTAACATGACCCTTAGGAATTACAATCCATCCAATATAATTGTAACATCTCGTTAGAAATTACAAATAATAGGTATATTATAAATATAAATATGGGATATTTATTGCATGACATAAGTAAATTAATGTTTTAAAATTGATAAATTACAAGCGGTTATTTTTTTATGTCATAAATATTTAATTAATATTATAGAACTTATTTAATAACTTAAAAGAAAATATAATTAATTAAAATGTATTCGTAAATTAATTTTTTTTCTTATGATTATAAGATTATTTTATGAGAACCTAAATATTTTTTAAAAGTGTTATATAATTAGTTTTAATTGTAAAATATTTATTTATTAAGTCAATGATGAATGTAATTAAAAATTAAATTTCACTTATTTAGAAAATTATTATCATAAAATGGTGTTCACTTTTTAATTCAACATTTCAAATAAATTTAGGTTGAATGTTTTGGATTTTTGTAAATAAGTTTAATTTTTGGTGATTATTAAAATACACTAATTTTCAACAAAAACTAAATACAAGAATTATTGATTCATGGATGATTTATTTCATAAGTAAGCCCAAAATCTCAAAACACTCTTCAATATTTTAATATATTTAATGATAATTCTAAAAATATTAATATTTTTTAGAGAAAATATTAAAATACTGAAAATAATTATGAGAAAACACCCCTCTCCTCCCCTATAAATACTACCCCTCAAAACCTCTCCTTTGGAAACCTCTCAAACAATGACAGTGGATTATATTCTAATCATGTATCTTACCCCACCCCCCACCCCCCCCCCCCCCCCAATTTACAAGAGCCATTGGTCTCATCATAAGACCAACATATGTTCTTGAAGGAGGTTCTCAAGGATGAGAGACTTAAGTGGTAAATTAATTTTTTTTATCTTTTAATTTATATTAATTTCTTTTTAATTTCATGATAGATCTAGTATATTTTATTTAAAATTATTATATCATGTTAATGTATGATCCATCATCAAAATATTTTCTTTATCTATTATTATAAAAATTAAATAATCGACAGTGACGTGACACTTTATAAATATCATAGACGATGAATTTTAAATCTCCATTAACACCATAAATTCTATTTATAAATCCACTATAACTGTTGGGGAATATTTTACAGTGTATTTTATAACCATTTTTTATGTTTTACAACTAAAATATTCATATAATACTAAATTATAATACAGATCAAATTTGTTACGATTAGGAACCACCAACATTAACACAAACAATTATCATTAAATATTTATCTAATGATTCGTCTTAATTCCATTTAAAAAATGACATATATAATAATTTTAACATATGTATGTTAATTAAAAACATATATTTTAAATTCTTTTAAATTATACCAATTTTACGTAAACTTCCATACTCATATTCTTGTGAACCGATAATGAAATCCAAGAAGATTAACACCCCAATACGATGCAATTAAACTATATAACTCATTTAAAATACCATAAATAAAATAAATTTAATAATAATGAATCAAATTCAAATATAAAATGTTATTTATTTTTTAATTGTTTAATTTAATTTGATTTATCATTGTATTAATGTGAAGGGAGTGTTCGAATATAATGTAAGGGGTTTCTCGAACAAACTCTCTTCCTTTGGGATTCCCTATTTCACTCTATTTTCAGTATAATGGTTCAGTTAATGTTAGATTAATATCATTTATTTATCTTTACCTTTTAATTAATGGATATACATATATATATTCTGATTTTAGGACATAATAAAATATTTTTCAAAAAGAACTCTTACTTCAAAATACACAAGTTTTACTTCTCTTAATTTCTCTTCTTTTTTACTGAAGATGGATGATTCTTATTCCATGTATGTTATTCCATTTTTATGTTGGTAACCCATGTGTTTATCCATGAAAGAATTCTTTTTGAAACACATTTCCTTTCTATGGGGTATTTTATTTCCAAGAATGATATACGCTCGATGTGGCATGGAAGATAATGTAAATGTTTTTATATAATGGGTGTGCCTGAAATTCAATAGCACAATGTAAATATTATGATGTAATGGGTGTGGCCAGAATTATATGTCACTCCAATTTATTGTCTAATGTTATGAGTCTTAGGAGATAAAGTGAAATATGTATGAACATTACGATATCTTTGTTCACAACTATGTGTGGTATTTGACCACTGAGAAATAATGTTTAGTTTTTATGCATTGGAACATTCAATACATTTATCTAATGTTTCCTGCCATGATTATGATGGTGTTATTATTATTATTATTTTCACAACATGTTACATTGATTCATGTCCTTATCTATAATCATACATCTCTTTTAGATCATACCGTTCATTGATGTATATACTCATGATATTACATTTTCTAAGGAGAATACGAGGGACAATAAGATGATAATGAAGAAACAATTAAGTAAATGTTTATGTTTCATTTTGAAAAATTTATGTATGGTCCTAATTTTCCCAAGACACTAAACCTCTAGATCATGGTTGTATAATTATTTTTTGTTGTTTCTCTTTAAAATGATATAATAAGTTATTTCATCAAATTTGTGTTTCTATAGTTGGTATCATAGCATAGTTTAGTTAAAATGGGAATTAGTATTATAGAACCTTAGGGAAAGCACTTTGTATGAGACTGTGAGTGTGTAAGCACCCATGAATCTTTTTTATAAGAAAAATGGAAAACATAGGGATCTTGTAAGAAATTTTTAACGGTTAATTGTAATATGGAATAAATTATTAATTAATGAATAACTGACTTATGTTTTGTTATAACCTTTTCGATTTTTTAAAATAGTGGGAAAAAGGAAAATCTTTGCCAACAACCTGTACAAGGGACAATCCAGTGACTGCTTGAACAACATCTCCAATCCCTTGGGAGGTGGATTTCAATAATTTATATTGATTCTTACTCAAATATATTAAGTTAAAAACAATAACATGAACAATATGTAATTTCCTCCATAAAATAAGAGGAAAAACTAGATATCATGTTCATTATGAAACAATGACCACCGACATTTAGTGGATGATATGATCCAGTAGTCGCAGAACAGTTGGCCAAATCAATGGAGAAGATATTTTATCTACTTCAATGTTATAAGATAGAGTAAGTAACTATGAATGTTAATCATCTAGATATAGAGGCCAACTAATTATTGGTGATGTTTAAGACCACCAAACCAAAAAATGAAATTGGTGAGATAGTGTGGGAAGATTTTAAGAAAATGATTCTCAACATGTATTTACATAGAAATATTTCAACAAATATGGAGGGAGAATTCATAATGATGAAGAAAATGGATGGTTAATTTTTCATGGCCTATGAATAAAATATTTCAAGTCTTGCAAGGTATTCTTCAAGTTTTATTATCACCAGTGACATCATAATTGACAGATTATTTGGCTGTTTAACACAACACCTTTGAAAGGCTCTTGAAAATTGAGACTTTGGGAGTTATGAAGAAGTTTCTTGATGTGCTCTTAATATAAGGACTGAGCCTTAAACCTTACTTAATCTTGAATTAAATTGATTAATTCACATCGATGATCTTTTCATGTTTATAGTTTTAGAGAATTATGACATAACTATTACATCTCAAAGATTACAAAGTAGACACATCTACTCAGTTTCCATTTTTTTCACAAAATAAAAATTCATGAACAAAAGAGTCACATCTAGTTCCCTGTTTTAGACAGCCTGACATTTCCTTGATCGAATCCTTGACCCTATTCAACTTTACGTCCTGTGAAAAACATTTCAAAAACATGGGATGAGCAAAAAAACTTAGTAAGGGTTATAACAATACAGAAAGAAAACATCAATCCATGTATACATAAGAATCACTGAAATCATACTTTACTCATAAATCATAAGCACATTAATACACCTCATTAAATCATAAGATTTACGAATAACTCATAGAAATCATAATAAAAAAATGTAACTTGAGGCATTCATAACATTCTTAGGTAGGGAGTAACAATCATGGTTATGTTTGGAATACCCATCACAATATATTCTCTAAATCTCTTCGGAGAAACCTTATCATTTAACCCCTTCGCGTAGCCCAATGCATTGGAGAGCTATATCGGTCTCACCCACACTTAGTTTATCATGGAACCACCTATCTTCAAAAAAAATGCACAAGAACCATAACATAATTGTATCACATAAATCATGCATAAAGGAAACATAACATTTCCACATTTCAATCACAAGATATCAATACAACACATTGATATAATCATAACATTATCAAAACCTTTTTCAAAACCATTTAAAACTTTTAGTAAAGTGATTTTTGAATTAAGGTTTCCCATACCACATTGAAGATTTTAACATTTTAAACTGTTAATATCCATATAAATGAATCCTTAAAACCATTTTGAAAACATGGATATTAATGAGAATTTTTTATAAGAATAAATAATTAAAACATTTAACATGATATTTCTGGTAAAAGGTTTTTGAGAAAATGAGAGACACTTTAATACAAATAATTGAGGAATAATGTTTAATCAGATCATTATAATACCATTAAAATAACGGTATTCATGATATAATATGTCACAAGACAGTATGTACACCATATAAGAGGGAATTGGTGCATATCCGGAATGAATTCTCAATGGAAATGTAAATTGAGATGAAATCCCTTATAAAGATGGTAGCCTTAAATTAAGAATAAATCATCTCATAAATATGTGTTAAAAATATAAATACACCCAATATAAGTGGATATTAAGTATAAAACAATAAGATGTTATTCACACATATTCAAAGGATGGCATTTTCAATAACTACAATTTGAACCCAAAGAAATCGAAATTGGGTTAAGTAGTTCCCGTGCAAAAATTTGATAGCCTAACAGCGTCACATTCAAATTCAGAAAATGAGTTTATGAGAGAGAAAATGGTATCTCATCACTTGGACATAAAATTTAATCCAATATTTTTATAGAATTACACATCCAAACACAATAAGAAGTAAATTAAAAAACATAATAAAAGAAGTCTTTTTTAAAAAAGGAGGGTGAAAGGTTCGCTTATCGAATTGGGTAACTTCCGAAACGTACACCCCATGAAAGAAGGACTATAAAACATTGATGTAAATACCCATAAAATAAATTATATTACAAAAAGTGTATAATAATGGTCAGTAAATACACCACTAAATGTAAATGGTTTCAAATGTAGCATAAATCTCACGGGAATAAATGTGAGATGAAAAATCCATTACAAAAACTCGTGAGCCTAACTGCGCCACTTTAGACTTCCAAAAATGGATTTACAAGATCAAATAGGGACTCTAATAATATGAACATAAAATTTACAGTATGGATAATATAAAATAACATTTCCAAACATAAGAAATATGAGATTAAATGAAATGACATAAAAGAGAGTACTTAAAAATAGAGAGAGAGGTATGATCCCTTACCTCAAGTCTGAATTGTCTTGTTCGTATCATTATATTCTTGAATAATAAACTTTTATAAATATATAATTTTTTAATTAAATCCTTAAAATATTATTATTCAATTCATATCACAAATTATAATGTTATAATAATTAGTTACTTATGTGATTTCATATCAGATGTTTATATCGATGTTTGCTGCATGAGTCAATAATGAACTTGATTTAAAAGATTTGTCCATGTAGTTATAAGTACATCATCTCCAGAATATTATTAATGATTTAAATATCATATATATCCAGTACATATTCATTTTATACAATCCATAACAGTTGGGTATAAAAAGAAATGAAATGCACCGTTCATGGAGACGGTAGGCCGTACGTACGCATGAACGCTACTATAATTTCATTGTCATATTAATGGAACTAAAAATAATTTAGAGATATGTATATATATTAATTAAAGTATAATATATATATTATATAGGTCACATCAGTTCATTAATTTCATTCTTTATACATTCCATGTATTGCATGAATGAGTCACATCACTTGAGGGGGCGGTAGTCCACACTTCGTCATATGAAATTATCGCCATTGCACAACATGCAAATAATAAAGGTATGTTATGAATAAAAAATAAATAAGAATATAGGAAACATAAATTCCATATATATCATATATAAAATACGGTGACATCATAATATCCACCTTTAAAGGTGTTTAATGAATATTGAACAATCATCGTTTCGTGAGGCAGTAATTCGCCATCCATAGAAACAATAGGTTCTTTCACCATTAGATGGATGTTTGTGTAAGTGTAGTTCGAATCTTTCTTATTAAAACATCCTAGTATATTTAAGATACTTTTTTTGTTACAAAATAAAGGAATAAAAAGAGTTTAGGGGGTAGGAGAAGAAAAATAAAGCTAAAGAATATAAGAGAAGACATTACCTTTAAACCTGGAAACTCCCTTTGGTATGAACCAAAAGGGTTTATTGAAGAGCATTATTCTGAAGGTGATGATTAAATGATGAAGATAGGGATGTTGAGATAATAAATGGGAAGGTTTTGGCAGAGGAAAAGGCTTCAGAGGTGTGGGTAAGGAGGTAGAGGTGGGGGCCTTTTATAAGAGGGAGGAGGGGCACTCTTGGAACGTCAAGAAATGTTACATTATTTTATAATGAGTATCGTATTTTATAGGGCCCAAAATGATATATTGAGAGGCTAAGGTGATAAGGGTTCTAAATATACTCATCCAATAGTTTTTTGACAAGTGTATGTCTTAGTTTTTACATTATCATTTCATTTTATCTAAATTGTTCATTAATGAGGTAATTGCCGCCTCATCATACTGTCATAAATAAATAAATTTATTTAATGTCTAAAAAATATAAGAAAATAATATGATTTAGTAAATATTTTTAGCTTTCTAATGAATATTTATAGTCTAAGAGATCATTTACACATACAAAACTAAAATTGTTTTACTTAGGTGGTTCATAATTTTGTGATATTATTCTTTCTTTAAAAATTAAATGATAAAGTGTCACAATCACCCAAAAGTATTCCAGGGGGTCTCTAAGTTTGGCACAAGGCATACCATGGTCGTCCATGACACATCCAGTACCATTAAGATGCATTTTAGGGTCTTTTGTTATTATTATTATTATATTATTTTATAATCCTTAACTACCCGATTACTAATTAATAACGATAATTAAAGATAATTACTTTCGTTACTATTTATAATGCCAAAAAATAGCCTTAATTACATAATTTGGACCTTAGGATTCCAAATATGTAACCCATTTTATCAAATTCCAAACGCAGAAATTGTAGTGATTAATTTAAAAATACTTCCCGTTTTCAAAACAAATAGCAGGTTTTTGAGACAATATCAATGAAATGATTGGCACTTGTTTATGCCCAATTCGAAATTGAAATTAATTATAAGGACCAATATTGGATTAAATGGTAAAAATATATTAAAATTAAAATTTAAAACAATTAAAAATATAATCTATCCATATAATTAAATTAGATGAAAAAAGAAGCTTTGAATCAAAATAAAGTATTTTTCACTATTCATTAAAAAATGCACATTGTCATAAAAATACAAAAAATGAATCCAAAGTAAATATCAATGTCCCAATCCTAAAGAATAAGATTATTCTGAAAATTAGAGATTATAAAATTTTCAAAAATTATATTTAAAAAATGTTCTCCATCAAAAGGTGGTAAATCAATCTTTTGTAAATATTAGAGTATTTATTCTAAAAATTGGATTCATTTTCATTTCAAGCCTCTCAAATTTATTGGATAAAAGAAAAAATATTTAACAAACATATGTAATCATTTTTAGTTAGTTCTATGAATTACATTCATTACAACATCTAGGCATTAACTATTATAATATTATTATATTGTTAGTGTGCAACGTAAGATTTCAAAGAAACGCATTGTTGTGTATTGGGTACGCCATGAAGCATAGAATTCCCATTAAAGCAATATTAACATTTTATTCACAAATATTGAAAATAATTAGAATGTAATATTATTTATTTACCTGGAATGTTACACTTAATGTGGACATGATGTTTGTAGAATTGTCCCATGTATATCATGATATGAAATTAAAGATGGATTTTCTAGCTGCAGGATTTAATGTCAATGGTGGGAAGAAATATTGACCACCAACATATCAAAAATGTTGGAAGGAGAATTATGGTAACTACCTCAAAGGTATGGAGAAATTATATATATGTGGGAGATAAGGATACCAAGATCATTAATTTCAATGATATATAAAGAATCTGCGTGATAGATTTGTGGAAAAAAGTTTTCTCGAGGAGTAATAAGGTTTGAGCATGTCTGACAACATATGATTCCAAGGAAAGAGTTTCTCATGTAAATTTTTTCATTGAGAAATATTCCATATTTAAAAATTGTTTAATTTTTTATGCCTTCTATAGTTTCCATTGATGTTTTTAATTATATATTTCATGAAATTTATGTTATTTAAAAATTCATATCAATTTTTCTCTTTCACGATCTTTTGAAAAGTCACCAAAGTCATATGGATTTTGATCTAAATTTCACATAATTGAGATATATTTCATATCATGAATTAATTTAATTTGTATGGTGTGTATACAAAAAAATTATCATGTTATCTCAAGACATTAATTAAACTCCTTTTATTTTATATTCTTTTTTCATGTTCTATATTTCACTCAGTTGATTTTAAAATCTATAAGAGTTTATATTTTAAATCATATATTTTAATGTTTTGATGTCCACCTAAATATTTTTCCATTAAATTAATGTTACTTATATATTATAAGGAATTTTATTCTATATATTTCTATGATTGTTAAAGTTTAATTTCAATTATGTTTCACATTATTCACAACGGATCAAACAGAATTATTCTTCATATTTTCTATACAGGGAATTTTTAACATTGTTTTTAAAGGTTTGAAAATAATGTTATTTAAATATTTACAACTTGGATTCCTTTTCAAAATATCATGAACATACTTGATTATTTATATTACCTTACATGATTCCATGGGTTTTTATTTAATTTCATATTCCCATTTTTTTCCGATACTTTAATTTTTAAATGATACCAAAAGAGAAGGATGCTTGTTCTTATTTATCAACGATGATTTTTAATGGTTATATGAAAATTATTATCCATTATATCAGCATACTTTTATAATAGTTATGATTCACCAGGGATATGTCACATTCCAAATCATGACATAATGGCATTGAATAAAAAAAATTTCTACATGCTAAGAATGGTTTATATCAAAAACCACATCTTTTTAGTTTTGAAGATAGTATACCTCCCTCGGTGGATTTTTTTTGAAAATATGAAATTTTTTCTCAATGTTTTATTTATTATAGTTATGAATATTAATCAGAAAAATTATTTTTATCAAATGAAACATTATAGGAAGTCAAAACAAATATAAAAGAAATTTATAAAGTCTCACAAGCACATAGAATGTTCCATCCCCATTTAGATAAAGAGATAAAAGGGTAAATTAAATTAATCATCTAAGTTGAATTCTTTTCAGGTGTTATGGGATTTTAATTATTTTATTATAAATGGTAAATTATCTTTAGACACCCATGGGGTGTAAATATAAGAGATCAATAATCTTTAAATAACTAAACAAGCTCAATTTACATGTATCATGGTTCAAGGATAAATTTTATATGAGGAAACCAATTAATAGGTTACACTAAGAAAAGGCCAACGTGCGATGCAACATAACTATTCATAAAACAATGGAATATTTGGGAAAATTATATCAACCACCTACCGCATGCTTAGGAAGACCCACTCATCCATTATCGAGGTCTGATTCAATCAAAAAATAGAAGAAAGATAAGAAAAATATGTTTTCCCTAAAAAAAGGGTAAATTATCATGAGAAAAAATATAACACAATATATGGAAATAAGAACTTGAAATAGATTATATAGGGTTAAAGGGAATACCTATGTGGATCCATAATGACTGAAAATGCTTGATTCAGACAATTGATCCAAGAGTTATCTATATGCCTACATTGGAGAGGAGGAGGAGAAACCCATGAAAGATAAGTGGTTCACATAGCTTCCAGGAAGGAAATAATGAAGGAAAAATATCTTAAATCCATTAATTTCATTTTTTTTATTTTACCCCTAAAAACCAAGTCCACTAGTTTGTCCGCACGGTTTGGCTAAACCAAGAACCAACCCTTCAACACCCCCTTCTTAAGAAATAAACTCACATGATTTTTCCCACATTGGTACACTAATCATAAACCAACCATGTGATGAATAGTGATATGTTAATTATTAAATGGAACTAACCATGTGGGATAGGCACCCGGTTTTGGAAAACCCTGTATAGGCTATATATGGAATTTTTTCTCCCCATCTATACTTGAAATGTCTACAGTTGGGGGCTGCATTGTTTCAGGAAAACCATGTTATCAGTTCAGATCACCCTAACATTTAATTTTTGGGCTCAGTGCTCTGGAAACTCGACGGGACACCGAAGGAAACTTTCTGTTTTTCACCCAAGTCTAAAAAACAATTGGATTTGTTCCAACGTTTGGAATTTCATTATAAATCTTGGTTTAAAATATGGCCCATCTAGTAAGCTGAAATGTTAAAATTTTATTGAATTTTATTTCTATCCAAAACATGAGGTCATTATAACATCCCAAAAATAATAAATCTCATTCTTGAGAAGCCTATAGGAATAAAAAATACATCAACCTACCTAAAATGTTCATGTAGTTTCATTCAAATGGCTACATTTAACTTTTTAATGCCCAAGAAAACATCAATAATTTTTTTTGCATATGATAATATATTAATAAAAAAACTAAGCCAATGATCATTTCCAAATCAATCAATTAAACTATTATTACATAAGCCTGTTTAGGTACAAACAAAATAACATATTTATCTCATTAAACATCTAGATAAAGGTGATCCCCACCATAGGATTTAACATCATAATGGGGTAAATTATTAGTCATGGAACCTTCACCATCAGAATGTCTGTACAATGCATACCCCTAAGAGTTCTAATGATGATATCGATATGAGTTTGAATGATCAACCCATTTGTATCTCAGCATCCTCCTTTAATTGGGTCTTGATGGATTTTCAGGAAATGCACAGGCTGAAACATACCACACTCACCTCCACCTGATGATGTTTTTAAAAACAGTCCATCACATACCATAACATTTAATGAGGAGGAAAACGCGTCAAGCCACTCTTGTTAACATATCTCTAAAACACTCGGCTTATGAAACTATCGTATTACAACCAGAACTACAATGATTTTTTTTCACGAAATATAATTTTTATAATGATCACTTTCACTATAGTCAATACATAATTTATGTAGACAATCCCTAAAAAAACAATCATCTTAACATTTACACTATCGTTCCTCAAAACATATAAGTGGTAACCCAAATCCATCCCACTAGAATTTTTACCCTTTATTCAACACTTATGATCCCAAAAAAAGGATCGTATGACCTATGATTCATTATCCAAAATCCCGATGAAATAACCCAAGTAATCCAAAATCCATGTCTATATGTGAGATGTTTGTACAATGTCCAAATGTCAACATATAATAATTGATTGTGCCTATAACAGCATTATCATAGTAGTCGAGTCCATGGAATATGGTTGTTTTCCAGGAGTCCATAAAAGGAATTTCTACATTGGAATCCCAGTATCACTTAGAACTAACCACACTAGTATAAAAATCCATGCTTGTAGAATGCAACTCAGATAGGTAACTCTTATGATTCCCAACAACATTTAAAACATTAGCATGGAGTAATACCAAATCTATCACAGTGTATTAAGGAAGTAGTCAAGATAGGGTACACAATAATCTCTTTCAGAAGAGTACACTACTAGTCGACTTCTTGAAAGAAGCTTGACATCACCAGCTGACACATTGCCAACCGAACCATGATGCATTCACCATCAGAGGACTTATATGACCGTTAAATCATAACCACAAAAGATCAAAAAGATCAAAAAAAATTCCTAATGGTTTCATACACCTCCAACTACAAGAACATCATGCTTCCACGAAATCAATTACATGATCCACAACATGTAAACCGCAAAGGCCTAAAAGTGGGACCAACTATTTCTTAATTTTCCGATTTGGTTTTGTTCCTACAATGTGGATGGGAACATATTTACCAATACCGATGAAACAATCCCCACCATTATATTTTCTTAGGCATCGATTAGAAAAGTAAACTTGAAACTCGCAAGCACAACATATCATAATCACCATAAAACTCAAATTTTTAAGAATTTGGTATTAGAACCAAAGCCATCATGACCGGAGTGTCAAAACCCGAATTTCTCTAAAAATTACTCTTGAGAAATGTAGAGTACATGATATCATAAACACATAGTTCATATTACTATCTGGATAACCAACCAACACAGATAATATCACAAGGCTCAACGGTTACACCAAACTCAACTAGTTCATCAGATCATTTAGCAACACGATGGGTGCCACCTATATAAACACATACTATATAGAGACTACAAGAGAAATCAGAACATCAAATATATTAAACGTGGATTGTTTCACCTATGAATTCAGGTATCTGATGGATCACATAGAAAACTGGCTCACGTCACACATTGTATCATTTAACTGTAAAATATACTATTGGACTCCCACGTCACCCACAAAAAGAAAACAGGTTCACGAGACATATGACGCAGACAATAATTCCCTTTGCACTTATAACCATTTGAAACTGAGCATTACTCAATGGTCATACCCATAAAAAGGGTAAAAGATGTCATGACCACCCATCTGAACAAGGGTTCCATTTATAATATAAGGGTTATATTACGATAAATGACACTCGAACAACACCAAACATCATAAATCATACATAGTCTCACAAAAAATTTAATCACTAGAGGTTAAACCTACCATGGTTTATCCCCTTACAAGGAATAAATGTCAATTATTAATAAGGTCATGAAAAATAGAAATTATATAGCCTCATGTGGCCATTATATAATCCATTTCTAAAAAGAGATAAACCATAAAAACACACATTTTCCCATTGGATGGAAACTCATAGTGGTAGTTTACCTATAATTATGAAAGGGATTAAATGAGGGACACCAAATAGAGATCCATTTTTATCCAATTACCATTATTCATATTTAATATTTATACATTTTAAATATTTAAAATTAATCACCATGGATTAAAGGAAAGTTATGTAAACTTCCTAATTTAGAAATTTAACATTTATTGACATGCTATTATAAATAATGAAATTTATCATATAAAATCCTATTTATGAATAGAAATAAGTCATAGATAAAGAGACCTAAGAGGTTCCCATTTTACTAACATGCTTTCATGAAAATAGAGCCTAATAATATTTTTTTAATTACTAAAGATTAAAAAAACCCCATATTTGGGTATCTAATAGGACTCATTCCCTAACTATCCTAATTGGGACCAGTTGTTCATTTAAGAATTTATACATATGTTTCATTATTCCTAAGAAATAGATGTAAATCCTTAATAATATATCAAACTCATTTCAGATTAAAATTAAACAGCCTTTACATTTTTAACATTTTGGATCTATGAAGGTTATATATAATAATGATTAATTTATATGGGTGGATATATAGAAATTAATAATGTGACAATAAACATTATAGTGTGGAATTTGGCTCCCATTATTAAAAACCAACTCACATAAACAATTTAATCATTAGTAGCATTTTATATTCTAAAAAAGGCCATAGATAAAAAAACATGGTTTAAAATATGGTTTATGTATAAGGGTTACCAATTCCCAATTTTTATGTCATTCATACACCATAAAACTATAAATGTGTTCCAGTTTAATCAAAACCTACATATTTAGGCCATGAAACAAATTATATAAAAAATTATAACTAATCATGTTATCACAAGACAACTATCGATGTTATTAAATGTAATGAACACAGAAAACCTAATAATTAAACATGAAACATGGAATATATTCACCCAAGAATGGAAATAGATTAACATGATAATTAAATCATTCAATCATTTTATATATGAATGAATTATGAAAATCACCTCAACCAAGTCAAACTAAGCATGGCGCAACACTCATGTCGTGAAATCAAAATATGCAAGTAGCCTATAAATGTAACTAAATGGAATGGAATAATAGTGGAATGTGGGTTTATATATAACTAGTATGATTCATGTAATGCTTAATCTATTACACACTAGGACAGGGGTAAAAAAACAAAAATTCCACAAATCAATAAACAGTGAAATGTAAACCAATCACAGACAGAGAAATGAAAACCTGTTGTAACATCAAATAATATGAACAACAATCCATTCTCATGCGACATGGTCTTTTCCACATACATGGGTAGATCACTCCCATACATAGTTATTTACCATGTATTGATACATTCCTTCTCTCATATCTACTAGACCAGAACTGTAATGAAAATTTGAGAATAAGGAATTGATACCACATTAAACATCCTTACCCAACTCTCTAATAAGATTGTGGTCAGACCAGTTGGTCACGTGGCCACAATCACACCTTCCCATATTCCAAAGGATACCAACTAACAATGTGGGACTATGAAGGTGAAAAATGGAGAATATACCCTCATGATCAATGTATCAAAACAATAAATCAAAAATTAAATGACAAACAATAAAAAAAGATATAATATTCCTGAAATTAGAATATGGTAAACACAAATATAAAATAGATGCATGCATTTTCTGATAATGATACATATGTAAATCAGGAAGCAACACATCATAAAGTTGATACAGTGAAACACATAAATAAATAATAGAAACATGATCCCAAAGAATATTTCATCGATCATCCAGAAATATTTCACGTTCCTTTTCTCACAACTCTAAGGTACTAGAAAACGACATAATAAAGGGTCCATGGTACTGTTCACATAAAGGTCTACTCGGGTACGTCAGGGCAAAGGAAGTCTGAGCAGGTTGTGAGAGATGAATCCTAGTTGTCTACCACCCACTGTGTCTAGAACCATTCCAGACAATGAATGTAATGTAAAATTAGTTTTTCAATAGTATTAGTAAATAATAAAAATAAAAGGGTAAATAGATTTGAAATAAATAATCAACTATCCCCATCAAATTATTTACGGACCCATGGAAGCTCTGCTTCTTTGGCTCATGTGTAGAATGAATGTTTGAGTAGGATGTATATTTACAGTTATTTTATATATAGTATATTTATATATTTCATCCACCTTTATCATCCATGTGTGTGCCAACAACTAATGTCCACATAATAGGAATAATCATTTCTAAATGGACCAGGACATAAATCAGACATCATTAAGCTATCTAAATTATCATATAAGCTCATACAATAGGGTACATTCCCTACAACCTTATAGAGTGGTTGACTCCATGTTGCAACACTCGGGACTGTGGGAGAGCTTCTATGGAAACACCCTGATCATGGAACGTGGTGTGTAAAACTAATTTCCAATATAGTATCACACGTGTTAAATGTGATACTCAACACCCAATGTAAGGGAGTGTGATATTGTCATTCTCAACAGAACATTTTCCATTATTCCATATAATATATATTAAAAAATCATGTTTATAATAAATATCCATGAGTAAATACATATCATATATTACATTTATTAACCCCACTATATAAATGAATCATCAAATTTATAATACATTCCATGGGGTAATGACTATTGTAATTGGAATTTAAATAACCCATTATAAACAACAGTATTCCATTTATTACAATTATAATGAAGAATATACATAAACATGCAATAAATGGTGTGGTGATGTCATCCTTTACACTATGATTCAATTAGACCATTTAATTTATTTAGGGCATGAAATCTATCATGAGGCATTCCATTAAATTTATGGTATACCATTTTAATAAAAACATAATTGAAATTACATTATCTCGGTTCAAAAATTTACTTGTATGCTTCCATGGTCAACATGGAAATTACCTACATTTGTAAATCCCGTTAAAAATAAATCCAAGAACTTAGGAGGAGTTGGTTCATTATTCATCTATATAAGTGTTACAACTTATTTTATAGCTTTAATAAAGTCCATATGTCAAGCATTTTGTTTTCCAAAACAAGAAATCAATTCACAGAAGAAAAACAATTACAACACGTTAAGCATGGATTATATCAAAAAACATTACATTTTTGTTTAGATGATGTCACACCACCATAAAGGGGTTTTATTACGAAAACATGACATTATTTATAAAAATTCCATTTATTAAAATTATGCATTTCATTCATGGAAATTAAATTTATTAAAAGAAGAATAATATGTAGTCAACACTTATTGAAAATCAATTTATAAAGGTCTAACCAACACATAAAAGGTTCCATCCTCAATTAAACAAATATATTTAATGTGAAATCCCATTTATATAATGTGAAATCATAGAATTCATTTTATGATTTTAAAATTTTACATATAAAGGGTAAATTCACATGGCACAACCAGGGGGTGTCCATAGAAAAACCAAGAAATATATTATTCCCTAAACAAGGATTAATATACATGTATCCAGGTGAAAGAATAAATTTTATATTATGCGACCAATTAATATGAGACAAGTGGAAAAATTCAATTCCAGACAAAATGAAACTATACAAAAATGTTGGAAAATTATCTTAAAATACATAGACCACGTACCATATGGTTAGGAAAATCCACTCATCCAATATCATAGTCTTATTTGATCAGGCTTGGATGAAAACATTGAAATAGAACATCAACCTGAAAATAGGGTGATGATCTCACATAAAAAATTGCATAGAAGATGTAATCAAGAACATTAAATATATTAGATATGATGGGAGCCATTACCAACGAGGATCCATAGATATAATGATGCTTGGATCGAAGAATGAATCCAAGATATATCTCCATGCCTTGATTCGTTAGGAGAAGGAGAACCCCATAATGGAGAGGATTATTATGTGGATGTTAGGTGGGGAAGAAATATGGAAAGTAAAACATAATTTAATTATGTGTATTTTGGAAATTTTAACACTTAAAACTACATCACACGGTTTAGACAAACCATTCACCAACCACGTGACACCACTACTTAAGAAATCAAATCACAGAGTTTGTGTCTCATGTTTACTCTAACTATAAACGAACCATGAAATGAATAATGGCAGTTTATTTCCTAAATTAATCTAACCATGTTGGAGAAGTGAAAAATTTTGTAAATAAAGTGTGCAACTCATGTGATGAATTTTTTTCTCCCATAATGCAGTCACACGGTTTGCTAATGGGGGGAACATGATTTCAGACAAAACGTGTACCCTTCATAGAGTACCCAAACTTTTAATCATGGGTTCCAGTGCGTTCAAAACATGAAGAGGAAACCATGGAAACTATTTGTCCTTCCCCCAAGTCTAAAAACCACACATTGAAGTCTTACAACTCTTGGAATTCTGTTCTGATGCATAGTTTTAAAAACATCATGTCTCATAAATGAAAAAGTTTAAATTCCCATGAATTTTTGTCTAGTCCAAAATACAGGTCACTAAAACAAAACAATTCCCATGCCCTATATTGATTAACTATTTGATCAACATATAGGGTCACATGAATTTTCTAAGATTAAACATAAATTTGGATAACATTTGTTTAGGGTTAAGAGGGTGGATATACCCAATATAGAGTTTTTATAAGTTATAAAAACAATGAATATATAAATTTTCCTTTTATACATTAAAATTACAATTCAATATTCATGGATTTAATGAATATAGACATTATATAGTATCAAGATATATTCTAGGTAGTATTTGTAGATGATGTTATTATATATTTTTAGAAAAAGTAGGATCATGATTATTATATGAGTATTATGTCAATGACAATGAGAAACAAAATTTATTTTAAATTTTTGTTGATTGATTTTGGTTATATAAATTACTATTCTTGTGTCATGTAATAATAAGAAGGTGAATATTTTTAGATACTTCATTGATAGAGGTTATTGAACAATGGCCAGATAGACTTCTATAACTGATATATTTAGTATCCCTAGTTTGGGTAGATACTATTGATTATTTTTGGGAAATGCCTTATGGATATCAAATCCAATAACAATGTTAATGCCGAAGGGAGTAAAATTTCACTAAAAAGGAATGTGAAGAAATATTCAAGGATTTTTATAAGAGTATAGCCACTGCACATGTGCGTACATTTACTTGTATGAGGGAAGGTTTATTTATATATATTGATTTTTTGAAGAAGGTATTGGTAGGTGGCTTTATTAAGTATACCAAGGTAATTTACTATCCCTTATGTAAATTATTGATTCATGATAAACAAGACCATACTCGTGATTTGGAGTTAGCAGTAGTGATTTTTTCATAATAAATATGGTGATATTATCTATGTAGTGAAAGGGGTGATATATATATATATATTGATCATATAAGATTAAATTATAAATTCACATTGAATGATATGAATTTTTTTTCATTATTATGGTTGGAATTTATTCACAATTATGATTTATCAATACATTACCAAACATGGATAGAAAACAATATGGTTGATGTGCGGAGTAAAAATTATCATTCGAAATTATCAATGATGAGGATTGATAAAGATATAATACTCATGGAATTATAAAGTACATAATTTCAAATTATAAGTAAATATGAGAAATATTATATTTCACAAATTTATGTTTAACCATATATTCATGTGAAGTTAAATAAGTTATAGAAAGAAGATATGTATATTCAAAATAAGGTATAGAATGTTTCATGGTTTAACCTTGATGATGATGGAATGATTAGGATTATGAATAAAATATGTGTCATATCAATAGAAGAAATGAATAAGGAGACATTGAATGACTCCCACAGAAAACCATTATCTCTTTAATCAGTGAGAACGAAGATGTATAGAGATATCAAAAATTAATTTTGGAGGTAAAATATGTAGGGATATATTTTTAGTATGTATCTATATTTTTGACATTCCATAAAATTATTGTTGAACATAAAATTATAATGGGAAGATGAAACCATTACCAATATCAGTATGGAAATGGGAAAAATTCACCATGGATTTTTTCTTATTACTCCCTTATAAATATAAAGGCCATAATAACATATGGGTTATAGTTAATTTCCATAAAAATTTATCATATTTAAAAATTATAAAAGAATATTCCTTTCTATTAAAACTATCCATGATATACATTAAATATTTGGTACTCTAAATGGAGTCCAATTTTAACTATATCTGACCGGGATATGAGTTTTACCCTGATGTTCTCGATAAGTCTTCAATAAAAAATGATTACAATGTTTAACATTGACATTGCATATCATCCTCTTATAAATGGTCAGTATAAGAGGATCATTCAAACTATATAATATATGATAATTTGTTTTTTAATGGATTTCAATGGTGGTTGTGATAAATAAATTCCCCTTCTATAGTTCTCATATAAAAACTATTTCAATTCTCGTAATAAATTGAAACTATATTATTCTTTTTATGGAAATAGGTTAATAAATCCATCTTGTTATAATGAAATTAGAGAGCTCGAGCCACTGGGGCCACATCGTTCATAAGATATGTTAATGAAAATCCAAACCATTTATAAAAACATTAAAAATAAAAAATGTATACATAATATATATGAAAATAATCATTGATGAAATTTGGATATTTATTTCAGAGAAAAGGGTTTCCATTAAATATCACATTTTAAGGAGTCTATGAGATTTATAATGAAGATAATTTTTAGCCCTAGGACCATTGGTCCTTTTAAATTCTTGACCATGTTAGAGTGATTTATTATTGTCTTTCACTTCCATTTAACGTATCCCAAGTGCATAATGTGTTCCATATATCCCTAATAATCCACATACACTACCCTTCCCAAGTATTGAACATAGATGTTTTAGGGGAGGGTCATGTGCTTCTTATAAGGGGAAACAGATAAAAATTATGGATTATAGATATAATGTAATACAAAACAAGACCGATGACCTTGTCAGGGTATTCTAGAGGGAGCATAATATTGGTGAAATGATGTGGGAATACAATGATTTAATGAATTATTTTTATCCTTATTAGTTTCTATTAAATTAAAGTAATTTTTAGTGATGAATTATTTTAAGGGGGGGTAAAATACAACAAATCCTGATTATAGTTTATGTTTCCCTTTGTAATAGATTCAATAATATTAAAAGATTATAATTCCTAAAAAAACAAAAGTAAATTAAATAATTCATTATACAGTACATAATGAAACACATGAAATGATATTTAGATAGACAAATTAGAAAAATAAATGAATTTTTGAATTAAAATATTATAATCCAATTATATAACACCCTTGATTTTAATGAAACTATTTTTATGAATTATAAAAATTATAATTATATTTAAAAATTTTAAAAAATAATATATTAATAAACTTTATTAATAAAATTAAAGAAATTTTTATTAAATATTAATTAATAATATTTAAGAAATAATTAAGTAATTATAAAGAGTCTTACATTCATTATTCATGGTATAAAAATGTTTTTATTAAACACATTGCTTTTACAATATGTTATATATTATTTATTTAAAATGTAAATTTCTAATTATTATATTTTGGGTTTGATAAAATAAAAATCAGTTTTAATTTCATCATGTAAAAATAAGCGTCAAGAATAATGGTGATGTTTTATTATGTTGAATTTTATATGAATAGTAAAAAATGTAGTTTTTATAAATTCCACAATGTTTATGACATATTTTCTATATAGGAATGAGTTAAATATATATGATACCTTTTTCTCAAAAAAAAATCATTTATGGAGTAAAACAACACTACTAAAATTAATATTTTTGAATGATATATCTATTCATTACTTTTTGGAACTCATGTTATATATTGTTTTAATAAAAAATCATTTTGGTCCTTTTCATTTGAATAAATATTAACAACTATCCACTATATTTTGAAATGATTTTAAAGTCATACAATAATTAATTGTTTAATTATATGATAATAAAAGTCATGGGAATGAATGAAATATTTTATTGGGTAGATTCTGTTTATTCTTAGATATTGTATTTCTATTTGAAATACATTTGTTTTCTCAATAATTCTTTTATTACATTTAATTATTACCACCTCTATATGTTGAATCTTTGCTAGTTGTTTTTAAATTATCAATTGGCATGTTCATGTTAGGTTGTATGTTAAATTTCATTTGGAGTCTTGAAAATAAGTCATTGAGGTAAAAAATGAGTTAATGCGGTTAAGTTAAATCACGATAAAAAGATAAATTATGCAGGTGATAAAATGTTAAAAATTATCCCATAATTATTTGTTATGAGGGTAGTATGAACCAATTATTTAAATTTGTCCATTATTTTCAACTATTGGTTCCAATTTAATTTAAAATTGATATGCCTTTAATATAATATAATGAATATTTCAAAAATTCCACCCCCATCATTTAAAAAAGGATCATTTCACAACCCTAATTATCCTCACATATAAATACTTTTTGATTGAAAAAACTCTAAAATCCTATTATAAAATATCATTACAACGTTTTATAGGTATTAGAGTCACTAAAATACGAAATTAATAAAGCTAAAAGAATTTTACTCAGAAATAAGCACGATCGAGCACGTTTGACATAGCCAAAATCCCTGGCAATGGTTTTTGATATCAATTGAGAAAAATACCATATTAAAAACTTAATTAATCTAAATTGGTTAATATATTACAAATGGATTTGTTTAATTATAATTTTTAAAAAATTCAACGGATTTACAAGTACATGTCATGTTTTATCAGTCAAGGTATTTTAATTTAAAAAGTTACCAATGTTGTGAGGGTTTATATCTCATCTTCACTTCAATGAGACATGTATCATAATATACAATTTACATATTTATATAGTGTACATAATAACTATAATAAATATTGTATAATGATTTTATTTATACTCATGGTATTTAAAGCTGATTCTTGTTTTCTAATTCAAGGTACTTTTATATTTCATAATATTAATGAGTTTTTATTTGAAATATTTTTTTGAAATGTTTTAAAGGATTTTAAAAAACTATTTTCCCACCATATTTTAATTAATTATAATTTTTTTATGATGTTATTATATATATTTAAATTATTATTTAAGGCCATTTTATAATATATTTTCTATTCTTTTCAATGGTTATTTTAAAAAATATTCTTAACATTTTCCATATGGGTAATTTTTTAGTTTCATTATAAAAGTAAAAAATTAATGTTTCTTAATGTTCACCACCTGAAAAAATTTTCATTCCCCCATAGAAATTATTAAAATTAATATTACTTTTTAAATTTTATTTTTTCAAATATAATAATATTTTCATTGTTCTATGAAATATTCATTTCTAAACATTTCTAAAATAGAAGGCTATTTATTCTTGTTTCATAGAGAATATATCTAATGATTTTTTAAATGTATTTTAATATATTTCACATAAAATTATTGTTATTATTCAAAATGTATATTATCTGATGATAATATCCCTTTTTCTATTTGGATCTATCATTATAATTTTTAAGAGAAATGTCTTGAATCCTATTTCATTTCCTCAAGTTAATTAATATATATTGGAATAATGAATGATCTAATATTCTTATTGCACATATATGTATGGTTTATAATCATGGGATAAGTGATATCCTACATATCCCATAAATTAAGTCATCAAGGGTTTTTGACTCATGATATAATGAAGTTTATGCATGGTAATTATTTTTATGTATACAACATGATGTGTGGGAACTATTATAATGCTTAAGACATGATGTGTGTATAGGTTTGTAATTTTAAAATCACGATTCATGAGTATTTTTATATTGTTTATTAATTAATTATTGGACATTTGATAATTAATTTTTTATCACATTGTTTTGATTTATATTCATATCTATATACCACATTCTAATGTTTTGTTACTAGGTTTTATCTTTACTATCACATATTTCCAAAAATATTTTATATGATTTATGATACCATGATGGCCCTTTTATGATCCCATGTTCTCATTAAATTATTTATGTTATTATATTATTTCTTATGATTATATCTTATTATTCAATGATTCTTTAAATTATTTATTTCTACTATGGTCATTTTTTATTACAAGCCTATAAATTAATCTTTTAGTCCTCATTGATAAATTTTCCCCTATCAGGTGTTTGACATCACTGTTATTTTTATTTTCCACTACGTAGAAAATCATATACATAAAAATGAATTAAATGAGGTTATATATAGAGATATCTTTGGGATATTTTGAAGAAATAATGTGTAATGCAATGTATATATATATATTCTCTAAAGGAACTAAACCATTTTCTTTTTGGTATTGTGAGATTATTTTTTAAATATAATGTTTACATCATGAAAAGGATTTCTAATATAAGAATATTTATATTGGTTCACCATATTTGTTGTTAGATAAGTTTTTTGTTGTTTTTGGGTATTAATTTATTAATATTAGGTGTATAAAATGATAACCAACTTATGATAAACTAAAAGTTGTGTAGGATTATCCTAAATGTCGATGTGTTAAAATAATATTTCATAATTTCAGAAATATTTGGAATGATTTTACTCATCATATTATTTATCACTCTTATTATGTCACACCAGATGTTTTTATTTATTTATTTAATTCTATCTTGTGGTATTTTAAATTCTTATTGGATTCGATAATGGATTTTTAAACATTTCAAAAAATACTCTGTAACCATAATTTGTTCAATGTCACTATATTTTTTTTCATAGAATATAGAATAATATTAGATAGGCCTTAATTATAGGTATTGTTTAAGGAACACTATTTATTTTGAGCCATGTAATTTTCCTTGTGTTTTAGGGTCTTTAGTTCATTTTTGAGTGTTCACTAGTAACAAAATGGTTTACACAGGGCCTAGGGGAATGATTCAAATTACCATTCCATGTTAGTGAGTATAATGTGATGTGTGGACTGATTTTTTCATGGTTAATAGAAACCATACTATTAAACTATATATAATACTGTAGGTTGTATTGTTTTAACGGTTTTATTGGTGCATGGTTTATAAATCTGTGTAGAGAAAACTGTGTGGTTTGTCCAGATTCACATAAAATGTGAAATTTCTTATTTCCTTCCAATAATATAATGCTTATTCTTTACTCCTCCTCCACCACTCACTTGGACAAACCTAGAGAGATCAAGGGAGAGTTCCAAATTTCCCCTCTAAATTTTCCTCTAAACATGGATTAAAGTAGGTTTTAAGGTATATCAAATTTTATTCATATTATTTATTGTACCAATTATATTTTTATTATTTTTCATAGTTCTTCTTATCTCTAGAAACCATAAGTATTTGTTCAATCTATTGTTCATAATATTTTTAATTCTATCCCAATGGTTTCATTATTTAGGTATTATTGTTGGTGGATCATATAATATTTGCAGGTTCTCCATGGAAGGAGAAACATCAAAGATTTATTTTATTCAGGTTGAGGTCTTTATTTATATTCACTCCTTTAATTATGTAATATTTTAAATTAATTGGAGTTAATTTTTTTTTAATATTATATAATAGTATATTGATCCTTAAATTTTATTCTATAAAAATATTCTATGTAGTTGTGATTGGGATAAAGTCGTTTCAAATGAAATTTTACGTTTTCCATTCAAATTTAATTGTTTTATGTAAAAGAACCTTGTTAAATTATTGTGAGGTTTTTTATAATATGTTTTGGGAAAATATAGGTCATGGGAATTCATTTCATTTTTAGAGGATGTTTTTCATTATCAATGAAATTTTCCATTGTGTTTACAAATAGGTGTGTTTCAAACTGATTTTAGGTTATTTCAATTATTGTAAATAAAAGGTAGGAAAAATATTTTACATATAAAGTTATTTTTGACATAAAGTCCAATATTTAAACTTAAAAGTGAATAGATCATATATCATAAAAATAGCCACAATTACACCTATGTTTGTTCCACCATTTGTGGGTTTCTTATTATTAAATGGTGATTGAATGGATGATGGTAAAAAGGTATGTTATATGTGAGGTCATTGTATGTGGGATGTGATATATTTCATTTTTTTCATTTATGTAGTCATCCTAATTTAATAATCATGTTATTAATGATTTATTCATGAGAGTACTAAGAAATATGTGGAGTACTAGATGAGTGCAAAACCATAGTGTCAATTATGCTCTTGAAAAGGGGTCATTACTCATGGAAGTTGAATTCACCTATGATGTATTATATTCACATATTATCTTTAATATCATGTGATGGATATATGGACTAATTTATACAATGGGGATAATGGTATATATTGATTCAATATTTCCAGTGTATGGTTCATGTCTGGTGTAAAACGTTGTATTATTGGATTACCTAGACTACTTTTTCATATCACATATGCATTGATAGATGGTTCTATATTTTTGATTTTCATTTACATTCCTATTATATCCAATTAAACTTGTTTCAACTGGTAACCTTACTATACATATTTATTTTCATGTTACATCATCATCGTGTGGCACCACATTGAATTTAATATTTTTATCCATGTACTGGTATGTTTTTGAAGTGGTCATGAAGCCTAGTTTGGTATAATATTTTAAGAAACAATTGTTATTTTTTTCTCTTTTCCTTAATGGTTTTAAATTTAGTTAATAGAGGGTTTTTCCTGGGATTTTATGAAATGGTATATTTTAGAATTTTTTATTTTGAAGTGGCATTACTTATTTGGTTTTAAAAATGAATTATTTAATCATTTTTCTATGATGTTTGATATGTTTTTCCTATGTATTATAAAAATTAAACACATATTTTTCATTAGTATATTTAAAACTAGAAATCACTATATTCTAATGAAAGGGATTTCATATAATCCTTTCTAAGATCCTACATAGATAATTATCCCACACCCTACATACACAATTGTGTATGTATATAATTATTATATATTTTATACAGGTTCTAGGTTCCATTTGACTGTGGTATCCTTTTATCTTTGTCGGAGATTATTAGTTAGGATGTGGAGGGAATCTAAGAGGTTCTTGGAGGTGGTTGTAGTTTATTCTCATAGGGTTGTATTATTCTAATAGCCAATACAATAACCTCTATATTTTTATTCAGTTTCAATTTTTATTGTATCTTTTTTTTATAGATGTCATGATGCAATATTATATTGATGGGTTGAAAAAGTTTTATCGAATATGTCTTTTTTACTTATATTTATTTGTTCCATATTATTTTTTTAGAATATAAATCACTGGAATTTATGTTATATTATGGATTGATGGTGATTTATTATCAATTAATTAACTATGAATTTTGATAGAAATGTTTTATAAGTAGTTTACTTCGATTCCTATGAACTGGTTTCCTTATTATAATAATTAGGAACATCATTGGGCCTTAGGTTAAATATATATTAGTGAAGTCAGGTCATCCCACTCCATTATGTTACAAAATGGAATTAAAGACTATAATAATTGTATGATCCTATGTTCTTTACTTTTACATCATGTTGTTTTGGGGATGTGTTGTTGTATTAAGAATATTGAAATGTCAGAACTCTAGAGAAAGATGTGGGATCAGTCAAGAAAACAATTTCCTACCATAATATTAATCTTTTGATGTGTAATTAATATTATGTATTTTATTTCATTTATTTCTTAAATTTTTATATGTATTAATTTCAAGGAAGATATTTGGATTCCCAGGAGTTTGGAAGATGATTTTGGGAGTCCCTCTATAATTTGGATTGAATGAAGATGATGAAATTTTGTTGAATGGTTATCCCACACTATATACCATGTCATGTGAAGCCACCACATATTTTTTTAATCATATAAAGGGAAATCACATGTTTGGTTCATGGCCTAAATAAATGTGTATCCAATCGATCGATAACATTTCATCCTTTTAAAAATTGATATTTTTATCTCTCTTGGTGTTGGATTTCCCCTAAATTGGTTTCCATTTATTCGGAATGAATAAAGATGAGTTTTAATGGTTCTTAAGATGATTTAATTAAATTATGATTGGAGATAGACCATATATTTAGGATTCACATGTATGTGTGTTTGATTTTTTAATGTTTTATTATGTGAAAATGAGTACTTTATAATGGTTTGGGATTAAAATCATTTTTTATGTTGTTTTGGATAGGGGATATCTATTTTAGACTGGGAATCTATAAAGTTTCAAATTTTATTGTGGTGTAGAAAATTGTTTTTAAGATAAAACATGACATTTATGTATATATTTTTTACATGAATTATATTGTAATTAGAATTAAATTTTTTTAATGAGGTTTCATGAGAGTTTTAAATTGTAATAAAAATGTGAGCAGATTATGTTTAATTTAAAATTGAATTGTTCTATTTTATAATGGTATATTTTTTAAATAATATCATTTTTTTGAAAGGGTGTGACTTAGTGGAGGGATAATTTATTTTTCAGATAATAGTGATCTTAATGTAAAGAATGTTTAAATTTTGTGATTGATCATTATTTTAAATAATTTTGTTTTTAGATTTATTCCTTGGTTTATAATGGGGGGTGATTTGTTTATATTTTGAAGCATAAATTTTTTGAGTGTATTCCTTATATAATTTAAAATATTCCAACTAGAATGGGTAATAGCAGAATTATAATGATTCTCCTCTATTAAAAAATATCATTGGTTAATTTGGTTTATTTTAGAGTTTATTATTATCATATACTCCTAGATTATCTTGATAAATTATTTAAGTTGGGTTTACAGGATAAATATAGTGTGAAATCATTGTTTGGGCTGATTGCCTATTTTTTATTATTATAATTTGGATATTTAGATCAGGTTAAGCTATATACGTTTTAATTTTTGAATTTTTATCATCCTTTTAAATGATAGTTATTTTGAGATATTGGATTCTTGTTTTATGCACTTATTAGCATGGTGGAATGTTCTTTCGTGAGGGTAATGTGGTTTTAGGTTTTACTGGTTATAAAGAGATCTCTACTAGGTTTGATCATGGGATATTTAAGATCGAATCAATAAAATTTTAACATGGTATTCCCCTGATTCCATACTAAAGTGAATATGATGAGTTTTACTTTGCAAAGGTGATCACATCTTAGTGATGATATTGTTTTGTAGAATCTTTTTTGGACAATGTTCCATAGCTAATGTATAGGTTACCCATGTAGATTATCAATTTCCATGTTTGGTTCCCATATTTGTTTTCTCCAATAATTTATAAAAGTTTGTCTCCTTCTTCCATTTTTTGGTAATATTCATTGGGGATTCATGAAGATTTTCTCATTTGGGTGTTAGTTTTATTTCTAGTTATACCTTATGAATGATATAATTGCTATTCTTGGAAAGGACGGCTATGACTTGGGAATGTAGATATCTATAGTGGTGTTTACCTTTTAGGATTCCTTCCTGTAATTTAAAAAAACATATGGTAATTATAAATTATTGGAAACCCACAATGGGTTTATGTCCTATTGGGGCCTCACATTTAGATGATGGTAGCTGGTTTGCGTTTGAGGATTGGAATTCTGCAATTTAAGTAACTTTATATTATATGACATCAGGATGATAGATTATGTATACTGTTTTTCTCAATGTTTCGTAGTTTGTTAATGACATCTTACCATTTCCTTTTGACTGAGGGATTTTTAGGGGAATAATGATCTATTGTATGGATATTTTAATAGCTCATTTTATTATTTTTAAATTAATATGTTGTTATTTTGGTGTAATTTTAATTTATAGAATATTCGGTCATGGATTTTTACAAATTTCAAAATATTACCATTTCACATGGTTTTTACAACGTCACTACATGGTTTTCAAATCCATAAAAACTAACATTACTTGGGAATTACTTCTTTTCATGAGTTAGCATAGACAATTTATTCTAAATGTTGTAGTTACTATCATGTAAAAGGGTCCTCAATTCATTTTCAAATGTGCTTGGTTAATGTGCATGAGTATATCTTTATTTTTGGTGAGGCCAAGGGGAACCCTTAAAAAACCTTATATGTTAGTATGAATAATGGTTGTGAAAAGTTGTTTGATGATGGTTAGAATAAAATGTGTCATTCAACTTTGAATTATGTAGTAGTACAAATATTTCTATCTATGTAGTTTATGCGCTATTTGGATAACACTGTAGAAATAACTATGTGGTCTTCCCATATCCACCTTAAAAGATAAATTTCATATTTTCCCTCCACATATTTAACCCTAATTGTCCTCTCTTCCACTCCCACATGATAATATGAACCTAGGGAGATCAAGGGAGACCTACACCCCTCACATACTTTTCATTTTGGAAACTCTCAATGGATTTCAAGTGATTTTCAAGTGATTACTTCATCCTTTTCTTCTTACTTATCTTCCCCCTTCCTTTATTATAATTTTTATATGTTATTTATTACAAATAGAACCTTTATTATCTATAAAAACTTGTATTATAGATCTTGGGGATTATCAGTAAAGGGTTTCATTTTTAGGGATTTTGGACTATGATTGTTTACCCATTTTTGAATTTTCCCTGGAAAATAAAACATTACAATATAATTTTTTTGGTAGATGTCTCTATAGTTTCCCTCCAAAGTGAGAATATATTATTGATTTGTTGTTATAAATTTTTTTTGTTAAAGCATAGTTGTATAATTATCATTAAAAGGAATTAAAACATGGTTTTTTATGTATTTTGTCTGGGAATAATGTATTTTATAATATAATTTTATGTTTTGATTTAGAATGAAAATAATTTATGATCCAAGATACATGGGATATGTTTACGTGGTTTTTTTGAATATTCTTAGTGAAAATTCATCTTTAATACCTTGTTTTGAATTTTTGAAGGATGTTTCATTATTTAAAATAAGTATTCCATTATGATTGAAAGGGGGGTGTTTATCTAATATATTTTAAGCTATTAGAATTAATTAATTTCAAATTATTATTAACTACACCTCATCCGGTATTTATATTATTTAATGGCCCATTTAGTAACTTAAAAATAAATAGGTCATCTCTTGTGATTCCCTATTCATTTTCCCATATGTTTCATTCACACTTTATGGGATTTTTATTATAGTATATTGATTGAATAAATGATATGAAATTGTTTTTTTATCTGATGATTTTTAAGTAGGGTGTTGGATATTTTATATATTAATTTTCATAATTATCATGATTTCTTTATCTCCCCCTTGATTGTTTGTTCATGATACTAATAGGTAATTAGGTAGAGGCTTCGATGTGGGAAAACACTTAGGGTGGATTGTTCTCTTACTTAGGAGGTCACTACACAGAGAATTTGTGTTCTCCCAATATGTATTATGTTCCAAGAGTAGATTTTCCCCCACAATATGTATATTGGGAATAAATATTTCAATGTGGATACATGGATTAATAGTTTCATTAGTGTTTTCCTGGGTTTAATGTTTCCATTTCATTGTTATATTACATGAAAATATAGGTTTGTAGTCCCAGAATCTTGTTCCTTGATAGGTGGTTTCATGTAGAATATTTTCATTTCCACACTTTTTATATCAATTTATGATTAATTTCTCTTGAAAACATTATTGTTATTATTTATTTTTATGTTTCTTCTTGATATTTTGGTGGCACATTGAATGTGTTATTTTTTATCTATTGGTATTCATGTTTTCCCAATGGTCTTAAATGTTAGTTTTCAAAAATATTTTCCAAAAAAAAATATGATTGATTATAATTTTATGAATGGATTGAAAATTATTAAATAAAGGAATTTTTTTGTAGTTTCACATGAAATGGAAAATATTGCAATTGTGGTCTTTTAGATGATTACTTTTTTTATTGAAAAAATAAAGGATTTATTCCTTGTTTTTTGATATATTATTTGTCAGCACTGTGGTTTATAAAAATATAAAACATCAATTTTCTTTAATGTATTTCGAAATTGAATTTATGAACTTATTAATGAAATGAATTTCATATAATATTTGGTGATATAATACTAGGAATGTCATATGAGAGATGGGAAGTGTCAAATATAACCATCCACTTTTCCGTGTCACCTCCATCATCTAAAAAATTACCACATATTATAGAGATTCATAAAGATTGAAAGAATGTTGAATCTCATGACGATAATAAGGAATACTATGGAAAAACCCTATTTTTAATATTTTGAAAAAAATCACAAAATTAACAATTAATATTTTAATTCATAAATTCATGAAATATATTTTGAAAATTCAAAAAACCATATAACGAAATATTATGGCTTATATTTCATAATACATATCGGAAAATTATGAAAATTATATATAATATATCATCTAATGAAAATATAATAAAATTCTTTTTTGATAAATGTTATTACATTGACCATATATATTTTAATGTTATTTAATATATATTTCATTCTTATTTTATCTCGATTTATGTGGCTAAACCCATTTATAATATGATTAAAAAAATCATAATTAAATAAATTTTTTTCTGAATAAAAAAAAATTATTTATAAATCTATTTTAATTTATGAAATTGAACCAAGTTCATCTATTATTTAACGTGATATTACTTAATATGTAAATTTTATTTCATTATCAATTTTGTGGAAAACCAAATATTAATAAAATTTAAAAAGATCATGACTAAATATTAAAAATGAGTAAATACATCTTCAATAACCAAAGTTGACGAATTAAAGAGGATGATGACACAAAGTTTATATGTCATTTATGAAACCAAAAATACAAATGAGTTTTTATTCTAAAATAGAGATTTTGAATTTTTATTACAATGTTGAGGAATAAATCTCCATAAAACAAAATGTATAAAATTTTATAGAATAATAATTTTTCCAAATATGTAAATTTCATTAATGAAATGAACCTGTCACTTACCTCGAGGAACTTAAAAACACATGAATTAGTTGAATAAATACCTAAAAGATGTCTAATTATTGGAAAAATGGATTTTGAGATAGGTTATTTGTGATGATTTCAACACATGTTGGAAGTAGTACCTCAGCAAGGACAACATGTGATGAGACAATAATTCGATCACAAATATTCCTTAAATTTTTTTTTGTGATTGGTATGATTTCCTACCGAGAATACATTTTCTTTATAGTGCTTTTAAATCACCATGAATTTTATTTATGTCGGAAATTAATTCTTGTCAGAAGATCCTTTCACAGTTTTATTTATGTTTGATCAATGTAACGCCCTCACCCCAGATCTCTGGAGACGGTGCTTTGAAATCACAGATTAGGTTTGTATTCTCATAAAATATATTACCTACATGAAAATTACAATAAAATTCAAAACATTAAATAAAACATAGATAATACTTTGAAAACACCATTATTCTCTTTGCTTAACCATTCAAATCAATTATAAAACATATCTTGGAATCCTGAAAAAAACATAATAAAGGTGTGAGCTCAGTAGCCCTGTAATGTTAAAAAATACACCATAAGATTTCATAAATAATTATTATCTTTAATGAAAGTATTAAATTTAAACCCAAGCCTTTTGAATATAAAATTGAAACAAATCACAAGAAAATATCAAATAATTCTATTTAAACATTAAAATGTATATTAAAATAGTCGAATAATCACATGTAATATCAATAACTAATCTCTTAATGAGATAATACATTATTTTTAACATCATAATCATATCATCATGGAATCATTATAAGACCATACATAATCATTTTTTCAAGGCCTCATGCTAAGTCACTTGTTTGTCACGTGAGACCTATCAATGCAACAAGTGGATATAGTAGGGCCCACCCATAAATTACTATGTCCAATACATTACTCGTTTTAAAATAGAGAATCATAACATAAAAATGTGTATATGGTGTATGTTTTTGTGTTTAGTGTTTGGATTTAGAGTTTAAGGATTATGGATTCAGGTATAGGGTTTTGGGGAAAGGTTTTGGGATTTTGGGTGTTTTTTAGCGTGGTTGAATTAGATTCAAGTGATAGGGTTTATATTTTATTTTTTAGGGATATTTATTTCAATATTAGGGTAAAGGGTATATTTGTTTGGGATTATGGTTTGGATTTTTTGATGTAGAATTTATAGAATAGGGATTTAGGTATAGGGATTTGGGAATAGGTATGAGGATTTTAAGTATTGGATTTAGGGTTATGGTTTAAGATTAGAGTGATAGAGATTAGCTATTTTGTGTCATGGTTATGGATTTTTAGGATAAGATATAGGGTATATTTTTTGGGATAGTTTTTGGATTTTTGGATTTAGGTATTTGGGATTATGGTTTCAGGTATAAGGTTTTTTTTACTATGTATTAGGAATTTGGGATTTGGTTTTTTTCTTTTAAATTTAGATTTAAGTGAAATGGTTTATATTTTATTTTTTATGGTTATGAATTTCAAAATTAGGTAATAGGGTATATGTTTCTGGTTTTAGTGTTCGGAATTTTGAATTTTGAGTTTATGGATTATGGTTTCGGGTATAGTGTTTTGGGACTAGGTTTTAGAATTGTGGATTTTGATTTTAGGATTTTTGTTTTATATTTATGTGATACAGTTTATATTTTATGTTTTAGGGTTAATTATTTCAATAATAAGTTATATGGTATATTATTTTGGGTTTAGGTTCTGAATTTTGGATTTAGAGTTTAGGGATAAGTGTTTCACTTATAAGGTATTGGGACTAGGAATTCAAATTTTGGGTTTGGGTTATAGGGTTTTGGGTATAAATTTATGTGATCGGGTATAGATATTATATTTTAGTGTCAAGGATTTGATGAATAGGCTATAGGTAATATGTTATTGTGTTAAGGGTTCAACTATTTCGATTTAGTTTTTTGGGATTAGGTTTTCATGTATAGATTTTGGAGGATATGTTTTAGGATTATGGGTTTTGGTTTTAGATATAAGTGACAGGGTTTATCATATATACATTAGTGTTAAGGATTTCATTATTAGGGTATATATTATATGTTCTTGGGTTTAGGGTTAGTCATTTTTTATTTAGATGATATGGATTAGGGTTTCAGGTATAAGATTTTGGGACTTGGTTTTAGGATTTTAGGTTTTGGTTTTCGGGTTTTGGTTTTAAATATAAGATATAGGTTTTATCTTATATGATTTAGGTTTATTTATTTCAAGATTAGGGTATAGGGTATATTTTGTGGGGGTTAGATTATAGTTTTTAGGATTTAGAGTTTAGGGAATATGTTTTCAAGTATAGGGTTTTTTTACTAGGTTTTCGGATTTGTGGTTTTAGTTTTAGATTTATGAGCTAGAGTTTAGGTTTTGGTTTCTAGGAGTAATTATTGCATGAATAGGGTTTGGGGTAGTTGACATTTTGGTTTTGGGATCAGCATTTGGGATTTAGATTTTAGGTTTTATGGTTTATGTAAAGGTTTTTGGGACTGGGATTTAGGATTTTGGGTTTTGGTTTTAGGATTTTGGTTTTAGATTTAAGTGATAGGGTTTAGATTTTATATTTTTCGGTTAAGGATTTTAATAAATGGTGTATGGTATATGGTTTTCGGTTTAGGGTTTATCTTTTTGGAATTAGTGTTTAGGGATTGGGGTTTTGGCTATACGGATTTTTGGACTAGGTTTTGTGATTTTGTGTTTTGGTTTAAGGGTTTTGGATTTAGAATTAAGTTATTGGGATTATATTTCATGTTTTAGGGACATATATTTCAAAATTATGGTATAGGGTATATGTTTTTGTGTTTTTGGTTTCCCTTTATAGATATATTTTTTCGGGAATGGGGTTTCAAATATTGGTTTTTGGGACTTGTTTTTAGGATTTTGGGTTTTTGTTTTAGGGTTATGGTTTTAGATTTAACTTCTAAGGATTAGATTTTTGTTATAGGGTTAATGATTTGATGGTTAGGGTATATTTTATATGTTTTTTGGTTTTAGGTTATGTATTTTGGATTTAAGTTTTAGTGATTAGGGTTTTGGGTATTGGCTTTTTGGATTATCATTAGGATTTTTTATTTGGGATTTAGGATTTTGGTTTTAGATTTAAGTGGTGGGGTCTAGTTTTTATGTTTTAGGGTTATGGAATCCACATTATGGTATAGGGTATATGTTTGTCAGTTTAGGGATCGGCTTTTTGGAATTAGTGATTAGAGATTAGGGTTTCAGGTATAGGGTTTTGGGAATAGGTTTTCATATTTTGGGTTGAGGTTATAGATTTAACTGATAGAGTTTAGTTGGATTCTGTTTCTGGATTTGAATTTTTCTATATATGTACCTATTTATTATATGGTGTCGAGATGATAGATTGTGTATACTAGTTTTGTTTATGTTCAGTGGTGTGTTAATGACTATTTTCCGTTTATTTTTTAACAATTGATTTTTGGGGGAAGAAAGAATTATTTTATGGAGATTTTAAAACCCTATTTGACTATTTTTTATTTATATATTATAATATTGGAGTAATTATAATTTATAGATAAACCAATAATTGATTTTCCCAAATTTCAAAAAATTCACATTGTACACAATTTTCACATGGTCATTCATTGGTTTTCAAATACTTAAAAATGATCTTTACATAGTTTTGCATTTATTTTATTAGTTAGAACACTCAATTTAGTCCAAATGTTATAGTTACCAACATGTACAAGTGTCCTAAATTCATTTTCAAATGTGAATGGTTAATGTGCATGGGTATAGCATTGTTTGAGGTGTGTCCAAAGGGAACCCTAAAACAAAATTTTATATGTTAATCCCCATAATGATGGTGACACAATTTTTGTGCATGGTTAGTGGAAAATTTGTTGTTCAACTATTCACTATGAAGTAGTGTGGATAGTTATATCCTAGTATTTTATGCTATATTTGGATAAATGTGTGGAAAAAATGTGGTGGTCTTCCCATATGCACCTTAAAAGTAAAATTTCATAATTTCCCCCCAATTTTTAACCCTAATTATCCTCTCCTCCTCTCACACTTGATCATATTATCCTAGGGAGATGAAGTGAGAGCTACACCATTCACCTACTTTACATTTTGGCAACTCTCCATGGATTTCATGTCATTTTCAAGGGATTAATTTATCATTTTACTCTTCCCTATATCCCCCCTTCCATTATTCTAATTTTCATATGTTCTTTTTTACAGATAGAAATATAATTCTCTATATAAACTAGTATTGGGATTCTAGCTGATTATAACGCAAGGGTATCAATTTTAGGGCTTATGGAGAGTGATTATGTTCCCATTTTTGTCTTATCCATTGTCAATGAAACATTACAATATGAATTTATTTTGTTTGTGGTAGGTGTTTCTATATTGTTCCTTTAATGTGAGACTATTTGATTTATTTGGTGTTATTACTTTTTTTTATTAAATCGTAGTTGTATAATTTTCATTAAAAGGATTTATAAAACGGTTATCAATGTAATTGGTCATGAAATAATGTATTTTCTAATATAACATTATGTTTTGAATTGGAATGAAAATATTTTACGTTCCAAGATCATTGGGATCTATTTAGGTAGTTTTCCGAAATATTCATTGTGAAAATGTATCTTGAAGCCCTTGTTTTGAATTTTTTACCGAAGATTCATTGTTTAAAAGAAATATTCCATTATGATTAAAAGTGTATGTGTTTCTAATATATTTTAATCTATTAGGATTATTTAATTTCAATAGATTATAAAAGAAACCACATACTATATTTATTTTATTTAAAGACCAATTTATTACCTTAAAAATGAATGTGTTATCTCTTCTGGGGACCTATTCATTTTCCCCTATGTTTAATTAACCTTTTATGAAATGTTTATTATATTATAGTGATTTGATAAATGAAGTGAAAGAGTTTTTTATTTGAGGTTATTATTGGTAGGGTGTTGGATATTTTCTATATTAATTTATATTATTATATTGATTGATTTCCCTGCTCCTTAATTGTCTGGTCATTAGACAATTAGGATATTAGTTAGAGACATTGATGTGCGAAGAATCATAGTGTTCATTTTTCTCTTACTTGGGAGTCACAAAATAGGTAAGATCAATTCTCCCAAGATGTATTATGTTCCATGAGTAACATTTTTCCAACAATATGTATATATGGAATAAATATTTCAATATGGATATAGGGAATAAAATATTCTTCAGTGTTGTCCTAGGTTTATTGTTTCATGTTTGTACTTATATTACATGAATATATAGGTTTCTAGTCTATAAATCTTGTTCCTTAATAGTTGGATTCATGTAGAATATTTATATTTCCACACTTTTTATATAAATGTATGATTTTTTTCTAATGGAACCCTTTTTGTTATTATTTATATTCATGTTGCTTCTTGATATTTTCGTTCCAGTTAAAATTAATTATTTTTAATCTATGGGTGTGCATATTCTACAAGAGGTAAAAAAATTGATTTTTTAAAAAATATTTTACAAAAAAAAATATAATTGTTTTTAATTTCATGAATGGATTGATATTGATTTCATAAATGGGTTTTTCATAGTTTCACATGAAATGGAAAATATTTCAATTGTGTTTTATGAAGCTGATTTCATTTTTTATTTCAAAAATAATTGATTTCCTATTTGTGTTGTGATATGTTATTTTTTTAATATGGTTTATAAAATTAGAAAACATTAATTTATATTAATATATTATTAAAATAAATTTCTGAAGTTATTAATGAAATTAATTGCATATAATCATTGGTGAGATACTACTGGTAATGTCATCTGAGAGATGAGCAGTGTCTAATAGAACCATCAACTTTTCCTTATCACCACCATCATCTAAAACATTACCGCATTTTACAATTATTCCTAATTAATTGAATGAATATTGAATCTCATGACGATAATTAGTAATGTTATGGAAAACACCTATTTTTACTAAAAATTATTAAAAATATTCAAAAAATTATCAATTAATATTTTAATTCATAAAGTCATGAAATTTAATTTGATAATTTAAACAAACATATAAAGTAATATAATGTTTTTTCTTCATAATAAATATGGGAAAATTATGAAACTTATATATATTATATCATCTAATAAAAATATAATAAAATTTATTTTTGTGATAAAAGTTATTATAATATAAATTTTTAATTTAATAATATTTAATGAATATTTAATTATTATTTAATTAGTATTGATGTGGATAAACCCATTTTTTAATGAGATTAAAAAATTCAAAATTAAATAAAACAATTTCTTGATAAAAACTAATGATTTATAAATATATTTTAATTTATTATGTTTAACCACATTAATGTATAATACAATGTGAGATTACTGAAAAGTAAATTTTAATTAATGAGTAATGTTCTGGAATACGATATATTAAAAAAATTTAAAAAGATCACGATTAAATATTAAAAATTACTAAAGGGATCTTCAATAACTACTGTTAAAGAAATGAGGAGGATGATGACACATAAGTAATGTGTCATTTTTTTAAAATAATATAAAAAATGTTTTTTTCTTAAAAATACATCATATGAAGTTTTATTGTAAGGTTGAGGAATAACTCTACATAAAACCATAACAATGTAATTTTTTACAATTTATAAATTTTTGAATCAGTAAATTTCATTAATGAAAAGAACAGGTCACTTACCTCAAGGCACTGTAAACATAAAAATTATTGGAATGAATACCTGAAAGACTTCTCATTATAGGAAAACCATATTTTGAGAGATGTTATTTGTGATTAGCTCGACACTTGTAAGAAGTACTACCTTGGTAAGGACTATTTGCAATGATACATGAATCTCATCACAAATATTCCTTATAAACATTATTTGTGATGGAAATTTTTTCTAATCGAGTATACATTTTCTCCACAGTCTGTGGAAAACACCATGAAAGCTATTTATAATGGAAATTAATTCTCTTCACAAGTGAATTTCATCATTATAGTTATTTTCGATCAATGTAATGCCCCAAACCATGATCTATAGAGTCGCTGCATTATTTTAATACATTGCAATTACTACAAGGAATCAAATAACGAAGGACAGATCAGCTTAACAATCTTATAAAATATATTACCTATAAGAACATTTCAATACAATTCAAAACATAAAATAAAACATAGATAATACTTTGAGAACTCCATTATACAACTAGCTTAACTGTGCACATCAATTATAAAACACATCATCCAATCCAAGTAAAAAAAAACATAATAAAACGGTGAACTCAGATTCTCAATAAGGTTATATAATACACTTTTTGTTTTTATAAATAATAATAAACATTAAAGAATGTATAAAACTAAAACACCAGCCATTGAATATAAAATTTAATATATATCAGAAGAAAATATCAAATAATTCAACTAAAACAATCACATGGATATTATAACAGTCGAATAATCACATTTAATAATAATAGATAATATATTAATAATGGACTAGATTATTTCTAATATCATTATCATACCTTCAAGGACTCATTCTAAGACCAAACATAATCATTTTTTCAAGGCCTCGTGCCAAGACACTAGTTTTTATCATGATACCTATTGAATCATCGAGGGGATATAGTAGGCCTCACCCATAAATAACTAAGTCCAATGCATTCCTCATATTAAAACAGTGAAACATAACATAACCATGTGTATAGGGTAGATGTTGTTGTGTTTATGGTTTGGATTTTTTGATTTAGAGTCTAAGGATTAGGGTTTTGGGTATAGAGTTTTGGGACATGGTTTTGGAATTTTTGGTATATTTTTAAGGGTTCTTGTTTTATATTATGTGATAGGGTTTAGATTTTATGGTTTTGTGTTATTGATTTAAATATAAGGTTATAAATAATATGTTTTTGGTTTGAGGTTTTGAATTTATTGATTTATTGTTTAGCAATTAAAGTTTAATGTATATGGTATTGGGAATAGGTTTTAGGACTTTGAGCTTTGGTTTTGGGGTTCTGGTTTATGATATGAGTGATAGGGTTTTGATTTTATGTTTCATGGTGAGGTATTTCAATTTAATTTTATATGGTATATGTTTTTGGGATTAGGGTTTTGATTTTTTATTTTAGAGTTTAGGGATTAGGGTTTAAGGTATAGGGTTTTGGACTAGGTTTTAGGTTTTAAGGTTTGAGTTTTGTTTTTTGGTTTTAGATTTAAGTGACAAGGATCAGTTTTTATATTTTAGGGATATGTATTTATAGATTATTGTATATGGTATATGTTTCTAGATTTAGGGTTCGGCTTTTTGAATTTAGTGTTTAGGGATTAGGGTTTCACGTTTATGGTTTTGGGACTATGTTTTAGGATATTGGGTTTTGGAATTAAGTTTTTTTATATTTATGTGATAGTGTTTATTTATTATTTATTAGGATTAATGATTTCAATATTATTGTATATATTATATTTTTGGGTTTAGGGTTCGGATTTTTGGATTTAGAGTTTAGGGATTAGGGTTTCAGATATAGAGTTTTGGGACTAGGTTTTAGGTTTTCAGGGTTTGGTTATATGGTTTTGGTTTTACATTTATGTGATAGGGTTTAGCATTAATGTTTTATGTTTAATTATTTCATGAATAGGCAATAGTTTATATGTTTTCTGGTTTAGGGTTTTTATTTTTTGATTTAGTTTTTTGGTATTAGGGTTTTTAGTATAGGTTTTTGAGACTATGTTTTCGGATTATGGGTTTTGGTTTTAGGGGTATGTTTTTAGATTTAAGTGATAGGTTTTTGATTTTATACATTATTGATAATCATTTATAGATTAGGACATAGGTTAAATTTTCAATGGTATAGAGTTTGGATTTTTTATTTAGACCATAGGGATAAGGGTTTCAGGTATACAATTTTGGGAATAGGTTTTCAGATTTTTGGTTTTGGTTTTAGGATTTTGGTAGTATATTTAACATATATAGTTTAGTTTTTTATGGGGTTGTTTATTTTAATATTACGGTATAGGGTATTTTTGTGTGTTTAGGGTTTATCTTTTTTGATTTAGAGTTCCGACAATATGGTGTTATGTATAGGGTGTTTGGACTGGGTTTTTGGGTTTTTGGTTTTGGTTTTACGGTTTCGGTTTTTGATTTAAGGGATAGAGTTTAGGTTATAGTTTTTATGGTTAATTTTTCATGATTAGTGTTTATGGTGGATTTTTTTTTGGTTTCGAGTTCATAATTTTCAATTTACAGTTTTGGGATTATGGTTTTGAGTAATGGTTTTTGGGACTAGGTTTTAGGATATGGGGTTTTGGTTTTATGATTTTGGTTATAGATTTAAGTGATAGTGTTTATCTTTTATATTTTAGGGTTAAGTATTTCAAGACTAGGTTATATTGTATATGTTTTTTGGTTTAGGGATTATCTTTTTGGATTTTATGTTTATGGATTGGGGTTTTGTGTATAGGATTTTGGGACAAGGTTTTAGGATTTTTGGTTTTGGTTTAATGTTTTTGGATTTTGATTTAACTGATTGGGTTTAAATTTTAAGTTTTAGGGTCAAATATTTCAATATTAGGGTATATGGTATATTTTATTCATTTAGCGTTAGGATTTTTGGAATTAGATTTTAGGTATTGGAGGTTATGGTATATGTTTTTTGGACTAGTTTTTAGGATTTTGGGTTATTGTTTTAGGGAATTAATTTAATATTTAAGGTTTAAGGTTTACATTTTATGTGTTAGGGTTATGGGTTTCATGATTTGTGTGTAGTTTATATGTTTTGGGTTTTTTTATTGGCATTTTGGATTTATATTTTAGATATTAGGGTTTTAGGTATAGTGTTCTACGATTGGGTTTCTGGATTTTGGTTTTGGGTTTTAGGATTTTGGTTTTTGTTTTAACTGATAGGGTCTAAAATTTATTTTATATGGGTAAGTATTTCAAGATTAGGGTATAGGGTATATGTTTTGCAGTTCAGTATTCAGATATTTGGATTTAGAGTTTATGTATTAGGGTTTCGATTATAGGGTTTTGTGACTAGGTTTTAGGATTTTGGGTTTTGGTTTTAGATTTAAGTGATAGGGGATAGCTTATTTTGTGTTATGGTTAATGATTTTTGGATTATGGTATAGGGTATATGTTTTTGGGTTTATGGTTTTTATTTTTTGGATTTAGATTTCAGATATTATGGTTTCATGTATTGGGTTTAGAAACTAGGTTTTAGTATATTTGGTATTGGTATTAGGGTTTTTGGTTTTAAATTTAAGTGATACGTTTTAACAATTAATTTTTAGTTTTAAGGATTTCATTATAATGATTTTCATTATATGTTTTTTGGATTAGGGTTCATTTTTTTGGATTTACAGTTTAGGGATTAGGGTTTTAAGTATACTGTTATTGGACTAGGTTTTAGGATTTCAGGTTTGGGTTTTAGGGTGTTGGTTTTAGATTTAAGATATAAGGTTTATATTTTATATTTTAAGGTTATTTATTTCATGATAATGGTGTATGGTATATGTTTTTTGGGTTTAGGGTCGGGGTTTTTTGGATTTATAGTTTAGGTATTAGGGTTTTGTGTATTGGGTTTTGAGACTAGGTTTTAGTATTGTTGGTTTTGGTATAAAGGTTTTTGTTTAATATTTATGTGATAGGGTTTATGTTTTTTGTTTTATGGTAATGGATTTCAATATTACAGTATAGAGTTTATATTTTTGGATTTATGGTTTGGATTTTTGGATTTGGAGTTAAGGGATTAGGGATTCAAGTATAGGGTTTTGGGATAATGTTATAGGATTTTGGGTTTCGTTTTTCGGGTTTTGTTTTTAGATTTATGTGATATGGTTTAGATGTTATGATTTATGGATATTTATTTCTATATTTGAGTATAGTGACTAAGATTTTGTGTTTATGGTTTGAGTTTTTTTATTTAGTGTTAGGGATTGGTTTTTCATGTATACTGTTTTGGTACTAGGTTTTTTGATTTTGAGTTTTGGTTTTAGTGTTTTGGTTTTATATTTTATTATTGGGTTCATATTTTATGTTTTAGAGTTATGTAATTCAAAATTAGCATATAGGGTATGTGTTTTTGGGTTTAGTGTTTGACTTTTTGGATTTAGAGTTTAGGGATTAGGGATTTGGGTATAGGGTGTTCGGACTTGGTTTTAGAATTATGGGTTTTAGTTTAAAGATTTTGGTTTTAGATTTTAGTGATAGGGTTTTGAATTTATTCTTTAGGGATAAGGATTTCAATATTACAGTATAGGATATATTTTTTTGGGTTTAGGTTTTGGATTCTTGTATTTAATGTTTAGGGATTATGTTTTTGGGTACATGGTTTTGGGGCTAGGTTTTAGGTTTTTGGGTTTTTGGTTTTATTGTTTTCGATTATGATTTATGTGATAGAGTTTAACTTTTTTTAGGGGTTATGATTTCTTGATTAGGTTATAGGGAATATGATTTTGGGTTTATAGATTGGATTTTGGGATTTGTAGTTTAGGGATTAGGGTTTCAGGTATAGGGTTTTGGGACTAGGTTATAGGATTTTGTGTTTTAGTTTTGGGGTTTTGTTATTAGATTTAAGTAATAGGGTTTAGAATTTATGTTTTAGGGATAAGGATTTAAATATTACGGTATAAGGTATATATTTTTTAGGTTAGGTTTCAGATTTTGAGATTTAGAGTTTAGGGATTATTGTTTCAGGTATAGGGGTTTGCGACTAGTTTTTAGGATTTTGGGTTTTGGTTTTATGGTTTTGGTTTTAGATATAAGTGAGAGTGTTTAAATTTTATGATTTAGGGTTAAAAATATAATGATTAAGGTATATGGTATATGTTTTTGGGATTAGGGATATGCTTTTTGGAATGAATATTTTATTTCATTTTTTCTCAGAATGTTTGCAGAAACACACAAATGGATATATTATAGGAACAAGAAGATGTTTTGACTCGGAAAATGAAGGACACTAAAAATTTAATTGCATAGTAAAAATAAAAATTTCAGTTATCACAACATATGGGAATATTTTCCAGCAAAAGGTAATATCAATTTATGAATGTTTTTAATGTGGAAAAAATGGGAATTATGATAATCGACTTCCCTAGTGGAACAATCTTGAAGACAATCAAAAAGGTTGTACATGTAGTGGTTATATTGTTGATGATGATGTGACTACCGGTGAAATGTTAATGGAAAGAGGTATTACGTAATAGGGTTAGGGATTCTTTTTAATGGATTAGTAATAAAGCTAAATAATCAAAGTGTTTATGTTTTTGGAATTAATTATTATGTTATATGAATTGTGAAATATATAATTATTGTTCAATTTTTTTTATGAAGGATATACTAAAATATGTTGAATGGTTATGATGTAAAAGATAAAATATGTAATAGAATTGTGGAAACTGTGAGAAACAATATATGAAGGGGAATATTATAGAGACCCTACTTTTCTTATATAACTTATTACATCATTTACTATTCAAACAACATAAAAACATTAAAAAACTAGGATCCAATGTTTTTTTCTTATAAACATTAAGTGAATACATAGAAATTACATGATAAAACATAAATATTTATTTAGTTACTTATTATGTATCTTCTAATTGTCTCTCATGTTCTGCTTAGTGAAGTAATCACTTGGGTATATAGATCCAAGAAAGGGTCATGCTAAAATCCCAATAATAGGATATATAATTACACGAATCAATATAGCATGGGGTGAGTATAATCATCATAATAACATCATCATACTCATGATAGAAAAAATTAGATAAAGGCATTAAATTTATAAATTTATAAAAAATAAACATTTCTCTTAACGGTAAACTAACACGCATATTTGTGAACAATGTTGGCATCATGGTCATATATATTTCTACTTATCTCATGAGATTAATTAAATTGCCCAATGAAATGGATCACTATATAATAATGTGTGCACTCATCACATTATAACATTTATATTGCACTATATAATTTTGGGTGCACCCGTCATATCATAATATTTACATTATCATGCTTTATAGATTGAAAAGATATAAAAAATGGACACAAAATAACTCATGTAAATGGAATGGGTTTGATAATTCATAAATTCATTTATAAATTTTTTTTAAAAAACAAATTTAATAACATACTTGGTATAAGAATCATCCATCATAAGTGAGGAAATAAAAAATTGAACGAATTAAAACTTTTGTTTTTAGAAAGAAGCGTTCTTTTGATAAAATATTTTATTTTTTCATAAAATTATATTGGAATCATGTATATCAAAAAAATGTGAAGGAAATGTAAAATATTTTTAAATAACATTAGTGGAACACTTATACTGAAAATGGAGATAAAGAGGGAAACCCTCAAGGAAGAGACTTGGGTTCAATAATCCTCTTACATTATATTGGAACAATTTATTCTATTTAATATCGGGGATAATGAAATGAAATTAAATAATTAATAAATCCAAAACCATTTATACATTTATTTGATTAAATATAGTTTTATTATGTTCAATAAAGGGATTTTTGATGATTTATATATTTTAATTTAATCATTCGAGAGTGTCCATGTTCTTGGTTGTTAGGATAAGTTTACTTGAATATGGGTATGGATGTTTATGTAGAATGGGTATAATTATATAAAATTGAAACTAATTTTTATTAATGAAAATATATATTTTTAAATGGTATGGTGATTAATCCTTATATAAATATCTAATAATAATAATTTGGGTTATTTTGGGGGGTTTTTGATCACAATGAACATGATTTGTTTTATCATTAAGTATTGTGTTAGTATTTTAGTTCTGAAACAAAAAAAATGTAATAAAATATATTTTAAATCATGTACCAACCATTTTAGTTTTATTATTAATAGAATTGATTGTTTTTACAGAACATTAAAATGCATAACCCACGAAGTTGGTAAACTGACACATCCCAGCCGATGATTTCATTTTTAGAATAAAAGAGAGAGATAAGGACATTAATTATTTATCATCCCTTAAAATGAAAGTATTTTAGAATATAAAAATATTTTTTTTATCATTAATGATTGGATAGATGAGTTATTGAGAGAATACGAAATGAAATCGAAGTTGAAAAAAATTACAAGAGAAAGGAATAAGATTTTACTTCCTAAATCTCTTCTCCTTGAGAACCTCCTTATGGAAAATGTTTTTGTATTATGATGATACAAAGGGATCCTAGAAAAGGCCGAGGGGATTCAGAAGGGACTTGAGTAGAATACAGACTTGACTCAATGCATTGAAGCTATGAAAAGAAGAGTTGGTGAGCAATGATATTTATAGTGGAGGAAATGTGTGTTTTATCATTATTCTATTCATTAGTTTAATTTTTTGGCTCAAGAGTATGAATATTTTTTAAATTATCACTAAATATATTAAAATATTGAAAACTTTTTCAATATTTTATGCTTACATCAACCATATAACATCCATGAAACAATAATTCATGTATTTAGTTTTTATCGAAAATTAACATATTTTACTATTCACTAAAAAATTAACTTTATCAGAGATAACCCAAAAATTAACCCTAAACATCATTAGATGTGTGGAATTAAAATACATTTTATGATGGAAATTTTTATAATATGAGAAATTTAAATTTTATTTAAAATCATTATTGACTCATAAAATATTGATTTTAAAATTTCAACTTATTTTCTAACACATTGAAAATGTAGTTGAGGTTACATAAAATTATCTTATACTTAAAATAAAAAATACTAATTTTTGAATACATTTTATAAAAAAAAATTATTTTAAATTATTAAATTATATCTATAATTTAAATTAAATATTTATGACCTCTAAAAAACAACAATTAATTTACCATTTTAAATCATTATTTTATATATTTTATTAAATAAATACATAATATTTTTAATCATAAGATACCTAAGTTTTATTTATAATTTGAAATATTAAGTTAATATTGTAATGGAGGGATTACTATTCCATATGGTCATATTTCTATTCCAAAGGTCATGTTATTATTCCCTTGGAATAGGTTTTTTAGTTTTTGAAAAAGCCTCTTATTTAATTTTATCTCATTAATAAACAAATATTTTATCATATTACAAATAAAAAATATAGAGAAACTATAGGGGATTCATCATCATGGGGGACTATAATAGTGTAAACCTAGAGTGTCTGCTTTAAAAAATTTAATCCCATCAAGAGGGAAGGACCTGAGGCTAGTGAGACTTGATATCCATTGACCAGAAGTTACCTTATATGCTAGGAAGTTAGTAATTGTATTCCCTGCATGCCACATGTGTAGAATTTATACTCTACTATCCATTGAACCCTTTATATTTCTAACATATTACTCAATGGACCAAGTGAAGCTACCTTTTACATTTAGTGCATTGTAGAAAACAAGAAACTATATCTCCAATACTGAAAAATTAAAATCCATCTTCTTGCATAACCAAACTCTTATAAACATGACATGCGCTTCACCATGTCGTGAATTGCCTTCTCTAAAAAACCTAACATGCCTATACCACCAACCCACACATGTCCATGAGAACCAACCTCTCCTAAAAAACTACCCAAAAGGTATGACCATCAGTGCTCAATATCAAACATGTTTGGGGGAGCCACTGAATCCCTCGACCATGAGTCATGCTGCAGATTTGATTTGGAATAATAGTCAGGAGAGTTCTAAATGAGGGAGGATAATCCCAATTGTTGAAATGCCTTGAAAGTTCACGAATCAGGTTCTTTGTTCTAAAAATAATACTGGAACATGACTTCATAAATTTTTTTGTGATGAGGTTCATTTGTATAAGAAAAAATTCACCAAAAAACTACTGCAAGAATAATGTCCCTAGCCTTCCTTTCCTATACTAAACTATCTGCACCATGAAACTAGCAACAGAGGATGTCCACATGAATAACCTCCCACGAGGTATACCTAATGATTATTTGAATGTAACTCCATAATTTCTTCTCCACATCACATTCCATAAATACGTGACCAATCAACTGACTACTTATCTCACTACATTTGTGGCATTTTTAATCCAAGTATACTCTAACACACATGATGTTTTCCTCTTTTGGAAGTTCCCCTTTCCTGACATTTAATACCATGAAATTGAATTTTTATGCGATCTCTTTAGTCCACACTATCACCCCCACACATATGATCCATTCACATTGACCTAAAGTTTAATGAAGTATGTTCATAAGAAAAATCATGTGGAGGAACCCATAAATCTGCACATTACGAAAATGTTATTTAGATAGATATTCTCATACAAACCCCTCTATATATCATATATGGTTTTATTAATTAATATAGGGTGTTCACATTCCCCAATAAAGGAGATTTCCAGAGTGGGACAACATGAAAAATTGAACATTATTCCTACATAGATATACTTCCAGTACCTTTTTCCACCCTTTTCCAATGCTCCAATGAGAATACTGATGGAGAGTGACATGATAGGGCTACACAATTCGATGAATAGAATAGGGTCTTGCTTTTTGTAAGGATGAACTCCCATATTTTATTTTCATATGTTTAACAAACAAAATAATTTCCTTTATTATATCCAAAGAATTTTTGGCATGATTCCCTCTCAACATCCCAAACAGATTCAATATGTTTACAGTCCACGCTGATAGGGGATTATCCAACCACATAAATTGCATCCAATAATGTTTTCCATCCATTTGGTTGTTTTATTAGGAGTCCAAAATTTTATTTATTTTTTGAAATCACCTTTTTTCCATATTCAGTGTAGATAAGATCTGCATTAGTATATAGGAATGGACACTGTTGAAAAGGGTTAAAACCCCTCAAAAGGAAAGGTGATTTCTCCGAAAGTTCAGGATTCACCCCATGATCGTATAACAAACCATATCTTAGTGAGGAATAAGATTTTTGATAGGGGACACAGAAGAACCCATGTACTCCGTTGAAAAAACAACTATTTTCATTCCCACCATGCTTCCCATAGTTCTGACCCTCATGCCCAAGAATTTTTTAGCTTTGAATAAAAAACACTTCTGCATGTTAACCACCTTCCCACAATAAGAACATTAATCCTCCTTTACCACATTGATCACCTGAATATATATTCTACATCCATTTATAAATATTCTAGTATCATCAGAAAACATCAGTTACGAGATGCCACAATCTATTAGTCAACTGCTATTAGAGATAATCCTAACATCATTGATATACAAATTTATATAATGTTACAACACATCATGAGCTCTAAAAAATAAGTATGGGATGATGGATCCCATTATTTCAGACCTCATACATCCTTAAAGAAACTGAACTATTTTCCCACTAAAACATAGGTAACCAAAATGAACTGAAATATATATATATGAGGCTAATAACCCAGTGTGAGAACCCTACACAATTATGGACTCTTAAAATGAAGATTCATTCGACCTTATTGAAATCCTTGTTCATGTTCATATTGATAACAAGGCTTCTCCCGTAGGCTCTAAGATTAATTTCACAAATTACCTCTTCTGCCAGACTAGTTCCCCTTTCAATATTCTAGACCATAATAAAACTATTATGTTACTCTTCCATGTAGTCTTTGAGGAAATACACGACTCTCTTATTGAGGTTGCATGCTAGAAACTTATAGAAAACATTAAACAAACTAATGGAACAACAATGATTTAGGGATTGAGAATCATTAACCTTCGACCCCATGACGATATTTATGGATATGAAATATGGGTAGAATCCATCCAATAATGCAGTCCTTTACAACAAGAACTAGGTCAATTTTCACCACATCCCATGGTGAAATGTAGAAATAGGCAGGGAAACTGTCAGGACAGAGATCATTTTTTATGTCGAGGGACCAGACTACAATGTAGACCAAGATCATTAATTTTTCATTTATAAATATTTTATTGTGTTTTATATTTGATTGTATGTGATTTATAATATATGTCATTATTATAAGAATGGTGAAATTACAGTGATTAAATTTTTGGTAATTACAGTCTTTCCCCCTATTGAAATTTCACCAATGGAATTTTGTTTAAAATTAACATTTGAGGGTACTTCTCCTTAATTTCCTCCTCAACTTCCAATGTTGAATTTTATAATTAAGGTTCCTCCAAAAAACATTGCAAAGGTGGGTTATCTTGTTGTCTATAACCTTATCTCTCTTATCTGAAATCATTAAAGTTTGTTCCTCATAATAGATATCATCTTCTAGTTGAATCAAATATGATTTTTGTACATGTGAGGGTTCTTTTATGTACTTCCACACGAGAGATACATAGAACACATCATGAATTTGATTCATACATGGTGGAAGTGAATGATGGTATACCACTACACCTATGTGATCATCGATCACAAATGGGTCAATGTACCTTGTGATAATCTTCCCTTTCATTCCAAACTACCTGACTCACTTCTTTTGGGATATATGAAGGATTGTTTTTCTCCAATGTCAAACTACATGTCTCTTCAACGGTTTTTAGAATAGATCATTTTACAACAATGGGAATCATTGATATATTACTTTATAGCTTGAACCTTATCTTTCATCTCTTTCATAGGATCAGGTCCAAGTAGCTTTCACAATCCATCTTCATATGAAAAGGGTGGATTTCTACATGGAATTCCACACAGATCATCAGAAGGATCCATATGAATAGTGGAGTGGAATTTGTTGATGTAAGATAACTTAAACAATGAATGATTTTGATTCTATAATCCTTAAAATTACATTGAGTAGGCTCTTAGTATGAACTATTCTGAATTGTCCTTTCAGATTACGCACCAGTTTGGGGGAGATATGTCTTTCCAAATTGAAATCGTTAATCAAATCTTGTTGAATAATCCTCTTGAATTTAGATGTGAACCATTGATCAAGATCAAAAAAACTGATAGTGGAACCCGCTGTAGTCTCACCACTTCATTCACTTATATTTTATCATGTTTTTCAAGTGACATATCTCCTCAAATAGTGTTAAAATAGGAAGTCTTGGTGAGTCGGTCCACCACAACCCATTGCACATTGTTTATTTTGGATGTATTTGGGACACCGAGGTAAATTTCTATAGGTACAGACTAGGAGGTAAATTTTATTACTTAAAAAAATAGCACAAACTTCTCACGAAGGTCTGAAATAATGCATTATGAGAGCATCACCTCATACAATAATTTTATAATCATATGGTAGAGATCCAAAACAAATATTTAAAATGAGGTAATAATCAACCATATCCTAAATAAAAATATATTCTACATCATCATTACCTTAAAAAAAATTATATCTGTCCTGAGTATCAGGATTGATAAACCCATTACCGTTCCATAGGATATAGAAACTCTCCCAAAGCCAACTGGAATTTCCTTCAAGAAAAATAACCAACATAGATGAGTCTGATTTCACTTTTGAGATCAACAAAACCAAACAACCTGTATAGTACAAGACCAAAAATCAGAGCTCTAACATCTTTATCAATGGGGTTTCCTTCCCCATATATTTAACTAAAACCTAGAAACACTGATCGGTTTCTTTCACACACAAGGACACCTCCACAAATAACCCCTAACAAACATGATCCATCCACATTTAATATAATACCATTAATACGAGGCCTCAATTTCATCCATTGCCTATGGTGGGTTCATCTACACTCAACAGAGGGGAGTGTCCTTGAAGCATGCATTGAAGGAAGGTTGAGGATGGCCCACGAAGTGTAATAGAGCCCATCTCTGTAGCATACAACATCATGTGAACCTAGAATAAGAGGTTTGAAACCTTCCTACCCACTATATATTTATTCCTAGCCTCAAAAATCAACCAAAAAACTAAATAATCAATTTCTCTAGCTCCAGATCATGCGTTGCGTAGTTCTGCTCAGGGATCATCAACTATCGTGAGGAATATGCTATCACTTTATCGATTTTCATGAGTACAGAACCCATGTATTTCTATAATGATTCAATGTGAATCATAAAATATTCTCTAATTATAGGTCATGTTAGTATAGGTGCAGTGACCAACCTTCGATTTAGCTCTTTAAATTATTTCCCACATTCTTCCATCCATAAATATGTTACCACTTACCTTGTAATCATAGTTTTAGGGATATAAAATCATGATTAATTTCATACAAAGCATCTATAACACCATTTAATGATAAGATAACTAAGTATTTCCAAAACAATAGAAGTTCTAGTTCTATTCTCATTTGTGAATTTTTTTTGAATGGTCTATAGAAATTCCATCACATGTGATCACATGTCACAATATTGTGACTTGATGCATCGCAAATTCAATCTTTTTGAACATGGACTACATGTTATCCTTCCTTATTATATCCAACAGAAGCCCTAGATCTTCATCATTATCCTCTTTTATCATTTATTATATTATAATATCATCAATAAACACTACCACAAAATATTTGATGAAATTTATAATTAATATATTCATAAAATCCATGAAGATTGCAGAGACATTATCAAGTCCTTAGGGTATAACAGGAAACATATAGGGCTCATACCATATACAGACGAAAGCCTTCTAAATATATTACTTCTTCACCTTAATGTGATTATATCTAGAATGAAGATCCATCTCTGATAAGTTGTGGTCTCCCTGTAGATGATCTAATGTGTCATCAATCCTTGGAAGAGGATACTTGTTCTTTATGGTGATCTTTTTGAGCTCCCGGTAGTGGACACACAAAATCATTAATCCACCCTTTTTCATTATAAATTGATCTAGCACAACCCAAGGAGATGAAATAGGGAATTTTAACCATTTCCTATATTCTTTGTTAAATGCATATTTAAAACACCAATTCAATCAAGACCATCTTTTAAGTGAAGTTTAATATAAGAGTTGCTTCAGGTATGAGTTCTATTAAAAACACCACCACACCATCTTGGGGGGAGTCCATGTTAATCATTGGGAAATACATAACAATATTAAATCATAATTGGAATTTTCCCTAAGATGATACCTTCCATTGACTCAACCATTTGAGTGAGGTATGATTTTTAACAGGGAATCGACAAGCACACCGTTGAAGGCGTTTCCAATGGAGATTCATGATTTACCTTGCACTTATAAAGTATCTTGGGATAGTTTAGAATATTAAAACATATTTAATTTTCCATTAAATTGGTGTGTTCTATATATAAATAGAGAAAAAATATCCCCATTATATCAAAAAAGTACACATAGGTAAGTATCATGAGAGTTCTTGGAATAATATTCCAACTTATTCCAATAGGAGAAGAGTTAATCACATGGGTTGTAATGATCGCACCATAAAGAGTTTTTTTGGATATCTCTACTTGAATGTATCCAGGATTTGATTCACTTGTTTAATAAATTTTAAATATATAAATTAATGTGTAGAACTTGAATAAAATAATACTCGTTCAATTGTTGAGTGACTAAGAATTATATCTTGAACCACATAGTTTTTTTCACCAATTCAGTTGTAGTGATGGAATAATCCATCCATTGTTCCTATGGATTTGGCAGATCATGATGGTTATTACAATAGATGATGAGAGGGTTAGTGAATTGGCCTGAATAGTAACATTTCTCCCTATAGTTGTATCATTGTACCATGGGTGGTTCTATACGTTCCTCTAATCTATCAACCATCTTCCTTATGTCTCTTTGACATTCATGAGCTTAGTGTCATTCTACCCAACAGATATAAAATTTTACCATCCCATTGTGGTTGTTCTCAGAATTCTTCTTCTATCATTTTTGACATGAGATTGGTAAATATTTCTTCTCACCTTTGTCATGAGATCCTATAGCATGATAATCTATCTTTCATTCCTTATCACAATAGCAATGGGACCATTATCCATGGTTCATTTCGACTTTAAGAGGACATCGAATAACATCTTCATAAATCCAATTGTCTTGATTGTATATATTATTTCGAAGGTGTTGTTTTAAAAAACAAAAAAAAAATCAATTTTGATGTCACCACTGATAATAAAACCCGAAAAATTCCTAGAAAGTCTTGTGATATTTTATTCATAGGCCATGAAAAATTCACCTTCCTTTTTCTTTATCTTTATGAATTATCTCTCCATAATTGTAAAAATAGGTCGTGGGAAATACTTATTAACAATAATTTTCGAAATATCTTCCCACACCAACTCTTCAATTTCAATTTTTGGTTTTGGGTTCTTAATCAACATCCACCATTTTTCGGCATCTCCATCTAGATAATAAACGACAAAAGTTACATTCTCTATCATAGATCAGTGAAGCACAAAAAGAACTTATACATTGAGTTGACCATCCATTATATGACTAGTGGATCAAAAAATCCACTAAATTTCGGTGTTTGTTGCCACATAATGGACATGATAGTATGTTGGCCCCTCTTAGTTGAAGGAGGACATTACACATTGTTCAAGTTTTTATTCATAGCCTAAGAGAGTTGGGTAAGCATCACTATAAAATTTGGAAATCCACCTCCCAAGGATTTGGGGATGTTGTTCAGGAAATCATTGGATTGACCCTCACATGGATTTTTGGATTATTTTATCCTGGTTCCCACCATTTTAAAAAATTTAAAAGTTTATAAAAAACCTATGTTATCAATTTATGAATTATTAATTTATTCCACATTGAAATTAACTATTATGGAGTGTCTTATAGGATCCCTATGTTTGCGCATTTTCTTCTTAAAAATCCTTCTTGGGTGATTACATACACATAGTATTATACTAAGGGTTTTCAATAAGGATATATAATCCTAATTTCCAAATTAACTAAACTATGCTCTTATACCAACTATTGAAACCATAATTTTATTAAATGAATCATTACTTATTTTTAAAGTCAAAAAACAGAAAATAATTAGACGAAGGGCAGAAATGATGAAGGTTACCCATCCATACGCAAGATTGACACTCTATCGGATCTCTCGTTCATTGTCTTCTTTTGACTATCCCCACCGCACTGATTACATGTGACAGATCTATCAAGACATGCTGTTTGGATAGGATTTCCCCACACACTCTTTCAAAACGACGTACCTTTCCGCCAGAAGAGCCATCACCCTATCTCAGAACTGAAGTTCCCTGGATCACTGGTTTATCTACCCTAACATTTCAGTATGAGATCAGAGCCTGATTCATGATCTCTATAATAGTGGTCAACCAGAATACGTTCATGTGTGAGAAAATAGCATTCTCAAGTTCATCCTCAAAACACCTCACAGTAGTCTGCGTGTCTCCAGTCAGAGATGATGAAAAATTTAGACGTTCTGGTAATTGAATAGAATACTCTAACACAATAATAGAGCCCTGCTTAAGATGTAGTATCTCCCGCACATGATAATCTCTCAGATTTTTTTGATAAAAAGTGATTGTAGAAGGATCCTTGCAAATCATCCTAAGCCATGCCACGGGTCTACTCAGCCTATGAAACAATGTCCCAGCATTTCATTGTGGAGTCACAGAGAATATAGACTACAGGAATGACCCTTTACTCTGTAAGCTTCTCAAGGTGGTTGAAGATAGACCATATAACTTCTATCCATGACTCTGCAACCTGAGGGCAGCCACTCCATGAGAAGGTGGGAGGGTGTTTCTGTAGAAAACTATGTGTGAGGTCTTCCATATATAGGACATGTCTGGGGTGTTCTGAACTAATGGTATAAACCTGAAAAGACTATCTGTGAATTGAGCATCAGGGTCTCTTAGAAGATCAACTAGAGGTAGTGCCATAGGAGAATCTACGAGAGGAACCACTGGTGGTTCAGGACCCACAATCTCTAGAATGTGCCCATTTCCACTCTCATGAGGCACATGAGGAAGAATTCGCGGCGGAATTTGACTATAAAATCCAACACACACCTTAGACAAGGAGTAAAAAAGATTGGAAAAACAAATAAGGCACAATAAGAGTTTAGGTACATAGCATTCCTCGGATCACTAACCAACAGACAACCCGCCTCAAGGGATGGGTTTTGATATAGAGGAGATAACAAAAAACGATTACTAAACATGTTCTATAGTCCACTCCTTAGTTATTTCTATCTATCATATAACAGACTATCACAACATTATAATCAAAAAAATAGCAATTCAAAATTTCACCACTACGCACAACAGCACTCACATACAATAAGAAAATGCATGTTGATATTAGATATGGTATGGCAATATGCATGGAATTTAAATCCTATAGAGCCTATCTTGATGCATGGGATGTTTTTCCTTTGTATAATAATGTTGAAATGGTAAACCCATTATTTCAAATATATCAGCACATTAACAACACAATACAAGTAAGTCACCCATGATAAAATCATATCAAGAGTAACTGGCATAATAAGTAACTACAATCCAAACCCAAAAATTTGGGTTTCCCCTATACATGGGGTAGCTAAGTCTAATAACAAGGTACATTCCAAATCCCTATATCCTAGTCTTCTGTATAACCCAAAAAGGAGACAAAAGGGAAAACCACATCTTATACCACTTTGTACAACCCCGACCCAGGTCACCTCTAAGATAGTAGCCAGAATGGTGGGTCACATAACCTCAAGCGCATCTCCCCAAAGGCCAGAGGCTTCTGACAAGCATCGTGGGCACTATTGTGTAAGTGGGTGAGATTATACCCTCATAGGTAATAAATAATTTCACAGCAGAGTAAACATCAACAAATAATAAATATCATAAGCATGTTAATAAATAAACTATAGCAGAAGCAATGTATATAATCCAACTGAATAATAATAACCAAGTGTGAATGCTCTCAAAATAATTTCATGACATGATTTAGGTCTAAACAGAAAGTGTAGGAAAACAAAACTAAAACACATAGTCAACTCAAAGAAAAGACAAAAGCAGCAACTGCATCACGAGCAAGGCATGGTCCTCTACCCCAGTCTCCATCCTAAGTAGTAATGAACAATCATACATCAAAAGAATCATGCTTACCCTTATCAATACCTATGATAATGTAATCTACTTGGTTTTCAATGAAACCCGAGTAGGATTTGAGATAAAAATCTTAGTAGGTCGGCAGCCACGGTGTCTACACCGTTCCCTTTTGTGTAGCAATAAAAATTTAGTGTTCCATTAATTAATAATCTCATATAATGAAATAAAACGCCTTGAAATAAATAAGCCAGGATGGGTTCCAAACATCACCCATGCCTAATCACCTGCCTTATCCTAAGCTAGTAGTTTAAAAGGGTACCTATAAGCAAACTGCATGAACACGTATAAATGTATAAAACCCAGAATTAATGGTAAACATGAAAGAGATATACCCAAATATTGTGCTTTAACATGGGGTCTAAGTCAAGTGTCAACCAGGTTTACTACCACGTATCATAAAGATATCACAATTACCAAGAAACCTCAAATGGAAATAATATCAACCCTTATGTGCATCATTAATTATGTTTCGTCTTAAGAGTTGTTGTCTGAGACCGTCTCGAAGGTATAGCTATGGAACATCCGTCAATTTCTCTAAGGCCATCGTGTCGATCCAAGGCATTCTTTAGAAAGACCAAGTATCACCAGAGGCATGCATTTACCTAGAGTCTGTCTCGATCTAACAAAAATGGGTTGAGTGTCATCTGAGGCTGGCTTAGCCACATTGCCAATAGATCCATCCCGATGAGCCATTTTGGAACCAATATCACTCAAAAGTAATAGAAATCATGAAGATGTCTTGGTCTGGAAAATCCAATGACAACACCCCCGACACATAGAGGTAACCTGCCAGGAACGAAGGATCTAATCATGGACCTTATTACGGGAAAAACTTCCTTTCCCCTCCCTAAAATTAATTAATGTTTTTACAGTAGTAGACATGACATAATCATCATATAAACTCACATCTTGAAAACTAACCAGATACACTCATGCATCACATTGTATAAGTTCAAAAACAAAACATAACAACTTGATAGGATATATACCTATCATATCAACATAATTGGAAAATTCACTTTTTAAAATAATAAATAGTTCTAGAAAACAAGTTCCGATGATTCAACAATTCCAATTCATGTTCAAGAAGCTATTTATTTAATTTAATTACTATAAAAAGTGTCTTCGCAACACATGAAATTACATAAACTATAAACTCAACTAATGGAAGAATACACTTATCATGTCATCATTTCCAATGGGGTGTCCAACTTTCAATCAATAATTCAAAAAACTATTCATTTAATTTAAAAAAAACAAAAAGGTGTTGCGCAATACACGCAACTAATTAAAATAATAAACCAGGTAACATAAAAATACACCGACTATGTAGGCACACCCAAAGGGGTGTCTGATATTGTTGAAACCATTAAAAAAAATTAATTTATGATGATAAAGGCTACCACAATTAAGGAGAACCATTAAAGTAATTAAAATGGGTAAAATTTCACAAAGCCAGTAGGAACCGACTACCGACACAACGTTGCGTTTTTATAAATCGCAAAGAAATGGAGGGAAAGGGAGTAATAACCCTACCTTGAAGTTGTAGATGACTCTATGATCCGTATTAGACTTTTACTTGACCTAAAACGGATGAAAATGAAGGATTTTAGAAAACCCCCAAAACAGGGTAAAAATATTCTGCGTCAAACTACGTGCAGAATAATCAACAGAATCAAACGTTTCCACTTGTCAAATGTTAGCCTTTCCCAAGGTTTTACTACGAACCTAATGAAGAAGTAATTAGACAGAGGATAGATGAGTAGAGGCCTTGCAAAGGTCTATAGGTTGGTGGGACGATAATGAGGGGTGTGACATTATGAGTGGGAGAGGGAGAGAGGAGAGGAAAAAAAGAAAAGAGAGAAAATAAAGAAATAGAAAAGAAAAGAAAAATAATAAAAAATTGAATGATAAGGTTAAAAGGAAATAAATTAAAAATATAAAATAAAACAAATGAATGGAAAGGAAAATAATAAATATAATTAAAAATGGGAATCCACAATTTTAATTATTTTCATTTTTCCCGTAACCCCCTCATTATTTTATTTTAGATTTTTCTTCCTTTCATGCATTCTTTTAAATATTTATTAAATATATTATTACGCTATTACAATCCTTAATTAATTATTTAAAACCCCAACACCATCCCAAAGCGCGGTGTGACATTTTTCATAAAAAAACTGCAATTATTTAAATTAATTAAAAAGATGTTCGAGACCAGCATCGAGGTGTGCTGGCACGCGCCCAGGCCGCAAAATTAATTAGACTTTAATAAATTATATATGGTCCATTCATGATTAAGGCCGAGATGTTATAAATGTCAAAACTTTTTTAAGTATATAGAGCCACTAGTTAAAACATTGGATACCAATTTATCAGTAAAAACACCAAATGGTGCATTGATTGCATCTATAGAATACACATCAAACTCATGTGTTGTTTGTGGGAAGATAATTCCAATAAATATAGTTATTATTTCCATTAGAAAATATGATGTGAATTTAAGAATTTATTGGACTTTCGATATTATGCGTTGTGATATAGAACTACAAGGGAATATAGGATCAAATCTGTTATTAAGAACTCCACAATTGATATAAGGAAATTAAATGATAGTTTACTGATATATTTCCCAAGGATCATCATTTTATTCCCATATAATGTGATGTTTTTCCAATGAAACCTATACAAATATCTATGCATGCATCAAGTATTCCTTATTAAATTGATCCCATAAAATAATAATAAATGAATAAAAAATATCATTTTGATCTATAAAATGGATTTACACACCCTACTACTTCACTATGGGTTACATCAAACCTTTTTTCAATTGTTATTATTTTATGGGATCAATATAATAAATACTATTTGATATATGCATAGCATATTGTATAGGTTCCATTGAAAAAATAATCACATTATAGGGAAATACTATGAATATCCTCAAGAAATATATCACTATATTATCATATTATTGGCATATATTATATGTTGAGTTCTTAATAAACCATTTGAGCCTATATTCCCTTGTAATTCTATATCACATCACATATTATTGGAAATCCAATCCATTCATAATAACACATCAAATTTTATCATGGAGATAATAACTACATTTATATGAATTATAGTCCCAAAAACATTATATGAGGAAGATTTGTATTATTTTGATGTAATCAATGCACCATCAGTTGTTTTTAATGATAAATTGGTATACAATGATTTCATGTATGAATCAATATACTTAAATATAATTCATGACATGAATGAATGAGTAAAACAATTATTGAATAAGACACTCGTAAATTTTCAATGATGATTATCTGCACCCTTCACCACTTAATTATCAATATGTCCTTTACTAGTAATAATTATAAGGAATCTTCCTTATTCCCTTGATCTAAGAGGTTGATGATACATTTTATCTTCATCATACCATGGACATCGGCATTGATTTTTATAATATATAAACTTCTTTAATTTTGATCGTGTATGTGTGGGTAGTGCATTAGTTACAACATTACATTCCTATATTTTTATTATTGGACACTTCACCACATTGAAACAATTACATGTTTGGTGGTCATTCCTTACAAACTTGAAAAACTCGTCATTTTTTATGTAAAATTACAAGGTGTTTCCTACTAGAATTTTAGTATATATGGTTTTTTCCTCTAGTCCTTCAATGTGATTTTTTATTAGAGTCCCCTTGAAACTGTATTTGCATTTTATTCTTTCCAAATATATGGGAAGAGTCACCAATTTTAATTTATACCTCGAGAAAAAAACATTAATTTTTTTATAGATACCAAAATATATAACAACAAATTTGATTTTGTGATTTTATCTTGGAGTATATTTTTCATGGATTATTGGGATTTAAGGATTTGAAGGCTACATGTCATGTTTATCCAGTACACGTTGTGATAGCAGTTAATGTTCTGAATTTATGGAGGTGGTATGTAGAAGATTCATGCAGACACAAATGCAACGCAGACCAGGGGAACATGTCTTGTACCTTTAGTACACATTGTATATTGGGTCAGGAAGATATCAACATGCTCCTATAAATAGAGCCCTCAATCACACCTTTGTGATTTATCTTCTGGATGGAGCTCAAAGAGGGGCCGCTTCTGCAAAAAGGTGCTTCCACCTGCACCACCAATTTTTATATCATATATCTGCTATTTATTTTTTATACCCTCTTGGGTTTGAATGATTATGTTATTTCGTTATGATGGTGAAAGAATGATGAAGGGGAATTGAATAATGGTAATTTTATAATTAATTAAATTCATGTTGGAATTTCTCATTTTCTTGTAAATTAAATATTTTTTTGGATTTCTTCTTACATGTCCATTGTGAGTGGGGTTTAGGATAGGGTTTAATTTCTTTCTATTTTTTGATAACAAAAATTGCGTGAGTGGAATGAATACATCTGTTTAATGTGTGATCTAGGGATTACATTTCCTCCATGGACATTGGGTTTATTTCATCTATATGTTTAAATAATGTTTTGGGACACCCATTCGTTGCAGTCGAATGTACATGTCCATGTGATAGGTAGAGTTCTGGATGGAGTGTGTTTATCATGAACATTGAACTCACTATGACCTGATTCTGACAATCACATGATTGTTAATTAAATATATTATACATTTTCATCTCATGTACCATGAAACATCGCTCCCTGAAACCCTTTTATAATGTGTTCCCCTATCTTCCAACAAATATAAATCTCACTAGTTTTGATTTATTTTATTCAAATAGAAATTAGCCTAGGATTATGTTATTTAATTAATATTTTCTTCATCCCTATCTATGTGGGTTCGAACCTGAACATGAAATTCATATACTACCCTATAGTTTAGTGTTTTAACTATTTGGAAAGAGGATTGACCCGAATGGAAAGGTCTCAGAATGGGGTAATCACATTTCAAATGATAAGGTGAGGTGTGATAGGTCTTGATCACCAAATGGAATTAAATATTGATTATTCTTAAAAAAATAATCCACTGTATACTCTGAAGAAATTTCCCCTCATTTATTCTTCTAACAACATTCTATTTTCATAGAATTTATATATATATATGTATTATATTCATATATAATCCATGTTTTAATGAAACCAAATTTATATTAGTATCATAGTTTATAATAGTTAGTTTATAATAGTGAAAATAAGAAGAGAGTGTGTGTATGTGGCCTCATTGAGATCAACCCTATGGTGAGTCAATATGGTTCATTCTTAGGAAAAAATAATAATTTAATTGAATAGTGAAACACGGCTTAAAAAACCTATTATAAATTTGGATCTTTTTTTGGGGAGTCCAAGAACCTACACAAAATATTTTCATAAATAAAAAACCAAAAAAATAAATTCAATAAATACCATTATTTTTTAGGTCATGATGGATTATTTTAGTGAATTATCATATTCATGGCCTAGTGGTGATTTTTATAGCAGTGGTGAATGTTTTAATAGATTATAGGGGGAACTAAAAAACCAATTGGACAACCATTCCACCCAAATTGATGAATGTAGTGATTCATGGTACGAACAATGAAAAGAAATTGATATAGAAGAGATAAAATATTTCCATCTACCTTTGATGTCGAAGAACCCAACAAAACATTAAGATGCAACATATAGATCCAATCATATCTCCATGCCCATTGATTGAATATCTTTCTGAAAAAGATATTCCTTGTGATAAAACTATTGGAGATAAACACGCTTTGGAAGAAAATAGGTATGATTTTGTTGAATACCAATTGTTATGTTATCCTCCTATATTTTTCAATGAAAAATAAGTACCTCACTACCACTCTCTTTATATGGAAGAAGATGATGAATTATCTGTTATAAATGAATTCCTAGTTTCCATTCTTAAAGATATCGTGATTCATGTTGACCTATATTAAAGGGAATATTTTAATATTCATTCTTCATGTTTCAATAAAATTCATGTTGAATTATTTTATAACATCCCCTTTCCCAAATTTTATGTAATAGCATAACATGATAAAGGGTGGGAAGTTGTAGTTGAAGAATCCAAACATTTTGTGGAAGTCTACAAAGAGGAACCATTCTTATAGGATTATGCCACATTAAAGGCCGATGTTTCGTAACCTAACAACATTTTTAGCATTTTTTCATTTATATTTTAATTCTATGTGTGGGGGAAGCGCCTGTTGTGTGCATTCTTTGTGATGTGTATTATTTTTGGGATGTGTGATGTGTGTTTTATTATATTCGGATGTGTATAATTAGAAAATCGGTCTTGAGTTATCATTTAATTATGATACATTTATTTCATCTCATCCTCCAAATTCAACAAAAAAATTGAAAAATAAAAAAATTTAGATGATATTGAATTTCTCATTGTACATTATTTTTTGAATAATTTCCCAATCTATAGTTTATTTCAGGATTTTCATTCATCCATTGTATAAAAGTTTGATCTCAACCTCTATGAAAAAAAATGAAAAAGGGAAAATAGAGTTGTACCTTTCTGGATCATTACAAGTAAAAGAAAAAAAGGGGAGAACATGGTTGATATCAATATTTACAATCACTGATTGGATCATGTCCCATGTCATAAAAATGGTGGTGGTGTTGTGTTTCACATTCTTATGGGTAGATGACTGAGTGATTTCGAGTGCTTTCACTTGATTATTCATGCATTATACCTTAGAGTCAAACCTAATCTTTCTATACATAAAATATCTTAAAATTTCCCACCAACCAAATCCACAGATTCATTTTAACTTTTAAATAAATCCCTCATGATTGAAAATATTTTCTGTTTTCACACTGTAGATAAATGAGAATTGTCACAATTAGAGGGTGATATGAGCAATCTACACATATGAGTGTCAGCCCAGGTTCAATTTCTCTTGAGTGAAGTACATAAAAAATCATTTTGACGTAGGTTGTGATTTGGCCATGGATGGATTTATGTGGTTGAACCAAATTACATGAGATGATTGAATATGATGGGAAATTTTTTTCAGATAGGATACATAATGGAATTATATTTTCTATGTGATCATTGTGGTTTTCTTATTTTTAATTATCATGTGGATTTACATATGAATATATAATAATTTATCAGGAGTGTAGTGAATATGTTTTGGGGATTGATGAAGGTAGTATTTTCACATAATTTACATTGTAATTTAATGTTTTTAAACCCACTATAGTGTTATTTTGTAGGACATTGTCACATTTTTATATTTTTTTGTTAATTCGAGATTATGTGAAAAAATAGTTTAATTTTGGAATTTTAACTACTTTTAATTACTTTTTTATTTCAGGATGAATCCACAAGAAACATCTCACTATGAGCAAAGAAAAGAGGCATGCAATAGATTTTCAATGTGATGAAGAACATGAAAATAGAGAAAATGACTACAAATCATGTACAAATAGTACACGTCGTGACATCGTTAAGTGGAATTGGCTCCGTAGAACAGGACTTTACGATAAAAAATGTTGTAAACTAAAACTACCCTACACGAGTCTCAAGTACACGACATTTAGTAAGTCAATGTTTGAAATTGACATTCACACTTGAGATTTGTGTATAATTCATAAGATGCGATGGGGGAACTGATATAAACTCCCAGAACACATCTTCTATCCAATCAACTAGTGTAATGCCCCAACCCCAGTTACCCAGAGTCGGTTCATTATTACATAACATTGGCATGATCACAAGATAGATCAAGTCTCGAAAGACCGTTTAGTTTATTATCCATGGAAACACTAGATACATTCATTAAGATTACATTACATCATGAAGTGAAAAACTACTACAAAAACATATTGTCTCCATAGTCCACATTATTATATCCTCATAATATCCATTCATGTCATTCATAATTTACTTCTTCACATCTTGGGAAAAATAAAACATAGAAAAGGGGTGAGCGCAAATGCCCAGTAAGGATAACAATATAGTGGAAACATTTAGAAATAGGAATATGAATTTAAGGCAAAGTATAACTAAAAAAAAGTCTTTTAAACTTGAACATCAACATTGTATGGAAAATATAAAAGGAAATAATTCCATTTACTTATCCACATGGATATTCTACTAATCGAATAATCACATACAATATCAATAACCACTTTCATAAAAATGGAATGCGTAATGCCAGACTTTTGTAACCACATAGCCAAGGCCTCGTGCCAAGACTACAAATAAGATTTTTTCAAGGCCTTTTTCCAAGACACTATTTTGTCTCATGAGACCTACGGATGCATCGAAGAGCTATTGCGGGCTCTACCCATCACATATTAACTCCAATTCATTCCCATACGAAATGGATTAAACATAACATAAAAACTCATATTAAAACTAGCATATGAAATGTTAATACCTCATCCTTCGACCATAAATGGTATAAAAATAACATATCCACATTCAAACATATCACAAAACCTTCAATACAATATAGAAGTTTTGTATCATAATAAATCAACTTCAAATAAGCGTAAAATCCATCAAAGGATGTTGACATAGATGAAATGAAAACTATTTGTAGAGAAATATCTATTTTTATTTTGAAATCATTTAAGAGTCATATATTAATAAAATGGAATATTTTATTTGAAAATTTTATTATAATATTGTAAGGGAAGCTTCTATGATTTTATAATGGCAGAATATAGCCTCACCCGCCGTATAAGTTAAAAAAACATTCTTACCTTAATTCTATCGAAAATGTTAAAAAGCACCTTGTTTGGAAATAGACGAAAAGATTCATTTATAAACCTTTTAAAAAAAGTAATACAAGGGTATAAATTACTTTAACCCATATGCTAGTTAGTAGTAAATTTTTTTTGAAATTCATTTTTAAGAAACATGGATGTGGATGATAAAGAAGTCCCATTTGATTATTACGTATAAATAACCTCGTATAATGAAGAGATTGAGAAATAAACCCTTAAATTATAATTTTCCTTGGTTGGGGTAGGTTAAACTCCTATATAATTGTGAAATAATTGTTATTAAATTATACAAGAATCATATATTTTAATATGATATCATATATGATCTTTTCACATTGCTTTGTTAATAATATCTTAGTATTATCATCGTTTCAGGTGTTAACTTACTTGTTTTCATTTATATGTTTTGTTACGTAAGACACGTTTGACAAGAATAAGTTGTATATTATTCATATCCAGAATGATATCAAGTCCATAAACATTATTTTTAATTCATCAAATGATAATTATACTTGAATTGATATGATGGAGAATGAATCTCATCGCGTTCATGTAGACGGTAGTCCGTACGTACGCACGAGCGAAAATATCATTCTTATGATATTAAAATAAAATTTAATTTAATGGTATATCATATATACAGAATCATTATAATGTTATATTTATTATTTACATGAATTAAACATCATTATTATACCCATCCAAATAATAATTTATTGAATAACAATTACACCACGACGTTGAGACTGTAAGCTGTACGTATGCACGTATGGTGACATGTTATTCAAAGGATGAATAGAATACTGAATAATATTGTAACATATTTATAACAAAATCACAGTATATATAAGACACTGGGGTTATTATTTTATAATGGTAATAAAAAGGAATGAAGAAGTGGATGAAGAAAGGAACTTGAAAAAGGGTGGTGAAATCATTACGTCTTCTTCGGGTTCTTCCTTTTGATTTGATCAATAGGGATCCTTAGGATGCCTTTATGACTAAAGAAATACCTATATGATTAATTTATGGAAGTTGATAGAGTGTTTGGTCAGGGTTTGGGCGAACCAAAAGGCTTTTATGGTGTGAATTAATGAGAAGGAGGAGTTCCCTTTTATAAGAGGGGTGAGGGGCACCTTTGGAAAATCGATAAATATTATTTTATAATAAATTCATATTCTATTTAAAATGGCTCCAAAGTGGATTATTTAAAGGTTAAGGCGGGGATAGGTCGAAAACCTCTAAATCAGTAGGATTTAGACAGGATTGGGTTAGCATATGAACCTCATCTTTTTGTATTAACTCGTAGTTAATTAGTTTCACTTTTACAATGTCTTTTTTTATTTTTATATCATATGGTTAATTAACATAATATATACATCCAAGAGACCCCAAGTGGTCTATTAATGATACACCAATCATGATATAAGTATTTTAGCCGATCCATAGATTTTTAGGAATTTAATAACAATTAATAAAATAATATTTGTTTTAAACACTCTTTTATGTCAATTTTGACACTATTCAATAGTTGATTTTTGTAAAAATCATAACAGAATTATTACTTCAAACAAAGTTAATTAAATCATTCCTAACATGTGACATTAACCTAGAAAATTAGTTTAATTCATAAAATTTCTAAAATTATATTTATTTGGGTATTTATAATATCCATTATTTTAATGTTTCAAGATTATGGTAATTACTGCATCATAATTGTGTCATAAATAAATTAACTTATTTAATGTCTAAAAATTATAAATAAAATACCATTATGTAGGAAATCATTTAACTTTATAATGAATATTTATAGTAAAAAATAAAACACATATAACACTATGTAATATTTTTTTTGCTAAAAGATAAATACATATGTCATTTTTGTATTTATTTTAACATAATTAAAATAATGTGTCCCTATCACCTACAAGTAGTTCCATGGGGTCCCAAAATCGACCCAAAGATTCCCATGGTAGGAAATGTATCCAAAAATAAGGATATGACACATTTTATGGTAATTTAGTATTATTATAATATTATTATTTAACCCTTATTTACCGGATTTACCCTTTAACCATGGTAAATAAAATATTTACAGAAGTAATTATTCAAAATGTCTAAAAATAAATGTTACCTATTTAAAAAATTTAGACATCCTGATTTGAAATATGAAATCCATTTTTTCAAATTCAAAACACAAAAGTGGCAGAAATTAATTTAAAATTAATTGCAGCTGTCAAAAAAAATTGTGTGTTTTTAAGATAACTATCAAATGATTGATACTAGTTTATATACGGTTTAATTGTGAAATTTTGTCCAATGACCAACATTGTGTTAAATTGTAAAAAAATATTCTAAATATAATTTAAAACCACTAAAATTCATAATTTATCACTATTAATTATTTTGATTAAAAAAGTTGTTTTTAATTTAATTTTAGTAATTTTCACTCTTCATCAAAATATTAAAGTTATCAGAAAAGTACCAAAATTTCACCTTAGGCTAAATTTGATACTCCGAATCCAAAAATGAAGTCCATTTTGAGAGATAAAATTTATAATATTTTAAGAAGTATGAATTACTATTCATAATGGCTAGTTTGATTGGTTTTGGTGTGTGTTAGAACTCGACATTGCGTACAACACACACTATTGCATTATTCAAAGAGAAGAGTACCGTAGAGGTTTGGGTTGTTACATTCTCCCCTCCTTCAAATAATTTCGTCCTCGAAATTTCTAGAATACTTCCGCATGAAAAGACTCTGGTGGTTCTTTATCATAAGTTCCACGGGTTCCCTCTTTTCCTCTTCCATCTTATGGTTTCTCCAAAAGAATTTTACCAAACGAGTCATCTGGGTTCTCAGTACTTGTTCTCTCGTATCAAGAATCTTGACGGGATCTTTGCAATAAGACAGATCAGGTTCCAATTCTAATTCATCATAGGCGAGTACATGTGTTGGGTCAGGCATGCATTTCCTCAACAGAGATACGTGGAACACATCGTGAACATTGGAGAGACTTGGTGGCATTGCCAATCGCTAAGCTACAGCCCCAATTCGTTCTAGAATTTCGAAAGGCCCGATGTACCTGGGACTCAATTTACCATTCTTACCAAAATGTATGCCTCCCTTCCATGGAGATACAATCAGGAAAACATGATCCCTGACATGAAATTCCAAATCCTACCTTTCATTATTTTCAAAGCTCTTCTGCCTACTTTTAGCTGCTTTAATATGGTTTTGAATTACCTTCACCTTTTCCATCGTTTCCTCCACCAATTCTGGGCCTACATGTTTTATTTCACCAAGGTCATCCCAACAGGTTGGTGTACGCCATCTCTTTATGTATAACGCTTCATATAGTGCCATATTAATACTCGAATAGAAGATATTTTTATAGGAAAATTATACCAGAGGTAAATATGGATCCCACATACCCTGAAAATCAAGTGAGTAGGATCTCAACATGTCTTCTAAGGATTGAATAGTTTGTTCTGATTGTCTTTCTATTTGATGGTGGTTGGCAGTGCTCAAATGAAGTTCAGTATCCAAGGATTTATGAAGACTTTTCCATAATATTGATGTAAAACGATTATCATGATCAGAAAAAATCGTTAGGGGTACTCCTTGACGTCTCACAACTTCATCAATATATAGTCTTGCTAATCGTTCAAGTGGTAAATCTTATCTTATAGAAAGAAAATGTGCTGACTTGGTAAGACGATCAACAATAACCCATATTGAATCGTTCCTTCTAGGATTCTATGGTATCCCCATGAAAAATTCCATCGTAATATTGTCCCATTTCCACTTTGGTATGGGAAAAGGTTGCATGACACCTCCAGGCTATTTCCTTACAGATTTCACTTGTTGACAAACCATACATCATGACACAAAATCAACAATCTCCCTCTTCATGTTGTCCCACCAAAAATGTTCCTTCAAATCTCTATATGTTTTGGTGCTCCCAGGGTCTATAGAGAAATTGGAACTATGAGCATCATCCAGCAATTCCCTTTTTAGATTAGGTATATCGGGATCACAAAGCATCTTCCCAAATTTCAAAATTCCTTCTTCATACACAAAGTCTCTCAATCTCCCATCATTCACAGCTTTAATCTTCATTTGAAATTCTTCATCATCGGTCTGAAAACTCTTAATCCTTTCTAGTAAAGATGGATTGGAAACCATTTGAAAAATAATTGATGTTTCACATTCTTTGGTTATTCCCAAGTCCATCTTCACTAGATCCATGAAAATTCGATCACTTTAAATTCTCATATTGTTCAAAACTCCATGATATTTTCTGTTCAAAGCATCAACCACCATTTTTTCCTTCCCCAGGTGGTAGTGTATCGTGCAATCATAATCTTTGAGTAATTTAATCCATCTAATTTTCCTTATGTTGAGTAATTTTTGTGAGAAAATATACTTCAAACTCTTGTGATTAGTATAAATCTCACATTTTCCACCATAGAGGTAGTTCCTTCATAGCTTCAAAGAAAAGATCACTGCTGCCAACTCAAGATCATGAGTAGGATAGTTTTTTTCAGGAATTTTCAAATGTCGTGATGCATAGTCAATAACCGTATCATTCTGCATAAAAACACAACCAAGTCCTTTCTTCGATGCATCACTATAAATAATGAACCCATCATTCCCCGACTGTAGAGTCAATATAAGAGCACTGAATAATATTCACATCAGTTCTTCGAAACATTCTTCACACTCTTTTGTCCAAATAAATTTAACCAGTTACGTGTGAGCTTTGTTAATGGGTTAGCGAACCGCGAAAAATTCTGGACGAAACGTCGATAATAACCTACCAAACCAATAAAACGGCATACATCCGTTATACTCGTAGGTGCTGGACATTCTTGGATTTCCTTGGTCTTAGAAGGATCAACAATGATTCCATATTTAGATACAATATAGACAAGAAATGAAATATCTTGAATCCATAATTCACACTTGCTAAACTTCCCATATAATTCATGACTTCTCAGAGTCTTTAGGAAGATGCGCAAGTGATTTTCACAATCTTCATAGCTTTTTGAGTATACCAAGATGTCATCAATAAATACCACCACAAATTCATCAAGATATTAATTGAAAACTCTATACATCATATCCATAAATACAAAGGGTGCATTAGTCAATCCAAAAGGCATTACTGTAAACGCATAATGCCCATACCTGGTTCGAAATGCTCTCTTCGGAATGTCATCCTTCATCACACACAACTGATGGTATCCAGATCGAAGGTAAATCTTTGAAAAGTATTGAGCTCCATGCAGTTGGTCATATAAATCATCAATGCAAGGAAGGGGATAATTGTTCTTTTTTGTTATATCATTGATTTCCCAATAGTCGATACATAACCTCATAGATCCATCGTTCTTTTTAACAAAAAGAACAGGGTCTCCCCATGGAGGAGAACTAGGGAGAATAAATCCCTTATTACTAGATTCCTTTAGTTGTTTCTTTAGTTCAACTAATTATATAGTGACCATTCTATAATGGGTCTTTGATATATTCCTTGATCCAAGAATTAAATCAATGGAAAACTCAACTTCTCATTCTAGAGGATGTACAAGAAAATCTTCCGGAAACACATCTAAATATTAATTCACAATAGGTACATCCTCTATTTTAACATTCCATTCCTCACCCACAATCATTTCATCCTCTTCCTCCCCAATAATTGAATTTTGTTGAGCTATTGGAGGTGGATCTAGATAAGAATTATGTGGTGATGATTCTTCTCTAAATATAAGGTGTTCCTTATCATCATCATCAAAAATCCTGACCTCTTTCTTCTTATAATAAATCATCGCATCATGGTCCAAAATCCAATCCATGCTGAGAAATATATCAAACTCAATCATCAGTATGACGATGAGATCAGCAGATAAATAACATTTATGTGCTCTAATGGGGACTGATTCATAAAACATTGTTGCAATGACACTTCCCTTATGAGTTTTAACTGAAAACTCCATTGTTAAATCAAATTGGAAATATCAAATTTTCTTAGTAAACTGGGAAGATATTAAACAATGCGATGATCCAGAATCAAATAATTCATTTTCTAAACTTGAGGAAACCATTAAATTACCTACCACCACATCTTTCGGAACTTCTACCTCAGTAGTAGTGATAACAAAAGCTTGGCCTTGATCCCTTTCCCTTTTCTGAGGTATGATCCACTGATGCTTATTACATTCATTTTCATAATGTCCCATCTCCCTACAATTGTATCACGGAACATTGGTAGCTTCCTTCTTCCCTTTGCAATAACGATCTTGGTGGCCTTTTTCACCACACTTGTAACAGACAACCATTACCTTCAAGCAAGTACCAAGGTGTTTCTTTCCACATTTAACACAATATGAATATTCAACATTTCCCTTCTTCCCCGTATTTCCTTTCCCAGATTGATCAGTATATCTCCTCTTCTCATACTTTGCATTAAAGTCATAAGACATAGATAATTCCTTTTCTGTCTTCATAGAACATGAGACAATGTCTTCATATGATGAGAAGGAATTTAAAAATAATCCTCGATGGAGAAATGGTATTAACCCATCAATGAAACTATAATCTAACTTCTTGGGTTACATATATAATCTCCAGCATACCTTTATAACCTTGTAATGTTAGCCTCATACTTTGCGACATTCTCATCCTCCTTTTGTCTCATACTCAGAAATTGCCATTCCATATCTGCTCGATGGTCATAAGGAATGTATTTTTCTAAAAATAGATCATTGAACACCATCCATTCAATATTTGATAATTCATCATCTTATTTCATGTTTTGAGTCAATTACCAACATTGATCATCATCTCTAGTGAGGCGGTAAACTGCCAGGATAACTTTTTCCTTTTCACTACTCCTTAATGCCTGAAATATTTTCTCTAGGAAATTTATCCATAGCTCAGCTACTAAGGGATTTGTACTCCCATTGAACTTTGTTTGTTTTTCCCCATGAAGTGATCTAACATTGATCCTCCACGCTACAGATCAGTGTGCTCCATACGGGTTAGGTTATTATTCATAACCTGAGTGAGTTGTCCCAGTATGGTGATTAGCTGATCGACACCAGTTTCATCACAAGATCCACTATAATAATCTTGATTAAGAGGTAAATCCCAACATGGAGTGCGTGCATTGATACAGTTTCAATTTCTTCCACTAGATGCCATTTCTAAACAATGGCATAAACTAGGTCAATTTATGAATCAAAATACATAATTTCATACTTATAAAATACATAACATAAACTGAACTATTTATGGATATAATCCATAAGAATAAAAATGTTTTATTTAAGGAAGTATACACTCATAAAACCTTCACAATTATTTTTAATGAAAATGAGAGTTATCCTAAGCATGTCCCCCCATGAGTGTCGTAACCATGAGTGCAGCAAGGCCCGTTGTCGTGCACTAGTTCCTATTCGAGTCTATCTCAAAGCAGTGTTTTCGTGTTTTACCCCTAGGTACATATGTTCCAGAGCCTCCTCTACATGCTCGTATCCAGACAGGGATGTATTGCTTGGAAAACTCACAAAATCTCTACAATACCAAACTGCTAGGAAGTTCTTCTATACTAATCCTCAAATTACATCTTAAATCTATGTGCTCTAATAAGATTTTATATAAATCTAGCTTCCATGGTTTGTACTAAACTTTCTCTGATACCAACTGTAACACCCCTAACCCAGTTACCCAGATTCGGTGCATTATTAAAAAACATTGGCATGATCACAAGAAAGACCATGTCTCGAAAGACCGATTAGTTTAGTAGCCTTGGAAACACTAGATAGATTCATAAAGTTTTCGTTACATCATAAAGTGAAAATCAAATAAAACGAAATATTCTCTCCATAGTCCACATTATTATTGCCGCATTATATCCCGACAGGTAATTCATAATTTACTTCTTCTCATCATGGGAAAAATAAAAAATAGAAAAGGGGTGAGCACAAATTCCCAATATGGATAACCAGATAGTGGAAACTTTCATAAATAAGAATAAGAATTTAAGGAAATGTATAACTAAATAAAAAGCCTTTAAAACATAAACTTCAAAATAGTATGGAAAATGTAAAATGAAATAATGCCATTTACCTATTCACATGGATATTCTACCAATCGAATAATCACATGCAATATCAATAACCAATTTCATAATGATGGAATGCATAATGCCAGACTATCGTAACCACATAGCCAAGGCCTCATGCCAAGACTACAAATAATATTTTGTCAACGCCTTGTGCCAAGACACTAGTTTGTCTCCTTAGACCTACCGATGCATTGAGGAGCTATAGCGGGCTCCACCAGTCACATATTAAGTCCAATGCATTCTCATATGAAAATGTTTAAACATAACATAAATATTCGTATTGAAACTAGCATACAAAATGTAAATACATCATACATAAACCATGAATGGTATCAAAATAACATATCCACAGTCAAACATATCACAAAACCATCAATACAATATTTATGTTTTGTATCATAATAAATCAACTTCAAATAAGCGTAAAATACATCAAAGGATGTTGCCATAGATGAAATCAAAACTATTTTTAGAGAAATATATCTTTCTATTTGGAAATCATTTAAGAGTCATATATTTATATAATAAAATATTTTCCTTGAAAATATTCTTATAAGCTTGTAAGGGAAGCTTCAACGATTTTATAATGGTGGAAAATTTCCACACCCACCGTATTAGATAAAAAAACATTCTTACCTTAATTCTGTCGAAAAGGTTAAAAAGCACCTTGTTTGGAAAACGATGGAAAGATTCCTTTATAAACATCTTATAAAAAGTTAAACAAGGGTATTAATGAATTTAACTCATATTCTTGTAAATAGTAAAATGTTTTGAAATACATTTTTAAGAAACATGGATGTGGATGATAATGAAGTCCCAGAAGATTATTACGTATAAACATCCTCGAATAATGAAGAGATTGTGAAATAAACCCTTAGATTGAACTTTTACTTGGTTGGGGTAGGTTATGCTTTTTTATAATGGTGAAATAATTGTTATTAAATTATACAAGAATCATATATATTAATATGATATCATATATGAACATTTAACAATTCTTTGTTCATAATATCTTTGTATCATCGTCATTTTAGGTGTTAACTTACTCATTTTCTTTTATATGATTTGTTACGTAAGCCATGTATGTCATGGATATGTTGTATCATATTCATATACATAATGATTTCAATTCCTTAAAAATTATTTTTAAATCATCATATGATAATTATACTTGAATGGATACGATGGAGAATGAATCTCATCCCGTTCCTGGAGACGGTAGTCCGTACGTACGCACGAGCGACAATATCATTTTTTTGATATTAAATTAATATATAATTTGGTGTTATATATTATATTAAGAATAATTATCATGTTAAATTTATTATTTACATTAATTACACATCATTATTATACACATATAAATAATAATTTATTGAATAACAATTAAACCATGACGTGGAGACGGTAAGTAGTACGTACACACGTATGGTGACATGTTATTCAAAGGATGGATAGAATACTGAATATGATCGTACCATATTTATAATAACATCACAGTATATATATGATAATGGAGTTATTATTGTATAATGGCAATAACAAAGAAAGAATAAGTGGAAAATGAAAGGAACTTAAAAAAGGGTGGTGAAATCATTACCTCTTCTTTGGGTTCTTCCTTTTGATTTGTTGAAAAGGGATCCATAGGATGGATTTATGACTAAATGAAGGCATCTAGGATTATGTGAGGGAATTTGAGAGAGTATTTGGTTAGGGTTTTTCCAATCCAAAATACATTGAATGTTTGAATTAATGAGAAGAAGGAGTACCTTTTATAAGATGGGTGAGAGGCACCTTTGGAAAAACTAGAAATATTATTTTATAATAAATTAATATTCGGTTTCTAATGCAAAAAAGTGGATTATTTAAATTTAAGGTGGTAATAGGTCTAAAACCACTCAACCAATAGGATTTAGACACGTTTGGGTTACTATATTAACATTATCGTTAGTTATAAATCTTAGTTAATTAGTTTCACTTTTACAATGTCTCTTTATATTTTTATATTATATGGTTAATAAACATAATATATACATCCAAGAGACCCCCAAGTTGTCCATTAATGATACACCTATTAGGATATAAATCTCTAGGGCGAACCTTAGTTTTTTAGAAATTTAATATCAATTAATAATATAATATTTGTTTTAAAAACTCTTTTATGTCAATTTTGACACTATTCAGTAGTTGAGTTTTGTAAAAAACATAACAGAATTATTACTTTTAAAAAAGTTTTTTAAATCATTACTAACATGTCATATTTTCCTAGAAATTTAGTGTAAATCATAAAAAGTCTAATATTATATTTATTTGGGTATTTATAATATCAAATATTTTAATTTTTCACTATTATGGTAATTACTGCATCATCATTGTGCCATTAATATATTAAATAATATAATGTCTAAAAATTATAAATAAAATACCATTATGTATTATATATTTTTATGATTCTAATGAATTTTTATAGTCTAAAATCCAATATATGTAATCCTATGTAAAAATTGTTTTTCTAAAGGATATATAGTTATGTCATTTTTTAATTTATTTAGCTTAATTAAAATAATATGTCCCTATCAACTACAAGTGGCTCCATGGGGTCCCAAAATAGACCCAAAGATACCCATAGTCGTACATGTATCCACCAAAAAGGTTAGGACACATTTTAGGGAAACGTAGTATTATTATAATATTAAATTTAACCCTTATTTACCGGATTAACAATTTAACCATGGTAAATAAAATATTTACGGAAGTAATAAATCAAAATGTATAAAAATAAAAGTTACCTTTTTACACAATTTGGTCACCCTGATTCCAAATATGGAATAGATTTTTCCAAATTCAAAACACAGTAGTGGCAGAAATTAATTTATAATTAATTCCCGCTGTCAAAACAAAAAGCGCGTTTTTAAGATAACTATCAAAAGATTGATACTTTTTTATGTTTGTTTTTATTGTGAAATTATATCCAATGACCAAAATTGTATTAAATGGTAAAAAAATATTCAAAATATACTTTAAAAACACTCAAATTTCTAATTTATCACTACTAATAATTTTTATTAAAAATGTTTTTTCTAATTAAAATTTAGTAAAATTCACTATTCATCAAAATATTAAAGTTATCCAAAAAGTACCAAAATTTCACCTTAGGTTATATTCGATACTCCGAATACAAAAATGAAGTTCATTTTGAATGATAAAATTTAAAAAAAATTAAAAATTAGGAATTAATATTCATAACGGCTAGTTTGATTGGTTGTGGTGTGTGTTAGAACTCGATGTTGCGTACAACACACGCTATTGCATTCTTCCATGATAAGTGTACCGTAGAAGCTTGGGGTGTTTCAACTAGTCAAATATGAATCCGTTGGTTCAATGCAGTGGGGGAAAACCTAGAACATAACTACACGATGAGTAACCCTAGTACACGTAGTGATGGAAAAGGAACCCTAGAAACTAAATGCGATGATGCAAGTACCCTATGGGATTTCCCTTCAAATTGTGCCTTCAGAATCACTAAAACATTATTATGGTGCAAAGAAACTAGAGGATAGACCTTTGTTAGTGTCTTTAATCTATTATTAGTATTTACATTATTTTTTGTAAAAGAATATTACTTTTAATATTTTAGTTGTCTTCTTTATTCATCTCCTTCCTTCCTTTTTATCTTTATGTGTTCTCTCACCGCTTATCGCTTCTCATCTCCAAATAAATGGAGAAAAAACCTCAAATCTTCTTCACAGGAGGGAGAAAGACTTTGATTGAGTTCCAAGTGCCATAATTTCTAATCACATTATTAAATTCTTTGAAATTTTTGCTGGTTGAATTTATTATGGTGTGATATCTTCGTGGTTTCTCTATCATCCATATTTGTCTTCTCATTTATCGATCATAATCCCTGACATTATCTATGTCATGCATGCAATGGTGTATGGATTAGGTAGTGATGTTCAATGAAGATATCTCAAGGATGATATTTGGGAGAGGATTTCCTTCTATGCAAAGGAATCTGTATGGGGTAGTCATATTTAAAATGCGAAGGTGAGGTGTTGTAGGTCTTGATAAACTCATTTAATTAAATATTTGGAATTCATTTAAATAGTGATTTCCACAAATAGATACTCCAAATAACAATTTCCTTCATTTTTACTTCTAAATATAGTCTATATTACAATGAATATATATATATATTCTTAATATTTAGTTCATGTTTTGAAAAAACCAAATTTATATTATTATCATAGTTTATATTATTTAGTTTATAAGAGTTACAATAGGACGATGGTGTGTGTAATAGGACTCCATGATATTGTCCCTTGGGTGTCCCACTATGTTTAATTCTTAGGAAAAATTAAGAATTTAATTTAATAGGGCAACAAGACAAAAAATACTTGTTATCAATTTGGAACAGTTGTCAGGGAGGCCAAGTGCCTACACACACTAATTTTCATAATGAAACAAATAACCCAAAAAAAGAAATTCAATTCATATAATTATTTTTTAGGTAGAGATAGATTATTTTTTTGATTTGTAATATTATTTTCCTATTTATGATTTTAATAGAAGTGGTGATTTTTGGAATAGAATATCCAAGTATCTAGAAAACCAATTGGACAAAAATTTAACCATCTTTCAAGAATCTAGTTCCTGATGGTCAAAACAACCAAAAATAAAAGATGTTGATCCATAAGAGATCATGATTGTTCCATATACCTTTGACTTTGAAGAACCCAAGGAAGACATGAATATGAAACATTAATAACAAATCCTATCTCCCTATCCATTTATTGAATATTTTCATGAAGGCGACATGTCAGGTGATACAACTGGGGGACATCAACATGCTTTAGAAAAACATTGGTTATATTTTGTTGAAGATTAAAAAGTATATGATCCACTAATATTTTTGAAAGAAGATTTAGTACCTCTATACCTCTCTATTTCATTGGAATAAGATGATGAATTCACTACAAAACAATTCCTAATGGCCTTTCCTGAAGAGATCGTCATTCTAAAAAACCTACTTAAAAGTGGTATTTTATATATAGATCCTCCATGTTTAAATCATATTAATGTTTAATTATTTTATAAATTCCCCTTAATTGAATTTTATAAAACATAATCACATGAGAAAGGGTTGTATGTTTACGTTGAAGAAGAAATTACTATTGTGGAAGTGAACAAAGATGACCCATTCTTTCAACTTACCACATCATTCTTATCGTACAACATTTAAATTTTGTTTAAGATGATGTAATATATCCATGGTTTCTTCCATGACAAGTGGAAGATAAAGAGAATTGGAAGAAATAAGATCTGGTGGTTCATGAGCAAGAAGCTTCATCCACTGTCAGATTGGGCTTAACCCAATATAACTACCTTTCAAGGGGTAGTAAAAACCTAGAACCTACATGGTGGTCAAACCAAGAATTAACTCTATTCATTCCCCTTCCTATTTATTTTTATGTTTCTCATGTTTTTTCAATTTGTTTATTTAGGATTAATAGGTTATATCTAGGGGCGCAACTTGAGGCAGGCACGTCAAAAATAAATTCAGGTTCTAATATTAATTATCTTTAGTTTTTCTAACCTTATATTTATTGTTTCATGATCTAAAATGATGAACATTGAAATTTAAATTTTTGGGAGTGTTGAAAAGTTAGTTGTTTTTCTTATGTTATTTATTTTCCTTTTGATTATCATCATTTTATGATCTTTGTGATCAATGAATATTATTATCATTTTTCACACATTAATTGATTTCGAGGGAACTTATATTATTTCTGAATGTAATGGATTTTAAATGATTATGGATATCAAAACGTTTTTCTTTAATTAGATTTTAAATCATTTTTTGTTTTGGACTAAATTTTTTAATCAATGACCACAAAACACTAGATCAAAATATTTTCCCCATCCTATGAGGTATTATGAACCATTTTGAAATATTCTTTCTAACACGCACACTTTCTTGAGGGAAACTTAGACATTGTGTGAGAACCAGAATCTATGATTTTTCTCTTTGAAAGCTTTTTTTTTCATGGAATATTATTGATTTGAATTAGTAACTTGTTTGGATAGAAAATTTTTATCCAATTACCTTCTATTACATCTATAATTTGTTATCCCTTGGATTTCATGAATTTTCCTTATAGGTTTAATCAACATTATAAGAAGATATTACTTACCTACCTACAATTTTAGAGTTTTTGCATCGATATTTAATGTTTTTGTTTGGGGGGAGGGCCTTTTGTGTGTGTTATTTAGGATGTGTATCAATTTTGGGTGGTGTATGGCGTGTTTCATTGTTTTAGAATGTGTATTATTAGAAAATTGGGCTTGATTTATCATTTAATTATGCTTTATTTCATTCATACAATCCTACATATTCATAAAAATTAAGAAATAATAAAAATATATATGACCATTAATTTCTCATTGTATATTTTTTTGAATCATTTCTCTCTCTAAAATTAAGGACTTTCTTTTCACTCATCCATTATATTCAATTATGATCACATCCTCTATGAAAATATGAAAAAAGTGATAATAATGTTGTTCCTTTCTTTAACCTCACAAAAAAGGGGGGATAAGTTGGTTGATATCATTATTTTAAATCACTGATCGGGTCATGTACCATGTCACGAAAGGGGGTGGTGTTCAGTTTCACATTCATACGGGTGGATGATTGGAGAATTTCCTATGTTTTCACTTTTATTCATGCATTATACCTAAGATTCATACCTCCTCTTTATAGCCTTAAAATCTCATAATCATTTTCCACCAAACCCAAGACACAATGTCATTTGAACCATTAATTAAATCCCTTAGCATTGAAAATATTTTCTAATTTCACACTATGAAGAAATGAGAATTTCCACAAGCATATGGCGATACATGAAATCTCCAATTATTAGCATCACTCTAGATTCAATTTCTCTTGAGTGAAGAGTGTCATAAAATTAAATGTGATGTACGTTGTGATTAGGACATGGAAGGATTTCTATGGATGAATAAATTAAAATGTGAGGATTGAGAATTATTGTGAAATATTTTTCATATAGTATACATGATGGGATTCTTAATCTATGTGATCATATATGTTTTCTCAATTTTAATTTTTAGTTGGATTTTGATTTCAATATATGATAATTTCATGGAAGTACAATTCGTAAGTTTCGGGATTCATGAAGATAATATTTTCACATAATTTACTCTATAATTGAATATTATTAACCCAACAATGTTTTATTAAATCTGTAATTATCAAATGTTTATATTTTTGTGTAAATTTGAGTTGAAAGGAAGAAAAAATAATTCTGGAATTTTAACTACATTTAATTAATTCTGTTTTTGAAGATGAAGCCACAAGAAACTTCACATTATAAGGGAAGAAAATTGGTGTGATAATAGATTATAAAAAGAGATGATGAACTAGAAACTTTAGAAGAACTAATACAAATCGGGTACCACAAGTACACATTGTGACTTCATCAAGTGGAATTTGATGTGTAGAAATATTGATGATGAGTTAAAATGTTGTGAACTAAAACTACACAAAATGCGTCTAATGTAAATTCCATATAGTCAGTCATAGTTTTGAGCCTGTGAGTCACATGAAATATTTGCACAAAAATCAGATGACTTAGATGAGGTACACAACATGAACTCCTAGAAGATGTCGTGTAACCCATCAACAAGTCAATGTCACATCTACTTATTCAATTTAGTGGAGGAAAACCCGGATATATATTACACGATGTATAACCCTAGTACATGTCATGATGAGGTCAACACCTTGAAAATTAATTCTGATTCTGCTTGTTCCTTATAAGATTCTCCTTATATATTGAGATTATAAAATCCCTTTCAAATCATTCTAGTGTTGAGAAACTCAAGCATAGACCTTTGTTTTCATCTACAGTCTCTTTGATGTATTTAATTTTTATTTTGTAATAGAATTTGACATTAAATATATTATTTGTCTTCTAAATTCATCTCCTTATATTATTTTTATCATTATGTGTTCTCCCATATTTTATCCCTTCTAAACTCCAACAAAAATGGAGAACTAACCATGAAACATTTTCAAGGGAGGGAACAATTCATTAATTGACTTATGTTCCCATTAATTTCAAATCTCATTGTAAAATTATATGAATTTCGGTGTTGGTTAATTTGATTATGGTGTGTGATATCCATGTTTTCACTGTCATCCCCATTCTTCTTCTCATTTATCGATGATATTTCTTATCATTATATATGTCATGCATACAATGGAGTATGGATTGGGTAGTGATATTTGGTAAGGATATCTCCATTATGATGTTTGGAATAGGATTTCAATGTATGGAAAGGTCTCGTTATATGTTAAACACACTTCAAATAATATGTTGTGGTTTTATAGGTATTCATTACCTAATGGAATTAATTTTTTGTAATTCCTTTAAATAATGATTTATACCACTGTAAACTACCAAGAAAAATTTCCTTTATTTAATATTTTAAAAATATTTTTAATTTCATTTCATTTATATATATATTATTTCTATTTAATTCTTGTTTTCAGAAACCCTAATTTATATTAGTATTATAGTTCATATTAGTTAGTTTATAATAGTGACAATAGGAAGAAAGTGTTTGGAAGAGGCCTCCTTGAGATCAACCCAATAGTGTTCCACTATGGTTCATTATTAGGAATAAAATAAGAATTTAATTTAATGGGGAAATGAATGTAAAAATACTTGTTCTGATTTTTACAACAATTCTAGGTAGGCCAAGCGCTTACGCGCACTGTTTTACATATATAAATAAATAAATCCAAAAAAAGAAATTCAGTGCATATCATTATTTTTTAGGTCGAGATGGATTATTTTAGTTATTTATCATATTATTGGTCTAGTGATTATTTTAGTAGAAGTGTTTAATTTTTTAATAGACGATCAGAGGGGCTGTACAACAAATTGGATTGCCTTTCTTCCCTTATTCAAGAATCTTGTGTCTGCTTTTCAGGAAAACCAAAAATAAAGGAAATTGAGCCATAATAGATTATGATTGTTCCATATATAGTTGATGTCAGATAACCCAAGGAATACTTGAAGATGCAATGGTAATATGCAACATGGAGATCCAATCCTCTCTCCATAGACATTTCATGGAGAGTTTCCTATAGGAGACATGCTAGGTGATACAACTGTTGGAGATAAACATGCTTTAGAAGAGCATTGGGAAGAATTTCTTGAATACCAATAGGTATGTGATCCTATAATTTTTTATATATAATAATCAGTACCTCTATACCAATCAATTTATTTGGTAGAAGATAATTAATTCTCTACTACAAAATAATTCCCAGTATCCATGCCTGAAGAGATTGTGATTAATGATGACCTTCATTAATATAAATATTATTATATTGATTCTTCATGTTTCAATCACATTAAAGATGAATTATTTTATAAATCCCACTTTTATGAATTTTCTATAACAATATCACATGGGAAAGTGTGAGAATATTACATTTAAGAAGCTATACTTGTTGTGGCTGTGAAAAAAGGGACCCATTCATTCTACTTCCCCCGTCTTTCCAATTTTACCACAATTCAATTGGGTTGGACCAGATGTAGTATGTCCATGGGTTCATCCATAACCAGTGCAAGATAAAGTTATCAAGAATATAGTTGTTCTAGTGGTTCCTGAGAAAAAACCCTCTCCGCCATCATATTGGGGTTAACCCACCACAACTGCCTTGCTAGGGTCAGAAAAATCCTTGAACCCGCTTGGGGGGTCAAATCAAGAATTATATAGGATCAAAATATGAATGTACATTCTCAATTAAAAGAGGTGGTGAATTGTATGTTTAAAAACTGTAGTTTTTTACAATATGTGAAACTATGATTAACAAATTTAAACAAGCTAAATTCACAAGACCTCTTTTACTTCTACAAGATTGCTAGGTTCTAGAAATATGGTTCTGGAAATTAATGATAATTAAATTTTACATGGAAAATATTCTACCTTAATGTGTATATAATCGTACTTATCATAGTATAAAAATTACTAGAAAGTGTAAGATAGTTATACATTATTCATTTATCAAAATATTGTTGAAGTAATATTGAAACAAAACAAGTATCATGTATGAATAATTTAACCTAAAGTGAAGGGTATCCAATAACCTTTGACAAAAGTTCCATGATTTATACCTTCCAGAAATTTTGTATTACCCACACCGGGGTAAGACCTCTATTGGAATATCTAAATGTATTCTGTTCTCCCCACAAGACCTCAATCATTAATATAGGAAGAAATTATGTCTTTTTATCCCCAGATGACCTCTAACTTTAAGGTAGTCAACACCTATTTCATCATATCCATGGAAGTCCTCAATTATACTCAGTAACAATCATTGTCACATGAAGAAATATGAACACGATGTTCAATACCCACAAATCATGAGATCCTCTCTCTATCTAGAAATACCTTCAATATCATGTAATATCTTGAGTGATCAATAGATTTTTCTATTAAATTTCTATTATTGAGCTTATCCTAATGAGCTCCTGTATATATGGAATTATTGAATGGTCAGTTCCCTCATCCAACAATTATATTTTTCCTTAAATCTTAGAGGGACCTGTACACATGCCACATAAATAAATGACAGTTAGAAACATATTATATGATATTGTTTGATGACAATAACATGTGTAAGAATTATAAGGTTTCTTAACCAAATATATTTTTTCAGATTATATGGTAAAATAAAGTTCATAGTATAAGAAAATAATCATTTAAAGACTATAAAGCATGGATATTCTGATTCTGTTTTCCAAAGAATTAGTAATATAAATTCCAAATATTTCGGAGTCTTAATTCCAATAAATTTGGAATCCGAATTCTGAGGAATTCAGAGTCGGAATTATGAGAAATTCAGAGTTGGAATTATAAGAAATTAACAATCTGGACTCCAAGGAATTTGGAGCCTGAATTTTGAGGAATTCAAAGCCTTAATACTAGAGAATTTGGAACCTAAATTTCATAGAATTCAAATACTAAATTTCAGAATATCCAAAACTTGAATTTTAAAGAATTCAGAACCTGCATTTCATAGAATTCAGAACATAAATTTAAGATAATTTGAAACATGAAAAAAGAATAATATATATCCATGTAATTATAATATTTTGAGGATTATGATGTGGAACTGAATTTTAGAATTAGGAATAAAAATGAGTTAGATTTAGAGAGAAAATAATATGAACAATGAAAACATAGGTAAGGATTAAATTTCCATAGAAAAGGAATTTTTTCTTACAATGATTACTATTAAAAAAAGATATAATTTTCCTTTAGATATGGTTTTTGTGACCTTAAAAACCAAAAGGAATGGAAATGTCATAAGGAAAAATTATTGACTCAATAGTCTCCCCATTTTTGGAATTTACAAACATTTTTATGAAAAACAATATAAGGACTGAGTTTTTCTATATGAAAATAAAAGAAAAACTTTTCTCCCTTTACTTATTGTTCATTTTGAATATGACTAACTCCCCCTTTGGGTTTTAAATCCATGAGGATAGTATTCATGTTGTATTTAAATAGATTACTCTTTTTCATGTATAAGAAAATACTCTTTGATAAGAAACACCCCCCCCCTGTGCCTTAGATAAACTCCCCCTTACATAGGGATTTTTCTTCTTTACATAGTATTCTTTTTATCATTCCTTTCTCCCCCTTTTTGATTTTCAGAATGGAATAAAGGGAATAGAAATAAATGGTACCTGAAATATTAGTACTAAACCAAAAAATATATGAAGCACAGTAAAAACATCATTACAATTTATAAGATTTATATATAGAAGGAAATAAAACAAAAGATCAGATTGGAAAATTTATCCTTTACTATCCTTTGAAATTATCATCATCATAATTTTTTTTTAGCTTCAATACTATTTGTGATCCTCTTCAACACACTTGAGAATCTTATCTTGAACATTATTTTTCATCTCTATGGATTTTACCTTTTGTTCATGATACTTAATAATATCTTCCTGAGATTTCAAAAGATCTTCTTACATAGAAATATTTTATTCAAATTATATTATGAGATCTCATTCCCTCTTCAAATTCATAGAAACTAAATTATGGTTACCATTTCGATCATTCACGTCCTGCTTCTAAGTTGTCTGTTTGAGACATAGCTTTTACTCAAAACATTTAGTATGATCCTTGAATATACAGTCATTGGTGTCAAAATAATCCTTTAAATTTTCTTGAAAATCATCAAGGATTCTCATATCTTCTAATGTCTTATTTGAAAACTTGGTGATTTCTATTCATGATCTTTTGTTGGTTCATATCCAATTTAAAAGGATTGGAAATCAACATTAATGTTGAAAAACATATCCATAAGCATAGAATCTGATTCTGATTTTTTATTAATCGAGTGTTGAAGCAACTGGAACCTCGAATATATAATTGGAAATAATATAATTTTATCAACCATCTAATTCAAATACTAAACTACAAGGTCATGTCCAAGAAATGATGATTCTGAATCTGACTATTTGGTTGGTGAGGATTATTTTTCTATATCATCAACTATTCTCTTCGACAAACCACCAATATATTTCATTTTATCTATGGATTTCCTCAGTTTATTAACTAACACATATTATCCCTTATTATCTCTCAGAACTATTTCTTCTACTTTGGGAAATTCTTGTTAAATATCTTATAACTGAACAATATTGTATTCCACAAGGTTTTATTTATCAGCATCTACCCCAAGATCTTCTGGTTAAAAAAATTCATGATTACTACTATCTTATTCAGATGTTGTATTCTGTTTATCCTTACACTTTTCATCTTTCCCCAAGGTAGCAGGTTTTGATGATTCAGATTCAGAATTCCCGATTGAAAACTTTTCAGAAGGACTATACATCTCATGATAATCCTAAATTTTTGTTATCATGTCATTTATATCATCACTTCTTTATTCTTCTTCAACCTATTTCACATCTTCTTCATGAACTATTTTTTTCCTTGTTCTAGTTCTGGAATCACCATCTACATTCACAGATTCAGAAGAAGTGATTCGTTCAAAAATGTTTCTAATACTTGAATTTGTTCAGAGTCTTTCTCGGTAGCCTTGAGAAGTTATTGAATAATCTCAGTGTCTAACTTCTTATTTCTCAACTTATTTTATTTTCATTTCTCATCAAGATCCAAAACAACATTCACGTTTATTGATTTTTCCTCAGAATGGTCCAAACAAAAACTATGGTCCCCTTCATTCGTATTCTTCTTGTATTCTCTCCACATGGATTCCACTTCATCTGGATATGTCTTTTGCTTCATTGGTTTTGGAGGTGCATATTTAGAATCCAAAACATCATGGGTTGTTTCGTTATTTTTAGTTCCTTCACCTTCATCTTCATTACACCCTTTTTAGAAGTCTCATCCACTTCCATTTTCATTTTTAGGGCTTCTACTTCAGCTTCAGATAACTCATAAATTTCTATGGATTCACTATTGAAGCCAACCTTCATCCTTATGAGGGTTTCATTACTAAGAATCATGACTATGAATATCCATGGCTTGTAACAACAAGATATTTTATATGATTCTATACAATGGTCTATAATATTAGAGATAATAATCAAATACATTATAATTTGGTTTTTGAGAGTCTCATTCTTGATATTTTCGATATTCAGAATAAAATATTTCACCATTTATATCTTCCTGAGATTCAATAAAATGTCCAAGAAATTCATATAACTTTACTTCAGGGTATCCATGTCACCTTTTCATGGAATAAGAAATACCTAAACCCATAATTCTATGATATGAAAATTTATAGAAAGATGATTAATCAACGGAGTCTTCACTACATAAATACCAATGCATTCCATGGATTTCCCTTTATAAATAGATCCTGAAACATCTGGAATCTTGTGAGTGGAGGACTCAACATCCCCTTCCTATGGAATTCCAATCAGATTGACAGAATTACTATATGAAAATGAAGAAGTATTTCCATATCTCTTAAATGAAAACATGGCTCTCCATCGTTCATTGATGAAACATATTGATTCATAGAATTAAATCAAAATCTCAAGATAAACGGGATCATGTGCCTTCAGTTAGGATGCAAATAGGCTCTACCAGCCATTCAACATGATATTCTTTTAAATAATAGAATCAAAATTAGCAAAGATTTTCAGGTCAACTAACCTTTTTTATGTATATCTTTAATATTGAGAATTCCTTTACTGACGACATTTCTTTTTGAGAAGAAGCTTCCACATACATTTGGAATTGAGGAAAAAAACTGACGATTCAGAACAACCATATGTAGAGGGGAGGAACATTATCACACTAAGGATTTGAATATAGATGTGGGAGAACTATCAGGGGGTCTCTATATAGTTTTTTTGGGTGACGGTTCAACATCCAAAAAAGATCCAATGGTGGAAACAATTTTTAAAAAAAAATGATGGTTGATATGATAACTGCAGAAGGATTTTGGTAGGTTCCGGTCTTTTGAGGTGTCGAAGATATAAATTCAAATTTAATGAAAACTTAATCTGAGAAAATTTCATAAAAGAGATGATAAATACCAACAAGTAAAAAGAGGATTATGAAAATTTAATAAAGGAAATATTATTTTCGGAATGCTAGGAAATTTATTATTAAAAAAGAAAATTATTATTTAAGAACATTAGATTCCTGAAAATTTTTAAGTAAAGAATTTTTTTTTGAAATAGGTAGAATTTGAATATGAAAATTTTGATTACGAATATATATTTCAAATACTAATAAATTTTATTACATAAAAATTTTGAACATCAGAAATTGATATTAACTAAAAAAATTGATTTCTGAAAAATTTTGATTACAAATAATTTGATTTTAACTACTTAAATTTTTGATTAAATAAAAATTTTGATTATGAAAATTTTTACATTACAAGAATATATACACCCCCTTTGAAAATGAGTTTCTTACTATAAAAATATAGGTTTAAAAAAAACAGTTAATATGGATAATTACCTTACAGTTATCATTCTTAACTTATGATTAATGTATTAAAATCTATTCGAGGGTAAAGATGTTGTAAAAGTATCAGCAAGTTGATCTTTCATTCTGATAAATTGAAGAATGATATCTCCTTTTAGTGTGTGATCCTTAAGAATGTGTTGAATAATATCTATGTTTTTTGCACGAGGGTTATGATCAGGGTTTTTACATAGGGAAATTGAACTAGTATTATCACACAATATATGTGTTCGGTATAAAACATTCCATAGTCTATGAGTGTGTGTTGAATCCAAAACCCTTGTGCACAGAAACATCCATATGCTACATATTCAGCTTCAGCAGTGGAAACTGCAACCGATTGGTTCTCTATTCATGACAATGAAATTAATGAATCTCTAAGGAAATGAAATGTTCTAGATATACTATTCATATCCATTCAAAATCCACCATATTTAGAATCCAAAAATCTTTTAAAAAAAAGCATTTCCTGAAGTATAAAATATTCATAAATATGTGGTTCCCTTTAAATAGATAAAATTACTTTACAATTATATTTATTTAGATTACATAGTATTGGATTAAAATCTTTCACATAAGCATACTGAAAACATTATGTCTAGAAAACTAGCTGTCAAGTATAGTAGACTTCCTATCATACCTCTAAATTATGTTTGATCTATTGGTTTCCTTGATTCATCAAGATCAAGTTAACTTAAGGTACCAATATGAGTACTTATACTCATAGTGTTTTCATATCCATGAATTTTAATAATATCATTAATATACTTATGTTGATATATATATGTTCTTTATGGTTTTTTAGAAATCTCAAATCCTAGGAAAAATGTTAACTCACCCACCATACTCATTACATACTCATATTTTATTAAATTCATGAACAAAAAAGTTAATCCTTGCTGATTTGAACCAAATACAACGTCATCAACATAAATTTGAACAATCAAAACATTTTTCTTATATTTCTTTAAAAAAGGGTTGGATCAACATTTCCCTTAATATACTTATTTTGCAAAAAAAAAATCATGTGAGTCTATCATACCAGAATTTAAGGGCATGTTTAAGTCAAATCTATGATTATGTAAGATTTCAAACATGTTTAGAATGTTTTTTGTATTAAAAACTAGGATGTTTTGAAAAAAAAAATCATCTTGAACAAATCTGTTAAGGAATGAACATTTTACATCCATTAGAAAGACAATAAAATTTATGAATGCTACAAAGGAATGTAACATACGAATAGATTAATGTCTAGCTACTGGATAATATGTTTTTTATAGTATATTACTTCTTGTTGATTATAGACTTTAGCATCTAATCTTTCCTTAAATCTCACAATGATTCCATTTTCATAACATTTATATCTACAGACCCATTTTACTCCAATTACAGATGTTTCCTTAGGTATTTAAACCATGGTCCAGACATTATTATTTTTAATTCATTTAGTTCATCTTTCATACCTTTTAACAAATTATCATTACCTAATGCTTCATCAGTACATTTTAATTCTAATTTGGAAAAAAATTCTAGATTTTCTACTTCATTTCTTAAGGAACATAAAGTACATACATGTTGATATACATAACCAATGACACTATCACTAGGATAATTCTTAAGAAACAACTGATTCGGGTTATGTAATACATGATCATTAATATATGGTAGAAAATAATCTAGATTAAATAATTCTAAAATATTTTCATGAACATATTCTTTATTATAAGGATCTTCTCTCAAGGGTTGATAATTAGTTTCTGAAAACACATCTGAATATTTAGTTTGGGGTTGTTTAAAATCAAAAGGATCAGTTTCTCAAATTTGACATGAATTGTTTCTTCAAGAGTATAATTATTTTTATTTAAAACAATATAATACATTGAATTATTTGAATAAACTTGTAAAATTCCTTAATCATATTTGGTTGTAAATTTATTTAAAGTATCATTAGTATTCAGAGTGAATAATTTTTACCCAAATACTTTGATGTAAGAAATTCTAGGTTTTCTACAATTCCACATTTCGAATGGGGTTTTATTTAAAAAATATCTAACTAGAACTAAAATTATAGTATAATAGGAAGTACTTAAATGATCACCCCAAATCTGTTTATCTATTGAATATTCACTCAATATGGTTATAGTTATCTCTTGAAGAATTTGATTTATTATTTTAACAAAACTATTCTGTTAAGGATTTCATGGTGATGATAAGTTATTAGTAATTGCTTTTTTACTACAAAATGTTTCAAAATCAGAATATTTAAATTTGCACCCTGATCACTATGAATTATAATCAATGGGAATATTTTCTCATTTTTGACTTCAGCTCTAATAATTTTGAAATAAAAAATTGATTTAGATTTCATTTCTAGAATATTGATCAATATAAATATAGTTTCATCATCAACTAAGAAAAATTCAAAATATTTTCCACCAATTATACCAATTTCTGTTGTTCCTAAAAGATCCATATGCACTAACTGTAAAGCATTAGAAGTTGATACTTCATCAATTGATTTAATACTTGATTTATGTTGTTTTCAAAATGGTCATGGATGAAAAACTTTTGAAGAATCAAATATAATCTCTAGTAGATCTTTAATAAGACTTTTCTTAGAGAGTTTACATAGGATCATTAGGTGAAAATGTCCTCACATTATCTACCATAACAATGATTGATCTCCCACTGCACTAAGGCAAGGATGATCTTGACTCGAAAGGTCTTATAAGTTTAGTGGGTATACATTCTCTTGCCTATGGGTAGAAATAATAAAATCATCCTTGGAATTGTGTACTAATAATTGATCATTCCTAAAACTCACAAGTTATCCTTCATCACATAATTGGATAATGGTAATTTGGTTGTTCTTAAGACCTTTAACACGTAAAAATTTATAAATTAATGTCTTCCCTAGAAGAACAATATTACCTATACCAACAATTTTTCACTAAGCATAATATCCATAAGTTACTTTTCCACCATTCGTTTTGATAATATTTTCAAATAATTTTTTGTTACTTGTCATATACCGAGAATATCCATTATCCATGTACCATGTATTGATATTGGTACTTTTATTATTTAATGGAAATTAAGATAGTTGGAATTTCAAAATCCATGTTTTCATTGATCATGAAACTTTAGAAAGAAAAATAAGAGGTATCCACATTTTCAGAGAAAAATAAGCTTTTTTAAAACCTAAATAATCGGTTTTATTTAAAGAACATCTTTTAGCCCAATGTCCACCATATTTAAATTTAGTGCAGAATAGATTACTTTGAGTGAAAAAATAGTTAATAATAAAAATTGGTTTTGAATGGGTATAACCAAATCCAGAATAATTCTATAGAGGTTGAGTTTGGGAATACATCTTGTCCAATTTTTCCTTATCAGAGTTAATGTTAGAAAAATACTTCCTCAAGGAAAATATTTCCGACTTTAGATTAATAACCAATATTTTATCCTCAAGAACATTAGTTTTAGAACTACAGTTAGACTCTATAATATTTTTCAACGGAATTAAATTTTCATTATTCTTATAAAGATTATCCAATTCACAATTTAAATCCTCATTATTTTTGGAAATACATTGAAAATCAAATTTTTTATTATCATGATATGATACTTATTTAGTTAAAATAGAAATTCAAGAATTTTTCTTATAATGTTATTTATTGAGTTTAGAATTTTCATTCTGAAGGAGTTTAGCAAACCTAAACTAATTTTCATAAGAAGTTAAATAGTTATATTCATCAGAAGAAGATCCATCATCTAACGAATCATAATATTTATAATTAGTAAAAATATTTCCTAGATAAATTAGTAATTTATTCATTTCATTATACTTGTAATTATTCTTTGTATTCTTATCATAATTCTTATCCTTTCTATCATTTTTCTAAAAAATAGGAAAGTATGGCCTTATATTCCATCCTCTTTTGCATTCGTAACAAGTAAATTCTAAGTCTCTCTTGTCTTTTCTATATTTTTTAATATATCTATACAGAATGTCTTTCTTTCTAACAATCTTTTTCATCCTTCAAGCAAGATTATCCAGCTCATTCTCAGAATTATCACTTTCACTATATTCATATAAAACATGGACTTTATTAGCCTTTGATCTTGTAACTCTTTCAAGAGTCTTGGACATAGTATTAGTAATGGCTAAAGATACATTTCCATTATTCTTCTAATTCATATCATCATATCTTTTAATTAATTTCTCATGTTGAAGAAGAGTTCCAAAATGATCATCAAGTGTAATTTGAGATGCTTTCTTATTCACATCAATTGTTGTTCTACTAGATCTCAACTAATTAGGCATGATGTCTATAATCTTATCCACAGGATATTCATCATCAAGGCCTTTCTCAATGATAGATTTTAAACTGTTAATAATAGTCATAATTCTTGTTTTCACCTTGCAGATTGGTTCACCATAAGGATAAAATAAATCCATGAAATTCTTCCCTACGTATAGCTCTTCTAGTTTCAATGACTTTTGATGTACAAAAATGTGTATCTTCCAATTAAATCCAAATGTAATTTCAAGCTTCAGAAGAAGAAATATTTCCATATATAATAATAGACATGGAATACAATAAATTATTATGTACCATGTAGTTTAATTGATATTTTGACTTCTCATGATTGGTAAGGGTTTTGACTTACTTGCCAAGAATCTTGTAATCTCCAGTGACAATGAAAAAGTTTTCCACTTCAATATTAATAACGAAAATCTTCATACGATATCTCCAATACTAATAATCATTCCCATCAAATATAGGTGGTCTATTAGGATCTAGATTTTCAATCGAACGAACATCCATTCGTTCCATCTAAAAAAATTTCTTTTGATAATAACATGTTAATTTTAATTTGTGGTAATCAAGGAAAAAATTCCTAAAAAAAATATTTAGAAAAATTAAAATTTAGCAATAAATCTTTAATGTTAATATATGTATTTCATAGTCCTCCTCAGATACTAATTGTAGGATCAACATATGATTTTAGAAGCTCAAATACATGCGTGGGTTGAATTTTATGTTTTAAAACTATTGATTTTAACCTTAAAAATACTATTGTTAACAAAGTTTAACAAGGTAAATTCAAAAGACCTATTTTAGTTCTACAAATTAGATAGGTTCATGAAATATGGTATCAGAAATGAATCTTAGGTAAAACATACAAGGAAAAGATTCTACCTTAAATCATATAGAATCTTACTTATCAGAGTACAGAAGAGTACAAGAAAGTATAAGATAGTTATTATTTCTTACAATATCAATATACAACAAAAATATACATGAATGAAACAAGTATCAATTATGAAATCATTTAACCCAATGATAAGGGAATCCAACAACCATGTATAATAGACCCTTAATTAATAATGTCTAAAAATTCTATCTTACCCACATGAGGGTAATCCCTAGAAATGAATATTAGAATCTAACTTTCTATCCCCAAAATCCCTCAATCATTAAGGTGGTAGACACCACTATCTTCCTATCCCCATAAGTACTCAAACATTATGTTAGTTGGAACCTCTGTCTTCCTATCCCAGTAATCCCTCGATTGTACTCAGCAACAATTGGAGTTGCATGAAGCAAGATGGTGAAGTTGTTCAGTACGCACAAACCATTAGAGTATCTCTCTAGAAATCACTTCAACATCATGTAATCTATAGAGTGATCAACATAATTTTGGATTACATTTTGATATTTGAGCTCGTTCAAATGATTTCCTTATTATAGGAAAATTCTCCAACGGTCGTCTCCCTCCACCAGTGGTCATATTTTTCCTTAAATCTTTGAGGGACCTCTAAACATGTCAGTTAACCAATGGTTATTTAGAAACAGATTTTATGACATCATTCCATAAAAATAAAAAGTGTAATAAAAATAAGTTATCATTACCAAATTTAACACCCCAAGCATCTACGGTACACTTCTCTTTGAATAATGCAATAGCGTGTTTTGTACGCAACATCGAGTTCTAACACACACCAAAACCGATCAAACTAGTTGTTATAAATAGTAATACCTACTTTTTGAAATTTTATAATTTTTATCTCTCAAATTTGACTTCATTTATTGGATTTGGAGTTTCTAATTTAGCCTAAGGTGAAATTTTGGTACTTTTCGGATAACTTTAATATTTTGATTAATAGTAAAAATTACTAAATTTTAATTAAAAACAACTTTTTTAATCAAAATAATTAATAGTGATAAATTAGGAATTTGATTGGTTTTAAAGTATATTTAGAATATATTTTTTCCATTTTATACAATGTTGGTCATTGGATACAATTTCACAATTAAACCAAACATAAACAAGTATCAATCTTTTGATAGTTATTATATCTTAAAAACACGCTCTTTATTTTGACAGCTAGAATTAATTTTAAATTAATATATTCCGCTTATGTGTTTTGAATTTGGAAAAATGGATTCCATATTTAGAATCTAGATGTTAAAATTGTGTAAATAGGTAACTTTTATTTTTTGACATTTTGAATAATTACTTCGGTAAATATTTTATTTACCATGGTTAAAGGGTAAATCCGGTAAATAAGGTTTAAATAAATAATATTATAATAATAACAAATTACCCTAAAACGTGTCCTAACCTTATTGGTTGATACATATTCGACCATGGTCATCTTTTGGTCGATTTTGGGAACCCATGGTGCCACTTGTAAGTGATAGGGACACTTTATTTTAATTAAGTTAAAATGAATACAAAAATGACACAAGCATATATCTTTTAGAAAAACAATTTTTACATAGGGTTATATATGTTATATTTTCCACTATAAATATTCATTAGAAAGATAATAATATTTCCTACATAATGGAATTTTGTTTATAATTTTTAGACATTAAATAATTTATTTATATATGACACAATGGTGATGCAGTAATTACCGTAATATTGAAACATTAACCTAATTGATATTAAAAATACCCGAATAAATATAATTGGAGACTTTTATTGAATTAAAATACTTTTCTAGGTTAATATGACATCTTATTATTGATTTAATCTACTTTTTTCGAATTAATCATTCTGTTATGAGTTTCCCAAAAATCAATTATTGAATACTGTCAAAATTGACATAAATTTTTTTTAAAACAAATAGTATATTATTAATTGATATTAAATTCCTACAAATATAGGGATTGGACAAGAGATTTATATAGAGATATATGTATCATTATTGGACCACTTTGGGGTCTCTTGGATGTATATAGTATGTTTATTAACCATACAAAATAAAAATACAAAGAGACATTGTAAAAGTGAAACTAATTAACTAAGAGTTAACACTTAATGATATGGTTAGTATAATGGCCCAAACCTATATAAATTCTATTGTTTGTGTTGTTTTAGACCTATCCCCACCATAAAATTTAAATAATCCACTTTGGAGCCATTAGAAACTGAATATTAATTTTTTATAAAATAATATTTCCAGCTTTTCCAAAGGTTCCCCCCACCCCTATTATAAAGGGGAACTCTCCCTTCTCATTACTCACACCTTCAAAGCCATTTGGTTCGGAAAACCTCTGAAAAAATTCTCTATAAACTTCCCTAACATCATCCTATAGGCCTTACTTTAGTCAGAAATCCAACTTAAGGATCCCTTTTGATCAAATCAAAAGGAAGAAGGCGAAGAAGAGATAATGATTTCACCACCCTTTTCCAAGTTCCTTTATTCTTCCACTCCATCATTTTTTTATTACAATTATAAAATAATAAATCCAGTATCATATATATACTGTGATGTTATTATAAACATGGTAAAATCCTATTCAGTATTCTATCCATCCTTTGAATAACATGTCACTATACGTGCGTACGTATGGCATACTGTCTCCACGTCGTGGTGTAATTGTTATTCAATAAATTATTATTTGGATGGGTATAATAATGATGTGTAATACATGTAAATAATAAATATAACATGATAATTATTCTTTATATATGATAAAACATCCAATTATATATTATTTTTATATCAAAAGAATGATATTGTCGCTCGTGCGTACGTACGGACTACCGTCTCCACGAACGCGATGAGATTCATTCTCCATCGTATCCATTCAAGGCTAATTCTCTTTTGATGATTAATAATAGTATCTAAGGACTTTATATCATTATGGATATGAATTATATAAATCCTATCCATGATAAACACGGCTTATGTAACAAAACATATAAAAGAAAACGAGTAAGTTAACACCCGAAACAATGACAATTCTAAGATATTATTAACAAATCAATTTTAAAAGATCAAATATGATATCATATTGATGTATTTTATTCTTGTATAATTTAATATCAATTATTTCACCAATATACAGGAGTATAACCGACCCCCAATCAACTTGAAGTACAAGGTAAGGGATAATTTTGCAAATCTCATTTTTATTCGAGATTGCTTATTCATAAGTATTTACTTGGGTTATTTCTATCATCCATGTCCATGTTTCTTAAAAATGTATTTCAAAAAAAATTATTATTTACTAGAATATGGATTAAATTAATTTATACCCTTATTTTACTTTTTATAATAGGTTTATAAAGGAATCGTTCCGTCGTTTTCCAAACAAGGTGCTTTTTTACATTTTCGATAGAATTAAGGTAAGAATGCCTTTTTAACATATATGGCGGGTGCGGCTATTTTCCACCATTATAAAATTTTCAAAGTTTCCCTTAAAATATTATTAGAATATTTTCAAAGAAAATGGTTTATTTTATAAGACTCTTAAATGATTTAAAAATAAAAAGAGATAATTCTCTAAAAATATTTTTGATTTCATCTATGTCAACATTCATTGATGGATTTTAAGCTCATTTGAAGATGATATATTATGAAACAAAACTTCCATATTGAATTTAAGGTTTTTGTGATATGTTTGACTATGGATATGTTATTTTTATACCGGTTATGGTTTACGGTGAAAGTATTGACATTTTGTATGCTATTTTTAATATGAATGTTTATGTTATGTTTAAACCTTTTTATATGGGAATGCATTGGACTTAATATATTATGGGTGGAGCCCGCTATAGCTCCTCGATGCGTTAGTAGGTCTCATTATAAAAACTAGTGTCTTGGCACAAGTCCTTGTCAAAATCTTATTTGTAGTCTTGGCACGAGGCCTTGGCTATGTGGTTATGATAGTCTGGCATTTTGTATTCCATCGTTATGACAGTGGTTATTGATATTGCATGTGATTATTCGATTCGTAGAATATCAATGTGAATAAGTAAATGGAATTATTTCATTTTATTTTTTACATACTATGTTGAAGTTCAAGTTTAAAAGGATTTTGTTTTAGTAATACAATGCCTTAAATTTTTATTATTATTTATGAAAGTTTATACTATATTGTTATCCTTACTGGGCATTTGAGCTCACCCCTTTTATATGTTTTTTTTCCAGGATGTGAAGATGTAAATTATGAATAACCTGCAGGGATATTATGAGGGGATAATAGTGTGGACTATGGAGACAATATGTTGTGGTAGTAGTTTTTCACTTTATGATGTAATGTAAAACATTATGAATATATCTAGTGTTTCCAATGAAACTAAACCAATCGGTCTTTCGAGAATTGATCTTTCTTGTGATCATGCCATTGTTATGTAATAATGCACCGACTCTAGGTAAATGGGTTCGGTGCATTACAGTTGGTATCAGAGGAAGTTTAGTACAAACCTTGGAAGCTAGATTTAGATAAACACTGATTAGAGCACGTAGACCTAAGATGAACATTGAGGATTAATATAGAAGAAATTCCTAGAATTTTGGTATTGTATAGATTTTTTGAGTTTTCTAAGCAATACATCCCTGTCTGGATACGAGCAGGTAGAGGCGGCTCTAGCAAAAATGTACCTAGGGGTAAAACCCGATAACACCGCTTTGAGCTAGACTCGAACTTGAACTGGTGCACGACAACAGGCCTTGCTGCACTCTTGGTTACGACACATCTGAGGGATATGTTTAGGATACCTCTCATTTTATTTACAAATAATTATGAAGGGTTTATGAGTATATATATCTTCAAGGAAAACATTTTTATGATTATGGATTATATCCATAAATAGTTCAATTTATGTTAAGTGTTTTATAAGTATGGAATTATGTATTTTGATTCATAAACTGATCTAGTTTATACCATTGTTTAGAAATGACGACTAGTGGAAGAAATGGAAATCGTATCAATGCACACACTCCATGTATGGATTTCCCTCCTACTCATGATAATTATAGTAGAGCTGGTGATGCAACTGGTGCCGATCAGCTAATCAACATACTGTTACAACTCACTCAGGTTATGAATAATAACATTACCCATATGGAGCACCCAGATCCACAGCGTGGAAGATCAATGTTAAATCGATTCATGAGGAAACAACCACAAACTTTCAATGGGAGTACAAATCCCTTAGTAGCTGAGCGATGTATAAATTCCCTAGATAAAATATTTCAGGCTTTGGGGAGTAGTGAAAGGGAAAAAGTTATCATGGCAGTTTACCACCTCAGTGGAGATGATGATCAATGGTGGCCATTGATTCAAAACATGAAGGAAGCTGATGAAGTATAAAATATAGAATGGAGGAAGTTCAAAGATCTGTTTTTAGAAAAATATTTTCCACGTGACCATCGAGCAGATATGGAAAGTCGATTTTTGAGTCTGAGACAAAAGGAGGATGAGAATGTCGCAATGTATGAGGGTAACTTTACAAGGATAACAAGGTTTTCTAGAGATTATATATGTAACCCAAGAAGAAATATTGATCGTTTCTTTTATAGGTTAAAACCATTTCTCTGTTGAGTATTAGTCTCACAATCCTTCTCATCGTACGAATACATTGTCTCATGTGCTATCAAGACAGAGAAATAATTCTCAAAGGCTTATGACTTTAAAGCAAATAAAGAGAAGAAGAGATCTTCTGAACAATATGGTAATGGAAATAAGGGGAAGAAGGGAAAGGTTGATTATCCATCTTGTGGTAAATGTGGGAAGAAACACTTTGGTACTTTCTTGAAGGGAATGGGTGTCTGTTACAAGTGTGGTGAAAAAGGCCACCAAGATCGTGATTGTAAAGGGAAGAAGGAAGCTACCAATGTTCAATGATACAATTGTAGGGATATGGGACATTATGAAAATGAATGTCCTAATCATCAGGGGAACTTATCTCAGAAAAGGCCAAGGGATCAAGGACAAGCTTTTTCTATCACTACTACTGAGGTAGAAGCTCCCAAATTCGTGGTGGCGGGTAATTTAATTGTTTCCTAAAGTTTAGAAAATGCATTATTTGATTCTGGATCATCACATTGTTTCATATCATCCGAGTTTGCTAAGAAAATTAGATACTTCCAATTTGATTTAACAAGGGAGTTGTCCGTTAAAACTCCTAAGGGAAGTATCATTGCAACAAAGTTTTGTGAATCAGTCCCCATTAGAGCACATAAATGTTCTTTGTCTTTTGATCTCATCGTATACCTATGATTGAGTTTGATATAATCCGTGATATGGATTGGCTTTCGGACTATGATGTGAATATTTATTCTAAGAAAAAGGAGGTTATGATTTTTGATGATGTTGATAAGGAACACCTTATCTTTAGAGCAGAATCATCACCACCAAATTCTTATCTAGATCCACCCCCAGTAGCTCAACTCAATTCAATTATTGGGGAGGAAGAGAAAAAATTACTGCGGGTGAGGAATGGAATGATCAAATAGAGGATGTACCTGTTGTGAAAGAATATGTAGATGTATTTCCAGGAGATTTACCTGGACATCCTCCAGAACGAGAAGTTGAGTTTTCCATTGATTTAATTCCTGGATCATGGCCTATATCGAAGACCCCTTATAGAATTTCCACTGAAGAATTAGTTAACTAAAGAAACAACTAAAGGAATTGAGTAATAAGTGATGTATTCACCCTAGTGTTTCTCCATGGGGAGCCCCTGTTCTTTTTGTTAAAAAGAACGATGGATCTATGAGGTTATGTATCGACTATAAGGAGATCAATGCTATAACAATAATGATCAAGTATCCCTTACCTCGCATTGGTGATTTATTTGACCAACTACATGGAGCTCAATACTTTTCAAAGATTGACCTTTGATCTGGATAACATCAATTTTGTGTAAAGAAGGAAGACATTCCGAAGACGGCATTTCGAACCAGGTACGGGCATTACAAGTTTACTGTAATGCCTTTTGGATTCACTAATGCATCCACTGTATTCATGGAAGTGATGAATAGAGTTTTCAAGGGGTATCGCGATGAATTTTTAGTGGTATTTATTGATGATATCTTGGTATAATCTAAAAGCTACGTAGATCTGGAAAATCACTTGCACATTATCCTGAAGACTCTGAGAAGACATGAATTATACGGGATGTTTAAAAGTGTGAATTGTGGCTTCAAGAGATTTCTTTTCATGTGCATATTGTCTCTAAATATGGAATCTCTAATTATCTTTCTAAGACCATGGAAATACAATAATGGACAGAACCTATGAGTATAACTAAGGTACACAGTTTTATTTGTTTGGCAGGTTATTATCGATGGTTTGTCCTGAATTTTTCTTGATTTTATAACCCATTAACGAAGCTCACACGTAAAGGAGATAAATTTGTTTAGACAAAAGAGTGTGAATAATGTTTCTAAGAACTAAATAGAAGATTAGTCAATGATCCTATATTGACTCTACCATCGGGGAATGATGGGTTTGTTATTTATAGTGATGCATCGAAGAAAATACTTGGTTGTGTCCTTATGTAGAATGATAGGGTTATTGCCTATGCATCATGATAGTTGAAAATTCATGAGAAAAACTATCCTACACATGATCTCGAGTTAGCAGCTATGATCTTTGCTTTGAAGATATGGATGCACTACATCTATGTTGAAAAATGTGAGATTTATACTAATCACAAGAGTTTGAAGTATATTTTCTCACAAAAAGAACTCAACATGAGGCAAATGAGGTGGCTTGAATTACTCAAGGATTGTGATTTTACGATACACTACCACCCGGGGAAAGCAAACAAGGTGGCAGATGCTTTGAGCAGAAAAGATCATGGAGTTTTGAACAATATGAGAATTGAAAGGGATCCAATTTTCATGGATCTGGTGAAGATGGACATGGGAATAACCAAGTAAGGTGAAACATCAATGCCTTTTCAAATGGTTTCCAAACCATCTTTACTAGAAAGGATTAAATGTTCTCAGACCAATGATGAATAATTTCAAAAGAAGCTTAATGTTGTGAATGATGGGAGATTGAGAAACTTTTTGTATGAAGATGGAATTTTGAAATTCAGGAAAAGACTTTATTTTCCCGATATACCTGATCAAAAAAGTGAATTTGCTGGATGATTCTCATAGTTCCAATTTCTCTATACACCATAGGATCACCAAAATGTATAGAGATTTGAAGGAACATTTTTGGTGGGACAACATGAAGAGGGATATTACTGATTTTTTGTCAAGATGTATGGTTTTTCAACAAGTGAAAGCTAGAAGGAAATAGCCTGGAGGAGTCATGCAAACTCTTCCCATACCAGAGTGGAAATAGGACAATATTACGATGGGATTTGTCATGGGGCTTCCAAAGACTCTTATAAGGAACGATGCAATATGTGTTATTGTTGATTTTCATACCAAGTCAACAAATTTTTTTTCTATAAGAGAAGATCTACAACTTGAATGTCTAGAAAGACTATATATTGATGAAGTTGTGAGACTTCATGGAGTACCCCTATCCATTATGTCTGATCGTGATCCCCGTTTTTCTTCAAGATTCTGGAAAAGTCTTCAAAAATCCCTAGATACTGAACTTCATTTGAGTAATGCCTACCACTCTCAAATGAATGGAAAATCAGAACGAACTATTCAAACCTTAGAAGACATGTTGAAATACTTCTCACATGACTTTCAGGGTATGTGGGACCAATATTTACCTCTGGTAGAATTTTCCTATAACAATAGCTTCAATTATAGTATTCAGATGGCACCATATGAAGCGTTATTTGGAAAGAGTTTTCGTACCCCAACCTGTTGGGATGAAGTTGGTGAATTAAAACTTGTATGCCCAGAACTGGTGGAGGAAACAATGGAAAAGGTGAAGGTAATCCAAAATCACATCAAAGAAGCTCAAAATAGCCAGAAGAGCTATGCCGATAATCGAAGAAAGAATTTGGAATTTCAACTCAGTAATCATGTTTTCCTGAATGTATCTCCATGGATTGGAGTCATACATTTTGGTAAGAAAGGAAAATTGAGTCCTAGGTCCATCGGACCTTTAAAAATTCTTGAATGAATTGGGGCTGAAACTTACCGATTGGCAATGCCGCCAAGTCTCTCCAAAGTTCACGATGTGTTCCACGTATATCTATTGAGGAAATACATGCCTCACCCAATGCATGTACTCACCTATGAGGGATTGGAATTGGAACCCTATCTGTCTTATTGCGAAGAACCCATCATGATTATTGATACAATAGAACAAGTACTGAGAAATCGAACGACACGTCTGGTAAAAGTTTTGTGGAGATACCATAAAATTAAAGAGGCAACGTGGGAACCCGAGAAACTTATGATGAAGAACAACCCGAGTCATTTCATGCGGTAGTATTCTAAAAATTTCAAGGATGAAATTATTTGAAGGGTAGGATAAAGTATCACCCCAAGATTCTATGGTACACTTCTCATTGAATAATGCAATAGCATGTGTTGTACGCAACAACGAGTTCTAACACACACCATAACCGATCAAACTAGCCGTTATAAACAGTAATTCCAACTTTTTGAAATTTTATAAATTTTATCTCACAAAATTGACTTTATTTTTGGATTTGGAGTATTTAATTTAGCCTAAGGTGAAATTTTGGTACTTTTCAGATATCTTTAATATTTTGATGAATAGTGAAAAATAATAAATTTTAATTAAAAACATCTGTTTTAATCAAAAAAATTAATAGTGATAACTAATAAATTTGAGTGGTTTTAGAGTATATTTAGAATATATTTTTACCATTTAATACAATTTTGGTCATTGGAAATAATTTCACAATTAATTCGATCAGAAAAAAGTATCAATCTTTTGATAGTTATTATATCTTAAAAACACGCTTTTTGTTTTGACAACGTGAATAAATTTTAAATTAATTTCTTCCACTTCTAGGTTTTGAATTTAGAAAAATGGATTCCATATTTAGAATCAGGATGTTAAAATTTTGTAAATAGGTAACTTTTATTTTTATACATTTTGAATAATTACTTCGGTAAATATTTTATTTACCTTGGTTAAAGGGTAAATCCGGTAAATAAGGGTCAAAAAATAATATTATATTAATAAACAATTACCCTAAAATGTGTCTTAACCTTATTGGTTGATACATGATCGACCATGGTCATCTTTGGGTCGATTTTGGGACCCCATGGTGCAACTTGTAAGTGATAGGGACACTTTATTTTAATTAAGTTAAAATGAATACAAAAATGATACAAGCATATTAATTTTAGGAAAACAATTTTTACATATGGTTATATATGTTCAATTTTCGACTATAAATATTCATTAGAAAGAGAAACCGATTTCCTACATAATGGTATTTTATTTATAATTTTTAGAGATTACATAAGTTAATTTATATATGACACAATGGTGATGCAGTAATTACCATAATAGTAAGAAATTAAACTAATTGATATTATAAATACCAAAATAATATAAATGGATACTTTTATTGAATTAAAATAATTTTATGGGTTAATATGACATCTTAGTATTTCTTTAAATGACCTTTCTTTAAGTAATAATTCTGTTATGAGTTTCACAAAAATCAATTATTGAATAATGTCAAAATTGACATAAAAGAGTTTTTAAAACAAATAGTATATTATTAATTGCTATTAAATACTGATAAATATAAGGATCGGCCAAGAGACTTATATAATGATAAGTGTATCATTAATGGACCACTTGGGGGTATCTTGGATGTATATATTATGTTTCTTAACCATATAATATAAAAATACAAAGAGACATTGTGAATGTGAAACTAATTAACTAAGAGTTAATACTTAAATATATGGTTAGTATAATAACCCAAACCTATCTAAAGTATATTGGTTGAGTGGTTTTAAACCTATCCCAACCTTAAAATTTAAATAATCCACTTTTGAGCCATTATAAACAGAATAATAATTTATTATAAAAAAATATTTCTAGATTTTCCAAAGGTGCCCCCACCCATCTTATAAAGGGGAACTCTCCCTTCTCATTAACACACACCTTCAAAGCCTTTTGGTTCGTCCAATCTCTGACAAAATACTCTCCCAACTTCCCTCACATAATCCTAGAGGCGTTCCTTTAGTCATAAATCCAACTTAAGGAGCCCTTTTGATCAAATCAAAAGGAAGAACCCGAAGAAGAGGTAATGATTTCGCCGCCTTTTTCCATGTTCCTTTCTTCTTCCACTTCTTCCTTTTTTGTTATTACAATTCTAAAATAATAACTCCAGTATCATATATATACTGTGATGTAATTATAAATATGGTACAATCATATTCATTATTCTATCCATCCTTTGAATAACATGTCACCATACGTGTGTACATACGGCTTACCATCTCCACGTCGTGGTGTAATTGTTATTCAATAAATTATTATTTTTATGGGTATAATAATGATGTTTAATTCTTGTTAGTAATTAATATAACATGATAATGATTCTGTATATATGATATAACATCCAATTATATATTATTTTAATATTAAAAGCATGATATTGTCGCTCGTGCATACATACAGACTACCTTCTCCATGAACGCGATGAGATTCATTCTCCGTCGTATCCATTCAAGTCTAATTCTCATTTGATGATTAATAATAGTATCTAAGGACTTGATATAATTCTGGATATGAATAATATACAACCTATCCATGACAAACACGACTTATGTAACAAAACATATCACAGAAAACAAGTAAGTTAACACTCGAAACAACGATAATACAAAGATATTATTAACAAATCAATGTTAAAAGATCATATATGATATCATATTGATGTATTTGATTCTTTTATAATTTAATAAAAATTATTTCACCAATATATAGGAGTATAACCTACCCCCAATCAAGGAAAAGTAGAAGGTAAGGGATAATATGGCAAATCTCATTTTTTCCGAGATTTCATATTCGTTAGTATTTACTGGGGTTATTTCTATCATCCATGTCCATGTTTCTTAAAAATGTATTTCACAAAATTTTTACCATTTACTAGAATAGGGGTTAAAGTAATTTATACCTTTGTTTGACTTTTTATAAGAGGTTTATAAAGTAATCATTCCGTCGTTTTCCAAACATGGTGCTGTTTATCCTTTTTGAAAGAATTTAGGTAAGAATGTTTTTTTAACGTATACAGCAGGTGTGGCTATTTTACACCATTATAAAATCGTCGAAGTATCCCTTACAAGCTTATATGAATATTTTCAACGAAAATTTTTTATTTTATATTACTCTTAAATGATTTCAAAATAAATAGAGATATTTCTCTAAAAAGTGTTTTGATTTCATCTATGTCAACATCCTTTGATGGATTTTAAGCTTATTTGAAGCTGATTTATTATGAAACAAAACATCAATATTGTATTGATGGTTTTGTGATATGTTTGACTCTAGATATGTTATTTTTATACCCTTCATGGTTTATGGTGAAATTATTGACATTTTGTATGCTAGTTTTAATATGAATGTTTATGTTATGTTTAAACCTTTTCATATGGGAATGTATTAGACTTAATATGTGACGGGTGGAGCCCGCTATAGCTCCTCGATGCAACGGTAGGTCTCATGAGACAAAAAAGTGTATTGGCACAAGGCCTTGGAAAAATCTCATTTGTAGTCTTGGCACGAGGCCTTGACTTGGTGGTTATGATAATATATCATTATGCATTCCATTATTATGAAAGTGTTTATTGATATTGCATGTGATTATTCGATTAGTAGAATATCCATTTGAATAAGTAAATTCCATTTTTTCATTTTATTTTTTCCATACTATGTTGAAGTTCAAGTTTAAAAGGCTTTTGTTTTAGTTATACACTGCCTTAATTGTTTATTCCTATTTATGAAAGTTTCCTCTATATTGTTATCCTTAATGGGAATTTGAGCTCACCCCTTTTCTATGTTTAAGTTTTCCTGGATGTGAATAAGTAAATTATGAATGACCTGAAGGGATATAATGAGGGGATAATAGTGTGGACTATGGAGACAATATGTTGTTGTTGTAGTTTTTCAGTTTATGATGTAATGTAAAACTTTAGGAATATATCTAGTGAATCCAAGGCTACTAAACCACTAGGTCTTTCGAGATTTGATCTTTCTTGTGATCATGCCAATGTTATGTAATAATTCACCAACTCTAGGTAACTGGGGTTGGGGTGTTACACAAACTCTATTTTTCAGAGTCCATGGAAAAATAAATTTTATAGTTTTAGAAAATAAACATTTGAAAACTTTAAATCATGGATATTTGGAATTTGTTTTTCAAAAAATTAGGAACCTGGATTCCAAAGATTTCAGAGTCGGAATTCCAGTGAATTTAGAATCTAAATTCTGGTGTATTAGGAGTTTGAATTTTAAGGAATTCGGAGTCTGAATTGTGAGGAATTTGGAGTTGGAATTATGAGTAATTTGGAGTCTGAATTATGATGAATTCATTCTAAATTATGAGTAATTCGAAATCCGAATTCTGTGGAATTAGGAGTCTGAATTTCAGAGATTTTGGAACCAGAATATCAGAAAATTCGAAACTTGGATCTCAATGAATTCTGAACATGAATTTCAGAGAATTTCAAATCTGAATTTCAGAGAATTCGAAACCTGAAAACATAATCCACTATATCCAAGGAATTATGAGATTCCGCAAGTTTACTTGTGAAACCTAATTTTAGATATAGAAATAAAAATGAGTTATATTTAGAGAGACTATAATATTAACATTTAAAATATAGGTAAGGATAAATTTCCCTTAGAGGTGGAAAATTTACTTATAAAGATAACCCTTATGGGATAATATAATTTACATTAAGATAGAGTGTTTGTGATTTTCAAAACAAAAAGGAATGAAAACGTCATAAGAAAACCTTATTGAATAAACACATTATCCCTTTTTTATTTCATTTTGTATTTATTTTTGTGTTTTGTATATTTTGTCATTTATTTTATTTAGGTTTAATACGGTAGCTGTTAGGAGCCTAACTCGATGCATCCACATCAAAAATAAATATAGGTTGTATCATTCATTCTCATTACTTTTTCATACATTATATTAATTTTTTGTTGAGATGAAATTAAAGGTAGTGAAATTTAAGTGTGGGGGGATTTTCACGTTGTGTACTAGTGACTCACAACATGTATTTGCAGTTCAAAACATGTTATGTCATCCTAAAAAATCTAGAGCATATATTCTTCATCCAATGATGTCATGACATGTACTCATGGTACATGAAGTGTAACATTTTTTTAATTTTTCAGATATATAACATATTTTAAAAAAAAATTCATTCCACTTAGCTTCGATCGGGCTTGAAGGATCTTTTAGCTCATATTTCCTTCTCTTTTTTCCTTCTTCAAATATAGATCATTTTATTCCATAAAACATACAACATATCAAATCATTCCAAAAAATAGAAATATTCATTATTTAATTACAAAAATTAATGAATAAAATATATGAATTAAATACACTTACCAAATACCCCCACACATAATCAATTCTTGACATCAAGTAAAAAATCTCAACATGGAATTCAAAGGACACCAATGTTTCCAATATTCAAATTCCATATCAATAAAATAAAACAATTTTCAATGTAAAATTAAATCATCAATAATACAAATAAATTATAAATTCAATTTCACATTTTTCAAGGAAAAAATAAATTCATGTATTTTACTTTCCCCGTTGAAAAATGATGGAACTTATCCTTTCATTTGTGGATGCTCCTCAATTAATTATTACTAATCATTACATTTCATTATATACCTCACCGATATCTTTTCTCTCATGTTACATGATACAATTCAAGTGGAGTTATTCTCAAATCATGAGAACATGTTCCTTATCCATAGGCTTCTAAATGAACTAAACTCTTCACTTTGTGAAGACAAAGTCACATAAATCATGGGGACATTCAATAATGTTTTAAATGAATTATTGGATGAATCTTTCTAAGATTTGATGTTATAAAAATTAAGGCTCACGAAAGTGGTTTATCTCTTAATTACCATCCATGATATATAAAATAAATGTGGAAAAAAATTCTCTAAATCAATGTATCAAATCCCACTTCCCCCCCCCCCCAAACTCAAGGTCTAGTCAAGATCGGTTTAATCATAATGAATGATTTGTGTACCCTATTGAATATATTTTCAATTACATTTGTACTTTTTTCTTTTTTATTGAATGTTTTGATTAGATAAAACCTCAAATCCATAACCAAACTACATATTATCAAATGATTGACGGTATGGAGAAATAGTGATTTATAGTTTTTTCAAATCAAAACCCATTTCTAACTTTTTTTTCTTTTTGTCATTTATTACATTTTTTCATTTTCAATTTTTTCAAGAGGGAAAAAATAAATAGAGAGTACAATGAATGAATAAAATGACCTTTCTCGTTACATAAAGTAACACTCCATCACTCTTCCCTTATAATGTATATCATCCCTTCAACCATGATTCCATTTACCCCTACACTTCTAATTCAAAATATCATGCAAAAACCAAGATTTGGGTAGGAATGGATAAAAATGGATTGAAATAAGGATCATTCCCATAATGGTTGATCATGGATTATATGGAATAGAAAATTATTTATGTAAAGGTGTTCATTAAGAATATGTTATTTTTAAAATATGCCTGAATGATTTTAAATATGTTTTTGTATAGTCATATCTTTGATAAGTTCAAAAACATGTTCTGTTCACTGACATGTCCCAATATCACTCTAGAAATATGCCCAAGAATAAATTTGATGTATTTGGTCAATAACCACTATTGTAAATGATAAATATGATATTGGATAATCACTTGAGGAATGACTAATAATATCAAATAAATTCACATGAATATCATAAATTCAATGAATGAAAAGTGGTTGGGAAATTTCATTTACATGAATCAATCCATTCCCTCAAATCACGAGTCATTATTTCAATATTAATTCTTCATATTTAAAAATCCAATTCTAAATTTCAATAATTCAATCGCAATAACATTGAAATCTTAAACATGGCATCACATGATTCCTAAGAAACCCATGTCACCTAAATATTTCAAGTAATGCATGAATTCAGGTTTGGGCAAGAAATTTCCAATTAATGTTCAAAACATTTTTTTGGAGAAAAATATAAAGAGATTAAATGTTTAAAAAATTTACCCATTTTCCCAAGATTCTCAGTTTTTACCTTCAAATTTCCTAGGATTCCCTCTTCCATCATGAACTTATAAAAGAATGAAACTCAATTAAGCACAAATCATTGTTTGATCCCCCAACTGGGCCTGGAATTCTTATTGCCTCTAGTGGGTATTACCAGATGTTATCTGAACTCTAATGGTTGTTAAGGATAAATTTACATAAACCAAAACATGTGGATTTTATAACAATACACTTGTTTGATCATGTTGGGGATGAATCCATGGATAGATTACACTATATCCTTCCCCTTCACAGTGTGGTATATTGTGAATGGTAGGGGTAGGATTAATAATGGAAAATCCTTTATTGATACGTTTTAAACAAAATATTTTTCTTCTTCTACTAACTATTGTGAATTTTTAATGTCTTCTAGGAGATTTGGGTGTTTCTCAATAGTGGAATCATTTGTTTAATAATTTTCCTCTTGGGAATAATAATCAACTGATTCTAAACAATTCAAAATAGTTAGGAGAAATAATAAAATTACTTTCAATAAAATATAATTATTTTGAGATCATGAATGCGTCATCTCCTAGTGATGGTATGACTTGAATATCATCTTCAATTGAACATGCCTCTTGGAATTTATCATCACTGGATGGAGGTAGGTAGTCAGGATCCTCCACCACAAGTTTGGCTTCATCATCATGGATGCCTTTAGGGAAATATAAGAAGACCAGTGGCACTTATTTTTTCCCTTTTAATCATTGATTGTCATTTTGGAGTTCGCCATCCATGGCCATCAAATATTCATGTGAGATCCATACCGCTATTCCTCTTTCCATCTATTTGACCCTTATCATTAGAGAATCATCCATTCATTGGAGGGTCTCATCAGTGTATTATATTATAACATCAACCACCAATGAGTAATTATTCTATTAAAAATAATTTTAATATGAATACATCATAGAAAAATGGGTTTTTTAAATTTTTTTAAAGAAAAAAAATAAAAATATTAGAAAAATGTGAATTTTGTAATAGTGTTCGAAATATCTTTTTAGCTCTTCATCAATAGCACTAGTTTTGACTCACTCTTATCACAAGATGTGAAAATAGAAATTTTTTATTCCATGTACATTAATGAGATTAGAAATTAATGCACATGGAACTCAATCATGTCACCATTCCCTCCCTTGAACATGTTTCAGGGCTTGTTCTTTATTTTTGTTGGATATGAGAAGGGAAAAATGATGGAAGAAAACATAAAGATAAAAATGAATGAATGAGATGAATGAAAAATCATTATAATATAAGAAAGGTAAAATTATATTTAAAATAAAATGTAAATACGGAAAATATATTAAAGAGTCCAACAAAGGGTTGTCCCTGTGTTTCTCCCCACCAGAATGATTTGCAAGGGATTCTAATGGCTCAATTTATAGGATGATCCTATAGGGGAACATGCAGCATCACATTTAATTTTCATAGTATCATCTTCGTCACAACATATAATAGGGTTACATGTTAATTAATTAAGATCTAGGATTTCATCCATGGAATTGAACCTGCGTACACAACGTTGAATGTTTGACTGGCTACACAACGTGTACTGGGAGTTTATTTCATTTACCCCCTCCACGTCTTGTGAATTCTACGTAATTATATCTTTCAAATCATAGTATCAAACATTGAGTCACTACCCATAATGTACTTTATATTCATGTCATGTAGTTGTAGTTCACAACAAGTTTTCTCTACATGAAATTGTCAGAAAATACAATTCCACTTGAAGAATTCATGATGTGTACTTTTGGTACATGGTGTGTAGTTGTTCGACTCCATTTTATAGTTCCGCATTGACATTATAAATCTATTTTCATGCATCATTTTTTACTCAATTCACAACATTTATAGTGGCTTCATCCTAAAGTATATAAGTAATTATAGGTAGTTAAATTTCGAGAATTAAACCATTTTTTCATTTCATCTAAAATTAACAAAAAAATCTAGAATTGTGACAAATGACCATTAAATAAAACTAATGTGGGTTTAAAACCATTTAGTTAAAGAATAAAATATGTGAAAATATGATCATCATCAATTTTTGATAGCCCCAATGGGAATTTTTAATTCACAACATGTCTTGGAAAAATTAAATTTATCAAACCCAAACTATGATACTTGATTAATTAAAATGTAGTATTATGAATGTTTGTGGTCGAACCCACATAGATGCTGATTTTATCTTGAATATAATTTCAAAATATTAATTTTATTAAATTGTAGAATGTGGTGATAAAATGATTAATTGGATTGATTTTATGAAGACAAATGACAAATGTAATGCATATTGATTTATTGCTTTGAAAATATATTTTGAAGAGCACGTTGGGGAAATGAAATTTCCAGGTTTAGGTAAAATTAGATTTAATAGGTTGATTAATTTATATTTATTTTCGGATTTTAGAGGAGTTAGATCTAGTGGTCACGGTATCTCATCCTCAATACGAAAATCCATAATTTCCCTTCGTATGGATATATAGGATTTCACTGAATCAAGTTAGTCTTGTTACTAGATTTAGACCTGATTACCACTAATATTGAAAATTGTCATTCCTACTCTGGGGCTATCAACTGGGAAATTATAATTTTTCTTTTAATTGTATTCCCATTGATAATTATAAAATGAAAATAATGGGATTTGGAATATAAAGAATCCAAATTTCAGAATCCAAATACATAAATAATTATAATAAATTAATCTGACACACCTTCCCCCTTTAGTTACGTCACCCTGGAACAAGATGAGATTACCAACTCATCCTAGTGATTCATGAATAATAAGGAAGGAAAAATTAAAATATAAATTAAAAAAATGAACTCAGATAGAGAGCAAAAACATCTCTCAATGATTTTATCTCCAACCAATTCTTAATACTCTTCAACATTATGCCTTCAGAAATCTCTCAAAAATCCATTCATGGCATGATTTCTTGATTTCCTTCTTTATCTGAAAGGAATTATGTAGAAAATTTCTCAAAACCTAGTGACTTACAAATCTTTATATCACTAAGATTAGAGAGTTCATCCATTAAACCTCATCCTTTAAGATGAGAGAATCCTTATCCTGGGTTTCCTTTTTAGGAGTAAACCCCAGTACATGTTCTCTTAATCTGGGAATCCTCCGTATATGTAAACCCTGAGTCATCATTAATTTGGGTATCCTCCGTAGGATTAATTCCCAAGTCCCTTAACATGGGCATCCTTTTGAGGAATAATCCCCAGCCATAATTCCCATAATCTAGGTATCATCTTTAAGAGCATCCCCATGTCCTCATTAATTTGGGAACCCTCCTTAGGATTAAGCCCCAAGTCCCTTAACCTGTGCTTCCTTTTTTCAGAAACAATCCCCAATCATAATTCCCGTAATATGCGATTCCTCCATAGGAGTAATCCCCATGCCCTCAATAATTTTGGAATCCTCCTTAGGAGTAATCCCCAAGTCCTCGATAATTTGGGAACTCCCCTTAGGAGTAATCCCCAACAATAATTTCATTATCCTGGGCCTCCTATTCACAAGTAAGTCTCATTATTCAAAACCCTTTAACCTGGGCCTCCGCCTTAAGAGTAAACCCTATTCGTAATTTCTCCTAACCAATCTTCATTAACTTTTGATTTGCGTTTCCTTTTTAGGAGTGAAGCCCAATCATAAGTCCCCTCCTAGTTTGGGCATCTTCCTCCGGGGTAAGCCCCAAGTTAGAGTATTCAAAGCTCCAAAAAGTACATATACCATTATGGACCATTTTTCCAGGTTTCTTCCATGAAGTAAATCCTAATATTAATTTATCTGGGCAGACATACATACATAATCCCCACATTATTTCTCGTGATTTCATCATTCATGGCACAATTGTCTGGTTTTACCAATACATATTGTTTCTCACACCAAGCATGAATCACGTAAGATAAGAGTGTAAAAGATATTATAAAATTTTCTTTGAGCCATCAATCATACATAAACATCATACTCTCGTACTCAAACTATGTGGGTTCTGATTCCTTCTCTAAACAAGGATACGTAGGTAGCCCATCTGTGGGTGCGATCCCAACTCTGAAATAATCTATGTCCTTCTGAATGACAATAAACATCATGGGCCCCACTGGGTGGCTTTAAAACAATCATGGTTAACATAAATGACAAAGATACTTTTATATAATGTATTAAAAGATACAATTGACTAAAAAACTATAAACAAATACAAATGATTCTCTATCGATGAAGAACCTCAAATACATATAAAATATTCTATAAATTTCCAACATATCAATCATTGATTCTCAGATGCAATGGAAAGATTATTTTATACATGGTAATTTAATAAGGATTCATAAAAATAACTTAAATCTATAAAGAGATTCCCAATGTAGACAAAAATTCCCCTAAAAAAGGTGTGATGAGTCTGACATCCCATCCTCTAGACCAATGCAAATTCTAAGCCTCATCAGTCGACAAATAATGAGAATCTACCTTTGAAATGTAGATCCAAATGGATATGGAATCAGTGGATGTTTTTGGTTCTATGAACAAACCTGTTACAAACCATTCAGAATGTTTTAATCTCAAATCGACGAGGTCATCCTGAATTCCATAGGGAATAAAAAAACGGTGAACCCAAGGTAAATCCTTAACCAAGTTAAAGTGATGTTTTACTTACTTGTTAGGACCCTATTTAAACTCAATGTAGGGCCAACACGACAATAAATAACATATATTCTAAATCAAAAGATGTATTGGACAAACTTATCTTGATTACGTCTGGTATATCAAATAGGCAGTCTTTTCCAAGATCTTCTACAATGGCTTCTCTTATGTTCACACTCGTGAATACTTCCGATGTGAATATTGCTGCTGTAAATGCCCATGCTGCTACTTCTACTGGAACGTCATCCACTCTTAGGACGATATCACCTACTCAACATCATCAATGCTGGGTATCAAATGTGCTGGTTAAGGAGTACCGTCAAAACAGTACTATTCCGACTTTGGAGGCTGCTCGACAATCCCTCCATGTCAATAATTCAACCTGGTCATCAAGAAAACGACGACCAGTGATTAAGAAGTAAGTTCTTCCAACCACTGTTTTCAACTATTTTGGGTCGTTATCTCCATAAATCAATCAACCTTTCCTCCCATATTCTGGGGAGGTTAATGAGAAGGTCCCATAGGGACTTAATTCAAGGAAACATGAGTCCTTCCTGAGGTCTCCCATCAATAATCTCTGCTAGTCTTGTGCGACAGTGTTCCCTAAACATGATGAGGGTATCATCTCTAGGCATTCGGCTTAGGTTCCGCAAACCTGAGAAAGCAAGACGAACCACCGGAGAAAAAATCCGATCAACAGTGAGTAGGTTCACGTCTCATCCATCTCAAGAGATGTCCACCAACCTAACTTGGTGGAAAGATACAAGCGGGCACAAAAACCCATCGGTTTTAATACTGCTATCCATCAAACTCGTCTGGCAGCATAACACCAATCCCGCAAGGCAATTATGGCAGAGTACTATAGACAGGAACACACACCTGTTTATGAATCATCATCTAGTCAGCAGGCTCGTCTGACTACATACGATGGATCCTGCCAACCCAATGTGTTGACAACTGGTAAACAGGCACATACACAAGTTTACACTCATCAATCCTGCCAGCATCCTTGTCTGTTAATATTGAAGTTAGCTCGTAAAAAACTTTCTGTAGAGTGAAATAATTAGGCACATTCACCTGCTAGTATTAATCAAGTATACCAATAGTCTTGTTTGGTAGCATTCAGAGAAGTCAGTCGGAATGCTCTGGAGACAAACCAGAGGCAGACTGAACTCTTTGCCCCCACATTTGAGTATTGTCAGGAATCACTGATAGGAAAATGAAGACATGAGTAGGAATAAACACCTACTCCAAGCACGAAATGGATTTATATCGTCATTTCGGCAGTTGTAGTCACCAATCACATTCTGTCAATGGTGAAAGAGCAGAAGCAAATCCCTGCTCATATTTTGGATGCCTGCCAAGATATTATAACAGCTTCAGTAAAATCACAGGGAATGAAATGAATATCTATCTCTACCAGTGGAGTGACTTATCAATAGATCACTCCGAAGTAGATACACAACTCTGTTCCTGTACAAGAGGGTTGTGGGGCGTACTCCCCCATATCATACGGACAACCAAGTCAGACACATGAACCTGATTTGAGTGGAGATCGTCAGCCTAACCAGGCCATATCTCATGATCAGGCACATACACCTTCTCAGAGTAGCCACATTCATCAATAAGTGGTTTACAAGGTGAGTAATAAGGCGTCTAAGAAGAAGACCTGACAAGCACAATCATTATATCAAGAGACAATCTATAACAAGCCCTTGCTTTATTGTGGAGTTCTTGAAGCCCTCATATAGTTATATGTTGGAATCCAAGATTTTACTCCCTCATTTCCCAATAGTGGGAACATTAATTCCGAAGGTTTTCAACAGAAAATTATTCATGAAGGCGTGCTTCATGATAGTTCAGTTGATCTTGAAGTTTCATCTTAATATGAGAGCTACAATAACCCTCTGTGTGGCCAGAAGACTAAGGAGAAAGACATCTCATATTTTGTTGTAACCCACCATGGAGGTCCTCCCCATGATGATGAATTTCACTGCAAAATTCCTCTCCGCAGTAATGATTCACATTGCCCGGAAAATGCTCCAGTATAAAATGTAGTTCCGGGAAATCCTTCTTCTCTTGAGGCACTTCCAAATGAGAAACCAGTCATGTCTGATGCTTCCTCGCTAGCAGGTGAAATACATTGTCGATCAGAAGAGAGTTCAGGGTGTAGGTCATCCTTCGAACCACCCCCGTGTCATTCATATTCTCTCTTGATCAGTGAGTTCTCTACCAATCTTGTTGAATCTGATGAAGCAACAAGGAAGCACTAGATCTGGTCAAATCAGGTATAATAAACTTCATTGAATGAAAAAGAGGATATGGTAAATATGAGAAAACAACTAGAGAAAGGTGAAGTGCCAGTCATGTTTTCACCTTTGGCTGACTCTCAGTATGACATTCCAAATGTGTTGACGAAAGATTGTATTCAAGATATTCACCTGAACATAAGGAAAACTCTTTGTCAATTAAAAAATAAAATATTATCTAATTAAGAATATGAAAATCTTGTCAAGATAATAGAAGGGTTACAATTCCAGATTGATTTGGCATCTCTCTTAGTATCTCGATACCTGAAGGCTGAAAAGCAGCAGAGATCCCTTCCGCGTTCATGCCTTGTCACACTATGAAGATTGCGTCAGTTAATTTCCAATTCCCCATCTGGTATTCATATCATAGTACGGGGTGTTCATCGAGCACTGAATTTCACAGTGCTCTCCAGTAAACAAAGCCCGACAAAAATGGTCTCATGTAATGATATTGCCCATGACCGGCCCCAAATACCTATCATTATTTTTAATCAAAGGCTTTACGAAGAACATGCTTCAACTAGTTCTTCTAAAAAGCAGGAATACAGAGAACAAGTTGTTTAATTACTCTTGCATGAAGCGAACAAGAATATTGAACATGCCTCTTGTTTGGAGCTAGCACATCATCAAGTGATAGAAGTGTGAGAAATCATCCAACGGTCTTTGGAACTGGGGATAAAAGTGGATGTCGATTGATGCATCTTGATAATTTTCGGACTAAGGTATGCAAGATCAAGAGATATTTTAAGAAATTATTAGACATAAAATGTCATGAACCACCCCAGATTTTTAGACAGGGGACTCTTTTAACCCATCACTCAGAATCAATAAATATAATTCGAGGAGTCGAGCAGGAATGGTAGGAACAGCCCCAGTCCACCGGACTGGGGACTTTTTTCATATCATCAATCCCCTCTTTAGTGAAATTCGGTATTCTCAAGATTGGGGAAGAAGACACCAGAGGAATGTAGAGCCAAATTATCAGGATATTCTATAAAAACATCGGTTCATCTGGATGTTACTGAAGGATCAAATCATAAAAAGGTTATGTGTCACCAGTGACATAGAAGAAGACAATATCACAGAAGTGCTGATAGAGGGGATTCCATGTGTTATGCATCAATTAATGTCATTGATGTCGTTGTGGCTGATCCTCCAGAACACGAGGCTTACTCAGGGGACTTAGATGATGAGGTTCCGGGCCAAGAAGTTTTACGCACAGACACAAATGAAGAAGGTGTTCATACAGGGAAGTAATGCTTAACCGAGAATCTGGCTGTTCCTTCAAATAACCCACTTCCCCCTCTCTAAAATGGATCCAACAAAGGGAAGGGAAAGAATCATGTTACATATCCTTACTTTGTAGAAGGACAATCGCTCTCATTAGACCAATGATTTGTGCAACAAGAGGATAAAATGAAGGAATTAAGGAAGATGAATGCATAACTATTTCAGGGTAGTTTTCCTCCTAAGCGTGATGGATTCAGTCAGCCAAGGGTGTTTGTTGCAGCTACTGATATGGATCAAGAATAATCTCCTCTATCAATACACCCTCACAGGTCTAATCCTACAGGTCATGTGCGACAATAATAATTGGTGCTACCATCAGTTGCAGTACTAGAAACCATACCTATCCAGACTCCAATTATTTCACCATCCCAAGTCCATGTTCAACCTGATGTTTCTAAAAAGTTAATAAATACCACTGAGTCATTAACAGCTCGGTTAGATACTATGGAAGGGAAGCGTGTGCAGGTTCAACCAGAATAATGAGCTTACCCTGAATGGGTATATTTAATCCCTCCCCCATAAAGTTTTGGGAACCCTTTATTCAATATTTTCAATGGATCTGGTGATCCTGAACAACATTTGATGCATTACATGTCTTGTTGCGATCCTATGATGGTAACTCTAAAACATCATGAAGCAGTGAAACTCAGATGCTTCGGGAAAACCTTGCAAGGACCAGATTTGGTTTGGTATACAAGATTTCAATCCCGATCAATTACCGGATGTGAAGATCTTCATCAATGATTCCTTCTTCAATTATTCTGTACTTTTCCAAAGACAACAGTTTTTGATCTTACAAACTTTATTCAAAGGAAGAATGAAAGGGTCTCAGATATCATTGATCACCGGAAGGGATTAAAATATTCCCTAATATTATCACTCCCTCAAGAAGAATTGTTTCTAATCTATGTGGAAAATCTGCATGACGAATTAGGCACGCCGTTGATCCCTATGAAATACATAGGAGGGTTTTGAGACCATACATCCATCCCTCAGAAGATTGAATATTCCCTTATATAGAATATGTCTAAATCTCATTTAATTCCATCACTTCCAGGAAGATGAATGGGTAAATCAGAGACAACTATAGTTATGCTTAAGCCAGCACCAGTACCTAAATCTACTTCAAAACCTTCATCTTCCCAAAGGGCTCCACCTCCTGAATGTCAACAACAAATTCTGTTTTGTCATGATGATCAAAGAGATCATAGACAAAAAAATTTGAGGATATAAAGAGAAAAGTATGCACTTTCTAAAATGAACATGTTCATGGCTACTTCATTTTGGCTCTGGAAAATAATTTTCTTCTTTTTCCAAGGCCAAAAAGGTGAAACAAGGAAAGAGATGAAGACCGTCCCAAATATTTCCCATTAAATCAGAGGATGGGGCATCCCATCTAGGAGTGATTTGTTTTTTAAGGATCTCCTTCAGAAAATGGTTGATTTGGGACTAGTTAAAATAAAAGGCTCTTCAGCCTAGGTAGCATTTGTTACTCCTACAGTTCCAGAGGAAGAAGGTGAATGACAAAAAGTCAAAAGAAAAAATGCGTAGAAATATGATGATTGGATGGTAAGGAAAATGATCAACTAAACTCATGCCATTTTGAGAATGCAATTGAGGAATCAAATTTTTTCTTCTTCCATGAATGAAGCAGTAAAAACTTCCTCATTATAGGGAAAATACTCAAAGAAACGACATGATTCAAAGAAAGAAAACGAATCAGAAGAAGATGAGTATCTATCAAATCCCATTTTGTTTTTGACTGTGGAAGATTTTATGCCATCTAATACGAAGCTTCGGGAACCATACCCCCAAACAGCACAGCCTAAATTGGCTAGTGAGGTAGATTATTCATCAGATGAAGAGCTGATATTTGGTTCTGTTAATATGATCCACTCTACAGATCCTTATGACAGTCACGGTTTCGATCTCGATGAACCTGGGTTCCCAGTATCAAATAGAGGAATCAAATGGAGTTCTAGATGTTATGGATACAGTGGAAGACGTGGATATCCCAGAAGCCACTATTCCAATTCTACCACTGCTAGAACTGTGTATACAGCAGAAACACATGGCAGAGCCCTTCAGCAGGCACAAAAAGAACACGAAAATTCTTCCACCAATAACAGATTCAGTCCTGGCATAGTTATTCTGGAGGAATGGATAGAGGTTCCACCTTCATCCTCTCAGAAGGTAAATAGACCTAATCGTTCTTATCTTCCAAGTCCAAGAGTATTTATAAGTCCTACCCCGATACAAGTTTCATCAACTTCCAAAACATCAACTTCCAAGTCACCTGCTAACTCACATGTACATGTTGGGAAACACATACCTTTGGATCAACATTATGATGTATTAAAACACCTGTCTTATGTACCAGCCAAGATATCAATTTGGTATGCCTTTAATTTATCAAAGGATCTTCAAGAGTCACTCATTAAGGCTTTGTCAAGTCCTCAAGAGTTTGAAACTGAAACTGCTACAACTAAAGCCTACCATGTATGGAATAATCCTACAGAATTATATGCAGTGATAGTTTTCACATAAGAAGATGAATATGATGTTGTGCATGGATATATTAGACCTTTGTATTTATCTGGAAAGGTCAATGGTGTAGATATCTGAAGAGAATTCATTGATAATTGTTCAGGAGTCAACCTCATGCGCATTCATACACTTAATTGATTGGGCCTCACAGAATCTAATTTATCCCCTACTACTATGATGTTACACGGATATGATAATAATGCACAGGAACCACTGGGTGAGATTACACTTATAACTCAGTTTGGAGATCTTCTATCCAATTCATATTTCATGGTTGTTGATCAAGACTCAGGCTTCAACGTCTTGGTTAGAAGACCCTAGCTACATCAACACGCAACTATCCCTTTATCATACCATCAATATATCAAATATTGTTTCAATGTTCAAGTTGGGACATTGTAAGGTGATAAGTCCATGTTCAAGACATGTGAGTCTCAATAAATTGTGGATGAATTCTATCACATTAAGGGAAATGAGAAATACACAACAATGGAGATTACCAAAGTTAATGCTCCGTATGGGTTGGAAAAGATTCCAGTAAATCCATTTCCACATGTGAGTACAGATTATGTGTTTCATATCAGTCAAATTGACAGGATAGACTCAAATCTGAATACTGTTATGGAAACGTCCATAATGTCAATTATGGAAATCAAGCCAGGCAGCATGGGAGAAATTTGTGATTCACCATGAAGTGATGAAAGCCCAAATGGAGATGTCTTTATTTCATCTACAGAAATCCAGTAAGTTTTTACTTCTCTAACCAGGAAATAAGAAGCTATAGAAATTCCAGATGTAAACGATGATGTTGATTCTCTATCCATCATCTCCTCTTTATTACCAAAGGAAGACCCTTCGTTATCAATCAGGTCGGAAATGTAAGATACTTTTTCATGATGTTCAAATTTTAAAATCTCTTTTAATCATGGAAATTTTACTTCATCATATACTATGAAAGTAGAAACAGATGAAGTAACACGTGTCGAAGAAGAAGAGGAAGATCTCAGAGATTCTCCTCCAGCATTTGTAGAGCGTATCTCTTCCATTGTGGATGAAGTCAGAGAAATAAATCTAGCTACCAAAGAAGATCCATGCCCCACATTAATCAGTACTGAAATGACTCTTGAATAGAAAGAGATGTATATTTCATTTATAAACCAAAATCAAGACATATTTTCTTGTAATTATCCAGAGAAGCCAGGCCTTGATCCTGATGTTGCTACTCATCATATGGGTTTTTTTTGAAAGAACATCTAGGATCTAAGTGAGCTACAAGAATAACACATCCAACTTATTCTTCCAAAATTGCAGCAGAAGTGGATAAGATTTTCAAAGCTAACATCATCAGAGAAGTTCAATATCCCAAATGGTTGGCTAATATTGTCCATGTGATGAAAAATAATAGACAAATTAGAGTTTGGATCGATTTTAGAGATCTTAATCTGAATTTTCCTAAGGATTATTTTCCAGTTCCGATTACAGAACTGTTAATTGATGCACCATCTGTCTATGAAGAACTTTCCTTCATGGATGGATATTCTAGATATAATCAGATCTGAATGGCTCCAGAAGATGATGAATCTGTACCCTTCAGAGCCCCTTAGAGTGTGTTTTGTTATTGGGTAATGCTCTTTGGCCTAAATAATGCAGGTGAAACATATCAGTGTGCAATGCATCGCATATTCAATTCATTTTTAGAGAAGTTTGTTGAATGTTACATGGATGATTTGGTGGTTAAATCCAAACCAATGTTCTAATCACTTGGATGATCTTTGAAAAATATTCCACAAACTTCGACCACATAATTTGAAGATGAACCCCTTAAAATGTACTTTTGGGGTAAAATCAAGAATATTTCTTGGATTTGTTGTATTCCATCGTGGTATTGAAGTCGATCTGGAGAAGACAATGTCAATCTGTGGTATGTCACCTCCTTGAAATTTGAAAGAATTGAGAGTAATTCAAGGACACTTAGCCTATATTCGGCATTTCATCGCCAATTTGGCAGGCAAAAGTTTACCCTTCACCAAATTGATGAAGAGGGGAGTTACTTACCACTGGACTGAAGAATGTCAAGCAGCATTCAATATTCTCAAGAAATTTCTCTTGAGGCCACCGGTACTTATGACACCAGTTGAAGAAAGTCCACATATCCTCTATGTGAAATCTTTAGAGTGATCATTGGGTTCCTTTAATTCCCAGAAGAATGATGATGGGGATGAGAACAACGTCTACTATCTCAGTCAGACAATTCTTGAAGCAGAAACATGGTATTCAAGTATTTAGAAGTGCTTCCTGGCATTAATCATTGTTGTTCAGATGTTCAGCCACTAACTACAACATCAGGAGGTCTAATTGGTATCTCGAAATTACCCACTCAAATTCATCCTAAGTCGTCCAATGCTTACATGACGTCTGGCAAGGTGGGCAGTTATTTTGCAGCAGTTCGACATATAGTATGTGTCTCAAAAGGAAATAAAGGGATGTGATCTAGCTTATTTCTTTGCTGAACACCCTTCAATAGAAGCTACATCTTCAGATATTGAACTCCCTAATGAATAAGTACTCTCTATTCAGGATAGTCCTCACGTATGGGAGATGTATTTTGATGGTACTTCTAGAAGTCCAACAGTGAGGAAAATGGAAAATAAAAAATTCAACAATGTTGGGTATGGAATTGTACTTATTTCTCCATAAAAGGCAGTGTTACCGTATTCCTTCTCGTTGTTGGGAGGTGGTACAAATAATGTAGCGGAATACCAAGCTCTCATCGCAGGCTTGGAGTTGGGGCTTCAAGAACAAGTGAATCACATAAAGGTGAAAGGTGATTCAAAAGTAGAAATCAAACATGTCAACGAGGATTATTCCATCCAAAAAGAACAACTAATCCTTTTGAATGATTATGTCATAGAATTAATGGAGGAATTCCCTTCGGAACCATCATTTTCTTATTTCGCTCAATCACAAAATTCTCAAGATGATGCACTGCCTAATATAGCCACAGCTCGGGCAGATCTAAATCAGTACAAGACAACAATCAGTATAGCCCACCGTCATACAATTTCACCTTATGTTCAAATCAAAATAGAGGAAATAAATCAAATTATTCACATTCCTGAACCATATGGTCATACTACTGGAAGTATGTCACCTATTAATGAATACCTTCAAAACGGAACACTTCCACATTATAGATCCTGGAAAGAACATGTCCGGAGACGTGTTGTCAATTTCACTCTTTATGATAGCCCAAATCAACTAGAGAAAATTCTTTATAAATGTGGTTTTGATGGAATCCTCTTCATATGCATTGATGTTTAAGAGTCAATTGATGTAATGAAAGAAGTGCATGCAGGAGTTTTTGGTTCCCACCAGTCTGGACATAGACTATCAGATCAAATTCAATGGCTTGGATTCTTTTGGCTGTCAATGATCCAAGATTTTGTAGATTTCACAACGAAGTTTCATTCATTCCTTTTAAATTCCAACTTCATTCATCAAAATCCACAGTTGCTTCGTACAACTAAATACTCGTGGCAATTTTCCACATGGGGAATGGATGTGGTGGGACTATACACTTCTGATAGGACCAAGCGGTTTAAGTAAATTCTTACTTCTACTGACTTCTTTTCCAAATGGGCAGAGGCAATACCCCTTAAAGAAGATAGTTCTAAAAGCATTGTGAGCTTCATCAAGTCTAACATCCTTACCAGATTTAGTGTCTCTCATACCATATTGACAGACAATGGCACAAACTTTTGTTCATCTGATGTGAAGAAGTTGTATCAAGAGTACAACATCAAATGCAATCATTCTTATCGGTATCATGTAGCAGTAAATGGCCATATAGAAGCCTTCAACAAGATTCTTTCAAACATTCTGAAAAATATGGTGGATATAGATTATAAATCAGGGCCTGATGAACTCTTTCAGGCTTTATGGGCTTATCGGACCACCACCCGCACTGCAACGCCGTTAACTACATATTCACTAATATATGGAACGTAGTCAGTCTTGACCATTGATGTTCAACTACCCTTGCTCAGAGTAGCTATTGTTGATCAGTCATCTACTGATGAACAATCTCAAAAGCGATTGGATTAATTTGAATGGTTATATGAGAACGGATTGTGCACACTACACCCCTTGAATGTTTTTAAAAATGGAATAGCATGAGCATTCAACAAAAATGTTCATCTTTGTTCATTAATTCAGGGAGAATTGGTATTGGTTATCAGAACTCTAGTGATACTAGGAATGAAACCTCCCATGCTTGAACCATGATGGGAAGGACCTTATTCAATACATAAGGTCTACTCCAATGGAGCAAATTCCTTAATTTCAATGGATGGATAACTCATCACGACTCCAACCAATGCCAGATTTTTGAAGAAGTATTTTTTATAAACACAAAATACATCACAATTATGGTCCATACATTTGACCTTAAAATATTTTTATTACCCTCATTAGTCCTTTCTATATGATGTTAAACTATACAGAAATGGTCCATACATATGACATTAAACTATTTGTATTAAATTCTTTCATCCTTACTATATGACGTTAAACTATACAGCAACGATCCATACATATGACCTTAAACTATTTGTATTACCTTCTACGGTCCTTTCTATATGACGTTAAACTATACTGCAACAGTCCATACATATGACCTTGAACAATTTGTATTACCTACTTTCATCCTTGCTATATGACATTAACTATATAGCAACGGACCATACATATGACCTTATCTATTTTTATAACTTTTGTCCCACACGACGTTAAACTGTGACGTCCAAACTACATGATGCTAAACAGTACAGAAGTCTCATAAGGTCCCGCATGACCTTAAACTACACCACCATCCTACATGACATTAAAACTTCTCATCATGTCCAGACATCACGAAATTAAATTATATCCCCTCCATTGTCTTAAACGACGTTAAACTATACTAAAATGGTCCATGGATATGACCCTAAAACTATGCACACTTTCTTCGAACATTTCACTAAACTGTATCATCCCCCTTTCTTCCAACATGACGTTAAACTGTGAAAAAATCCTTAATAGGTCTAACATGACGTTAAACTGTGTCCCCTTTTGTCCTCATTGCATGACATTAAACTGCACAGTCCCCCTTTTTTTTCCAAACATGACATTAAAATATATTGTCCCCATCGTTCTAACTATATGACACTAAACTATACAGAAATCCCATGATACGTCCTACATGATGTTAAACTGTATTTTTTCCCTGCTACATGACACTAAACTGTGCAACACCAATAGTCCTAACTGTAAGACATTAAACTCTATAGTACCTTTATATGTCCTAAAAGATATTAAACTGTGCATCGTTAAGGTTGTTGCTACCTCTTGTTTCTCACACCTAGTATGATTCACGCGATCATAGAGAAAACATCATCCATAATACCATATAGGGGCCGCTAACCATGTGTAAGTCCCAACACCATTTTTTAGGTCGTCCCCAAGAACAACTTGATCACTAATTCATTCTTTAATTGAACAACAAAGACTTTGATCCTTTCCTTTCATGTTGGGTATGTTGGCAACCTCACATGGTCCAAAACCAAAACCAATCTCTTCACATCGGTTCACCTCCATCTCATACGATGTTGATTCGTGAAATCTCCCCCAAAATCAATATCTTTAAATTGGTTCACTTTCGTCCTTTCTATACAACGTTAAACTGTACAACACTTTTGTCTTGTACGATAATATACTATAATATTCTTTGATACCCTCACCTGAGAGGGAATCATTATTTACATTGATTTTAAATCATATTATATTCCAAATACTGTGTGCATACATGGAAATGCCCAGACCTTTTATTTTGTGTCAAACCATCATTGCACTAAAGTCCCCTTTTCACCCTTCACTTGTACGAACCAAATCTGTACAGAGGGTATTTCTAGATCTATGTGGGATTTATTCCCATCCTTATGGGATACGTAGGAACGTTCGATTATCCCTCTAATCCATCCCCAAGTCTTTCGGCCTGACCGCAAATTCCACTTTTAGTCCCTTGGCTAAAAAGTCCCCATGAACACACACACACTGGGTATTAATTGTTATGGTCCGAGCTCTATGACCCTAATCTAAGATCTCTTATACTTTTGTCTCACATGACACTAAACTATAGATCATGAACTACGTATGGATTGATTTTCATCCTTATGTGATACGTAGTGAGGTACAACACATTAATTCAGGACCCAGCCACAACATGATTATGTTTAGAATTATTCTTTTTATATTTACATACATTGAACAATACCCATTTTTATGTCTCATAATCCTAACAATAAATATTTTCATATTTTTCATAACCCTTTTCTCGACATTTGGTTAGAAATATCCAATTTCTGAGAGTTATTTTTCTTAACTATGCAGCGCGTTTCCTTATGCGGCCTTGATAAACAATCTACATAACAGAATTTCCAGCCAAAAGATTCTATTATTTCACTATACAGCCAATGCCCTTAGGTGGACTTGCATAATTCAACCCCTAATAGGTTTCTTAAATAGTGGTAACTTCATTCTTGGAATGGAAAAATCTTTTTTCCTTAATATACTTGACGAAAATATGTAAGGATCCACAAAATATATACATCCTTAACATATTTGTCCCATGTTATTCTTCATGATCTGAAAATATTCAATTCTATGGTTTATATTTTCCATCCATGTGCTTGGGTCAGACCTTCATAGGAGTAACATTCATCCAGTTCTTATACAATCTTGTTTGGAAATATATTTTCCATATTCAAGTACCTATCTTTATACAGCAAACTCTATGCTTTGGAAAGTTTTAATCACCATAAACATTCACTGGATTATTAGTAGTATACAAGTAAATTTATGAGAACTCTTTTGCTTGACTATGCAGCATATTACCTTAGGCGGCCTTGCATAAGCAGTCTACATAACATACTTGTCAACCAAAAGATGTTATTATTTGACTATGCAGCCAATGCCCTTAGGTGGCCCTGCATAATTCAACCCCCTAATGGGTTTGTTAAATAGTGGTAACTTCATTCTTGGGAACAACATCCTCTAATGATTTTTTTCCCTTTTCCATATCATTCCTTTGATTCTAAATTTATTATGTCATAATTTACATATTTTGCCTCATAACTGAGTGTGGTAATGTGTTTTCGGAAAAATTATCAATGAATTGAGTCATTTTTAATTCATTCGGCCAAAGATATTTTGACCTTAAACATTATCCTTTTTATGTCCGACGTGCATGAATTTAAAATTCCCACAGAAGACAAGGGAACTCTGAATCAATGTCATGTTCCAGCACACTAAACATACATTTTGTATGATTTAGGTAATATTGAGAAATTAAAAGATTCAATGTTTATAGGGTTATTTGTAAGAAATCCTAGTAAAAATAAAACTATGCTTACTAGGCCCATTTTATTAAGTAAAAAATTAAAGGACGTAGAAGTAATATACGTGCACAAATGATTGAAAGTGAAAGTGTTTTTCATTGATTCACAATATTTAGAATGATATCCCTAGATTGGGGTCTTTTTCCTTATTCTGGAATTAATAAAGACATTAAACATAACTCTTCATTTGATTTACAACATCCTGAGCTTCATCAGTATCCCCCTGGAATTAATTAATTCATCTGGAAACCATAAGATCTGCAGTGATACAAGCTCTTCATGGAACAATTGTAAAAGAATGTTCTTGAGTGCAGATTGAGAACATTTTCTATTGATCCAAAAATGACTCTGTTTCTGTCAAAGAGACTTGGAAGATGTAAACACCGATTTGAGAATTAAGCATTGGAAGTAAAGAGCCATTTGGAGAGGGTACTCTTTACAGATATTGTTCTTAATACCATGTCTGACTTCTCTCCACCAACCAGTAGTGGAAAACATTTCACCCCATGGGTTTTCCATTTTTATATCTGCAAGGAAATGGCTTGCAGGAAAAATTTCAAAGTTAACACCAATTTTGTTGCTCTTAATGCACAACATAACTGAAAGAGAGGTGTAGCAGTGCAACTGCATCTCAGGAATATAATTCTTTGCATCTAAAACATTGACTCCTTGTAGATGTCCATGACCATATAGAGAAATTTCTATGCTATGTGGGAAATTAAGATGACATTTATTCAAGTACTTATCCAAATATGGGAGAGTGGTGTCGCAGATATCATGATAATCATGGACAAAAATGTTCATCATGTCATCAATCCATTTGCTAGACAGTCCATCTGCCGTTCCGATTCTCTTGGGAGCCACTAAATCTGCACAATATTTGAATAAATCATTTCTTTAATGGATTGATTTTTCATAAAATTTGTGAAGAATTTTGAAAAAATGGCTAAGGAATTAAGGCATGCAAGTCTAATTTTCGCGTGAAAGTATGGATGTGTCGCGAAAATTATTGGCGCGCAGGTATCACAGTGCAATTCCAAATACCTATACAGCAACGCAGTAGAAAAGAAAAATCTGAAAACAGAGCAACTTGCACAGTGAAGGCAACTTGCGCGTGAGAGCTCGAATGTCTGGAATCTGGATTCTTTTTACGGAAATGGGGCCACATAGTTATTGTCCAGGCCACACCCTTGCGCGCTGATGCCAGCGCGCTCAACAATTGTGTGCCGCCCTCTGTGCCCTCAACAATTGCAGAATTCCCTTCATTTGGTTTTCTAATTTTCCTAAGAGTCACATCCTCATTTCTTTCATATCCCAATCTGAGGGGGGACTTTTGTTGATGCTCTTTTCCATCACAGAGTCCAAAGGAATGTAAAGTGAATTACCTTGAACCAAAATTGATTCAACCTTTAAAGAAACAACAATAATTGTCAAAAGAATGAACCATGATTTAAAAGAACATGGGTGACTCAAGTTCCACTAATTTCGTGCAAGTACACTTGCGTCCCGCCATAAGGTCGCATAGGTCACTTGCACGCCCTCTTGGAAAATTCTCCCAGGGTCTCTCCATCCTATAAATACCCCTATGGGCCCCCCCATTTGAAGGACGAAAAAATTCCAGAACCTCATATTCGAGCTCTTGGCACCCAAGTCTTTTCTCAAATATTCCATACACTTCTAAGGTAATTTCATACCTAGAATGAAAGATCTAAAGAGGGGGAGGAAGGACTAAGTGTTGAAACTCAACAACACTTGTGCACCTGAGTGGACAGACCTTAAGAGAAATGGCCACACTTGCGCACCACCCTGCTCCTTCAGCAGAACATGTGTTCCACCCTTCTGAAAGCTTCTAGGGCTAGTAATAAGTGTTGGAGCTATGTCTCGCCCAAGTATTACCCCGAGGGTTAAAATCCGCGCATGTACCCATGTCCCGTGAAATTATTCTTTCGCGGCTAGTTCTTGCACGCCCTCGCAGTACATGCGCGCCCTATTAGTACCTGCACGCCCACTAGGACTCGCGTTCACCTCTCTTTTTAGGTGCCTCTCGTTCCTATTTTCACCTCTCCTATGCCTATCCAACTATACTCGTCAATATTAAGCCTCCAGAACGCTCTCCAAATCCATTCATGGCATGATTTCTTGATTGGCTTATTTATCTGAAAGGAATTCAGTGGAAAATTTCTCAAAAAAATGTAGTTATTTACACATCTTTATATCATTAAGGTTAGAGAGTTCATTCATTCAGACCCATCCTTTAAGATGAGAGAATCCTTAACCTGGGTTTCCTTTTCAGGAGTAAACCCCAGTCCATGTTCTCTTAATCTGGGCATCCTCCTTAGAAGTAATCACCGAGTCCTCATTAATTTGGGCAGCCTCCATAGGATTAAGCCCCATGTCCCTAAAAATGGGCTTCCAATTCAGGAAAACCCCTAGTCATAATTCCCTTAATCTAGGTATCCTCCTTAGGAGCAAGCCCTAGGTCCTCATTAATTTGGGAATCGTCCTTAGGATTAAGCCCCAAGTCCCTTATCCTGGGCTTCCTTTTTCAGGAATAAGCCCATGTCATAATTCCCTTAATATCAGCGTCATCCTTAGGAGTAAGACCCAAGTCCTCATTAATTTTGGAATCCTCCTTAGGAGTAAGCCCCATGTCCTCAATATTCTGGGAATCCCCCTTAGGAGTAATCCCCAACAATAATTTCCTTAAATTGGGCCTCCTCTTTAGGATTAAGTCTCAGTCTTCAAATCCCTTTAACATTGGCATCTTACTTAGGAGTATACCCTAGTCTTATTTCTCCTCGACAGTCTTAATATACTTTTGATTTTAGTTTCCTTTTTAGGAGTGAAACCCAATCATATATCCCCTGATAATTTGGGTATCTTACTCAGGAGTAATCCCCAAGTTAGAGTATTCAAATCTACAAAAAGTATATATTCCTTTATGGACCTTGTTTCTGAGTTTCTTCCTGAAGTGAATCCTAATCTTCATTTATCCAGGAAGTCATACATACATGAGCCCAACATTATTTCTCATGATTTCATCTTTCATGGAAGAACTGTCTGGTTTTACCAATACGTCTCGTTTCTCACACCGAGCATGAATCACGTGAGCTTACAGTGTAAAAGTAATTATGACATCTTTCTTTGAGCCACCAATCATACATAAACCTCATACTCCCTTACTCTAACTATGTGGTTTTTTATTACTTCTCTAGACAAGGATACGTAGGTAGCCCATCTGCGTGTGCGGTCCCAACTCTGAAATAATCTATGTTTTTCTGAATGGCAGTAAACTTCACGTGCCCCGCTGAGTGGCTTTAAAACCAGCATGGTTATCATAAATAACCAATATACTTTTATATAAAGTATTAAAGGATACCATTGTCTAAGAATCAATAAACAAATACAAGTTATTCTCTATCTATGAAGAACCTAGAATACATATAAAAGAGTCTCTAAATTTCCAACATATCTATCATTGCTTGTCAGATCCAATGGAATGCTCATTTTATAGATGGAAAATTAATCTGGATTGATGAACATAACATAAATATATAAAGAGAGTCCCAAATTAGACAATAATTCCCCTGAAAAAGGTGTGATGAGTCTGACCTCCCATATTCTCGACCAATGCAAATTCCTAAGCCTCATTGGTCCACAACTAATGAATTCCTACCTTTGGAATGTAGGTCCAAATGGATATGGAATCATTGGATGTTTCTAGTTCTACAAAAAAACCCATTAGAAAACTTTTGGAATGTTTTAATCTCAAATCAATGAGGTCATCCACAAATATAGAGGGAAACAACCTCTTTTATGCATAACATGCACTTTGAGTGCTTACCATAAAGCTGGTGCTCTTGAATCGTGTCCAGTAATACGAATAGATGATTGGTGTGCTCCTCTTCTGTAGCATAGTATATCAGGATGTCTTCAATGAAGTATAACATAAAGTGATCAATGTATGGTTGAAAGATCTTTTTCATTAGTCCCATGAACACTGTTGGGGTTTTGGTCAGACCGAATGGTATAACCAAGAACTCATAGTGGTCATACCTACATTGGGAAGTCTGCTTCTGCACATCCTCGTCTCGTACCCTGATATGGTGATAGCTTGATCTGAGGTCTATCTTCAAAAACCATTTTTCTCCCTTCAGCTGATCAAAGAGTTCGTCAATCCTCGGTAGTGGGAACGTTTTCTTCACGGTCACTTGGTTTTGGAGCTGATAGACCACACAGATTCCCAAACTCCCATCCGCCTTCATATTGAATAAAATTAGGTCTCCCCAAGGAGAAACAATAGGCCTATTGAACCCCTTTCTATTTATGTCCTCCAACTATACTCGTAGATCTTGAAGATTTGGGGGTTCCATACGATATGCTGATGTAGATATCAGTGTCGTCTAGGGGAATATGTCGATATTAATGTTCACAACTCTTCGAGGAGTTAGAACGGGAACATCATCAGGGAAGACATCACTGTACTGGTCCACCACTATAGGATATATTGGACTCTCAACATCAACTTCTTTGATGGTATGTATAGAAAACTTATGTGTGACTGACTGCTCCCTCCTTCAGGAAATTCCTTACTATGATGTAAAGATTCCTTTCTTACGGATGAAGGAAAACCTGGTCTCATCCGTGCGGACACACCACATTTGAGCCTAATATAGTCAATCCAATCATGGACTGTGGTTAACCAGTCCATACTGAAGATGAAGTTTTAAGGCCTAGATGCCACTTCTAAGAGATCCCAGCAAAATATCTCACCTCCTAGGGTAATCTCACAATGCTGACACTAGTTTGTAATCGTCTAATCTGCTCCCATAGGAGTCTCCATCCATAAAACTCGATCCAACGACTCCACCCATATCCTTGAGCTCCGAAAGAGGGTTGTGGTAATAAAATAATGATTGTCACCAGTGTCTATAGGTAGTACAAATAAGGTGTAGTAGACACAGATCTAACATCGAATCATCTCTAGAGATTCATGGCCATAGGCCTCATCTTCCTGAAGATGAGCTCTTCCATATCCACCTACTCTCTGTGTTTGGGCATGGCTTTCTGGAGGTGGTGCAGGTAGAACCTAGAATGGCCACCCACCACCTGCTAGATAGCCTTCCCATCTACCCCATCTAACTCCTTCTTGTGGACCTCCTTGATCAAATCTTCACCTCTAACACCCCCTCCTTCATTAGGATGCTGAGAGGAATCATCGATGCTCTAATATCCCATCTGAGCCCCTTCTCAAAGGTTCAAGCCCTGAAGAAAGGGTCTCTCACCAAGTCAATGGGGTAGCGCAAGAGGTTGGTGAACCTAAGAGAATACTGATCTATGTTCATGCTACCCTATTACAAGTGGTGAAGCTCTTATAAACGCCCTGAGCATAGAGTTTCTGGGATGAACACTTCCCTAAAAAGGCTCTCGAAGTCCACCCAGATGTGAGTTACCTCGTCATGAACATAGAAAATCATGCTCCACCATCTGCTCATTGCTGCCTAATGAAGACTGAAGGCATGGATCACCATGAGATCAAATGGGGCATCTACAATTATAAAAACACTATCCATGTCCACCGGCTAGTTCTTTGCCACCTATGGATTCCTCTTGCACATGAACCTCAATGGACTCTCGCATTGAAACTCGTGAAACATTATCTAGTGGCGAGTATCTTCTACTGTAAGAGATGATGGAATATTCTTTCCAATGGGTAGTGCAGTTGTTGGTACACCACCTGATGGTACAGCTGTCTAAATGGGGCCTTGTATCGAAGCCTCATCGCTCGGTGGGTTGTCATTGTGTACTCTACCTAAAAGCCTAGATGGTTGTCTCTGTGGAGGTATTTTGAATGAAATATGTGTCCCATGATCAATAAGTTATACATGTTGAGCTGACTCAAAGTGATCACAATGAAATATATTCATAACACACATGAAATCGGTGTTTTAGTGTATTGATTCCGAAAGAAGAAGTCCGAGTCCTGGTGTATGGATACGACAGCCGCCACACCAACAATGGATTTTCCAAACTGATAACCACACTCAAATCACGTAACACTATTTCCACACATAAACGTTCAGAGTCCATGTACTTCGGTAGAACTGACTCCTTTAATAAAAATTCGCCATGACCCATCCCCCTGGTCCCATTCCATGACTAACCCAAGCCCGCCTTCCATAGGCCATGGGATAACGTCTAGAACAAGAAAGCTGTATCCCTAAAATAGGGAAGGAATTTCCTTTAAACCTATAAACTAACACCAACCAAGCACACAACAAGATACCAGCACAAGTAAACTATATAGTAAAAAGAACAAGTACAATAAGTAATGGGGCCAGAATACAAGCCCAACTAGAAAGTACAATGAAAACTAAAAAAACTCTTGTGAACACCTGCCAATAATCCAACATGAAGCGTAGGTACATCTCTCGAATGGTCATCTCTACGGTACATCTCTTCTAATGGTCCTCCTTCGAGTAGCCTCAAGTCCTGACACCCTCATCCTCGATCAGTGTTTTGTGTCCTCTACACAAGACACAATGAGGTACGGGCGTAGCCCGTGATTGGGTGAGTATAACGATACTCAGTTGGGACCCTGAGACCCTGAAGGTCTCTCGAAATCCATGATGGAAAAACCAAAAATCATGAAAAACAATAGACAACCCTACTTTGGTATATGCCCATTGATATACCTTAGTAATCAAGTATACCAATCTCATTAATGAAGAAACATAATTCCAAATTATTTAGCAAGAAATTCAACTATTCCATTATGGAAATAATACCACGAAGTTAAGTACCACAAAGGTATCACCAAACAGAAAAATACCACATAGGTAAGTACCACAATGGTATTTCCACACAGAAGAATACCATTAAGGTATGTACCATAAAAGTAACACACACATAAGAATACAATGAAGGTAAATTCCACAAAGGTAAGGACTTATTTCACACTAGGTATATCTTATGTATGGAAGTATAGACGATTAGTTGTATTGATGGATCATCTTACATCGTTGAGAAGATCTGATGTTGACCCACATATGATCTGAAAATGACCCACACAGGATCTAGAGATGACTCACACATGATATGAATGCACTGACTAACACAAGATAGTTAATCTCTAACCCACACATGATCGGTATGCGCTGACCCACACAGGATCACTGAGCACTGACCCACAAAACATCTGATGATTCTTCAAGTAAAACCAACTTTAGGGTTCCTGCACTAAGCATGATTTATTAGGGGAGGTTACGATACTAAATCGATTTGTTGATACATAAACTGCCATGAAATCCTATGAAGGACTATCCCTAATGTCTTACCAAATACAAGGGACCCAACGCGATTGACGGTGCGTCAATCGGATGCCCAGTATGTATGTTATTACTATTACTATTCTAAGGGACCAGTTGGATTCAGGATTGATCCAACAAAGCCACACTCCCAATTTTTTCAAAACTCAATTATAGTATATGAAGTGGACCATCTCGATCCAAGGATCTGACTCCATAGAATGTTTTTCAAACAGACTCTCGGTTCTCAAGATATGGTCAAAAAAGAAAAACTAGGTCTGGATGGGCCTGGGTCCGGTCATACCCGGTCAGACCCACCCCGCCTGACCCGTCCTGGGTTGACCCACTCGATTTGTGTTGCACTAACCCGACCTAGGTTTGAACCGGATGGCTTGGGCCTCGGAGGGCCTGACTTGCTGGGCCATGGTCCGGCCCGACCTGCGAAAGGGACGACTCGGTGGTGTGGCCCAAACGGCCCGCTAGGGCGGCCCGCGGATGGGTTGACTACTGTGGGGGGAACTGCCATGGCAGGGACCGCACTAGCTGAATCTCGGAAGGGAGGATCCTCATCGGTCACCTGAATGACCAAAGGGTCATTCAGTCATTGGAATCGGGACCGGCTAGTGCGGGTCCAGCTCGGTGTGCCACGTCCAGCTAGTTTGCCGACAGGTCCTCCTACCAGCAGTGTGACGACGCTGTTTTCCTCTGCATCCATCTAGGTTCCGACCGCCCTTCGGCCTCTTCTGTAGCCAGGAAGCCGTAGTATCCTCCTACGGTGGGGCGGATGCGCACCACCGCCTAACCATACATTCGGCCGGGTACTGACAGCCTCCCTGCTCCGCCACGGTCGATGGGTCGTCACCTCTTACTCATCCGACAGCGCGGACATGAGCCTCCCTACCTCCATGCGGCTATCCGGTGTACCGGACACCTTCCCCTTCTTCAGTTCATTGTATCTCCATTCTATTCCCGAAAAATATAATGACCACATATTCATGATTCTCGAGTCATGGGATCCACGTCTATACATCGTACTCAACAAAACATTTCCTTTCTAGCACTATTAATTATTTGGCATTGATGAACTCACGAAGAATGCATGAAGAGCAATGAAAATGGGCAAGGTATATGTTTGGAATGATGGCCATGTTTTTGGGGCCATCGTCATTGTGAATGCATAATATGAATGATCAACAAATAAATTCAATCATATTTTAAAATTAAGACCCATACTCCGATTGTCTGATGGAGGTGGCACGAGAAAAAATAAGAAGTCAATGAAGATGGTGACGTTGGCATTCATCACTCCTGCAAGACGATCCAATGTCGGTTCCTCAATTTTGATCCGAAGGATTCACTTCATTGGAGAGTTTCTCCATTGGAGAGGTTCTTCGTTGGAGAAAAATGTTTCCCCAGCGGTTCTCCCAAGCTATCCTTTTCCAATGATCCTCCAACCATGAGAATGTTGAGGAGCCACTTCATTAAATTATGTTTATTAATTAATAAATTTTGGGACATTAATTAAGTTTAATTTGGCACATTTATTTGGGAGGATTCTAAGGGTTTCCCCACATTAATTGGGAGGGTTAGGGTGGTCCCCACCAATAAATTTCCAAATTGGAGGTTTTAGTTTCAAAAATAATATAATGCATGTTTATTTTATTTTCTCGAACAAAAAGTCATGAAAACTATATTTCACCATAGACCTACTCTGGTCGAGGTGAAGGTATCCTGAAGTGAATATTAGCGATGTGAGTTCAACAGTGTCATTGGATTTCAATTTTGATTACCGGTTCAAAAGATTCCAAATGTCCCTCGTGTGTTTACTGAACGTACCTGAAAAAAAGTTCAAAAATTCATTCCGGACCCACTGGGCCTCAGAATCCTGCGTCGTCAATTTTCGCGGACTCATAATATTTCCATATAAATAAAAATATACTATGAAAAATCCGGTTCTTTACATTCAATGAATGTGACATTGATCTCATAGATTGATTGCACCAACATGCAACCTGATGTATCTTTGATATCATGATATATGTATTATATTACATATTTATCATCTGTATGAGGTATTACATCATTTCAACATTAACTTATTTATCAGTTATTTTCTTGGAATGTTTCTACATGCTATCCATGCACATTAGGTGGTTTTCCAAATGCCACTAAGAAATTGGCCTTGTGGGTTAAATTAAAAGTGTGTAACACCCCACGTATTTAAAAATAAATTCAATATTGAATGCTTGAACCATTGTGTCTCTACATCACAACACTTTGTGATAACCTAGCCTATAAACATAATTTTTCAACTATTGTGATTTTAATTTCGAAAAACTAACATACACTGTTTCATTGAGGGTATTATTTAGAGTCTGATAGAATCAACATAGTTTTTATAAAAATTATAACATACACTTATGATTGGTAATGAATATAAAATCATCAATAACATATAAGATTAACCTGTTATTGTATAAATTCTATTTAGACATCCTATAATTTACAAAATGATCATAGTATAAGTAAGGGTATTTTTGTTTGTCATGCATATTTTAATTATAATTTTATGACCATTTTAATAATTTTAAATGGAATTTTATTTTAATAAAATGTAATACTATATTTTTATTTTTTTGTCTTATGGTTATAATAAACTTTTATGAGGCCTTGATTAACTTTCCATGTTGGTAAAAAATGCATTATAGTTTTAAAGATGTTTTTATAAAATAAATGATGATTTTATTTCAGAGTAAAATAAAAAATAGTAAGAATTTTTTTTCATAAAATGAATTTAATTTTTTAATTCAACACATTGAAAAAAGATTGTGGTGTATTTTTGGGATTTTTAAAAAATACATGAATTTTAGGTGGATAGAAAAATACAATAATTTATTATAAATGATAAATATATGATTTATTGATTCATAAGTTATGTAATTATAATTTAATACCACTTGGTTCGAACTCACATTCACTTATTACTATTGTTTGTCACACAAATCATACACTATTTCTTGTCCTGAGAAAAATAATTAAATAATGGATTAAATATTCAAAATTCACTCCTCTCCTCCACTAAAAAACCCCCCAACTCACTCCCTATTCTCTTCACACCTATAAATCTTGTAAATTTACAATAATCTGGAAAAAATCTTCCCAATATAAACCCCCACATTCAGTATCTCTTCGACTCCTCAAAAGACCAAATCCTCTCACCTAAAGAGGCTCTCAAGGAATACTAATTCAAGAGTTAAATTCAACTTTTCAATTCTTTTACTTTCATTTCAATTTCCTTTATTTTCATTTCTATCATAACCACGTCTCATACATATTTTATGAAAATCCTAGTACCATAATTATACATTAATTTTTATATGGTGATATAATAAGTTATTACCATATCTCCTTTAACCTTCTTCTATGCTATTAGTAAAAAAACACCATCCGAGATATGCTAATTTACCACATTCTAGTAAAATGGGTTTTCAATTTCCATTAATGTCCTCAATTCATGTCATGAATCCATACCTATGGTTGAACTATACTATAATATATGTATTATTTATCATCTATGGTTCTTTAATCTTTTTGTAAACATGGTTTTTATTTATAATGCAAAATGACGTCATTTTATTCAAAACTCACCAATTAATCCAGACTGTTATAATAAAATAATTTATATTATGATTCGCATTTAAGTAAAGTATATAAATGAAATTTTAAACCATGTAACATATAATATGTTCAATGATAACCAATAACTTCTATTTTGTACAACTATCAACATTTTACATGATTCTATATTCATTTATATAAGTATAACAATCATGAGACAAATGGACCTGAACAATGAAATTGAAACTCTTAACACATCAAAAAGGACATGAATGGACATAATAAGGTTATATTAATTCAATTACCTTAACAGGAGGTTCAATAATTATTAATTAGTGGATCAAATGTTTATTATTCGGGTCATTAAGATCTTGTGGATAACACATTCATACTTAAGGTAAGAGTTTCTTCATCTCGCTTCCATTTTGTGAGATATTCTGTATTCCATAATATAATTTATGTGTGGTGTGTGTATACATCCAATTGATGTATAATATCATTAATTACTTTTTTTCATGATATTAACTGAATCATTAAATGATTATTATTTTTGGGGCATACGATTCAATTGAATAAAAGGTCATTAGTTTTTTCTACCCAAACCTCTGTTTTCATTTGTGTTTATCCCTCTACTCACATCAATGATATTCTTATTTTTCAAAGGTACAACTCATAAATTCTATGTTAGTTCTCTATATATGTGTACCAACTATAATCATTATTTTATTTATTGGGAGTTATATTTTCTAAAAGGACCATTATAAAATTCTTCCCAAAATACAATCTTGATTCAAGGAACATCTTATATTCTTACATATTTTTACATTCAATATATAAAATTTTTAATCCATATTTATCATTATAAAACCACATATTTTTAGTGAAAATAAAATTTGGTTCATTGCCATTTTTATGAAAGAAATAATTCTTTTGCGCATTAAAATATCTTTAATGAATTCCTTAAACCTCACTAAAATGTTTAAATTCTAAATCTTCTTTAAAAACACTTTTTAAATGATTTCACATAAGGGGATATCATTGATGCCTCAAATGAAATCTAAATATAATTTCATGTGGTTTTTGTACTGACCCTTGTTATATCATATCACGGGTATTATTTTTCTCATGATATTATAAATGATTATGATTTTAATGAATCAAGGTGGTATGGGGCACATTGGAATATTTAAGGATTATTTCCTCAATGATTTATAATTTATATCAAATTAAAAGTATATTTATTTATTTCAACATCCTTTGATTAATATTTTATTTCATAGAGGTTTATCTCCTTGGATATCATCTATAAAAATTTTTTTTATGGGTTTGTTATTAGTTTTAATGTGAATTTTATATCTTGATACCATTCATCATATTACTATGAATGGTTTGTGTTTATTTCTAGTGACTGGGTAATGTTATTTACATTTCATATGTTAGTTTCAATATGAATATATATGTTGTCTATGTTTATCCTTATTCACATGAGTAATGAAATGGACTTATTATGTAATAGTTGGGGCCTTCTATAGGCCCTCGATGCATCAATATGTCTCGTGAGACATACTATGGTCTTGGGACGAGTCCTTGACAAAATGGATATTTATGGTCTTGGAAGAAGGCCATGAAAAATAGATATTTATGGTCTTGAAATGAGGCCTTGTTTGTATTGTTATGATGTCCTTCATTATTCATTCCCTCATTATGAAACAAGTAACTAATAGTGCTTCTAGTTATTTGACTAGTAGAATACCCATATTTATGATTTACAGATCCATTATTTATTCATCTCTTATTATTGCCATAATGTTCTCATGTTTATTTTTAAAGGCGTGTTTTTTAGTTATTCCCAATGACTAATGTTTATGTTTATCATATATTCAAATATATTTCATACCCTTAATAAATATATGATCTCACCCCTTTCTTATGTTTCATTTTCCCAGGGCATGAGGAGGCATATTACGATTGAAATTTAGGGATAACCTAGGAGTTATGGATGTTGTCAAAGGAATTGATATATTCACTACTAAAAATTTGGGCTATATCCATCCACCTATAGCCACATTTTTATAGGTCCGTGGCTATAGCTTTTATATTTCCACGTTTAAATTCCATATCCCGGGCTAAATCAATAATACATCGTGCAACAGTCATTTTTTTCGATCTGTATCTAGCTCATCCCACTCCCGCGATCCAAAGCCATCCTACTCCTCCCCAGAATCGCACATCGCACAACCCCCCCCCCCAACGACGTCTCCTCCTCCCCACAACCCTCCCCTCCTCCCCGATGGCGTCAACTCCTCCCCGCATACCTCCTCCTCCTCCCCCAGATCGCAGCCATATCACCACACAAACCTCCTACCCGACGACGTATCCTACTCTCTACGATCTCCTCAACGATCTCACCGTGCAGCCCTCTTTCACAATGGCGCCCTCCTCCACGATGAACTCTCCCACAGCGGCGCCCTCCTCCCCGACGACCTCTACTCTGCGGTCTCACCATTTGCAGGTGGAAACTTATCGGTCTTCATGAAATTTTGTTCAGGTGTTAGGGTGGCGTTTGGAGTATGATGGATATGTATTGGTTATCGTTTTGATTTGTCTTTGGGGGTTTGATTTGTTCATATCAGATTTTCATGTAGGTCTGTGGAGTGAGTGATTAGTCCCTGTTTTGATTTGAGAGATTTTTTCTCTAATTCATTGAATGTTGCCTGTTTGAAAATTTGTTTTTGAATTGTAAATAGTTTCACAAATGTTTTATCTACGATTCAGAATCAATATTTTCGTCCATTATTTATTTTTTTTCAGTTTGAGAAGATCAACTTTTGCCCATTTTTTCAGTTCCAATCCCTTTCATATCATTCCATTTTACTACTGTATTGTGGAGACTGGCTCCATTGTTAGTATCTCAAATTTAGGTATTCAATTTATGTATGTTCTAAGGGAGGAAGTTTTTATGGAAACAGAAAAAACGTTATAGGGTGAATGAGAAATGGATCAACGAGTCAGTAGTTTGTTTGGTATGAATGAAGAAGGTGCGACGAAACATGTTAAATTGTATAAATATTTAATGAAAAAAAATATATAATATAAATTTTCACTAATATTACGAGCCTTATTGTCTATAAGACATAAATTTATGGACAATTATGTCTCCAAAATTTATTTTCAAAGCAATGAATGAAAATTATATCCAAATTGGGAGGAATACCATCTCCCATAAATGATGGAGCTAACACTCCCTTAGCCTCTCCCTCTCACTGGTGTGCATTTTATGGGGACAGATCTTACATTTTGACCCATGATTGCTACAGTATTTGCTGCATGATTTCTTAAATTTTTTTTCATGTCTAGCAATGCATTGATGAAAATGTCTGCTAAGCGACATGTCAGTGTGAGGATGCAGGTGAGATGCCCGGTGTGTGGCCACATGGACTAGTGGTTATGAAGGCGAGACTCAGAGTTGGGGATAAATTTTTTGTGGTTGCTCCCACGGTAGAGCCTCCGTCCATTCACTTCCCCTCTACAATCTTCTCTTCCTTCTCATCCTCAAAATGCGAGTGTCGTTTTTTTATAATGCATTCTTAGGATTGTGGCGTGATGGTTTTACAATTAGTAATGTTGTTATTACGAGATGATATTGAGTCAAAATTCATCAAAAAACCATCTAATTAGGATGAAATTGTGTTCTCATAGGAAATATGCTCAAGTGGTTATTTCCCTCATATTATGTTTCAATTACATTGCTCAATTGACCAAGAACATTGAAAAGGAGAAGCAATGGTTTTATATGTTATCCATGTGTTCTAGGAGTAACAGTATCTAATATTCAGTAGTGACATGGGATCGTAGGATGTTTAGAATACGTTGAATAATGTTTAATTCCTATTTGAATGGATTGGAACTCTATAGGATATATGGGTGAAACTAAAATTTTATAAATTCAAAGGAGATGAATCAGAATGGATAAATACATTTTATCATAAAAGAAAGAATTAAGAGGTTTTATGGATCGAGTTTCATTCCCTCTTCTATGAGAGGATATAGTAGATTTACAGAATAAGAATATGTCTTGGTGATTCCTAGAGCAGTATCATTATGGGAATCAGTAATTGAGTATTCCACTAAATATGAAAGGTTTATTCATTTCATTGCATCCTTCAAATGAAATTTATTCATAAAAGAATTCTAGTTTTTAAATGGTCTTATGTACTAATTATAGGAATGATTATCTTCCTTTTATCTACACAACTACTAGGAGATATTCATGAAAGGATGAGATGTCTATGTAGATACATCCATTGCATCGGAAGGTGCATGAAGAAGGATGGAAGCCGAGTAGGAATAAATGTAGGTTGTTGAGCCTTAGTATGAGGGTGACAGATTAAATTGAATGAGTAATATCTCATCTCAATATTAGAAAAATAAATCAACCATGGTCTATTTCTCATGTATCAAGAATGTGAGTGCATTCCCTTAGTATTGGGATGGAAAAAATAAGTTTCATGCAAGCGTCGAGATGTGGGTTTCTATATTATTTAATTGGGATATGCCATCCTAGGTGAGGGAGGGGGTGTTGTCCCGACAGGGGGAGGGGGTTCTGTCCAGGGAGGAGGAGAGGTGTCCATGAGGGAGGGGATGCTGTCTAGGCAGGGGGGGTGTTCAGAAGGGGGGGGGGGCTGTCCAGGCAGGGGGGAGAGGTGTCCAACAGGGAGGGAGGGGGTGTGCTGTCTAGGGGGGGGTGTTCAGGGGGAGAGGTGTCCAATAGGGGGCTGCTGTCCAGGAAGGGGGAGATGTGTACAAGAGGGAGGGGGCTATCCAGGAAGGGGAGAGGTGTCCATGTGGGGAGTGCTATAGGGAGGAGGGGGGGGGGGGGGGGGTTGGGCTACCACATTAGATGATTTCTTCATTCCATTCATAATTACTTCGTAACTACACATATTGATTGTTTTAATGACATCATATATCTCTTCATTCATCATCAATTAGTACATAACAATTTTTGGGAACCATAGTTCTATTCAGCTCCACTGTAACTTAAATATCATTATGACTAGAACATTGTACAACCACTCATAAATCACCAATGATGGCATAAGATGATTAAACTATTATTAAATTGGGGGGGCTGTCTACAGGGGGAATTATAGGGGGAGGAGGGGGGACTATCCAGGGGAGGCCTTGCAGGGGGGAGGGCCATCCAGGGGAGTCTTTGTAGGGCGGAGCGGTGCTGTCCAGGGGAGGCTTTATAGGGGAGGTGTCTTCAGGGGCGATGGGATGTGCAGGGTAGAGGGCAGGGGATATTATTGGGGGAGGGGGTCTGTCCAGGAGGGGGGCTGTCCAGGAAGTGATTTACAAGGGGGATGGGGCTGTCCAGGGGAGGCTTTACAGGGGGGAGTGGGTCTATAGGGGGGGTTTCCTACTGCAAGGGGAGTGGGGGGGGGGTTGTCCATAGGGGCTTTATAGGGGGTGGGGTGATACAGGGTGGAGGGGGGCTGCAAGGGGAGTGGGGGTGGGGTGGGTATTTTTTAAGGATTTTTAGACCCAGTGACCACAGTTTTAAATGTGGCTATTGGATAATTTCTACGATCTTTAACCATTTATATAGGTCAAATGCCACGATTTTAAGCCTTGGAAATAATTTGTGTCTGTCTTCTTATAAATCCACAGTTCTAAACTATGGATATAGTGATATTACCATGCTTTGAACCATGGATGTATACCTATAGACACAGTTCAAACCATGGTTATAGATCTAAAGCCATGGTTTGGAACCATGGATATTGGTTTAGGCCTATAGCCACACCAAACATATCCACGGATCCTAAAACTGTGGCTATTACCTTATGCCATGGTTTAAGGAACTATATGCACGGTTTAAAATCATGGCTATAGCCTGAATATCCAGTTGTGATTGTATTTCCTTTCATGTTGTAATCCTACTCATTTTTATGTATTAGGTTTTCTAAACTACTAAACTACTTGATCCTTCGATATATGAAATTCTTTTAACCATTCCAATGTAATGAAATAAAACATCATCATCGGGAAACTGGGGTCGGGGCGTTTGAATTGGTATCAAAGGATGTTTACTAGAAAACATGGAAAATATATTTTAAAAATTTATATTATGGAAAAAACCTGTGATAGATATTGAGAATAATCATACAAGAACATCCTAGAAATTTGGAATGGAATAGATTATGTGGATATTTCTATGAAATAAATCTATGTCGGGATACTACAAGTGGATGTGGTTCTAGAATAAATGTATGTAGGAGTAAAAAATCTTTCTATGAGTTTTGAGTATGAGCTAGGGTATCTTGGTACACGACAATGAGACTTACAGTGCCCCTGGTTTGACACTCAAGTGGGATATTCTTAGGATAATTGACATTTTTTTCATAAATACCATTATAAAAGATTTATTCTTACAAATTAACAAATGTACATAGTTCTAGGATTTACGATTCATTAATTTATGATATTTTCTATATAATGTTTAGAGTTATAGAAAGATCATAATTTTATGAGCTAATATAGTATCTGGAAATGAATAGAAATGGATCCTTTTAAAAGAAATGAGAACATCACCAATGAATGTGATGTTAATAGTTATAAGGATCACATGGATCCTTATCATATGAGTAAATAACCTACTGAGTGTGTAATGACTTCTCTGAGTCCTATAGATTTGAAGGGAATCAAATGAAGAAGAAGATGGAAGATAAAAAAATGGATAATGGGAATAAGAGAGATAAGGGTTTTCCTACATGTGATAACTGTATAAAGAATCAACCATGTAAATTGGTGAAGGGAATGATATTTGGATACAATGGTGGCGAAAAAAGACACAATCTTTGTTATTTATAGGGAATGAAAAAGGATTCCAATGTATAATGCTACGATTGCAATGAGATGGGACAGTATGTGAATCAATGTCACAAGCGTCAAAAGAATATGACCTGAAAGATGTTACTGGAAAAATATCAAGTCATGATACTAATGAAAATGATGTGTAATGAATAATATGACACTTCAAGAATCAATTCATTTTAATTTTTTATCCTTAATGTACTGGTTATACTAATTATGGAATATATAAGTATTACACTGCAGTACTAGTTTATTAAGTATTTGTGGTCGTATGATGAATTGAACAAAGGATAAGTGACTTAGTAGAAAGAAAATATATTGGGAACTTATACCGTTAAGGTAAATACAATCATAAATATATTCCTGATGATTATGATAATGATGAAAAAATATTTATTGGGATTAGTGATTAATACCTCAAAACTGATTGTTGTCATGTGGAAAAGTACACTATTATATCATTTTCGTACTTAACAAATTTTTTGGATATATGGAATATATAAAATATCATTTGTATGGATGAATGCATGTTTAAAATTAGGCATTATGGTAATTTAAGTTATTACCATTATTCAAGAGGACACATGATGAAGTTATTCACAAGTTTAGAATGTTAACATTTAGGGGTGCATCATGTTCATTAATGGAAAATATAGTAGTATATGAATTGAGTGGAATGGACCATGGAGTTCTAAACAAAAAATGATTTCCAAGGACCCTGCGTATATGGATATATAATGGATGGATATGGGAATAACTCTAATATGTTGGATCATGATCGTTTGGAATGTTAAACCATTTACAAAATTGTATATGTTGACCTTTGTATGAGGTTTTAGAGTTTAATGTCACCGCATAATGCAACCTATGCTACGTGATGAAGAATAGATAGTTCAACAAAAAAATTAACATTTTATTAATGAAATAGAAATATAATTTTTTTTAATATAATTGTGTTGAATAATTCCTCTACATTAGGAAAAGAGTTTTAATGACCTTTGATCTATGCATGATCTATATTACTCTCCATTAGAACATGATGGTTTGATTATTCTTCTATGGACATGTTATCCAATTAAATTTAGTAGTTTTGTAATAATCGATTTATTTATTTTTCCCTTTTATTTAGAGGATTTTTTAACTGTATTTCTAATTTGGGATTCCCACCAGGGAATTTTAAAGTATCAACCAATATTTTTTAAAGTTAAATTTCAAATTTCTGGGAAGAAATATTTTTAAGTAGGGGATAATGTTACACCTCACCGTTTTAAAAACAAATTTAATTGTCAATGAATGAAACACTAAGTCTCTAAAAAAGAAAAAAAAATATATCCTATCCAATAAACATAATTTTCCTTCTTCTATGAATTGTAATGAATTTAAAATCATCCAAAAAATATAAACATTTTCCATGGTTGTTTATATAGAATTTAGATATCGTATATGTGAAAAATGATCATAGTATAAGTATTGGTATTTTTGTATTTAATAAATATTTTAATTAGAATTTAATGATTAATTTAATAATTCAAAATGGAAATTTAATTTCATAAAATTTAATCACAAATGTTTATTTTATTGTCTTATGGTTATAATATAATATTAAGAGAATTTTCTTAATTTTTCAATGTTTTATAAAACATGTTATAGTTTTAATGTAGTTTTTTTGGAATAAATTATTATTTTATATAAATATTAATTAAAGAAAAAATAGAAACTTATTTCCAAAAAATAGATTTCATTTTTGAATACTACACGTCGATGACTGGTTGTGGTGAATTTTTGGTAGTTTTTTTTAAAATACCTGAGTTTCATGTGAATAGTAAAAAATGATAAATTCTAAATACATGATTTATTTAATCATATGTGGTGTAATTATGATGTAAGAGAAATATGATATAAATCACATTATCCTATTATTATTTTTATTCATCTAAATCGAACACTATTTCTTATCATGAGAAAAAAGTGTAAATAATCAATTAATTATTTAAAATTCACTCCTCCTCTCCACTATAAAACCCCCAAACACTACCTCTTCTATTCACTCTTCTAAATCCTTTTACCTTGTATAAATTATGAACAAATATCCTCCCAAGATCCTCACCCTCATCGATCATCCATGGGTCACCTCAAAATAACAAATCTGTTCTTCTAAAGAGGCACTAAAGGGAGATTAATTCAAGAGGTGAATTCCTCTTTTCAATTCATTTAACTTAATTTCAAGTTCCAATATTTTATTTTCTATCATAAACATGCATCATTCAACTATTATGACAACTACAGTACCTTACAGGTAATTTAATGTTGTTATGATTATTTAATTAGTTATTTTTATCTCTCTTTTACCCTTATTTTATGCTATATATAAAAAAACACAATTTTAGATTTTCTAATTTACCATATTCAATGACGATATGTTTACAATTTCTATTATCATATTCAATTATGATAATTGAACCATTATTATGATTGAATAATACTATAATATATGTATTATATATGATATTTGGTTCTGTAATCACATTGTAAACATGGTTTAGATTTATAAAGAAAAATGAGTTTATTGTATTCAAAAACTGCCAATTAAACCAAACAGTTTTCATTAAATAATTTATATAAGGAGTCATATTCAATCCAAGTAATGAAATTAAATTTTCATCCATGTAAACATATGGATCTTATATAATAAAAAATAGCTAAAATTTAGGACAAACATCCAAATTTTACATGTCATTCCATTCATGTATATATTTGCACTGATCAAGAAACAAATGGACCCAAACAATGAAATTGAACATCTTCAACCATCAAGTAGGATGTGGATGAACATAATAAGGATATAGTAAATAAATTATATGATGATTATTTTATGTAATAATAAATTAATGAACCTAAATTTCAATATTTAGGTCAGTTGGATCATGTAGAGAACACCTTGAGACTTAAGGTAAGGGTTTCATCCTCTCAATTCTATTTTTGTAAGATATTCTATATTAACTATTGATACTTGTATATTGTGTATGTATACTAAGAATTGATGTTTAGTATCATGAATCTCATTTAAGAATTATTTTAAATGTATCATTTAATTATTATTAATTTTGGGTCATATGATTTAATTGATTACAAAGTTGTGAGTATTTTATTCCCGAACCTCCATTTTCATTTGATTTACGCTTATTATCTACTCACCTCAATGATATTATTATTTATTATTTTGTACTCCTCATAAATTCTATGTGATTTTTCTATATATGTTTACCAAACAGAATCCTACTTTAACTGATGGGGATTTATATGTTTTTAAATGATCATTAAATTGTTTTCCTGAAATACAAGCTCAATTTGAGGAACATCTCAGATTATTACCTATTTTTATGTACACTCTATAATCTATTATAATAAATATTTATCATTATAAAGTCAATAAATTTAATGTGGAAAATATATTTTGGTTCATTTCTAGATATATTAATGAAAACAGTCCTCTACACTTTAAAATCCCTTTAATGAATTCCATAAACCGAACAAAAATGTTTTAAATCTAAAGCATATTTAAAAATTCTTTTTACATGATTTAACTTCAGTGGGACATTATTTATGAATAAAATTTAATATCAATGTCCTTACCTTTTCTTTTCATGAATATACATGTTTAAAACCATACTTATGAAAAATTCAAATGATTTTTGAAATGAACTCTTATTCCCGGGTAAAATAGATTTTTCTCACCTCAATTTTACTTTAATGAGATATATGCCTTGTTCATAACTTATTCCATGCATGTGGAATATGTAATTCCACTTCTCTTATCATATCAACAGTGTATTTATTCTCATTATATTCTAATGGATTATGATTTTAATGATTGAATTCGGTATGAGACACTTTGGAATGTTTAAGGATTACTTCCTCATGAATATTTCAATGGTCGCAGTTAAAGTGTCTTTATTTACGTCAAGATCATTTTGTCAATCTTGTATATCATAGAGGTTTACTCTAATGATATCATCCAAAAAATATGTTGTTTATGGTTTTTTGATTAATTTGAATGTGGATGGTCTATCCTGATATCATTCACTATTTTACTCTGAATGGATAGAATTTATATTTAATGAATGGGGAATGTCATTTACATTTCATATGTTAGTTTAAATATGACTGTATATATTGTCTATGTTTATCTCCATTCATAAGAGGAAAGAATTGGACTTATTATGTGATGGGTGGGGACCGATATATCCCCTCAATGCATTGGTAGGTCTCATGAGACAAACATTTTTCATGGCACAAGGGCTTGACAAAATTGATATTTATTGTCTTGAAATGAGGCCCCTAACAGTATAGTTTTGATGTCCCAAATTATGAATTAACCCTTAAAGAACCCAGTAAATAATTGTTCTTATGGTCATTTGACTACTAAAATACCAATGATTATGATTTATTATGGCATGATTTATTCGTCTCTTATTCCTTCCATAATGTTTTAATGTTTAGTATTAAAGTAATGTGTTTTTTGTTGTTCACCATTCCTAATGCTTATGTTTTTGATATCTTCCACTGTATTTCATACTCTTACTTAAAATTTGAGATCACCCTTTCTTATGTTTCATTTTTCCAGGGCATTAGGAAGTCTATTATTCTTGAAATGTATGGATAACCTAAGAGTTATGGATGTTTTAAATATAATTTATATATTGTATTTACATTAAAATTAGTAATTCTAAACTTATATATGTAAATTGTTTTCCAAAACTGCTAAAATATAAGATTTTTGGGGAATTACATTCTTGTAAGCATGCCAATGTAATGAAATAATACACCAGCTCTAGGAAACTGGTGTCTAGATGTTACAAAGTTTTTCCAAATTCATAGTTAAATAATATATTATTATTTACTATTTTAAAAACATTAATAAATATTATTACCACACATGGTTTAATAATTTTTCATGTTTTCTTTATCATATATATTTCATCACCAGTTATTCGACAGAGTATTATTTAAGAGAAATACATAATTTTTACTTATTTTTAACTTACTGAATATAATATATATTTATTTATTGGTGAATATTGTAGTAACTTTTATTTTTTAAAAATTATTCACTATAAAATTCCTGATAAATATTGTGTATAAATTTTGAACTATGTTTATGGATCTTGCCAGAAATAATATATAAATATAATATTATTTGAATAAATAGTATATATTTTTAATTTGCGAGTTTAGCGCATGACGAGAAATAATAATAATAATAATATTATTATTATAGGCATGTGTTTCCAAAGATAATAATAAATATTAAAGGCCACATGTGAAATTATTAATATTTAACCATATAAGTATATATAAAAAATATATTAAATTTCAAGATATCCAATTAATCTGTTTACTTGTTCACTAAAAATCTAGAGAATCCTCTCGAAGCCCTAGATAGATCCCTTTAACATGAATGCTCTCATGAACTGAGATTGATTTCCCTCCACCCTCCACACTCATGTCTAGAGATATCAAGAATAATCATTTGGAAATAATTTTCTTGGTGATCAATGGTAAACAATGAAAGTGTTAGGATTTGATGATTTATAACCTTGATATTATATCACTGACATTTAGATTTTTTTTGAAATATGTGTAGATCATCACGGGATGGAATATTACATTGATTATTACAAAACAATTACATTAAAAAATAGATCTTTTGTCAGATATATCAAATATGAAATAATTTATGACAAATTAATTCTTTTTTTGATTAAAAATAATTATAAATAAAATGGGATGGTCCCATTCTTGGTTCCATCAATTTATTTATTATCTAATTTCATTGATTAAATTCCATTAATAATAGTTTTCATCATAATGTAAATCTAAAATTTATCATTGATCATGAAAATAATAAATATTGGCTCTGACCCATAACAACACTTCTGTTATTCCCTGAACCTAAATTTATTATTTGAGTTGTCATAAAATTATTTATGATTATTTATTGATTATTAATTTATTTATGCATAAGTAATTAGTTTTAAATTCCATTATAATTTTTCTTTAATTCATATTAAAATATCTTCTTATTTCTCTTAGATTCTAAAAAATATAACCAAATTGATTAACTTATTGAATGAAATAATATTGAAGATCGCATCCAGAGGTGTCGAGGAGTGTGTTCGGATAACACAATAGTGAATTATCTATAAACCAGAGGTACACGCCATATACTAGTTTTCAATACACTAATAGATAAATGAAAAGTAATTAAAGGAGTATGTATTTATTACATGTGATTCATTTAATTATGAATCGTGTGTTTACTAGTACAACATGGAAGATGGTCAGTCAGATTACATGATGTGTTACTACCATACATGTCATGTAGTCCTTCAGTCATAGTAACACTACCTATCCAACTAGTGAACCTATAACTCTGAGACTAAATTATGCGTATCATATGTACATATTATGTACTCTATATTTTTATATGGAATAGTTTACATCTCATGTACCTTTGTGTGTCTCGTGTACTAACCATATCAACTTGTTCTTGTATGTAGTCATTAAGTTGATAGGACATGACATTTGGTGTGTTTATATATATATATATATATATATATATATAATTCTAATTAATTTTTTCATAATGTTTGTATCTTCATAACATTTATGGTTCTTGTTAATGTTATTACTCTAATTACATTAAATAATAAAAAATTAAAAAACAATCATGTAATTCGTCTAATCCATCAATTGATAGTACACGTCAAGACAATACATGATATTTCATGTATACCAAAAGTTTCAAGACTAAATAATATACGAGTATAATAAAATTTGTGTAGTTTGGATGAGTCCTCCTTATATTACTTCTGGGGTAAATTTTTTGTACATATTTAATATTAATTAAATTTCTTTATTTTCATTAAAATTATGGTTGATGAGAATCACAAGGAAATTCGGATTAAAATTAATCTAAAAAATTGATTAATTTAAGGCAGTAATAAATTCATTCGTGTGTGATTTATCTTTGATAGGGATGATTAGTATTGAATGATAATTTTATTAAATGTGTAATTCGAATCATGAACAGGGATGATCATAATCTTTCTTGATAGATTAATATGAGATTGGTTTCTTTTGCCTTACTAAATTAAATTGTGGGCCTCCATGCCATCTCTCCACTTATTATATAAGTTACATAATGCCCATGGTTTAATTTATGTAAACTGAATTCCCTCACAAACATGTGATTAATAGTATATGTAACAGATGCAAGTACAAATATAGTACAGGTGATTCATGTTTGGGAGATGGGTTGAAACCAATCTAAGAGATATACATATGTGGAAAGGTGGAATGTTGTAACTCACACAATTTTTTGTTCAAGGTGTCTTAGCTTAGGTCAATAACTAGTTTATCTCCATGTTGATAAACTAACCATTAGAAAATCTCTTGATCATTCAAAATTATTATTTTATTCCTATCAAGTGGGATATTCATTTAATTATAGAGGTTTCTTAAATAATCACATGAATTAATGAAATTAACAAGCATGCAATATTGAACTAAAATAAATAGATTTATGTCGAAATATTTTCTAATCAATGATTAATCACAAATTTAAATCCACATTATATTAAAATGTTACTAATAAAGATAATCAATCTCAATTTTTGCATCAAACATAAAATACCTTATATATATAATTTCAATATAGAATTACAATACATTAGTTAGAATTGAACCATAGTTCAAAGACCTTTCCTAGATACATTTGGGGTGCTTTCAATTATGATATAATTTTGAAGTTTTTGTTAGAAATATCCTAGCTCAAATCAAGGTTTGACTAACAATGTAGTACATGGTGTAAATAATAGGGAATGGTTGAAGAGATCTGATTTAAGGATTTCAAAATAAGGGATTCCACTTAACAGATCAATGAATTGTGAGTTAATGCATTTTCTGTTTTGAATTCCTACCTAAAACCCTACAATTTTATTTATCAACCAATTTTGGGTGATAATAATGGTAATATAGAACCTTGACACAATAAAGTATATAAACTAGGATATTCTAATGCCAATGGTGAGGGATATAGGATTTATGTAATATAGTGGAATTTTAATAAATATAATATCTATCTATTTTTAAAATTTCTATCTTAAAAATTAATATAAATATTATAAAAATATTAATTTTAAATTAATTCAAATATATCATTATGATTTATACATGGGATGTATAATCATCTCATTAGCATGAATTTCCAGGAATGGAAAAGTAATTTATGCATAATCATGTTCCACGAACTGAAATTTTATGTGCTAGAAGAACATATTCGGGATGTGTCTGGTAATGAGGCTAGAGATGAAGAGTTATATATCTATGATAAAAATATAAAAAATGATACATTTGTTCATGGATTTAGGCTATCAACCATAAATAATGAGATTATTATGGAATATGAAGACATTGATTTAAATTACAATATGCCTCAACATTTGGATCTCTATCAAAAGAATGTGAGACAAGAGAATTTTGGGACATCCAATAATCCATTTAAAAAGATTTTGAGAGATCCGGGGCTAGCTGGGCCTCTTTTTTTCAATATTATTGGAAATATTGAACTATTAGACATCATTGTGACTAAATTCATAGATGAGTTTCACATAATTCTCATACATTATTCACTACCTATGACATATTCCAAATTAATTGATAATGATAATATGGACAATAATGAGAGGAGTATTTTAAAACATCTTATTTTAATTATCCAAGTGGATAATGTCATGCGACATGAAAATCTCTAGATCGTTATGGTGAATAGGAAAAGGGAGAAAAACAGAAAAAGGTCCCACAAATCATAACAACTCTAACACTCCCAGGAACGACCTTTTTATGATGTGGAATACCCATAGGCAGGGCAAGGAATGAATGTTATTATGTTCTTCATGTAGTATTAAAATCCACTGGAAGAAGAACTGATCTCAAAATAATGGGGAAGGTAATTTTGTTTTGGTTATTGAGTGTAATTTTTCAATATCTTCACATTGGTTATTACATACAACATTTGGTGCTCACATCTGTATAGAAATATAATATCCAAGTAGATTAAAAAATATATTTAGAGTATAGGTGGATTTTCAAGCTACTATTGGTATAAGTATCGATGATCTATCCATTTGTGACTATAATATTTAATTTTTAATGTGAATGATATTGGTTTGGGTTTTTTATAATGTACCAACAGTTACAAAGAACAAAATTTCTATATAATTCCTAGAATCATATAGATTTATTTTTAGGTAAGGAAATAAAGGTTGTTTCTTTTTTTTAAGACAACATATGTTATGGTATATAGCATTTAAATAATGGTATTTTTCATTAATTTATGAAAAAAGGTATTGAAAATAGAAAATGATTCCACTTCACATGACTCATATAAAACCCATCTATGGAATCATTGTCTTGGTCATTTAAATTAGATGCATTTAAAAAATCTCTATCAAAATGTTTATCTATAATTATTTAATAAAAAACCACTTTAATGTTTTCACACTTGTTTAAATTACAATATGACTAATCCACCGATAAATTGATAGGGAAAAGGGGCCAAAGGGGTTTTAGGATTGCTACACATTGATGTGTGTGGTCTATTTTTAATTGAAGCTAGAGGTCGGTAACCATACATCATAACATTTACTTTTAACTTTTGTAGATATTGAAATGTCTACATGATGAGGTATAAGTATAATACCTTTGGGAAACTCAAATTAATCAATAATGATGTACATATTCAACATGTATTGATGATAAGGTGTATTCAATTATATCAAGGTGGTGAATATCTTGACTAAGAGATTATCGAGTTTCTATGGGAGTTTGAGACTCTATATCATCCCACGCCACCTTACACAACATCGTTGAATGGTGTTAGTGAAAGGAGAAATGGTTCCATGTTATTAATATTAATATCAATGACGATTCATGTGGATATCCCATTATCTTTTTGGGTATATTCGTTACAAACTATGATATATACATTAATCTATGTACTAACACAAGTATAAAATGATTTTTTTTTTTGATATATGGAGTGAACTGAATCCTTTTTTTCACAAACACAAGTATGGGGTTATGATGATTTTATTAATTCTTTCTCATTTATGAAACTAGATCCGTAGGGCACAAAGTGATTCTTTATAGGGTATAATAAATAAATAAAGGGATACTACCTATATAAACCCCTCTGACAATAAAAATTCATATATGTTTGTTGCAATAAAGATACCCTAGAATATCCACTAAAGTATTCATAAATCTATGTTATATTTCCAGTTGAAATCATTTGAGGGACATAAATGATTCAGGCTATTAGGGGTATATACTCATAGTACATTGAGGTGTCTTATCATTGTGTAAAACCTTGGTAATATCTAGTATATGATACTATGAGAATGAGACATGGCAGTAATAAATCAATATTTATATGAATCATTGGATGTTCCTATATGAAGAATTTATATTGATCCATAGAAATTAATATTATTATTAATTAATATTATAAGTTTTTTAATTTTATGTAATGATGTAATACATGATAACATATGTTCACAGTGATGTAGGATATGATGGGTGTGTCATGAGTAATATTGAATTACAGAATATTGTGAGAAAGGATTTCTCCAATTTATTTTTTAATGGAAGTCGATATCTAAAGACTGTTGATGTAAATTATATATCATAATAAATTCATTTCAATAGTGATTGATATGAATGTTTTATTTTTTGGAATTAAATGAAAAAGACATCGACCACAAGGGTTCATGGAACCAGCATGCATCCTTCTTGATAAGAGATATCGTGATGACAAATTTATATTGAACATAGAGTATCTTTATGAGGTATTATGTCATTGTGGCATTAACATAATTCTATATGGGTTTTGTGGTGTGATTCTTGATGGTATCCATGGACTTTAGGTTGCACTGTCCAATACAACTAATAAAAGGGCCTAAAGGGTCACACAATATGATTATATAGAATCTCAATTAAATAAAATATTATTATTTTGTATTTATGAAGTTAAATAAATAATATTCCCATTGATAGTTTAATAATTATTTAGGTTTTATCAATCAAATTTTTATATTTCTTCATCAGTTATTCAAGATAATATAAATTTATTAGAATATTTAATAAATATTTTTTTTCTATTTAGTTAATATAATATTATTTCATTTTTAAAAAAATAATGTATTTCTATTTATTTAATAAATAAATAATCATTATTAAAGGCTTGATAAATATTATTGAGGAATGGTGGACCATGTTTATGGGTATGGGGACAAGTAATATATATTGACTATTATTTGAATAAATAATATATAATTTTAATTGAATAGTTTAGATCATGTCAATATATAAAAATAATATTGAAAATAATTATATTATAGACATGGGGTTCTGCATGGATTAAATAAATATTAAAGGTCATCTGTGTGATTATTTATTTCTAACCCTAATGGTATATAAATACAATTATTTTATTTTTCTAGATAGAAAATTTATTTTTTAGTGGGGTACACCAATTCCAAAGAATCCTCTTGGATCCCTGGAAGCTCCATTCATAGAGAATTATCTCAAGATCAATGAGTGATAATCTGCCACCTTCCACTCTTGAGTTTATAGAGATCATGAAGATTCATATGGGAGTGATTCTTGAGGTGATCAATGATGAATGAACAAAGCATTAGTATACACCACGCTGGAACCTAAATATTCCTTTTTTGACATTTTAAGATTTATGGAAAACGTGTGGATCATTTCCATTGTTAATCTTCCCAACATTTATACAATGTGATGATTGTAAAACATATATCCATTTTCACTTCCATAAATGATGAATGAATTTATCACAAGCTAATACATTATTTTATTAAAATTATTTATAAATAATACGTGATGATCATGTGATTACTTCCAATGTTTTATACCATGTTTATTTTATTTGATTCAATTCTATTGATCATGTCATTTATCTTCATTTAAATTTAAGAGTCATCTTCGATCATAACAAAACTCAATGTTGTTCATGACGAATTATAATTCTTCTGCTGCACCCGGAACCTAAAATGCATGTACAGCTGGTGAGAACCAAATATCATTATGCCACCCCCAACAGTGGTCCTATCATATTCTATCAAAATATGTCCATAAAACACTTGATATAAAAAACAATAAAAAATTAATTCTATTATCATAAAATCTAAAAAAGACCAAGAAGGAAAAAAAGAAATGACCAAAGGAACATATCAATCCATGGGTTCATGCCGGACCCTAGAGGTTTAACTACCTTCGCTCTAGCCACATCCAGAGGAATTGCAAAACATTGATCATGTATCCACAATGTAAATCACATCATACTAATCAAAACAAAGCTCCAAATTCCAGTGCAAGGATAAGAAGAAATTCTGGGCCCAAATATCTCATCCCAAATGTCAAAAATAATGAACCACATTTACTGAACTCTATGACTATAAAAGCATGATCTGAACTGATAATAGTGACACCCTATCATCATGAGGATATTACAAAGTCCCAAAATTCCTTCAAAACTAACTATTCAATAATAACCATATATTATCATCTCTAGGCTTGTAAAATAGGCCCCAAACATCAAATAACCAGTCCTTGGGATCATAACGGCCTCCACAGTCTGCTGACTATATCATGGATTATCAGTTAAACTAGGATGACTCGAATCGACTAGATGATCCAATAGCTCTCTAAATCCACATCAAAACAACCGACCAATAGGGATTTGAATCTAATCCAATATTAGGGTGAACATATTGTATGTTAATTTCCCAATGTTATCTTCTCTCATACTATCCAACAAAAGATAAAATTCATGCCTTCAAGACTATATGTTCAAGAACCATGTTTGGAATCACACAAAAAAACCAAATGGAACCAATGAGATGGAAATCAACCATATCACATGCCAGCACGCATAAGGCACCATCCATGTTCCCAAAAATATAAACTTAAGTAGGATACCCCACAAGGGGATAATCCAAAAAACAAACCTCTAGATAGGCCCACCAAAGGAAACCACAACTAGTCTAACAACTCATATCCCAATGATTAATATATGAGAATGAAAATCCCAGGAAACACCATACCTGAAAGGAAAACGTCAAGCCAAAACACACCCAGATGAAAAACCCCAAGAAGAAACATTCTAGAAATGTGAATTGAAGCCAAAATATGATCATAATATAATTCTTTAAATAGGTCTGTCAGACCTATATCAAGCTCACACATTGACACACCAACCATTTACAAAAATCCTACGATGTCGACCTAACCAAAAGGCACCTAACAAACAACACCTTGAAAAAAAACAACAAAATCTCATCAAATAACTGAATCAATCCCAAATTTTGGAATCTAGCCAAAGAACCTCAAATGAACAAACCTATAATCCTCAATTCACTTTGATTATATTGCTTATATCCATTACCAAACATCATACTGACAACCCAACATATAAGAGGATTTTAATTCAACAATATCAAGGAATCATCTCGAAAAGATATATTCATTCAAAAAATCATCCATATGGAATCCAAACATTGATATGATTCCAAAATAATGATCTATGTAGCCTAATGATTTTACTAGACTACACAGAAGTCCAATTCTGACACTAGGGAAAAAATACACCCAAAATCGCTTGCTGGAAAATGTATATCGATTTTACTTATCAGTTCATTGTGTGTACTCTCAGATGTGTGCATTTTCATGTTTCCTACATGTTCAGGTCATACCCGGGATCTACACATATACTAGTAAATTGTAAAGGCATACATGGGGTCTACTCGTGTTCCATTACATGGCCATTTCCATCTCACATAGAGTGTCTTCCCAAGTACATTACTACATGGACATGTAACACCTTTATAGTGTGTACTTCAAGTACCTGATGTGTAGTTCCAAAATATTTTTCTACCCAGGTACATGACTACATGGACTTGTATAACTACACAATATGTAGTTAAGGTAAATGGTGTGTTTCGGAAAAAACTACACAAGCCCAATTACTAGACCACATGACCAACTACTAATACATGGAATGAACTTTTAAAATCATCATATTACCTAAAAAGGAACAACAAATAGTGAGTGTTGATAAGACCAGACATCATGTGATCATGATTTTTGAATTTGAAACTTCTATAAACCTTATGAAACCCTAGATCAACACATGAAACCTGTATATCCACTCTATAGGGGCCAAAAAAACCCAGAAACAAAATTGAAACATAAATACAACTATTCTATGATGATTTATTGTAAAAATAGTTAAAAAGGACAATGTTCTCATAGAAACCATTTAATATTTCAGCTGATCTGTGTTCCAAATCTACTATATGATGGTCTAATGCATCCGGATCTCTATGGGGACAAATCTCTCTTCTTATCTCTCTATATCTCTCTCTCTCCATACCCATATTTTATCTTTGGCATGATGACGGAAATATGTAGGGGGATTATGGAAAAAACAATGCGGGAGATGAGAGAAAATAATAGTAAGAAATTGGAAAGGAGGAATGAGAGAAAAATGAAAATTAAAATAAAATAAAAATAGAATAGGGAGCTCTAGATCGCTTCCTAACATACGATAATAACTCATATAAGAATATCCCCTCTATTTTTTACTAAATATTGAAGTTGGAATTCCAATATGATTCTATGACTAGATGATATATTTTAATAGAAATGAAAAAAAATTTATAATTACTCAATTATTAAATATTCTGCTAGAATTCAAACAGCTTGTAATTCGACAAAAATCACACCCTATGGTAAATAATATATTTCACGACGAAAAATGTGGTCATAAAAATTAAACATTTATCATTATGATAGAATTTATCATTCATCCCCTCAATCACCACCTAAGAAAATCAAATTCAATTTTCACATATTTTTCTCAAATCATAATGATGCAGTTCTTGATGTGATACCAAATATAAAATATTCTTACCCCCCCTGAATCCTAAATAGTCTACTAGCTACCAGGATTTACCCTAAACACTAGCACTTCAAACACAACTATGATAGTCCAAAAAACGATCCTACATCACCCATGACTCCCCTAAAATAGGGATATTTTACTCTGTCTCGTCTAATGCACCTCCCCATCACAATACAAGTTTATTATTGGTGGGTGAACAATGTAACACCTGGTGAATTATGATTCACAATGATAGGAAGAGCTGACATCGATGGATCAAAAATCAATGTCACTTTGAATTCTTGTCTACAACAAGTCAGTTATCCATGTGGTATCATTTTTGACACTTCTAGCTTCATGTTCAGATGGTATAAAGGATAGATAGGCCATGCATTCATGGTTCTTATTTGTAATGAAAATCAAAATAAATGATCCCTTATCATGGACCCTATAATAAAAAATAAACATAAAAACCCAAGATCCATCCACTACCAAATGCAATGGCTATACATAGACACATTTCTCACACAATAGTTCTAACACCAAACCAAAACCACATTCTATTCCCACCTCACTATGAAAGACATCCACACACCCAAATGACCTCTTAAAATAATGAACACAATCTCATTCATCTTATGATTGACTCCCAAATATAATGATTCCCTTACACTTACCCCAGAGCATTTACCTCCTGAACCAACCATCATTTTTCTTAACTAATGTGCACATTCCCTCACTCAATAATGACTTTAGCCAAAATTTCCAATCAAACCACCACTCTCCTCATCACGTTAGAGTGATTCTACAAGAACCTCTCAAAAAATATCTTTCTCATATAATCCATGAACTAACGAACCAATGCTAACACACCTAAAACCATTATCTATGCTCTTGACACAGTCCAGTTACAACAAACTAGATCACCCTGGACACTCCATAAAACTAGTTATATCCATAAGTCTAAGAAACACAACCAAAGAAATCTCTACTCCGGATTCCATACAAAACCATAATACACTAACCAAGATCTCACATCACTACCCATGATTGGACCAAAACCAAAAAATGAGAGGCATCAAACTAAACGAACCTTTACAAACAATCTATGAAGTCAAGATCAATCTCAGTGCTATAAATCACTTGTCCAATGAAACCTTGGCCTCACACAAGAACTTCATAAGGAAACTAAAAACATATGGAAACTTGATCCCGATATAGACAAATCTAACACATTCTTGAATTCTCCAAGACAACCAAATTAATAAAGAATCCCAGAGCTTACACCAACCAATAAGGGATCCCTTTCATCCCTCAACTAAGATATTTCATCAATATCACTAGAGATCACTACCAAAAGGATCCTTGTGACATGTCATATGCGAAATGTATTCATGGTTCCCTTGAGTGGATTGACACCAAGATGCTATATGAGATCATTGTATATATGTTTTGGATGACACATTAAACAACTGAACATAAATATTTATTAAAAACCCATATAGTTATAAATATTTCATGAGGATATTACATAAATATAATGAAGAATGAACAAATACCTCATTCAATATGGAAATATTCTAAAAATTCATAAATCAGAAAATCCATAATCACAATTGAATCACCCTAGGTCAAAACAATAGAAACATAATAGTGAAACGTGGAAAAAAACCCCCATATCCTTGACAAATTTTATCTCATACTAGAATATGTTTTCATGATACACTTTCCTGATATACATCACATGTTTCAATACATTCATATACCTCATGCCTACAAACTCCAAAAATAGTAAGATAATAAAAAAACTCACTAAAACAATTTTTTCACGAACCATCCCGGGTCCACCCGACCTGGCAGAAAATTTGTCTTGCAATAAAGCCTCAAAAATACCTTCCCATGTACTAGATGATTTAAAAAATAGGTGAGATCATAGAAGGATAATGTGGGAAATGTATTCCCTAATATGATATAAAAATAATAAGATAAATAATCAAAATACATACTAATCCATGAACATTAGAGTATGTATAAATCATTATATAATAAAATAGAATAAAACATTAATAAATTTATTATTGTATACATTCTAAAATAAAAATCATAAATATATAGATCACCCACTCGGGAGACTACACATAGAAAATAAAATTCATAAAACAAATACACGAGGCTCCATGACCACTCTCATATGACCAAGATGCCAACTCTCCAATCTAATTGAATAACTCCATTAGAATCCTCAGATCCACCAGAGAAATCATGTCCAAAGAAATAAAATTGAGACTCTTCTTGATCAACCACATCCTATGGCCAAAGAGAAATAAAAAATAAGGAATTCATTTACATTGATGTTCATGCACATGGGATGAGAAACAAATCCCAGTAGTCCACCACCAATAGTAGTCCTAAAATAATCTATCATAACATGTGTATGATGGGCCTGATATGCCCAACCTAGAAGAAAAATTACTAATAGAATTAAAGAAAAAATATAGAAAATAAAAAAAAGGGGTAAATAAAATGAAAATATCTAACCACAGGTTCTAGCCTGACACTGGATGTAAATCTACCACCACTCTATCTCTAACCGGAAAAATTGTGAAACCTGGATCACACTATCAAAATATCTTGTGTGTCTACTTGATCAAGAAGATGATAAAAATTCCAACACAAGGGCAAACATGAAGTCTAGGCACTTGGATCTTGTCCCAAATGTCAAAAATAATGAAGTCAATCTTCAAAGTTATATGACTTCAATGAAATGATAAGAACTAGTAATAGGGATTCCTTTTATACCATTTAATATTATTACTAATTATTTAACATATCATATGACTAATAATGTTTAAATAACGAACAATCACATCTCCATGCTACTTGAAAATTCCCAAAACCTCAATGAACTAGGACCTAAGAGAATAAAGGTCACCATTTTCTACTAACCCAAGATAGGGTGATAATCTAAAATTGGGTGGCTACACTCATCCATGTCATCCATTATCTCTCTAGACTATCCTCCAAACAACTAACCAGTAGAGGCGATAAATTTGGTTAACCTCGGTTCCAACACCTGGTCTACTAATATCATAATAGTCTCTTCTATTAAACATTGATGATCAAGAAAAACCAAAATCCACTATGTAGCAACCCACGATTTCCATACCAAAATATTACAAATTGTTATATTAATATTAAATACATTTCACAAATATAAACCCAAGGACCATAATGGTTTAATATCATGGTAGACAAGATATAAAATCTTATTATTTCATGAAATATCTTCAATATCTATCACAAATATCATCAAATTTAATATTTTTCATACAAATAACCTACTTAAAATAATTCTTCATAACCAATGGATGGAAACATGAGAAAGTGTCAGAAAAATTACTCAGTAAGTGTAAACATGGGAGATGTCAATTGATGGTCATATAAAAGAATAACATAAGCGTATGGATATGAGATCATAACTATAACATTAAATGTTCATAAATATTATAAAAATGATTCAACGCATAAAAATCTATCATTTAAAATGACATGACTCATATAAGGGAGAAATCATAATAATTAAATCAGGAACCATATGTTCATCTAATAAAATTATAGCAACATCATTGGTAAATATGGATATCTTGTGTGGAGAGTTTTTTTGGGATATTATAAATACTTATTTTAAAATTATAAGCTCATGGATCTAATTTAGGAATACCCAAAACTGATAGGTTTTTGGTGTGTGATTAATTTTGATATGTAATCAGTCTTCTTCAAAAATGATTCAATTTTTATTTTTGTTACGGTAAGTTCACCGCATAAATTTTAAATTATGAGGAGGGTAAATGTGCTCCATAATGGATATCCTATACTCATCTAAGTCAAAATTTTCATGAGGAAATAACTTCATCTAATATCCAAGAATATCAATCTTCAGTTATGGGGATTCAATATGTGCCCCATATATGGCCTACCTATACCCCTCCAATTTCACATGGCTGGGAGAAACTAAGAAATTAGCCTTTATTTAAATAATTATTTTGGTTTTTAGGTGATAGTAAATTATCCCTCTAAAATGCCTACCAATATCTATTTTATGAACATTTTTAAAATATAATAATCCTACCAAACTCATATTGCTTAATAAAATATAATGGAATAATCATTTACAAATTAATTTATGTCATACTCAATTGGTACTTCTTATCTTTTGATATTATTCATTTGGATATACTCCAAGAATATAGTGGTGAATCATGTGGTGTAAACCAAAATAACATTCTTTTTCAAATAAATATAAATGATTGATTTTTTACACCGTACTAGAATATAACATTTATCACACACTATCTCATTGTGAAAAACGACATGTGTGTTTGAGAAGGTGTGATAACAATATATTTATATCAAAGGTATAATTTTCATGAATTTAAATGAGAAAAGTAACAGATATCTAGATCTAAAATTACATTACCAAAATTCCCACTATATAGGGAAGAAAAATAAATATTATATAAAAAATTGGGATATCATTTACATCATGTCCCATTTCTAGATAGACATTGGTTGGTGATCTAAATCAACTACCTATCATAGTTTATTTATTTTTCACATTATCAAAATCTACATATGGATAAAATTGTGTAGCTTGTGCCTAGAAAATGACTTCTTCCCACACCACACTATCCACCATATATAAATTCTCTACTAGTATATCCATATTTTCTACAAACTGGTGTTCTAGTTGTTATACGATAGCTTCACCTTCAAATACAATAGGCCAATATTGAAATATATTCGCCAATAACATAATAGGTGGATAGTAAAGAGGCACTAAAATAATCTAAATCCTCCCCTCAGGTAAATGTTTCCTCATGTTAATTCACCTATTCTCATGTGACTATTAATTTATTAGAATAACCATTAAATGGGTGGTGATTAAATACTTTAATTCATATATATTTAAATTACATAAAAAATATATTATTTATCAAAAAATCCCATAATGAAGCATTAATGACCATAGTGAATATATAAATCCACTCCTTAAACTAAATTATCTGAAATATGCATATTATTTAGGGTTTAAATTAGATTCATCATTCAGGCACACCTTGAATTCAAGCACTAGGATTATAATGGGAAGAAAAGCATCATCAGGCACCAATATAATTCTCTTTTAATTAATATCTATCTAAAAAATATATAATATCAACCTAATAATTACCATAACTAGAATTAGTATTATGTAATGCCATGTTGGAATGACTTACAGGTTTTCTGTACAGGATAGACCATGAATTCATTCATTTTCTATATTATAATAGTGAAAGAAGGATAGTTATTCCTATTAAATTTTTCTATTCACCCATTCCACCCAATGGTGTGTTAGTAAGAGAATCCATTATCAATCAATACATCTCATTATATGTGTTTTTAGTATGATTATTATGATTATAATAAAATTCTATATTTCATTTTTGCAATATTGTAGACATTGTTTCACCTAATCTAGTAATTTTAAAAAATATGATAGAAATTTTACTCCAATATTAAAAGAACACACTATTTGTTAAATGGAATAGTAATATATTTTTAAAAATAACAAAAAAATACTAGTATAATATCCTACTTTACATATATTATATATTCATTTTAAATTTTGGAGTGGGTGTTGGGAAAGGCAGTGCGGGAAAATTGAGAAAAAAATGAAAATGTGAACACATAATGAAATAATATATATTTAACTTTTGAGAAAGCCAAAAATAATTCTATGTTAAATATAATAATAAATATATATATATATATATATATATATATATATTCATCATAATTTTTTAATTTGAAAAACATAATGGGGGATGGAACTTATTGGAAAAACTAGATCCAATAAAAATAAATAATTACGTTGTAGTGATTCATTAAATTTGATAGTGACCTCAAGATCAGTACTATGATAAAATAAGATATTGGATAGAAAGAAGATCAAGTCCAAAATTAGTACGAGAATTATGAACACAACCTCAGAATGAGATCCAAATAAATTATCAAACAGTGTGTGTTGAAGGCTCACCATCCGAATAATGTGTAAAATATCACCAGCATTATTATAATTACAATCATCACTCGAATATAGTCAAACTAAAAGAATTTATTTTTAGTTATGGATAATCTTTTAATCCATGTTTCTACCAAAATCATTAGAGGAAGAGTGTAATATGACATCCTCTGATGTTATCTTCACGAAAATACACAATTACCATTATATTTTTTAAAACTTTTTAAAAAATGTTTATGAGACCCCAACAAGTGGAAGTCCTATGAAAAAAATACCCATTTGACTCAACTAGGGATCATCTCTAGCATTATAATATTTTAGTAATTACCAAATCTACCTTTTAATAAATTTTTTTAAATATGTATTTTCTATTATAATCAATGTAAATCTTATAAACCTCCAACTATCTATAATTTATGAATTTACAAATCAAGTTATAGTTATCATTAATATGATTTAATATACCATAAAAATTGTAATCCTTCCCGAAGATTGTATTTTAAATATTAAAAAATAAAATATACATTACCTCATTATAATTAAGGCCATCGATAATACTATTCATCCAAAACCATTTCATGTATTTATCTATAACATTAATAAATCTTACATAGTGGTAGATAATATAAAAAACCATAACAAGTTAGACTTCTGAGAAACAACTCCCTCAATAAAAGTGTTCAAATAACTTAAATTTCGCATTCATGAATTCATATATCCTATAGTAATTGAATCTATAAATCCATAAATCATTGGTCCCCCACTACCAAAACACAATATCAAATTTAAAGGGCCATGAATATAATAAATCATACAATACATACAACTTAATGTTTTCTACATGGATTTTGTAGGAAAAAAATGACCACACAAACTACATGATCTATATATATTCTAATGTATACCATCACATACATAAAATAACCAAAAATAGATGAATAATATATGTTATCCATAACCACTCTCAACTCATAAAAAAAGTTTATTTATTAGAACTCATATAAGAATTTAATGAAATTGGATTACCATCCACATTGACTCTCTCTCAGAAAATATTTAATGTATCTCTCAATGTATTTCTCCTGATATAACCAGGATTTCATGGAAATTATGTCATCTATTATATTAATACTATAAATCTAAAACATTTAACCCCAGTGTGACATCAAAAAAAGTAACCCATATTCTTCTCTAATTGGTAAATTTTAAAGGCATCAGAACCAACAATAATCATATCATAAATATAAAGAATAAAAACATTAAAAAATCATGAAAAAAATCTTTAAAACAATTACTATAATATGTCAACATGAATCCATGATAAAAAATGCATGACTAAATAATTTTATACCACTACCTAGAAGATTACATCAGACCATACAAACTCATCTTTAACCTGTATACATAATCCTCTTTACCTATTTCATAAAAACCTTCAAACTATTCCATATAAATTTCCTCCTTTAAATCACCATAGAAGAAATTTTCCTTCACATACATCAGCTGATCCTATAGATATAAACTAGTAGCCAAACTGAGAACAGATCAAATGAAATATATCATGAAAATTGGTAAGAATTTTTCTTCAAAATCCATACCCATCTTCTAATAGAATACATTAACAACTATCCATGAGTTATATTAAGGAACAAAAAGACATTTTTATTTTTATTATGATTAGTCCACTAATTTTTTGAATCTCTCATAAAATTAGGTAACATTATCATCAAAAAATATTTGTTTAAATGGAATTATCTTATCTCATTATCTATTATAGTATCCCATTTTTCCTTCTAAACTCTTTCTATCACCTTATCAATAGATTTTGGTTCTCACCCATCAGTAAGGAGAATATACTCATTGCATGTTCTGGGAACAAAGGAAGTATGGGGGGATGGTTCACATCATTTATTTTTTTCATTATTGAGAATAAATTTTGATGTCTATTCTGCTGAATACAAATATGACCAATGTAATTGAATAAAATAATAGACAAGGTAAATAAGAACTCAAATCCAAGAAATAAAAGATCATCACATGTTCTTTATAATTCATTAAGTTAAAAAAAGAATTGTCATGAAGGAATTCATTCTTTTTTTTAAGCATCTGGCTACAAATATACAGTGTGTAGCCATTGCGTCATAGAATCCAAGTGTATGATTCCACTAGTGTTGATCCGCACATTCTCGACGTATCTCCCAACATCACTGAAGGAGTCTCCATGTCCTAGCATGGAAGGTCCTCGTGCTCGCAATTTCCACCATTGATCGCCTTGATAATCACATTCAAAGCATTCTCCATGATCTGGTGGATGAGGATCAGTCTCATTCAAAAGGGCATTAATGGAGAAGGATTAACCCCTAGGCTTGAGATCTTCTTCTACAATTTTTTGTGCACAAAGAAACAGTTGGCTAGTTTATGAGAGAAATAACATTATTGGCTACTTATATAACTAGGGGTACAATAAAATAATTACACATGTGCCCTTTTTTTATTATATAGAAACCCCATGTAAAATAAAAATATTATAATTATTATTATTGGCATGAAATTAACATGAGAAATATTTATTAAATATTATTTAAATAATATTCATTATTTTTATTCCCACCAGACCCTTAAACTTTGTCTGCCAATACTCTGTTATATTTATCTGGTATTGAATAATGTCTATTTATTAATTAAATTATTTTCACTGGATTATCTTTCAGTAAATATATATAAATATTATATTCACTAAATAGAAAATAAATATTTATTAATTATTCCTCTAATAATATGGTCTCTCAAATAACAAGTGTCTAAATAAATGAGACCAGGCATACAAGATAATTATTTTACCAAAACCAAGAATAATATTTATTCAACTTGTTAAAAAAATAAATAAATTAACTAACATACTAGATACGCATATTTTGTGGCACTATAGGCCTCATTCTATGTGGATTAAGGAATATATTCCTAATGTCAAGTGGCAACATCTACCAACACATCATGAAACCCATAGAGAAAGAAGTTAGATTGTCGCTATAACATTCACCTCTTAAAAACACATATCTTGTAATATAATCTCATTATATTGATATATATAATCACATGGGTTGCAAGCAAGTGTCATCATCCCATGTGCTAGATTTCCCTTTCTTTATCTTCCTGGAATTGAACATTCTTATTTGAAACTATGGCCTTAGATTTAATTAGGCAATATCTTTTACATTAAAGGGGATAAGACATCAAATTCCGCTAAAGGTACATGTCCTTTATCACATTATTCATCATTACAGTATTAAATATGACACACATTATATATCCTACATCACCATAAATAGATAAGAACATCTAATGGCACTTCAAAATATGGATTCATACTATCAGGTCTTGTTCTAATAATATCCTCCAGGATATTACCATAGTCATACACTAAGATAAATCCCCTCAAACTCTTATATGTCTTCACCACCGATAGATGGTATTATTTATATCCTTCACATAATATCATCTAGATATAGAACATATATTCAAGAATAGTGCCAATGCGCTTCTGGGTTTTCATCATAGTAGGGATCCGCTATGACCTATTAGTGATACAGCTACTCTTCATACATTATCACATGAAATTTAATACAGAAGAACAATAATTATGTGATAAGTAGTTTATTAATATTCAAATACATGAATAAAATTTTATTATAATGTACTAAGGAATTTTGTTCAAGGGAACCAACATGAACAAACTCCCACTTTAACTAGATCCAACTAGAAATAACCATCAGTCCACTAGCTCTCACATGATATTCATGCTTTTGTTAAGACAAGCCTTTACTAAAGGGGTCTTCCATGTTCTCTTCCATGGAAACTCTACTCACTCAAACATCACCACATTGAATGAAATCCCTCAAGAGGTGATACATACAGAGTATTTGCGTTGTCCATTAATGTGAACTTGACTCTTTTTCATGATTCCACACTATAATGTTATGAAAATTTAATTTGATAGGGTCTTTACTAATATTAAACACATAAATCTCCTTGAAAAATATCCAAATCTATATGGATTAATTTATTATAATAGAATATTCTATATTCTCAAAATCAAATATAAAATCAGTGACAAATAGATGCTTTAAATTATTGCAGCTCATAGTTCCTTTGTTGATACATAAAAAATATCCTGATTGCAACTTCAGATCATTCTGATCTTCTAGAAAATAAGAATCAGCATACCCTCTGATTACACGATTATTGTCTCCTAGATGAACTAGGATCATATCCTTAATTCATCTCAGATACATTAGGATAGTCTTAACTGTAGTCCAATAATATTCATCAGGATCAACTTATATCTGCATATCATGTTCGTTGCATAAGGAACATCATGTATTGTACGTAACATAGGATACATGATGGATCTTATTGCTAAAACGTATGGGATCATACTCATTCAATCATACCTCTAGAGTGACTCGGGATATATTTTCCTAAAAATATGTAAGCCATGTGGCACTGGAACCAGTCCTCTCATAGAGCATTCCATACTAAATCCATTCATCATTTGTTGAGTATATTTACTCTATCTTATTCTACGAATCTTCTTGGATCTTTCAAAAATGATCTTGGTACCTATAATGTATTTTTTTCACCTAATTTTTTCATGGATAAACACTTGTTCAACCATTTTCTTACTAACTGTGATACTGGTATCCATTTTCCAATAAGAAATCCTTCATCGACATACACAACTGTGATAAAAACCACATTCCCATTAAACCTTCTATAAACACAAGTATCACATTCATTCTTAATGTTACCAAATTATTTTATGGATTCATCAAAATGAATGATCCATTACTAGGATGCTTTCATTAATCCCTAAATGGTTTTCAGCTACTTAAAAAACATTTGGCATCACCTAGAGTCATAAACCCTTCTAGTTGTTTCATATTGACATTTTCTTGAAGGTTCTCATTATGGAAGGTATTTTTGACCTCCATCTACAAAATCTAATAGTCATGTTATGCTTCTATCACAAGTTTGAATCTTATTGAATTAAATATTTAAAATGGAGAGAAGGACTCATCATAGTAAATTCATTGACACTGTTTAACCCCTTTAGAATCTAGCCTTGCATTACATGTACTTAATTTAACTTCCAAGTCCAAATTTATTTTGAATACCCATTTTCATCCAATATGCTTTACATCAACTAGTGCATCGACCAGAACCCAATCCTAGTTATGATAAATGGAATTCATCTTAGAAATCATATCTTATAGTAATATTGTAACATCTGATCCTTTTTAGAATCCCTGTAGGATATTGGTTTATCATTATAAAATAATAATAAGTCACCATCCTTAGTGACCAGGAATCCATATACCTCTGGTTCACTTAACTCTCTTACAATCATATGCAGTACTTGTGTTTCTAGAACTAATTATTCCATGGGGAACTATGGAATTTTTTTCTAACAAACGATTATGTACTATGACCATGAAATACATCGAATTAAATCATTCTCCCATGATCTTTTTTGAGGATGTGATCCCTCTAAATAAATACAGCTTCTCTAGAAACACTCACTTTATTTTCTTAGGGGTCGTATAGGTAGTATTCCTTTTTTGGTGGGATTTTCCAATTGATGGTGTGTGTCACTATGTTGGGGATTCTTCCACGTATTCATTCCATCGGAATATATAAAATCATGACCTAGGGGGTTTTGATCTATCTCCACAAGGCTAGTATTTATTCACATTAAATATTAAGCATGTTTTTAGATCCTTTGAATGCAGGAAATTCCTCTTAGTTGGTTTATGTTTGGGTTTATGGATTTCATTTGACATTTTAGTGTCCAAAATCCTCCAAAATGTGGTGATGTTACCTGGTTTAACCATAATGATGGATAAATAAACAGAAGATACAAGGAAAGGTAAATTTTCAAGGTTTTTTTGAAATTAATTTAACTTCAACAATGGTTGATAGAGTTTTATTATCTACAGATGATGAGAAGTATGAGTTAATCATTATCTATAAACATTTTCATAAATTCTGCCAGAATATGGGGTAATTGGCCATGAATGTGATGGTTACAAGAGACTTATGGGTTTTGATTTGTGTTATTCTCCTATACATGATAAAAATATTTGGGTGAAGAATGGATTAAAGTCATCTCGTCTTGGTCTGTGTGAAGAGAAACATGCATGTGGTGTTTCCTGTGAACCTATTGCTGTAAATGATGCAAATAAAGCTTATTAGAATAATACAGATGAAGCAAATCAGACTTTTGATGAATCTATGCATGATAATGGAATTCCAGTATGAAACAAATGATGAAATTGCGGTTGAGTAGCTTATCACATAGCAGAGCAATGATGATGATTTTTTGATGGAAACTGATGTACTACAAAAAATGTTATAATAATCATATTTCTGAATCCATAGAGGTATCCCCACATCATTCTAGTGAATCACATATGCAATTCTATAATAGGAATAAATTATTTTTGGGATTTGTTGTTGATATATATCTCAATTCAAGTGAGCAGTATCTATGACCAATCAAGATTATTCAAAAAACTAGGGTCATGAATGAATCTACTCTATCAAGAAGGTTGGATCTTATTGAGGGAGAAGGTGCTGTAAAAAAAAGGCAAGTTGACTTTGGATAATGAAGGGTTTTAAATGATTTTTAGGAAATATTATTTTCAACATGAATCACATAATGATTATGAATAGGAAAATAATCAGGAAATTGTCACTGAGGTCAATAGTTTTAAGTTTATTGATTCTCTTAATGATGATTCAAGTCATGGGTCTAAGTATATGGATACTACTGAAAAGGGTTACCATGATGTGACTGTGCACCATTTGAATTGGAGAAGGAGTAGGATCCTAAAGGGTCATAGATGCTGACATGGTCGAGTGGATGTTACTTGAGGTCATGGATGAGGTTGTTCTTCTAGATCATCCAGGTTCATGCCGGAGCAGTTTGTGTTTAAGAAAAAGTATAGTACACTTTTTAGCCATCATGCTATACAGTCAGATTGGGAATCTGCTGATGATAATGACACTGAACATGACTCAGATAATGATTATGGAAATATTTTATGAATTGTTTCTCAAATGTTAGGGGGCATACCCTTGTTTTTTATCATTCTCCTCCTCGTGTACTTGTTATCTTTTCTTCAATTTTAATAAATGGTTTAGAGAACAGACTTTTGGATAGACTCACTTTAATATAATTAATATTTATTAAAATTTAATAAAATGACTGATATAAACTTCTATAATTATATGTAATAATATAATTAGTATTTATTTATAATTATATCATTAACTACATTATTAGTATTATATAAATTTTTTTTCAAATTTATTAATTTAATTAGTGTAAATATGTAATTATATAATTAATATATAATAATATAATTAATAATATAATAATATAATTAATATACAATAATATAATTAGTATGTAATAATATAATTAGAATTTAATAATATAATTAATATTTAACAATATAATTTTTGGGTGATGATTATGGTCATAACACTTATCATTATCATGGTGACACTTGTGTTACTGTTTTTTCCTTTTGAATATGGGATTCTATTTTTGGTATAATTTATATGTAATAATATAATTATTAATAATAAGGGGCTTGGCTCGGATCCTTCATGGTATAATTGATATGCAATAATATAATTAGTAATTTAATTAATATTTTTATTCATATTTATTAATATAGTAACTATAAATATTTAATAATATAAATATTATTTATTAATAAATTTATAATATAATTAAGATTAGATGCTTTATTAATATGCATTATTTAATTAATATTTATTCTAAATTACTTTTTAAATACTTTATAATTATTATTAGTTAGATTGTTATTTTTAATTGATGTTATTAATTACATTATTAAAATTTATTAACATGTAATACTATTATTAATATGTAATAATATATTTAATATTTATTAATATATAATAATAATTTAGTACATGTATTTATTTATAATTTTAAATTGAGAATTATATATATATATTTTAAATGGGGTGGAATAATGGAGGGTGGGGCATCAGAATTTGGGTTCCAGGGAAAATGCCACATGATGTGGGATTTTTTGCTTCCTTTACAAAGTGTCACTTCATTTGGTGTTTTTTAAACCCATTTCCCAAATTATATGAAACATAAACCAGTTTTATTATATAAAAAAATAAAATAACTTGCATGGAAGAATCTTCCCCAAGGTAGTGTTATAGATTGAGGGTATGATAGGCAACAAAACAATTCAATTTATCAAATTCCTTTTTATTTTCAAATATGTTTTTAACAACTCGAAATCATTTAATTAAAGAGATGTTTATTATTTTTAATTTGAAAATTTATTTATAAATCTAAAAGTAATTGATATCAAATAAAACAAAAATATTTCGTAATTTTATTAACATTTCAAAATAAAACGTCATTTACATAATAATATTTAATTTAATCCTATTATATTTTAGATTTCATTTATAAATTTAAAATGAATAATATTAAAAATATAGAATTAAAATCAATTGTTTCGCTGTTTTTTAGTATTATGTAAATAGATTAATAATAATTAAAAAAAAGTTTGGGTACTTCTTTATTAATTTCTGTTATAAATAAAGGATTTGAATAACTAGAATTTATAGCTATTAATTTATGTTTGGATAGTTTGATGAGGTAAATGCATAAAAATATGAAATAATTGGAGGATGTAATTATATAGGGGTGGTGACCATGATTTCAAATGAAAATCCTTCTCTTGTGATTAATATAGACCTCCTTGTAGGACGATGATGATGATGAGGTTAAAATGATTGTTAATTATATTCCAATGAAAACAAGACATCACCAGATGTACCCCACCTCCAGCATTAGATAACAATGCGATGCCTGAAATTCTACGTGGATAGTGATTCTCATCAAAAGAGAGTTCTCCAGTTAATAGAGGATCTCAAAATACTTATCATGGTAGGAAATTTCCAATAGTCCCCTTCTCCTGTGAACACTCCCCCAGGGTACCCAAGTAAGGGCATCCCAAACGTACCCCAACACTAGAACCAGATCACCCTGTTGTTCCTCACATTGACATAGATAGGTTCCTAGAAACATGATATATATTGGATATTAGCTAACCCAATCTATGTGGTTGTGGATTCTCATCAAACGTGGCTTCTCTAGTGATGGATGTGTCACACAACTCTTTTCATGACATAGAATTTCTAGCCATCCCCTTCGCCTTAGAAAACATCCACGGTTTACCCAAGGAGAACCTGAACGTAGCCCAACCTAGGGACCGGAGTAGTGTACACCTCCCATCAGATCAGGCACCATTAAGATCATCATAGAGGCAAGAAAGCCTACCCATCATGCTATGTAAAATATTTCCATCCCCAGAGTCTTATCTAGTGGTGAATGTACGGAAGAATGTTCATTATGACTAGGTTGGGATATCCAGTGACCCAGACTGGTGGATGTCAGTGACTCCAAGGTATAGGGGTATCATGGGGTGGTGGCGGTATATTGGGAGGTGAAGAGGTTGGGATACCAGTGTTGGAAAGCTAGTCCATCATGAAGTATCATATGGAAAGTGATGATTGGCGGTCCATGGAACTAACTAATATGTAACTACTTCTAGGAGGTTGTGGTGCGGTGACAACATAGGCAACAATGACAATTTTCAGGCAACACACTACATCTGAGAAGGGTGGACGTGGAACTGAGAAGTAGAGTATGTGAGTAGGATGAGTGGCATCGATGACTTTGGAGAAGTAGTGTTGCACTGAAGCAAATGAGGATGACGCTAGGCATGTGGGGTGGATGACTCATCTAGTTCGATTTTATACAGAAGGGTGCACAGTTCAATACATGTGGGGTAGGGTCAGCATATCATTGGGTTTACTGTTTCTTCATAACAGTTAGAAGAATAAGACCTTTTGATTGTGTACTTTAATAAAAAAGAAACACTTCACCTTACCTGTTAAAAAAATACCTCATTATCATAGAATAAATACGGTTTAATAAATAGCAAAACCTACTATTTTTCTTAATATAATGAATTTTTTTTATGTAAACAAAAATTTATTCAATTTTATAAAATACAACATAGTTTTTTTTTATAGAAAAAAAATTATGTTTAATCAATTGAATAATATTCATAATTTTACATCAGATTTTTTAAATTCATGGAATATTTTTAAATAATTATGAAATACTTAATATTGAGACAAATTAAATTATTATATTTTCTGTAACAAAATTACATATCGCTATTGTTTTTTAAAGAAAATAGTTTTCTTATTAAACAGGAAAACAAGAAATACATGTTTTAATATATATATATATATATATATATATATATTCTATGAGAAAAAATAATAGTTTATGTTTTTTAATTAATAACTATATTTTTGTATGATGTTATAAATTGTATTATGCATGACGATTATTTCTTGCGGAATTTGCACTATAATTTTCAACAGAAGTTTTACAATATTTTCTCATTTAAATATATTTATATTTAAAAAATAATAAATATTTATTTATAGAAATATATTTATAATTTTATATATTATTTATATACACCAAACAGCCGGAAGGCCAATGTAAAAATATAATTAATATTTATATTTAATTATATTATTAATTACATTGTTAGTATTCTTTAAATTTATTGTCATATTTATTTATATACTTATTGTAGCTACGTAATATTATAATTAATATTTTTTTATACGAAATAATATAACAAATATTTATTAATATGTAAAAATATAATAAATATATATTAATATAATTATAGATATAATAATATGATTAATATGTAATAATATAATTGTATGTAATAATATAATTAGCATGTAATAATATAATTATATTGTAACAATATAATTACAACGAAACAAATAATTACAACATACACTACCTAATAGGGCAGGTTATAGTCCCCCAAGAGATAACCCACAAATTATTTGATGGCCCGAAATCCCTGTAGAAATGAAGTAATATTATAACTGTTATTGTTTACATTTTTTTATTATTTAATGTCATTATGTACTTTATTGGGTCATGCTTGTGTCACCTCCATTCTTCCTGAATTCTCTCCCACCCAGATTTGAATCTGGGTCTGATGGAGGCCAGGTGATGCATGTTGTATGATGTAGGCATCATGCAGAAGGTGGACCCGCACATTTGTTATGAAAACATTAGCTTTAGGTGGTGTTGCCCTAGGCTACACACATTGAAATATACTCCATGTCCACATGGCCATCAAGCCTTATAAATGGATGGGTTATCCTTGTGGGGGGGGGGGGTCATGGCCTTCTCTATCGGGTTGTGTGTGTTTCATTTCCATGTTTCATTATAACTATACCCCTAAGTACATATAATATATATAATTACCAATAATATAAATAATATGAAATAATATAATTATTATGTAATAAAATATCTAGTATGTAATAATATAATTTATATTTTTATTCATATTTTTCAATAAAATTATTGTAAATTAGTAATAATATAATTAATATTTATAAATATATTTCAATATTTACATAATAATAATAAATATATTAATATTTATATAATTATAACTATTTTCTGATTGAAATTTATTTATTATTATTTTTATTATATATATAAATGTTTATAAAAATTAATTCATTTTTATAAATATACATTTATATATATATAGTCCAAATGGCCCGAACGATTATTGATTTTTAATTATTTTTGGATAATCTCATTTTCAAACTCATCTATGAGTGAACCCTTATAAATAAATAAAATTATAAATATATTTGTTAATATATATATTTATTTATATAAATAAATTACTGATAATAAATATTTATATAAATAATTAATAAATTTATATTTATATGTAAAAATATATTTATCATTATGTAATTATAAATCTCTTTGTATAAATATATATTTATTATTATATAATTATAAATATATTTATAATTATATAATTATTAAAATATATTTATATATTTCATTAAAAAATATTTATAAACCTATAATTATAAATATAATATATTTATATACATATTTAAAATATGTTCATGCAAATATATTTTTACAATTACAATTAAATAAATTTATGATTATATAAACATATATTTACAAACATATATATATATATATGAAATAATTAATATGTAATATAATAATCATTATGTATTAATATAATTAATATGAAATAATATAATTAATATTTTTTATACATATTTATTAATATAATTAATGTACATAAGTACTAATATAATTAATATGTAAAAATATAATTACTATTTGTTGATATGTGATAATAGAATTAATATATAACAACATAATTAAAAAATTAATAATATAATTGATATGTAATAACATAGATAGTATGTAAAAATATAATTAATATGTAGTAACATAATTACAATCTGATGATTCTAGTCATAACTCTGATCATGGTTATGGTGACGCTTGGGTTTCTAGTTTTTCATTTTTGATTAGGTCCTGCCTTTTTGGTATATTTAATATGTAATAATATAATTAGTAATAATTAGGGGCTTGGCCTCGGTCATTCTTGGTATTGTTTTATATTAATTATACGATTAAGTGTGGCTACCATAATGGATTCATTAATTACTTTTTTAAATTTATTAATATATAATATTATGATTTATAAGAAATAATATATTTAATATTTATTAATATTTACTAATAAATTAATACATTTATTTATTTATAATTTTTAATATATAATTATATATATATTTGAAATGGGGATGAGGAATGGCTGGTGGGGATTTGGAATTTGGGGTTTGGGGGAAAATGCCACATGATGTGGCATTTTTGGCATCCTTTATAAAGTGTCACATCATTTGGTGATTTTAAACTCATTTCCCTAATTAAATAAAACCTAAACCAATATTATTTTATAAAATAAAAATAAAAACACATGACTGGAAGAATATACCACTATGTAGTTTTCATGATTGTGGGTAAGATAGACAACAAAACAATTCAATTTATGAGTGTTTAAATAAAAAACCAAACGATTACAAATATACAGATTGATAAATTAAATGTTTTATAAATATTAATATGAGTTAAATGTTAGATTATTGATTTAAAATAATCATTTAATACCCATTGAGTTTTTAACTCATTATTTTAATCCAATTATTTTATAATTTGAAATATTTTGTTAACTACTCAAACTCGTTTAATTAAGGATATGTTTATTATATTTTATTTGAAAATTTATTTATAAATCATACAGTAATTGATATCAAACAAAAAAAAATATTTCATAATTTAATAAACATTTTAATATAAAACATCATTTAATTAACAAAAATTAGTTTAATCCGATTATATTTTAGATTTCATTTATAAATTTAAAATGAATAATATTCAAAATACATAATAAATTCAATTGTTTCAATTTTTTTTAATAGTAAGATCATAGATTAATAATAATTAAAAAATAGGGGTGGGTAATTCCTCATTAATTTATGTTATTAATAAAGGATATTAATATCGTAATATTGCACATATTAAAGGATGTGTGGAATTTTTTGGTGAGGGAATGGCATAAAAATAGGAAATAATTGGAGGATGTAAGTATATAATGGTTATGGCCGTGTTTTCAAACATCAATCATTTTGCTGCAATTACTATAGACCTCCAAGGAGGATGATAATGATGAAGATGATAAAAAAGATGGATGATTTTATTCTGATGAAAATAGGACGTCACTAGACATACCCCAACTCCAATATCATATAACAATGTGATGCCCTATATTCTATGTGGTCGGTGATTCACGTAATAGAGGGTTCTCCAGTAAATGGAGGTCCTCAAAAGACATATCATGACAGAAAATTTCTAATAGTCCCCTTTGTTTGGGAACACTCCCTCGGGTACCCAATCAAGGGTATCTTGAACGTACCCTAAATCAGGTGCCAAAGCACTCTATTGTGCCTCACATTTATGCAGTAAGGTTCACAGAAACAGGTTATATATTGGATATTAGTTGACCAATTCTACGTGGTTGGTGATTCAATTAAAAAGTTGTATCTTTGGTAATGGATGTATCACACAACTCTTATCATGACGAGGAACATCCAGTCATCCCCTTCACCTCAGAACACTTCCTCAGGTTACCCAAGGAAACCCTAAACATACCCCAAAATGGGGACCAGAGTAGCGTACACTTCCCATTAGATCAGGCTCCATTATGAAAATCAGAGACACAAGTAAGACTACCCATCCTACCAAGTAATATATTCTCATCCGGATAGGTTTCTTAGGTTGTGAAAGTATGGAAGAATGTTTCTTATGACCAGGTTGGGAAGACCAGTGGCCCAGACTGGTGGATGTTAGTGACTCTGAGTCACAGGGGTATCATGGAGTGGTGGCATGATATAGGGAGGTGAAGAGGTTCGGTTATCGGTGATGGAAATATATTCATCACGAAGTAGCATATGGACGATGAGGATTGGTGGTTCAGGAAACTAACATAGATGTTACTACTACTGAGGTGGCTGGGCTTTGGTGACATCATAGGCAATAGTATCCTTCATCGGGCGTCGCACTGAAGTAGAGAAAGGTCAAAAGGGAATTGATCGGTGGGTTATGTGAGCAGGATGAGAACTGTCGATGAATTTTTAGGAGTGTTGCACTGAATCAAAGCAGGTTAATGTTGGGTCTATGGGGCGGATGACTCATGTAGTTCGATTCTTTGCAGCAAGGGGTATAGTTTAATACCTGTGGGTTAGGGTCAGTTTTTCATTGGGTTTACTGCTACTGTGTAATGGTTATCAGAATAAAACATTTTTAATTTTTCCGTAAATAAAAAAGAAACACTTCCCCTTAAATATTAAAAAATACATGATTATCATATAATAAATTGAGTTTATTATGTTGTAAAACCAATTATTTTTCATAATATAATGAATTTTTTATGCAACAAATAATTTTCATGTTGAAAAAGAAAACAAGAAATACTTGTTTTAAAATATATTTATATATATAAATTATTTTAGAAAACATAATAGTTTATATATTTTAAAACACGAACTATTCTTTTTGTATGACGTTATAAATTTTGTTAAGAATGAAGATTGTTTCTAGTGGAATTTCCACTAGAATTTTCAATGAGAGTTTTACTAGATTTATCATTTAAATATATTTATATTTATACAATAATAAATATTTATTTATAGAAATATATTTATAATAATATTTAATATATATATATATATTTATTTATTTATAGAAATAAATAAATATTTAAAAATATATAATTATAATTTTATATACTTCTAATTATATTTATTATTTATATACACCAAACGACCGGAAGTCCAATGTAATAATATAAATAATATTTATATTTTATTATATTATTAATATCATTATAAGTATTATTTAAATTTATAGTCTTATTTATTATTATTGTTATTGTAAATACGTAATAATATGATTAATTTTTTTTAATGCATAATAATATAAATAATATTTCTTATTATGTAATAATATAATAAATATTAAATTTTGTTATTAATAATATAATATTATTATTAATATTTAATAATATAAATATTTTGTAATCATATAATTACCATGTAATAATATAATTAAAATGTAACAATATAATTACAATGAAACAAAGAATTACAACGTACACTCCCAAATAGGGCAGGTTATACCCCCCTAAGAGACAACCAACCTATTATGTGATGGCCCGAAGACCTTGTGGATATGAAGTACTATTATTAGTGTTATTATTTAAATTTTTATTATTATTTAATTTCATTATGTAATTTATTGGGACATGATTCTATCATCACAATTCTGCCAGATTTCTCTCCAACCTAGATATGAATCCAGGTCTGATGGAGGCCAGGTAACGCATGATGTATGTTGTAGACCTGAGGCAGACGATGGACCCACGCATTTGTGAAGGAAAAAATAGATGCAAGTGTTGCAAACCTAGGCTACAAACATTGTAATGGACTACTTGTCCACAGGTCCATCAATCCATCAAAATGGATGGGTTATGTTGGGGGGGGGGGTCCTGACCTTCCCTATCCGGTTGTGTGTGTATCATTTCCCTATTTTGTTGTAACTGTACCCCTAAGTACATATAATATATATAATTAGTAAAAATATAAAAAATATGAAATAATATAATAAATAACTACAAATATAAGTACTATGTAATAATAAAATTTTTATTTTTATTCATATTTATCAATATAATTATTTTAAATTAGTAATAATTTAATTAATATATATAAATATATTTTAATAATTATATAATAATAAATATAATAATATTTATATAATTAAAAATATTTATTTATAGAAATTGATTTATTATTATATTTATTATATATATATATATATATATGTTTATAAAAATTATTTCATTTTTATAAATATATATTTAAAATTATTTATATTTATAATTATATATATACATATATAGTCCAAACAGCCCAAAAGCTTATAGATTTTAAATTATTTTCATACACTCAATTATTTAAACTCAACTATGACAGAAACCTTATAAATAAATATTTTTAAAAATAATTTTATTTTTACAAATAAATAAATGTTAATAAATATTTATATAAATAATTAATATATTTATCATTATGTAATAATAAATCTCTCTGTATAAATAAATATTTATTATTAAATATTTATTAATATATTTATAATTATATAATTATAAAAATATATTTATATATTCCATTAAATAATATTTATAATCATATAATTATATATCTAATATATTTATATACACATTTAAAATATGTTCATAAAAATATATTTTTACAATTAAAAATAAATAATTTTATGAATATATATATATATATATATATATATATATATATATATAAATATATATATGAAATAATTAATATGAAATAATATATTCAATATGTTATAATATAGATAATATGAAAGAATATAAATATTGTTTTTATACATATTTATTAATATAATTAATGTAAATATGTAATAATATAATTAATATGTAAAAATATTATTAATATTTATTAATGTTTAATAATATAATTAATATATAACAATATAATTAATAATATGATAATATAATTGATATGTAATAATATTTTTAGTATGTAATAATATAATTAATATGTTTTAATATAATTAATATGTGACGATTCTGGTCATAACTCTGATCATGGTTATAGTGACGATTGAGTTGCTATTTTTTGCTTTTCGATGTGGGCTTGCCTTTTTGGTATAATTAATATGTACTAATATAATAAGTAATAATAAAGGGCTTGGCCCCAAATATTCTTGGTATTTTCTCATATTAATTATATCAATAAGTGCGGCTACCAAAATGGTTTCATTAATTACATTATTAGAATGTATTATGATATATTATTATTATTTATATGTAATAATATATCTAATATTTATTAATATATAAAAATAAATTAATACATGTATTTATTTATAATTTTAAATAGATGATTATATATATATTGTAAATGGGGAGGAGGAATTGCATGTGAGGTATTGGAATTTTGGGTTTGGGGGAAAACACCACATGATGTGGAATTGTTGGATTCCTTTAGTGAGTTTCACTTCATTTGGTGATTTTAAACCCATTTCCCAAATTAAATGAAACCTAAAAGAATTTTATTATATAAAAAAACCAAAAAACATGCCTCGAAGAATCTACCCCTAGGCAGTGTTCTAGATTGTGGGTGAGATAGACAACAAAAAAATTCCATTTATGAGTGTTTAAATAAAAAACCAAAATATTACAAATATATAGATAAAGAAATTAGATGTTTTTTGAATGATAATATGAGTCAAATGGTGTATTATTGATTTAAAATAAACATTTATAACTCATTTAAAATTTAACTCATTATTTTAGTCCAATTATTTTATATTTTGAAATATTATTTTAACTATACAAACTCGTTTAATTTTAGAGATGTTTATTATTTTTAATTTGAAAGATTATTTATAAATCTAAAATCAATTGATATAAAAAAAAGAAAAATATTTCATAATTATATTATCATTTTAATATAAAACGTCATTTAATTAATAATAAATAATTTAATCCGATTATATTTTAGATTTCCTTTATAAAATTAAAATGAATAATATTCAAAATATATAAATAAATTCAATTTTTCACTATTTTTTAATTGTATGTTAATAGATTAATAATAATTAAAAAATAGGGATGGGTACTTCCTTATTAATTCATGTTATAAATAACGGAATTTAATATCTTGAAATTATAGCAACTAAAGGATGTGTGGAATGATTGGTGAGGTAAACACAAAAAATAGGAAATAATTGGAGGATGCAAGTATATAAGGGCGGTGGCCATGTTTTCAAACAACAATCCTTATGTTGCTATTACTATAGACCTCCTTGGAGGATGATGATGATGAATATATTAAAAAGATTGATGATTTTATTCCAACAAAAACATGACGTCACCAGACACACCCCATCTCCGACATCAGATAAATGTGATGCCTGAAATTCTAGGTGTTTGGTGATTCTCGTCAGAAGTGGGTTCTCCGTTGAATGGAGGACCTCAAAAAACATATCAATATGGTCAATTTCCAACAGTCCCCTTCTGCTGGGAAAACTCCCCCAGGGTACCCAAGTAAGGGTATCCCAAAAGTACCCCAACTCCGGTGCCAGAGCACCCTATTGTGCCTCACATTGATGTGGCAAGGTTCACAGAATCAGGTCATATACTAGATATTAGCCAACCCATTCTATGTGGTTGGATATTCTTATCAAAAGTGGCTTCTCTGGTAATGGATATATCACACAACCCTTTTCATGTTGAGGAATTTCCAGTCATCCCCTTCTCCTCAGAACACTTCCCAAGGTTATCCAAGGAGAACATGAATGTACCCCAACTCAGGGACCAGAGTAGTGTACACCTCCCATCTGATCAGGCTCCATTATGAACATGAGAGAAGCAAGCATGCCTACCCATCCTAATAGGTAAAATATTATCATCCACATAGGATTCATCGATGGTGAATGTACGGAAGAATGTTTATTATGACCATGTTGGGATGATCATTGACCCAAACTAGTGGATGTCAATGACTCAGAGTCATAGGGGTATCATGGAGAGGTGACACAATATTGGGAGGCGAAGAGGTTGGGATACCAGTGTTGGAAATCTAGTACATCCCGAAGTAGCATATAGACGGTGGGGATTGGCTGTTCATGCAACTAATGGAGATGTTACTATAGTTGAGGTGGCTAGGGTTCGGTGGCAAACGTGGCAATTGTGGCCTTTTTCGGACGACACATTGAAGCCAAGAATGGTCAACGGGGAATTGAGCGGTTGCGTATCCGAGTAAGATGAGCATTGTCGATGACTTTGGAGTGGTAATGATGCACTGAAGCGAAGAAGGATGATGTCGGGTCTATGGGGTGGACGACTCATCTAGTATGATTATGTACCACATGGTGCATAGTTTAATACTTGTGGGTTAAGGTCAGTTTATCATTGGGTTTAATACGGCCACGTAATGGTTATAATAATAATGCCTTGTGATTATTTCCTTCATCAAAAAAGAAACACTTCCCCTTACATGTTAAAAAAATACCCGATTATCATATAATAAATTGAGTTTATTATATTGTAAAACCAATTATTTTTCTTAATATAATGATTTTCTATGTAAACAATATTTTATTCGATTTAATAAAAGTCAAAATAGTTTAATTTTTTTTAGAAAAAAAGATTTTTAATAATTTGAATAATATTCATAATTTTTCATCAATATTTTTAAATGCATGATATATTTTTAAACATATAAGAAATAATTAATTATGAGGAAAATTAAATTATTATATTTTATTTAACAAAATAACATATCCCTAATTTTTTAATTATAATAGTTTTCTTATTAACTAGGAAAACAAGAAATATATTTCTTAATATATATATATATATATTAATTATATGAGGAAAAAAATAATAGTTTATGTTTTTTAAACAAGAAATATTTTTTTATGACATTATAAATTTTATTAATCAAGAAGTTTATTTCTAGTGGAATTTTCACTAGAATATTCAATAGAACTTTTACTAGATTTTCTCATTTAAATATATTTATATTTATACAATAATAAATATTTATTTATATAAATAGATTTATAAATATATTTAATATATATATATTAATATTTTTTAATATATAGTATTAATTTTATATACATATAATTATATTTATAATTTATATACACTAAACAGCCTGAAGGCCTATGTAATAATATAACTAATATTTATATTTAATTATATTATTAATTACCTTATTAGTATTATTAATATTTTTTGTAATATTTACTAATATAGTTATTGTAAATACGTAGTAATATAATTATTTTTTTTTAATACGTAATAATATAACTAATATTTACTAATATGTAATAAAATAATAAATATATAATAATATAATTAATAATATAATAATATTATTAGTATGTAATAATATAATTAGTATATAATAATATAATTAGAATGTAATAATATAAATAAAATTTAACAATATAATTACAATGAAATAAAGTATTGCAACATACACTACCTAATAGGGTATGTTATAGCCCCCCAAGGGATAACACACATATTATTTGATGTCTCGAAGTCCGTGTGGGAAAGAATTACTATTATTACGGTCATTATTTACATTTTTATTATTATTTAAAGTCATTAAGTACTTTATTCGGTCATGCTTCTTTCACCGCCATTCTGCCAGAATTCTCCCCCACCCTGATTTGAATCTGGGTCTGATGGAGGCTAGGGGACGCATGATGTATGATGCAGGCATGATACAGGCGGTGGACACTCACATTTGTGAAGAAAAATATTGCTATTGGTGCTGAAAACCTAGGTTACAGACATTCTAATGGACTACGTGTCCACATGGCCATCAAGCCATAAAAATGGATGGGTTATCTAGGGCTCATGACCTTCCTTATCGGGTTGTGTGTGTTTCGCTTCCCTGTTACAACATAATTGTACCCCTAAGTACCTATAATATATGTAATTAGTAATAATATAAATAATATGAAATAGTATAATTAATAATTACTAATATCAGTAGTTTTTAGTGACATAATATTTTTTTATTCTTTTTTATCAATATAATAATTGTAAATTAGTAATAATATAATTAATATTTATAAATATATTTTAATAATTATATAATAATAAATATATTAATATTTATATAATTATAACTATTTATTGATTGAACATGATTAATTATTATATTTATTATATAAATATATACATTTTATAAAAAATAATTCATTTTTATAAATATATATTTTTTATTTTTTATATTTATAAATATATATATACATACATAGTCCCAATGGCCCGAAAGCTTATAGATTTGAAATTATTTTTCGATAATTTTATGTTTAATCTCAGTTTTGAGAGAACCCTTATAAATAAATAAAATTATAAATAGATTTATTATTTATATATATATATTTATATAAATAATTTTATATTAATAAATATTTATATTAATAATAAGTATATTTATATGTATATTTAAAATTATACTTTTCAATATTTAATTATAAATATCTCTCTATAAATGACCATTTATTATTATATAATTATGATTATATTTATATTAAATATATTATAATAAATATATATTTATAATTATATTTAAATTTATATCATAATAAATATTTATTTATAGAGATATATTTATAGTTACATAGTTATAAATATATTTTTAAATATAAATGTAAATATATTTATTATCTATATAAATATATATTAATATTACCTTATTTATATAAATATATATATATATATAATAAATATATTTATAATTTTATTTATTTATATGGGTTCTCTTATATATATGTTTAAAAACAATTAACAAAAAATTAGTTAAATCCTATAAGATTTCGGGCTTTTGGAGTATGTATATATATATATATAATTATATATTTTTATATATGAATATATATAAAGAAATATAACATAATTATAAAAAATTTCTACCAATAAATATTTATAATTATATAAATATTATTATATTTATTATTCTATAATTATTAAAATATATTTATAAATAATATTTATATTATTACAAATTAACAATAATGATATTGAAAAATATGAATAAAAATATAATATATATTATTACATACTAATTATATTATTACATATTAATTATATTGTTTGCATATTAGTTAAATTATTTCAAATTATATATATTATAGGTACATTGGGGTACAATTACAATGAAACATACAAATACAACACATACAACCTGATAGGGTTGGTCATGACCCCCCTGGGATAAACCATTCATTTATTATGGATTGAAGGCCCTGTAGATGTGGAGTCCATTACAAATTCCGTAGCATAGGTTCCCAGCACCTGCATATATATTTTTTCTTCACAAATGTGAAGGTCCACCGTCTGCATCATGCCTACATCATACCTCCTGCATCACCTAGCATGTCGTAGACTCAGGTTCGACTCTGGGTGGGAGCTTGTTTTGGTCGAATGGCGGTGACGCATGCATGGCCCAATAAAGTACTTAATGACTTTAAATAGTAATAAAACATTAAATAATAACACTAATAATAGTACTCCATGTCCATAGGTTCTTCGGACATCAAAAAATAGGTGGGTTATCCCTTGGGGGGCCTATGACCTGCCCTATCAGGTAGTGTATGTTTCAATTCGATGTTTCGTTGTAATTATATTGTTACATTTTATTATATTATTACATACTAACTATATTATTACATGCTAAATATATTATTACACAATTATTATATTATTACGTATTAATAATATTATTATATTATTATTTATATTGTTATATATTTATTATATTATCACATATTAATAAATATTTATTATATTATTACAGACTAAACAAATATTAATTATATTATTAGATATTTACAAAAATTATATTATTAAATATGACTACAAATGTAAATAATAATAACTAAGTAATTAATAATATAATTAAATGTAAATATTAATTATATTTTTACATAATTCATATGGAAATTCGGAGGCTATAAATAATAAATATAATAATAAATATATAAAATTATAATTACATATTTAAGAATATTATTTTAAATATATATATATATATATATATATTAAATATATTTATAAGTCTATTTATATAAATAAATATTTATAATTATATAAATATAAATATATTTAAATGAGAAATTATTGTAAAGCATCGAATGAAAATTCCAGTGTATATTCCACTAAAAATAAACTCCATGCTGAAAAAAAATATAATGATAGACAGAAAAATATTAGTACTTGTTAAAAGAACAAAAAGTATTATTTTTTCTCATAGAATTAATATATATATATACACATATATATATTAAAATATGTATTTCTTATTTTCCTATTTAATAAGAAAACGGTTTTCTGAATAAAAATTGTGATATGTAATTTTAGTAATAAAAATATAATAGATTAATTTGTCTCAAAAATTAGTCTTTCTTGTATGTTTAAAAGTATTCCATGCATTTATAAATATTGAAGAAAAATTAGGAATGTTATTGAAATAAATAAAAATAATTTAGAAAAAGAAAACTATTTTATATTTTATTAAATTAGATAAAAAAAATTTACATAAAAATTTAATTATATTTCAAAAAATAATTGTTTTTAAAATATAATAATGTCAATTTGTTATATGATAATTGAGTATTTTTTATAAAATTTAAGGGTATGGGTTTCTCTTTTATTGATGGAAAAATGAAAATGTCTTATTCTTCTATCCATTATAAGGTAGTAATGAACTCAACAAAAAACAGACCCTTACCCACGTGTATTAAAAAATGCACCCTCCTGTTGTAAATCACACTAGATGAGTCATCTTCCCCGTAGACACAATGTCAAACTGCTTCAATTCTGTGCGTCACTCTTTATAAAAAATCATCTATGTAGCTCATCCCCACTTCATACCACACCACTCAACACCCCTTCATCCCTTATTGGATTTAGTGTGCCGCCCGACAAAGGCCATCGCTACCTATGTTGTCACAGAACCCCAACCACCTATGTAGTAGTTACATCTCATTTAGTTGCATGAACCACCAATCCTCTTTGTCCACATGCTACTTCACGGTGGACAAGCATTCTAGAACCGCTATCCCAACCACGTTGCCTCCCGATATCTCGACACCACCCCCACGATACCCCTATGACTTGGAGTCACTGACATCCACCAGTCTAGGTAGTGGCTCATCCAATACTGGTCATAATAAAAAAAATTCTGTACTTTCACCTCCGGAGAATACTTTGTGGATGATAATATTTTACAATGATGGATGGGTTAGCTTTCTTGCATCATTGATGTTCTTAATAGAGCTTGATTTGATGGGAGGTGTACGTTGCTTTAATCCCTGAGTTGGGATACATTCAGGTTCTCCTTATGTATCCCAGGGAAGTGTTCTAAGGGGATGCGGATGGCTGAAAACTGCATGTCATGGATATAGTTGTGTTATACATCCATCATCATAGAAGCCACTGTTGATGAGAATCATCGACCACGTCGAATGGGTCGTCTAATATCCAGTAAATAACCAGTTTCTGTGATCCTTGTTGCATCAATGGGAGACACAATAGGGTGCTTTGGCATAGAAGTTGCGATATGTTCGGGATATACTGTCTTGGGTTCCCTGGGGGAGTGTTCCCCGGAGAAGGGGACTATTGAAAACATCCCATCATGATACATGTTGTGTGGTCCTACATTCACCTATGAAACCGTTTTTGATGAGAATTGGAAACCACGTAGAATGGGTCGGCTAAAATCTAGTAATTGGCCAGTTTCTGAGAACCATTCTACATCAATGTGAGGCACAACAGGGTGGTCTGGTGCCAGAGATGGGGTATGTTATGGATCTTTATCCTTGGGCACCCTGAGGGAGTGTTCCCAGGTGATGGGAACTATTGGAAAATGCATGTCAGGATAAAAGTATTTTCATCCTCCCTTCACTGGAGAAACCTCTTTGGACGAGAATCGTTGACCATGTAAAATGGTGGGAATCACATTGTTATCTGATGATGGGATTGGGGTATGTTTAGTGACATCCTGTTTTGGCCAGACTACAATAATCCATCTTTTGAACATCTTCATCGTCATCATCCTGCAAGGATGGGTATAGTAATCACAGTGGAATGATTTCAGTTTGAAAACATTTCCACCAGCCTTACATAGTCGCATCCTCAAATTATTTACCTTTTTATGTCGTTCCCTCACCAAACATTCCACACATCCATTAATAGCGATAAATTATTGAAATTCAAATCCTTTATTTATAAAAAGAGTTAATAAGGATGTATCCAACCTTATTTTTTAATTAATATTAATCTGTTTACGTACTGTTAAAAAATAGTTGAACTATTTAATTTTTTATGGATTTTTAATATTATTCAATTTAAATTAATAAATTAAATAAAAAAACTAAACGGATTAAATTATTTGTTAATAATTGTATGATTATTTATTTTAAAATATTAATAAAATTGTGAAATTTTTTATATCAGTTGATTATAGAATTATAAATAAATTTTCAAATTAAAAATAATAAACATCTCATTAATTAAAAGAGTTTGGTTAGTAAAAAAATATTTCAAAATATAAAACAATTGAATTACAATTATGTTTTAAAAATTAATTAGGTTATAAATGTTGATTTTAAATCAATAATCTATCATTTGACTCATATTGTCATTTTTACAACATTTAATTTCTCTCTCTATATATTTGTAATCTTTTGGATGTTTAATGAAACCCCGTAAATGGAAATTTTTTGTTCTCTATCTTACCCCCAATCTAGAACACTACATAGGGGCATATTTTTCACGACATGTTTTTTTATTTTCTTAAAAAAATAAAATGGGTTTAGGTTTAATTTAATTGGTGAAGTGGGTTTAAAAATCACCAAATGAAGTGACATGTTGTAAATGAAGCAAAAAATGATACATCATGTGGCGTTACCCCCCGCACCCCAAATTCCAACGCCCCACCCTCATTGATCCTTCCAACATTTAATATATATATATAATTATCTATTTAAAATCTTTAATAAATACTTGTATTTAAATATTATTATATATTAATTAATATTAAATATATTTTTACATATTAATAATCATATTACATGTTAATAAATTTTAATAATGAAATTGTGGACGTTCAATAAAAAGAAAAATCTAAATAATAATAATTATAAAGTAAGTAAAATATAATTGAGAATAAAAATTAATTATATTATTTTATATTAATAAACCAGATGATATTAATTATATTTTAAAAGTATTAATAAATATATATTAAATAATTAAATATTTAAAAAATTATATTAATAAATATGAATGAAAATATTATGTATATTACTAATTATATTATTTAATATTAATTATACCAAGAAGGATCATGGAGAGCCACTTATTATTACTAGTTATATTATTAAATATTAATTATACCAAAAAGGAAATCCCACATTCAAAAGGAAAAAACAGAAACTCAAGCGTCACCATAATCACGTTTAGAGTTATGATCAGAATCATCACCTAGTAATTATATTATTCCATATTAAATATATTATTATATACAAAATATATTATTAATGATAAATTATATTATTATATTTTTAATTATATTATTATATATTAATTATATTATTACATATGTATAATAATTATATTAATAAATATGAAAAAAATGTAAATAAAACTAATTATGTAGTTAATGATATAATTAAAAATAAATATTAATTATATTATTACATATCAATAAATAAGTTTATATTAATCATATTATTACATTTTAATAAATATTAATTATATAAAAACATATCTATCTAGGAGCCATAGCTCTCAAACTATTTATTAATATTGCAGAAAAATAACATGTACATGTGGAGGAGAGTGATAGAAAACAAGGGAGATCCCCCTAACATTTTAGAAACAACACATCAAACATTTCTATAATCATGACTGATTCATGTTTAGAATCATCGACATCATCATATTCCCAATATTATTGAATGGTTACCAAGATGAAAAGTTCATTGCACATTTCTTTATCAGCCAACTGCTCTGGCGTGAGTCTGGAAGATCTAGAATAACCACCTCATACATGCCCTTGAGTAACATCTTCTTTTCCATGTCCGTATCCATGACCCATAGGGTGCCTACCCCTTTTCCAAGTCTACGGGTGCATAGTCACATCATGGTCACCCTTTTAATTAGTATCTATATCGTTATATCCATGACATCCATCATCATTAAGATAATCAAGAACAATAAAACTATTGACCTCAGTTAAAATTTTCCAATCAATTTTCTGTTCAGAAACATTATGTGATTCATGTTGGAAACCAAATTTCCTTAAAATCATTTTAAACCATTCATTATCCAGAATCAACTTCACTTTGTTTTTTGTACCACCTTACTTCTAAATTAGTTCCAACCTTTTTGACAGAGCAGATGCATTCATGACCCTAGTTTTTTGAATCATCATGATTGGTCATAGAGACTCTTCACTCTCATTGATCTCTTTATCAACAAAATGCCAAGACTTAATTTATTCCTATTATAGCGTTTCCCAGGTGTTTCACAATAATTATGTGGGGATACCACTATGGATTAATAAATATGATTACTATGACTATTTCTTTTAATGCATATGTAACGACCTGAAATTTTGAATAAATATTGTTTCCTAATTTTATGTGTTATTTTATTTTTATACACAACAAAAATGTTTCGTTTAATAACACGAGTATAATTAAAATGAGACCGTTGGGTTTTGACTGTTATATGACCATTGGTCAATATGACCGCTGGAAACTAAACGTTTTGATTATTGTCTCTTGATACAATTAATCTTGGTTAATTATAATAGAAAGAAGATTTGATGGCCTCAACCTATAGTCTTGGACTAATCTAAGCCCATCTAATAGAACTTGGGAAGGATGTAGCACCAATGGGCTTTTCTCTGGACCAAACCCAAGCCGAACTTCATCATGTGAAGCTAGAACGGGATCTCCTTTGCGAGAAGTTCAAACTGATGGAAATTGCTACTCGTGCGATGTTGGCCGAGCCTCCCTAAGATTCTCTCACCTTAGCAAACCTTACACATAGGTCCTATACTAGTGTGATAAGGGGCTAGGTAAGGAGACCTTAACTGCCTTGTGTAATCCCTTGTTTTAAATAAAAATTGGGATTTCTTATTAGGAGGAAGTTTATGAATTTTCAAATGACCATATAAATATAGTATGCATATTTTTGATGAATTTTAGAAAAATTATATTTTTAAAATTTTTATTTAAACCTTAAATAATTAAAAATGAGTAATGATTTTCAAAAAATGGTCTTCTACAATTATGTTCAGTACGAAATTTAGATTCTAAAAAGATAAACTTGATTTTTGATGAATAGTAAAATACGAATAGTGCTTTTATGCTTAAGATTAGTAATGTAACTAAAGGGATTAGTAATATCACTTAAATAAAGTATTAAAATAATCTAGGCACCTTGATTGAGTAATGTGATTCAATAAAATGGATAAATAACGGTTTCATAAATTATTATTGAAGTATTAGTTTTTCCAGGTGAATAGTGTTTTTTTATTAAAAATTAAATTAAAAATATTTAGAAAAATATTTTTATAAAATGGATTTCATTTTTGAACTCAGAGCATCGATATTATGTTATTGTAATTTTTGGGGTTTTTTCTGAAAAAAATTGAATTTTCGGGGAATTTTGTATTTATTGAAAAATAAAAATAAAAATATTTATAAAAATATTTTTATAAAATGGGGTTCATTTTTGAAATCAGTAAATTGATATTTGGTTAATGTGAAATTTTGGGATTTTTCTGAGAAAGTTGAATTTTCAGTGAATAGTAAAAATACAGTTTTAGGGTTTTGGTATGTTTAATGACATCATAACTGTGTCATGATGATGTCATGAGATATTTTAAGGGATGGTCTACTAAAGAGGATGAATTATTGTGTGGGGATCTCCATGTAGCCAAACTCCATGGGAAGTACCATGGGAGGGCCCATGCTATTGAGAAAACCAATTTTGAGGTGTCCCTTGGCCATTAATGCCTTGTCCCCTCACTTTCCCTATAAATACCAAGACATCCTCTCATCCTTTCGACTCAACACTCTCACCCAATTATGTTCGGGTCTCAATACCTCCCAAGGAGTCCCCCCAAGGTGCCCCTAATCCCTAATGGTCCCAACCTTTGAGTTTTAAGAGTTACGTTTTAAGGTAATGGATCTGACCTCTCTCTTTCTTTTCAAGTAATCTATTTTATGTCATTTCTTTTATGATCCATGTTGTTATGTTAAATGATGTCCTTTTTTACTCTTATTAATGACCTTTTCAGGTTCATATAATGAGAGATCCCCTCTTACTCTCATTATTTCGTTTTATAATGTTTTAAGTGGCGCCGTTAGGCTCACAAAATTGGGTAACGGATTCTTTCACCGTTATTGTTTTCAAGATCTATTTAATGTCAAGTCTTTAAAGTTACTTTATATATTGTTGGGGTATGATCTCAAAATCTATAATACTGAAATTTTATGTTCATATTATGAGATACCCTATTTAATCTCATCAATTCATTTTTGTTGATGTTTAAGTGATGTCGTTAGGCTGCTGAAATTTTAATGGATTCTTTCACCCTTCTAATTTTCAAAGTTCTACTTTCATGTCAAGTATTTAAATTTCTTATTTATTATGTTTGGGTATGATATCTATATCTATAATAATAATATTTTATGATAATATGATAAGAGACTCTATTTGACCTCATCAATTCTTTTTTTATTGAAGTTTAAGTGACGCTGTTAGGCTGCCGAATTTTTAAGTGGTTCTTTCACCTTTCTCCTTTTTCAAAGTTCTAATTCTATGTCATGTCTTTTAAGTTCCTTTTTATTATGTTGGGGTATGATATCTATATCTATAATACTGATATTTTATGATCATATTATGATAGACACTATTTGATCTCATGAATTCTTTTTTTATTGAAGTTTAAGTGACGCTGTTAGGCTGCTGAATTTTTAAGTGGTTCTTTCACATTTCTCCTTTTTCAAAGTTCTAATTCTTTGTCATGTCATTAAATTTACTTTTAATTATGTTGGGGTATGATCTCTATATATATCATTCTAATCTTTTATTTTCATATGATCAGAGACCCTATTTTATCTCATCAATTCATTTTTGGTTGAATTTTATCTAACGTCGTTAGGCTGCCGAATTTTTATAAGAGAAATCTTATTTTTGTCTTACTTCCATGTTTTTCATTTAAAATGGTATGTCCTTCAAATTTCATTAACATGATTCATATCAATTATATTCTGTCCCTATACTTTTTTTATATATCATTAATGAGTGGGTGACCCATGTCCCCTCAATTTTCAACATTTTCTAAAACCCTGTAACGTAGCTATTATGCTAGAATTTTCATCTCAAATTGTCTCTCTATTTTTCTAAAAATTATTTTACGTTATTACGTGAATACTCATAGATATTATTTCTAAATGATTATTCACATATATATCAAAATGTTCTATTTTAAATTCTGATATTTACATACATGAAACCCGCTTTCCCTTTTCGTGGGGCTAAAGTGACATAAAGATCATGTCTTTAAAATAGTTTTTAAAACGTTATGATTATGAAATGAAACCCATTTGATTTATGATATATGGGCTGTTTATGAAATTATTTATTATGATATATGTGGTTCACATGATGATAAAGAAAAATTTAATGTTGTGCCCTGATAGTGCTCAAATGTATTGGGTAATGATGTAACCACTAGAGATTACAATTTTCACGATATCTTGGTGAATAACCTTGGTAATATTCAAATGACACCCTGGGGATAGACCATGGTGATATGTTCATGATTTTCTATGTTAAATGATGTAGCCACATCTTAATGTTATGAAAATTTTTATTTTTATTATGATATGCCACACGCTCATGCCTTAAAGTTCTTTTTCATGACATAGGTGATGTATCTCAATCTCACATGTTAAATGTTTCCCTCGTTTCCCTTACTGGGCCTTATGCTCACCCTTTCATTTGATGTATGTCCCCAGGTTATGATATATAGTAATGAACCTAGGATGAACATGAGGTGAAGCCTTTCAAGTGTTTAAGAAGAATTTTTTCCGTTTTCATGTTTTATGTTCCTGGTTTCCAAGACACTAAACCTTAATGATCCCCAGTTTTATAAAATGTAAGGAACATTTTTGTGATAAAAAGGCTAGATGCTATAGCATCATTGTCCATTACCACAACATTAACATTGTTATGCTATGAAATAAGCTATTGAGATGCATGGTATTCATTTGTTTCTAGAATGAAATTATCATGAACAACTTCATCAATAGTATGAACTACTTCATCTGCATTATTCTAGTCAACCGTATGTTTTGTACTTACAACAAAAGGTTCACAAGAAACACCACCCCCATAATTTTCTTCACCTAGAACATGTCGAGATGACTTCAAGACATCTTTATCCAAATATTTTCATCATTCACACGAGTAGAAAAAAAATCATAAACCATAAGTCCCATGTAACCATCCCATTCATGGACAATTACCCCACTTTTAATATAGTGTTTTGTAAAATGATTATATAAAAACTTTAACCCATACTCCTCATTATCATTAGACTAGAAAACTCTATAGACCTTTGTTAAACATAAATCAATTACAACAAAATAACTTAGAGAATTTACCTTACCTTTCATATTCTATCTCATTATCCATAATTATGGGTAGACCATGTGACATCACCACATCACAAAGGATTCTTGGACACTAAAACGTCCAATGAAATCCATAATCTTGAAAATTAAACAGTGATGATGAATTACATGTATTCAATTGATCAAAAAAATGTCCTCAATCATTAATATGATGATATCATGGCTTCAAAGAGATGGATCTAAACCCCCATGCTCATGATTTTAAATATTATTAGGGAAAGAAGATGTGGAAGAATCCCTAACCCGATGACACACAAAACCAATTCAAAAATCCCCAATCAAAAGGATACTACCTATACAACCCCTTAGAAAAGAATGTGATTGTCACCAGAGAATCTCTCTTTAGAGAGAGGGAACACATATTCAAAAAGGATAGTGGGAGAAAGTTTTAATTTGATGAATTTAATTCTCGAGATACCCAATAGTTGGTTATAAATAGGTTCTATTGGTCCCTATGGAATAATTAGTTCTCTATACACAAGTACTGCATATGAGTGTAAGAGTGTTAGTGATCCAGGGAGATATGACTTCCTAGTCACCAAGGATGGTTACTAATTATTGATGGACAATGACAAAATATTCTCATAAAAGGAAGATAAAAATGATCAAAAGCGGGAAGATGACTATAAAAATGAATTTTGGGATGAATTCCATTTATCATAACCATGTTTGGGTTCGGGTCAATGCACTAGTTTATGCATAGCCTATTGGATGTAAATGGGTATTAAAATGAAAAATGGACATTGAAGGTAATGTATGTACATATAAATCGAATATAGTGAATAAATGGTTTAAAAAATGTTAATGAATTGACTATTATGAAACCTCCTCTCCATTTTCAATTTTTAAATCCATAAGAATCATACTTTTGATAGCAGATTACCATAACTATGAGATTTTGTAGATGGAGTACAATACTACATTCCTTAATGGGAACCTTCAATAAGATGTATATATAACACAACTAGATGGTTTTATGACTCCAGGTGATGCCAAAAAGATTTTCAACTTTGAGAGATCCATTTATGGATTAATGAATTATCCAGGTCATGGAACATTAGATTTGATATATCTATAATAGAATTTTGTTTTATTACGAATGAATTTGATACATGTGTTTACAAAAGGATTAATGGGAATGTGGTTGTTGTTGTTGTAGTGTATATTGATGAAATATTTCTTATTGGAAAATGCAATCCAGTCTTACAAACAGTTAAAGACTTGTTGAACATTTTCTCCTCCATGAAGGAATTAGTTGAAAATACTACATTATACATATCAAGATCATTCGTGTTAGATAAAAGGAGATACATTGATTATGTAAGATTACATACATTTAACAGAGACTATATGGATTAAGTATGGAACAATCAAAGAGGGGATTTGTTTTAGTGCCACAAGTCTTACATATTTCTACGAAAATGTTTTCCTAGTCCCAATAGGTGAATGATATAATGTTTAATATCCCTTACACTACCGAAATAGGATCAATCATGTATTCCATGTTATGTACTAGACATGATGTTCCTTTTGCACTGATCATGGTGAGAATATATCATACAGATCCAAGAGAATAGCATTGGACTACATTTAATATTATCCTTATGTATCTGATAAGAAGTAAGAATATCATCCTAGAGTATAGCAGAGACATGCAGATTATCATCAGAGTGTATGTTGATGCTTATTTCATGAAAGATCAGAATGATCTATAGTTAGAATCACAATTTTTTTTATGAATCAATAAAGGAGTTGTGTGGTGGAAGAGTTAAAAGCATCCAATTATAGCTGGTTCTATAGTAGAGTTCGAGTATATAGCAGCTTCTGATGTAGGCATGAAAAACATCTGGATTTGGCACTTTTTCAAGGATCCTGATGTTGTGACTATCAGTAAAAACCCTATATCATTTTTTTGATAATACTATGGTGGTGTATATTCTAAAAGAGTCAAGGTCACATAACCAAACAAAGAACATACTTTGAATATATCACCTCATGAGGAATTTCTATCAAAGGGATGAAGTTAGAGTGAGTAGAGTAGCCATGTAAGAGAATGTGGAAGACCCCATTACTAAAGGTATGTCTCAACAGAAGCATGAATATCATGTGAGAGCTAGTGGATTAATGTTGTTATGTAGATGGATCTAGATAATGTGGGATTCTATTGGATTTGGTTCCCTTGATCCAACATCCATTGTAGTTTATAATAACATTTTATTCGAGGATTTGAATATTAATATACGACTTATCACAAAATTAATGTTCTTACGCATGAAATTTCATGTGATAATGTATGATGAGTAGTAGTCTCACTAAGAGGTCATAGTGGATCCCCACTATGATGAAAACCTAGAAGTTTTATGTCCCTATTCTTGAATATATGTTCTATATCTAGATGATAATATTTGTGGGAAAAAATAATATCACCTATCGGTGTTGAAGATATATTATAGTTTGAGGGGCTTTCTCATGGTGTGTGACTATGTTAATATCGTGGAGGATATTATGAGAATGGTACCCGCTAGTAGGAATCTACATTTAGAAGTTTCATTAGATCTTCCAATCAATTTACGGCAATGTAGGATATGTATGGTGTGTCTTCTGTAATACTTCAAAGATGAATAATGTGAGAAATTATATGTAACTTGTGCGAATTTTGATATCATAAGCCCTTTAATGTAAATGATATAGCCTAATTAAATCCATTTTCAATGTGTTAAATAGGAATGTTCAATTACAAGAAGTCAATGAAAGATAAATCAAGTGCATGGGTTGATGCCAATATCATGAAGCCCATTTGATTAGAGATATCAAGACAATAAGATTATATTACATGATATGCGTTAGCCAGAGGTGAATGTTATCGTGATAATCTAACTTCTTTCTCTATGGGTACCTTGGGGTGTTGGTATATGTTACTCTTGGTCTTTATGAATATATGCCTAAATCCACTAACAAAAGATCCCTATAGCACCAAAAACTATGTGTATCCAGTATCCCAGTTAAATAATTTTTTTGTTTATCAGGTTGAATAAATATTATTCATGATTGTGGTATAATAATTATTCGTGTAGGATTAATCACATTTATTTCGACAATAGTTATTCTATTTAATATTTTTTGACCAGAATAATTAATAAATATTTATTTTATAATGAGGGAATATAATATTTATATATATTTTCTGAAAAATAATTCAGTGACATTTATGTAATAAATAAATTGAAATTGTTCAAGGACTAATAAATATAATGTAGGATTGGCGGACCAATTTTAAGGGTCATGTGGGAATAAAAATATTGTATATAATTTAATTAATATAAATAAATATTTTTCATGTTATGTTCTTGTGAATATTAATAATAATACTATTATTATTTTATAAGGGGTTTCTCTAGAATTAAAAAAATAAATATGGGCACATGTACAATAATTTTATTATAAAACTACTGATATAAATAGATAATTATGTTATTTCACTCATAACCTAGCATAATGTTTCTTTCTGCAAAATATATTGGAGAAAAATCTCACAAGCCTATGTGTTCCTCCATCTCCAAGAACTCTCTTATGAATGAGAGAAATCCTCATTCACCAAATAAAGGAGAATGCTTTGAATGTGATTCTCAAGGTGATTATAGGTGGAAATTTCAAGCATAATCACCATCCATAATAGCACCCGGAGACTCCTTCGGTGATTTTTTGATATTCATGGATCACATTTGGATCACCGGTATAGGAATCCTAAAATTACATTCTACGATGCAATGGTGGCGCAATGAAAATTTGTGGCCAGATTCATTAGTGAAGAAAGAATTTCTTCAAGGGAATTCTTGTTTTAATTAAATTAATTATAGAGAACAAGTGATCTTATTTAATTTCGTGGATTAGAGTTCTTCATTAGTATATCTATTATTTGATTCAATTTCGTTGGTAACAGTGTTCAACATCAAAATAGACCACGAAATTATTCTCAAATATGAAAATATAAAATTTGTGAACCATCCACCCCATGCTTCCACTATGCCCATAACCTCTTATGAGTGTATTCTCCTCACTAAAGGGGGAGAACCATAGTATTTTGATAAGGTAATAGAAAGAGATTAGAATGAAAAAGGGGATACTATAATGGATAATGAGATGAGATCATTTCATTAAAACAACAATTTTGTGATAATAAAATTACCTAATTGTGAGAGAGCTTCAAAAAATTGTTGGATTTATAATTATTAAAATTATAATATTAGTTCTATTCCCTAATATAATTCAAGGTTAGTTTTTAATGTATTCTTTCAAGATATATTTCATTTGAACTATTCTCAGTTTTTCTACTAGTTTATATCTATAGTTTTAGTTCATTTATGTTAAAGAACATTTCATCTAAGGTGATTTAAAGGACGTAATTTATATGGATTAGTTGGATGGTTTTTTTGGAAAAAGGAAAATAGGATTATGTCTAAAGGTTTACTATGATTTTGTATGGTGTGAAATAATCTTCATGTTAGTTGTATTGAATGATTTAGTCTTCCAATTTTCATCATGGATTTAGGTTCATCTATTCTGGTCCTTTTATCAATGATCTAGTTATGATGAATTTATTTTATTGTTCTCTTTATATTGATGATATGTTTATTATTGGTTATGATTCAGTTAAAATTTACCAATTAGAGAATAATATTGGTTACATTTTGTGATGAAACACTTGGGTTAAATGTTGTAGATTTATAGTATTAAGATATTTGATGACATAAATTTCATGAAATCACGGTTATGTAAAGAGATATACATTGAGAAGGTACATCAAATAGTTTTTGAAATATAGTCATTGTGGCTAGTAATCATATTGCTTTACATTTTCATCCATGTTATCGTAGGTAATATTTTAGTTATGAGTAGAGAAGGGATTTGGAACACATATATTATTCGTCTATTTTTGGTTATTTTATATATGTGATGGTATATATTAGAACAGATATAACTCATGTGGTTTGTCTGGTCATTTTTTTCTATAAATTCAAAGTAGAAAACATTGGAGATCTTTGGAGTGTATGTTTTAATATCCCTATGGCCATTTAAATTTGATATTGTTTTTTGGTAGTGGTTGAACAATTCATTAAAGAATTATAGATTTAAATATTACAGGATATATGAATTCATGGATTCCCAATATAGGTTATTTGATCACTATTAATGGGGGTGTTTTATCTCGGTAGTATAACATGTGAAGGTTTATTAATTTATATCCCATTATGTTAGAGTTTATTAAAGTTATTGAAGAATAAAAGAAATTTATTTTGATGAATAGTTTTATTGAAGACCTCAATTATAAAAGGAAATGCATATTTTATTTTTTATAATTTAAAATACCGTCATGGGAAATAATTACACATTTTATGGTATATAATATAATATTAATGTGAACTATAACTTGATATTTAAATTCATCAATTATAGATAGTAGGAGGTTCGAAAGATTCACTATGATGATAATAGTGAGTACATATTTACAAATGTTTTATTGAAATGTAAATTTGAGGCATACTAATCAACTTTATGGTTGGAGATGATCCCTAGTTGAGTCAAAGGGGGATTTTTGTTGGGACTTCCTCATGTTGGGGCCTCATATTCATTTTTTATAATGTTACAAAAAAATTTAAAGGTAATTGTGTTTTTTTTCTGATGAAAACATCAGGGGATGTAGCATTACTCCCTTCCCCTCATTAATTATTTATAACCATGGATTAAAATTTTCATTTCGATCAATAACTGATAATGAATTATTTTTGTTTGACTATATTCATGTGATGATTTTTGTTATTCGAATTTTAGTAAACTTTTGTCACTTTTTATACGTATAGGGAACCGTCAACACACATAATTATATAATTTATTTGGATCTCTTTCTGAGGTTGTGTTCATAATTCTCATACAACTTTTTGGCTTAATATATTTTCTATCCTAGATATCATTTTACCAGAGTAAAAATTTTGAGATCGCTATAAAATTTAATGAATCACTACAACGTAATAATTTTTATATTAGATTGATTATTTACAATATTTCCCCTCCCCCCAATAGTTTTTCCAAATTTAAAAATTTCATTGATGACTATATTGTTCACTATATATAAATTTTATTCTATTTTACATCTAATTAATTTTTTTGGATTTCTCATAAAGTGATATATATATTATTTCATTATGTTTCCACATTTTCATTTTTCTCAATTTTCTTTTACCGCCTTTCCCAACACCCTATCAAATTAAAAAATGAATAGATATTATATGTAATGTATCCATTTATAATTGTCTTTTCCGGTTATGGTTAAAAATCCTTGAAAATTAAATTTAAAAAATAGTGTGTTCTTTTAGTATAGGCCTAAATTTTCTATGAGATCTTTTAAAATTCCTAGATTAGGTGAAACAATGACTAGAGTATAGTGAAAAGGATACATAGAATATTATTAATATCATAATACACAAAATAACCCCTCATATCATGATATGGTTTTATTGATAAGGGATTATCTTACTCACCCACCATTGGGTGATAATGTTGAATAAAAAAATTACTAGGAACAACCCTCCTTCATTAACAATTATGATATAGAAAATTAAATAATTCATGGTCCATCCTCTACATAAAACATATAAGTCATTCCAACATGGCTTTACATAATACGAGTTCTACTTATGGTGATTCTTGGGTTGATATTATAGAGTTTATTTATATATATTTATGAAATTACAATGATATGTGTGTTTGATGAGGCTTTTCTTCCCCTGAGAAACATGTTGTTTTAATTCCAGGTGTTCCTGAATGATTAATCTAATTTAAACCTAATATATTTTTCATATTTCAGATGATTTATTTTATGGAGTGGAACTCAATATTTTCTATGATCTTTGAGGATTCATTTTTAGATTTATGGATAATTAAAATCATTTTTAAGTAATGTTAATATATGGGAATTAAAGGATTTAATCTCCAACAATTTAATATTTATTCTCAAAAATTATTAGACACATGTGAATAGGTGAATTAAATTGAGGAAACATTTATCCAAGAGGAGGATGTAGATCATTTTGGTGTCTATTTACTATCAACCCTTTATGTTATTGGGGAATATATCTCAAATTTGGAATACATTTTTTAAATGGGACACTGTCGTATAACAACTAGAACCCCAATTAATTGCTATTATGGATATACTGGTATAGAATTTATCTATGGTGGATAGTGTAGTGTAGGATGAAGTCATTTTATAGGAACAAGATACTCAATTATAGCTTTAGTAATATGTTGATAATTTTAAAATAAATATAATATGATTTCTCGTTTATTTAGACCACCAACGAATTGATAGATCGAAATGGGAAATGATGTAAATGATATCACAATTTTTGATATAATATTTATTTTTCCTCTCTTATTTATTGGGAATATTGGATAGGGGATTTGACATCTGGGTATCAATTACTATTCTCATTTAAATTAAATAAAATTACCACTTTTAGATAAATCTCTTGTTATCACAAGTTCTCACACACTCATGTATTTTTTCACATTGAGATGGGGTGTGATAAATTTTATGTTTTAGTATTGTATAAAAAATTAACCATATAAATATATATGAAAAATAAGTTTGTTTTGGATCAAACCGCATGACTCACCCCTATATTCATGGTGGATATCCACATGAATAAATATGTAGTTAAGAAATACCACATGAAAATGTAGGAAATGCATTTGTAAATCATGATTCCAATATATTTTAGTAAAACTATGTGTTTTTTAGGATGATTATCCTTTAAAAATGTGAATAATATAGATATTATTAGGCCTATAATTGGGATCATGTACTGTAACCTAAACCAGACATTAATTTGTTTATAGAGGATAATTTCTTAATTTCTACCAACTATTTCCACATAGAGGGGTATAGGTAGGCCATATATGCGCTGCATATTGCATTACCATAATTCACGATCGATCATTTTGAAAATAATATGAAGTGAATTTCTCTGGAAGATATTGACTTAGATGGGTATATGTATCCCATTTTGGAGAGAATTTACACTCATGAGAAGTTAAATTTAATGAGTCGAACTATCTGTAATATAAATACATATTACAAAATTTTACCAGAATATTGATTACATTGAAAAATAAATCACACAACCAAGACCTATCATTTTTGGGTATTCATAAATTAGCTACATGATCATATAATATAAAAATAATTCTTTATCATCTCCACAATAACTCTCGACAGATTATATATTTATCTAATAATGATGGTGATTCACTTTTATTGGAGGAATATATTATTCGTTATTTATTTCTGATGATTTATCACTTGTATTATTCATTTCATTTTAAATGAAATATTTTAATTAATTTAATCATGTGTATGATATTTATGAAAATTTTAGGTTATGGTTATGATTTCATACCCATATTATTAACTTACCCTTTCATATGATCATCAATTGACATCTCCATAGTATACCCATACTGAAATTTGTTTCTGACCATTTATTAGGTTTCCTAACAAGGTTATGAAGAATTTTTTATGTAGGATATTTCTATGAAAATTAATTAATTTGATGATATTTGCGAGAGATATTTAAGATATATCATAAAATAAAAAAATTATGTATCTAGCCTCAAAAGATGATAAAATGTTACAGTCTGTGTCTGTGTATTTTTTAAATGTATTTAATATTCATATAAAAAGTTTTAATATTTTGTTATGGAAATATTAGGATGTTACATGGTGGCTTGACATTTTTCTTGATCATGAATGTATAATAGAGGAGACCTTTAAAATATTACTAGACCAAGTTTTGGACCTAAGGTTGAAATAATTTATCACCTCAGTTAGTTAGTTATTGTGAGGTTTTTCTAGGGAGATAATGGATGATCGGGATGAGTATAGCCTCCCAATTATAGATGATCACCATGGCTAAAGATAGTGGGAAATGATGGAATTTATGCTCATGGGGCCTAGTTAATTGAGGTATTGGGACATTTCAGGTAGAATGGAGATGTGACTACAGGTTATTTATATGTTCTATGAAACTTTAAAAACATTGTAATATCCTATAATGGTCTGAAAGGATCCCCTCCTACCTGTTCTTCATTTCATTGAATTATTATGACATTGCAGATTCACTTCATTATTTTAGACATTTGGGTAGATATCCATGGTCTTAGACTTAATGTTTTTCCTTTTGTAGGAATTTGTATCTTCTTATTTATCATGTTGACAAACATGATGTTTTTGAAGTGTGAGCCATGTTTCAGAATTCCGCTAGATAGAGATAGAGCGATGGTAGATTTATCTCGGGTGTCAGGCTAGAACCCGTGGATGGATATTTTCCTTTTGATTACCCTTGTGTTTTATTTTATATACTTTTTTCATTTATTCTAGTAGTAATTATTCTTCTTGGTTGGTCATATCAGATGTTTCATACCTGTGTTAGGATAGATAATTTTAGGACCACCATTGGGGGTGGCCTACTTGGATTTTATTAGCACCCCCTATGCATTCACATCAATGTAAATGAATTCCTTATTTTTTATTTATCATTAGACATTGGATGTGTTTGCTTGAGAAGAGTCCCAATTTTATTTGTTTGGACATGATTGCTTAGGTGGATCTGAGGTTTGTGCTGGATCTGTTCAATAGTCATGGAGAATTGGTATGTGGTTCAAAAGAGTGTGGCAATAGAGCCTCAATTAGTTACTTTATGTATTTAATTTTATATCTTCAGTCTCCATAGTGGGTGACTGTTATATTTTGGTTTTTTCTTTTATCATGTATATAACTATAAATATATTAAAGTCTTCTTCTATTTTATTAATTGTTTATTTATGCATAATCCGATGTTCATGGATCTTTATGTATTTAGTTAATTTCTGTTAATAGTTTTATATGATATATAGGAATAGTCTCCCCAAATTATCCATCTAGGACCTCACCTAATTTCAAAGTCATCTATTAAAGGGGAAGGTGTGCTTGAGGCATTGTTTCATGCCAAATTGTGTGACGGGATGGGTCGACCGATGATGGTTCCTACAAAAATTATTCCAGTGAATTGTTTTATTTATCACACTATTTCAGGAATTTCTAGGAATTTTGTTTATGAATGTATTGGAACATGTGATGGATATCAAGAAATTTCATCATGAACACCTATTCTAGTAAGAAATAAAATTTATCAGGGATATTGGATTTATGTTCCAAATTTCACTATTATATTTAAATTGTTTTCACCTATGGTTATTCATTAAGGTTTATTGATTTTGTGATAAATGATTTTTTATATTTTGTCCTAATGGAAAGATTTCTGTGTTCATGCATCCTGATAGGAAGGTAGGATCCTCATGAACTTTTCCAATTGTGTGTGATTTTACAAAATATTGATGTTTAGTTGTTTAAAGTGTCATCGAAAACCAATATACAAAATTCCCATATAACATTATGGTGTCATTATACTCAAGGGAACGATTCATAAATTTCTTATATGACATGTCACTTGGATCCTTTACATAGTGATCTCTGGTGATAGTGATGCAATCTGTTTTTTGATGGAATCAATGAATCCCTTGTCAGTTAGTGTAGGATTTTTGATTCCCTATTAATTTTTTTGGTGTGGATAATTCAAGAATGTATGATAGATTTATAGATCGATATCATGCTTCCCTATGATTGTGGTTTCCATGTGAAGTTCTGTGGGGAGTAAAAAGTTTCCATTTAATTTTGATTTAGATCACTAGGAGTGATCTTGACTTCGTAGATGGATAGAAATGGTAGGTTTAGTTTGAGTCCTATCATTTTTTTGTTTTGGACATACCATGGTTATTGAGGCCAGATATTGGTTAGTTCCTCAAGGTTTTGTATCGAATCCATAGTGGAGAGTTCTTATGTAGTGTATCTTAGCATGATGGATATAATAGGTTTCTATCGAACGTATAGGGTGCTCTAGTTTCTTAGAACTAGCCTGTGTTAGGAGCATGCATAGTGGTTCATGTGCGTTTTCCTAGGTTCGTTAGTTCATGAATTATATTAGAATGTGTGTTTTTGAGAGGTTTTTGGGAAATAACTCTAAAATTAGGAGGAGATTGGGGGTTGTATTGGCATTTTTGGGTAAAGTCATTATAGAGTAAGGGATTGCACACCTTGGTTAGGAATAATTCTAGATGGTTCCTGAGGTAAATGCTCAAGGGAAAGTTTACTGGAAGCATCATAATGGGGAGTGAACAATAGGATACTGGAGAGTGTGTTCTTTATTTTAAGTGGTTATTCGAATGTGGGTATGTCTTTCATAGAGATCTAGGAATAGTAAGTGGTTGGTGTTTAGTGTCAGAACTATTGTGTGAGAAATATTTATATGTATATCCTTTTCATTTGGTAGTTCAAGGTTCATGGGTAGTTATGATTAGTATTTAGGATATGGTTGATAATAAGGGCTCGTTTGATTCTGATTTTTAGTATGAATACGAACCGTGAAAACATGGACTATCAAACCATTAGACCTTCAGACCATTAATTTTTTGGTGTTAGAATAGTTACCACATGGGTAACTGTATTGTGGCTACCAAGAGTTCATAACGACGTTGCTTTTTGATCCTTTGATGTCGGATCTTCTTATCATTGTGAAGTAGAATTCACCAAGTGTTGGATTTTTAACCTGCAAATATGGAACATGTACTTATATGGGGAGGAAAATCTGATGAGAAATAGTTAGTATCCCTTTTTTGGGGAGTCATGGGAGATATTGGTTCGTTTTTTGAACTATCATGGTTGCGTTGGAAGCTCCGGCGTTTAGGGTAAATCTTGGTAGCTGGTAGATTATCGAGGATTCATGTGGGTGAGAAACATTTATGGTGGGTATCTCTTCATGAACCACATCATTATGATATGAGAAAAAATATGGGAAATTTTAATTTGTTTTTCTTAGTTGGTGTTCGATGGAATTAATGAAAAATTCTATCATCGTGAAAACATGTATAATTTTTATGAACACTTTTTTGGTCTCGAAATTTATTTTTTACCATAGGGTGGGATTTTCGTTGAATTACGAGTTGATTGAATTTTATCATAATATTTAACAATTGAGTAATTATAATTTTTCATGCATGTCCATCCAAATATATCCTTTACATAGAGCATCATATTGTAATTGAATCTTTGAGATATAGTAAAAATTGTAGGGTGGGAGGTTCTTAGGTGAGGTATAAACTAATGTTTGGAAGCGGGCCAGAGCTCCCTTATCTTTTTTTTCCTTTTTTTATTTTTCATTCTATCGTCATTCCTCAATTACCATTTTTACTAATATTTTATCTCATTGCCCACATTTATTTTTTCATACTCCCCTTGGGAATTTATATTATCATTCTTGAGATATAATAGGGGTATAGATGGAGAGAGATAGAGAGATATGGGGAGGAAGTTGTCCCCATATAGCTTAGGAAGAGTTAAATTATCACATAATAGCTATGGAACATATATTAGATCAAATAATAAGTGGTTTCTACTAGAAAATTTCCATTTTGTATTATTTCGACAATAAATCATCATATTTTAGTTGTATTTATGTTTAACTCGTGTTTTTGGGTTTTCAAGGATACCTATAGAGTCGATATACTGGTTTCATGTGTTAATATAGGCATTCAGGTGGTTTATAGTTATTTCTAATTCTGATATCTTGATCACACTATCTTTGGTCTGATGAAAACTCACTTTGTGTTCTTCATATTCTAGGAAGATGATGTTTTTATAAGTACAACCCACGTAGCTATACATGGTCATTTGGATGAGTACTCGGGCTTGTGTAGTTTTTGGGGAAACACTCCATATACCTTAACTCCACCTTGTGTAGTTATATATGGCCATGTATCCAAGTACATGGAAAGAAAATTCTGTGGGAACTACACACATGCACTCAAATTACACAACATATAGTGGTAAATTTCCATGCAAACGAGTACTTGGGATGACACTCCATGTGAGGGGGAAATGGCCATGTAATAGTACACGAGTAGACTCCATGTATTCCATTCCCATGTATTAGTAAATGTTTAGACCCTAGGTGTGACTTGGACAAGTAGGAATACATGACTATGTATACCTCTGAGTGTACCAATAGTGAACTCAAAAGTAAAAGCCATATAATTTTTCTAGTAAGTGATTTTGGGTGTTGTTGTTGTCCAGAGTCACAATTGGACTTGTGAGTAGTATGGTCAAATAATTTTTCTATGTAGATCATGATGTTTTAATCATTTCAAATTTTAGATACCATATGAATTATGATTTGGATTAAGATATCATTTTTTGGATGATTCATTTATGTTGTTGGATCATAATCCTCTTTGAGGTTGGGTTGTGAGTTGTGAGTTTTGGTAAGGGTTAGGGGCCTTATAATCACTGTGTATTGAGGATTGATGGTTTGTTAATTTTAGGTTCATTTGGTAGATTCAAAAATTTGTGATTGATTCAATTATCTTATGATAATTGGTTGTTTTTTTCTCAAGGTGTACTTCATTTAGTGCCTTCTGGTTTTTATGACATTATAGGAATTTCGAAATGTTCGGGGTGTCAATGTATGAGCTTAAGATAGCTTTGATAGACCTATTTAATTAATTCCATTTTGAGGATATTTTAGCTTCAGTTCACCCATCTATAATGGTGCTTCATAGGGTTTTCCATCTAGATGTGGGGATTCCTGAGGTTTTCCTTTTGGGTATGGTGTTTCTTGAGATTTTCCTACTCAGAGATTAAACATTGGGCTATGTGTTGTGAAACTTGTTGGAGTATCTTTTGGTGGGATTATGTAAAGGTTTGGTTTTTTGGATGATCCCCTTGTAGGGTATCCTACCTGAGTTGAGATTTTTGGGAACATTAATGGTGCTTCATGTGTGTTGGTCTATGTTATAGTCGATTCATAACATAGCAATTCTAGTTAGTTAGTTTCTGTGCTGCCAATCATGGTGCTTGATCTTATGGTCATGAATGCATGAGTTTGATCTTGTTTGGAAAATATGATAGAAGATACCATAAGGATATAAATAGACACTTTGTTCACCCATATATTGGATTAGTTTCTCTTCTCTATTGGTTTTTTGTTTTGTGTTGAATTTAGGGAGCTAATGAATGATATAGTTGATTAGACACATCTAATTTTAGTTGATTTTCCAATATATGGTTAGCAGACTGTGGATACCATTATGATCACAAGGCCTTGTTATTTGATTTTTGGGGCCAGATTAAAAATCTTGGAGATGCTGATATAGGTTTTTTATTGACTATTTATTTTTTTAGGAATTTTGGGACTTAGGAACATCCTCTCGATGATGATAGGGAGTCAGTACTATTAGTTCACATCATGATACTATAGTACTAGAGCCCAGTAAATGTAGTTCATTATTTTCTACATTTGGGATGATACCCTTAGGCCCAGAATTTTGTCATATCCTTAAACTATAAATTGGATCATCTTTTTTATTAGGTGGTAGTGATTTAAATTATGGCTACATGATCAATGATTCACAATTACTCTGGATGGGGCCAAAGTGAGGGTAATTGTACCTATAGGGCCAGGAATGAACCAATGGTTGGATATTTTCCTTTGCTCATTTCTTTTATTCCTTCACAGTATTTTTACATTTTATTCCAGTAGTATTAATTTTAGTAGCCTTTTCATATCAGTTTTTTTATTCACCTGTTTTGATAGAATATCTTAGGACCACCATTGGAGGTGGCCTAATGATATCTATTTCTCACCACCTGTACATGTATTGTTGGTTCTGGGTGCAGTAGAAGCATTTTGATGGGTCATGAACAATAGTTATTTTTTTCATGACTGACGATCAGAATGATATTTTCATGAATATTCATGTCGTGATCAACAAAATTGAATCAAACTAAATAGACAAGGGATAAATCATCAGAAAAAAGCATAGGATCATCAAAAATTATATATAATTAATTTTAATAAAATAATGTATTATCTTGTGATAAATTATTTCTTCATTGACAGAACTAAAAATGGATCTATGTTTTGCCACTATTTAATTATAAAAATGGATGGAAGATTAAATCTGTTAGTGATCCAAAAATGTTCCATAAATCTTCATGTTCCGAAAAAGGAATATATGGGTTCTATCATGGTGTATCATAATTATTTGTTCATTCATTATTGATCGCATCAAGAATAACTTCTAAAATATTCATCGTGATCTATATAGACACTCGAGTGGAAGATTAATGATTATCTCTCTATGTTCTTGAAAGCATTATGTGTAAATGGATCTCTATAGGGCATCAAGAAGATTCTTTATGATTGGTGTATGCAACTAAAAAAATAAATTGTCTCTCTTGAAAAATTATAGAATTTGATTTATATACCACTAGGGTTAGAAATAAATATTCATATAGATGAACTTTAAAATTTATTTTATCCACGCAGAACAACATGATTATATTAAAAGTATTTTCATTATTATTATTTTTTCTAAAAAGCTCTAAACTCATGATTTAAAATTGAATATTATTTTTTCAAATAATATTCAATATATATTATTTGTCACCAGACACATAAACATGGACCATCATTCCTCCAAAATATTTATCAGGCCTTTAATAACAAATATTTATTTAATAAATAAATATCACTACATTATATTCCAATAAATGAATTAGTTTTATATTAACTAAATTGAAAATAAATATTTACTGTATATTCTTCTCAATTAATATTCTCTCAAATAATTGATGACAAATTATATATATGATTGATAAAAAATTAATGACTATTAAACCATATATGGGAATATTTTTTATTTAATTTGTTTGATAATAAATAATAATATATTATTTAATTGAGATTCTAGATTCTCTTAGTGTCTGACCCTTTAGAACACTTTCATAGTGGCATTGGGCAGAGCAGCCTAAAGTCTGTGGTTAGCATCTAGTGACACTCCAAGACACCAATATAGAAATAAGTTAATTCCACAATGACATAATACATCATAGAGATAGTAAATGTGTAATATAATCTTGTCATCATGATATGTCTTATCAAGAAGGTTTCATGCTATTTCCATCATCCCATGTTCTCGATGCCTTTTTCTTTGAATTATAGAAAATAAATATTTCTCATGAAACACTATGGTAATTAATTTATTATGATTTATAATTTACATCAAAGGGTTTGAAATATAAACATTAATTAAATAATAAAAGGTAAATCCTTTGTCAGAAAATTCATTAATTAAATATTACTAGTGACACACCCAACATATCCTACATCACTATGGACATATGTCATAATGGTTTACACCAATACATCAAAATACACAAATTATAATTTTCATTAATAATAATATCAAAGTTTAGGGATCAATATTAACATATGTAGAGAGGAATATCCAATGATACATATAAATTTTTATTTTCTTCTCGAAGGTCTTATTCTCATAATATCATATACTGGATATTAACAAGGGATTACACCATGAAAATATACCTCAATGTATTATTAGTATCAACCCTAGATAGCTTGAATCATTTATATCCCTCAAATTATTTTAGCTATATATATATAATAGAATTAAGAATATTGTCATGGAACATCTAGGATATCATTATAGTGGGGAACATCTACGACCTTTTAGTGTAACATTTACTCTTACTACATTATTATACTCTATGGTATGCAGAAAAACATTGATGATGTTTTATGATGTTTGAAAATATTCAAAACCATGAATACATATTATTATAAAGTACATATATATTGGTTCTAGTGTACCAACTCAAACATAATCCCACTTTAACTCGAGCCAACTGCTAAAATTTTTTAGTCCTCCATCTCTCAAATGATACTCATGATTCTATTATGATAGTACTATAATCATGTAGTCTCTCACATATTTTTCCATGGTAAAACTTCTCAAGAAAAAATCACCCCTCTGATAAGATTCATTCAAGAGTTGATAATTATGTAGTATGTGATTTTTTCATTGGTGTGACCTTGGATCTTTTGCAAGATCTACTATTGTATTATTATCACAAGAAAATGTGATTGGGTTTTTACTCTTATGTATGACATCATGGTCCTAGATAATTCTTCATGTATTATAGGATTCATTGGCTATATTAAAAGATTCTATATACTCTGACTCCATTGTAGAATCAACAACAACTAGCTGCATTGAACTCTTCTAGGTCACAACTCCTCCATTAATACAGAAAACACATCTTAACTCTGACTTTAGATCATATTGATCTTCTCGAAAAATAGAATTAGTATAAAAAATTATTACCAACTCCCTACCTACTCCATACACTAGGAAAATATCCTTATTTCTTCATAAAAACATGAGGATAGACATAATAGGATAATAATATTGTTCTCTGTGATCTTATTTATATCATCCTACCATGATCAATTCATTGGAAATATAATGTAAATTACATTTCATGTCATACATGGTTGATTCTATTGATGAAGAAAATTGGATCTTACTCATTATCACATTCATTTATTTTTTATAAGGATACATTTTCCTAGAAATATGTATACCCTGCGACACAATAATCAATCCCCTCTTAGATCATTCCACACTAAATATATTTAGTTTATAATCAATGAATATAATATGAATATGTCTACCAAACCACGTGGATCTGTCAGGAAGGATATTCATCACTATAATATAGGATGCTTCACCTATATCCTTCACGATGAAAAACTTTTCCTAATTTTTGATAACATATTGTAAGACTAGTATATCATTTCCAATAATTAATATTTCATCAACATATAATACTAGGATAATGAGAGTATTTCCATCAAAACTCCTGTAAACATTTAGTTTATATTCATTATTAATGAATCTAAATTTGTTATAGCTTCATTGAATTGAATGTTCCTTGACCTAGATGTGTTCTTCAATACATAAATAAATTTTTTAAAAATTTAAATTTATTTTGATTCCCTTAGATTCATAAACAATTTTGGTTGTTTCATATAGACATTTTAGTAAGGTTACCATTAAGGAAATATGTTTTTAATTCCATCTAAAAAATATCATAGTAAGGGAAATATTTCGTTGAAAGTATAATTATGACGTATTGAAACATGTAAAATTTTGAAAATGTTTCATCAATGTGAATTCCATGATGCTTATAAACTGTTTATCCATTAGACATCCTTTATAGGTATTGAAAATAACTTCAATGTCCATTTCTCTCTATAATACACATTATCAATATATGGGATTTTTATCAAATTTAACATCGACCAGAACCTAAGCATTGTTCTCATACATGGATCCAATTTCAGAATTCATGGCTTCTTTACGTATAGTATTTTTTGAACTCTATACCACATGTTTTTAGGAGGTTGGTTCATCATTGTAATCCAATATTGAGAAACCATCTTTTGTCACTATAAAATGATATATTTCTATTTATCATACCACTATAGTCCTCTTATAGAGTAATTGTTCTTTAGGAACTAACTCTTATACAATGACCTATGGAATATATTCATGTAAAAACACTTCTGTATCTTGAGAACTAGCTTCATTGAAGTAAATATTTCACCCACATTCCATTTTAATGATGATTTCCCTCTCAATAATGAAGGCTTGTATTCCAATAAAAACATTATTGTCAGAGGGGTTTGTATAGGTAGAATCCCATTATTTTTTTAGTATACCCTATGAAGATAATCATTGTTACATGATGTGATATTTTCTTAATTGAGATGTCTTTAATAAATTCCTCATAACCTCATACATCTGTATGTGAGAAAATTGTTTCTTTCCACTCCATAAATAAATGATCATTTTTAATACATTTTGTTTACTTATTTTAATATATATATATATATATATTATAGTTTTTAATGAATATACCCAAAAACTATAATGTATTATCCCCATGAATCATCATAAATATCAAAATTTATTACAAGGTGCAGTTTCTCCTTTCACTATCACAATTCAAAAATGGTATGTAAGGTGGAGTGAGTTGAGATAGAGTTTGAAACGCCCATAGAAACTCGATAAAATCAAAGTAAAGATATTCATCACCTAGATCCAATTTAATCTACCTTATATTCATTACAAGTTGATTCTCTATTTCATTTTTGATCTCTTTGAGTTTCCCAAAGGTATTAAACTTATAGCTCATCATGAAGACATTTATATATCAAATTAAGTAACATGTAAATTTTATGATGTAAGAATAATGACCTCCTGCTTCTATTAAATATGGTCCACACACATCAATGTGTTCCAATCATAAAATCCCTTTGGCCCTTTTACTCTATTAATTAAATGGTGGTTTGGCCATTTTTTTTAAACAAGTGTGACAACTGTAAGTTGATTTCATCTCAGAAGAGTCTAAATAACCATTTTGATATTGATTTTTTTTAGTGCTTCTCATTTACATGACCAATAAATTCATGCCATATATGGGTGTTATATGGTTCATGTGGACATGATTCATTATCCATATTCAATATATTTTTTGACAATTTAATACCAAAGAACATATTTAATGCTAAATACCATTGTAACACCCCAGGTAAATAAATAATATGAAATTTTCATATTTATCCATATTTGTGAATAAAATATTAATATGACTTTAAAGGGGACACTATGCTCGATGGCGTACCCAACATGAAACAACGAGTTTCTTGAGAATCTTACATCGCACTCTAATAATAAAAAAATATTATTTTAAATGGTAGTTAACATGTATCCATTGTATTGGCGGGAATGGATATAAATAACTAAAATATGATTATATATGTTTTTAAATGTTTTTAAATTTATCCAATAAAAGATAAAGGCTTAAAATATGGAAAGAATTCAATTTTAGGCGTATTTGCCCTAGTTTTCACTAAAAGTTCACTTATCGCCTTTTGATGGAGATCAGTCATTAAATATAGTTTTGTTCGCTCTTATAAATTCTATTGGACCAAATAAAACTCTTCTTAAGAATTGGGACATCAAAATTTACTTTGTGTAAATTTTTGGTGTCTTTCCGATAAAGTTCATTTTTTTTAATGAATACTGTAAAATGCTGTATTTTAATTCAAAACCTCTTTTTAATCTAATTTATTTATATTATTAGATTATCATTTGAGTTGGATTTAAAGTGAAATTAGAATATATTTTTACCATTAAATCCAATAGTGGTCGTTGGAATTAATTACACTTTATAATCAGACTTAAACTAGTGTCAATCTTTTGATACTTATTATTTCATAAAAACACGCTATTTGCTCTGACAGCGGGAATTAATTATTAAATTAATTAATGTGACTTATATGTTATGAATTTTTAAAATAGACTTCATTTTTGAATTCGTAATATCAAATATAGATTAGGGTGAATATTTGGGTTTTTTCTGAAAAACTACAATTTTTTATGAATAGTGAAACCACTAAGTGGTACTTATAAAAACTGATTTTTCCGTTTAAATGAAATTTTGCCATCTTTGTGTTTTGAATTTCAAAAATCCGACATACATGGTTGTCATTAAAAAGTAAAATGTGGTTCAATGGGATAAAAATAATTTTTTGGTGAATAGTAACTTATTATGTTTTTAATCGCGATTAGAGGTAATTAGTGTAGTTTATGGTAAGAATAAACTTTTAATAAAATGAACTGACCTAGAAACATGTCCTACCCTCATGGATGTTTCATGGCCAACCAATAAAATCCATGTGTCAACTTGGGGACCCCATGGAGCCACTTTGGTTGGGAAATGACATAAATATCTTTTTATTTAATGTTAAAGTAAAAATGACACAAACATGAGATGTTTTACTAAAACAATTTTTACATGGGGTTATAGATGTCATATTTTTGACTATATATAGTCATTGGAAAGATAAAATTATTTCCTACATCATAGTATTTGTTTTATAATTTTTAGACATTATATAAATTAAATTATTTATGACATCATGATGATGCAACGATGACCTCATTATTTAACGATTTAAATAAAATGGAATGATAATGTAATATGTAAGACCTACACATGTCCAAAACCTATTGGATGAGTGGATGTAGAACCCGTATCACCTTAGTCTCTAAATAAATCAATGTGGGAACTTTAAAATCCCAAAATCTTTTGAAAATAAAGTAACATTTTGTAACTTTACAAGAGTGCCCCTTCTCTCCTCTTATAAAAGGCCCCCACCTCTACCTCCTTACCCACACTCCCAAAACCTTTGTCTCAGCCAAACCCTGCCCATTTTGTCTCTCCACTTACCTCTATTACTCCTTGAAACATCAATTTGGGCAGAATTCTTCCCAAGGAAGCCATTGAGCTCAAACCATAGGGAGTTACCCGATTTTAAGGGAATGTCATCACTTGAGTCCTTTTGTTTTATTTTGCCTCTACAACCCCCTAAACTAATTTTATTCATCTCTTTTGTAACAACTAAATTATCTAAAAAATCTAGGATGTTTTTATAAGATGGATTCGAGCTACACTTACACACACCTACATCTAATGGTTAAAGAACATACTATTTCCGTGGATAGAAAATTTCTTCCTCACGAAACGATGATTGCTCAACACTCATATAACACCTTCAAAGGTGTCCATTAAGATGTAACTATATAAATATATGATATTTAATATGTTTATGTTTTACTTAATCTTTTGTATTTTTCATTTATGGCATACCTTTATGGTTTCCATTATGGGTAAACACGATATCATTATTTAAGGAAGTGCGGACTACCACCCCCTTAAAGTGATGAGATTCGTTAATGCCATATGTGGGACGTATAAAGGATGGAATTAAAGTTATTATATATGATTTCAAACTGGAATTATAAAATACCTCTATATAATTATTATTTATTTCCATTAATGTATGAGATAGAAATGAAAGTACCATTCATGCGTACGTACGGCTTACCGTCTCCATGAACGGTGCATTTCATTTATTACCTCTAAATGATTATGTAATATTATAAATACATGTATATTCTGGATATATATGATATATATGATATCTAAATCATGAATATAAATCAGGATATAATGAACCATTGACCACACGAACAACATGTAATTTTAAGAAGTCCACTTTTGACTTAAGAACCAAATATCGACAAAACAAACATTATTAACTTAAATGATTACATAATGTTTATAACATTTCAATAATTGATATAAAAGGAATAATTACCTTGAAAAAGGTTCTTAATCAAGTATAAATTAACTCATGTTTATTATCCAGGATGTTAAATAACGATCGAGTCAAGTCGGACCCGAGATAAGGGATCCTACTCCTCTCTTTCTTTTTAAGTACACTCTTTTATGTCATTCCTTTTAAAGATCATCCTTATTGTTATTGGGATGTTCTTTCATATTAATCATACTGTAATTTTTATTTTCATGTGATGAGAGACCCTATTCTCTCTCATCAATATATTTTGGAAATTTTGAGTGGCACCATTAGGTTGCCGAATTTTCGTAAGAGATCTAACCTCTCTCTTTCTTTTTAAGTACTCTCCTTTATGTCACTTATTTTATGCTCCACATTGTTATGTTGGGGGATGTTCTTTAATATTAGTATTTCTATAAAGTTTATGTCTATATGATGTGATACCCTATTTGATCTCATAAATCCATTTTTGTATGTTTTATGTGGTGATGTTAGGCTGCCGAATTTTCGTAAGGGATTTTTCATCACACTTTTATTCCCATGAGATTTATGCTACATTTTCTACAATTTCCTTTGATTGGTGTATTTACTACCCATTATTTTACTCATTGTGTAATATACATTATTTTATGAGTATTTATATCAATGTTGTATTGTCCTTCTTTCACGAGGTGTATGTTTCGAAAGATACCTATGTCGGTAAGGGAACCATTCATCCTCCTCTTTTTAAAAGTCTTCTTTTGTTGGGTATTTTAATTTACATATTGTTATGTTGGGATATGTACTCATATATCCTTATTGATGTAAATTTTATGTCCAAGTGATGAGATACCCTTTTTTATCTCTCATCAACTCATTTTGATGTGACGCCGTTAGGCTGTCAAGGGAACTTCTTAACCCAATTTCGATTTCTTTGGGTTCAACATGAAGTTATTTAATATGTCATCCTTAGAATATGTTTGAATGACCATTTATTATTTTACACTTAATATCCACTTATATTTGGTGTATTCGTTTGACACACGTAATTATTTAAATGATTTATCCTTAAACCAAGGATATCGTCTTTGTAAGGGACTTCATCTCAATCGCTTTTCATTGAAGCATATTTTGTTTTATACACAACCTTCTTTTATACGGTGTATAAACCCCTTTGACTTTTACGTTTATTCAAAAGGAATCTTTTTTATACGAAGAGTTTACTAAACGACAGAAGGGAATGTTTTTGTCTTACGTATGCGGCGACAACGACTTCTCCGCCGCCGTGACCATTATTTGAGTTTCGGCTTCCTCTACAAACCATAAATTTTTTTAAAGAAAAAAAAATACCTTGTTTTACTTTTTTGGTATTGAAAATGTTTTTATAATATTTTTATTTCAATGTGCGGTATTGATATCTTGTGATTGAATGGTGGAAATATTATGTTTCCTTTATGCATGTTTTATGTGATACGATTATGTTGATGTTCATGGGAATTATTATGAAGACGTGTGGTTCCATGATAAACTAAGTGCGGGTGAGCCCGATATAGCTCTCCAATGCATTGGGTAACGAGAAGGAGTGAAACGTTAAGGTTTCTCCAAAGAGATTTAGGGAATATACTGTGATGGGTATTCCATACGTAACCAAGAGGGTTACTCCCTACGTAAGAATGTTATTAATGCTTCAAGTTACCTTTATGTCATATGATTTCTATGATTTTAGGAGGTATTTTAATGTGCTTATGTTTTATGGGTACTGTATGATTCCATTCTTATGTATACATGAACTGATGTTTCCTTTCCATATTTTTGTATCCCTTACTGAGCTTTTTGTGGTCATCCCAAGTATTTCAAATTTTTTTCACAGGTCAAGAGAAGGGTACATGATGTGATGATAGTGTCAAGGATGTGTCAATAAGGAATCCATGTTTTATTTTAAATATGTTTCCGTTGATGGGAAGAATGAATACTGTCTTTTATATAACCACTTTGTCTAAATGTGGAAGGTAATGCAAGTTTCATGATCTAATTCTCCAAAACTCTAAACCTGAAAATATCCTCAATGTGTAATCATGTAATAACTCAAGATTAAGTAAGGTTTATGGATGGGGCCTTATAGTTGGTATCAGAGGTCGGTTTAGATAACTTTATAGGTTAGGGTATTCTTTATGCATATGTGACATTACCATAATGGTTAAGATTTAAGAAAGAGTCCTAGTTTTAGATAAAGTGAATGAGTAAGTATATCTTAGTGTTTATCTTACTCATTAGTACCTGATGGTTATGTTGATATACTCACACTGACCTTTTTGGTTTTAGTAAATGGCTGGATCTTGCAGGCACCATAGTGACATTATGTTTGAAGGAAACTGTGGTGGTTCTCTGATTAAGAGACTAGATGAGATGGGGGATCCAATGAGGAATCTCATGGTTGTTCTAATCCAACTATCAAGGAGTCATGATCAACCACTTCAACCATGGTGAGTTCCCTAATGCATGATATATGAGATTGACAACCCGATGTGGAAATTTAGGTAATAATTATTAAGGTAAACATTAGGGTTTATATGATCATTACTTTTTAGGTAATTATGGGTTACTCTATGATATGATGGAAAATGAAAGGAATGAGATAAACATGAGGTTAAATTATGTTATGATAATTTTTGAATATTTTATCTCGTTTTGGGTGATGTTTTAATAATTATATAGTTTTGGAAAAAGGACAACACGCAGACCATGTGACAACCCGTCGCGTCAGACAAAGCTGCGGGAATCGAACCCACAACCAATGTGTGACTGGTATTTATCGCCTACCACTGGAATACGTGAAGTCCCTGGTTAGTTTGAATGATTCTTTTTAGTTTGATGATTTTATGAATTAAGAGTAAGCTGATTTTGGGTTATCTATGGAAATTTATTAACCTATCATGGAGGATATGTGATTAGGATAATTACATTTCTATACGAGACTTTAGAAGCAACTGATGTTGTATGGAGATAAATGTTACGATTTAACATGGAAGACTACGTGACTAAATCCATCAAATATTTGGGTTCCAATCTTAGTTTGGTTTACTTTGAAGAATTTAATGGAGAAATTGATTATAGAATGGTCCTCGTTGAACTTTGGGTTTTTTTAGACAAATTTTGGAGATTATGAATAGATTTTCTTTTTACAAAGGGTTATCCTTTTCTGGATTATCTGATCATGTACTAAAATTTTTGGTTTTGGTTTTGGTTAAAGTATAAAGTCATGGGAAGTATATAGTTCTTTTTTGTGGATTAGGTGACTCTCTAGAAGTTCATTATTGTACTCTTAATGCGAACAAGTATCCCTAAATACTAATCTTTTGGAAATAAATATGAGTTTGATTAAGGAATCTAGTAGAAGTTGAAAGTCAACATGATAAGTAATTATGTTTCCTTATGAATAATAAATTCCTCAATAAAAAGAAACTTAAAATAAAAATGTTTTCTATTAACCTTTCCTATTGGGGAATCGAATACCATTTAACCCATCACAAGTTTGTGATTTTCTTATGGTTAACTTTCTCCTAGACATGCTTACTATCACTCTCCCTCAAGAACATGACCCTTTGCTTTTTCTTCCATGTCCATGATTTTCTACATGGAATACTAGTATGGGTTAACTTGGGTGACCTCTGTACTTGTCTTCCTTTATTTTAAAGTGATTGTTTTACTGACTCTTGTTCCGATGTGGGACTTTCAAGGATGTTTCCAAACTCAATTTTAAAAATTTCGAGGACGCAATTCCCAAAAAGGGGGAAGGATGTAACACCCCAGGTAAATAAAGAATATGAAATTTTCATATTTATCCATATTTTTGAATAAATTATTAATATGACTTTAAATGGGACGCTATGCTTGATGGCGTACCCAACACGCAACGACAAGTTTCTTGGGAATCTTACGTCGCACTCTAATAATAATATAATATTAATTTAAATGGTAGTTAACATGTAGTCGTTGTATTGGCGGGAATGGATATAAATAACTAAAATATTATTATATATGTTTTTAAATGTTTTTAAATTTATCCAATAAAAGATAAAGGCTTAAAATACGGAAAGAAATCAATTTTTGGCGTATATGCCCTAGTTTTCACTAAAGGTTCACTTATCGCCTTTTGGTGGCGAACCGTCATTAAATATAGTTTTTCTCACTCCTTTAAATTCCATTGGACCAAATAAAACTCTTCCTAAGAATTGGGACATCAAAATTTACTTTGTGTAAATTTTTGGTATCTTTCTGATTAAGTTCATTTTTTTAATGAATAGTGTAAAATGTTGTATTTTAATTCAAAACCTCTTTTTAATCTAATTTATTTATATGATTAGATTATCTATTTAATTGTATTTAAAGTTAAATTAGAATATATTTTTACCATTAAATCCAATAGTGGTCGTTGGAAATAATTTAACATTGAAATCAGACTTAAATTAGTGTCAATCTTTTGATACTTATTGTTTCATAAAAACACGCTATTTGCTCTGACACCGGGAATTAATTATTAAATTAATTAATGTGACTTATATGTTTTTAATTTATTAAAATAGACTTCATTTTTGAGTTCAGAATATCAAATATAGCTTTGGCTGAATTTTTTGGTTTTTTTCTGAAAAACTTCAATTTTTGATTAATAGTGAAACCACTAAGTGGTACTTATAAAAACTGATTTTTCCATTTAAATGAAAATTATCCATCTTTGTGTTTTGAATTTCAAAAATCCGACATACATGGTTGTCATTAAAAAGTAAAATGTGGTTTAATGGGATAAAAATAATTTTTTGGTGAATAGTAACTTATTATGTTTTTAATCGCGATTAGAGGTAATTAGTGTAGTTTATGGTAAGTATACAATTTTAATAAAATGAACTGACCTAGAAACATGTCCTACCCTCATTGGATCTGTCATGGCCAACCAAGACAATCCATGTGTAAACTTGGGGACCCCATGGAGTCACTTTGGTTGGGAAATGACATAAATATCTTTTTATTTAATGTTAAAGTAAAAATGACACAAACATGAGATGTTTTACTAAAACAATTTTTACATGGGGTTATAGAAGTCATATTTTTGACTATAAATAGTAATTGGAAAGATAAAAATATTTCCTACATCATAGTATTTGTTTTATAATTTTTAGACATTATATATATTAAATTATTTATGACATCATGATGATGCAGTGCTGACCTCATTATTTAACAATTTAAATAAAATGGAATGATAATGTAATATCTAAGACCTACACATGTCCAAAACCTATTAGATGAGTGTATTTCTAACTCTTATCACCTTAATATCGAAATAAATCAATGTGGTACCTTTAATATCTGAAACTCTTTTGAAAATAAAGTAACATTTTGTAACTTTACAAGAGTGCCCCTTCTCTCCTCTTATAAAAGGCCCCCACCTCTACCTCCTTACCCACACTCCCAAAACCGTTGTCTCAAGAAACCCCTGACCATTTTGTCTCTCCACATACCTCTATTACTCCTTGAAGCCTAAATTTGGGCAGACGTCTTCCCAAGGAAGCCTTTGAGCTCAATTCATAGGGATATACCCGATTTTAAGGTAAGGTTTCACTTGAGTCCTTTTGTTTTATTTTGCCTCTACAACCCCATAAACTCTTTTTATTCATTTCTTTTGTAACAAATACAGTATTTTCAATATACTACGATGTTTTTATAAGATGTATTAGAGCTACACTTACACACACCTACATCTAATGGTTAAAGAACATACTGTTTCCGTGGATGGTGAATTTCTGCCTCACGAAACGATGATTGTTCAACACTCATATAACACCTTAAAAGGTGGCCATTAAGATGTCACTTTATTTATATATGATATTTAATATGTTTATGTTTTACTTAATCTTCTTTATTTTTCCTTTGTGTCATACCTTTATGGTTTCCATTATGGGTAAACGCGATATCTTTATTTAAGGAAGTGCGAACTACCACCCCTTAAAGTGATGTGATTCGTTAATTCCATATGTAAGACGTATAAAGGATGGATTTAAAGTTATTATATATTATTTTATAATGGAATTATAATATACCTTTATATCATTATTATTTATTTCCATTAATGTATGAGATAGAAATGAATGTAGCATTCATGCGTACGTATGGCTTACCGTCTCCATGAACAGTGCATTTCATTTCTTACCTCTAAATGATTATGTAATATTATAAATACATGCATATTCCGGATATATAGGATATATATGATATCCAAATCATGAATAACAATCAGGATATAATGGACCATTGACCACACGAACAACATGTAATTTTAAGTTGTCCACTTTTGACATAAGAAACAAATATCGAAAAAACAAACATTATTAACTTAAATGATTACATAATGTTTATAACATGTCAATAATTGATATAAAAGGAATAATTACCTTGAAAAAGGTTCTTAATCAAGTATAAATTAACTCATGTTTATTATTCAGAACGTTAAAGAACGATCGAGTCAAGTCAGACACGAGGTAAGGGATCATATTCCTCTCTTTCTTTTTAAGTACACTCTTTTATGTCATTCCTTTTAAGTCTCATCCTTCTTGTTATTGGGATATTATTTCATATTAATCTTACTATAATTTTTATGTTCATCTGATTAGAGACCCTATTATTTTTCATCAATCCATTTCGGATGTTTTTAGTGGCACCGTTAGGTTGCCGAATTTTCGTAAGAGATCTAACCTCTCTCTTTCTTTTTAAGTACTCTCCTTTATGTCACTTATTTTAAGCTCCTCTTTGTTATGTTGGGGGATGTTCTTTTATATTACTATTTATATAACCTTTATGTTAATATGATGAGATACTCTATTTTATCTCATAAATCCATTTTTGTATGTTTTATGTGGTTCTGTTAGGCTACCAAATTTTCGTAAGGGATTTTTCATCACACATTTATTCCCGTGAGATTTATGCTACATTTGCCACAATTTCCTTTGAGTGGTGTATTTACTGTCCATTATTTTAATCATTGTGTAATATACTTTATTTTATGAGTATTTACATCAATGTTGTATGGTCCTTCTTTCGCAAGGTGTATGTTTCGAAAGATACCCATGTCGGTAAGGGAACCTTTCACCCTCTTCTTTTTAAAAGACTTCTTATGTTGGGTCTTTTAATTTACATATTGTTATGTTGGGATATGTCCTCATATATCCTTATTGATGGAAATTTTATGTCCATGTGATGAGATACCTTTTTTATCTCTCATCAACTAATTTTATGTGACGCCGTTAGGCTGTCAAGGGAACTTCTTAACCCAATTTCGATTTCGTTGGGTTCAACATGAAGTTAGTGAATATGTCATCCATTGAATATGTGTGAATGACCTTTGATTATTTTACACTTAATATCCACTTATATTTGGTGTATTCGTTTGCCACACGTAATTATGTAATTGATTTATCCATAAACCAAGGATAGCGTCTTTGTAAGGGACTTCGTATCAATCTCCTTTCATTGAGGAATATTTTGTTTTATAAACAACCTTCTTTTATACGGTGTATAAACCCCTTTGACGTTTACGTTTATTCAAAATAAATCCTTTTTATACGAAGCGTTTACTAAACGACAAAAGGGAATGTTTTTCTCGTACGTATGCGGCGACAACGACTTCTCCGTCACCGTGACCATTATTTGAGTTTCGGCTTCTTATACAAGCTATACCTTTTTTAATGAAAAATAAATACCATATTTTACTTTTATTTTTTTTGGTATTGAAAATGGTTTTCATAATATTTTTATGTCAATTTGTGGTATTGATATCTTGTGATTGAAATGTGGAAATGTTATGTTTCCTTTATGCATGTTTTATGTGATACTATTATGTTGAGGTTCTTGGGCATTATTATGAAGAGGGGTGGTTCCGTGATAAAATAAGGGCGGGTGAGCCCGATATAGCTCTCCAATGCATTGGGTAACGCAAAGGAGTGAAACGTTAAGGTTTCTCCGAAGAGATTTATGGAATACACTGTGATGGGTATTCCAAACATAACCATGAGGGTTACTCCCTACGTAAAAATGTTATGAATGCCTCAAGTTACCTTTATGTAATATGATTTCTATGATTTTATGAGGTATGTTAAAGTGCTTATGTTTTATGGGTAAAGTATGATTTCATTCTTATGTATACATGTACTCATGTTTCCTTTCCATATTTTTATATCCCTTACTAAGCTTTTTGTGCCAATCCCAAGTTTTTGAAATTTTTTTCACAGGTCAAGGGAAGGGTACATGATGTGATTATAGTGTCAAGGATGTGTCAAGAAAGAATCCATGTTTTATTTTAAATATGTTTCCATTGATGGGAATAATGAATACTATCTTTTATGTAACCACTTTGTCTAAATGTGGAATGTAATGCATGTTTCATGATCTAATTCTCTAAAACTCTAAACCTGAAAAGATCCTCAATTTGTAATCTTGTAATAACTCAAGATTAAGTAAGGTTTAAGGCTGGGGCCTTATATCCATAACATATGTTGTCATTATAAAAGAAAAAAGTTTTATTTCCAATCATAAATAAAAAACTATATGAATGTAGGAATTATATAGATATTTTATAATATGTAACAGTTGGTACATAATAAAAAACTCTTAAAAATAATATCATTATCATGGGAAATTAAATATGATAGTCACCAATGACTAGATCATTCAACCTCATACCATTAGCATCTCACAAATCCAACTCTCCTCTAGATATATTTTAAAATCATGTTGGTTCATAAAATTGGATATAGATGTGAGAACCAAATGTTGTATCTAATAACCAATGTGATGATATTGTAAATTAAACTCAATAAAAAAATTTACCTACACATTTATTTTGCGATTAGTTTATCTTCCAATGAATTTTTGGTAATACATGAACATCATACTACCTTCTTTTCCATTCATATACAATTGGTATTCGTATTCATAAAAGGGTAGTTCTTAGGAGATTTAGAATTTTTATGTTTCATTTGTGTTTTTTCCATTTTCTCCCAATTCATATTAACCATAAGGAACATGAGTTTATCATGTCAAATGCCTTTATCCACTTTGATAATTAGAGTAATATGTTCTTAAAAACTCTTCTCATTATTGTTCATATAATAATTTACAATTAATTTGGAAAAGGTCTTAGGTAGTGAATAACGTATGAGAATTATGTTCCACTCATCTATGAATTTAATCCCAATGATGTATAATAATTCAATATAGCCAATAATATTAAAAAAAGAGTAATATTTAGCACTAACTCTATAAAATTAGTTGTAAATGGATTATTGCATATCACATAACTCTCTTGTCTCACCATCTCTTTATTGAGACCCCAATGTTGAGACATCATGCTGTATGAATCAATGTCTTCGTGTTTCATCATAAAATCATTGGTTATGGATGATAGTATAAAAAATGAACTTATGTACCATCTTTCATATGTTTATCAAAGGATATTCTAACACATAAAATTTCTGTTCAGGGGTCATGTTTATAAATGTACGACATTTTCATTCTTGGAAATTCATGAAAATGGGATTTTTTTACTTACCATGTATGGATTATAGTGACATATTTTAAATCATTTAAAAATAAAAATATTAGAATATTTTTATTAATTTATCTGATTAAAATTTGAAAAATAAATAGATATTATATTTATTAATCATCCACTATATTATATAAATCAAATAGGCCTCACTATTGGAATTATGATATCATATTTCTTTGACATTGCAGTATAAAGGATCCATATTCCCATTATTATCACCCCAAATTTGGTTGATCAACAAATTTTGAAGGGTTTTAGGTAGGCATTCCAAATTGAAAATGCATTAACTCACAGTTCATAATCAACCATTTATGTGAAATAAAATTTTTCAAACTAAAAAATAAAAATTCCCTCATAATTTAACGCACCCCAAAATTATCTAGTCAAGGCCTTTGAACTATGGTTCAATTATAACTGAAGTATTTGAATTATATTTTGAATTTATATATATTTAATGTATTTTATCACTTATTAATAAATTTAAATTAATTATATTTATAACATAATTTTTAATATTTTTTGGATTTAGTTATATGATTAACAATGTCTTAGATAATATTTATTCCCAAAACAATTTATTTTAGTTCTATCTTCCATGCTTGTTAATTTCATTAATTCAAGTGATCATTAAAAAAACATCCAAAATGAATAACCATGCCACTTGATAGTAATAAAATAATAATGTGGAATAATCATGACCATTTCTAATGGTTAGTTTATCTAGCTGATGATAAACTATATTTTAACCTAGCATAAGACACCTTGGACCAAATATGGTCTGTGACACAAATTTCTACCTTTCCACATATTTATATCTCTTATATTGGTTACACCTCACCTCCCATCTCAAATCGCCTCCATTATATTGGGACTTACATCTATTAAATATACTATTAATCACATGTATCTGAGCGGATGGGGTATACATAAAATAAACCATGGGAATATTGTACATTATATAATAAGTGTATAGAGGACATGGATGCCAAGAATTTAATTTAATAAGTTAAAAGAAACCAACCACATACAAAGGTCTCATCTATGATTTTGATCAACCAAATGCATTAATACAATTACACTTTTAATAAAATTAGCATTCAATTATAATCATTTTTATTTAATATAAATCACACTCAGAAGAATTTATTACCACCATAAATTAATCAATTCTTTTAGATTATTTTTCATCCAATTTTCCTTGAGATTCACATCCATCAAAATTTTAATGAAATTAAATAAATTTAATTAATATTAACTATTTACAAAAAATGTTCCTTAGAGGTAACATAATGAAGACTCATCCAAACTACCCAACATCTATTATACTCACATATTGTTTACTCTTGTGAATTTTCTTATACATGACTTATCATGTATTGTCATGGCATGTACTATCAATTAAAGGATTCCACCAATTACATGATTTTTTAAATATGGTATTCTTTAATATACTTACAGTAATAACGTTAATAAGAAGAATACATGTTTTGAAGATGAAAACACTATGAAAAAATTTATTAAAATTATATATATATTATAAAACCCAACAAATGGAATTTATTATCTACTTAATGACCAAACAAAAGAACAAGTTGATTTGGTTGTACACATGATAAAAAAAGGAACATGACATGTAAATTATGCCATGTTAAAATATTGTGTTTACAATATGTACATGGTATAAACATCATGTAGTATCTGAGTTATAGTTTCTCCAGTTAGATAGGTTTTGTAACTATGACTAAAGGAATACACAATGTGTATTGTAGTAACACACCATATACTCCGACTGACTGTCCACTATGCTGGACTATTCGACACAGATGGAATAATTAAATAGAAGATCATTTACTCTTAGTGAATTGAACACTAGTATATGGCGTTTAGCTTTGGGTTATAGATCATTTACTATTGTGTTATCTAGCCAGACTCCTCAACACCCCTAGATGTGATCCTCAATTTTATTTCACTCATAAAATTAATCAATTCAGTTATATTTTTGAAAAATGAATAGTAAATAGAAGATATTGTAATTTAAATGACATAAAATTCAGAATTGATTTTAAAACTAATTACTTATTCATAAATCAATCAATAATATTTAAATAATTATAAATAATTATGGGAATAATCTGATAAAACTTTTCACTTATTGGAATATCGGAAGTGTTGTGATGGGTCATGAAAAACATTTATTTTTTTCATGATCAACGATCAATTTGAGATATACATTATATTGAACAATATGATTAATGGTATTGAATCAATGAAAATAGAGAAGGTATAAATTGTTGGAACCAAGAACTGGATCAACCCATATTATTTTTAATTATTTTTTATCATATAAATAATTAATTTGTGATAAAATATTTCTTAGATGATAGATCTGACATGATATAAATTTTGTAAATTCATTACTTTTTAGGTATCAGTGGAATATTACTACTTTCAATGATCTAAACGTGTTAAAAAAAAACTCTAAATTTCTTTCTAGTATTATATAGGTTATAGCTAAAAAAATCTCGACGCTTGCATCATTTATGTTTGATGACCAAGAAAATTGATTCTGAATGATTCTTCTTGATCACTCTAGAAAAAGACTGGAAGGTGGATAGAGATCACTCCCTGTTCATGATATCATTCACGTGGAAGGGAGCTCTCTCGAGCTTCTCTGGATTTGTTGAGAAAAACAAAACAAATTAATTAGATGTCTTTAAAATAAATATATTTGGGTTTATATACTTCTAATGTTATAAATCAATAATTCCACAGGGGTCAATTATTATTATTTATTATCTGTGGAATCCCTATTATATATTATTATAATATTTTAATTATTTCTCGACATGCGATTAACTAAAAAATCAAAATAAAATATTATTTATTCAAAAAAATATTAAATATAAATATTTATAGTATTTCTCACCAGTCCAATAATCATAGTTTGAAATTTGTAGAAAATACTTATCTTGAATTTCATATTTACTATTTATTTAATATGTACATATCACTATATTATTTACCAATAATAAAATTAATATTATATTGACTATGTGAAAAATATATAAAAATTAAATATTTCTCTAACATTATACTCTCTCGAATAACTGGTGATGAAATATATATGATCAAGAAAACCAGTATAATTACTAAACAACATGTTGGAATAATATTTATTCAATGATTAAAAATAATAAATAATAATATATTATTTACTATTATTCTGGACACACCTTGTAATGCCCTGACCCCAATTTCCTAGAGTTGGTGCATTATTTCATTACTTTGGAAGCTTATAAGAAAGTAATATCCCAATGGACCAAGTAGATTAGTAGTTTTGGAAAACCACATACATACATATGTTTAGTATTACTAATTTAATGTAAATACAATATATAAATTCCTTTGAAAACACCCATAACTACTAGCTTATCAATGTATGTCAATAATAATATACCTCCTAATGCCCTAAAAAAAGATACATAAGAAATGGTTGAGTTGAAATGCCCAGTAAGGTTAATAAATACATCAAAACATATCAAAAACATCATCATTATGAATGTTGAATAACTAAAAAAATGCATTTAATACTAAACATGAACACATTATGGAAGGAATAAGAGCTGAATAAATAAAGCCATAGTAAATCATAAACATGGGTATTCTACTAGTCTAATAACCAAAAGAACTATTAGTTACTAATTTTATAATGTGGTAATGCATAATGCGAGATATCATAACCATACATTAGGTCCTTGTGCCAAGACTATAAATATTTTTTTTCAACGCCTTGTTCCATGACCAAAGTTTGTCTCATGAGACCCATCGATGCATTGAGATGATATATCGGGCCCCATAAATCACATAATAATTAAATTTTATTCCTACAATGAATGGGGATAAACATTGAAAACATATAAATTCATATTGAAATTAACATATGAAATTTCAATAACATTTCCCATTCATAAAATATAAACACTAACCATTTTGATAAATATGGTGAATGATATAAAGATAGAATATCCACATTCAAATAAATCAGAAAACCTTAAAAAAATTATTGTTTAGATGATATCATATGATATAATCCACTATGAAATTCATGATTCATCCAATTATGTTGACATAAATTATGATACTTTTGAATGAGACAATTTACTATTTGTGAATTGAACAACAGTATATGGCGTGTACCTTTGGGTTACAGATCATTTACTATTGTGTTATCTGGCCAGACTCCTCAACACCTCCAGATGTGATCTTCAATTTTATTTCACTCATAAAATTAATCAATTCGGTTATATTATTGAAAAATGAAGAGTAAATATAAGACATTTTAATTTTAATGACATGAAATTTAGAATGTATTTTAAAACTAATTACTTATTCATAAATCAATCAATAATATTTAAATAATTATAAATAATTATGTGACAAATCTGATAAAACCTTTTGCTTCTTGGAATATCAGATGTGTTGTGATGGTTCATGAAAAAAATTTATTTATTTCATGATCAACGATCAATTTGAGCTATACATTATATTGAACGATATGATTAATGGTATTGAATCAATGAAAATAGAGAAGGGATAAAGTGTTGGAACCAATAACAGGATAAACGCAATATTATTTTTAATTAATTTTAATCATATAAATAATTAATTTATGATAAATTATTTCTTAGCTGTTGGATATGATAGTTGATATATTTTTTAATTTCATTAATTTTTCGGAATCAATGGAATATTCCTTCTTGTAATGATATACACATGTTCAAAAAAACTCCAAATTTCATTATATGATTATATAGGTTATAGCTCAAAAAATCTCGAATCATGCATCATTTATGTTTGATGAACTATAAAATTGATTTTGAATGATTCTTCTTGATCTCTATAGATAAAAGAGTGGAAGGTGGAGAGAGATCACTCTCTGTTCATGATATCATTCATGTTGAAGGGAGCACTCTAGGGCTTCTCTGGATTTCATGGGAACAACAAAACAAATGAATTTGATATCCTGAAAAGCAATATATTTGGTTTTATATACATATATTGTTATAAATCAATAATTTCACAAGGGTCAGTTAATATTTATTTATTACCTGTTGAAACCTTAGTCTATATTAATTATAATATTCTAATTATTTATCAACATGTTCTTAACTCAAAAATAAAAATTAAATATTATTTATTCAAAAAATATTTAATATAAATATTTATATTATTTCTCACTATTCCAATAATCATAGTTTGAAATTGGTAGAAAATACTTATCATGAATTTCATAGTTACTATTCATTTAATAAATACATATCACTACATTATTTACCAATAATTAAATAAATATTATATTCACTATGTGAAAAATATATACAAATTGAATATTTCTCGAACATTATACTCTCTAGAATAACTGGTGATGACATATATATTATCATGAAAAATAGTATTATTACTAAAAAACATGTTGGAATAATATTTATTCAATGTTTAAGAATAATAAATAATAATATATTATTTAACTATGATTATGGACACACCTTGTAATGCCCTGACCCCATTTTCCTGGAGTCGGTGCATTATTTCATTACTTTGGAAGCTTATAAGAAACAAATATCACAAAGGACTGAGTGGATTAGTAGTTTTGGAAAACCACATACATACATATGTTCATTATTACTAATTTAATGTAAATACAATATATAAATTCCATTGAAAACATCCATAACTCCTAGGTTATCAATGTATGTAATTAATAATATACCTCCTAATGCCCTCAAAAAAGATACATAAGAAATGGGTGAGTTGAAATGCCCCATAAGGTTATTAAATACATCATAACATATCAAAAACATAATCATTATGAATTGTGAATAACTAAAAACAAATGCCTTTAATACTAAACATGAACACATTATTTATGGAATAAGAGATGAATAAATAAAACTATAGTAAATCATAAACATGGGTATTCTACTAGTCTACTAACCACAAGAACTATCAGTTACTAATTTTATAATGCAGTAATGAATAATGCAAGATATCATAACCATACATTAGGGCCTCGTGCCAATACTATAAATATATTTTTTTAAGTCCTTGTTCCATGACCAAAGTTTGTCTAATGAGTCCTATCGATGCATTGAGGGGATATAGAGGGCCCCACCAATCACATAATAAGTAATTTTTATTCCTATAATGAATGGGGATAAACATTGAAAAAATATAAATTCATACTGAAACTAACATATAAAATTTCAATAACATTCCCCTTTAATAAAATATAAACACTAACCATTCAGATTAATATGGTAAATGATATCAAGATAGAACATCCACATTCAAATAAATCAGAAAACCTTAAACAAATAATTTTTTAGATGATATCATATTATATAATACTTTATGAAATTCATGATTCATCAAATTATGTTGAAATAAATAAAGATACTTTTAAATGAGGCAATTAAAAAATTCTTGAGGAAATAATCCATCAACATTACAAAGTGTCCCATACCACATTCAAACATTAATATAAATATCCATTAGAATATAATGAGAATAAGTAAACTCTTGATATAATATACCAAGGGGAAATACATACACCACTGATGTGAAATCATGTAAAATGTTTTTTTAAAGAATATATATAATTAAAACGTTTTATTGTGGTTTAAGGAATTCATTAAAGGTATTTTAATGAGAAAAGCCATGTTTTCATTAATAAAAAAAATGAACCAAAATATATATTACAATTTAATAATTTTGATTTTATAATGATAAATATGTCTTAAAATAGATTATAGAGTGAACATAAAATTAGGTAAAAATATTAGATGTTCCAGGAATTGAGCTTGTATTTAGGGAAGAATTTTTGAATGGCCATTTCAATACATATAAATCCCCATAAATTAATGTAGAATTTTTTTTGGTACACATATATAGAAAAATAACACTGAATTTATGAGGATTACATAAGAATAAATAAGAATATCAATGAGGTGAGTAGAGAATGAGAACATCCTGAATGAAATTGGAATTTTAGGTAGAAAATACTCACAACTTTGTAATCAATGGAATCAAACAGCCCAAAACATCACTAAATAATACATTTTATATCATGAAAATAAATATATAAATGATATTAAATATCAATGTTTAGAATACATACACCATATACAAGTAATGGCATTGAATACCGAATATCTCACAAAAATGTAAGTGAGATGAAGAAACCCTTAGATTATGTCCAAAGGTGTTCGCCACTTGATAGTAATGACATGAATATTCAAATTTTGGTTCATTAATTAATAATTAAATAACATAATATTCATTTAATTTATGTATTATTAACTTATTATGTTCATTCACATCCATTTTTATGGGTTAAGAGGTTTAATTTCATTGTACGGTTCTGTTTGTTTCATGATCGATATACTAATATACATGAATGAAATATTATATAAAATGAGGATGGTTGTCCAGAATTGATCCTATTTTTTATGATGGAACATAAATAAGGTATCATGGTTTAAAATTTAATTTTCCTAAGTGGAGTGAAGATGAATCATTAAATAATTTATTTAATGGTAACAGTTTGGGTTAATTGTTGTTTTTTAATACAATGAAGAAATTTTTCTTTATAAATCAAAAACATGTGTAAAAATTGATTATATAACCATATATGATAAATAATACATATATTATTGTCTGGATCAATCATAATAATGATTTAATGACAATAACTGAAAAAATTTATATAAATTGTAAATCAATCATCCTTGAATGTGGTAAATTAGCCCATCTCAGATGGTGTTTTATTACTAATATCATAAAAGAAGTGTAAATGAGATATGATAATAACATGTTAAATAATCATAAAAAAATTATAGTATATGTAAGGGATTGGATTTGTTATAACATTTGGATGAGACATGTAAAAGATAAAAAAGAAAACAATGGAACAAGATATGAAGTTAATAGAATTGAAAGTAAGAATTCACCTCATGAATTAGTATTCCTTGAGAGCCTCTTTAGAGGAGAGGATCTGGTATTTTGGGGAGACAATGGGATGATAGATGTGGGGAAGAATCTTGGGAGGATATTTGGGTAGAAGTTAGACATGGTACAAGGGTTTATAGTAGTGATGAGAAGAGGGAGTGAGTGGGGGTTGTTTATAGTGGAGGAGAGGAGAAAATTTGGAATATTTAATTCATTATTTAATCATTGTTTAAATGATAAGATATAGTGTTTTATTTATGTGGCCATAAACAGTAATAAGTTCATGTTAGTCAAAACATAGTGGTCATACATCCACATTACATCAATTCTGACTCAATGAATCATATATTTAGCATTTCTTGTATTTTACTATTCATATAAAATTCATGTATTTTAGAAAAATCTAAAAAAAACCCCAACCATTAATCGATTTGTAGATTTCAAAAATGAAATACATTTTTGGAAATAATTTTCTATGTGTTTTTAATTTAATATTTATATAAAATCATAATTTCATCCAAAAAAACAACATCAAAACTATAACGTGTTTTATAACACTTTAAAAAATTAAACAAGGTCTCATAAAATTATCATATAACCATATGTAAAGAAAATAAAAAATTTTGAATACATTTTATGAACTTACCATTCCATTTTATAATATTATATTAATCATAAAATTGTAATGAAAATATTTATGACATACTAAAATACCAATAATTATACTATGATCATTTTTCACTTATAATATGTCTAAATTGTATTTTATAATTCAAGGGAAATGTTTCTACTTTTTTTGGAAAATCTACTATTCATTACTATTCACTAAAGTAGAAAAATTATGTTAATTTTCTAGGTGATAATAATGTTTTTTATAGAGTCTCAGTGTTTCATGCGTTAACTATTATATTTATTTGTAAATCCTTGTTGTGTTGCATTCGACCCTACTTAAAAAAATTTCATCCTGGAAATTTGAAATTGAACTTCAAATGTTATTGGTTGACACTTTAATATTCCCTTTTGGGGAACCAACATTAGAAATACAGTTAAAATATCTTCTTAATTAGTAGGAAAAAGAAATGAATCGGTTACTACAAAACTATGAATTCTAATTGGATAACATAGTAATGGAGGAATAATCAAACCATAATGTTCTAATGTAATGTAATCGAGATAATTCATATATGAATTGTCATTAACACAAAACCATAAACTAAATTTATGAAAAATTTCATTGATATCATGAAGAAAATATGTTAATAGGACAACATTTTTTTTAAACTCATTTCCTAGAGTTAAGGAATTATTCCACTCTATAAGAGTAAAAATATATATTTCTATTTTAGAAACAAAATCATATAATTTTTTTGTTCCTTGATCTATCTATAAAAAATCCATTATCATAGGTTTCATCATCTGGTGACATTAAACTCTAGAACCTCATAAAATGGTCTATATAAACCATTTTGAAAATGGTTTAACTTTCAATTATCAAGATCCAACATATTAGAATCATTCCCATATCCATACATTATAGATCCATATACACGGGGTCCTTGGAAATCCTAATTTGTTTAAAACAACATGGTCCATCTTGCTCAGCTCATATTGTACCTTATTTTCCATTGAACAACGCGAAGAAGCCCTAAATGTTCACATTCTAAACATGTTAAAAACATCATCATGTGTCCTATTGTAATATGATAAAAACTAAAATTATCATAAAACCATATTGGAAACATGTATTCATCGATACACACACTATTAGATATATTCCTTATATACAGAAAAGTTGTAGCCTCTATCAATGATAGAATAGAGGACTTATCGACAAGACAATAATCAGTTTTAAGGAGGTATGTACTAATCCAAATCAATATTTATTCATCATTATCTTAATCATCATGAATATATTTACTTTTTTCTTTCCCTTAACTGTATACTTTACCAATATATTATCTTTATACTGAGTCACTTATCCTAGGTAAAATTCATCATATGACCTCAAATACTTAATAAAATAGTAATGCAGTGTAATCCTCATATAGTCAATAATTCATAGAACCAGTACATTACTGATAAAATATTCAAATTTCATGAATCTTGAATAGAAATATTATTCATTCTACATAAATAGCAGTAGTATAATGACTTGATCATTATCAAGTATCATATCTTGGGTCATATTACTTTGACGCTTGGGACATTGATTTACATAGTGTCCCATATCCTTGAAATTGAGGCATTGTACATTAGAAACCTTCTTCTTGCCCAAGAAATATCATAAATGTTTTTTCTAGTTTATCCACACTTATAAAAAACTATCATTACCTTCACGCATTTACCATGATTATTCTTTCCCCAGATATCAAATTTGGGAAAACCCTTCTTTCCCATATTCCCTTTATCCATGTTTTTCTCTTCCATCCTCTTATTAATTTGATTCATTTAAAATTCATATGGATCAGTGATGTCTTTACTTACCTTGTTAACACATGATATTATTTCCCCATATGATGAGGATACATAGAAGACTATATTCCTTTGAAATGTTGGTTTAAGACCATGAGAAATATGATTCTCCTTACTATTTACATCACGTGCATTGGTGAATTTATCATTTATTTTCTTAGGTTCAATTTTTAATAAATTCAATATACTATATAAGCTCATAAAATTATGAACGTTCTATAACTCTAAAAAAGCTATAACAAATATCCTAAATTTATACATTGTAAAACCTAGAAAAATATACATTGGTTAATTTGGAAGAATAAATCCTTCATAATGTTATGTGAAAAAAATGTGAATTATACTAAGAATATCCCACTGGAGTGTCAATACAGGTGCACAGTAAGGCCAATTGTCATGTATCAGGATACCATAGGTCAAGATTGAAACTCCATGTTAGATTATTTATTCCTAGAAATTTTTTTTCTAGAACCGCATCCACTTGTAGTATCATGATAGGTATGTATTTTCTAGTAATACCAACATAATATATTCCTTTCCAAAATTCCTTGATGTTATTGAATATTTATCCTCAATTTCTATCATAGGGTTTTCTCCCAAATCTACATTTTCTAAATATAGATTCCATTTTTTCTGCTAAAATTTCTTTTATACCAATTGTAATGCCCTAACCCAGTTGCCCAGATCCAATTCATTATTTAATTACATTGGAAAGATTAGAAGATAGTCGTATCCCTAAGGACCTAGTAGTTTATTATTTTTTTGACAAACAGATATATACCAAAGCTTAGGATTACAACTTGAAATAAAATAAAATATATCAATTCCTTTGACAAAATCCATATCTCCTAGTTTATCTCGGCATGTGAATCATAATATACCTCCTCTTATCCTTGGAAAATGAAACATAAGAAAGGGGTGAGCTCAAATGATCATTATGGGTATGAAATACAGTAGATGATATCATAAACATAAACATTACGCATGGTGAATAACTAAAAACAATTTCCTTTAAAAATAAACTAGAGCACATTATGGCCGGAATAAGAGATGAATAAATAATTTCATTTTAAATCATAAATATGGGTATTCTACTATTCAAATAACCATTACAACTGTCATCTAATATGTTTATAATGAATGAATTCATAATACAGAACATCATAACCATAATATCAAGGCTTCGTTCTAAGACCATAAATATCTATTTTGACAATGCCTCGTGCCATGACCATAGATTGTCCCATGAGACCTACCAATGAATTGAGGGTTATAGTAGGACCAAAATGTTACATAATAGGTACAATACATTCCTCTTGTGAAGGTTTATATAGATAGACAACATATACATTCATATTTAAACTAGCATATGAAATGAAAATAACTTTCCTCATTCGTTAAATATAAACACTACCCTTTCAGAGTAATATGGTGAATGGTATCAAGATATAAAATTCACATTGAAACTAATAAAAAACCACTCAACTATTTTAGATTATATCATAGGATATAATCCTCTATGTAATACAAGATTCATTAATGTACATTGACATAAATAATGATTCTTTTAATATGAGACCACTCATTTTTTTTAGGAAATAATACTTAAACATTTAATAGTGTCCCATACCACCCTGAAACATTAAAATCCTAATCCCTTAGAATATCAAGAAAAAAGGATACTCTTGAAATGATATACCATGTTTCATTAAATAAACCACATTCAAGTAATAAGTGGTGAACAATGCATATATCTCCTTAAATTTAATGTGTGGTGAGAAAAATCTAGTTTACTCTAAAGGGAATAGTTATTTTGGAAAATCATTTGATTTAAAAAAAATATTGTTTTAAAAATATATATTTAGGAAAAAATGAAAGGATATTTAGATTTAATTTTTGGCATCAATGATGTCCTAGTTATGTGAAATAATGTAAAATGTTTTTTAAAGAAGTGTTAGAATTAAAATATTTTAGTGCATTTTAAGGAATTCATTAAAGGGATTTAAAAGTAAGAAAAGAATATTTTCTCTCATAAAATTATAAATGAACTAAAATTAATTTTTCACATTAAAATATGTGATTTTATAATGATACATATGGCTTAAAACATTTTAATGTTAACATAAAAATAGGTAAGAATATGAGATGTTCCTTGAATCGAGCTTGTATTTTGGGAAGAATTTTTTAATGGTCCTTTTAAAACATATAACTCTCCATAAATGAAATTATGATTATTTTTGTTACACATTAATATAACATTTAGAAGTAATTTATTCAGATTAAATAATAATAAATAATAATATTTTTGAGGTGAGTAGATAATAAGATAAACCTTTTTGAAAATGGAGGTTCATGTAGAAAATACTCACAACATTATAAACAATTGAATAGTATAAAGGAAAATTAATAATAATTAAATGATACATTTAATATCATGAAAATAAATATATTCATGATATGAGACATCATTGGGATTTATACATACACAACACACAATTAATAGTATTTAATACAGAATATCTCACAAAAATGGAACTGAGATAAAGAAACCCTTACCATAAGTCTGGAGGTGTTATCCACATGATTTTAATGACCCGAATAATCAAAGTTAGGTTCATTAATTAATAATTACAGAACCTGATATTCATTTAATTATTATATTTTAACATTATTATGTTCATTCATGTCCTTTTTGATGGGTTAAGTGGTTCAATCACATTGTTCGGGTCCGTTAGTTTAAGGATTGGTATACGTGTATACATGAATAGAGAATAGTGTATAATGAAGATGTTTGTATAGAATATATGTAATTTTTTTTATTGAACATATTTGAGGTTACATGTTTTCATATTTAATTTGGTTACATTAGGTTAGGATGAAACATAATATAAATTATTTAATTATAACTCTTTGGATTAATTGGCAGGTTTTGAATACAATGAACTCATTTTTCTTTATAAATCAAAATCATGTGTTCAAAACAATTAAAATCCATAGATGATATGTAATACATATATTATAGTCTGGATCCAACATATTTATCTTTCCATGATATGAATTAATGAATTTAATGGATGTTTTAATTCCATTGTCCTTGAATGTGGTAAATTAGCACATCTCAGATGGTGTTCTTTTACTACTAAAATAAAAAAAAGGTTAAATGATAGATGAAAATAACTTATTCCATCATCATAAAAAATTAAATTATATTTAATGTACTATATTTTTCATAAAATTTGGAAGAAACGTGGTTAGGATAGAAAATTAAACAAAGGAACATGAAAATAATGTAAAAGAATTTCATAGAGGAATTTACCGCTTTAATTAATCTTCCTTGAGAGACTATCTAGGGGAGAATATTTGGTATTCTAAGAGGACTAAGAGATGTTGAATGTGGGGGTTGATCATTGGAGGATATTTGATCACAATGATTTCATGTCACAAGTCTTGATAGGAGTGAAGAGAATAGAGAGTGAGTGTGGGGTTTTTATATTAGAAGATAGCAGTGAATTTTGAATATTTAATCCATTATTTAACTATTTCTCTCATTACAAGGTATGGTGTTTTATTTTTGTGACAAAATATAGTAATAAGTGCATGTGAGTTTGAAAAAAGAGGGATTAAATAAGTAATACATCACTTATTAATCAATAAATCATGTATTTTCCATTTATCATAAATTATTTTATTTTTCTATTCAACTAAAATTCATGTATTTCTGAAAAATCTCAGAAATTCAACCCAACCATTTTCCGACATGCAGAATTCAAAAATTAAATCCATTTTTTGAAAATAATTATCTTGGAATATTTTATTTAATTTAAAAATGAAATCATATTTTATTTGTAATTTTTTTTAAAACTATAACCCATATTATAACACAATAAAAAACTATTCAAGGTCTTATAAAATTTTCATATTACCATATGAAAACTAAATAAAATTTTATTTTTACATTTTGTGAAATTATATTTCCATTTTAAATTATTAAATTATTCATAAAATTTTAAATAAAATATTTATGAAAAAACAAAAATAATAATACTTTAGTATGATCATTTTGTCACTTATAGAATATCTAAATGGTATTTATACATTAATAGGTGAAGTTTCTATTTTTTGGATGAATTAGTTTTCATTGCTATTCATAAGTGTAAGATTCTATTAATAAAAAAACATAGTTGATTGTATTATCCTGTAAATATCTCCATCCATGCAACTATGTATGTCAGTTTATTGAAATTAAAATCATACCGGTAATAAAATTATTTTTATTGGGAAGGTTATCACAAAGTTTTGTTTTGTGGAGACTAAGTGTTTCATTCATTCACTATTAAATTTATTTTTAAATACATGGGGTGTTAAATATTTTTTATGTGATCTTCTAGGCCTATTTATCAATAGAAATGGGTGAAGGACCTATAGTATATGGTTAGCATATAGTAACAATCCAAGGAACCAATAGTGAAATAAGTTAATACTGAAATTATGTAATACCTAATACAGATTCTCACTATGTAATATAAACCCTTAATCATGATATATCTAATCAATCAGGTTTCAAATTGGTGCCTTCAATATATTTTATCAATATCACATTCATTGAATTTCTAGAAATTGATATTTTCTATTGAAATCCATATGCATTGATTAATTTAGGTTATATCATTTACACCAATGGGTTTGAGATATAAACATTGTAAAATAATGGAATGGAAAAGTATAAGGCCCCAACCATAAAGAAGACTTAATTTTGAGTTATTTCAAGAATAAACATTGAGGATCTTTTCAGTTTTAGAGATTTAGAGAATTAGGACATAACTATTACATCTCATAAGACTACAAAGCAGACACTTCAACTCAGTTTCCATTTCTTTCATACAATAAATACTCTTTAATAAACGATTCATGTATAGTTCCATGTTATAGACAACACGACATTTCCATGATCCCATCCTTGAACCTATTCCACATAATGACTTGTGAAAAACATTTCAAAAAAATGGGATGAGCATAAAAATTTCAGTAAGGGATACAAAATAAGGAAAGGAAACATTAACAAATCAATAAATACAAATCAATAGAACCAAAACTTTTCATTCATAACATACCTTACGAAATCATAAGATTTATGAGTAACACATAGAAATAAAAAATCATAGATTTAACTTATGGCATCCAAATAAAACATGAATTTTAGTTATCACAGCTACATAGGGAGTCGCATTTGGAATACCCATCATAGTAAATTCTCTAAATCTCATAGGAGAAACATTAACGTTTACCTCCGTCTCATTACCCAATGCATTGGAGAGCTATCTCGAGCTCACCCGCCCTTAGTTTATCACGAAACCATTCATATACATAACAATGGCCAAGAGGCATAACATAATAATAAAAAATAATTTAATCATAAAGGAAATATAACATTCCCAAATTGAAATAACAATATAACATTTCAATATATTGAAATAATGATTACATTCTAAAAACCATTTTCAAAACCATTTAAAACATTTAATAATGAGATTTTTGAATCAAAGCTTCCCACACCACTTTAAATATTTTAACATTTTAAAAAATTAATATCCATATAAATAAATACGTAAAACCATTTTTAAAACATGGATATTAATGAGATATATTAAAAATAATAAATCCTTAAAACATTGAAAATAATATTTTAGTTAAAGTGTTTTTATCAAAAAGAGAGGCACTTGAGTAAAAATAATTGAGGAATAAAATTTAATCAGAACTTTATAATATCATGAGAATAATGGGATTCATGATATATCATTCCAAAGGATAGTATATACACCATATAAGAGTGAATTAGTGCATAACAACAATTAATTCTCAATAGAAATGTAAAATGAGATGAAATCTCTTATAAAGAAGGTATCCTTAAATTAAGAATAAATCAATCTCATAATTTTGTGTGAAAAATATAAATAAACCCAATATAATAGGTTATTATGTGTAAAATAATCTTAGGACATTCACTCATATTAATAGAGTGACATATTCAATAACTACAGGTTGAACCCATAGAAATCGAAATTGGGTTAAGAAATTCCCTTGTAACAATTCGACAGCCTAACGACATCACATAAAAATTTAGAAAAAGAGTTGATGAGAGAGGTAATTCTATGTCATAACGTGTACATAAAATTTACATCAATAAGGATATACAAGATCATATCACAATATAATAAGATGTAAATTAAACGACATAACAAAAGAAGTCTTTTTTTAAAATAAGAGGAGGGTGAATGGTTTCATTACCGATTTGGGAAACTTTTGAAACGTACACCGCATGAAAGAAGGGTCATAAAAGGAAGATGTGAATACCAATAAATTAATTTATATTACAAAAATAATACAATCATGTGAATTACAACACCACAAAAAAGTAAATAGTGGAAAATGTAGCATGAATCTCATAGGAATAAAAGAGAGAAGAAAAATCCCTTATGAAAACTCAGCAGCCTAACAACGACACTTAAAACATTCAAAAATGGATTCACGAGATAAATTAGGGTCTCTAATAATATGAAAAATAAATTTACAGTAATAGGAATATAAAATAACATCCCCCAACATAATATATAGGATTTTAAAATAAATGACATAAAAGAGAGTACTTAAAAAGAAAGAGAGAGGTATGATCCCTTACCTCGTGTCCGACTTGACTCGATCGTTGTTTAATCTAATGAATAATAAACTAGAGTTAATTTCTACTTGATTTATAAAATTTTTAAAGTTAATTATTCCATTTATATCACTTATTTCCATGTTATGAAAATTATGTAATTATTTAAGTTAATAACAGTCGTTTTGTCGATCATTGGTACTTGAGTCAAAAATAAACTTCTTATAATTACAAGTAGGTCTTGTGGTAGAATATACAATATATCCAGAATTATATTCATGAATTATATATCATATATATCATATAAATCCAGTATATAAATGAATTTATAATATTACATAACATTTTGAGATAGGAAATGAAATGCACCATTCATGGAGATGGTAAGTTGTACGTACGCATGAACACTACTTTAATTTCTATTTCATATTTAATGGAATGATATAATAATTATATAAAGTATATAATAATTCAATTATAATATCATATATAATACCATTAAATCCATACTTTATACGTCCCACATATGACATTAACAAATTAAATCACTTTGAGGGGGCGGTAGGCCGCACTTACTAAAATGAAGATATCGCGTTTACCCATAATGGAAACCATAAAGGTATGCCATAAATGAAAAATACAGAAGAATATGGATAACATAAACATAATATGTAACATATATAAATATAAATACATCTTAATGGCCACCATGAAAGGTGATAGATGAATATTGAACAATCGTCGTTTCATGAGGCAGAAATTCGCCATCCACTGAAACAATATGTTATTCAACAATTAGACGGAGGTTTGTGTAAGGGTAGCTAGAATACATCTCATAAAAACATCCTAGTATATTTAATATACTGGTTTTGTTACAAAATAAAGGAATAAAAATATCTTTGTGGGGGTGGAGAAGTAAAATAAAACAAAAGAACATAAGAGAAGACATTACTTCAAAACGGGTAACTCTTTTTGATTTGAGCCCAAAGGTTTCCTTGGTAAGACATCTTCTCAAAGTGAGGCTTCTAAGAGTAATATAATTATGTGGAGAGATAAAATGAGCAGTGTTTGGTCGAGACAAATTCTTTGGAGGTGTGGGTAAGGGGGGTAGAGTTTGGGTCGTTTTATGGGGGGGGGGTGGGGCTCTTTTGAAAAGCATGAAACTATTATTTTATTATATATTGAAATTAAGTTTCTAAAGCTCAAAAAATAAAAAACTTTGACGATAAGGTGCCCCATGGTCGAAATAAAATCATCCAATAGGTATTGGATATGTTTTTGATATTTTTTTAAACATTATCTTATTAATTATTTAATATATTCATTAATGACGTAAACACTACATCATCATGGTGTCATAAATAATATTATTTATGTGATGTCTAAAAATAATAAAAAACTTACCATGTTGTAGTTAATATTTTTAGATTTATAATGAATATTTATAGTCAAAAAGATAACATGTATAACCCCTTGTAAATATTGTTTTAGTAAAACAACAGGTGTTTGTGATATTTTTGTATTTTATTTAAATAAATGGTATTAATGTCATTATCATACCCAGGTGGATCCATGGAGTCTTCAAATTTACCCATGGATAGTAATAGTCTGACATGAATCATAAAATAATGGATGGACAAGTTTGAAGATATTTTTCATTTTATTATAATATTATTTTTACCTTAAATTACACTAATTACCTTTAATCACGATTAATAAAACATAAATGATACTATTCACCAAATATTAATTTCATCCCATTGAAATAATTTTTACATAATATTGACATCCATGTATGTTTTATTTTTTGAAATTCAATTCACAGAAGTGTTAATGATTCGTTTTAAAGAAATATCATTTTTTAACTACCACTTTGTGGTTTCACTATTCATCAGAAATTGATGTTTTTCAGAAAAATAACAAAAATTCACCCTATGTTATATTAGATATTATTAATTAAAAAATGAATTAAGTTTTACCAAATTCATGAAGTATAAGTTTCATTAATTAAATTAATAATTAAATCCTGTTTTCAAAACAAATACCCTGTTACTAAGAAACAATATCTATCAAAAGATTGACACTTGTTTATGTCCTATTTCAAAGTGAAATTAATTCCAATGACCACCATTGGATTAAATGGTAAAAATATATTTTAATTAAACTTTAACAAAAATAAAAAATATAATCCAACCATATAAATAAATTCAATTAAAAGGAGGTTTTTAATTTAAATACATCATTTTACAATATTTATTAAAAAATTATCTTTATCGGAAAAATTAAATAAATTTTCACAAAGTAAATTTTTATGTTCCGATTCTAAAGAAGGATTTTATTTTGTCAAATATAACATATAAAATTTTAAAAATGTGGATTTAAAAAGGGTTCTCCATCAAAAGGTGTTTAATCAACCTTTTAAAGAATATTAGAATATTTACGCTTAAAATTGGATTCATTCTCATTTTAAGCCTCTAACATTTATTGAAAAAATGTAAAAATATTTGACAAGCATATATAATCACTTTTTAGTTAGTTCTATTCATTCCATATAATACAATGGATATGCATTAAATACTATTTAAAAAGATATTATTATATTATTAGTGTGCAACATAATATTTCGAAGGAACTCTTTGTTGCGTATTGGGTACGCCATCGAATATAGAATCCCTTTTAAAGTAATATTAATATTTTATCCTCAAATATTAATAATTATGAAAATTACATATTCTTTATTTACCTGGGATATTACATCCTCCCCCCTTTTGGAAATTGCATCCTCGCAATTTTAAAATTGGTCTTGAAAACTTCATTAAAAGTATCACATTGGAAAAGGAGTCAATTAATCTATCACTTAAAAAAAATGAAAGAAAAGTACAAAGGTCATCCGAGATAACCCACACATGGATTCCCTGAAAACATTGAAATGGAGAAAATATCAAACCACGAAGGTATGATGGAGAGAAATTGAAAACATAATTAGGATAAGGTTAACCACTAAAAAATCACAAACTTGTGATGGGTTAAACGGTATATGATTCCCCGGTAGTAAAAGTTAACAAACAAATTTTTTGATTTAAGTAACTTTTTTATTGGGGAATTTATTTATGTGCTTAACTAAAATCATAAGGAAACATATTTACATGTCATGTAGACTTTCATCTCTTACTATATTTCTTAACACAAAATATTATTTTCTCCAAAAGATGAGTAAGAAGACTTGTTCACATTAAGAGTGGTATAATAAAATTCTAGAGAATCACCTAATCCACCAAAGAGAACTATATATTTCCCATGTGTTTAGGCCTTAACCAATAAAAAAAATTTTGGTACAAAATCAGATAATCCCCAAAAGGATAATCCTTTATAAGAAGAAAAGTCACTCTTAATATCCAAAATTTTTCCAACAAAACCCAAAGTTCAATAATGACCATTTAATAAACAAGTACCATAAAATTCTTCAAAGTAATCCAAACTAATATTGAAACCCAAATCACTGAAGGATTTAATCACATATTCCTTAAAGGTGAATCTTAACATTTATCTCCAAATAATATCAGTTACTCTTAAAGTGTACTATTGAAAAGTAATTAACCTAATCACATAACCTCCATGATAGGTTAATAATTTTCATAGCTAACTACAATTCATATAAGTCCATAATATAAACAGATATTCTTCAAAAATAAAATACCACGATTTCTCCTCAATTGAAAACTCAATGTATTCTATTTTCTATAGGCATATATTGTTTCCATGAAAAAGAGAACATCTTTCAAAATAACCTTTATTACATGATCTCCAAATCCTTTTCCTATACTATGGATATCCATTTGATAATATATAAGTTCCCAAAATCAACTTCATTGTGATCCATAAAATCATTTAACTAAAAAGAATAATTCATACTAAACAGGGACTTCATGTAGTCTAGTGGTAAGTGATGCACCTTTGTCACCCTTTAGATTTGGGTTTGATTCTTATGGCCTTTCCGGACGTGATGGGTTGTCACCCATCTTACGGGTTGTCCTTTTGATAAAACTATAAAATAAACCTAACATGTTTTAACCTCAATGGTTTTTATATACCTCACATTTTCATCCCAATTTATTATGATCTCAACATATTAATTCATGAAGTCTTATATACATTGTCTTTTTTTCATCACCATATGATAAAATAAGACGATCCCTATAATGAAGACAATTATACCTTGATCAGGGTGTCCATTTGGTTTTATCGTCATCTTGTTCACATAGATAGAATGTACATGCATCGCAACAATGATTTAGTGATCCTTCAATGTAATTTCCCTCCTTCATACAAATACACCTTGTACAACATGGGTCATATGGGTGTTCATAGAAAATAGTTTTGGAAAATAATCATGTTTGACATATAATTTCAAAACATCTGATAAGACACGATTTCTATAAAATAGTCTGATCGAATATGACTTGAAACATTCAATTAAAGGTCCTTTTAAATTACCATTGGTATGTTCTGAGAGACTATATTTTAAAAGAAAATATAAATAGGTTTCAAAAGGATCTCCTTCATCAAAAATGTCTTTAAAATCATAATATGCTTCAAAATCATGTGATAAGGTAATATATTTGAATATTCCTTGATAATATTTTCCTTTCAGGAATATATGAGTAAATTGTGAATAAAGGATATGTCAAAATTAAACTGATGATCCATGATGATAATGAGGTATAGTGGATTTTTTATATCTCAAAAATCTTCTTGCAAGTGAGTTGTATAATATAAAAAGTTTCACAATCATCTGAACATGACTATGCAATAATTATTGCAAGCATGTCACCAGGAATAGATAAGAATGTCGTTTGAGATCCTACTCCTTCCATTTCCTTGATATAAAAAATCATAAAATAAGGATTTAACTAAAATAATAGACATTGGGACTAAACATGTGTTTAATGAAAAATCCTAATCCCTAATGTTGTTTAAACCGACCTCTGATACCAACTATAAGGCCCCAGCCTTAAACATTACTTAATCATGATTTCTTTGAAAAATACTATAACACCTGAGACTTTTATGAGAAATATTTTGTTTTTATGTCATATAAATCATCAAAGTAATCTTTTACTACACACAACACTTGCTTTTCTTGCTTTACACGCTATCATGACCTTTCTCGATAGCTTGCGTCGTACGCAATACCGAGTTTCACTAAACTACAATATGCTATTAAAATATCACTAAAACTTTAAGTAATGAATAGTAGTAACCACTTTTTGAAATTTTATGAATTTTATTTTTCAAAATGGACTTCATTTTAGGATTCAGATTATTGAAAATATCCTAGGGTGAGATTTTGTTATTTTTCTGAAAACTATCAATTTTTGATGAATAGTGAAAACACTGGGTTACTATTTAAAAACCGACTATTTATTTAAATAATTATTTATTTTAATTAAATTTATTTTAAAGAAAATTTTATACATAATACCTATATAAGTTCAATGCAATTAATTTGAGTCGTTTTACTGTAATATTATATATATAAAAATTTTATTGAACTTTTCACCGTCTTTTACCCACCTCCCAGGAGAATTTGCAAATTTACATAAAACTTAATTTTACCACTTCGGTGAGTGGAATTTCAAAAATCTGAGAGTCACAGTTGATGTCAATAAGTATAATGTGGTTTAATGAGTTGAAAATAATTTTTGGTGAATAGTAACTTTTTACTTTTATTTATCCCTACTAAAAGTAAATAGGGTAATTAAGGGTAAAATGATATTATTATTACCCTAACACATGTCCTAATTCTATTGGATAAGTGTCATTCGACCATAAAAAAACATAGAGAATACAATATGATCATTTAGGCCCACTTGGATTAGATTAGGACATTTATTATTTATTTATTTAAAGAAGGGTTAAAATAATTAAAATGAAAGTTTAATAATTAAATAATTTTTAATATAGGTGTATACATAAGATAAATTCGACTATAAATATTCATTAGAAATCTAATACTATTTCCTACATAATGGTATAGTTTTTGTAATATTTAGTCATTAAATAATTTATTTTATTTATGACACCAAGATGATGCAGTAATTATCTTATTAATGAAATATTGACATAATTGATGTTATAAATACCCAAATAAATGTAATTTGAGACTTTTTATGAATTCCACTAATTTTATAGGTTAATATGACATGTTAGTGTTTATTTAATTTACTTTTTTAGAACTAATCATTCTGTTATAAGTTTCACAAAAATCAATTTCTAAATAGTGTCAAAATTGACATAAAATATTTTTTTTAAAAAATATTATATTATTAATTTTTATTTTATTCCTAAAAATATAAGGTTCTGAAAAATTACATAGATAAAGTTATATATATTATTAATAAACAACTTTGGGTTCGTTTAGATTGTTATAGTAAGATTATTAACCTTATAGTGTAAGAACACAAAAAGACACGGTAAAAGTAAAATTATCTAACTTAAACTTAAATATAAATGATAAGGTTAAAATAGGAACCGAAACTTGTCTAAATTCTATTGTATGAGATTATTTCGATCCCTCCTCACCATATCTTAGAAATAAATCAATTGTGAACTATTTATAACCGAAATTGGCTTTATAATAAATTAATATTTTTAGTTTTTCCAATGGAGCCCCTCTCCTCCCTTATAAAAGGGAACCTCCTACCCCTCTTCTTCACTCCACTTTGAATCTTCAAGCTAGGACAAACCCTAAAAATTTCTACTCTCCACTTCCCTAGAGACATCCTAGAGGTCCTGGTCTTCTTCAAAGACTAATTTTAGTGCCCTAAAAGGAGGTATCAAAGAAGCATTTCAAAGAGGAGGTAATGTCTGTTACCAATACTTTCAACTTTATTTCTTCTTCCACTTCTTCTTATTTAGTTTTTTCATTATTAAGTAATAAAATAAGTATCACTCATATACTGATATGTTATTATAAGTATGAAACAACTCTATTTCACCATCTATCCATCCAATGGAAAATGAAATCAATGTGTGTGCGTACGTACGGAATACCGTCTCCACACCGTGGTGTAAACTATTTTCCACCACCACCTTACTTATATTGGTATAATGGTGTAAATAATGACTATATATGATTATTTTAATGTGGTATTGATTCTAACATATTATACATACACTTCAATACAATTCCACAACCATGGGAACAATATCATCGCTCGCGCGTATGTACGGAATACCGTCTCCACAATGTGATGCGAATCGTTCTACATGATCTTCATTGAATAATTATTATATAAATGAATTGAATGAATTAATATGATATATATTACACTAATAAAATTCTGTAAATGAGCTATCTATAACCTAAAAAAAATAAGAATTTATTCGACAATACACACATAAGAACAAAAAGTAATAAACACCTGAATAACAAGTAGTAATGAAATATTACTAATAAGAAGAAAATAATATGACCATATATGATATCATAAAAATACGTATGATTTTTGAATAATTCAATAACATTATTTAAATCATTATACAGGAGGTTCAAAAGCAAATCAGACCTATGGTAAGGGAAATATCACAATCTCATTTTTATCCGAGATTGTTTATAATTTGAAATTTATTGGGGTCTATATTATCATCCATATCCATGTTTCCTCAATATGAAATATTATTTACATCCACGTAAAATTTTTTAAATCCAATTTTACCCTTCGGTGTGTTTTCATCAAAAGATATTAAAGGAATCTTTTGTCGTTTTTTGTGCGAGGTAATTTTTGACTTTTCTGACAAAAGTATTAGAAGAATTTTTTTTAACTTATACAGCATGAACTCCTTTTTAAAACATTATTTCCAAGAAGAATACTTTACAAGATTTCATGTTCATTTTTAATCAACTTTTTTTAGTTTAGAATTATATGACATGTTAATAATGGAAAAGTGTTTTTGAAGTAGAAAATATATTTTCCTCAAGAATGGAGTTCAAGTGTTTTATCAAAATTATTTTCCATATAAGATAATATTGGGTTATGTTTATATACCTATTATTACATTGATATGATTATGTTGTGATGAAAATATTTTTATAAATTCCATTATCTTATATGAATTGTTTTAAGATGTCATGATGTTTAAGATTCCCATTTTTATTACATGGGATATGCTATGATATTTGGTTTATGATTTTGTGGCACACATAAGAATTGTATCATTTTGAGATGGGTGGGACCTATATCTCCTCCCAATTCATTGGGTAATGATTTTATATCTCATGAGATAGACATGGCTGGAACGACAGGTTAAACTGGTTCAGTGAAAGAGGACTGAAACGAGGAGTGAACTCGGTTCAGAAATGGACTTGGTCCACTAAGATAGTCATGGAAATGAGTCTTGACTAATAAGAAATGATTATCTATGATTATTTGTGTATGCCACAAAGTTTCATGTTTTATGTTATGATTATTGGGATTACATTCCACTACTATGATTTATCCCATGTTATGAAATTATGATCTCTTTTGCAGGTTAAGATTTTCAAAAGTTATGTTCTTATGTATATGATGTGATTGATATTTCTTTTGACTATCCATACTGAGCATTTGAGCTCACCCTTTTGTTTGTTTTAATTACACAGGCCAGGAAGAAGGATATAAAGTAGGATATGCCAAAAATGGACTCTAGATATGATGAAGTAAATGGGAGGCAAATTAGATGCTTTATGTACCAGTTGTTTATGATTCCATGTTTCTAAAGACTCTATACATATACAGTCCTTTCATGGTTTTGTTATATGTTGTAAAAAGTGTTCTTCAATTCTAAAGTAATAACAATGTATGTAACGTATGGGTCGTTATAGTTGGTATTAGAGGAAAGGTATAGTAAACCTTTGGAAACTAGGATGTGAATGCCTTAGTAAGAACCCTAAGGATAAGTCTAAGCATAGAACAAGATCTTAGTGTTTTAAAATTTTCCATGAAAAACCTATGATAACACCTTAAGTGTGAAATTTTATACTTCATTATGTGGTTTTACTATTATAATTAGTGTTCCTCACACTATTCTTCTTGGTTTTAGTCAATGGCTGGAACCTGAAGGAACCGTGTTAATGTGGAATGCGACGGGAAATTAAATGATTGTCCCCATGAGCAACAAAACATTATGGGGAATGGAATGAAAAATATTGTAGCCATGCTCACACAACATTCTCAAGATATAAATCATGTAGGACTTCCAAACGAGCCAAGGGAGGAGCAACATTCTATTGAATCCTTCACGAGGCAGCGTCCACCCTCATTCAGCGGGTCTACTGATCCATTAGTTGTTGAACAATTGATCAGTACAACTGAAAAGTTATTTTCAGTTCTTCAATGTTCTGAACATGATAAAGTTATCTTAGTACTGTATAGTTTGGAAGGTGATGCTGATAAATGGTGGAATCTTATCAAGAATATGAGGCCAAGAGATGAAATTGAGTCAATGGAATGGGATGAGTTCAAGAACTTGTTTTTCAATAAGTACTTCCCTCGTATTCTATGAACAAAGATGGAGAAGGAGTTTCTTGAACTAAAGAAAAAGGACGATGAATCTGTCTGTACCTATGAAGAAAATTTTACAAGACTTGCAAGGTACGCTTCTGGTATTAGTATCCAACATGGGAGTAAGATCGATCGATTATTTAGTGGCTTAAAACCAAATCTTCAAAGGGCGTTATCATAAAGGACTTCAATAGCTATGAGGAAATCATTTGATGTGCTCTCAAAGTCGAGATACAGATTGGAGTAACCCATCAGTCATATGGGATTTATAAGAAGAGGAAAATGGAATTCAAAGGAAAATCTAAAGGTCACACTGAAAAGAAGATGAGTTTCCCCTTATGCTCAATGTGTGGAATGAAACATGGAGGGAGTTGTCTTAAAGGGACAAGTAAATGTTTCGAATTTGGAAAGTAAGGTCATCGGGAATTTTAATCCCGTAATGATGGGAAGAAGATGTCTAGTGATGAGAACAATGAAAAGGCTACACATAGTGCACCTCCTACACTTCAATTTTACAAAGGTAAGGAGATGGGGAATTATGCAAATCAATTCCCAAATCCAAGGGTTCATGATGATGGTCGACGTCAAAAAACCTTTAGGGCTAAAGACAAAGGAAAGTCACATAAAATTTCTATTAGCACTGGGGAATACGATAACGATGTGGTGAAAGGTACACTTACCATCAAATCTAAAGTAGAAAATGTTTTACTTGATTCTGGATCCAACCAGTCTTTTATTTTTGATGAATTTTATAAGGGTATCACCGTATTACCTCAACAATTAGATGTTGAGTTAGCTGTGACAACCCCTAATGGCACAACAGTCGCATCAAAAGCTTATAATTCATCTCCGATTGAAGTTTGTGGGAAAGTGCTTCTTTAAAATCGTGTGATCCTTCCTATAGTGGAATTTTATGTGATTCTTGGCATGGATTTCCTTTCTTTATATGGATATCATATCAATTTCCAAAGAAGGGAAGTCCCATTTCATATTCCAGATCAATCTATGATCATCTATCGATGCAAGGATGAACATAACCTTTTAGTGGAAATTTCTTCCATCTTCTGGGTCTTGATTCCACTAAATGAAGGTTATTTATCTTAAATGGTTGCTGACAAACTCACTATTATGAATATGCCCATTGTACGGGAGTTTGATGATGTCTTTCCGGTGGAATTGCCAGGTCTTCCACCAAATCGTGAAGTTGAGTTTTCAATAGAACTCGTACCGGGTGCTTTGCCTATTTCAAATACACCTTATAGAATGTTCGCAATTGAGTTGAAGGAATCGAAGAAGAAACTCTAAGATAATATTGATGAAGGATTCAAATGCCCTAGTGCGTCACCTTGGGGAGCACATGTTCTGCTTGTTAAGAAGAAAGATGGATCAATGAGACTCTGCATTGATTATCGAGAACATAACAAGATCACTATCAAGAACAAATATAATCTCCCACGCATTGATGACTTATTTTAACAACTATGCGGAGCTCAATACATTTCCAAGATTGATCTCGGTTTAGGGTATCCCCAATTATGGGTCAAAAGGGAGGATATACCATAGACAGCTTTCCGTACAAGATATAGGCACTATGAATTTATAGTGATGCCATTTGGTCTTACTAATGCCACTGCTATCTTCATGGATCTGATGAATATAGTCTTTAGAGACTATCTTGATCAGTTTTTGGTAGTCTTTATAGATGATATTCTTTTATATTCATAGAGCAAGGATGAACATGATGATCACTTGAAAATTATATTGAGGACCCTGATAAAGGAGATTCTTTATGCCAAATTTACCAAGTGTGAATTTTGGCTTCAAAGAGTTTCATTTTTTGGTCACATAATCTCAAAAAAGGGGATATCTGTGGATCCAGCAATAATAGAGGTTATCAAAAGATGGTCGAGACCAACAACAGTAACTGAGATCCGATGTTTTCTTGGTTTGGATGGATATTATCGACATTTTGTGAAATAGTTTTCACGATTATCTAATCCACTCACCAAGTTGACTCGGAAAGGAGTTATGTTTATCTGGATGGAGGAATGTGAAGAGAATTTCAAGGAGTTGAAAAGAAGGTTATCCAGTGCACCTATTCTCACACTACCTTGCAGTGGAGAATGGTTTGTGATCTACAGTGATGCATCCAAGAAGGTACTGGGATGTGTTATCATGTAAAATGATATGGTGATAGCTTATGCCTCACAACAATAGAAAATCCATGAGAAAAATTACTGAACTCATGATTTGGAGTTAGCTACAGTAATATTTTCATTAAAGATTTGGAGGCATTATCATTATGGAGAAAGGTGTGACATTTATACAGATCATAAAATTTTATAGTATATTTTCACACAAAATGAGCTAAATATGTGCCAAAGAAGATGGTTGGAGCTGATTAATGATTATGACTACTCAACCCATTACCACCCTGGGAATTCAAACAATGTGGAAGATGCATTATGTCAGGAAGACCATGAATGTTTATCCATGATGTGGATCACACAAGATCCAATATTTATATATTTACAAAGGATGGATATTGGAATTATAATGGTAGGGGAAAAATCTTATCTTTCTCAAATGAATGTTCAACCATCTATACGTATGATGATTAAAGAGGAATAGAAAGAAGAAGTCGAGGTACAAAAGAAGGTGAGAAATTTTCATGAATTCAACCTTGATTGTGATGGGATAATAACGTTAAGGAATCGGGTTTGTGTTCCTCCCATCCCCGAATTAAAGAAGGAGCTTCTGGATGAGGCTCATAGTTCATCATTCTCTATTCATCCTGGAAGCACAAAGATGTATAGGGACATGAACGAGTACTTCTGGTGGGATGGAATGAAAATAGATGTTGCTGAATATGTCTCTCGATGCTTGGTTTGTAAGAATGTTATAGCTGAGACACAGAAGTATAAGGGGATGTTACAACCATTACCCATACCTGAATGGAAATGGGAAAAAATCACTATGGACTTTTTCACAGGACTTCCTAAAACATCCAAAGGCAATAATTCTATCTAGGTCATAGTTGATCGTCTTACAAAGTCTGCACACTTTATTTCTATTAGAGAGGATTTCTCTCTGGATCAGCTTTCCAGGATATATATAAAATAAATTGGTAAGATTGCATGGAGTACCACATTGGATTATATATGATCAGAATTAGAGGTTTACCACAATGTTCTGGTGATGTCTTCACCATACTCTGGATACAGAGTTGAGTTTCAGCACTGCTTATCATCCTCAGAGAGACGATCAGTCTGAGAGAACAATTCAAACTCTAGAAGATATGTTGAGGGCTTGCTCTATGGATTTCAAAGGTGGTTGGGATCAACACCTACCTTTGGTGGAATTTTCGTATAATAATAGCTTTCACTCCAGTGATCAGATGGATCCTTATGAAGCTCTCTATAGAAAAAAATGGATGACTCCAACTTGCTGGGATGAAGTTGGGGAAATAAAGCTATTAGGACCTGATAATGATGATGAGATGGCAGAAAAGGTCTGATCTATTCAATAACAAATAAGAGCATCTCAGAGTCGACAAAAAAGTTATGACGACAACCGAAGAAAAGACCTAGAGTTTGAAGTGGGTGAAAAAGTGTTCTTACGAATATCTCCCTGGAAGAGGGTCATGATATTTTGAAATAAGGGGAAGTTGAGCTCTACGTATATTGGTCCTTTCGAAATACTGGATTGTGTTGGGAAGGTAGTTTACCGATTGGACCTTCCACCGAATATGTCTCATGTTCACGATGTGTTCCATGTATCTCTCCTGAGAATGTACATAACTGATACTTCACATGTACTCAGCATAGAAGTTTTACTGCTGGAGCAAGATCATTCTTATGAAGAACAGCCGATAGAGATTCTGGATCTTAGCGAAAAAGTTCTACGAAACAAGACCACTCACTTGGTGAATGTTATATGGAGGAAACACCAATTAGAAGAAGCTACATGGGTTCTTGAGGATATGATGAGAGAGAGGTATCCTCATTTGTATGTTACAAAGTTACGAATTTCGAGGGTGAAATTCATTTTAAGGGGGGTAGAATGTAACACCTGAGAATTTTATGGGAAATATTTTGTTTTTATGTTATATAAATAATCAAAGGAATCTTTCACTACACAGAACACTTGTTTAGCTTTCTTTACACACAATCATGACCTTCCTCAATAGCTTGCGTCGTACGCAATACAGAGTTTCACTAAACAACAATATGCTATTAAAATATGATTAAAACTATACGTTATGAATAGCAATAACTACTTTTTGAAATTTTATGAATTGTATTTTTCAAAATGGACTTCATTTTTGGATTTGGAATATCAAAATTAGCCTTGGGTGAAATTTTGGTATTTTTCTGAAAACTTTCAATTTTTGATGAATAGTGAAAACACTGGGTTACTATTTAAAAACTGACTTTTTATTTAAATAATTATTTATTTTAATTAAATTTATTTTATGGAAAAATTGATACATAATACCTATATAATTTCAATGCAATTAATAAGAGTAATTTTATAATAATTTTAGATATATAAAAATTTTATTTAACTTTTCACCGTCTTTTACCCACCTCCTATGAAAATTTACAAATTTACATAAAACATAATTTTACCGCTTCTATGAGTGGAATTTCAAAAATCCGAGAGACACGGTTGATGTCACTAATTAAAATGTGGTTCAATGAGATAAAAATATTATTTGTGGAATAGTAACTTTTTTCTTTTATTTACCATGTTTAAAAGTAAATAGGGTAATTAAGGGTAAAAATGATATTATTATTACCCTAACACATGTCCTAATTCTATTGTATAAGAGTAATTCGACCAAAAACAACCTTAGGAATAATATATGACCATTTAGGCCCACTTATATTAGATTAGGACATTTATTATTAATTTATTTAAAGAATGGTTAAAATAGTTAAAATCAATGTTTAATAACTAACAAAATTTTAATATAGGTTTATACATAAGATAAGTTCGACTATAAATAGTCATTAGAAAGCTACAACGATTTCAAACATAATGGTATTTTATTTGTAATTTTTAGACATTAAATAATTTAATTTATTCATGACACAATGATGATGCAGTAATTATCTTATTAATGAAATATTGACATAATTGATGTTATAAATACCCAAATAAATGTAATTTGAGACTTTTTATGAATTCCACTAATTTTATAGGATAATTTGACATGTTAGTGTAGATTTAATTAACATTGTTTGAACTTGTAATTCTTTTATCATTTTCACAAAAATCAATCGCTAAATTGTGTCAAAATTGACATAAAATAGTATTTAAAACAAATATTATATTATTAATTTTAATCGTATTCCTAAAATTCTAAGGCTCGTCCAAATGACTTAGATACGGTTATATATATTAATAATAAACAACTTGTGATTTTTTTGTCTTTTTATAGTATGTTTAATACCCTTATAGTGTCAGACCACAAAAAGACATGGTAAATGTAAAATTATATAACTTAAAGTTAAATATAAATGATAAGGTTAAAATAGGAACCTAAAAATGTATAAATTCTATTGGATGAGTGTATTTAGACCCATTCCCACCTTATTGTCGAAATAAATAATTTTGGAGCTATTTAAAACCGAATTTGGCATTATAATAAATTAATATTTTTAGTTTTTCCAAAGGAGCCCCTCTCCTCCCTTATAAAAGGGAACCTCCTCCCCCTCTTCCTCACACCACTTTTAGACTTCAAGTTCAGACAAACCCAGACAATGTATCCTCTCCACTTCACTAGTGACATCTTAGAGGTCATGGTTTTCTTCAATGACCAATTTTAGTGCCCCAAAAGGAGGTCTCAAAGAAGCGCTTCAAAGAAAAGGTAATGTCTGCTACCGATATTTTCAGCTTTATTTCTTCTTACACTTCTTGTTCATTAGTTGTTTCATTATGATGTAATAACATCAGTATAAATCATATACCGATATGCTATTATAAGTATTAAGCAAAGCTATTTCACCATCTATCCATCCTACGGAAAATGAAATCACCGCGCGTGCGTACATACGGAATACCATCACCACGCCATGTTGTAAATTATTTTCCACCACCACCTTACTTGTATAGTTATAATGGTGTAAATAATGACTATATATTATTAATGTATTGTGATATTGATTCTTAAATAGTATACATACACTTCAATACAATTCCACGATCATGGGAACGATATCATCGCTCGTGCGTATGTACGGAATACCGTCTCCACAATGTGATGTGAATTTTTCTACATGATCTTCATTGCATAATTATTATATAAATGAATTGAATGAATTAATATGATATATATTACACTAATAAAATTATGGAAATGCGGTATCTATAACCTAAAATGAAAAATTAGAATTTATTCGACAAAACACACCTAAGAACAAAAAGTAATAAACACCCGAATAACAAGTAGTAATGAAATATTACTAACAAGAAGCTAAGAATATGACAATATATGATATCATAAAAATATGTATGATTCTGGAATAAGTCAATAAAATTATTTAAATCATTATACAATAGGTTCGGACACTTACGAAGCAAATCAGACCTAAGGTAAGAGAAATATCACAATCTCATTTTTATCAGAGATTGTTTATACATTGAAATTTACTGGGGTGTATTTTATCATCCACATCCATGTTTACTCAATATGTAATATTATTTCCATCCACCTACAATTTTTTAATTCCAATTTTACCATTCGGTGAGTTTATAGTAAAAGATATGAAAGGAATCTTTTTTCATTTTTCGTATGAGGTACTTTTTGACTTTTCTGAGAAAAATATGAGGAGAATGTTTTTTTAACTTATACACCATGAATGTATATTTAAGACATTATTTCAAAGAAGCATACTTTACAAGATTTAAATTTTATTTTTAATCAAATTCTTTTAGTTTAGAATTGTATTACATGTTATGAAAGGAAAAGTCTATTTGAAGTAGAAAGGATATTTTCCTCAAGAATGGAGTTCAAGTGTTTTATCAAAATTATTTTGCATATAAGATAATATATGGTTATATTTATATCCCTATTATTAAATTGATATGATTATGTGGTGATGGAAATATTTTTATGAATTTTTTTATCTTATATGAATTGTTTTATGATGTCATGATGTTTAAGATTCCCATTTTTATTACATGGGTTATGCTATGATGTATGGTTTATGATTTTGTGGCACACATAAGAATGGTATCATTATGAGATGGGTGGGACCTATATCTCCCTCCAATGAATTGGGTAATGATTTTATATCTCATGAGATATACATGTCTGGAACGGAAGGTTAAACCGGTTCAGTGAAATAGGACTGAAATGAGGAGTGAACTCGGTTCAGAAATGGAATTTTTCCACTAAGATAGTCTTGGAAATGAGTCTTGACTAATAAGAAATGATTATATATGATTATGTGTGTATTCCATAATGTTTCATGTTTTATGTTATGGTTATTGGGATTAAATTTCACTACTATGATTTATCCCATGTTATGATATTATGATCTCTTTTGCAGGTTAATATTTTCAAAAGTTATGTTCTTATGTATATGATGTGATTGATATTTCGTTTGTTTACCCTTACTGAGCATTTGAGCTCACCCTTTTGTATTTTTTATCTCACTAGGTCTAGAATAAGGTTATTAAGTAGGATATGCCAATAATGTACTCTAGATATGATGAAATAAATGGGAGGAAACATAGATTCTTTATGAACCAGTTGATTATGATTCCCAGTTTCTAAAGAATCTATACCTATATGGTCCTTTCTTGGTTTTGTTATATGTTGTTATAAGTGTGCTTCAATTCTGAATTAATAAAAATTTATTTAATGTATGAGTCATTATAAATACACATTGAGGATATTTTCAGTTTTAATGTTTCAGAGAATTAGGACATAAATATTACATCTCTCAATATTAAAAAGTAGACACTTCTACTCATTTTCCCTTTTTTTGTAAAATAAACACTCTTTAACAATAGAGTCATGTCTAATTCCATGTTTTAGACAACATGGAATTTCCATGATCCCATCCTTGACCCTATTCAACTTTATTTCATGTGGAAATCATTTCAAAAAATGGTATGAGCATAAAAAGCTCAGTAAGGGTTATAATATAAGGAAAGGAAACATTAACACATCAATAAATACAAATCAATGAATCCAAAACTTTTCATTCATAACATACCTTACGAAATCATATGATTTATGAGAAACACACAGAAATCATAAATCATAGATGTAAATTATGGCATCCATATCAAACTTGCATTGGCACTATCACAGCTACATAGGTAGTCACATCTGGAATACGCATCATAGTATATACCCTAAATCTCTTAGGAGAAACATTAATGTTTTCCTCCTTCTTGTTACCCAATGCATTGGAGAGATATCTCTGGCTCACCCGCCCTTAGTTTATCAAAGAACCACCCGTATATGTAACAATGGCCAAGAACCATAACATAATCATACCACATAACTTAAGCATAAAGGAAGGATAACATTACCACTTTGCAATAACAATTTAACATTTTAAGATATTTTAATAATGAATCCATTCTAAAATCCATTTTCGAAATCATTTAAAACATTTAATAATGAGATTTTTGAATCAAACCAACCATTACCACATTGAAGATTTTAAAAATTTAAACCATTAATATCCATTTAAATAAATCATTAAAACCATTTTAAAAACATGGATATTAATGAGAAATATTTAGAATAATATTTCATTAAAAAATTTAAAAGGATATTTTAGTTAAAAAGTATTTAACAAAATGAGAGACACTTGAATACAAATAATTGAGGAATAACATTTAATCCCAAAATTATATTATCATGAGAATATAGGGATTCAGGATATAACATGGAAAGGTATAGTATATACACCATATAAGAGTGAATTGGTGTATAATAACAATGAAGTCTCAATAGAAATTTAAAATGTGAATAAATCCCTTATAAAGAAGGTATCCTTAAATTAAGGATAAATCAATCTCATAATTATGTGTGAAAAATATAAATACACCTAATATAATTTGATAATAAGTGTAAAACAATAATAGGTCATTCACACATATACATTGGATGACATATTCAATAACAACATGTAGAACCCAAAGGAATCGAAATTGGGTTAAGAAGTTCACTTGTAAAAACTCGATAGCCTAACGACAACACTTTAAAATCCAGAAAAAGAGTTGATGTGAGATAAAATGGTATCTCATCACTTTTACATGCAATTTAAATCAATAATTATTTATAAGAACACATCTGAATATATTTATACGTAAATTAAAAGACATAACTAAAGAAGTCTTTTTTTAAAAAAATGAGGAGGCTGAAAGGTTCCCTTACCGATTTGGGTAACTTTCGAAATGTAAACCCCTTTAAAGAAGGGTCATACAATGAAGATGTGAATACCCATAAATTAAATTATATTACACAAATAATAAAATCATGGGAATTACAACACCACCCAAACGTAAATAGTTGAAAATGTAGCATCAATCTCACGGGAATAAAAGTGAGATGAAAAATCCCTTACGAAAACTCGACAGCCTAACAGCGCCACTTAAAACATACAAAAATGGATTGAAGAGATTAAATAGGGTCTTTCATAATATGAACATAAAATTTACAGTAATTGGAATATAAAATAATATCCCCCAACATTATAGATAGGAGCATAAAAGAAATGACATAAAAGAGAGTACTTAAAAAGAATGAGAGAGGTTGGATCCCTTACCTTGTGTCCGATATGACTCAATCATTCATTAATCTTATTAATAATAAACTAGAGTTAATTTATACCTTCTTAATAACCTTTTTTATGTTCATTATTCCTTTTATATCACTTATTACCATGTTATCAACATTATATAATTATTTAAGTTAATAACGGCCGTTTTGTCGATCATTGGTACTTGAGTCAAAAATAAACTTGTTATAATTACAAGTTGTTCTTGTGGTAAAATATCCATTATATACAGAAATATATTCATTATTTACATATAATATATATAATATATATCCATTATATACATGCATTAATAATATTACATAACATTTAGATGTAAGAAATGAAATGCACCGTTCATGGAGATGGTAATCCATATGTACGCATGAACGCTACATTCATTTCTATTTCATATTTAATGGAATGAAAACATAATGATATAAAGGTATATTATAATTATATTATAATATCATATATAATATCATTAAATACATACTTTAAACGTCCCATATATGGCATTAATGAATCAAATCAGTTTGAGGGGGCGATAGTACGCACTTTCAAAGATGAAGATATCACATTTACCCATAATGGAAACCATAAAGGTATTTCATAAAAGAAAAATACAGAAGCATATGGAAAACATAAACATAATATATATCATATATAAATATATTGACATCCTAATGGCCACCATGAATGGTTTTATAATAAAATTGAACAATCATCGTTTCATGTGGCATAAATTCTCTATCCACTGAAAAAATATGTTATTTAACCATTAGATAAAGGTGTGTGTAAGAGTAGCTCGAATCCATATCATAACAGCCTCATAGTATATTTAATATATTGGTATTGTTACAAGATAATGGAATAAAAAGTGTTTTGGTTGATGGAGAAGAAATATAAAACAAAAGAACAGAAGAGAAGACATTACCTTCAAAACGGGTAACTCTTTTTGATTTGACCCCAAAGTCTTCTTTAGAAAGACTTGTGCGCAAATTGAGGCTCCTAGGAGTAAGACATGGATTCAGAGAGATAAAATGACCATAGTTTGGTTGAGCAAAAGTCTTGGGAGGTGTGAGTAAGTGGGTAGAGATGGGGTCTTTTTAAAAGAGAGAGGTGGGGCTCTTTTGGAAAGCATGAAACTATTATTCTATTATGTATTGAAATTCCTTTTCTAAATCTCCAAAAATAAAAAATGTAAAAGATAAGGTGGGACATGGTTGAAATGAAATCATACATTAGGTATTGAACAATTGTTGGTTATTGTTTTAAAATTTATCTTTTTATTTATTTATTTTATTCATTAATGACGTAAACATTCCATCATCATTGTGTCATAAATAATTTTATTTACTTGATATCTAAAAATTATAAAAAAATTACCATATTGTAGAAATTATATTTGTATTTATAATGAATATTTATAGGGATACCTACCAGTATGATAATGATCTGGTTTTTCCAAAAGATCTTGACTCCTAGTCGGGGAAAATGAGACAAATACATTCAGGAAGTATAAAAATGGTGATATAACTACTCAGGGATACCTTGATATCAGAAAGAGGATGTTTATCAATGTTGCTGAGGAATTCAATAAGGATCCAAACATTAATTTCACGAGTATTCCATGGCAATATGTTTTGGATCTGGTTCAATATTTGATTGACTTTCTGTTTTGATGACTCTGGTGGATACTGAATGATTTCTTTTTTTAAGTTTGCTTCTGAGTGTTTTATTCTTGTCTTAGCACATGCTATTGGTTCACCGTTCTCAAACTAGTTTCTATTTGACATTGGTCAATTTCTGCATAATGTCTATCTTATTGTAATTTTCTCAAGGGTGTTTCTGCTTCTTTTGGAGTTCATCTGGACTGGTCTAGTTTCATGGACAATACATGTTTTATGGCTATTTTTTGGATGAGACCTTTCAACATGTTTGTGGTTTTTTGTGATCTCTTAATCGGATCTACTTTTCATTTCTGAATTGGTTCTATTTGGATATGTTTGTTTCAACATGAAGGAGGAGACAATATATGTGATGTAGAGGCCGTTCCTCTAAACATTTTTGGAGAGGGCTGCAGAGATGTTATGTTTTTTTCTCTTCACAGCCAGTCAATGCATATATGCTGTGAAACTACTTTATAAATTGGACCCATACAAGAATCTTATATCTCCTCGTGTCTACCGCGAATCATGTATTTTTTCATATGGTAGTTACACGAATTACTTGACAGTTCTAGGCATTGATGTTGCAAAGGTGGACATAATTGATAACTCCCCCCTAGATCTTGTCGTGGATATCGATCAGACAACATTGTAAAAAATTAAGGGAACAAAGACAGATTTATGCAGGGGATCTTTAGCAGGGGAGAATATTCATGTGTTTCAAAAGTGAAGAATAATATTGAAATTATCATTGCTACCCTTTAGGATTTCTCACTACGAAATGGTTGTTGATACTTCTAGTTCAAGTGTTGATGTGTCTTCTTGGAATAACGGAGGAGAAGTCATTGACCATCAAGATATCATGGACGGGGTAAAGGTTTGGTTTCAAATTCTCCCTTTTGATCTCACAATCATGGATTTGTTCCATACATTTCTCAAAACCTGGCGACAATTTTATCACCTTTTATGAAGTCTGCTGAGCACTTTTGTGGAGCAAGCGTTAGTGTAGCAGATGATATTAACCAGAAGATCTTGTTTGTTGAAGATGCCTTTTCCAAGTTCTTATGTGGTGGGCAAGACATAACATTTTGTGTGGCTGAGAGACATTCGATGCTGCCTATCTTTGAGGATGTGACAACATGGTCATGGATGCTCATCTTTCTCTCAATGAAGGTACCCTGCTGGTGTCTATTTTTTTTGCTATGATTTGTAATCTCTAATTCCCTGCTAGTGTAAGTATGTTACACCTAGATCTTGTTTTGTAAACTCTTTTTTTATATTAATAAATTCCTTTGGGCCATGTGTTGGGAAACCAGTCCATGTCGCCACCTTTAAAAAAACATAGGGGTTTCACTATTCGTCAAAAATTAATTTTTTTTATAAAAATACAATAATTTCACCCTAAGTTATATTTGATATTCTGAATTAAAAAATGATTTACATTTTAATAAAATTCATAAAATATATGTTTCATTATTTAATTTTATAATTAAATCCCGCAATCAAAACAAATAGCACGATTTTAGGAAATAATATCTATCAAAAGATAGATAATTGTTTATGTCCAATTTAAAAGTTAAATTAATTCCAATGACCACCATTGGATTAAATGGTAAAAATATATTTTAATTACACTTTAAACCTAATTAAAAATATAAACTATTCATATCAATAAATTATTTTAAAAGGGGGTTTTGAATTTAAATACAATATTTTACATTATTCATTTAAAAATGAACTTTATCAGAAAAATACCATAACTTTACACAATGAAAATTTTGATGTTCCGATTCTAAATAAGGATTTTAGTTTTTCAAATATAACATATAATATTTTAAAAAGTTAATTTAAAAAGGGTTCACCATCAAAATGTTGTTAATCAACATTTTAAATAATATTAGAATGTCTATGCTTAAAATTGGATTCATTCATATTTTAAGCCTCTAACATTTATTGAATAAATCTAAAAATATTTGACAAGCATATATAGTCACTTTTTAGTTATTTATATTCATTCCTGCCAATACAACTGTTATTCGTTAACTACTATTTTAAAATATATTATTATATTTTTAGTGTGAAACATAAGATTTCCAAGGAACTCGTTGTTGCGTATTGGGTACGCCATCGAATATAACATCATTTTTAATGTAATATTAATATTTTATTCAGAAGTATTAATAAATATGAAAATTTCATATTCCTTATTTACCTGGGATGTTACAAAAAGTCTATTCTCAAATTATTTAATAATTCAATATTTTTCATAACACACCCTATGTATCGTACATCACCATGATCATATGTCATCATGACATTCCTTAGCACACAAAACTATGAAACTTATAATATTAATTAATAATAAACATAATTTCTATGGATCAATACACACATCCATATATAGGAACATGCAATGACACATATAAATGTATAATTCTTTCTAGATTGAATCTTTCTCATAATATCCTATAATGTATATTAACAAGTCTATAAAACATGAGATGAAGCATAAAAGTCCAATGAGTCTCCACCCATGATAGTATAAATCATTAGTGTCTCTCAAATGATTTCACTTCTCTATTGAACATACTTTTAAGAATACTTTTTTGGCTCTTCAAGGTTATCATCATGTAGGGGAACTACAGTAACATTTTAGTGTAAAAGTCAGTCTATTGAAATTATCATATAATATGTTATATATAATAATAATCTTGAAGTAATGAGGAGATTATTAATAATTAAAAAAAAAGAAACATGGTTATTCTAAATAACATAGATGTTGGATCGAGGGAACCAACTCATACATGAATCATGGTGGGTATGCATACCATAATCCTATATTTAGGTTCACAAACAGATATAGTTGATTAGGTGAGGTATAATGCATATTATTTGTGTGGGAATGGTTGGGTTGAATATGTGGTTTGTGAACAATCTATTCTGCAGTCATACTGATAATTATTGTGGTTCTACTCAGAGTTTTAGTGGAGTCTTCCTTATTAATTTTCATTATTTTAATTTGTGTTTGTGGTTATCCTAGTGGGAATCTAATGACTATTTGTTTTTCCCATGAGACTATATTCATCACTCCAATTTTTACAGTTTTCTTACTTTTACATATTTATTTATGTGTAATCTAATGTTCAGGGATTGTTATGTATTTAGTTTATTTATGATGTTATTTCACTATGATATAATAGGATAGTGTCCCCATTGTATCCTTTTAGGCCCTCCCTACTAGTAGAAAACATCTAGTATATAGGGAGGTATAGTTGAGACAATATTGTTTTCTATACCAGTTCATGATTTAGGTCAACCCGAGCTAATTCATGTCACACTATTCAACAGATCCATGATGATAATAGGTGAATTAATAATTTTTTATGGAATAATTAATAATTTATAGTGTTAATATCATTATTAAAAGGCTATCTTGGGTTTAACATATAATGACATAATATTTTCAAACATGTATATTAAATATTTTTAGAAAAATATTCATTACATTATAAAAACACATGGTTTAGGGCCATAATAGTTTAGTACCTTTGGAACCAGGTATCACATTCTTCCAATTTGGAGAAATATCTTCAATATCTCTAATAAATGTGTTCCCATTTTTAACTGAGACTTAGAAAATTCTTTATAACATTTGGAATGAAAACAGAAGAAAAGGGTGAGCTCAGATGCACAATAAGGGTGAAAAATAATGTTATCAATTTATTATCTAATTATATCATAAAATAAGAAATATAGGTATATTTTAATGAGAATAACATACAAAGTTCATACCCAAACGTTCATGGATCATAAACACATGTTATTGAATAAAACATTTCCATGAACAATAATAATGAAACATCGTCACAAATAATTCTTGAATGATATATTCATTTCATAAATAACTGTGGCATAACCATAAATATTGAATAATATCATATGTCTATATTAAGTACCATGACTCTCAGCTCAGGACTTATAACTTTTTCCCTTATAGATCAATCACATAGACTTGTTTCACAACACAAATCATGCCCATTGACTTGTTTCAATTAAATATCTCATGAGATATAATTCATTACCCTTTTCATTAGAGTGAGATACTGGTCCCACCCACAACTTATTAAAAACTATAAATACGTGTATAACATAACAAAAAATAATTCACCATCTTAGAACCCATTTAAATAAACTAGTTTTATAAATACATCATCATAACATAAATAATGTAATAGAAATAGACATCATAAATATCATGCCTTCATAATCATAAACCATTCAACGAATGAATAATAATGATATGCTTGTTCCATATCCCTATTAAAGCCTAAATAATATCAAATAACTGTATCTTTTAAGGAAAATGGACTTTGAAATATTTCTTTAAAAAATTCATGAGTAAAATATCATTTTCCTTATGAATTTATTTTTTAAAGATACTTGAAATTTTATAAGAAAAAATTTCACTAAACATAAACTTATAAGACTAAATGGATGTTTCAAATGAATAAGGATTCATGATATAAGGAAATTAAATTTATTCTATATAAGTTAAAAAAATTACTTATATTATTTTTCTTGATAATCCCCAAAAATACCTTGTTTGAAAAATGAAAAAATGATTCTATTCAATCAATTTATAAAAAAATTATATTTGGATGAAATAACATCAAATATTCATAGAATAATATTAGAAATATATTTGATTTATTTTTAAGACATTGATGTTGAAGAAAAATATTACCCAATAGAGATTTAAAATGAAACAATCATGAATGTTTATGATATTTTGAAATAAACATTTATAACATAATAATCTGTAGAATAATTTTCCCCATGAAACTGAGATATTTTTATGAATATGAAAATACCATAATATTAATAATAAGTAACATAAAATACAATAATTGGATTCATGTACAAAATATAAAAGAAATAAGTATTGTATATGGCATGTGTCCCATAGAACTAAAAGGGAGACAAAAATCCATTAACATAAGTCTTGAATAACTTTATAAACATTAAAAATCATGTATAAAAAATATATGTTTATTATACATCTACTATAGAACCACATTCATATATATTATACCATATATGTGTTTATTCAAAAAGGTTTCTTTATGTCTTTTCAAATTCATCATGTTTTTATAATCACAAAAACCCTATCATAAGGAAAATTCCATTTTCTGATGTTTTATCTTAATATATAATATTTTTATTGCTCAAGGAAAAATCATCCTTATCTGTTTTCATTGTTCATTTTTTTTAGTTCTTCAATGTCTAACTCATTGTATTTCTATGTGTAAAAATCAGTTTCATATTTCAGATCCTTAGATTCATATAATTACTTGGATATAGAGTGTTCTGTTTTAGGATCCAAATTCAGGTTCCAGATTCTATAGATTTTAGACTCCAAATTCTTATGAATTCAGACTCTGAATTCATGTTCTTAAATCTTCTGAGTTCAGACTCAAAATTCTAATGAATTTATAATCCAAATTCTGATTACCAATTCTTATGAGTTAAGACTCAGAATTCTTCTGAGTTTAGACTCCGAATTCTTATAAACTCAGACTCCAAATTATGATTACAAATTCCTATGAGTTCAGAATGAAAATTCTTGTTACAAATTTCTTGTAAAATATAATCGAAATGTCCATATATTATAGACTCCAAATTTTCATTTTTCATATACTTTGAACTCTCATTTTTCATAGACTCTAAAAAATGTGTTTTGATAAGCAATCATATTTTTCTCATCCTTCAATTAGTTATGAAACAATGTCATTATTTCTGTTTCTAACTAACCGTAGCTTGAGTTGCATGTGCATTGGTCCCTCCGATATTCATGTAAAAATATGTCAGTTGGAGTTGGGAGCCGACCATTGGATTTGTGCTTATAAATAGGAGATCATTTGAATGAGTTCACTACTATTCTACAACTCTAGAGATTACATGTTGTTGAAGTAATTTCTAGAGAGAGACTCTCATGTTTTGTGGAAAGTGAAAATCTTGTTCAGAATGGCTTCGTGTGAACTTGAATGTTGCTGAGTACATTCAAGGGCTTCTGGGGATAGAAAGATAGAGGTGCCGACTACCTTCAAGTTCGAGGACTTCATTGATATGGAAGACAGAGGAACCGACTACCTTGATGTTTGAGGTCTTTTGGGGATATGAAGACAGATTCCGATATTCTAATCGAGTGATTACCCTAGTGTAGGTAAGATGTACTTTCTTGAATGTATAAAAAAAGGGTCTTTATCCAAGGTATTTGTAAACCCTTATCTTTGGGTTAAAAGATACTACTTGTTACCTGTATTGTTTCAAGTTTATTTTTCACTGCAATTTTGATTGATATTGAAAGTACAACTATCTTATACTTCTTTATTTTTTTATACTTTGAATAGTATGATTCTAGACACATTAAGGTAGAATCGTTTTCTTTGTAAAATTTTCTTAAGTATCATTTCCAGAACCATATTTCCGGAATCTAGCATGTATGTAGATTTAAGAGGTATTGTGAATTTATATTGTTCAACACTGTTAAACATAGTTTTGCTTAATGATAAAAATGAATGTTTTTATACCAACATTAAAGGTTCCAATAGAATTTTCAAAGTATACAATTCACCCCTAATGTATATTTATTATATACATTCATATTTCAATCCTATAATTGGTATCAAAGGAAGTGTCTATAATAAATATATTCACATATAATTATTCCTTCTAAGTTTTCATTGTTCATTTTTCCTTTCATAGGAAATTTATTCTAATTTTCTTGTTTACGAACTTTTTATATTAACAAGTTTATGTTGAAAGAAATTTTTTTAAATGAAAAGAATGAATGTTTGTTCTATCATCTATCTAAATCCTACTTGACATCCTATATTTGATTGGAATGATTATGAATATTGGAGAGTCCATATGAATACTTTTGTTATCAACACTGGAGTAGATAACTTTTTCATGCTTACTAGAGGATATAAAATCCATGAAAAATAAATTCATTACATTCACCAATCAAGAAAATCATGAATATCAATTGAATTATAAGATACATAATACTTTTCTTTATTCTATATCTAGAAATATATATATCCATATTTCATTTGTGATGCAACAAATTGTATTTTAAGAATCTTGAAGTAACTAGCATTGGAACTTCAAAAGTTATTGAAACTATGAGAGCCATAGTCAGAGCTGAATATCATTATATCTTATTTACTTATGGAGAACTCATATGTAAGGTAAAAAAAATCTTCATGCCTATTTTTAATAGTTTAAAATAAGTGGGTGAGGAAGGATTAGATGACGATGATCTTATGGAAAAATTCATAGACATCATGTCCAATGAGTGGGAATCAAAGAGGACAACTATAAATGAAAATATGAAGGTTACTCAGATTTCTTTTGATGTGCTATATAGAACACCTCTTCAACATGAAACCATAATGAAGAGTGATGTTAATAATTTTAGGAAATAGAATTGAAATGGAAGTGTTGCTTTTACAAATACATCAACTCATATGAAATCCCGAACTCCTGAGAAGGTTACAAGATCCAAATCTAAGAAAGTTGTTATTCAATATGAATCTAGTGAATGTGAAGGTTTAAAAAATAAATTTGCCAATATTTCTCAAAGGATGAACAAAAATGATGGACATTAGAACTTTAAGTCCAGATACAAGAAGAAAGGGAGGCAATATAATAAAGAATCAGAAGTTACTTGTTATGAATGTTAAATAACATTGAAAATAAGGCCATATGGTCCTATTCTTAATAAAAAGGATATGAAGGAAAATAATTTCGAGATGAATATAAAGAAGTACTATAAGGATAAAGCTAAGAATGTTATGAAAGATAATGAGACCAGTAGTGCGAGTGGTGGAGACTCTTCTGATGAATCCTTAGAATATGAATCTTTTGGACATGAGAATCTTGGTCTACTTTCCAGACAACCTTTTAAAAATAATTTTCTAATGGCTAAGGTACAAAATGATGAATCTATTAACGATGTTTCATTGTATTCTAACTGTAATGATGATAGATACTATATGTCTCCTGATAAATAATCTTCTTCTCGTGAATATGAAACTTTACCTACTTATGAAGAAGTTTATAAACTTTCTAAATTTCTTGAGAATGAGAATTCATAACTCAAGAAAAATATTGATAAGGAAAACTATAGAAATACTATTATTATAATGGAAATATCTGATCATTCTAAATATCTAGATAAGAAAACCATTAATTTTAAAATTATTTCAAAAAATCAAGAGGATCTTAAATTTGAGAAGGATTAACTTTAAAAAGAAATATAAAATGTAATTTCTAAGAAAAACATTTTATGGACCAGATATAGTTAAAAATCTAATTATTTTGTAGATAAAAGATTTTTTATTAAACTAAAATATGAAATATTTTATTTAGGAAGTGTTTGTTAAACTTTAAATTAGGTAAGTAAAATTTTGATAAGATGTATTCCAAAATACGACCTATATGGAATAATTATGGTTTTTGATATACCATTGCTTAACATATTTTTAGTAATAACTATTTTTTTCTTCAACGTTCTCTTTTCAGCTATAAATTTTAGTGTGGTAAAAAGTGGTAAAAAATATATTCTTTAAATAACACACTATCATTAGGATTCCATAAAGTTAATTTCTCTATGTAAATTTGGATACCTAAAATTTTTCTTTCTGAAATTTCTCGATCCAAGATTGTTTGAATTTCGAAAGTCTAACACTCTTATTTTTAGTAAAAGAGGTACTACTAGTAGTAACATATGGTACTTGGATAGTGGATGTTCTTGGCATATGACTGGTAACAAAAAAATTCAAATAGATTATCAAGATGAAACGAGGAAAAGTAACATTTCAATATAATGCTTAGGGAGAGATTATTGTTATAGGTAACATTGTTCTTCTTGAAAATACATTGTTTTCAAATGTTTTATTTGTTAAGCCTCTTATGCACAACCCCATTAGCATAAGATAATTATGCGATGAAGGTGACCTTGTAAATATTAGGAATGAAAAGTTCTTTGTACACAATTCCAAGGATGATTTTATTATCTCTGCCCATAGGTAAGAGAATTTATACAAACATAACATAGAATACATTATGACCCAAGACTTATGTTGCCTAAATGAAATTGAAAATAATTCTTGTCTATGCCATAGAAGACTAGGACATTGTAATCATAGGAACCTATGTAAACTCATTATGAATAGTCTTTTGAGGATCTACCAGAGCTTAGATTTTATTCTTCAAAATTCTAGGATCCTTGTCATTATGAAAATAAAAATAAATCATGTTTCAAATCAATCGGTTAAGTCTGAACAACTGATGCATATTAGTTGGTGAATATGGATCTTTTTGGTCCAACAAAAACTGGAAGCATGGGTGGAAAATATTATGTATTTGTCCTAGTTGATGATTGCACTAGATTTATATGGGTTTATTTTCTAGAAAAGAAATCTTAAGCTTTTTCTTATCTCAAATGTTTTATTGCCCAAGTTAAAAATTAGAAAAGACTTCCTTTGATAACTATACATAGTGATCATAAAGGAGAATTTCAAAATTATGATTTTAAAACTTTTTATAGTAGAAAATGCATTACTCAACATCTCAGCCCCAAGAACACCACAACAAAATGGTGTTGTTGAATGAAAAAATAGAATTCATCAAGAAATAACAAGAACTATGTCGAGTGAATATTATATATCGTAACATTTTAGGGATGATGTAGTAAGTACTTATTTTTATTCTATACATTGACTTTTAATTATGTATTTTCTTAATAAATCACCTTATGAGTTGTGGAATGGTAGAAAACCTAGACTTTACTAATTCACGGTTTTTGGATGCAAAGTATTTGTTCTATGTACTAAAGATAATTTATATAAATTCAAACCCAAATATGAATAAGAAATTTTCATAGGCTATTCCACAACTTCTAAGTCTTATAGAGTTTTCAATAACAATACCTGTATTGTTGAAAAAATAGTTCATGTTAAATTCGATGAAACCGATCCTCTTGTTTTTAAACAACCCCATCATAAATCCTCGGATGTTTTTTCAAAAACAGATTTTCATTCCTTGATAGATGATCCGCCTTATAAGGAAAATGTTCAAGAAAATGTGTCTAAGACATTTACTACAGAATAATTCCTACCATTTGATAATGAAAAAGTTTTACAAAACCCAAATCAGTTGTTTCAGAAGAATCATCCTCGAGATAGTATCATTGTGATGTAAATCAACCTATAAGGACTAGAAGTTCTTGAATAAATGAAGTAGAAAATCTATAATTTCATTCCAAATTATAACAAAAAATAATTAAATAATCTTTAGGTTATGATGATTGGATAAATGCCAAGAAAGATGAGATAAATGAATTTTAAAGGAATAATGTTTGGATAGTTGTTGGAAGACCTAAGGAAACTACGGTAATCGGAGTAAAATGGGTCATCAGAAATAAGTGTGATGAAAATGGTTTCATAGTAATAAAAAATTATTGATTAGTTTCTAAAGGTTATAATCAATAAGAAGGAATAGACAATGAAGAAACTTGTTCTCCTGTAGCTACACTTTATTCTATTTGTATTTTACTTTCCTTTGCATCATTATTTTATTCAAACTTTATCAAATGGATGTGAAATGTGATTTTTTTAATGGTTAGGTTCAAGAGGAAGTTTTTGTTAAACAGCCTCTTGGTTTTAAAGATAAAAAAATTCTGAACATATTTTCAATCTTACCAAAGCTTTTTATGGAATTATGAAATCCCCTAGAGCCTGGAATGATAGGATTACAGGATTTTTGTTACAAAAGAGTTACATTAAGGGAAATGATGATCCAACTGTATTTATAAATAATTATAAGAAAAATGTTTTTATTGTAAAATCTATGTTGATGAAAATATATTTTGTTCAACTCAAATATCTTTAACTGATTCCTTTGCGAATCTAATGAAATCTGAGCTTGAAATGAGTATAATGGGTGAGAAAACATTTTTCCTAGGGTTTCAAATTTCTCAAAATCTAGAAATAACTTATATATCTCAGCATAATTATATTAATGATATTCTTAAAAATAATGGATTTGGCCACTAAGAGTATAAGTACTCCCATTGGTAGCTCAAATTCACTTGATCTTGATGAAGTTGGAAAATCAGGGGATCAACCATCTTTTAGAGGTATGATATGAAGTTTACTATACTTGATATCTATTCATCAAGACTTAATGTTTTCAGTATGCTTACGTACCAGATATCAATCCAATCATAAGGAATCTCATTTAAAGGTAGTGAAAAGGATTTTTTTTCTACTTATTAGGAACCATGGATTTAGGACCGTTTTATACTTCTAGAAATGATTTTGTTTTAAAAATAATTTCAGATGCTGACTTTGGTGGGTGTAAAATGGATAGTAATAGTATATCCAGAACATTTCATTTCTTAGGAGATTCATTAGTTTCATGGTTATTCAAGAGGAAACACTCAGTATAACTTTCCATAGCTGAAGCTAAATATGTAGCAGCTGGAAGTTGTTCTTCTCATGTGTTGTGGATGCAACACACACTCACAAACTATGCTATGAGTTTTACCATAATAAAAATTTTGTTTGATAAAACTACTACCATTGGCCAATGTAAAAACCCTGAACATAACTCTCATGCAATGAAAATAGATATTACTCATCACTTTTTTGAGATCACACACAAAAAGGAGATACATTCTTCAATTTATTGAAATTCAAGATCAACTTGCTGATACTTTCACAAAATCATTACCCTCTGATACATATGAATACATTAAACAGAAGTTAGGAATGATAATCGTAATGTAATACTTCTATTTATCTTCTTGTTTAAAACCTATCATTTTATATTAACAAATTCTTTTTTATAGGGTGAGTACATTTTTTTATTAGGTTGAATATTTTTGTAGACAGTTTTTCCAAAAAATATCGTAATGGAAATTTTTGTTGTGAGTTTATTTTTTTAAAAAAAATTCTTAATGAAAATTTTTGTAGGGAATTTTTCAAAAAAATTTCTAATGAAAATTTTTGTTTCATATTGCTGATTTTCATACTTGAAATTTCCGAAATGGAAATTTTTGTACTCAATATTTACATATTAGATATTTTAGTAGTTAAAATTTTCATAATAAAAATTTGCAAACTCAATCTTTTTTAAATAAAAATTTTCATACTCAAAATATTCGTAATGAAAATTCTCATACTTAAAATTTTCATAATGATGATTTTCGATCTTGAAATTTTCATAATGGAAATTATGTACCTAGATTTTTTAGTAAATATTCTTCCTCGTAAAATTTTCCTAAGAATATATATTTCTTCAAGATGAATATTACTTATTATGAATAATATTCCTAACTATTCATAAGGAATAATTTTCATTTCAAATTTTTTCATAATAATTATTTACTTTTTGTTGTTTTGATTTGATTTTAAATTTTTCGTATCAACTTTTCTTTAAATCCTTTTGTTTTTTTAAACCTAAAAATATTAGATTTTACCAAATATTACTTTTGGATATCTTCTCAACAGTCAGATCTAATCATAAAAATATTCAATCATTGGATTGATTTAACAAGATGAATCGTCACTTCAAACACCTATATAAAGGACCCCCCGATGGTTTTCCCATATTTAAACTCCAGCCTTCGCATGCTGATGCTATGCTCTTCTTACATAATCTCATTCCAAACATCTCAGATCGCTCTCAATTCTGAATATCTGATGATGATTCTTCCATGAAAGAGATGTCAACTATATAGCCAACCTCGGAATGGAAGATTTATAGAGAAATGTTGGTTCATCCAAATTTTGTTGTTAAGTATGATTCTATTATCTCTAAGAACATAAATATGAATTGATGGTAAAGTGATTTCCTTTCAAAACCAAAAGCTCGGGATTTGGTTTATCCAAATTTTTTAATAGAATTCCATGAGTCAGTATCATTTTTCAAGGAATAAGGGAGGAGTATGGTTTCTTTCAAGTGTTATGGAAATACTTATTCTCTTTATTACACCAAGTCTACAATCTTGATTGGTATTCCTTATGAAATGGAATCTTAGTAATGTTCTCATAATTTTCTTGATGTTCAAAATTTTTTCGATAAAGTGAAGGTCATGGCCGACCATGGTCTCTCAGAAGTGAAGACTCCAATGATTCTTCACCTGTCTAAAAATTTTCAGATTCTTGAATTATGGGATCAAGGATTATTCATACTAAAAAAAGGGGATAATGATACTTTGAAGAAGAGTGACATGTATATTTTGGATTTCTTGGTGAACCTAAGAAAGATAAATATGGTTAATAATATTCTTGTTATGATTTCCAATAAAAGAATGGAAATATGAAGGCTCGTATTATCATGTATCCATCCCTTCTCTCAATGATGATTGTTCAGTGTTTAGAGTCCTTAAAAATATATTGTAGATCTAAACCAAGATACTTCAAAGTCATGATAGTGAGTGAAAATACTCTGAAGAGGTTGGAAATTGTTTTTTCCAAATGAATCGGGTGAGTTCATTGATTTTCCAGATGAAGAAGTTGAAGCCATATCAAAGAAACATGAGGTGGATGAACCTTCTAAATAGAGTGGAAGGAAGAGGAATATGAAGGAAGTGGAATAAAAAGGAAGGACCCCATAAGCTAAGCAATCCCAATCCGCACCACCAAATCCAAAGAGGAAAAAAGCCAATCCAGATGATTAAGTCGAAGAATGGAGGGATGATAAGATGAACAAGAAAAAAGGGGATCCTAGTTTTGGTTTGGATCCTACTGAATCAGAGGATTTAAAATAAAATACAGCTGAAAATCTTGAAAAGTATGAAAATGAAAATAATCAAAAGAAGAATTTGTCTAAGGACAAGATAGTGCAATCCCTTTTAAAGGCTGCTGAGAAATATTCTGAGAATATATAGGCACCAGAATCTTTCTTGATTCGACCATAACCAGAGATTCTGGGAATTAAATTTGTGACTGTGGAAAAAGTTCAAGAAGAAGTAGTGGAAGAAGTAGAAGAAGAAAAAATATGTGGTGATACATAAGATTTGATTAAGCAAGTAAAATATTATCATGATAATGATATAACTTTTGAAAAATTATCAATACGAACCTATGAAGATGAGTCTTCAAAGTTTTCTACACCTAGGAATGAGGAGAAGGGTGGAAAGGAAGTGAATAAGTCGTCTGAAGAAGAAATATCTAACCATGATTTTATTCTACCAGAGGATGTTGAGGCACAAGATGAGAATGAATAAGTTGATCATAATAATATTGTGCAACCCTTTGAAAGTGAACATGATTAAACCTATCAAGATGAAATCATTCCAAAAGTTGATAAGGGAAAACAGTTGGTTGTTGATACACCTAGCAAAGCTCTGATGAAGAAGAAAGATGTTGGTGGATCATCAAAGAGGAAATCTGCTGAGTTAGAAAATGAAACCTTCCCAATGAAAAGTCTCAGATTTAAAAATTTCCTCCCTTGGACATGACATTGTAGTCTAATCCTTGAAAAATCTTGTAGGGATCATTCCAATATTTCCCAGTTTTGACTCGAGATACTAGATGATTCAAAACGCCTTTAATCAAAAATAGGATTCAGTATACGTGGTAATAGATATGTCTGTCAAACTGGAGGGAGACATCAAATAATTTCTCATTAGCTATGAGGATCATAAGAGATATAGTAAGAAGATGACATGCTGGTAAAGGAAAACTATTCAAGATATGAAAATTCTGGATGAGTTTCAAGAAAATGTAAATGATGAGTTTGAAACTGAAGAGGGTAAGTATCAATATCTCACCAAATATTTTGATGAAAAGCTATCACTTGAGAAGAATACTCGAATGCAAGAAGTGAATGATCTGAATGGGAAGTTGTATTCAGTTGCGCAGAGTTTGAAGAGAGAAAGGGATCTCAGAATTGAGATTGAACAACAGATTCTTAAGAAAGATAAAGTGTTGAAGAGTTAGGAGGAATCTCTTAAGGATCAGGAAGAAAAAATCAAAGACTTAGAGAATAAAAATGAAGATCAGGATCAGCTTCTCAAATGTGCAGAGGAAGATCACAAAAATCTCAAAAAGTTAAAAACCATAGTGAAGAAGTCGATGCCGACGGAGAAGGAAGGATAATTTTACCAATCTTATCTTGTTTTGTATTCCTTGTATAAATTTTTCCAAACTTAATGAAATTTTGGATGTACTCTATATATTGTGGTGTCTAGTACTAATATTTCAAGTACCATATTATACTCTCCATTAATTTTAATATTTTTTAAAAATCACAAAGGTGGATAAATGAATGTCAAAAATAATACTAAGTAAAGAAGAAATTTCCCTAATAAAGGGGGATTTCATCTAAGGGGGAGTTTTCTTCATAAAAATTTAAGTTTGTCAGATAATGAAAAATCTCATTCCAGGAATCATAATACGATCATTAGTTCTTCCAATGCCTAAGGGGGAGTCATTCATATTCACTTTTATCCCTAAGTAAAGGGAGATACGTTTTTATTTTAATGTTTATAAAATTTATAAGTCCTTATATTTTTTTTCATAAGGATGTTAGTGTTTTCATGAAATGAGAGATTGTTGAGTCAATAATGTTTCCTTATGACTTGTACATTTATTCATGTTTTGAAAATCACAAACACTCTATCATAGTGAAAATTCCTTCTTCCTATTTTTTATATTAATAAGGAAAATTTTCCTTCCACAAGGAAAATTCATCCTTATAAGTTTTCATTGTTCATATTTTTCAGTTCTTCTAATTTTAACTCATTTTATTGAAATGTGTAAATTTATGTATTCTATTGAAATAACTCAAACACATATAATTACTTGTATATAGATCATTCTTTTTCTGGCTCTGAATTTAGGTTCCGAATTCTTCTAAGTTCAGACTCTGAATTCTTATGAATTCAGAATCCGAATTATGATTACGAAATCTTATGCATTTAGACTGAAAATTCTTATAAATTTAGACTTTGAATTTTGATTATGAATTATTCTATATTCAGATTATAAATTATTATGAATTCAGACTACGAATTCTGATTATGAATTCTTAGGAGTTAAGACTCTGAATTTAGTTTATGAATTTCCTAGAAAATAGAATCAAAATATCCATATATTACAGACTCCAAATTTTTATTTTTCATAGAATTCAAACTCTCATTATTCATAGACTACGACAAATGGGTTTTGATATGAAATCATAATTTTCTCATCCTTGTTTTAGTTATGAAACAATGTCATATTTTCGGTTTATAACAAACGGTTTTTTGAGTGACACGTGTAAAGGTACCTCTGAGATTAAAGGAAAAATATGACCATTGGAGGAGGGTGACGACCATTGGAGATGTTCCAATAAATAGGAGATCATTTTAATGAGTTCACTACTATTCTAAGACTCTAGTGATTACATGTTTTTAAAGTGGTGTCTAGAGAGAGAGACTCTCAAGCTTTGTGAGTACTGAACATCTTGTTCAGAATTTCTTCGTACGAATTCAAATGATGTTGATTACATTCGAGGTCTTCTGGGGATAAGAAGACATAGGTGTTGACTACCTTAATGTTTGTGGTTTTTTTACTAAGGAAGACAAGGGTACTTACTACAATGAAGATTGAGGGCTTGTACGGATTGAAAGACAGATTCAGATATTCTTATCGAGGGCTTTCCCTAGTGTGGGAAAGACAAAAAAATTTTCAAAGTATAAATCAAGGGATCTTTATACATTGTTGTTGGATTCCATTATCGTTGGGATCGAATATTCTACTTGTTACATGTATTGTTTCAAGTTTTTTTCCATTGTATTTTGGATTGATAATGAAAGTATAACTATATTATACTTCTTTGTTTTATTATACTATGATCAGTATGATTCTATATAATTTAATGTATAATATTTTTATTTGTAAACATTTCTTATGTATCATTTCTGGAACCATATTTCCAGAATCTAGCATGTTTGTAGAACATAGAGGTCTTTTAAATTTATCTAGTTCAACTCTGTTAAACACAGTTTTTCTTAAGGTTAAAAATGAATGTTTTTATACCATCATTAAAGGTTTTAAAATAATTTTTACTGTATAAAATTAACCCCTCCTCTTTTATATTGATCATCTACATTCATATTTTGATCCTACAATATTATTTACTTATGACATTATATTACTCAATTTTTTACAATTCCATGTTTATGTTATGATCCAGGTAATCATTATTTTTTTTTCATACATGTGCTGACATGTTATAATTGGGCCTCTAAATTATGTCATTATTTCATCATATCAATAATCATAAAAATGATATATATATATAATTATATGTATATACTCCTGTTGATTTATAAAAGTAAGATATATGAAATAAAATTCACAATTCATGGAGAATATAGGTCGTACGTACGCATGACCATTGTTTTCAAAAAATTTATCATATTTAAAGAAAGTGATGTGGATAATTGAAAAATAATTTTTATGTTATATATTTCATTTAAATTCATAAAACGTATCCTTATTAATAACCATGTGAAGGATATTTGAAAAAATAATCACATCGCATCATGGATATGGTAATCTATATGTATGAACGAGTGATTTTATCATTTCGAAAAAAGATTAGGGAGTAAAAAGTTTGATATGATATTATATTTAACGATATATAATAATATCATATGTATCATATATAAAAATTAAAACCGTCATAATTCAAACTCAACAAAGATGGTGATATAAAATTAATTGTATCTATACATGGAGATTGTAAGTCGTACGTATGAACGAGTGATATATTCACTTAATGTTTTGTGGGAAAGGGGATGTATAATGGATTGTTCATAATGATAATAAATCTCAGGAAATGGGGGATACTAATTTTATTATTTTATTATTTATATATGTATATTATCTATATTGGTTATACAAAAATATAAAATGAGAGTGATCTTTTAAAGAAATTACTTATTCTTCAAAATGGATCCTTTAGATCTTCTTTAAAGGAAAACCGAGTTTGTCAATTGGGAAGACCAAAACCTCTATAATTTGTTTAGGGAAGTGAATAATATATTTTTTCCTAGATTGGTTGTTTAATAAGTCTCAATGTAGTGAAATGGTATGAGTGAGGAGGATTCAATTTATACTATTGGTTAGGGGCACATTAGGAATTTCTCAGATGATTAACATATAATGATTGAATATGAATACCAACTCCTCTGAATGGAATTGAATCCATAGATAATGTTGGACAGTGTGTGATACCATAATATAATAGATTTTATAATTATTTTTTTTTGTAATTTTAAAATTCCATGATATATTAAAACCTGTTAGATATAAAAATAATATACATATTTAATCATATATTATATTTATCTACATATTAAAAATATATTATACTAACTAAATGTAAGAAGGTGACATTTTATCACTCTCTTTGATCTTAAAAATATCGAAGTCATATTCTTGGACAAGTATCCAATAAATTATTTTCATTTCAACCCTTATTTATTAAGAGTCAAAATAATTTTATCCAACAATATTTGGGAATGTTTTAGCTAATTTGTATATTATTTAAAATATTAGTTTTACATACAACTTAATTGATTTACCATTAACCGTATTAATAAAATATAAAAATTTTACTATTCATATTGTCCAAAAATAAAAGTTACAAATTAAATTTTTTTGTCCTTTTTATATTATATATCCAATCCATTTTTAAAATTAAAACATATAATTTTCAGAAAATAACCAAAAGGGCATCTTAGTGATGGATCGAGAAAATGGGTTTTTATATAAAAATCATAAAAAATATTGATATGTTTTTATATCCAAATTAAATGTATAATTTATTCTGATTTCCTTCATTAGATTAAAAACAATCCAAAAAATAATATAAATATATATATAAATATGATGAAAAAATAATTTTCAATTAATATACACTACTGTCTTCACTACTCCAAAAAAATTGAAACATCTCAGAAAAAAACCAAAAGGACACCGAATGTAAATATTAATATTAAATTTTAAAATAAGAAGTTTATTTTGTCAAATAAAATATATTAATGATTCAAAAAATAGTCTTAAAACAATTATTCCATCAAAAGGAGGAAAATACCTACTTAGAAAATTACTTTTTTAATAGAAAAATTACGTTTGTTCTTATGTAATGTCCAGAAAATACATAAAATGAATATTAACCATTATGTTAATGTACATTATTTATATATTTCAGTAATATAATAATATAATAATGGTTTTTATATTTATTTGTATAAAACACACCTACTCACATTTAAATAGTTTTCAGAAAAACATTTACCACTTTTTGTTAGGGTTATACTTGTGTAAAAAAAATTAATAATTTAGTAAATCTTGTAAATATCCACCATAATATCTGATTGGTTATAATAATCTTATTTAAATAACTATAATAATACAATGATGTTTTTTTGAATCTTAGTGTTGTGTGTAACACAAGATAAGATGGTGTTTCGTTTTGTGGATGATCAACGTTACGTAGCATTTTAAAAAAATATCATGGAAATTTAAATTATTAATAAAAAAAAGTTTATAAAAACATTTGTTTTTACCTTTTACCCCCATTAAAATGAATTTATCCCTGGAAATTATTTGGATTCGTCTAAAGTTTAATACTAGACAGTTCATTTCATAGAAACCCACAACGGAAAAATGAATACTAAAAGACCATTTCTTATGGAAATTCAGAAACATAAAAGTTACCCAACGTAACTCATAATTAGGATTCCACATATGGAAACATTGGTGTCAAGTGAGAACATGTAGCTGGAAGTGAAATCTCACAATTATTTTCTAATAGAGAATGATAGAGAACATGGCCAGGTGAAAGTTAAATAACAATAACAATGCCATAAATCTTTGATGATTTATGAGACCATTTAATTCATGAGAATTGAATGTATAAGATTAAAATCTTTGGAATGAATATCCTTTCCCTAGATTGGTAGTTTTTTTCGAAGATTACATAATTGATTACATTTCATAAGCACATTGGCATTTATTTATTTCGACTTGTTCAATTTACCATTCATCTATTACTCCAAGAGATGTAGAAGAATATTTCATTCCTAAAGAATTATAAAATCCTAAGATTGATAGGATGATTGGTTATTCCATTTATTATAGCTTAAAAACAAAATGGTTTACACAGGTTATCCAGTATGCATATGTTCTCGTATGGGAAGATAATAATTTATCCTCTAAACCCTCATTAAATGATTATCCTAAACCATTTCATAAGTGTCTATCCTTATAACAATTGGAAAATATGAAATTAAAATAATTTAGAAAAAAGTTCACTGAATTTATCAAAAACATCTATGCCTTTATCCAAAATATGTCAAAACGTATCAATTGATTGTAACATATGATACATATGAATACCTTTATCACTTACTCTCCCAAAACAAGTTAATTACAATAAATCATTATTGAAAACATACATGATACCATATTCCACATATTGTTAGATATATTACTTAAATCCAAAAAACCGCAATTTCACTCCATGATATCATAAACCACATTTTTAAAAAAAAAATCCTTAATCAACCCCATGGTAATCAGTACCATTTGGTTTACTTACTCAAATGCGCCATATCTATATCCAAAAATCATTATCTAAACATTAGGAACATAGTAAGGTTTATATTTATAATGACCCAAAATTTTATCAATTTAATTTCACCCATTTATAAAAATTTAATATATAATAAATCACAATAAATCAAATAGATTCCCTAATAATAACATTGTAAATCAATAATGAATGTAAACGGTGGAATTTTTAGAAATTTTGGAACTAGTATTGATGTAATAGTATCTTGACCATTGTAATAGTAACATGACCATTAGGAATAGCAATCCATCCAATAGAAGTGTCACTTAACCATTGATAATATAAATAATAGGTATCTTATGAATAAAGACATGATATATTTATTTCTTGACTGAAGTAAATAAATGTTATAAAAATGATAAATTAAGTGTCGTTATTTTTGAATGTCATAAATATTTAACTAAAATCATACAATTAACTAAATAATTTATAAGAAAATTTTTTTCTTGATATTTATTCATAAATTTATGAATTTTTTCCTTACGATTATAACATAATTTAATGAGACCTCAATTAATTTTTAAATGTGTTAGAGAATGAGTTTTAAATTTGAAATATTTATTTTTTAATTAATTGATAATTTTAAATAAAAATTATATTTCTCATATTTATTAAATGGGTTTCCAAAAATGGGGTTTATTTTTTAATTATATATTTCAATTAAAAATTAGGGTGATTTGTTTTGGATTTTTATGAAAAAGATTAAATTTTGGTGAATAATAAAGTATAATGCTTATCAATAAAAGCTAAATACATAAATTATTCAGTCATGGATGATTTATTGTTGATGAAATCTAAAAATATCAAAAACTCATTCAATATTTATATATATATAATGATTATTATGATGAAATTCATATTATTGAGCCAAAATGATAAACTAATGAATAAAATAATGTGAAAACACCCCTCTCCTCCACTATAAATATTACCCCTTACAACTTATTCTCCTCACACCTTTCAAGATTTTACACAAGTCCAAATTATTTTAACATATCTTACCAACAATTCACCCCCATTTACATAATTTCTTGGTATCGTCATAAGACCAAAATGTTTTCCCTAAGGAGGTTCTCAAGGAGGTGAGACTTAAGAGGTAAAATCCTCATCACTTTTTTTAATTTATTTTCAATTTGTTTTTTTTTCATATTCTCTACTCAACTACTCAATCCAAATATTCCTGTTAACTCTATTATATTTTATATACTATAATTATATCATGTTAATGGATGATCAATCATCAAAATATTTTTTTTAATCTAAAAATGAAGTCATCAAAAGCGGCGTTTCAATTTACAAGTATAATGGACGAGAAATTTTCATCTTCATTTAACACCCTCAATTATGTTCATAAAACCACTATAATGATTAGTACATAATTTAAAATATATTTTATAACCCTTTTTATATTATACAATAAAAAATGTCACATAATACTAATTAAAAAATAGATCAATTTTATTGTGCTAAAAACCACCAAAATTAACCCAAAAATTATAGTTAAATATTTATCTAACGATTCATCCTCAAAATAATTATACAAAAGAACTATACAACCATTTAAACCTATCTATGTTCATTAAAAACATATATTTTCAATTCTGTATAATTATACCCATTCTACAAAAACATCCATACTCATATTCATGTAAACTGATCATGAAAACCAAGAAGATGAACACCCATGAACGATGAAATTAAACTATATAACTCTTCTAAAAGACAATAATTGTACATGATTAATTAGTAATGAATCAAATTTAATTAAAAAATGTTTTTTATTTGTTAATTAATAAATTTTATTTATTTATCTTGGGTATAAAATATAAGAGTACATTCAGATATAAGGTAAGCGGATTCTTGAACCCAACTCTCTTCCTTAGGTTTTCATACTTCATTATATTTTCAGTATAAAGGTCCTATTAATTTTCATTAAATGTAATTTATTTATCTTTACCATTTTTTTTATATACATGCTTCCATTCTGATTTTATGAAAAAATAAATTATTTTTCCAAAAGATCTATTCCTTCTAAAAACACATGTTTTACTTCTCTTGATTATTTTTCTTCTTAAATAATGATGGATGATTCTTATACCAATTATGTTATTTCATTTTTATTTTGGGAACCCAATTTTTATGAGTAAAAGCATTCTTTATGGAAATCATTTATTTCCAGGGGTTATTTTATGTCCAATATTGATATAAGATCTATGTGGCATGCATGACAATGTAAATGTTATTATGTGATGGGTGCATCTGAAATTTTACAGTGTAATGTAAATGTGTTGATATAATTGGTGGAAATAAAATTATATATCACTCAAATGCATTGGTTAATGTTATGAGTCTCATGATATATAGTGACATATGCATGAACATGATAATTTCTTTTTTCACAATAATGTGGGGTAGTTGACCACTAATACATGATGTTTAATTTTTACAAATTTTCACATTCCAAACCATTATATAATGATTCCTCTATGTCTTAAAATGATACTATTATGATTATTATTCCCACTCCATGTTAATTTTATTCATGATTTGATATATCATCCTACAGGGATTTTATATCATCCTATTCTTTGACGTATATCCTCATGTGGTTACTTGTAGTAAGGATAACACGAGCGACAATAAGAGGCTAGAGAATAAGAAAATATGTAAATTTTTATGTTTTATTGTAGATACATTGTGTATGGTCAAAAAATTTCCAGGACAGTAAAACATTGGATCTTGGTTGTGTAAATGATTTTCTCTTGTTTTTATTTTAAAATTATTTAATATGTTATTTATGAAAATTACGGTTTTTGTAGTTTCTATCAGAGTGCAGTTTAGTTAATTTGTGAATTAGTATTAGAGAATCTTATTGAAAATCTGTTGTATGAGACTATGTGTAATTAAGCACACAAAAATTTTTTTAAAGAAACATTGTAACTATAGAGACCATGTTTGGAATTTTATAAGCATTAATTTCACCATAGAATATATTATTAATTCACGATTTACTGACTTATGTTTTTATATAACCCTTTCTATTTTTGAAAATGGTGGGAACCAGGAGAATCTAATCCAACAACCCTTGTGGGGGACAATCCAGTGATTTCCAAAACAACATCCCCAGTTCCGTAGGATGTGGATTTCAAAATTTTATAGTGATGCTTACCCATATATCATTGTCTATGAACAATAACCTAAACAATGTAGAATTTCCTCCTTCAACTAAGATGGAGGATCATGAAATAATTCCCTTTATGTAGCAATTACCACTGACATTTAGTGTATGGTATGATCCACTAGTCATTGAATGGACGGTCAACTTAATGGATATGATCATTTTTGTGCATAACTATTTGAATATGGAATAAGTGACTCTAGATGTATATCATCTCTATGGAGAGGCTGACCAATGGTGGGTGTTGATTAAAAACACCAAACAAAAAAATTAAATTGAAGAGATGGTGTGGGAACGTTTTCATAAATATATTCTTAATAATTATTCCCCTCGATCTATTTTTACAATTATGGAGAGAGAATTCATAAAGTTGAATAAAAATGAAGGTGAATTTATCATGGCCAATGAAGAAAATTTCACAAGGATTCAAGGTATTCATAGGGTTATATTATCAATGTTGCTATCAAAATTGATAAAATGTATAGTGTTTTCGAACAACACCACATGAATTCTCTATAAAATTGAGACAATGGGATTTATGAAGATGTTGTTCGATGTTATCTTAAAGTAGACATGATGTTTGGATATTGGTTATATTGTTATCGTGATAATAAATGAAAGATGTATGTTCAAGATAGAGGATATCATGATAAATTTTGGATGAAATATTGACTAATCACATGTCAAAATGTGAGAAGAAAAATTCTGGGAACTGCCTCAATGTGATGGGGAAATTCTATAAGTGTGGGTGAGAAGGACACAAACCACATGAATGTCGAAGAGACATAAAGAAGTCGGTTGATACATTAGAGTAAAGGATAGAACCACCAATGGTCCAATGCTATAACTATATGGATAAATGTCAATATACAATCCAATTCACTAACCTTAGAGTGCTTGATGGTAATAACTATCATGACCCTTCAAATCCAATGAAACAGTGGATGGCTTATTCCATCACTACTGCTGGTGTGGTTAAAAAATGATGTGGTACAAGGTACAATTCCTATTCAGTCAACAATGTAAAGAGTGTTATTTTATTATAGTTATACACATTCTTTTATATTTTTCAAATTTTCTAGAACTAATGAATAAAATCCCCAAAACCATGATGTAGATATATCCAAAAAAATAGTTACTGGTGCGATCATTACAACCCAAGGGCTGGACTATTCCCTTATTAGCATATGGGGGAATATTATTCCTTAATAACTCGTGATACTTACATTGGTGGACATTGAATCTATTTTGGGAATGTTTTAGCCTCATTATAGAGATGAGACATCAATTATTTGGAAAATTAAATACCTTTTTATATTCTGAACCATCCCATGCTACAATATAAGTGCAAGGTAAATCATGAATATTAATTGGAAACTACTTCAACGGTGTGGGTGTTTATTCCATAGGAAGAAGCATACCTCACTCAAATAGTTTATTCAAAGGAAGGTATCAACCTAGAGAAATTTACCATTGCGATTTAATATAGTGATGAATTTCCCAAAGTGTTACCCAGACACCACCTAGATATTGAGGTGGATTTCTCAAAAAAATCATATGTAGAGCTACCCCTATCTCAACATTCCATTATTGGATGGCCTCGATTGAATTGGATTAGTTAAATATGCACCTATAAAAGAATTTGGACAATGGTTCATATGACCTAGTCCATATCCTTTGGGTGCACCATTTGTCTTTCTAAAGAAAAGGGGTGGATCAATGTCGATGTGTGTCCACTACCGGGAGCTCAACAAGTTAACCATAAAGAACAAGTATCCACTTCCAAGGATATATTACTTGTTCAATCATCTATAAGGATCTCAATATTTTTCAAAGAAGGATCTTAATTCAAGATATAATCAGCTAAAGGTGATAAATTAATATATTCAGAAAATTATCTTCTTTATAAGTTATGGGCTCTACGAGTTTCTAGTGATAAGGTAAGGGCATAATAATGACCTACAATCTTCATGTATTTGATGAATAGTGTCTTTAGAAATTTCATCAAAAATTTTTTTAGTAGTGTTTATCGATGATATTATCATCTTCTATATGATCAAGGAGGATCATAACGATGATCTAGGTTTTGTGTTGGCCAATATTAATGATGGAGAATATATATTCCAAGTTAAACTTCTCTGACTTTTTTATGAAACAAGACACATTATTGGGACATTTCTTAACATGTGAGGCAATTTCATTTGACCATTCAAAAAAATGACAATTGAGGATTCACCTAGACCTTCTAGTGTCATGTCAGTCATTATTTATATTTTCATAAAATGGTATTATCAATGTTTTGTAAGACATTTATAATGATTTTCTATCACGATAACTAAGTAAACAAGGAAAGGGGCAATGTATGTCTTGATGGATGAATGTGAGGAAGTATTTATGGATCTAAAGAGTAGGTTGATCACTGCACATGTACTTAGATTTCAAAAAATTGGAGAATATTTTGTGATAAATAGTCATGATTTAAATAAATACACGGGTTTTTTACTCATGAAAATCGAAAAATTGATAGCCACTTCTCCACAATAGTTGATGATCCATGAGCAAACTACCTGATGCCAAATCTGGAGCTAGAGGCATTGGTTTTTCAGTTTTTTGGTCGATTTTGGATTATAAGAATAAATATAGATATAGTAGGAAGGTTTCAGACCTCTTATTCCAGGTTCGCATGAAGCTACAGGGTATGGAGATGTGCTTTTTTTTCCTGGTGGGCCATCCATGACCTTCCTTTATTGCATGCTTCCATGGATCCTCCCCACTATTTTGTGCAACTAAACCCACCATGTACAATGGATCAAATGGAGTACTCTTGTTTTGGGGATTAAATTAAATGTTGAAGGATCATGTTTGGTATGGGTTATGTGTGGGGGTGGCCTGGTGTATGAAAAAAAAATATTAGTGTCGCTAGGTTTTAGTTCTTTATATGGGGAATGAAACTCCATCGAAGCAATGTTCATATCTCTAATTTATATTATAATACTACAGAGGTTTTTGGTTTCATGATCTTAGATGTGGAATCAGACTCAGCTATGTTGGTTGGTTTTACTGAAAAAAAATTCCAGTTGGCTATGGGAGACATTATATACCCTGAGGAAATATAAAAGGGTTATTAATCAGTATACTCATGTAAGACATACAATGAGGTAACATAATGATGAGGTAGATTATATTTCTAATAAGGGGAGGGTTGATGATTGTCTAATTTTAAAAACTGGTTCAGGAACCTTCTTGGATGATTGTAAAATTATTGTATGAGGTGATTCTCTCATAATGAATTATTTCAGACCTCCGTGAGTGGATTTTAATATGTTTTATGTAATATAAAGTCACCTCGTAGTCATTCGATATGGATATTTTCATTGGTGTCCCAAAGACATCCAAACCAATCAATTCACTATGGGTTGTGGTGGACCGAGTCACCGATACTACCCATTTAATCACTATTCGGGAAGATATCTCACATGAAAAACATGCTAAAATATATTTTTTAGGAAGTGGTGAGACTGCAGGGGGTTCAACTATCAATTTTCATAATCATGATCAAATGTTCACTTCTAAATTATGTAGTATTATTAAATAACATTTTATTAATGAATTCAATTTCGCCATGACATATCACCCCAAAAATGATGCCTAATCTGAAAAGACTATTCAGAAAAGGGAATTCTATGAGGCAACTCAATAGAATTTAATGGAGTGTAGAATCATCATCTCCCATTGATTGAGTTCTCAAACAACAACAACATCCACCCGAGTATTCAGATGGGTCCTTATGAATATCTCTATAGAATCCATGTAGAAATAAATCATTTTTGTATGAAGATGGAAAATTAAAGCTACTTGGACCTGATCCTATGTAAGAGATGAACGACAAGGTTAAAGCTATCAGAAAATATATCAATGTTGTTTAGAGTTAGAAAAATGAATATGATGAAAACTGTCGAAGGGGACTTTGAGTTTGAGGTTGGAGAAAAAACATTTCTTCAAATATCACCAAGGAAGAGCGTTATGTGGTTTGGAATGAAAGGGAATCTTACACTACGATACATCAACCCCTTTGAGATACAACTAGAAGATTATATCTCTTATGAGGAACTACTAGTAATTAATTCAAATGAGATATATAAGGTTCTATACTGTAAGAAAACCCACCTTTTCAAAGTATTTTTCAGGAACCATAAGTATGAGAAGAATCATAGGAATCTGAGGATGTAATGAAAGAGAAGTACCCTCAATTTTTTATGTAAAACAAAATTCTGAGGCTAAAATTTCAAAAGGGGGGAAGAATGTAATGACCCAAACTTTTATCATTCGAATTTAAACATTATTATAATAATTTCATATATTATAAATCACATAAAATCACATATAGACCAAAATAAAATCTTTATATATGAAAAATTAATGATGGAAGTCTACTATGAAGTCTAGTGCCTTGACCTAAGAAATTCTCTGGGCCTGCTAGATTCCCTATATATTTCTACATATGATCATGGGATGTGGTGAATAGTTATATAATTCATTTTTAAAGGACAACATTATTGGGTAAAGACTACAACACATTGCTTATTCCACAAAGTTAATTATGGTGTCTATGGTTAATGATACTCAATCCCAGAATCAATACTGACCCATCTGTTTTTTTAATGTCCCCTATAAGTTTTTGGCTTGCATCCTCAATAAGAGAGTTGGGTCATTCCTCCTAGACTGGATTGATGTGTAACATCACTGTTTTATTATGGTCTGGAATATTCAAGTGGAAATTGGTCTCGCTGAGGAGGTAATTAGTGAAATTAATCATAGAGCCTATGGGAGAAACCTAGTCATTATGATGAACATGAACAAGACTTTTGATAGGGTTTAATGGATCTTCTTGTTAAGATTCCATACTTTTATGGGGTTCTCGCACTGCGTTACTGGCCTCATGTATGGATGTTTTAGATCTACATGGTTATCTATTTTCTTCATGGGGAAACATTTTAATTTCTTCAAGGCTGTCTGAGGTCTGAAATAATGGGACCCCCTCTCCCCATCCTTATTTATTATAACTCAAGATGTATTTTTCCAGTACATAATGTTGTATATCAACTATAGTAGGATCAACTTTAATCGAAATCAACTCATAGATTGTGTTATATCTCACATGATGTTTTCTAATGATACATATATATTTATAAATGAAATTAGGTGTGATATTTAGTAGATCATTGAGGTTATTGAGGAGTACTATTCTTGGAGTGGCCAGGTGGTTAGCCAGGATAAGTATTTTTTCTTCATAGCTAATAAATTCTCGAACATAAGGGTTAGTTCTATGGGAAGCATGTTGGGCATAAACGGAGTATTTTATCCATTACATTACTTGGGTGCTTCTGTTTCCCCTAGGAAAATTATTATTCCTCACTTTGATAAGGTTATTTATAAGATTATGGGGTGAATCCAGATATGGAAGATAAATCTCTAGTCTTTTGTAGGTCAAATAATCGTTTTCAATAGTGTACATTCCTCTATATATATGCATGTCTTCTCTAAACTATAAGTTCCAAAAAATGTCACTTTAAAAATAGATATTTTTTTTGTTTCCTTATAGAATAACCAAATGGATCGAATAAATCATTGGGAAACATGATTGTGGATGGATAAAAACCTATCGGTGCGGGGTATTAACATCCAAAATCTGTTTGGGATACTGAGAGGGCATCATAATAAACATTCATGGGATATAATGGAGGAAAATAATCTATGGGTTAAACACATGTACCTCAAATATGGGAGGTCTTCCATAAAAAAAATCATGTCCCTCTAATGTACATTGAATGGTGTAGCCCTATTTGGTCACTCTGCATCAGTATTCTCATTGGATCATCGACAAGATGGTAATAAGGTACTAGAAGAAGAACTAGGTAGGAATGGTGCTCAGTTTTCTGGGTTGTCCCACTCCAGATATCTCCTTTAATGGGGCAAGTGAACACCTTGGATTCATTAACAAAACCATAGATGAGAGCTAGATGTTTGTTCATGATAATATTCATATTAATAATGATCCATAAAAGTGTGTATTTATGGGTTCCTCCATTAGTGTTTTCTTAGAGAATTCATTAAAATTCAGCTGGATGTGAGTGAACAGGATGCGTGGGGGGAGATAGTGTGTTTCAATAGATCGCATAAAAATTTAAGTTCTTATTATGGAATATTAGGAAATGTGATCTTCCAACCGAGGAAGACATTTAGTGTGTCGGAGTACACATGACTTCCAAATTCCACTACTACAGTGAGACAAATAGCGAGTCAAGAGGTCACTAATTTCCGGACTGTGATTGGGTGAAGATAGCATGGAGTTAATTTTTGATGATTCATAGTGTAGACCGGGTGGGTGGTATTGCATCTGGACTTCCCTCAGTTCTAGTTTCAAGGTTTAGATAGTTCATGATTGAAAGGAAGGATACATCTATTATTCAAGAAACAGGGTGCTAGTGTTTTTGGTCATATATAAGTAAAGCTTGTCACAAGGAAGTTATCATGGATAGTACTTGTATTATTTTTAGAACAAACAACATGATTCTGGAACTAGCTAGGATTTCTAAAAATATTGAGTCCTCTCCCTGCATTAGAGCTCTCCTGACTATTATTCCAAATCAGTTCAGTGGCATGACTCAAGGGCGGTGAGTTTAATTCCTCCCCCAACATGGTTTGATGTTGAACACTGTTGGTTCATGCCTTTTGTGTAGTATGGGTGGAGTGAGAGGTGATCATGGACAAGTGGATCTTGGTGGTTTGTCATTATTAGGATTTCATATAGAAGGCAATTCACTACGAGGTGAAGTGCATTCCATGGTTATATGACTTCAGTTATGAAAGCAGAGGGATTTTGATCTTTTTGTCGTGGAGATATACATTCTGGTTCTCTACCATGATCTACATGGAAAAGGTAGAATGCCTTTGATCATTGAGTAATCTATTAGAAATGGAAAGGGACTGCTAGATTGTCATATATGAATTCTTCCCATGTGGCATGAAGGGAATACATTTACTGACTTCTTAGCATCTAAGGTAACTCTTGATCAATGGATATCATGTTTTACTAGACTCATGTACTTTCACCTTGAGGGGATTCTATTTTTTAAAGAAGACACTCTAGGTTTACACTACTGCAGTCCCCCATGATGTTGAACCCCTTGTTGTTTCATTATAATATTTATTGTCAATACAGTAAAATGTTTTTTTAATAATATTTAATGTAATTAATGGATTTTTCAAAAACTAAGAAACCTATAACGATGGAATAATAACTTCACCCTTGGAATACTAACATATAAATTTGGAAAATTATTCCATATAATAGAATAATAACTTCATATTTCAAAATATAAATAAATCATACATATCTTATGAATGAAAATATGATATATTTATTTAACGACATTAGTAAATAAATGTTTTTAAAATAGTAAATTAATTGTTAGTATTTTCTAGTTGATAAATAATTAATTTCAATTTTATAAATAATTTTATTATTTAAAATAAAATATATTTTCATAAAATGTATTCAAAAATCAATATTTTGTTTTATTATGAGTATAATATAATTTTATTTAACCTTAATTGCATTTTCAATGTGTTAGAAAATCAGTTTTAATTTTAAAATCTCTATATTTTGTGTAAATGATGATTTTTATTAAAAACTAAATTTCTCATATTATGAAAATTATCTTCATAAATGTATTTGAATTCAAAAAATATAAAAATAGATACCATTATTTTTTGTGATTTTTATGAAAATGTTGAATTTTTTGTGAATAGTAAAATATGATTTTTTTGATAAAAAACAAAATACATGAATTATTGTGTCATGGATGATTTATGGATGATTTAAGAACAAATTATAGAAATTTAATTCAATATATTACTATATTTGGTGATAATATTTAAAATATTCATTGTGTGTGCTAAAAAATTAAACTAATGAATAGAATAATGATAAAACACCCATATCCTCGACAATAAATATCATTGATCACCACCTCTTCTACTCAAACCTTTCAAGATTTAACACTTTTCAATATTCTACTCAAGTAACTTCCCAAGCCCTAACTCCATGTCCTGGATCCCATTTTCTCATCATAAAACCAAAACTATTTCCCTAAGGAGGTTCTCAAGGAGAAAGAGATTTAACAAGTAAAATCCAATTCCTTTTTCATTTAATTTTTTTTTTCTTTTGTTTCATTTAATATTCTATCATAACCTCTTATATCCAAAAATTAATGATAACTCCAATATTTTTATATAATAAAATTCTGTCATTTTAATGGAAGATACATCATCAAACTCATTTATCCCTCTCTCTTTTTCTAAAAATTAATCATCTCCTATGATGTGTCAATTTACTAACATCATGGATGATGTATTTTAATTTTCCTTTGAAACCTTCATTTATTATTATAAAACCAATATAATTGATTGTAAATTATTTAAAATATATGGAATAACATTTTTTATGTTCCATAACTAAAATATTCAAATAATAGTTAATGATAAATCAAATCATGTTTGTTTTGATCGAAACCCCACAAAATTAACCGAAATGATTATAATTAAAAATTTATCTAATTATTCAACCACATAAAAATTAAAAATATGAATTTCCATTGATAAAAAATAGTTTCATTTTTCGATAATTATCTACATCCAACATAAACATCCATTCACATATTCATGTAAACAGATCATAAAAACCAAGAACAAGAAAACTCTCAAACGATTAAATTAAACTATATAACTCATCTAAAATTCAATAAATGAACATAACAAAACTATAATTAATCAAATACATGTATAAATGTTTTTGGATTTATAAATAATGAATTTAATTTTATTATCCAGGATATTAAATTAAAGAGAGTGCTCTGACATAAGATAATGGGATTTTCGAAATTAACTCTCTTCCTTGGGGTTTTCCCTCTTTAAATTTATTTTCATTATGAATGTTACATTAATGTTAAATAAATACCATTTGCTTTTACATAACTTTTAATTTTTATATACATGATTCCAATATAGTTTTATGAGAAAATAAAATATTTTTTGAAAATAACTCTTCCTCAAAAAACACACATTTTACTTATACTAATTTTTTAATTCACTCAAGATGAATGATTCGTATAGAAAGTATGTTATTAAATTATTATTTTGGGAACCCCAGTTTTTATACATGAATGTATGTATTAACCAACTCATTTATTTTCCATGATTTATTTCATGTCCAAGATTAAAATATTTTCTATGTGAAAATCATGATAATGTAAATGTTATGATGTGATGGGTGCACCTAGAATTATATACTGCAATATATATTTTATGATTTGAGAGTGAACACAAAGTTATATAGTTATCTTATTCATTGGGTAATATTATGAATATTCTGAGACAATGTGAAATATGCATGAACATGATTCCATTATTCTTCCCAACAATGCGTGGTATTTAACCAGTAGGACAAGATGTTTATCTATTATACATTACAAAATTTGATGCCTTTATCTAATTATTCCCCTCATGAATATGATGATGTTATTATTATGTTTATTCTTAACCCATGTTATATTGATTTATGTTCTATATACCATATTACTGGGATTTTATGTCAACCCTTTGTTTGATATATATCCCTAGGTGATTACTATACTAAAGAGAACATGATAGACAATTAAATGTTAGATAAGATGGAATTAAATAAATGTTTATGGTTTATCATTTTATTATTTTGTATTCCCCTAATTTTCATTATAATAAAAACCTTTATATCCTAGTTTTGTAATGATTTTATGTTTTTTGTCTTTAAAATGATGTAATATGTCATGTAAGAAAAGTAGTGTCCCTATAATATTCCCTTCAATATTTAGTTTCTCAGGGATGCCAAATTTCCATTAAATATTTTATCTTTTACATCATAACCATTAAAAATATTCTTATAAATCCTTAATAAAAATGTAAAATGAAATATTATTATATATTTAACAATTCATATAATATAATAATTCAGTCTAAATATAGAAACACATAGATTATTTACCATCATTCCTAATTCATTAACAAGACTACATAATCTTATTACTTAATTCAGATTTCTATTCACATTTCATCTATAGTTGTGTCATCATCAATAATATAACCATTACCTTTACCACCATGTTTGTTGTCTTTATGAGATTTCCACTAGGGACCTCGATTTTCATAATTCCCATTATTCCCACATTAAAAACATTCATCAATTGATATTTCATTTGGGTGGCCAATATTCCCATCTGTTGTGTTAAATAAATTGTTCAATTTTTCATTGAAATTAGATTCTTTGTTTCCTTCATTTCCATAGTAAAAACATCTTACTATTTCTGTAATAAATCCATTTGGGTGTTTTTCCCACATTCTTGTTACAAAGGAAACAAAATATTAATTCCACCGTGGTATAAATTTCCATAATTCTGAGAAAACTATTTTCATCACTTCTAGTGAATGACTGAGAGTTGGTTAAGCTATACGTTTTTAATCATGTTCCGTTAAAATTGAGAAGGCGTGACCACAACATAATTAACAGCAATTGACTTACCTTTTGATTTATTTTTAATATATTTTTTCCACATTAAATGTCAACTCAGTTCCTTATTTTCTTCTCTAATGACTAAAACTAGAAATAATTGTGTGAGAAACACATATCCTTGTAGAATACCACATAACTATGAAAATTAAATTATGGGATGTATAAAATATGGAACATCTTAAAATATAATATACCTTAGGTTTAATCCTAGGTTATTCCTAATTATTATGAAATCTATATGACTATAACCTATACATGGAAGTATCCTTTTAACAATTCAAGATATATCCTTATAAATACCTCTTGGGGTCTCATTAAGGTTTTCATAATCGAATTTTGAATGGCTGAATTAATTTATCTTTTGATAGAAACTATAAAAAAATATGATTTTCATTAACGTATATTATATATTTTTAGGTGAATTTATAATACATTAAACAAATAGAATGTAGAGGACAATAATATTTTAGAGAATTTGGAATCATGCAATAAATTATTCCAATTTGGATAATAATCTTCAATATCTCCCATAAATATCATCCCAATTAGTACTCTTACTTATAACCATTTTTATAAAATTTGGAATGAAAAATAATAAAGGGGTGAGCTCAAATTCTCGGTAAGGTTACGAATGGAGTATATCAATTTTGTATCTTATGAAATAATATGATAACAAATATCGGTATGTGATCATGAGAATAACATGAAAATTTCAATCCCATCACATGATAGATCATAAACACGATTTTTGTGATAAAATATTAACATGAACCATAAGAATGAAACTTCATCATTAATAATTATTAGTCCATATGTTCAAGTCATTATTTATTTTTCCTTCATCAGAAGTATATAAAAAAATTCAGATGTGATTTTTAAATACCAAGACTCAAATTTGGCCCTATCACTTATTTCCCTTATGAATCAAGACCATTGATTCATTTCCCTTCACAGATAAAGCACATTGACTTGTTTCCCTTTCTTATCTCATAAGTCATAATTCATTAATCAATGCATTGGAGGGAAATGTATTTTCCACCTCTTACTTAAGGAAAATTGAATATATGAGTTCCCCAAAACCAAGAATCATTCACCATCTCAGAACCATTGTAAAGAAATGAATTTCATAAAAACATCATTGTACCATTACTCATGTAAAAGAAATAAATTTCATGAATATCATGCCATCATAATCACAAACCAATCAGATAAAGAATATGAATGGTATCATTGGTTAAAATATTTATAAAATAATAAAAGACATCGAATAATGTTATCCTATAAGGAAAATCACATTGATGGATTAATTGAAATAATTCATGATGAAAATATCATTTCCTTTATGAAATATGTTTTTAAAGAGACACAAATTTTTAAAGTTAAATAGTTTACTTCAAAATAACCTTATATTCTTGTAAAAAGCACTTCAAAAGATTAAGGCATCATAACAGTGGAATATTCAAATCATGTTGTATACGTTAAAAAGTGTACTTTTCCAAAAAAAACACAAAAAAGTAATTCATTTGGAAACCAACGATACAATATTCTTTTAAAACCATTTATTAAAAGGTTAAATGTGGGAAAAATAACTTAATATATTCAATGGAGAATAATAAAAACCATTTGAAAACATTTTTAGAAAACGTGGACATTGAAGACAAATATCCCTAGTGCAGATTTAATATGAATTAATACCAAATGTTTAATTGATTGTGGAATAAAACCATATAAAATTTTAATCAATAGAATCATATGTAAAATGAAAGAAAGAAAATTAAATGGATATGAAAATACCATAATATTCAAAATAAATATCATAAAAGACACTAATGGCCAGTATATACAACACGTAGAAAAAATATGTAGTGCATAAGTAGTGTTTCCAACATAAATTAAAGTGAGAAAAATTCTACCATATAAATATATGTTTGTTATAAATAAAAATATATAACCATACTCATATATATAATACCATATATGATTTAATTATGACTTTATATTACTATCTTATTGAAAATTCCATGTCAATGTTTTGTTTTGGGTAATAAATGCATTGTTTTCATACATGTTATGGGTTGTTATTATTGGTCCCATTAATTAGATCATTATTTCATCAAATATAGAAAGATAAGCATGATATTAATATCATATATATATATATTCATTATATATTTACTCATGGTGATTCATAAATTTTGGATATAAAAAATAAAATACAATTTTGATGGAGACGGTAGGTTGTACCTACGCATGAATAGTGTTTTCATTATATTCTCTTGTTAATAGGATTAAAATATATGATATGTTATAATTAAATATTATTTTTTATTATATATGTATCTTATATATTCATTAAAATAATTCTTTTTACCACCCATGTGAAATATAGATGAAACAAATCATATCACATCATAGACTTGATAATCCATATGTACACACAGGAGACGTTACAATTTTCTAAAATATTAGGTTGTAAAAATGTTGATATGATATTATCATTAAATAATTATAATAGAATCATAAATATCATATTTAAATATTAAACCCACTATAATTACCACTTATAGAAGATGGTGGTCGAAAATGAATTGTATCGATATGTGGATATGGAATGTCGTATATACGCACAAGAGTTACATTCAATACATGTTCAATGTGCAAGGGGATGTATCATGTTGTGTTCATAAAAATAATAAAATTTAAGAATATTTTAAATGCTGATTTTATTATTATATGATATATATCAAGTATTTTATAGAGTTATGAATGATTAGAAAAAGATAGTGACCAGTTAGAGCGATTACCTATTGTTCGAACATATCCTAGATATTTCCACTAAAATACTATAGATTTGATCATTGTGATGAAAAGAGCCTATATAATGTTGATAGGGAAGTCTATCATATAATTATTCAGATATTGGTAGATATTAAAGGCTCGACGTGGTGAAATGGGATGAGGCAGGATGTGTCCTTTTATAATGTAGTTAAGGGGCACTTTGGGAATTTCAAAAAAGATTAACTTATAATGAATTAAATATGAAACAAAATATATAAAAATTGTAGTTAATTAGAATATAATGTTTAATAGTGTGTAATACCATGAACCAATACATTTATGAAAAGTTTATTTTGGAAATTTTAAACCTTATCTTTTTTATTAATTGCTTGTTTACATATTTAAATTCTAGCTATGGTAACAATATTTTAAAGATTCAAAAGATAATATTTTTAATTATAATTCATCAATAAAAATTTAAATGGTAAATTTATGATATTATACAGCATAAATATCACCTATTTCTATATTTATGATTCTTATGATTTTTAACTAATTTTCATAAAATATCATTAGTGTCAATTTTGACAGTAATCATTACATTGGAATTAAGATAATAAATATAGAAATATAACTTAGAACCAATTGATTTAATAAACTCATAACATGATATAAAATCCTATAAAACTTGTGGATTACCATAATTAATCCAAATTATATTTATTTTCATATTTGTAATATCATTTAATCGATTATTTCATTAATTGATTAATTACCGAATCATCATTGGGAAATTATTTATAATAATTATTCATTAACTAAATTTTTCTAGAAAAATCAATGATGTATTTAAACCTCATTTATTTCACAATAATATATATAGATGATCATATCTTCTATTATACCACATATAGAAAAATATTATACTTATTTTATATAAGAGTGTGACATTTTTTCACTCTCGATGATTATAACAATATAAGTAATTTTCAGGGAAAATTATTAATTAAATTATTCAATTTCAATCCTTAGGTGTTACGGATCAAATTAACTAAATGAATAAATCATTTGGGAATGTGTTGAGGAAGTATTATAATAGTTATAATATTAGTTTCAACCTCAATTTACATGATTTACCATTAGCCATGGTATGAAAAATTACTAAAGTATCTATTTATAGTATCTAAAAATTAAAGTGGCCTATTAATTGAATTTATACATTTTTATTCCATATACTGAATCCAGTTTTATAATAATAATCTATAAATTTTCTAAAAAAAAATTAAAAATTAATCCTTTTGATGGATTGAGAAAACATGTTGTTAAAGTAAAATATTCCAAAAAGATTAATATGTTTTTATATCCAAATTCAATTTAAAATTAATTCCCATGATATTTATTGGATTCAATGATAAAAATTATATTTTATTATACATTATAAACAATAAAAAACATAATTTAACTCTTTTAATAAATTATATCAAAAACATTAATCAATTAAAATTCAGTATCTCATTCATTATTATTCAAAAACATGAAACCTCTTTGAAAAATACTAAAGTTCACAAAAAAATAATTTTTGATATCCTGATTTCAATGAATATGTTTATTTTTTCTAATAGGTTTTATAAAAGTGTCAAAACTAGATTTAAAATAAGTCTTCCATCAAAAGGCGAATAAATTTTATTTTTATAAAACTACTTCTTTTATGAGATAAATTAGACTTTTTCATATATAATTTCTAGAAAACGCATATGATTAATGTTACAAATTATATTGAATATATTATATATATATAATATTCATTAATATAATCAAATAAGAGTCATGTATTTTTTTATTGGTATAAAACACACATGTCCACATTGAAATAGTTTTTTAGAGAAACATTTTTTTATTTTTAAGTATTATACATGTGTAAAAAGAACATTGATAATTAATTTAATTATATTCATATCATCTATTCATATTTCTAGGATATAATTTTATTTTTTAAATAACTAAAATAATAAAATTATGTTTCATATAAACTCCGTTTTTCAAGCAATGCAAGCTAAACAGGTGTTCCATTGTGTGTAAGATTAAATTATTGTAGTTTATAACACAAGACATCAAATAATATTAATTTATTAGTAAATGGTTTATAAAAACATGAGGTGTTAAATATCATATCTCTTTACCCTTCATTTATGATATAAAAATAGAACATAACTCTTTAAGAATTATTGAGTAAAATGTAGTTGATTGGGTAAGTCATCAATACATGGTAGAGGAAAAATGCTCATGAACATGATCTTGATAAGTTCATCATAATAAAAACTGAAACACATTAATAGATATTTATTCATAACAAATAGAATGGTTACACCTCATTTTGAGGAACATGTGATTTCAAAACCCTTATCTATGTAAAACCTTGTTGTTTTAATATGTATTTAACTTTAAAATAAATTTAACATCTTTAATATCTTATGGTTACTAAAACAAAAAACAAAAGAGAATAAATATTTTTAATATAAACATTAATAAACATTGAAATAAATTTAAAGAAATAAAAAAAACATAAAATATTCTTTTAGAATTAAATGATTTCAATCCACTTATGAAATATAATTGGTTTTAAGGAGACTATTTTTATAATTGGTAATTTATTTAAATTTAAAAATTTCATAAAATTATATAAATCAAATATATTTACAAAATTCAAGGAATAAATATAAAAATCAATGACTATCAATCAATTATTAATTAATTAATTTTTATGATCCCTACATTTAGTAATGATAGCTAAACAAAAATGATTTCCTTAATAACAATTTTAATACTGTATATTATATATGTTTAATTTAAAAGGTAAATTTCCAAATTTTATAATTTTAGTTTTATAAAATATTTTTTTAGACTCATCATTTCAAAATAAGGCTGGAGTTAAATTGTGGGGTTTCCCTATAAATAATTATTTTCAAGTGATAATTAAAAATATATTTATTTCAAAAACCAAACTTTTATGACATCATTATGATTTACGTAATATTTTAAAATATATGAAAATATTGTCTCAAAATAAAATTCATTTGTGGAGTAAAATAATCAATTTAATGTTAACTTGTTTGGTTTATAAATATGTACTTGACTTTTTTTGAACCTAAGTTATTATATCCTAATAAAATACTAATTTGGTATATATTCATTAATTTGGAATTCCAATTTATAAATTTTATTTGGTATTAAATGTAATATAAAAATACTCATATTTGTTAAATCATAAACCAATAATTTTTCTAATAATCGATAATATACATTATTTTTTTATTCTTAAATATGAATTTTTTTCAAATATTTGTTTTTTTTGGATTATGCATTCATTTAAAAAAATTAATTTTTATATATATAAATTAAATGTATTAGATTGGTTTATAATTTTAAAATTTTTAATTTAACAATAGTAAATAGTATAAATTGCATTTTTATGATAAAAATAATTTACCAAGGTAAAAAATCAGTTACTATGGTAAAATAAAACTATCCTAAAAAGTCAAATAAATTTCGAAAGTCCTAATATATTTTAAATAATCTCTACTATTTGTGTGGATGAGAGCTGAAATGACTAATAAATTCTGTCTATACATTATTTTCTATTATTTTATCTACATACCTTTGAATGTGACATGATTTTAATATATTGTAAAGCATAATTACATAAATTCCACCCCTTACTCTTATAAAAGGTTCCATTCTCCACCCCAATGACCATCATATATAAGGAATCTTTTATAGAAAAAAAGAAAATGAAATCCATTATAAATCAATTTACCATGTTATTTAGTATTTTTCTCCCAAAATACAAATTTAAGAAACTTCTGGGAGGTTCTCATGGAGTAATAAGGTTAGAGAATTTTGGATCAAGTATGAATCCAAGGTAAGAGTTTCTCATATAAATTTTATTTCATTGATATATATTCCATATTCAATAGTTGTTTCATTTTTTGTGTTGTATATACATCCCATTGATCTGTTTCATTATAAATTTCATGAAATTTTAGTGATTTAATAGTTCGTATTAGTTTTTCCCTTTCAATATCATTTGATTCAAAAGTCACCAAATAAGTAAGGGTTTTTATCTAAATTTAACATAACTAAGACATATTTAATATCATGCATTATTTTAATGTATATGGATTATATAATACAACATTAATATATTATTTCATGACACTAGTTGTACTCATGGTATTTTATGTTCTTTATTATGTTTTATATTTCACTGAGTTCATTTTAAAATCTATAAGATTTTTTATTTTAAACCATTTATTTTAATGTATTTATGTCCACCCAAACATGTTTTCTTCATATAAATTTTCTTTTTAATTTTAAAGAGTTTTTTCTATATATTTCTAATAATTTTAATGTTCACTTTAAATTATATTTGAATTTATTAACAAAGGATTAAAAAGAATTATACTTCATATTTTTCAAATAGTTAATTTTTGACATTGTTTTTAATGCTTTCAAAATAGTGTTTTTTAATATTTACAACTTGGATACTTTTCCCACTACCATGGACATTACTAATTAATAATATTCCCTTCCATGTTTTTTTGGGACTTCAAATAATTTCATATTTCCAATGTTTTGTGATTTTTTTCATTTTTAAATTTTTTCAAAAAAGTGTCATATTTTTTCATATTTTCCATTGAATATTTATAATGGGTTTCTGATAAGTATTTATATTGGAATAATTTTGTGATAATTATGATTCACCAGGGATAATCTCTAATATAATACCATCTACCTTATTTCTATGTATGGATTATGATAATGTATACAAAAATTTATCACGAACCCCATTCCTTTCCCATAGGTTAATTATGTTATGTAGGAATAATAAATTATTTTCTTAAAGAACACATAGGTATGTTTTATCGTCATGTAATAGTTGAGGTCCTAGTTATCCCTCTAATTCATGGGTTAATGTTTTATGTCTCATTAGAAATGATTTTCATTCCTGGTAATTGATGTGATATTCACTATTTGATGTGTATGAATTATTATTATTTTCACCACATGGTTTGTGGACATGGTTGTTATGTTCACAAAATGTTGTATAGAAAATGTTTGTATGCTCAAGACATTAAAAAAGGGCTGGGTTAAAGATAATTTTTTTCATAATTATATAATTCTATGGTTATGTTTATACCATAATCTAATGTTCTTTTTCCATGGTTTATAATAATTATCACATGTTCCCAAACATTGTTTATGTTTTATACTATCATGTTGGTACTTTTCTGATTCTAAAGCTTCATACAATAATTTTTGATATTATATCATTGATTATTATTATATATTATGATTTAATGATTCTTTAAGTCAATCATTTATCTATGTACCATTTTATATCACATGACTTTATTCACATTCTTTATGGATCATTGATATTATCACATTACTGGGTATTTTTTCTCACGCCTTTTTTTATAATTCAATAGGAAATTATACCTAGGACCACAAAACAATGCTATTTATGCAATATTTTTTAAGGATTTGGTGTTGAGGAAGTAAAATATGGAATAATTAGCTACCATTACATTGGAAGTTGAATGTTTAATATTATTTTTTAGCATTACAGAGATGAAACAGAGGGATCCATGTATTTTTTCCATTCCAATTATCATTGGTATTAATGAGTATGGTATATCCTTTTGTGTTTTACTTTCTAGTTTAAATATAATGTCATATGAAACATTCAAGATCCTAGGATTGAAGGTGGTGCACCCAACTCATGTTATGCTTCAACTAGTTGATACAACAATGAGACATCCATGAGGGCTACGAGAAGATTCCATTGTCAAGGTAGATGAATTCTATTTTCTATAGTATTTTTTAGTGAGGGATATTGATGATGTGTAGAATTCAATTATATCAAAAATACAGTACTTTACTATAGGAAGTGAACTAATTGACATTTAAAATTGAGAGCTCGTTTGAGAGTTGTAGGATCAGAAGTAATAATATATTTGCACCAGGTAATGTTGAATCTAGAAGAACCGGTTGATGAATTTTATATAGTTGATTTGATAAAATAAGAGGATTTTGTTTTCCAAGGAAAGGGAGATAATTTGTCTGTTGAGTAGACTAGATAAGGATGAAAGAAAATGTTGAATAATGATATGTTTTTTTTGGAAAATGATGAATTATGTGGAGAAATATTCATTTAAGAAGAATTCAATGAAGGAGAACATGTTTCGGAAATTAGTGTCATGCCATTTGGTTATTCAGGAAGGGTAAGGAACCACTGGATTGGCCCTATAGAGATAGAAATAGTGTTCCCTAAAGAGATGGTAAAGTTACATTTCTATAAGGGAGTGGAAAACCCTACACCGAGGAATCATGTCATTGAAATTCCGTAGATCCAGATCATGTTACCTCTTTCCTACCATCACACACATGAGCAGAAGAGGTATGATTGATCCAAAAATGTATAAAAAAGGAGATTTTTTTAGGAAACCTGAGTTTTTTAGTATTTTTAATTACTTTTTTTCTACTTTTAGGAAAAATAAATCATCCCCAAATATTTTTTCTCATTTTCATTATTATGGAATATGATTTCACATATTTCATTTTATATTTATAGGACCATTAAGACTAGAGGGAGTAAAAACAATTAAGATAAGAAACTGCAGATACATGGCACATCGTGGTGGGAACTAACATGTCATGAATGGGTTTAGGCAAAACCGATAGAACCCATGTTCGAAGCATCAAATATTATGGTGAGAAATATTTTCAATTCTAATTTTTTTATTGTTTTTACTACATTTAAATGGTTTTATATCATTAATTGAAAATTTCATGCCCCACAATTGATTTATTCTTTACTGAAATTATCAAAGATCCATGAAATTACTCAGGATAATTATCATCCAATTTATTAAAATTTCTTTGTCAATAAATTTTAATTAGAAAAATGGAGAAAATAATGAGTATAGAGAATTATGGTGATTAGGATTTGAAAAATCATTTATGGGGAGTATCTTAATAATTGTAGATGATTGTTTTCTAATATTTGAACATTTTTTGAATTTTTGAGGATTTAATTAATTGATTAAATTGTTTGTATGAATTTCCATTAGTAGTTGACCCAACCATTCATATTATCCCTAATACATACACTAAAATAATATTTTACATTTTTTAATCTAATATTTCTTGAGAATCTCAATATTTTTTTCTTCTATAAATTTCAATGCATCTTATTGAATTTATGTGTCAATAGAACCACTTTTAAAATGATTGATGCATTACTTTTGAGTAGAATTTATCGTAAGACTGGACTTGCACTAATTAATTATTATGCATGTAGAATCCGTGAATGTATTTTTTAGAAAATGAGGAATGTCAGAAGTCTACCATATCCATTCCTACCTTACTCTAATTGTTTGGCATAATATTGAAAAGAATAATTATGGGGGACAAAAATCTGGGTGTACTGGGATATACTATAATAAATTATGGCTAGTTGATTGGGGAGAAACATGATTTTCATTTGGGGGAAGTCTGTGACATATTTTATTATATTTCATTATTCACTTATCTATTTAAAAAAATGAAAAAAATGAAAAATATTTAATGTGATTCTTGGGAGGGTAAAATATCACAATTTTCCAGGTTGACAATCTTTTTGATCATATGTGGTTAGGTGATGGATATGATATTTTTCCTAAGAATAACATTCAAAAAATAAAAATATATGAAAGAATAAAAAAGAAAGAGAGGATGATTCATTCAGTGTGATTACATTTATCATTGGTCAACATAGAGCTTTTTGGGGGATGAGAGAGATGACATCTGAAAAGGGAGACATTCATTGAACTGTCTTTTTAATATCATGAAAAACTCATTAGATTCAATCCACCTTTTTTGCTTTATTTTTACATCATTTACTTACCTACCCTGAAGCCTCATATTCATTTGAACTATAACTATCAAGCCCTTATAATTACTTTTTATTTTTTCTTTACACATTGGAGATGTTATATACCTACATAACCTATGGTATGATACATGTTTCTTAGTTATGTGCACCATTCAATTTACATTTTTTACCCTGTTAATTAGCGAAAAATATTCATGTGAGGTAGATTTAAAATTCAAGTCATATTGATAATGAATTGAAAAATGAATTTGGATTACTGAAAAGGATTAGTTGCTTCAAAACAGAAATATTACAATAAATGATTAATATGCATTAATAAAAAAAGAGGTGTTGATGAATTCTCCAATTTTATGCTTAAATATTTTATTTTCCATTTGATCAAAAATCTTATTGAAATTATATTTGTAGCATGGTAAAGGAAATACCCTTTTAGTGTCTTTAGATTACATCCTATATGACAAGGATGAATTTAAATTTGGGGGGGATTTGATAAGCCTATTTCTTATATATATTTTTGAGTATATTAATGTGATAATTATGTTAATTAATTCAATATTATTTCCATGTTTAGAGTATTTGAGTATTTTTATGTTTTATGGTACGAAATGATGGATTTGTGAAAATGGAATGAAAAGTGTGGGTTTTTTATCCTAAACACACATAGTGGTGTGATCGATGCAAAGAGGCATGGAATTTGAATTTTAAGGATCAAGAGGATTTGAAATCTATAGGAACATGATTACACATAATGTAACTGGTCTACACATCATGAATTCATCAGAGAAGCAAGAAACTGCCAGAAAAGTCATGATGATAAAACAATCCATGTATGAAAAGTTCACATCATATAACACTAGTACATGAAGTGAAATTTTTCATGATTTTATTTTGGAGAATATTCTTCCTATATTCACAGTATTTGATGATTCCAAGGTTATATTTCATGTACCATGAGTATATGATGTGACAGTAGTCAAAGTTCCAATTTTATGGACATGATATGTGGAATATTCACACGGACATGGAAGTGAACCAGGGTTACACTTTGTGTACCTTCAGTACACATCATGTACCAGTTCAGGAAGATCTCATCTAGAACGTATAAATAGATCTCTCTATCACACCATTGGGAATCATCTTCTAGATGGATCTCAATGAGGAGCCCCCACCGAACGAAGGCATAACCACTTCTGCCACCAATTTTTGAAGGATTTTCCTCTATTTATTTTATATACCCACTTGTGGTTAGCATGAGAAGATGATTTCAATTTTCTTATGAAAGCATGATGAAGGTGAATTTAATTTAAGTTATTTTATAATTAATGCATTTAATGTTGGGATTTTTCATTTTATCATCAATTGTATATTTTTTGAATTTATTCTTTACTGAAAATTGTGAGTGGGGTTCTGGAGATATTTTAATTTGATTCAATATTTTAGCATGAACATTTCTTAAATGAACTAAATAAATGTGTTGAATGTGTGATCTGATTACATATCCTCCATTACCATTGGGTTTATCTTATCCCTATGATTAAATGAGGATTCATGTTACCCATTATTTGCAATCAGAATTACCTGACCATGAGGAAATAAGTGTGGTAGATGGAGTGTGTTTATCATGACCATTGAAATCAATAAGACCTTATTCAGACAAGTACACGATTGTTAATTAAATATATTATACATTATAATCTAATGAACACTAAATCATTTCTTTTCCAAAACCCTTTTATATTTTCTTCCCAAACCTTCTCCCCAAATCAAATGATCAGAATTTTAGATTTATCGTATTTAAATTGAAATTATCTTAAGTTTACATTATTTAATTAATATTTTATCAAAAAATATCTCAGTGGGTTTAGAAATGGACATTCAATTCCTATACTACTTTGTAGTTCAGGTTTTTGTCGTCATTATGTTTTAAATTTCTATATTTGGTAACCCAACCCGAATTAATGATTCATGTAGGGATATCAAAAATTTCACATCGTTTCCGGGGATAGTAGTGGAGAATTATTAGTTGAATAATTTAGAAAAATTCTTTTACCATCTGTTATGTTTACTAATTTAATATTTCATTTTCATTATTATTTTTATTAATTATTACCATACCAAGTATTTGGAGTTGTGGTGGCAGGGATGTAGAGAAGAATGACTAATATGGATAGGTTCACCTTATTACTAGATGATATGGTGTAACTACTCGTAAATATTAAATAAGAAAGAATTCATGAATATGAGTTCCCACAACTATTCACATGCAAAGAACACAAAACACCCCATAGTCTAAAGCCAAAATTCTACTCGGAGCATTACAATCAAATAAACATGAATAACGAAGAATAGGAAAGTACTAATTACGATAATTATTAGTATTTTAATCATGGTGCCCTTTATTTTTCAGGTTTAGAATAATATGGTGAGGGAGACCATGATTCCTAACATGAATGTTATGAATTACACTAGGAAGAAATAAACAAGAATATGAAGATGAAGATAAAGAATATGATGATGAAGTTGAAGAACATTATAAAGAGGAAGAGGATGAACATGTTTCACCCCATGCTGACTATGTAGAGGAACTAATTGAATATTCAAAAAAAAAAGAAGTGAAGGATATGGTTTCCGAACATGAAGTCGTCGTTGACGAAACCCAACACATACAGTGAGTCTAGAAAGATACTAAAAATTTTATTAGAAATATTAATATTGTTCATATTGTGGTCACCACCTCTGAGATCCCCAACAATTCAATGTGGGAAGTTTCAGTCCAAGCTAGGAGGACATAAAATTCAATATTGTGTAAATATGAGATGGTTAACATCATATCACACTCTAATAGGCTAACACAGGTATGGTTGAGCTCAATGATAGTTAAAAAGAGAATATTTTTTGGATTCAACCAAATGTGTTTATTCTAGAACATAGACTGCATCTTATTGAAGATATGAATGAAGAAAATCACATTTAAAATGATTGAGGGATTATTTTATTAGCCCTTATCTAGAGACCCACCTTGCATTAAACCTTTTTAATTATATATAAGAAATAAATTTCCTTGTTAGGAATTTATCCTTGTTATAAGCCTATTTTTCCATTCCTACCTTCCTATAAATATTTTTCTGGATATTTAAAAGAATAAGTGTAGGGGATGAATTCTTATGGGTGTACCGGGATAAACATAATTGAGGATATTTTTCTGGGGGATCTCTATTTTGATCTAGGATAGGCCATATATCATTAAATGTATTTTAAGTTTCACCTCTCTTGCTAAAATAAATTTGGAATATGTTTTGTGATGAAAAAAATCACCATTTTACTGTCTGAATATTTTTTATTGAATGTGATTAGGTGTTGGATGTGATATTTTTCCTGACAAAAACATTCGAAAAAATGAAAAAAAGTATGAAAAAAAGAAACAGTGGTTGATTTATTCAATTCACTTACATGTATCATGATCCATCTTTAAGATTTTTGGTGGAAGAGAGATATTATTTGTAAAAGGAGACATTTATTGATATTATATTTTGTTGTCATGAAAACTATATTATAGAAAACACTCTTTTTTTACCCTTTATTTTTATACCATTTACCTACCTACACCGAAGCATTAGAGTCATTTTATCCTAATGGGTGAAGCCCTCAGGATTAATTGTGATCTCCTTGTTTACACGGTGGAGTTGTTAGATGCAATGAATGCCTATGATAAGTTACATGTTTTTTTGGGTATGTGCGTCAATATATTTACATTTGTACCCTAAAATTAGTGTACATATGCAGGTTAAGTTGATTGAAAATGGAATTCATACTAATAATAAATTGGAAAAAGAAAATTTTTGAAGGAAGGGAATTGGAAAATTCAAAAGAGAAAAATAATACATGGTTGGTTTGTTTTTGTGAAAAAATGAGGAGTTAATTATTTTTTCTACAAGTGATGATTGAAAATTTAATTTTCCATTCAATCAATTGTTTTTATTGAAATTTAATTTTAATAATGAAAAGGTGAAGGTCCTTTGTATTAATTTGAAATTTCAACCACAAGGATAATGCTAAATTCATGTGTCTGTGATTTGAAAAGTCAAAGTCATGAATATATTTTTTGAGTTAGTTAATGTCTTGATTTGTTTAATTAAATGAATATTCTATAAAAATTTGTATAAAATTAACTTGTTTTCTTTTTTGTGGATGTATATAACTAACAATTGAAAATAATTGAAAAAAGTTGAATAATGATGCAAAATGATAGTTTGTGCTGCGAGCAAAAAGAAGCTGCGCCGCACCGGTGTTTTGAGGAAGAATGATGCTGTAAATTTTATAAAAAAACTATTATATGTCATTTTCCACATGTACATGTCATGTCTTCATCATAGAGGAATTCTAACACAAGTACATGTCATGGTTTTCTCTCACATCATGAAAGACCAATACATGTCTTGTATCTTCATTAGACGACATGAAATTTTTTTAGATTTGATTTTGAGTAGATTATTCCATGAATAGCAAGACTTGATGAATTAAAGGTTACAAATCGTGTAATTTCAGTAAAAGTAATGAAATTAGTAATTGGTCAATATTCACATATGAGATTCTCAATTGATTTGCCCAAGTAGAGGAAAATGAAGATCAACAGTACATGACGTGTAGGCCGTGTACATGTTGTGTCGGTGGTCAAATTTCCAAAATATTTGCAAAAATCCACCCACATATCATGATGATTAAAAAAAGAATCTACAATACACAACATGACCACAATGTACACGTTGTGATAGAAGTCAATCATGACCTTTCTAGTGCCTATAAATAGACCAAAAGATACACCTTCGGAGTATTCCAAAATTGATGGAGACACTAGATTAGAGAGAAGTGGTTGCACTATATCCGAGTTCATTCGTTTATTTATATTTTATTTTATACCTCCTTATTATTCATGCATCACTAGGATGAGGGGTTAAACTCATCTTTTTCATGGTTTATGTAACCAATGGGGGAATGTGTGTCATATTTATTTATGAATTTGGATTGGGAAATTTTTATTTTTTAATTTCAAAATCCATTTATATTCATTTTATCATATTCATTGGTAATCTAATTAAAAGAAACATTACAATTTTAGAGTTGATAACCCCAATGTAGCAATGACCATTGACAATATTAAGGGTAATCAGGTGTAAATATTGTATCGAGACTAACTTGATTCAGTGAAATCCTTTATAACTAGAACCATGGAAATAAGGGATTTTCATGTTCAGGATGAGATACCATGACCACTAGATATAACTCATCTCAACTCCCACATCATCTATGAATTAATCAACCAATTAAATCAAATTTCATCTGAACCTAGAAATTACACTACCCCAAAATGCTCTTAAAAATCGTTTTTCCAACCAATCAATCAATATGCATTGCATTCTTCATTTGTTTTCCTAAAATTAGTCAAATCAATATTTTCCCCACCACCTTCTCCAATTTAATAAAATTAATCTTTTGAAATTATATTCAATCTAAAATCACTATCTACGTGGGTTAGACCTCAAACACTCTTAATACTACATTTTAATTTATAAAGCAGCATAGTTTGGGTTTTATAAATATCTTTTTTCATAGACACGTAGGGAATTAAAGATTCTCTCTGGGGCTATAAAAATTGATGAAGCTCATAATATCACATATATTACTCTGTAATTCAATGTTTTTAAACCACATATAGTGTAATTTATTTCCCATTTGTCAAATTTTTTGAATTTTGTGTTAATTTTAGATGAAACAAATAAATTGTATAGTTTTATAATTATAACTACATTTAATTATTTTTTCATTTTAAAATGAATCCACAAGAAACATTACAACATGAGTGATGTAATTTGGTGAGACAATAGATTTATAAAGGCGATGCATAATTGGAAAATGGAGGATAACAACTACACATTGTGTACCACAAGAACATGTTGTGAATTCTTCATGTGGAATTAGCTGCAAATAATAAGACTATAAGAGAAAACATGTTTTGAACTGTAACTAAATGACATGAGTCTCAAGTACACAACATGTAGTGAGTCAATGTTTGAAACTGATATTCAAAAGATAGATTTGAATAAAATTTAGAATATACAGAGGGGGTAAATGACAAGAACTCCCTGTACACGTTGTGTAGCCAGTTAAATAGTTAAGTTAGTTTCCGTGGATTCAACATAGTGGAGGGAAACCCATATATTAATTAAAAAACATGTAACCCTGGAACATGGTGTGATGAAGATGACACTCTGAAAATTAAATGAGATTTTGTAAGTCCCTCTTGGGATTTTACCTATAAATTAATCCTTCATCAACAAATGAAAATCAATCTGGTGTGGAGAAACTCAGGGATAAACCTTTTTTAGCCACTATGGTACCATTGTAGTATTTATTTTTTATTTTTTATTTCTATGTTCTCCAATTGTTTATCCCTTTAAAACTCCAACAAAAATTGAGAACAAACCCCAAAAATTGTTCAAGGGATGGAATGGTCATTTGATTAAGTTACATATTCTTTAATATTTGATGTTTTTACTATACATGGAATAGAAATTTTCTTTTTCCAGAGCCCACGATAGGCACCCATCAAAAACTAGCGTCGTTTCTAGGGAGATGAAAAGTTAATTAGATAACTTTTTAAAACTTCACATTTATATAAATAATTTTCTTTGTTTCCATTAAAATAATTCAGAATACCCATAGGTCTATTATGTATTCAAATTTAAACTATTATTCATGGAACAATTACTCACAGGTGATGGAAAAAGAAATAGATCATACAAAATATGCCCTTCAATGAAGGGATGATTCTATAATGATAAGGGTCAAATAGATTGAAAGAGGAATAGTAGTATGGATCTCAATTGAATAATTTATAGCCATTTCCGATGAACTCCAAATAGACCCTCAGAGATTCGAGGCCAAGAAAGAAGTGATACTATTCTTCCTAGATTTACCTGAAGATATTCATGATGATGCATCCAAAATTTAGGTGGAAGAGCCTGACTGCATACCTCAATATAGTGATGATCAACTCCAAGAGAAATGTTTAATTAAAGAAGATATTCATGTCATAACAATTCTGGGATATGATTCATTCTTGATCTCCAACTCATTTGATTTTATTAAAACTAATTTTATTATTACTCCCAACATTTTGTAATTTTTAGAACCAGCTAACAATTATTATTCCCTAAAAGAAAATGATTAAAATTAATATTCACCTATTGAGGATCACCTAGTGCTCTCAGAAGGCACTGAATATTCACTAGAGGGAGCACATGAAGATAAATATGATGTTTCACACATATCAATAATGGAGGTTCCATTATTCATCCTACCCCCACAATGCAAGTTGTACCACATAGAGAAGGGGGCAGGTCTTGTGTACTTTTTCTATGGTGTCCTCCTCAACAGGAACTAATAAGGGGATTCTGAGAAAATACACATGTTTTGGTTCATGTCAATGAATCATTAACAACTATCAATGTTTGGATAACAACTGGTACTTCCCACTTTAGGCAATAAAAATTCAGATCCCACTTGGGGGATCATTCAAAGATTTGTCCCTTCCATTAATTTTAATACTTTTATTTCCAATATTATGAATTTAGATTACAAATTAATTATTAGGAATTTTTCAATAATTCAGACCAGTATCTCATATATGTTTTATATTTAATGACATGATTCTTGTGTTTATTGAGTTGTTTTCTTTTACAGGCTCATGATGGCGGAATAAATCCTGGGACAATGAATGAGATGTACAGAGAATCTTGGTAAAAAGAGTTCTTTTATTGTTTAATCATTTAAACTCTATAGATTTTTGTCCAAAAATAAATTCTAAACATTAATTGTAAATTATATTTGCATACTTGAATTCACACTTCATATAACTTATCTTGGTGACATGAATTTCTTAAGAATCACATGATTCGATTTTTTAGATTTTAATGTTAATGAGATTGCATGATTTAAATATATAATTGGATTTTTAAAATTTAAGAATCAATTTTGGAATAAGGAATCATGATTATAGGGAATTGATTCAATCATGTAAATAAAATTTCCCACCGTTTTTAAACATTTGAATTTCTAAAATTCATATGAATTGGTTTGTTATTATTAGTCATTCCTTGAGTTATTTTCCAATATCATATCTCTTATGCTGAATAATATTTCTAGACCATGTACCTTCCATTTATTTCTATGCATATTCTGTAAGTGATCTTGGGACATGTCAGCGACCAGAACATGTCTTTTAACATTTCAAAACTATGACTGTACAAAAATACATTTGTAATGATTTAGATATCTTTTGAAAATTCCTTATCATTAATTAACACCTTTACATCAATTTCTCATTATCCCATTTAATCTATGATCGACCTTTATTGGAATAATCCATATTTCAAGCCATTTTTTCCATTTACACCCAACCCTTTGTATTTTCATGATATTTTAAAGTAGAAGTGTGGTGGTAAAGGGAAGCATGGTTGAAGGGATGATATACATTATAAGTGAAAAGTTTGGGAGGGATACATTGGGTAACGAGAAAGGACATTTGATTCATTCATTGTATTCTCTATTTTTGTTGTACTCTTGAAGGAAATTAAAATGAAAAAAATTAAAAATTTGATAAAAAGAAAAAAAGTGAAAATGACATCTTATTTTGGAAAAACAAAAATATCTACTTTCCAAACCGACGATCTTGTGATTGTATGTTGTATGGTGATAGATGTGGGGTTTGACCTAATCATAACTTTTTTTAAAAAATAAAATAATATGTACAAGTAATAAAAATGTATTCAAGAGGGTACATAAATCATTCATTTTGATTAAATTGATCATGACCTCACTTTGTGTTTTAGCGGAAGTGGGAGTTGCTATATTGATTAAGAGAATTTCATTTCACTTTTAATTTTGATATCAATTATTGTACTTAAGTGATAAATGACCTCCTTGATCCTTAATTTTTAAAACATCAATTCATACCGACCTTCAACCTTAGATTAATTTGAACCTTTATTGAAAGACCCCTTGAATTATTTGATTTTTTCTTTACAAAGTGTAGAATTTCGTTCATTTATAAGCCTATGCATATGGAACAATTTCACATGATAATATCATAACATTAGTTCAATTGTATCATGGGAGATGATACAATAGATTCAAGTGAGGTATATCATGTCATTTAATATTTTTTAATAATGAATTGAGGAGCTTGAATGAATGAAATGATATGTTCCATAATTTTTCAAAGACGAAAATTAAAATACATGAATTGATTATTTCATTGAAAAAAGTGAAATTAAATTTATTATTTATGATGATTATTTAAGATATGACTTGACATTAAAAAAAAAAATTTATTACATTGAAATTTGAATATTTTTTACATTGGGGTCCTCTGAATTCCATAATGGGAGTTTATACATGAGGAAAATAATGATTTATGTGTGGGGGTATTTGATAAGTGTATTTCATGAATACATTTTATGCATTAATATGGGTAATTAAATTATTAATATTTAAATTTTTGGAATGATTTTATTTTTTTTATTTTTTATGTAATGAAGTAATGAATATTCAATAAAGGAACAAAAAGAAAAGGAAATATGAGCAAAAAGACCCATCGAACCATGAGATAAGCGAAGTGGTGTGACACCGGATTTTTAAAGATAAATAAGTGATGGAAAGTGAAGAATAATGGTTACACATCATGTACCATGAGTACTTGTCGTGACATCATTGGATGAGGCAAATTTGGGATTGACATGTCGTGATAACATAACATGTTGTGAACTGAAAGTACACATTGTGAGTCTCCAGTACACAATGTGACACTCTCTCACACATAAATTCCACTACCCTTTGTTTCAGCTCAACAAAAAACAAATATTTGGGAATAAAAATTAAAGAGAATAAAATATACAACCTGACATTATTTTTGAAGTGGCTACCTCAAGTTAGGCTCCTAACTGATACCTTATTAAACCTAAATAAAATAAATGAAATAAATAAGAAACATAAAAATAAATAGAAAGGGGAAAGAAAAGGGATAATTCTTGGTTTGATCCCCAAGCTGGTTCTAGGTTTATACTTCCCCTATCAAGGTAGTTGTAGTGTGTTAACCACAATCCATAGATGGAAGGGGTTTCTTATTAATGAACCACAAGAACTTATTTCTTTTAGATATCTTTATCTTGAACAGATCACAGTGGAATCTAGGGATAGAGTACATCATATCCTCCCCAATTAAAATATGGAAAAACTAGATTGATGGGGGAAGTAGAATGAACATGTCCTCATTTTTCAAATCCACAACATGTGTCGCTTCTTAAACATCAACATACAACACTTTCTCATGTGATGCTACTACAGAAAATTCATGAATGGGGAATTTAGAAAATAATACAACATTAATTTGATTTAAACATGAATAATCAATATAAAAATCTTCATATTCATTATGTTCATCATGAATCAAATCTCTTTTGGAATGTCTAATGTTAAATTTTTTGTATCAGATAATTCATCATCTTCATCCAATAAAATAGAGAGGTAGAGAGGTACTGCTTCTTCTTTGAAAAATAATGTAGTATCACATACTAGTTGGTCATCAAAAAAATAGAACCAATATATTGAAATTCATATAGACCTCCCATAGTTGTATCATAAGTAATTTCTCCTCCAGGAAACTCTTCATGAAATGTCAAGGGAGAGAGGATTGGATATTTATGTTGAATAATCATGTCTTCCTTGGGTTATTGACATCATATGTAGGTGGAACAATCATGATATCGTATGGATCAATTTCCTTTATTTGTGGTTGTTCTGACCATCAAACACTAATATTTGAAAAAGGGTAGAATGGTTATCCAATTGATTTTATAGCCCCTCTGATCATCGATTCAAAAATTCACCCCTAATATAAAATGTATCACTTGGACATGAATATGAGAAATAACTAAAATAATCTATCTCTACCTAAAAAGGAATTATATGCATTGAATTTGTTTTTTGGGTTTTTTATTTCATTGTGAAAAATAGTGTGATTAAGCGCTTGGCCTTCCAGGAAACAGTTCCAAATTGATAACAATTGTTTTTAGTCATGTTTCATTATGCAATTAAATTAGTATTTCTTCATTAGAATAAAACATACTGGAAGACCCTAGGTTCTATCTCAAGGAGGCTACTTGCACATACTCTCTTCCTATTATCCATATTATAAAATAACAAATATAAACAATTATACTAATATAAATAGGGGATATTGAAAACATGCATTAAATATAATATTAATATATATATATATTCAATGAAATACATAATATTATTAGAATAATAAATGAATGAAATTTTTCGTGGGAGTTTACGGTGGGTGAAATCATTGTTTAAATGAATTCCCAAAATTTAATTCCACGAGGTAATCAAGACTTATCACACCTCACCTTCTCATTTGAAATTTGATTACCCTATACCAAGACCATTGAATGCATAAAAATCCTCATCCAAATAAAATCTTGGATATCTCTTAATCCAACATCTCTACACAAGCCATACACTATCATATGCATGACATGGATACAGACAAGAAGGATGATCGATAAATGAGAAGAAGAATTAGGATGATAGAGAAAACATGGATATTTCACAAAATAATAAATTTAAATTTCATTGAAATTCATATAATTGAATAAAGAGATTATAAATTAAGGCACACGGAACTCAATCGAAGAAATGTTCCCTCCCTTGATCATGACATATGGTTAGTTCTCTGTTTTTTATTTGTGTTAAGAAGGGAAAAGGGTGGGCGAACACATAAAGATAAAAAAGAAATAAGGAGTTTAATGAAGAATACAAAAAATATATTAAAAGTAATATTATGTTACAAAAAAATTAAATACTACAACAATATTAAAGATGCTAATGAAGGGTTATCCTCATGTTTTTCCAGACCAGAATGATTTCAAAGGGATTCTGAAGGCTCAATTTATAGAGAAACCCCATGGGGAACTTGCATCATTGCATTTAGTTTCCAGGATTCCTTCTTCATCATGAATTATACTAGGGTTACACATTGTGTAATTAGGATCCAGTTTATCCTCAACAACATTGAATCCATAGATGCAGATTTGATTGGTTGATTGGAAATACAACGTGTACTAGGATTTCACGTCTTTTACCCCCTTAGAGACTTCAAACATCTGTAATAATCTCTCGTGAGAATCTCTGTTGAAAACATTGATTCACTACATGTTGTGTACATAAAACTCATGTTGTTTACTTGCAGTTTACAAAATTTTTAATCATCAAGACTTGTTTTGCACAACATATTCCACATAAAAAAGTTACAACATGTACTTGTGGTACACAGTGTGTATTCGTTCTTATAAATTTTCCAGTTCTACATTGCCTTTAAAAATTTATATTCGCACCTATTTTTTTTTATCACAATGTGATGTTTCTTGGTGCTTCATCATGATATACATATGTTATTAAAAGTAGTTAAAATTATAAAATAAAACTATTTTTCATTCTATCTCAAATTAACACAAAAATATAAAAATATGAAAACATCCCATTAAATAAGACTATGATTGGTTTAAAAACATTGAATTACATAGTTTTTTATGTGAAAACACAAGCTTCATCAATCCCTTAAACATAAGAATTGAAATCCCACGAAATTATGATATATTCAAATCAAAATCCCATGACAATTGTCAAGTGGAAAACATCCTTGATCAGATAAAAAATATAATTCCATCATGTATCTTATATGAAAAAAAAATTCCATTCATTTTCAATCATCACATTTAAATTTTTTCATTCAGATAAATCCATCCATGGCCTAATCACAATGTATGTCCATTGAATTTTATGTCACTCTACACTCAAGTGAAATTGAATCTAGAGTGATGCTCATACTTGGAGATTGAATGTTTCACCATATACTTGTTACAATTCTAATTTCATCACAGAGTGAAACATGAAAATAATTTAATTAATGATGGATTTAATTAAAGGATCAAATGACTATGTTTCCTGGGGTTGGTAGAAAAATGATTAAGACAATTTATGCTTTGAATGAAGAGGTTTGAATCTTAAGAATAACTCATGAATAATCAAGTGAAATCATGGGAAAGTCCTTATTCATTGAACCTTAATAATGTAAAACAAAACACCACACCCATTTTTGTTACATGGTACATGATCCGATCAGTGATTTCAAAGAATGATATCAACCATCTTCTCCCCCATTTTTTGTAAAGATTAAGAAAGGTTCATATTTATTTTCTTTTATTCTATTTTTCCCTAGAGTATGTGCTATCAATTAAATATAATGGATGAGTCAAAATAATGCCCTTAATTTTAGAGAAAGATATGAGTCCAAAAAATTTACAATGATAGATTTATGCTCATCACCATTTTTTAATTTCCCCATTTTTTAATGATGATGGAGGATCGGAAGAATGAACTAAAGTATAATGAAATAATAACTCAATCCCAATTTTATAATAATACACATCCCAAATTATTTAATCACACCTTACACCACCCAAAAATGATACACATCCTAAATAGATCACACTAAAGGCCCTTCCTCGACCCTCAAACATGGAATATCCATGCAATAATTCTAAAATTGTGGGTAGGTACATAAAAATAGGCTTGTAATGTGTCTTAAACCATTATGGAAATTCATAGAATCTGAGAGAAAATGAATGGTAGATATAAGGGAAGGTCACCGAATAAAAGTTTTGTAGAAAAGTAGTTAATCAATCATATCATAGATATTACATGAAATAAAAAACATTGAAAGGAAAACATCATAGATTGTGGTACTCACACAGAGTCCAATATTCTCTCAATAATGTGTGGGTTTTAAATAGATTAATTTAAACAGGTTTAGAATACCTCATAGGATGTTGAAAATATTTTGAGTCAGTGTTTCTTAGTCATTGATTTGAAAAATTATTCAAAATCATAAAAATAAATTAAAATCTAATTCAAGAAAAAAGGTTTCATATCAACAAATATTTAAATCCCATTTTTTTTAAAAATCATTTCAGTTCCCTTAAAATAAATTAATGTGTGATCTATGATTAGATTAATCATTTAAGATTAAGGTTACTAAAAATACTAATAAAAAATAAAAGAATGAAAATATGTGAAACAACTTTCTTATCAACACTCAATTCATAGTTAAATTTTACTACAAATCATTTTATGTCAACAAAAAATATATATAAGGGAAAAAACTAAAGAGAATAAAAGATACAACCACACATTGTTTTTGAAGTGGTCTCCTTGAGTTATGGTCCTAAATGCTAACATATTAAACCCAAATAAAATAAAAGAGAAAATATGGGAGACATAAAAATAAATAGAAAGGAGAAGTAAAAGTTATAATCCATGGTTTGACCACTAAGTGGGTTCTAGGTTTTTACTTTCCCTAGAAAGGCAGTTGTAGTGGGTTAACCCCAATCCAAAGGTGGATGGTGTTTCTTTCTCATGAACCACCAGAACTTCTTTCTTCAATTTCTATTTACCTTGAACTTGTAAGGGAGGAACTGATGGACATAGTACATCATCTCCTCCCATATTAAAATGTTGTACAACTAGAATGATGGGGGATGTAGATAGAATTTGTCATCCACTGTTCACTGCAAAAACATTATTGTTACTTCATCAAATTCTACTTCCCACCCTTGCTCATGTGTTTCTGTTATAATAAATTCTAAGGGGAATTTATAAAATAGTTCGACTTGAATGTGCTTAAAACATGAAAAATGTATATAAAAATCAACACTATTATGTTGGTTAGCAAGAATCAAGATCTCTTCATCAAGGCCACTGTGAATTATTTTTTATCAGAGAATTCATCATCTTATTCCAATGAAATAGATAAGTAGAGAGGTACTAAATAGAATTTCATAAATATTGGAGTATCACTTACCATTTTGACTTTAACAAAATCTAAACAATTTTTTTTAATGCGTGATGATCTCCTACAGTTTTATCACCTAGAATGTATCCTTCAAGAATATATTCATGAAATGGCCATTGGGAGATGATTTTATCATTATGTTGTATATTCATGTCTTCCTACGGTTCATCAAAATTAATTATTTGTGGAAGAATCATGATACCTTATGGATCAATTTCATTAATTTATGGTTGTTATGACCATCAGACACTGGATTCATGAATGAGTGTAGAATGGTTTTCCAATTGGTTTTGTTTCTCCTATGATATTATATTAAAAAAATCTCCCCTAATATAAAAATCATCAATAGGACAGAGAATATTAGATATCATAAAAATATTCCATCTCATACAAAAAAGGGATGATAGGAATTGAATTTTTTCTTGGTTTTTATTATTTATGAAAAACGCTGTGTGTAATCACATGACATCCTCAGCAATGGTGAGAAATTAATAACATGTATTTTTAGTCTTGATTCCCAATTCAGTTAAATTCATAGTTTTTACTATGAATACACCCTTGTGTTACACCCTAGGGTCGATCTCAATGGTGGACTCTTGCATGCATTGTCTTCCTATTTTGACAATTATAAACTATCTTATATTAACTATGATACTAATATAAATTGGGGTTTTTGAAATCAAGCAGTATTTGTAAATAAAATATATATATTTATATAAATTGAAGGAAATATAGGCTATTGTTAGATGAAGAAATGATGGAAATTCTTCTTGGGAGTTTATGGTAGTTGAAATCATTGTTTAAAAGAATTATCAATATTGTATTATATGAGGTGATCAAGACCTATCACACCTCACCTTCTCATTAGAAATGTGACTACCCTATTCAGAGACTTCTACATACTGGTAAATCCACCACCAAATATCATCTAGGATATCTAATCACTGAATATCACTACCCAATCTATACTCCATCGCATGCATGACATAGATTTGGACTAAAAGGATGATCGATAAATGAGAAGAAGAATTTGGATGATAGTGAAAACATGGATATCACAGACCATAATCAATTCAACCAGCACCAAAATTCATAAAATTGAATAAAGTGATTATAAATTAGGGAACATGGAACACAATCAATGAATAATTTCCTCCCTTCATCATGTTTTAGAGATAATTCCCCATTTTGGATAAAGTTAAGGCAGTAATGTCTGTAGGAGAACACATAAAGATAAAAAGGAATGAAGGAGATGAATGAAGAAGACGACAAATATTTTAAAAGTAAAATTATATTTGAAAATAAAAAATAAATACTATAAAGAGATTAAAGAGGCCAACATAGGGATATCATAGAGTGTTTCCGCACAATAATTATTTTCACGGGATTCTAAAGGCTCAATTTATGGTGATAATCACACAAGGAACATGTAGAATTATATTTAATTTTTAGGGTGATATCATCATCACAAAATGCACTAGGGTTACACATCATGTACTTCAGATCCATGTTTTCTTCCAATACATTGAATTTTCAGATGCGAGTTTGACTAGTTGTCTGGCTACAAAATTTGTACAGGGAGTTCATGTCGTGTTCCCCATGTGCTTCTTCTTAATTCTTCGTAAATCTGAAGTACGAATCATAGATTCAAAATATGACTCACCACATGTCATGTACTACAGGCTCATGTCATGTAGTGTTAGTTCACATCTTTTTTTATCGTCATGACTTGTTCTACACAGCCAATTCCTCTTAAATAAGTCACACCATGTTAATTTGTTACATGGTGTGTAGTTTTTCTCCTCCAGTTTCTAGATCTACATCATGTTTGAAAATCTATTTCCATGCCCATTTTCTTCGTTTGTGGTGCGATGTTTCTTGTGGATTCATAATGAAATACATAAGTAATTTAAATTATTTCAAATCAAAAAACTAAATCATTTTTCATTTCATATAAAATTAACAAAAAATAGAAGAATGTGACAAATTCCCATTAAATTACCCTATGTTGGGTAAAAAATCATTTAATTACAAATAAAATTTTTTGAAAATACTACCATCATAAATCCCCCACACTTAATCATTACACTCCTGAGCAATTATCATATATTCAAATGGAACCCACATGATAATTAAAAATTAGAAAACATTCTTGATCACATATAAAATATAATTCCATAACGTATCATATATAAAATAATTCCCAATCGATTTTAATCCATAGATTTAAATTATTTCACCCTCATTAACCCATCCATGGAACAATAATAACATACGTCACATTGATTTTTATGTTACTCTTCACTCAAGATAAATTTAATCCATTGTGATGCTCATACATGGATATTGCATGTATCACCCTATGATTTTGATAATTCTCATTCCTATACAGTGTGAAACATGAAAATATTTCCAGTCATGAGTTATTTAATTAATGGATTAATTGACTTTGTGTACTATGGTTGGAGGTAAAATTTATGATATTTTAAGACTAGAAAGAGTAGTTTTGACATTTAGGTATAATGCGTGAATAATCAATTGAAAACATTGGAAATTACTTAGTAATCTACAAATAATAATGTGAAACAAAAAACCACCAAATTTTTGGTGACATGGTACATGATTAAATTAATGATTTCAAAGAATTGTATCATCTATGTTCTCCCCAATATTCTTTTTTCTCTTTTTTTGTAATGATCCAGAAAGGCATAACTCTATTTTCAGTTTTTTTATTTTATTCTGGGAGGATGGGATGAAAATTGTTAAAAATGGATGAATGTAAATGATGACCTTAATTTTAGTGAGGTACATGAGTCAGAAATGAATTTACACTGAGAAATTCATGCTCATCTCCCTATTTTTGTTTTTTAATTTTTTAATTAAGATGGACGATTAGATGAATAAAATGAAGAATAATGGAATGATAACTCAAGCCCAATTTTCTCATAATACACATCACAACATATTTAAACACACTTCAAACCACCGAAAATTGATACACATCCCAAATAACACACATAATTCCCTTCCCCCATAGTCAAACCTGAAATATCCATGAAAAATGCTAAAAGTATGGGTACGTTAGGATAAATCGGCATGTAATGTGACTTAAACCTATATGTGAATTCATGGAATCTAAGAGATAACGAAGGATAAATGTAAGGGTTCTTTTTGGATACAATGTATCTAAACAAATCTATTACACAATCATTATTCCATTAAATAAAAATATTTGAATGAGAAAAATCACAGATTTTGGTTCTCAAACAAAGTCCATGTTTCTCTAATGAAGGTGTGGGTATTAAAAATAATGTTAGAAAATGGTTTAGAATACCTCATAGGATTGGTAAAATATTTTGAGGCAATATTTCATTGTATGGGATTTCAAAAAATAGTCACACTCGAAAAAATGATTTGAAATCCAACTCAAGGAAAAATGTTTCATATCAACAATCATTTTAAATCCGTTTCATTCAAAAATCATTTCATCTCTCTAAAAATTAAGTAATTTGTGAACAGTGATATTAATATTCATTGAATCTCTATCTTACTAAAATGATAAAAAAAGAAAATATAGAACATAAAATACAACTAGCATGTCAACACACCATCATTCTTAAATTCCACTACCCTTCCTTTTATCTAAACAAAAAATAAATGTAATGGTGGAAAAACAAAAGATAATAGAATATACCACCTGACATAATTTTTGAATTGGAATCCTTTGGTTAGTATCCTAGATGCTACTTTATTAAAGCTGAATAAATGAAATTATAAAATATCGGAAACATAAAAATAAATAGAAAGATGAATGAAAAGGGATAATACTTCGTTTGGCCCCCATGATGGTTATAGGTTTTACTACCCCTATTTAGGACGTTGCAGTGGGTTAACCCAAATCTAAAGGTGGATGGGGTTTCATGCTCAAGAACCATTGGAACATATTTCTCCTAGTTCTATTTATCTTATAATGGTCATAGAATAACCCTTGGATAGAGTTCATCATCTCCTCCACAATTGCACTGTGGTACAACTTGAATGACGGGAGAAGTAGAGAGAATGGTTCCTCTGTGTTCACTTCCACAAATTGTGTGGATTCGACAACATCAACTTACCGCCCTTTCTCAAGTGATGCTTTTACAGAAAATTTTTAAAAGGGAAAGTTAGAAAATAATTCATCTTGAATGGGATTGAAACATGATGATTAAATATAAAAATATTCCCTATCATGTCGGTCATCTTGAATAATGATATCGTAAGGCAAGGCCACTGGGAATTATCTAGTAGTAGAGAATTGATCATCCTATTCCAATGAACGACAGAGGTATGGAGGTAATTACTTTTCATTGAAAAATATTAAAGGATATATTATCTTGTGTATTAAACAAAATCAAACATGTTTTCTTTTAATTAATTTTGATCTCCCACAGATTTATCACCCATAATATCTCCTTCAATAACATATTCAGGCAATGGACATTGAGATAGGATTGGATATATAAATTGCATCATCAAGTCATCCTTGGGTTCTTTGACATCAATTGTAGGTGTAACAATCGTAATCTCATCTGGATCAATTTCCTTTTGTTGTGGTTTTTCGGACAATCAAACATTTCATTCTTGAATAAGGGTTGAAAGGTTGTCTAATTGGTTTTTTAGCTCATGTGATCTTATATTAAAAAATTCACCCATGCTATAAAAATCATCACTAGGCCAAGAATTTGATAAATCACTATAATAAACAATCATGACCTAAAAAATAATGATAATAAATGAATTTGGTTTTTTTGGTTTTTTTATTTATTAAAAATAGAGTATGTATGCGCTTGGGCTCCTTGAAAACAACACCAAAATAGATAACATATATTTTCAATTGTGTTTCACTATTCACATAGATTCTTATTTTTTTTGTAAGAATGAATCGTTGTGGCACACCCTAGGGTCAATCTCAATGAGGCAACTTCCACACACTCTCTTCCTATTATAACTATTATAAACTAGCTAATATAATCTATGATTCTAATATAAATGGGTTTTTTTAAAAACATGCCTTAAATATAAATTATATATATATGTGAAATTGAAAATTTAATGTTGTTAAAAGATTATATGAAGGTTATTTTTCATGGTAGTTTACAGTGATTAAAATGATTGTTTCAATGAATTCTCAACATATAATTAAAATAGGTGATCAAGACTAATCACACGTCACCTTCTCATTTGAAATGTCTTTACCCCATACTGGGACCCTTGAATACAAATCAATCCTCTTCCAAAATACTAAAAACACTACACTACAGGATAATATCGGTATTCCAAGTCTGATTTTGATCCCATAGAGATATAGTTGGATAAAATATTAATTAAATAAGATAAACATAAGTTAATATCAATTTGAATAAACTAAATATAGACTATTGAGCATTAGATTTGTAGAGAAGGTGGGGGAAGATATTATAAAAGGGTGTTGGGAAGCAATATATCAAGGTTCCTGAGATAACAAGGTATAATATATTTAATTAACAATCATTTATTTGTCGGAATCCAGTCATAGTGAGTTCAATGGTCATGATAAACACACTCCATCCAGAACACTCATTTTCAAATGGTCAGGTACATTGGATTGCAAATAATGGGTAACATGAACACATATTTAAACATAGGGAAGAGATAAACACAATGTCCATGGAAGAAATATAATCCTTAGATCACACATTAAATAGAGGTATTATTTCCACTCACGTAATGGTCATGATAAAAAATAGAATGAAATTAAACCCTATCTTGAACCCCACTCACAATGGAATTGATTGAAGTCATCTGAAAAAGATAAAATTGAAGAGAAAATGTGAAATCCCAACATTAATGTCAATAATTATAAAATATCTTACATTTAATTTCGCTTCATCAATATTTCACTAGTATAAATAAATCACCTGATCATTATAACCGTTAGATGTTACCAAAAATAAATAAAGGAAAAATCATACAAAAATTGGTAGTAAAGGTGGCTACGCCTTTGTAGGGTGGTGGCTCCTCATTAAACTCGATCCATAAGATGATTCCCAAAGGTGTGATGGATGGATCTATTTATAGTCACTCCTTTAGAACATCCTGACCTAGTATACAATGTGTACTAAAGGTACATGGCGTGTACCCACATTCCACACTTCATTCTTGTCCACATGAATCTTTAGCGTATCACGTCCATAAATTAGGAAAATTGACTAACGTCACATTATGTACTAAAGGTACACGATGTTTAACCTTCAAATAATCAAATCCTGTGAATCTCAAAAAAATATTCTCCAAAATAAAATCTTGAAATGGAATTTTTTGTTAAAAATTTTGTTATCTATAAAAATGTTTATGTTGTGTTATCAAGGTAGAAATTTATAATGACAAATCTTCCCATGTATTTGGAGATAATAAATATAAAATAGAGTTTTATGAGGACTCTAATGAAAAATAATATTTAAGGAAGAAAACAAACCCACATCAATACTAAAAATCTACGAGGAAACACCATGTAATTATCTTTGATAAATAATGAATTTTTCAAGTGTGTAAGTAATGACAACCAAACTAAAAATTATTGCAAGGTGGTTAATTTTTCAATCAATACGATATAGGAATGTAATTATTCAACTAATGCACCACCTACACTTCAATGATCAAATTAAAAGATTTTAAATATTATAAAAATGTGTGTCGATGTCCAAGGGATGATGAAGATAATAAGTATGATCATCCTGTAATATCATGGGAATAAGAAATATTCATTGCAATCATTTCTTGAAATGTGGATCATGATAAATAAGTGGTAAAGGGTGCACATAATCATTATTCACAATTAATTAGTGTCTTTTTAAATTATTATTCTACTCATTATTTATTTTCATGAATGTTTTTAGGATATAGATTGAAGAGTGAAAACATTAGCTACCAATTTATCAGTAAGAACACCTGATGGTGGATTGATTGCTACCAAATAATAAAACTCTTCCTCAAGTGAAGTTTGTGGGAAGAATATTCAAATAAATATAGTTATTATTTCCATGAGAAAATTTGATGTGATATTAGGAATTGATTGGATATCCCAATAACATGGGCCTTGATATATAATTAAAATGGAATATAGACTCAAATGTGTTATTAAGAACTAAACATTTGATATATTCCAATAATATGATAATATATTGATATATTTCCCAAGGATCTTCAGGGTCATACCCTATAATGTGATGTTTTTAATCAATGGTAATATATAATGTTCTATGAATGTATCAAAGAGACCCTATTAAATGGACCCCATAAAAGTATAAAAATTGAATAAATAATATTGGGTTGATTTAGATAATGGATTTTTATAGCCCATTGTCTCGCTATGGGGAACATCGATCCTTTTTTTCATGATGAATGATATATCAATGCATCTTTGTACTGATTAACATAAAAAATAACCATGATCAAGAATGTAACATTCTAACCAAACTCTTTACTAAGTCGGTGGTAGAACTGGTGGATCAAATGTCCTTAAGCGTGTCTACCCATATGCTAGAGGTTACTAACTAGCATTGAGGGTCTAAGGAGTTGATATTGGGGGACTATACACACAATATTTAAGTAGGAGAGTGGGAAATAAAAAAGTAAATAAAATATAATATCAGAATAAATTATATAAACTAGAAGTAAAATATTGACAATTCCAATATACAAAAAACATAGGCATGTCCTGATAATGATACATAAATAAAATAATAAATAATACAATATACAATTTTTATAGTAGAATATGTAAATAAATAATGGAAAAATCCCAAAGGCAATTCCCTTAAGCATCCTAAGCTCCAGAAAGTTCATATGCTCACAAAAACCAGATGCTCGCTAATAGAACAAGAAAGGGTCCATTGTCTTGTGAAAATAACGGTCTACTCGAGTACCCCCAGTGCATTGGTGGACCGAGTAGGGTGTAAGATTTTAATCACATCAGATATCCACCCATAGTGTCTACGACCATTCAAGGCCATGAGTATAAGGTAATGAATATTGAATGTTGTGTTATAAAATAAGAATACAAATAAGTAATCAGTGATGAAAAAAATTACCTACCAACCCACATATATTTCGTAAGGACACATGGTGGATCAACCTGTTTCGTCTCTTGAAAAAATATAGAGTATTATAAGGAACTATATATAGAGTAATTATATAAATATATTATACTTGTATATTTAAACGACTTATATGAACAATTTCTGTCAATTCTAAATAGCCATATACATGGAATACTAGTTGCTGGATGGAACTATGTGTAGCATAGACCTCCATAACAATTCAAAACAATCCAACAATCTCTTGAAATAGGATACTTGAACTACATCCATTTAGATGTAGAGAAATCATTCTACAATACTCTAAATGGTGAGTGAGAAACCATGTAAAACCTCTAATCATAAAATGTGTCATGTAAATCCCATCTCCCATACAATATCACTGGGATGATATTCCAGACTCAACACATGATTTAATTGATTATGATGCCTCCATGATTAATATAACTGTTACCATTATTCCAAATCCCATGTATAAGGAATAATCATATTTATAATAAATTTACATGAGGAAATACCTATCATACCATATATTTAATAAGTCCCTTATATAAATTTATCGTCCTATTTATAATACAATCAATGTGGAAATACCTATCATGGTTTTATTTAAATAACCCAATATAAATAAGGGAATTCTATTTATTAAAATTAGAATTATGCATTTTATTAAACCTAAAATCAATAGTGTGGACTTGCCACAAATTATACTATGATTCAATTAAACCATTTAAATCATTTAAGGTATGTAATCCATCATGATCTATTCCATTAAATTTAATACATTCCATTTAAATTAAAAACATTTAAATTCATATATCAAGGTTAAAAAATAATATAATAAGGGACTATGGTCAAATTGGATAGTACTTATATGGGTAAACCCATTTATATGAAGTCCATTCCCTTTGGGGAACTTATTTTATTAGTCATATATATATGGGTGAAACTTGTTTTATAGCTTCAATAAAGGCCACATCTAAATCATACCATATTGGAAAACATGACATAAACACACAGAAGAAGAAACATTTCTACATGCTAAACATGGTTTATATCAGGAACCGTTACATTTTTAGATTTTAAAATTGCACACCTCAATTTAAAGATTGTTATTTTGAAAATATGACATTGTTAACAAATAAATGATTTATCATAGTTTTGAATTTTAATCACAAAAATTCTATTTATCAAATGAATCATTATAGGGAGTCAAAAATTATGGAAAATCAATTTATAAAGGTCCAACCAACATATATAAGGTGAAATTATCAATTAGACGAAGATATACAAGGGTAAATTCCATTTGTCAAATAAGACGAATTCATATAATTAGTTCAGAGATTCTAATAATTTAATTATAAAATGTAAATTTACTTCATACACACATGGAGTGCCATTAAATGAGTACAAAATTCTCTAAATACCTAAACAATGATCAATATACTTATATCAAGGTGCAAGGATATATTTTTTATGAGGAAACCAATTAAAATGTTATAGTTAGCAAAGGCCAGCGTGCGACACAAATTCACTATTCATAAATGATGGAAAATTAGGGAAAAGGTTATAGTCCTCCCACCATATGCTTAGGAAGTTCAACTCATCATTTATTATGGTTTGAATCGATCAGGAGTAGATGAAAAATATGAAATAGAAATTATCCCTAAAAATACGGAAAATGATTTATAAAAAAAATAGAATTGTATATGGAAAGGCGAACATGAAATAGATTACAGAGGAAGCAGGTGCATACTTATGATGATCCATAGAGACAGAAAATTATTGATTTGGGCAATGGATCCATAAGATATCTCTAAGCCTAGATTAGATAGGAGTAGGAGAATACAATAATAGAGAGGAGGCTCAAACAGCTTCCAGAAGGTAAAGAAAGAAGGAAATGAAATGTTGAAATCATTGATGTCATTTTGGTTTTTTTACCCCTAAAAAACAAGTGTCTAGTTTTTTCCACATAGTTTAGCAAAGCCATGCACTAAACCTGAGATACCCCCTACTCAAGAAATAAACATTAATGATTTGTCCCACATAGTTACACTAACGTTGAACCAATCATGCAATGAATACTGTGTGTTTACTTCCTAAATTGAACTAACCATGGGAGATTGATATATAATTTGGGAAAACTATGTGAAGCCCATACATGAATTTTTGGCTACCCTGATATACTTGCATGGTCTTCTACTAGGGGCTGCATGGATTCATAAAAACAACACATGTACGTGTTCCAACTCATGGAATTTTATTTCTATGCCCATTTTAAAAATGTCCCATCAAGTAAATTCAAATGATAAAATTTCCATGAATATTCATCCTGTACAAAAAATGGGTCATTACAACATATGATCCATAAAACACTTCATTCTCGAGAATCCTTTAGGGAAAAAATAAACATAAACTGACCTAAAAGGGTCATGCAGTTCCGTTCAAACAGTTTTGCGCACTTTGGAATTCCCAATAAAACATCAAGAACGTTATTAGCATATGAGACTAAATCCATAAAAAATTTTGATCCAATGCTCATTTTCTGAACCAAACCACAAAACTGATATAACCTGAGCCCATATATGTAGAGACACAATCACAACATTATCTTATTAACCATATTATAAAAGGTTCTCCCAACCATTGTATTTTTCCTCAGAAGGGGGATATTATGAGCCATGGAACTTCCATTATCAGAATGGCCTAACAAAGCATACCCCTAAGAGTTATAATTATTTTACAAATATAATTTTGAATAACCATACATTCATTCTCCCACCAACGTCATTTAACTAGGACAAGATGACTTTTATGGAAATGTGTTAGTCAAAACATACCACACTCGCATCCACCTAATGATGTTCCAAAAAATAGTCCATCACTAAACATAACATTTAAAAATAAGGAAAACAAGTTAGGACACATCATTCGAAATATCTCTAAAACACACGGCATAGGAAACGTGCATATTAAAACCTGAATTACAATTATTTTTTAAAGGAAACTAATTTTTTACATTTTTCACGTTCATGGGAGTCAATAACTATCTTTTAGAGACGTTCCCTAATCATAGCAACATATGACCATTTACACTATCATGCCTAAGCATGAACATGTGGCAACACTGATCCATCCCACTACAATCATATCCCTTTAAACACCTCCAATGACCACAAAATAATCTCTAGGATGACGTATGATTCATTAAATAGGATCAAAAGGAACTAACCCAAGTATTCCACACTCCATTTATACATGTGAGATTTTTTTAAAAGTAAAAAATGTCTACAAATGATAATTTACGGAGCTCATAGTTTCATCCTCCTAGTAGTCAAGTCAATTGAATATGGATGGTGTCCAAGAGTCCGTCAAAATAATTTATACACATGAATATTGGTATCACATAGGACTGACCATGTATTAATAAAAATCTATGCATCAAGCATGAAACTCAGATATATAAATCTTATGAATCCCACTAAGATTTAAAACAATAGCATTATATAATTCTGAACCTATCATAGTGCCTCGATGAAGACATCAAGAAAGGAGATACACAAAAATATTTTAGAAGAGTAAATTATGTGGATTTTAATGGTTACCAAGGAATATCATTTGAACTACTAGTGTTTGACTACTTGAAAAAATCTTTACATCACCCATCGATGCGTTGCCAACAGAACCATGATAACTTCACCATCAGAGGCCTGATATGACCATTAAATATTAACCACTAAAGGTCTCCAAGTTCAAAAACTATTTACCACGGTTTTCATACACAACCAAATATAATAACATTTTGCTTCCAAGAAATCATTGACATGATCCAAAACATGTAAGACGCAATGGCCTTCATGGGTGACCAAGCATTTCTAAATGGTTTTATTTTTTTGTGTTTCTCCGACATGGAAGGGAACATATTTACTAGAACATATTAAATGATTACCTTCATAGTATTTTCCTAGTGATTTTAAGGAAAAGTAAACTATCCACTCACAATCAAGCCATATCATATTCACTATAAAACTAAAACATTTAAGCATTTTTTATAAGAACCAAAACCAAAATTACCAATGTGTCAAAACACCATTGTCTCTAAAAAATTATACTTTGAAATGGTAAGAACATGATTTCATTAACCCACATATCACTTTACTATGGTGATAACCCACCCACACACTTCACAACACAAGTCCCAACAGTTACACAATACTCCACTGGTTCATCACATCCTTTAGCAACTCAATGTGTACCACATATATCAATTCATTATACCTTTAGACTATATGATCAATAATAACAACATGAATACTATCCATGTATTATTTTACACTCTAAATACATGTATCAGATGGCTCACATAAAAAACTGGCTCAATTCACACATTGTCCCATACGACCATAAAACATACTGATGAACCCCTATGTCACCCAACCAAGAAAACTGGGTCACGAGCATTATAACACTGCTGATCATGACATTTTCATGTATAAACATTTGAAACTGATCATTAATCAATTCTCACTCCCACAAAAAGTTTTAATGTTGTCCTGATAACGCATCTGAAAACGACTAACATTTAGAATCTGAGGTACTATTCAGAGAAACGACACACAAACAACACCAAAAAACATAAATATCATAGAATATTGAAATGAATTTATCTCTAGTGGTGAAACATGCCATGGGATATCCCCTTACAAGGAATAAACATCAATGATTAATGAGGTCACGTCAATTAGAAGGTCACTAGGGTCAAGTCCCCATTATTTAAACAATTTCTAAAAAGCTAAATACCTTAAGTAAAAACCCACATTTCAATTCAATGGATACTCAAAGGGATCCTTTAATCTGCAATTACAAAATGGTTTGAATGAGGGAATCCAAATCCTATTCCATTTTAATCCAATTATGTTGATCCTTATTGAATATTTAAAAATTTAAACGATTTAAAATTATTCACCCAGGCATATAGGCTAGTTATATAAACAAACTATCTTAAAAATTTAACCTATATTGACATACCATTATAAATTCTGTAATATATCATATAAAATCCTCATTAATAATATCATGACATAACAGATTAGGAGACCATGACAGGTCCGATTTTACCAACATGAGATTATTAAAATGCAACCCAATAACATTTTTTAATTATTAAAGTTTTAAAATACCCATAGAGGGGTATATCATATGAAGCATTCCTTAACTAACCTACTTGGACCTAGTTGTTCCTTTAATAATTTATCCATATGGGTCCTTATGCTCATGTAACAGAAGTAAATCCTTTACAAGGATGTCAATTGATTTTAGATTAATAATAAGAAGACTTTACATTTTAATAATTTTAGATTTATTATAATTATACATCACAATGATTCAGTTTTATGGGTGGCCATATACAAATTCATAATGCAGCCATAAACATTATAGTTTGGCATCTGTCTTCCATTAATAAAAAATCACATTAAAAAATTAAACATTCATAGCCTTTTACCTTTAAAAAAAATTGATATATAAACAAACATGACCTAAAAGATGATTCAAGTATACATGACACCACGTACCAATTATAATTCATTTATACAAATTACAACTAAAAATGGGTTCGCATTTAATCGCAACAGATGTATTTAGTCCATGGAATGAATTATATAAAAAATTGTAACTAATCATGTTATCAAAACAAAAATAAGCATGATATTACAATCATTAATCATTTTAAACATTATAATTAACCATGAAACATTGAATATATACACCCAAGCATGGAAACCGATTAATATTCTAAATAAATCACTCAATTATGGTATATAAGAAAGCATGATGAAAATCTCCTTAGCATAAAAAACTATGCATGGAGATACACTCAAGGCATCAAATCAATTATGAATTTTAGAAATTCAATGAATAAAAACGGTAGGGAAATTTCATTTACAAAATCAATCATTTGCCTCAAATCATGAGTCCTTATTTCAATATAAATTTTTCATTTTTTCTAAAAAAAACTCCATTTCAATCATTCAATCTCATTAACATAGAAATATAAAACATGGCATCATGAGATACCTATGAAACTCATGTCATCTAGAAATGTCAAGAAAAGCATGAATTCAAGTATGGGCATGAAAATTCCAATTAATGTTCTAACCATATTTTTGGAAAAAAACTAAGGAGTTTAAAAGATTAAATAAAAAATGAGATCCTTTTTCTAGTTTTCTCAGTCCTTATCTTCCATTGTCCAAATATTTCCTTTACCATCATGAACCTATAAAAGTAAACAACTCAATTATGCACATGGATCGTCTCATTAAAGCAAAAAAAATATAGGAGATAGTGGGTGCATTATTGAATAATTCAAAAGAATAAATTTGAAATATAAATTCCTAATATTGGAAATATAAGTATTAATAAGAATGTAAAGGATAAATTTTTGTAATATCCCCCATGTTGTCCCTGAATTTCAATTGCCTCAAGTGGGAAGTACCAGTTGTTATCGGAACTTTGATGGTGGCTAAGGATTCATTTTCATGAACCAACACATGGGGATTTTCTCATAATCCACTTACTGGTTCTTAATGAGGAGGACATGATGGATATAGTAAACTATATCCACCCCCATCTCAATGTGGTACAACTTGTATGGTAGAAGTAGGATGAATAATGGTACCAAATTTATTGTTATGTGTGCAAAAACATCTTTTTCTTCTTTTACTCCCTCTTGTAAATATTCAATGTATTTAGGGAGATCTAGGTGTTACTCAATAAGTGAATATTATTTTTAATACATTCCCACTAGGTATTAAGATGTTTCATTAAAATATAAAAATTCCAAATAGTTCAGATCAATACTCAACTTATTTTCAACAAAATAAATTGAGTTTTAGATCAAGAATGTTTCATCTACATGAGTTGTAACGACTTTAATGTATTCTTAAATTGAGAGTGTAACTTGGATTTGATCATTACTATATGGAATTATGTTGTCAAGATCATAGACCTCTTGTTTGGATTCATCATCATGGATGTATTTAGGGTAATCCATGAAGACCAATGGCCCTTCCTTCTTGGACATGAACCCTTGAATGTCAATTTAGAGTTCGTCGGCTGTGGCCATAAAATCTTTATGTAAGATAAATACTTATATTTATCTTTCCTTATATTTGAACCATTTTATTAGATCATAATCTATTAATTGGAGGTCCTCCTTAGTGTATTCATTTTTTTCTTCCATCACCAGTGTGTAATTGTTCCATGCATAATAATTTGATTTTGAATTTATCATAGAAAACAGATTTTTTTTATTTTTTTAATGAAAACCAAGAAACTATTTACAAAAATGTGAATTTCAAAAATGTTATCAAATTAAAATTTTATCTCCCAGAAAATGAGGTCGGTATTGATGTACACATATCATTAAGTGTGGAAAAATAAAACTTTTTTCCAAGTATAGTAAAGATGTTAGAAATTTAAGAATGTGGAAGTCAATGAAATCACCATTCCCTCCCTTGAACAAGTTTGAGGGGATTTTCTCCATTTTCGTTGGAGTTGTGAGAGAAATAAAAGTGGGAGAACACATAAAGATAAAAATTAAATAAAGAGATGATTGAATAAGATTTATAATATATTAATTGTAAAATTCCTTTAAACAATTAAAATGTAAATACTATAAAGAGAATAATGAGGCCAACAAAGGGCTATCCTCGAGTTGCTCCACAATAGAATGATTTTCTAGGTATGTCGAGGGCTCAATTTATAGGTAAAATACCATAGAAAACTTCTAGTATCAAATTTAATTTTCAGAGTTACATCTTCATCACAACATTTATTAGTGTTACACATATTGTAATTAAGATATGGGTTTTCCTCAACCGCGTTGAATCTACAGACACTACTTTGACTGTTTGACTAGCTACACAACCCGTAGTAGTAGTTCATGACATTTATCCCCCTATATCTCATGTAAATTCCACACAATTCTATCTTTAGAATCTCGGTTTCAATCTTTTACTAACTCTACATCATGTACTTGAGTCTCAACTCATGTAGTTGAAGTTCAAAACATTATTTCTCATCAGGGCATGTTATGCACATCCAATTCCTCTTGAAGAAGTCACGAGGTGTGCTTGTGGGATGTGGTGTGTTGTCATTATTCTCAATTTTACTGTTTTACATAACCATTATAAATTTATTTTCATGCCACTTTTCATAACTCACATCATAATGTTTCTTGTTACATCATCCTGAAATACAAAATTTATTAAAAGTTGTTAAAATTCGATAATTTAACAATTTTATCAATTCTATTAAAATTAACAAAAAATATAGATATTTGATACTTTCAATTAAATAACAATATAATGGTTTAAATATATTGAATTACATAAAACAATATGTGAAAAATTGAGATTCATAAATTTTTTATAGCCCCATAGGGCATTGTTAATTCCCTACATGTCTATGCAAAAAAAATTATAAAACCCAGACTATGGTACTTGATTAATTAAAATGTAGTATTAAGTATGTTTGAGATTGAACCCAAATAGATGGTGACTTTATATTGACTATAACTTCATATGATTTATTTTATTAAATTGGCGAGGATAGAAAATAAATATTGATTGGATTGGTTTTAGGAAAATAAAAGATGAATGCAAAAGCATATCGATTGACTGGTTTGGGAATATATTTTGAAGAGCATGTTTGGGTAATGTAATTTCCAGGTTCAAGTGAAGTAGTATATAATAGTTTGATTAATTCACAGTTCGTGTCAGAGTCAAGATGAGGTAGATTCAGGGGTCATGATATCTCAACCTCAAAAAGAAAATAAATTATTTCCCTTGGTCGGGTTATATACGATTTCACCGAATTGAGTTAGTCTCGATTCCATATTTAAACCTGAATACCCATATAATTGAAAATGGTTATTCCTAAATTGGGGTTATCAGCTATTCAATTTTAATGTTCCTCATAAATAGGTTACCAATGATCATGGAAAAATACAAATAAATCGATTTGGAAGATGAAGAATAAAAATTTCAGAAGACAAATACATAAATAATTATAATAAATAAATCTGATACACCTTCCCCCTTTTGTTACATCACCATAAAACAATATGAGTATACCCCCTCATCCTCGTGATGTAGGAATAATTTATAGGGATAAAATAAATTATAAAGGAATGAAATAACTCAGATAGAGTGTAATAGATTCTCTACAAGCTTGCTTCTCCAACCAATTTTGAATACTCCAATGATGTAGACATTGACTCTATTAATACGAGTTGGAAAGGTTCTTCATGACTTTGGTTATGATGTGTAAGTTTTGGTCATGTCGTCTACTAGTGATCCAATTTTTTTAATCTGCATGACTCATGGGTAGATCTTAGCTAAGATTTTGGAAATTTCACCACCTACACATCGTGTACATGGCCTACACCTCATGTACTGTGAATTAAAATTCTCCTCTGCCTATGAGAATCTCATGTGAATAGAGTACGCGAATTTTGACCAATGCTTGATGTCACAAATAGTACTGAAATTACATGATGTGTAACCTTTAATTCATTAAATCATGCAAATCATGGAATTATATCATCCAAATTCAATTCAGAAAAAATGTCTCATAATGTAATGAATGTACATGACGTGTACTGGTGTTCCACACCATGATATGACTTCATGAATTTTCCTGGTGCTGTAATTCATCTCTGATAAAGAAACGACATGTACATCTGTTACAAAACATATATCAATGTTTTTACAGAATTTCCAGCTTTGTTCATCCACAAAAATTTGGTGTCTTGCTGCTTCGCATTGCTCACAGCGCCAACTGTGATTTTGCATCATTATTCACCATTTTTTCTTTCCTTTTAAATTTTTTATTGAATCTTGACATAAAACATAAAAAAAGTTTATTTACACAAAATTATGTATGAACATTCATTTATGTACACAAATCAATACATTAACTAACTCAAAAATATATGCCTGAAATAGACTTATCAAACCCCCCACACATGAATTTAGCCTTGTATTCTAGGATGGAATCTCATATTATTTCAAAGGACATTCACCTTACAATGATTAAAATTCAATTTCAATAAACACAATTGATCAAATGGAAAATTAAATTTTCAATCAGCAGATGTAGAAAAATTCATTAATGACTCATTTTTTAAATAATCAACCCAACCATGTATTTTAATTTTTTATATTTTGAAATAGTCAATCCAATTCTTTTGTCCATTTCCATTATCAATTTATTATCAGTATTATTGACATTTAAAATAAAAATCACATGATTATTTCCACTCATTATCAGGGTACAAATGTAAATATAATGATGCTCATACCTAAAAAACATGTAACTTAACATAGGACTAAAAGGCATATAGAATCCTCACCATTTAAAGATGGAGATCAAAATTATTTGTGAGGGATTCATTGATAAGGATGAAAAGAATCTAAAGCTTCATGGTAGGAAGGTAAATTATATAAAAATAATGGCTCAAGAAAGAAGGGTTGACTATAATATACATTTCATTATAACAAAAAATAATCTCAAGAAATGTCTCCATTTATAAATATGATATCTCTTCCCCCAAAAGGATAAAATTTGGACCATGATTCATGTAATTGTAATGATTGAAACAACTACTCTTTCATTTTTGATTAATTTTTTTTATTTTTATGAAATCTATGCTCAGGAAAAATCTCGTATACAAAACCTAACCATATACAATAAAAAATCATCCATCTGTAAAATGGTGATTTTTGATCAACACAAAACACATCCCAACTTTTTTTTAAAAAAAGATAGGTGGATAATAAAATACATTGAAAGATAAATGGAATCTCCCAGATCACAATAGAGATCCACCAGAAAAATACCAACAATGAATTTTATCCCGGTACACCCATAATAATTCCACCACTACAATTATTATTTTCAACATGATGAAAACATTTAGAGGATGGGATTAAGGGATAACATAGTCTTAAAACATTTCTCAATAAATAACAAGGAAATTCATGTCTTCTACAAATATAAAAAGGAAAAATGAAAAGTGGGTCTCTAGATAAGGGCTAATAAATGAATGGCTCAATCATTTTAAAATTGATTTTGTTCAGTTATAGATTCAATAAGATGTAGTGTAAGTTATTAAATAATACATTACCCAATTTATTATGATATATTCTATAAAAAGTATGGATATTATTTTCTCATTGGTTGTCTCGGGGATGAGATGAATGGTTGGGCCAATCACTCATCAAAATGCATATAAATAACTAAATCAATTAAGAAAGACATGAGTAATCCAAAACATTTCCAACACTAAGAAAAATATCATCTACAGGGATTACCATGCTCCTAAAATCATGATTTTTCAAATCCTAATCCACATGTTTATCTTTACAAATTATTTTCTCCATTTTTCTTATTCAAATTTATTGACAATGAAATTTAAATTCATGGAATGTTAAATATCCATGGAATTTCAGGCCTCCTAGATAAGTGTGAGTAAATAATGATTCAAGTACATGAATGAAATTTAAAATTAAATCTCTAAAACTATTAAAATGTGGGAAATACAGAACAAATTTTTTGAATTGTGAAACTCTTACTAACCTTATATGTGGTTGTACAATGTTTTTGTGATGTTATATCTACTCTTGTCCATGATGTGTACTTAGCCATCACGATGTGTAATGTTCCTGGTGCTTCTTCAATTGATCCTTGTTGTTTTCTACTTCATTGATTTCTAATGGACCTAATAATCAATAATAAACAGGGGAAATCACATGCCATTATCAATTAATTTTAAAATATTTAGAGTGATAGAATGTGTCATAAAAAAACATAAAATAATCTAGAAACAAAAATCTCAAGTTGCCTTCTGAATACACTTTTATTTAGAATTGTTGGATTGAAAATAACTATTTTATCTCATGTGACATATGATTAATTTTTTTTTGCAACTTTGGGGTCCATGAAAGGTCTTAGTTGTGTACTATCAAAATAGGTTGTCCCCCATCTTTATTCTCTGAACAAATTGATTCTTCCTGATAGTATTACTTTGTTATCTCCATTAGACCAGTCCACTATTTTTTCCTTATTCTTGATAAACAAAATCGATGTTCATGTACCATCCAAACATGTTATCCTCTCTTAAATGTAGTGGATTCAATCACTCCTTCGGGGTCAGCGACCTCAGTGCTCAACATTTTTCTTCTTTTTTGGTATATCATCCTCTTCTCTAGCATCCTTTATCTCATGAAATTCTTCAATCTCAGCCACATCCTCAAATTGAGATATCTCTATTTATCTGATCTAATTATCCACTTGCACATCATAGTTCATCATCACTTGATGGATGTTGAAGCTCACTTGATCTCTTCTAACTATCACACAGATATCTTCATATTGAACATCGATTTGCACACACGATGTGGATAAAAATGTTTTTCTCGGAATTGGTGGATTTTTTTACACAGATATATATATAACACTTGAATGTTTATGGGGATGTATAATTTTTCCACATTGATAATGAAATCATTAATTACTATTCAGGGATGATTTACTATTATGTATTCTAATTAAAGTGAAACTCTTGTGTGATTCAGGACTTACAGTCTTAAACTCTTGAAAGACATAAATGAAATGATATGGATGCTCGAAGATATGTCAAAAAAATATTTCCTACATTGGTTAGCCTCAATAAATAAGGGATCTAAAAAGCTACATGGGTCTCTTTGCATTGTTTGTATGTCATTGGACACTACTCCCGAACCACTTTGTGTGAGTGGAATTGTTTCAATATCTTCCCGCTTCCTCATGATTCTTACCATCTCTTTCATGAATTTTTCATAAGTTCTCATGTTTGAAATAACATCTAACAAAGAAATATTAATGTGTAATATTTTAAAATGATCAATAAACATACCTATGATCAAATTTTTATTGGTTTTTCACATCCTCTCTAGAAAAGGATTCATTGGTTTTTATAGAGGTGGATATTCATCTTCTTGTTCTGATACTTGTTCCTTGTCATATTCAGATTCCTTTTATCTTGGTTCCACATATGTCCATCCTGGAAACTCTATTATACTTTATTGTGTTTTATTTCCAATTCTAAACTGAATAGCTTTTAAATATACACATGGATATTCTTCAATGAATCTTGTAAGATCTCCGCTTTCACTTTATTTAAGTGTCTCTGTGATTTTTCCAGCTTGACGCTCCTGATTCTGAAATGTGCTTGTTTGGTAGTGTGCTTCATCATACATTTCCTTGAGGGAAACCCAAAATTCATCCATTAATGTTTCTAGAGTGTCCTTGAACAAGTGGACCAGGCTCATCAGTGTGGGACCTTACATTTCTTGTTATTGGTAATCTTTTGGTTGTTGTCGATACCCTTGGACTTGTTGTTGTTGTGGTCGCCAGCCCTAAAATTGATTTCCACAATTATAGTTAGCATAATTGGCATCTTCAACATGCGTTCCTTGCAGATTTTGTTACTGCCTGATCATAATATCTATCTTCTTGGTCAACAACTCTAGTTTGACTTCCATCCAGTAATTTTTGTCTACTTCAAGAACACCTATCCACTACATCCCTTCTCCTTGAAATTAGAAACTATTTATCTCTATCTCATCCAATAGTTGGTAGCTTTCTTCAGTTGATTTCTTCCTCAGTGATCCTCTTGATACAATATCTATAATTGACCTGTTTTCTTTTTAAAAACCCTTATAGAATTCTGAATTAGTTTACAAGGCAATATTTTAGGATTCAATCATAGATAAGATAATAAAGACTTGTAACATGATTCTAATTGAATTGAATTATTGTAAAATTGAATAATGAAATAAAAACCATGATACACATCCATTTTGACTAATTCTGCTCTCCACTATGGATTTAGCCAACCAAAGTTGGTTATCTCAAAGGATAAATAATCTATAGTCCATTAAGAAGAGAATATACGATAGGGTTTTAGAAGGAAAATGTATGAAAAGATAAATTGAAATTAAAAAGAAAATCATTCAAATATTACATAAATAAAAGAAATGACAAACAAAAAAACCAATCAATAGAGGAATAGATCCTTAATGTGGCGTCTTGGTGGTTGCATGACAAACATGGAATTGTCTGAAATGAATTTTCATGGTGTTGTAAATATAGGTAAAATTGATCATGATGTGTTGTTGAACTACACAATGTGTACATTCAATCCACTTCAATTTATATGGATTTTGGATCTCTAGCAAGGCACATGTGTCTCTTGAAAATTTATGATGTTCAACCAGGTACACATATTGTACCAAGTGTTCACGACTTGTAACCCACATCAAGTTGTCAATTTTCACTGATTCCTCATGGATTTCTCACTATCCATTTTGGCTGGCATCATGTCCTGTACTGAGGACTCACTATGTGTACTGGTTGTTTCCTCTGCTAGATTCAGGGCTTTGTCATATCTTTTCAAATGACATTGGAATTATTTGAACTACTAGTACACTACTTTTATGGATAGGTAATGATGTTTGTAAATTATTTTCTCATCCTTATGAAAAACCTCAACATCGAAATACCCAGGATCCATACATCAGTAATGGAATATTCCAATTATGAATCTCATTATATCTTATTCTAACTTGGTGTCTTTGAATCACAAATCCTACCCTGTAAAGATTCCCCAAAATCATGATTCATTTAAAATGTGTTATTCAAGACATTTCTACCTTTTCACACATAATTTTAATGTTTTCATTAACACCCATGCCATTTATAATCTACCTCACCATTAATTATTCCACTCATCCCTATAGGTAAAAATTTAATGGAGTTATGATCATACTTCATGTACATACTCCTATGCATAGTCTGGCATTAAATCAATTTTCTCTACAGTGTGAAGAAAAATATCACAAATAATCATCGAGGATTTTAAATAAGGATCATATGACTCTGTGGATGGGGGTAGGTAGGTAAAATGTTCAAAATCATGTATGGATGAAGGAGGAGCCTAAACTATAAAACAAAATTCACGATATTCAAAATACAAGATCGATGAAATTATCCTCACAAAATATGTAATTCCATATAACAAACCCCCTAAAGCTCATGGAAACGGATCACAGGAATTGTAATTATAATGAATGATAATAATTTCTTATTCTTACCCTTTTTTATTCTTTTTTTCGAATGTATTGATTGGAATAAACCTAACATCCACCATCTAACCACATATGTTAAATGTAATCAGTCTTGAAAATGGTGATTTTTTATTCTCCAAATTCAAAACCCCTTTTTTCAATCATTTTTTTCGAATGATTCCCCATGATAAGTCTCATATCCACCATCTGACCACACATGATTCTGACATCATCGGTGTGACAATGGTTATTTTTGAACTACCTAAGAGACAAACCATTTTTTTCTTTTATCATTATTTATTTTTTATTATATTATTTTAAAAATAAGAGGAATATTAAATTAAATATAATGAATGTAAATATGAACATCTCCCATAGTCCCATTAAAACACAATTCAGTCTCCACTCAAGTTATCCCATCCCATATCCACTATAAACAACCCCTACCCCACACTCGTTTAATTAAATATCATTTAAAACATTTAGAGGAAGGTTAGAATAGATAAAATATGATTGTAACCTGGCTCAATTCCTTACAGATAAATTCATGACTATTACGAGCATAAAAAGGATTAATTAAAGGTGTTTCTTTGGATAAAGGCTAACAAAAGAATACCTCAATCATTTTAAAAGAGATTCTATTTAGTCATAGCTTATATAAGATGCAGTTCATGTTATAAAAGAAAAATGTTGAATTTCTCATGAATAATACTATAGATTGAATGAAAAATATTGTCTTAGTGTACATCTCAAGAATAAGAATAATGCTTAGGACAATCACTCATTGAAATGAATATGAATAATTAAATCAATTAATGAAAACAAAAAAAAATTCAAAAGATAGAATAATATCAAAAAAATAATCAACAATGATTAACATACTCCTCAAATCATGTATTTTAAATCCTAATCAACATGCTTAAATATACTAATTCATTTCTCAAAATTTCTCATTCATGTTTATTGGAAAAAAAAATTAAATGCATGGCATTATAATTATCCAGACTAGTTTATGAATCCTAGATTATTTTATTAATGTATAAATAAAATGTGGGGAATGAAACAAAAATTTAGAGTTTTATAACATATAAAAATATGGGGAATATTACTAAAAAATTCATCCTTAAAATGCAAAATCCTTGTCCAATTTATTGTTCATCTTTTTCCTACAACTTGATTTTCACTGCCACTTGTTCCTTTGATGGGCCTGAAAATTAATAGAAATAAGTGAATGTATATGCCCTTGAAATATTCTAAGAAAATAATAGAAGAATTGACATTAAATGCTAATATAAAATTAAATTCTAATACTGTAATATATTTAAATTCCTATAAATCAATAAAAACAATGAGTTGCCTCAAAAAAGTTTCTCTTTTCTAACTATAGTTTAGCTCATGAATACCTAGGATATCCAATTAGGGTGTGATATAATCATAAAAATCTCATATTTACAGAATCATGAAGATTATTTACTCTAATCTTAGCTTGAAACATACCCATTTGAATTGATGTGGATCTTATAATTGGTGACCAGAGTTTGAACTACTTATGTATTGATAATAAAATTTCAGCATTGGTCTAGACTCACAGTATGTGTTGGGTTTCGTCATTGACCAATTCATATTATGAAACTAGATTCCTCACTTCTTCTTTTACTACTGCTTCATTTAGTTCCACTACATACGTAGCACAAGGTGCATCATGTACTTATTCTTTCACTTCATCATCTTCTTAATCTTCTACATCATATTCCTTATCTTCTTCATCATACTCTTGTTTTTCCCTTCTCTATTGTTCTTAATACCATTCTAGTTATGAAGTAAAGTCACCATCTTTATCATCTTATATGAATGAAAAATAAATGGCATAATGATTAGAATACAAATAAGAATTGAAAGTGGTACTTTCAACTTCTTCATTATTCATGTTTATTTGATTGTAATGCTCCTAGAAGAATTTTCAATATAGAAAATGGGGTGTTTTGTGTTCAATGCATGGGTACTATTATGGGATCTCATATGGTTGACTTATCAATTCATTAATATCAATGATTAGGTATTCCATATCATCTCGTAAGATGGTGGAAATATCATAATTAGTCATTCTACTTGCCACCCCTTCCATCACAACTCAAAATAACCATTATGGTAAAAATTAATAAAAATAATAATGAAAATCCATTGTTAAATTAGTAAAAATAATTGATGGGATAAGGATTTGTGTAATTTATTTGACTAATAATTCTCCACTCCTATCCCTGGCAACAGTGCCAAAAATTTAATATCCCTATGTGCATCGTTAATTCTATATGGGATTCCGAACATTTATATTTGAAACACAAAATAGACAAAACACTAATCTACAGTGTAGTATAGGTATTCAATGTCCAAGGTAAAATCCACAAAGGTAGGATTATAGAAAATATTAATTAAATAAGATGATCCTAAGATAATTTCGATTTTAATACAATAAATCTAACCATTTTATCATTGGATTTGGGGAGAAGGATGGGGAAAACAATATAAAAGGGTGTTTGGCATTAAGGATTCAGTGTTCATGAGATGACAAGTTATAAGATATTTAATTAACTATCATGTATTTTGTAGAATCACGTCTTAGTGAGTTCAATGGTCATGTTGAACACACTCCATCTTTAAATTAACATTACTCATGGTCTGGTAATTCAGATTACAATGAATGGTTGTTTCAAAACCTTTTTTAATCTTTGGGATAAGATAAACCCAATGGCCATAGAGAATATATAATCCCTATACAACACAATAAACATATTTATTCAATACACTTAGTCAATGATCTGTGCTACCCACGACCTCCATGAATTATGTCGCCCCCACGGTGACCTGCTGGTACCCCCGGCACTCTGCCGGCACAGCCCGATGCCCCCCCTCCGTGCTGCTCTGTCTGCCCGGCGCCCCGCGCCCCTGCCAGCTTCCTGCCCCACGCCCCTACTGGCGGCCTGCCCAGCGCACCCCGCACCCCGGCGGTGCCCTGTTGCGCTACCAGGCACCCCCCCGTGCGCTGCCCGGCGTTCGACACCCTTCCTGGCGCACCAACGCCCTACCCGGTGCACCCGTGGCTAGACGGAGCTCAGCCGCCCCGCCCGCGCCCCTCGCGGTCTACCCACTGGCCTCCCGGTCACCGGCCTACTGAATCGTCCCGCGACGCCCCCGAGGAGTCACTGGTCGAACCAGCCCATTCTCCCAGGCTGAGTTACTGAGCCGCTTAAATGGCGACTATCGGGCCGAACCGCCCTCGCGGTCCGCTGGGTTGGGCCCAACTGACCGTTTCAAAACACAGTGGGTTGAGTCACCCAATGGGCTTGGTCAAACCCAGCGAGTATTATAGGGTCGACCCAGACCAGGTCAACATAGTTTGTGTTAGGTTAAGCTGGTCTGACCGGACCCAGGCTCATTACTGGCCCATTACCTTCATGGGATATATCTTTGGAAATGGACATATGTTTGACGAACAGTCATTGGTGCTGGTACTATTGGAGCATAGCCATCCCTTTGAGTATACCCCTTGGGAATTCGTGGTATAGATGAGATACGGCCGGTTTGGTTCATATATGAAACTAACCGGGCCCCCGGAAAAAAGCAGCTAATAACTCACGAATCGGGCGTCCGATTGACGCGACATCTATTGTGTTAAGAACCCTGTGATGAGGCAGACCTTTGTGATACTTCTTTGTGTGAATTTGTTATACATGTAGTATCGACCAGTGGCTCGTTGAGCAGATCCACTAGGAGGCGAGCAGACGAAGTACGATGACTTTGTAGCTGGCTAGGACCTGATGAATGCTTGTCCAATTTGATTCGGAGTGACATACATAGCTTAGTGAGGAGCACTACGTTGTTAGGTGGTAGACCCATGGCGGAGGATCACTACTTTGTGAGGTGACAGAACCCGCGGTACTCGACAGGAGGAGTACCTATGTAGGCTATGAGGGGGAGCACTTCTGTGTGAGGTGGCCGACCCATAGCGGAGGAGCACTACTTTGTGAGGTGGCAGACCAGCAGTACTCGACAAGAGGAGTAACTCAGTAGTCTATGTTTAGTGAGTGACACCTCGGAGTCGGGACATGACTACTATACTCGACAGAGGAGGAGTTTTCCAGCAGCCGTGTTTTTTGACATCTTGAATAAAAATCTTGGTTTGAGCTGAGTCAATGGCCTTTGAGTTTTCCTCATAATTGAGGTGTGTTAAATGATAATGTAGGTATATGTATGGGCATATACCTATCTAAAGGTTATCAGTTGAGATCTTTCTTTTTGGTTTATCGTTGTGAGTTTTAGTGATACCTTGAGGGTCTTGGGGTGCCTACTTAGTATCGTTATACTCACCCCTGCATGGGCTATGCCTACACCTTGTTGTGTTGGATGCAGATGATGGACATCACTGATCGTGGTTGAGGCTTGTATAATTGGACGGTACCCAGAGGTGGACTTCACGACGAGACGGTACCCGGAGGTGGACTTCACGATGATACAGTACTTGGAGGTGGACTTCATGATGAGACGGTACCCGGATGTAACAGACCGATGTGGAGAGATGAGGTTTCCATCTGTACCTACCCTTCAGGTAGGAACTCCGAAGGAAGATCCAGGAGCATCTTGACACCTTCCTACTATTTTGTTTTTTCCTTGAACTTTACTGTTGGGATTGTATTTCTGGCCCCCTTTGTACTTTCATCACACTTGCATTATTGCTTTACTTAATTTTTTCTTCTTCTTGTACTCTGGATGTGTGTTTATTTGTGTTTCATAAAGGCAGTGCCTTCCCTTTTTATTGGGATTTATGCCTTTGGTTCTAGTCGCCAGCCCCTGGCCTATGGAAGGGGTGCTTGGGGTAGTCACGACACGGTCCCTGAGCACGGGTCGTGACAAATTGGTTTCAGAGGATGTCGGTTCTAACGCAAAACTAATGACTCTGATATTTTCTTTCTGTGAAGCAATAGTTTTAAGCATACCTAGTGTGGTTTTCAGTTCATGGAGTCCGGTTTTGGTGTGGTGGCCGACGTATCCATACACAAGGACCATGGCTTCTAAATTCTGACTCAGTGCACGAAAACACTGATTACGTGTGTGTTTTAAAAATTTTTCTTTAAATCATCTCCAATCAGGTCATCTCACCAGGTATAGTCTTTTGAACGTGTCACATCTGTTTCATTCAGGATTCCTCCTCGAGGAAGACCAGATGGAGCCCTGAGATTTGTACGTACTGATAGCCCATCGAGTGATGAGGCCTTAGTACATGGACTTCTTCAAGTTGAGGCACCAATGGAGGCACCAGCGGTACTACCAACCGTTGGGCCACCGATTCCACCAGCCCTTATAGCAGGCGATGCACGCCGCTTGAGTGCGATGCACATGTTCCATCACCAGAGGCCACCCAGGTTACAGTGAGAGACGGACCCACAGGCGGCTGAGGATTGGCTGGAGGCTGTGGTGAGAGTCTTCAAGCTAGTAGGGATGCCAGCAGACTTTATGGTGATCCTTGCTGCCAGCCTCCTTCAGGCAGCATCAGGTAGATGGTGGAGCCTGATACTCTAGATGCATGATGAGGCGACACATCTGTGGGAAGAAGTCTAGATCTTGTTCCATGTAGAGTTTGTACCTCCCACCCTTCGAGCGGTACGTATACAGGAGCTACTGCATCTTCAGCAGGGTAGCATGACAGTGGTGCATTATTCCGCGAGGTTCACCGACCTCTCACGCTACTCCACTGATATGGTATGTGACCTGTTCTTTAGGGCCCATACCTTTGAACGGGGGCTCAGGTGAGAGATTAGAGCTTTAGTTGTTTCTCATAGCATCCCGATGCAGACTGGGGTGTTGGAGCGAGCCCTCTTATTAGAGAGTTTCCTTGTTAGGCAGTCTCTAGCATGAGGATCCACTACTAGCCGGTATACAGTGGAGTCTTCTGCAACTGGAAGTAGATAGATGGCATAGAGGTCCAAGAGGGCCAGACCTACAGGTGGTCGACCACATGAATCTAGGTCGGTAGTGCATAGAACCAAGGGGAGTTACAGAGCCAGACCTGTCATGCTGTGTTACACATGCGGCGGACAGGGTCACATGGCACATGACTGTCCGACCCCCTATCGAATGATCATTAGATGGATGAAGGACCTCCTAGGTAGAGGTGGAGGATCGATCGAGGTGGACCAGAAGGAGTCAGAGACCGAGGCAGGGGAGCTGGCCGTGTAGCTGGAGGTGGATGGCGCTTCGGGGTTTTGCCACTACCACCACTAGGAGGTCCACCCTGGCCACAGGGAACCAGTGGACATGGACGATCACAACATTAGGCATCTAAAGCATATGACTATGGAGCTCCGGAAGCAGGGTGACAGGAGTGGGACAAGTTCCAGGCATAGAGGTCATTGTTCATGGTGCTTCTAGTTTCCATGATGTGGTTGTTTGTGGTTGTTGAGTGTCATTGTACTTGAGCTGCAGTAATAAAAGACACTTGTCCTTGTGACGTTTTCTTTCATTCCCTTTTGTGTGGTTGATACTGAGAGGTTCCGATTAAAACTGTTTACTTGACCCTCACTTTCGAGATTCCTACTAGAGGAGACCCAGTGACCACACATTGATGTCGGTAGTGTGACTCAACTCTTGCAGGTGAGAGTGATGGTTGGATCTCTTGGTAGTACCGTCGAGGCCTTATGACGTCATCCAAGACATGAAATTTTTTGTTCATGTCAGGATTGACTGTATTATGCAAACAACGTGGTTCATCCAGAGGATGAGATAAGATTTCTCTTTTTCGGCAATGGGGAAATCTATGTAGCTCTTGTAAGACCACAGATGGTGAAGGCTATGATCGAGGAGGTGCATGGATATCATCCATGAGTGGATGAAGACTACACATTGGAGACAGAAGTCCAATGTTGATAGGAGACGGAGACCATGGGAGTTCGAGGATAGAGACCACGTTTTCTTGCGGGTCTCACCTCAATGTGGACTATAGGGATTTTTCTGGGGCAGCAAGTAAGCTATGTGCTTCATTTGGCCCTTCCACCTTAGTTTCACCGGGTGCATGACGTCATTCCATGTATCTCAGCTGAGGAGGTACGTGCACGACCCGACCCACGTCATCGATCACGGGGAGCTGGACATTGACGACGGGACAACCTTTCCGGTGGTTCCGGAGGTGATCAAGGATTGAAAGGAATGAGTCCTTCATGGATGGTCGGTTCCTCTAGTGCTCGTTTGATGGTAGCATGAGAACCTCCAGGAGTGCACTTGGGAGAAGGAGGCTCAGATGCATGCTTGGTACCTCCTTTAGTTTCCCTAGTTTGTGTTGTAGCATTACGGGGACGTAAACCCCTGAAGTGGGAGTAATGTAAAGACCCGTAAATTCAAAGAAATTTTTTTTTATTAAATTCTTAGGAATTTTATGATTACGCATTTTTTGACAGCACCTTATTCGGAGGCCCGGTGTGCCCAGAATAATTTTCTGATGTTTTTTTAAGCATAAATTAACACGTGTAAGTAGTTTTTCTGAAAAAGTTGAATAACTCCTAAATGGTTACTGGGATCAAATATATGAGGAAAAAGTTTTGCTTAGGATGGTGGGTTTACCCTAGGTGTGACTTAAGATTAGTGGGCGCAAGCCTCCTGTGAGAAAACCAGAAAATGGCATAACCGTAAATAAAATAATTAAATAATGTTATTTTATTTTTCAAATGCATATAACTCACAAATGGTAACTCGAATTAAAAATCTGAGACCACCGCTGAACTCGTGAGGGTATGATTCCTTTATGAAGATACTAACTTTGGCCGGCACGAGCCACCTGAGAAAGATAGTTTTTTGCAGTAAATAAAATAATTAAGTGACAACTATTTTATTGTAGAAATCATAACTTCTAAATGGTAACTATAATTGAAAATCCGAGAGTACCATTGAGTTTGTTGGGAAGTGTTTCTCCTAGGCAGAGCCTAACCTTGACCACAGTGAGTTGAGGGTGACTGATAATAATTTTCTGAATTTTTTTTGGGTACGTTCAGTAAACGTACTTGCGGTGTTTTATAACATTTGAACTGGTGCTTGGAATTGAATTCTTAGGGCACCGTTGAACACACAGTGCCGATATTATCCTAAGAATACTTTCTCCTCAATGGCGGATGATCGGGTATGAATGTTAGTTTTTGGGGTTTTACGTGGGTTAATAAAATAAAATAAGTGAATAATTTATTTTATTTTGTTAAACACCTGCAGTGCAGATAATGTGGTTAAAAGCTCCAATTGGGAGTTGGTGGTAAAACCGTCACACCCTAACCTCCCATTTAATGGGGAGGGAGAGGAAACCTCTTAAACCCCCAGTCAATTAATTTTACATGTCAACGTAAAATTAATTGAACTCAATTAATTTTATGGGTCGACGTAAAATTAATTATTGTCAGTTAATTTTTTTGTGTCGATGTAAAATTAATTGCTCTCAAATTATATTATGAGTTGACATAAAATTAATTGTTGACAGTTAATTTTATGGGTTGATGTAAAAATTAATTCATGTGATTTAATTTTATGTGTCGACGTGAAATTAATTGCTGTCAATTAATTTTATGCGTCAACATAAAATTGATTCGTGTCATATGTTTTGATGCAGGCTATGTGGAGGAAACTTGTTGGCATCCTCCACTCTTAAGTAGTGCCAACACACCTCTTAAATTGTGCCAACACAATTTAATTCACCTGACCCCCTTTTTAAATTAAGTAACTGCATCATTGGAATTTAGGAAGGTTCCAAATAAATTAACCGTCATAAATTCTACAATGGTTACATAACTCTGCCCCTCTCTTATATATATGGATATTGGGAGAAGGTTTTGGGACTGCATCACCAAGCGAAGAAGTGCTGGTAAAGTATTGCGACGCCCAAAACTTAGTGAAATCATATCCTCTCTAACAAAGAATGTGAAGAACACCAACGATGATCTTCCACGCGATTCTTCGTCATCCTTCCTTCCCTATAAACCTATCCACTGCAACATCACCAATGAACCAACGTAGCTATGAATTGGGGACATGTGGCGGACGTGACAAACGACAGTCGTCGTCTTCTTCCTTCTGCAACTCCGCCAACGAGCGATGATCAAGAGGTAGAGGTTTTATTTTTATTTAAATTATGATCTTTTCCCATGTTCATATTTTCTATCAAAATGAATAATGGTGGTTGTTGTGCTTCAGACATGCCATAACCTATTGCTACGACCCTAAACGTGGAGGGTCCAGGGAAAACCAACCTGGCCCGACCCCTTCGTTGTTCTTTTTGTAGTGACTCCACGACGACATGGCAATGAGGCGACAACGATGAAGGCGGCGAACAAAGTTTCCGCTACCAGCGACCACCATGATCTACGCTGCCCCCACAGCCCCCTGGCGCGCACCCGGTGCCAGGTGCCCCAGCCGGCGCGCTGCAGGCGCACCCGCAGCGCCCCAGCCTGTGCGCTGCCCGCACCCCCGCAGCTCCCTACCGGCGCAGCCCGGTACCCCCCTGCATGCTGCACTGCCGGCAGGGTGCCCCATGACCTTGCTGCCGTCCTGCCCCGCGACTCTGCCGGCGGCCTTCCCGGCGCACCCCGGCACCCCATCGACACCCTGTCGTGCTACCCGGTGCTCCCCCGCAAGCTGCCCGACATTTGACACCCTTCATGGCGCACCCACGCCCTCCCTGGAGCACCCGCGGCTGGACAGAGCCCAGCCGGCCGGCCCACGGAACACACGGTCTTTCCGTTGGCCTCCAGGTCACCATCCTGCTGAACCAGCCACAATGCCACCACGGTGTAGCTTGTCGAACCAGCCCGGTCTCCCGGGCCGAGTTACCGAGCCGCCTATGTGGCGACTATCGGGCCGAACCGCCCACGCGGTCCGCTGGGCTGGGCCCAGTGACCGGGTCAAAACATAGCGGGCTGACTCACCCAATGGGATGGGTCAGACCCAGCGAGTCTGACAGGGTCGACCCAGACCAGGTCGGCCCAGTTTGGGTTAGGCTGATCTGGTCTGACCAGGTTGGACCGGACCCTAGCTCATTACTGGCCAATTACCTTCTTGGGACATATCTTTGGCACCAGACGTCCGTTTCATGAACCGTCAGTGGTTCCAGTTCTATTGGAGCATAGCCTTCCCTTTGAGTATACCACATGGGAATTCGTGGTATAGTTGAGATATGGCCGGGTTGGATCGTATACGAAACCAACTGGTCCCCTGGAACAATGAGGCTAATAAATCATGAACTGGGCGTTTGATTGACGCGCCGTCTGCTACGTTATGACCCATCTGACGAGGCGGTCCTTTGTGATACTTCATTGTGGGACTTTGTGATACATGTAGTATCGACCATGGCCGAGGAGCACTACATTGTGAGGTGGCAGACCCATGGCATAGGATCACTACACTCTGAGGTGGCAGACCCGCGGTACTCGACATGAGGAGTACCATTGTAGGCTATGAGGGGGGGAACTACTATCTGAGGTTGCATACCCATGGATGAGGAGCACTAAATTGTGAGGTGGTGGACCCTAAGTACTCGATTGGAGGAGTAACTCAGTAGTCTAAGGTTTGTGAGTGACACCTCGAAGTCGTGACAAGACTACTACACTCGACAGAGGAGTTCTCTAGCAGCCATGTTTTTCATCATCGTGAATAAAAATCCTGGTTTGAGCTGAGTCAATGACCATTCTATTTTCCTCATGATTGAGATTTGTTACTCTATAACATTGGTATATGTATGGGAATATACCTAAGTAAAGGTTATCTTTTGAGATCTTTATTTTTGTTTTATCCTTGTTGGATTTAGTTTGACCTTGAGGGTCTCGGGGTCCCTACTATGTATCGTTATACTCAACCCTACATGGGATATGCCCGCAACATGTTGTGTTCGATGCAGACGACGGACCTCACTGATCGTGGTTGAGGCTTGTAGAACTGGACGGTACCCGGAGGTGGACTTCGCGACGAGACGGTACCCGAAGGTGGACTTCACGACGAGACGGTACCCGAAGGTGGACATCATGACGAGACAGTAGCCAGAGGTGATAGACCGATGTGGAGAGCTGAGGCAGCCATCTTTACCTACACTTTAGGTAGGGACTCCAGAGGACGATCCGGGAGCAGCTTGACACCTTCCTACTATTTTGTCTTTTCCTTGTACTTTACTGTTGGTCTTGTATTTCCGGACCCCTTTGTACTTTCAGCACACTTGTCTTATTGCCTTACATAGTGTTTCCTTCCGCTTGTACACTGGTTGTGTGTTTGTTTGCATTGCATAAAGGTAATAACTTCCCTTTTTATCAGTATTTATGCCTTTGGAGCTAGTCTCCAGCCCCTCACCTATGGAAGGTAGGCTTTGGGTAGTCACAGAACGGGCCTCGAGGACGGGTCGTGAAAATAGAATAGATCAACCTGAATCCATGAGGAAAATTGGAAGATTAAATTTTTAATACCGCTACCATGAATATTAATTCACACCATAAAAACTCACCTTCAACCTACAGAAATAATCCTCCTTTCCAATTTCAACAAAACCATCCAACTAATCCATATAAATTATCTCATTTAAATCACAATAGATTAAACATTCTGTAACATACATTTGCTCAAACTATAGATATAAACTAGTACACAAAATTCAAATAGTTAAACTGAAATATACCTTAAAAATATGTATGAAATTTTCATCAAAATCATTACCCTTCTTCTGATAGAAGGCCTTAAAGATTATCCTCGAATTATATTAAGGACAAAAACTAATATTATAAGTTTTTTATTGATAAATCCACCAATTGTTTGAAGATCTCTTAAAGTTATGTAACTTTATCATCACATAAATTTTTTGTTTTAATACAATGATATCATCTCATTATCCATTATAGTATCCCATTTATCCTTTAATCAGTTTCTATCACCTTATCAAAATATTCTGGTTCTCCCCCTTCCGGGAGGAGAATATACTCATTGTATTTTCTGGGCACAGTGGAAGCGTGGGGGGGGGGGATGGATCACAACATTTATATAGTTATTATTGAGAATAAATCCGAAGTCTATTCTGATAAATAAAACTATTACCAACGAAATTTAATCAAATAGTAGACATGGTAAAGACGAACATGAATCCAAGATAGAAATGATCAACACATGTTCTCTATAATTAATTTAATTAAAACATGAATTACCTTGAAGGAATTCTTTCTTCGCTAAAGCATCAGGCCACAAATCTGCATGGTGGCACCATTGTGTCATAGAATCCAAGTGTTGGATTCCACTAGCGGTGATCCACATGTGCCCCATGTCTCTCCAAACATCACCGAAATTGTCTCTAGGTGCTATCATGGATTGTCAATATGCTTACAATTTCCACATATGATCTCCTTGAGAATCACTTTCAAATCATTCTCCTTTATCTAGAGGATGAGGACCTCTCTCATTTGTAAGAGAGTTCATTGATATGGAAGAATACTCTAGGGTTGAGATATTTTTTTCCAATCGATTGTGCAAAAACAAACATTATGTTATGTTATTAGAGAAATAACATAATTGGCTATTTATATCTCTACAGTTTTAATAAAATAATTCCACATGTCCCCATATTTATTTTTTTAATTCCAGAGAAAGCAATTATAAAATAATTATATTATTATTATTATTCATCAGATGTACTTAATTTTCCAAATATTTCTTATATATTATTAAAATAATATACAAATTTTCTATTCCCACCAAACCATTAATCTTGGTCAGACAATCCTCCATTATATTTATTAGTCCTTGAATAATGTTAATTTATTTATTACATAAATGTCACTGGATTATTTTCCAGAATTTATAAATAAATATTATATTCAATAAATATAAAATAAATATTTATTAATTATTCCACTCACAATATATTCTCTTGAATAACCACTGTCGAAATAAATACCATCATACATACATGAATAATTATTAAACCACAACAAGGAATATTATTTATTCAACTTGATAAATAAATAATTTATTTAACTATGATTAATCATACACATAGTGTGTGGTTATATAGGACTCTTTTGTCAGTGGATTTAGGCATATATATTTATATTCCAAGAGTAGCATCTACCAACACGTCAAGGCACCCATACTGAAAGAAGATATATTGTCACGATAACATTCACCAACGACAGACACATATCGTGTAATATAATATCATTGTCTTTATATCTCTAATCAAGTGGGTTGCATGTTTTGTTCATCAACCCATGTGCATGATTTCTCTTTATTTGACTTCCATGAATTTTACATGTCTATTTAACTATAGGGAAATGGATTTAATTAGGCTATATCAGTTATATAAAAGGGCCTAAGATAACAAATTCCGTAGAATTTATATGTCGTTTCTCACATTATTCATCATTGTAGTATTATAGATGACACACCATACATATCCTTCATCTCCGTAAATAGATAGGAACATCCGATGAATCTTATAAATATGGATTCCTACTTGCGGGTATTATTCTCGTAATATCCTCCATGATATTACCATAGTCATAATCCAAGAGAAAGTCCCTAAAACTCTTATATGTCTTCACCGCTGATAGCATGTATTATTTTTTCCCCACAAATAATAACATCTAGATATAGAACATTTATTCATGAATAGTGGCATAGAACATCTGGGGATTCATCATAGTAGGGATCCTCTATGACCTCTTAGTGAGCCAGCAACTCTGCATACATTAACACATGAAATTTCATGCACAAGTAAATTAATTATGTGATAAATAGTGTATTAATATTCAAATCCATGAATAAATTTTTATTATAATTTACAAAGGATGTTGGTTCAAGGGAACCAAATCAAACAAAATCCTACATTATCTAGAGACAACTACAAACAACCATCAATTGACTAGCTCTCACAAGATAGTCAGGCCTCTGTTGAGACCGGCCTTTATTAATGGGGTCTTCTATGTTCTCTTATATGGCTACTCTACTCACTTCAACTTCACCCCTTTGATTGAAATCCCTCAAAATGTGATACATATAGGTTACATTATTTGTATTGTGAGGTGACCTTGACTCTTCTGAAATATACACCACTATAGTATTATGAAAAAATATTTTTATAGGGTGTTTACTGATAGCCATGTCATTTAGATACTTGGTTGTGTATAATTAAGGGTTTCAAATGATTTCTAGGAAATTTGGATTCCATGATGATTCACATAATGTTACTAAACAGAAAAATGATCGGTAAATTTTCACGGAGGTCAATAGTTTTATAATTCATGATTATCATAATGATGATGCAAGAAACTAATATAACTATATGGACACGAATTAAAAGTGTTAACATGTTGTGACTATGCACCAGTAGAGTTGGAGAAGTGGTAGGAACCCAAAGGGTCGTGGTGGTAGAAGTGTCCGAGGAGATATTACTCGAGGGCATGGATGAGGTGGGTTTTCTAGATCTTCTAGGCTCACGTTGGAGCAGTTGGCTCTTAATGAAGGTTACATAGGACTCTTCATCTAGGTAACCATACAGTCAGATAGGGAATAGGCTAATGTCGATGACTCTGAACATGATTCAGATCGTGATTATGGAAATGTTCGATGTGTTGTTTCTCAATTGTTAGGGGGTGTGCCCCAATTATCTATCATTTTCTTACTCATGTACTTGTTATCTATTATTCAATTTTAAAAAATGGGTTAAGATATATGTCTCCAAGATAGAAGTGTTTCGATCTAATTAATATTTATTAAAATGTAATAATATTTTTAATATAAACATATTTCTTGATTTGAAATAATATAATTATTTAATTATATCATTAACTAAATTATTAATTTAATTTACGTTTTTTTTCATATTTATTAACATAGATATTATAAATTTGAAATAATATAATTAATATATAATAATATAATTAAAAATACAATAATATAATTTATAAGTAATAATTTAATTATTATGTAATAATATAAATAACATGTAATAATATAATCACTAGGTGATGATTCTGATCATAACTCTAATCATGATTATGGTGATGCTTGAGTTTCTGTTTTTTCCTTTTGAATGTGGGATTTTATTTTTGGTATAATTAATATGTAACAATATAATTAGTAATGATTAGTGGTTTGGCCTTGATCCTTCTTGGTATAATTAATATGAAATAATATAATTAGTAATATAATTAATATTTTCAGTCATATTTATTAATATAATTATTTTAAATATTTAGTAATATAAAAAAAATTATTAATTATTTTAAAATATAATTAATATGATATTCATTATTAATTTGCAATAATATAATTAATATTAATTCTCAATTATATTTTTAACTACTTTATAATTATTATTATTTACATTTTTTTAATGTCCATAATTTCATTATTAAAATATATTAATTTGAAATATTATTATTAATATGTAATAATATATTTATTATCAATTAATATATAATAATATTTCAATACATGTATTTATTTATAATTGTAAATAGAGAAATATATATGTATATTAGAAACAGGGAGGAAGAATGGGGGTGGTGTTGGGAAAGATGGAAAGCGATGAACGTGCAAACAACAAAAACACGAACGCGCAGCGGAGAAATCTTTCCCTCAAACAGTGGATGCGTAGAGACAAAAAAACAGGTGCAGAAAATAAAATTGACACCAGAATTTTTACGTGGAAAACCCAAAAAGGGAAAAACCACGGGACCTAGTCCAGAAAAAGGGATCCACTAAAATAGATAAGTACACGGTAGAGACTCCCCAAAATTAAAAGTGATCTCAAAAGCAATACTTAGAAAAATAGTGGATCAAAGTCGGAGAATAGATGCAGTCTTGATGAAGCCTGAAAAGAAGAAAGCAGCCTGCTAAAGAAACCCAAATAGATCTGACCGTGAAAGCAGAAGATTGATGTCCGAACAAAAGTGCTGATGAAAAACACTGGGATCGGATCAAAAACCACCGCAGATGAAAGCCGATCAAATCAGAGTAGTTCCACCAGTTGCGGATCTGAAAACTGCTCCTTCAAAGACGCAACTGCACTGCCTCTAACCATGCCGAGAGAGGAGCCTCACACCGCATTTAAATAGAAGATGAAATCTCATATATCTCCTAAAAGATATCTCATATCTGATTAAAGATATTAAATATATCTCATCAAAGATATAAAATATATCTTCTCAAAGATATCAAATATATCTTGTCAAAGATATCAGATATATCTTTTCAAAGATATCAAAATATCTTTTTTTTTAAGATATCGGATATATAAAAAAAAATTATCGGGGCCAGATGAGGAGGCGCCCCAACAAACTCCCCCTCCGACTCAACTGGGGATCATCGCCAACCCTGCAATCAGTCGGCAAGTCTCAAATTTTCCTCTGGGTAAACTCTTGGTCAACATGTCTGACCCATTGTCATCAGTGTGGATCTTCTCAAGCTCTAACTGTCTCGAATCAAGGACATTGCGGATCCAATGATACCGAACATCGATATGTTTCGACCTGCCATGAAAAGTGGGATTCTTTCCCAAACAAATAGCACTCTGACTATCACAAAATAAAATATATCTGTCTTGATTAAAATTGAGCTCTCGAATAAAATTTTTCATCCACAACAATTCTTTGCATGCCTCTGTAGCTGCAATAAACTCTGACTCTGTGGTAGATAAAGCAACACATCTCTGCAACCTAGACTGCCAAGATACAGCTCCCCCTGCAAAAGTGATCAAATAGCCTGAAGTAGACTTCCTCGAATCGATATCTCCTGCCATATCTGAATCTGTAAAGGCACAAAGCATAGGTTCCCCTTTTCCAAAACACAATCTCAGATCAGAAGTACCACGAAGATAACGAAAAATGTACTTCACTGCCCTCCAATGCTCTCTGCCTGGATTCGATAGAAAACGACTGACCACACCAACTGCATGAGCTATATCAGGTCTAGTACATACCATAGCATACATCAAACAACCAACGGCAGATGAATAAGGTATGTGTTGCATCTCCTCTCTCTCTTCATCAGTAGAATGTGATTGACTGGTGTTGAGCTTAAAATGTAAAGCAAGAGGAGTACTAACCACTTTAGCTCTATCCATAGAAAATATTTGAAGTACCTTCTCAATGTATCTCTCCTGAGATAACCACAACTTCTTGGCCTTCCTGTCACGGGAGATCGTCATTCCAAGAATCTGCCGTGCTGGCCCCAAGTCTTTCATCGCAAAAGACTGACAAAGATCCTTCTTCAATCTGTCAATTCTAGAAGCATCATGGCCAACAATGAGCATATCATCAACATAAAGCAGCAGTATAATAAAATCATCATCAGTAAATCTCTGAACAAACACACAATGATCAGAAGATGTCTTCCTGAAACCCTGATGAGAAATGACAGATTCAAACTTTTTATACCACTGTCTCGGAGCTTGCTTCAAACCATACAAACTCTTCTTCAATCTGCAGACATGATTCTCTTTACCTGTTTCAACAAAACCCTCTGGTTGCTCCATATAAATCTCCTCCTCTAAATCTCCATGGAGGAAAGTTGTCTTCACATCCATCTGCTCAATCTGCAGATCCAAACTAGCAGCCAAACCAAGAACAACCCGAATAGAAGACATTTTGACAACAGGTGAAAAAATCTCATCAAAATCAATACCTTTCTTCTGACGGAAGCATTTAACAACTAACCTTTCCTTGTATCGGGGAACAGAACTGGATTCTTCATTCTTAATCCGATAAATCCACCGATTTTGCAAATCTCTCTTACCTGTCGGTAACTTCACCAACTCAAAAGTGTGGTTGTCGTGCAATGATGTCATCTCTTCATCCATTGCCGCAACCCATTTTTCCTTCTGTTCACTTTCCATCGCCTCATCAAAAGATTCTGGTTCTCCCCCTTCAGCGAGGAGCACATACTCATCAGGTGAATACCGAGTAGAAATGGTACGATGCCGAGATGACCTCCGGAGTGGAACTGTGGGTTCATTGATAACCCCAGGAACCGGATCATCAGAAACAAAAGGTGCATCAGAAATATCAACTCCAACCTGTTCACCCTGAGCATCATTCTGCACATCAATGTGATCATCCGAATCAACAACATGAGGTAAATGTGAATCAGAACCTGGCTCAAGACTAACAAAACCATCAGAAGTTGGAGAAGTGGACTTTTCTCCCTTATCAATATATGCAATAGTCTGGTCCTCTTTAAACACTGCATCTCGGCTTCTGACAAGTTTCTTTAAAGCAGGATCATAAAACCTGTACCCAAACTCATCATGTCCATACCTAATAAAATACACTGCCGTGACTTATCATCCAATTTGGATCTCTCATCTCTAGGCACATGAACAGAAGCCTTGCAACCAAAAACTTTCAAGTGATCGTACCTGATCCTTTTTCCATACCAAAACTTATCGGGAGTGTCTGTCTGCAAAGCAACTGAAGGTGATAAATTGATAATATAAGCAGCAGTAAGTAATGCCTCACCCCAAAAATGTCCAGGCAACTTTGCTTCCGAAAGCAAACAACGAACTCTTTCCAACAAAGTCTTGTTCATCCGCTCAGCTACACCATTTAGCTGAGGTGTCTTGGGAGGTGTCTTCTGATGCCGAATACCTTCCTGCCTGCAATATTGATCAAATGGACCACAATACTCTCCCCCATTGTCAGTGCGAATACATTTCAATTTCTTTCCTGATTCCCTCTCAACAGAAACATGAAATTTCTTAAAAACACTGAGCACCTGACTTTTGGCATTCAAAACATAAACCCAGAGCTTTCGTGAGTAGTCATCAATAAAAGTCACAAAATAAAGACCGCCACTAAAGGTCTTAGATTTCAAAGGACCACAAACGTCTGAATGTACTAATTCAAGTACCTGTGACTTCCTGTGTGGAGGATGACTATTGAAACTCACTCTGCTCTGTTTCCCAGCCATGCAATGATCACATGTGTCCAATTTGACACACTTCAAATCTGGAAGAAGATTTCTCTTGGCCAAACAACCAAGACCTTTCTCACTGATGTGACTGAGCCTCTTATGCCACAACTTGGACGAAACACTGCACTCAACAACACAAGCAGTATCACATGAAATAGATGCTCTAGTCCAGTACAAACCTGATTGCTTCTTCCCTCGAGCCACAATCAAAGAGCCCTTGGAAAGCTTCCATTGGCAATCACCAAATGTGTTGATAAACCCTTCATCATCAAGAACGCTGGTAGAAATAAGATTCAAGCGAACCTCTGGTGCATGTCGAACATTCTTCAAAATCAGCTTACTTCCAGTACTGGTCTCTAAACAAACAGTCCCGATACCTACCACATCAACATGACCATCATTACCCATCTTCAAAATCCCAAAATTACCTGGGTTGTAAGATGTAAAGAACCCCTTCTTTGATGTCACGTGAAAACAGGCACCACTTTCAACAACCCAACAAGAATGATCAGAAGCAATATTAATGGAATCATAAACAATAACAAGATCACCCCCTGTAGCGGCAGCGACATGATCATCTCCATCGATATTCTTCTTTGGCTGATTTTCCTTCATTCTGTTTTCTCTTTTCAGCTGATAACAAAACTTCTTAACATGCCCCTTCTTACCACAATGATGACATTCAAAATCTCTCTGCTTTGATCTAGATTTGCTTCTGCTTTTACTCTTTCCTCGACTGCTCTGTCCCTGATTCTTTTCCTGGCTTCTCCCCCTGTTTTCTGTGACTAAACGCTCTGAAGATTTCTCTTGAGTACGTCTCCTGACTTCTTCATTCAAAATAGCAGACTTAACAAAACTGAATGTCACAGCACCATTAGGAGCAGAACCGGTTAGAGTAACACGTAAATTCTCCCAAGAATCAGGTAACGTGTTAAGCAATAAAAGTGCCAAAACCTCATCTTCAAAATTAATACCCATGCCAGACAACTGATCAAAACATCCCTGATATTCACTTAAATAATCAGAATTAGACGTACCTTCTCTGTACCTCAAATTCATCATTTGTTTGAGAAGAAACAATTTATTGTTTCCAGTCTTAGAAGCATAGGTAGTCTCGAGCTTCTCCCACAATGTTCTGGCGTGAGAGATGTTTACAATGTGGTTCATCACGTTGTCTTCGACCCATTGGCGAATGAAGCCACAAACCATCTCATGCTCGAACGCCCATTCTTCATCTGACATCCTTTCTGGCTTCTGGGTACTAAACACTAGAAGATGCATTCGCTTGACAAAAAGCAGATCCTTCATTTTAAGTCGCCACATATGATAATTGGCACCATTCAATAAAATCATCCGACTGTAATTAGCTTCCATAATGAATATGAAATAAAAACCAAACCCTCTGATACCAGATGTTGGGAATGATGGAAAGCGATGAACGCGCAAACAACAAAAACACGAACGCGCAGCGGAGAAATCTTTCCCTCAAACAGTGGATGCGTAGCGACAAAAAAACAGGTGCAGAAAATAAAATTGACACCAGAATTTTTACGTGGAAAACCCAAAAAGGGAAAAACCACGGGACCTAGTCCAGAAAAAGGGATCCACTAAAATAGATAAGTACACGGTAGAGACTCCCCAAAATTAAAAGGGATCTCAAAAGCAATACTTAGAAAAATAGAGGATCAAAGTCGGAGAATAGATGCAGTCTTGATGAAGCCTGAAAAGAAGAAAGCAGCCTGCTAAAGAAACCCAAATAGATCTGACCGTGAAAGCAGAAGATTGATGTCCGGACAAAAGTGCTGATGAAAAACACTGGGATCAGATAAAAAACCACCGCAGATGAAAGCCGATCAAATCAGAGTAGTTCCACCGGTTGCGGATCTGAAAACTGCTCCTTCAAAGACGCAACTGCACTGCCTCTAACCACTGCCGAGAGAGGAGCCGCACACCTCATATAAATAGAAGATGAAATCTCATATATCTCCTAAAAGATATCTCATATCTGATTAAAGATATTAAATATATCTCATCAAAGATATAAAATATATCTTCTCAAAGATATCAAATATATCTTGTCAAAGATATCAGATATATCTTTTCAAAGATATCAAAATATCTTTTTTTTAAAGATATCGGATATATAAAAAAAAATTATCGGGGCCAGATGAGGAGGCGCCCCAACAGGTGGGGCATTGGAATTTGTGGTGCGGGGGGAAAGGCCACTTGATGTGGAATTTTTTTCATCCTTTTTAATGTGCCACTTCATTTGGAGATTTTTAAACCCACTTCACCAATTAAATGAAACCTAAACCAATTTTATTATCTAAAGAAAACAAAAAATCATTCCTGAAAAAATTTTCCCCTCGGAAAGATAGAAAATAAAAACATTTCAATTTACAGTGTTTAAATAAACAACCAAAAGATTACAAATATATATAGTGAGAAATTAAATGTTGAAAAATTTTAATAGGAGTCAAATGATAGATTATTAATTTAAAATCAACTTTTATATTCCATTTAATTTTTAACTCATTATTTTCAACCAATTATTTTATATTTTGAAATATTCTTTTAAAATCCCTAACACATTTAATAAATGAGATGTTTATTTTTATTTTTATTTTTTGAGAATTTATATATAATTCTAAAATCTATAGATACAAAAAAAATTCATAATTTTATTAAAATTTTAAAATTAATAGTCATTCAATTATTATTATTTAATTTTGTTTGATTTGATTTTACATTTAATTTACAAATATAAAATGACTAATATTCAAAATCCATAAATAAATTCAATAGTGTCACCATTTTTTAATAGTATGATTGTAGATTAATAATAATTAAAAAATAAGTTTGTTTACTTCTTTATAATTTATTTTTATAAATAATGGATTTGAATATCTATAATTTATAGCTATTAAATGATATGAGGAATGGTTGGTGAGGGAAAGGCATAATAAAATAAATAATTGTAGGATGCGACTATGTTAGGGTGGTGGCCATGTTTTCAAACTACAATCATTCCACTTTTATTACTATACCCCTCCTTGTAGGATGATGATGATGTATGAGTTAAAAAGATAGATTATTTTTGTACAACGAAAAGAATATCTCACTAATCATACCCCAACTACAGAGACAGATAACAATTTGATTCCCAACATTTTACATGGTAAGTGATTCTCATCCAAATAGGCTTCACTAGTGAAGAGTGGACCGCAATAAATTTATCCTGACATGCATTTTACAATAGTCCCCTTTGACTGGGAATACTCCCCCGACATACCAATTCAAGGTGATCCTGAACATACCCCAAATCTTGCAAAATAACACCATGTTGTGCCTCGCATTGATTTGGAATGGTTCTCATAAACAGGCCAATTGTTGGATTTTAGCTGACCCATTCTACGTGGTCGGAAATTCTCATCAAAAGAGACTTCTCCAGGGAATGGATAACCACATAACATGTATCATGATGGGAAGTTTCCAATATTCCCCTTCGCTTGGGAGCACTCCCTCGGGGGTGCCGAAAAATGTATATCCCAAAAATACCCCAACTCTAGTGCCGGAGCACCCTGTTGTGTCTCACGTTGATGCAGTAAGGTTCGCAGAAATTGGTTATATACTAGATATTAGCCGACCCATTCCATGTGGTCAGTGATTATCATCAAAACTAGCTTCTCTGGTGATGGATGTATCACACAATTCCTTTCATGATAGATAGTTTCCAGCCATCCCCTTCACCTTAGAACATATCCCTGTGTTACCCAAAGAGAACACGTATGTACCCCAACTCGGGGATTAGAGAAGCGTACACCTCCCCTCAGTTCAAGCTCTATTAATAACATTGTAGATGCAAGAAATACAACCCATCCTTCCAGGTAAAATAATCTCATCCATAGTGGATTCTCTGGTGTTGCAAGTACGGATGAATGTTTATTATGATCAGTGTTGGATGTCCCGCGACCCAGACTGGTCGATGTCAGTGACTCAGATTCATAGGGGTATTGTTGGGGTGGTGATGAGATATCGGGATAGAATGAGGTTGGGATACTAGTGTGGAAAGCCGGTCCATCTAGAATTAGCATGTGGATGGTGTGGATTGTAGGTTCATGCAACTAATGGAGATATAACTATTGTTGAGGTGGTTAGGGTGCTGTGACAACATAGTTAGAGGTGGCCTTCATCGGGCTACCCACTGAATTCGAGTAGGGTCGAGGGGGGTGTTGAGCGGTGTGGTATGCGGGTGGGATGAGCGCCTTCGATCATTTTGGAGAAAGTGTGACGCACTGAAGTGAAACAGCTTGATGCATGGTCTATGGGGCAGATGTCTCATCTAGTGTGATTTAGTGCATCAGGGTTCATATATTAATACATGTTGGTTAGGGTTAGTATTACATTGGGTTCATTGATGCCTTGTAATTGATAGAAGAATAAAACATTTTGATAGTTTCCATCAAAAAAATAGGAACACACCCCCATACATGTTATTAAAAATACCTAATTATCATATAATAAATTGAATTTATTATTTTGTAAAACCAGTTATTTTTCTAAATATAATAAATTTTTTATATAAAAATGTATCTTATTCAATTTAATAAAATGGAAAATAAATTAATTTCTTAGAAAAAAAAATATTTTTAGTCATTTGAATAAAATTCATAATTTTTCTTCTAAATTTTTAAATGCATGGAATATTTTTAAACATATAAAAAGACTACATTTGAGACAATTTAATATATTATATTTTCACTAAAAAATTCACAAATCACTATTTTTATAAGACAACATGTTTCTTATTAAATAGGAAAATTATAAATACATATTTTAATATATAAATATAAATATATACATACATATATATATTATTTCTATGTGAAAAAAATATAGTTTATTTTTTTTGACAAGAAATTTTTTTGTGTCTGGCATTATATTTTTTTCAGCATGGAGTTTATTTCTTATGGAATTTCAACAGGAATATCAATTGGATGTTAAACTAGAATTTCTCGTTTATTTGTGTTTATATTTATATATTTATAAATTATTATTTATATAAATAGACATATAATTATATTTAATATATATAAATACAAATAAAATTTTATTTATAAATATATAATTATAATTTATATATATTTATAATTATTATTATTATTTATAGGCTCTGAACTGCAGGATGGCCTATGTAAAAAAATAATTATTAATTATATTTAATTATATTGTTAATTACTTTATTAGTATTATTTACATTAGTAGTCATATTTATTAATAAAATTATTCTAAATATGTAATAATATAATTAATATTTTTTAAATGTAATAATATATTAAAAATTTATTAAAATTTAATAATATGATACATATATAATAATAAAATTAATACGTAATAATATAATTAGTATGTAATAATTTAATTAGCATGTAATAATATAATTACAATATCATAAGATAATAAAAATTGAACAATATAATTCCAAAAAAACATTGAATTCCAATAAACACTACCTAACAGGGCAGTTCATAGCCCCCCCAAGGGATAAAACAACTATTTTTTGATGGCTCGAAGGATCTATGGACATATAGTACTAATATTGGTGTTATTATTAACATTTTTATTATTTTATAATGTCATTAAGTACTTTATTGGGACATACATGTGTCACCGCCATTCCACCAAAATTATCTCCCACCCGGATTCGAACCCGAGTCTGATGCTTGCTAGGTGACGCAGGCAGTAGGATGTAGACATAACCCAGACGGTGGACCTGCACATTTGTGAAGAAAAAAATATATGCAGGTACTGGGAACCTAGGCTATAGATATTAGAATGAAATCCATGTCGACCTGGCCTTCAAGCAATAAAAAATGTATGGGTTATCCCTAAGCGGTGAGGACCGACCCTATCTGGTTGTATGTGTTGTATTTCTATATTTCGTTGTAATTGTACCCCAATGTTCCAATAATATATATAATTTGTAATAATGTAATAAAAAATTAATAATATAATTAATAATTAATAATATAATTAGTATGTGATAATACAAATTATATTTTTATTCATATTTATCAGTATCATTATTGAAAATTTGTAATAATATAAATAATATTTATAAATATAATTGAATAATTACATAATAATAAATATATTAATAATTATTTAATTATAAATATTTATTGGTAGAAATTGATTTTTAATTATAATATTATATATATATATATTTATTTATTTAAAAATATATAATTATAAATATATATTTATACATACATATTTCAAACTGCCCGAAATCTTATAGGGTTTAACTTATTTTTGGATAATCTCCTTTTTAAACATAGCTATGACAGAACCCTTATAAAGAAATAAAATTATATTTATATTTATTATTTATATATATATTTATATAAAAATATTAATTAATATAAATATTGGTATAAATAATAAATATATTTATAAAATTATTTAAATATATATTTAAAATTATTTAATTATAAATCTATCTCTATAAATTAAAATTTATTATTATATAAAAAATTTTATAATTATAATTATATATTTATTAAAATATATTTATAAATGCGTTTAAAATATGTATATACAAATCTATTTTTACAATTACAAAGAAATAAATTTTTGAATATACATATATAAATATATATATGAACATATATATATATATATGAAGTGATTAATATGTAATAATATAATCAATATGTAATAATATAATTAATATGTAATAATATAAATTAAATTTTATTCATAATAAATAAAATAATTAATGTACATATGCAATAATATGATTATCATTTAAAAATGTAAGTAATATTTATTAATATGTAATAATGTAAATAATATTAAACAACTTATTTAATAATATAATAATATAGTTAAGATGTAATAATATGGTTAGTTTATAACAATATAATTAATATGTAATATTCTAATTACTATGTGATGATTCTGTTCATAAATCTGATCATGATTATAGATACGCTTCAGCCGATATTTTTTTCATTTTGGATATGGGCCTCCCTTTTTGGTATAATTAATATGTAATAATATATTTAGTAATAATAAGGGGTTTGGCCCTGAAAATTTTTAGTGTAATTAATATGTAAAAATAAATAGAAGGTTTGGGGTCCATCCCCTTATTATAAATAGGTATAAAAATAAACAGTACATGAAAGAAGAAAGGAATCCCGAAACTCAAAAATAAAAAAAAACTAGGTAAGCATCGCCTTAACTAAGATCAGGCTCATGATCAGAAGCTTCAACATCATCACCAAAACCCCATTTTACATAATTTTAATTTTAACTAATTTATTATTATTACTATTTACATTTTTATTATAATTGAATGTCATTAATGACATTATTAATATGCATTAATATGTAACAATAGTATTATTATGTAATAATAAAATTAATATTAAATAATATGTCATAATATATAAACATATGTATTTTTATATAATTGTAAACACATAATCCATTATCTATACTACGGGTTGGGATATTTCATCCATGTGTCATCCTTGTATCTATTTTTCCGATGTGCCCTTCTCTCTGCACTTTAATATTCCCTAGAAAACACATTCCTCATCTGCTCTGTCGCTAGAGATTCCACTAGCTACCCTGACACCGCTCCATGTGAATCTCCCCTATCTTTATATCCTCCTCCACCTCTCCACCTCTTTCAAATCATCCACATCAAAACCCATATCCTTCAATTATGTTTTCACCTTGCCATCACTGCCTCCGCCTTTCCGTCGCTGATTTTGTGTCACCTCATACGGGCAAGATGTGGTCCTAGATCACCTTCTAAGTTTGTGAAGATGGTAATTCGCAAGAGAGGAGTCGGTGTAGGTGAAGATGAAGAGGACACTAATATGATGAAGTGGAAGAAGAAAAGGAAATGCAGAGGTTGTGATGGAAATGAATTTTCGGAATTGACGGATAAGGGTTTGGACGAGACTGGTTTGGAAGATGTGGAGAGGAGGAGAATTATATAGAGATGGAGGAGATGCATGCAGAGGAGAGTTGGTGGAAGAGGTGGAATCTTTGGAGATAGAGCAGATGTGGAATGTGTTTTTGATGGAATAAGGAAGTGCAGAGAGGTGGTCACATCAACCAAATTGATATGGGCATGGTACGTTGATTAAATTCCCCCTATAGTATAGATAATTGATTATGTGTTTACAATTACAAATAAATACATGTTTTTATAAATTATTACCTATTAAATAATATTAAATGTATTATTACGTATTGATACTAATATTAAATATTAATGAATATTATTAAATCCATTATTGAAATTCATTAAAAATAAAAAATTAAATAATAAAAATAAAGTAGTTAAAATTATAATTAATAATAAATTGGATTTTTCGAATGATGTTCATGCTTCTAATCATGAGTCTAATCCTGAATATGGTTATTCTTAAATAGCATTTTTTTATTTTTGAGTGTGTGATTTTCTTTTTTCTTTTATGTACTATTTATTTTTCTTTCCGTTTATAATAAGGGGCTCGACCCCGATCCTTCATTGTATTATTTCATATTAATTATGCCTTGAATTCTCGAGGCCAGCCCCTTATTATTACAAATTATATTATTAAATATTAATTATTCCAAAAAAAGGCTAGCCCACGTCGAAAATGAAAAAAATACCAACTCACGCATCACCATAATTGTGATCATATTTTTGACGAGAATCGTCACATAGTAATCATATTATCACACTTTAATTATATTATTACACATAAACATTAATTATATTAATAAATATGTATAAAAATATTAATTATATTATTTCATATTAATTATATTATTACATATTGATTATATTTTTACTTATTTATTATTTCATATATATATATATACGTGTGTGTGTTTATATATATATCTATATTTGTATATTTAGAAATTTATTTATTTGTAATTTTAAAAATATATTTTTATGAACATATTTTAAATGTATATATAAATATATTAGATTTATAATAATATGATTATAAATAATCGTTAATGGAATATATAAATGTATTTTAATAATTATATAATCATAAATATATTTAAAATTATATTATAATAAATATTTATTTATAGAGATAGATTTTTAATTAACTAATGATAAATATATTTATAAATAAAAATAAAAATATATTTTTTATTTATATAAATATTTATGAATGTTAATATATACATATTAATATATATAAATAATAAATAATAAATATATTTCTTATTTATAAGGGTTCTCTCACAGGTGAGTCTAAAAGGAAGATTATCCAATAATAATTTCCAATCTATAAGATTTTCGACCGTTTGGACTATGTATGTATATATATTTATAAATATATAAAACTATAAATATAAATTTATAAAAATGATTTAATTTTTATAAGCATATATATAAAATAAATATAATAATAAGTCAATTTCACTTAATAAATAGTTATAATTATATAAATATTAGTATATTTATTATTATATAATTATTAAAATATTTTTATAAATATTAATTACATTATTACTAATTTAAAATAATTATTTTTATAAATATGAATATATATTAAAATTATATTTTTACATAGTACTTATATTAGTACATATTAAATATATTATTTCATATTATTTTTATTATTATTAATTTTATATATTATATGTACTTAGCAGTATAGTTACAATGAAACAGGTAAATGAAACACAAACATCTGGATAGAAAAGGCCAAGCCCCCCCTAGGATAAGCCAACCATTTTATGGATTAATTTTCATGTGGACATGGAGTCCATTATAATGACTGTAGCATAGGTTCGCAGTAGATGAAACTATTTTTTTCTTCACAAAGGTCTAGGTCCACCGTCTGCATCATGCCTTCATCATACAGGGGTCTCCATGAGACCCAGATTCAAATCTGGATGGGTGCGAATTCTGGCAGAATGGTGGTGATAGAAGCATGACCTAATAAAGTACTTAATGAAAATAAATAATAATAAAAATTTAAATAACAACACTAATAATAGTACTTCATGTATTCAGGGTCTTCAGGACATCAAATAATATGTGGGTTATCCCTTGGGAGGGGTCTATACCCTGCCCTATTAAGTAGTGTATGTCGCAATTCATTTATTTTATGTAATTATATTGTTACATTTTAATTATATTATTACATGCTAATTATATTATTAAATATTAATTATATTATAACATATTAATAATGTTATTATATTATTAATTATATTATTATATATTTATTATATTATTATATATTAATAATATTAGTTATATTATTACGTATTAAAAAATATTAATTATATTATTATATATTTACAATAACTATATTAATAAATATGACTAAAAATTTAAATAATACTAATAATTTAAATAATAATACAATTAAATATAAATATTAATTATATTATTACATAGGCATTCCAGGCATTTACTGTATATAAATAATAAATATAATTATAATTATATATTTATAAATATTAATTTATTAGTATATATATATATATATTAAATATAATTATCAATCTATTTCTATAAATAAATAATTATTATTGTAAAAATATAAATATATTTAAATGAGAAAATATAGCAAAACATCAATTGAAACTTATAGTGGAAATTACACTAGAAATAAACATCATTCTTAATAAAATGTATAACATCATATACAAAATCAACTTTCTTTAAAAAACATAAACTATTAAGTCTACTCATATAATTAATATATATATATATATATATATATATATTAAAACATGTATTTTTTGTTTTCCAATTTAATAAGAAAATTATATTATTTAAAAAACATTAGAGATATGTAATTTTGTAAAAGAAAATAAAATAATTTGTTTTGTGTGAAAATTATGTACTTATATGTTTAAAAATATTCCATGAAATTAAAAAAATTGATGAAAAATAATGTATATTATTCAAATGATTAAATATCCTTTTTTCTATTAAATAATATACTATGTTTACTTTTATTAAATTGAATAAAATATTGTTTACATATAAAATTCATTATATTGGAAAAAATAATTAGTTTTACAATATAATAAACTCAATATATTATATAATAATCAGGTATCTTTTTTACATGTAAGGGGTAGTGTTTCTTTTCTATTGAAGGAAAAAATCAAAAGGTCTTATACTTCTAACCATTACAAGGCAGCAGTAGACCCATTGACAAACTGACCCTAACCAACATGTATAAATTTAGACACCTTGCGGCATAGAATCGAACTAGACAAGTCATCCTCCCAATAGACCTGACGCCATCCTTCTTCTCTTCAGTGCATCACTACTTCTCTAGATTCATCGACAACGCTCATCTTGCTCGCATACCCCACCACACAATTCCACGTCGACCTTTCTTGGATTCAGTGCATCGCCCGACGAATGCCGCCATTTCCTATGTAACCACCGCACCCCAGCCACCTCAGTAGTAGTAACATCTCCGTTATTTTCATAAACCACCAATCCTCACCATACATATGCTACTTCGGTATGTACTAGCTTTCCAGCACAGTATCCCAACCTCATCACCACCTTATATCACGCCACCAATCCATGATTCCCCAGTGACTCAGAGTCACTAACATCCACCAGTCTGGGTCTATTTTCATCCCATTCTGCTCATAAAATACATTCTTTTATACATTCAACAATGAAGAAGCCTCTGTGGATGAGAATATATTACCTAGCATGATGGGTAGTCTTTCTTGTGTCTATGATGTTCTTAATGGAGTCTGATCAGCTATGAGGAGTACTCTACTCTGGTCCCAGAGTTGGGTTATGTTCAAGTTCTCCTTGGGTAACCTGGGGATGTGTTTTAAGGAGAAGGGGACAGCTAGAAATTCCCCACCCCGAAAAGAGTTGTGTGATACATCCATTATCGGAGAAGCCAATTTTGATGCGAATTTATGAAAATGTAGAATGGGTTATCTAATATCCAGTATATATACTATATCTGTGAGCCCTTCCACGTCAATGTGATGCAAAATAGGGCGCTTTGTCACCGGAGTCGGGGTACATTCAGGATACCCTTGCTTGGGTACCCTGGGGGAGTGTTCCTAGGAAAAGTGGACTGTTGGAAATTTCCCATCATGATAAGTGTTTTGAGGTCCTCCATTCACCGGAGAACCCGCTTTTGACAAGAATCGCTGACCACGTAGAATTGCGGGATCACATTATAATCTGATGAAAGAGTTTGGGTATGTATGGGGAAATCCTGTTTTCATCGAAATAAAATCATCCATCTTTTTAACATCTTCATCATCATCGTCCTCCCAGGAGGTCTATAGTGATCACAATAGAAGGATTTCAATTTGAAAATAGGGCCACCACCCATATATAATTGCATACTCCAATTATTTCCTATTTTTATGCCTTTACCTCACCAAACATTCCACACATCCTTTAATATCTATAATTTCTAAATAATGAAATACTTTATTTAAAACAATAATTAATAAGGAAGTACCCAACCCTATTTTTTAATTATTAATAATCGATTAACTTGTAGTAAAAAATAGTGAAACAATTGAATTTATTTATGTATTTTGAATATTATTCATTTTAAATTTATAAATGAAATCTAAAATCTAAATAGATTAAATTAATTATTATTAATTAAATGTCGTTTTATATTAAAATGTTAATATAATTAGGAAATGTTTATGTTTTTTTATATCAATTGATTTTAGACTTTTTAATAAATTTTAAAATAAAAAATTAATAAACATCTTCTTAATTAAAAAACTTTGAGTAATTAAATAATATGTTAAACTATAAAACAATTGGATTAAATTATTGATTTAAAAATTAAATGGATTATAAATGTTGATTTTAAATCAATAATCTAACATTTGACGCATATTAACATTTATACAACATGAAATTTCTCTATCTATTTCTTTGTAATCTTTTGTTTTTTAATTTAAACACTCAAAATTTAAATTTTTTTGTTGTATATCATACCCACAATCTATAACACTAAGGGGAAGATTCTACATAGAATTGTGTTTATTTTTTATATATAATAAAAAAATTAGGTTTCGTTTAACTTATGAAATGGGTTAATTAATCACCAAATGAAGTGACACTTTATAAAGGAAGCCAAAAATTCCACATAATGTTGCATTCCCCCCAAACCCCAAATTCCAACGCCCCACCCTCCATTCCACCTCCCCATTTCCAATATATATTTATAATTCTCTATTAAAAATTATAAATAAATAAATGTAATAATTTTTTATTATATATTAATAAATGTTAAATATATTATTACAAATAAATAATAATATTCAAGATTAATAAATTTTAAAAAAGTAATATATGATGCCATAGTGGTAGCCCTAAATATTGGTATAATTAATATGAAATAATAGAAAGAATGTTCAGGGCCAAGCCCCTGATTATTACTAATTATATTATTACATATTAATTATAACAGTATGGAAGGCCCACATCGAACAGAAAAAAATATCAACTCAAGCATCACCATAACCGTGATCAGAGTTTTGACTAGAATCATCACATAGTAATTATATTATTAAATATTAATTATATTATTACGTACTAACAATATTACTACATATCAATTATGTTATTATATTATTAATTAAATTTTAATATATTAAATATATTATTACATATTAATAAAAATTAATTATATTTTTATGTATTATTTATAAAATTACATATGTACATTAATTATATTAATATATATGTATAAAAATATTATTTCTATTATTTAATATTCATTATAATATTACATATTGATAATATTAATACATATTAATTATTTCATATATATATATATCAGTGTGTGTTTGTGTGTTTATATATATATATATGCTTATATATATTTATCTGTATATTCATAAATTTATTTATTTGTAATTGTAAAAATATATTTGTATGAACATATTTTAAATGAGTATATAAATATATTAGATTTGTAATTATATTATTATAAATAATTTTTTAATGAATATAAAAATATATTTTAATAATTATGTAATTATAAGTTTATTTACAATTATATAATAATAAATATTTATTTATAGAGATTGGTTTATAATTAAATATTGATAAATATATCTTTAAATATAAATATATTAATTATTTATTATTTATATAAATATTTAATAGTATTATATTATTTATATAAATAATATAATATAAATAATAAATCTATTTATAATTTTCTTTATTTATAAGGGTTCTCTCATATCTGAGTTTATGAATGAATATTATCAAAAAAAAATTTAAAATCTATAAGATTTCGCACCATTTGGACTATGTATTTATATATAATTATATATATATTTATAAATATATATATTTATAAATATATATTTACACAAATGAATTATTTTTTATAAACAGATATAATTAATAATTATAATAATAAATCAATTTCACTCAAAAGTAGTTATAATTATATAAATACAAATATTTTTATTATTATATAATAATTAAAATAAATTATAAATATTATTTATATTATTACTAATTTACCATAATTATATTGATAAATATGAATAAAAATATAAATTGTATTATTACAAACTACTTATATTAGTACTTATTAATTATAGTATTTCATATTAGTGTTATTATTACTAATTATATATATTATAGGTAATAAGGGCTACATTTACAATGAAATAGGGAAATGAAACACACACAACCCGGTGGCAAAGGTTAAGACACCCTAGAGGATAACCCATCCATTTTTATAGCTTAATGGACCTGTGGACATGGATTCCATTACATTGTCTGTAGCTGATGTTAGAAACACCTACAACAATTTTTTTCTTCACAAAAGTGTGGGTCCACCATCTGCATCATGCCTGCATCATTGATCCTGTGTCACCTGGCCTCCATCAGACCCAGATACAAATCTGGGTGGGAGGGAATTCTGGAAGAATGGTGGTGATAGAAGAAAGACCCAATAAAGTACATAATGACACTAAATAATAATAAAAATGTATATAATAACACTAATAATAGTTCTTCATGTCCATAGGGTCTTCGGTCCATCAAATAATAGGTGGGTTATCCCTTGGAGGTGCTATAACCTGCACTATTCGGTAGTGTATGTTGCAATTCTTTGTTTATTTGTAATTATATTGTTACATTTTAATTATATTATTACACGATAATTATATGATTACATACTAATTATATTATTACATGTTAATAATATTATGATATTATAAATTATATTATTTTATATTTATTATAATATTACATATTAATAAATATTAGTTATATTATTATACATCAAAAAGTGTTAATTATATTATTACTTATTTACAATAACTATATTAATAAATATAATTACAAATTTCAATAATACAAATAGAGTAGTGAATAATATAATTAAATATAAATACTAATTATATTATTACATAGGTCATCTGGCCGTTTGGTGTATATAAATATAAAATATATCATAAGTATATAAAATTATAATTATATATTTAATAATATAAATTTATTTGTATAAATACATATATATTTATATATATTTATATATATTAAATACAATTAAAAATCAATTTCTATAAATAAATATTCAATATTGTATAAAAATAAATATATTTAAACGAGAACATCTAGTAAAAATTCTATTGCAAATTCTAATGGAAATTCCACTGGAAATAAACTTCAGGCATAAAAAAATTTAAAACATCACACACAAAAATAGTTCTTTTTTAAAAAATCATACACTACTATTTTTTTTCATAGAATATATATATATATATATTAAAACATTTATTTCTTGTTTTCCTATTTAATAAGAAAACTATTTCCCTTTTAAAATAATTGTGATATGTAATTTTGTTAAAGAAAATATAATAATTTAATTTGTCTAAAAATTAAGTATTTCTTATATGTTTAAAAATATTCAATGCATTTAAAAATTTTGATGAAAAATTTTGAATAATATTAAAATGACTAAAATGGTTTTTTCCTTAAAAAAAGTAAACTATTTTGTATATTATTAAATTGAATAAAATATTTTTTACATGAAAAATTCATTATATTAAGGAAAATAATATGTTTTAAAATATAATAAACTATATTTATTTTATGATAATTAATTATTTTTTAAAACATGTAAGGAGAAGTGTTTCTTTTTTAAGGAAACAATCGAACCGTCTTTTTCATCAAACCATTACAAGGCAGCACTAAACCCAATGAAAAACCGACCCTAACCCACAAGTATTAAACTATGCACCTTGCTACACAAAACAAAACATGATGATCCGTGCTCCCCATAGACCCGAAGTCAACCTTCATTACTTTAGTTCATCACTCCTCCAAATTCATCGACAGGGTTCTTCCTGCTCGCATACCCCACCGCTCAATTCCCTATCAACCATTCGCGGCTTTAGTGTGTCGCCCGACGAAGGCTTCCATTTCCTATATTATCACCTCACCCCAGCCACCTCAGTAGTAGTAACATCTCCATTAGTTTATGGAACCACCGATCCTCGCCATCCATATGCTACTTCCATATATACTAGCTTTTCAGCACTATAAACCCAACCTATTCGCTTCCCGATATCACGCCACCACTCCACGATACCCCTATGACTCGGACTCAATGGAATCCATGAGTCTAGGTGGTTGGTCATCCCAAACTAGTCATAATAAAAATTCTTCCAAACATTCACCACTAAAGAAGCCTCTGTGGATGAGAATATTTTACCTGACATGATGGGTTGGCTTGCATGGATCTCTGATGTTCCTAATAAATCATGATCTTATGGGAGTTGTACGCTACTCTAGTCCCCGTGTTGGGGTACCTTCGTGTTCTCCTTAGGTAACCTGGGGAAGTGTTCTATGGTGAAGGGGCAGCTGGAAATTCCCCGTCATTAAAAGATATGTGTGATACATACATTACCCGAGAAGCCACTTTTGATGAGAATCGCTATCCACATAGAATGGGATGGATAATATGCATAAAATAACATGTTTCGATGAACCTTGTTGCGTCAATGTGAGGCACAATAAGGTTCTCTGTCACTAGAGTTGGGGTACGTTCAGGATAACATTTCATGGGTACCCCGGGGGAGTGTTCCCAGGTGAAGGGGACTTTTTGAAATTTCCAATCATGATAAGTGTTTTGAGGTCCTCTATTCACTAGAGAACCCTCTTTTGACGAGAATGACTGACCATGTATAATTTTGAGCATCACAATGTGATATGATGCCGGAGTTGAGGTCTGTCTGGTGGCATCCCGTTTTCGTCAGAATAAAATCATCCATCTTCTTAACATCATCATCATCATCGTCCTCCAATGATGTCTATAGTAATCATAGCAGATGAATTTTGGTTTGAAAGCATGGATACCTCCCTTATATACATGCATCCTCGAATTATTTCCTACTTTTATTCCATTCCCTCACAAAACATTCCACACATCCTTTAATGGATATAATTTCTAGATATTGAAAACGTTTATTTATAACAAGAATTAAAAATGAAGTACCCAACCTTATTTTTTATTTATAATTAATCTATTAACCTACTATTAAAAATAATTAAAAAATTGAATTTATTTATGTATTTTGATTATTATTCATTTAAAATTAATAAATGAAATCTAGTATCTAATCAGATTAAATTAATTATTATTAATTAAATGACGGTTTATATTAAAATGTTTATAAAATTTTGAAATATTTTTTTTTGTTTGATAAAAATTGATTTTAGATTTATAAATAATTTTTCAAATTAAAAATAATAAACATCTCCTTAATTAAATGAGTTTTTGTAGGTAAAAAATATTTCAAAATATACTCAAATTGGATTAAAACAAGGAGTTAAAAATTAAATAGGTTGTAAATGTTGATTTCAAATCAATAATCCAACATTTTACTCATATTAACATTTATAAAACATTTAATTTCTCTATCTATATATTTGTAATATTTTGGTTTTTTATTAAAACACTGATAAATGGAATTATTTTGTTGTCTATCGTACCCACAATCTAGAACACTACCTAGGGGAAGATTCTTCCAGGCATGTTTATTTATTTTTTTATATAATAAAATTGGTTTAGTTTCCATTTAATTCAGGCATTCGGTTTAAAAATCACCAAATGAAAGGACACTTTGTAAAGGAATCAAAAAATGACACATCATGTGGTATTTTCCTTCAAACCCCATATTCCACCGCCCCACCTGCCATTCCTCCTCCCCATTTCCAATATATATATAATTCTTTATTTAAAATTATAAATAAATACATGTATTAATTTATTATTATATATTAATACATATTAAATATTTTATTACACATTAATAAAAACATTACATATTAATAAATAAGAATAATGCAATTAATGAAACCATAGTGGTAGCCCCATTTATTGGTATAATTAATATGAAATAATACCAAGAAGGTTCAGGGCCAAGCCCCTTATTATTACTAATTATATTATTACATATTATTTATACCAAAAAGGTTGGCCCATATCGGAAAGGAAAAAATAGCAACTCAAGCATCACTAAAACCATGACTAGAGTTATGGCCAAAATAATTAGATAACAATTTTATTATTACATATTAATTATAAGATTACATAATAACTATATTATTACATATCAATTATATTATTATATTATTAATTATACTGTTATATATTAATTATATTATTACATATTAATAAATATTAATTATAATTTTACATATTAATTATATTATTACATATAGATTATATTATTACATATTAATTATTTGATATTTATATATATGTTTATATATATATGTATATTTATAAATTTATTTGTTTGTAATTGTAATAATATTTTTGTATTAATGTATTTTAAATATGTATATAAATATATTAAATTTATAATTATATGATTATAAATATTTTTTAATGAAATATATAATTATATTATAATAATTATATAAATATAAATATATTAATAATTATATAATTATATATATTTATTATAGAGATAGATTTATAATTACATAATGATAAATCTATTTTTCAATATAAATATAAATAATTTTATTATTTATATAAATATTTATTAATATTAATTTATTTATATTATTTAATATTTATCAATAATAAATATATTTATAATTTTATTTATTTAAAAGGGTTCTCTCAAAGGAGAGTTTAATTGGAGATTATCCAAAAATAATTTAAAATCTATAAGCCTTCGGGCCCTATGGATAAGGTATGTAAATAATTATATATATATTTATAAATATATATAATTAGAAAAATATATTTATAATAAAGAATTAATTCTTATAAATATATATATATATATAATATAATAATAAATCAATTTCGATCAATAATTAGCTAAAATTATATAAATATTAATATATTTATTATCATTCAATTATTAAAAAAATTTATAAATATTAATTATATTATTACTAATTTACAATAATTATATTGATAAATATAAATAAAAATATTAATTATATTATTACATACTACTATATTAGTACATAATAATTATATTATTTCATATTATTTATATTATTATTAAATATATAAATTATAGGCACTTAGGGGTTCACTTACAACGAAGCAGGGAAATGAAACACACAAAAACCGATAGGGAAGGTCATGACCCCCCTAAGGATAATTTGTCGATTTTTATGGCTCTATGGCCCTGGGGACATAGAGTCCATTATAATATCTGTTTCGTATGTTCATAGCACTTGAAACTATTTTTCTCTTCACAATTGTGTGGGTCCACTGTCTACATCATGCCTGCATCATACAGCCTGTATCACAAGGCCTCCATGAGGCCCAGATTCAAATTTGGATGGGAGTGAATTATGGCTGAAAGGCGGTGACCGAAGCATGACCCAATAAAGTACATAATAACATTAAATAATAATAATGTATATAATAACTCTAATAATATAACTTTATGTCCATAGGGTCTTCGTACCATCAAATAATAGGTGGGTTATATCATGGGGGGTCTATAACCTACCCTATTAGGTAGTGTAAGTTGCAATTCTTTGTTTTGTTCTAATAATATTGTTACATTTTAATTATATTATTACATGATAATTATTTTATTACATACTAATTATATTAGTACATGTTAATAATATTATTATAATATTATTATATTATTATATATTTATTATTTTATTACATATTAATAAATATTGGTTATATCATTACGTATTAAAAAATATTAATTATATTAATCCATTTTTAAAATATCTATATTAATAAATATGAATAAAAATTTAAATAATTAACATAAATAAATTAATAATAAAATTAAATATAAATTTTAATTATATTATTATATAGGCCATCCGACCGTTTGGTGTATATAAATAATAAATATAATTATTTGTATATAAAATAATAACTATATATTTATAAATATTAATAAATTTCTATAAATAAATATATATATATATTTAATATAATTATTAATCATTTTCTATAAATAAATATTTATTATGTTATAGATATAAATATATTTAATGAGAAAATTAAGTAAAACATCCATTGAAAATTCTAGTGGAAATTCCACTAGAAATAATATTTATGCTTAAGAAAATTTATAACCTTGTACAAAAAAAGAGTTCATGTTTAAAAAAACATAGACTATTATTTTTTCTCATTTAATTAATATATATATATATATATATTAATATATGTATTTCTTGTTTTTCTATTTATTAAAAAAATACGTTAATTTAAAAAAGCAATAGCGATATGTAATTTTGTTAAAGAAAATATAATAATATAATTTTTCTCCAAATTAAGTATTTCACAACTATTTAAAAATATTCCATGTAGTTAAAAATATGGATGATAATTTATGAATATTATAATAAGGGGCTCGACCCCGATCCTTCATTGTATTATTTCATATTAATTATACCATGAATGTTCGAGGCCAGCACCATATTATTACAAATTATATTATTAAATATTAATTATACCAAAAAAAGGCTAGCCCACATCGAAAATGAAAAAATATAAAATCACGCATCACCATAACTGTGATCAGAGTTTTGACGAGAATCATCACATAGTAATCATATTATCACATATTAATTATATTATTACATATTAACATTAATTATATTAATAAATATGTATAAAAATATTAGTTATATTATATCATATTAATTATATTATTACATATTGAATATATTTTTACTTATTAATTATTTCATATATATATATGTGTGTGTGTTTATATATATATCTATATTTGTATATTTATAAATTTATTTATTTGTAATTGTAAAAATATATTTGTATGAACATATTTTAAATGTCTATATAAATATATTAGATTTCTAATAATATGATTATAAATAATCGTTAATGGAATATATAAATGTATTTTAATAATTATATAATCATAATTATATTTAAAATTATATAATAATAAATATTTATTTATAGAGAATGATTTTTAATTAACTAATGATAAATATATTTATAAATATAAATAAAAATATATTTTTTATTTATATAAATATTTATGAATGTTAATATATATATATTAATATATATAAATAATAAATATATTTTCTATATTTCTTATTTATAAGGGTTCTCTCATAACTGAGTTTAAAAGGGAGATTGTCCAATAATAATTTCCAATCGACAAGCTTTCCGACCATTTGGACTATGTATGTATATATATTTATAAATATATAAAACTAGAAGTATAAATTTATAAAAAAGAATTGATTTTTATAAGCATATATATATAATAAATATAATTATAAGTCAATTTCAATTAATAAATAGTTATAATTATACAAATATTAGTATATTTATTATTATATAATTATTAAAATATTTTTATAAATATTAATTACATTATTACTAATTTACAATAATTATTTTGATAAATATGAATAAATATTAAAATTATATTTTTACACAGTACTTATATTAGAACATATTAAATATATTATTTCATATTATTTTTATTATTACTAATTTTATATATTATAGGTACTTAGCAGTATAGTTACAACGAAACAGGTAAATGAAACAGAAACATCCAGATATAAAAGGCCATGACCCCCCCCCCCGGGATAACCCAACCATTTTATGGCTTAATTGCCATGTGGACATGGAGTCCATTATAATGACTGTATCGTAGGTTCACAGTAGCTGCAACTATTTTTTTCTTCACAAATGTCTGGGTCCACCGTCTACATCATGCCTGCATCATACAGGGGTCTCCATCAGACCCGGATTCAAATCTGGATGGGTGCGAATTCTGGCAGAATGGCAGTGATAGAAGCATGACCCAATAAATTAATTAATGAAAATATATAATAAAAAAAATTTAAATAACAATACTAATAATAGTACTTCATTCCTTCAGGGTCTTCAGGACATCAAATAATATGTGGGCTATCCCTTGGTAGGGGTCGATAACCTGCCCTATTAAGTAGTGTATGTTGCAATTCAATGATTTTATGTAATTATATTGTTGCATTTTTATTATATTATTACATGATAATTATATTATTAAATATTAATTATATTATAACATATTAATATTGTTATTATATTATTAATTATATTATTATATATTAATTATATTATTATATATTAATTACTATTAGTTATATTATTACGTATTAAAAAATATTAATTATATTATTACATATTTACAATAACTATATTAATAAATATGACTAAAAATTTAAATAATACTAATAAGTTAAATAATAATAAAATTAAATATAAATATTAATTATATTATTACATAGGCCTTCCAGGCATTTAGTGTATATAAATAATAAATATAAATATAATTATATATTTATAAATATTAATTTATTAGTATAAATATATATATATATATATTCAATATAATTATACATCTATTTCTATAAATAAATAATTATTATTGTAAAAATATAAATATATTTAAACGAGAAAATATAGCAAAACATCCATTGAAACTTCTAGTGGAAATTAAACTAGAACTAAACTTCATTCTTAATAAAATGTATAACATCATATAAAAAATAGATCTTCTTTAAAAAAACAAAAACTATTAATTTTACTCATATAATTAATATATATATATATATATATATATATATATATATTAAAACATGTATATTTAGTTTTCCAATTTAGCAAGAAAATTATATTCTTCAAAAAACATTAGAGATATGTAATTTTGTAAAATAAAATAAAATAAGTTGTTTTGTGTGAAAATTAAGTACTTATATGTTTAAAAATATTCCATGAAATTAAAAATATTGATGAAAAATAATGTATATTATTCAAATGATTAAATATCATTTTTTCTATTAAATAATAGACTATGTTTACTTTTATTAAATTGAATAAAATGTTGTTTACAAATAAAATCCATTATATTAGAAAAAATAATTAGTTTTACAATATAATAAACTCAATATATTATATAATAATCAGGTATCTTTTTTACATGTAAGGGGGAGTGTTTCTTTTCTATTGAAGGAAAAAATCAAAAGGTCTTATACTTCTAACCATTACAAGGCACCAGTAAACCCATTGACAAACTGACCCTAACCCACATGTATTAATCTAGGCACCTTGCGGCACAGAATTGAACAAGAAGAGTCATCATCCCCATAGACCTGACGCCATCCTTCTTCTCTTCAGTGCATCACTACTTCTCTAGATTCATCGACAACGCTCATCCTGCTCGCATACCCCACCACACAATTCCATGTCGACCTTTTTTGGCTTCAGTGCATCGCCCGACGAATGCCGCCATTGCCTATGTAACCACCGCACCCCAGCTGCCTCAGTAGTAGTAACATCTTTGTTATTTTCCTGAACCACCAATCCTTACCATACATATGCTACTTCGGTATGACCTATCTTTCTAGCACAGTATCCCAACCTCATCGCCACCTTAAATCACGCCACCAATCCATGATTCCCCTGTGACTCAGAGTCACTAACATCCACTAGTTTGGGTCTATTTTCATCCCATTTTGGCCATAATATAAATTCTTATATACATTCAATAATGAAGAAGCCTCTGTGGATGATAATATTTTACCTAGCATGATGGGTAGTCTTTCTTGTGTCTATGATGTTCTTAATGGAGTCTGATCAGCTATGAGGAGTACTCTACTGTGGTCCCAGAGTTAGGTTATGTTCGAGTTCTCCTTGGGTAACGCGGGGATGTGTTCTAAGGAGAAGGGGATAGCAAGAAATTACCCACCCCGAAAAGAGTTGTGTGATACATCCATTATCAGAGAAGCCAATTTTGATCCGAATTTATGACCATGTAGAATGGGTCAACTAATATCCAGTATATATCCTATTTCTGTGAACCCTTCCACGTCAATGTGATGCAAAATAGGGCGCTTTGGCACCGGAGTCAGGGTACATTCAGGATACCCTTGCATGGGTACCCTGGGGGAGTTTTCCTAGGCAAAGTGGAGTGTTGGAAATTTCCCATCATGATAAGTGTTTTGAGGTCCCCCATTCACTGGAGAACCCTATTTTGACAAGAATCTCTTACCATGTAGAATTGCTGGATCACATTATAATCTGATGTCAGAGATTGGGTATGTATGGGGAAGTCCTGTTTTCGTCGAAATAAAATCATCCATCTTTTTAACATCTTCATCATCATCGTCCTCCCAGGAGGTCTATAATGATCGGAACAGAAGGATTTCAATTTGAAAATAGGGCCACCACCCATATATAATTGCATCCTCCAATTATTTCCTATTTTTATGCCTTTACCTCACCAAATATTCCACACATCCTTTAATATCTATAATTTCTAAATATAAAAATACTTAATTTAAAACAATAATTAATAAGGAAGTACCCAACCCTATTTTTAAAATATTATTAATCGATTAATTTGTAGTAAAAAAATAGTGAAACAATTGAATTTATTTATGTATTTCGAATATTATTCATTTTAAATTTATAAATGAAATATAAAATCTAATTAGATTAAATTAATTATTATTAATTAAATGTCGTTTTATATTAAAATGTTAATAAAATTATGAAATGTTTATGTTTTTTTATATCAATTGATTTTAGACTTATTAATAAATTTTAAAATAAAAAAATAATAACCATCTTCTTAATTAATAAACATTGAGTAATTAAAAATTATGTGAAACTATAAAACAATTGGATTAAATTAATGATTTAAAAATTAAATGGGTTATAAATGTTGATTTTAAATCAATAATCTAACATTTGACTCATATTAACATTTATACAACATGAAATTTCTCTATCTATTTCATTGTAATCTTTTGTTTTTTAATTTAAACACTCAAAATTTAAATTGTTTTGTTGTATATCATACCCACAATCTAGAACACTAAGGAGAAGATTCTTCATAGAATTGTGTTTATTTTTTATATATAATAAAATTTGTATAGGTTTCGTTTAATTCTGGAAATGGGTTTATTAATCACCAAATGAAGTGACACTTTATAAAGGAAGCCAAAAATGCCACATAATGTTGCATTTCCCCCAAACCCCAAATTCCAACGCCCCACCCTCCATTCAACCTCCCCATTTCCAATATATATTTATAATTCTCTATTAAAAATTATAAATAAATAAAATTAATAATTTGTTATTATATATTAATAAATGTTAAATATATTATTACAAATAAATAATAATATTACAGATTAATAAATTTTAAAAAAGTAATATATGAAGCCATAGTGGTAGCCCTAAATATTGGTATAATTAATATGAAATAATAGCAAGAATGTTTGGGTCAAGGCCCCTGATTATTACTAATTATATTATTACATATTAATTATAATAGTATGGAAGGCCCACATTGAACAGGAAAAAATATGAACTCAAGCGTCACCATAACCGTGATCAGAGTTTTGACCAGAATCATCACATAGTAATTATATTATTGCATATTATTTATATTATTACGTACTGACTATATTATTACATATCAATTAGGTTATTATATTATTAATTATATTTTAATATATTAATTATATTATTACATATTAATGAAAATTAATTATATTTTTACGTATTTTTTATAAAATTACCTATGTACATAAATTATATTAATAAATATGTATAAAAATATTATTTCTATTATTTAATATTCATTATATTATTACATATTAATTATTTAATATATATATATATATATATCAGTGTGTTTTTGTGTGTGTTTATATATATATATGCTTATATATATTTATCTGTATATTGATAAATTTATTTATTTGTAATTGTAAAAATGTATTTGTATGAACATATTTTAAATGAGTATATAAATATATTAGATTTTTAATTATATTATTATAAATAATTTTTTATTGAATATAAAAATATATTTTAATAATTATGTAATTATAAATTTATTTACAATTATATAATAATAAATATTTATTTATAGAGATTGATTTTTAATTAAATATTGATAAATATATCTATAAATATAAATATAAATATATTTATTATTTATATAAATATTTAATAGTATTATATTATTTACATAAATAATATAATATAAATAATAAATATATTTGTAATTATATTTATTTATAAGGGTTCTCTCATATCTGAGTTTATGAAAGAATATTATCAAAAAATAATTTAAAATCTATAAGATTTCGCGCCGTTTAGACTATGTATTTATATATAATTATATATATATTTATAAATATATATATTTATAAATATATATTTACACAAATGAATTATTTTTTATAAACAGATATAATTAATAATTATAATAATAAATCAATTTCACTCAAAAGTAGTTATAATTATATAAATACAAATATATTTATTATTATATAATTATTAAAATTTATTATAAATATTATTTATATTATTACTAATTTACCATAATTATATTGATAAATATGAATAAAAATATAAATTGTATTATTACAAACTACTTATATTAGTACTTATTAATTATTGTATTTCATATTAGTGATATTATTACTAATTATATATATTATAGGTACTAAGGGATACATTTACAAAGAAACAGGGAAATGAAACACACACAACCCGGTAGCAAAGGTCAAGACCCCCTAGAGGATAACACATCCATTTTTATAGCTTGATGGACCTGTGGACATGGATTCCATTACATTGTCTGTAGCCTATGTTAGCAACACCTGCAACAATTTTTTTCTTCACAAAAGTGTGGGTCCACCATCTGCATCATGCCTGCATCATTTATCCTGTGTCACCTGGCCTCCATCAGACCTAGAAACAAATCTGGGTGGGATGTAATTCTGGAAGAATGGTGGTGATAGATGAAAGAACCAATAAAGTACATAATGAAACTAAATAATAATAAAAATTTATATAATAACACTAATAATAGTTCTTCATTTCCATAGGGTCTTCGGTCCATCATATAATAGGTGGGTTATCCCTTGGAGGTGCTATAACCTGCCCTATTCGGTAGTGTATGTTGTAATTCATTGTTTATTTGTAATTATATTGTTACATTTTAATTATATTATTACAAGATAATTATATGATTACATACTAATTATATTATTACATGTTAATAATATTATGATATTATTAATTATATTATTTTATATTTATTATATTATTACATATTAATAAATATTAGTTAAATTATTATACATCAAAAATTATTAATTATATTATTACTTATTTACAATAACTATATTAATAAATAAAATTACAAATTTCAATAATACCAATATAGTAGTGAATAATATAATTAAATATAAATACTAATTATATTATTACATAGGCCATCTGGCCGTTTGGTGTATATAAATATAAAATATATCATAAGTATATAAAATTATAATTATATATTTAATAATATAAATTTATTTTTATAAATATATATATATATATATATTAAATACAATTAAAAATCAATTTCTATCAATAAATATTCATTATTGTATAAAAATAAATATATTTAAATGAGAATATCTAGTAAAACTTCTATTGAAAATTCTAGTGGAAATTCCACTAGAAATAAACTTCAGGCATAAAAAAATTTAAAACATCATACAAAAAAATAGTTCATTTTTAAAAAATCATACACTTTTTTTTTCATAGAATATATATATATATATATATATATATTAAAACATGTATTTCTTGTTTTCCTATTTAATAAGAAAACTATTTTCATTATAAAATAATTGCGATATGTAATTTTGTTAAAGAAAATATCTAAATATAATTTGTCTAAAAATTAAGTATTTTATATATGTTTAAAAATATTCCATGCAATTAAAAATTTTGATGAAAAATTATGAATAATATTAAAATGACTAAAATGGTTTTTTCTTTAAAAAAAGTAAACTATTTTGTTTATTATTAAATTGAATAAAATATTGTTTACATGAAACATTCATTATATTAAGGAAAATAAAATGTTTTAAAATATAATAAACTATATTTATTTTATGATAATCAGTTATTTTTTAAAACATGTAAGGAGAAGTGTTTCTTTTTTAAGGAAACAATCAAACCGTCTTTTTCATCAAACCATTATAAGGTAGCACTAAACCCTATGAAAAACTGACCCTAACCCAAAAGTATTAAACTATGCACCTTGCTACATAAAACAAAACAAGATGATTCGTGCTCCCCATAGACCCGAAGTCAACCTTCATTACTTCAGTTCATCACTCCTCCAAATTCATCGACATTGCTCTTCCCGCTCACATACCCCACCGCTCAATTCCCTATCAACCTTTCTTGACTTTAGTGTGTCGCTCGACGAAGGCTACCATTTCCTATATTATTACCTCACCCCAGCCACCTAAGTAGTAGTAACATCTCCATTAGTTTCTGGAACCGCCGATCGTCGCCATCCTTATGCTACTTCCATATATACTAGCTTTTCAGCACTAGAAACCCAACCTCTTCGCCTCCCGATATCACGCCACCACTCCACGATACCCCTATGACTCAGACTCAGTGGAATCCATGATTCTAGGTGGTTGGTCATCCAAAACTAGTCATAATAAACATTCTTCCAAACATTCACCACTGAAGAAGACTCTGTGGATGAGAATATTTTACCTGACATGATGGGTTGGCATGCAAGGATCTCTGATTTTCCTAATGGATCATGATCTGATGGGACTTGTACGCTACTCCAGTCCCTGTGTTGGGGTACGTTCTTGTTCTCCTTAGGTAACCTGGGGAAGTGTTCTAAGGTGAAGGGGGCAGCTGGAAATTCCCCGTCATTAAAAGAGATGTGTGATACATACATTACCAGAGAAGCCACTTTTGATTAAAATCGCCATCCACGTAGAATGGGATGGATAATATGCATTGTATAACATGATTCTATGATCCTTGTTGCGTCAATGTGAGGCACAATAAGGTTCTATGTCACTGGAGTTGGCGTGCGTTTAGGATAACATTTCATGGGTACCCCGGGAGAGTGTTCCTAGGTGAAGGAGACTTTTTTGAAATTTCCAATCATGATAAGTGTTTTGAGGTCCTCCATTCACTAAAGAACCTGCTTTTGACGAGAATGACCGACCATGTAGAATTTTGAGCATCACAATGTGATATGATGCCAGAGATGGGGTCTGTCTGGTGGCATCTTGTTTTCGTCGGAATAAAATCATCCATCTTTTTAACATCATCATCATCATCCTCCAATGAGGTCTATAGTAATCATAGCAGAAGAATTTCGGTTTGAATGCATGGCCACCTCCCTTATATACATGCATCCTTGAATTATTTCCTACTTTTATTCCTTTCCCTCACCAAACATTGCACACATCCTTTAATGGATATAATTTCTAGATATTGAAATCTTTTATTTATTACAAGAATTAAAAAAGAAGTACCCAACATTATTTTTTTTATTATTAATCTATTAAACTACTATTAAAAATAATTAAACAATTGAATTTATTTATGTATTTCGAACATTATTCATTTAAAATTTATAAATGAAATCTAAAATCTAAACAGATTAAATTAATTATTATTAATTAAATGTCGGTTTATATTAAAATGTTTATAAAATTTTGAAATATTTTTGTTTTGTTTGATATCAATTGCTTTTAGATTTATAAATAATTTTTCAAATTAAAAATAATAAACATCTCCTTAATTAAATGAGTTTGTATAGGTAAAAAATATTTCAAAATATACTCAAATTGGATTAAAACAAGGAGTTAAAAATTAAATAGGTTGTAAATGTTGATTTCAAATCAATAATCCAACATTTGACTCATATTAACATTTATACAACATTTAATTTCTCTATCTATATATTTGTAATATTTTGGTTTTTTATTTAAACACTCATAAATGGAATTGTTTTGTTGTCTATCTTACCCACAATCTAGAACAATACCTAGGGGAAGATTCTTCCAGGCATGTTTATTTATTTTTTATATAATAAATTGGTTTATTTTTCATTTAATTCAGGCATTCGATTTAAAAATTACCAAATGAAAGGAAATTTTGTAAAGGAATTGAAACATGACACATCATGTTGTATTTTCCTTCAAACCCCATATTCCACCGCCCCACACGCCATTACTCCTCCCCATTGCCAATATATATATATAATTATCTATTTAAAATTATAAATAAATACATGTATTAATTTATTATTATATATTAATTAATATTAAATATTTTATTACATATTAATAATAACTTTACATATTAATAAATACGAATAAAGTAATTAATGAAACCATAGTGGTAGCCCCATTTATTGGTATAATTAAGATGAAATAATACCAAGAAGGATCAAGGCCAAGCCCCTTATTATTACTAATTATATTATTACAAATTATTTATACAAAAAAGGTAGGCCAATATCGGAAAGGAAAAAATAGCAAATCAAGCGTCATTAAAACCATGACCAGAGTTATGGACAAAATAATCAGATAACAATTTTATTATTACATATTAATTATACTATTACATAATAACTATATTATAACATATAAATTATTTTATATTTATATATATATGTTTATATATATATATGTATTTTATAAATTTATTTGTTTGTAATTGTAATAATATTTTTGTATTAACGTATTTTAAATATGTATATACATATATTAAATTTATAATTATATGATTATAAATATTTTTTAATGAAATATATAAATATATTTTAATAATTACATAATTATTAATATATTTATATTTATATAATTATATATATTTATTATAGAGATAGATTTATAATTACATAATGATAAATATATTTTTAAATATAAATATAAATAAGTTTATTATTTATATAAATATTTATTAATATTAATTTATTTATATTAATTAATATTTATAAATAATAAATATATTTATAATTTTATTAATTTAAAAGGGTTCTCTCAAAGGAGAGTTTAAATGGAGATTATCCAAAAATAATTTAAAATCTATAAGGCTTCGGGCCCTATGGATTATGTATGTAAATAATTATATATATATATTTATAAATATATATAATTATAAAAAATATTTATAATAATGAATTAATTATTATAAATATATATATATATATATATATAATAAAACAATTTCGATCAATAATTAGGTAAAATTATATAAATATTAATATAGTTACTATCATGCAATTATTAACAAATGTTTATAAATATTAATTATATTATTACTAATTTACAATAATTATATTGATAAATATGAATAAAAATATAAATTATATTATTACATACTACTTATATTAGTACATTATAATTATATTATTTAATATTATTTATATTATTATTAAATATATAAATTATAGGAACTTAGGAGTTCAATTACAACAAAGCAGGGAAATGAAACACACAAAACCCGATAGGGAAGGTCATGACCCCCCTAAGGATAATCTGTCGATTTTTATGGATTTATGGCCCTGGGGACATATAGTCCATTATAATATCTGTTGCGTATGTTCATAGCACTTGAAACTATTTTGTTCTTCACAAATGTGTGGGTCCACTGTCTGCATCATGCCTGCATCATACAACCTGTATCACATGGCCTCCATGAGGCCCAGATTCAAATCTGGATGGGAGTGAATTCTGGCCGAATGGCGGTGACCGATGCATGACCCAATAAAGTACATAATAACATTAAATAATAATAATGTATATAATAACTCTAATAATATAACTTCATGTCCATAGGGTCTTCGTACCATCAAATAATGGGTGGGTTATCTCATGGGGGGGGTCTATAACCTACCCTATTAGGTAGTGTAAGTTTCAATTCTTTGTTTTGTTCTAATAATATTGTTACATTTTAATTATATTATTACATGATAATTATTTTATTACATACTAATTATATTAGTACATATTAATAATATTATTATAATATTATTATATTAATATATATTTATTATTTTATTACATATTAATAAATATAGGTTATATCATTACGTATTAAAAAATAGTAATTATATTATTACGTATTTAAAATATCTATATTAATAAATATGAATAAAAATTTAAATAATAAAAATAAATAAATTAATAATAAAATTAAATATAAATTTTAATTATATTATTATATAGGCTATCTGACCGTTTGGTGTATATAAATAATAAATATAATTATTAGTATATAAAATAATAATTATATATTTATAAATATTAATAAATTTCTATAAATATATATATATATATATATATATATTTAATATAATTATTAATAATTTTCTATAAATAATTATTTATTATGTTATTGATATAAATATATTTAATGAGAAAATTTAGTAAAACATCCATTGAAAATTCTAGTGGAAATTCCACTAGAAATAATCTTTATGCTTAATAAAATTTATAACCTCGTACAAAAAAGAGTTCCTGTTTAAAAAAACATAGACTATTATTTTTTTCTCATTTAATTAATATATATATATATATTAATATATGTATTTCTTGTTTTTCTATTTATTGAAAAAATACGCTAATTTAAAAAAGCAATAGCGATATGTAATTTTGTTAAAGAAAATATAACAATATAATTTGTCTCCAAATTAATTATTTCACAACTATTTAAAAATATTCCATGTAGTTAAAAATATTTATGAAAATTTATGAATATTATTCAAAAGATTAAAAATAATTTATTTCTATAAAAAATATACTATTTTGTGATTTTTTAAATTTATTAAAATATTTTTTATATAAATAATTAATTTTATTATGAAAAATAATTGGTTTTACAACATAATACACTCAATTTATTATTTGATAATCTGGTATTTATTTAAAATGTAAGGGGAATGGTTTATTTATTATTGAAGGAAACAATCAAAAGGTTTTATTCTTCTATCCATTATGAGGAAACAATAAACCCAATGACAAACTAACCCTAACCCACTGGTATTAAATTCTGCACCCTACTACACAGAATTAAACTAGATGAGTCATCCACCCCATAGAGCTACCAACAACATACTTCACTTCAGTGAAACACTCCTTTTCCATACTCAATGACTGCTCTCATCCTGCTCGTATACCCCACCGTTGAATTCCCCATTGACCTTTCTCAGCTTCTATGCGTCGCCTGACGAAGGCTTCCACTGCCTATGGTGTCACCGCACCCCAACCACCCCAGTAGTAGTAAGTCCTCTATTAGTTTCTTGATATGAAAATACTTGTTGTCCATATGATACTTTGGGATGGACTAGATTTCCATCACTGATATCTTAACCTCTTCTCCTCTTGATATCGTGCCACCACTCTATGATACCCTCACTGACTCTGAGTCACTAACAACCACAAGTCAGGGTCTCTAGTCATCCCAACCAGGACATAATAAACATTGATCTATACATTCACCACCGAAGAATCCTCTGTGTATGATAATATTTATCCTTGCAGGATGGGTTGGCTTGGTTTCATCTTTGATGTTCTTAATGGAGACTGATCTGATGGGAGGTGTACGCTACTCTGGTCCCCGAGTTGGGGTATGTTCTGGATCTGCATGGGTAACCCGAGGAAGTGTTCTATGGTGAAGGGGGTTACTATATATTCCCTATCATGAATAGAGTTGTCTGATACATCCATTACTGTAGAATCCACTTTTGATGAGAATCACCGACCACATATAATGGGTCAGCTAATATCTTGTATATAAAATTTTTCTGTGATCCTTCCCATGTCAATGTGATGCACAACAGGGTGCTCTGGAACTGGAGTTGGTGTACGTTCAGGATAACCTTGCTTGGGTACCCCGAGGGAGTGTTCCTAGGCGAAGGGGACAATTGTAAATATCCTGTCATTATATGTGTTTTGTGATACTCCATTCACAAGAGAACCCACTTTTGATGAGAATTGCTGACCACATAGAATTTCGGACATCACATTGTTATCTAATGTCGGAGAAGGGGTATGTCTGGTGACGTTCTGCTTTCTTCGGAATAAAAAAATCTATCTTTTTAACATCTTCATCATCATCTTCCTCTAAGTATATCTATAGTAGTCGCAGTAGAAGGATTGTAGTTTGAAAACATGGCCACCACCCTTATATACTTTCATCCTCCAATTATTTCTTATTTTTAGGTCATTCCCTCACCAAACATTCCAGACATCCATTAAAAGCTATTATTTGTAGATATTCAAATCATTTATTTATAACACAAATTAATAAAGAATTACCCAACCATATTTTTTAAATATTATTAATATATTAACTTACTATTAAAATATAATGAAACAAATGAATTTATTTATATAGCTTTAATATTATTCTTTTTAAATTTATAAATGAAATATAATAACTTATATAATTAAATTTATAATTATTAAATAAAGGTCATTTTATATTAAAATGTTAATAAAATTATGAAATATATTTGTTTTGTTTGATATAAATTTTCTTTAGATATATAAATAAATTTAAAAATTAAAAATAACAATTATCTATTTAATTAAATGAGTTTGAGTAGTTAAAAAAATATTTCAAAATTTACAATAATTTGATTAAACTAATGAGTGAAAATTAAATGGGTTGTAAATGTTGATTTTAAATCAACAATCTATCATTTGAATCATATTAAATTTTATAAAACATTTAATTTATCTATATATATTTGCAATATTTTGGTTTCTTTTAAACACTCATAAATGGAATTGTATTGTGGCCTATCTTACCATAAATCTCAAACACTACCCATAGGAATAATCTTCCAGGAATGTTTTTTTAATTTTTTATATAATAAAATTTGTTTAGGATTCATTTAATTCTATAAATGGGTTTCAAAATCACCAAATTAATTAAAAATATATAAATGAATCAAAAAATGACACATCATGTGGCATTTTCCCCCAAAACAAAAATTCCAATACCCAATCAGCCTTTCCTCCTCCCCGTTTCCAATATATATATAATTCTCTATTTACAATTATAAATAAATTCATGTATTAATTTATTATTATATATTAATAAATATTAAATATATTATTACATATTAATAATAATATTACATATTAATAAATTTTAATAATATAATTAATGTAACCATAGTGGAATACCCACTTAATTCTAGTGAAACACCTAGGAAACACGCAAATAGGAATAAATTATGGTCGTGTGGTTTGTTGATAAAGTGATCAATGGAAGTGAGGAGTCTTTATGACCAATCTAGATGATATAAAAAACTACGGATATTAATGAATCTTCTTAGTCAAAAAGGTTGTAACTTATTGAGAGAAATGGTGATACATGAATCGAAATAAATTTTATGGTTAATAGTGAAATGTTCCTAATGATATCAAGGAAATTTGGTTTCTGAAATGAATCACCAAATGTTTCTGAATAGAAAAATGATCGTGAAATTGTCAGTGAGGTCAATAGTTTTATGGTTGCTGATTCTCTTAATGACGATGCAAGTAAAGGATCTAACGATATGGCTACTACTAAAATTGGTTACCATGATGTGACTATGAACCAATAGACTTGGAGAAGGGGTTAGCACCGCAAAGGTCGTGGCTGCGTACGTGGCTAAGAGAATGTTACTCGAGGTCATGGATGAGGTGTTTCTTCTAGATCTTCCAGGATTATGTAGGAGTAGTTGGCTCCTAAGAAAAAGTAAAATGAGTTTTTCTTTCAGCTAACCATACAGTAAGATTGGGAATATCCTAATGGAAATGACTCTGAACCTGAATTAGATCATTATTACTGAATTTTTTGTTGATTTGTTTCTCAAATTTTAGGGGGTGTGCCCTTGTTTTCTATCATTATCCTCCTAATGTAGTTGTTATCTTTTCTTCAGTATTAATAAATGGTTTGAGAGATATGGCTCCTAGCTATGTGCATTTTAATCTAATTAAAAATTGTTAAAATGTAATAATATGATTAATATAAATTTTTTTATTTATATGTAATAATATAATGAATATTTATTTTTAATTATATCATTATCATCTTTATTAGTTTTATTTTCATTTTTTTCATATTTATTAATATAAATATTGTATATATGTAATTATATGATTTATATATAACAATATAATTAAAAATATAATAATATAATTTATAAGTAATAATATAATTAGTATTTAATAATAAAATTAATATGTAACAATATAATTACAAGTTGATGATTCTGATCATAACGCTAATCATTATTATGGTGATGCTTGATATTCTGTTTTTTCCTTTTGAATGTGGGATTTATTTTTGGTGTAATTAATATGTAAAAATATAATTTGTAATAATAAGTTGCTTGGCCCTGATCCTACATGATATACTTAATATGAAATAATATAATTAGTAATATAATTAATATTGTCATTCAAAAAATTTAATTGTTTTTAAAATATTTCATAATATAATAAATAGTTATTAATAATTTTAAAATATAATTAATATTATCTTATTTATTAATATGAAATAATATATTTAATATTTATGATCAATTATATTTGTAACAACATTATAATTTTTATTATGATATATATTTTTATTTTCATTGAATGTCCTTATTAATATTATTACAATTTATTAATATGAAATATTATTATTAATATGTAATAATATATTTATGATTAATTATATATAATAATATTGAAATACATGTATTTTTTTAATAATTTTAAATAGATAATTATATGTGCATATTAGAAATAGGGATTAGAAATTGGGGTGGGGCGTTAGAATTTGTGGTGTAAGGGGAAACGCCACATGTTGTGTCATTTTTGGTTTCCTTTACAATGGGTAACTTCATTTGGTGATTATTAAACCCATTTCTACAATTAAATGAATCCTAAACCCATTTTATTATATAATCAATATAAAATAACAAGACAGGAAAAAGCATCCCCTCGGTACTGTTCTTAATTGGGGGTATGATAGGCAACAAAACATTTCCATTTACAAGGGTTTAAATAAATGACCAAATGAATACATATATATTGAGAGAGAAATTAAATGTTAATTTTTTTTTAATATTAGTCAAATGTTAGATTATTGACATAAAATAAATATTTATAACCCATTTAATTTTTAACTCATTATTTTAACCCATTTCTTTCATATTTTGAAATATTATTTTAACTACCATAACTAGTTTAATTAATGAGATGTCTATTATTTTTAATTTGAAGATTCATTTATATTTATAAAAGAAATTTATATAAAAACAATAATATTTCATAATTTTATTAATATTATAATATAAACAGTCATTCAATTGTTAATAATTAATTTAACAAGATTAGATTTTTGATTTAGTTTATAAATTTAATTTTAATAATATTTAAAATCCATATATAAATTCAAAAGATTCACTATTTTTTATCAATAAGTTTACAGATTAGTAATAATTAAAAAATAATGTTTCTTACAACCATATTAATTCTTTTTATGAATAAAGGATTTGAATATAATTCAATTATAGCTAGTAAAGGATGTGTGGAATGTTTGGTGAGGGAAAGGCATTAAAAAAGGAAATAATTTGAGAATGCGACTATGTATGGGTGGTGGCCATGTTTTCAAAATGAAATCATTTCTCTATGATTATTGTACCCCTCTTTGTAGGGAGAAGATGATGAATATGTTAACAATATTGATGATTGTATTCTGACGAAAACATGATGTCACTAAACATCCCCCAACTCTAGAATTAGATAACAATGTGATGCCTGATATTCGATGTGGTCAGTGATTCTCATCCAAAGACACTTCTACAGTGAATGGAGGACCGCAATAATTTTATCATGACATTCATTTTCGAACAATGCCCTTCTCTTGGCAACACTCCCACTGGGTACCCAACTAAGGAGTTCCTGAACATACACCAACTCCGGCACCAGACCACCCTGATGTACCTCACATTGATGTGGAATGGTTCTAAAAAACATTCCGAATACTGGATTTTAGCCGACCCATTCAATGTGGTCAGCGATTCTTGTCAAAAGTGGTTTATCCGTTGAATAGAGGACCACAAAACACATATCAGGATGTGAAGTTTCCAATTGTACCTTTCTCTGGGGAACACATCCCCAGGGTACCCATGCATTTATATCACGAACATACCACAACTCTAGTGCCAGAGCACCCTAATGTTCCTCACACTAATGAGGTATGCTTCATAGAAACTGGATATATACAGGATATTAGCCAACCCATTCAACGTGGTCGGCAATTCTCATAAATAGTTGCTTCTCCGGTGATGGATTCATCGAACAACTCTTTTCATGACAGGCAGTTTCCAGCCATCCCCTTCACCTTAGAACACTTCCTTGGGTTACCCATGGAGAACTAGAATGTACACCAACTCAGTGTCCACAGCAACATAAACCTCCCATCAGACCAGGCTCCATTAGGAATATCAAAGACGCAAGCAAGAAAACCCATCCATCTAGGTAACATATACTCATCCATAGAGGATTCTCCGGTGGTGAAAGTATGGATGAATGTATATTATCACCAGGTTTGGATGTCCCGCGACCTAGACCGGTGGATTTCAGTGACTCAGAGTCACATGAGTATCGTGGGGGGCGGTGGCGAGTTATCTGGAGGCAAGGAGGATGAGCTACCAGTGCTGGAAATCTGGTCCATCTCAAGGTAGCATGTGGATGACGAGGATTGGCCATTCATGAAATTAACGGAGTTGTAACTATTGTTGAGGTGGTTGGGGTGCTATGACAACATAGGTAGTGGTGGCCTTCTTCGGTCAACACACAGAAGCCGAGAATGGTCGAGGGGGCGTTGAGCGGTGTGGTATTTGTGAAAGATTAGCATCTTCGTTGATTTTTGAGAAAGGGTGACGCAATATAGAGAATCAGGTTTACACCCTGTGTATATGGTAGATGACTTGCCTAGTGTGATTTAGTGCAGTAGGTTGCATTGTTTAATACATGTGGGTTAGGGTCAGCATGTCATTGGCTTCGTGGATTCCATGTAATGGTTTGAAGAATAAGACATTTTGATTATTTACTTCAATAAAAGAGAAACACATCCCCTTACTTGATAAAACAATAACTGTATATCATATAATAAATTTACTTTATTATATTGTAAAACCTATCATTTTTATAAATATATTAAAATTTTTATGTAAAAAATTATTTTATTCAATTTAATTAATGACAATATAATTTTTTTATTTAGAAAAAAAAATATTTTTATTAATTTGAATAATATTAATTATTTTTCTTCAATATTTTTAAATGCATGGAATATTTTTAATCAAATATGAAATACATACTTTTGAGACAAATTAAATAATTATATTTTCATTAACAAAATTACATATCACTATTTTTTTTAAAGAAAACGATTTTCTTATTATATAAGAATATAAGTAATACATGTTATAATATATATATATATATATTAATATTCTGGGAAAAAAGTTTATTTTTTTAGACCAGAAATATTTTTTTTGTGTCTGGCATTATTAATATTTTTCATCAAGGAGTTAAGTTCTAGTGGAATTTCAACAAGAATTTTCATTGGAAGTTTTACTAGAATTTTTCATTTAAATATATTAATATTTATATAATTATAAATATTTATTTATAGAAATAGAGTTATAAATTTATCTAATATATATATTTATAATTTTAATTTTAATTTATATATTCGGAAAGGCCGGAAGGCCTTTATAAAAATATTACTAATATTTATATTTAACTATATTTTTAATTAATTTATTAGTTTTATTTACATTTTTATTCATATTTATTAATATAATTATTTTATGTAGGTAATATTATAATTAATATTCTTTAATATGTATTTATATAATTAATATTAATTAATTTGTAATAATATAAAAAATATATAATAATATAATTTATATATAATAAGATATTTTATAATATTATAAGATAATTAATAGTTAATAATATAATTAGTATATAATAATATAATTAGCATGTAATAATATAATTAATAAGTAATAATATAATTAAAATTTTACAATTTAATTACAACAAAACATAGAGTTGCAACATACACTACCAGATTGGGCAGGTCATTGCCCCCCCAAGGGATAACCCACCTATTTTTTGATGGCCTGAAGATTGTATGGAAATGGAGTACTATTATTAATGTTATTATTTACATTATTATTATTATTTAATTTCATTATTTACTTTATTAGATTATGCATGTGTCACATCCATTCTACCAAAATTAGCTCCCATCCAGATTCGAACTCAGGTCTGATTCATTCCATGTGACGCAAGTGGTATGATGTAGGCATGGCATAAACGGTGGACCTGCACTTTTGTGAAGGAAAAAAATATTTTCAGGTTATGGGAACCTAGGATACAAACATGGAAATGGAATCCATGTCAACAGAGTCTAAAGCCATAAAAATGCATGGGGTATCCCTAGGGGGCTCATGACCGACCCTATCAGGTTGTATGTGTTGTATTTATATGTTTCGTTGTAATTATACCACAATGTAACTCTAATATATATAATTAATAATAATATAATTAATATGTAATAATATAATTAATAATTAGTATTATAATTACAATGAAAGAATATAAATTATATTTTCATTCTAATTTGTCTATATCATTATTGTAAATTTTTAATATTATAAATTATATTTATAAATATATTTTAAAAAATTATATATTAATAAATATATTCATATTTATATAAATATAAATATATATTAGTAAAAAATGAATTATAATTATATATATTATATATATTTATATATCTATATAAATGAATTCATTTCTAGAAATATATAATTATAATTATATATATACATACATACTAGAAACGGCCTGAAATCTTATAGGGTTTAACTTATTTTTTGATAATCTCCTTTTTAAACTTACCTATGAGATAACACTTATAAATAAATAAAATTTTAAATATATTTATTATATATATATACTTATATAAAAAATTAATATTAATAAATATTTATTAAATAATAAATATATTTATATTTATATTTAAAAATATTTTTATAATTATTTAATTATAAATCAATCTCTATAAGTAAATATTTATTATTATTATTATATAAATATAAATATAAATATATTATTATATAATTATCCTAATATATTTATAGGAAAAATTAAAATATGTGTATACAAATATATTTTAACAATAAAAAAAAATAAATTTATGAATATATATATATTCATAAACATATATATATATATATATGAACACATATATATATATATATATTATATAATCAAAATTCCAAAATATAATCAATATGTAATAATATAATTAATATGAAATAATATAATTAATATTTTTATACATATTAATTAATATAATTAATTTAAATATATAATTGTTTACTTAATATGTAAAAATATAAGTAATATTTATTATTAGGTAATTATATAATTAATAATATAATAATATTAATAATATGTAATAATATAGTTACTGTGTAATAATATAATTAATGTGTAATATTATATTTACTATGTGATGATTCTAGTCATAAATCTGATCATGATTTTGGTGGCACACGACCTGTAATTTTTTCATTTTGGATGTGGGATTACATTTTTTGGTATAATTAATTTGTAATAATATAATCAGTAATAATTAGGGGTTTTCCCCGAAACCTTATTAGTATAATTAATATGAAATAATACAAAGAATGTTCGGGGTCAAGCCCCTTATTATAAAAAGAATGAAAAATAAATAGTACATGAAAGAAGAAAGGAAAGCCCACAATAAAATATATAAAAAACAACTTAAGAATCACCATAATCAAGATCACACTCCTGATCATATGAATCAACATCATCACCAACTCCCATTTATTCTTAATTATAACATTATCTACATTATTATTATTACTATTTACATTTTTTTATTATTGACTGTCATTAATGACATTATTAATATGCATTAAAATGTAATAATAGTATTAATCTGTAATAATAAAATTAATATTAAATAATAAGTAATAATATACAAACACATGAATTTATATAAAATTGTAAACAAATAATCCATTATCTATACTATAGGGTATGCAATTTCATCCAACTTTCATCTCCATTTCAATTTGGTTGATGGGCCCTCCCCTATGCACATCCCTATTCCATCGAAAACGCGTTCCTCATCTACTCCGTCTATATAGATTCCACCTCCTCCCCTAACTACGCTCCGCGTGCATCTCATCTATCTTCATATACTCCTCCACCTAACCACCTATTCTAAATAATTCCCATCAACGACCTTATCCTTCAAATATGATTCTGCCTTTCCGTCATTGCCTCAGCCTTTCCGTTGAGGCTTCCGCGTCGCCACATATGCGTAATATGTGGTCCTAGATCAGATTCTATGTTTATAAAGATTCTAATCAACAATAGTGGAGTAGGTGGAGGTGATGATTATAAAGATATGGTGACGATAAGGAAGAAGCAGTGGTGGCAATGTTGAGGTAGTGACAGAAAGGAGTCTTCAGATTTGAAGGATAAAGGTTTTGGATGAGAATTGTTTAGAAGAGGCGGAGACGTGGAGGAGGATATGGAGATGGAGGAGATGCATGCAGATCAGACTCAGTGGAGGAGGTGGAATCTAAAGAGACACAACAGATGAGGAATGTGTTCTCGAGGGAATAGGGAAGTGCATAGAGGAGGGCACAACACACAAATTGATATGGACAAGACACATGTATGAAATTCTCCCCCTATAGTATAGATATTGGATTATGTGCTTACAATTATAAATAAAAACATCTTTTTATATATTATTACATATTAATTAATATTAATACTATTATTACATATTAATTCATATTAATAATGTCATTAATGACAATAAATAATAATAAAAATGTAAATAATAATAATAAAGTAGCTAATATTATAATTAAGAAAAAATGGTAGGTTTCTGATGATGTTTATGCTTTTGATCATGAGTCTGATCCTGAATATGGTGATGCTTAACTCACTTTATATATTTTTGAGTTTGGGCTTTCCTTTCTTCTTTCATGTATTGTTTATTATAAGGTGCTTGACCCCTAACCATTTTTATAATAATGGGATTTCCCCTGAACCTTCTTTGTATTATTTCATATTAATTATACCAAGAATTATAAGGGTCATGCCCCTTATTATTACTAATTATATTATTACATATTATTTATAAAAAAGGGAGGACCACAATGAAAAGGAAAAAATAGAAACACAAGCGTCACCATAACCATGATCAATGTTATGAGCAGAATCATCAAATAGTATTTATATTTTTACATATTAATTATATTATTACATACTAACTATATTATTAAATATCAATTATATTATTAACTTTTTAATTATATTGTTATATATTAAATAAATTATTACATATTAATAAATATTAATTATATTTTTATATATATTTTATATTATTACATATATACATTAATTATATTATTAAAAATGTATTAATATATTAATTATATTATTTCATATTAATTATATTGTTACACATTGATTGTATTTTTACATATTACTTATTTATTATATATATATGTGTGTGTGTGTGTGTTTATATATATATATATATCTCTGTATATTCATAAATTTATTTATTTGTAATTAAAAAAATATATTTGAATGAACATGTTTTAAATGTGTATATTAATATATTAGACTTATAATTATATGATTATAATTTTTTTTAGTGGAATATATTTATATATATTTTAATAATTCTAAAATTATAAAAATATTTATTATTATATAATAATAAGTATTTATTTATATTGATAGATTTATAATTACATAATGATAAATATATTTATAAATATTAATATAAATATATTTATTATTTATCTAATATTTGTTAAATTTAATTAATTTATATAAATAAATATATATAAATAATAAATATATTTATAATTTTATTTATTTATAAGGGTTCTCTCAAAGCTGAGTTTAAAAAAGAAATTATCCAAAAATAAGTTAAAATATATAATCTTTCAGGTAGTTTGTACTATTTATGTATATATATACATATATTAATAAATATATGTAATTATAAACATATATTTATAAAAATTAAATAATTTTTATAAACATATATATATAATATATATAATAATAAATCTATTTCTATCAATACAAACTCATATTTATATAAATATTACAATATTTATTATTATATAATTTTTAAAATATATTTATAAATATTAATTATATTATTACTATTTGACAATTATTATATTGATAAATATGAAAAAAAATATAAATTATATTATTACATACTACTTATATTTTTACATATTATTTATATAATTTCATATTATTTATATTATTACTAATTATATATATTATTTTTACTTAGGGTAGAGTTACAACGAAACATGGAAATCAAACAGACACAACCCGATAGGGAAGGCCATGACCGGCCCGAGGATAACCCATCCATTTTTATAGCTTGAAGGCCCTATGGACATAGAGTCCATTACAATGTCTCTAGCAAAGGTTCCCAGCATCTAAAGCTATTTTTTTATTCACAAATGTACGGGTCCACCATCTGCATCATGCCTGCATCATACAGCCTATGTCACCTAGCTTCCATCCAACCCAGATTCAAATCCTAGTGGGAGCGAATACTGGCAGAATGATGTTGATAGAAACATGACCCAATATCGTACAAAATGACATTAAATAATAATAAAAATGTAAATAGTAATACTAATAATAGAACTTCCAATCTGCATGGTCTTTTGGACATCAAATAATTGGTGGGTTATACCTTGGTGGGAGGGGCTATAACCTTCCCTATTAGGTAGTGTATGTTTAAATTCTTTGTATCATTATAATTATATTGTTACATTTTAATTATATTATTATATGATAATTATATTATTATATATTAATAATATTATTATATTATTATTTATATTATTATATATTTGTTATATTATTACATATTAATAAATATTAGTTTTATTATTATATATTAGAAAATATTAATTTTATTATTACGTATTTAAAATAAAAATATTAATAAATATGTCCGTAAATTTAAATAATACTAATAAAGTAAATAATAATATAATTAAATATAAATATTAATTATATTATTACAGAGGCCTTCTGGCTGTTCGAATTATATAAATATTAAATATAATTATAAGTATATAATATTATAATTATATATTTACAAATATTATTTTATTTGTATAAATATATATATTAAATATAATTATAAACATATTCCTATATATAACTTTTTATTATTTAATAAATATAAATATCTTTAAATAGGAAAATCTATTAAAACTTCTATTGAAAAATCAAGTGGAAAATACACTAGAAATAATCTTCATGCTTATTAAATTTATAATGTCTTACAAAAAAAATAAATGTTAAAAAAACTATTATTTTTTCTCATAGAATTAATATAATTATATATTTATATATATTATAATATGTATTTCTTTTTTTTCATATTTAATCAGAAAACTATTTTCATTAAAAAACAATAGCGATATGCTATTTTGTTAAATATAATATAATAATATAATTTGTCTCAAAATTATGTATTTATTATATGTTAAAAAGTAATCAATGTATTTAAAAATAATGATGAAAAATTATGAATATTATTAAAATGATTAAAAATCCTTTTTTGTATTAAAAAAATAAACTATTTTTTTATTAAAATGAAGAAAATATTGTTTACATAAAAAATTCATTATAATAAGAAAAATAGTTGGTTTTAAAATATATTAAACATAATTTATTATATGATAATTGGGTATTTTTTTCACATGTAAGGAAACACGTTTATTTTTATTACAGGAAACAATCAAAAGGTCTTATTCTTCCAACCATTACAAGGCAGCAATAAACCCAATAGAAAAATTGACCCTAACCCACAGGTATTGAACTTGGAATCCTGCTGAACAAAATCGAACTAGACGAGTCAACCACCCCCATAGACCTGACGTCGACTGGCTTCACATCATTGCATCACTCCATCTCTAAAGTCATCAACTTCGCTCATCCTGCTCCCATACCTCACCGATCAAGTCCTCATCGACCCTTATCGGATTCAGTGCATCGCCTAATGAATGCCGCCATTTCCAATGTTGTCACTACACCCCAAACAACTCAGTAGTAGTTACATCTCCATTAGATTAATTTTGAATAAATATTAATCAAATTATTGCATATTATTAAAGAATATAATATTAAGAATATTATAAAATTATTAATAAATATTAATTATATTATTACATATTTACAATAATTATTATAATAAATATGAATAGAAATATTATTTATATTTCTAATTATATTATTCCATATTAATTTTATTATGAAGTATCCGAGCCAAGCCCCTTATTGTTACTAATTTTATTATTATATATTAATTATACCAAAAAGGAAATCCCACATTCAAAAGGAAAAAATAGCAACTCAAGCGTCACCATAATCATGATTAGATTTATGACCAGAATCATCACCCAACTATTAAATTATTTAATATTAATTATATTATTACATTCTAATTATATTATTATATAATAATTATATTATTACATATTAATTATATTATTATATTTTTAATTATATTATTATATATTAATTATATAATTACATATGTTTAATAATTAAATTAATAAATATGAGTAAAAATGACAATAATACTAATAATGTAGTTAATGATATAATTAAAAATAAATACTAATTATTTTATTACAAATCAATAATTATTTTTATATTAGTCATATTATTACATTTTAATAAATATTAATTATATCAATGTGGGTCATGCCAAGATCCCATGCTCTCAACCATTTATTAAAATTGAACAAAATATAACAAGTACATGGGGAGGAGAATGATAGAAAACAAGGCCATGCCCCATAACATTTGAGAAACAACACATAAAACATTTCAATAATCATGATTTGAGTCATGTTCAGTGTCATCAGCATTAGAAGATTCCCAATCAGACATTATGGTTTGATCGCTGAAAAAGGAACTGTACTTTTTCATAAGAACCATCTGCTCTGGCATGAGCCTGGATGATCTAGAAGAACCACCTCATGTATGCCCTTGAGTTACATCCCCACATCCATGTTCGTAGCCATGACCCTTTATGTTCCTACACCTTCTCCAAGTCAACTAGTTTATAGTCACATAATGGTCACCCTTATCAGAAGTATCCATATCCTTAGACCCATGACTTGAATCATCATTAGAAGAATCAAAAACCATAAAACTAATGACCTCAGTGACAATTTTCATATTATTTTTCTATTCATAAACATTAGGTCATTCATTTTGGAAAAAAGATTTCCTAAAAATCATTTAAATCCCTTCATTATAAACAATCAACATCCCTTTTTTTTCAGCACCTTCCCTCATAATAAGTTCCAACCTTTCTGAGAGAGCAGATGAATTCATTCCCTTGTTATTTGAATCATCTTGATTGGTCTGAGAGACTCCATACTTGCATTGAGGACATTTCAAACAACGACACATGACTATAATTTATTCCTATTATAGCGTTATGTAGGTGATGTAGTGGAATTAAGTGGGGCTACCTCTATAGATTCAGAAATATGAGTATTATAACTCTTTCTTGTACTCCATCAATTTCCAACAAAATATCATCAACATTGCTCTAACATGCGATAAGGTACCCATCAGCAAGGTCATCAATTTTTTTCCTTCTGGAATGACATTATCATCCACATCTTCATTAATAGTCTGCACTAATTCATTTGCATTATTCTAATCAACCAAATTTTCATCATTTATAGCAGCAGGTTCACAAGAAACACCACCCACAATTTTATCATCACCCAGTCCAGGCCGAGATGACTTCAAGCCATTCCTCACTTAAATTTTTTTATCATGAACATTAAAAGAACAAAAATTAAAAACCATAAGTCTCCAGTAACCATACCTTTCATTGAGAATTACCCCATATTATATAATATTTTAGGAAAACTTTTATAGATAATCTTTAACTCATAATCCTCATCATCCGTACATAAGAAAACTCTATATACCTTTTTTGAACATAAATCTATTTCAACAAAAAATCATAGAAAATTTCCCTTACATTGCATATTTGGTTTATTTATCCATTATTGTAGGTAAACCAAGTAGCATCACCACATCATGGAGGATTTTTGTACATTAAAACGTCCAGTGAAATCCGTAAACCCGAACAGAATCCAGCGAAGAAGAATTTCCTACATTTAAAGGATCAAAACAACATCCTCAATCATTAATGTGAACAGATCGTAGCTTCAAGGAGAAGGATGTAAACTCGAAAGCTCATGATTTTAAATATTTTGAAGGAATTAATATGTGGAAGAATCCCCAACATAATGAAACACACCACCAATTGGAAAAGGCCCAATCAAAGGGATACTGCCTATACAACCGCTCAAACAATAATGCGATTGTCTCTAGAGAAGTTGTATTAATTGTGAGGGATCACATCCTCAAAAAGTATAGTGGGATAGAGATTTAATTTTATGAATTTGATGCACGTGATACAAAAGAGTTGGTTATAAAAAATTTCCATAGGTCCCCATGGAATAATTAGTTCCTAAAACACAAGTACCTCATATGATTGTAAGAGAGTTATGTGAACCCGAGAGATATGGATTCTTGATCACTGAGGCTAGGGACTAATTATTGTTTTACAATGATAAATTGATCTCCTACAAGGAAGCTGAAAAAGATTAAGAGTTACAAGATTAATATTAAATATGATTTCTAAGAAGCATTCCATTTATCATAACCATGTCTATGTTATGATCGATGCTCTAGTTGATGTAAAGCCTATTGGTTGAAAATGGATATTCAAATGAAATCTAGACATGTAAGGTAATTTATGCACATATAAAGAAAGACTAGAGGCTAAAGGGTTTAAACAGTGTAAATTAATTGACTTTGATAAAGCCTTCTCCAAATTTTCCATTTTTAATTCAATAAGATCCATAATTGTGATAGCATCTTACCATGACTATGTGATTTTGTAGATGTAGGTCAAAAGTACATTCCTTAATGAGAACCTTCAAGAAGATGTCTATATTACACTACTGGAATGGTTTATGACTCCATGTGATGCCAAAAATATTTTCAAGTTGCAGATAACCATATATAGATTAATGAAAGCATCATGTTCCTAGAACATTCGATTTGATGAATCCATAAAACAATTCGGTATCATTAAAAATGAATGTGATACATGTTTTTACAAAAGTATTAATGGGAATTTGGGTTTTATCACAGTAGTGTATGTCGATGAAATATTTCTTATTGGAAAATGGATACTAGTCTTACAATAAATTAATGACTGTTTTAACAAGTGTTTCTCCATGAATGATTTAGGTAAAAAAACTACATTATAGGGCTCAAGATCGTTCTTGATATATCAAAGATGATTCTTAGACTATATCTATGTATATACATATAATATATGATAAATGGATTTAGTATGGAACAATCTAATAGAGGATTGGTTCCAGTGCCACATTGCTTATATATATCAAGGAAAATGTATCCCCATTTAGACCAGGAGAATGATTGAATGAGTAAGATTCCATACGCTTCAGTAATAAGATCCATCATGTATACCATGTTATGTAGTAGACTAGATGTTCCTTATGCAATGAACATGTTAGACAGATATCATGAACATTCTGGAGAACATCATTGGACTGCAGTTAATACCATCCATATATATCGGAGAATAATTATAGATATGTTCCTAGTGCATGGAGGAGATGCGAATCTTTTCATCAGAGGGTATGTTGATGCTTATTTTTTGGCAGATCAGAATGATATGAAGTTGCAATCAGGATATAGTTTATATCTCAACAAAGGAACTATGAGACTAAAGTGTTCAGTGTAGCTAGTTGTCATTTACTATATAGTGGAGTTCGTGAATACAAGATATTATGATGTAGGAAAGTAATACATCTAGATTTGGATCTTTTTCAAGGAGCATTATGTGTTTCTTATCCATAAATACCCTATAAAATTATATTTTGAAAATACTATAGTGGTGTATAATGCAAAAGAGTCAGGGTCACATCATCAGATAAAGAAAATAACCTGTACGTATCACCTCTTGAAGGATTTCTATCAAACTGGAGAATTTGGAGGGAGTAGAGTAGCCACAGTAGAGAATGTGGAAGACCCCATTACAAAGTGCATGTCCCAAAAAAATCATGAATATCATGTGAGAGCTTCTCGAATAATGGTTGTTTGTAGTTTTATCTAGATAAAGTGGGTGTCAGCTAGAGTTGGATCCCTTGAACCAACATCCATAGTACATTATAATAAAACATTATTTGTGGATTTGAATATTAATAAACTACTTATCACATCATTATTTTTCTTCTACATTAAATTTCATGTGATAATGTATGAAGAGTATCATCCTCACTAAGAGGTCATAGCAGATCCCTACTATGGTGATAACCCAAATGAGATATGGCACTATTCATTAATATATGTTATATATCTATATAATATTATTTGAAGGAAATCAATAATAATAGCTATCAATGGTGAAGACATATTGATGTTTTAGGGGATTCCTCTTGGTTCATGACTATGGTAATATCCTAGAGGATATTATGAGAATGAGACCAGATTGTTGGAATCCACATTTAGAAGTGTCATTAGATGTTTTTATCTATTTACGGTGATGTAGGATATATACGGTGTGTCATCTGTAATACTAAAATGATGAATAATGTGAGAATGGACATGTAAAATCTTGTGGAATATGATATCATAGGCCCTTTTATGTAAATGATATAGACTAATTAAATTCATATTTATAGTGTTATACAAGCAAGTTCAATTCCAGGAAGTCAAAGAAATAGAAATCTAGTGCATGGGATGATGACAATAGAATGAAACCCACATGATTAGAGATATCATGACAATGATATTATGTTACACGATATTCGTTTGTAGGAGGTGAATGTTATCGCGACAATTAAACTTCATTCCCTATGGGTGTCATGGCATGTTGGTTGATGATACCCTGGGAATTTAGGTATATATTCCTTTATCCACTAAGAATGAGACCTATATCACCACACAATTTGTGTATCCAATATCTCAGATAAATAATTTATTTTTTTACCGTGTTGAATAAATTTAATTCATGGATTTGGTTAAATAATAATTCATGTACGCTTGATCGCATTTATTTCGGCACTAGTTATTCGAGAAAATATATTATTAGAGGAATAAATCATAAATATTTGTTTTCATTTTAGTGACTATAATATTTATATATATTTATTGTAAAATAAGTTTTTTAAAATAATTTAAAAAATTAATATCCATTTTTCAGGGCCTGATAAATATAATGGAGGATTCGTGGACTGAGTGTAAGCGTCTGGTGGGAATAAAAATAGTGATTATTATTTAATAAATATTTAATAAATATTTTTCTTGTTAAGTGCAAGCAAATAATAATAATAATAATAATATTACTATTTTACATGGGGTTTCTATATAATTAAAAAAATACGGGAACATGTGAAATTATTTGATTATAACCCTAGTGATATTAGTAGCCTATTATTTTATTCATCTCATAACTTAGCCAAACGTTTTGTTGTGCACAATATATTCCATAAGAAGATGTCAAGCCTAGGGATTTCATCCTTCTCTATGAATGCCCCTCTAAATTAGAGCAATCCTCAACCCCCAGATAAAGTATAATTCTTTGAAATTGATTTTCAAGTCAATCAAAGGTGGACATTGCAAGCACAAGGACCTTCCAAGCCAGCACATAAAGACTTCTTCGTTGATTTTGTGAGATACGTGGAGAACGTGTGGATCACCACTATAGGAATCATACACATGGATTCTACGATGCAATTGTGGCGGACTAATGATTTGTATCGAGATGCTTAAATGAAGAAATAATTCCTTCATGATAATTCTAGTTTTCATTTAATTAATTATAAATAACATGTGACAATATTTTTTTCATGGTTTTGAGTTCATCTATTCATTTTCTATTATTTTATTGAATTCCACTGGTAACAGTGTTCCTCATCAAAATAGACCTGAGATTTATTCTCAATAGTGAAAAAAATAAATGATGTGAACTCTCAATCCCACGCTTCCACTGTACCTAGAACCAGTAATGAGTATATTCTCCTCACAAAATGGTGAGAACCTAAATCTTTTGATAAGGCGAGAGGTAGAGATTAGAAGGAAAATTTGGATACAATAACGGATAATGAAAGAATATCATTTTATTAAATAAAATGTTTTTTCATGATAATGTAACCTAATATTAAGAGAGATTAAAAAATTTGGTTGATTTATCAAAATGAAAATAAAAATATTATAATTTCTTTAATATAATTCAAGGATAGTTGATAATGTCTTCTATCAGATGATGGGTATTGATTTTGAATAAAATTCCATTCCAATTTTCATTATATATTTCATTTCATCAGTTCTTAGTTTGGATAAAAGTTTATATCTATAGGCTGAGACGATGTATGTGAAGGAAATTTTCATCTATGGTGATTTAAAGGATGAAATTTATATGTATTAGTTAGATGGTTTTTATGAAATAGGTAATGAGGATTTTATCAGTATGTTGAAGATTGGTTTGTATGGTCTGATGTAATCTTCTAGGTAGTTGTTTAAGAAGATTTATTATTGTATTTTCCATCATGGATTCATGTTGACCTATTCAAATAATTTTTTCAAATATTTTTTAATGATTATTTTAATGTTTTATTCTTTAAATTGATGATATTTTGATTAGTAGTTATGATTCTTTTATAATTTACCAATTAAAGAAGAATATTGGTTACTTTTTGTGATGAAAACCTTGGGTTCAATGTGTTAGATTCTGATTATTAATATCTTTGATGATATAAATTCCATGAAATCTTGGTTATCTCAAGAGATATACATTGAGAAGGTACATCAAATATTTTCTGAGATAGATTCAATGTGGTGAGTAATCCTTTTTCTTTACAATTTTAGATGAGTTATAATATGTAACCTTTTATTTATGATATTATTGGTGATATGGAGCACATATATTATTCATCTTTTTTGGGTTATTTTATGTTTGTGATGGTATAAATTATACAATATATATATCATGTAGTTTATCTAGTCATTTTTTTCGATAAAATCAATGTAGAAATCATTAAGATCTTTGGATTGTATGGTTTAATACCTACATGGTCTTCTAAATATGATATTATTGGGATACCAATGATTTAATGATTTATAGATTCAAATTTTATAGGATATATGAATTTCTGGATGTGATATATAGGTTATTTGTAATCTTTTATTGGGGGATTTGTTTCTCAGCAGTCTAACCTGCAATGGATTGTTACAATATCTACAACTATGTAGGAGTTTATTAATGTTATATATGAATACATGAAATAGATTTGGATGAATAGTATTATTTATGGACTTAATTATAATGAGGAAGTGTATATTTTACATTTTAATATTTAAAATATGATCTTGGGAAAGAATTACACTTTTTATGGATTATTAAAACATTTTAATGTGAACTATAACTTGATATGTAAATTCATCAATTGTAGACAGTTAGAGGTTTAGAAGAGTAACATTGATTATAATAAAAATTCCTATTTACAAATATTTATTCAATGGTAAATTTCAGACTTATTAAAAGATTACAATTTTAGAGATGATCCCTACATGAGTCAAATAGGTATTTTTTCTGCGGACTTCCTCATGTTGGAGTCTCATAGTCATTTATTAAAAAGATTAATAAAAAATAATGGTAATTGTGTATTTTTTGTAAAGATAGAATCAAGGTATGTCACATTACTCTATTCCTCTCATGATTTTGCAATAACCATGGATTAAAATTATTAGTTGGATCAATAACTAAAATTAAATTCTTTTAGTTTTATGATATTCAATTGATGACTGTAATTATTCTAACTCTAGTGATCTTTTACACTTTATTCAGATTGTGAACCTTCAAAACACACTGTAAGATAATATATTTGGATCACTTTATGTGTTAGTTTCCCTAATTCTCAAACTAATTTTGGACTTGATCTGTTTTCTATCCAATATCTTATCTTATTAGAGTACAAATTTTGAGATCACTATCAAATTTTTTCAATTTCTACAACATAATCATTTATTTTTATCGGATCTAGTTTTTCCATTAAGTCACATCCCCCCATTAGGTTTTCAAAATTAATAAAAATTATCATGACTATATATATATATATATTAGTCTATTGAACATAGAATTATTCTTTTGGATTTCTCATAAGGGAAATATATATTATTTCCTTATGTGTCGACATTTTGATTTTTTCTCACTTTTACCTCACTGCCTTTCCCGACACCAACTTCTAACCATAAAATTAATAGATATTATATGTAATATAGGATAATATACTTGTATTAGTTGGTTATATTTATGAATCCTTTACTATTCCATTTAAAAAATATTGTGTTCTATTAATATAGGATAAAAATTTCTATCAGATCTTTTAAAATTCCTAGATTAGGTGAAACACTGTCTATAGTATTGTGACAAGGAAATATATAATTTTATTAATATCATAATACTCATTCTGAAACCAGATATTATGAGATATTTTCATAGATAAATTATGATATTAATCACACACCATTGCGTGTAAATATTGAATAAAAAACATACTAGGAATAACCCTCCTCATTTAACTATAATGATAGAGAAAATAAATGAATTCATGGACCATCCTCTACAGAAAACATATAAGTCAGCACAACATGGCCTTATATAAAACAAATTATAGTTATGTTAATTATGAGGTTTAAATTATAGAGTTTTTAGATATATATTAATTAAAGGGGAATGATATGGGTGTCTGATACGGCTTTTCTTCCCATGAGAATCCTAGTGCTTGAATTCATGGTGGTCCTGAATGATGAATATAACTTAACCGTATAACAATTTTCATATCTCAGATGTTTTAGTGTAAGGCTTGGATCTATATATTCTATATGATCATTGAGGCTCCAATATGGGATTTATGGATAAATTAGATATTTTTTATATAATTTATATATATGTGAATTGAGGAATTTAATCGCCAACCATTTAAAATTTATTCTCCTAAAATATTAGACACATGTGAATATGTGAATGAACATGAGGAAACATTTATCCAAGAGGAGGTTGTAGTTAATTTTGGTGTCTCTTTAATATCAACCAATTTTGTTATTATAGGAGATATCTCAACGTTGACATATTGTATTTGAATGGGAAGCTGTCGTATAACAACTTGAACAGCAGTTAGTAGTTACTATGGATATAATGGTAGGTAATTTATATATGATTGATACTTTAGTGTGGGAAGAAGTCATTTTATAGGCGTAGGCTACTCAATTATAGCAATAGGTAGATGTTGATAATGTGAAAATAAATAAAAATTGATGGGTAATTGATTTAGATAACCAAACCAATGGCTATATATAAATGGGACATGATGTAAATGATATCACATTTTTTTTATAATATTTATTTTTCCTTCCCTTTATAGTGGGAATTATGGTAAGGGGATTTGAGATGAGGATATCAATTACTTTTTTCATTTAAATTATTTAAAATGACCCCATTCAAATAAATATCATGTTATCACACGTCACACACACATGTAGTTTTTCATAATGAGATAGGGTGTGATAAATTTTATGTTCTAGTGTGGTATATAAAATCATGCATTTACATTTATTTTTGAAAATAATGGTGTTTTGGATAAGACCACATGATTCACCCGTAGCTTCATGGTGGATATCCACTTGAATAATATCACAAGATAAGAAGTACAACATGAGTATGAAGGAAATTAATTTGTAAATGACGATTCCAATATATTGTATTATAAAATATGAGTTTGGTAGGATTATTATCTTTTAATAATGTGAATCAAATAGATATTGGTAGTACTTTTTTGGGTATCATGTTCTATTACCTAAAACTGACTTTAATTTGTTAAAGAAAAGATAATGTCTTAATTTCTCCCATCCATGTGAAATTGGTGGTGTATAGGTAGGCCATATATGGGGAACATATTGCATCACAATAAATCAAGAATGATATTTGTGGATATTAGATGAAATTATTTCATCTGGAAAATGTTGACTTAGATGAGTATAGGAATTCCATTATGGTGCACATTTACCCTCATCATAATTTAAATTTAATGAGGTGAACTTACCATAACATAAATACTAATAACATTATTTTAGAAGAATATTGATTACATCTCAAAAAAATTCACAGACCCAAAACCAATCAGTTTTGGGTATTCAAAAATTAGCTAAATGATTTTATAGTTTTAAAATAAATCTTTATCATCTCCCAAAACACACTCCAAACATGATATCCATATTTACCAATGATGTTACTGCACTTTTTTTGGACTAACATAAAGGTTCATGAATTATTTATGATTATTTACCACTCATATGATTTATATAATTTTAAATGATATAATTTTATGAATTGTATCATGTTTATGGTATTTCTGAATGTTTTATATTATGGTTTTGATCTCATACCCATTTGATGAAGTTATTATTTTATATGATCACCAATTGAAATCTCCCATGTTAACCCTTACTGAGAAATGTTTTGGACACTTTCTTATGTTTCCTTCCATTGTTCATGAAGAGATATTTTAATTAGTTTATTTATATGAAAATTAATAAATTTGATGATATTTTTTAGAGATATTAATGATATTTCATGAAATAATAAGATTGTGTATTTAGACTGCCAAGATGTTATACCATTACGGTCCCTGGTTGTGTATTTTTAAAATTTATTTAATATTTATATAAAAAGTCGTAATATTTTGTTACGGAAATATTTGTTTGATACACAGTGGATTGAGGTTTTCCTTTATCAAGAATTTATAATATAAGATACCATAAGGATATTACTATAAAATGTGTTGGAACAATTGGTTACTTAATTTATCACCTCTATTAGTTAGTTATTTGGAGGTATGTCTTGGGAGATAATGGATGACATGGATGAGTGTAGCCACCCAATTTTAGAGGATCAAACTATCTAGGATAAGTGGAAAATATTGTATTTTATTCTATTGGGGCCTAGTTTATTGAGGTGTTGGGCATTTTCATGTAGCATGGAGATGTTATTGTAGTTTCTTTATAACATTGTTAGTCATATGATATGTTAAATACATATTAATGTCCTCTAATGGTCTAAATGGACCCCCTACTACCAGTTCATATCATTTAATTATATTCTTATTACTTTTCATATTCACTTCATTATTTTAGACATTTATGTTGAGATCAAACGCCCTAGACGTCATGTTTGTCCTTGTGTTGGAATATGTATCTTCTTCATGATAAAGTAGACACACTTGATTCTTTGTTAGTGTGAGCCATGTTTCACAATTTTTCTTCTTGTGGATAGATCGATGGTAGATTTACCTTGAGTGTCAAGCTAGAACCTGTGGTTGGATATTTTCATTTTATATACCCTGTTTGTTTTATTATCTACATGTTTTCATTTATTCAAGTAGCAATTGTTCATCTAGTTTGGGAATATATGGTGTTGCATTCACATGTTATGATAGATGATTTTAGGACCACTTTTGTGGGTGGCCTACTGGGATTTGTTTCTCACTCCATGTGCATGAACATCAATTTAAATGAATTATTTATTTTTTTCACTATGGTCACAGGATGTGGTGGGATGAGAAGACTCCCAATTTAATTTGTTTAGATAGGATCTCTCAAGTGGATATGAGGTTACTGAAGGAGCTGTTCAATAGGCATGGATTGTTGGTATGTGGTTCATTTGAGAGTGGTCATAGAGCCTCATGTATTTATTTTATGTATTTTATTTTCAATGTGTAGTCTCTATAGTGGGTGACCAGGTATATTTATATCTTTTCTTTTAGCAAGTATACATCACTAATTTTATTAATGTTTTCTTCTATTTTAATATATTATTATTTATTCACACTCTGATGCTCATGGATCTGTATGTATTTACATTATTTGTATTATTATTTTTCTATGATATTATGGAATGATATCCATACATTATCCTTATTGGATATCACCTCATTTCAAAATCATCTAGTAAATGGGAAGGTTCGCTTGAGGCCTTATTAAAATCCAAATCGTGTGACGGGTCTGGTGGTCCCGGGATGGTTTGTGAAAACATTGATTTAGTTATTTTTTTCTTTATCATTCTATTTGGTGAGCTTGCAGGCATGAGGTATATGAATGTATTAATAAATGTGATGGATATTAGTCAAGTTCATCATGAACACCTATTCTAGTAAGAAATACAATTAATATGGGATATGTGATTTTTTTCCCTATTTCACTATTATGTTTCTATTGATTTCACCTAGGGTGATTAAATAGTATTTATAGATTATGTGATTTATTATTTTTTAGGATTTTTTCAAATGGAAAAATGATTGTGTTGATGAATCATGATAGAATGGTTGGATCCTCATGAAAGGTTTCTAACTATATGTGTTTTACTAAAGAATGAGGTTCAGTTGTTTAATGTGTGATCCAAAACCTAAATACAATCATCCCACATATATTATTGGTTCCATTATACCCAAGGCAACGATGAATAGATTTTTAAAATGACATAGTACATGGATAATTTGGATAAAGAGCTCTAGTTATAGTGAAACAATCGCTAAGTTGAGGGATGAAATGGATCCCTTGTTGGTTGGTGTAGGCTATGGGATTCCCTGTTAATTTGGTTGGAATTGAGAATTCAATAATATATGAGATTTTTCTCAATCGAGATCAGGTTTTCCTATGTTTGTGGTTCCCTATGAAGTTCTTATGTGGGTCTAAGGCTGCCTTAGACCTTTGATTTATAGCCCTGAGAGTGATCTTGACTTCTTAGATGCTTTGAAAATGTGGGTATATATTGATGCCTATCCTTTTTTGGTTTTGGTCATGCCTTGGGTAGTGATGAGAGATCTTGGCTATTGTATCATGGTTTTGTATTGAATCTTCAGTGTAGAGTTCATGCATATTGTATCATAACATGAGGTATATAACTAGTTATTATATAGTGTCCAGGGTGATCTAGTTTGATGGAACTGGTCTATGTCAGGAGCATGGTTAGTGGTTTTAGGTGCGTTAGGCTTGGTTTATTTGTTTATGGATTATATGAGAATTAGTTTTTTTCTGAGCATTTTGGAGAATCACTCTAACATGAGGAGGATAGTGGTGTTTGGGTTTTCCTTTTTGGGTAAAGTCCATATTGAGTGGTGGAATGTGCACATTGGTTAGGAACAATGCTTGTTAGTTCATGAGGTAAATGCTCGAGGTGAAGTGTAAGGGAATCATTATACTAGGGAGTGAACCATAGGATTCTGGAAATTCTATTATTTATTTTATGAGGTGATTTGAGTGTGTTTATGTCCTTCATAGTGGGTTAATAATATTTTTTGGTTTGTGTTTTGTGTTAGAACTATTGTGTGATCAATTTATCCATGTATAGCCATTGCATTTGGTAGTTCATGGATCTTGTGTTGATAGGTTTAGTGTTTATTATAGGGTCGATGATAATGGAACATTTGATTTTGATTTTCAGTACAAATACGAACCATGAAAGTTTGGCCCATCTAACCTCCAGACCGTCAGAACATGAATCCAGAGGTGTTAGAAAAGCTACTACATGTATAACTGACTTGTGGTAGCCAATAATTCATAGAGATTTTTATTTTTTATCATTCGATATATGCTCTTCCTATCATTGTGAAGAAGAATTCACCAGGTGTTGGATTGTTCACCCGCCAATAGAGAACCTATATTGTGATGGAGATGATCATTAGTCTAGATAGAGTAAAATACCCAACTTTTTATGGGAGTCATGGGTGATGTGTGATCGTTTTATGGAATATCATGGCTGTGTTGGATGTGATAGTGTTTATAGAAAATAATGTTAGATAGTAGACTATTTAAGATTCTTGGGGGTAAGAAGCATTTACTTTTGGTATCTTCAAGAACCACATCATTATGATTTGAGAACAATATGGGAATTTTGAATTTGATTCTCTTAGGTTGTGTTTGAGGGGAAGAATTGGAAATTATATCACTATGAAAACATGTTTAATTTTTATGGACACTTTGTAGGTCACAAAGAATATTGTTTTCCATAGGGTAGGGTTTTTGTAAACAAACAAGTTGATTGAATTTTATAAAATCATTTAATAAATGAGTAATTATAATTTTCTGTGCTTGTCCATTAAAATATATCCTTTACTTAGAGAATCATATTGGAATTACAAATTAAATATTGAGTAAAATATGGGAGTGGGGTGGGGTTGGAGATTCTTAGGTGAGGTATTACTATATTTCAGGAAGAGATCCAGAGATCCCATAGCTTTTTTTATTTAATTTTATTTTTCCTTTATTTCTTATTCATCCTTTCCCATTTTTTAATATTACATTCTCTCATCTCCCACATTTATTTTTCCATATCCCCTAGGTATTTCCTTCATAATTCATATGATAGAATAGGGTTATGGAGGGAGATATATAGAGAGAAAGGAAGAGGGAGTTTTCCCCATAGAGCTCATGATGCATTAGACCATCATACAATAGCTGTGGAATACAGATCAGCTCAAATATTATGTGGTTTCAAGAATAACATTGGTCATTTTTATTTTTTTTTACAATAAATCATCATAGGGTAGATTGATTTGTGTTTAAATTTTGTTTTTGGGTTTTGGGTCCCCTATATTGTTGATATACTTGTTTCATGTGTTGATCTAGGGTTTCAGGAGGTATATTGTGGTTTTCAATTAAGAATTGCTAATCACACGATGTATGGTCTGATCAACAATCACTATGTGTTCTTAATATTTAGGTAATATGATTTTTTTAAAATTACATGCCATGTAGTAGTTATTGGTCATGTGGTTGAGTACTTGGGCTTGTGTAGTTTTTAGTAAAACATGTTGTTTACCTTAACTACACATTGTCTAGTTATACATGGCCATGTATCCAATTACCTGGGTAAAAAAATCATTTGTAACTACACATCATATACTTGAATTACACACTATTTAGTGGAACATGTACATGTAGTCTAGTACTTGGGAAGATACTCAGTGTGAGGGGGAAATAGCCATGTAATAGTACACGATTAGACTCCTTGTATGTCTTTACCATTTACTATTATATGTGTAGACCCCAGGTGTGACCTGGACATGTAGGAATACATGACCAGGTACACCTCTAAGTGTACACACAGTGAACATAAAAGTAAAATCCATATACTTGTTCCAGCATGTGGTTTTGGGTGTCTTTTTGGCTCGAAGTCAGAATTGGACTTTTCAGTAGTTTGGTCAAATCATTAGCCAACATTGATCGTGATGTTGGAATCATTTAAATGATTAGAGTCCAAATAGATGATATTTTGAATGAAGATATATTTTTGGGAGGATTCCTTGATGTTGTTATATTATAATCCCCTTAGTGGATGGGCTATTTGTTTTAGGTTTGGTAACGGTTATGGGCATTCTAATCATAATGAATTGAGGATTATATGACAGATTATTTGAGGTTCTATGTATAGATTCGAAATTTTGGTATTGATTCAATTGATTGATGATATTTAGTTGTTTTTTTCTCAAAGTTTATTTTCTTAGGTGCCTTCTATTTATGAGAACATCTTCTGATTTTGGAAATGGTAGGGGTGTCAATGTGTGAGCATGAGATAGGTCGGACAAACCTATTTAAGGAATTCTATTATGAGAATATTTAAACTGCATTTCACATTACTAGAATGGTGCTTCTTGTGGTTTTCCATCCAGGTGTGGTGTGTCTTGAGTTTTTACTCTGGGGTATGGTGTTTCTTGAGATTTTCCATCTTAGATATTAATCATTGTTCTATGAGTTATTAGACTAATTGTGGTTTCTTTTGGTGGGATTATCCATACGTTTGGGTTTTTGGATGAGTCCCTTGTGGGGTGTCCTACTTATGTTGCGGTTTTTGGAAACATTGATGGTAGCTCATGTATGTTGGCATGTGATATGGTTTACTCCTATCTCAACAGTTCCATTTGGTTAGTTTTACTGCTGCCAAACATGGAGCTTCAACTTATGGTATTGAAGGTATGATTTTGATCTTGTGTTCGACATTATGAGAGATGATACCTTTGGGATATTAACAGACAATACGTTCACCATAATATAATATTACTTTCACTTATCTCTTGGTTGGTTGTTTTTAGGGGGATTTAGGGAGCTATTGGATTATCTAGACAATTGGAGTCATCTGAGTTTTACTGATATTCGATGATATGGTCAGCAGACTAGAGAGGCCTTTATTATCCTAAGGACATGTTATTAAATGTTTTGGTACTATGTAACAAGACTTGAGAAGATCATGCAGAGTTATATAGAATATTTAGTTTTGAATGAACTTTGGGACTTTGTAATATCCTCATGATGATAGGGAGTCACTACCATTAGTTCGGATCGTGCTACTAGAGTCCTAGAGCTCAGTAAATGCAGATCATTATTTTTTATGTTTGGGATTAGAAACTTGGGCCCAAAATTTGTTCCTATCCTTGAATTGGAATTTGGATATTCGTTTTGATCAGTCAAATGTGATTTAAATTATGTCTACATGATAAAAGTTTTGTAACTATTCTGGCTGGGTCAAGAGATAAGGTAGTTGAACCTCTTGGATCTGGCTTGAACCCATGGTTGGATATTTTCTTTTTGTCATTTCTTTTTTTATTCTTTGTCTTTTTGACCTTATATTATAGTAGAATTAATTTTACTGTCTTTGTCATATTAGGTGTTTTATCCATATATTTTGATAGAATATGTTAGGACCACCATTGGAGGTGGCCTAATGGTATTTTTTCTCACCATATGTACATTCATTTTAGGTGATGGGTGTAGAGGAAGCATTATGATGCATCGTGAACCAAATTGAGTTTTTTCAGGATCAAAGATCACAATGATATTTATATGAAGATGATTGTAGTTATCCACATAATTGAATAAAATAAAATAGACAAGGGATAAAACATTGGAAAAAAGAACATGATAATCACATATTATTTGTTAATTACATTAATAAAATAATGTAATAGATGGTGAAAAATTCTTTCTTAACTGATGGAAGTGAAAATGGATCTATGTTTTTACATCATCACACTGTAAGAATGTAGGGAAAATTAACTATAGAAATCCTCCACACATGTTCCATTTATCTTCATGTGTTGAGAAAGGAATATTTGGGTGTTATAACAATGTATACTAACGCTTTGATCATTCATCATTGATCACCTCGAGAATCACATCCATAGGATTCGTCATGATATCTATAAACTGAAGAGCGGACGGATGAGGATGATCACTATCTATTTTTGAGAACATTCTCTATGAATGTTGATCTCTAGGGATCCAAGAGGATTCATTGGAATTGGTCCACCCAAATAATAAATGAATTGGCTATCTTGAAAAATAATATATTTGTATTTATATACTACTAGGGTTCGAAATAAATTATCACATAGATGACCTATAATATTTGATTAATCCACGTAGAACCCCATATCTATATTATATTTATTGTCCTTATTATTATTTTTTACATTCTCTAAACTCTTGATTTAAAAATAAATATTATTTATTGAAATAATATTCAATATATAATACTTCTCACCGGAACCATAATCATGGTCCACCATTCCTCGAAAATATTTATCATGTCTTTAATAATGACTATTTATTTAATAAAAAAATATCACTACATTATTTTAAAATAAATTAAATAATATTAAATTAACTAGATAGAAAATAAATATTTACAAAATATTCTACTCAATTTATATTCTCTCGAACTACTGATGGTGAAATATATATATATATATGACTGATAAAAACTAAATAATTATTAAACAGCCTATGGTAATGATATTTATTTAACTTGTGAAATAATAAAAAATAATATTTTATTTAATTGAGATTCTAGATACTCTTACTGTGTGACCCTTTAGGCCTTTATCATAGTTGTATTGGGTAGTGCATCCAAAAGTACAAGGCTAACATCTAGAAACATTCCAAGAAACCCATATAGAAATAAGTTAATTCCACAATGACATAATACCTCATATAGATTCTCAATGTATAATATAATCTTGTTATCGCGATATCTATAATCAATAAGGTTGCATGTTGGTTCCATCAAACCATGTGCTCGATGTATTTTTAATTAAATTATGAAAAATCAAACATTCTAATGAAACACTATGGAAATGAATTTATAATTATATATAATTTTCATCAACGGTCCAGAGATATCAACTTCTGTTAAATAACAAATGGTAGAAATCCTTTCTCATATTATTCATTTATTCAATATTACTTGTGACACACCCAATATATCCTACATCATTGTGAACATATGTCATCATGATTTAAATCAATACATAAAAGTAAACAACTTATAATAATCAATAATAATAAAATTAATGTCTAAGGATCAATATATAATCTTCAGATATGAACATCCAATGATACATATAAATATTGATTTCCTACTAGCATGTCTCATTCTCAAAATTAAATATATTGGATATTACCAAGGGATTACTCCTTGAGATGATAACTCAATGTACTATGAGTATCATACCTTAATATCATGAATAATTTATGTCTATCAAATGATTACAACTGGTAATATAACATCGATTTAAGAATACTATTGTGGCACTTCTAGGTTATCTTTATAGAAGGGATCTTCTTTGACCATTTATTGTTAGAGGGGTTTATATAGGTAATATCCCTTTCTTTATTTATTATACCCTATAAAGATACACTTTGTGCCATGATGTTCTACTTTATTACATGAGAAGTCTTTAATAAATTCCTAATAATCCCATACTTGTGTTTGTGAAAAATGGTTTCATTCGACTCCATAAATCGATGAAAATTTAAATTTATACTTTTGTTAGTACTTAGTTTAATGTATATATCCTAGTTTTTAATGAATATAACCAAAAAGATAATAAAATATCCACATAAATCATCATAGATATTAACATTTATAACATGGATCAGTTTCTCCTTTCACTAACACCATTGAACTATGTTGTGTATGGTGGAGTGAGCTGAGAATGAAACTCAAACTACCATAGAAACTCGATAAACTCTTAGTAAATATATTCACCACCTTGATCTAATTAAATCTACCTTATATTCAATCCATGTTGAATCTCTACTTCATTATTGATATATATATGTTTCCCAATGGTATTATACTTATACCTCATCTAGTAGACATTTCCATATCTACGTAAGTTAAATGTATTTGTTATAAAGAAAGAATATCGACCTCTAGCTTCAATTAAAAATGGCCCACACACATCAATGTGTACCATTACTAAAACCCCTTTGGCCCTTTCACCATATCAATTTATGGGTGGTTTGGTCATATTGTATTTTAAACCAGCGTGAAAACATTAAAGTGGTTTTTTGTCAGAAGAGTCTCAATAAACATTTTTATAGTTATTTTTTAAATGCTTCTAATTTTAATGTCCAAGGAAATGATTCCCTAGATGGGTATTATATGAGTCATGTGAACATGAATCATTATCTATTTTCAATAAAAAAATTTTATAATTTAATGAAAATACCATTATTTAAATGCTCTATACCATAACATAATTTGTCTTTATAAAAGAAACAAAATTTATTTCTTTACTTGAAAATGAAACCATATTTATGTAGGAATTATATAGATATTGTGTTCTTTTAACGGTTGTTACATAAAAAAACTATAAAAGCAATACCATTATCATTGGAAATTAAATATGATAGTCACCAATAGCTAGATCATCGAAATTCATACCATTAGTAGCTTGAAAATCCACCTCTCTTATAGATATATTTTTTAATCTACATGTATCCTATATTTGGATACAGATGTGAGTACCCAATGTTTTATCTAATAATTAATGTGAATATATTGAAAATTTACACTTAATAACCCACACAACATTACCTTACCCATTGTTTTGAGATCAATTCTTCTTCCAGTGGATTTTTAAACTACATGAAGAACAAACTAACATCCTTTCCTTGCCCTGCCTATGATTATTACACTTCATAAAATGGTAGATCCTGTTAGATTTAGAGTTTTTATGATTCATGGTCCCTTATTTATTTATCTCCCTTTTCCCATTCCACAAAATGAACAAGAGTTTATCATGTCACATGTATTTATCCACTTGGTTAATTTGAGTAAGATGTTCTGAAATACTATTCTCATTATTGTTCATAATATAAGTAACAATTCAATTTGACTAGTTGTCAGGTAGTGAAGACATTACGAGAATTATGTGAAAATCATCAACTAATTTAGTCAAATGATGTCTAATAGATCAATATTTCCATTAATATTGAAAACAAGAGTCCCAGATAGTACTGACTCTCTCAAAATCATTGTAAATGGATTATTGGATGTCACATTATTCTCTTGTCTCACCTTCTCTTGATAGATATCCAATGGTTGAGACATAATTCTATATAAATCAATGTCTTCATGTTGCATCCAAATCTCAATAGTTATGGTTGATATCATAAAAAATGAACATATGTATCATTTTCTATATGTTAATCATTGATATATAACTCTTCATCTCTCGCCTCATTACCAGACACATCAGGAATAAGTTCTTCTAGCACATAAAATTTCCATTCATGGAACATGATTATGCATAAATTACCTTTCCATTCAATGGAAATTCATGCCAATGAGAAGGATATACTTCCTAATTATAAATCATAATGATATTTCTGAATTCATTTAAATATAATAATATTAGAATATTTTTATTAATTTTTATGAAAATAAATTGAAAAATGAATAGATATTATATTTATTTATATTCCACTATATTACATAAATCCAATATCTCTCACCATTTGCATTAGAATATACTATTTGATGCACATTGACGTAGAAAGGGTCCATATTCCCATTATAATCACCAAATATTTTGTTGATAAATAAATGTGAAGGCTTTTAGGTTGGCATTCCAAATGGAAAATTCATTAACTCACTGTTCATTGATCTGTTAAGTTGACACCATTATTTTGAAATCCATAAATCTGATTTCTTCAACCCTTCACTATCAGTTACACAATTTCTTACTTTGGTAGTCAACCCTTGATGTGAACTATGATATTTCAAAAAAATAAAATAAAAAAATCCCTCATAATTTAACGCACACAAACTGTAACTGGTCTAGGACTTTGAACTATGGTTCAATTATCTCTGAGGTATTGGAATTCTATTTTGACATTATATATATATATGTTATTTTATGTTTTATGAAAAAAATTTATAATGATTATCTTTATTACATACTTTTTAATATTATGTGGATTTAGTAATGTGATTAATTATGTATTAGATAATATTTAGGCATAAATCAATTTATTTTAGTTCTATCTTTCATGCTTGTTAATTTCATTAATTCATGTGATTATGAAAAAACCTCCATAATCAAATAAACATTCCACTTGATAGAAATAAAATAATAGTGTCGAATGATCATGAAATTTTCTAATGTTTACTTTATCTAGCTGATGATAAACTAGCTGTAGACCTTGGGTAAGACACCATGAAAAAATAATGATTTTTGCTACAGCTTTACGCCTTTCCACATATGTATATCTCATATATTGGTTTCACCTCGGCTACCAACATGATTCACCATAATTACATTGGGTCATCCATCTATTACATATACTATTAATCACATGTTTGTGAGGGGATTGGGTTTACATAAAAAAACCATGGGAATTATTTAACTAATATAATAAATGGAGAGATGGCATGCATGCCCAAAATTTAATTTAATATGTTAGAAGAAAACAATCACATATAAATGTATTATCAAAGATTATGATCATCCACGTTAATGAGTCCAATTATTAATTTTATAAAATTATCATTCAATTTTAATCATTCATATTGATTATTAATCATACAGTGATGAATTTATTACTGCCTATAATTAATCAATTATTTTAGATTAATTTGCATCTGAATTTCCTTGAGATTATCAACCATCATAATATTAATGAAATTAAAGAAATTTAATTAACATTATCTATGTAGAAAAAATATACCATATAGCTAACATATAGAGGTATCATCCAAACTAACCAAAAACTATTATAATAATATATTTTCCACTATTGTGTCTTTTGTTATATATGAAATATCATGTATTGTCTTGACTTGTAATATCCATTAAAGGATTACATGAATCACATGATTTTTATTTAATATGTTTTTCATTAATGTACATAGAGTAATAAATTTATTAAGAACCAAAAATGTTATGAAGATAAAAACAATATGGAAAAATTAATTAGAATTATATATCTATATATACTAAAACCCACCAAATGGCATGTCCTGTTTAATTAATGACCACAAATATGAACAAGTTGATATGGTTTTTACATGGGACATACATAGGGGCATGACATGTAAACTATTCCATATAAAAAATATGTAGTACTAATTATGTACATTGGATACACGTCATGTAGTCATCAAGTTATAGGGTCAACATTTAGATAGGTTGTGTTATTATGACAAAAGGACTACACGACGTGTAAGTTAGTAACACAACATGTACTCAGACTGACTATATTCCATGATGGACCAGTCAAAACACGTTGTATAATTAAATGCATCACATGTAACAAATACACACTCCTTGAATTACTTCTCAATTATCTTTTAGTGAATTGAAAACTAGTATACGGTATGTACCTCTCGGTTATAGATAATTTACTCTATTGTTATCTGACCACACTCCTCGACACATCCAAATGTGATCTTAAATTTTATTTTATTCATTAAATTAATAAATTTGGTAATATTTTGGAGAAACTAAGAGGAATATGAAGATATTGTAATTTCAATTAATGAAAAAATAGAATGTATTTTAAAACTAATTATTTATGCCAAAATCAATCAATAATATTTAGTAATTATAAATAATTATGTGACTACTCTGATAACCCTTTTAGGTTCTGGGAATAGTTTATTCATTGTGATTGGTCATGGAAAATATTTATTATTGTCATGATCAATGATAAATATTAGATTTACATTATGATGAAAACTGTGATTAATGGAATTAAATAAAAGAAAATAGATAAGAAATAATGTTATGGAACCAAGTACATGATCATCCCATATTATTTATAATTATTTTTAATCAGATAAAAAATTAATTTGTGATAAATTATTTCATAATTGATAGATCTGACAACAGATCTATTTTTTCATGTCATTGAATTGTTATTATCAAAGGAATATTATCTCCAGCGAAGATCTTCACATGTTCCAAAAAAAAACACCAAATGTCATTTTATTAATCTCATGGATATAGAGCAAAAAATCCTGAAACTTGCAACGTTTATCTTTGATAACATTTAAAATTATTTCCAAATGATTCTTCTTGATCTCTATAGACATGAGTTTGGAGGGTGGAGGGAAATCACTCTCCATTCATGATAGCATTAATGTTGAAGAAATCTCTCTAGGGCATTGATAGGATTCTCTAGATTTATTGTGACCAACATAACAATTGTATTGGATATATTGAAAAGTATTATATTTGGTTATATATACTTCCAGGGTTAAATATCAATAATTTCACAAGGGAACTTTAATATTTATTTATTATCTTTGGAAACACATGTCTATAATAATAATAATATTCTTATTATTTCTCGACATGCACTAAAATCACAAATTAAAATTAAATACTATGTATTCAAAGAATATTAAATATATATATTATTTCTCACCAATCCTGTAAACATAGTTCAAAATTGCTACAAAATATTTATCATAAATTTTATAGTGAATATTTCTATTAAAAAAATGTCACCACATTATTCACTAATTAAGAAAATATATTCCATAAGTTAAAAAAAATATATATTTCTTTTACATAATACACTCTCGAATAACATGTGATGAAATATTTATGATCATGAAAACATGAAAAATTATTAAAACATGTGTGGGAATAATATTTTTACAATGATTAAAAATAATAAATAATAATATATTATTTAACTATGATCTTGGAAAAACTTCATAACACCCTGACACCAGTATCCCTGAGCCGGTGCATTATTTCATTACATTAGAAAGCTTACAAGAAAGTAATATCCAAAAAAACCATGTAGAATCGTAGTTTTGGATGAAAAGATACATATACATGTTTAGGATTTCTTATTGAATGTTAACACAATATATAAATTACTTTGAAAACATCTATAACTCAAAGGTTATCTCTTCATGTCAATCCTAATATACCTCCTAATGCCCTGGAAAAAAGTAACATAAGAATGGTGTGGTCTCAAATGTTAAGTAAGTGTAATCAATACAGTGAAGATATAAAAAACATAATCATTAGGAATGGTGAACCACTAAAAACACATGCCTTTAATACTAATCTCTAAAACGTTGTGGAAGGAATACGATACAAATACATAATTTCGTAGTAAATCATAAACATGGGAATTCTAATAATCGAATAACCATAAGAAATAATATTTACTGGTTTCTTAATGGGGGAATTCATAATGTGGGACATCATAACCATACCGTCAGGGCCCTCATTCCAAGACCATAAATATAAATCTTTTCAAGGCCTCATGCCACGACAAAAGTTCGTCTTATGAGACCTACCTATGCATCAAGAGGATATATCAGGACCCACCCCTCACATAATATGTCCAATTCATTCATATAATGCATGGGGATAAACATATTCAACATATACATTGATATTTAAACTAGAATGTGGAATTTATTTTACATTACCCATTCATTAAATGTAAATACCAAACATTTAGAGTAATATAGTGACTGATATCAGGAAAGAACATCCACATCAAAATTAATTAGAAAACCTTCAACAAAATATATTTTAAATGATATCATTGGATATAATCTAATATGAAATACCAGAATCATCAAAAATATGTTGACATAAATAAAGATACATTAAATGAGACCATTCAAGGATTCGTGAGGAAATTATCCTTAAACATTCCAAAGTGTCCCATACAACCTTCAATCATTAATATCATAATCCATTAGAATATAATATAGATAATGACACTATTTATATGATTCACCAAGTGGAATTACATATTCCACATGAAAGGAATATGTATTGAACAAGCCATATATATCATAAATGTTAATTTGAGGCAAGAATAATCCATTTACTTGGAAATAAGAATTATTTTGGAAAATCATTTGAATTTGTCATAAATAAGGATTTAAACCTATATATCATAGAATATTAAATGTAAGGACATTGAGATTTATTTTGTTCATAAATGAGCTCGCAATGAAGTGATATCATGTAGAAAGTGTTTCTAATGATGGTTTATAATTAAAATATTTTAGTGCGGTTTATGGAATTCATTATATGGATTTTATAGTGAAAATGAATTTTTTATTCATTAAATCAAAAAATGAACCAAAATATATTTTACACTTTAAATTTTTTTATATAATAATGATAAATATGTATTAAAATAGATTATAGAGTGAACTTTAAAATAGGTAAGAATTTTATAATTTCCTTTAATTGAGCTTGTATTTCAGGAAGAATTTTTCAATGATCATTTAGAAACATATAACTACATATAAATTAAAGTAGGATTAAGGTTGGTAAAAATATATAGAAAATTCACACAAAATTTATGAGGAGTACATAACAATAAATAAAAATATCATTTAGATGAGTATAGAATAAGCACAACTTCAATGAAAATGGAGGTTCTGGTATAAATTACTGACAACATGTAATCAATTGAATCATATGACCCAAAATTAAAAATCAATAAATGATACATTTATAATCATGAAAAAATGAGATTCATGATATTAAATATAAATGGGATGTATACATACACCATATACAAGTAATAGTAGTTAATACATGATATCTTCTAAAAATAGAAGTTACATGAAGACACCCTTACCTTATGTCCAAAGGTGTTCTCTACACGATTCTAATAAACTAAATCATAGAAATTAGGTTTAATAATTTATAAATACATAACCTATTAATCATTTAATTTATTTATTATAACCATATTCTGTTCATTCACATCCTTTTTGATGTCTTAAGAGTTTCAATTTCATTGTTCGGGTCTGTATGTTTCATGATCGGTATACTTATATACAATATAATTTAAAATGAGGATGGTTATCCTGAATTGATGTTATTTTTTATTATAGAACATCCATATGTTTACATGGTTGATAATATAATTTGGTTTCTTGGAGTGAAAATGAATCATTATATAAATTGTTTAATGATAACTATTTGGGTTAATTAGATGTTTTTGAATATAATGAACTCATTATTCTTTATAAATCAATACCAAGATTACCATGTGATTACATAATCATAGATGATACATAATACATGTATTATTGTCTGGTTAAATCGTAAATATGGTTCAATGACTATAATTGAAGAAATTAATAGAAATTGTAAACCTATCGTCCTTGAATTTGGTAAATTATCACATCTCAGATGGTGTTTTTTTACATATAGAATAAAAGAATGGTAATGGAGAGATAAAAATATCTTATTAAATAATTATTACAAAATTACATTACCTGTAAGGTACTGGAGTTGTCATAACATTTGAATTATCCATGGTGAGGATAGAAAAGAAAACAATGGGACTAGAAAAGAAGTAAAATGAATTGAAAAGACATATTCACCTCTTGAATTAATCTTCCTTGAGTGCCCACTTAAAATAGAGGATTTGGTATTCTGAGAAGACCCAAGTATGATAGACATTGGGGAGGATTTTTGGGGGATATTTGTCCATAATTTTTACAAGGTAAAAGGATTTAGAGGAGTGAATTGATGAGGGAGTGGGTGGGGGTTTTATAGTGGAGGGGAGGAGCAAATTTTGAATATTTAATTCATCATTTAATCATTTTTCTCATGATAATAAATAGTGTCTGATCCAGGTGAATAGAAATAGTAATACGTTCATGTGATTTATAACCTAGTGGTTTTACATCATCATCACACCTCTTATAACTCAATAAATCTTGTATTTAGAATTTATAGTATTTTACTATTCACCTGAAATTCTGGTATTTTAGAAAAAATCCAATAATTCACCCAATCCATTCTTTGATGTGTTGAACTCAAAAATGAAATCCATTTTTTGTAAATATTTTTCTATGATTTTTAAATATAAGTTTTTTTATAAAATTATAATTTATTCCAAATACAACATTAAAACTATAATATGCTTTATAACAATTTAAAAAAATAACAAATGTCTCATACAAATATCTTATAACCATAAGACAAAAAAATAAAACATTATTATTAAAATTTATGAATGTAAATTTCCATTTTAAATTATTAAATTAACCATAAATTTTTAATTAAAATATTTATGAAATACAAAAATACAAATACTTATAATGCAATCATTTTGTCACTTATAAGAAGTCTAAATTGTATTTAAACATCCATGGGAAATGATTCTATTTCATGGATGATTTAAAATTCATTACAATTCATAGAACATGGAAAATTATGTTTATTGGCTAGGATATATGAAGGTTTTGTTTTTCAGAGACTTAGTGTTTCATGTATTCACTATTATTTTTTTTTGTAAATCCATGTTTTGTAATATTCTCCCTTATATACAAAAATTTCATCCTCGATATTTGAAATAAAACTTCTAAAATTATTGGTTGATACGTCAAAATTCCCTTTTAGGAATCCCACATTACAAATATAGTATAAATATCCTCTAAATAAATGTGAAAATGGAATTATTCGGTTATTACAAAACAACTCATTTTAATTGGATAACATGGTCATGGAAGAATAATCAAACCATCATGTTCTGATGGAAAGTAATATAGATCATGCATATATTAAAGGTCATTACCAAAAACCCATTATCTATAATTATGTAAAATTTCATTGATATAATGAAAATATATGTTAATATAGCTATATTTTTTGTCTATATCTATTTTCCTAGAGTAGATGAATTAATAAACTATATTAGATTAAAATAATATATTTATATTTTATAAATACAATGTTATCCTTTTTTTCCTTGAACATTCTATCCATTTTCTCTTAGAATAGGTTTCATCATGTGGTGACATTAAACTCTAAAACCTCATACAACGGTCAACATAAACCATTTCGTAAATGGTTTAACTTTCTATAAGACCATGATCCAACACATTAGAATCATTCCCATATCCATAAATAGTAGATCCATATACTTGGTGGAGTGAGCTGAGAATGAGTCTCAAACTACCATAGAAACTCGATAAACTCTTAGTAAATATATTCACCACCTTGATCTAATTAAATCTACCTTATCTTCAATCCATGTTGAATCTCTACTTCATTATTGATATATATATGTTTCCCAAAGGTATTATACTTATACCTCATCTAGTAGACATTTCCATATCTACGTAAGTTAAATGTATATGTTATAAACAAAGAATATCGACCTCTAGCTTAAATTAAAAATGGCCCACACACATCAATATGTACCATTACTAAAACCCCTTTGGCCCTTTCACCATATCAATTTATGGTTGGTTTGGTCATTTTGTATTTTAAACCAGCGTGAAAACATTAAAGTGGTTTTTTGTCAGAAGAGTCTCAATAAAAATTTTTATAGTTATTTTTTAAATGCTTCTAATTTTAATGTCCAAGGAAATGATTCCCTAGATGGGTATTATATGAGTCATGTGAACATGAATCATTATCTATTTTCAATAAAATGTTTTTATAATTTAATGAAAATACCATTATTTAAATGCTCTATACCATAACAGAATTTGTCTTTATAAAAGAAACAAAATTTATTTCTATACTTGAAAATGAAACCATATTTATGTAGGAATTATATAGATATTTTGTTCTTTCAACGGTTGTTACATAAAAAAACTATAAAAGCAATACCATTATCATTGGAAATTAAATATGATAGTCACCAATAGCTAGATCATCGAAATCCATACCATTAGTAGCTTGAAAATCCACCTCTCTTATAGATATATTTTTTAATCTACATGTATCCTATATTTGGATACAGATGTGAGTACCAAATGTTTTATCTAATAATTAATGTGAATATATTGAAAATTTACACTTAATAACCCACACAACATTACCTTACCCATTGTTTTGAGATCAATTCTTCTTCCAGTGGATTTTCAAACTACATGAAGAACAAACTAACATCCTTTCCTTGCCCTGCCTATGATTATTACACTTCATAAAATGGTAGATGTTGTTAGATTTAGAGTTTTTATGATTCATGGTCCCTTATTTATTTTTCTCCCTTTTCCCATTCCACAAAATGAACAAGAGTTTATCATGTCACATGTATTTATCCACTTGGTTAATTTGAGTAAGATGTTCTGAAATACTATTCTCATTATTTTTCATAATATAAGTAACAATTCAATTTTACTAGTTGTCAGGTAGTGAAGACATTACGAGAATTATGTGAAAATCATCTACTAATTTAGTCCAAATGATGTCTAATAGATCAATATTTCCATTAATATTGAAAACAAGAGTCCCATATAGTACTGACTCTCTCAAAATCATTGTAAATGGATTATTGGATGTCACATTATTCTCTTGTCTCACCTTCTCTTGATAGATATCCAATGGTTGAGACATAATTCTATATAAATCAATGTCTTCATGTTGCATCCAAATCTCAATAGTTATGGTTGATATCATAAAAAATGAACATATGTATCATTTTCTATATGTTAATCATTGACATATAACTCTTCATCTCTCGCCTCATTACCAGACACATCAAGAATAAGTTCTTCTAGCACATAAAATTTCCATTCATAGAACATGATTATGCATAAATTACCTTTAAATTCAATGGAAATTCATGCCAATGAGAAGGATATACTTCCTAATTATAAATCATAATGATATTTCTTAATTCATTTAAATATAATAATATTAGAATATTTTTATTAATTTTTATGAAAATAAATTGAAAAATGAATAGATATTATATTTATTTATATTCCACTATATTACATAAATCCAATATCTCTCACCATTTGCATTAGAATATACTATTTGATGCACATTGACGTAGAAAGGGTCCATATTCCCATTATAATCACCAAAAATTTTGTTGATAAATAAATGTGAAGGCTTTTAGGTTGGCATTCCAAATGGAAAATTCATTAACTCACTGTTCATTGATCTGTTAAGTTGACATCATTATTTTGAAATCCATAAATCTGATTTCTTCAACCCTTCACTATCAGTTACACAATTTCTTACTTTGGTAGTCAACCCTTGATGTGAACTATGATATTTCAAAAAAATAAAATAAAAAAATCCCTCATAATTTAACGCACAGAAACTGTAACTGGTCTAGGACTTTGAACTATGGTTCAATTTTCTCTGAGGTATTGGAATTCTATTTTGACATTATATATATATATGTTATTTTATGTTTTATGAAAAAAAATTTATAATGATTATCTTTATTACATACTTTTTAATATTATGTGGATTTAGTAATGTGATTAATTATGTATTAGATAATATTTAGGCATAAATCAATTTATTTTAGTTCTATCTTTCATGCTTGTTAATTTCATTAATTCATGTGATTATGAAAAAACCTCCATAATCAAATAAACATTCCACTTGATAGAAATAAAATAATAGTGTCGAATGATCATGAAATTTTCTAATGTTTACTTTATCTAGCTGATGATAAACTAGCTGTAGACCTTGGGTAAGACACCATGAAAAAATAATGATTTTTGTTACAGCTTTACGCCTTTCCACATATGTATATCTCATATATTGGTTTCACATCGGCTACCAACATGATTCACCATAATTACATTGGGTCATCCATCTATTACATATACTATTAATCACATGTTTGTGAGGGGATTGGGTTTACATAAAAAACCATGGGAATTATTTAACTAATATAATAAATGGAGAGATGGCATGCATGCCCAAAATTTAATTTAATATGTTAGAAGAAAACAATCACATATAAATGTATTATCAAAGATTATGATCATCCACGTTAATGAGTCCAATTATTAATTTTATAAAATTATCATTCAATTTTAATCATTCATATTGATTATTAATCATACAGTGATGAATTTATTACTGCCTTTAATTAATCAATTATTTTAGATTAATTTGCATCCGAATTTCCTTGAGATTATCAACCATCATAATATTAATGAAATTAAAGAAATTTAATTAACATTATCTATGTAGAAAAAATATACCATATAGCTAACATATAGAGGTATCATCCAAACTAACCAAAAACTATTATAATAATATATTTTCCACTATTGTGTCTTTTGTTATATATGAAATATCATGTATTGTCTTGACATGTAATATCCATTAAAGGATTACATGAATCACATGATTTTTATTTAATATGTTTTTCATTAATGTACATAGAGTAATAAATTTATTAAGAACCAAACATGTTATGAAGATACAAACAATATGGAAAAAATAATTAGAATTATATATCTATATATACTAAAACCCACCAAATGGAATGTCCTGTTTAATTAATGACCACAAATAAGAACAAGTTGATATGGTTTTTACATGGGACATACATAGGGTCATGACATGTAAACTATTCCATATAAAAAATATGTAGTACTAATTATGTACATTGGATACACGTCATGTAGTCATCATGTTATAGGGTCAACAGTTAGATAGGTTGTGTTATTATGACAAAAGGACTACACGACGTGTAAGTTAGTAACACAACATGTACTCAGACTGACTATATGCCATGATGGACCAGTCGAAACATGTTGTATAATTAAATGCATCACATGTAACAAATACACACTCCTTGAATTACTTCTCAATTATCTTTTAGTGAATTGAAAACTAGTATACGGTATGTACCTCTCGGTTATAGATAATTTACTCTATTGTTATCTGACCACACTCCTCGACACATCCAAATGTGATCTTCAATTTTATTTTATTCATAAAATTAATAAATTTGGTAATATTTTGGAGAAACTAAGAGGAATATGAAGATATTGTAATTTCAATTAATGAAAAAATAGAATGTATTTTAAAACTAATTATTTATGCCAAAATCAATCAATAATATTTAGTAATTATAAATAATTATGTGACTACTCTGATAACCCTTTTAGGTTCTGGGAATAGTTTATTCATTGTGATTGGTCATGGAAAATATTTAGTATTGTCATGATCAATGATAAATATTAGATTTACATTATGATGAAAACTGTGATTAATGGAATTAAATAAAAGAAAATAGATAAGAAATAATGTTATGGAACCAAGTACATGATCATCCCATATTATTTATAATTATTTTTAATCAGATAAAAAATTAATTTGTGATAAATTATTTCATAATTGATATATCTGACAACAGATCTATTTTTTCATGTCATTGAATTGTTATTATCAAAGGAATATTATCTCCAGCGAAGATCTTCACATGTTCCAAAAAAACACCAAATGTCATTTTATTAATCTCATGGATATAGAGCAAAAAATCCTGAAACTTGAAACGTTTATCTTTGATAACATTGAAAATTATTTCCAAATGATTCTTCTTGATCTCTATAGACATGAGTTTGGAGGGTGGAGGGAAATCACTATCCATTCATGAGAGCATTCATGTTGAAGAAATCTCTCTAGGGCTTTGATAGGATTCTCTAGATTTATTGTGACCAACATAACAATTGTATTGGATATATTGAAAAGTAATATATTTGGTTATATATACTTCCAGGGTTAAATACCAATAATTTCACAAGGGAACTTTAATATTTATTTATTATCTTTGGAAACACATGTCTATAATAATAATAATATTCTTATTATTTCTCGACATGCACTAAAATCACAAATTAAAATTAAATACTATGTATTCAAAGAATATTAAATATATATATTATTTCTCACCAATCCTGTAAACATAGTTCAAAATTGCTACAAAATATTTATCATAAATTTTATAGTGAATATTTCTATTAAAAAAATGTCACCACATTATTCACTAATTAAGAAAATATATTCCATAAGTTAAAAAAAATTATATATTTCTTTTACATAATACACTCTCGAATAACATGTGATGAAATATTTATGATCATGAAAACATGAAAAATTATTAAACCATGTGTGGGAATAATATTTTTACAATGATTAAAAATAATAAATAATAATATATTATTTAACTATGATCTTGGAAAAACTTCATAACACCCTGACACCAGTATCCCTGAGCCGGTGCATTATTTCATTACATTAGAAAGCTTATAAGAAAGTAATATCCAAAAAAACCATGTAGAATCGTAGTTTTGGATGAAAAGATACATATATATGTTTAGGATTTCTTATTGAATGATAACACAATATATAAATTACTTTGAAAACATCTATAACTCAAAGGTTATCTCTTCATGTCAATCCTAATATACCTCCTAATGCCCTGGAAAAAAGTAACATAAGAATGGTGTGGTATCAAATGTTAAGTAAGGGTAATCAATACAGTGAAGATATAAAAAACATAATCATTAGGAATGGTGAACCACTAAAAACACATGCCTTTAATACTAATCTCTAAAACGTTGTGGAAGGAATACGATACAAATACATAATTTCATAGTAAATCATAAACATGGGAATTCTAATAATCGAATAACCATAAGAAATAATATTTACTGGTTTCTTAATGGGGTAATTCATAATGTGGGACATCATAACCATACCGTCAGGGCCCTCATTCCAAGACCATAAATATAAATCTTTTCTAGGCCTCATGCCACGACAAAAGTTCGTCTTATGAGACCTACCGATGCATCAAGAGGATATATCAGGACCCACCCCTCACATAATATGTCCAATTCATTCATATAATGCATGGGGATAAACATAGTCAATATATACATTGATATTTAAACTAGAATGTGGAATTTATTTTACTTTACCCATTCATTAAATGTAAATACCAAAAATTTAGAGTAATATAGTGACTGATATCAGGAAAGAACATCCACATCAAAATTAATTAGAAAACCTTCAACAAAATATATTTTAAATGATATCATTGGATATAAACTAATATGAAATACCAGAATCATCAAAAATATGTTGACATAAATAAAGATACATTAAATGAGACCATTCAAGGATTCGTGAGGAAATTATCCTTAAACATTCCAAAGTGTCACATACAACCTTCAATAATTAATATCATAATCCATTAGAATATAATGAAGATAATGACACTATTTATATGATTCACCAAGTGGAATTACATATTCCACATGAATAGAATATGTATTGAACAAGCCATATATCTCATAAATGTTAATTTGAGGCAAGAATAATCCATTTACTTGGAAATAAGAATTATTTTGGAAAATCATTTGAATTTGTCATAAATAAGGATTTAAACCTATATATCATAGAATATTAAATTTAAGGACATTGAGATTTATTTTGTTCATAAATGAGCTAGCAATGAAGTGATATCATGTAGAAAGTGTTTCTAATGATGCTTTATAATTAAAATATTTTAGTGCGGTTTATGGAATTCATTATATGGATTTTAATGTGAAAATGAATTTTTTATTCATTAAATCCAAAAATGAACCAAAATATATTTTACACTTTAAAATTTTTTATTTAATAATGATAAATATGTATTAAAATAGATTATAGAGTGAACTTTAAAATAGGTAAGAATTTTATAATTTCCTTTAATTGAGCTTGTATTTCAGGAAGAATTTTTCAATGATCATTTAGAAACATATAACTACATATAAATTAAAGTAGGATTATGGTTGGTAAAAATATATAGAAAATTCACACAAAATTTATGAGGAGTACATAATAATAAATAATAATATCATTTAGATGAGTATAGAATAAGCAAAACTTGAATGAAAATGGAGGTTCTGGTATAAATTACTGACAACATGTAATCAATTGAATCATATGACCCAAAATTAAAAATCAATAAATGATACATTTATAATCATGAAAAAATGAGATTCATGATATTAAACATAAATGGGATGTATACATACACCATATACAAGTAATAGTAGTTAATACATGATATCTTATAAAAATAGAAGTTACATGAAGACACCCTTACCTTATGTCCGAAGGTGTTCTCCACATGATTCTAATAAACTAAATCATAGACATTAAGTTTAATAATTTATAAATACATAACCTATTAATCATTTAATTTATTTATTATAACCATATTCTGTTCATTCACATCCTTTTTGATGTCTTAAGAGTTTCAATTTCATTGTTCGGGTCTGTATGTTTCATGATCGGTATACTTATATACAATATAATTTAAAATGAGGATGGTTATCCTGAATTGATGTTATTTTTTATTATAGAACATCCATATGTTTACATGGTTGATAATATAATTTGGATTCTTGGAGTGAAAATGAATCATTATATAAATTGTTTAATGATAACTATTTGGGTTAATTAGATGTTTTTGAATATAATGAACTCATTATTCTTTATAAATCAATACCAAGATTACCATGTGATTACATAATCATAGATGATACATAATACATTTATTATTTTCCGGTTAAATCGTAAAAATGGTTCAATGACTATAATTGAAGAAATTAATAGAAATTGTAAACCTATCGTCCTTGAATTTGGTAAATTATCACATCTCAGATGGTGTTTTTTTACATATAGAATAAAAGAATGGTAATGGAGAGATAAAAATATCTTATTAAATAATTATTACAAAATTAAATTACCTTTATAGTACTGGAGTTGTCATAACATTTGAATTAGCCATGGTGAGGATAGAAAAGAAAACAATGGGACTAGAAAATAAGTAAAATGAATTGAAAAGACGTATTCACCTCTTGAATTAATCTACCTTGAGTGCCCACTTAAAATAGAGGATTTGGTATTCTGAGAAGACCCAAGTATGATAGACATTGGGGAGTATTTTTGGGGGATATTTGGCCATAATGTTTACAAGGTAAACGGATTTAGAGGAGTGAATTGATGAGGGAGTGGGTGGGGGTTTTATAGTGGAGAGGAGGAGTAAATTTTGAATATTTAATTCATTATTTAATCTTTTTTCTCATGATAATAAATAGTGTCTGATCCAGGGGAATAGAAATAGTAATACGTTCATGTGATTTATAACCTAGTGGTTTTACATCATCATCACACCTCTTATAACTCAATAAATCTTGTATTTAGAATTTATAGTATTTTACTATTCACCTGAAATTCTGGTATTTTAGAAAAAATCCAATAATTCACCCAATCCATTCTTTGATGTGTTGAACACAAAAATGAAATCCATTTTTTGTAAATATTTTTCTATGATTTTTAAATATAAGTTTTTTTATAAAATTATAATTTATTCCAAATACAACATTAAAACTATAATATGTTTTATAACAATTTAAAAAAATAAGAAATGTCTCATAAAAATATCTTATAACCATAAGACAAAAAAATAAAACTTTATTATTAAAATTTATGAATGTAAATTTCCATTTTAAATTATTAAATTAACCATAAATTTTTAATTAAAATATTTATGACATACAAAAATACAAATACTTATAATGAAATCATTTTGTCACTTATAAGAAGTCTAAATTGTATTTAAACATCCATGGGAAATGATTCTATTTCATGGATGATTTAAAATTCATTACAATTCATAGAACTTGGAAAATTATGTTTATTGGCTAGGATATATGACGGTTTTGTTTTTCAGAGACTCAGTGTATCATGTATTCACTATTAATTTTTTTTTGTAAATCCATGTTTTGTAATATTCTCCCTTATATACAATAATTTCATCCTCAATATTTGAAATAAAACTTCTAAAATTATTGGTTGATACGTAAAAATTCCCTTTTAGGAATCACACATTACAAATATAGTATAAATATCCTCTAAATAAATGTGAAAATGGAATTATTCGGTTATTACAAAACATCTCATTTTAATTGGATAACATGGTCATGGAAGAATAATCAAACCATCATGTTCTGATGGAAAGTAATATAGGTCATGCATATATTAAAGTTCATTACCAAAAACCCATTATCTATAATTATGTAAAATTTCATTGATATAATGAAAATATATGTTAATATAGCTATATTTTTTGTCTATATCTATTTTCCTAGAGTAGATGAATTAATAAACTATATTAGATTAAAATAATATATTTATATTTTATAATTACAATGTTATCCTTTTTTTCCTTGAACATTCTATCTATTTTCTCTTAGAATAGGTTTCATCATGTGGTGACATTAAACTCTAAAACCTCATACAACGGTCAACATAAACCATTTCGTAAATGGTTTAACTTTCTATAAGACCATGATCCAACACATTAGAATCATTCCCATATCCATAAATAGTAGATCCATATACATGGGGTCCTTGGAAATCCTTATTTGTTATAACTCCATGGACCATCCTGGTCAATTCAAATGCTACCATATTTTTAATTAATGACCATGAACCAACCATAAATTTTCACATTCCAAACATGTGAATAACATCATCATGTGTCCTCTTGAAATATGGTAATAGCACAGATTACCATAAAACATAATTGGAAACATGAATTCATCCCTACACATGTTATTGGATATATTCCTTGTATCCAAAAAATATGTTAACTCCATCAATGATAGCATAGAGGACTTTTTGACAATACAATAATCTCTTTTGAGGTATTAAGTACTGATCCCAATCAATAATTTTTCATCATTATCTTAATCATCAGGAATATATTTATGGTTGTATATCCCTCAATCGTATACCTTCCCAATATATTTTATTTCTACTGAGTCACTTATCTTTGGTAAAATTCATTATACAACCTCAAATAATTAATATAATAGTATGGTAGTGTAATACGCATATATTCCATAATTCTTATAACAAGTACATTGAGGATAAAAATTTCAAATTAATTGATTCTTGATGTGCCATATTATTCATTATGCTTCATCTGTGGATGTATCATGACATGATCATTATCCAGTAACATCATTTGGGTCATATTATTTTGATTCTTGGGACATTGATTCCTATAGTGTCTGATATCCTTGCAAATGAAGCATTGTACATTGGAAACCTTTTTTGACACCATTAAATCACACAATTTGGGTCTATTTTCTCCACACATGTAATAAAATATCATTACCTTCAAGCATTTACTAGGTTGAATATTTCCACAATTATTACATAGGAGAAAACCCTTCTATCTCTTATTCCCTTTATCAAAATGTAACATTCACATTAAAACTAATAAAAAACCCTTAAACAAAAACTTTTGTAGATGATATCAAAGGAGATAAACCTCTATGAAATAAATGAATCATCAATGGATGTGGAAATAAATAAATATACTTTTAAATTGATACCACTAAAATGTTTTTGAGTAAACAATCCATGAATAATCCAATGTGTCCCAAACCATCTTTAATTATTAAAATCATAATCCCTTAGAATATCATGAGAAAAAGGATACTCTTGATATGATATACCAAGGATCAGTACATACACCAGATGCAAGGATATATAGATTTCATTTGAGGAAACAATGACGTCCCACTATAGTGAAATCATGTAAAAAGTTTTTTTAAAAAAGATTAAGAATTAAAACATTTTGGTACTGTTTAAGGAAATCATTAAAGTGATCATAATGAGCAAAAGAATGATTGATTTAATAAAAAAAGAAATGACCAAAAAAATTATTTTTCACTAAAATATATGTTGGTTTACAAGGATAAATATGGATAAAAAAAATTATAGAGTGAACATATAAATTGGAATGAATTTGAGAAGTTCCTTGAATCGAGCTTGTATATTTGGAAACCTTTTGTAATAGTCCATTTAAAACATATATCTCCACATAACTGAAATTATGATTATGTATGGAACACATATATAGTCAATTAACCAAGAATTTATGATGTGTACCATGGAATAAATAACAATATCATTGAGGGGAGTAGAGAATTGGATAAACCCAAATGAAAATAGTGGTTCAGGAAGAAAATACTCCTGAATTTGTAATCAATTGTATCGTATGCCCCAAAATTAATAATAATTAAATGATACATTTAATATCATGAAAATATATATTCATGATATGATACATAAATTTAATTTATACATACAACAAACATAAGTAATAGTATTGAATATAGAATATCACATAAAATGAAATTGAGATGACGAAACTATTACCCTAAGTATGAATGTGTCATCTACATGATCTTAGCGTCCTGATTAATCAAATTTTGGTTCCTTAATTATTAATTATATAACCTCTTATTCATTTAATTGACTTATTAAAACCTTATTATGTTCATTCAGGTCCATTTTTATGGGCTAACATGTTCAATTGCATTGTTTGGGTCTGTTTGTTTCATGATTTTTATACATAAATAAATGAATATGGAATCATGTAAAATGTGTATGGTTGTATGGAAGAGAAGATATTGATTCTAACTGATAATATTTAACGTTAAAGGGTTGAAAATTTAATTTGCCTATGTTACTTAAATTTTAATCATAATTTAAATTATTTTATTATAACTGTTTGGATTAATTGGTGGGTTTTGAATGGAATGAACTCATTTTTTATTATAAATCAAAACCATTTGAACAAAAATATTAAAGAACCATAGATGATAAATAAAACATATATTATAGTTTGGTTCGACCATATGTATGGATTCATGACATGAATTGAGAATGTTCATAGAAATTAAAAACCCATCATCCTTGAATATGGTAAATTAGCACATCTCGGATGGTGTTTTTTATTACTAGCATAAAAGAACGGTAAAGGATAGATGATAATAACTTTTTCCATCCCCATAAAAACATTAATGTAAATTTAATTTAGTTTATTTTTCAAAAAATTATTATGATATGTGGTGATGATAGAAATGAAAATAATGGAACTTGAATAGAAAGTAAAAGAATAGTAAAGAGGAATTTTCCTCTTGAATTAATCTTCCATGGGAGCCTCTTTAGGGGAGAGGACTTGAAATTTTAAGGATTACAAGGGCTTATGAATGTTGGGGTTGAGCATGGGAGGATATTTTTCCAGAATTTAGTAATGTCACAAGGATTGATAGGTGTGAAGTGAATAGGGATTGAGTGGGGATTTTATAGTGGATGAGAGGAGTGAATATTGAATATTTAATGCATTATTTAATTATTTTTCTTAGGAAAAAGAAATAGAGTTGGATTCATGTGACAAAAAATAGTAGTAAGTGCATGTGAGTTCGAACATAGTTGTATGAAATCAGAATTACTTAACTTATGACATAATAAATAATGTATTTTTTATTTATAATAAATTATTGTATTTTTCTATTCATATAAAATTCATGTATTTTTTAAAAATAAAAAAATTCACCATCAACCATTTTTCGATGTGTAGAATTCAAAAATGAAATTCATTTTTTGAAAATAATTTTCTTTGTATTTTTAATTTTATTTTAAATAAATCATAATTTATTTTATAAAAACATCTTTAAAACTAAAACCCATTTTATAACCGCATGAAAAATAAATCAAGGACTCATTCAAGTTTCTTATAACCATAAGACAACAAAATAAATATTTATTATTTAATTTTATTAAAAAAACATCAATTTTAAATTATTAAATTAGTTATAAAATTGTAATTAAAATACGTATGACAAACAAAATTACCAATGTTTATACTGTGATCATTTTGTAACTTATAGGATATCTAAATTTTATTTAAACATTAATAGGTGATGTTTTTATTTTATGGCTGATTTTCTATTCATTACTATTCATAAGTGTATGTAACTATTCATATTAAAACTATGTTGATTCTATCAGTCTCTAAATAACACTCTCAATGCAACCATGTATGTCAGTTTTTTGAAATTAAAATCACAAAAGTAAAAAATATATGTTTATTGGCTAGGATATCACAAAATTTTCTTCTGTAGAGACTCAGTGATTCATGAATTAACTATTAAATTTATTTGTAAAAACATGGGGTGTTAGACACTTTTTATGTGTCCCTAAAGGCCAATTACTCTGTTGCATTGGGAAAATAACTTAATGTATATGGATAGAATTTAGCAACATTCCAAGGAACAAAAAGATAAATAAGTTAATGTTGAAAAGATGTAATACATCATACAGATGATAACTATGTAATATAATACCTATATCATGATATCACTTATACATCTGGTACATATTGAGTCCATCAATCTATGTGATCAATTTCACATTCATTGAATGTAAAGACCCATATTTTTCTATGTAATTTATTTAATTATATGGAAATATTATGAGTCCGCGAAAATTGATGGTGAATGATTCTGAGGCCCGGTGTTCCCGGAATAATATTTTGATATTTTTTCTGGTACGTTCATTAAACGCTTGAGCATCATTTTGTTACTTTTGAACTGGTACTCATAATTAAAATATGAGTACACCATTGAACACACATCTCTGATATTCACATAAGGAGACCTTCACCTCGACCATTGTAATGCAAGGGTGAATGTTAGTTTTCTGAACTATTCATGGGAGAATATAAAATAAACATGAATTATATAATTTTTTAAATTGAAACCTCCCATTTTAATATTTAGTGGTGGGTACCTCCCAAACTCTCCAAATTAATTTTTGGAAACCCTTAGAATACTACCATCTTAATGTTCCATCTTAAACATAATTAAAGTTCCATCATTTATTAATTAACAATCTTAAATTAATGAAGTGGATCCTCAACATTCATGAAGTATGAGGATTGTTGGGAATGGAGAGCTTGGGAAAACCTTTGGAGAAACATTTTCCTCTAATGAAGAACCTCCCCAACGAATAGCATCCTCCTGATCAAGATCGAGGAACCGAAATTAGTGTGTCTTGAGGGAGTGACAAACGCCAATGTCACCATCTTCATGGACATCATCTTCTTCCTTGCGCCACCTCCATCAAACAGTCAAGGTAGGGTTTTTAATTTTGAAATATGATTGAATGTATCTGTTGATTCTTCATATTATGGATTCACAATGACTGTGGCCAAACAAACATGAAAATTATTCCAAACTTATAACTTGCCCCTTTTCATTGTTCATCACGTGTTCTTCGTGCACTCTTTGAGGCTAAATAATTAATAGTTCTGTAAACACAATGTTTTTTTGAGCGCGAAGTATGTATGTGGAGCCCTCGACCCGGGAATCGTGAATATGATGTCACTATATTTTTTGGGCATAGAATTGTGATGCGGTGAACTGCAAAAGAGGAAGGTGGTCAGCACATCGACCAGCCACATGGATGTAGGGTGACATGCATCCACGCCAAAGGCTGAGCAGGAGGCCTTAGTGGAGTATGGATACCACCGAAACTCGGCTGACCACGTCAGTAGGTGGAGGCGTGCGTCTGTGCTGCCTTAGAAGGAGGCTGCAACTGCCTGGCCATGGAGGAGGACAAAGGGCGGTTGGCACCCTACCAGCCGTGGAGTACAGCGACATCATCACACCATTTGAGGAGGACATGCCGACAATCCAGCTGAACGTAGCACACTATGTAGGACCCACTCCAGCAGGCCACGTTTCCAATGACTGAAATACCCATTGGCCATTTGGGTGACCTGGGAAGCACCTCCATGATAGTACACCCTTCACAGGTCGGGCCAAACCACGACCCAGTGATACAGGCCCTCTGAGGCCCAGATCATCCTGGTCAGACCCAGGTCGGGCTGGGGTGACCCAATACGAGGCGTGTCGGCAGAGGCCTCATCGGTCCGGGTCAGTCCGGCGGGGTCAGACCGGACCCGGGCCCATCCAGACCCAGTTTCTCCATTTTGGCCGTATCTTGAGAACCATGCATCTATTTGAAGAACCCGATACAGTGTCTGAATACTTTGATTGTGGTGATTCTTTTTCTATTCTCTACATTAGTTTTGGATAATGTTGGAGTGTGGATGGGTTGGATCGAACCCGAATACAACTAGGCCCTCAGAATGGAAATTCAAATTACATACAGACCAAAGATCCGATTGACACGCCATTAGTCACGTTGGGTACTTTATGACATGGAAGACCTTTGATATTATTCATTATTTGAATTAGAGGCATTTGAAGTATCAACCAATGGATAGTGAATTGGATCCTCCCCGAATCAAGAATGCTTAGTGCGGGAACCCTGTGGTTGGCTGTACATGAAAAATCATCAGATTTTTTGTGGGTCCTTGCTCAACAATTAAGTGTGGGTCAGAACATACCGATATTTTTTGGGTCATCACTCAATGATACTGTGTGGATCAGCGCATTCTTATCCTTTTTGGGTTATCTCTATATCATTTGTGGGTCAAATTAAGATCCTATGGGGGTCAACATCAGAGCTCTTCGACAAAGTAATATAGTCTGGAAATACAGTTAATCATATATACTTTTGAACTTAAGTTATACCTGGTGTGATATTAGTCATTACCCTTTTGGTATATAACTTCATGGTATTCTTCTTTGTGGTGATAAATTTGTGGTACATTCCTACGTGGTATTATTCTATGTTGATATACCTTTGAGGTACTTACCATCGTGGTATTCTTTCCATAATAGAACAATTTAATTTAAATCTAAAGAATTGGACCTTGTGTTTCCTCATGAATGAGATGGGTATACATGATAACTTAGTTATATGAATGGGCATATAACTATGTATGTTTGACTATTGTTTTTCATGCTTTGTGGTTTATCCTTTGTGGATTTCGAGATAACTTCATGGTCTTAGGGTCCCTACTAAGAATAATTATACTCAACCCTTCATGGGTTATGCCCACACCCCTTTGTGTGTTCTTAAGACAATAGACAACCCTGATCAAGGCTCAGGGTTCCATGAATGGAGGCTGCATGGAGTAGGGCCATTAGACGAGACGTACCGTAGAGACAACCGTTTGAGATTTGTTCCTACAGATCATGTAGGATCCTTGGAAGGTGTTTGCAGGAGATGTCTTCAGTTTTTCTTGTACATTATAGTTGGGATTGTATTCCAGCCTCTTTACTTAATATACTTTTTCTATTTACTATATATTTTACTTTTGTTAGTATCTTGTTGCGTTCTTGATAAGTGTGTGATTATAGGTTTAAATGAAACGCCTTCCTAGTTTTAGGGATATGCCTTTTCAGTGCTAGTCGTCAGCCCCTGGCCTATGGAAGGCGGGATTGGGGTAGTCACGACACAGAACCATAAGGACGGGTCATGAAAACTTTGTATCAGAGGAGTTGGATCTACTAAAAAACATGGACTATGATATTTTGTGTGTGGTAATAGTGTTAAGTGTTATGAGTGTGGTTATTTGTTTGGGGAATCCAATGTTAGGGCAGCGGTCGATTTATCCATAATCGAGGACCCTGACTTCTAATTTCTGACTCAGTGCATGAAAACACAGATTGCATGTCTGTTTTGAAAATATTTCATTGTGATAACATTATGTCAGCTCACCAGGTATATATTATTGATAGGGGCACACCTGTTTCTTTCAGGATGCCTCCGCAGAGATAGCCAGCCAGGGTTCTAGGTAGATTATGTGATAACAACCCACCGAGCGATGAGGATTCGGTACAAGGCCCCATTTCGGAAGATGTCCCGTCAGGTGGTCTACCAGTAGCACCACTACCCATTGGGAATCTAGTTCCACCAGCTTCAGTAGTAGAGGATGCACATTGCTTGAGTGTGATGCATGACTTCCAGCACTAGAGGCCCCCGAAATTTTGGGGTGAGACCGACCCATATGCAGCTAAGGACTGACTGTAGGTCATGGTTAGAGTTTTTTGACTTGTAGGGACACCATATGATCTCATGGTGATCCAAATCATTAGTCTTCATTGGGCATCATAGGGTCGCTGGTGGAGCATGATTATCGATGTTCATGATGAGGTCACTCAAATTTTGGAGGACATTGAGATCCTTTTCAGGGTAGAGATCATCCCAACAACTCTATGGTCAGTGGATATACATGAGCTTCCCAACTTGCAGTAGGGTAGAATGACCGTAGCATAGTATTCAGTGGGGTTCTCTATCCTCTCACACTGCTTCAATAACATGTTGTGAGACACTTTATCTAGGGACTGGACCTTTAGAGGAGTAATCATACAGGATATTAGAGCTTTGATGATTTTTCTCAACATCACGACATAGGCGGTGGTGTTAGAGATAGCACTCTTATTGGAGTTTTTCCTTGCTGAGCAGTTACAGACAGTGATACCCATGATTAGAAATCATGTGGTAGAGTCATCTACAGCCGGAAGTAGAAAAACTATGTAGAGTCCCAATAGGACTAGAACTACTGGTGGATAACCACATGATACAGGGTAAGTTGTGCAGGGCTTTCGAGACAGAGCATGACTGGTGTTGAGCAGTAAGTGTTACTCGTGCGGCGGGTAGGGTCACATGGCTCGCGACTGCCCAACCCGCCATATGGACACCCAACAGACGGTCGAAGGACCACCTAGGAAGAGGTGAAAATTTAATAAAGGAGGTCTACAGGTAGGAGGAGGACGTGGTAGAGAAGCAGGCTCTCCGACAGGTGGTGGGAGGTGATTTGAGGTTCTACCACCTCCACCTCTAGGTGGTCCACCATGATCACATGGAGCACGTGGACATGGACGATATCAGATTCTAGAAGTTGAGGCTTATGACCACGGGGCTTTAGAGATGATTTGAGGTATGATCTATGTTTACTCCCCCTTAGCTTTAGTACTTATAGACATAGGTTCCGGTCATTCTTTTATTGCCACGAACCTTGTTCGGAGCTCAGAGATTCAGGTGGATCCTTTGGCTCAATCCTTACGACTAGAGACTCCTACGGGAGAAAATTTGAAGATGGTACTCTGGTGATGGGTGTATGAGATTACTCTAGGAGGAGAGACCTTTGGCTGGGATCTCATTGTAGCGGTGTTGAGGACTTACAACGTCATCTTGGGTATGGACCAGTTATTCACTATCCATGCTCAGATTGACTGTATTTGGCGAAAATTGTGGTGTGTCTGCATTGACGGTACCATGATTTCCTTCACTGGTGAGAAGGGAACCATTACAGCACATGATGGACTTTCCCAGAGGAGGATGATCCAATCACACACCAGTTGGATAGACTTAACTTCAGAGCTGTTTATGTTGAGAGTCCAAGCTATCATGTAGTAGTGGAATAGTACATTGATGTCTTCCCTGATGATGTTCAGGGTCTCCCTCCTTGCATAGTGGGGGAATTATATTTCGACCTGTACCCCTAGATGACACTAATATCTACAACATCATATCATATGGCTCCCGCAGAGCTTCGAGAGATACGAATATAGATACAAGACATGAAAAGAAAGGGGTTCATTAGGTCCAGTGTTTCTCTTTGGGATGCCCCGATTTTATTCTCCATGAAGGAAGATGGGAGTTTTAGACTCTGTGTGGAATACCAGTTCCTAAACTAGGTGACCGTGAAGAACAAGTACCCACCACCGAGGATTGATGATCTTTTCGATCAGTTGAAGGGAACATGATGGTTTTCAAAGGAAGACCTCAGGTCGGGCTATCATCAGCTCAGGGTACGAGAAATGTATGTGAAGAAGACACCTTCCAAATGATGGTATGGCCAATATGAGTTCTTGGTTATGCCTTTAAGTGTGACCAACGCCCTATAAGTGTTCATGGGACTCATGAACATGATCTTTCAGCCATACCTCGATCCCTTTGTGGTAGTCCTCATCAACGACATCCGGAAATATTCAGCTACAGAAGTGGAGCACGCCAATCATCTATAGGTAGTACTGGACACACTCCGATACACCAGCTTTATGGTATTCTCTCGAAGTTCCAGTTCTGGATAAAAGAGGTCCACATTCTAGGACATGTTATCTGGGAGCCTGGACTTATGGTGGATCCATCAATGATTGAGACTGTTCTTTCATGGGAGCAACCTAGGAGTGTGATGAAGGGGCATAGTTTCCTAGGATTTTCTGGTTAATACTAGAGGTTTTTTCCTGACATATCCAGAGTTTCAACATCTTTATCAGCATTAAAGAATAAGGGACAGCACTTTTTGTTGTCAGAGAGATGCCATCGGAGTTTCCAGGAATTGAGGCAGATACTGACGAGTGCCCGAATCTGGAGGCCACTGGAGTAGGGCATTTCATATGTGGTCTACTGTGATGCATCAGGGACTCGAATTGGATGTGTCCTGATGCAGGAGTGAGCAGCGATTGCATATGGTTATTGATTGATGAGACAACATGATTTGAAATATGCTACCCATTACATGGAGTTATAAGAAGTGGTATTTGCCTTGAATATGTGGAAACATTACTTGATGGGTGATCATTTTATATTCTACTATGATCACAATATTCTATGGTATATCTTCTCTCACAAGGACCTAAAACTAAAACAATGACATTGGATTGATTTATTTCAGTACTATGAATTTCAGATAGTCTATTCTCCTAGGAAGGGGAACTTAGTAGCAGATGCACTCAGCAGGAGACCTGCTATACAATTTCTAAGTGAGGCGAAGGAGTAGATACCTACATTGGACATATCATTCTTGGATAGAGATGTATCATCATACCTATAGTCTATGATAGTCACACCCACTCATTCAGCGAGTTAGGGAGGCATAGATTGGGGACAATGATTGTGAGGAACAACATGCTCAGATACACTAAGGTCATGCACATGATGGATATTCTGATGGTTGGGATCACACTATCCTTTTCAGAGAATGTAAATTTCTACTAGTGGCACTTTGAGAGGCAGTGCTGAGGGAGTTACATACTTCCCCTCTAGAGGTACAACCTGGTGTGGCAATGATGTACTAGGTCCTCTGGCGTCAGCACTGGTGGACAGGGATAAAGAAGGCGGTGGTAGTGTTTCATTCACAATGCCTCACTTGGACGCAAGTGAATACCCAACATCAGGTTTGAGAAGGCTTATCTCAGTAACTTGAGGTACCAGAGTTGAAGTGGGATGGAATTTCCATGGAATTCATGATCATACATCCATGCACGTCCATGGTTCATGATTCTATCTGGGTGATCGTTTACTAACTCACCAAGTCATCCCACGTCCTACCTGTCAGATAACAGGGTTCAGTAGAGGGCTTATGACACCTCTATGTGTAGAAGACCATACGACTTCATGGTGTTGCTTCGATGAATTTCTCTGATAATGATGTATGTTTCACTTCATGGCTATGGAAGGGGTTGTAGGAGGCATTTGGGATGCAGCTTTGGTTGAGAACTGCCTTCCACCATCAGACGTATGGTCAGAAAAAGTATACCATTTAGATTCTTGAGGTTATGCTACGTGTTTGCGACCTTGATTTTGGCCATATCTGGGAGGATAGATTGGCCTTTTTGGAGTTCATATACAACAATAGTTAACATTACACTATCGATATGGAACCATTCAAGGCATTGTATGGTCAACCTTGTAGATCACCCCTATACTGGATTGACCTAGGGGAGTCAGCACCCATTGGATCATAGATGATATGGGATACCATATAGAAGGTGCAAATCATCGAGAAGCGGATGAAGAATTCACTCAATGTAAATCACATCTGCCTAATCAAAAATAAGATCCAAATTCTAGTGCAAGGATTGGAACAAATTTTGGGCCCAAGGATCTCATCCCAAATGTCAATAATAATGAACCCCATTTAATGGGATCATGGAATCTAGTATCATGATCTAAACTGATAGTAGTGATGCCCTGTCATCATTGTGAGGATATTACCTACTCCAAAAATTCTTACAAAACTATCTAGTCAATAAAAAACAATATGATAATCTTAGGGCCTGTAAAACATGCCCCAAGAATCAAATAACCATCCTTGGGATCATAAAGTCCTCCATAGTCTATTGACCCTATCATGGAATATCAAAAAAACATGGATGGCTCTAATCATCTTGATTATCCATTACCACCCTAAATCCACCTCACAAATACCAACCAATAATAAATGTAAACTAATACAATATTAGGGTGTACATATATTCTATTAATATATGAAATGTATCTTCTCTCATACCGTCCAAAACAATATCAAACTCATGACTTCAAGACCATAAAAACAAGAATCATGTGTGGAATCACACAAACAAACCAATTTGATCTTTTGATATAAGAATCAGCCATATCCTAGGCTAACACACATGGGGCAGCATCCATGTTTCAAAACATCTCAACTCAAATAGGATACCCAAAAAGGGGATCATCCAAAAAAACAGAACCTCATGATATGCCCACAAAAATAAACCACAACTGGTCTCACAACTCATAGACTAAAGATTAATCTCTGAGAAGGAAAATCTCAGTAAACACCATAACCAAATAGAAATCCTCAAGCCAATCCACATAGATATGGAAAACCCTGTGAAGCACCATTCTAGAAGGGTGACCGCAAGCTAAAATATTATCCTAATGGAATCACTTAATTAGATCTATCATCCCTATATCAAGATCACACATTTACACCCCAACAATTTTTGAAATCCTACAATTTCGTCCTATCCAAAAGGCACCTAACAAACTACATATATAGAAAACAACAATAAAATATCATCAAAGAATTTAACAAATCGTAAATTTTGGAATCTACCCAAAGAACCTCAAATGAAAAAACCTTTAATCCCTAATACATTATGATTAGAAATCCAATAAATATTACCAAAACTCACAACACATAACCCAACCTCTACGAGGATTCTAAAACACCAAAATCAAGAAATCATCCCAAAAATAAGATACCATAATAGAAAAAATAAACCACATGGACTCTAAAATATGAAATGATTCCAACATCATGGTCTATGTTGAGAACTGATTCGGACAAACTACCCACAATCCCATTTCGGACTTTGGGCCCCCTAGACACCCAAAATCACTTGCTTGAAAAAATATATGTATTTTACTTTTCAGTTCACTATGTGTACTCTCATAGGTATTCCTTTTCATGTCTTCCTAAATTTCCATGTCACACATAGGGTGTAAACATATACTAATACATGGGAATGGAATACATGGGTTCTAATTGTGTTCTATTACATGGACATTTTCCCCTCACACAGAATGTATTCCCATGTACCCGGCTACATGGACATGTACCACTACATGGTGTGTAATTCTAGTACCTGATGTGCAGTTCCAAAAGTTTTTTCCACCCAGGAAATTGGATACATGGCCACGTAATACTACATAATCTGTAGTCAAGTTACATGGTGTGTTGCCGAAAAAGTACACAATAACAATTACTCAGACACATGACCAAGTACATATATATGGTGTGTACTTCTAAAAATATTGTCTTACATGAATAAGATGAAAAAATAGTGAGTGTTCATTAGTCCAAACACTGTGTGATCAGGATTTCCAAATTGGAAACCATTATAAACCTTTCGAAACCCTAGATTAACACATAAAAAATGTATATCGATGGTATAGGGGTTCCCAAAAACCAAAAAACAATAGTCAAACATTAATACAACTAACCAATGATGATTTATTGTAAAAGAAATAGAAAATGACAATGTTCTAGTGGGAAACACTTAAAATTTGATCTGATATGTGTTCCACATCTATTGTATAATGGTCTAATCATCTGGAGCTCTATGGGGAAAACTCCCCCTCCCTATCTCTCTCTCCCTCCCTCCAAACCCCTCTCTTATCTCAAGTATGTTGATGAAAATACCTAGGGGAGTATTAAAAAATCAAAACAAGAGAAGATATAATATAATAGTGAAAAGGGGAAATGAGGAATGAGAAAATAAAGAAGAAAAAAAAGGAAAAAAAGAAAAGGGATCTCTATTTCGCTTCTTTACATAAGGATATACCTCACCTAAAAACATCCTCTCATTTTTTACTCAATGGTGATGTTGTAATTTCAATATGATTATCCGAGTAGGGGATATATTTGAATGGAAATGAACAAAAAATTATTTTTACTCAATTATTTGATATTCCGTTTAAATTTAAATTGCTGGTAAAACGGCAAAAATACCACCCGGGGGTAATCAGTATATATCAAGACCAAAAAAGTGTTCATAAATATTTAACATGTTTTCACGATGGGAAAATTTATCATACTTCCCCTCGAACACCACCTAGGAGAAAACAATTCAAATTTACCATATTGTTCTCAAATATTAATGATACGCTTCATGAAGAGATACCCACCATAAACGCTTCTCACCCCCATGAATCCTCGATACTATACCAGCTACCAGGAATTGCACTAAACACTGGCCCATTGATCATAACCATGATAGGTCATCAATTGAACCAACATCACCGATGAATCCCCTAAAAAGAGTTATATTAAACTATTCCTCGGTTGAAGCTTATCCCCATCGAATTAAATGTTCCCTATTGGCTGATGAAAAATCCTTTATGTGGTGAAATCTCCTTCATGATGATAGGAAGAGTTGAAATCTAAGGATCCAAAAGCAATGTCTCTATGAATTCTTAGCTCCTACAAGGTAGTTAAACATACATTTACATTATTAAAACCTATAGCTTCAAGATACGAAGGTCTAAATGATTGATATTCCACACTTTAACTATTCATATTCATATAGAAAATTATTATCAAATAATCCCTTATCATCGAACCTATACTAAATGCTAATATTAACAACCAAATATCCATGCACTACCAAATACAATGGTTATACATGGTAAAATATCTCACACAATAGTTCTAACACCAAACACCAACCACTTAATATTCCTATTTCACTATGAAAGATATCCCAACACTCAAATAACCTATTTAAATAAGTAAAACATTCTTTAGCAGCCTATGGATCAATCACTAATATAATGCTTTACTTACTGTTCCCCATGTTCATCTACCACATGAACCCACTGGCATTATTGCTAACCAATGTGCACATTCCCTCACTCAATAAGTACATTACCCAAAAGGCCAATCCAACCCCAACTCTCCTCCTCACATTAGAGTGATTCTCCCAAAACCCCTCAAAAACACTCATTATAATATAATCCATGACCTAAAAATCCTTGGATAGTGAACCAAAAAACACAAACCATGCTCCTAACACAGTCCAGTTCAAACAAACTAGAGTACCCTACACTCTCCATAAAAAGTAGTTTTATATCACAATCTATGATACACTAAACAAGAACTCTCCACTTTGGATTCAATTCAAAACCATGAGACACAATCCATGATCTCACCTCACTACCCATGGAATGACCAAAACCAAAAAAGGAAAGGAATCAAACTAATCCGAACTTTTCAATCCATTTAATAAGTCAAGATAAATCCTATTGCCCTAAATAAAAATTCCAAGGCATCCTTAGCCTCAACACAAAACATCATAGGTAAACCATAGATATAGGGAAGCATGATCTCGATCTAGACATTTTTCATTCATTCTTGAATTCTCCAAGCCAACCAAATTATCATGGAATCCCAAAGCCTATACCAATGAACAATGGTTTATTTGAATCCCTCTACTAAAAGATTGCATCACTAACACTAGTGATCACTTTCTATATGATCCCTATGACATGTCATATGAGAAATGTATGCATGGTTCTATTGAGTAGAATGACACCAATCATATATATGAGAAAATTTCATATAGGTTGTGGGTGACACATTATGGAAATGAACCTCAATCATTAGTAAAAAAATCATCGTTTGAAAAATTTCACCAGGATCCAACATTCCTTTCATGATTCATGAACACAGACCACTTTCCATTAGAGATAATTCTATAAAATCATAAATCACAAAATCCATAAACACTATTTAATCACCCTAGGTGAAAAAAATACAACCCTAATAGTGAAACTGGGAATGAAATCCCATATCCATGTTACATGTTATTTTGTACTAGAATAGGTTTTCATGACTCAATTTCCAGATAACCATAACATGTTCCAATACTTTGATATAACTCATTTCTACTAGCTCCCCACATAGTAAGTTAATGAAAACAATTTAGTAAAGAAATTTTTTCCGGAACCATCTTGGGTTGACCCGACCCATCACACTATTTGTCTTTCAACTAGGCCTGAAGTGAACCTTCCAATTTACTGGTTGATTATTACATGAGGTGAGGTACTAGAAGGATAATGTGGGGAGAATATTATCTCCTATAATATAAAAACTAATAATAATAAAAGTAAACACAAACAAATCCATGAACATCAGAGTACACAAAAATAATTAAATAATTAAATAAATGAAATTTTTAAAAATATATTATTGTGTACATGCTAACAGAAAAACATAAATATACTGGTCTCCCACTAGGGAGACTACACATAGAAAATAAAATGCATAAAATAAATACATGAGTCTCTACTACTACTCTCCTCTATTTTATATTCCAACTCTCCATGACTATTGAACAACTCCAGAATAAACCTCTGATCCACATGAAATGTCATGTCCAAACAATTAACATTGGGACACATCTCGATCCACCACATCCTACTCCCAAAGAGAAATAAAAAATAAGGAATTCTTTTACATTGATGTGAATTAATAGGTGGTGAGAAAAAAATACAAGTAAGCAACCACCAATGGTGGTCTAAAATCATATATCATAACATATATATGGAACTCCTGATATGCAAAACCTATATGAACCATTCCTACAATAATAAATAAGAAAAAATATAGATAATAAAACTAAACTGGTAATCAAAAGGAAAATAGACAACCATGGGTTCTAGCCTCACACCCATAGTAAATCTATAATCTCTCTCTCCCCAACGAGATGAATTGTGAAACATGGATAACACTACGTAAACATCAAGATTGTCTAATTTTTCAAGAATAATATACAAATTACAATATAAGGAATAAAATGATGTAAATGACCTTGGATCTCGTCCCAGATGTCTAAAATATTAGAGTGAATCTGCAATTTTATAGGAATTCAATGAATGATATGAACTGGTAGTAGGGGATTATTATAGACCATTGGAGGAAATTACATAGTATTTAAAGTATCTTAGAACTAACTATGTTATAAAGATCCTAATATCCAATCTCCAAGATAATTGAAAATCCCCATAGACTCAAATAACTAGGCCCTAGGATCATAAAGTCCATCCTTATCCACTAACCTTATCCATGGTGATCATCTAAAATTCGGTGGATACACTCATTATGGTCATCCATTATCTACATAGACCAACCTCAAAATAACTAACTAGCATATACTATAAATGAAGTCAACCTTATGTCTAACACCTAGTCCACTAATATCCTAAAGTTCTCTTCTATTATACAGTCATGATCAAGGAAAACCTCAAGACACCATGTAACATCCCAATATTTCTATAACAAAATATTACAAAATATTACACGAATATTCAATACATTACAAAAATACACACCCATGGGCTGTAAAGTTTTAGCATCTCTAAGGACTCTATACAAAATCATCTTTTTTCATGAAATATATACAATATATCTCAGAAATATCATCAAATTTATTAATTTTCATAGAAATAACCAACGTAAAATAATTCTTCGTAACAATTGGAATGAAATATAAGAAAGTGTCAGAAAATTTTCTCAATAAGGGTAATCATGGGAGATGTCAATTGATGATCATATGAAAGGATAATATATTAATATGGGTATGTGATTATAACTATAACATAAAAAGTCAATAAATATAATAATCATGATTCAATGAATAAAACTCTATCATTAAAAATTACATGAATGATAACATTGATAAATCATCACAAATAAATCACGAACCATATTTTCATCCAATAAAAGTGATGCACCTCATTCATAATTAAGGATATCATGTTTGGAGAGTTTTCTGGGAGATGATAAAGACTTATTTTAAAATTATAAGTTCATATAGATATTTTATGAACACTAAAAACTTATAGGTTTTGGGTGTCTGATATTTTTGAGATGTAATCAATATTCAGTTAAAATGGTGTAATGCATATTTGTGTTATGGTAAGTTCACCCCATTAAATTTCACATATGATTAGGCTAAATGCCCTCTATAATGGACTATCTATTCTCATCTATGTAAATATTTTCTAGATGAAATCACTTCATCTCATATCCAAGAATGTTGATCTTGATTTATGGTGATTCAATATATGCCCCATATGTGGCCTACCTATAACCCTCCATGTGCGCATCACTAGGAGAGATTAAAACATTATCCTTTATTGACAAAATTAATGTAGGTTATAGATTATAATACATGATCCCCATAAAAAGACTTCCAATATCTATTTGATGAACATGTTTGAAGGATAGTCATACTACCAAACCCATATTTCATACTAAAATATATTATAATCATGATGGAAAAATTGATTTCCTTCATAATCAAGTGGTGTTTCATATCTTTTGATTTTATTAATTGGAATATCTTATAATAATCTAGTAGTGAGTCATGTTATTTGAACCAAAACACTCTTATTTTTTAAATTAATGAAAATCGTTGATTTTTTATACCATACTAGAATAAAAAATATTTCACACCCCATCTCATTGTGAATAAATTAATGAGTGTGTGAGAAGGTGTGATAACAAGATATCTGTCTAAAAATGTCATTTTCATTAATTTAAATGAGAAACGTAATTGATAACTAGATCTAAAATCCCTTTACCAAAATTCCCACTATATAGGGGAGGAAAAATAAATATTATATCAAAAAATATTATTTCATTTACATTATGTCTCATTTTGAGCTAGTCATTTGATAGTGCTATAAATAAACTACCCATCATAGTTAATTTTTCCACATTATCAAAATCTACCTATGGAAATAATTGAGGTGATTTTTCTTATAAAATTAATTATTCCCACACTACACTATCCACCATAGATATATTCTCTACTAGTATATCCATAAGAGCAACTAATTGTTTTTGTAGTTGTTATACGACAACTTCCCCTTGAAAAGAAATAGTCCATAGCTGAGATATCATATCAAATAACCGAAAGGGTGGATAGTAATGGGACACCGAAATGATCTAGAACCTCTTCTTGGATAAATTATTCCTCATGTTATTCATCTATTCACTTGTGTATAATATTTTCATAGAATAAATATTATATTTATGGTGATTATATTCTTCAATTCCAATATAGTTAAATTACCTAACAAGTTATATTATTTGTCTATAAATCCCGTAATAATGCCTCAATGATCATAGAGAATATATAGTTCCAAGTCTTACACTAAATCATCTAAAATATGAAAATTATTTTGGGTTTAAATAAGTTTCATCATTTAGGACCACATATAATTCAAGTATAAGGATTTTCAGGGGATGAAAAGCCTCATCAGACACCCACATCATTATACTTTCATTAATATCTATTTAAAAACACTATTATATAAACCTAAGAGTTACCATAAGTAGAACTAGTGTTATGTATGGCCATGTTGGAAAGAATTATATGTTTTATACTAAGGGTAGACCCTGAATTATTTAATTTTTTATGTTATTATAGTGAATGAAGGAGGGTTATTCGTATTGAATTTATTATTCAACATTAGAACCCAAGGTTTTGTGATTTTTATCATTCCATATCAATCAAACATTCTCATGATATGTGGTTTTAGTATGAGTATTATGATATTAATAAAATTATATTTTATTCACTATATTGTAAACATTGATTCACAATATATAGGAATTTTATATTATATAATATAAAGTTTAATATTATATTTAAAGAATCCAAATTTTTTTAAATGGAATAGTAAAGGATTATTAAATATAAGAAACAATGAAAAGTGTAACTACCTACATTACATATTAAATCTATTTATTTTATAATTTGGAGTGGTTGTTGGGAATGGAAGTGAGTGAAAATGAGAAAAAATGAAAATGTGGACACATAAATAAGTAATATATATTTCCCTTATGATAATGACAAAAAAAATAATTATATTTGAAATAAAAATATATATATATATAACTAAATAATCATCATAGATATTATTTAATTATTAAAACCTAATGGTGGTATGAGACTAATTTGAAAAGATAGTTGTAATAAAAATATATGATTACATTTTAGAAATTCCTTACATTGGATAGTGATCTCTAAATTAGTACTCTGATAAAAAAATATCTAACATAGAAAATAGATCAAGTCTAAAAGTAGTCCAACATTTATGACCACAACCCCAGAAAAAGATCCTTTTAAATTATCCAACTGTGTCTCTTGATGTTTCAAAATTTGAATAAAAAGTGTAAAAATATCACTATAATTAGGACAATGAAAATAATCACTTAAATATAGTCCTAAAAAATAATTTATTATCAGTTATTAATCCAAATGAAACTTTTAATCCATTATTCTACCAAAATCATGAGATAAATAGAGTGATGTGACATCCCTTGAAGTTATCTTCACAAAAAAGGATCAATTACTTATATATTTTATTTTGTAAATTATTAAAAAATGAATATCATTTCCCAACATTATGATGTCCCCAGAAAAAATCACTCATTAGCTTAACCAGTGATCATCTCCAACATATTAATCATTTAGTAAGTCTCAAATTTACCTTTAAATAAAATATTTTTAAATATTTATTCTCAATTATTATTAATGTGAATCATATGAACCACCAACTGTCTAGAATTAATGAATATACATATGAAGTTATAGTTCAAATTAATATGTGTTTATATACAACTAAAAGTGTAAATATTTCCCATGATGGTATTTTAAATATTTAAAAATAAAATATACATTTCCTCATTATAATTGAGGTCATAGATAAACAAATTCATCTGAAACCATTTCTTGTATTTGTTTGTAAAATTTATAAACTCTAACATTGTGATAGATAAAGTAGAAAAATGTTACAATGTATACTACTGAGATACAACTACCCTAATAATAGTGTTCAAATAACCTAAATTTGGCATTCATGAACTCATATATTCTCTAATATTTGAATCAATAAATCCTTAAATCATTGGTCTCCCCCTACCAAAACAAAATATCAAAATTAAAAGACTATAATGATATTATAACATACCTAGAATTTATAGAAAAAAACTGACCTGAAAAGCCACATGATCTATATCTGGACTAATATATACCATCACGTACATAAAATAACCAAAAATTGAGGAAACAAATATGTGCTCCATATCCCATATCAACTGAAAACTAAAAGGATACTAACTATTTATTAGCTAAAAATGTAAAACAATAAGATTACTAGCCACATTGTCTATATCTCAAAATCTACTTGATGTACCTTCTCAAGGTATATCTCTTTAGATAACCATGATTTCATGGAATTTATGTCATCCAATATTTAATACTAGGAATCTAACACATTGAACCCTAGTGTTTCATTCCCAAAAGTAACCAATATTCGTCTTTAATTTGTATATTATAAAAGAATCCTAAACAAAAATAAAAATATAATCAATATAAAGTTAAAAATACAATAAAATAATCATCACCAAATATTTTAAAAAATGACTAGAATAGGTCAACCTGAATCCATGATAAAAATTTGAAGACTAAATATTTTTTATACCACTACCTCGAAGATAACATCAGACCATAAAAACTCATCTTCAGCCTGTACACATAGACCTCTTTACCTATTTCAAAAAACCTTCCAACTAATCCATATAAATCACAACCTTTAAATCACCATAGCTGAAATTTTCTTTCACATACAATGGCTCTACCTAAATATATAAACTACTAGAAAAACTGATAACTCTTCATTTGAAATATATCATGAAAAGAGGTTAGAAATTTTCATCAAAATCAATACCATTCTCCTAATAGAAGACATTAAAAACTATCCTTCACTTATATTAGGGAACAGAACTAAAACTTTTATTCTTATTATGATAAATCCCTCAATTCTTTCAATATTTCTTAATGTTAGGTAACTTTATCATCAATTTTTTTAATGCAATGATCTCATCCCATTTTCAGTTATAGTATCCCATTTTTTCTTCTGAATTAATTTTATCACCATATGAAAATATAATGGTTCTCATCCTTCAGTGAGGAGAATATACTCATTGCAGGTTCAGGGCATAGTAGAAGCATGGGAGGGAAGATTCACACATTTTATTTTGTCATTTTTGAGAATCAATAAGAAGTCTATTCTGATGAAGAAAAATGTGACCAATAAAATTGAATTAAATAATAGACAAGGTAAATAATAACATTAAACCATGAATGAAAATATTGCCACATATTTTTGATAAATAATTTAATTATAAGAATAATTACTTTGAAATAATTCTTTATTACCTCAAGTGTCTGGCCACAGATTTTTAGTGTGGCACCATTTCTTCATAGAATCTAAGTATAGGATTCCCCTAGCGGTGATCCATAGGTTCTCCATGTATCTCTAAACAACACCAATGGGGTCACTGAGTGCTATCATATAAGGTCCATTCAATTGAAATTCTCACCATCAATCGTCTTGAGAATAACATTCAATGCATTCTCCTTGATCTGGAGGATGATGATCTCCCTCATTCTAAAGAGAATTCTTAGAGAAGGATGAAATATATTGGCTTGAGATAATTTTCTCTAATTTATTATGAATAATGAAATTTTTTTCTAGGATTGGAGTGAAATAACATAATAGTCTTTTTATATAACTAGGGTTATGATAAAGTAATTTCACATGATCCCATATTTATTTTTTTAATTCTAGAGTACTCCCATGTAAAATAAGAATAATATTATTATTATTATTGACATGAACATAACTTGAAAAATAGTTATTAAATATTATTTAGATAATATTCAATATTTTTATTCCCACTAGAACCTTAAACTCGGTCCACCAACACTCCATTATATTTATCAGGCCTTGAATAATGTCTATTTATTTATTAAATTAATGTCACAAAATTAGTTTCTAATAAATATATATAAATATTATATTCAATAAATAAAAAATAAATATTTATTAATTATTCCACTCACAATATATTATCTCAAAAAACTAGTGTCATAATAAATTCCATTATGCATACATGAATAATTATTAATCAATAATTGGAAAAAATATTTATTCAACATGTTAAATAAATAAATTATTTAACTAAGATTCTAGATACACATACTGTGTGGCAGTATAGGCCTCTTTCTCAGTGGAATTATGAATATATTCCTATAGTATAAGGGTAGAATCTACCAACATGGAAAGGAACCCATAGATAAATAATTTAATGTTGCAATGACATTCACCTCCTATGAATGCATATCATGTAAAATAATCATGTTTTCTTGATATATCTAATCAAGTGGGTATAATCCAAGGGTCATCAACTAGTGCACTAGATTTATTATTCTTGACTTCCTTGAATTGAACTCAACAATAGAAAACGTAGTCCATAGATTTAATTAGTAAATATAATTTCCATCAAAGAGATGAATATATCAAATTCCACAAACGGTACATGCCTTTTCTCACATTATTCATTAATATTGTATTGAAGATGACACAACATAAAAATCTGACATCACCGTAAATAGTGTTTCGTAATAGTTTTAATGAATACATAGAACTGTGTGATTCATAATACTCATAAATAAAAATCATAAATTCTAAGGACCATTACATATATCCACATATAGGAACATTCAATTAAACTTTTAAATTTGTATTCCTACTCTCAGGTCTCGTTCTCATAAAATCCTCCAGGATATTACCATAGTCATACACCAATAGAAGGATCCTCAATGTCCTATATTTCTTCAACCATGGTAGTGAGTATTATTTGTGTCCCTCAAATAATATCATCTGGATATAGAAAATATATTCATGAATTGTTCTATATCATTTCTGGGTTTTCATCATAGTAGGGATCTACTATGACCTCTAAGTGAGTCAGCTACACTTAAGACATTGTCACATTAAATTTCATGGAGAAGTAAAATAATAATGTGATAAGTAGTTTATTAATATTAAAATCCATGAACAAATTTTTATTATAATGTAATAAGGATGTTGGTTTAAAGGACCCAACTCTAACATATTCCCACATAAACTAGAGCCATCTACAAACAACCATAAGTCCACTAGATCACACATGATATTCATTTTCTTATTGATATAGTATTTTGGTCTAGTTGTCTTCCATGTTCTCTTCCATGGCTACAATAATCCCTCCAACATCACCCCTTTGATATAAATACCTAAAAATATGATACATAAGAAGTAGGTTCTTTGTCTATTTATGTGACCTTGGCTCTTTTGAATGATCCACCACTCCAGTATTATCAAAATATAATGTCATAAAGACATTACTGATAGGAACCACATCAAGATCCAAGAAAAAGATCCAATTCTAGACGGCTTCAGTTCCTACATCATAAGATGCTATATACTTGGACTCCACTGTAGAATCAGGAAAAAATGTATTCTTTGAACTCTTTCATCTCATAGATACTTTTTTGAGACATAAAAAATATCATGATTTCAAATTATGATCATTTTGATCTATCGTAAAATGAGAATCATTATACCCTCTGATGAAAATCTCCTAGTCTCCTCCATACACGAGGAACATATCCTTGGTTCTTCTAAGATACATAAGGATTGTCTTTATGGCAGTCCAATGGTGTTCTCCTAGAAAAACATGATATTTTACAACCATGCTCTATGAATAGGGACCATCATGTCTAGTATAAAACATGTCATACATGATTGATCCTACTACTGAAGCATATGGGTCTTAGTCATTCTATATTTCTCTTATTGTGACTGCAGACACATATTCTTAGAAATATGTATGTCATGTGGAACTGGAACCAATCCCCTCTTTTATTATTCCATACTAAATCCTTTTAGTATCGAGTAAAATTTTGTACTTTGACTTAGTCCAAGAAGCTTATTTGATATTTCACAAACGTTCTTGATCCCTATAATTTAGTTTTTTTCCCATAATTCATTCATGGTTATGCACTTTTGAACTAGCCTTTAACTGAATGTTTTAATGGTATGCATTTTTCAATAAGTAATATGCCATCAACATAAACTACTATGAAAACATTTACATCCCCATTAAACCTATTATAAACACATGCATCACATTTGTTCTTAATGAATCAAAATTATTTTATGGGTTCATCAAATCAAATGTTCCATGACCTGGATGCTTTCATCAATCCATAAATGGATCTCGGCAACATAAAAATTTGTTTTGGAATCTACTGGATTCATAAACCCTTCTAGTTGTGTAATATAGATATCTTCATGAATGTTCTAATTAAGGAATTTAGTTTTAACCTCAATCTACAAAATCTCATAACCATGGTAAACTGATATCACTGGTATGATTCTTATGGATTTAAAAATGGAAAATGGAGAGATGGTTTCATAATAGTCAATTCATTGATGTTGTTTAAACCCTTTATAAACCAGGCTTGCTTTATATGTACTTACATTACCTTCCATGTATAGTTTTATTTTGAATACCCATTTGCATCCAATATGCAATACCTAAAAGAGCACATCGACCAGAACCCAAACATGGCTATGATAAATGGAATTCATCTTAGAATTCATATCTTTAATAAATATTCCAACTTTTGATCATTTTACTACTTCATTATATGAGTTTATTTTATCATTTTCCAAAAAATATTTAGTCACTATCCTCAGTGACCAGGAAGCCATATTTCTATGGTTCACTTACCTCTCTTACACTCATACACAGTACATTTGACTTATGAACTAATTCTTCCCTGGGGACCTATGAAAGTTTGTTCTAACTAACTCTTGTTTATCTTGAGAATCAAATTCGTTAAATTATGTTTTCCCCAAAAATATTTTTTGAGGATGTTCCCCCTCCCAATAATGATGGATTATCTGGAAATAATCACTTTTTTGTATGAGGGGTTGTATAGTTAGTATCCTTATATTTAGTGATTTTCTAATAGTAATTTTGTGTCATGGGGTAAAGGATTATTCCACATACTCTTTCCCTCATAATATATATAATCATGATATCGGGGGTTTAGATCCACCTCCATGAACCATGATTTCATCACATAAATGATTGGGGATGTTGTTTTGATACTTTGAATGTAGGTAATTCCACTTCGTTGGTTTATGTTTTTTTTACGAATTGGATTAGATGTTTTTACGTCCAAGAATCATGAAATATGTGAGGATTTCACTAGTTTTACCCATAATGATGGATAATGAAATAGAATATGCAAGGTATGTTCAATTTAATATTTTTCTGTTCATATTGATTTATGTTCAAGAAAGGTAGATAACAATTTCTTATCTACTCATTATGAGGAGTATGAGTTAAGGATCATATGTAAAAGTTTTCCAAAAATTGTTCTGGAATGTGGGTTAATTTACCATGAAAGGATTTGTTACATGAGACTTATGGTTTTTGATTTGTATTCTACTCGTGTACGTGATAAAAATATTTGGGTGAATAATGGCTTGATGTCATCTCAGATTGGTCTGCGTGAAGAGAAACATGTAGGTGGTGTTTCTTGTGAACCTGTTGTTGTAAATGAAGGAAATGTGGCTTAATAGAAAAATGTAGCTGAAGTAGTGAAAACTATTGATTATTTTTTTATGACAATTTCATTACCGGAAAAAAATAAAGACCATGCGACTGAGCAGCTTACCGAATTGCAGAACAAGGATGATGATGCTTTTTGGACACTGATAGAGTACAAAAAATCATCAAAATACTCTTATTTCTGAAGCCATAGAGGTATCCCAACTTGATTCCAGTATAGAACATGTGCAACGCACAAGTAGGAATAAATTAGGGTCGTGAGTTGTTTTTGTTAATGAGATCAATCCATGTGATGAGACTCTGAGACCAATCTAGATGATTCAGAAAATGAGGGTCGTGAATGCATCTTCTCTGTCAGAAAGGTTGGATCTTATTTAGAGGGAATGTGATCCACCAAAAAAGGAGTGGATTATTTATAATGAATGTCTTAAATGATTTCTAGGAAATTAGGTTTCGATCTTGAATCACCTAAATGTTCAAAATATAAAAATAATCAAGAAATTGTCACTATGGTCAACAATTTTAATGTATTGATTCTCTAAATGATGTTGAAATCATGTGAATAATGATATGGGCACTGCTGAAAAGGGTGACCATGATGGTACTATTCAATAGTAGATGTGGATAAGGGCAAGGCACCCAAATGGCCGTGTCAATGGACATGGATGAGAGGATGTTACTCGAGGAAGTGGATGAGGTGGTTCTTCAAGATCTTATAGGGTCACGCTGGAGCAGTTGGCGCTTAATGAAATGTACAATGCAGTTTTCAACAAACAAAGCATACAGTAAGATTGGGAATATTCTAATGTCATTGACCATTAACATGACTCATATCCTGATTATGGCAACGTTTTATGTGTAGTCTATTTAATGTTAGGGGGTGTGCCCATGTTTTCCCTCTTTGTCTTCTTCATGTACTAGTTGTCTTTTATTCAATTTTAATAAATGGTTGAGAGTGCTAGATCCTAACTAGACCTGCTATGAAATAATTACGATTTATTTTAATGTAATAATATTATTAATGTAATCTTTTTATTGATATGTAATAATATAATTAATATAATGAATATATAATAATATAATAACTAATATAATAATATAATTAATATCTAATATTATAAATAGTATGTATTAATAAAATTAATATGAAAAAATACAATTACTCAGGGATGATTCTGTTCAAAACTCTAATCATGATTATGGTGATTCTTGAGTTTCTCTATTTTCCTTTAGAATGTGGGCTTTACTTTTTCATATAATTAATATATAATAATATATTGAGTAATAATATGGGGCTTGGCCACAAACCTTCTTGGAATAATTAATATTAAATATTATAATTAGTAATATAATTAATATTTAATAATAATTTTATTATATAATTAATATTAACTAATTTATTAATATGCAATAATGTAATTATTATTTATTCTCATTTATATTTTTAACTAATTTATAATTATAATTATTTATATTTTTATTTTTAATTAATTTCATTAATAAAATTATTAAATTTTATTAATATGTAATATTATTATTAATATGTAAAAATATATTTAATATTGATTAGTATATAATAATATTTATATACAGTTATTTATTTATAATTGTAAATAGATAATTATATATATATATATATATATATTGGAAATGGGGGGGAGGAATATGTGGTGGGGCATTGGATTTTGGGGTGCAGGGGAAAACCCCACATGATGTGGCCTCTTTGGCTTCCTTTACAATGCGTCACTTCACTTGGTGATTTTTATACCCAATCCCCCAATAAATCAAATCCTAAACCAGTTTTATTATATAAAATTTATAAAAGAACATGCCTAGAAAAATCTTACCCTACGAAGTGTTTAAGATTGGGTGTAAGATAAACCACAAGAAAATTCTATTTACTAATGTTTTAATAAAAACCCAAAAGATTAGAAATATATAGGGAGAGAAATTATATTTTTCATAAATGATAATATCAGTCAAATGTTAGATTATTGATTTGAAATCAGCGTTTATAACCCATTTAATTTCTAACTCATTATTGTAAATCAATTATTTTATATTTTGAAATAATATCTTAATTACCCAAACTTTTTTAATTAAGGAGATGTTTATTATTTTTAATATTAAAATTTATTTGTAAATCAAAAAAAAATTCATATCAAAACAAACAAAAATATTTCATAATTTTATTAACATTTGAAAAATAAACTTTCATTCAATTAATAATAATTAATCAAATCTGATTATATTTTTTATTTCATTTATAAATTTAAAATGGATAATATTCAAAATACATACAAAAATTTAATAGTTTCACTATTTTTAAATTTTATGTTATAACATTAATAATAATGATAAAATAGGGTTGGGTACTTCCTTAATGATTCTTGTTATAAATTAAGGATTTGAATAACTACAATTTATATCTATTAAAGGATGTGTGGAATTTTTGGTGAGGGAAAGGTATAAAAATAAGAAATAACAAGAAGATGATAGTATATAAGGTGGGTGTCCATGTTTTCAAACAGAAATCCCTCTACTCTTATTATTGTACCCCTCCTAACATGACGATGGTGATGAAGATGTTGAATAGATGGATGATTGTAATATGAAGAAACAAAAATGTCACAAAACATACCCTAACTCAGGAATTAGCTAACAATGTGATGCCCAACATTCTATGTGGTCGATGATTCTCAACAAAAGTGGTTTATCCAGTGAAGGGAGGACTGCAAATAATTTATCATGATGGGCTTTTTCCAACAGTCCCCTTCACCTGGGAACATATCCTTGGGGTACCAAAGCAAGGAGATCCCGAGCATACCCATACTCCAGCACTAGACCTCCCGGCTCTGCCTCACATTGACACAGAAAGGTTCTCTGAAACTATCCATATACTGGATTTTAGAATACATATTCTATGTTCTTGATGATTCACTTCAAAAGTGGTTTCTCTCATGAAAGGTGGACCGAAAAACTCTTATCATCACATGATGTTTCCAACTATCCCATTTTCATGGGGACACTCCCCCGAGGTACCCAGGCAAGGATATCATGAACGTATCCCAACTCCAAAGCCAGAGCACCCAGTTGTGCCTCACATTGACATGACAATGTTCATGAAAACTGGTTATATACATGATATTAGCCGACCCATTCCACATTTTCATTGATTATAATCAAAATTGGATTCTCTGGTGATGGATATATTTCATAAATCTTTTCATGATGGTTAGTTTATAGTTGTCCCATTCACCTCCAAACACTTCCACCGTTTACCCAAGCAGAACTCAAACAGACACCATCTCAGGGACCAGAGCAGCATAAACATCCCAATAATTCAAGCCCTATTAAGAACATTGGAGATGCAAAAAGTCCTACCCATCATTATAGGAATATGATTCACATCCACAGAGGCTTCACGATGCCGCATGAATGGAAGAATGATTTTTTATGACTAGGTTGGGATGACCTACACCCAAGATTGGTGGATGTTAGTGACTCTAAGTCAAAGGGGTATCGTGGGTTGGTGGTGAGATATCCGGAGGTGAAGAGGTAGTGATAAATTTTCTGGAAATCTGGTCTATACCAAATTAGCATGTAGACGACAAGGATTTGAAGCTGAGGAAACTATTGGAGATGTAATTCTTACCATGGTGGTTGTGGTGTGGTGACTGCATAGGCAGCAGCGGCCTTCTTCAGGCGTCGTACTAAGGCCGAGAAGGGTCTACAGGGCATTGATATAGCATCCGAGACATTTCATAAATTACTATTACATCATTTAAAAGATAAAAAACATAATATTATTACACATAGATAACCCAATGGTTTGGTGTCTTTGGAAAACTAGGACCATACATAACAAATACATCACCAACCATAAACATTTATTTAATTTCTTCTTCTCTAGCTTCTATGTAGAACTTGTACTCTCCTTAGTACATGTAGCCATCTAAGGTTATACATCAAAAGGGGGGATCTAGAAGCCTAGTAACAGGATAGAGAAAAAGAATATATAAATGGGTTAGTATAATCATAACATAGGAAAAATATCATGAACACAAGAGGAGCATAAATAAAAGACTTGAAAAGTTGCAAGGCATAAAAATGAAACATCATGTCGTAGTGGTTAACTATCACCCATACATGTGAACCATGATAGCATATTTTTCACACATCATTTCACATTTACTCATGAGATTAATCACATTACCCAATGCATTGGAGCGTTATATAATTACAGGCGCACCCGTCACATTTAAACATTCATATTGCACTATATAATTCCGGGCGCACCCGTCAATTCTAACATTATAATTTATCATTCATTCCACAATGAAAATATAACATAAATAAAAATAATGAACCCATGAAAAGGAATGGGTTTAATTTCATAATAAAAAATTCATATGCTTTAGGTTCCCAAAAGAAAGAGGGAATAACACACATGTTACAAGAACCGTCCACTTTGAGTGAGAAGTAAAAGGGGTGTTCTTAAAAGAAGATTTATTTTGGAATACAATTTGGTGGACATAAAAACTAGTGAAAAACATGTATATCCCATAAAATTAATGGAAATGATGAACCAATTATCATTATGGAGTAAACATATAAAAATGGAGTGAATGTGGGAGAACCCGAAGAAAGAAAATTGGGTTTGAGATTTCCCCTTTCCTTGTACCCGAATGCTTCATTCTCTTTAATGTACTGTATAATGACATTATATTCATTAATTAGAAATACAGAACCATGTTTACATTACTATGGTTTATTCTGGTTTCATTATGTCATATTTTGTTCCTTTGGATGACTTATAGAGATAAAAAACATTGTTCGAGGATGTTCGTTTTTATGGTTTTTCTTGGGTGGTTAACTTGTATTCTTAAATTGATGTTTGGGTAGAACATCAGTAAACATCCAGAAATGTTATTACATGTTATTAATGATATTATTTGAGTTTTAATGATCTTTTAATTAATTATATTAGATCAATGTGGTTGAATCATTAGATAAGAATTAAGGGATGATTATTTTGGTTAGTTTGAGCGGTTTTTGGATCACAACGTACTTGTTTTAACTTTTCAGTTAGTATTATAGCCATAGGTTATTTCCAGAACAAAAAATATAACATAATACATATAATATATTCTTCTTCCACCATAAAAATGGTTTCATGACCATATTTTAAGGTATAAGTGGAAGAAGAGAGCTTGTCGTTTATGAAGGTGATAAATTTATCACCTCATGAACAACGTTCTCTTTAATAACATAAAAGGAAGAGAGAAAGGGGGTGGGTGATATTATATCCCATTATCATCATAAAATTAAAGTATATTTATAATAATGCAGTTACAATACAATTTAGATGAATAGAGGTGGGGATAGATCAAGAAAGGAACATGAACTTGAATGAAAATTAAAGGAGAAGAGGGAGGTAAATTACCTCTTAGATCCTTCTCTTGAGAACTTCCTTAAGGACTAATCATGGTATTTTGATGATACCAGAAAATCGTGGACGTGGGGGAGCGGATAGGGAAGGTGTTTGGGTAAGGATTAGGCAATTCTTGAAGCTTTATCGGTGTGGTTTGGCAAGAGGAGGGGGAGGGATTATTTATACATGAGGAGGGAGGTGTTTTCTGTATAAAATATTAAATAAAATAATATATCAGGAGTTAGACTTGTAATAGTAGTTTTTTGACATCCTAAATCATATATTAATATTATTTAATTTTTTTAGGCTTTAATTATGCTTGATAATCCAAATTCATTAATTTATTAAAAGCAATGTGAATGAAAGGGAAAAAGTCACTTTAAGAAATCACCTTTTGACTTTAGACTTTGGAAAGATCTTTTTAGGTTTGGAAAATGGATTTATTGTATTTTAAGGAAACATTTATGACATTTAATATAATTTGGGGGAAACTAATGTTCTAGAATTTTTATGTCATCATTACTTCAATAATGATGCAATTTAGTATACACCGGTTATGCGAAAAACTAAATTTTTTACTATTGATCTTAAATTTAGAGTATATCAGAATAAATGCCAAAAATAACCCCTACCATTTTTTGACGTGTAGAATCCAAAATTGTTTCCCATTTTTCAAAAATAATTTTTCTAAATATTATTCATTTAATATTTAACTAAAATCATAATTTACATAAAAAATAGTTTTTAAAACATAAAAATGATTTTATAGTGCTTTCAAAAACTACGTAGGGTCTTATAAATTTATATAAAACAATTAGAAATTGATTCAATAATTTATGAATACATTTTAGGAAATAAAGATTCTTTAAATAAATTAATTAATTATAATTAATTATTTATGACTTAAGAAACACCAAAACATTTACTAAGGTCAAATTGTCACTTTCTAAGATGTCTAAATTATATTTTATTATTCATAGGTAATTTTAATCTTATGTTGGATGATTTACTATTCATAAGGTTCATATAAATATTCATAAGGATAAGTTACTATTCCTAAGGGTATGTTACTATTCACCAAAAATTATTATTTTCATTAGAATCCAAAAATCATCTTGAACACAACCGTCTATGTCGGATTTTCAAAATTCATAACACAGAAGTGACCAAATTTCATTTAATGGTCACTTATCACTTAATAGTTGATTATGATGTGATTTGATGTTAATTTATGACATGTTTATAAGAATGGAATTTCCATTGAAAATCATTGGGTCGTTACATTCTACCCCCTTAAGAAATTTCACCAACGAAATTTCACTTTACACAAATAGGTGTGGGTACTTCTTCTTAATTTCCTCTTCTGGTTCCCAAGTTGCTTCATCAAACTTATGGTTCCTCAATAACACTTTTTCAAGATGGGTTGTCTTGTTGTGTAGAACCTTATCCTTCTGATCCAAAATCATTACTGGTTGCTCCTCATAGGAGAGATCATCTTCTAGCTGCACCACCTATGAGTTTAGTACATGTGAGGGGTCTGGAATGTAGTTCCTCAGTAGTGATACATGAAACACATCATTAACCTAAGCCATATATGGTGGAAGTGAAAGAGGATCGGCCAAAACACCTATGCATTCAAGGATTTCAAAGGGGCTAATATACCTTGGTCTTAGCTTCCCTTTCATCTCGGATCGCATGACTCTCTTCCATGGAGATAATTGAAGGAAGAATTTATCTCCAACGTCGAACTCCAAGTCACTTCTATGGTTGTCAACATAACTCTTTTTCTGACTTTGAGCAGCTTTGATATGTTTCTGGATGACTTGAACCTCCTCTGTCATCTCCTGAACAAGATTGGGTCCACATAGCGTTCTTTCTCCAACTTCATCCCAACATGTTGGAGTTCTACATCGCTTTCCATATAGAGCTTCATACGGAGCCATCTGAATACTCGAGTGGAAGATATTATTGTATTAGAACTCATCCAATGGGATATGATGATCCCATCAACCTTTGAATTCTAGATATAAGTCTCTTAGAATATCATTAAACGTTTTAATAGTACTTTCATATTGGCCTTTAGTTTGCGGGTGATAGGTCGTGCTGAAATTTAATTCAGTACTCAAAGCATGTTGAAGGCTCCTCTAGAATTTCGATGTGAACCATGGATCCCAGTCAGAGACAATCGATATTGGAACATCATGTAGTCTCACCACATCCTTCACATATATCTTTGCAAGTTGATCCAGTGAGAGATCTTCCCAAATAGCGATAAAATGGGAAGTCTTAGTGAGTAGATCAACCCCAACCCATATCGCATTATTTCCCTTTGACATCTTTGGGATACCTGTGACAATGTCCATAGTAACATTTTCCCATTTCCACAGGGTTATAGTCAATGCCTGAATCATACCTTTGGACTTTTGTCGCTCAGCTTTAAATTGCTGACATACCAAGCACCTTGATATATATTCCGCAATCTCCTTATTCATGTTATCCCACTAGAAGTGTTCTCGGAGATCACAGTACATCTTGGTACTCCTAGGATGGACAGAGAAAGATGAGCTATGGGCATTATCCAAAAGGTCCTTCTTAATCCCAGGTTACGAAGGCACATAAAGCCACGTTCCAAACCGAATCACACCATCATCATTGATATGAAATGCATGCTTCTTCCCTTCCTTTACTGCATTCACCCTCTTTTGTATCTCCACATCATCCCATTGTGATTCCTTAATCTTCTCTTGGATGGATAGTTGTGAAATCATTTGGGCATGGTAGGATGTATCCCCCTCCCTTTTGACTTCCAAATCCATTCTTTTCATATCCATGAATATAGGGTCTTTCTCAATCCACAACATGGGTAGAGTAGCATGTTCATTTCTGTTTAGAGCATTAGCTACCTTGTTTACCTTTCTAGGATTATTGTGAATAGAGAAAACGTACTCCTTGATTATCTCTAACCATCTCCTTTGACGCATGTTGAGCTCATTTTGTGTGAATATATACTTTAGGCTCTTGTGGTTGGTGTATCTATCACACTTCTTTCAATAAAGGTAGAGCTGCTATATTTATAAGGCAAAATCACAACAGCCAGCTCTAGATCAGGAGTCGGGTAGTTCTTCTCATGGATCTTCAACTATCGTGAGACGTAGGCTATCACATTATCATTTTTCATTAGTACAAAGCCCAAGCCTTTCTTTGAAGAATAATTTTATATTACAAAACATTCTCCACTTTTCGGTTGTGTGAGTACATGTGTAGTGATCATACTTCTCCTGTAATCCTTGAAACTTCCCTCACATTCTTCCATCCAGACATACATTACCCCTTTCCTTGTTAACTTAGTTATCGGGCTTGACAATCATGAGAAGTTTCTCAAAAAACGTCGGTAGTACCTAGCTAATTCAAGAATACTATGGATTTATGTGACACTAGATGGCATGTGCCATTCCTCAATCACCTTTTTCATTGAAGGATCCTCATAAATTCCCTCACTTGTGATCACATTCCCCAAGAACATGACCTAATTTATCTAAATGAAACACTTGCTAAACATGGCGTACAACTTCTCAATTCTCAATGTTTCCAACACAAGTCTTATATGTTCTTCATGTTCCTCCTTACTCTTTGAGTAGATGAGAATATCTTCAATAAACACTACCAAATATTTGTCGAGGTAATGTCTAAAGAACCTATTCATCAAATCCATGATGATTTCAAGGGCATTAGTATGTCCGAAGGTCATCACCAAAATCACATAGTTCCCATACCTTGTACGGAAGGCAGTCTTCTGAATATCTTCATTATTCACCTTTACCTGATGATATCCAGATTGGATATCCACCTTTGAGAAGTACTGTGCTCCTCTTAAATGTTCAAACAAGTCATCAATCCTTGGGAGAGGTTACTTGTTCATTATGGTGATCTTGTTGAGTTCCCGATAATCGATACACAGACGCATGTTTCCATCCTTTTTCTTCACAATGAGCACTGGCACACCCCAAGGTGATGCACTAGGGTGTATCAACCCTTAGTCCAGATTCTCTTGAAGCTACTTCTTTAACTCCTCCAGTTCGATATGAGCCATCCTATAAGGTCACATATAGTTAGGAGTAGCTCCAGGTATGAGTTCTATTGAGAACACTACCTCACGATCCGGGGGAATTCCGGGTAACTCTTCGAGAAATACATCGATGTTTTCTATCACAATGGGAATTTCCACAAGGTTGGAACATTCCTTCGACTCAACCATTAGGGAGAGGTATACTTCTTCATAGGGAATAAATACCCAAACCATTGAAGGATTTTCCCAAAGGAGATTCATGATCTTCTATGCATTTTTAGAGGAGCATGGGATTTTTTGGAATATGAAAATATATTTCCTTTTCTCGATAGTTGATATGTTCTCTTTATAACGAGAGGAAATCCATTCGCATTATAGCGTCGAATTCCACCAAGGGAAGAATTACGAGATTTTATGGAAGAATCTTCCCAAATACATCTATAGGAGAAGAGTCAAACAATTGGGTTGCAATGATTGTACCACTTGGTGTTTTTACAGATATCTCTACTTCAAGGTTTCAGGGCTTTGATTCTATAGTTCTAGCAAACTTGGAAGATATAAAGGAATACGTAGAACCAGAATCAAATAAGTCTTTTTCCATTATTGATTGAATAGGAAGTGTACCATGTACGACTTCATTATCATGCTCCACCTCCACATTAGTGATGGAATACGCCTTCCCTTGTTCATTTGGAATTGGTGGATGCTGACACTGATTACCCTCGAGAACTCGAGGTTTAGTGCACTAATTTTCATAGTTCCCTAGATCATTATAGTTGTATCATTGAACCATGAGTGGTCCTCTCCTTTCATCAGCAACATTCTCCTTCTTTTTCATGTCATTTTGCCACTCTTGAGCATGGTGTCCTTCATTCACACACATGATGCATTTCCCAGTCCCTTTGAGGCTGTTCCCATGGTGCAACTTCACACATTTTTGGCATGTGGGTCACTCATTTTTCTTCCAAAAATTTTCATTAGATCCACCAACTTGAAACTCCATATTTTTTTTCTTATCACCATATCCATCGGACCATTCTCCAAATGCCATCTCCACGTTGAGAGCACATCAAACAACTTATTCATAACACCCAATGTCTCGAATTGTGAGAGCCTTTCTACGGTGTGGTTTTAATCCACTATAGAATCTATCAATGTTTCTATCATTGATTATAAAAAACTCGAAGAATACCATTCAAGCCTTGTGAAATTATCTTCATAGTTTGTGAAAAATTATCTTTCTTTTTTCTTGAGCTCTATGAATTATCTCTCCATATTTTTGCGCAGAGTTCATGGGAAATACTTGTTAAGAAACATTATCTTAAAGTCTTACCATTCCATATCTTCAATTTCCTCCCTAGGATTGGTGTTCATAATCAAACCCCACCATTGATCGAATTCTCCATCTAGACGATAAATGGAAACAATCAACTTTTCCATCTCAGAATAGTGAAGAACAGAAAATATATTCTCCATGGATTTGACCCACTGTTCTGCAATGAGTGGATCAGAAGATCCACAAAACGTCAGTGGTTGTTGCCGCATAAAACATTCAATATCCAGTTTCACCCTCTTTGGTGAAGGAGGACATTATTGATTATTATGGTTATTATTTATAACATGAGAGAACTTGGTAATAGTCTCCATGAAGTTTTGAACTCCACCTCACAAGTCATTGGGGCTTTCGTTTCGGAAATCGTTGCATTGGCCTTCACATGAGTTGTTGGCCTGATTTCTCCTGGTTCCCACCATTTTCTAAAATAGAAAAGGTTAGAACAAAACATAAGTAAACAAGTCATGAATAACTTATTCTGAAAACATAACATATGAGATACCTAGGTAAATATTCTTCTGTACATATTTTTACATAGTCTCATGCTAGAGGTTTTATCTAGGGTTTACTAATCCTAATTCCCAAATTAACTAAACCTTACCTCTGATACCAACTATAGAATCCCGTAATTTTCTTACATTACAATTACATAATTTAAAAGATAAAAAACATAATAGTATTACACATAGAGGATCCAATGGTTTAGTGTGCTGGGAAAACATGGACTATACATAACAAATACATCATCAACCATAAACATTTATTTAATTTCTTATTCTCTAGCTTCTAGGTGGCACTTTTCCTCTCCTTAGTACATGTAGCCACCTGAGGATATACATCAAAAAGGGTGATCTAGAAGCCCAATAAAAGGATTGATAAAAAATATATATCATGGGGTGAGAAAAATCATAACATAGGAAAAAGATAATGAACATTAGAGGAGCATAAATAAAAGACTTGAAACATGGAAATGCATAAAAATGATACATCATGCCATAGTGGTTAAATACCACACATACATGTGAACCAAGCTAGAATCATGTTCATGCATCATTTCACATTTACTCATGAGATTAATCATGTTACCCAATGCATTGGAGTGCAATATAATTCTGGGAGCACCCGTCACATTTAAACATTCATATTGTGCTATATAATTCTTGTCGCACCCATCACATCATAACATTATCATTTATCATGTATGACACAATGAATATATAACATAAATCAACCTAATAATCCCATGAAAATTAATGGGTTTCATATCATAATAACACATTCATATGATTTTCTTTCCCAAAAGAAAGAGGGAATAACACACATGTTACATGAACCGTCCACTTTGAGTGAGAAGTAAAAGGGGTGTTCTTAAAAGAAGAGTTCTTTTGGAAAACATTTTGTTAGGACATTAAAACATGTGAGAAACATGTATGTCCCAAAAAATTAATTTCAATCATGAAAAAATGATCATTAAGGAGTAACCATATCAAAAATAGAGTGAAAGAGGGAGAACCCGAAGAAAGAAAATTGGGTTCGAGATTTCCCCTTACCTTGTACCCGAATGCTTTGTTCTCTTTAATGTCTTGTATAATGAAATTATATTCATTAATTAAAAATCCAAAACCATGTGTAAATTTATATTGTTCATTATGGTTTTATTATTTCATATTATGTTCCATTGTATGACTTATAAAGTTTAAAAACATTGTTCGGGGATGTTTGTTTTTATGGTTTTTCTTGAGTGGTTCACTTGTATTCTTCAATTGATGTTTGGGTAGAAAATGAGTAAACATCCCTAAAGGATATTAAATGTTATTAATGATATTACAGGAGTTTTAGTGATATTATAATGAATTATATTAGATCCATGGGGATTATTCATTAGATAAGAATTGAGTGATGATTATTTGGGTTAATTTTAGTGGTTTTTGGATCACAACGAACTTGTTTTAACGTTTCAATTAGTAATATAGAAATAGGTTATTTCCAGAACATAAAATAGATCATAATACATATAAAATATTCTAGTTCAACCATAAAAATTGTTTCATGACCATATTTGAAGGTAGAAGTGGAAGAAGAGAGCATGTGGTTTATGAAGGTGATAAATTTAACACCACATGAACAACTTTCTCGTTAATAAAATAAAAGGAAGAGGGAAATGCGGTGTGGTGATATAATATCACATTAGCATCATAACATTCCAGTTGATGTATAATAATGGAGTTATGAATACAATATAGATAAAAAGAGGTGGGGAGAGATCAAGAAAGGAACTTGAACTTGAAAGGAAATTAAAGGAGAAGTGGGAGAGAAATTACCTCTTAAATCCTTCTCTTGAGAACCTTCATAAAGCCTAAGATTAGTCTTTTTATGAGACAAGAAGCTCTTAGACTTGGGGGTGGGGTTAGGGAAGGTTTTATGTCAGAGCGTAGACAAATATTGAAGCTTGATAGGTGTGTTTTGGCAAGTGAAGGGGGAGGGCTTATTTATACATTATGATGGAGGTGTTTTTGGTACAAAATATTAAATAAAATAATATATCAAGAGTTTGAATTGTAATGGTAGTTTTTTGAAATCCTAAATCATATATTAATATAATATAATTCAATTTAGGATTTAATTTTTCTTTATAATCTGAATTCATTAATTTATTAAAAGGAATGTGAATGAAAGAGAAAATGACACTTTAAGAAATCACCGTTTGACTTTAGACTTTGGGAAGATATTTTTAGGTTTGAGAATTTCATTTATTGTATATTAAGGAACCATTTATGATATTGAATATAATTTGGCCGAAACTAATGTTCTAGAATGTTTATGTCATCATTACATCCTTAATGATGCAATTTAGTATACACTGATTATGCGAAAAACTGTAATTTTTACTATTCATCCCAAAATTGATGTATTTTAGAATAAACCAAAAAAATTAAGCATACCATTTTTCGACGTGTAGAATCCAAAAATATGTAAATTTTTTAAAAAATAATTTTCTATATATTTAATTAAACTCATAATTTACTTAAAAAACGGTTTTTAAAAGTTAAAAATGATTTTATAGTGCTCTCAAAAATTACGTAGGGTCATATAAAATTATCTAAAACAATAAGACATTGATTCAATAATTTATGAATACATTTAAGTGAATAAAATTCATTTAAATTAATTAACTAATTATAATTTATTATTTATGACTTACAAAATACCAAAACTGTTACTAATGTCTAATTGTCACTTTCTAAGATGTCTACATTTTATTTTATTATTTATAGATAATGTTACTCTTATGTTGGATGATTTACTATTCACAAGGGTCATATAACTATTCATAAGGGTATGATACTATTCTTAATGGTACGTTACTATTCACCAAAAATTATTTCATTTCATTAGAATCCAAAAATCATCTTTAACACAACTGTGTATGTCAGATTTTCGAAATTCCTAACACAGAAGTTACCAACTAATATTTAATGGTCACTTATCAATTAGTAGTTCATTATGTTGTGATTTCATGTTAATTTATGACATATTTATAAGAAGGGAATTTCCATCGAAAAAATTTCGGTCGTTACAATTGAGCAGTGGGGTATGTAAGCAGGATGAGCATCATCGATGACTTTGAAGAATGAGTGATGCACAGAAGCAAAGCAGGTTGACACCGGGGCTATCGATAATATGAAACATCTAGTGTTATCTTGTGCAGCTGGGTGCCTTATTTAATAATTGTCAGATAGTTTCAGTTGGTCATTGAGATAACTACTACCTTGTAATGGTTTGAAGAATTAGATGTTTTGATTGTTTCATTCAATAAAAAAGAAACACTCCCCCTCACATGATAAAAGAATACACAATTATCATATAATAAATTTAGTTCATTATATTTTAAAGCCAATATTTTTTCTAAATATTATGAAATTTTTATGAAATAAATTATTTTATTCAATTGAATAAAATCCAAAATAATTTATTATTTTACAAAAATAAATCGATTTTTAATCATTTGAAAAGTATTCCTAATTTTTCTGTAATATTTTTAAATGCGTGGAATATTTTTAATCATATAAGAAATACTTCATTTTGAGACAAATTAAATTTTATATTTGATTTTTCAAAATTTCATATTGATATTATATTTTAATGAAAACAGTTTTCTTATTAAATATGGAAAATAAGAAATACATGTTTTTAATATATATATATATATATATATATATTCTATGAGAAAAAAAAATTGTTTATATTTTTTAAAGGAAGAACTATTTTTTGTGCATGACATTATTACTTTTTTTATGCAGGATTGATTATTTCTAATAGAATTTCCACTAGAATTTCAGTGGATGCATTAATAGAATTTTCCGTTTAAATATATTTATATAATTAGAAATATTTATTCATAGAAATAGATTTATAATTATATTTAATATATATATACATATAAAAATAAATTAATATTTATAAATATATATTTATAATTTTATTTATTGTTTATATACTTCGAACGGAAAGAAGACCAATGTAATAATTTAATTAATATTTATATTTAATTAAATTATTAATTACTTTATTAGTATCACATACATTTTTAGTCATATATATTAATATAATTATTTTAGATATCATCTAATATTGTTAATATTCATGAATATATAATAATATAATAAATATATAATAACGTAATTAATAATACAATAATATAATAAATATGTAATAACATAATTAGTATGTAATAATATAATTAGCATGTAATAATATAATTAGTATGAAATAATTTAAATAAAATGTAAAAATAAAATTACAAAAAAACATAGAATTGCAATATATAGTACCTGATATGGCTGGTCATAAACCCCCAAGGGATAACCCGCTTATTTTTTGATGGCCTAATGACCCTGTGGACATGAAGTAATATTATTAGTGATATTATATGCATTATTATTATTATTATTTAATGTCATTAAGTATTTCATTAGGTCATTCCTATGACACTGCCATTCTTTCAAAATTTTCTCCCACCCAAATTTGAACATGGGTCTAATGCATTCCAGTTGACGAATGTAGTATGCTGTTTAGAAAAGAGAAAAATGTTGGACCCACACTTTTTTGAAGAAAAAAATAGATGCAGGTGCTAGAAATCTAGGAAACATTTTTTTTAATGGACTCTAAGTCCATATGGCCTTCATGCCATAAAACATGGATGAGTTATCCATTAGGGGGGTCGAGACCTTCCCAATCAGGTTTTATGTATTGCATTTCTATGTTTCAATGTAATTGTTCCCCTAAGTACATATAATATATATAATCAGTAATAATACAATTAATATGGAATTATATAATTAATAATTAATAATATATAATTATGCAATAATATAAGTTATATTTTTATTCATATTTATGAATATAATTATTGTAAATTTGTAGTAATATAATTACTATTTATAAATATATTTTAATAAATATATAACAATAAATATATTACTATTTAAATAATTATAAATATTTTTTGAGAAAAATTTATTTATAATTATATATATATATATATTTATAAACATACATACTCAGAACAACATGAAAGCTTATAGATATTATCTTATATTTGGAGAATCTCTTTTTAAAACTCACCTATGAGAAAACATTTATATAAAAATAAAATTATAAATATATTTATTATTTTAATATATATTTATATAAATAAATTAATAATGACAAATATTTATATAAATAATAAATATATTTATATTTATATTAGAAAAAATATTAATAATTATATAATTATAAATCAATCTCTATAAACAAATATTTATTATTATGTAAATATATTTATATATATAATTATATAATTAATAAAATATATTTATATATACAATTGAAATTAGTTATAATCATATAATTATAAATCTAATATATTTATATACACATTTAATATATGTCTATACAATTTTATTTTTACAATTAGAAATAAATAAATTTATGAACATATATATATATATATATATGAACAAATATATATAAATATATATAATAATTAATATGTAACAATATAATCAATATGTAATAATATAATTGATGTGAAATAATATAATTAATATTTTTATTCATATTTATTAATAAAATTAATGTACATATGTAATAATGTAATTAATATGTACAAATATAGTCAATATTTTTTAATATGTATTAATATAATTAATATATTACAATATAATAAATATATAGAAATATAATTAATTATATATTAATATAATTCATATGTAACAATATAGTTTGTGTGTAATAATATAATAAATATGTAACAATATAATTACAATTTGATAATCTTGTTCTTAACTTTGATCATGATTATGGTGATGCTTGAGTTTGTATTTTTACCTTTTGGATGTTGGCATGCCTTTTTTGAATAATTAATATGTAATAATATATTTAGTAATAATAAGGGGATTGTCCATGAACATTCTAGGTATAGTAAATATGAAATAATACCAAGAAGGATCAGGGTCAAGCCCCTTATTATAAAAGGAATGAAAAATAAATAGTACCTGAAAGAAGAATGTAATACTCAGACTCAATAATAAAAAATTCAACTTGAGCATCACTGGAATCAGTATCAGAACCATGAATATAAGAAGAAACGTCATCAGAAAACTCCAATTTATTATTAATTATAATTTAACTACTTTACTATTGCTATTATTTAACTATTTATATATATTGAATGACATTAATGACATTATTAATATGCATTAATATGTAATAATAGTATTAATATGTAATAATAAAACTAATATTAATTAATATGTAATCATATATAAACATTTGTATTTTTTGTAATTGTAAACACCGAATCCATTATGTATACTATAGGGTGGGCAATTTCATCCTTGTGTCATCTCCATATCAATTTGGGTGATTTTCCCTGCTCTCCACATTTCCCTATTCCCCAATAACGTGTTCCTCATCTGCTTCATCTCTGCAGATTCCACTTCATCGACTGACTCTGCTCCACTTGCATATCCTCCATATTCATATTATCCTCCAACTCTCCGCCTTTTCAAAACTGTTATCATCGAAACCCTTATCCTTCAAATCAACTACCGCCTTTCTATCACCACCTCCTCCTTTCTGACACCGCTTCTGCCTCATCATCTCTATCTCTTCGTCATCATCACCCATACCTGATCATTTATCACTGATTACCATATTCACAAATAAAAAAGGAGATCTGGGACCTCTTCTGGCAAGTATGTTGGAACATAGTTGTCTGTTTCAGGTATGCACATTGAGAATAATCTAATAAGGACTTCAATCATGTATATTCTATGTGGGAGTGTTCCCTTAATGTTAGCCGTCACAATCACACCTTGTGATTGAAATATTCCAATGTTGATATGAATAATACATTCTCATCTTCTGTTTCATTATTTTTTATGAAATTGTTATCAATTTGAACAATTAAGGTAACCATCTCTACTAGGTAATAATTTCTACACCCCCATCTATAGAACGCCTTCAATGGGCTCCGCTGAAAACCATATCCTCGCCAATCCGGTGATTGTTTTCACACTTCTTCAATATATATATTTTTTTTGTTTCAACGGCTTCCATTATTATAGTATATTGTGTAAAGTATATATTTGAAACTTATTTTACCTCTCATGTGTCATTTAGATTCACAGACTATGCAATTGAAATATGAATACATTGTAGACCTAATTTGGATCTGATTGTTTATTTCTGAATCCAAGATTTGGTTACATTTCAATTCAAAATTATGTAATTGTTCAATATGGGCTTCTTTAATAAATTAATATAATTTTATTCTAATTCATTTTATTACAATTTACCAATATAATTTAATTGACATTATAAGAAAAATTACATTGGTTCTACATAGGGGACTGGGTGTTACATGGGATGTGACTTTATATAGAGAGTTTCTCAGAGTTATTGGTGGGAAATATAGGTAATGTTATTTAATTTTTTCATGATCATTCCCCAAGCCTCTTTGGATTTGGAAGAGTTAACATGTTTGTTTTGGTGGAATATCATTTAATTTCTCATTTGATCTAGGAAATGAATTGTATTTCTATGTTTAGATTTTGAGCATTTCAGAATGAAAACTTACAATAACAAGAAATGTTTTCCATATAAATCTACCAATAGTGAAAACAGATGGAATTCATTTCCTCACTTCATAAGAGGATGACAGAGCTATTTATGAATCTAATTGAGAAAAAATCACTGCCTCTTCAGCCAAGGATTTCCATGTTGGTTTCCCTTGGATACTCCTCCAGTCTCTATTACAATAACTAAGGCATATGACATGGATAATTTTATTTTGGTTAGTTTCATTTGTATGACCATAAAATTTTGGTTTATGGTAAATTTTATGGATTCATCCATGTCTATTTCACATGACTCGTTTTTGGGAAAAACTGAATGGAATAAAATTGGATTGGTATTACATGTAAATGAGATTGTCATGTTTTTAGTAATAATCTGATTATAAATTTTTATTGTAGTTATTTTTTTTTCTTCATAAAAAGATATGATCCACAACATGGTCCTCTTTTATAGTTTGATTGACTGATATTTGGATATAGGTGTCCATGTTGTAGTTTGCAGCACTTCAAATAAGAAAGAGGTATGCATGAGCAGTTCCATTTGGTTTAATTTATCATGCAATGTTGGTTTTGATAACTAAAGGAAAATAATTTTTTTCAGCCTTCATTTACATTTGATTGGCTCATGGAGGCAGTGTTGTTGATACAATTTTACAATGAAACAATGTTTTTCAGATTCTAAACCATTATATGGAATGATACTATTATTGCAGTGATAATCATTTAGGTAATAAACTTTAAATGGAAGAAAATTATAAATATAATATGTAGAGTAACAATTATGAATTTATTCAGGACCTTTTGTTGGTGACAATTAGTCTCTAATATAGTTTTTTGTTTTCATAGGAATGGGATAGGGGAACAATTTATGACTTTTCATGGTGATATAGTCCCCTATAAAAATCCATACCTGGTAAATATCCCATAAAAAGGCTGAACTGATAAATATTTCACAGCACTTTCATGGATTCCACAATGAAGTTATGACTCATTTGAGTAGAAATTACATAAGTAATCTGGTTGTGTTTGGGTTTGATTTTTTTATGTTTTTTATTTTATAAAATGTATTATGAAATATGTTAAATATTACTTTTAATAGGAGGGAAAAACTAGACAGCTTGTGATTTACAGTTACATGCATTTTCATTTTTCAGGAAACATAGAAAAAATAAAATTTTCTCTTCTAAAAATATCCCATTTTCAATTTATTTTTCTTATAAATGATTTCCAATTGAATAATAGGATACATTTTCCAAGTGAAAACAATAAACGTTTCTCAGAACAAAATAGTCTTGGTTTTTCAACATCATGGTGTTATGAAATTGTATGGAAGGTAACCATATAGTTTTTTATTTTTATGAATTTTGATAATATGTGCTGATACAGAAATGATATTATTGGATTTCTCACTAAGAATCACTCAGAACATAAAATCAGTTTTTCTTATGATCATTAGGGAAAAATTCACTATCTATTGTATAACTTTTCCATCCCCTATATGTGTATTTAACTCCTTCATTGTCACCAAAATATCTATTCATGTCTCCCACTCAATAAAATTTGATAAACATATCATTGGAATCTCATCTCCCTCTAATTGAATCAATATGGCCATGTTTTTTGACTCCTCTCAATCCTTATATAATCCACTTCCATTCAGGATCCCTCTTCTCCCACCATTATTGTCTCTCGATCTCGCTCTTTGTCTCACACTATCAAGGCCTCGTCAACGTCCCTTCACACCCATCATCCCTGTTTCTCAAAAATTGTAATCCGTACCATTTTCACTCTAGGAATCCCTTTGAATAATACCTAATAACATGTTCACTCAAATATTGGATACATATATCCCAGTTCATCTTCGAACAAGCCATAATAACTCGATTCCTTAAAAAAATCACTCTATCATCAACAACAATGTATTTACCCACCACACTCTTCACCTGACTATTGAATTATTATATCCAAAGAACCTATGTAGTGGAGGGGAAATAGTTCAAGCATCATTATCGGAAAATTAATATCTTAAAAAAAATTCATGTTTCAACTCAACAACAATGAAAACGGATTTTGGGCATTCTTTCCAAAGACGAGTTGAAATCAGGAAGGGAATGGCTGGTAACAATGGTGGATTAGTATGGAACTATATTCACTCAGTTGTTCACTCATCAATTATATGAATATATCCTAACAAATGAAATGTAGGGGAGGTGGCATAGATTTTGTGATGGTAAATGAATAATATATGAACAAAATTCGAGTTCACATTCAAATAATTATTCCAGGTGTCCTTAACATCAACAAAAAAGGATTTGAGGGATTCAATCTGAATAAAGTCTGATTCTAAAACTCATATCATAACCAGGTATTTAACAAATTCGTTTTACTAGTAGAGGATTCATTCATTATGGATTTATTCATTCCATTGATTTGGTTAATAATTTCCAATCAGTTGACAAGGACTCAATAGCTAGCAGAAAAATTTTGTATAAGATCATGGAATTGATTCTTACAATTAGGATTTATGGTGAAGAACATAAATTATTTTGATTTGGCATGATATAATATCATACATATTTCAAATGTGTATTTTTTTGTGCCCGGTGATTATGCCATCATCTCTTGATATTATTTATTCATCATTTATGTTTATCATTTTTGTTTAATGATTTTATCTATGAAGGTTTCTCTAAAATTTATATTTCTAGACCACATCCAATCATGTTTTCCCTCAGTGAGTATACCATCATCTCTTTCTATGATGTTTCCTTTTTAACGGTTAAAGGATTTCATTTAAAGGTTCATTTATGTGTCAATTTTTAAAATTTATATTCCACAGACTTCCTAATAAACACCCATTTACCATAAATATAAAAAAATATCCTTTTTTATTTTTATTAATATGGAGTGTTAGTGAGGACTAGATCATCTCAGAATACAATACTATTGGTTCTACCTTCCACTGCTCCATTTGCCCACATCTGACATTATCCTGATAAATTATTAATAATGTTGATTGATTAATATAATTCTATTTCTATGAAATTAATTAGATCAAAGTCCATTTTTATGGATTTTTTTTTGTTTTTGTAGGTTATTTTGATGGGTGATGACAAACATTATTTAAATTTGTTTTTACTGTACTAATTTATATATTTTTTACTACATTAATGGTTGTTTGAACTTTGTTATTGTTGTAGTTCCGTATGGATTTATCATAAAAGGGGTGTGTATTGTATCATATCTTTATATGATGCCTTATATCTAATTGATTTGTTGTTTCAATTATATTAAAAGGTATTTGTAATGAATAATAGGTTTGCAAAATTATATCATAAATTTCTTGTTTCATCTCGTAAATTTTTCTTTCTTTGGTTTGTGATAATTAAACATAAATGAGACAATCAGGATTGTTATTGATGAACATGAAAATTTTGGATGTGACATGAGTCGGCCTCAACCAAATTTCAAATTTATATTTTTTGTTTCTCAATGAGTATTCCATCATCTCTTTATAACATTTATTTATCAATAATGTTTATCATTTTTTTGATGATCTGTTTCTATAATGTTTTCTGTAAAAGTATTATTTTTAGACCACCCGCCAAGAAAGTACGCCATCAGTGATTATGCCATCATCTCTTTCTAATGTGCTACTCATTGAGTATTCCATAATCTCTACCTATGATTTTCCCTTTATAACCTTTAAATAATTTCATTATAATATTCATTTTTGTGTCACTTTTTTAAATGCATATTGCACATGTTTCCATATAAACACCTATTTAACATAAATATGAAACAAAATATCTATTATTTTATTTTTATTAATAGGGAGAGTTAGTGAGGAATTAAATCATATCTGTATTTTTTACTATTGGTGAACCATTCCTTACATCTGTTTCACCACATATTACATCATTCTAAAAATTAATCAATCCCGACGATTGATTAATCCAGTTCTATCTCTATGAAATTTTTTATCTCATGATCCATTTTTTACTGATGTTTTGGATTTTTTGGGGACTTTTTATGGGTTAAGAAAAGCATTGATTGAATCATGTTTGTACTGCACTGATTCATATGTATTTATTAGGAATTAATGTGTGATTTTACCCAATAATATGTCATAGTTCTATGTTGACTTATCTTAAAAGATGAATTTATGCTATCATCACTTTATATGATGCTTTATTTCTTCATATTTTGTTGTTTCAAATATATGAAAATGAATTAATAAGGAATTAGAGGTGTATAAAATTATTTATTAAATTTATTGTTTCATTCTCTAAATGTATATTCTTTTGATTGTGATTGTTGAACCTATCTGAGATGATCGGAATTGCCATCGATTAACGTAAATTTTTTAGAAGTGACATTACCTGGAATCAACCCAGTTTCAAATTTATATTTCATGGTGATTAATGAGTATGTCATAATCTCTTTCTATAATTTATTGATCATCTATGTTTACCATTTTTTAATTATTTCTTTTTCTGATGATTTCCTTAAATTTTCATTTTTAGAAATTCTACTAATTGTGTATTCCATCCATAAGTATTCCATCATCTCTTTCTAATGTTGTTATCATTGATTATTCCATCGTCTCATTCAATGATATTTTCTTTCTAACATATAATTTTTTTAATGTTTCATTTATGTTTCATTTTATCTAATGAAAATTGCATAGGACTCCCAATAAGAACCTATTTACCATATATATGAAACAAAATATCCTTTTTGTAATCGTATGAATAGGAAGAGTTAGTGAGGAGTAAAATGATATCCAGCTAATTTACTATCGGTGCCACCTTCCTTATCTTTATTTCACTACATCTGAATTCACCATGGAAATTGATTAATCATGATGATTTATTATTACAGTACTATCTCTATGAATATTTTTATCTCATGTTCCATTTTTTATGACATTTTTCGATTTCATTATGTAATTTTGATGGGTGATGAATAAATTGATTAACATGTGTTTGTACTGCACTGTTTTGTATGTGTTTTTTATATATTAATGTGTGTTTGAACTCTATTATACATTTTAGGTCTGTATTGATTTCTATTAAAAGGTACATGTATTGTATTATCTATTTATATAATGACATATATCTTATGTTTTTTTAATTATATTATAATGTATTTGTAATCAATAACATGAGTACATCATTATATCTTAAATGTATTATTTTATGCTCTAAATGCTTCTTCTTTAGTTCGTGATAGATAAAACATTCATTGATTTTTTTTTGAAAAACTTGATCATTAAACTAAACTATTCAAAATGAAATGTTGAACTATCATCCAAATACATATCATCATTCTGTAAGTATTATACATTCATGGATAATTTCTACAGCTTATTCTTTATCATAGGAGTTAAATAAATTATTTTGAAACCATTGTTTCTATATTAAATTTATTATCTCATTTAAAATTTGTTATGAGTGTTTTGTATTTTGATCTTAAATCATTCAACACACATGTGGCTACTAATTTGGTGGATTTCCTTTTTATATTATCAATATAGTGAAAAATGATTATTTTGTAGAGCCTTCACCATACTAACTGAAATCATTATTTAATTTTCACATATACAGTAGTGTAGAAGGATTTAAGAACAACATCAATTAGAAAATAATATATATATTATATTTATGGTCATATTTAGATGGTTCAATGTCATAAAAGGTTGTTTGAAACATGAGGTTTTGAATCATTCTAATTTCCCACCATAATGTAATGGTACCATTCTATAAAACTGAGTAAACATCCATATATTCAAGTCAGTAAAATATGTAAAGGAGTTATAGTGTCCTCCAACAATATTACTTTTATAAATGTTTTACAGTCTGTAGTAAACATTTCATAGTTTTCAAATGTCTTTTCGTTAATATGAGGTACTGGTTGTAGCAATGAATTGAACCTCCTCCATGAAAATGGGACTTTTCCATTTTAATTTTTTTACTTGTATGGAATGAGTATTGTTGGAAAAGGGTACCATTATTATTACTGATAAATTCATAGTTTTGACTGATGTAATAAAATATTGGAAACATGAAAACCATCCAGATTAGATTAGAGACTACTCTATTTCAATATTTTGGAATAGAAACAATTAGAAGTGCATAAAATACATGTTTGTGTGTATGTTTCTCCATTTTCTTCATAGTCATTTTAATCAAGTGATATTGTAAACATTATTTTATCTTTTTTATTAAAAACTTTTGATGTATTTTAATTTAAATAAAACTAAAACATAGGCATCCATATAAAAACATATATTAATTTTAATAAATACTAACAATGTTTTACCATTTGTCTAATAATGTACATGCATGATTAAACTGTGTAACATAATGAAAATAATGATGTTTATGAAAATAGATCATGGTTTTAGTGTAATGCATCTGTTTCTATAATATATTTTTTGTATTTATTGGGTTGTTTTTTTGGCATTGGATCCTTTTAAGAATTGATATTGTTATATTGGTTTTTTCGGCTTCTCACATTGTCTATGCCGACTAGCTAACTGGGTATGATTTCTGTTATACCACGAAGAAAATTGAAATTCATCACACTATGCATGTAGTTTGTAAGGACCTCTACATGTTTACTTTAGTTTCACCTTACAAGTCTTTTTAATAGATAATTTTTTATTAATGTTATTTGATGTTATGTTCAATTCTATATTTTTGTGATTCCTAATTTTGTTGAATGATTTGTGAACTATGATTTTCTATACTTAGATTAGTATCATTGATCAATCAAATGTTATAATATAAATATATTAAAATTGTTAGATAGAAATGAAATTTTCACAGTCTAGATAATAGATATAACTTTAAAACATATTCAGTCATATGTTTTAAAGCCATAATAATTATAGTATCTTTTGTTCAAGATCATATTTTATTTGTTTCCAAATTACATAGTAAATTATAAATTTGTTTCCCAATACATACTAATCAAGATAATCAGTTGATGTCCAATTCATTTTATAGTTATTTCAATGTGAAATTTAATTTCAATTTACAGGTCTATCCAAGAACCCATTCAACTCCATTATAGTATACCGGGTTTCTAAATATTTTATTCGAAGTTCAATATTCAGTTCAACAATGTACTTAACATTTAATTGTCTAATTTAAATTCATATTTTTTATACTTAGTTAAATTTTAGGATGACACTGTTATTCACAATTTCAGAAATCGTTGGACATTAGTTACCTTCTATGAAAAGTTCTTCGTATCACTTGATCTATGATAACTATTATAGTAATTTTCCTCTTCGCCTATTTAAGTATCAAATTACATAAAGGGATACATTTGTTTTCATATATCTATTTGACTCAAATTATTTTTCTAATTCATTTTTTCTTATATTAAATCTATATATTTATAAGATGATTTCATAAATTTTTTATTGGATATATTACATATATGCAACCTAAGAATAAGTGGGACTATTCATTTCCCTTCTCATAATCATGGTAACCCATGTCCATAAATCTGAAGGATTGTAGTTGAGTTTTGGTTTTTCATTTAGGGAGGGAGGAATGATAAATGTAAATTTTTGATTGAGCACCCCTTAGAGTCCAAAAAAGTTAAAATGTCCTTCTGAATGAAGTGCACTCAATGTCACATGGTCGATCTGTGAATCTGTAAAAAAACATGGACATAATTTGAGTGATTATTTTGGAATGAAATCTTGTTAAACAGCCCATAGGTACACACACTCAACAGTTATAAAACATAGTGCTTTTTATTGAATATATAATGCATTGCATGATTATATTTACAACCCCAATAATACATTCTTGGGATTAAGATTGTGTTTCTGGGGTTTATGAATCCTCAAAAGCATGTTGAACTCATTGCGTACCTCTCGAATCCCACCTTTTAGTTTATCCATGACTCTAGTTTTTTTTGGGTATGTTCCATACTGGACTCGAAAATAAGGCCAACTCCATTTCCTTGATGGTTTTTTCACTATTTTATTTCTTTGATATACTAAACATTTTCCCAAGTTGTGGTGGACTGTTATGTGTGATGATAATTTTTACTGATTCTATTTATCTATTTGATGAATCTCTTGTATTTTTTTATTCTATTGGATGAGGATATTTTTTCTAGTCGAGGATGGACATGATTACTTGAAATTAAATAATTTATATTGAAATATTGTAACATCAGCAAGTGTGATATTTTAAATTTTTTTTATTCATGATTTTGATGATGGTGTCTATCGAATGTATTCTGATTTTATTTTTTTGACCATTATTAGTGGATGGATAACATAAAATATAAGAAACTTATATAAGATCATTCATCTATAAGTATTTGAAATTTTTATTCAATTTTTATACATTTGAATTAATCTTTGGTGTTCAGTTTGTTTATCTAAATTTTTTTTTGTCTTCTATAGCACATTTTATAGAATTTTTTTATGATTAAAATACTTATTTCCATGATATTATTAACATGTGTAAATATGGTTATTAAGTGTCTAATTTTATTTTTTGGATGATGATAAGGAAAAAATCACTAAATATTCTCTAGATTTTTGATATGGAATATTAATTCACATGTATATGTATTACATTGATTCATATGTGTTTTTTCACCATGAAAATGTGTTTGTACAGTGGTATACCATAGTTATGCATTGAATTAAGTGAAAAGGTGAGTGGATTGAAACATATGCATCATATCTATTATTGGTTTCATAGAGTTATTTTATTTTATTTTATTTATTCTTATTTTGATTGTGTCATTGAAAAATTGGGCATCTTAGTTTACTGATTCATATTAAACTACTAGGTCATATTGAAAATTAGGCCTTATAAAATATAATGAATTTACTCCTTTTTGAATAAAATGTGTAACTAATAAATATAATTTTATATAAAAGTTATTCTTATATTAAAAATGAATACATTTTAAGTTTTTGTATATTCCATGAGAGTTTGATTTCATGGTTATGTGTGTACAATTATGAATAGTTTTAGTTTGATTTTATAAAAATTTTATTAGTTTATTTTGAATTTATTAGTTTTTGGAATTTAATCAAGTGTTTCATTTGTACTTTATGCATCACATATGGTAATATTTCATGGAATGTTGGAATATAGATATCAATGTCAAAATAAAGATTATAATTAGTTTGATTCTTTTGATGGTTCAAAAACAGGAGCTGAATAGTGCAAGTATATGTTTTCATTATGAATTTGAATTATACACAGAGGATGATTTGTATATTTTCTATACCATTAATTTAAATTTTTTACTTCAATATTCATAGTGAAAAAATTTATGATTCATTCATAACAATAAAGAGTCTCAAAAAAATCTATATACATCATTATTTTGTCAATAATTATATTTAATTATAAATTATTACTTTTATATCATTCCAATACTACATTCACCACCTTTTCAACAATATATTCATTAATTATATATTGTATGCAATTATTGTTCTCATTCCTTCTACTTGCAGATTACTATCCATTCTATGCATCTTATCCATTAACAAGTTTTATATAGTATGAATACATTTTATGAAATGTATGCTTACTTGATAAATATATTGATTTAATTTATATACATATGTGAACATAATTTAGTATCTATATTTATATATATTGCTTTGAGCGACATTTTTCATCATCGGCCTTCACTCTATTTCTTTGTGTCATAATCAATCCACTCATTTCATTTCTTCAATCATTTTACTAATACTCTATAAATGACTGACACATATTCCATAGATCATCACCATGAAAGATATTGAAAATTATTTTCATGAACATAAACACAATATAGGAGGAAAAAATTAATAGATTGTCCAAAAGTCAATTACTATGTTCAACTATTTTTTTGTAATTTGATTTTGTTTTCTGTATCAAATATAATTTACTCTTAAGTATCTATCTTGATTTATATTTAATCATTATAAATGTTTCAGTAACTATAAATTATGAACATATGTATGAAAATATAAAATTGAATGATCTTTTTGTGAAAATACACTAGTTGGGTACTAGTGATATAAATTGGAAATGGGGTGGTGGAATGGGGGATGGGGAATTGGAATTGGCGGTGTAGGGAAAACCCCCACATGATGTGGAATATTTGGATTAATTTACAATGTTCCACTTTATTTGGTAATTTTTAAACCTATTTCCCCAATTAAATGTAACCAAAATCCATTTTACTATATAAAAACATAAAAAAAAACTTCAGAGAAAAATCATCCCCCAGATAGTGTTCTTGATTGGGTGTAAGTTCGAAAAAAAACATTTACATTTAAAAGTGGTTATATAAAATACCAAAGGACTATAAATATATAGTCGGATAAATTAAATGTTTTATAAATGTTAATATTCATAAAATGATATATTATTGACATAAAAAACATTTATATCGCATTTAATTTTTAACTCATTATTTTAATCCCATTATATTTTATTTTTAAATATTCTTTAACTACCAAAACATGATTAATTATGGATATGTTTATTATTTTTAATTTGGAAATTTATTTATAAATATAAAATCAATTAATATTAATAAAAAAATAAATTAAATAATTTTATAAATGATTTAACATAAATCATCATTCAATTAATAGTAATTGATTTAATCTGATTAAAACATAGATTTCATTTATAAATATAGTATCAATAAAATAAAAATTACATAAAGATATTATATTGATTTAAAATTTTTTAATATCAGTTTATTAATTAATAACAATTAAAAAATATTGTTGGGTACATTTTTATTAATAATTATAAATAAGGGATTTGAATATCTAGAATTGTTAGATTTAAAAGGATGTGTGGAATTTTTTGAGGGGGAAGACATAAAAAATACTAAACAGTTTTAGGATTCAAGTATATAAGTGTGGTGTCCATGTTTGCAAACTGTCACCCTTCCAATTGAATTAGTGTACATCTACTTACATGAAAAAGATCATGAAGATGATAAAGATACAGATGATTATAGTTTGATGAAAACAGGACTTCAGAAAACATTACCCAACCCAAAAAATCGAGAACCCTATGATGCCTGACATTCTACATGGTCGACGATTCTTGTCAAAAGAGGCTTCTCCAGTGAAGGGAGTATCACACAACTCATATCATGACTTGAAGCTTCAAACAACCCCCTTCACTTGGCAAAAATCATCTTGGATACCCAAGAATGGAGATCTCAAACTTACCCCAAATCTTGAAATGGAGCACCTTGATGTGCCTCACATTAACGCAATAAGGTTCTTGGAAACTAATCATATATTGTATTTTATCTGGCCCATTCAACGTTGTGGGATATCCTGGTCCAAAGTGGCTTCTTAAGTGATGGATGTATCACACAGCTATTATCATGATGACCCATTTTTTGGTTCCCCCATCACCTGGGAACACTCCCTCGGGTTACCCAAGGAGATCCCAAAAATACCCCCAACACAAGGACAATACCAGCATATAACTCCCATAAGATCAGGCTCCATTATGAACATCAGAGATTAAAGGAGGCCGACCTATCATACCAGGTAAACTATTGTTATCCAAAGTTTCACCTCTAGTTGTCCAAGTACGGAAAAATGTTTATTATAACTATGTTGGGATGACCGACTACCAATGTTGGTGGATGTGAGTAACTCAGAGTCACAAGGGGAGAATGGGTTGGTGGAAATATATTAGCAGCTTAGAGGGATGGGATACCAGCGTATGTGAGGTTTTCCAGCTCAAAGTAGCATAAAAACATCGATGATTGGTTGTTCAGGCACAAGTAGAACTTATATTAGGAGGATGGTGTGTAGGAACTTCTCTTTGCATGGTCATGAAAAAACACTTATTTGAAACGAGGAAAAATCAACAAATGGTATGTAGACTACTAGTTAGGGATCTAGACCGATCAATACAGTCCCTGATATTGGGGAGGATCTTCTAGTGGATGATGTTACTTGACATGGGGCACATGTAATTTGGGAAATGATTTTAATGATAATTTAGTCTAGATTAGTGACTTTGTGCGTTTTTTGGGAATTTAGAGATTTATGATGCTGGAACAAGTGCATGGAATGATCAAGTCATGCATAATGAAGGGGCTGTTGAGGACCCTTCTATGGGAAAATTTTTTACTGAACTGAATATGTAGGTTAAAAATGTTTCTACAACTCTTACCCAGGGCTTTGATAAGAGGATGACTTTGTCTAAGATTTTTTTTGTGATATAGCATTAACCGCTGGTGAGGGAAGTGCATGAAGATCATAGTATGGGAATTCACATGTTTCTGTTTTGATATCTCTATTGGTTGAAAGGTTGGAGTTCATTGAGAAGAAAAATATGAAAGAGTAAACCAAGGATGATGATGTGACAATGCAATCATGAAATGATAAAGAGAAATGTGTGGACAATGAGGGAATTCAGATTCCAAGGAAAGCTACCCCATATGAACCAAAGCATGACCATCCATTGGATATAGAAGTTGTTAATAAAATTGATCAAATTAATGATGATCTTTTAAAAGAGTGATCTTAGAGACGAGGTAGACACCCAAGAAACCATGGTCATGGATGTGGTTAGGAGGGTGGGGATGTAATGTGAGGGAAAGTTCGATCAAGTGATCAACTAGCCCTAGAGTAAGAAATTATAAAGGAGATGTACATTGTGCTTTTTAAGAAATAGAATATGTCGTCACAATGCTAATCGACCAATGATGTTGGAGATGATGATACATATTCTGATGAAAACTATATTTATCCCTGATATATTACATGCATTGATGGATGTGGGCTTTACGGTTGTTAACCCCATCCATTTTCATTCTCTTTTTTCTTCTCCTTTACATTATTAATAAAATTTTGAAGGAGCTGGCTCGGATGCCTATTGAAACCATTTTGATATATATTTATATAATTAAAAATACTTATTGACAGAAATTGATTCATAATTATATTTATTATATATATATATATTAATATTTATAAATTTATATTTATAATTATATATATTTATAATTGTTTATATTTACACTGAACCTCTTGAAATCTAATAAATTTTAACTTATTTTTGGATAATATTATTTTTTAACGGAGCTAACAGGGATTCTTTATCATTAAATACAATTATAAATAAAATTATAAATAAAATTAAAAATAAATTCAAATTTACAAATATATATTTATAATTATTCTTATAAAAAATTAATATAAATATAAATTTATTTATAAATATATTTATAATTATATAATTATAAATCTATCTCTATAAGTAAATATGTATTATTACAGATATATAAATATATTTTTTAATTAGATAATTATTAAAATATATTAATCAATTTTGTTACAATTATTTATAATTATAAAATTATAAATCTAATATATTTCTATACACCTTTAAAATATATTTATACAAATATATTATTATAATTATAAAACAATAAATTTATGAATATAGACAGAAACATATATATATATATATGAACATATATGTATATATATGAAATAATTAACATGTAATAATATAATTAATATTTAATAATGTAATTAATCTTTAATAATAATAATAATATGTAATTATATAAATAACATATAATATTATAATTAATATTTTTTTAAATATTTATTAATATATTTTTTTTAAATATGTAATACAATAATTAATATTTATTAAAAATGTAAATAAATAATTAATATTAACTTCGTTATTAATAAGTTATAATATAATTAATATATAATAAAATAATTAATGTGAAATAATATAATTAGTATTTAATAATATAATTAATATGTAATAATATTGTTACTATGTGATGATTCGATTCATAACATCGATGATGATTATGGTGACGCTTCAGTTGCTATTTTTTCCATTTGGTCCTGGGCATGGATTTTGGTATAATTAATATGTAATAATATAATTAGTAATAATAATGGGATTGACCCCAAACATTCTTGGTATAATTAATATGAACGAATTTAGTTAGTGCTATGATAAATATTCTTATTAAAAAATTTTAAATAATTACTGTAAATATTTAATAATATAATAATTATTATTTAAAAAATTTATAATATAATTATTATTAGATACTTTTTTAATATGAAATAATATAATTAATATTAATTCTTATTTATATTTATAACAACATTATTAGTATTATTAATTACAATTTTTTTGTTATTGATTGTCATTGATTTCATTATTAACCTTTATTAATATATAAAAATATAATCAATCATTACTAATATGTAATAATATATATATACACATATTTATTTATATTTTTAAATAAATATTTATATTTATTGGAAATGTTGTGGAGGAATTGGGGGGCACGGGAATTGGTAGTGTGAGGGGAAATGACACATGATGTGGCATTTTTGGCATCCTTTACAAAGTGATGCTTCATTTGGAGATTTTTAAACCTATATACAAAATTAAATGAAACCTAAACACATTTTATTATATAAAAATATAATAAATCCATAAATGGAAAATCATCCCCGTAGGTAGTGATCTAGATTGTTGGAATGATCGACTAAAAACATTTCCATTTACGACTGGTTAAATAAAAAACCAAAAGATTACAATTATATAAGGACCGAAATTAATAGGTGTAAAAATTTCAATATGATTTAAATGATAGATTATTGATTTAAATTCAACATGTATTACCGATTTTATTTTTAACTCATTATTTTAATCCAAATATATTATATTTTGAAATTTTATTTTAACAACCCAAACACGTTTAATTATGGAGGTGTTTAGTATTTTTAATTTGAAAATCTATTTATCTATCTAAAAGAAATTATATCAACCAAAACAAATATATTTCATAATTTTATAAACATTTAAAAATAAGTCATCATTTAATGAATAATGATTAATTTAATCCAATTATAATTTTGATTTCATCTAGAAATGTAACATGAAAAATATTCAAAATCCTTAAAAAAATTGATAGCTTTAATATTTTTTAATTATTCAGTCAACGAATTAATAATAATTAAATAAATAGGGTTGGGTACATCAATATTAATTCTTGTAATAAAAAAATTTTAATATGCAGAATTTATATATATTAAAGGATGTGTAGAATGTTTGGTGAGGGAAAATCATAAATAATAGGAAACAATTGGAGGATGTACGTATTTAATGGTGGTGGACATGTTTTCAAAGTGCCACCCATCCACTGGGATTATTGTAACCCTCCATGCAGAGAGATGATAATTAAGATGGTAAGGAGATAGATAATTTTAGTCCGATTAAAGAAGTACATAAATAAATAGACCCCAACCCCGGCATTATATAATACAATGACCCCTGGCATTCTATGTGGTCAGTGATTCTCATCAAAAGAGGATTCTATAGTGAAGTGAGTATCACACATCTCTTATCATGACAGGTAGTTTCCAGTAATCTACTTCATTTTGAAACACTCACATTGTGTACCCAAGCATGGAGATCACGAATGTACAACAACTCTAGTATTGAAGCACCATGTCATGCCTAACATTTACATGGGATAGTTCAAGGAAACTAGCCATAAACTTGATTTTAGTTGTCCCATTCAATGTGGTCAGCTATTCTTGTGAAAAGTGTCATCTTCAGTGAATGATGTATCACAAAACTCTTTTCATGGTGGGATGTTTCATGTAGTCCACTTCACCTACTACTACTCCCATGGGTTACCCAATGTGATCCCAAATGTACACCAACTTAGGGACTGAAAAAACATACATATCCCATCAGATTAGGATAAGGTTTTTAATGTGTTTTCTATGTTTTTTTAAAAATGAATATGTTTAATTTTTTGATTAAAATGTACAGAAATTGTGACATCATTGCTACTGCATTCCCTCCCCACCATGGTAAGCCCGAATTGATGACATGGAAAAGGTGGCAGTGAGGTTCCGCATTTCTCCTAACATAATGGCGGATGAAGACACCACCAATGATGACTTTCCCTCAACACCCTATAAAAGGGCACACGTCCCACTCTCTGCACGTCTATTTCCCCTTATCTCTCATCATTACACTAGTTCTCTCTTTAAAAGAACACCTTTGAACGTTCAGTGGAGTTAGTGGCCAAAAGAAAGCCTAGTTTTTTGTGTAGCATCATTTAGATGTATTTTTTTATTTATTTAATTAAAATATTTTTAGTTTTAAATTATTCATTTTAAAGTAGATTAGTTAGTACTAAATATTTTATTTATTAAGTAGTTTAATTAGTTTTATATTGTTTGATATAATAATTATTTTTAGTCTTGATTATGAATAGATTATGTATTGAATACCATAGGATTAAATATTGTAATATATTTGTAGCATAATGATTATGTGGTTATCTAAGCAATCAAATCCCTATCTGGATAGAAAAAAGTGGATGTGGCTCTATCACAGATGTATATAGAGGTAAGATCCTAAAACACCACATTGAGCTAGACTCGAATGTGAATTGGGGCACATCAATGGGTCATTATGCACTCCTGGTGTGACACTACCAGAAGATATGCTTTATATGACTCATATTTTCATTAATAAATAAAAATATAACTATGAAAATAAAAATAAAAATAGTGTATTTATCACTGATAAAATGAAAATTATGATAATATAAAATAAAAGGGACATGGGAAAAAGCATTAAATAACGAATATTATTATTAGTTATTTAATTCATTTTAGTATGTTTTAATTATATCATTTACTAAGTAGGTTAAGTAGTTATATATATTTTATATATAATACTTACTATTAGTAATGATTAAGTATAGAGTAATTAATGAATAACTAATGACTAAAAAATTAATCCATATAATGATAAGATACTAATAATTAACTAATTAATATCATATGATTAAAGATTGAATAAGGAATGATTATAGAGTGATTGAATAATGATTAAATAATGAATAACTTAGTAATGATTTACTAGTGATTAAAGTATGTCTAACTTAGTAAAAACTGTAATATGAAACATTAGTATAAAACATTAGGATATAAGAATATGTTATAATATTTTAGTGTCATAAAGACTATAATGTTTCTAATAAATAGTTATTATTAGTAATTATTAATTACTGATTAATTAATGAATAACATAGGATTACAATATAAATATATATAATTATTATAACATGATACTTATGATTATATAATGTTAAATGGTTAATAACATTAACATTAAATAAAACATGAACGCTTTACAACATACATGAAATATATTAACATTTTTTTAATAGAATGTAGTTTAGATGTGATGAGACTCACTTCAGACATGAGGTAAAATCCATAATATTTTCAATTGATAGCTTAATATCATCTTCATAGGATATGTATTTAACTAAATATTTTTGTAAATCTTTTGGTTTTATAATAATATCTATGTTAACCTCTATAATATTCATTTAGATGGTTGAATGTTTTTCAGACGTCTAAAGATTAATACATAACTTTTGATGATGTTATTAATCCACTAAGTGAAAATAATCTCGATTTTACAACACATTCAAAGTGAGGCTGATCAGATTCAAACCATGTTCTATTGAAAAACATCGAGGTTTTAGGTATGTTGTAAGGCATTCATGTGTGATTTAAGGACTTTTTTATTCTCCATTTCACATTATATGATCACAATTTTCATGTTATAATCAATAAACAATCTAATTTTATGTTTTCCACTCTTTGTTTCTCAGTTTAAAAAATATTCGATGACATATATTTTAATAAACATTTATATAATGAAAAATTACTATCATATTTTAGGGTATAAAAATAGGTCCTGAAATTACATTTTAATAAATATTATATGGTCAACTATCATTTTAAATTGTAGTTAAAATATAATAATCTTGATTAGAAAACATTTTTAACATATAGAGTCATTTTTTCCTATGTGTACTACAATGAGGAGTCATACAAACTAAGAAATGTGATTCTTACTTTACACAACCAATAATAGTTGTTAGTACAATAGATTTTGTAACACTAAGTGATGTTAATGATAGAATATTATGTTTCTTAAATTCGGGACATGATCATGAGTTTAACTCTATGATATATAGAAATATTTTATTCCCATCAACAATGTGGCATAAATCTTTTCCAATAGTTGCTGATGCGCAATGGGTCCATGAAATAAATTTTTTTCTTATTTATTAGATGTTATTTTGATAGAGTTATATATAAATGTTTCTAATATAAAATAACAAATACCAATTGAACAATGAACTATAAATACAAGTGTGGTTGAAGATGGTATGCCCAATGAAAATGATCCTATTCCAAATGATACAGAATAGGAAAAATAGATGATCTACCAAATTTACTTGTCACTCTGAGTTTAAAGGAGGAGTATTTTAATGATTAAATAGATGGAAATAGTAGTTCTATTGATTATGTAGGAATATAAATTAGGTAATAAGTTTCTAGAAATTCAATAGTTGTACATAAACCTCTAAGAACAATAAATTATCCACCACTCTTTCCATCCTAGACAGATGTAATGACACATGTGCCTGAATTCATCTATAATGTTCTCACACTGACAACTATGTTTAAATGATTTGTACCATATAGGATTAGTGATATGGGAAAACCCCTATATTATGGAAGTAATTTTATATAAAATGATTCGTTAAAAATCATGATAAAGACATTTCACATTGAGAAAAACATAGAGTATGTAGTTTAGGAATTAGTACGTTGTAAATATATCATACGGTGTGAGAAGTATTCATAATATTTTAAATGCTTATAGAGGGTGATTCTAAACATTTTAGTTGGAGGTTAGAGATTTCGGATCATTGAGACGTCTCATACTAGCATTTAGCCAATCCCAACACAAGATCATAACTAATTAGATGCAGAATTGGTGTCATCCATTGTCATTGAGATGATTAGGACCTTCCAAGATGTTTCTACAACCCTTGTACAAGAGAGGATACAATAAAAATTCAGTTTATTATTTTCCATAATAAGGCATGGATGGTGAAAGAGAAGGCAATTTTGAAGGTCTATGGTGATTAGGATTACTCGTATCGGGTGTTTACTTAATTAATAGACATACTGAGACACCATAACTAAGTTCAATTCCTTTTTGATACAAAACAAACATGTTTATCAAGATAATTAACACGATCCATCTCGTGTTCAATTTCATTGGTTGTTCTGGGAATTCCTCCCCTATATCTCCACATTTTTTTTTTCAGAAAACTGTTCATTAAGATTGATTGAATGTTTCTACATGAAAAATACAACCACGGGTGGCGGCACCGTTTCCTTCATCGCCTTTGTTGTCTTCCTCCATTCTGAATAATAACACAATGAAGAATTACGGAGGTGTCGGGCCATGTTAGTTTATCCCACTCCCTCGGTGATTAGAGTGGTATCAAACTGTTCACATAGAATGAATCATAAAAGATGAATGTCAATACCTAATCTTTTGCAATGTTTTTTCCCAACCCACACATGTAAAAGAAGGGGAGAACATAGGAAAAGAAAAAAATTAGCATTAATCCCCTACTTTAGGTTGTTCGTTGATGGAGTCAGCGAGGGAGATGATGATTTCGTTGGGAAGAGACAGACGTCGATTCGATGTAGGTGGTGACATCCCATGTCAGAAGAAGTCCCGAGGACGAAGCCAAAAGGAGGTTGGAATTTTTATTTGGTGTAGGGTTCTTCATTGGAGAGTGTAAACTTTTAAGTGTTGGGCGTCGCGTCACATTACCAGATCATCGTCTTTTGGATAATCTGTCCCAAATTCGCCTCCGAAGCTCCATATATATATATATATATGAGAGGGGAAAAGGAATGTAACGATCAAGGAATTCATGATGTTTCATTTATTAGGAACATTACTAAATTCCAATTATGATTTTACCTAATTTAAAAAGGGGTCAAGCCAATTAACTAGGTTGGAAAAATTAAAGTGGTGAGTTGGAAAAATTAATGTGGAGTATGTCAAGAGGCTCATCCACATTAATGAGGGGTTGAGTGGTTTCCTCCTCAATTAAGAGGGGGGTCAAGAGGTTTAGGCCTCTGGTCATCCCCACCACCATAACCTCTCATGGGAAGTTAAGGTGTGGTGGAACCCACCACCATAACCTCTCATGTGAGGTTAAGGTCTCGTGGTCCCCACTTCCAACATCCACTTGGAGGTTTAGTTCTTGTGGGCCCCATCATCCAACACCCACATGGGTGTTGCAATAAAAAAAATGTCACACCCTTTTATTTTTATTATATTCTTTCATGAAAAACCCAAAAACTAACGTTCACCATCGACCAGCTGCCATCGTGGTGAAAGACTCATTAAACGAATACTGTCGTTGCGAGTTCAACGGTGCACTCAGATTTCAATTCTGAGCACTAGTTTAATAGTTTGAAAACTCAACATTTTCGTTTACAGAATGTACCAGAAAAAAACTTTAGAAATTGATTCTGGGCACAGTGGGCTCAGAATCATGCGCCATCAATTTTTGCAGACTCTTAATATTTCTATTTATTTAAAAAAAATTACATAGAAATTCCAAGTATTTACATTCAACCTACCTCAGGGCTCTACATCCCCATAATCTGCAACTCAAACAAGGTAAACATATGGGGGTACTAATCATGTATCTGATCCACCTACTCCAATGTGCTATCCTATAGGTTCATGTGCTGCCTGTGAATGTGCACCAGAGTTATCAACCATCCAAGAAGGACCCGCTCCTATTGATCCGCAATCTCAATTGGAACCTCTGCAGAATTCTCCCCATCGTCGATGTCCATCTCTCCATGGTGTATGATGTGATAAGGGTCGTGCACGTATCTCCTCAGTTGGGATACGTGGAATACGTGATGCACCTGGTGCAAGTGTGGTGTATGAGCTAAGCGGTATGCCACCTATCCAACTCTCATGATGACCAGAAAAGGTCTGATAAACATTGGGGATATCTTGTTGCCTCGTCCAAATCTCTGTAGACCTCGTTGGGGTGAGACCCCAGGAAAGACATGGTCACCGTCCTCGAAATCCAGTGGTTTCTGTCTCTTGTCGGCATATGAATTCTGCCATCTCGGTGCAGTCTTCATCCACTCCTAGATGACCAACACCTTCTCTATGGTAGCCCGTACCTTCTCTGGTTCCACTAGTTCTGACTCCTTTGGGTCAATCCAGCACAAAGTTGATATGCATGGTGTCCCGTATAACGCCTCAAGATGTTCCATCCTTATAATTTTGTGACAAATTTTGTTGTATACAAACTCCAGCAATGGTAAGTGATCCTCCCAACTATGACTGAAGTCAAGGACACAAGCACATATTATGTCATCTAGGGTATAAATGGTCCGCTCATTCTTACCAATTGTTTGAGGATGGAAGGTGGTGCTCAAAAGAAGATGCATCCCGAAAGCCTCCTGCAACCCCTTACATAGCTAAGAAGTAGACTGAGCATCACGATCAGAGACAATCGTCAAGGGTACTCCATGTATCCGCACAATCTCTTGCACATAGAGATGTCCCAAGCTCTCTAATGAACCATTCACTCTAATCTATATGAAGTGGTCCGACTTAGTGAGTCAGTTAATTATCACCAAAATCAAGTCATGTCCCCTGGATTTATGTGGAAGTCCCATCACGAATTCCATCGATATCCCATCCCACTTCCACTATGGGACCTCTAAAGGATGAACCAAGCATTCTAGAATCTAATTCTCCCACATCACTTGCTGACAAGTGAGGCATCGAGAGACAAACTCTTCTACTATTTTCTTCATTACCAGCCACTTGTGTTGTCGGAGGAGATCCTGGTACATTATCCCCACTCCTGAATGTACTACTAAATGGGATGTGTGGATTTTCCTCAACAATTCCTCTTGAAGTGTCACCGGAACCATAGTACGTCCGCTGAAGAGGATGACATGCTCCCCTCCTTCAGAAAATATGTCGGGTGCCTGTCCAATTGATATCTGAGCACGTCATGTCTTGAAGTTAGCATCCCTAGGTTGTGCCTCCCTGACTCGGTGAAGAATGTGGGAGTGATTGAATGAGACTAAAGAATGGTTTCCCCATCCCTATCAACAATGGATATCTACAAAGCGGCCAACTTCTCTGTCGCATCACCAAGCAGTTGTACACCAGATCTCCCACTGAGTGCATCTGTAACAACGTTCCCCTTACTAGGATTATATATTATCTCTAAGTCATAGTCATATAGGAACTCAAGGAAACATCACTATCTCAGGTTCAGGTCCTTTTAAAAGAAGATATAACTGAGACTCTTATGATCAGAGTACACTATAAAACATTCACCCATAATATAATGTCTCCACATCAATAAGGCGAAGCACACTTCTACCAACTCCAAGTCATTGATAGAAATGTTCTTCTCATGTTGTCTCTACTGTCGGGAGCCATATGTGATCATTGCTCGCTCCTACATCAGTACAAATCTAAGAATGGTCCCTGTTGTGTCTAAGTAGACTATTTACTATACGCCCTCCTCTAGAAGACTCAAGATTGGGGTACTATTTATCCACTGCCTCAGATCGTGAATACTATACTGTCATATCTCCGACCACACAAATGGTTTCCCCTTTATCATCAAGGTTGATAGTGGTGCTGCAACTCTGGAGAAATCTGTTACAATCCTCTGGTGGTATCCAACCAACCCTTAGAAACTTCGTACCTCCGTCAAACTCCTGGGTGGCTCCCAAGAATGTACCTCCTCAATCCTCACTGGATCTAATGAAAATCTAGCCTCTGAGAATACATGACCACGAAAGTGAACATCTCGGATCCAGAACACGGACTTCTCTAGATTACCATAAAGCTGATGCTCTTGGAGTGTGTCAAGTACAACCCGCAAATGCTAGGCATCCTCCTCTTCAGTAGTCTAGTAGATCAGAATGTCATCGATTAATACTACTACGAATTGATTAAGGTATAACTGAAAGATACTTTTCATGTGTCCCATGACAACTTCTGGAGCGTTGGATACACTAAATTGCATAACCAAGAACTCATAATGGCCATACCGACATCTGAAGGCTATCATCTGTACATCCACTTCACGCACTCTGAGCTGGTGAAAACCAGACCTGAGGTCTATCTTCGAGAACCACCGTGCACCCTTCAGTTGATCAAAGAGGTTTTCAATCAACATGAGTGGGTACTCGATCTTCACGGTCCCCTAGTTCAGGCACCGATAGTCAACACAATGTCTCAAGCTCCCATCTTCCTTCTTGGTGAATAGAATTGGGGCTGGCCAGTGAGAAACATTGGTCCATATGAATCCCTTCCCCTACAAGTCGTCTTGATGTACCCATAGCTCACGAAGCTCTGCGAGAGCCATCCAATATGCTGGTATAGTTATCGGTTTCGTCTCGGTGTACAGATCAATGTAAATATCCTCCTCTCTGTGAGGAGGTAGACCAGGTACGTCATCTTGGAAGACATCCTCGTACTGGTCCACTACTATAGAATAACTCGCACTTTCCACATAAACCGCTCTGAGGGTGAGGCTAGCCAAATGATTAGTGATCGACTACACCCTCTTCCGGGTAAGTCCATCATGTGCTGCAAAGGCTCCCTTCTCACCGCCGAAGGTTAACCTGGTCCCATCCGTGTGGACACGCCGCACTTTTCATCTAAAATATTCTATCTGATCATGGAATGTTGATAACCAGTCCATACCCAAAATAATGTTGTGAGGCCTCGACACCACTACTAGAAGATCCCATCCAAAGCTCTCACCTCCTAGAGTAATCTCGCACTACTGGCACCAGTGCATAATCATCGAATCTACTTCCACAGGTGTCTCTAGACATAAGGATATAGCCAAAATCTCCATCAGAATCTCTGAACTCCAAAAAGGGTAGTGGCAATAAAAAAATGACTGACACCTGTGTCTATAAGTACTACAACAAAGGTGAAATAGACACATATCGTACCTCAAATCATCTCCGGAGATCCATGTTCGTAGGCCTCAGCTTCCTGAAGCTATGCTTACCCCAGTCCACCTACTCCCTATGGTCGGAGTAGACCACTTGTTGTTGGTGTCGGTAACACCTCAAACCGTCACCCATCGCTAGATTCATGACTAGATCCTCTTCCACGTTTGCCTTCTCATTGCAGACGTCCATAGTCGAACCATTATCACTTCCTTAGTTTTCCATTGACCATCTACTGATCATCCATATAGTGGTTTAGGCAGTCACAAGCCATGTGACCCTGACTGCCGCGTTAGTAACAATGTCCACTCTTGGAAGGTTTGTCTCCACCTTAGGTGCCCCGCACGACCAATCCTGAATCATGAGGTCGTACACCCATAGGTCTGGTCCTCATGTAACATTGTGACGACTCTCTGCTTCAAGCTAGAGAAGACTCAACTATGTAATGACTTATAGTGGGACTTGATGCTAGTTCCTGGTCAGCAAGAAAACTCTTCACCAATAGGGGTCTCTCTAACACCCCTGCATGCGTCAGGATGTTGAGTGAGATCATCATATCCCTGAACTCCCGCGTGAGCCCATATATGATGGCTCGGGCCCTGAAGAAAGGGTCCCACACCATATATGTGGAGTAGCGTGAGAGGTTAGTAAACCTCACAGTGTACTAGGAAACAGTCATGATGTCCTGCAGTAAACAAAGCAACTCTTATATGCGCACTACATAATGAGTCGCTGGGACAAATTATGACCGAAATAGGATCTTGAAGTCTATTTGGAGAAGCGTCATCTCATCATGAACTTCGAGCATCAAGCTCTACCATCTAACGGCTACTGCCTATATAAGGCTGGAAGCAATAATAACCATGAGGTATGATGGTGTTTCTACGAGTCAGAAAACTCTCACCACAGCCTCCAACCAATCCTTAGCCACCTGTGGGTCTGTCTCTCCCTTGATCCTGGGTGAAATCTAGCCTAGGAACACGTGAAATGTGCTCATGTTGTGTGCACCGTCTGCTGCTGGGGATGGTGGCATCGTTGGCCCAACGGGTATTGGTACCACTGGTGCCTCCGTTGGTGACTGTACTATAAGAGGACCCCACACCGATGCCTTATTGCATGGTGGGATATCAGTGCGTACACCTCTCAAAACTCTAGCCAACTTTCTATGTGGAGGCATCCTAAAAGAAAAAGAGGCGGCAAAGTCAAAAGTTATTCCTGGTGAGCTGGCAGAAGAAATCACAATGAGAACTCTTGAAAACACACATGAAATATGTTTTTCCATGCAATGAGTTGGAAGAAAGAAGTCAGGGTCTTGGTGTATCGATACGTTGGCTACCGCACCAACACTAGATTCCAGGAACTGAAAACTAAAATCTCTATACTAAACAATATTTCTTCACATAAAAGTTCATAGTCCTAAGTTTTATTGTAGAACCAACTCCTCTGATACCAATTTGTCATGACCCATGTCGTGATTATATCAAGCCCTCCTTTTATAGGCCAGGGGCTGGAGACTAGCTCCAAATGCGCTATTACCTATAATTGGGAAGGAATTTCCATTATAACATATGAACACACACACAAAGAAGCACAAAACTGGACAAATCACCAAGTAAACTGTATAACAAAGAGCGGTCAAAGTAAAAAGGGGCCAGAATACAAGCCCACCTCGAATGTATATGTACAACCGAAAAAGAAAAAACAACTGAAAGGAGAAAAGAAGCTCTTTGGTCATCCACCATAGTTCCTTCCTGAATGGTAGGGACAACATGCCTCCTCAGAACTCTGCGTCTGTCTATCTCCACCGTGTACCGACTAGTCTTATGGTCCACCTCTGGGTATCGTCCAATCCTGTTACTCTAATACTCGATCAGCAATGTTTATCATCAGCATCCAAAACAACGAGATGCAGGCACATCCCATGCTGGGGTGAGTATAAAGAGACTCAGTAGGGACCCTGATACCCTCGAGGTCTCTCAAAATACCCCAAGGATAAACCAAAAGTATAAATTTGATTGATAACACTACTTAGTTATATGCCCATTCATATACCTATGTTATTAGGAAATAAATCTCAATAATGAGGAAAACACAATGGTACTGAGTCATCTCACCCCAGGATATATTATTGGGGTTGTATCAAGTAACATCCCTAGTGACATCATCGAACACCTCGACTATTGAGGAACTCCTCCTATCGAGTATCTTAGGTCTGTCATGTCATCAGGGCGCTCCTCACTGAGCCTGCTGAGGTACTCCTCCTGTCGAGTAACGTGGGTCTACCACGTCACATAGAGGTTCTCTCAGACATGGGTCTTCCACGTCACAAAAAAGCGCTCCCAAATGGGCATGTCAAGTCATGAATCGATGAGGTACACATCCTATCATGTACCGTGGGTCTGCCACATCACATAAAAGGTGCCCCCCCCCCTCATTGCCTGCTGAGGAACTTCTCCTGTCAATTATCGTGGGTCAGTCAAGTCACATAGAGTCACTCCCCTCTAGGATTGTGGAATTTACTCTGAGTTGAAAAGGTCAGCAGTCGTAAAGTCTCAGCTAGCTATAAAGTCCCTGCACTATGCTTTCTCGTCTCTAAGAGGATCTTCTCCATGAGCTACTGGTCGATACAACAACTCTCACAAAGTACAACTAAGAATTATCTCAATGATAAAGCCACATCATAGGGGTCTAAATGCAATAGAATCCACGTCAAATAGACGCTCAGTCTGTGAGTTATTAGCCTTTTAGTCTCGGGGGTGTGGTTGGATTCATGCTCGGTTCAACCTGACCATACATCAACTATACCCAAACCTCTACAAAGGTTATTCTCAATGGGACCGTCTATCTCAATGAATTCCCTAACCGCTGATGGTTCATCAAATAGACATCTGGTGAAATATTTATGGAGCAAAGAAGAAGAAAAAAAGGTCGTAAGGGGCTCAGGTCTGGTCCGACCCAGTAAGAACGACCTGCCAGGGCCGACCCTATTTGGGTCGACCCGGCCTGACCCGTTGGGTCCTGCCCAAACTGTTGTGTGGGTCGGCCCATTGGGTTCGACCTAGCCTGCTGGACCCATCCATGTAGGCCTTGAGGGTGGTTCGGCCCGGAGTACTTCGCGTGGGGGCTCGGCCTGGAAGGTGTCGTGGGGGCGGCTTGACCCAGACGTGTAAGGCCAGTTCAGCCCAGAGTTTTGTGGGTGGTGCAGTTCAGGGTGGGTCGGCCCTGAGGTCACTGCGAGTCTGGTTCGACCAAGATGGCTTCGTGAGGTCGGCGTGGTAGGGGCGGCTCAGAGGGTCGTGGTGGGGCCTATTCGGTCGGGCATTGCGAGTGGTGCGGGTGGTCGGGGTGACACGAGGGGTGCGAGCGGCTGGGGCGCCGCAAGGGGTGGGGGCGGCCGGTGCGCTGAAAGTGGCGTGGGCGGTCGATGTGGCATGGACGACAGGAGGCACAAGTCGGAGCGAGGAGCCGGCTTGGCCCGGGGAGGCGAGGCACGCTAGGCCAATTCGACAGAGAAGTCGGAGTGCCGGGTGGGTGGCCTGAGTCGTAGTGACCATGGGTGGCAGCACCATTTCCCTTGTCACCTTCGTCGTCTTCCTTCATTCCAAAGAATAACACAAAGAAGCATGGATGTGGGTTCGGGCTATGTTATATTGGCATGTACCCTCTATAACTAGAGTGGTAGAGAACAATTAACATAGAACGAATCCTAATCGATGAACATCAAACCATAATCTTACGCTATTTTTTTTTCGAAAACCACCAAAGGAAAAGTAGGGGAGAAGATGGGAGAAGATAAAAAAAATATCATTAAACCCCTACCTAGATTTGTTCTTCAACGAAGTCTGTGAGGGAGAAGACGGCGTCGTTGGGAAATGACGGATGTAAATTCATCACATGTGATGACATCCCACATCAGAAGAAGTCCTGTGGTAGAAGCCCAAAGTCAGTCGACATTCTTCATTGGAGAGCGTAAAACTCTATGTGTTGTGTGTCACATCACTTTAGCAGTGCTTCGTTTCTTGGTGAAGCTATCCCAAATCCTCCTCCAAAGATATATATATATTGGGGAGGGGAGAATTTATGTATCGATCATGGAATTTATGACGTTTCATTTATTAGGAACTTCTTAAATTCATATGATGCTGTTACATATTTTAAAAGGGGGTAATCCAATTAACTAGGTTGGTATAATTAATGTAATGAGGTGGCTTTAATAATGTGGAATAAGTCAAGAGGCATGTCCACATTAATGAGGGGTTGAGAGGTTTCCTCCCCCAATAAGGGGGGGGGGGGGTCAATAAGATTAGGCCTTGGGTGGTCCCCACCACCATAACCTCTCATGGGAGTTTAAGGTGTGGTGGTACCCACCAACATAACCTCTCATGGGAGGTTAAGGTAATTTGGTCTCCACATCCAACTTCCACTTGGTTTTTTAGTTCTAGTGGACCCCACCTCCAATCACCCACATGGGTGTTGGAAATAAAAATAAAAATGTCACACACTATTATTTTTGTTTTATTCTTTCACGAAAAAACCCAAAAACTAAATTTTACTCTCATCCACATGGGTGTTGAATTCAAATCCATTTTTTGAATATAATTTTCATAATACGAGAAATTTAATTTTTATTTAAAATCATCATTTACATGAAAAATACAGATTTTAAAATTAAAATGGATTTTCTAACACTTTGAAAATGTAAGGATAAATAAATTTATACTCTACTCATAATAAACCAAAATACTAATTTTTTAATACATTTTAAATAAATATATTTTATTTTAAAATATAATATTAATTATAAAATTGTAATGAAATATTTATGACCTACAAAATTACAAACAATTAATTTAGCATTTTTAAAACAGTTATTTACTTATGTGGTTAAATAAATATATCATATTTAAATTCATAGGATTCCTAACTTTTATTTATAATTTGAAATATGAAATTTTTATTCTATTGGATGGAATAATTTTCAAAATAGTCATGTTACTAGTTTAATGGTAGATTTATTATACCATCGATATAGGTTCCTCAGTATTCAAAAAAAAACTCTAATTTCAATCAATATTATTAACAAAAAAACATTTCATTGTATTACCAATAAAAATTATAAATAAACTACCAGTGGTTGATCATCATGGGGGACTGTAATGGTGTAACCCAAGAGTTTCTACATTAATAAATTTAATCCCATCAAGAGGGAAGGACATGAGTCTAGTGAAACATTATATCCATTGATCACGAGTTACCTTAGATGCTATGAAGTCAGTAACTGTATTCCCCTCATGAAAGATGTGATGAATTTATACTCGACCATCCACCAATCCCTTTCCATTTATAATAGATTACTCAATGAACAACGATGTTCTACCATTTCCATAATGTTCAATATATAGAACCAGAATGTCTATATCCAATACCTAAAGACTAAAATCCCACTTCTTTCATATCTAATGACCTATAACCATGGAATTCACTTCAGCTTGTAGTGAATCACCTTCTCCAATAATACATAAAAATTCCAAAACCACCAAGCCCCCCTTGTCCATGATAACCTATCGCTCCACCCATACTACACGAAAGTTAGTAACCAACATTTTTTAACATCAGACCTTGTTGGGTAGAGCCCCCGAACTCACTACCCTTGACTCACACCACTAAATTGAGTTGGAATAATAGTCAGGAGAGCTCTAAAGGTGGGATAAGACTCCTTATTGATAGAAATCATAACAAGTTCTATAATTAGGTTGTTTGTTCTAAAAATAATACCAGTACTAGTCCTTATATCTTCCTTGTGATGAGCTTCATTTCTAATTGACCAAATACACCATCACCCTACTACATGAATAATGGAATTATCCTGCCTTTCAATTCTAAAATATATATACATTGAAACTAGAATTAGAGGTTGTACACATGAAAAACCACCCACACGATCTACCTATGAATCAACAAAAGGAACACCACACTGCCTTCACCCAATCACATTCCAAAAATAGGTGACCGTTTGACTCTCTATTTGTCTGACTATAGAAGTGGAGTTTTGAATCCATGTATACACCAACACATATTATTATTTTCCGTCATTGGATATATCCTTTTCCTGAAATTCCATAATAAAAAATTGAATTTTGATGGGATCTACTTGCAACACACTGTCAACCCCCACACATCCTGGTCATTCACATCCACCTGAATTTTAAAGAATTCTCTAACTAAGAAAACACCTGTGGAGAAAAACTTAAATATTTACATTTCTGTATCATTATTAAGATGGATGTTATCATAAATAGACATATATATCTCATCTATGGTATTGTTAATGAATCCAAGTTGTTATCTTGCCCCAATAAAGGAGATATCTAGAGTGGGACAACCTGGAAAACCGGGCATCATTCCTGCCTTGTTCTTATTCTAGTACCTTATTCCTCCCTTGAATATGATCCAATGAGATTACTGTTGCAGAGTGACAATATAGGGATACATCATTTGATGGATATAAGAGGGTAATAAATTCTCTATGGAAGAACTCCCATATTTGAGCTACATGTGTTTAAACCACATCATATTTTCCCCTATTATCTCCCGTGATTGTTTAGCATGATGCCCTCTCTGCATCCCAGACATATTATAGATGTTAATACCCCCCTCCGATAGGATTTTATACAACCAATTACATGATTCCAAATGACGTTTTCCATCGATTTGGTTGTTCAATAAGGAGTAAAAATAATTTATCTATTTTTGAAGTCACTTTATTTTGGCACATTTATTTTAGATAATACATGAATCGATATAGAGGAATGTACACCTTTGAAAAGGGTTATATTCCATCAAAAATAAATGAGAATTATCTTCTAAATTAAGAATCATCCCATGATCATATAAATAACCTTATCAAAGTGAGGAATAAAAAATTTCCTGGGGGACACCAAACAACCCCGGTACTCCAATGGAAAAAGTAATCTTTTATGCCCAACTTTCATTCCATTGAACTAACCCTCATGTCCATGTATTTTTTAGATATGAAGAAAAAACACTTATCCCAGTTAACCAGCTACCCAATCCAGGAATATTACACCTAAATGACCGCATTGATTTCATGAATATCACATCTGCCACCATTGATAAATATACTAGTATCATCAGCAAAAATCATGTGAGATATGCCACAATCTATGAGTTGATTTCTATTAAATAGGATCCAAATATAGTCGATATAAAAATTTATGTGCTGGAACAACTCATTGTGAGATATAATAAATAAGGATGGGGAGAGGGAGTCCCATTATTTCAGACCTCATACAGCATTGTAGAAACTAAAATGTTTTCCCATGACGAAAATAGGTAACCAAGTAGACCAGAAACATCAATACATTAGGAAAATAACCCAGTGTGAGAACCCCATACAAGTATGGAATCATAACAAGATGATCCATTAAACCCTATAAAAAGTCTTTTTCATGTTCCTCTTGATTACTTGGTCTCTCCAATAGAATCTATGATTAATTTAACTAATTACATCTTGAGCCAGACCAATTTACACATGAATATTCTAGACCTTAATAAAATAGTGATGTGACACTGCAATCTAGTCTAGGTGGAATGACACCACTCTTTAATTGAGGATTATAGCCATAAACATATAGAGAAAATTAAAAAACGGAGGGGTGAGTATTGATTCATGGATTGAGTATCATTAACCTTTGTCACCATGATGATCTTCTTGTAACATGAAATGTGTGGTAGACTCTATCCAATAATGTATTCCTTTATAACACGAACTGGATAACATTTCACCACACACCATGATGATTTGAAGAAATAGATAGGGAAACTGTCAGGCCCCGGAGCATTTTATAGGTCGAGGGACTAGACTACATCGTAGAACTCCTTCATTAATTTTTCATTTATAAACATTTTATTGTGGTCTATATGTGATTTTATGTGATTTATTAGATATTACAGTATTATAATAATGGTGAAATTCAAATGATAAATGTTTGGGTCATTACATTATTCCCACCTTTTGAAATTTCACCCTGAATTTTTTTTTACATAAACAAGTGTGGGTACTTCTCCTTCATTTCCTCCTCTAGTTCCTATGTTTCTTATTCAAACTTATGGTTCCTGAAAATCACATTGGCCTGGTGGGTTGTATTACTAGATAGAACCTTATATTTCTTATCTGAAATCATTATAGGTTGTTCCACATAAGAGATATCTTATTCCATTAGTACAAAATATGAGTTTAGTACATGTGATTTTTATGTTATGTACTTCCCCAATAGAGATACATGAAACACAACATGAATTTGAGTCATACTAGGTGGAAGTGAAAGCCGATAGGCCACTACTCCTATGCAATCAAGGGTCAGAAAAGGGCTTATGTACGTTAGTGTAATATACCCATTCATTCCAAACTGCATGACTGTATTTCTCTGTTATATTTGAATGATGTTTTTTCTCCAATGTCAAACTTCAAGTACATTCAAAAGTTGTCATCATATATCTTTTTCCAACACTCAAAAACTATTATATATTGTTGGATAGCTTGAACCATATCTGTCATATCATATGAAGTATGAGGTCCAAGTAGCTTTCATTTTCAATCTTCATTCAAAAAAGGATGTATTTCTACATGTATTTGGATAGAGATATTCATAAGAATCCATTTGAATACTCAGGTGGAAGTTGTTTTTTTAAGATAACTCATCCAATGGTAGATGTTGATTCTATACTCCATTAAATTCCATTGAGTAGACTCATAACATTCCATTTTTTAAATAGTCCTTCAACATTATGCATCATTTTTGGGGTAATATATCATGAAAAAATTAAAATAATTAATCATATGTTATTGAATAATCGTCTAGAATTTATATGTGAACCATTGATCATGGTCATATACATTGAATGTCTAGCCCTTTGTATTCTCACCACTTCAATAAAATATATTTTAGCATGTTTGACAATCAATATATCATCTTGAATAGTGTTAAAGTGGGTAGTATTTGTGAGTCAGTCCACCACAACCCATAGCACATCGATTTTTTTTGATGCCATTGGGACAAAAAAAAATTCATATGGACTGACTATGAGGTATAATTTTTTACATAAATAATAGAACAATCTGGTCACAGAGGTCTAAAATAATTCATTATGAGATAATCACACCATACAATAATTTTACATTCATCCAAGAGAGAACCTGACTCAGTATTTAAAATGATACAATCTTCAACCCTCCCCTTATTAGCAATTTAATCTACTTCAATGTTACCTTACATCGTAGTATGTATGACATAAGTATCCTGAATGATTACCCTTTTCATGTTCTTAGGATATAGAATGTCTCCAATAGAAAACTGGCCATTCCTTCAAGAAAACCAACATACATAGATGAGTTTGATTCCAAATCTTTCATAAAGAAACCAAAAATTTTGCATAGTATCAGAAATGAAATCATAGCTTTTCCCTCTGCTTCGATAGAGTTTCCTTCCCCATATAATGAAATAAAACTTAACAAAACTAATAGTTTTATTTCATACACCATAACACCTCTTCTCATAACCCCTACCAAACATGATCCATCAACATTTAATTTAATCCCTAAAAAAATTGTCCTCCATTTGATCCTTTATCCATGGTGGGTTCAGTTTCACTCAACAGAGGGGAGGATCCATTGAAGCATAGAAGAAAAGAAGGTCATTGATGGACAACCTGGAATAAAAGATCCCATCTCTATATCCTGTAGCTTCATGCAAACCTAGAATCAGAGGTATGAACCGTTATAATCTCTCTAGATTTATTCCTAGAATCCAAAATAAAAAAAACTGAAAAATCAAAGCATTTAGCTCCAGATCATGAGTCATGTAGTTTTCTCATTGATCGTCAACTATTTTGAGGCAGAGGATATCACTTTATTAATTTTCATTAGTAAAAAACCTGTGTATTTATTTAATGAATCACTATTTATCACATAATATTATACAATTTTTTGGGATGTGAGTACAAATTTAGTGATAAACCCTCTATTTAACCCCTTAAATAATTCCTCACATTCTTCTATCAATACATAATTTACCCCTTTGTTTGTTCACTTAGTTTGAAGGATAGAAAATCATGATAAAAGTCTTAAAAAACATTGATTTTAACCTTTAATGAGAAGATAACTAATGACTAACATGAAACTTGAAGGTCTAGGTCAATCCCAATTTGTCATTTTTTCGAATGATCTAATGAAATTCCCGCACATGTTATCACATGTCCCAATAATGTGTCTTGCTGCATCAAAAAGTCACACATGTTGAAACTAGAATACAACTTCTCCTTCCTTAATATTGGATAACACAAGACCAAGATCATCATCATGATCCTCCATTATCCTAAAGTAGATGATAATATCAACGATAAAATCTACCAAAAAAAATCGATACACTTTATGAAGAATCTATTCATTAAAAACGTAATGATTGTAGGGGAAGTATTATGCCCTTAGGTCATCCCTAGAAACTCATAGAGTCCATACCTTATACTGAAGATAGTCTTCTGAATATATTAATTCTTCACCTTTTGCTGATTATATCTAGAATTATGATGCATCTATGAGAATAAATGATCTCCTCATAGAATATCTAAAAATTAATCAATCCTTGGAAGAGGATACGTTCTCTTTATGGTTATATTATTGAGCTCCTGGTAGTGGACACACAACCGCAGTGATCCACCCTTTTTCATTATAAATAGAACTAAAGTACCCCAAGGAGATACACTAAGTAGTATGAAACCTTGTCCAAAAATTTTTTATCTGCATATTTAACTCATCTAATTCAGTTGAGGCCATCCTGTAAGGGAATTCTGAGATAGTAGCAGCTCTGGGTATGAGTTCTATTGATAAATCCACCTCAAGATATGTGCAGAGTCCGGGTAACTCTTTGGGAAATAAATCACTATATTACCTAACAATGGGAATTTTCTCTAGGTTGATACCTTCGATTGAATCATCCATTTGAACAAGGTATGATTCTCCCTTGGGAATAAACACACAAACCATTGAAAGAGTTTCCAAAGTAGGTTCTTGAATTACATTGCTGTTATAGAGTTTCATGGGATGGTTCATATTATGGAAAGTTATTTAATTTTCCAAATAATTGATGTCTTCTCTCTATAATGAAAGCTAAAACATCCCCAAAATGGAAGGAATGACCACCAATGTAAGTATCTCATGAGTTGATAGAAGTATATTCCCCCATACTCCAATAGGAGATGAGTCTAGCACATGAGTTGTAATGATCACACCGGTAAGAGTTGTTTTAGATGTATCTACATCATGGATTTTGGGATTTGATTCATTAGTTATGGAAAATTAAAATATATAAAGTGATGTGTAGAACTAGAATCAAATAATATACTTTCCATTGTTGATTGAATAGAAATTTTACCTTGTATCACATTGTTTTTTATCCACTTCAGTAGAATTGAAGGAATAATCCATCCATTGTTTCTTTGGATTTTCAGGGTCATGATAGTGATTACCATCATGCACTATAAGGTTAGTGAATTGGATTTCATATTGACATTTCTCCGTATAGTTTTATCATGGGACCATGATTGGTTCTATCCTTTCCTGTAATGTATTGACCAACATCATTATGCGTCTTCATCATTCATAGCCTTGGTGTATTTCACACTAACAATTATATAATTTCAGTAACCCATTGAGGTAGTTCCCAGAATGATTCTTTCCACATTTTTTACATGTGATTGGTCAATATTTATTCCTGCATTTATCATGAGATCCTCCAGCTTCAAAATACATCTTTCATTTCTTATCACGATAGCAATGGGACTATTCTCAAAAAATCATTTCCACATTAAGAGAACATCGAACAACATCTTCATAAATCCCAATGTCTCGATTTTATAGAGACATTAAAAGATGTAGTATTAAACCACTAAAAATTCGGTCAATTTTAATATCACTATTGACAATATAACCCAAATAAATACCTTTAAATCCTTGTGAAATTTTCTCCGTTGGCCATGAAAAATTCACCATCCTTATTCTTAATCTTTATGAATTCTCTCTCCATATTTGTAAAAATATTTCATGGGAAATACTTATAAATAATATATTTCATATAATATTTCTACACCATCTCTTCAATTTCATTTTTTGGTGTTTTTAATCAACTCCCACCATTGGTCGGCCTCTCCAACTAGAATACATAAGACCGAAGTCACATCCAGCATCATCGAATAGTGAAGCACAAAAAAGATCATATCCATTATGTTGACCATCTATTATATGATTAGTGTATTATAACATACACTAAATGTCGGGGGTCAATTCCATATAAAGGACATGATATCATATTCCTCCATCTTAGTTGAAGGAGGAAATTTCTCATTTTTCAAGTTATTATTCATAGCCTAAGATATCTGGGTAAGAATCAATATAAAATTTCGACATCCACAACCCAAGGCTTTGGGGATGTTGTTCGGGCAATCACTATATTGTCCCCCATATGGGTTGTTGGATTAGTTTCTCCTGGTTCCCACCATTTTCAAAAATAGAAATGGATACATAAAAACATAATTATGTAATTCATGAATTAATAATATATTATATGGTGAAATTAACTGTTATGGAATGCCTTACATGGGACCTATGGTTACAATTTTTTTCTAAAAGCATTCTTCGGTGCTTACTTTCACGTAGTCTCATACTAAGGATTTTAAAAAAGGTTCCCTAATCCTAATTCAAAAATTAACTAAACTATTCTCCGATACCAACTATAGAAATCCTTATTTTCATAAATAATATATTAAATAAATTTAATGTAAAAAAAAAGAAAAATGAACTACACAATGAAGATCCAATGTTTTAGTGTCCTTGAAATATTAGGACCATACATAATGCTTTTACAATAAAACATAAACATTTACATATTTCCATCTTCTCTAGCATCTTATTGTCCCCCATGTTATCCTTAGTACTAGTAACCACATAAGGATAAACATCAATGAAAGGGGATATATAAAAGCCAATTAAGTTGATAGATAAGAACATGATTCAATATAACATGGAGTGTGAATTATCATCATAATAGCATCATTATAATCCTTACATAAATAATTATATAATGGTAATAAATTTATGTATAAATTAATCATCATGTCTTAGTGGTCAACTAGAAAAAATTATTGTGAACAAAAATATCATCATGATCATGCATATTTCACTATATCTCCTGAGACTCATAACATTAACCAATTAATTGGAGTTAAATATAATTTTTTGCCACCATCAAAGAAACACATTTACATTTCGATGTAAAATATCAGTCTCAACTATCAAATAATAACATTTACATTGTCATTCATTCCACATAGAGCGTATATCAATATTGAACATAAAACATGTGTTTTTAGAAGGAATAAATCATTTGTAAAAATATTTAATTTTGTCATAAAATCTGAAGGGAATCATGTATATCAAGAAACTAAATGGTAATGATAAATAAATTATATTTTATGAACATTAATATAACCTTTATACTGAAAATAGAGTGAAATATGAAATCCAAAGGAAGAGAGTTGGGTTCGAGTATCCCCTTACCTTATATATGAATTCCCTCTTCTATTTAACAACCTAGACAATAATATTAAATTCATTAATTAAAAAATAATTATCATTTTATACTTGAATTTTAATCATTATTATTTTATCATGTTCTATTGTGTGAATTATGAATAGTTATATAGTTTAATTTCATCATCGAAGGTGTTATTCTTCTTGGTTTTCATGATAAGTTTACTTGAATATGTGTATGGATGTTTATGTAGAATGGTTATAATTATCCAGAATTTAAAAAATATTTTTTAGTGAACTTAAAGATGTTTAAATGGTTGTATATTTCATTTGGATAAATTGTTTGAGGATAAATCGTTAGTTAAATATTTAATTATAATTGTTTGGGTTAATTTTGGTGGGTTTTTTCACAATAAAATAGATCTATTTTATTAACTAGAAATATGTGACAATTTTTTTTATAGAATATAAAAATGGTTATAAAATTTATTTTTAATTATGACATACCATTATAGTGGTTTTATGGATAGAATTGATGGTGTTAAATAAAGATAAAAATTGCACTTCCTTGATACTTGTAAATTGAAACGTCGCTTGCGATGATTTCACTTTTAGAAAAAAAGGGAGATAAAATATTTTTGATGATTTATCATCAATTAACATGATAATATTACAGTAAAAAAAGACAATGGAGTTACCATGAACATTTGGATAGAGGAGATGAGGAGAGAATATGAATAGAAAAAAAATTGAAAATAAATTAAATGAAAAAGGATGAAGATTTTACCTCTTAAGTCTCTCCTACATGAGAACCTCCTTATTGAAAATGTTTTGTTGTCATGATGAGACCAAGGGATCCTAGAAATGGGGGTGGTATAAGGGTTGGTAATATATATGAGAATAATTTGGAAATTTCTCAATGCTTGAGACATAGTATTACAAAATAAATACATATAATTATTATAAAAAGATACTTATGATTATATAAAGTGAAATGGTGAAGAACAGTAACATTAAATTCCACATGAATGCTTTACAACATACATGAAATATATTAACATTTTTCAATAGAATGTAGTTTCGATGTGATGTGCCTTACTTTAGAAATGAGGTAAAATCCATTATATTTTCAATTGATAGCTTAATATCATCTTCAAAGGATATGTATTTAACTATATATTTTTTTAAATATTTCAGTTTTATAATAATATCAAATTTATCCTCTATAATATGAAGTTAAAAGGTCGAATGATTTTTGGACATCTAATGTTAAATACATATCTTTTGATGATGTTATTAAGCCATTATGTGAAAATAAGCTCAATTTTAATACACTTTTGAAGTGAGGCAAATCACATCTAAACTATGTTCTATTGAAGAACATAGGGGTTTTTTGTATGTTTTAAAGCATTCATGTGTTAATTAAGGTCTTCTTCATTATATATTTCGCATTATATGATCATAATTTTCATTTTATCATCAATAAATAAACTAATTTTATGTTTCCCTCTTTTTTTACCTCAGTTTAAAAATCATTGGGTGATATATATTATAAGAAACATTTATTTAATTAAAAATTACTATCATATTTTATGCTATAAAAATAGGTCCTAAAATTAAATTCTAATAAATATTATATGGTCAACCAGAATTTTAAATTGTATTTACAGTATCATAATCTTGATCAACAAGCATTTTTGACGTATAGAGTCATGTTTGCCTATGTGTACTAAAATGAGGAGTCATACAAACTGAGCATAGTGATTCTTACAGTACACAACCAACAACAGTGGTTAGTACATATGATTGTGTAACACTATCTGATGTTAATTTTAGAATTTGATGTTCCTTAAATCTAGCAAATGATCAAGAGATTAACTCTATGAGATATAGACATTTTTTATTCCTAGTGGGAATGTGGAATAAATATTTTCCCATGGTTGCAGAATCACAATGGGTCTATAAAATAAATTTATTTTTTAGTGGTCAGATGTCACCTTGATAGAGTCATATATAGATTTTTCTACTGTATAATAACAATGTCCAATTGTACGAAGACCAATACATACAAGTGCAGTTGAAGATGGTCTGCCCCATGAAATTGAGCCTATTCCAAATGATACAGAAGAGGAAAAACTATATGATCTACTGAATATAATTTTCACTCTGAGTTAAAAGGAGTAGTTTTGTAATAATGGAATAGATGGATACAATAGTGATATTGATGAGGTAGCAACAGAAGTTAGGGAATAATATTATATAAATTTATAAGTTGTACAGAATCCTCGACCAACAATAAATCATCCTCTACACTTTGCATCTTGGTCAGATGTAATGAAACATATGCTTGAATTCTACTGTAATGTTCTGACCGTAACAAATATGTTTCCACGATTTGTACCATATAAGTTTAGTGAGCTTGGAAAAACCCATTATGGTGGAAAAAAATTTGTATAAAAAGATGCATTAAAAATAATTCTAAAGACATTTCACATTGAGAAAAACTAAGAGTATGTAGTTTATGAAATAGGCCATAGTAAATATATCATACGATGTGAGAATTATGGGGAAGATTGTAGATTTTTCTCAAGGGTGATTCTAAACATTGCAGTTGGAGGTTAGTGATTATGAAGGATTGAGACAGATCATACTTGAATTTAGCCATTCCTGACACAAGATCATAACTCATTAGATGCAGAATTTGTGTCATCCATTGTCATTGAGATGATTAGGACCATCAAAGATGTTCCTAAAACCATTGTACAAGAGAGGATACAATAAAAATTCCGTTATAAAATTTCCTATAATAAGGCTGGATGGTGAAAGAGAATGCAATTTTGAAGGTTTTTGGTGATTGCGATGACTCATATCGAGTTTTTGCGTAATTAATAGGCACACTGAGGCACAATAACCAATTTCCCTTCCTTCGTGATACATACGAACATATTTATCAAGATAAATGACATGATCCATCTCAGGATCAATTTTATTGGTTGTTCTGGGCATTCCTCCCTTATATATCCACATTTTGTTTCAGCGAAAAGATCTTTCAGATTGATTGAATGTTTCTACATGGAAAATACAATCGTGGGTGGTGGCACCGGTGCCTTTGTCACCTTCTTTGTCTTCCTACATTCTGAAAGAAAACATAATGATGAACATCAGAGGGGTTGGCCCATGTTAGTTTATCCCACGCCCTCCACGATTAGAGTGATAGAAAATGGTTCACATTGAAAGAAAGCATAAACGATGAATGTCAAACCCTAATCTTATACAATGTTTGTTCCCAAACAGTATAATTAATAGAAGGGGAGAACATGGGAAAATATAAACAAATAGCATTAAACCCCTACCTCAGGTTGTTCGTCGATGGAGTCAGTGAGGGAGACGATGATGTCATTGTGAAAAGACGGACGTCGATTTGTCCCAGGTGGTGACGTCCCATGTTAGAATAATTCCAGAGGAAATAACACGAAGGAGGTCGTCGTTCTTCTTTGGTGGAGCTTTCTTCATTGGAGAGTGTAAAGCTCTAAGTGTTGGGCATCACATCACTTTACCGGTGCTTCATCTCTTGAATAATTCATCCCAAATCCTCCTTCCAAGCACCATATATATAAGATAGGGGATATGTTATGTAACGATCATGGAATATATGATGGTTCATTAATTAGGAACCTTCATAAATTCAAACGATGCATTTAATTAACTTAATATGGGGGAAATCAAATTAAATTGGTTGGAATAATTAATGTGGGGAGTTGGCTAAATTAATGCGGAGGATGTCAAGAGGATCATCCACATTAATGAGGGGTGTAGAAGTTTCCTCCCCCATTAAGAGGTATTCAAGAGGTTTAATCCATGGGTTTTCCCCACCACCATAACCTCTCATGGGATGTTAAGGTGTTGTGGTACCCACCACCATAACCTCTCATGGGAGGTTAAGGTCTAGTGGTCCCCACATCCAACTTCCACGTGGAGGTTTTGTTCTAGTGGACCCCACCTCCCAACACCCACATGGGTGTTGAAAATAAAAAAAATGTCACACACTTTTATTTTTATTAAATTCTTTCACGAAAAAACCCAAAAACTATCTTTCACCCTCGACCAACTGCAATCTAGCTGAAAGTATCTTTAAGAGAGTACCGGTGTTGCAAGTTCAACGGTGCCATCAGATTTAAATTTTGAGAAACTGTTCAAACGTTTGAAAACCCCGCATGTACGTTTACTGAATGTACCCAAAAAACGTCAAAAAATGATTCCGAGCACACCAGGCCTTAGAATCACACGCCGTCTAGTTTCACAGACTCTTAAAATTTTTATTTATTTTTTAAAAAATAACATGGAATTTGTAGGTCTTTACAATCTCCCCGCCTCAGGGCTCTACATCCCTGTATGTCACAATTCAAAATATGTTAAAATGTGGGGGTACTGATCACGCATATGAGCCTCCTTCTCCAATGTGCTCTCTTATAGGTTCCTATGCTTCCATTAAACCCGAACTAGAGGTATCGGCCATCCATGATGGACCCGATCATATCGAGCCTCAATCTCAACTGGAACCTATGAAAAATTCTCCCCATCGTCGACGTCCATCTCGCCATGGTCAATGATGTGGGAAGGGTAATGCAGTATCTCCTCAGCTGGGATACGTTGAAGACGTCATGCAGTAGGTGCAACTGAGGTGGAAGAGCTAAGCGGTATTCCACCTCTCTAACTCTGCTGATGACCTGAAAATGCTTCATGAACCTCGGAGATTACTTACCACCTCTTCCAAAACTTTGTAGACCTCGTTGGGGTGAGCCCCCTAGAAAGACATGATTTCCATCTTCTTACTCCATAGGTTTTCATCACTTGTCAACATATGACTTCTGCCTACTCTGTGAAGTCTTCATCCACTCCTAGATGACCTACACCTTCTTTGTGGTAGCTCATACCATCTATGGTCCCACAAGTGTTGACTCCCCTAGGTCAGTCCATCACAAAGGTGATCTACCTGGTCTCCCATATAACGCCTCAAATGGTTCCATCCTTATGGTGGAGTGAATACTTTTGTTGTATACAAACTCAAACAAAGGTAACTAATCCTAGAATCTACGACCAATGTCGAGGATACATGAACACAATATGTCCTCAAGGGTCTAGAAGGTCTACTCATTCTGACCATCTGTCTAAGGATTGAAGGTAGTGCTCAAAGGAAGATTCATCCTGATAGCCTCTTACAACCCCTACCATACCTGGGAAGTAAATTGTGTGTCATGATCGAAGACAATCGTTGATGGTACTCGATGTATCTGAGAAATAGCTTTCGCATAGAGACGTCTCGAGATCTCTACTGAACCCTGCCCTCCAATCGGTAGTATGTGTGCCGACTTGGTGAGTCGGTCGACGATCACCCAAATCGAGTCATGTCCCCTTGATGTACGTGGAAGAAATATTACGAATTCCATCGATATCCCATCCCACATCTACTCTGGGACCTCTACAAGATTAACCAAGCCTGCTGGTACCTAATGCTACGCATTCACTTGTTGACAAGTGAGGCATCGAGAGACAAACTCTTCTACTATTTTCTTCATTCCCAACCACCAATGTTGTCACCAGAGATCTCGGTATATCTTCCCCAATCATGGATGTACCTCTAGAGGGGATGTGTGTAACTCCCCCAACACTCTCTCTTGAATTGTCACTGGTACCATAGTACATCCTCTGAAGAGGATGACGTGCTCCCTACCTTTAGAAAATCCATTAGGTGCTTGTCCAATTGATATCTGAGCATGTTGTGTCTCAATGTCAGCGTCCCTATGTTGCACCTCCAAGACACACTAAAGAAGTGGAGGAGGGATTGTAAGAGACTATAGAATGTTTTCCCCATCCCTATCCAAAAGGGGTATATACAAAGCGGTCAGCATCTCTATCGCCTCACCAAGTAGTTGTGTACCAGATCTCATACTGAGTGCATCTCCAAAAACGTTCCCCTAACCAGGAGTATAGATTATTTCGAATTCATTGTCCTGGAGGAACTCAAGACAGCGTCGCTATCTCAGGTTCAAGTCCTTCTGAGGGACGATATACCTGAGACTCTTGTGATCAGAGAACACTATAAAACATTCACCCATAAGATATTCCATCCAAATATTAAAGGTGATGACCACTGCTACTAACTCCAGGTCAGGGGTAGCGATGTTCTGGTCATGTTGTCCCATCTATAGAGAGCTATATGCAATCATTTCTCGCTCCTGAATTAGGACACATCTGATTCTGGTCCCTGATGTGTCGTAGTAGACTACATATCATATTCCCTACTCTAGAAACCATAAGATGGGGGAACTAGTCAGCCACAGCCTCATCTCCTGAAAGCTATGCTGGCATCTCTCCAACCACAAAATGGATTTTACCTTCAATGTATTGGTTGATAGTTGTCCTGTATCTCTGTAGAAATATGGTAAAAACCTCCATTAGTATCAAACCAACCCTAGGAAATGTCGTACCTCCGTCACAATTCTTGGGTGGCTCACATGAAAGTACCACTTCAATATTTACTGGATCTAATACAACTCCATCCTTCGAGAAGGCATGACCATGAAACTGAACATCTCGGATCCAGAACTGGAACTTCAAGAGATTAAAATAATGCTGGTTATTTTGGAGTGTTTCCAGTACTACCCGAAAATGGTAGCCCTTCTCCTCCTCCGTAGTCGAGTATATCAGAATGTCATCGATAAAGACTTCTACATAATGATCATGGTTTTGCTGAACGATCTAGTTCACGAGTCCCATGAACACTGATGGAGTGTTGGATACACTAAATGGAATAACCATGAAATCATAATGGCCATATAGACATCTGAAGCCTATCATTTGTACATCCTCATCTCGCACTCTGAGCTAGAGATAGAATGACCTGAGGTCTATCATTGAGAACCACTGTGCTCCCTTTATCTGATCAAGGTGGTCGTCAATCTGCAGGAGTGGGTACTCATTCTTCACGGTCACCTGGTTCAGGCGCCGATAGTCTACACAATGTCTCAAGATCCCATCTACCTTCTTGGTGAATAGAATTGGGGCTGCCCTGGGAGAAACACTGGGCCAGGTGAATCCCTTCCCCTGCAAGTCTACTAGATGTACTCGTAGCTCACGAAGTTCCATTGGAGAAATCCGATATGCAGGTATAGATATTGGTGTCATCCCCGGGAACATATCAATGTAAATTTCCTCCCCTCTGTGAGGAGGTAGACTAGGTACATCATCATGGAAGACATCCTCATACTGGTCCACCACTACAGGATAACTAGGACGTTTGACATCAACCTCTCAGAGGGTGAGGCTAGCCAACAGATGAGTGATCGGCTACAACCTCCTCTGGGTAAGTCAATCCTACACTAAAAAGGCTCCCTTCTCACTGGAGAAGGTAAAACTAGTCCCATCTATGAGGACATGCTTCACATTTCACTGAAAACAGTCTATCTGATTATGGAATGTTGATAACCAGTCCATACCCAAGATGATATTGTAAGGCCTCGATGTCGCTACTAGGAGTTCCTAGCCAATGTTGTTGCCTCCTAGAGTAAGCTTTCACTGCTGGAACGTGTTTATAATCGTTGAATCTGCTCCTGTAGGAGTCTCTATCCATATAGATCTACCCAACGTCTCCATCAGAATCTCTGAACTCCAAAAGTGGGTAGTGGCAATAAAATAATAACCATCACCGTTGTCTATAAGTATTGAAACAAAGGTAGAATAGAAACAAATCATTACTCAAATCATCTCCAGAACACAATGATAGTAGGCCTCATCTGCATGGAACTAAGCTCACCCATGTCCACCACCTCCCTATGTTCAGAGTGCGCATCCTGGCGTTGTTGGTGGTAACACCTCAAAGCGTCGGTCACTGCTAACTGCATGACTATCTCCTATTCCATGTCTGCCTGATCCCTGCGAACATCCTAAGTTGAACCTTTGTCCCTACCCGAGCGATCCTTTGACCATCTACTGATCATCCATACAGCGTGTCAGACTTCCACGAGCCATGTGACCCTGCCCGCCACATGAGTAAAACTTCCCGCTTCTGGCAGGTCTATCTCCTCCTCTGTTTCCATTCACAACCAATCCTGAATCGTGTGGTCATCCACCCATAGGTCTGGTCCTCCTGGAACTCTGTGATGACCTTCTACATCTAGATGGACAAAACTATACTATGTGATGACTGGTAGTGGCTCTTGCTGCTGGTTCCTGCTCAGCAAGGAAACTCTCCACCAATAGGGCTCTCTCTAACACCCACACCTATGTCGGGATGTTGAGTGAGATCATCATATCCCTGAACTCCCACCTGAGCCCCTACTCGAAGGTCTGGGCCCTAAGGAAAGGGTCATGCACCATATCTATGCAGTAGTGTGAGAGGTCAGTAAACCTCATAGAGTACTAGGCTATAGTCATGATGCCCTGCAGTAAAAGAAGCAACTATTATATGTTCACTACATAAAGAGTCCTTGTGACAAACTCTGCTCGAAATAGGATCATCATGTCTGTTCAAGGAAACTTCATCTCGTCATGAACATATAGCATCAATCTATACCATCATCCCGTTGCTGCCTGTAGAAGGCAGGAATCAAGAATAACCATGAGGTCTACTGGTATCCCTACGAGTCAAAAAACTCTCACCATAGCCTCTAGACAGTCCTTAGCCACCTGTGGGTCCATCTATCCCATGAACCAGGGTGGCCTCTAGCCTAGGAACACGTGCATCGTTCTCAAGCGGCACACAACATCTACTACTGGGGCCGGTGGCATCGGTGGCCCAACTGGTAATGGTACAACTGGTGCCTCCCCTGTTGTCTCAATTAGAAGAGGGCGCCCCACTGAAGCCTGATTTCTCAGTGGGATATCAGTGTGTACAACTCTCGAAACTATAGATGGCTATTTACATGGAGGCATCCTAAAAGAAAGAGATGTGACATAGTAAAATGTTATACCTGGTGAGAAGACCTACTGAGCTAACATAAAAATCACAAAGAAAACACATGAGAACACACACATAATAAGTGTTTGTTTTCACTCAGTCGGAAATCAGAAGTCAGGGTCCTGGTGTATGGATACGTCAGCCGCCTCACCAACACTAAAATCCTTGAACTGAAAACTTCAATCACTACAATATTTCCCCAAATAAATTATTATAGTGCTATGTTCTGTGGGAGAACCAACCCTTCTGATACCAATTATTCATGACCCATCCCATGGGGCCCATGTAGTGACTACCTCAAGCCTGCATTCTATAGGCCAGGGTCTGGTGACTATATCCAAAGTCGTAATTCCCTAAAATTCAGAAGGAATTTCTTTTATAACTTATGAACACACACACATGAAATCAAATAGATGAAAAAATCACCAAGTAAACTATATAACAAAGACTACTAAAATAAAAAATGTTCCAGGATACAATCCCACCTGGATGTTACATGTACAGCTGAAAAATACAAAAAACGGAAAGGTGAAAAGCAGCTCTTGGGTCGTCCACCACATATCCTACCTGAAGGGTAGGGACAACATTCCTCCTCAGCACTCTGCAACCGTCCGTCTCCTCCGTGTACCGACTTGACGTATGGTCCACCTATGGGTACCATTTATTCCTAGTACTCGGATCCTCGATCTGCAATGTCTGTCATCTTCATCCAAAACAAAGAGGTGTGGGAAATTCCCATGGAGTGGTGAGTATAATGATACTCAGTAAGGACCCTGAGACCCTCAATGTCTCTCAAAATTTACTATGGATAAACCAAAATTATGAATTTGACAGATAACCCTACTTAGGTAGATTCCCATTCATATACCTAAGTTATCAAGTAATCACTCTAAATCATGAGGAAAACACAAAGGTACTGACTCATCACACTCAAGAATATATTCTAGGGGTAGTATCATGTATCATCCATAGTCACATCATCGAACACCTCGACTACTAAGGTATTCCTCCTATTGAGTATTGTGGGTCTGCCATGTCACCATGGCGCTCCCCACTGAGTCGGCTGAGGTACTCCTCCTGTCAAGTACCATGGGTCTGCCACATCACATAGAGGTGCTCCCCACAATGGGTATTTTGTGTCACATAGAAGGTGCTCCCCAATCGACCCATCATATATTGAATCTCTGAGGTACTTCTCCTTTCGAGTACTGTGGGTCTGGCATGTCACATAAAAGCTCAACCCCCCCCCCCCACACACACACTCGTTGCCTATTGAGGTACATATCTTGTTGATTATCGTGGGACTGTCGTGTCACATAGAAGGTATTCCCCATGGTGGGTTAGATGCATCACATCGAGGCACTCCCCACTGGGCTCATGAAATTCAATCTGAGTCGAAAAGTTCAGTAGTCATAAAGTCTCAGCCAGCTACTACGTCCCTACACTAGGATTTCTCATCTCTCAGAGGATCCTCCCCACTAGCTACTGGTTGATACACCAACTATCAAAAAGTACCAATATTAATTATCTCAAATGGTATACCATGTCAAAGGGGTCTCAACACAATACATGGTGCGTCAAACAGATGCTCGGTCTGTGAGTTATTAGCCCTTTAGTCTTGGGGGGCATGGTTGGATTCATGCTCGATCCAACCTAACCATACCACAACCATACCAATAACACTTTTAAGGGTATAATAAATGGGAACATCTAGCTCAATGATTTCCATCACCACTGATGGTTTGTCAAACAGACATCTGGTGCAAAAGTTATGGTCAAAATAAAAAGAAGGTCGTAGTGGGCCTGGGTTCGGTCCGACCCACTACGACTGACCAGCCTGGGCCGACCCTATTCGGGTTGACCATGCCTTGCCCGTTGGGTCATGCCAACTTGTTTGGTCTGGCCAAAGTTCAGTGGGAATTCCCGTTGGGTTCGACTGAGCCCGCTCGGCCCGTACTAGTAGGCCTTGATCGTGGTTCAGCACAAAGGACATCGGGTGGGCGGCTCGGTCTGGACAGTGCCGCGAGGGTGGCTCGACCCGGACGTGGAGGGACAGTTTATCCTGGAGGGACGCGGGGGGTGTAGTTCGGGGCAGCTCAGCCCTAAGGGCACCATGAGGCCGGTTCGGCCAAGAGGGCCCCGTGAGGCCGACGCGGTCAGGGCGGCTCAGACGATCATGGTGGGGCTGGTTCGGCCCGGGCTCTTCGAGGGGCGCGGGCTGCCAGGGCGCCACGAGGGGGGCGGGAGGTCGGGGCGCCATGAGGGGCGTGGGTAGCCTGTGCTCTACTAGGGGTGCGGGCAGCCGATGTGGCATGGACGACGGGAGGCACGAGCCGGGGTACAGAGCCGTCTTGGCCCAAGGCGGCGCGGCACGCACAACCAATTCGATCGGGATGTCGGAGTGTCGTGGTGGTGGAACACGTCGTGGTGACAGTGGGTTGTGTCACCGTTTCCCTCATCACCTTTGTCGTCTTCCTTCATTCTGACAAACAACACAAAGAAAAACGACAGAGGGTTTGGGCCATGTTAGTTTGTCCTGCACCCTCCGCGTTTAGATTGCTAGAGAACGGTTCACATAAAATGAAACATAATCAATGAACATCAAACCATAATCTCATGCAATTTTTGTTCTCAACCCACACAAGGGAAAGTAGGGGAGAACATGGGAAAAGATAAAAATAGAATTAAACCCCTACCTCGGGTTGTTCTTCGATGGAGTCTGTGAGGGAGAAGACAACGTCATTGGGAAAAGACGGATGTAGATTCATCCCAGGTGATGACATATCACATCAGAAGAAGTCCCGAGGAATAATCCCAAAGGAGGTGGACATTCTTCATTGGTAGAGCATTCTTCATTTGAGAGCATAAACCACCATGTTGTGGGTGTCGCGTCATATTACCAGCACTTCGTCGCTTGGAGAAGCCATCCCAAATCCTCTTCCAATGCTCCATATATATATGATAGGTGAGAAGTTACGTAACCATTGTGGAATTTATGATGGTTCATTTATTAGGAACCTTCCTAAATTCTTATGATGCTTTTACTTAATTTAAAAAGTGGGAATTCAAAATAACTAGCTTCATATAATTAATGAGGTGAGGTGGCTTAATTAATGTGGAAGAAGTCAATAGGCTTGTCAACATTAATGAGGGGTTGAGAGGTTTCTTCCCCCATTAAGATGGGGGGTTCAAGATGTTTAGGACTTCAGTGGTCCCCACCACCATAACCTCTCATGGGAGCTTATGGTGTGGTGGTCCCAACCACCATAACCTCTCATAGAAGGTTAAGGTCTGGTGGTATCCACTTCAAACTTCCACCTGGAGGATTAGTTCCATGGACCCCACCACCCAACACCCACATGGGTGTTGCAAATAAAAATAAAACTATCACACACTTTTTTTATTATATTTATTCAAGAAAAAACCCAAAAAACATACTTTCTCCATTTTCCAACTGTCGTCGAGGTAAATATCTCTTAATGTTAATTCAAGCATTGCGTGTTCAACAACACACTAGGATTTCAATTCCTAACACCAATACAAAAGTTATAAAAACACACTCGTACGTTTAATAAACGTACTAGAACAAAACATCCGAAATTGATTCTGGGCACATCAAGCCTCAGAATCACACGCCGTCAATTTTTTAACGACTCGACAAAATCCCATTTATTTGAAAAATAATATTACATAAAATTCCCGGTCATTACATGGAGGCGGGGCTTGGGAAGGAACATCAGTAGAATATGGACAAGTGTTAAAGCTTGATAGGTGTGAGGAGAAGAGGTGGTGATCAATGCTATTTATAGTGGAGGATATGGGTGTTTTATCATCATTCTATTCATTAGTTTAGTTGTTTTTTCTCCAGACTATTAATATTTAAAAAATTATCACTAAATATATTATTAAATTGAAGTAGGATTCTATAATTTATGCTTACAACGTCCATAAATCATCTATGACATACTCTTTCATGTATTTAGTTTTTATAATTAAATTTATTATTTTACCATTCCTAGAAAATTTCACATTATCAGAAAAATAACAAATATTAATGCTATATATTATTATATGTGTTAAATAGAAATCCATTTTATGAATATAATTTTCAAAATATGAGAAATTTAATTTTTAATTAAAATTATCAATTGCATGAAAAATATAGATTTTAAAATTAAAACGGATTTTCTAACACTTTGAAAATTTAAATTATAATAAATAAAATTATATTCAACTTATAATAAAACTAAATACTATTTTTTTGATTTCGTTTTATGAAAATATATTTTATTTTAAATTATAATATTAATTATAAAATTGTATTAAATATTTATGACCTACAAAAATAACAACAATTAATTTATAAATTTTAAAACATTGATTTAATTATGTTGTTAAATAAATATATCATATTTACATTCATAGTATACATAAGATTTATTTATAATTTGAAATATGAAATTATTATTCTATTGGATGGAATACTTTTCCAAATATTCATGTTACCAGTCTAATGGTCAAGTTATTATTTCATCAGTATTGGTTCATTAGTTTTTAAAAATGACTCTAATTTCATTCAATATTATTAAAAAAAATTATTGTATTACAAAAAAAAATTATAAAGAAACTACTAGGGTTTGAGCATCAGGGAGGACTATAATGGTGTAAGCCAGGAGTGTCTGCATTAACAAATTTAATTTCATCAAGAGGGAAGCACATCAGTCTACTAAAACATTATATCCATTGATCACGAGTTACCTTATATTCTATGAAGACAGCCAGTATATTCCCTTCATGCCACATGTGAAGAATTTATTCTCGACTATCCACCAATGCCTTTCCATTTCTATTAGATTACTCAATGAACCAAGGGATGATACCATTTCTATGTAGTACAATATGGAGAACTAGAATGTCTATATCCACTACAAATAGAGTAAAATCAGACTTCTTTCATAACTGAAGTCCTATGACCATGTCCTGCACTTTAGCTTGCAGTGAATCACCTTCTTTAAGAACACCTAACAATGCCAAAACCACCAAGCCCCACTTGTCAATGTGCTCCTACCACTCCACCCATACTATACGAAAGGCAGTAACCGACAATGTTTAACATCCAACCATGATGGGGGGATCGACCAAACTCACTTCCGTTGAGTCACACCACTAAATTGATTTGGAATAATAGTCAGGAGAGCTCTTAAAGAGGGATAAGACTCCATATTGTTATAAATCATAGCAAGTTCTAGAATTAGGTTTTCTGTTATAAAAATAATACCAGTATGAGTCCTTATATCTCCTTTGTGACGAGCTTCATTTCTATATGACTAAATACCACATCACCCTACTGCTTGAATAATGGAATTATCCATCATTTCAATACAAAACCATATATACCTTGAAACGTGCATTGGAGGAAGTACCCAAGAAAAACATCCCACGTGATCAGCCATATGAATCACCAAAATGAACTCCATGCAGTCTTCAGCCAATCACATTCCAAAAATAGGTGAATGATTCACTCTTTATTTGTCTCACTGTAGTTGTGTCATTTGGTATCCATGTATACTCCAACGCACATTATGTTTTCCGATATTGGAAGTTTCCTTTTCCTAAAATTCCATAATAAGGGATTGAATTTTGATGGGATCTACTTGCAACACACTGTCTCCCCCCACACATCCTGGTCATTCACATCCACCAAAATTTTAATGAGTTCTCTAACTAAGAAAACACCAATAAAGTAACCCTTAAATATATAATTTTTGGGATCATTATTAAGATGAATATTATCATGAATAGACATCTAGTTCTCATCTAGGGTTTCATTAATAAATCAGATGTGTTCACTTTCCCCAATAAAGGAGATATCTGGAGATGGAAAACCATGAAAACAGTGCATCATTCCTACCCAGTTCTTCTTCTAGTACCTTATTACTCCTTTGCCGATGAGCCAATTAGCATATTGATGCCAATTGACATGATAGGGATGCACCATTCGATGGATATTAGAGGGTCATGATTTCTCTATGGAAGAACTCCAATATTTGAGCAACATGTGTTTAACCCACAACATATTTTCCTCTATTATTTCTCATGATTATTTAGCACGATTCCCTCTCAGCATCCCAGTGATATTATGGATTTTAATAACCCCCTCCGATAGGATTTTATCCAACCACATCCATGATTCCAAATGACATTTTCCATCGATTTGGTTGTTCGACAAGGAGTCAAAAATTTTATCTATTTTGGAAGTCACGTTATTTTGGAACATTTAGTATAGATAATACATGCATCGATATAGATGAATGTAAACTTTTGAAAATGGTTATATGCCATACAAAATAACAGATTATTATTTTCTAGATCATAAGTCAACCCATGAGCTTATAAATAACCTTATCAAAGATATGAATATGAATTTTTCATGTGAGACAACGAACAACCCCAATACTCCAATGTAAATACTATCTATTATTCATAACTTTCTTCCTATAGAACTAACCATCATGCCCGAGAATTTATTAGCTATGAAGAAAAAACACTTATCCAATTTAACCACATACCCATTCCTGGATGATTACTCCTCAATGAGCTCATTGATCTCCTGAATATCACGTCTACTACCATAGATAAATATACTAGTATCATCAACAAAAATCATGTCAGATATTCCTCAATCTAAGAGTTGACTACTATTAAATAGGATCCTAATATAGTTGATATACAAATTTATGTACTAGAATAACACATCGTTAGATATAATAAATAAGGATGGGGAGAGGAGTCCCATTATTTCAAACCTCATACAGCATTGAAGAAACTAAAATGTCTTCCAATGAAGAAAATAGATAACCAAGTAGACAGGAAACAACAATACATGAGAATAATAACTGAGTGCGAGAACCCCATACAAGTATGGAATCAAAACAAGATGATAAATTAAACCCTATAAAAAGTCTTTTTTCATGTTCATCTTGATTACTAGGTTTCTCCCATAGAATATTAGATTAATTTCACTAATTACATTTTGAGACAAACCAATTTCCACTTGAATAATCTAGACCTTAATAAAACTGTAATGCGACACTACAATCCAGTCTAGGGGGAACGACACCACTCTCTTATTGAGGATGCAAGATAAAAACATATTGGGACCATTAAATAAACTGAGGGGTGAGTATTAATTCAGGGATTGAGTATCACTATACTTTTGCACAATGATGATATTCGTCGAACAAGAAATCTGTGGTAGAATCCATCCAATAAATTATTCCTTTACAACATGAACTGAATAAATTTTCACCACATCCCATTATGATATATAGAAATAGATAGGGAAACTGTTAGGCCCCAGATCATTTTTAGGTTGGGGGACTAGACTACATCGTATACCTCCTTCATTAATTTTTCATTTATAAAATTATTATTGTAGTGTATATGTGATTTTTTGTGATCTATATTATATGACGGTATTATAATAACGGTGATATTCCAATGATAACATTTTGTGTCATTGCAATCTTTCCCACTCTTGAAATTTCACCCTCAGAATTTTATTTTACATAAAAAAGTGAGGGTACTTCTCCTTCATTTCATCCTCTAGTTCCTAAGTTTCATATTCATAGTTATTGTTCCTGAAAAACTCATTGGCCTGGTTGGTTGTCTTACTATGTAAAACCTTATATATATTATCAGAAATCGTTACTGGTTATTGCACATAAGAGATATCGTCTTTTAGTTGTACGAAATATGTCTTTGGAACAAGTGAGGTTTATCTTATGTACTTACCAAACATAGATACAAGAAACCCATCTTGAATTTCAGTCATACTAAGTGGAAGTGAAAGCTGATAGGCCACTACTCCTATGCAATCAAGGATCCCAAAGAGGTTGATGTACCTCAGTATAATATTCCCTTTCATTCCAAACTACATGACTCTCTTTCTTGGATATATTTTAATGAAGTTGTTTCTCCAATGTCAAACTCGATGTCCCTTCAACAATTGTCATCATATCCCTTTTTCCAACTCTGAAAAACATTGATATATTATTGGATAGCTTGAACCTTTTCTGTCATCTCATACAAAGGATCAGGTCCAAGTCGCATTCATTTTCCATCTTCAAACAAAAATAATGTATTTTTACATGGATTTCCATAGAGATATTCATAAGGATCCCTCTGAATACTCGGGTGGATGTTGTTGATGTATGATAACTCAACCAATAGAAAATGTTGATTCTATACTCCATTAAATTCCATTGAGTTGACTCATATAATTCTATTCTCTAAATATTCCATTCACATTAGGCATCATTTTTGGGGTGATATATCATGAAAAAAATATCATAAATCAAATTTTATTGAATAATCCTCTATAATTTACATGTCAACCATTTATCATGATCATATAAATTGAGAGTGTAAGCCCCTATAGTCTCACCACATCCATAAAATATATTTTAACATGTTTTTCAAGTGAGATATCTTCTTGAATACTGTTAAAGTGGGTAGTCTTGGTGAGTCGATCCACCACAACACAGAGCACATTGATTTTTCTAGATGTATTTGGGACAAAAAAGAATATGTCCATATGAACTGACTACGAGGTATCTTTTTATTACATAAAAATATCACAATCCGCTCACAGATGTCTGAAATAAATCATTATGATAGAATCATCCCATATTATAATTTTACAATCATCCAAGAGAGAACCCAACAAAGTTTTTAAAATGAGAAAATCATCAACCCTCCGGTGTTGGAGCCGTTGGCTCTTAAGGAAAATTAATATAATTAATAAAATAATAATATAATATGTCGGAGGAGTCTTATGTCGGAGCAGTTGGCTCTTAATGAAAAGTAAAATGAAATTTTTTTCCAGCTAACCATACAGAAATATTGGGAATAACCTAATGTCAATGGCTCTAAACATGAATTACATCAAGAATATGGAAATTTCTTTTGAGTTGTTTCTCAAATGTTAGGGGGCATGCCCTTGTTTTCAATCATTATCCACCTCATGTAGTTGTTATCATTTATGCAGTATTAATAAATGGTTTGAGAGCTCTTGATCCTAGCTATATGCGTTTTAATCTAATTAATATTTATTAAAATGTAATAATATGATTAATATAAAATTATTTATTTATATGTATTAATATAATGAATATTTATTTTTAATTATATTATTATCATCTTTATTATTTTTATTTACATTTTCTCATATTTATTAATATAATTTTTGTACATATGTAATAATATAATTTATTTAAAATAATATAATTAAAATAATAATAATAAAATTTATAAGTAATAATATAATTATTATTTAATAGTATAATTAATATGTAACAATATAATTACTAGTTGATGATTCTGATCATAAATATAATCATTATTATGGTGATGCTTGAGTTTCTATTTTTTCCTTTTGAATGTGGGCTTTCTTTTTGGGATAATTAATATGTAATAATATAATTAGTAATAATAAGTTTCTTGGCCCTGATCCTACATGATATAATTAATATGAAATAATATAATTAGTAATATAAATAATATTTTCATTCAATGTTTTTTAATATAATTTTTTAAATAATTAATAATATAATAAATATTTATTAATAATTTTAAAATATAATTAATATTATCTTATTTATTAATATTAAATAATATATTTAATATTTATTCTCAATTATATTTCTAAATACATTATAATTATTATTATTATATATATTTTTATTTTCATTGAATGCCCTTATTTTCATTATTACAATTTTTTAATATGAAATATTATTATTAATATGTAATAATATATTGATGATTAATTATATATAATAATATTTAAATACATTTATTTTCTATTAATTTTAAATAGATAATTATATATGAATATTAGAAATAGGGAGTAGGAATTGAGGTGGGGAGTTGGAATTTGTGGTGCGAGGTGAAACGCCACATGTTCTGGCATTTTTGGTTTCCTTTACAAAGTGTCACTTCATATGGTAATTTTTAAACCCATTTACACAATAAAATGAAACATAAACCCATTTTATTATATAAATAAAATAAAATAACATGACAGGAAAAATCATCCCCTGGGTAGTGTTCTTGATTTGGGATAAGATAGGCAACAACCCATTTCCATTTACAGGGGTTTAAATAAATGACCAAAAGAATACAAATATATAGTGAGAGAAATTAAATGTCATAAAAATGTTAATATGATTCAAATGTTATATTATTGACTTTAAATAAACATTTATAACCCATGTAATTTTTAACACATTATTTTAATCCAATTCTTTCATATTGTGAAATATTATTTTAACTACCCTAACTCATTTAATTAATGAGATGTTTATTATTTTAAATTTGAAAATTTATTTATATTTCTAATATCAATTGATATAAAAAACAATAATATTTCATAATTTTATTAACATTTTAATATAAACAGTCATTCATTTGTTAATATTTAATTTAATTCGATTAGTTTTGTGATTTAATTTATAAATTTAAAATTAATAATATTCAAAATCCATATATAAATTCAATTGTTTCAATACTTTTTATCAATAAGTTAATAGATTAGTAATAATTAAAAAATAAGGTTTCTTACAACCATATTAATTATTTTTAGGAATAAAGGATTTGAATATCTATCAATTATAGCTATTAAAGTATGCGTGGAATGTTTGGTGAGGGAAAGTAATTAAAAAAGAAAATAATTTGAGAATGCGACTATGTATGGGTGGTGGCCAAGTTTTCAAAATGAAATCATTTCTCTATGATTAAAGTACCCCTACTTGCAGGGCGATGATAATGGAGATCTTAAAAAGATTTATGATTGTAGTCTGATGAAAGCATGATGTCACTAAATATCCCCCAACTCTAGCATTAGATAACATTGTGATGCCCGACATTCGATGTGGTCAGTGATTCTCATCCAAAGGGGCTTCTTGTAGTGAAGGGGGGACCACAATAATTTTATCATGACATGCATTTTCAAAAAATACCCTTCACATGGCAACAATCCCCCGGGGTACCCAAGCAAAGAGTTCATGAACAGACACCAACTTATGCACCAGACCACCCTGATGTGCCTCACATTGATGTGGAATGGTTCTCAAAAACATTCCAAATACTGTATTTTAGCCGACCCATTCAATGTGGTCAGTGATTCTTGTCAAAAGTTGTTTCTTCGGTGAATGGAAGACGACAAAACACCTATCATGATGGGAAGTTTCAAATTGTACCTTTCTCTTGGGAACACTTCCCCAGGGTACCCAAGCATGTATATCACGAACATTCCCCAACTCCAGTGCTAGAGCACCCTAATGTTCCTCACACTAATGTTGTAAGCTTCACAAGAAACTGGATATTAACCGGAGATTATCCAACCCATTCCATGTGGACGATAATTATCATCAATAGTGGCTTCTCTGGTGATGGATGCATCGAATAACTCTTTTCATGACAGTCATTTTCCAGCCATCCTCTTCACCTTAGAACACTTCCTTTGGTTACCCATAGAGAACTCGAAGGTACTCAAACTCAGTGTTCAGAGGACCATAAACCTCCTATCAGACCAGACTCCATTATGAATATCAGAGATTCAAGCAAGAAAACCCATCCTTCTAGATAAATATTCTCATTCACAAAGGATTCTCTGGTGGTGCAAGTATGGGAGAATGTTTATTATCACCAGGTTTGGATTCCCCGCGACCTGGAACAGTGGATGTCAGTAACTTAGAGTCACATGAGTATCGTGGGGGGTGGTGGAAAGATATCTGGAGGCAATGAGGATGAGATACCAGTGCTGGAAATTTGGTCCATATCAAGGTAGCATGCAGATGGCGAGGATTGGCGGTTCGTGCAACTAACGGAGTTGTAACTACTGGTGAGGTGGTTGGGGTTCTATGCCAACATAGGTAGCAGTGGCCATCAGTCGACACACTGAACATGAGAATGGTCGAGGGGGCGTTGAGTGGTACGGTATGTGGGTAGGATTACCACCTTCATTGATTTTGGAGAAAGGGTGACACAATAAAGAGAATCAGGTTTACACCCCGTGTATAAGGCAGATGACTTGCCTAGTGTGATTTATTGCAGTAGGGTGCATTGTTTAATACGTGTGGGTTATGGTCAGTTTGTCATTGGGTTCATGGCTGCTATGTAATGGTTTGATGAATAAGATATTTTTATTATTTCCTTCAATAAAAGAGAAACACATCCCCTTACATGTTAAAACAATACCTGAATATCATATAATAAATGTACTTTATTATATTGAAAAACCATTTATTTTTCTAAATATAATGGAATTTTTATGTAAAAATTTATTTTTTTCAATTTAATTAATGACAAAATATTTTTATTTTTTAGTGAAAAAATTATTTTTAATCATTTGAATAATATTCATAAATTTTCATCAATATTTTTAAATCCATTGTATATTTTTAATCATATATGAAATAATTTCTTTTGAGACAAATTATATAATTATATTTTCATTAAAAAAATTACATATCATTTTGAAAAAAAAGAATTTCTTATTAAATAATAAAATAAGTAATACATGCTATAATATAGATATATATATATATTATGGGAAAAAAATTTATTTTTTTAGACAAGAACTAATTTTTTTTGGCGGTCATTATAAATATTTTACATCATGGAGTTTATTTCTAGTAGAATTTCAACAATAATTTTCATTGGATGTTTTACTAGAATTTTTCATTTAAATATATTTATATTTGTATAATTATAAATATTTATTTTTATAAATATAATTATAAATATATCTAATATTTATATTTAAAAAAATATTTAAAAATATATTATTATTATTATATATATTTATAACTATATTTTTTATTTATATATTCTGAAAGGACGGAAGGCCTTTGTAAAAATATAACTAATATTTATATTTAATTATGTTATTAATTAATTTATTTGTATTATTTACATTTGTATTCATATATAATAATATAATTATTATATGTAAGTAATAATATAATTAATATTTTTTAATATGTAATTATAAAATTAATATTAATTAATTTTTAATAATATAATAAATATATAATAATATATTTAATAAAATTATAATATAATTAATAGGTAATAATATATTTAGTATATAATAATATAATTAGAATGTAATAATATAATTTGTATGTAATTATATAAATAAAATTTAACAATATAACTACAAGAAAATAATTAATATGTAATAATATAATCAATATGTAATAATATAATTAATATGAAATAATATAATTAATATTTATATACATAATAATTAATATAATTAATGTAAATATGTAATTGTATAATTAATATATAAAAATATATGTAATATTTATCATTATATAATTATATAAGTAATAATATAATAATATAAATAATATGTAATAATATAGCTATTATGTAATAATATAATTAATATGAAATATTATAATTACTATGTGATGATTCTAGTCATAAATTTCACCATGATTATAGTGACACATGACATATAATTTTTTCCTTTTGGATTTGGGATTGCCTTTTTTGGTATAATTAATATGTAACAATATAATCAATAATAATGAGGGGTTTGTCCCGAAACCTTATTAGTATAATTAATATAAAATAATACCAAGAATGTCCGGGGTCAAGCCCCTTATTATAAAAAGAATGAAAAATAAATAGTACATGAAAGAAGAAAGGAAAGCCGACACTAAAATATAAAAAAACAACTTAAGAATCACCATATTCAAGATCACACTCATGATCAGAAGAATCAACATCATCACCAAACATCCATTTTTTCTTAATTATAACATTATCTACATTATTATTATTACTATTTACATTTTTTTATTATTTAATGTCATTACTGACATTATTAATATGCATTAATATGTAATAATAGTATTAATATGTAATATTAAAATTAATATTAAATAATAAGTAATAATATATAAACAAATGTATTAATATATAATTGTAAACACATAATCCATTATCTATACTATAGGGTAGGAAATTTAATCCATGTTTCATCTCCATATCAATTTGGGTGATGGGCCCTCCCCTCTGCACATCACTATTGCATCAAAAATGTGTTCCTCATATGCTCCGTCTCCGCAGATTCCACCTCCTCCAGTAACTACGCTCCACATGCATCTCCACTATCTTCATATCCTCCTACACCTAACCACCTATTCCAAACAATTGTCATAAATGCACTTATCCTTCAAATCTTTTTATTCCATTCCGTCACTGCCTTCGCCTTTCCGTTGATGCTTCTTGTGTCGCCGCATATGCGCAAGATGTGGTCCTAGATCACATTCCAAGTTTTCGAATATTCAAATCAACAACAGTGGAGTACGTGGAGGTGATGACGATGAAGAGATGGAGACGACAAGGAAGAAGCAGTGGAGGCAATGTTGAGGTAGTGACGAAAAGGCTTCATCGGATTTGAAGGATAAGGGTTTGGATGAGAATGGTTTAGAAGAGGCAGAGAGGTGGAGGAGGATATGGAGATGGAGGAGATGCATGCAAAGTAGAGTCGGTGGAGGAGGTGAAATCTGTAGAGACACAGCAGATGAGGAACGTGTTCTCGAGGGAATAGGGAAGTGCATAGGGGAGGGCACATCACCCAAATTGACATGGACAAGACACATGGATGAAATTCCCCCTTATAGTATAGATAATGGATTATGTGCTTCAAATTATAAATAAATACATATTTTTATATATTATTACATATTAATCAATATTAATACTATTATTACATATTATTTCATATTAATAATGTCATTAATGAAAATAAATAATAATAAAAAATTAAATAATAATAATAATGTAGTTAATATTATAATTAAGAATAAATGGGAGGTTGCTAATGATGTTCATGCTTTTGATCATGAGTCTGATCTTGAGTATGGTCATGATTAACTCGATTTATTTATTTTTGAGTTTGGGCCATCCTTTATTCGTTCATGTAGTGTTTATTATAAGGTGCTTGACCCCTAACCTTTTTTATAATAAGGTGCTTTCCCCCAAACCTTCTTTGTATTATTTCATATTAATTATGCCAAGAATGTTCAGGTCCAAGACCCTTATTATTACTAATTATATTATTACATATTAATTATACAAAAAGGGAGGCCCACCTTGAAAAGGAAAAAATAGAAACTCAAGCATCACTATAACCATGATAAATGTTATGAGAAGAATCATCAAATAATAATTATATTATTACATATTAATTATATTATTACATACTATCTATATTATTACGTATCAATTATATTATTAAATTATTAATTATATTGTTATATATTAATTAAATTATTACATATTAATAAATATTATTTATATTTTTATATAGTTATTATATTATTACATATGTACACTAATTATATTTATAAAAATGTATAAAAATATTAATTATATTTTTTCATATTAATTATATTGTTAAGTTTTGATTATATTATTACATATTAATTATTTCTTGTATATATATATTTATATGTTTATATATATATATATCTGTATATTCATAAATATATTTATTTCTAATTACAAATATATATTTGAATGTACCTGTTTTAAATGTGTATATAAATATATTAGATTTATAATTATATGATTATAAATATTTTTAGTGGAATATATATGTTAATAATTATAAAATTATAAATATATTTATAATTATATAATAATAATTATTTATTTATAGAGATAAATTTATATTACATAATGATAAAAATATTTTGAAATATTAATATTAATATATTTATTATTTATACAAATATTTATTAATATTTATTAATTTTTATAAATAAATATATATAAATAATAAATATATTTATAATTTTATTTATTTATAATGGTTCTCTCAAAGCTTCGTTTAAAAAAGAAAATTATCCAAAAAAAAGATAAAATATATAAGCTTTCGATTAGTTTGGACTATTTATGTATATATATATTAATAAATAGATATAATTATAAATATATATTTATAAAAATGAATTCATTTTTATAAACATATATATATAATAAATATAATAATAAATCAATTTCTATCAATACAATCTTATAATTATATAAATATTAGAATATTTATTATTATATAAATTTTCAAATATATTTATAAATTTTAATTATATTATTACTAATTTACAATTATAATATTAATAAATATGAAAAAAAAATATAAATTATATTATTACATAATACTTATATTATTACATATTAATTATATTATTTCATATTATATATATTATTACTAATGATATATATTATTGGTAATTAGGGTAGATTTACAATGAAACAGGGAAATGAAACCCACATAACCCGAGAGGGAATGCGATGACCCGCCAATGGATAACCCATCCATTTTTATGGCTTGAAGGCCCTATGGACATAGAGCCTATTACAATTTCTTTAGCCTCGGTTCCCAACATCTAAAGCTATTTTTTGATTCACAAATGTGCGGGTCCACCGTCCGCATCATGCCTGCATCATACAGCCTGCGTCACCTATCTTCCATCCAACCCGGATTCAAATCTGGGTGGGAGTGAATTCTTGCAGAATGACGCTGACACAAACATGACCCAATAAAGTACATAATGATGTTAAATAATAATAAAAATTTAAATTATAATATTAATAATAGCACTTCTTGTCCACATGGTCTTTTGGACATCAAATAATTGGTGGGTTATACATTTGGGGGAGGGGCTATAACATTCCCTATTAGGTAGTGTATGTTTCAATTCATTGATTCATTGTAATTATATTATTAAATTTTAATTATATTATGACATGATAATTATATTATTACATATAAATAATATTACTATATTATTATTTATGTTATTATATATTTGTTATATTATTACATATTAATAAATATTAGTTTTATTATTATATATTAGAAAATATTATTTATATTATTACGTATTTTACTTAAAAATATTAATAAATATGTCTGTAAATTTAAATAATAAAAATAATTTAAATAATAATATAATAAAATATAAATATTAATTATATTATTATATAGGCCTTCCGGCTATTCGAAGTATATAAATAATAAATATAATTATATGTATATAATATTATATTTATATATTTACAAATAATATATTATTTGTATAAATATATATATATATATATATTAAATATAATTATAAACATATTCATATATATATATATTTTTATTTAATAAATATTAATATCTTTAAATGGGAAAATCTATAAAAACTTCTATTGAAAAATCTAGTGGAAAATCCACTAGAAATAAACTTCAGGATTATTAAATTTATAATGCCTTACAAAAAAATAATTATTTTTAAAAAAACAAAAACTATTATTTTTTCTCATAGAATTAATATAAATATATATATATATATATATATATATATTTAAACAGGTATTTTTTGTTTTCCTATTTAATCAGAAAACTGTTTTCCTTAAAAAAATAGCGATATGTAATTTTGTTAAATAAAAAAAATAATTTATTTTGTTTCAAAATTTAGTATTTATTATATGTTTAAAAATATTCCATGTATTTAAAAATATTGATGAAAAATCATTAATATTATTAAAATGATTAAAAATCTATATTTCTATTAAAATAAATAAACTACTTTTTCATTTATTAAAATGAAGAAAATATTCTTTACATAAAAATTTCATTATAATAAGAAAAATAGATGGTTTTAAAATATAATAAATATAATTTATTATATAAAAACACGATATTTTTTCACATGTAAGGAAACAACTTTTTTTTATTGAAGGAAACAATCAAAAGTTCTTATTCTTCCAACCATTACAAGGCAACAGTAAACCCAATAAAAAATTGACCTAACCCACATGTATTAAACTATGAACCATGCTACATAGAATTGAACTAGAATAGTCATCCACCCCACAGACCCGACATCTACCTAATTCACATCATTGCATCACTCCTTCTCCAAAGTCATCGCCGTCGCTTATGCTACTCCCATACCTCACCGGTAAATTCCTCATCAGCCCTTCTCGGCTTCAGTGCATCGCATAACAAATGACGATGTTTCCAATGTTGTCACTGAACCCCAAACACCTCAGTAGTAGTTACATCTCCATTAGATTCTTGAACCACAAATCCTTGTTGTCCATAAGATTCTTTGGGATGGACTGGATTTATAGCACCGGTATCCCAACCTCTTCACGTCCCGATATCACGCCACCACCCCACGATAACCCTGTGACATGGAGTCATTGAAATCTACCGGTCTGGGTCGCTGGTCATCCCAACCTGGTCATAATAAACATTCTTTCGTACATTCACCACCGTAGAAGCCTCTGTGGATGAGAATATTTTACCTGGCGGGATGGGTAGGCTTTCTTTCCTTTCAAACGTTCTTAATGGAGCCGGATCTGATGGGAGGTATATGTTGCTCTTGTCCCCGAGTTGGGGTACGTTCAGATTATCCTTAGGTAACTCAGGGATGTGTTCCGAGGCGAAGGGGGTGGATGCAAATTCACCGTCATGAGAAGAGTGGTGTGATACATCCATCACCGGAAAATCCACATTTGAAGAGAATCTTCGACCACATAGAATGGGTCTACTAATATCTAGTATATAACCTGTTTCTGTGACCTTTTCCGCGTCAATGTGAGGTACAACGGGGTTCATTGGCACCGGAGTTGGGGTACGTTTGGGATACCCATGTTTGGGTACCCCGGGGGAGTCATCCAAGGAAAAGGGGATGGTTGGAAATTTCCCACCATGATAAGTGTTTTTAGGTCGTCCATTCACTAGGGAACCCACTTTTTATGAGAATCACTGACCACGTAGAATTTTGGGGATCAAATTGTCATCTGATATAGGAGTTTGGGTATGTCTGGGGACATCAGGTTTTCGTCGGAATAAAGTCATCCATCTTTTTAACATCTTCGTCATCATCGTCCTCCAAGGAGGTCTATAGTAATCACAGCAGAAGGATGGCAGTTTGAAAACATTCCCACCACCCTTATATAAATACATCCTATAAATATTTCTTATTTTTAAGCCTTTCCCTCACCAAACATTCCACACATCCATTAATATATATAATTACTAGGAATTCAAATCCTTTATTTAAACCATGAATTAATAAGGAAGTACCCAAACCTATTATTTAATTATTATTAATAAATTAACATAATATTAAATTATATTGAAACAATTAAATTTATTTATGTATTTTGAATATTATTCATTTTATATTTATAAATGAAATCTAAAATCTAATCGGATTAAATTAATTATAATTAATTAAATGATGTTTTATATTAAAATTTTAATAAATTTATGAAATAATACTGTTTTGTTTGATATCAATTGTTTTTAAATTTATAAATAATTTTTCAAATTAAAAATAATAGACATATCCTTAATTAATCGAGTTATAATAGTTAAAAAGATATTTTAATATATAAAAGTATAGGTTTAAAATAATAAGTTAAAAATTAAATGGGTTATAAATGTTTATTTTAAATAAATATTCTAACATTTGATTCGTATTAACATTTATACAACATTTAATTTCTCTATATATTTATTTGTAATCTTTTGTTTTTTTATTTGAACACTCATAAATGAATTTGATTTCTTTCCTCTCTTACACACAATCTAGAACACTACCTATGGGAAGATTATTCAAGGCATATTTTTTATTTTTTTATATAATAAAATTGGTTTAGCTTCCATTTATTTCGGGAAATGGGTCTAAAAATCACCAAATGAACTGACACTTTATAAATGAAGCCAAAAATGCAACATCATGTTTCATTTTCCCCGAAACCCCAAATTCCAATGCCCCACCCTCCATTCCTCTTCCCCATTTCCAATATATATATAATTCCTTATTAAAAATTATAAATAAATACATGTATTAAGTTATTATTATATATAAAAAATATTAAATATATTTTTACATATTAATAATAATATTACATATTAATAAATTTTAATAAAGTAACTAATGGCATTTAATAAAAATTACAATCTAAATAATAATAATTAAAAATTAGTTAAAAATTAATCGTGAATAAATATTAACTAAATTATTTCTTATTAATAAAGCAGTTAATATTAATTATATTATAAAATTTTTAATAAATAGAAATTATATTATTACTTATTTACAATAATTATATTAATAAATATGAATTGAAATATTAATTATATTTCTAATTATATTATTTCATATTAATTATACTATGAAGTATCTGAGCCAAGCCCCTAATTGTTACTAATTTTATTATTACATATTAATACTACCAAAAAGGAAATCCCACATTCAAAAGGGAATAATAGAAACTCATGAATCACGATAATCATGATTAGAGTTATGACCAGAATCATCAACCAACTATTATATTGTTAAATATTAATTATATTATTACATTCTAATTATATTTTTACATAATAATTATATTATTACATATTAATTATATTATTATATTATTTATTATATTATTATATATTAATTATATAATTACATATGTATAATAATAAAATTAATAAATATGAGTAAAAATGACAAAAATACTAATAATGTAGTTAATAACATAATTAAAAATAAATACTAATTCTATTATTACACATCAATAATTATTTTTATATTAGTCATATTATTAAATTTTAATAAATATTAATTATATCAATGTGGGTCTAGCCAAGATTCCAAGTTCTCAACCATTTATTAAAATTGAAAAAAATAACATGTACATGGGGTGGAGAATGATAGAAATCATGGGCATGCCCCCTAACATTTGTGAAACAACACATCAAAAATTTCAATAATCATGATTAGAGTCATGTTTAGTGTCATCAGCATTTGCTGATTCCCAATCTGTCTGTATGGTTTGATCGCTGAAAAGAGAACTGTACGTTTTCTAAAGCAGCATCTACTCCGGCATGAGTCTGGATGATCTAGAAGAACCACCTCATCAATTCCCTTGAGTTTCATCCTCTCATCCATTTTCGCAGCCACGACCCTTTAGGTTCGTACAACTTCTCCAAGTCAACTGTAGCATAGTCACATAATGGTCACCCTTTTTAGTAGTATCCATATCCATATACCCATGACATGCATCATCATTAAGAGACTCAAGAACCTTAAAACTAATGTCCTCAGTGACAATTTCCGGATTATTTTTCTATTCATTAACATTAGTTGATTCATGTGGGAAAAAATATTCCCTAAAAATAATTTGAATCCCTTCATTATACAAAATAATAATCCCTTTGTTTCTTCTAGCACCTTCCCTCTTAATAAGTTCCACCCTTTTTGACAGAGAAGATGCATTCACGGCCCTAGTTTTTTGAATAATCTTGATTGGTCTCAGAGACTCCATACTTTCATTAAGATCATTTCTAACAACAACACATGAAAAAAAATTATTCCTATTATAGTGTTGCGTAGGTTATTTATAATAATTAAGTGGGGATACCACTATGGATTCATTTTTATGATTATTATAACAATTTCTTATACCAAATCTGTTTCCAACAAAATATCATCAATATTTCTCTGCTATTCCCTAAGGTACTCAGTAGCAAGGTCTTCATTTTTTTCCTTCTGGAATGACATTATCATGAAACTATTCATTAATAGTCTGCACTGCTTCATCTTCATTATTCTAATCAACCAAATTTTCTTCATTTATAGAAGCATGATCACATGAAATACCACCCAATAGTTTATCATCACCTAGTCTAGTCCGAGATGACTTCAATCCATTCCTCTCCCAAATATTTTTATCATGCACATGAAAAGAATAAAAATTACAAACCATACGTCTCTTGTAACCATAGATTTCATTAAAAATTACCCAACATTCTATGAGAATTGAGAAAAACGTTTATAGATAATCTTTAATTCATACTCCTCATCATCCGTAGATAAGTAAACTCTATCTACCTTTATTGAACTTAAATCAATTTCAACAAAAAATCCTAGAAAATTTCCCAAACATTGCATCTTCTGTTTATTTATCAATGATTGTAGGTAAACCAAGCTAAATCACCACATCATGGAGGATTGTTGTACATTAAAACGTCCAATGCAATCCATAAAATGGAAAATAATCCAACGAAGAGAAATTTCCTGCATTCAAAGGATCAAAACAACATCCTCAATCTTTAAAGTGAAAAAATATTAGCTTCAAGGAGAAGTATGTAAACCCAAAAGCTCATGATTTTAAATTTTCTGAAGGAAATAATATGTTGATAAATCCCCATCATTATGAAAAATACCACCAATAGTAAAATCCCCAATCAAATTGATACTAACTATACTAATACTCAGAAAATAAATTGATTGTCGCTAGAGAAGATATATTTATTGTGAGGGATCACATCCTCAAAAAGGTAAATGGGAGAGAGATTTAATTTTATGAATTTGGTTCTCATGATATAAAAGAGTAGGTTACAAAACATTTCCATAGGTCCCCATGGAATAAGTAGTTCCTAAAACAAAAGTACCTCATATGATTATAAGATAGGTAAGTGAACCAGAGAGATGGAATCTTGGTCACTGAGGATGGTGACTAATTATTGTTTTACATTGATAAATAGATCTCCTAAAAGGAAGCCGAAAAAGATTAAGAGTTTCAATATTACTATAAAATATGATTTCTAAGATGAATTCCATTTATCATAACCATGTTTGTGTAATGATCGATTCTCTAGTAGATGTAAAGCCTATTTGATGAAAATGGATATTCAAATGAAATCTAGAAATGGAATGTAAAGTATGAACATATAAAGCAAGGATAGAGGCTAAAGGGTTTTATCAGTGTCAATGATTGTACTATGATGAACCCTTCTCTCCATTTTCCATTTTTAATTTCATAAGATCCATAATTGTGATAGCAGCTTACCATGACTATTTGATTTTGTAGATGTAGGTCAAAAGTACATTCCATAATGAGAACCTTCAAAAAGATGTCTATATGACACAACTAGAATGGTTTATGACTCTAGGTGATGCCAAAAATATTTTTAATTAGCAAATAATCATTTACGGATTAAAGAAAGAATCATTTTCATGGAACATTTGATTTGATGAATCCATAAAACAATTTGGCATCATTAATAATGAATGTGATACATGTGTTTAAAAAAATATTAATGGGAATGTGGGTCTTATCACAGTAGTGTATGTCGATGAAATATTTAAAAATATATTATTATTATTTTATGTATTTATAATTATATTTTTTATTTATATATTCTGAAAGGACGGAAGGGCTTTGTAAAAATATAACTAATATTTATATTTAATTATATTATTAATTTATTTATTTGTATTATTTACATTGGTATTCATATTTATTAATATAATTATTGTAAGTATGTAATAATATAATTAATATTTTTTAAAATGTAATTATAAAATTAATATTAATTAATTTTTAATAATATAATAAATATATAATAATATAATTAATAATATTATAATATAATTAATAGGTAATAATATATTTAGTATATAATAATATAATTAGCATGAAATTATATAATTAGTATGTAATTATATAATTAAAATTTAACAATATAATTACAAGAAAACATAGAGTTGCAACATACACTACCAAATTGGGCAGGGACATTTCCCCCTAAGGGATAACCCACCTATTTTTTGATGGCCTGAAGATTGTATGGAAATGGAGTACAATTATTAATGTTATTATTTACATTGTTATTATTATTTAATTTCATTATGCACTTTATTGGATCATGCATGTGTCACAACCATTTTACCAAAATTAACTCTCATCCAGATTTGAACTCGGGTCCGATTCATGCAAAGTAACACCAGGGGTATGAAGTAGGCATGGCATAGACGGAGGACCTGCACATTTGTGAATAAAAATAATATTTTCAAGTTATGGGAACCTAGGCTACAGACATTGTAATGGAATCCATGTCAACATTGTCTAAAGCCATAAAAAATCATGGGTTATCCCTGGGGGGGGGGGTCATGACTGACCCTCTCAGGTCATATGTGTTGTATTTCTATGTTTCGTTGTAATTATACCCCAATGTACATAGAATATATATAATTAATAATAATATAATTCATATGTAATAATATAATTAATAAGTAATAATATAATTACAATGAAATAATATAAATTATACTTTTATTCTAATTTTTCAATATCATTATTGTAAATTTGTAATAATATAATTAATATTTATAAATATATATTAATAAATATATTTATATTTATATAAATATATATATATATATATATATGTGTGTGTGTAAAAAAGGATTTATAATTATATATATTATATATATTTATATATTTATATAAATAAATTCATATATAGAAATATATAATTATAATTATATATATACATACATACTAGAAACGGCCCAGAATCTTATAGGGTTTAATTATTTCTGGATAATCTCTTTTTTAAACATACCTATGAAAGAACACTTATAAATAAATAATATTATAAATATATTTATTATATATATATTTACTTATATAAAAAAATTAACAATAATAAATATTTATCAAATAATAAATATATTTATATTTATATTTAAAAATATTTTTAAAATTATGCAATTATAAATCAATCTCTATAAATAAATTTTTTTTATTTTTTAAATATAATAAATATGTAATAATGTAATTAATATTAAATAATATAAATAATATTTATATACATAATAATTAATATAATTAATGTAAATATGTAATTTTATAATTAATATATAAAAATATATGTAATATTTATCATTATGTAATTATATAATTAATAATATAATAATATAAATAATATGTAATAATATAGTTATGATGTAAAAATATAATTAATATGAAATATTATAATTACTATGTGATGATTCTAGTCATAAATTTGACCATGATTATAGTGACACATGACCTATAATTTTTTTCCTTTTGGATTTGGGATTTCCTTTTTTGTATAATTAATATGTAATAATATAATCAATAATAATAAGGGGTTTGTCCCGAAACCATATCAGTATAATTAATATAAAATAACACCAAGAATGTCCGGGGTCAAGCCCCTTATTATAAAAAGAATGAAAAATAAACAGTACATGAAAGAAGAAAGGAAAGCCCACACTAAAATATAAAAAAAACTTAGGAATAACCATAATCAAGATCACACTCATGATCAGAAGAATCAACATCATCACCAAACGCCCATTTTTTCTTAATTATAACATTATCTACATTATTATTATTACTATATACATTTTTTTATTATTGAATGTCATTAGTGTCATTATTAATATGCATTAATATGTAATAAAAGTATTAATATGTAATAATAAAATAAATATTAAATAATAAGTAATAATATATAAACACATGTATTAATATATAATTGTAAACACATAATCCATTATGTATACTATAGGGTAGGCAATTTCATCCATGTTTCATCTCCATATCAATTTGGGTGATGCCCCCCCCCCCCCTCTGCACATCCCTATTGCATCAAAAATGTGTTCCTCATATGCTCCATCTCCGCAGATTCCACCTCCTCCACTAACAACGCTCCGCGTGAATCTCCTCTATCTTCATATCTTCCTCCACCTAACCACCTATTCCAAACAATTCTCATAAAATCCCTTATCCTTCAAATCTATTTATGCCATTCCGTCACTGGCTCCGCCTTTCCGTCGATGCTTCCGCGTCGCCGCATACACGCAAGATGTGGTCCAAGATCACATTCCATGTTTTCGAATATTCAAATCAACAACAGTGGAGTAGGTGGAGGTGATGACGATGAAGAGATGGAGACGAAAAGGAAGAAGCAGTGGAGGCAATGTTGAGGTAGTGACGAAAATACGTCATCATATTTGAAGGATAAGGGTTTGCATGAGAATGATTTAGAAGAAGCGGAGAGGTGGAGGAGGATATGGAGATGGAGGAGATGCATGCAAAGCAGAGTCGGTGGAGGAGGTCAAATCTGTAGAGACACTGCAGATGAGGAACGTGTTCTCGAGGGAATAGGGAAGTGCATAAAGGAGGGCACATCACCCAAATTGACATGGACATGACACATGTATGAAATCCCCCCTATAGTATAGATAATGGATTATGTGCTTACAATTATAAATAAATACATCTTTTTATATATTATTACATATTAATCAATATTAATACTATTATTACATATTAATGCATATTAATAATGTCATTAATGACAATAAATAATAATAAAAAATTAAATAATAATAATAATGTAGTTAACATTAAAAATAAGAATAAATTGGAGGTTTCTAATGATGTTCATGCTTTTGATCATGAGTCTGATCTTCAATATGGTGATGATTAACTCGATTTATTTATTTTTGAGTTTGAGCCATCCTTTCTTCTTTCATGCATTGTTTATTATAAGGTGCTTGACCCCTAACCTTTTTTATAATAAGGTGCTTTCCACCGACCCTTCTTTGTATTATTTCATATTAATTATGCCAAGAATTTTCAGGGCCATTCCCCTTATTATTACTAATTATATTATTACATATTAATTATACAAAAAGTGAGGCCCACCTTGAAAAGGAAAAAATAGAAACTCAAGCATCACCATAACCATGATCAATGTTATGACCAGAATCATCAAATGGTAATTATATTATTACACATTAATTATATTATTACATACTAACTATATTATTACATATCAATTATATTATTAAATGATTAATTATATTGTTATATATTAATTAAATTATTACATTTTAATAAATATTATTTATATTTTTGTATATTTTTTATATTACTACATATGTACACTAATTATATTTATAAATATGTATAAAAATATAAATTATATTATTTCATATTAATTATATTGTTACGTTTTGATTATACTATTACATATTAATTATTTCATATATATATATATATGTTTATATATATATCTGTATGTTCATAAATATATTTATTTGTAATTACAAATATATATTTGAATGTACCTGTATTAAATATGTATATAAATATATTAGATTTATAAATATATGATTATAAATATTTTTAGTCGAATATATATATATATATATGTTAATAATTATAAAATTATAAATATATTTATAATTATATAATAATAAGTATATATTTTTAGAGGTAAATTTATATTACAAAATGATAAATATATTTTTAAATATTAATATTAATATATTTATTATTTATACAAATATTTATTAATATTTATTAATTTATATAAATAAATATATATAAATAATAAATATATTTATAATTTTATTTATTTATAATGGTTCTCTCAAAGATGAGTTTAAAAAAGAAAATTATCCAAAAAAAATATAAAATATATAGGGTTTCGGTTAGTTTGGACTATTTATGTATATATATATATATATATATTAATAAATAGATATAATTATAAATATATATTTATAAAAATGAATTAATTTATATATATATATATATATATATATATATAATAATTATAATAATAAATCAATTTCTATCAATAAAAACTTATAATTATATAAATATTAGAATATTTATTATTTTATAATTTTTCAAATATATTTATAAATTTTAATTATATTCTTACTAATTTACAATTATAATATTGATAAATATGAAAAAAATATAAATTATATTATTACATACTACTTATATTATTTCATATTAATTATATTATTTCATATTATTTATATTATTACTAATTATATATATTATTGGTAATTAGGGCAGAGTTACAACGAAACATGGAAATGAAACCCACATAACCCGATAGGGAAGGCCATGACCCGCCCAAGGATAACCCATCCATTTTTATGGCTTGAAGGCCCTATGGGCTTGGAGTCCATTACCATGTCTCTAGCCTAGGTTCCCAACATCTAAAGCTATTTTTTTATTCAAAAATGTGCGGGTCCACCATCTGCATCATGCCTGCATCATACAGCCTGTGTCACCTATCTTCCATCCAACCCGGATTCGAAACTAGGTGGGAGTGAATTCTGGCAGAATGACGCTGACACAAACATGACCCAATAAAGTACATACTGATGTTAAATAATATTAAAAATGTAAATTATAATATTAATAATAGCACTTCTTCTCCACATGGTCTTTTGGACATCAAATAATTGGTGGGTTATACATTTGAGGGAGGGGCTATAAGATTCCCTATTAGGTAGTGTATGTTGCAATTCATTGTTTCATTATAATTATATTGTTACATTTTAATTATATTATTAAATATTAATAATATTATTATATTATTATTTATATTATTATATATTTGTTATAGTATTACATATTAATAAATATTAGTTTTTTTATTATATATTAGAAAATATTATTTATATTATTACGTATTTAAAATAAAAATATTAATAAATATATATGTAAATTTAAATAATAAAAATAATGTAAATAAAAATATAATAAAATATAAATATTAATTATATTATTACATAGGCCGTCCGGCTGTACGAAGTATATAAATAATAAATATAATTATAAGTATATAATTTTATAATTTTATATTTACAAATATTATATTATTTATATAAATATATATATATATATATTAAATATAATTATAAACCTATTCATATATATATATATCTTTTTATTATTTAATAAATATAAATATCTTTAAATTGGAAAATCTATTAAAACTTCTATTGAATAATCTTGTAGAAAATCCACTAAAAATAAACATCATGCTTATTAAATTTATAATGTCTTAAAAAAATTATTCTTTAAAAAAAACTATTATTTATTCTCATAGAATTAATATAATTATATATATATATATATTTAAACAGGTATTTTTTGTTTTCCTATTTAATCATAAAACAGTTTTCTTTAAAAAAAATAGCGATATGTAATTTTTTTAAATAAAAAATAATAATTTATTTTGTGTCAAAATTAAGTATTTCTTAAATGTTTAAAAATATTACATGTATTTAAAAATATTGATGAAAAATCATGAATATTATTAAAATGATTAAAAATATATTTTTCTCTAAAAAAATAAACTACTTTTTCTTTTATTAAAATGAAAAAAATATTCTTTACATAAAAATTTCATTATAATAAGAACAATAGATGGTTTTAAAATATAATAAGCATAATTTATTATATGATAATTTGGTATTTTTCACATGTAAGGAAACACATTTCTTTTTATTGAATGAAACAATCAAATGTTCTTATTCTTCAAACCATTACAAGGAAGTAGTAAACCCAATAAAAAAATTGACCCTAACCCACATATATTAAACTAAGCACCCCACTGCATAGAATCAAACTAGAAGACTCATCCACCCCACAGACCCGACGTCAACCTGCTTCACATCATTGCATCACTCCTTCTCCAAAGTCATCGATGTCACTCATCCTACTCCCATACCTCACGGTAAATTCCTCATCGGCCCTTCTCGGCTTCAATGCATCTCATAATGAATGCCGATGTTTCCAATGTTGTCACAACACAACAAACACCTCAGTAGTAGTTACATCTTCATTAGATTCTTGAACCACAAATCCTTGTTGTCCATATGCTTCTTTTGGATGGACTATATTTACAGCACCAGTATCCCATCCTCTTCGCCTCCCGATATCACGCCACCACCCCACGATACCCCTGTGACTTGGAGTCACTAACATCCACCGGTCTGTGTCGCTGTTCATCCCAACTTGTTCATAATAAATATTCTTTGGTACATTCACCATCGTAGAAGCCTCTGTTGATGAGAATATTTTACCTGGCGGGATGGGTAGGCTTTCTTTCCTTTCAAACGTTCTTAATGGAGCCGCATCTGATGGGAGGTGTACGTTGCTCCTGTCCTCGAGTTTGGGTACGTTCAGATTTGCCTTGGCTAACCCGGGGATGTGTTCCGAGGTGAAGGGGATGGATGGAAATTCACCGTCATGAGAAGATTTGTGCGATGCATCCATCACCGGAGAAGCCGCATTTTATGAGAATCGTCAACCACGTAGAATGGGTCTACTAATATCTAGTATATAACATGTTTCTGTGACCATTGTCGCAACAATGTGAGGTACAACGGGGTTCTTTGGCACCAGAGTTGGGGTACGTTTGGGATACCCATGTTTGGGTACCCCAGGGGAGTCATCCAAGGAAAATGGGACGGTTGGAAATTTCCCAACAAGATATGTGTTTTGAGGTCCTCCATTCACTGGAGAACACACTTTTGATGCGAATCGCTGACCACATAGATTTTTGGGGATAAAATTGTTATCTGATGCAGGAGTTTTGGTATGTCTGGTGACATCCTGTTTTCGTCGGAATAATGTCATCCATCTTTTTAACAACTTCGTCATCATCGTCCTCCTAGGAGGTATATAGTAATCACAGCAGAAGGATGGCAGTTTGAAAACATGGCCACCACACTTATATACATGCATCCTGTAATTATTTCCTATTTTTATGCCTTTCCCTCAACAAACATTCCACACATCCATTAATAACTATAATTACTAGAAATTCAAATCCTTTATTTATAACATGAATTAATAAGGAAGTACCCAAATCTATTATTTAATTATTATTAATCAATTAACATAATATTAAATAATATTGAAACAATTAAATTTATTTATGTATTTTGAATATTATTCACTTTATATTTATAAATGAAATCTAGAATCTAGTCGGATTAAATTAATTATTATTAATTAAATGATGTTTTATATTAAAATGTTAATAAAATTATGAAATATTATTGTTTTGTTTGATATCAATTGCTTTTAAATTTATAAATAATTTTTCAAATTAAAAATAATAGACATATTCTTAATTAATCGAGTTATAATAGTTAAAAAATTATTTCAATATATAAAAGTATAGGGTTAAAATAATTAGATAAAAATTAAATGGGTTTTATATGTTTATTTTAAATTAATATTCTAACATTTGATTCCTATTAACATTTATACAACATTTAATTTCACTATATATTTATTTGTAATCTTTTGTTTTTTTATTTGAACACTCATAAATGAATTAGATTTCTTTCCTTTCTTACCCACAATCTAGAACACTACCTATGGGAAGATTCTTCAAGGCATCTTTTTTATTTTTTTATATAATAAAATTAGTTTATCTACCATTTAATTCAGGAAATGGGTCTAAAAATCACCAAATGAACTGACACTTTATAAAGGAAGCCAAAAATGCAACATCATGTTGCATTTTCCCCCAAACCCCAAATTTCAATGCACCACCCTCTATTCCTCCTCCCCATTTACAATATATATATAATTCTTTATTAAAAATTATAAATAAATACATGTATTAAATTATTAGTATATATAAATAAGTATTAATTATATTTTTACATATTAATAATAATATTACATATTAATAAATTTTAATAATGTAATTAATGGCATTTAATAAAAATAACAATCTAAATAATAATAATAAAAAAGTAGCTAAAAATTAATTCTAAATAAATATTAATTAAATTATTTCATATTAATAAATTAGTTAATATTAATTATATTATAAATTTTTTAATAAATATTAATTATATTATTACATATGTACAATAATTATATTAATAAATATGAATAGAAATATTAATTATATTGCTAATTATATTATTTCATATTAATTATACTATGAAGTATCTGAGCCAAGCCCCTAATTGTCACTAATTTTATTATTACATATTAATTGTACAAAAAAGGAAATCCCACATTCAAAAGGGAAAAATAAAAACTCAAGAATCACCATAATTATGATTAGAGTTATGACCAGAATCATCAACCAACTATTATATTGTTAAATATTAATTATATTATTACATTCTAATTATATTATTAAATATTAATTATATTATTATATATTAATTATATAATTATATATGTATAATAATAAAATTAATAAATATGAGTAAAAATGATAATAATACAAATAATGTAGTTAATGACATAATTAAAAATAAATACTAATTATATTATTACACATCAATAATAATTTTTATATTACTCATATTATTCCATTTTAATAAATATTTATTATATCAATGTGGGTCTAGCCAAGATCCCAAGCTCTCAACCATTTATTAAAATTGACGAAAAGATAACATGTACATGAGGATGAGAATGATAGAAATCAATGTCATGCCCCCTAACATTTGTGAAAGAACACATCAAAAATTTTAATAATCATGATTTGAGTCATGTTCAGTGTTATCAGCATTAGCAGATTCCCAATCTGTCTGTATGGTTTGATCGCTGAAAAGAGAAATGTACTTTTTCTAAAGCAGCATCTGCTCTGGCATGAGTCTGGATGATCTCGAAGAACCACCTTATCTACACCCTTGAGTTTCATCCTCTCATCCATTTTCGCAGCCACGACCCTTTAGGTTCATACAACTTCTCCATGTCAACTGGTGCATCGTCACATAATGGTCACCCTTTTGAGTAGTATCCATATCCTTAGACCCATGACATGCATCATCATTAAGAGACTCAAGAACCTTAAAACTAATGTCCTTAGTGACAATTTTCGGATTATTTTTCTATTCATTAACATTAGTTGATTCATTTTGGAAAATAGAATTCCTAAAAATCATTTGAATCCCTTCATTATAAACAATCAAAATCCCTTCGTTTTCACTAGAACCTTCCCTCTTAATAAGTTCCATCCTTTTTGACAGAGATGATGCATTTATGGCCCTAGTTTTTTGAATCATCTGGATTTGTCTCAGAGACTCCATACTTGCATTAAAATCATTTCTAAAAACAACACATGAACATAATTTATTCCAATTATAGCGTTGCGTAGGTGATGCAGTATAATTAAGTGAGGCTACCACTATGGATTCATGTTTATGAGTATTATAACACTTTCTTATACCAAATCTGTTTCCAACAAAATATCATCAACATTGCTCTGCTATGCCATAAGGTACACAGTAGCAAGGTCTTCATTTTTTTCCTTCTGGGATGACATTATCATGCACATCTTCATTAATAGTCTGCACCGCTTCTTCTGCATTATTCTAATCAACCAAATTTTCTTCATTTATAGCAGCATGTTCACATGAAATACCACCCTATAGTTTATCTTCACCTAGTCTAGTCTGAGATGACTTCAAGCCATTCGTCTCCCAAATATTTTTATCATGCACATGAAATGAACAAAAATTAAAAACCATCCGTCTTCTGTAACCATAGATTTCATTAAAAATTACCCAACATTATATAAGAATTGAGGAAAACTTTTATAGATAATCATTAATTCATATTCCTCATCATCCATAGATAAGAAAACTCTATCTACCTTTGTTGAACTTAAATCAATTTCAACAAAAAAATCCTAGAAAATTTCCCATACATTGCATCTTCTGTTTATTTATCCATGATTGTAGGTAAACCAAGCGACATCACCACATCATGGAAGATTGTTGTACATTAAAATGATTGTCGCTAGAGAAAAGACCCAATCAAAGGGATACTGCCTATATAAATACTCAGAAAATAAAATGATTGTCGCTAGAGAAGATATATTTATTTTGAGGGATCACATCCTCAAAAAGGAAAATGGGAGAGAGATTTAATTTTATGAATTTGATGCTCGTGAAACAAAAGAGTAGGTTATAAAAAATTTCCATAGGTCCCCATGGAATAATTAGTTCCTAAAACAAACGTACCTCATAGGATTATAAGAGAGGTAAGTGAACCAGAGAGATGGAATCTTGGTCACTGAGGATGGTGACTAATTATTGTTTTAAATTGATAAATCGATCTCCTACAAGTAAGCTGCAAAAGATTAAGAGTTTCAATATTACTATAAAATATGATTTCTATGATCAATTCCATTTATCATAACCATGTTTGTGTAATGATTGATTCTCTAGTTGATGTAAATCCTATTTGATGAAAATTGATATTCAAATGAAAATCTAGACATGGAATGTAATGTATGAACATATAAAGCAAGGATAGAGGCTAAATGGTTTTATCAGTGTCAATGATTGTACTATGATGAACCCTTCTCCCCATTTTCCATTTTTAATTTCATAAGATCCATAATTGTGCTAACAGCATACCAAGATTATGTGATTTTGTAGATGTAGGTCAAATATACATTCCTTAATGAGAACCTTAAAAAAGATGTCTATATGACTCAACTAGAATGGTTTATGACTCCAGGTGATGCCAAAAATATTTTCAAGTAGAAAATAATCAATTCCGGATTAAAGATTCGTGTTTATGGAACATTCGATTTGATGAATCCATAAAACAATTTGGTATCATTAATAATGAATGTGATACATGTGTTTACAAAAGTATTAATAGGAATGTGGGTCTTATCACAGTAGTGTATGTCGATGAAATATTTAAAAATATATTATTATTATTTTATATATTTATAAATATATTTTTTATTTATATATTCTGAATGGACGGAAGGCCTTTGTAAAAATAGAACTAATATTTATATTTAATTATATTATTAATTAATTTATTTGTATTATTTACATTTGTATTCATATTTATTAATATAATTATTTTCAGTAGGTAATAATATAATTAATATTTTTTAATATGTAATTATAAAATTAATATTAATTAATTTTTAATAATATAATAAATATATAATAATATAATTAATAATATTATAATATAATTAATAGGTAATAATATATTTAGTATATAATAATATAATTAGCATTTATAATATAATTAGTATATAATTATATAATTAAAAGTTAACAATATAATTACAAGAAAACATAGAGTTGCAACACACACTACCAAATTGGGCAGGCCATTGCCCCCCTAAGGGATAACCCACCTATTTTTTGATGGCCTAAAGATTGTATGGAAATGGAGTACAATTGTTAATGTTATTATTTACATTGTTATTATTATTTAATTTCATTATGCACTTTATTGGATCATGCATGTGTCACAACCATTTTACCAAAATTAACTCCCATCCGGATTCGAACTCGGGTCTGATTCATGCCAAGTGACGCAGGTGGTATGAAGTAGGCATGGCATAGATGGAGGACCTGCATATTTGTGAAGAAAAAAAAATATTTTCAGGTTACCAGAACCTAGGCTACAGACATTGTAATGGAATCCATCTCAATAGGATCTACAACCATAAAAATTCATGGCTTATCCCGGGGGGGGGGGGGGGTCATGACCAACCATATCATGTCGTTTGTGTTGTATTTCTATGTTTAGTTTTAATTATACCCCAATGTACATTGAATATATATAATTAATAATAATATAAATAATATGTAGTAATATAATTAATATGTAATAATATAATTACAATTAAAAAATATAAATTATACTTTCATTCTAATTTGTCAATATCATTATTGAAAATTCGTAATAATACAACTAATATTTATAAATATATATTAATAAATATATATTAATAAATATATTTATATTTATATAAATATAAATATATATTAGTAAAAAATTATTTATAATTATATATATTATATGTATTTATATATTTATATAAATAAATTCATATATACAAATATGTAATTATAATTATATATATATATATATACACATACTAGAAACGGCCCTAAATCTTATAGGGTTTAACTTATTTTTGGATAATCTCTTTTTTAAACTTACCTATGAATGAACAGTTATAAATAAATAATACTATAAATATATTTATTATATATATATATTTACTTATATAAAAAAATAACAATAATAAATATTTATTAAATAATAAATATATTTATATTTATATTTAAAAATATTTTTAAAATTATGTAATTATAAATCAATCTCTATAAATAAATATTTATTATTTTATAAATATAATTATTATATAATAATATAATTAATATGAAATAATATAATTATTATTTATATACATAATAATTAATATAATTAATTTAAATATGTAATTGTATAATTAATATATAAAAATATATGTAATATTTATCATTATGTAATTATATAATTAATAATATATTAATATAAATAATAAGTAATAATATAGTTATTATGTAATAATATAATTAATATGATATATTATAATTACTATGTGATGATTCTAGTCATAAATTTGACCATGATTATAGTGACACATGACCTATAATTTTTTCCTTTTTGATTTGGGATTGCCTTTTTTGGTATAATTAATATGTAATAATATAATCAATAATAATAAGGGGTTTGTCCCGAGACCTTATTAGTATAATTAATATAAAATAATACCAAGAATGCCTGGGGTCAAGCCCCTTATTATAAAAAGAATGAAAAATAAATAGTACATGAAAGAAGAAAGGAATTCCCACACTAAAATATAAAAAAACAACTTAAGAATCACCATAATCAAGATCACACTCATGATCTGAAGAATCAACATCATCACCAAATGCCCATTTTTTTCTTAATTATAACATTGTATACATTATTATTATTACTATTTACATTTTTTTATTATTAAATGTCATTAGTGACATTATTAATATGCATTAATATGTAATAATAATATTAATATGTAATAATAAAATTAACAACAGTGGAGTAGGTGGAGGTGGCGACGATCATCATTAAAGCCCATATCCTTCAAATCTATTTCTTTCATTCTGTCACTACCTCTACCTTTCGGTCGATGCTTCCGCATCGTCGCATACGCACAAGATGTGGTCCTAGATCACATTCCAAGTTTTCGAATATTCAAATCATCAACAGTGGAGTAGGTGGAGGTGGCGACGATGAAGAGATGGAGACAACAAGGAAGAAGCAGTGGAGGCAATGTTGACGTAGTGACGAAAAGGCGTCATCGGGTTTGAAGGATAAGGGTTTGGATGAGAATGGTTTAGAAGAGGCGTAGAGGTGGAGGAGGATATGGAGATGGAGGAGATGCATGCAGAGCAGAGTCGGTGGAGGAGGTGAAATCTGTAGAGACACATCAGATGAGGAACGTGTTCTCGAGGGAATAGGGAAGTGCAAAGAGGAGGGCACATCACCCAAATTGACATTGACATGACACATGGATGAAATTCCCCCCTGTAGTATAGAAAATGGATCATGTGCTTACAATTATAAATAAATACACCTTTTTATATATTATTACATATTAATCAATATTAATACTATTATTACATATTAATGCATATTAATAATGTCATTAATGAGAATAAATAATAATAAAAAATTAAATAATAATAATAATGTAGTTAATATTACAATTAAGAATAAATGGGAGGTTGCTAATGATGTTCATGATTTTGATCATGAGTCTGATCTTGAATATGGTGATGATTAACTCGATTTATTTATTTTTGATTTTGGGCCATCCATTCTTCTTTCATGTATTGTTTATTATAAGGTGCCTGACCCCTAACCTTTTTTATAATAAGGTGCTTTCCACTGAACCTTCTTTGTATTATTTCATATTAATTATACCAAGAATGTTCAGGGCCAAGCCCCTTATTATTACTAATTATATTATTACATATTAATTATACAAAAAGTGAGTCCCACCTTGAAAAGGAAAAATAGAAACTCAAGCGTCAACATAACCATGATCAATGTTATGGCCAGAATCATCAAAAAGTAATTATATTATTACATATTAATTATATTATTACATACTAACTATATTATTACATATCAATTATATTATTAAATTATTAATTATATTGTTATATATTAATTAAATTATTACATATTAATAAATATTATTTATAATTTTATATATTTTTTATATTATTACATATGTACACTAATTATATTTATAAAAATGTATAAAAATATTAATTATAATATTTCATATTTATTATATTGTTACGTTTTGATTATATTATTACATATTAATTATTTCATATATATATATGTTTATATATATATTTATATATCTGTATATTCATAAATATATTTATTTATAATTAAAAATATATATTTGAATGTACCTGTTTAAAATGTGTATATAAATATATTAGATTTATAATTATATGATTATAAATATTTTTAGTGGAATATATATACATATATATGTTAATAATTATAAAATTATAAATATATTTATAATTATATAATAATAAGTATTTATTTATAGAGATAAATTTATATTACATAATGATAAATATATTTTTAAATATTAATATTAATATATTTATTATTTATAAAAATATTTATTAATAATTATTAAATTATATAAATAAATATATATAAATAATAAATATATTTATAATTTTATTTATTTATAATGGTTCTCTCAAAGCTGAGTTTAAAAAAGAAAATTATCCCAAAAAAAGAAAATATATATAAGCTTTCGGTTAGTTTGGACTATTTATGTATATATATATAGATATATTAATAAATAGATATTATTATAAATATATATTTATAAAAATGAATTAATTTTTATAAACATATATATATATAGTAAATATAATAATAAATCAATTTCTATCAATATAAACTTATAATTATATAAATATTAGAATATTTATTATTATACAATTTTTCAAATATTTTTATAAATTTTAATTATATTATTACTAATTTACAATTATAATATTGATAAATATAAAAAAAATATAAATTATATTATTACATACTACTTATATTATTACATATTAATTATATTATTTCATATTATTTATATTATTACTAATTATATATATTATTGGTAATTAGGGTAGAGTTACAACGAAATAGGGAAATGAAACCCACATAACCCGATAGGGAAGGCCATGACCCGCCCAAGGACAACCCATCCATTTTTATGGCTTGAAGGCCCTATGGACTTGGATTCAATTAAAATGTCTCTAGCCTAGGTTCCCAACATCTAAAGCTATTTTTTTATTTACAAATGTGCGGGACCACCGTCTGCATCATGCCTGCATCATACAGCCTGCGTCACCTATCTTCCATCCAACCCGGATTCAAATCTGGGTGGGAGTGAATTCACGAAGAATGATGTTGACACAAACATGACCCAATAAAGTAGATAATGATGTTAAATAATAATAAAAATGTAAATTATAATATTAATAATAACACTTCTTGTCCACATGGTCTTTTGGACATCAAATAATTGGTGGGTTATACATTTGGGGGAGGGGCTATAACATTCCCTATTAGGTAGTGTATGTTGCAATTCATTGTTTCATTGTAATTATATTGTTACATTTTAATTATATTATTACATGATAATTATATTATCACATATTAATAATAATATTATATTATTATTTATATTATTATATATTTGTTATATTATTACATATTAATAAATATTAGTTTTATTATTATATATTAGAAAATATAATTTATATTATTACGTATTTAAAATAACAATATTAATAAATATGTATGTAAATTTAAATAATACAAATAAAGTAAATAATAATATAATAAAATATAAATATTAATTATGTTATTACATAGGCCTTCCGGCTGTTCAAAGTATATAAATAATAAATATAATTATAAGTATATAATATTATAATTATATATTTACAAATATTATATTATTTGTATAAATATATATATATATTAAATACAATTATAAAACTATTCATATATATATCTTTTTTTTATTTAATAAATATAAATATCTTTAAATGGGAAAATCTATTAAAACATCTATTGAAAAATCTAGTGGAAAATCCACTAGAAATAAACTTTATGGTTATTAAATTTATAATGTCTTATAAAAATATAATTATTTTAAAAAAACAAAAACTATTATTTTTTCTCATAGAATTAAAATAATTATATATATATATATATATATATTTAAACAGGTATTTTTTGTTTTCCTATTTAATCAGAAAACTGTTTTCTTTAAAAAAAATAGCGATATGTAATTTTGTTAAATAAAAAATAATAATTTATTTTCTGTCAAAATTAAGTATTTCTTATATGTTTAAAAATATTCCATGTATTTAAAAATATTTATGAAAAATCATGAATATTATTAAAATGATTAAAAATATTATTTTCTATTAAAAAAAATCTACTTTTTCTTGTATTAAAATGAAGAAAATTTTCTTTACATAAAATTATCATTATAATAAGAAAAATAGATGGTTTTAAAATATAATAAACATAATTTATTATATGATAATTTGGTATTTTTTCACATTTAAGGAAACACATTTCTTTTTATTGAAGGAAAGAATAAAAAGTTCCTATTCTTCCAACCATTACAAAGCAGCAGTAAACCTAATTAAAAAATTGACCCTAACCCACTTGTATTAAAATATGCCCCCTGCTGCATAGAATTGAACTAGAGGAGTCATCCACCCCACAGACCCGACGTCAACCTACTTCACATCATTTCATCACTCCTTTTCTAAAGTCATCGACATCGCTCATCCTACTCTCATACCTCACAGGTAAATTCCTCATCGGCCCTTCTCAGCTTCAGTGCATCGCATAACGAATGATGATGTTTCCAATGTTGTCACCGCACCCCCAACACCTCAGTAGTAGTAACATCTCCATTAGATTCTTGAACCACAAATCCTTGTTGTCTATATGCTTCTTTGGGATGGACTAGATTTACAACACCAGTATCCCAACCTCTTCTCCACCCGATATCACGCCACCACCCCACGATACCCCTGTGACTTGGAGTCACTGACATCCACCGGTCTGGGTCGCTGGTCATCCCAACCTGGTCATAATAAACATTCTTTTGTACATTAACCACCGTAGAAGCCTCTGTGGATGAGAATATTTTACCTGGCGGGATGGGTAGGCTTGATTTCCTTTCAAACGTTCTTAATGGAGTTGGATCTGATGGGAGGTGTACGTTGCTCCTGTCCCCGAGTTGGGGTACGATCAGATTCTCCTTGGGTAACATGTGGATGTGTTCTGAGGCGAAGGGGATGGATGGAAATTCACCGTCATTACAATAGTTTTGTGATACATCCATCACCGGAGAAACCGCATTTGATGAGAATCGTCGACCACGTAGAATGGGTCTACTAATATCTAGTATATAACATGTTTCTGTGACCTTTTCCGCATCAATGTGAGATACAACGGGGTTCTTTGGCACCGGATTTGGAGTACGTTTGTGATACACATGTTTGGGTACCCTGAGGATGTCATCCAAGGAAAAGGGGACGGTTGGAAATTTCCTACCATGATAAGTGTTTTGAGGTCCTCCATTCACTAGAGAACCCACTTTTGATGAGAATCGCTGACAACGTAGAATTTTGGGGATCAAATTGTTATCTGATGCAGGAGTTTGGGTATGTTTGGTGACATCTTGTTTTCGTCGGAATAAAGTCATCCATATTTTTAACATCATCATCATCATCATCCTCCAAGGAGGTCTATATTAATCAAAGCATAAGGATGGCAGTTTGAAAACATGGCCACCACCCTTATATACATGCATCATATAATTATTTCCTATTTTTATGCCTTTCCCTCACCAAACATTCCACACATCCATTAATAGCTATAATTACTAGATATTCAAATCATTTATTTATAACATGAATTAATAAGTAATTACCCAAACCTATTATTTAATTATTTTTAATCAATTAACATAAAAATAAATAATATTGAAACAATTAAATTTATTTATGTATTTTGAATATTATTCATTTTATATTTATAAATTAAATCTAAAATCTAATCAGATTAAATTAATTATTATTAATTAAATGATGTTTTATATTAAAAGGTTAATAAAATTATGAAATATTATTGTTTTGTTTGATATCAATTGCTTTTAAATTTATAAATAATTTTTCAAAATAAAAATAGTATTTGTATCCTTAATTAATGGAGTTATAATAGTTAAAAAATATTTAAATATATAAAAGTATAGGGTTAAAATAATGAGTTAAAAATTAAATGGCTTATAAATGTTTATTTTAAATCAATATTCTAACATTTGACTCGTATTAACATTTATACAACATTTAATTTCTCTATATATTTATTTGTAATCTTTTGTTTTTTTATTTGAACACTCATAAATGAATTTGATTTCATTCCTTTCTTACCCACAATCTAGAACAATACCTATGGGAAGATTCTTCAAGGCATATTTTTTATTATTTTTTATATAATATAATTGGTTTAGCTTACATTTAATTCGGGAAATGGGTCTAAAAATCACCAAATGAACTGACACATTATAAAGGAAGCAAAAAATGCAACATCATGTTGCATTTTCCCCCAAACCCCAAATTCCAATGCCCCACCCTCCATTCCTCGTCCCCATTTGCAATATATATATAAATACTTATTAAAAATTATAAATAAATACATGTATTAATTTATTATTATATATAAATAAATATTAAATATATTTTTACATATTAATAATAATATTACATAGTAATAAATTTTAATAAAGTAATTAATGGCATTTAATAAAAATAACAATCTAAATAATAATAATTAAAAAGTAGTTAAAAATTAATTCTTAACAAATATTAATTAAATTATTGAATATTAATATAGTAGTTAATATTAATTATATTATAAATTTTTTACTAAACAGTAATTATATTATTACACATTTTTAATAATTATATTAATAAATATGAATCGAAATATTAATTATATTTCTAATTATATTATTTCATATTAATTATACTATGAAGTATCTGAGCCAAGCCCCTAATTGTTACTAATTTTTTTATTACATATTAATTGTACCAAAAAGGAAATCCCACATTCAAAAGGGAAAAATAGCAACTCAAGAATCACCATAATCATGATTAGAGTTATGAACAGAATCATCAACAACTATTATATTGTTAAATATTAATTATATTATTACTTTATAATTATATTATTACATAATAATTATATTATTACATATTAATTATATTATTATATTATTAATTATATTATTATATATTAATTATATTATTACATATGTCTAATAATAAAATTTATAAATATGAGTAAATATGATAAAAATACTAATAATGTAGTTAATGACATAATTAAAAATAAATACTAATTATATTATTACACATCAATAATAATTTTTATATTAGTCATATTATTACATTTTTAATAAATATTAATTATATCAATGTGGGTCTAGCCAAGATACCAAGCTCTAAACCATTTATTAAAATTGAAGAAAAGATAACATGTACATGGGGAGGAGAATGATAGAAATCACGGGCATGCCCCCTAACATTTGTGAAACAACACATAAAAAATTTCTATAATCATGATTTGAGTCATGTTCAGTGTCTTCCGCATTAGAACATTCCCAATCTGTCTGTATGGTTTGATTGCTGAAAAGAGAACTGTACTTTTTCTAAAGCTGCATCTACTCCGGCATGAGTCTGGATTATCTAGAGGAACCACCACATCTACGACCTTGAGTTTCATCCTCTCATCCATTTTCGTATCCAGGACCCTTTAGGTTCATACAACTTCTCAAAGTCAACTGGTGCATAGTCACATAATGGTCACCCTTTTCAGTAGTATCCATATCCTTAGACCCATGACATGCATCATCATTAAGAGACTCAAGAACCTTAAATCTAATGTCCTTAGTGACAATTGCCGAATTATTTTTCTATTCATTAACATTAGTTGATTCATGTTGGAAAAAAAATTTCCTAAAAATCATTTGAATCCCTTCATTATACACAATCAAAATCCCTTTGTTTTTTCTAGCACCATACCTCTTAATAAGTTCCACCCTTTTTGACAGAGAAGATGCATTCATGGCCCTAGTTTTTTGAATCATCTTGATTGGTCTCAGAGACTCCATACATGCATTAAGATCATTTCTAACAACAACACATGAATATAATTTATTCCTATTATAGCGTTGCGTATGTGATGTAGTATAAATAAGTGGTGCTACCACTATGGATTCATGTTTATGTGTATTATAACACTTTCTTATACCAATTCTGTTTCCAACAAAATATTATCAACATTGCTATGTTATGCCATAAGGTACTCAGTAGCAAGGTCTTCATTTTTTTCCTTCTGGAAAGACATTATCATGCACATCTTCATTAATATTCTGCACTACTTCATCTGCATTATTCTAATCAAACAAATTTTCTTCATTTATAGCAGCATGTTCACACGAAATACCACCCAATAGTTTATGTTCACCTAGTCTAGTCCGAGATGACTTCATGCCATTCATCTCCCAAATATTTTTATCATGCACATGAAAAGAACAAAAATTACTAACCATATATCTCTGGTAACCATAGCATTCATTAAAAATTACCCAACATTCTATAAGAATTGAAGAAAACGTTTATAGATAATCTTTAATTCATACACCTCATCATCCGTAGATAAGAAAACTCTATCTACCTTTGTTGAATTTAAATCAATTTCAAAACAAAATCCTAGAAAATTTCTCATACCTTGCATATTCTGTTTATTTATCAATGATTGTAGGTAAACCAAGTACATCACCACATCATGGAGGATTGTTGTACATTAAAACGTCCAATGTAATCCATAAATCCAAACAGAATCCAACGAAGTAGAATTTTCTGCATTCAAAGGATCAAAACAACATCCTCAATCTTTAAAGTGAACAAATCTTAGCTTGAAGGAGAAGGATGTAAACCCGAAAGCTCATGATTTTAAATTTTCTGAAGGAAAGAATATTTTGAATAATCCCCAACATAATGAAAAACACCACCAATAGTAAAATCTCCAATCAAAGGGATACTGCCTATACAAATACTCAGTAAATAAAATGATTGTCTATAGAGAAGATATATTTATTTTGAGGGATCACATCCTCAAAAAGGATAATGGGAGAGAGATTTAATTTTATGAATTTGATGATCGTGATAAAAAAGTGTAGGTTATAAAAAATTCTCATAGGTCTCCATGGAATAAGTAGTTCCTAAAACAAAAGTACCTCATATGATTATAAGAGAGTTAAGAGAACCAGAGAGATGGAATTTTGGTCACTAAGGATGGTGACTAATTATTTTTTTACATTGATAAATCGATCTCCTAAAAGTAAGAGGAAAAAGATTAAGAGTTACAATATTACTATAAAATATGATTTCTAAGATGAATTCCATTTATCATAACCATGTTTGTGTAATGATCGATTCTCTAGTTGATGTAAAACATATTTGATGAAAATGGATATTCAAATGAATTCTAGACATGGAATGTAATGTATGAACATATAAAGCAAGGATAGAGGCTGAAGGGTTTTATCAGTGTCAATGATTGTACTATGATGAACCCTTCACTCCATTTTACATTTTTAATTTCATAAGATCCATAATTGTGATAGCAGCTTACAATGACTATGTGATTTTGTAGATGTAGGTCAAAAGTACCTTCCTTAATGAGATCCTTCAAAAAAATGTCTATATGACACCACTAGAATGGTTTATGACTCCAGGTGATGCCAAAAATATTTTCAAGTAGCAAATAATCATTTACGTATTAAGGAAAGAATCATGTTCATATAACATTCGATTTGATAAATCCATAAAACAATTTGGTATCATTAATAATGAATGTGATACATGTGTTTACAAAAGTATTAATGGGAATGAGGGTCTTATCATAGTAGTTTATGTCGATAAAATATTTAAAAATATATTATTATTATTTTATATATTTATAATTATATTTTTTATTTATATATTCTGAATGGACGGAAGGCCTTTGTAAAAATATAACTAATATTTATATTTAATTATATTATTAATTAATTTAGTTGTATTATTTACATTTTTATTCACATTTATTAATATAATTATTTTAATTAGGTAATAATATAATTAATATATTTTAATATGTAATTATAAAATTAATTTTAATTAATTTTTAATAATATAATAAATATATAATAATATAATTAATAATATTATAATATAATTAATAGGTAATAATATATTTAGTATATAATAATATAATTTTCTTGTAATAATATAATTAGTATGTAATTATATAATTAAAATTTAACAATATAATTCCATGAAAATATAGAGTTGCAACATACACTACCTGATTGGGCAGGCCATTGCCCCCCTATGGGATAACCCACCTATTTTTTGATGTCCTGAAGATTGTATGGAAATGGAGTACAATTATTAATGTTATTATTTACATTGTTATTATTATTTAATTTCATTATGCACTTTATTGGATCATGCATGTTTCACAACCATTTTACCAAAATTAACGCTCATCCAGATTCGAACTCGGGTCTGATTCATGCCAAGTGACGCAGAGGGTATGAAGTAGGCATGGCATAGACGGAGGACCTGCATATTTCTGAAGAAAAAAAAATATTTTCAGGTTATGGGAACCTAGGCTACAGACATTTTAATGGAATCCTTGTCAACAGGCTCTAAAGCCATAAACTTTCATGGGTTATCCCTGGGGGGGTCATGACCGACCCTATCAGGTCGTATGTGTTGTATTTCTATGTATCATTGTAATTATACCCCAATGTACATAGAATATATATAATTAATAATAATATAATTAATATGTAATAATATAATTAATAAGTAATAATATAATTACAATGAAAGAATATAAATTATACTTTCATTCTAATATGTCAATATCATTATTGTAAATTTGTAATAATATAATTAATATTTATAAATATATTTAATAAATATATATTAATAAATATATTTATATTTATATAAATATAAATATATATTAGTAAAAAATGATTTACAATTATATATATTATATATATTTATATATTTATATAAATAAATTCATATATAGAAATATATAATTATAATTATATATATATACATACTAGAAACGGCCCAAAATCTTATAGGGTTTAACTTATTTTTGGATAATCTCTTTCTTAATATTACCTATGAAAGAACACTTATAAAAAAATAATATTATAAATATATTTATTATATATATATTTACTTATATAAAAAAATTAACAAAAATAAATATAAATTAAATAATAAATATAAATATATTTATATTTAAAAATATTTTTAAAATTATGTAATTATAAATCAATCTCTATAAATAAATATTTATTATTTTATAAATATAATCAATATGTAATAATATAATTACTATGAAATAATATAATTAATATTTATATACATAATAATTTATATAATTAATGTAAATATGTAATTCTATAATTAATATATAAAAATATATGTAATATTTATCATTATGTAAATATATAATTAATAATATAATAATATGAATAATATGTAATAATATAGTTATTATGTAATAATATAATTAATATGAAATATTATAATTACGATGTGATGATTCTAGTCATAAATTTGACCATGATTAAAGTGACACATGGCCTATAATTTTTTCGTTTTGTATATGGGATTTCCTTTTTTGGTATAATTAATATGTAATAATATAATCAATAATAATAAGGGGTTTGTCCGGAAACCTTATTAGTATAATTAATATAAAATAATACCAAGAATGTCTGGGGTCAAGCCCCTTATTATAAAAAGAATGAAAAATAAACAGTACATGAAAGATGAAAGGAAAGTCCACACTAAAATATAAAAAAACAACTTAAGAATCACTATAATGAAGATCACACTCATGATCAGAAGAATCAACATCATCACCAAACGCCCATTTTTTCTTAATTATAACATTATCTACCTTATTATTATTACTATTTACATTGTTTTATTATTAAATGTCATTAGTGACATTATTAATATGCATTAATATGTAATAATAGTACTAATATGTAATAATAGTACTAATATGTAATAATAAAATTAATATTAAATAATAAGTAATAATATATAAACACATGTATTAATATATAATTGTAAACACATAATCCGCAGATTCCACCTCCTCCACTAAATATGCTCCGCGTGCATCTCCTCTATCTTCATATCCTCCTCCACCTAACCACCTATTCCAATCAATTCTCATCAAAGCCCTTATCCTTAAAATCTATTTCTTCCATTCTGTCACTGCCTCCGCCTTTCCGTCGATGCTTCTGCGTCGCCGCATACATGCAAGATGTGGTCCTAGATAACATTCCAAGTTTTCGAATATTCAAATGAACAACAGTGGAGTAGGTGGAGGTGATGACGATGAAGAGATGGAGACGACAAGGAAGAAGCAGTGGAGGTAATGTTGAGGTAGTGACGAAAAGGCGTCATCAGATTTGAAGGATAAGGGTTTGGATGAGAATGGTTTAGAAGAGGCGGAGAGGTGGAGGAGGATATGGAGATGGAGGAGATGCTTGTAGAGAAATGTTGGTGGAGGAGGTGAAATCTGTTGAGACACAGCATATGAGGAACATGTTCTCGAGGGAATATGGAAGTGCATAGAGGAGGGAACATCACCCAAATTGACATGGACATGACACATGAATGAAATTACCCCCTATAGTATAGATAATGTATTATGTGCTTACAATTATAAATAAATACATCTTTTTATATATTATTACATATTAATGAATATTAATACTATTATTACATATTAATGCATATTAATAATGTCATTAATGACAATCAATAATAATAAAAAATTAAATAATAATAATAATGTAGTTAATATTATAATTAAGAATAAATGGGAGGTTTCTAATGATGTTCATGCTTTTGATCATGAGTCTGATCTTGAATATGGTGATGATTAACTCGATTTATTTATTTTTGAGGTTGGGCCATCCTTTCTTCTTTCATGTATTGTTTATTTTAAGGTGCTTGACCCCTAACTTTTTTTATAATAAGGTGCTTTCCACCGAACCTTCTTTGTATTATTTCATATTAATTATACCATGAATGTTCAGGGCCAAGCACCTTATTATTACTAATTATATTATTACATATTATTTATACAAAAAGTGAGGCCCACCTTGAAAAGGAAAAAATAGAAACTCACGCGTCACCATAATAATGATCAATGTTATGACCAGAATAATCAAATAGTAATTATATTATTACATATTATTTATATTATTACATACTAACTATATTATTACATATCAATTATATTATTAAATTATTAATTATATTGCTATATATTAGTTAAATTATTACATATTAATAAATATTTTTTATATTTTTATATATTTTTTATATTATTACATATGTACCCTAATTATATTTATAAAAATGTATAAAAATATTAATTATATTATTTCATATTAATTATATTGTTACGTTTTGATTATATTGTTACATATTAATTATTTCATTTATATATATATATATATGTTTATATATATATATATATATATATATATTCATAAATATATTTATTTATAATTACAAATATATATTTGAATGTACCTATTTTAAATGTGTATATAAATATATTAGATTTATAATTATATGATTATAAATATTTTTAGTGGAATATATATATATATATATATATGTTAATAATTATAAAATTATAAATATATTTATAATTATATAATAATAAGTATTTATTTATAGAGATAAATTTATATTACATAATGATAAATATATTTTTAAATATTAATATTAATATATTTATTATTTATACAAATATTTATTAATATTTATTAATTTATATAAATAAATATATAAAAATAATAAATATATTTGTAATTATATATATTTATAATGGTTCTCTCAAAACTGATTTCAAAAAAGAAAATTATCCAAAAAAAAGATGAAATATATAAGCTTTCGGTTAGTTTGGACTATTTATGTATACATATATATATATTACTAAATAGATATAATTATAAATATATATTTATAAAAATGAATTAATTTTTACAAACATATATATATAATAACTATAATAATAAATCAATTTCTATCAAAACAAAATTATAATTATATAAATATTAGAATATTTATTATTATATAATTTTAAAAATATATTTATAAATATTAATTATATTATTACTAATCTACAATTATAATATTGACAAAAATGAAAAAAATATAAATTATATTATTACATACTACTTATATTATTACATATTAATTATATTATTTTATATTATTTATATTATTACTAATTATATATATTATTGGTAATTAGGGTAGAGTTACAACGAATCAGGGAAATGAAACCCACATAACCCGATAGGGAAGGCCTTGACCCGCCCATGGATAACCCATCCATTTTTATGGCTTTAAGGCCCTATGGACATCGAGTCCATTACAATGCCTCTAGCCTAGGTTCCCAACTTCTAAAGATATTTTTTGATTCAAAAATGTGAGGGTCCACCGTCTGCATCATGACTGCATCATACAGCCTGCGTCACCTATCTTCCATCCAACCCGGATTCAAATCTGGGTGGGAGTGAATTCTAGCATAATGACGCTGACACAAACATGACCCAATAAAGTACATAATGATGTTAAATAATAAAAAAATGTAAATTATAATATTAATAATAGAACTTCTTGTCCACATGGTCTTTTGGACATCAAATAATTGGTGGGTTATACATTTGGGGGAGGGGCTATAACATTCCCTATTAGGTAGTGTATGTTGCAATTCATTATTTCATTGTAATTATATTGTTACATTTTAATTATATTATTACATGATATTTATATTATTACATATTAATAATATTATTATATTATTATTTATATTATTATATATTTGTTATATTATTACATATTAATAACTATTAGTTTTATTATTATATATTAGAAAATATTTTTTATATTATTACGTATTTGAAATTACAATATTAATAAATATGTCTGTATATTTAAATAATACAAATAAAGTAAATAATAATATAATAAAATATAAATATTAATTATGTTATTACATAGGCCTTCCGGCTATTCAAAGTATATAAATAATAAAATATAATTATAAGTCTATAATATTATAATTATATATTTACAAGTATTATTTTATTTGTATAAATATATATATATATATATATATATTAAATATAATTATAAACCTATTCATATATATATATTTTTATTATTTAATAAATATAAATATCTTTAAATGGGAAAATCTATTAAAACTTATATTGAATAATCTAGTGGAAAATCCACTAGAAATAAACTTCATGCTTATTAAATTTATAATTTCTTAAAAAAATTTATTCTTTTCAATAAATAAAAACAAAAACTATTATTTTTTCTCATAGAATTAATATATTTATATATATATATATATATATTTAAATAGGTATTTTTTGTTTTCCTATTTAATCAGAAAACTGTTTTTTTTAAATAGAGATAGATAATTTTGTTAAATAAAAAATATAAATTTATTTTGTGTCAAAATTAAGTATTTCTTATATGTTTAAAAATATTCCATGTATTTAAAAATATTGATGAAAAATCATGAATATTATTAAAATGATTAAAAATCTATTTTTCTATTAAAAAAATAAACTACTTTTTCTTTTATTAAAAAGAAGAAAATATTCTTTACATTAAAATTTAATTATAATAAGAAAAATAGATGGTTTTAAAATATAATAAACATAATTTATTATATGCTAATTGGGTATTTTTTCACATGTAAGGAAACACATTTATTTTTATTGAAGGAAACAATCATAAGTTCTTATTCTTCCACCATTACAAGGCGGCAGTAAACCCAATAAAAAAATTGACCCTAACCCACATGTATTAAACTATGCACCATGCTGTATAGAATCGAACTAGAATAGTCATCCACCCCACAAACCCGGCGTCATCCTACTTCACATCATTGCATCACTCCTTCTCCAAAGTCATCGACGTCGCTCATCCTACTCCCATACCTCACCGGTAAATTCCTCATCAGCCCTTCTCGGCTTCAGTGCATCGCATAACTAATGTCGATGTTTCCAATGTTGTCACCGCACCCCAAACACCGCAGTAGTAGTTACATCTCCATTAAATTCTTGAACCACAAATCCTTGTTGTCCCTATTCATCTTTGGGATGGACTATATTTATAGTACTGGTATCCCAACCTCTTCACCGCCCGATATCACGCCACCAACCCACGATACCCCTGTGACTTGGAGTCACTGACATCCACCGGTCTGGGTCACTGGTCATCCCAACCTTTTCATAATAAACATTCTTTCATTCTTTCAACACCATAGAAGCCTCTGTGGATGAGAATATTTTACCTAGCGGGATGGGTAGGCCTGCTTTACTTTCAAACATTCTTAATGGAGCCGGATCTGATGGGAGGTGTATGTTGCTCCTGTCCCCGAGTTGGGGTACGTTCAGATTCTCCTTGGGTAACCTGGGGATGTGTTCATAGGCAAAGGGGACAGATGGAAATTCAACGCCATGAGAAGAGTTGTGCGATACATCCATCACTGGAGAAGCCACATTTGATGACAATCGTCGACCACGTAGAATGGGTCTACTAATATAAAAAATATAACTTGTTTCTGTGACCTTTTCCACGTCAATGTGAGGTACAACAAGGTTCTTTGGCACCAGAGTTGGGGTACGTTTGGGATACCCATGTTTGGGTACCCCAGGGGAGTCATCCAAAGAAAAGGGGACAGTTGGAAATTTCCCACCATGATAAGTGTTTTGAGGTCCTCCATTCACTGGAGAACCCACTTTTGATGAGAATCTCTGACCACGTAGAATTTTGGGGATCAAATTGTTATCTGATGCATGAGTTTGGGTATGTCTAGTGACATCATGTTTTCGTCGGAATAAAGTCATCCATCTTTTTAACATCTTCATCATCATCGTCCTCTAAGGAGGTCTATAGTAATCACAACAGTTTGAAAACATGGCCTCCACCCTTATATACATGCATCCTATAATTATTTCCTATTTTTATGCCTTTCCCTCACCAAACATTCCACACATCCATTAATAGCTATAATTACTAGAAATACATATCCTTTTTTTATAACATGAATTAATAAGGAAGTACCCAAACCTATTATTTAATTATTATTAATCAATTAACATAATATTAAATAATATTGAAACAATTAAATTTATTTATGTATTTTTAATATTATTCATTTTATATTTATAAATGAAATCTAAAATCTAATCGGATTAAATTAATTATTATTAATTAAATGATGTTTTATATTAAAATGTTAATAAAATTATGAAATATTATTGGTTTGATTGATATCAATTGCATTTAAATTTATAAATAATTTTTCAAATTAAAAATAATAAACATATCCTTAATTAATCGAGTTATAATAGTTAAAAAAATATTTCAATATATAAAAGTATAGGGTTAAAATAAAGAGTTAAAAATTAAATGGGTTATAAATGTTTATTTTAAATCAATATTCTAACTTTTGACTCGTATTAACATTTATACAACATTTAATTTCTCTATATATTTATTTGTAATCTTTTTTATATTTGAACACTCATAAATGAATTTTATTTCTTTCCTTTCTTACCCACAATCTATAACACTACATATGGGAAGATTCTTAAAGGCATGTTTTTTATTTTTTTATATAATAAAATTGGTTTAGATTCCATTTAATTCGTGAAATGGGTCTAAAAATCACAAAATGAACTGACACTTTATAAAGGAATCCAAAAATGAAACATCATGTTTCATTTTCCCCCAAACCTCAAATTCCAATGCCCCACCCTCCATTCCTCCTCCCCATTTCCAATATATATAGATAATTCCTTATTAAAAATTATAAATTAATACATGTATTAAATTATTATTATATATAAATAAATATTAAATATATTTTTACATATTAATAATAATATTACATATTAATAAATTTTAATAAAGTAATTAATGGTATTTAATAAAAATAACAATCTAAATAATAATAATTAAAAAGTAGTTAAAAATTAATTCTGATTAAATATTAATTAAATTATTGCATATTAATAAAGCAGTTAATATTAATTATATTATAAATTTTTTAATAAATAGTAATTTTATTATAACATATTTAGAATAATTATATTAATAAATATGAATAGAAATATTAATTATATTGATAATTATATTATTTCATATTAATTATACTATGAAGTATCTGAGCCAAGCCCCTAATTGTTACTAATATTATTATTACATTTTAATTGTACCAAAAAGGAAATCCCACATTCAAAAGGGAAAAATAGAAACTCAAGAATCACTATAATAATGATTAGAGTTATGACTAGAATCATCAACCAACTATTATATTGTTAAATGTTAATTATATTTTTACATTCTAATTATATTATTACATAATAATTATATTATTACATATTAATTATATTGTTATATTATTAATTATATTATTATATATTAATTATATAATTACACATGTATAATAAAAATTAATAAATATGAGTAAAAATGATAATAATAATAATAATGTAGTTAATGACATAATTAAAAATAAATACTAATTATATTATTACACATCAATAATAATTTTTATAATAGTCATATTACTACATTTTAACAAATATTAATTATATCAATGTGGGTCTAGCCAAGATCCCAAGCTCTCAACCATTTATTAAAATTGAAGAAAAGATAACATGTACATGGGGAGGAGAATGATATAAATCACGGGCATACCCCCTAACATTTGTGAAACAACACATCAAAAATTTCAATAATAATGATTTGAGTCATGTCTAGTGTCATCAGCATTTGTAGATTCCCAATCTGTCTGTATGGTTTGATTGATGAAAAGAGAACTGTACTTTTTCTAAAGCATAATCTGCTCCGGCATGAGTTTAGATGATATAGAGGAACCACCTCATCTACGCCCTGGAGTATCATCCTCTCATCCATTTTCGCAGCCACGACCCTTTAGGTTTATAAAACTTCTCCAAGTCAACTGGTGCATAGTCACATAATGGTCACCCTTTTCAGTAGTATCCATATCCTTAGACCCATGACATGAATCATCATTAAGAGACTCAAGAACCTTAAAACTAATGTCCTCAGTGACAATTTCCGGATTATTATTCTATTTATTAGCATTAGTTGATTCATGTTGGAAAAAATATTTCCTAAAAATCATTTGAATCCCTTCATTATACACAATCAAAATCCCTTTGTTTTTTTAGAACCTTCTCTCTTAATAAGTTCCACCCTTTTTGACAGAGATGATGCATTCATGGCCCTAGTTTTTTGGATCTTCATGATTGGTCTCAGAGACTCCATACTTGCATTAAGATCATTTCTAACAACAACACATGAACATAATTTATTCCTATTATAGCGTTGCGTAGGTGCTGCTGTATAATTAAGTGGGGCTACCACTATGGATTCATGTTTATGAGTATTATAACACTTTCTTATACCAAATCTGTTTCCAACAAAATATCATCAACATTGCTTTGCTATGCAATAAGGTACTCAGTAGCAAGGTCTTCATTTTTTTCCTTCTGGAATGACATTATCATGCACATCTTCATTAATAGTCTACACTGCTTCATCTGCATTATTCTAATCAAACAAATTTTCTTCATTTATAGCAGCATGTTCACATGAAATACCACCCAATAGTTTATCTTCACATAGTCTAGTCCGAGATGACTTCAAGCCATTCCTCTCCCAAATATTTTTATCATGCACATTAAAAGAACAAAAAATTACAAACAATACGTCTCTTGTAACCATAGATTTCATTACAAATTACCCAACATTCTATAAGAATTGAGGAAAACGTTTATTGATAATCTTTAATTCATACACCTCATCATCCGTAGATAAGAAAAGTATATATACCTTTGTTGAACTCAAATCAATTTCAACAAAAATTCGTAGAACATTTCCCATACCTTGCATCTTCTGTTTATTTATCCATGATTGTAGGTAAACCAAGCTACATCACCACATCATGGAGGATTGTTGTACATTAAAACGTCCAATGCAATCCATAAAACCGAACAGAATCTAACGAAGAGGAATTTCCTGCATTCAAAGGATCAATACAACATCTTCAATCTTTAAGGTGAACAAATCTTAGCTTCAAGGAGAAGGATTTAAACCCGAAAGCTCATGATTTTAAATTTTTTGAAGGAAAGAATATGTTGAAGAATCCTCAACATTATGAAAAACACCACCAATAGGAAAATCCCCAATCAAAGGGATACTTCCTATATAAATACTCAAAAAATAAAATGATTGTCGCTAGAGAAGATATATTTATTGTGAGGGATAACATCCTCAAAAAGGATAATGAGAGAGAGATTTAATTTTATGAATTTGAAGTTCGTGATACAAAAGAGTAGGTTATAAAAAATTTCCATAGGTCCCCATGGAATAAGTAGTTCCTAAAACAAAAGTACCTCATATGATTATAATTGGGGTAAGTGAACCAGAGAGATGGAATCTTGGTCACTAAGGATGGTGACTAATTATTGTTTTACATGGATAAATCGATCTCCTACAAGGAAGCTGAAAAAGATTATGAGTTACAATATTACTATAAAATATGATTTATAAGATGAATTCCATTTATAATAACCATGTTTGTGTAATGATCGATTATCTAATTGATATAAAACCTATTTGATGAAAATGGATATTCAAATGAAATCTAGACATTGAACGTAATGTATGAACATATAAAGCAAGGATAGAGGCTAAAGGGTTTTATCAGTGTCAATGATTGTACTATGATGATCCCTTCTCTCCATTTTCCATTTTTAATTTCATAATATCCATAATTGTGATAGCAGCTTACCATGACTATGTGATTTTGTAGATGTAGGTCAGAAGTACATTCCTTAATGAGAACCTTCAAAAACATGTCTATATGACACAACTAGAATGGTTTATGACTCCAGGTGATGCTAAAAATATTTTCAAGTAGCAAATAATCATTTACGGATTAAAGAAAGAATCATTTTCATGGAACATTTGATTTGATGAATCCATAAAACAATTTGGTATCATTAATAATGAATGTGATACATGTGTTTATAAAAGTATTAATGGGAATGTGGGTCTTATCACAGTTGTGTATGTCGATGAATTATTTAAAAATATATCCTTATTATTTTATATATTTATAATTATATTTTTTATTTATATATTCTGAAAGGATGGATGGCCTTTGTAAAAATATAACAAATATTTATATTTAATTATATTATTAATTAATTTATTTGTCTTATTTACATTTGTTTTCATATTTATTAATATAATTATTGTAAGTAGGTAATAATATAATTAATATTATTTAATATGTAATTATAAAATTAATAGAAATTAATTTTTAATAATATAATATATATTGAAGTAGGATTCTATAATTTATTCTTACATCGTCCATAAATCATCTATGACATACTCTTTCATGTATTTAGTTTTTATAATTAAATTTATTATTTTACCATTCATAGAAAATTTCACATTATCAGAAAAATAACAAAGATTAATGCTAAATATTATTATATGTGTTAAATAAAAATCCATTTTATGAAGATAATTTTTAAAATATGAGAAATATAATTTTTAATTAAAATTATCAATTGCATGAAAAATATAGATTTTAAAATTAAAACAGATTTTCTAACACTTTGAAAATGTAAATTAGAATAAATAAAATTATATCCAACTCATAATAAAACTAAATACTAATTTTTGATTTCGTTTTATGAAAATATATTTTATTTTAAATTATAATTTTAAGTATAGAATTGTAATTAAATATTTATGACCTACAAAAATAACAACAATTAATTTAGATATTTTAAAACATTGATTTAATTATGTTGTTAAATAAATATATCATATTTACACTCATAGGATACATAAGTTTTATTTATAATTTGAAATATGAAATTTTTATTCTATTGGATGGAATACTTTTCCAAATATTCATGTTACTAGTCTAATGGTCATGTTATTATTTCATCGGTATAGGTTCATTAGTTTTTAAAAAAGACTCTAATTTCATTCAATATTATTAAAAAAATTATTGTATTACAAATAAAAATTATAAAGAAACTACCAGGGTTTGAGCATCATGGAGGACTGTAATGGTGTAAGCCATGAGTGTATGCATTAACAAATTTAATTTAATCAAGAGAGAGGGACATCATCCTACTAAAACATTATATCCATTGATCATGAGTTACCTTAGATTCTATGAAGTCAGTCAGTATATTCCCTTCATGCCACATCTGATGAATTTATTCTCGACTATCCACCAATGCCTTTCCATTTCTATTCGATTACTCAATGAACCATGGGATGCTACCATTTCCATGTAGTACAATATGGAGAACCAGAATGTCTATATCCACTACAAATTGAGTAAAATCAGACTTCTTTCATAACTAAAGTCCTATGACCATGTCCTGCACTTCAGCTTGTAGTGAATCACCTTCTATAAGAACACCTAAAAATGCCAAAACCACCAAGCCCCACTTGTCCATGTTCTCCTACCACTCCACCCATACTATACGAAAGGCAGTAACCAACATTTTTTAACATCCAACCATGTTGGGGGGATCAACCGAACTCACATCCCTTGAGTCACACCACTAAATTGATTTGGAATAATATTCAGGAGAGCTCTTAAGGAGGGATAAGACTCCATATTGTTAGAAATCATAGAAAGTTCTAGAATTAGGTTTTCTGTTATAAAAAAAATACCAGTACAAGTCCTTATATCTCCTTTGTGACGAGCTTCATTTCTATATGACAAAATACCACATCACCCTACTTCTTTTATAATGGAATTATCCGTCATTTCAATACAAAACTATATATACCTTGAAACTTGCATTGGAGGAAGTACCCAAGAAAAACCTCCCACGTGATCAACCATATGAATCACCAAAATGAACTCCATGCAGTCTTCGGCCAATCACATTCCACAAATAGGTGACCAGTTCACTCTTTATTTGTCTAACTATAGTTGTGTCATTTTGTATCCATGTATACTCCAACTCACATTATGTTTTCCGCTATTGGAAGTTTCCTTTTCCTAAAATTACACAATAAGAGATTGAATTTTGATGGGATCTACTTGCAACACACTGTCTCCCCCCACACATCCTGGTCATTCACATCCACCTAAATTTTAATGAGTTCTCTAACTAAGAAAACACCTATAAAGTAACCCTTAAATACATACTTTTTGGGATCATTATTAAGATGAATATTATCATTAATAGACATCTAGTTATCATGTAGGGTTTCATTAATAAATCCAAGGTGTTCCCTTTCCCCAATAAAGGAGTTATCTGGAGTTGGAAAACCTAGAAAATTGTGCATCATTCCTACCCATTTCGACTTCTAGTACCTTATTACTCCTTTGCCGATGATCCAATAAGCATATTGATTCCGATTGACATGATAGGGATGCACCATTCGATGGATATTTGAGGTTCATGATTTCTCTATGGAATAACTCCAATATTTGAGCAACATGTGTTTAACCCACAACATAATTTACTCTATTATTTCCCATGATTATTTAGCACGATTCCCTCTCAGCATCCTAATGATATTATGGATGTTAATAACCCACTCGATAGGAATTTATCCAACCACATCCATGATTCCAAATGTCATTTTCCATCGATTTGGTTGTTCGACAAGGAGTCAAAAATTTTATCTATTTTGGAAGTCATGTTATTTTGGAACATTTCGTGTAGATAATACATGCATCGATATAGATGAATGTAAACTTTTGAAAAGGGTTATACACCATACAAAATAAAAGATTATTATTTTCTAGATCATAAGTCAACCCATGAGCTTATAAGTATCCTTATCAAAGAGATGAATATGAATTTTCATGTGACACAACGAACAACCCCTGTACTCCAATGTAAAAACTACTCTATTATTCATAACATGCTTCCTATAGAACTAACCATCATGCCCGAGAATTTATTAGCTATAAAGAAAAAACACTTATCCCATTTAACCACCTACCCATTCCTGGATGATTACTCCTCAATGAACTCATTGATCTCCGGAATATCACGTCTACTACAATAGATAAATATACTAGTATTATCAACAAACATCATATCAGATATGCCTCAATCTAAGAGTTGACTACTATTAAATAGGATCCTAATATAGTTGATATACAAATTTATGTACTGGAATAACACATCGTTAGCTATAATAAATAAGGATGGGGAGAGGAGTCCCATTATTTCAGACCTCATACAGCATTGAAGAAACTAAAATGTCTTCCAATGAAGAAAATAGATAACCAAGTAGACCGGAAACAACAATACATGAGAATAATAACCGAATGCGAGAACCCCATACAAGTATGGAATCAAAACAAGATGATCAATTAAACCCTATAAAAAGTATTTTTTCATGTTCATCTTGATTACTAGGTTTCTCCCATTGAATCTTAGATTAATTTCACTAATTACATTTTGAGACAAACCAATTTCCACATGAATATTCTAGACCTTAATAAAACTGTGATGCGACACTACAATCCTTTCTAGGGGGAATGACACCACTCTATTTTTGAGGATGCAAGATAAAAACATATTGGGACCATTAAATAAACTGAGGGGTGAGTATTAATTCAGTTATTGAGTATCACTATTCTTTGGCACCATGATGATATTCGTGGAACATGAAATCTATGGTAGAATCCATCCAATAAAGTATTCCCTTACAACATGAATAGAATAAATTTTCACCACATCCCATTATGATATATAGATATAGGTAAGGAAACTGTCAGGCCCCAGAGCATTTTTTTGGTTGGGGGACTAGACTACATCATATACCTCCATCATTAATTTTTCATTTATAAAATTTTTATTGTAGTATATATGTGATTTTTTGTGATTTATATTATATGACGGTATTATAATAATGGTGATATTCTAATGATTAAAGTTTGTGTCATTAAAATCTTTCCCACTTTTGAAATTTCACACTTGGAATTCTATTTTACATAAACAAGTGATGGTACTTCTCCTTAATTTCATCCTCTAGTTCCTAAGATTCATATTCATAGTTATTGTTCCTGAAAAACACATTTCTCTAGTTGGTTGTCTTACTATGTTAAACCTTATATATATTATCTGAAATCATTACTGGTTATTGTACATAAGAGATATCGTCTTTTAGTTGTACGAAATATGAGTTTAGAACAAGTGAGGTTTATCTTATGTACTTCCCCAACATAGATACAGGAAACCCATCTTGAATTTCAATCATACTAAGTGGAAGTGAAAGCTGATAGGCCACTACTCCTATGCGATCAAGGATCTCAAAGTGGTTGATGTACCTCAGTATAAGATTCCCATTCATTCCAAACTACATGAATCTCTTTCTTGGATATATTTTAATGATGTTTTTTCTCCAATGTCAAACTCGAAGTCCCTTAAACAATTGTCATCATATACCTTTTTCCAACTCTAAAAAACATTGATATATTATTGGATAGCTTGAACCTTTTCTGTCATCTCATACAAAGGATCAGGTCCAAGTCGCATTCATTTTCCATCTTCAAACAAAAATAATGTATTTTTACATGGATTTCCATAGAGATATTCATAAGGATCCATCTGAATACTCGGGTGGATGTTGTTGTTGTATGATAACTCAACCAATAGGAAATGTTGATTCTATACTCCATTAAATTCCATTGAGTTGACTCATATAATTCCATTCTATGAATAGTCCATTCACATTTGCATCATTTTTGGGGTGATATATCATGAAAATAAAAAAAATCTTAAATCAAATTTTATTGAATAATCCTCTATAATTTACATGTGAACCATTTATCATGATCATATAAATTGAGAGTGTAACCCCCTATAGTCTCACCACTTCCATAAAATATATTTTAACATGTTTTTCAAGCGAGATATCTTCTCGAATACTGTTAAAGTGGGTAGTCTTGGTGAGTCGATCCACCACAACACATAGCACATTGATTTTTCTAGATGTATTTGGGACAAAAAAGAATATGTCCATATGGACTGACTACGAGGTATCTTTTTATTACATAAAAATAGCACAATCCGCTCACAGATTTCTGAAATAAATCATTATGATAGAATCATCCCATATTATAATTTTACAATCATCCAAGAGAGAACCCAACAAAGTTCCTAAAATGAGAAAATCATCAACCCTCCCATTATTATCACTATAATATACTTCATTGTTACCTTCAATCATAGTATTTATGACATGAGTATCCTGAATGATAACCCTTTTACATTTCCTTAGGATATAGAATGTCTCTCATTTCCAACTGGCCTTTCCTTCAAAGAAAATAACCTACATAGCTGAGTTTGATTCCACATCTGTGATCAAGAAACCAAACAGCATGCATAGTTTCGGACTAGAAATCAGACCTTTGACCTCGGCTTCATTGGAGTTTACTTCCCCATATAAATAAATAAAACCCAGCAACACTGATATGTTTTTTTCATACACCATGACACCTCCACTCATAACCCCTACCAAAATGATCCTACCACATTTAATTATAGCCCTAAAACAATAGTCCTCCATTTGATCCATTTTCCATGGTGGGTTCAGTTGCACTCAACAGATTGGAGGATCCATGGAAGTATACAATGAAGGAATGTCAAGGATGGACCACTAGGAATAAAAGATCCCATCTCCGTAGCCTTTAGCTTCACACAAACCTAGAATAAGTGGTCTGAAACCTTCTACTCTCTCTAGATTTATTCCTAGAATCCAAAATCAACAATAAAACTATAAAATAAATGTATTTAGCTCCAGATCATGAGTCATGTAGTTTTCTCATGGATTGTCAACTGTTGTGAGGTAGAGGCTATCACTTTATCAGTTTTCATGAGTACAAAACATGTGTGTTTATTTAATGCATCACTATTTATCATAGAGTATTATAATTTTTTTTGTAATGTGAGTACAGATGTAGTGATCAACCTTCTATTTAGATCCTTAAATCATTCCTCACATTCTTCCATCCAGACATAATTTAACCCTTTATTTGTTAACTTAGTTAGCGAGATATAAAATCATGATAAAAGTCTTACAAAACATTGATTATAACCATTAATGGGAAGATAACTAATGATTGAAATGAAACTAGAAGGTCTAGGTCAATCCCTATTAGTCATTTTTTTGAATGGTATAATGAAATTCCCTCTCATGTTATCACTTGTTACAATAATGTGTCTTACTGCATAAAAAAGTCACATAAGTTGAACATGGAATACAACTTCTCCTTCCTTAATATTGGACAACACAAGAGAAAGATCTTCATCATGATCCTCCTCTATCTTGGATTAGATTATAATATCATAAATAAACTCTACTAAAACAATTTCGATGAAATTTATAAAGACTCTATTCCTCAAATACATACTGATTGTAGGTGCATTAGTATGCCCTTAGGTCATCCCATGAAACTCATAGAGCCTATACCTTATACTGAAGATAGGCATCTGAATGTATTAATTCTTCACCTTTAGCTGATTATATCTAGAATTAAGATCCATCTATGAGATGTAATGAGCTCCTCATAGATGATCTAACAAGTCATCAATCCTTGGAATAAGATACTTTCTCTTTATGGTTATCTTGTTGAGATCCCTGTGGTGAACACATAACCTCATTTATCAACCCATTTTCATTATAAAGATCACTGGAGCACCCCAAGGAGATGCACTAGGGAATAATAAACCCTGTACAAATTCTTTTTTAGATACACATTTAACTCATCCAATTTAGTTGTGGCCATCCTATAAAAGAATTATTAAATATTAGAAGCTCTAGGTATAAGTTATATTAAGAACTCCACCTCAAGATCACAGTGGAGTCTGGGTAAATCTTTTAGTAATACATAACAATATTACCTGAAAATTTGAATTTTTTCTAGGTTTATACCTTCCTTTGACTCTCCATTTGAGAGAGGTATGATACTCCCTAGGTAATAAACACAAACACCGATGGAAAAGTTTCAAAATGAGAGTCATGATTTATCTTGCAATTATAGAGTTGCATGGGATGGTTCAGAATATAAAAACTTATTTAATTTTCCAAGTAATTGATGTCTCCTCTCAACAATGAGAGATAAAACTTCCCCAAAATAGATGGAATGTCCACCAATGTAATTATCTCAAGATTTTCTAGAATAATATTCCCACATTCTCCAATTGGAGAAGAGTCTAGAACTTGAGTTGTAATGATCACACCGGTAAGAGATTTTTTGGATATATCAACATCAAGTTTTTGGGGATTGGATTCATTAGTTATAGAAAATTTAAAATATATAATGTGATGTGTAGAACTATAATCAGACAATAAACTTTTCATTGTTGATTGAATAGGAATTTTACCTTGTACCACATTGTTTTTTATCCACTTCAGTAGTAGTGATGCAATAAGCCATCCATTGTTTCTTTGGATTTGTAGGGTCATGATATTGATTTCCATCAAGCAATATATGGTTAGTGAATTGTCTATCATATTGACATTTCTCCCTATATTTTTAGCGTTGTACCATGAGTGGTTCTATCCTTTACTCTAATGTATCGACCAACTTCATTATGCCTCTTCAACATTCACGTGCATGGTGTCTTTCTCACCCACAATTATAGAATTTCCACATCCCATTGAGATAGTTCCTAGAATGCTTCTTCCCACATTTTTGACACGTGATTGGTCAATATTTATTCCCACATTTTTCATGAGATCCTCTAGCTTGAAAATACATCTTTTATTTCTTATCATGATTGAAATGAGGCCATTCTCCAAACATCATGTCCACTTTAGGAGAACATCAATCAATATCTTCATAAATCTCAATGTCTCATTTTTATAGAGACTTTTAAATATTTAGTTTTAAACCACTACAAATTATGTCAATTTAGATATCACCATTGATAATATAACCCAAAGAAATACCATGAAATCCTTGTGAAATTTGCTTCTTTTTCCCTGACAAATTCACCATCCTTTTTCTTCATCTTTATGAATTATCTCTCCATATTTGTAAATACATTTTGAGGGAAATATTTATTAAGAATACATTTCAGAGAATATTACCACACAATCTCTTCAATTTCATTTTTTTTGTTTGATGTTTTTAATCAACACCCACCATTGGTTGGCCTCTCTATCTAGATGACAAAGGACCAAAGTCACTTCTTGCATCTTCGAATAGTAAAGCACAAAAAAGATCTTATCCATTAAGTTGACCATCCATTATATGATTATTGGATCATAAAATACACTAAATGTCAGTGGTCAATGCCATATAAAAGAAAATAATAGCATATTATTCCATCTTAGTTGAAGGAGGAAATTCCACATTTTTCATGTTATTATTCATTTCCAAAGATACCTGGGTAATAATCAATATAAAATTTTGACATCCACAACCCAAGGAATTGGAAATGTTGTTCGGGTAATCACTGGATTGTCCCTCACATTGGATGTTGGATTAGTTTCTCCTGGTTCCCACCATTTTCAAAAATAGAAAATGTTATATAAAAACATAGGTCTGTAATTCATGAATTAATAATATTTTCCATGGTGAAATTAACTCTTAAGTAATGCCTTACATGGCCCCTATGGTTACAATTTTTATTCTAAAACATACTTGGGTGATTACTTACACATATTATCATACTATGGATTTTCAAAAAGGTTCCATAATCATTATTCTAAAATTATCTAAAATGTGCTCTGATACCAACAATAGAAACCTTAATTTCCATAAATAATATATTAGATCAATTTAAAATAAAAACAAGAGAAAATAATTACACAATGAAGATCCAATGTTTTAGTGTCCTAGAAAAATTAGGACTATACATAAATTTTTTATAATAAAACATAATCATTTACTTATTTCTTTTTTCTCTAACATCTTATTTTCCCTTATTTTATCCGTAGTACAAGTATCCACATAAGGATATACATCAAAGAAAGTGGTTATGTAAAATCCAATTAAGTGGAGAGATAATAACATGATTCAATATAACATGGAGTTGGAATAATCATCATAATAGTATCATTATAATCCTTAAAGAAATCATTATACAAAGGTATGGAATTTAACAATATGTTAAAATTAAACATCATGTCTTAGTGGTCAACTACCACACAATATTGTGAACAAAAATATCATCATGATCATTCATATTTCACGATATCACATGAGACTCATAACATTATCAAATTAATTGGTGTGATATATATTTTTGGTTTCAACTACCACACCAATGCATTTACATTGCGATATAAAATTTCAGTCACACCCATCACATAATAAAATTCAAATTGTCATGCATTCCACATAGAGCATGTATCAATATTTGACATAAAATAACCGATGAAATTATTTCTTCATAAATAATGCTTTTATAGAAAAAATTGGTTTCCGAAAATAAAAATGATATAACATTATTGTTATAATCAGATATCTTTGTTGAAGAAGAATCATAATCACGGGAAGTAATACATGTGTTTTCAGAAGGAATAGATCATTTGTAAAAATATTTAATTTTGTCATAAAAATAGAATGGAATCATGTATATCATTAAATGAAATGGTAATGATAAATAAATGACATATAATGAAAATTAATATAAACTTTATATTTAATTGAGAGTGAAAGGTGAAACCCAAAGGAAGATAGTTGGGTTCTAGAATCCCATTATATTATATATGACTGTGCTCTTCTATTTAACACCCTAGACAATCAAATTAATTTCATTAATTGAAAAAAATTAACCTTTTATACTTTAGTTTTAATCATTATAATATTATCATGTTCTATTATGGGAATTTTGAAGAGATATATAGCTTAATTTCATCATTCAACGGTGTCCATATTCTTGTTTTTCATGATCAGTTTACTTGAATATGAGTATGGATGATTATGTAGAATGGGTATAATTCTCCAGAATGGAAAATATATGTTATTAATTGAAATCCAGAGGTTTAAATGGTTTTATATATCATTTGGTTAATTTTTTTGATAATAAATCATTATATAAATATTAAATTATAATTTTTTGGTTATTTTTGGTGGTTTTTTCACAACAAAATTGATCTATTTTATTAATAAGAATTCTGTGACTATTTTTGTTATAGAATTTAAAAATGAGTTATAAAATTTATTTTAAATTATGAAATACCATTATAGTGGTTTTATGAATAGAATTGATGGTGTTAAATGAAGATAAAAATTCCATGTCCATGATACTTGTAAATTGAAATGTCACTTACGATGATTTCAATTTTAGAAAAAAGATCCATAAAATATTTTTGATGATTGATCATCCATCAAATTGATAAAATTATATTACAAAAAACATAAATATGTTATCATGAACATTTGGATATAGGATTGGAGGAGATAATATGAAATGAAAACAAATAGACAAGAAATTAAATGAAAAAGGAAGCATATTTTACCTCTTAAGTCTCTCATCCATGAGAACCTCCTTATGGAAAATGTACTGGTCTTATGATGAGACCACAGGATCAAAAAAATGGGGGGGGGGGTAGGGTTGATAAGATAAATGAGAACAATTTGGACATGTCTCAAATCTTGAGAGGTGTGAGAAGGTGAGGATTAAAGGGGTAGTATTTATAGTGGAGGAGAGGGGTGTTTTCACATTATTTTATTTATTAGTTTATCATTTTGGCTCAAAACTATGAATATATTTTTAATTATAACTATATATATAAAACTATTGAATGCATTTTCAATATTTTGTGATTAAATCGGAAGAAATTCAACCATGACCCAATAATTCATGTATTTATCTTTTATTGAAATTTATTGTATTTTACTATTCACCAAAAAATTAACTTTTTCAAAAAAATCCAAAAACATCACCATAAATTTAATTGACATGTAGATTTAAAAATTGAAATCCATTTTTGAAAAAACATTTTCTAAATATGAGAAATTTAATATTAATTTAAAATCATCTTATAATTAAAAATTAAATATTTTAAAATTAAAACGGATTTTCTAACACTTTTGAAAAATTAATTGAGGTCTCATAAAATTATTTTATAATAATAAGGGATAAAATATTAATTTACAAATAAATTTAATGAATATTTATTTTCTTATAAAATATTTAGTTAATTTTAATATTTTAATTTAATATTTATAACTTACAAAAATAACAACACTTATTTTTTCATTTCTAAAACATTTTTTAACATATATAATGAAATAAATATATCAATTTTTATTCATAATGGTTATGTTACTCTTCTATTGGATGGATTACTATTCCTAAAGGTCATGTTACTATTCCAATGGTCAAGATACATATCCATCAGTATTGGTTCCTTAATTTCTAAATACGAAAGTTGTTTAATTCATTCGTCATTTACAATATCTTTATTATGGTATCTTTTGGATTTAATGTGATTTATATTATCTGAAAAGAAAATAAGAATGGTGAAATTTCACTGATAAAATTTTGGGTCATTACAAATATAAACATTACTGTGTTCCTAATGTTTAGATAATGTTTTTGGATAAAACAAATGTGCATATGATTATGTAAACTAGATGGTAATGATTACCTTGGAGCTGATTAAGTTTGTTTTTAAATGTGGTTTGTGATCACATGGATGGAATGTATAGTTTTTTTCGTATTTAATAAATATTTCTAATAATATGTGGAATATGGTAGCCATAATTTTTTTCAATAATGATTTATAATAATTATCTTTTTTTAGGAGAGTAAGTGATGAAGGTATTCATATGTATCATAATGGATAAATAATAGAAACATTATTATATATGTGGGATAAATACTTAGATGTATCTTGAGAAATTCATTAATATTGTTTCTAAATTAATTTAATTTCATATTTTATAAGAGTTATATGGTTAACTGTTTATGAAATGGTTTATGATAATCATAGAATGTGGTTTTAGAGGTTAAATATTTATCTCACCTTATGAGAACTTATGCATACTGGAAAACCATTGTAAACCATTTTGTTGTGATTCTATGATAGATGGAATAACCTATCATCTTATGGATCTAATGATTTTATAATGCTTTTGGAATGAAATTTTTTGTATCATTTCCTGGAGTAAGAGAAGAAAGAGAAATTGATCAAGTCGCAATGAATGGATGAAAATTTACTTATGAAATGTAATCAAGTGAGTAATATTTAAAAAAAACTACAACTCTAGGTAAAGTATATTTAGACCTAAAATATTAATCTAGTAAAATCCATTCTTATGAATTAAATGGTCCCATAAATCATCAGAGATTTATGGGTTTGTTATTGTTAGTTAACATTCTCTTGGACATGTTCTCTATCAATATCCATCAGATAATGATAGTTAGATTTCACTTCCAAGTTCATGTTTTCACTTGAAACCTATGTTTTCATATGTGGAAACCTAATTATGAGATACTTTGGGTAACTGTTATGTTTCCAAATTTCTATTTAAATGGTGTTTTAGTATTGAATTTTATGACTTGGGTTTCTTGGAAATGAGCTTTCTAGTACTAAACCTTTGATGACTGCAAATAATTTCAAAGGATAAATTCATTTTAATGGGGGTATAAGTAAAAGACCAACGTTTTTTTAAACCTTTTTTATAATATATTAAATTTCCATGATGTGTTTTTTTAGATTCTACAAAAAGATAATATTCCACAATAGGAGAAATTAGCTTATCTTGTGTTACAGACAACACTAATATTCAAAAAACATTATTTTTTGTTGTAATTATTTAAATAGGATAATTATATCTAAGAATATAGAATGGTGAATATTAATAGGATTACCTAAATTTTTAATTATTTTTTTACAGAAGTAAATCCCTTAAAATATATGGGAAATGTTTTTCTAAATACTATTTAAATACTAATAGGTGTGTTTTATTCTAATAAATAAACAAATAACTCATATTTTACAATATTAATGAAATATATAAATAATTTATATAAATATAATGGTAAAGATTCATCTTATGAGTTTTCTAGACATTACAAATGAACAATTTTAATTTTGCTATTTGAAAAATATATTTCTAAATAGGTATTTTCCTCCTTTTGATGGAAATCTTGTTTTAAGACTATTTTTTGAAACATTAATAAATTTTATTTGAGTAAATAAGATTCTTATTTCTAAATTTTATATTAAAATTTACATTGGGTGTTCTTTTGGTATTTTTCTGAGAATGTTCAATTTTTGATGAATAGTGAAGAAAATACTAAATTTTAATTGAAAATTGTTTTTTTTGTAAAATTTATATGTATATTGAAATTATTATTTTCGATTGTTTTTTTATCCAATTGAGGTAATTGGAATCAATTTTACATTTAATTTGGATATAAAAACATATCAATCTTTTTTATGGGTTTTATAAAAAAAATTCTCTATCAATAAATAGGATTAATTTTTGATTAATTTATCAAATTAATATATTTTAATTTTAAAATTTGATTTTATATATAAAATAAAAAAATCAATTTTTTTAAAAGGCAACTTTTATTTTTGGACAATTTTATTAGTAACTTTTTTATATTTTATTAACATGGTAATGAGTAAATTAAATATGTTTTGGAAAAAACTAATATTATAAATATTATAAAAATAACTAAAACAATCCCAAATATTTCTGGATTAATTTATTTTGTCCCTTGAAAAATAAGGTATGAAATGAAAATAATTTATTGGATACTTGTCCATGAATACGAGTTGAATATTTCTAAGATCAATGACAGTGACAAAATGTCACATTCTTACATTTAGTAAGTATAATATATTTTTATTATGTAGTTAAATATAATATATGATTCAATATGTATATTATTTATAAATATACTTGGTTAAAATACATCAAGGGTTTTTAATATTATTTTTTATTGAATGAAGAATTATAATAATTAATTACACAATGGTGATACAATAATCATTAAATTAATGAAAAAATAAATTAATTGAAATTATAAATATCTAAATAAATATAATTTGAATTAATTAAGGATTGATAAGAATTTTATAGTAGAATATGAGGTATTTTGATTGTATTAAATTAATTTTATGGAAGTTATCTTTCTGTACTGGTTTTTTAATGGTCAATGTAATGAATAGTGTCCAAATTGACACTCTTGATATTTTATGAAAATAATATACTATTAAATTAGTTGAAAATTATAAAAATATTAACTGGTGATAAAGGGGTTAAATGTTGTTCTAAAATATCATATATTACCCATTTATAGTTTAATTGACACCTTATAAGTAAAAACACAATTTTAATATTGAAAATAATGATAGTGTATTTAAACATAAAATTGTTAATCAAATAATGGTTTAAAATTTAAAAAAAATCATTTTTAAAATATATTATTTTATGGTATCACACACTATCAAACATTATCTATGAATTCTTTTCCATTCATTGGTATTGGTATTCATAATAAATTATTTTATGTAAATCCTCTGAGAAATTCCTATTGTGCCCCTCACCTATTGTATAGAAGGATATCTCCTCCCTCATCCAATTTCACCTAATTAAGACTTATAGAACAAAAAATCTATAAAAAAATATATTTTTCACTTCACTAGACACATTCTCTAGGTTCTGGTCTTCCAAATTGACCAACTCTATTTTCATTTATAGGAGATCTAAAGGATCCGTTTTGAAGAATAGGTAATTACTCTAAGTGTTCACTCTCATTTTCTATTCTTCTATACCAAATATAGATAATATACAAATATATATCATAAAATAAAAAAATTAGTATCCCCCATATTCTGAAATTCTATTATGATTATGAACATTCCATTATCCATCCCATATCCCTTTGAACATGAAGTGAAAGTATCACAAGTGCATACGCACGTCTTACCTTCTCTACATAGAGATACAATTAATTTTATATCACTATCTTATTTGAGTTGGAATTATGATGGTTTTAATTTTTATATATGATTCTTACGATATTATTATACTTGTTTAATGATAAAGTCATATCTACCTTTTTACTACCTAATATTTTTTGGAAATGATAAACTCGCTCATGCGTAGATATGCCTTGCAATCTCCATGATGTGATGTGATTATTTTTTTCAAATATCACTCATGTGGTTATTAATGATGATAAATTTTATGAATTTATATGAAATATATAACATAAATATTATTTTTCAATTATGCACTTCACTTTCTTTTAATTTTATAAGAAAAATTAAAACAATGGTCATCTGTAGGTACGGCCTATCGTCTCCATGAATTGTGAATTTTATTTTATATTTCTTACATTGATTAACGACCATGAATATATACATATAATTATATCTATATCATGTTTATAATCTTGGATATGATGAAATTATGATATAAGTTAGAGGAACAAGAATATCTTGTCAGCACATGTATGAAAAAAAATTATTAGCTAGATCATAACTTTTTCATGTAATTGTAAATAATCAGGTAATATAATTTCATAAGTAAATCATATATGGTATTGTATATATGAGTGTGGTTCTATAGTTGATGTATAATAAACTTATATTTCTTATACATGAATATTTAATGTATATAAAATGATTCAAGACTAATGTTAATTGATTTTTTTCTCACATTTTTTTTTTGGGACACGTGCCATATAAAAAAATTATTTCTTGTGTTCTGTACACACATAAAATTAATTTATTTTACGTAAAATATTAAAATTTTATGTTATTTTATTATTCATAAAAATTTCTCTCTTTCATGGGGAAAATGATTCTACGGTTTATGATGTTATAAGTATTTATTTAAAAATATCGTCAATATTCATAATTATTTCATTTTAAATATCTATTGCAGAATATTTATCTTCGACATCCATGTTTTCTAAAAAAATGAAATATAATTGTAATTTTATCCTATGAATATTTGAAATTATTCCATCCAAATTTTATTTTTTCATAATGTTTTCAATGGAATCATTTTTTTCATTTTTCAAACGATGTATTTTCATACATCCCTAGAAAAGGAATGTGAGATATGTTTTTTAACTTATATGGATTTAATTGAATTTCCTAGTATCATGAATCCTTAGTGATTTCAAACATCCATTCTATCTTATAATTTTATTTTCTGACAAATGTTTCCTTTAATATTGCATGTCTCTTTAAAAAATGAATTCCCAAAGGTAAGGATATTTCCCTCATGAATTATTTCAAGAAATATTTCAAAACCATTTTCCTTCAATGATAACAGTAATTGATATTATTTAGTCATTAATAGTGATTTGGAACATGGATATCATTATTATTCATTCACTGAATGGTTTATGATTACAAAGTCAAGATATTTATGAAATTTATTTCTTTTACGTGGGTTATGTTATGATGAAGTGTTTATGAAACCAATTTATTTAAGTGGGTTCTAAGATGGTGAATGATTTTAGGTTTTGTGGCACATGTATGTATAATTTTTATTAATTTGTGGGTGGTACAAGAATATTCCTATAATAAAATGTGTAATGAATTATATCTCATGATATATTTAATGGAAACAAGTCAATGTGCTTGATTTGTGATGTGAAACAAGTATATGAGATTGATCTTGGAGGTAAATAATTGATAAGGCTTAATTTGAGAGTCATGGTAGTTAATATTTACATATGAATATTTTTTCTATACTTTTGATTATGAAAAAACATATTTATGACATGAATATATCATTCAAGAATTAATTATGAGGATGTTTCATACATGTGGTTTTTGGTAATTTTTTGTTCCATAACTCATGATTATGATCCATAAAATGTTGAATATGAAATTTGTATGATATTCTTAAGAAAAAATATCCACAATTCTTAATTTTGGAATTCATAAGATAATAACTTGATATCATTCATGATTACCCTTATTGAGCATCTGATCACACCCTTTTATTATGTTTCCATTCCACATATTATAAAGAATGATTTTAAGTCTAAGTAAGAAATTGGAATATATTTATGGGAGATATTGGAGATATTTTTCCAAATTTGAAGAATGTGATACATGATTCTTAAGGCACTATACTGTTATGGCCCCCAACCTTGTGTTTTTCTAATATAATGAATATTTTTCTACAAGGTTGTAATATCCATGTACGAAAATACTGGGTCATTATATGATAAACCCAACATATCATTTTATGAAAGATATTAACACTATAAATTATTAAATATTCCATTCAAACATATGAATTCACCAGTAATAATCATGGAAACGATGAATAGAGTGACATGAATTAGCTATGGTTTTCCCAAATCATCAACTGACCATGAAAACAATAAGGCATCAAGTGCACCTCCCTATATGATAGAGGTTTTCTACTAGAAGGGATGGCCTAAAAAGATACAATGGGCACACTATCCTCTTATATCAGAGTGAAATAACATCATAAATGAATTAAATACAAAAAAACCCATTAATATTATATTACACATAAGTAAATATAAAAATGTAAGCAAACCGTAATCATTAGATTGCTGAATATAGTCTCATGGGAGAAAAATAGTCATTGGTTTCCCACTAGGATAACCACAAACACAAAATAAAATATAGAAAATTAATACACAATAATACACTACAAACTCTGAGTAGAACCATGAAAATTGTATTTATGACTACTGAATAGCTTCGTCACAAACCACAGATTCCACCTGAGCATTCCCACAAAAGTCGGAAACATTGGACCTCCACCCAATCAACTACATCTGGTTGACAACCTAAAAATATGAATAAGGTATGCACACCCACCAAGGTTAATGATTGAGTTGGTTCCCTAGAACCAACTTCAGTTTTCATTGTAAAAACCTATATTTATATTTTTGAATATTAACAAACATATTATTACCTCATTATTATTGTAATACATAACATAGTATCTGATTATTTAATAAGAGTAACTTTCAAACTAAAAGGTTATTGTATTTACCCTTAATGATGATACCCGAGAAGAGCCACACCATTATTCTTAAATATATGTTCTATATCCAAATGAAATAATTTGAGATACATTAATGATTTAGACATTCTTGGGTGGAGACTCATTTATCTTTGATGTACATCTCATGTTGTATGGACTTGTTAATATCCATTATAGTATATTATGAGAAAGATACATGCTAGTAAGAAAAACACATTTATATATGTAATTGGATGTTCCTATCTCAGAATGAGTGTATTTATCTATAGAAATTATGTTTATTATTAATGAATATTATAAGTTTCATACTTTCATGTCCTTAGTAAAGTCAAGATGATATATGTTCGAGGTGATGTAGGATACATTGGGTGCATCATGAGTAATATTGAATTAGTAAATAATGTGATAATAGACTTTTCCCTTCCATTGTTTAACAATGTTTATATCTAAAACCCATTGGTGTCAATGATATAACCTAAATTAATCCATGACTATAGATTTCAATAGGAATGATCAATTTTCATAGATTCGATGAATGTTATGTTGAGAAAATCGATTGATGGAAAAAAATGAAACCTGATTGATTAGAGACATCATGATTACGAGATTATATTACATAGTGAGAATATGTATGAGGTATTACATCATATGATTATTAACTTGTTTCACTGTGGGTTCCTTGGCATGTTTCTGAATGCTATCCATGTACTTTAGGTGCTTCACCCATTTACATTGATAAATAGTCCTTGATGGTCACATAATGAATGTGTAACAACCAAAGTATTTACAAATAAATTTAATTTTGAATGCATGAAACACTATGTCTCTGAAAAACAACACTTTTTGATAACCTAGATAATAAACATAATTTTTTACCTATATTATTTTATTTTAAATAAACCAACATACAATATTGCATTGAGGGAGATATTTATAGTCTGATACATTCAATATAGTTTTACTATTAATAGTATCAAACCATTATGAATAGTAATGAATACTAAATCATCCAAAAAATTGAAACTTCACCTATTAATGTATAAAAACAATTAAGACATCCCATAAGGCACAAAATGATGATAGTAAAGTATTGGTATTTTTTTCATAAATATTTTAATTAAAATTTTATGACTAATTTAATAATTTAAAATTGAAATGTAATTTCATAAAATGTAATGATAAATTTTTATTTCGTTGTCTTCTGGTTATTTGAAAATTTTATGAGTCCTTGATTAATTTTTCAAGGTTTTTTGAAATGCGTTATATTTTCAATGATGTTTTTCCAAAGAAAATTTTATTTTATATTAAAATAAAATTAAAAATAAATAAATACTTATTTTCAAAAAATAAAATGAATTTTTTAATTCTACACATCGAAAATTGGTTGGTGTGAATTTCTGTGATTTTTCAAAAATACTTGAATTTTATGTGAATAAAAAATACAATAATTTATTATAAATGATAAATACATGATTTAATGAATCATAAGTAAGGTAATGTTGATTTAATAACACTTATTTTGAACTCACATGCACATATTACTTTTTTCTGTCACAAAAATCAAACACTAGATCTTGTCCTTAGAAAAATAATTAAATAATGGATTTAATGTTCAAAATTTACTCATATCCTCCACTATAAAAAACCCCCCACTCACTCCATATTATTTTTACTCCTATAAATCTTTTTAACATGAAAATATTATGACCAAATATCCTCCAATAATAAACCCCCACATTCAGTAGCCATTGGTCCTCTCAAAAGAAAAAATCCTCTCCCCTAGATAAGCACTCAAGGAAGATTAATTCATGAGGTAAATTCCTCTTTGCAATTCTTTTACATTCATTTAAAGTTCCTTTGTTTTATTTTCAATCCTCACCACGTCTCATCCAAATTTTATAATAAATATAGTACATTGATTTTACTTTAATGTTTCTAATATGACAGAATAAGTTAATTTCATCTATCCTTCACCCTTCATGTATTCTAGTAGTAAAAGAACACCATTTTGGATGTGATAATTTACCACATTCAAGGACAATGGTTTTAAAACTTCTATTAATGTCATAAATTCGTGTCATGAAAGCATAATTATGTTTCAACCAGACTATAATATATGTATTTTTTATCATTTATGGTTATTTATCTTTTGATGCACATGATTCTGATTTATAATGAAAAATGAGTTTATTGTATTCAAAACCTTGCAATTAATCCAAACTGTTATCATTAAATAATTAATATTATATTTAATCATCAACAAAAGTGACCAAATTAAATATTAAAACATGTTACCTTTAATATGTTAGATAATAAAAAATAACCTCTATTCTATATAACCATCATAATTTTACACTATTATCTCTTCATGTGTATATGTATACTAATCATGAAACAAACAAACCTAAACAATAAGATTGAACCTCATAACCCATTAAAAAGGAAATGAATGAACATAATAAGGTTATAATAAAACAATTAAATGAATAGGAGTTTCTGTAATTATTAATAAATGAAACTAAATTTTATTATTCGGGTCATTAAGATCATGGGGATAACCCCTTCATACTTAAGGTATGGGTTTCTTCATCTCACATAAATTTTTGTGCTATATTTTTTATTCTATACTATTACTTTTGTATGGTGTATGTATGCATCCCATTGATGTATCATTTCATTAATCTCTTTATTTTCATAATATTAAATGTATCATTTAATGATTATTAATTTTGGGTCATACGATTCAATTTATTACATAGTTGTGAGTATTTTCTACCCGAACATCTCTTTTCATTCATGTTTTTCTTCTTCCCTACTCACCTCAATGATATTTTTATTTATTCATAGGTACTCTTCTTAAATTATGTGTGAATTTTCTCTATATGTGTTCCAACAATAGCACTGATTTCATTTATAGGGGGAAATATGTTTTAAAATGACCCTTCAATAATTCTTCCCAAAATACAAGCTTGATTCAAGGATCTTTTCATATTCTTACATATTATTATGCTCCCTGAAATTTTTTTTAAGCCATATCTATCATTATTAAATCAAATATTTTAATGTTAAAATTTTATTTTGGTTCATTTCAAATTTTATTAAAGAAAAAATTCTTTTTCGCTTTAAAATTTCTTTAATGAATTCCTTAAACCCGACTAAAATATTTTTATTCTAAAGCTTTTTTATAATCGCTTTTTTACATGATTTCACATAAGTGGGACATCATTGATTACTAAAATGAAATCGGAATATCCTCCCATTTTCCATTCTGGAATATAAATGATTAAAACAATATTTTTGATAAAATAAAATGATTTTTCAAAGAACTATTATTTCCAAAGTAAAATGGATTATTCTCCCCACACATTAAATTTAATGAGATATATTCCTTGATCACAATTATTAATTATATGTGTTTTATGTAATGACCCTTGTTATATCATATCAATAGCCTCCATTTTCCCAATATATTCTCAGTGATTATGATTTTAATGTTTGAAGGTGGAATGGGAAACTTTTGAATGTTTAATTCTTATTTCCTATAGAATTATTCAGTGGTCTCATTTTAAAAGTATCTTTATATAGGTCAACATATATTGATGGATCTTGTATTTCATAGAGATTTATCTACTATGATATCTTCTACAATTTATTTTCTTGAATTTTTTCTTATTAGTTTTAACGTGAATGTTATATCTTGATGCCATTCACCATATTACAATTAAAGGTTAGTGATTATATTTAACGATTGTGGAATGTTATTTAAATTTCATATATTAGTTTCAATATGAATGTATGTGTTGGATATGTTTATACCCCTTAACAAGAGGAATTCATTGGACTTATTATTTAATGGTTGGGTCCTTCTATAGCCCCTTGATGCATCGGTAGAACTCAGGAGACAAACTATGGTCTTGGAATGAGGCCTTAACAAGATAGATATTTATGGTCTTATAATGATTCCTTGATGGTATGGTTATGATTTACCATATTATTAATTCCATAATTATTAAACTAGTAGCTTATAGTTCATATAGTTATTTGACTAGTAGAATACTAATATTTATGCTTTACAGTGGTTTTATTTATTCATCTCTTATTCCGACCATAACATGCTTTAGTTTATTAGTAAAGGCATGTGTTTTTAGTTATTCACACTGATTAATGTTTATGTTTATGATATGATCAGCTGTATTTATTACCCTTATAGTTCATTTGAGAACACCCATTTCTTATGTTTCATTTTCCTCGGGCAGGAGGAGGTATATTATGATTCACATGCCCGGATAAACTTGGGGTTATGGATATTGTAAAATAAATTGATGTATTCTATTTCCTTTAAAGATGTAATCATAAACATAGGAATGTATATTGTTTTCCATTACTACTGAAATTCTAGGTCTTTCGGAATACGACTTTCTTTTAATCATTCCATTGTAATAAAATAAGTAACTGGTTCTAGGAAACTGGGGTTGGGGCATTAAAATTGGAATCAAAGGAAGTTTAGTAGAAAACATGGAAAGTACATTTAGAAAATGTAGATTAGGAAAAAACCCTATGATATATGTTGATAATAAATATAAAATAACAACATGGAATTGTGGATAGTAATATATAATGTGGATCTTTCAAGAAAATATATACCTATCTGGATACTACCCATGGAAGTGGTTCTAAAACAAATGTATATAGGAGTAACAACTATGACATGGAGATTCAAGCTAATCCTAGAGTATCCTTGTTCATGACAACTAGCCTTACTATGCACCTTGTTTGACACTCCAATGGTATATTCTTAGGATAATTCACATTTTTTCCCTACATACCATTATGAAGGATTTATTCTTCAAAATTATCCAATGTATTTTATTCTAGATTTTACAATTCATAAATTTATTATGTTTTTTATACCATATTTAGAGTTTTATAATGTTCATAATTTTATGTTCTATTATAGTATATTTTATTGATTAGAAATTAAACCTAGTAGAATAAATAAGAAATTCACCAATGCGCATGATATAAATAGTAAGAAGGATCGGATGTCACATGGTCTTAAAGCATCGTTTAAATGGATTATAGACTTCTATGTATCCTCATTATATAAAGAAAATTGTCTCATGTATTAAGAAGGTATTTAATATCTTCACTGATCCATATATATTTCAAATGAATCAAAACAAGAAGACGATGGATGAGAAAAACATGGATAATGGAAATTAGGGAATGAAGAGTATTCCCAAATTCGATAGCTGTGGAAATAATCAACATGGAAATTGAATGAAGGGAATACTAGTTTATTATATGTGTGGAGAAAATTGGAAAAGATTTTTTGATATCAAGGGAATGATAAAGGATTCAAATTTACAATGATTCAATTTCATGTAGATGGGACACTGTTTAAATCAATGTCCCAAGATTCAAAATAATATGACTTGAATGATGATACTGGATAATGATCAAGTCATGATACTACCGCAGATAAAGTGGAATGAATTATATTCTTCTTCAGGAATCAAGTTATTTAAATATTTTATCAGCAATGTACTTGGTCTTTGAAAAATGTAACATATGAGGATTACTTTTCATTACTATTTTATTAAGTATTTGAGGTCATATGATTTATTTTATCATGTATAAGGGACTCAGTAGAAATATAATATATTGGTAAAGTATACTGTTGACTGAAAGAAAAACAAAAATATATTCATGATAAGGATGATAATGATGAATAATGATTGATTTGAATTAGTACATGATACCTGAAAACGAAATATTGTCTTCTTGGCAAGTCTTATATGCAATCATTGATGGATTATACAACATTGTTTATATAAGGAATATATCCAACAACATGTGTAAGGATAAATACATGTTTCCAATATGGTTATATGGTAATTTGAGTTTTTACAATATTACCTGAGGACACATGATGTTGTTTTTCACATGTTTATAATGTGAAAATTTATGGGTTCATAATATTGATTAAAGGAAAATAAGGTTGTAGATGAATTGATCAAGATGGACCATAGTGTTCTAAACAAAACATGATTTATAAGGACCTCGTGTACATGGATCTAGAAAGGATGGATGTGGTAATGATTCTAATGTATTGGTTCACAATCATTGGAATGATAAACCATTTACGAAATTGTTTATGTTGACCATTGTGTGATATTTTAGAGTGTAATGTCCCCATATGATGCAACCTATGTTAAGGGATGAAGTATAGATATCTGAACGAACAAAAAATGATAAGATTGTGTTTCTGAAATAGAAATATATAATTTTTCTCTTATAGAGAGGAATAATTACTCAACACTAGGGAAAGAGTTTTAAACAAAAATATTGTCCTATGAACATATTTGTTTCATGATATTAATGAAAATTTTCATAAATGTTGGTTATGGTTTTGTGGTAATTACAATTAATCTATGAATGATCTCTATTACATTCCTTCAGAACATGAGGGTTTGATTATTCTTACATTAATATGTTATCTAATTAGATAGCATAGTTTTTTTGTAACTCATTAATTTCATTTTCCCTCTCATTAGGAGGATATTTTAACTATATTTCTGATATGGGTTTCCCAAGAAGGAATTATAAAGTATCAAACAATAACATTTGAAGTTCAATTTCAAATGTCAAGGATGAAATTTTCTTATGTAAGGGAGAATGTAACACCCCAATGATTTACAAATAAATTTAATAGTAAATGCATGAAAAATTTAGTCTCTAAAAAATAAAACAAAGTTATAACGTAGACAACAAACATAATATTTCTACATCAGTGAATAGTAATGAATATTAAATTGTCCAAAAAATCGAAATATTTCCCATGAATGATTAAATACAATGTAATCCTCTTATAAGTGATAAAATCATCATAGAATAATTATTGTTTTTTTTATGTCAAAAAAAATTTCATTACAATTTAATGATTAATATAATATTTTAAAATAAAATTGTATTTTCAAAAAATGTAATCAAAAAAATTATTTTATTTACTAATGGTTATAAGATTATATTATGAGGCCTTGGTTAATTTTATAAGTTGTTATAAAACATGTTATAGTTTTGTAGTTGTTTTTTAGGAATAAATTATGATTTTATATAAATATTATATTAAAAAAACATAGAATATTATTTCCAAATAATGGATTTCATTTTGGAATTCTACACATTGAATATTGTTTGGGGTTAATTTTTCGGGTTTTTCTAAAATAAATGAATTTTAGGTGATTAGTAATATACAATAATTGATAAATATATGATTCATTGAGTCAGAAGTGATAAAATGTGGATGGAAGACCACTAAGTTCAAATTAAAATGATCTTATTACTATTTTTTCCACATGAATCAATCAATATTTCTTATCATTAGAAAAATTATTAAATAATGAATAAAATATTCAAAATCTACTCCTCTCCTCCACTATAAAATCCCCCACTCATTCCCTCTTATCATCACTACTATATATCCTTGTACCCTGTCAAATTTTTGCCAAAATATCTTCCCAAGCTCCTTCCCCACGATTATCTACCCTTGGTCTCCCCAAAATACCAAATCATATCCTCTAATGGGGATCTCCAAGAATGATAATTCATGTGGTGAATTCCTCTATATTCAATTCTATTAACTTCATTTCTAGTCCATTTTTTATCCTTACAATGCCTCATCCAAAATTTATGAAAACTATAGTAACTTAAATGTACTTTAATTTTGTTATTGTGATTTAATATGTTATTATCACCTCTCCTTTTATCTTCTTTTATGCAATCAGTAATAGAACACCATCATAGATGTGCTAATTTACCACATTCAAGGATGATAGGTTTTCAATTTCTATTAAAGCCTTCAATTATGGTCATGAAACCATTATTATGATTGAACCATGATATAATATAAGTATTATGTATCATCTATGGTTCTGTAGAAATTTTCTTAACGTTGTTTTGACTTCAAATGAAAATTGTCTTCATAGTTTTAAAAAACTACCAATTAACCCAAACAGTTATCATTAAATAATTTATATAATGATTCATCTTCACTCCATGTAAGAAAATTAAATTTTAAACAATGTTACCACATGTATGATCCATTATAAAAAATAACATAAAATATGGACAACCATCTTAAATTTACAAGATATTTCATTCATGTATATTAGTATACCGATCATGAAACAAACGAAACCGAACAACGGAATTAAACCTCTTAACCCGTCAAAAAGGATGTGAATGAACATAATATGCTTATTTGACATACATTAAATGAAGAGTATGGTATTTAATTATTAATTAATGAACCAAAATTTGAATAATCTGGTCATTAAGATCAAGTGGAGAACACCTTCAGACATAAGGTAAGGGTTTCTTAATCTCACTTACATTTTTGTGAGATATTCTGTATTCACAGTTATTAATTGTATATGGTGTATGTATAGTACCTATTGATATATCATATCATTAATATATTTATTTTCATGATATTCAATGTATCATTTAATGATATTTTTGAGGTCGTTTGATTCAAATTATTACAATGATGCAAGTATTTTCTACCCAAACCTCCATTTTCATTTGGTGTACGCTTATTCTCTACTCAAGTCAATGATATTATTATTTATTATTATGTACTCCTCATAAATTCTGAGTGAAGATTCTATATATTTGTACCAACCAAAATCCACCATTAATTTATGGGTAGTTAAATTTATTTAAATGGTCATTCAAAAATTCTTCCGGAAATACAAGCTTGATTTAAGGAACTTCTCAGATACTTAACAAATTTTATGTCCACTGTATAATCTATTTTAAGACATTTTTATCTTTCTAAAATCACAAATTTTAAATTGGAATATATATTTTGGTTCATTTTTGGTTTTATTAATGAAATCATGTCTTTGTGCTTTAAAAATCTCTTTAATTAATTCCTTAAACATCACTAAAATTATTTAATTCTAAAGCTTCTTCAAAAACACGTTTTACATGATTTCACTTTAGTGGGACATCATTAATTCATAGAATTCCTTCTCAATGTCCTTATATTTTCATTTCTAGGATATACATGTATAAAACCAGATTTATGAAAAATTCAAATTATTTTACAAAAGAAATTGTCTTTCTATGTAAAATGGATTTTTCTCACATCATATTAACATTTATGAGATATATTCCATTTTTACAAATTATTACTTCCATGAGGTGTATGTAATTCCCCTTGGTATATAATATCAATAGTTTCTATATTCTCATTATATTCAAATAGATTATGATTTTAATTTTTGAATGTGGTATGGGACACTTTGGAATGTTTATGGATTATATCCCCGAGATTTTTTTTAATTGTACCATTTAAAAGTATATTTATTTATTTATACATAATTTGATGATTCTTTTATTTAATAGTGGTTTGTATCCTATGATATAATCTAAAAAATAAATTGTTTATGGTTTTCTAATTGATTTGAATGTGGATTTTCAATCTTGATATCATACACCATATTACTCAGAATGGTTAGTGTTTATATATTATTAATGGGGAATGTTATTGAAATTTCATATGTTAGTTTCAATATGAATGTATATGTTGTCAATGTTTATCCCCATTCATAAGTGGAATGTGTTTTACTTATTATGTGATGGGTGGGTCCTTCTATATCCCCTCTATGCATTGATAGGTCTCATGAGACAAACATTGGTTGTCGAACGAGGACATGAAAATAATTATATTTTTGGTCTTGGCATGAGGCCCTGATTGTATGGTTATGATATCCCGAATTATGCATTGTCGCATTATAAAACTAGTAACTGGTATTTCTTGTGGTTATTCGACTAGTAGAATACCAATTTTTATGATTGACTATTGCTTTATTTATTCATATCTTATTACTACCATAATGTGTTTGTGCTTATAAAGAAAAGTATGTGTTTGTCGATATTCCCCATTCTTAATAATTATGTTTTCGATATCTTTTGTTGTATTTATTAAACATACTGATCATTTGACCTCACTGGTTTCTTATGATACTTTTTTCAATGGAATTAAGAGGTATATTACTATTTACATGCATGGATAACCTATGAGTTATGGATGTTGTTAATGGAATTTATATATTGTATTTACTTTCAATTAGTAATCCTAAACTTATGTATGTATCTGGTAAAATAATATATTGTTATGAATTATTTTTTAACATTGAATAAATATTATCACCACATGCATTTTAATAATTATTCATGTCTTCATGATCATATATATTTAATCACCAGTTACTTGAGAGTGTATATTGTGAGAGAAATATTTAATTTGTTTTTATGTTTCACTTAGTGAATATAATATTTATTTAATTGTTTGTGAATAATGTAGTGATATTTATTTATTAAATAAATATTAACTATGAAATTCCAGATAAATATATTCTACCAATTTCAACTATCTTTATGGGGATACTAAGCTATAATATATATATATATTTTTAATATTCTTTCAAAAAATAATATTTAATTTAGATTTCTGAGTTTAGCGCATGTTGATAAATAATAATAATATTATAACTAACATAGACATGGGTTTTCACATATAATAAATAAATATTAAAGGTCCCTTGTGAAATTATTGATTTATAATCCTAGAAGCATATAAACCCAAATATATTGCTTTTAAAGATATCCAATTCATTTGATTTGTTGTTCTCAAAAAATATAGATAAACCATAATGAACTCCCTTCAACATTAATGCTATAATGTATAGTGATTGATCTCCCTCCACCTCCAAATCTCTTGTCTAGAGAGATAAAGAATAATTGATTGAAAACAATTTTTTATGTGATGAAACATAATTGATGCAAGTGTTGGGATTTGTTTCTCTATATCCTAGATAATGCTAGAATGGAATTTAGAGTTTTTTTGGAACATGTGTACATCATTGCTATAAGGAATATTCTATTGATTGATAAAATGAAATGAATTCACAAAATAGATCTGTTGTCAGATCCATCAACTAAGAAATACTTTATCACAAATTTATTATTGATTTGATTAAACAAAACTAAAAATAATATGGTTTGATCTTGTGCATTGTTCTAACAGTTTATCCTCTCTCTATTTTTTTCGATTCAATTCCATTAATCATAGCATTCAATATAATATTTATCTCAAATAGATCATTGATCATGATAAAAATAATGGTTAGTCATGTCCCATCACAACACTTTTGATATTCCCAAAAGTTTAAAGTGTTATCAGAGTAGTAAAATAATTATTTATAATTATTTTAATATTATTGAATGATTAATGAATAAGTAATAATTTTTATAATCCATTCTAATTTTTTTATAATTAAAATTACAATATATTCTTATTCCTCTTCATTTATAAAAATTATAATCAAATTGATTAATTTTATGAAAGAAAAAAAATTGAAGATCACATCCGAAGGTGTGGAGGAGTCTGTCTGAATAACACAAGAGTAAATGATCAGTAACCCAATGGTAAATTATATATACCTGTGTTCAATTAACCAATAGTTAATGGAGAAGTAATTCAAGGAGTGTGTATTTATTACATGTGATGCATTTAATTATACCATAAGTTTTGAATTGTTGAGCTTAGCAGATATTCAGTCAGAGTACATGTTGTCTTACTATAATACACGTTGTTTAGTCATTTAGTCATAGTTACACGACCTATCTAACCGTCGAACCTATATCTCGAAGACTACATGACGTGTATCCTTTGTAAACATTTTTTACACTATATTTTAATATGTCATTGTTTATATGTCATGTCCCTTTGTGTATCCCGTGTACAATCCATATAAACATGTTCTTGTGTGTGGTCATTATGTAGATAGGACATTCCATTTTATGGGTTTTAATATATATATATAATTTTAATTAATTTTTTCATAATTTTTATATCTTCATAACATGTATGGTTCTTATTAATGTTATTACTTTAAGTAAATTAATGAATAACATATTTAAAAAACATTTAATTCATGTAATAAATTAATTCATAGTACATTCCATGACAATACATGATAAGTAATGTATACAAAAAGTCACAAGAGTAAAATATATATTATTATAATAGATATTGGATAGTTTAGATGAGTCATCACTGTGTTATCTATAAGGAAATTTTTTTATATAGTTAATATTAATTAAATTTTATTAATTTCAATAAAATTATGATGGATGAAAATATAAAGGAAAATAGGATTAAAATTAATCTAAATGAATTTATTAAATTAAGGTGGTATTAAATTCTTCTGAGTGAGATTTATCTTAAAAACAATTATTAGAATTGAATGTAATTTTATTAAATGTATAGTTGGATTCATGCACGTGGAAGATCATAATCATGGATGAGACCTTTGTAAGTGATTGGATTATTTTAACATATTTTATTATATTTTCGGCATGCATGCCATCTCTTCACTTATATATATGGTACAATATGCCCATATTTAATTTTATGCAAACCCCATTCCCTCACCTACTTGTGATTAATAGTATATGTAATAGATGGAACTCCCAATATATGGGAGGTTATATTAGTTGGAAGCCGTGGTGAAACCAATATAAGAGATATAAATATGTGGAAAGATGGAAATTTTTTACACATACATTAAAAGGTTCATAGTGTCTTAAACTAGGTAGAAAGGTAGTTTATCATAAGCTTGATAAAATAACCATTAGAAAATCGCTTGATCATTCCATTTTATTATTTTATTAGTTTCACTTGGAATGTTTATTTCATTATGGATGTTTTTTTCATGATCACACGAATTAATGAAATTAACAATCATCCAATATATAACTAATATAAATTTATATATGCTTAAATATTATCTAATCCATGGTTAATCACATAACTAAATCCAAAAAATATTAACAAGTATGTAATAAAGATAATCATTTCATATTTAAGAATAAATGATAAAATTCCTTAAATATTAATAAAGTAAATATGGAATTCAAATACTTTAGTTAGAATTTAACCATAGTTCAAAGTCCTTGATTAGATAATGTTGGGGTGCTTACAATTATGGAGGTATTTTGGAAATTTTGTTAGAAATATCTTATTTCAAATTATGGGTTGACTACAAAAGTAGGACATGGTGTAAATTATAGGAAATTGTTAAATAAATTCCATTTAATGTTTTTTAAATAGGGGAGTCCACTCAACAGATCTATGAGTTATGAGTTAATACATTTACAATTTATATTTACTACCTAAAACCCTTCAAATTTATTGATCAACAAAATTTCTGGTAATAATAATGGGAATTTGGACTCATTATATTGAAATGTACATGAAATAGGATATTATATTTCCAATAGTGATGTCTATTTTATTAATATAATATAGTAGTTGATTAATAAATATAACATCTAATTAATTTTTATTTTTTATCTGATAAATTAATAAAATATTCTAATTTTATTATTTTTAAATGAATTTAAAAATATCGCTATGATACCTACTTGTGAAGTAAAAACATGCCATTTTCATGAATTTCAAGGAATGGGAATGTCGTATATGCCTAATCATGTTCCAGGAACAGAAATTTTATGTGTTACAAGATCCTACTCTTGGTGTTCCTTGTAATGAGGCTAGTGATAAAGAGTTATATAGCTATGATAAACATATGAAAAATGGTACATAATTCCATTTTTATGCTATAATCCATAAAAAATGATATTATGTTGAAACATGAAGGCATTGATTCATATAGAATGATGTCTCAACATTACGATCTCAATCAATTGAAGGTGAGACAATATAGTAACGTGACATCCAATAATCTGTTTACAACTATTTTTTGAGAGTCGATGCTAACTTGTCTTCTTGTTTGTAATATTATTGTCTATATTGAACTATTAGACATAATTAAAATTAAATTAATACATTATTTGCACATAATTCTCATAATTTATTCACTACCAAATACATTGTAAAATTTAATTGTTAATTAATATATGAACAATAATGAGATGATTTTTTTTCAGAAATACTTTTTCTAATTATCCATGTAGATAAATATATGTGACAAGATAAACTCATGTTCCTTATGGGGAAGAAGGAAAGAGAGAAAATGAAAAAAAAATCCCATGAATCATAACAATTATGAAGCACCCAATAACTACACATTTATAAAAATAAATACCCATAGTTAGTGAAAGGAAAAGAAGGTACTATGTTCTGCATGTAGTATGATGATCCATTGGAAGAATAAATGATCTCCAAATAATGTGGAAGGTAAATATGTGTTGTTTAATGAGTGTAAATTTACAATATCTTCACATTGGTTATTAGATACAACTTTTGGTGCACACATATGTATCCAAATATAAGAACCAAATACATGTTAAAATATATCTAGAGGAGAGGTGGATTTTCGAGATTCCAATACTATGAGGTTGTATGATCTATCCATTGGTGAATATCAAATTTAATTTCCCATGAGAATGATATTTTATAATGGTTTTTTATTATGTACCAACTATTTAAAAGAACACAATTTCTATATAATTCCTAGATTCATATGTTTTTATTTTCATGTTTGGAAATAAAACATGTTTCTTTTATAATGGAAACATATGTTATGATATATATCATTTAAATAATGGTTTTTTTTCCTTAAATTGTGAAAATAATGTATTGAAGATAGATAATGAATCATGTTCACATGCTTCATATAACACCCAACTAGGGTATCACATTCGTGGTCATGTAAATGAGAATCATTTAAAAATTTGATATCAAATTGGTTATTTAGACTATTTTGAGAAAAAAACCACATTAATGTTTTCACACATGTTTAAAATACAAAATTACCAAACCACCATTAAATTAATAGGGTGAAAGGGAAAAGGGGTTTTAGGATTGGTACACATTGTGGTGTGTGGACCATTTTTAATATAATCTAGAGGATATTATTCTTACTTCATAACATTTACATGTTACTTCATTAGATATGGAAATGTCTACATGATGAAGTATAAGTTTAATACCTTTGGGAAACACAAAGAGATCAATAATTAAATAGAGAATCAATGTGGAATGAATATAAGGTATCATCAATTGGATCTAGGTTATGAATATCATGACTATGAGTTTATCAAGTATCTATAGGAGTTTCAGACTCTATTTCAACTCACTCGACCATAAACAACATAGTTGAATGTTGTTAGTGAAAGGAGAAAATGATCCTCATTATAAATGCTAATATTTATGATGATTCATGTATATAATATATTAAATTTTTGCGTATATTAATTACTAACTACAATATATAGATTAGACTAAACACAAACTAAACTATAAAATAAACATTTCTTTGATTTATGTAATGGATAGAAACCATTTTTTCACATAAAAATATATGATGTTATGTGGAATTTATTAAGGCCTTATCAATTAAGAATCTAGAACCTCATGGAACAATGATTATCTTTATAGGGTATAATAAGGAAATATAGGGATGCTGCAAATACAAACCCCTATGACAATAAAGTGTGTGTTAGCAGACAAGCCTCTATTCCTGATAGGGAAATAATCCTAAAAAAGAATAGTGGGGGAAATATTAACATCAATGAAACTAATGCTCAAGATATAGAATAGTTGGTACAAGAATAAATTCCACAAGTCATTGTGTATGAATTAGTTCCTAAAGCACAATTATGATAGAAGAGGACTAGAGAGGTATAATAACTAGAATTATAGGATTTTCTAGTGACAAAAGAAGGTATCACAATATTGGTTGACAAAGATGAACCAATCCCCTAAAATGATATGGTATAGAGTTTAAGATATACTCTATGTAAACAGGCCAAGAATTATGAAATTAGATCCATGTATGATAAAAATGTTCAGGTTCTAGTCGATGTTCTATTTCATATAAATTTTATATGTTGATAATGGGTATTGTAGAGATAATTGGACATAGAATGTAAACTCAATAACCATAAAAGAGTTATAATGGATAAATAGTTTAAAGCATCATGGAATTGACTACGAGGAAACATTTTCTCAATTTTACAAGTTTGAATACGACATAATTATACTTTCCATGGATGATTACCCTGACTATGATATTTTTTACACGGTTTTAAAAACTTCATTCAATAATGGGAACCTTCTTAAATATTTCTATTTGACACAACCAAGACGGTTTATGAATCCAAGTGAATCAAAAATACTAATTATTAAAAAATTAATTTATGCAATGAAGAAAGCATCTAGGTCATGGAACATTCAATTCAATGAAGCTATAAATGAATTTGGATTCATTAATAACGATTTAATACAATTAAAACTAGTTTAATGGAAATACATCTATTATCCTAGTATTATATTTTGATGAAATATTAATTATTGGAAATGATATTCTAGTCTTACATTATGTTACGAAAAATTTGAAAAGGTGTTTCTTCATGAAGGACATAGGGGAAGAATCCTATATTATAGTGATCAAGATCATTCCTAATAGATCCATGATGTTTGATGGACATATTCAAAGTATAATCATGGATTATATACTAAAGATATTTAGTGTGGAACAATCAAAGAGGGGATTGTTTCTAGTGACATAGCGTATACATATTTCTATGAAAATGTATCTGTATACAAAATATGATAAAGAGATAATGAGTAAGATCCCATTTTTTCATCAATAGAATCAATCATGTATGATATCATATATATAAGAAAAAATATTGCCTAGGAATTGATCAACGTAGGATGATATCAATAAGATCATGGAGAACAATATTTTTATCCTATTAAGGCTATCCTCAAGTATTTATGAAGAAATAAATATATGTTCCTAGTGTATGGAGGAGGTAAGAAACTGGTAATAAGGGGTTATACTGATTCTATTTTTCAAAAATATCAATATTATCTGATGTCAGAGTTAAGATATGTTTTCTATATTAATGGAGGAGTTGTGACCTAGAATAGTTCAAAGCAGCTATTTGTTGTTGATTCTTATGTGGAGTCTGAGTATATAGAAAATTTTGATACAACCAAAGAATCCTATAATATATGAAGCATTATCTAGCATCATGATGTCGTACATAAGATTAAAAACCCAATCACATTGTCTTGTGATAATAATACAATAGTATATCTTGCAAAAGATCCAAGGTCACACTAACAGACAAATCACATTCTCCAGAATTATCAAATCTTGAGTAAATCTTATCAAAGGGGTGAATTTGTAGTAATAAGTGTTACCATAGAATATAATTTTACAAACCACATGATTAAAGGCCTATCACAACAGAAACATGAGTATCATGTGAGAGGTAGAGGACTGAAAGTTGTTAGTAGTCGGCTCTACTAAAAGTGGGATTCTGATGGAGTTGGTAGCCTAGAACAAACACATATGTACGTTATAATAACATGTATTAATGGTTTTGAATATTTCTAAACATTATAAAACATCATCAATGTTTTTTTTCATAACATAGAATATAGTAATGTCGTAACATTAACAGATACACTAAATGGTCATAGAAGTTCCCCACTATAATGAGATCCTTGAAGTTTCCCAAAATTATTCTTAATTCTATGTTATATATCCAATTGAAATAATCTGAGGGATATAAATGATTCAGGAAATTTGGGGTTGATACTCATAGTACATTGAGGTATCATCTCATGGTGTAATCCCTTGGTAATATCCAATCTAGGATATTATGAGAATGAGACCAGATAGAAGGAAATCAACATTTATATGTATTATTGGAGGTTCCTATCTATATATGATCATATTGATCCTTAGACTTTAATATTATTATTAATAAAAATTATAAGTTGTGTATTTTGATGTATTGATGTAAACCATTATGACATATGTTCATAGTGATGTTGAATATGTTGGGTGTGTCAGTAGTTATATTGAATTAATAAAAAGGTTAGAATGGATTTCTCCCATGTAATGTTTAATAGAAGTTGATATCTCAGTCCCGTTGATGAAAATTATAAATCATAAAAAATCACATCCATAGTGTTTCATAGTAATGTTTGATTTTCTAGAATTTAAAGAAAAAGTCATCAAACACATGAGTTGATGGAATCAACATGAAACCTTCTTGATAAGAGATATCATGATAACAAGATTATATTACACATTGAGTATCTCTATGAGGTATTATGTCATTGTGGAATTATCTTATATGTATATGGGTGTCTTGGTGTGTTACTAGATGCTAACCATGGCCTTTAGGCTGATCTACCCAATGCCACTACGAATGTGTCCTAAAGGGTGACACACTAAGAGAATCTAGAATCTAAATTAAAAAATATAAAATTATTCACTATTAAAAAAATTTAATAAATATTATTCCCATAAATGGTTTAAAAATAATTCAGTTTTTTTTTCAATCATATATATACTTCGTCATCAGTTATTCGAGAGAATATAAATTTAGAATAATATATAACAAATATTTATTTATTGATTTTTTAATATAATATTATTTCATTTATCGTAATATAATGTAGTGATATTTATTTATTATATAAATAGTCATTATTACAGGCTTGATAAATATTATAGAGGAATGGTGGGCCATGTTTATGGGTCCAGTGAGAAATAATATATATAGAATATTATTTGATTAAATAATATTTAATTGTAATTCATGAGTTTAGAGCATATCAATAATAATTATAATAATGACAATACTAATAAAATAGACATGGCGTTCCATGTGGATTAAATAAATATTAAAGGTCATCTGTGTGAATAATGTTTTCTATCCCTAGCGGTATATAAATCAAATTATATAATTTTTCAAGTGATACAATTCATTTTTTAAGTTTGCTACACGAATCCCAAAAATTCCTCTTGAATCCCTATAGAGCTCCATTTATACATAATGATATCAAGAATAGAGAGTGATAATCTTCAATCTTCCAATCAAGTGTCCATATAGATCCCAAAGAATATTTTGGAAGTGATTCTTGAGGTGATCAATGATGAATGAACAATGCATTAGGATACACTATGTTGGCACCCATAAATTCCATTGCTGACACATGAAATTTTTTGGATCACATGTGTATCGCTGCCTGAGTTAATATTCTATAGATTATTACAATTAAATGGAGATAAAACATAGATCTATTTTCAGTTCTATCAATAAAGATAGAATTTATCACATGATGATAAATTATTTTATTAAAATTCATTATAAATAATATGCAATGATCATGTTCTTTATTACGATGTTTTATCCTTTGTCTATTTAATTTGATTCAATTATGTTTATCATGAAATTCATCTTCATGAAAATGTAAAACTGATTCGTCGATAATTAAAAAAATAAATGATGTTCGTTTCCTGTAAAAATAGTTCTACTGCACCCGGAACCAACAACGCATGTACCGGTGGTGAGAATCAAATATCATTAGGGCTCCTCTAATGGTGGTCCTATCATATTATATCAAAACAAGTAAATAAAAATCCTGATATGAAAAGCATTGTAAAATGAATACTACTAGAATAAAAGGTAAAAAACCAAGAAGGAAAAAACTAACCAAAGGAAAATATCCAACCATGTGTTCAATCCTGGACATAGAGGTACAACTAACCTCACTCTTTTCCCATCTAGAGGAATTGAGAAACATTGATCATCAAGCCACAATGTAAATCACAACCGCCTAATAAAAATGTAGATCCAGTGACTAGTGTAAGGAGAGGAAAAAATTTTGTGCCCAAGGATCCCATCACAAATGTCAAAAATAATGAATCATATTTATTGGGCTCTAGGACTCTAGTAGCATGATCTGAACTAATATTAGTGACTCCATCTCATCATCGAGAAGATATTACCAAGTCCCAAAATTCCATTAAAACTAAGTAGTCAATAAAATGAAAATATCAGTGTTTCCAGGCTTATTAAACAGCCCGAAAACATCAAATAACATGTCATGGGATCAAAAATCCCTCCACAGTCCACTGACCCTATCTTGGAATATCTGCTCAAATTGGTTGAGTCTAATCATCTATATCATCCATTATATCGCTAGATCAACATCATAATAACCAACCAATAGAGAAGTGATACTAATCCATTATTTGGGTGAACATATTGTCTATTAATATCCCAAAGGTATCTTCTCTCATATGGTCCAAAACAATATTAAACTGATGCGTTCAAGACCATAAGATCAAGAACCATGTTTGGCATCACAAAAACTAACCAACTAAAATTTCTGAGATATAAATCAACCATATCATAGACCAACATGCATGGGGCACCATCCATGTTCCCAAATATCTCATCTCAAGTAAGATACCATACAAGTGAGTCATCCAAAAAAACCAAAACTATGGATAATCCCACCAAAAGGCACCTGAACTAGATTCACGGCTCATAGCCCAAATTTTAATCTCCGAGAAGGAAAATCTCAAGAAACACCATTCCCAAAAGGAAAACCTTGGGACACCCCACATCCATATGGAAAACCCCATGAATCACCATTATAGATTGTTGATCTGAAGTTAAAATATTCTCATAATGGAATTCATTAAATATGTTTGTCAGACCTATATCAAGCTCACACATTGACACCATGGACATTTTAAAAATCCTATGATGTCATCCTATCCATAAGGCACTAAACGAACTACACCTCGAGAAAAAACAAACAATTCTCATCAAATAAGTGAATCAATGACAGATTTTGGAATCTACCCAAAGACCCTCAGATGAACAAACCTACAATCCTCAATACATGGTGATTATTAATCCCATAACCCTTACCAAACCTCACAACTCATAACCCAACCTCTAAGAGGATTCAAATACAACAACATCAATGAATCATACCAAAATGATATCATAATACAAAACAAAATCAATATGGACTATAAACAATGATGTGATTCTAACATCATGATCAATGTAGGAAAATGATTTTATTTAACTACTCACAAGTCCAATTCTAACTCCGAGACACAAAGACACCCTAAATCACTTCCTGGAAAAAGTATGTGGATTTTACATTTGAGTTCACTTTTTTTACACTCAATGGTGTACCAAGTCATTTATTCCTACATGTTCAAGTCACGCCTAGCGTCTAAAAGTATAATAGTACATGGGAAAGGAATACATGGTCTCTATGCATGTACTATTACATAGCCATTTCCCCCTAACATGGAGGGTCTTCTCAAGTACTCTTCTACACGGACATGTACCACTACATGGTGTGTACCTCGAGTACATGATGGGTAGTTCCAAATCACTTTTTTCCCATGTATGTGGATAAATGACCATGTATAACTCCGTAATGTGTAGTTAAGGTACTTGGAGTGTTGCCCCAAAAACAACACAAGCCCATGTACTCATCCACATGACCATGTACTGCTACATGGTGTGAACTTATAAAAACATCATCTTCCCTTAATAAGAAGAACACAAAGTGAGTGTTAATTAGATAAAACACATTTTGATTATGATATCATAATTAGAAACCTAAATAAACCAACTAAAATCCTAGATTAACACATGGAACTAGTATATCGACTATATAGGGGTCCACAACAACCCAAACACATGATATAATCATAAATACAACTAACATATAATTATTTATTATGAAAACAATAAAAATTTCAATTTTCTAGTGGAAACCACTTAGGATTTGATATAATATGCATTCCACAACTACGGTGTGATAGTATAACTCATCCTGAGCTCTATGGGGAAAACTGCCTCTCCTTATCTCTCTCTCTCTCTCTACATACCCCTCTTCTATCTCAGGCATGATGAAGGAAATACCCAGGAATAGTATGAAAAAATCAATGTTGGAAAGGAGAGAAAATAATAGTAAGAAATGGGAATTGAGGAATAAGAAAAGAATGAAAAATTTAAAAAAATAAAAGGGATATCTGAATTGCTTCTTGACATAAGTTTATACCTCACAGAAGAACACCCCCCTCCATTTGTTACTCAATTGTGATGTTGTAATTACAATATGATGCTCCGAGTAGAGCATATTTTTGTTTGGAAATTAAAAAAACTATAATTACTCAATTATTAAATATTCTTCTAAAATTCAAACATCTCTAAATTTGACAAAAATCCCACCCTTGGTAACCAATAAATTTCCCGACCAACCAAGTTATCATAACAATTAAACATCTTTTCATGATGAGATAGTTTATCATTCATTCCCTAGAACACCACCTTACAGAAACAAATTCAAATTTACTATATTTTTCTCAAATATTAATGATGTAGTTCATGAAGAGAGATAAAGAATAAACGCTTCTCAAAGCCATGAATCCTCAAAAGTCTACCAACTACTAAGATATACACTAAACACTGGAGAATCCAACACAACCATGATATTCCAAAAAATGAACCCACATCTCACATGACTCTCCTAAGAAGAATTTTATTTAACGGTGTCTCGTCGGATGCTCTTCCCCATCGAAGTACAAGTTCACTAATGGTGGGTGAACAATCCAACACTTGGTGAATTCTACATCACAATGATAGGAAGAGTCGTTATCGAATGATAAAAAAGAAACGTCTCTATGGACTCTAGGCTTCTAACAAGTAGGTAACCATGTGGTAACATTTCTGACACCTCTAGCTTAATGTTCTGGTGGTCTAATTGATCGATAGGCCATGCTTTCACCGTTCAAATTCATACTAATAATTAAAATCAAATTAGCCCTTATCATCAATCAAATCTTACACACTAATATTAACATCCATTGATCCATGCCCTACAAAATGCAATGTTTATACCTGGAAAAATTTCTCACACAATAGTTCTAACATAAAACACCAACCAATTACTATTCCAAGATCAATATGAATGACATCCACACACTCAAATAACCTCATAAAATTTGGAACAAAATCTCCAGGAGCCTATGGGTCACTCCCTAATATGTTTCATCCCACACACTTTCCCTCGATCATTTACCTCATGAACCAACCAGTATTGTTTCTAACCAATGTGAACGTTCCCTCACTAAATAAGGACTTTACCCACAAAAGGCAAATAAAACCACCACTCTACCCCTCACGTAAGATATATTTCCCAAAAACCTCTCACAAACTCAAATTGTCATATAATCCTTGAACTAACAAACCTTGGCTAACACACCTGAACCACTAACCATGATCCTGACACATGCGAGTTCTAACAAACTAGAGAACCCCCCAAACTCCATAAAAAACCTGTTATATATATCATGCTTAGATACACTACAACAGCACTCTCTACATAGGATTTGATATAAAACCATGCCGCACAAATGAGTATCTCACCTCACTATCCAAGGAAACACCAAAAAAAAGATAGGCCTCAAAGAAAACCAACCTTTTCTATCCATCTAAGAAGTCAAGATCACTCTGGGTGCTCTAAATCAAAATTAAACGGAAACATTTGCCTCAACAAAGAACTTCATATGGAAACAAAAAATATTGGGAACCCTGAAATCGATCTAGAAATCTCTCATACAATAATGAATTATCCACGCCAACCAAATTTAATAAGGAATCCCAAACCCTACACCAACAATTAAGGGATTCATTTCATCCCTCAAATAACATATTGCATCACTATCTCTAGAGATCACTATCCTAAGGATCCATGTGACATGTAATATGAGAAATGTATGAATTGTTCCATTGAGTATAATGACACCATGATTCTATATGGATGGACTCTATATAGGTTATGGATGACACTTTAAATTATAGAACATCAATATTTTGTAAAAACACACAAAAAAAGGAAAATTTCAAGAGGATCCTACCATCTTATCAGGATGCAAAAACATATAACTCTTTCCAACCGTAAAAATTCAAAAAAATAATAATTCACAAAATCCATAAACACTATTGAATCACTATTGGTGAAAACAATAGATCCATAATAGTGAAATTCTGAATAGAAATCCAATATGCCTAATAAATATTATTTACTACTGGAATAAATGTTCATGAAGAACATTCCCAATATCAATCACATGTTCCAATACATTCCTAAACCTCATGCCTACCAACTCCCAAAATAGTATGATAAAAAAACAATTCACTGAAAAAAAAATTTATGAACCATCACCGTTCGACCCGACCCAACACACAATTTGGCACGAAACAATGCCACAAGCAGACCTTCACATTTACTAGATGATTTTGAAATTAGGGGATGGTCTAGAAGTATAATTTTTAAATACACATCCCTTATATCATAGAAAATATTAATAGAAATAAACTAAATACATATAGATACGTGAACATTAGAGTATACATAAATAAATAATTCATAAAATAGAAAAAGACATTATTAAATTTATAGTTTTATACATGATAAAAGAATAAAGAAAAATATAATAGTGACTGACTATATAGACTGCACATAGAAAATTAAATACATAAAGTAAATACTTGAGGCTCCACTAGAATTATCATATGAACCACATACAAACTCTCCATGACTATTGAACATCCCCAACACAAAGCTCAGATCCACATGAGCAATCATGTCCAAAATAATAACATTGGTACTCTTCTCGATCCACCACATCCTCTGTCCAATGATAAATACAAACAATGGAATTCATTTACATTGATGTTCATGCACATGGGGTGAGAACAAAATCCATGTAGGAAACCCCCAATTGTGGTGTTAAAATCATATATCAGAACATGTGAATGAAACACATGATATGCCCAAATTATAAGAAAAATGCCTTCAAAAAGAAAAGGAAAAAAATATATAAAATAAAAAAAACTGGTAAACAAAAGGAAAATAGCCAACAATGGGTTCTAGCCTGACACATGAGCTACATCTACCAATTCTATATCCACATCTAGAGGAATTTTGAAACATGGATCACACTTCCAAAACATCAATTGTGTCTACATGATAAAGAAGAAGATACATAATCTAAAAAAAGGATAAACATGATGTATAGGACTTTGGATCACGTCCCAGATGTCTAAAACAATGATGTGAATCTTCAATGTTATGGGAATTCAATGAAATGATATGAACTAGAAGTAGGGGATACTTTTAAGAGATTATAGGATACTACTATGAATTTAAAGTATCATAGAACCAAATAAATTATAAATAACCCACCATAATATCACCATGCTACTTGAAAAGGGACCAATACCTCAATGAACTAAAAGTTCATCATTGTCCACTAATTGTAGCATTGGTTTCTTTTAAAATTGGGTGGCTACACTCATCCATATCATCCATTATCCCCTAAGAACTACATCCCAAAAAAACTAGACGCGGTGATAAATTAGGTCAACCTCAGGTCCAACACCTAGTCTATTAATATCTTAAAGGTATCCTCTATTATACAGTCCTGATTAAGAAAAAACCCAAACCACCATGTAGCAACCCAATATTTCCATACCAAAATATTACAACTTTTCATATTAATAGTCAACACGTTTCAATAATACACACACCAAGACTATAACGATTTATCATTTTTACAGGCTAGATACATAATGTTTTTATTTATTGAAATATATTAAATATCTCTTGCAAATATGATTAAATTTATTAATTTTAAATGAAATAACCTACTTTAAATAATTCTTCATAACCAATGGAATGAAACTTAAGAAACATTCTGGAAAACATTTCAGTGAGGGTATACTGGGGAGATGTCAATTGATTATCATATGTATGAATAAGTTATCAATATTGGTATGAGATCATAACAATAACATACAATGTACATAAATATGATAAACATTATTCAATGCATTAAACTCATTAATTTAAAATGACATGAATATTAAGAGTGATAAATCTTCCCAAATAAATCATGAACCATATGTTCATATAATAAAAGTGTAGCAACATTATTGGTAAATAAATATATCATGTCTGTAGAGTTTTTTGGATGATTATAAAGACTTATTTTCAAATTATAAGCTCATGTAGAAAATTTACAATTACACAAAACTGATAGGTTTTGGGTGTGTGATTTGTTTTGATATGTAATCAATATTCTTGTAAAATAATTTAATGTGTATTTATGTTACGATATGTTCACCTAATTAAATTTTACTTATGATGATTGTATATGCGCTGTATAATGGGAAACCTATACTCATCTAAGTCATAATTTTCCAAAGGAAATCACTCTATCTCATTAACATGAATATTGATAATGAATTATGTTGATGTAATTTTTACCACATATATGGCCAACCTATACGCATCCCAGTGAACATGGTTGGGATAAATTAAGACATTATAAATTATTGAAAAAATAAAAGTCGGTTTTAGGTGACATTACATGATCCCCATTAAAGGACTACCGATATCTATTTGTTTCACATGTTTAACGGATAATCATCCTTCCAAACCCATATTTTTAAATAAAATATATTACAATCATGATTTAAAAATGCATTTCCTTCATTATAAAGTGGTATTTAATAACTATTGATTTATTCATGTGGATATCCTCCACGAATATAGGGGTTAATCATGTGGTTTGAACCAAAAAATCCTTATTTTTCAAATAAATGTAAACAATTCATTTTTTATACCATAATAGAATAGAAAATTTATCCCACCCTATCTCAATTTGAAAAAATACATGAGTTTGTGAGAAGGTTTGATAACAAGATATTTATCTAAAATGGGTCATTTTCATTAATTTAAATGAGGAATGTAATGGATATCCTGATCTTATATACCCTCTTCAAAATTCCCACTACATAGGAGATGAAAAATAAATATTATATAAAAAATTGTGATATCATTTACAACATTTCCCATTTCAAGCTATCAATTTGGTTGGATCTATAAATCAACTACCATTCATAGTGTAATTACATTAAAATTATCACTATCTACCTATGGATATAATTGAGTAGCATGTGCCTATAAAATGACTTCATCCCACACCACACTATCCACCATATATAAATTCTCTACTAGTATATCCATAGTAGCTACTAATTAGGGTTCTAGTTGTTATACAAAGCTCCCCCTTTAAAAAAAGTAGTACAATGTTGAGATATCTTCTCCAATAACATAAAGGGAGGATATAAAAAAGACACCAAAATTATCTACATCCACCTCTTGGATATATGTTTCCTCATGTTCTTTCACCTATTCACATGTGTCTAATATTTTTTGAGAGCAAATATTAAATTGTTGGAGATTAAATACCTCAATTCCCATATATTATAATTAATTAAAAAATGATCTTATTTATCCATAAGTCAAATAATAGAGAATCAATGATCATATAGAATATATATTTCCACTACATACACATAATCATCATAAATATGAAAAATATTTTGGGTTTAAATTAGATTCAACATTTAGGACCACCTAGAATTCAAACACAAGGATTTTCAGGGAAGGAAAAGCCTCATCAACCTACCATTCCGTTATCCTTTAATTAATATCTATCTAAAACTATATAATATCAATATAAGAATTTCCATAAGTAGAACTAGTTTTATAGACTGCCCTGTTGGCATGAATTATTTAGTTTCTGTAGAGGATGGACTATGAATTCATTCATATTCTATATCATAATAGTTAATACAGGTGGGTTATTCATAGTATGATTTTTATTCATCATTATCACCCAATGATGCGTGAGTAAGATCATCCCATATCAATAAAACCTTCTCATGATATGTAGATTTAGTATGAGTATTATGATATTGAAAATATTCTAAGATTCCTTTTCACTATATTATAGACATTATTTCACCTTATTTAAGAATTTTAAAAGATCTAACAGAAATTTAAGGCCTATATTAAACGAAAAAATTAATATTTATATTTAATATTAAAGGATTGTTAATAATAACCAAAAATGGAAAGTATCAGTTCCTATGTTACATATACTATCAATTCATTTTATAATTTTGAGAGGGTGGTGGGAAAGGTAGTAAAGAAGAAAATGAGAAAAATTGAAAATGTGGACACATAATGAAATAATATATATTTCACTTTTGAGAAATTGAAATTAAAATAATTAGATGTGAAATAGACTAATATATATATATATAAGAAAATAATCATCATAGAAATCTTTAAATTTGGAAAACCAATTGGGGGAATGGACTTACTATAAAAACTGTATTTAATAAAAATTGATTACATTGGATATATTCCTTAAATTTGATAGCGATCCCAAAATTATTACTCTAATTAAATGATATATAGAATATAAAACATATCAAGCCTAAATGTTGTCTGAGAATTATGGACACAACCTCATAAAGAGATCCAAATAAATTATCTATCTATGTGTGATGAATGTTCACTATAAGAATAAAAATCCTAAATGGTTAACTAGAATTAGAATAATGAAAATCATCTCAAGAATATAGTCAAACATAAATGAATTTATTATCTTTTGTTGATCCAAATAACACTTTTAATCCATTGATCTACCAAAATCACGAGAGGAAGAAATTCATATGACAACCCCTAAATTTGTCTTCACAAAATTGAAACAATTCTCATTATATTTTTTTGCAACTTTTTAAAAAATGAATATAAGGCCCCAACGTGAGGATTTCCTAAGAATAAATACCCCTTTGACTCAATTAGATATAATCTCTAACCTTGAAAATGATTAGTACGTCTCATATTTACCTTTTAATAAAATATTTGTAAATATATATTCTCTATTATCATCAGTGTGAATCTTCTAATCCTAGAACATTCTAGAAGTGATGAATTATAATATCAAGTTATAGTTCACATTAATATGTTTTCATATACCATAAAATTATTAATTCTTTCCCACGATTGTATTTTAATTTTTAAAAATTAAAATGTATATTTCCTTGTTATAATTGAAGCCATCAATAAGACTATTCATCCAAAGAAATTTATTTTATTCATCTATATCATTAATAAAATCTAACTAAATGGGAGATAATGTAATAAACAATCACATGTTATACTACTGAGACAAAACTCCCCAATTAAAAGTGTTCAAATAACCTAAATTTGGCATCCATGCATTCATATATATTGTAATATTTCAATATATAAATCTTTAAATCATTGGTCACCCCCTACCAAAACAGAATATCAATTTTAAATGACCAGAAGGATATTAAAACATACACTCCATAGATTTCAAATTTTTTCAACTTGGATTTTATAGAAAAAAACTAATTGGACAAACCACATGATCTATATATGTTCTAATATATACCATCATATACATAAAAAACAAAAAATAGATTAATAATATATGTTCTCGATATCCCCTCTCTACTCATAACTAAAAGACAACTTACTATAACATAGCTAAAAATGTAAAGCAATAGGATTACTAGACACATTGACTCTATCTAGGAAAATATTTGATGTGCCTACTCAATTTATATATCTTTAGATAACCATGATTTCATGGAATTTATGTCATAAAGAATCATAATACTATGAATCTAAAAATTGAACCCAAGGGTTTCATTACAAAAAGTAACCAATATTCTACTCTAATTGGTTTGTTTTAACTTCCTCATAACCAACAACATTCATATCATCAATATAAAGACAAAAAATACAATAAAACAATAATCAAAAAATCCTTTACAAAATTAATAGAATAGATCAACCATAATCCATGAGGAAAATTGAAAGAATAAATCTTTTAATACTGCTACCATGAATATTAATTTACACCATACAAACTTACCTTCAACCTTCAAAAATAATCCTCTTTTCCTATTTCAACAAAACCATCCAACTAATCAATATAAATTTTCTCATTTAAATCACAATAGACTAAATTTTCCTTAACATACATCTGCTCAAACTACAGATATAAACTAGAAGGAAAACTCAGAACAATTAAACTGAAATATATCTTGGAAATCGTAAGAAATATTCATCAAACTCATTACCATTATTCTGATAGAAGGCTTTAAAAACTATCCTTGATTTATATTAATGAACAAAACTAATATTATTATTTTTTAATGATAAATCCACCAATTGTTTGAATCTCTCTTAACGTTAGGATACTTTATCATCACAATTTTTTTAATACAATGATATCATCTCATTATCCATTAAGTATCCCATTTTTCCTTATAATACCTTTCTATCACCTTAACAAAATATTATGGTTCTCCCCCTTCAGTGAGGATAATATACTCATTTCATTTTCTGGGCACAATGGAAGACTGGGGGGGTTGGATCACACCTTTTATATTGTCCTTATTAAAAATAAATCTGAGGTGTATTCTGATAAAGAAAACTATTACCGGATAAATATAATCAAATAGTTGACATGGTAAAGATGAACACTAATCCAAGAAAGAAATTATCAGCACATGTTCTCCTTAATTAATTTAATTAAAACACGAATTACCTTGAAGGATTTATTTCTTCTCTGAAGCATCTGGCCACAAATCTACATTGTGCCACTATTGTGTCATAGAATCCAAGTATAGGATTCCTCTAGAGGTGATCCATATGTTCTACATGTCTTTCTAAACATCACTGAAATAGTCTATGGGTGCTATCATGGATGGTCTATATGCTTGCAATTTACACATATGATCTCCTTGAGAATCACTTTCATATCATTCTCATTTATCTGGTGGATGAGGATCTCTATCATTTGTAAGAGAGTTCTTGGAGATGGAAGAACACTCTAGGGTTGGGAGATTTTTCTCCAATACATTTTGCACAAATAATCGTTATGTTATGTTATGAGAGAAATAACATTATTGTCTATTTATATCTCTACGGTTTTAATAAAATAATTACTCATGTCCCCATATTTATTTTTTTAATTCTAGAGAAACCCGTTATAAAATAAATATTTTATTATTATTATTCTTCACACTCACTTAACTTTCCTAATATTTATTACATATTATTTAAATAATATACAATATTTTTATTCCCACCAAACCATTAATCTCGGTCATCCAATCCTCCATTATATTTATTATTCCTTAAATAATGTTAATTTATTTATTACATAAATGTCACTTGATTATTTTATAGAAATTATAAATAAATATTATATTGAATAAATATAAAATAAATATTTATTAATTATTCTATTCGCAATATATTCTCTTGAATAACCAGTGTCGAAATAAATACCATCATGGATACATGAATAATTATTAAATCCCCAACCATGAATAATATTTATTCAACATGATAAATAAATAAATTATATAACTAAGATAAAAGATACACATAGTGTGTGGTTTTATAGGACTCTTTTGTCAGTGGATTTAGGCATTTCTATTTATATTCCAAGAGTAGCATCTACCAATACGCCAAGGCACCCATAGAGATAGAAGTTATATTGTCACGATAACAATCACCAATGACAAACACATAGCATGTAATAGAATATCATTGTGTTTATATCTCTAATAATGTGGGTTGTATGTTTTTTTCATCAACCCATGCACTAGATTTCTCTTTCATTGTCTTCCTCGAATTTAACATGTCTATTTAACTCTATGGAAATGGATTTAATTAGGCTATATTAGTTATTTAAAAGGGCATAAGATATCAAATTCTGTAGAAGGTACATGTCATTTCTCAGATTATTCATCATTGTAGTATCGCAAATGACACACCATACATATCCTACATCTCCGTTAATAGATATGAACAACCAATAAATCTTATAAATGTGGATTCCTACTAGCAGGTATTGTTCTCGTAATATCATCCATGATTTTACCATAGTCATACACTAAGATATATCCCCTCAAACTACAATATGTATTCACTGCTGATAGCATGTATTATTGATTTCCTAAAAATAATATCATCTAGATATAGAACATATATTCAAGAATAGTGGCATAGAACATCCAGGTTTTCATCATAGTCAGGATCCTCTATGCCCTCTTACTGAGACAGCTTCTCTACATACATTAACACAAGAAATTTCTTGAACAAGTACATAAATTATGTGATATGTAGTGTATTAATATTCAAATCCATTAATAAAATTTTATTATAATTTACTAAGGAAGTTGGTTCGAGGGAACCAAATCCAAAGAAATTCTACACTAACTAAATCCAACTACAAACCACCATCAATCCCCTAGCTCTCCCATGATATTCATGATTATTTTGAGACCATACATTAGTAAAGGGGTCTTCTATGTTCTCTTCCATGGATTCTCTACTCACTTCAACATCACCCCTTTGATTGAAATCCATCAATTGGTGATACATATAGATTACATTATTTTCCTATTGAGGTGACCTTGAATCTTTTGAAATATACACCACTATAGTATTATGAAAATATATTTTTATAGGGTGTTTACTGATAGGCATGACATTTAGATAATTGGTTGTGGATAATGAAGGGTTTCAAATGATTTCAATGAAATTTGGTTTCTATGATGATTCACCTAATGTTACTAAAAAAATGATCGATAAATTTTCACTGAGGTCATTAGTTTTATAGTTCATGATAATCTTAATGATGATACAAGTCACATATATAAATATATGGCTACTAATTAAAAGGGTGAACATGTTGTGAATATGCACTAGTAGACATGGTGAAGTGGTAGCACCCAAAGGGTCGTAGCAGTAGATGTATCCCAAAGGATATTACTAAAGGTCATGGATGAGGTGGTTTTTATAGATCCTTCAGGATCACACCGGAGCAGTTGGCTCTTAAGGAAAGGTACATTGAACTCTTCATATAGGTAACCATACAGTGAGATAGGGAATTTTCTAATGTCGATGACTCTGAACATGAATCTGATCATGATTATGGAAATGTTTGATGTGCTGTTTCTCAAATGTTAGTGGGTGTGCCCCTATTTTCAATCATTCTCCTCCTCATGTACTTGTTATCTTTTCTTCAATTTTCACAAATGGATTAAGAGATATGTCTCCTAGATAGATTTGTTTTGATTTAATTAATATTTATTAAAATGAAATAATATGGTTAATATAAACTTATTTATGGATAAGAAATAATATAATTATTTAATTATATCATTAACTACATTATTAGTTTTATTTGTGGGTTTTCCATATTTATTAATATAGTAATTATAAATATGTAATAATATAATTAATATAAAATAATATAATTAAAAATATAATAATATAATCTATATGTAATAATTTAATTAATATGCAATAATATAAATAACATGTAATAATATAATTACTAGGTGATGATTCTGATCATAACGTTAATCATGATCATGGTGACGCTTGAGTTTATGTTTTTCCTTTTGAATGTGGGCTTTCCTTTTTGGTATAATTAATATGTAACAATATAATTAGTAATGATTAGTGGCTTGGCCTTCATCCTTCTTTTTATAATTTATATGAAATAATATAATTAGTAATATAATTAATATTTTCAGTAATATTTATTAATATAATTATTTTAAATATTTAAAAATATAAAAAAAATTATTAATAATTTTAAAATATAATTATTATGATATTATTCATTAATATGCAATAATATAAGTAATATTTATTCTAAATTATATTTTTAACTACATTATAATAATTATTATTTAGATTGTTATTTTTCTAATGTCCATAATTGCATTATTAAAATATATTAATATGAAAAACTATTATTAATATGTAATAATATATTTATTATTAATTAATATATAAAAATATTTCAATAAATGTATTTATTTATAATTTTAAATTGAGAAATATATATGTATATTAGAAATAGGGAGGATGAATGGGGTGGGGCATTGGATTATGGGGTGCAGGGGAAATGCCACTTGATGTGGAATATTGTTCTTCATTTCAAATTGTCACTTCATTTGGTGATTCTTAAACCCACTTCACCAATTAAATGAAACCTAACCCATTTAATTATATGAAGAAAACAAAAAAATCATGCCTGAAAAAATTTTCCCCTCGGAATGATAGAAAATAAAAACATTTCCATTTATGGTTTAAATAAACACCGAAAAGATTACAAATATATATATATAGAGAAATTAAATGTTTAAAAATGTTAATATGAGTCAAATGTTATATTATTGATTTAAATTCAACATTTATATTCCATTATATATTTAACATATTATTTTCAACCAATTATTTTATATTTTGAAATATTTTTTAAAAAACCCTAACATGTTTAATTAATGAGGTGTTTATTATTTTTTATTTGAAAATTTATTTATAATTCTAAAATCTATAGATATAAAAAAAATTATTTTGTAATTTTATTAACATTTTGAAATTTATAGTCATTCAATTATTATAAATTAATTTAATTTGAATTGATTTTTAATTTAATTTACAAATATAAAATAAATAATATTCAAAATCCATAAATAAATTCAATAGTGTCCCTATTTTTTAAGAGTATGTTTACAGATAAATAATAATTAAAAAATAATAATGGTTATTTATTTATAAATTCTTGTTATAAATAATGGATTTGAATATATAGTATTTATAGCTATTAAATGATATGAGGAATGGTTGGGGAGGGAAAGGCATAAAAAATTAAATAATTGGAGGATGCGACTATGTTAGGGTGGTGGCAATGTTTTCAAACTACAATCACTCCCCTGTGATTACTATACCCCTCCTTGTAGGATGATGATGATGAATGTGTTAAAAATATGGATTATTGAATTCCAACAAAAACAATATCTCACTAAACATACCCCATCTCCAGCAATAGATAACAATTTTATGCCCAACATTCTTCGTAGTCAGTGATTCTCAACCAAAGAGGCTTCACTAGTGAAGAGTGGACCGCAATAATTTTATCATGACTTTCATTTTACAATAGTCCCCTTTGTTTGGGAACACTCCCCCAGGGTACCGAAACATGGAGATTCTGAACATACCCCAACTTTGTCACCATAACACCGTGTTGTCCCTCTCATTGATTTGTAATGGTTCTCATAAATAGGCCAATTATTGGATTTTAGCTTACCCATTATACATGGTCGGTGATTCTTATCAAAAGAGACTTCTCCGGTGAATTGAGAACAACACAACATGTATCATAATGGAAAGGTTCAAATATTCCCCTTCGCCTGGGAACACTCCCCCAGGGTACTGAAGAAAGTATATCCCGAAATACCACAACTCTAGTACTAGAGAAAACTGTTGTGTCTCACGTTGATGCAACAAGGTTTGCAGAAATTGGTTATATACTGTATATTTTCCAACCCATTCCATGTGGTGAGTGATTATCATCAAAACTAGCTTCTCTGGTGATGGATGTATCACACAATTCCTTTCATGACAAATAGTTTCCAGCCATCCCCTTCACCTTTGAACACTTCTCTGGGTTACCCAAGGAGAACCCGAACATACCCCAACTCGGGGATTGGAGCAGCGTACACCTCCCCTCAGATCATTCTCTATTACGAACATCATAGATTCAAGCAAGACAACCCATCCTTCAAGATAAAATATTCTCATCCATAGAGGATTCTCTTGTGGTTCAAGTACGGATGAATATTTATTATGACCCGGGTTGGATGACCCGCAACCCAGATTGGTCGATGTTAGTGACTCAGAGTCATAGGGGTATCATTGGGGTGGTGTTGAGATATCGGGAGAGAATGATGTTGGGATACTGGTGTGGAATGCTGGTCCATCCAAAAGTTTCATGTGGACGGTGTGGATTGTAGGTTCATGCAACTAACAGAGATGTAACTACTGATGAGGTGGTTGGGGTGATGTGAAAACATAGGTAGAGGTGGCCTTCATTGGGCAACACACTGAATTCGAGTAGGGTCGAGGGGGGTGTTGAGCAGTGTGGTATGCAAGTGGGATGAGCGCCTTCGATCATTTAGTAGAATGTGTGACGCACTGAAGCGAAGCAGGATGACTCATGGTCTATGGGGCTGATGACTCATCTATTATGATTTAGTGCAGTATGGTTCATATATTAATACATGTACGTTAGGGTTAGTTTTTCATTGGGTTCATTGATGCCTTGTAACGGATAGAAGAATACAATATTTTGATTGTTTCCTTCAAAAAAAGAGGAACACATCCCCTACATGTTAAAAAAATACCCAATTATCATATAATAAATTGAATTTATTATACTATAAAACAAAATATTTTTCTAAATATAATAAAATTTTTATATAAAAATTTATTATATTGAATTTAATAAAATGGAAAATAAATTATTTTTTTAGAAAAAAATTTTTTTAGTCATTTGAATAAAATTCATAATTATTGTTCGACATTTTTAAATGCATGGAATATTTTTATATATATAAAATGACTAGTTTTTTAGACAATTTAATATATTATATTTTCATTAAAAAAATTAAAAATTACTATTTTTTTAAGACAACCTGTTTTTTTATTAAATATGAAAATTAGAAATACATGTTTTAATATATATATATATATATATATATATATATATTATTTCTATTTGAATGAAATTATAGTTTTTTTGGTTTTAACAAGAAATATTTTTTTGTGTCTGACATTATAAATTTTTTTCAGCATAGAGTTTATTTCTTGTGGAATTTCAACAGGAATATCAATTGGATGTTTAACTAGAATTTCTCGTTTAGTTGTATATAAATTTATATATTTATAAATATTTATTTATATAAATAGACATATAATTATATTTAATATATATATATAAATAAAATAATATTTATAAGTATATATTTATAATTTTATATATTTATAATTATAATTATTATTTATAGCCTCCGAACGGACGGATGGCCTATGTTAAAAAATAATTAATATTTATCTTTAATTATATTATTAATTAATTTATTAGTATTATTTACATTTTTAGTCATATTTATTAATAAAATTATTGTAAATATGTAATAATATAATTAATATTTTATAAATATAATAATATAATAAAAATTTATTAAAATTTAATAATATAAAATATATATAATAATATAATTAATACTTAATAATATAATTATTGTGAAATAATATAATTAGCATGTAATAATATAATTAGAATGTCATAACATAATGAAAATTGAACAAAATAATTACAAAAAAAACATAGAATTCCAACATACACTACCTAACATGGCAGGTCATAGCCCCCCCATAGGATAACACACCTATTTTTTTATGGCCCGAAGAACCTATGGACATGGAGTACTATTATTAGTGTTATTATTAACATTTTTATTATTCTTTAATGTCATAAGAACATTATTAGGAAATGCATGTGTCCCATACATTCCACCAAAATTATCTACCACTCGGATTGGAACCTGAGTCTGATGCATGCCAGGTGACGCAGGCAGTAAGATGTAGTCATGATGCAAACGGTGGACCTGAACATTTGTGAAGAAAAAAATATTTGAAGGTGATGGGAACCTAGGCTATAGACATTATAATTGACTCCATGTCGACATGGCCTTCAAGCTATAAAAAATATATGGGTTATCCCTAGGGGGCCAGGACTGACCCTATCAAGTCGTATGTGTTGTATTTCTATATTTCATTGTAATTGTACCCAAATGTCCCAATAATATATATAATTTGTAATATTGTAATGAAAAAGTAATAATATAATTAATAAGTAATAATATAATTAGTATGTGATCATATAAATTATATTTTTATTCATATTTATCAATATCATTATTGTAAATTTGTAATAATATATTTAATATTTTTAAATATAATTTAATAATTACATAATTATAAATATATTAATATTTATATAATTATAATTATTTATTGGTAGAAATTTATTTTTAATTATAGTATTATATATATATTTATATTTAAAAATATATAATTATAAATATATATATATATACCTATATACGCTAAACTGCCCAGAATAATATAGGTTTTAACTTATTTTTGGATAATCTCTTTTTTGAACATATCTATGACATAACCCTTAAAAATAAATAAAATTATAAATATATTTATTATTTATATATATATTTATATAAAAAATTAATTAATATAAATATTTGTCTAAATAATAAATATATTTATATTTATATTTAAATATATATTTATAATTATATAATTATAAATCTATCTATATAAACAAAAAATTATTATTATATAAATATTTTTATAATTATACTTATATACTTATTAAAATATTTTTATAAACACGTTTAAAATATGTCTATACAAATATATTTTTACAATTACAAGGAAATAAATTTTTTAATATACCGATATAAATATATATGTGAAGATATTATATATATATATATATATATATATATATGAAGTGATTAATATGTAATAATACAATCAATATGTAATCATATAATTAATATGAAATAATATAAATTAAATTTTATACATATTAAATAAATTTATTATTTTCTATATGTAATAACGTGATTATCATTTAAAAATTAAGTAATCTTAATTAATATGTAATAATATAATTAATATTAAACAACATATTTAATAATAAAATAATATAATTATGATGTAATAATATATTTAGTTTATAATAATATAATTAACATGTAATATTCTAATTACTATGTGATTATTCTGGTCATAAATTTGATCATTATTGTAGTTACGCTTGAGCCGGTATTTTTTCCTTTTGGATATGGGCCTCACTTCTTGGTATAATTAATATGTAATAATATAATTAGTAATAATAAGGGGTTTGGCCCCGAAAATTATTATTGTATTTAATATGAAAAAATACAAAGAAGGTTCGGGGTCAAGACCCTTATTATAAAAATAGAAAAATAAATAGTACATGGAAGAAGAAAGGAACGCTGAAACTCAAAAAAAAGTAAATAAGAATCACCATAACCAGGATCAGGCTCATGATCAGAAGCATCAACATCATCACCAAAATCCCATTTGTTCATAATATTAATTTTAACTAATTTTTTATTATTACTATTTACATTTTTAATATAACTGAATTACATTAATGACTTTATTAAAATGCATTAATATGTAACAATGGTATTAATATGTAATAATAAAATTAATATTAAATAATATTTCATAATATATAAACAAATGTATTTATAATTGTAAACATGTAATCCATTATCTATATTATGGGTTGGTAAATTTCATCCATGTGTCATCTCTGTATCTATTCTGCTGATGAGCCCTTCTCTCTGCACTTCCATATTACCTCAAAAACGAATTCCTCGTCTGCTCGGTTGCCAGAGAATCCACCTGCTCCACTGACTCCGCTCCATGTGAATCTCCCCTATCTTTATATCCTTTTCCACCTATCCACCTCTTCCAAACCATCCTCATCAAAACCCATATCCTTCAATTCTGTTTTCGCCTTTCCGTCACTACCTCCGCCTTTATGTTGCTGCTTCTGTGTCGCCGCATACAGGTAAGATGTGGTCCTCGATCACCTTCTCAGTTTGAGAATATGGAAATCAGCAAGAGTGGAGTAGATGTAGGTGATGATGAAGAGGATACTAACACGAAGAAGTATAAGAAGCCAAGGAAATGCGGAGGTTTTGATGGAAATGAATTTCCGGAATAGACGGATAAGGGTTCGGACGAGACTGGTTTGGAAGTGGTGGAGAGGAGGAGGATGATATGGAGAAGGAGGATATGCATGCATAGAAGAGTTGGTGGAGGAGGCAGATTCGGCAGAGACAGAGCAGATGAGGAACGTGTTTTAGATGGAATAGGGAAGTGCAGAGAGGAAGTCACATCACCCAAATTGATATGGGCATGATACATGGATGAGATTCCCCCTATAGTATAGATAATGGATTATGTGTTTACAATTACAAATAAATACATGTGTTTATAAATTATTACATATTAATTAATATTAAATTTATTATTACATATTAATACTATTATTACATATTATTGAATATTAATAATGCCATTAGTGAAAATCAATAAAAATAAAAATGTAAATTTTAATAATAATGTAGTCAAAATTATAATTAAGAATAAATTGGTATTTGCGGATGATGTTCATGCTTCTAATTATGAGTCTAATCCTGAATATGGTGATTCTTAACCCGCATTTTTTTATTTTTGAGTGTGGGGTTTCCTTTTTTCTTTCATGTATTGTTTATTTTCCTTTCCTTTAATAATAAGGGGCTCGACCCCTACCCTTCTTTGTATTATTTCATATTAATCATACCAAGAATGTTCGAGCCAGCCCCATATTATTACTAATTATATTATTAAATATTAAATATACCAAAAAAACCCAAGCCCACATCGAAAAGGAAAAAATAGCAACTCACGCATCACCATAACCATGATCAGAGTATTGACTAGAATCATCACATATTAATCATATTATCACACATTAATTATATTGTTCCATACTAACAATATTATTACATACCAATTATATTATTATATTATTAATTATATTTTTATATATTAAGTATTTAATTACATATCAATAAATATTAATAATATTTTAAATGTTAATTATATTATTACATATAAACATTAATTATATTAATAAATATGTATAAAAATATTAATTATATTATTTCATATTAATTATATTATTACATATTTATTATATTATTACTTATTTATTATTTCATATATATATATGTGTGTGTGTGTGTGTGTTTATATATAAATATATTTGTATATTAATAAATTTATTTATTTGTAATTGTAAAAATATATTCGTATGAACATATTTTAAATGTGTACATAAATATATTATATTTCTAATTATATGATTATAAATAATTGTTAATGGAATATATAAATTTATTTTAATAATTATATAATTATAAATATATTTAAAATTATATAATAATAAATATTTATTTATAGAGAGAGATTTATAATTACCTAATTATAAATCTATTTATAAATATAAATATAAATATATTTATTATTTATATAAAAATTTATTAATGTTAATGTATATAAAAATAATATATATATTTATATATTTTTTATTTATAAAGGTTCTCTCATATATGAGTTTAAAAGGGAGATTATCCAAAAATAATTTCCAATCTATATGCTTTCCGGCCGTTTGGACTATATTTTTATATATATTTATAAATATATAAAATTATAAATATATATTTATAAAAATGAATTAATTTTTATATGCATATTTATATAATAAATATAATAATAAGTCAATGTCTATAAATAAATAGTTATAATTTTATAAATATCTGTATATTTATTATTATATAATTATTTAAACATGTTTATAAATATTAATTACATTATTACTAATTTTCAATAATTATTTTGATAAATATGAATAAATATAAAAATTATATTTTTACATATTACTTATATTGGAACATATTAATTATATTATTTCATATTAATTATATTATTACTAATTATATATATTATAGGTACTTAGCAATATAGTTACAACGAAATAGGGAAAGGAAACACAAACAACCCGATAGGGAAGGCCATGACCCCCCCCCCGGGATAACCCAACCATTTTATGGCTAAATGGACATGTGGACATGGAGTCCAGTATAATTACTGTAGAATAGGTTCGTAGTAGATGCAACTATTTTTTTTCTCCACAAATGTCCGGGTCTATTGTCTACATCATGCCTGCATCATACATCCTGCGTCACCTGGCCTTCATTAGACCCGATTCAAATCTTGATGGGAGCGAATTTTGGCAGAATTGTTGTGATAGAACCATGAACCAATAAAGTAATTAATGAAAATAAATAATAATAAAAATTTAAATACTAACAATAATAATAGTACTTCATGTCCTTAGGGTCTTCGGGACATCAAATAATATGTGGGTTATCCCTTGGGGGTGCTATAACCTGCCCTATTAAGTAGTATATGTTGTAGTTGTTTGATTCTATGTAATTATATTGTTACATTTTAATTATATTATTACATGCTAACTATATTATTATATATTAATTATATAATAACATATTAATAATGTTACTATATTATTAATTATATTATAATATATTTATTATATTATTATATATTAATAAATATTAGTTATATTAGTACGTATTAAAAAAATTATTTATATTATTACATATTTACAATAACTATATTAATTAATATGACTAAAAATTTAAATAATAATAATAAGGAAATTAATAATAAAATTAAATATTAATATTAATTATATTATTACATAGGTCTTTCAGGCATTTAGTGTATATAAATAATAAATATAATTATAATTATATAATTATAAATATTTATTTATTAGTATAAATATATATATATTAAATATAATTATAAATCTATTTCTATAAATAAATATTTATTATTGTATAAATATAAATATATTTAAACGATAAAATATAGTAAAACATCCATTGAAACTTCTAGTGGAAATTACACTAGAAATAGTATTCATTCTTAATAAAATGTATAACATCATACAAAAAAATAGATCTTCTTTAAAAAACATAAACCATTAATTTTTCTCATAGAATTAATATATATATATATATATTAAAACATGTATTTCTTGTTTTCCAATTTAATAAGAAAATTATTTTCTTTAAAAAACAATAGTGATATGTAATTTTGTTAAATAAAATAAAATAATTTAATTTGTGTGAAAATTATATACTTATATATTTAAAAATATTTCATGCTATTAAAAATATTGACGAAAAATTATGAATATTATTAAAATGATTAAATATCATTTTTTCTATAAAAAAATAGACTATGTTTACTTTTATTAAATTGAATAAAATATTGTTTACATAAAAAATTAATAATATTAAGAAAAATAATTGGTTTTACAATATAATAAACTCAATATATTATATAATAATAATGTTTTTTTAACATGTAAGGGGAGGCGTTTCTTTTTTATTGAAGGAAACAATCAAAAGGTCTTATTCCTCTAACCATTTCACTGGAGAAGTAAACCCATTGAAAAATTGACCCTAACCCATAGGTATTAAACTATGCACCTTCCGGCACAGAATCGAACTAGACGAGTCATCCTCCCCATAGAACCGACTTCATCCTGCTTCTCTTCTGTGCATCACTACTTCTCTGGAGTCATCAACGACAGTTATCCTATTCACATACCCCACCACACAAGTCCACATCGACCTTTCTCGGCTTCAGTGCGTCGCCCGACGAATGCCTCCATTGCCTATGTTTCTACCGCACCCTAGCCACCTCAGTAGTAGTAACATCTTCGTTATTCTCCTGAACCCCTAATCCTCACCATCCATATGCTACTTCGGGATGGACTAGCTTTCCAGCACCGGTATCCCAACCTCATCGCCTCCTGATATCACGCCATCACTCCACGATACCCCTGTTAATCGGAGTCACTAACATCCACCAGTCTGGGTCACATGTCATCCCATCCTAGTAATAATAAAAAAAATTCTGTACATTCAACACTGAAGAAGCCTATGTAGATGAGAATATATTACCTAGAATGATGGGTAGGCTTGCTTGTGTCTATGATGTTATTAATGGAGTCTGATCAGTTGTGAGGTGTTCTCTGCTCTGGTCCCTGAGTTAGGGTATGTTCAAGTTCTCCTTGGGTAACCCAGGGATGTGTTCTAAGGAGAAGGGTACAGTTGGAAATTCCCCACCTTGAACAGAGTTGTGTGATACATCGTTTATCGGGGAAGCCACTTTTTATGAGAATTGTCGACCATGTAGAATGGGTCAGCTAATATCCAGTATATTACCTATTTCTGTGAAACCGTTCACGTCAATGTGATACACAATAGGGCGCTTTGGTGCCAGAGATGGGGTACATTCAAGATACCCTTTCTTGTGTACCCCAGGGGAGTGTTCCCATGAAAAGTGGACTTTTGGAAATTTTCCGACATGATAAGTGTTTTGAGGTCCTCCATTCACTGGAGAACCCACTTTTGACAAGAATCCCTTACCACGTAGAATTTCAGGATCACATTATTACCTGATGTCAGAGATTGGGTATGTATGGTGAAGTCATGTTTTTATCGAAATAAAATCATCCATATTTTCAACATCTTCATCATCATCTTCCTCCTAGGAGGTCTATAGTAATCACAAAAGAAGGATTGCAATTTGAAAATAGGGCCACCACACATATATACTTTCATCCTCCAATTATTTCCTATTTTTATGCCTTTACCTCACCAAACATTCCTCACATCCTTTAATAGCTATAATTTCTAGATATAAAAATACTTTATTTAAAACAATAATAAATAATTAAGTACCCAACACAATTTTTTAATTATTATTATTCTATTAACTTGCTCTAAAAAAATAGTGAAACAATTGAATTTATTTATGTATTTTGAATATTATTCATTTTAAATTTATATTTGAATTCTAAAATCTAATTTGATTAAATTAATTATTATTAATTAAATGACATTATATATAAAAATGTTAATAAAATTATGTTTTTATGTTTTTTATATTAATTGTTTTTGGAGTTATTAATAAATTATAAAATTAAAAATAATAAACATCTTCTAAATTAAAAGACATTGAGTAGTAAAAAAATATGTGAATCAATAAAATAATTGTAATAAATTAATGAATTAAAAATTAAATGGGTTATAAATGTTGATTTTAAATCAATAATCTAACATTTGAATCAAATTAGAATTTATAGTACATTAAATTTCTCTATCTATATCATTGGAATCTTTTTGTTTTAAATTTAAACACTCAGAAATGGAATTGTTTTGTTGTATATCTTCCCCACAATCCATAACATCGCCTAGGGGAAGATTCTTCAAAGAGTTGTTTTTATTTTTTATATATAATAAAATTGGTTTACGTTTCGTTTAATTTGGGAAATGGGTTTATGAATCACCAAATGATGTGACACTTTATAAAGGAAGCCAAAAATGCCACATCATGTTGCATTTCCCCCAAACCCCAAATTCCAATGCCCCACCCTCCATTCCTCCTCCCCATTTACAATATATATTTATAATTCTCTATTAAAAATTAAAAATAAATACATGAATTAATTTGTTATTATATAATAATAAATGTTAAATATATTGTTACAAATAAATAAAAATATTACATATTAATAAATTTTAAAAAACTAATATATGAAACCATAGTGGTAGCCCTAAATATTGGTTTAATTAATATGAAATAATAGTAAGAATGATTACGGCCAGGCCCCATATTATTACTAATTATATTATTACATATTAAATATAACAGTATGTAAGGCGCACATCGAAAATTAAAAAATATCAACTCAAGCTTCACCATAACCGTGATCAGAGTTTTGACCCGATTCATCACATAATAATTATATTAATACATATTAATTATATTATTATGTACTAAATATATTATTACATATCAGTTATGTTATTATATTATTAATTATATTTTTATAATTTAATTATATTATTACATATTAATAAATATTAATTATTTTTTAAAATATTATTATATAATTACATATGTAAATTAATTATATTAATAAATATGTATAAAAATATTAATTATATTATTTAATATTAATTATATTATTACAAATTGATTATATTATTACATATTAATTATTTCATATATATATATCTGTGTGTGTGTCTGTGTTTATATATATTTATTTGTATATTGATAAATTTATTTATTTGTAATTGTAAAAATATATTTGTATGAACATATTTTAAATGTGTATATAAATATATTAGATTTATAATTATATTATTATACATATTTTTTAATGGAATATAAAATCATATTTTAATAATTAGGTATTTAAAATTATATTTACATTTATATAATAATAACTATTTATTTATAGAGATAGAATTATAATTACATAATGATAAATATATTTATAATAATAAATATAAATATATTTATAAATTATATAAATATTTAATAATATTATATTATTTATATAAATAATATAATATAAATAATAAATATAAATAATAAATATAAATATAATTTTATTTATTTATAACGGTTCTCTCATATCTGAGTTAACGAAAGAATATTATCATAAAATAATTTAAAATCTATAGGATTTCGGGCAGTTTGGGCTATGTATTTATATATATATATATAAATATATATAATTATAAATATATATTTACACGAATGAATTATTTTATATAAACAGGTATAATTAATAATTATAATAATAAATCAATTTCTATCAAAAGTAGTTATAATTATATAAATAAAAATATATTTATTATTATATAATTATTAAAATACATTTATAAATATTATTTATATTATTACTAATTTACCATAATTATATTGATAAATATGAATAAAAATATACATTATATTATTACATACTACTTATATTAGTACTTATTAATTATAGTATTTCATATTAGTGATATTATTACTAATTATATATATTATAGGTACTTAGGGGTGCATTTACAAAGAAACCGGGAAATGAAACACACACAAACCGATAGCAAAGGTCAAGACCCCCTAGAGGGTAACTCATCAATTTTTATTGTTGGATGGACATGTGGGCATGGAGTCCATTACAATGTCTTTAGCCTATGTTCGCAACACCAACAACTATTTTTTTCTTCACAAAAGTGTGGGTCCACCGTCTGCATGATGCCTGCATCATACAGCCTGTGTCACTTGGCCTCCATCAGACCCAGACACAAATCTGGGTTGGAGGGAATTCTGGAAGAATGGCGGTGATATAAGAAAGACCCAATAATGTACATAATGACAATAAATAATAATAAAAAAGTAAATAATAACACTAATAATAGTTCTTCACGTACATAGGGTCTTCGGTCCAATAAATAATAGGTGGGTTATCCCTTGGAGGTGCTACAACCTGCCCTGTTAGGTAGTGTATGTTGCAATTCTTTGTTTTTTTATAATAATATTATTACATTTTAATTATATTATTACACGCTAGTTATACGATTACATACTAATTATATTATTACATGTTAATAATATTATGATATTATTAATTATATGGTTTTATATTTATTATAAAATTACATATTAATAAATATTTGTTATATTATTACACATCAAAAAATATTAATTATATTATTACTTTTTTACAGTAACTATATTAATAAATATGATTAAAAATTTAAATAATACCAATAAAGTAGTGAATAGTATAATTAAATATAAATACTAATTATATTATTACATAGGCCTTCCGACCATTTGGTGTATATAAATATAAAATATAATCATAAGTATATAAAATTATAATTATTTATTTATTAATATAAATTTATTTGTATAAATATATATAAATATATATAAAATACAATTAAAAATGAATTACTATAAATAAATATTCATTATTATATAAATATAAATATATTTAACAGAGAAAATCTAGTAAAACTTCCATTGAAAATTCTAGTGGAAATTCCACTAGAAATAATCTTCATGCTTAATAAAATTTATAACGTCATAAAATAAAATAGTTCTTTTTAAAAAAATCATACACTATTATTTCATTTTCACAGAATATAAATATATAAATATATATATATATATATTAAAAGATGCATTTCTTGATTTCATATTTCATAATAAAAAATTTTTCATTAAAAAATAATAGCGATATGGAATTTTGTTAATGAAAATATAATAATTTAATTTTTCTAAAAATTAATTCTTTCTTATATGTTTAAAAATATTCCATGCATTTAAAAATTTTGATGAGAAATTATGAATAATATTAAAATGATTAAAATGGTTTTTTTTCTAAAAAAAAGTAAACTATTTTGTATTTCATTAAATTGAATAAAATATTTTTTACATTAATAATTAATTATATTAAGAAACATAATTTGTTTTAAAATTTTATAAACTCAATTTATTATATGATAATAGGTTATTTTTTAAAACATGAAAGGAGAAGTGTTTCTTTTTTTAAGGAAACAATCAAATCATCTTATTCATCTAACCATTACAAGGCATTAGTAAACCCAATAAAAAACCGACCCTAACCCACATGTATTAAACTATGAACCTTGCTACACAAAATCAAACATGATGAGTCGTGCTCCCCATAGACCGGGAGTCGACCTACATTGCATCAGTTCATCACTCCTTCTCCAAATTCATCAACAACGCTCATCCTGCTAACATACCCCACCGCTGAATTACCTGTCGACCTTTCTCGGCTTTAGTGTGTCTCTCGACGAAGGCTGCCATTTCTTATATTATCACCGCACCCCAGCCACCTCAGTATTAGTAACATCTCCATTAGTTTCCTGAACCTCCAATCTTCACCATCCTTATGATTCTTTGGGATGCACTAGCTTTCCACCACTGGTAACCCAACCTCTTCGCCTCCTGATATCATGCCACTACTCCACGATAACCCAGTGACTCGGAGTCACTATAATCCATGAGTCTGGGTGGTTGGTCATCCCATCCTGGTTATAATAAACATTGTTCCTAACATTCACCACAGAAAAAGACTCTGTGGATGAGAATATTTTACCTGACTGATGGGTAGCTTTGCTTGCATCTCTGATGTTCCTAATAGATCATGATCTGATGGGTGTTGTATGCTACTCTTGTCCCCGAGTTGGGGTACATTCAGGTTCTCCTTGGGTAACCTAGGGAAGTGTTCTAAGGCAAAGGGGGAGGCTGGAAATTCCCGGTCATGAAAATAGATCTGTGATACATCCAATACCAGAGAAGCCACTTTTTATGATAATCACCAACAACGTAGAATGGGTTGTCTAATATGCATTATATAACATGTTTCTATGATCCTTTTCGCATCAATGTGAGGCACAATAAGGTTCTCTATCACTGGAGTTGGGATACATTTTGGATACCATTTCATGGGTACCCCGGGGGAGTTTTCCCTATTGAAGGGGACTTTTTGAAATTCCCTATCATGATAAGTGTTTTGAGGTCCTCCATTCACTAGAGAACCCTCTTTTGATGAGAATTTCCAACCACATAGATTTTCGAGCATCACATTTTTGTATGATGCTCGAGTTGGGGTATGTCTGGTAACATCATGTTTTCGTCAGAATAAAATCATCCATCATTTTAACATCATCATCATCGTCCTCCAATGATGTCTATAGTAATCGTAGCAGAAGGATTTCAGTTTGAAAACATGGCCACCTCCCTTATATACATGCAACCTCGAATTATTTCCTACTTTTATGCTTTTCCCTTACCCAACATTCCACATATCCTTTAATGGATATTATTTCTAGATATTCGAATCGTTTATTTAAAACGGGAATTAAAAAAGACGTACCCAACCTTGTTTTTTATTTATTTTTAATATATTAACATACTATTAAAAATAGTGAAACAATTGAATTTATTTATGTATTTTGAATATTATTCATTTTAAATTTATAAATCAAATATAAAATCTAATCATATTAAATTAATTATTATTAATTAAAAGAAGTTTAATATTAAAATTGTTTATAATATTATGAAATATTTTTGTTTTTTTTTATATCAATTTCTTTTAGATTTATAAATAATTTTTCAAATTCAAAATAATAAACATCTCTTAAATTAAATGAGTTTTTGTAGGTAAAAAATATTTCAAAATATAATAAAATTGGATTAAAACAAGGAGTTAAAAATTAAATAAGTTATGAATGATGATTTCAAATCAATTATATTACATTTCACTTATATTAACATTTATACAACATTTAATTTATCTATCTATATATTTGTAATCATCTGGTTTTTTATTTAAACACTCATAAATGGAACTGTTTTGTTGTCTATCTTACCCACAATCTAGAACACTTCCTAGGGGAAGATTCTACCAGGCATGTTTTTTTATTTTTTTATATAATAAAATTGGTATAGGTTCCATTTAATTCCGGAAATCGGTTTTAAAATCACCAAATGAAGGGACACTTTGTAAAGGAATCAAAAAATGACACATCGTGTGGTATTTACCCCCAAACCCCATATTCCACTACCACACCCACCATTTCTCCTCCCCATTGCCAATATATATATAATTCTGTATTTAAAATTATAAATAAATACGTGTATTAATTTATTATTACATATTAATAAATATTAAATATTTTATTACATATTAATAAATATCAATAAAGTAATTAATGAAACCATAGTGGAAGCCCCACATATTGGTATAATTAATATGAAAAAATATCAAGAAGGTTCAGGGCCAATCCACTTATTATTTCTAATTACATTATTACATATTATTTACAAAAAAAGGTAGGCCCATATCAGAAAGGAAAAAATAAAAACTCAAGCATCACTATAACCATTATCAGAGTTATGGAAAAAATAATCAGATAATAATTATATTATTACATATTAATTATAATATTACATAATAACTATATTATTACATATAAATTATTTTATTATATTATTAATTATATTGTTATATATTAATTATATTATTACATATTAATAAATATTAATTATAATTTTACATATTAATTATATTATTACATATTGATAGTATTATTACATATTAATTATTTCATATATATATATATATATGTTTATATATAAATATATTTGTATATTCATAAATTTATTTTTTTCTAATTGTAAAAATATTTTTGTATTAACGTATTTTAAATATTTATATACATATATTAAATTCATAATTATATGATTATAAATAATTTTTAATGGAATATATAAATATATTTTAATAAATATATAATTATTATTATATTTATTATTATATATTTATATATTTATTTATTTATAGAGATAGATTTATACTTACATAATTATAAATATATTTTTAAATATAAATATAAATAAGTTTATTATTTCTATAAATATTTATTAATATTAATTTTTTAATATTAATTAATACATACAAATAATAAATATATTTATAATTTTATTTATTTATAAGGGTTCTCTCAAATGATATTTTAATAGGAGACTATCAAAAATTAATTTAAAATCTTTAAGCCTTCGGGTATGGATTATGTATGTAAATATTTATATATATATTTATAAATATATATAATTATAAAAGTGTATTTATAAAAATTAATTAATTCTTATAAACATATATATATAAATAATAATATAATAATAAATTAATTTCGATCAATAATTAGCTAAAATTATATAAATATTAATATATTTATTTCCATGAAATTATTAAAAAATATTTATAAATATTAATTATATTATAACTAATTTACAATAATTATATTGATAAATATGAATAAAAATATAAATTATATTATTACATACTACTTAAATTAGTACATAATAATTATATTATTTCATATTATTTATATTATTATTAAATATATAAATTATAGGTACTTAGGGGTACACTTACAATGAAAAAGTGAAATGAAACACACACAACCTAATAGGGAAGGTCATGACCCCCTAAGGATAATCTATCGATTTTTATGGCTTGATGGCCCTGGGGACATGGAGTCCATTACAATATATGTTGCCTATGTTTGTAGAACCTAAAACTATGTTTTCATCAGAAATGTGTGGGTATACTGTCTGTATCATGCCTGCATCGTACAGCCTACGTCACATGGCCTCCGTGAGACCTAGATTCAAATCTGGGTGGGAGCAAAATTCTAGCAGAATGGCGGTAACAAAAGCATTGCCCAATAAAGTACATAATAACATTAAATAATAATAATAATGTAAATAATAACCCTATTAATATAACTTCATGTCCATAGGGTCTTCGTGCCATCAATTAATAGGTGGGTTATCCCCTGGGGGGGTCTATAACCTACCCTATTAGGTAGTGTAAGTTGCAATTCTTTGTTTTTTACTAATTATATTGTTACATTTTAATTATATTATTACATGGTAATTATATTATTACATACTAATTATATTATTACATATTAATAATATTATTATAATATTATTATATTAATATATATTTATTATTTTATTACATATTAAGAAATATTGGTTATATCATTACGTATTAAAAAATATTAATTATATTATTACGTATTTAAAATAACTATATTAAAAAAATATGATTAAAATTTTAAATAATAACAATTAATAACCAAATAATATAATTAAATTTAAATATTAATTATATTATTATATAGGCCTTCCCGCCGTTTGGTGTATAAAAATAATAAATATAATTATTAGTATATAAAATAATAATTATATATTTATAAATATCAATATATTTCTATAAATATATATATATATATATATATAATATATTTAGAAATCATTTTATATAAATAAATATTTATTATTTTATAGATATAAATATATTTAATGAAAAAATTATGTATAACATCCATTGAAAATTCTAGTGGAAATTTCACTAGAAATAATCATTATGCTTAATAAAATTTATAACGTCATAAAAAAAATAGTTCTTGTTTAAAAAAACTTAGAAAATTATTTTTTTCATTTAATTAATATATATATATATATATATATATATATATTCATGTATTTCATGTTTTCCTATTTATTAAGATTATACGTTAATTTAAAAAAAACAATAGTGATATGTAATTTAGTTAAAGAAAACATAATAATTTAATTTTTCTCAAAATTAAGTATTTCATATCTATTTAAAAATATTCAATACAATTAAAAATATTAATTAAAATTTTTGAATATTATTCAAAAGATTAAAAATCATTTTTTCTAGAAAAAATAAACTATTTTGTGTTTTATTAAATTGAATAAAATATTTTTTACATAAAAAATTCATTTTATTATGAAAAATAATTAGTTTTACTACATAATAAAATCAATTTATTATCTGATAATCGTAAATTTATTTAACATATAAGGGGAAGTTTTTATTTATTATTTAAGGAAACCATCAAAAGGTTTTATTCTTTTAACTGTTATGAGGCAACAATAAACCCAATGACAAACTGACCTTAACCCACTAGTATTAAACTCTTCACCCTGCTACACAGAATTAAACTAGATGAGTCATCCACCCCATAGAGCCACCATCAACCTTCATCAATTCAGTGAAACACTCCTTTTCCATACTCAACGACGGCTGTCATCCTGCTCGTATACCCCACCGTTGAATTCCTCATTGACCTTTCTCGGCTTCTATGCGTCGCCGGACGAAGGTTTCCACTGCCTATAGTGTCCTTGCACCCCAACAACCCCACTAGTAGTAACAACTCTATTAGTTTCTTGTAACGCCAATCCTTACTATCCATATGATACTTTGGGGTGGACTAGCTTTCCAGTACTGATATCCTAACCTCTTCGCCTCCCAATATCGTGCCACCACTCCATGATACCCACAAGACTCGGATTTACTGACAACCACAAGTTAGGGTTGTTGGTAATCCCAAATTGGTCATAATAAACATTCTTCTATACATTCTCCACCAAAGAATCCTCTGTGGATGATAGTATTTATCTTGGTAGGATGGGTAGGCTTGGTTTCATCATTGATGTCCTTAATGGAGCATGATCTGATGGGAGGTGTACGCTACTCCGGTCCCCGAGTTGGGGTATGTTCGAGTTCTGCTTGGGTAGCTCAGGGAAGTGTTCTATGGCTAAGGAGGTGACTATAAATTCCCCATCATGAAAAGAGTTATTTAATACATCCATTACTGGTGAAGCAAATTTTTATGTGAATCACCGACCACATATATTGGGTCAGCTAATATCTTGTATATAAAATGTTTCGGTGATCCTTGCCACGTCAATGTGAGGCAAAAAACGGTGCTCTGGAACTGGAGTTGGGTTACATTCAGGATAACCTTCTTGGGTACCTCGTGGGAGTGTTCCAAGGTGAAGGGGACTATTGTAAATTTCCCTTCATGATATGTGTTTTGAGCTCCTCCATTCACTAGAGAACACACTTTTGACGAGAATTGCTGACCACATAGAATTTCTGGCATCACATTATTATCTGATGCCGGAGATAGGGTATGTCTGTTGATGTCCTGTTTTCGTCGGAAGAAAAACATCTATCTTTTTAACATCTTAGTCATCATCTTTATCCAAGGATATCTATAGTAGTCGCAGTAGAAGGATTGTAGTTTGAAAACATGGCCACCACCCTTATATACTTTCATCCTTCAATTATTTCTTATTTTTATGTCGTTCCCTCACCAAACATTCCACACATAATTTAATAGCTACAATTTGTAGATATTCAAATAATTTATTTATAACATGAATTAATAAAGAATTAACAAACCATATTTTGTAATTATTATTAATATATTAACTTACTATTAAGAAATAGGGAATCAAATGAATTTATTTATATATCTTTAATATTATTCATTCTAAATTTATAAATGAAATATAAAAACTAATAGAATTAAATTAATAATTATTAATAAAATGTCATTTTATATTAAAATGTTAATAAAATTATGAAATTTTTTTTTGATATAAATTTTCTTTAAATTTATAAATAAATTTTAAAATTAAAAATAATAAACATCTCCTTAATTAAATGAGTTTGAGTAGTTAAAAAAATATTTCAAAATAAAAAATAATTGGATTAAACTAATGAGGTAAAAATAAATGGGTTATAAATGTTGATTTTAAATCAATAATCTAACATATGAATCATATTAACATTTATAGAACATATAATTTCTCAATCTATATATTTTTAATATTTTGGTTTTTTTTAAACACTCATAAGTGGAATTGTTTTGTTGTCTATCTTAACCTCAATCTAAAACACTACCCAAGGTAAGATTCTTCCAGGAATGTTTTTTTAATTTTTTTATATAATAAAATTTGTTTAGGATTCATTTCATTCTAGAAATGGGTTTCATAATCACCAAATTTAGTAACACTATATAATGGAATCCAAAAAATGTCACATCATGTGGTATTTTCCCCCAGAAACCCAAATTACAATGCCCCACCCTCCATTCCTCCTCCCCATTTCCAATATATATATAATACTCTATTTAAAATTATAAATAAATATATATATTAATTTATTATTATATATTAATAAATATTAAATATTTTATTACATATTAATAAAAATATTACATATTAATAAATTTTAATAATGTAATTAATGTAACCATAGTGGTAGACCCACTTAATGCAAGTGAAACACCTAGAAAAACACGCTAATAGGAATAAATTATGGTCGTGTGTTTTGTTTATAATGTGATCAATGGAAGTGAGGAGTCTTTATGAGCAATCTAGATGATTCAAAAAACTCGAGCAATTAATGCATCTGCTCTGTCAAAAAGGTTGGAACTTATTGGTAGAAAAGGTGATACATGAAACAAAATGAATTTTATACTTGATAGTGAAGGGTTTCTAATGATTTCAATAAAATTTGGTTTCTGAAATGAATCACCTAATGATTCTGAATATAAAAATGATTGGTAAATTGTAACTAAGGTCAATAGTTTTATGGTTCATAATTCTCTACATGACGATTCAAGTTAGGGATCTAACGATGTGGCTACTGCTGAAATGGTTGAACATGATGTGACTATTCACCAGTAGACATGGAGAATGGGTTGGCACCCAATGGGTTGTGGCTGCGTACGTGGAAAAGAGGATGTTACTCGAGGGCCTGGACGAGGTGGTTCTTCTAGATCTTCCAGTCTTATGTCGGAGCAGTTGGCTCTTAAGGAAAAGTAAAATGAAATTTTTTTCCAGCTGACCATACAGAAATATTGGGAATAACATTATGTCAATGGCTCTAAACATGAATTAGATCAGGATTATGGAAAAAAAAATTTGAGTTGTTTCTCAAATGTTAGGGGGCATGCCCTTGTTTTCTATCATTATCCTTCTCATGTAGTTGTTATCATTTATTCAGTATTAATAAATGGTTTGAGAGTTCTTGATCCTAGCTATATGCGTTTTAATCTAATTAATATTTATTAAAATGTAATAATATGATTAATATAAACTTATTTATTTATATGTAATAATATAATGAATATTTATTTTTAATTATATTATTATCATCTTTATTATTTTTATATACATTTTTTCATATTTATTAATATAATATTTGTACATATGTAATAATATAATTTATATATAATAATATAATTAAAAAAATAATAATATAACATATAAGTAATAATATAATTATTATGTAATAGTATAATTAATATGTAACAATATAATTACTAGTTGATGATTCTGATCATAACTCTAATCATTATTATGGTGATGCTTGAGTTTCTGTTTTTTCCTTTTGAATGTGGGCTTTCTCTATGGTATAATTAATATGAAATAATATAATTAGTAATAATAAGTTTCTTGGCCCTGATCCTACATGATATAATTAATATGAAATAATATAATCAGTAATATAAATAATATTCTCATTCAATTTTTTAAATATAATTTATTAAATAATTAATAATATAATAAATATTTATTAATAATTTTAAAATATAATTAATATTATCTTATTTATTAATATTAAATAATATATTTAATTTTTATTCTCAATTATATTTCTGAATACATTATAGTTATTATTATTATATATATTTTTATTTTCATTGAATGCCCTTATTTTCATTATTACAATTTTTTAATATGAAATATTATTATTAATATGTAATAATATATTTATGATTAATTATATATATTAATATTTAAATACATTTTTTTCCATTAATTTTAAATAGATAATTATATATGCATATTAGAAATAGGGAGTAGGAATTGGGGTGGGGCGTTGGAATTTGTGGTGCGAGGTGAAACGCCACATGTTGCATTTTTGGTTTCCTTTATAAAGGGTCACTACATATGGTAATTTTTAAACCCATTTTATTATATAAATAAAATAAAATAACATGAAAGGCAAAATCATCCCCTGGGTAGTGTTCTTGATTTGGGGTAAGATAGGCAACAAAACATTTCCATTTACATGGGTTTAAATAAATGACCAAAAGAATACATATATATAGTGAGAGAAATTAAATGCCATAAAAATATTAATATGAGTCAAATGGTATATTATTGACCTAAAATAAACATTTATAACCCATGTAATTTTTAACACATTATTTTAATCCAATTCTTTCATATTGTGAAATCTTATTTTAACTACTCTAACTCGTTTAATTAATGAGATGTTTATTATTTTTAATTTGAAAATTTATTTATATTTCTAATATCAATTGATATAAAAAACAATAATATTTCATAATTTTATTAACATTTTAATATAAACAGTCATTCATTTGTTAATATTTAATTTAATCCGATTAGTTATTTGATTTAGTTTATAAATTTAAAATTCATAATATTAAAAATCCATATTTAAATTCAATTGTTTAAATACTTTTTATCAATAATTTAATAGATTAGTAATAAATAAAAAATAAGGTTTCTTACAACCATGTTAATTCTTATTAGGAATAAAGGATTTGAATATCTATCAATTATAGCTATTAAAGGATGTGTGGAATGTTTGGTGAGGGAAAGTAATAAAAAAAGGAAATAATTTGAGAATGAAACTATGTATGGGTGGTGGCCATGTTTTCAATATGAAATCATTTCTCTATAATTACTATACCCCTGCTTGCAGGGCAATGATAATGAAAATCTTAAAATGATTGATGATTGTAGTCTGATGAAAGCATGATGTCACTAAACATCTCCCAACTCTAGAATTAGATAACATTGTGATGCCTGACATTCGATGTGGTCTGCGATTCTCTTCCAATGAGGCTTCTATAGTGAAGGGAGGACCACAATACTTTTATCATAACATGAATTTTCGAACAATACCCTTCACTTGGCAACAATCCCCCGGGGTACCCAAGCAAAGAGTTCGTGAACATACACCAACTTCTGCACCAGACCACCCCGATGTGCCTCCAATGATGTGGAATTGTTCTCAAAAACATTGCAAATACTGGATTTTAGCCGACACATTCAATGTGGTCAGCGATTCTTGTCAAAAGTTGTTTCTTCAGTGAATGGAAGACCGCAAAACACCTATCATGATGGGAAGTTTCGAATTGTACCTTTCTCCTGGGAACACTTCCCCCGGGTACCCAAGCATGTATATCACGAACATTCCCCAACTCCAGTGCCAGAGCACACTAATGTTCCTCACAATGATGCGGTAAGCTTCACAGAAACTGGATATATACTGGAGATTAGCCAACCCATTCCACATGGTCGGTAATTCTCATCAATAGTGGCTTCTCTAGTGATGGATGCATCGAATAACTCTTTTCATGACAGTCATTTTCCAGCCATCCTCTTCACCTTAGAACACTTCCTTTGGTTGCCCATAGAGAACTCGAAGGTACACAAACTCAGTGTTTAGAGGACCATAAACCTCCTATCAGACCCGACTCTATTATGAATATCAGAGATTCAAGCAAGAAAACCCATCATTCTAGGTAAATATTCTCATTCACAAAGGATTCTCTAGTGGTGCATGTATGGGAGAATGTTTATTATCACCAGGTTTGGATGACCCACAACCTAGAACAGTTGATGTCAGTAACTCAGAGTCACATGAGTATCGTGGGGGGTGGTGGAAAGATATCTGGAGGCAATTAGGATGAGATACCAGTGCTGGAAATCTTGACCATCTCAAGGTAGCATGCGGATGGCGAGGATTAGTGGTTCATGCAACTAACGGAGTTGTAAATACTGCTGAGGTGGTTGGGGTTCTATGCCAATATAGGTAGAGGTGGCCTTAGGTCGACACACTGAACTTGAGAATGGTCGAGGGGGCGTTGAGCGGTCCGGTATGTGGGTAGGATTACCACCTTCATTGATTTTGGAGAAAGCGTGACACAATAAAGAGAATCGGGTTTACACCCCATGTATAAGGCAGTTGACTTGCCTAGTGTGATTTATTGCAGTAGGGTGCATTGTTTAAAACATGTGGGTTATGGTCAGTTTGTCATTTGGTTTATGGCTGCTATGTAATGGTTTGATGAATAAGACATTTTGATTATTTTCTTCAATAAAAGAGAATCACATCCCCTTACATGTTAAACCAATACCTGAATATCATATAATAAATGTACTTTATTATATTGAAAAACCTTTTATTTTTCTAAATATAATGAAATTTTTATGTAATAATTTATTTTATTCAATTTAAATAAAGACAAAATATTTTTATTTTTTAGAAAAAAAAAATTATTTTTAATCATTTGAATAATATTCATAAATTTTCATCAATATTTTTAAATCCATAGAATATTTTTAATCATATATGAAATACATTCTTTTGAGACAAATTAAATAATTATATTTTCATTAAAAAAATTAAATATCATTATGAAAAAAATGTTTTTCTTATAAAATAAGATAATAAGTAATACATGTTAAAATATATATTTATATATATTTATATTATGGGAAAATGTTTATTTTTTTAGACCAGAACTAATTTTTTTGTGTCGGTCATTATAAATATTTTACATCATGGAGATTATTTCTAGTGGAATTTCAATAAGAATTTTCATTGGATGTTTTACTAGAATTTTTCATTTAAATATATTTATATTTGTATAATTATAAATATTTTTTTTATAAATATAATTATAAATATATCTAATATTTATATTTATAATAATATTTAAAATTATATTATTATTATTTTATATATTTATAATTATATTTTCTATTTATATATTCTGAAAGGACAGAAGGACTTTGTAAAAATATTACTAATATTTATATTTAATTATATTATTAATTAATTTATTTGTATTATTTACATTTGTATTCATATTTATTAATATAATAATTGTAAGTAGGTAATAATATAATTAATACTTTTTAATATGTAATTATAAAATTAAGATTAATTAATTATTAATAATATAATAAATATATAATAATATAATTAATAATATTATAATATAATTAATAGGTAATAATATATTTAGTTTATAATAATATAATTCGAATGTAATAATATAATTAGTATGTAATTATATAAATAAAATTTAACAATATAATTACAAGAAAACATAGAGTTGCAATATACACTACCTAATTGGGCATGTCATTGCCCCCTTAAGGGATAACCCACCTATTTTTTGATGTGCTGAAGATTGTATGGAAATGGAGTACAATTATTAATGTTATTATTTACATTGTTATTATTATTTAATTTCATTATGCTCTTTATGGGATAATGCATGTGTCACAACCATTTTACCAAAATTAACTCCCATCTGGATTCGAACTCGGGTCTGATTCATGCCAAGTGACGCAGGGGATATGAAGTAGGCATGGCATAGACGGAGGGCCTGCACATTTTTGAAGAAAAAAAATATTTTCAGGTTATGGGAACCTAGGAAATAGACATTGTAATGGAATCTATGTCGACAGGGTCTAAAGCCAAAAAAATTCATGGGTTATCCCTGGGGGGGGTCATGACCGACCCTATCAGGTCGTATGTGTTGTATTTCTATGTTTCGTTGTAATTATACCCCAATGTACATAGAATATATATAATTAATAATCATATAATTAATATGTAATAATATAATTAATAAGTGATAATATAATTACAATGTAAGAATATAAATTACACTTTCATTCTAATTTTTCAATATCATTATTGTAAATTTGTAATAATATAATAAATATTTATAAATATATATTAATAAATATATATTAATAAAGATATTTATATTTATATAAATATAAATAAATATTAGTAAAAAATGATTTATAATTATATATATTATATATATTTATATATTTATATTAATAAATTCATATATAGAAATATATAATTATAATTATATATATACATACATACTAGAAACGCCCCGAAATCTTATAGGGTTTAACTTATTTTGGGATAATCTCTTTTTTAAACTTACCTATGAAAGAACACTTATAAATAAATAATATTATAAATATATTTATTATATATATATATTTAATTATATAAAAAAATAACAATAATAAATATATTTATATTTATATTTAAAAATATTTTTAAAATGATGTAATTATAAATCAATATCTATAAATAAATATTTATTATTTTTTAAATATAATCAATATGTAATAATATAATTAATATGAAATAATATAATTAATATTTATATACATAATAATTAATATAATTAATGTAAATATGTAATTGTATAATTAATATATAAAAATATATGTAATATTTATCATTATATCATTATATAATTAATAATATAATAATATAAATAATATGTAATAATATAGTTATTATGTAATAATATAATTAATATGAAATATTATAATTACTATGTGATGATTCTAGTCATAAATTTGACAATGATTATAGTGACACATGACATATAATTTTTTCCTTTTGGATTTGGGATTGCCTTTTTTGGTATAATTACTATGTAATAATATAATCAAGATTAATAAGGGGTTTGTCCCGAAACCTTATTAGTATAATTAATATAAAATAATACCAAGAATGTCCAGGGTCAAGCCCCTTATTATAAAAAGATTGAAAAATAAATAGTACATGAAAGAATAAAGGAAATTCCACACTAAAATATAAAAAAACAACTTAAGAATCACCATAATCAAGATCACAATCATGATCAGAAGAATCAACATCATCACCAAACGCCCATTTTTTCTTAATTATAACATTATCTACATTATTATTATTACTATTTACATTTTCTTATTATGGAATGTTATTACTGACATTATTAATAGGCATTAATATTTAATAATAGTAATAATATGTAATAATATAATTTATATTAAATAATAAGTAATAATATATAAACACATGTATTAATATATAATTGTAAACACATAATCCATTATCTATACTATAGGGTAGGCAATTTCATCCATGATTCATCTCCATATCAATTTGGGTGATGGGCCCTCCCCTCTGCACATCCCTATTGCATCAAAAATGTGTTCCTCATATGCTCCGTCTCGGCAGATTCCACCTCCTCAACTAACTACGCTCCACGTGCATCTCCTCTATCTTCATATCCTCCTACACCTAGCCACCTATTCCAAACAATTCTCATCAAAGCACTTATCCTTCAAATCGTTTTATTCCATTCTGTCACTGCCTTCGCCTTTTCGTTGATGCTTCCGCGTCACCGCATATGTGAAATATGTGGTCCTAGATCACATTCCAAGTTTTCAAATATTCAAATCAACAACAGTGGAGTAGGTGGAGGTGATAACGATGAAGAGATGGAGACGACAAGGAAGAAGCAGTGGAGGCCATGTTGAGGTAGTCACGAAAAGGCGTCATCAGATTTGAAGGATAAGGGTTTGGATGAGAATGGTTTAGAAGAGGCGGAGAGGTGGAGGAGGATATGGAGATGGAGGAGATGCATGTAGAGCAGATTCGGTGGAGGAGGTGAAATCTGTAGAGACACAGCAGATGAGGAACGTGTTCTCAAGGGAATAGGGAAGTGCATAGAAGAGGGCACATCACCCAAATTGACATGGACATGACAGTTGGATGAAATTCCCTCCTATAGTATAGATAATAGATTATGTGCTTACAATTATAAATAAATATATCTTTTTATATATTATTACATATTAATCTATATTAATACTATTAATTCATATTAATTCTTATTAATAATGTCATTAATGACAATTAATAATAATAAAAAATTAAATAATAATAATAATGTAGTTAATATTATAATTAAGAATAAATGGGAGGTTGCTAATGATGTTCATTCTTTTGATCAGGAGTCAGATCTTGAATATGGTTATGATTAACTCGATTTATTTATTTTTGAGTTTTGGCAATCCTTTCTTCTTTCATGTATTGTTTATTATAAGGTGCTTGACCCCTAACCATTTTTATAATAAGGTGCTTTCCACCGATCCTTCTTTGTATTCTTTCATATTAATTATGCCAAGAATGTTCAGGGCCAAGCCCCTTATTATTACTAATTATATTATTACATATTAATTATACAAAAAGGGAGGCCCACCTAGAAAAGGAAAAAATAGAAACTCAAGCGTCACTATAACCATGATCAATGTTATGAGAAGAATCATCAAATAATAATTATATTATTACATATTAATTATATTATTACATACTAACTATATTATTACGTATCAATTATATTATTAAATTATTAATTATATTGTTATATATTAATTCAATTATTACATATTAATAAATATTATTTATATTTTTATATAGTTTTTATATTATTACATATGTACACTAATTATATTTATAAAAATGTATAAAAATATTAATTATATTTTTTCATATTAATTATATTGTTACGTTTTGATTATATTATTACATATTACTTATTTCATATATAGATGTTTATATATATATATATATCTATATATTCATAAATATATTTATTTGTAATTACAAATATATATTTTAATATACCTGTTTTAAATGTGTATATAAATATATTAGATTTATAATTATATGATTATAAATATTTTTAGTGGAATATATATATATTTATATGTTAATAATTATAAAATTATAAATATATTTATAATTATAGAATAATAAGTATTTATTTATAGAGATAAATTTATATTACATAATGATAAAAATATTTTGAAATATTAATATTAATATATTTATTATTTATACAAATATTTATTAATATTTATTAATTTATATAAATAAATATATATAAAAAATAAATATATTTATAATTTTATTTATTTATAATGGTTCTCTCAAAGCTGAGTTTAAAAAAGAAAATTATCCCAAAAAAAAGATAAAATATATAAGCTTTCGGTTAGTTTGGACTATTTATGTACATATATATATTAATAAATAAATATAATTATAAATATATATTTATAGAAATGAATTTAATTTTATAAACATATATATATAATAATTACAATAATAAATCAATTTCTATCAATACAAACTTATAATTATATAAATATTAGAATATTTATTATTATATAATTTTTCAAATATATTTATAAATTTTAATTATATTATTACTAATTTACAATTATAATATTGATAAATATGAAAAAAATATAAATGATATTATTACATACTACTTATATTATTACATATTAATTATATTATTTTATATTATTTATATTATTACTAATTATATATATTATTGGTAATTAGGGTAGAGTTACAATGAAACATGGAAATGAAACCCACATAACCCGATAGGGAAGGCCATGACCCGCCCAAGGATAACCCATCCATTTTTATGGCTTGAAGGCCCTATGGGTATGGATTCCATTACCATATCTGTATCCTAGGTTCCCAACATCTAAAGCTATTTTTTGATTCACAAATGTGTGGGTCCACCATCTGCATCATGCCTGCATTATACAGCCTGCGTCACCTATCTTCCATCCAACCCGGATTCATATCTGGGTGGGAGTGAATTCTGGAAGAATGACGCTGACACAAACATGAACCAATAAAGTACATAATGATGTTAAACAATAATAAAAATGTAAATTATAATATTAATAATAGCACTTCTTGTCCACATGGTCTTTTGGACATCAAATAATTGGTGGGTTATACATTTGGGGGAGGGGCTATAACATTCCCTATTAGGTAGTGTATATTGCAATTCATTGTTTACCTGTAATTATATTGTTACATTTTAATTATATTATTACATGATAATTATATTATTACATATTAATATTATTATTATATTATTATTTATATTATTATATATTTGTTATATTATTACATATTAATAAATATAAGTTTTTTAATTATATATTAGAAAATATTATTTATATTATTACGTATTTAAAATAAAAATATTAATAAATTTGTATGTAAATTTAAATAATACAAATAAAGTAAATAATAATATAATAAAATAGAAATATTAATTATATTATTACATAGGCCTTCCGGCTGTTTGAAGTATATAAATAATAAATATAATTATAAGTCTATAATATTATAATTATATATTTACAAATATTATATTATTTGTATAAATAAATATATATATATATATTAAATATAATTATAAACCTATTCATATATATATATATATATTTATTATTTAATAAATATAAATATCTTTAAATGGGAAAATCTATTAAATCTTCTATTGAATAATCTTGTGGAAAATACACTATAAATCAACATCATGCTTATTAAATTTATAATGTCTTACAAAAAAATTATTCTTTAAAAAAAACAAAAACTATTATTTTTTATCATAGAATTAATATAATTATATAGAGATATATATATATTTAAACATGTATTTTTTGTTTTCTTATTTAATCAGAAAACTGTTTTCTTTAAAAAAAATAGTGAAATGTAATTTTGTTAAATAAAATTTAATAATTTATTTTGTGTCAAAATTAAGTATTTCTTATAAGTTTAAAAATAATCCATGTATTTAAAAATATTGATGAAAAATCATGAATATTATTAAAATGATTCAAAATCTTTTTTTGTCTAAAAAAATAAACTTCTTTTTCTTTTATTAAATTGAAGAAAATATTCTTTACATAAAAATTCCATTATAATAAGAAAAATAGATTTTTTTAAAATATAATAAACATAATTTATTATATGATAATTGTGTATTTTTTAACATGTAAGGAAACACATTTCTTTTTATTGAAGGAAACAATCAAATGTTCTTATTCTTCCAACCATTACAAGGCAGCAGTAAACCCAATTAAAAAATTGACCCTAACCCACATTTATTAAACTAAGCACCCTGCTGCATAGAATCGAACTAGAAGAGTCATCCACCCCACAGACCCGACGTCAACCTGCTTCACATCATTGCATCACTCCTTCTCCAAAGTCATCGACGTCGCTCATCCTACTCCCATACCTCATGGTAAATTCCTCATCAGCCCTTCTTGGCTTCAGTGCATTTCATAATGAATGCTGATGTTTCCAATGTTGTCACCGCACCCCAAAGACCTCAGTAGTAGTTACATCTCCATTAGATTCTTGAACCACAAATCCTTGTTGTCCATATGCTTCTTTTGGATGGACTAGATTTACAGCACCGGTATCCCAACCTCTTCGCCTCCCGAAATCACGCCACCACCCCATGGTGCCCATGTTACTTGGAGTCACTGACATCCACCGGTCTGGGTCGCTGGTCATCCCAACCTTGTCATAATAAACATTCTTTCGTACATTCACCATCATAGAAGCCTCTGTGGATGAAATTATTTTACCTGGCGGGATGGGTAGGCTTGCTTTCCTTTCAAACGTTCTTAATGGAGCCTCATCTGATGGGAGGTGTACGTTTCTCCTGTCCTCGAGTTGGGGTACGTTCATATTCTCCTTGGCTAACCCGGGGATGTGTTCACAGGTGAAGGGGATGGATGGAAATTCACCGTCATGAGAAGATTTGTTTGATACAACCATCACCGGAGAAGCTGCATTTTATGAGAATCGTCGACCACGTAGAATGGGTCTACTAATATCTAGTATATAACCAGTTTCTGTGACCATTGCCACATCAATGTGAGGTACAATGGGGTTCATTGGCACCAGAGTTGGGGAACTTTTGGGATACCCATGTTTGGGTACCCCGGGGGAGTCATCCAAGGAAAAGGGGATGGTTGGAAATTTCCCACCATGATAAGTGTTTTGAGGTCCTCCATTCACTGGAGAACCCACTTTTGATGCGAATCGCTGACCACGATGATTTTTGGGGATCAAATTGTTATCTGATGCAGGAGTTTGGGTATGTCTGGTGACATCCTGTTTTCGTCGGAATAAGGTCATCCATCTTTTTAACACCTTCATCATCATCGTCCTCCAAGGAGGTATATAGTAATCATAGCAGAAGGATGTCAGTTTGAAAACATGGCCACCACACTTATATACATGCATCCTGTAATTATTTCCTATTTTTATGCCTGTCCCTCACCAAACATTCCACACATCCATTAATAGCTATAATTACTAGAAATTAAAATCCTTTATTTATAACATGAATTAATAAGGAAGTACCCAAACCTATTATTTAATTATTATTAATCAATTAACATAATATAAAATAATATTGAAACAATTTAATTTATTTAGGAATTTTGAATATTATTCATTTTATATTTATAAATGAAATCTAAAATCTAATCCGATTAAATTAATTATTATAAATTAAATGATGTATTATATTAAAATGTTAATAAAATTATGAAATATTATTGTTTTGTTTGATATCAATTGCTTTTAAATTTTTAAATAATTTTTCAAATTAAAAATAATAGACATATTCTTAATTAATCGAGTTGTTATAGTTATAAAATTATTTCAATATATAAAAGTATAGGGTTAAAATAATTAGTTAAAAATTAAATGGGTTACAAATGTTTATTTTAAATTAATATTCTATCAATTGATTCGTATTAACATTTATACAACATTTAATTTCTCTATATATTTATTTGTAATCTTTTGTTTTTTTATTTGAACACGCATAAATGAATTCGATTTCCTTCCTTTCTTACCCACAATCTAGAACACTACCTATGGGATGATTCTTCAAGGCATATTTTTTATTTTTTTTATATAATAAAATTGGTTTATCTTCCATTTAATTCTGGAAATGGGTCTAAAAATCACCAAATGAACTGACACATTATAAAGGAAGCCAAAAATGCAACATCATGTTGCATTTTCCCCCAAACCCCAAATTCCAATGCCCCACCCTCCATTCCTCCTCCCCATTTCCAATATATATATAATTCCTTATTAAAAATTATAAATAAATACATTTATTAAATTATTATTATATATAAATAAGTATTAAATATATTTTTACATATTAATAATAATATTACATATTATTAAATTTTAATAATGTAATTAATAGAATTTAATAAAAATAACAATCTAAATAATAATAATTAAAAATTAGATAAAAATTAATTCTGAATAAATATTAATTAAATTATTTCATATTAATAAAGTAGTTAATATTTTATTATTATAAATTTTTTAATAAATAGTAATTATATTATTACATATTTACAATAAATATATTAATAAATATGAAAAGAAATATTAATTATATTGCTAATTATATTATTTCATATTAATTATACTATGAAGTATCTGAGCCAAGCCCCTAATTATTACTAATTTTATTATTACATTTTAATTGTACCAAAAAGGAAATCCCACATTCAAAAGGGAAAAATAGCAACTAAAGAATCACCATAATCATGATTAGAGTTATGACCGAAATCATCAACCAACTATTATATTGTTAAATATTAATTATTTTATTACATTCTAATTATATTATTACATATTAATTATATCATTACATATTAATTATATTATTATATATTACTTATATATTTAGATATGTTTAATAATAAAATTAATAAATATGAGTAAAAATGATAATAATACTAATAATGTAGGTAATGACATAATTAACAATAAATAATAATTTTATTATTACACAACAATAATACTTTTTATATTACTCATATTATTCCATTTTAATTAATATTTATTATATCAATGTGGGTCTAGCCAAGATCCCAAGATCTCAACCATTTATTAAAATTGAAGAAAAGATAACATGTACATGGGGAGGAGAATGATGGAAATCACAAGCATGCCCCCTAAAATTTGTGAAACCACACATCAAAAATTTCAATAATCATGATTTCAGTCATGTTCAGTGTTATCAGCATTAGCAGATTCCCAATCTGTCTGTATTGTTTGATCCCTGAAAAGAGAACTTTACTTTTTCTAAAGCAGCATCTGCTCTGGCATGAGTCTGGATGATCTAGAAGAACCACCTCATCTACAACCTTGAGTTTCATCCTCTCATCCATTTTCACAGCCACGACCCTTTAGGTTCATACAACTTCTCCATGTCAACTGGTACATAGTCACATAATGGTCACTTTTTTCAGCAGTATCCATATCCTTAGACCCATGACATGAATCATCATTAAGAGACTCAAGAACCTTAAAACTAATTTCCATAGTGACCATTTTCAGATTATTTTTCTATTCATTAAAATTAGTTGATTCATGTTGCAAAAAACATTTCCTAAAAATCATTTGAAACCCTTCATTATACACAATAAAAATCCTTTTGTTTTTACTAGAACCTTCCCTCATAATAAGTTCCACCCTTTTTGACAGAGAAGATGCATTTATGGCCCTAGTTTTTTGAATCATCTTGATTGGTCTCAGATACTCCATACTTTCATTAAGATCATTTCTAACAACAAAACATGAACATAATTTATTCCATTTATAGCGTTGCGTAGGTGATGCAATATAATTAAGTGGGGCTACCAATATGTATTCATGTTTATGAGTATTATAACAGTTTCTTATACCAAATCTGTTTCAAACAAAATATCATCAACATTGCTCTGCTATTCCATAAGGTACTCAGTAGCACAATCTTCATTTTTTTCCTTCTGGAATGACATTATCATGCACATCTTCATTAATAGTCTGCACCGCTTCATCAGTATTATTCTAATCAACAAAATTTTCTTCATTTATAGTAGCATGTTCACATGAAATACCACCCTATAGTTTATCTTCACCCAGTCTAGTCCGATATGACTTCAAGCCATTCGTCTCCCAAATATTTTTATCATGCACATGAAATGAACAAATATTACAAACCATACGTCTCCTGTAACCATAGATTTCATTAAAAATTACCCAACATTCAATAATAATTGAGGAAAACTTGTATAGATAATCTTTAATTCATATTATTCATCATCTGTAGATAAGAAAACTCTATCAATCTTTGTTGAACTTAAATCAATTTCAACAAAAAATCCTAGAAAATTTCCCATGCATTGCATCTTTTGTTTATTTATCCATGATTGTAGGTAAACCAAGCTACATCAACACATCATGGAGGATTGTTGTACATTAAAACGTCGAATTCAATCCATAAAACTGAACAAAAATCAACGAAGAGGAATTTCCTTCATTCAAAGATCAAAAAAACATCCTCAATATTTAAAGTGAACAAATCTTAGCTTCAAGGAGAAGGATGTAAACCCGAAAGCTCATGATTTTAAATTTTCTGAAGGAAAGAATATGTTGATAAATCACCAACATTATTAAAAACACCACCAATAGGAAAAGCCCCAATCAAAGGGATACTGCCTATATAAATACTCAGAAAAAAAAATATTGTCGCTAGAGAAGATATATTTATTGTGAGGGATCACATCCTCAAAGAGTATAATGGGAGAGAGATTTAATTTTATGAATTTGATGCTTGTGATACAAAAGAGTAGGTTATAAAAAATTTCCATAGGTCCCCATGGAATAAGTAGTTCCTAAAACAAAAGTACCTCATATGATTATAAGAGAGGTAAGTGAACCAGAGAGATGGAATCTTGGTCACTGAGGACGTTGACTAATTATTGTTTTACATTGATAAATCGATCTCCTACAAGGAAGCTGAAAAAGATTAAAAGTTGCAATATAACTATAAAATATGATTTCTAAGATCAATTCCATTTATCATAACCATGTTTGTTTAATGATCGATTCTCTAGTTGATGTAAAGCCTATTTGATGAAAATAGATATTCAAATGAAATCTAGACATGGAATGTAATGTATGAACATATAAAGCAAGGATAGAGGCTAAAGGGTTTTATCAGTGTCATTGATTGTACTATGATGAACCCTTCTCTCCATTTTCCATTTTAAATTTCATAAGATCCATAATTGTGATAGCATTATACCATGACTATGTGATTTTGTAGATGTAGGTCAAATGTACATTCCTTAATGAGAACCTTAAAAAAGATGTATATATGACTCAACTAGAATGGTTTATGACTCCAGGTGATGCCAAAAATATTTTCAAGTAGCAAATAATCATTTGCGGATTAATGAAAGATTCTTGTTCATGGAACATTCGATTTGATGAATCTATAAATCAATTTGGAATCATTAATAATGAATGTCATATATGTGTTTACAAAAGCATTAATAGGAATGTGGGTCTTATCACAGTAGTGTATGTTGATGAAATATTTAAAAATATATTATTATTATTTTATATATTTATAAATATATTTTTTATTTATATATTCTGAATGGACGGAAGGCCTTCGTAAAAATAGAACTAATATTTATATTTAATTATATTATTAATTAATTTATTTGTATTATTTACATTTGTATTCATATTTATTAATATAATTATTCTAAGTAGGTAATAATATAATTAATATTTTTTAATATGTAATTATAAAATTAATATTAATTAATTTTTAATAATATAATAAATATATAATAATATAATTAATAATATTATAATATAATTAATAGGTAATAATATATTTAGTATTTAATAATATAATTAGCAAGTAATAATATAAATAGTATGTAATTTTATAATTAAAATTTAACAATATAATTACAAGAAAACATAGAGTTGCAACACACACTACTTGATTGGGCAGGTCATTGCCCCCCTAAGGGATAACCCACCTATTTTTTGATGGCCTGAAGATTGTATGGAAATGGAGTACAATTATTAATGTTATTATTTACATTGTTATTATTATTTAATTTCATAATGCACTTTATTGGATCATGCATGTGTCACAACTATTTTACCAAAATTAACTCCCATCCAGATTCAAACTCGGGTCCGATTCATACCAAGTGACGCAGGGGGTATGAGGTAGGCATGGCATAGACGGAGGACCTACACATTTGTGAAGAAAAAAAATATTTTCAGGTTACCAGAACCTAGGCTATTGACATTGTAATGGAATCCATGTCAACAGGGTCTAAATCCATAAATATTCATGGGTTATCCCAGGGGGGGTCATGACCGACCATGTCAGGTCGTATGTGTTGTATTTCTATGTTTCATTGTAATTATACCCCTAATGTACATTGAATATATATAATTAATAATAATATAAATATTATGTAATAATATAATTAATAAGTAATAATATAATTACAATGAAAAAATATAAATTGTTCTTTCATTCTAATTTTTCAATATCATTATTGTAAATATGTAATAATATAATTAATATTTATAAATAAATATTAATAAATATATATTAATAAATATATTTATATTTATATAAATATAAATACATATTAGTAAAAATTGATTTATAATTATATATATTATATATATTTATATATTTATATATTTATATAAATAAATTCATAAATAGAAATATATAATTATAATTATATATATACATACATACTAGAAACGACCCGAAATCTTATAGGGTTTAACTTATTTTGGGATAATCTCTTTTTTAAACTTACCTATGAAAGAACACTTGTAAATAAATAATATTATAAATATATTTATTATATATATATTTACTTATATAAAAAAATAACAATAATAAATTTTTATTAAATAATAAATATATTTACATTTATATTTAAAAATATTTTTAAAATTATGTAATTATAGATCAATCTCTATAAATAAATATCTATTATTTTATAAATATAACTATTATCTAATAATATAATTCATATGAAATAATATAATTAATATTTATATACATAATAATTAATATAATTAATGTAAATACGTAATTGTATTATTAATATATAAAAATATATGTAATATTTATCATTATGTAATTATATAATTAATAATATAATAATATAAATAATATGTAATAATATAGTTATTATGTAAAAATATAATTAATCTGAAATATTATAATTACAATATGATGATTCTAGTCATAAATTTGACCATGATTATAGTGACACATGACCTATAATTTTTTCCTTTTGGATTTGGGATTTCCTTTTTTGGTATAATTAATATGTAATAATATAATCAATAATAATATTGGGTTTTTCCCGAAACCTTATTAGTATAATTGATATAAATAATACGAAGAATGTCCTAGGTCAAGCCCCTTATTATAAAAAGAATGAAAAATAAACAGTACATGAAAGAAGAAAGGAAAGCCCACACTAAAATATAAAAAACAACTTAAGAATCACCATAATCAAGATCACACTCATGATCTGAAGAATCAGCATAATCACCAAACACCCATTTTTTTCTTAATTATAACATTATCTACATTATTATTATTACTATTTACATTTTTTTATTATGGAATGTCATTACTGACATTATTAATATGCATTAATATGTAAGAATAGTAATAATATGTAATAATATAATTTATATTAAATAATAAGTAATAATATATAAACACATGTATTAATATATAATTGTAAACACATAATCCATTATCTATACTATAGGGTAGGCAATTTCATCCATGATTCATCTCCATATCAATTTGGGTGATGGGCCCTCCCCTCTGCACATACCTATTGCATCAAAAATGTGTTCCTCATATGCTCCGTCTCTGCAGATTCCACCTCCTCAACTAACTACGCTCCACGTGCATCTCCTCTATCTTCATATCCTCCTACACCTAACCACCTATTCCAAACAATTCTCATCAAAGCACTTATCCTTCAAATCTTTTTATGCCATTCCGTCACTGCCTTCCCCTTTCCGTTGATGCTTCCGCGTCACCGCATATGTGCAAGATGTGGTCCTAGATCACATTCCAAGTTTTCGACTATTCAAATCAACAACAGTGGAGTATGTGGAGGTGATAACGATGAAGAGATGGAGACGACAAGGAAGAAGCAGTGGAGGCCATGTTGAGGTAGTCACGAAAAGGCGTCATCGGATTTGAAGGATAAGGGTTTGGATGAGAATGGTTTAGAAGAGGCGGAGAGGTGGAGGAGGATATGGAGATGGAGGAGATGCATGTAGAGCAGATTCAGTGGAGGAGGTGAAATCTGTAGAGACACAGCAGATGAGGAACGCGTTTTCAAGGGAATAGGGAAGTGCATAGAAGAGGGCACATCACCCAAATTGACATGGACATGACACTTGGATAAAATTCCCTCCTATAGTATAGATAATAGATTATGTGCTTACAATTATAAATAAATAAATATTTTTATATATTATTACATATTAATCAATATTAATACTATTATTACATATTAATGCTTATTAATAATGTCATTAATGACAATCAATAATAATAAAAAATTAAATAATAATAATAATGTACTTAATATTATAATTAAGAATAAATGGGAGGTTTCTAATGATGTTCATGCTTTTGATCATGAGTCTGATCTTGAATATGGTGATGATTAACTCGATTTATTTATTTTTGTCTTTTGGCCATCCTTTCTTCTTTCATGTATTGTTTATCATAAGGTGCTTGACCCCTAACCATTTTTATAATAAGGTGCCTTCCACCGATCCTTCTTTGTATTCTTTCATATTAATTATGCCAAGAATGTTCAGGGCCAAGCCCCTTATTATTACAAATTATATTATTACATATTAATTATACAAAAAGGGAGGCCCACCTAGCAAAGGAAAAAATAGAAACTCAAGCGTCACTATAACCATGATCAATGTTATGAGAAGAATCATCAAATAATAATTATATTATTACATATTAATTATATTATTACATACTAACTATATTATTACGTATCAATTATATTATTAAATTATTAATTATATTGTTATATATTAATTCAATTATTACATATTAATAAATATTATTTATATTTTTATATAGTTTTTATATTATTACATATGTACAGTAATTATAATTATAAAAATGTATAAAAATATAAATAATATTTATTAATATTAATTATATTGTTACGTTTTGATTATATTATTACATATTACTTATTTCATATATATATGTTTTTATATATATATATCTATATATTCATAAATATATTTATTTGTAATTACAAATATATATTTTAATATACCTGTTTTAAATGTGTATATTAATATATTAGATTTATAATTATACGATTATAAATATTTTTAGTGGAATATATATATATATTTATATGTTAATAATTATAAAATTATAAATATATTTATAATTATATAATAATAAGTATTTATTTATAGAGATAAATTTATATTACATAATGATAAAAATATTTTGAAATATTAATATTAATATATTTATTATTTATACAAATATTTATTAATATTTATTAATTTATATAAATAAATATATATAAAAAATAAATATATTTATAATTTTATTTATTTATAATGGTTCTCTCAAAGCTGAGTTTAAAAAAGAAAATTATCCCAAAAAAAGATAAAATATATAAGCTTTCGGGTAGTTTGGACTATTTATGTATATATATATATATATTAATAAATAGATATAATTATAAATATATATTTATAGAAATGAATTTAATTTTATAAACATATATATATATATATAATAATTACAATAATAAATCAATTTCTATCAATAAAAACTTATAATTATATAAATATTAGAATATTTATTATTATATAATTTTTCAAATATATTTATAAATTTTAATTATATTATTACTAATTTACAATTATAATATTGATAAATATGAAAAAAATATAAATTATATTATTACATACTACTTATATTATTACATATTAATTATATTATTTCATATTATTTATATTATTACTAATTATATATATTATTGGTAATTACGGTAGAGTTACAACGAAACATGGAAATGAAACCCACATAACCCGATAGGGAAGGCCATGACCCGCCCAAGGATAACCCATCCCTTTTTATGGCTTGAAGGCCCTATGGGTATGGAGTCCATTACCATGTCTGTAGCCTAGGTTCCCAACATCTAAAGCTATTTTTTGATTCACAAATGTGTGGGTCCACCATCTACATCATGCCTGCATTATACAGCCTGCGTCACCTATCTTCCATCCAACCCGGATTCAAATTTGGGTGGGAGTGAATTCTGGAAGAATGACACAGACACAAACATGAACCAATAAAGTACATAATGATGTTAAACAATAATAAAAATGTAAATTATAATATTAATAATAGCACTTCTTGTCCACATGGTCTTTTGGACATCAAATAATTGGTGGGTTATACATTTGGGGGAGGGGCTATAACATTCCCTATTAGGTAGTGTATGTTGCAATTCATTGTTTACTTGTAATTATATTGTTACATTTTAATTATATTATTACATGACAATTATATTATTACATATTAATATTATTATTATATTATTATTTATATTATTATATATTTGTTATATTATTACATATTAATAAATATATGTTTTTTAATTATATATTAGAAAATATTATTTATATTATTACGTATTTAAAATAAAAATATTAATAAATATGTATGTAAATTTAAATAATACAAATAAAGTAAATAATAATATAATAAAATATAAATATTAATTATATTATTACATAGGCCTTCCGGCTGTTCGAAGTATATAAATAATAAATATAATTATAAGTATATAATATTATAATTATATATTTACAAATATTATATTATTTGTATAAATAAATATATATATATATTAAATATAATGATAAACCTATTCATATATATATATTTTTTATTGTTTAATAAATATAAATATCTTTAAATGGGAAAATCTATTAACACTTCTATTAAATAATCTTGTGGAAAATACACTATAAATCAACATCATTCTTATTAAATTTATAATGTCTTACAAAAAAATTATTCTTTAAAAAAAACAAAAACTATTATTTTTTCTCATAGAATTAATATAATTATATATAGATATATATATATTTAAACATGTATTTTTTGTTTTCCTATTTAATCATAAAACTGTTTTCTTTAAAAAAAATAGTGAAATGTAATTTTGTTAAATAAAATTTAATAATTTATTTTTGTGTCAAAATTAAGTATTTCTTATAAGTTTAAAAATATTACATGTATTTAAAAATATTGATGAAAAATCATGAATATTATTAAAATGATTAAAAATCTATTTTTTGCCTAAAAAAATAAACTTCTTTTTCTTTTATTAAATTGAAGAAAATATTCTTTACATAAAAATTCCATTATAATAAGAAAAATCGATTTTTTTTAAAATATAATAAACATAATTTAATATATGATAATTGGGTATTTTTTAACATGTAAGGAAACACATTTCTTTTTATTGAAGGAAACAATCAAATGTTCTTATTCTTCCAACCATTACAAGGCAGCAGTAAACCCAATAAAAAATTGACACTAACCCACATTTATTAAACTAAGCACCCTGCTGCATAGAATCGAAATCGAAGAGTCATCCACCCCACAGACCCGACGTCAACCTGCTTCACATCATTGCATCACTCCTTCTCCAAAGTCATCGACGTCGCTCATCCTACTCCCATACCTCATGGTAAATTCCTCATCGGCCCTTCTTGGCTTCAGTGCATCGCATAATGAATGCTGATGTTTCCAATGTTGTTACCGCACCCCAAACACCTCAGTAGTAGTTACATCTCCATTAGATTCATGAACCACAAATCCTTGTTGTACATATGCTTCTTTTGGATGGACTAGACTTACAGCACCGGTATCCCAACCTCTTCACCTCCCGAAATCATGCCACCACCCCATGATACCCATGTTACTTGGAGTCACTGACATCCACCGGTCTGGGTCGCTGGTCATCCCAACCTTGTCATAATAAACATTCTTTCGTACATTCACCATCATAGAAGCCTATGTGGATGAAAATATTTTATCTGGAGGGATGGGTAGGCTTTCTTTCCTTTCAAACGTTCTTAATGGAGCCGCGTCTGATGGGAGGTTTACGTTTCTCCTGTCCTCGAGTTGGGGTACGTTCATATTCTCCTTGGCTAACCCAGGGATGTGTTCAGAGGTGAAGGGGATGGATGGAAATTCACCGTCATGAGAAGATTTGTGTGATACATCCATCACCAGAGAACCCGCATTTTATGAGAATCGTCGACCACGTAGAATGGGTCTACTAATATCTAGTATATAACCAGTTTCTGTGACCATTGCCACATCAATGTGAGGTACAACGGGGTTCTTTGGCACCGGAGTTGGGGTACTTTTGGGATACCCATGTTTGGGTACCCCGGGGGAGTCATCCAAGGAAAAGGGGATGGTTGGAAATTTCCCACCATGATAAGTGTTTTGAGGTCCTCCATTCACTGGAGAACCCACTTTTGATGTGAATCGCTGACTACGAAGATTTTTGGGGATCAAATTGTTATCTGATGCATGAGTTTGGGTATGTCTGGTGACATCCTGTTTTCATCGGAATAAAGTCATCCATCTTTTTAACACCTTCATCATCATCGTCCTCTAAGGAGGTATATAGTAATCATAGCAGAAGGATGTCAGTTTGAAAACATGGCCACCACACTTATATACATGCATCCTGTAATTATTTCCTATTTTTATGTCTTTCCCTCACCAAACATTCCACACATCCATTAATAGCTATAATTACTAGAAATTAAAATCCTTTATTTATAACATGAATTAATAAGGAAGTACCCAAACCTATTATTTAATTATTATTAATCAATTAACATAATATTAAATAATATTGAAACAATTAAATTTATTTAGGTATTTTGAATATTATTCATTTTATATTTATAAATGAAATCTAAAATCTAATCGGATTAAATTAATTATTATTAATTAAATGATGTTTTATATTAAAATGTTAATAAAATTATGAAATATTATTGTTTTGTTTGATATCAATTACTTTTAAATTTTTAAATAATTTTTCAAATTAAAAATAATAGACATATTCTTAATTAATCGAGTTATTATAGTTATAAAATTATTTCAATATATAAAAGTATAGGGATAAAATAATTAGTTAAAAATTAAATTGGTTATAAATGATTATTTTAAATTAATATTCTATCAATTGATTCATATTAACATTTATACAACATTTAATTTCTCTATATATTTATTTGTAATCTTTTGTTTTTTTATTTGAACACTCCTAAATGAATTCGATTTCCTTCCTTTCTTACCCACAATCTAGAACACTACCTATGGGATGATTCTTCAAGGCATCTTTTTTATTTTTTTATATAATAAAATTGGTTTATCTTCCATTTAATTCCGGAAATGGGTCTAAAAATCACCAAATGAACTGACACTTTATAAAGGAATCCAAAAATGCAACATCATGTTGCATTTTCCCCCAAACCCCAAATTCCAATGCCCCACCCTCCATTCCTCCTCCCCATTTCCAATATATATATAATTCCTTATTAAAAATTATAAATAAATAAATTTATTAAATTATTATTATATATAAATAAGTATTAAATATATTTTTACATATTAATAATAATATTACATATTATTAAATTTTAATAATGTAATTAATAGCATTTAATAAAAATAACAATCTAAATAATAATAATTAAATATTAGATAAAAATTAATTCTGAATAAATATTAATTAAATTATTTCATATTAATAAAGTAGTTAATATTTTTTTTATAAATTTTTTAATAAATAGTAATTATATCATTACATATTTACAATAATTATATTAATAAATATGAAAATAAATATTAATTATATTGCTAATTATATTATTTCATATTAATTATACTATGAAGTATCTGAGCCAAGCCCCTAATTATTACTAATTTTATTATTACATATTATTTGTACTAAAAAGGAAATCCCACATTCAAAAGGGGAAAATAGCAACTCAAGAATCACCATTATCATGATTAGAGTTATGACCGAAATCATCATCCAACTATTATATTGTTAAATATTAATTATTTTATTACATTCTAATTATATTATTACATATTAATTATATCATTACATATTAATTATATTATTATATATTACTTATATAATTACATATGTATAATAATAAAATTAATAAATATGAGTACAAATGATAATAATACTAATAATGTAGGTAATGACATAATTAACAATAAATAATAATTATATTATTACATAATAATAATAATTTTTATATTACTCATATTATTCCATTTTAATAAATATTTATTATATCAATGTGGGTCTAGCCACGATCCCACGATCTCAACCATTTATTAAAATTGAAGAAAAGATAACATGTACATGGGGAGGAGAATGATGGAAATCACAGGCATGCCCCCTAACATTTGTGAAACAACACATCAAAAATTTCAATAATCATGGTTTCAGTCATGTTCAGTGTTATCAGCATTAGCAGATTCCCAATCTGTCTGTATGGTTTGATCGCTGAAAAGAGAACTGTACTTTTTCTAAAGCAGCATCTGCTCTGGCATGAGTCTGGATGATCTAGAAGAACCACCTCATCTACAACCTTGAGTTTCATCCTCTCATCCATTTTCACAGCCACGACCCTTTAGGTTCATACAACTTCTCCATGTCAACTGGTGGATAGTCACATAATGGTCACCCTTTTCAGTAGTATTCATATCCTTAGACCCATGACATGCATCATCATTAAGAGACTCAAGAACCTTAAAACTATTGTCCTTAGTGACAATTTTCAGATTATTTTTCTTTTCATTAACATTAGTTGATTCATGTAGAAAAAAACATTTCCTACAAATCATTTGAATCCCTTCATTATACATAATCAAAATCCCTTTGATTTTACTAGAACCTTCCCTCTTAATAAGTTCCACCCTTTTTGACATAGAAGATGCATTTATAACCCTAGTTTTTTGAATCATCTTGATTGGTCTCAGAGACTCCATACATGCATTAAGATCATTTCTAACAACAACAAATGAACATAATTTATTCCATTTATAGCGTTTCGTAGGTGATGCAGTATAATTAAGTGGGGCTACCACTATGGATTCATGTTTATGAGTATTATAACAGTTTCTTATACCAAATCTGTTTCCAACAAAATATCATCAACATTGCTCTGCTATTCCATAAGGTACTCAGTAGCACGGTCTTCATTTTTTTCCTTCTGGAATGACATTATCATGCACATCTTCATTAATAGTCTGCACCGCTTCATCTGTATTATTCTAATCAACCAAATTTTCTTCATTTATAGCAACATGTTCACATGAAATACCACCCTATAGTTTGTCTTCACCTAGTCTAGTCCGAGATGACTTCAAGCCATTCGTCTCCCAAATATTTTTATCATGCACATGAAATGAACAAATATTACAAACCATACGTCTCCTGTAACCATAGATTTCATTAAAAATTACCCAACATTTGATAATAATTGAGGAAAACTTTTATAGATAATCTTTAATTCATATTCTTCATCATCTGTAGATAAGAAAACTCTATCAATCTTTGTTGAACTTAAATCAATTTCAACAAAAAATCCTAGAAAATTTCCCATGCATTGCATCTTCTGTTTATTTATCCATGATTGTAGATAAACCAAGCTACATCACCACATCATGGAGGATTGTTGTACATTAAAACGTCCAATGCAATCCATAAAATAGAACAGAATTCAACGAAGAGGAATTTCCTGCATTCAAAGATCAAAACAACATACTCAATATTTAAAGTGAACAAATCTTAGCTTCAAGGAGAATGATGTAAACCCGAAAGCTCATGATTTTAAATTTTCTGAAAGAAAGAATATGTTGATAAATCACCAACATTATGAAAAACACCACCAATAGGAAAATACCCAATCAAAGGGATACTGCCTATATAAATACTCAGAAAATAAAATGATTTTCGCTAGAGAAGATATATTTATTGTGAGGGATCACATCCTCAAAGAGGATAATGGGAGAGAGATTTAATTTTATGAATTTGATGCTCGTGAAACAAAAGAGTAGGTTATAAAAAATTTCCATAGGTCCCCATGGAATAAGTAGTTCCTAAAACAAAAGTACCTCATATGATTATAAGAGAGGTAAGTGAACCAGAGAGATGGAATCTTGGTCACTAAGGACGATGACTAATTATTGTTTTACATTGATAAATCGATCTCCTACAAGGAAGATGAAAAAGATTAAGAGTTGCAATATTACTATAAAATATGATTTCTAAGATCAATTCCATTTGTCATAACCATGTTTGTGTAATGATCGATTCTCTAGTTGATGTAAAGACTATTTGATGAAAATGGATATTCAAATGAAATCTAGACATGGAATGTGATGTATGAACATATAAAGAAAGGATAGAGGATAAAGTGTTTTATCAGTGTCAATGATTGTACTATGATGAACCCTTCTCTCCATTTTCCATTTTTAATTTCATAAGATCCATAATTGTGATAACAGCATACCATGACTATGTGATTTTGTAGATGTAGGTCAAATGCACATTCCTTAATGAGAACCTTAAAAAAGATGTCTATATGACTCAAATAGAATGGTTTATGACTCCAGGTGATGCCAAAAATATTTTCAAGTAGCAAATAATCATTTGCGGATTAATGAAAGATTCATGTTCATGGAACATTCGATTTGATGAATCTATAAAACAATTTTGTATCATTAATAATGAATGTGATATATGTGTTTACAAAAGCATTAATAGGAATGTGGGTCTTATCATAGTAGTGTATGTTGATGAAATATTTAAAAATATATTATTATTATTTTATATATTTATAATTATATTTTTTATTTATATATTCTGAATGGACGGAAGGCCTTTGTAAAAATAGAACTAATATTTATATTTAATTATATTATTAATTAATTTATTTGTATTATTTACATTTGTATTCATATTTATTAATATAATTATTGTAAGTAGGTAATAATATAATTAATATTTTTTAATATATAATGATAAAATTAATATTAATTAATTTTTAATAATATAATAAATATATAATAATATAATTAATAATATTATAATATAATTAATAGGTAATAATATATTTAGTATATAATAATATAATTAGAATGTAATAATATAAATAGTATGTAATTATATAATTAAAATTTAACAATATAATTACAAGAAAAAATAGAGTTGCAACACACACTACTTGATTGGGCAGGTCATTGCCCCCCTAAAGGATAACCCACCTATTTTTTGATGGCCTGAAGATTGTATGGAAATGGAGTACAATTATTAATGTTATTATTTACATTGTTATTATTATTTAATTTCATAATGCACTTTATTGGATCATGCATGTGTCAGAACCATTTTACCAAAATTAACTCCCATCCGGATTCAAACTCGGGTCTGATTCATACCAAGTGACGCATGGGGTATGAGGTAGGCATGGCATAGACGGAGGACCTACACATTTGTGAAGAAAAAAAATATTTTCAGGTTACCAGAACCTAGGCTACAGACATTGTAATGGAATCCTTGTCAACAGGGTCTAAATCCATAAATATTCATGGGTTATCCCAGGGGGGGTCATGACCGACCCTATCAGGTCATATGTGTTGTATTTATATGTTTCATTCTAATTATACCCCTAATGTACATTGAATATATATAATTAATAATAATATAAATAATATGTAGTAATATAATTAATAATTAATAATATAATTACAATGAAAAAATATAAATTATTCTTTCATTCTAATTTTTCAATATCATTATTGTAAATTTGTAATAACATAATTAATATTTATAAATATATATTAATAAATATATATTAATAAATATATTTATATTTATATAAATATAAATACATATTAGTAAAAATTGATTTATAAATATATATATTATATATATTTATATATTTATATAAATAAATTCATATATTGAATTATATAATTATAATTATATACATACATACATACTAGAAACGACCCGAAATCTTATAGGGTTTAACTTATTTTTGGATAATCTCTTTTTTAAACTTACCTATGAAAGAACACTTGTAAATAAATAATATTATAAATATATTTATTATATATATATTTACTTATATAAAAAAATAAAAATAATAAATTTTTAATAAATAATAAATATATTTACATTTATATTTAAAAATATTTTTAAAATTATGTAATTATAGATCAATCTCTATAAATAAATATTTATTATTTTATAAATATAATTATTATGTAATAATATAATTCATATGAAATAATATAATTAATATTTATATACATAATAATTAATATAATTAATGTAAATATGTAATTGTATTATTAATATATAAATATATATGTAATATTTATCATTATGTAATTATATAATTAATAATATAATAATATAAATAATATGTAATAATATAGTTATTATGTAAAAATATAATTAATCTGAAATATTATAATTACTATATGATGATTCTAGTCATAAATTTGACCATGATTATAGTGACACATGACCTATATTTTTTTCCTTTTGGATTTGGGATTGCCTTTTTTGGTATAATTAATATGTAATAATATAATCAATAATAATAATGGGTTTGTCCCGAAACCTTATTAGTATAATTAATATAAATAATACCAAGAATGTCCTAGGTCAAGCCCCTTATTATAAAAAGAATGAGAAATAAAAAGTACATGAAAGAAGAAAGGAAATCCCACACTAAAATATAAAAAAAACTTAAGAATCACCATAATCAAGATCACACTCATGATCTGAAGAATCAACATCATCACCAAACGACCATTTTTTTCTTAATTATAACATTATCTACATTATTATTATTACTATTTACATTCTTTTTATTATTGAATGTCATTAGTGACATTATTAATATGCATTAATATGTAATAATAGTATTAATATGTAATAATAAAATTAATATTAAATAATAAGTTAAATTATATAAACACATGTATTAATATATAATTGTAAATACATAATCAATTATCTATACTATAGGGTAGGCAATTTCATCCATGTTTCATCTCCATATCAATTTGGGTGATGGGCCCTCCCCTCTGCACATCCCTATTGCTTCAAAAATGTGTTCCTCATATGCTCCATCTCTGCAGATTCCACCTCCTCCACTAACTATGCTCTGCGTGTATCTCCTCTATCTTCATATCCTCCTCCACCTAACCACCTATTCAAAACAATTCTCATCAAAACACTTATCCTTCAAATCTATTTCTTCCATTCCGTCACTGCCTCCGCCTTTCCGTCGATGCTTCCGCGTCGTCGCATATGCGCAAGATCTGGTCCTAGATCACATTCCAAGTTTACAAATATTCAAATCAACAATAGTGGAGTAGGTGGAGGTGATGACGAGGAAGAGATGGAGACGAAAAGGAAGAAGCAGTGGAGGCAATGTTGAGGTATTGACGAAAAGGCATCATCAGGTTTGAAGGATAAGGGTTTGGATGAGAATGGTTTAGAAAAGGCGTAGAGGTGGAGGAGGATATGGTGATTGAGGAGATGCATGCAGAGCAGAGTCGGTGGAGGAGGTGAAATCTGTAGAGACACAGCAGATGAGGAACGTGTTCTCGAGGGAATAGGGAAGTGCATAGAGGACGCACATCACCCAAATTGACATTGACATGACACATGGATGAAATTCCCCCTATAGCATAGATAATTGATTATGTGCTTACAATTATAAATAAATACATATTTTTATATATTATTACATATTAATCAATATTAATACTATTATTACATATTAATGCATATTAATAATGTCATTAATGACAATAAATAATAATAAAAAATTAAATAATAATAATAATGTAGTTAATATTATAATTAAGAATAATTGGGAGGTTGCTAATGATGATCATGCTTTTGATAATGAGTCTGATCTTGAATATGGTGATAATTAACTCGGTTTATTTATTTTTGAGTTTGGGCCATCCTTTCTTCTTTCATGTATTGTTTATTATAAGGTGCTTGACCCCTAACCTTTTTTATAATAAGGTGCCTTCCACCGAACCTTCTTTGTATTATTTCATATTAATTATTCCATGAAGGTTTAGGGCCAAGCCCCTTATTATTACTAACTATATTATAACATATTAATTATAAAAATAGTGAGTCCCACCTTGAAAAGGAAAAAATAGAAACTCAAGCGTCACCATAACCATTATCAATGTTGTGACCAGAATCATCAAATTGTAATTATATTATTACATACTAATTATATTATTACATATCAATTATATTATTAAATTATTAATTATATTGCTATATATTAATTAAATTATTACATATTAATAAATATTATTTATATTTTTATATATTTTTTATATTATTACATATGTACAGTAATTATATTTATAAAAATGTATAAAAATATTAATTATATTTTTTCATATTTATTATATTGTTACATTTTGATTATATTATTACATATTAATTATTTCATATATATATATATATGTTTATATATATATAGGTGTATATTCATAAATATATTTATTTATAATTACAAATATATATTTGAATGTACCTGTTGAAAATGTGTATATAAATATATTAGATTTATAATTATATGATTATAAATATTTTTAGTGGAATATATATATATATATATGTTAACAATTATAAAATTATAAATATATTTATAATTATATAATAAGAAGTATTTATTTATAGAGATAAATTTATATTACATAATGATAAATATATTTTTAAATATTAATATTAATATATTTATAATTTATACCAATATTTATTAATAATTATTAATTTATATAAATAAATATATATAAATAATAAATATATTTATAATTTTATTTATTTATAATGGTTCTCTCAAAGCTGAGTTTAAAAAAGAAAATTATCCCAAAAAAGATAAAATATATATGCTTTCAGTTAGTTTGGACTATTTATGTATATATATATATATATTAATAAATAGATATAATTATAAATATATATTTATTAAAATGAATTAATTTTTATAAACATATATATATAGTAAATATAATAATAAATCAATTTCTATCAATACAAACTTATAATTATATAAATATTAGAATATTTATTATTATATAATTTTTCAAATATATTTATAAATTTTATTTATATTATTACTAATTTACAATTATAATATTGATAAATATGAAAAAAAAAATATAAATTATATTATTACATACTACATATATTATTACATATTAATAATATTATTTCATATTATTTATATTATTACAAATTATATATATTATTGGTAATTAGGGTAGAGTTACAACGAAACAGGGAAATGAAACCCACATAACCCGATAAAGAAGGCCATGACCTGCCCAAGGACAACCCATCCATTTTTTTGGCTTGAAGGCCCTATGGACATGGAGTCCATTAAAAAGTCTCTAGCCTAGGTTCCCAACATCTAAAGCTATTTTTTGATTCACATATGTGTGGGTCCACCATCTGCATCATGCCTGCATCATACAGCCTGTGTCACATATCTTCCATCCAACCCGGATTCAAATATGGGTGGGAGTGAATTCTGGCAGAATGACGTTGACAAAAACATGACCCAATAAAGTACATAATGATGTTAAATAATAATAAAAATGTAAATTATAATATTAATAATAACACTTCTTGTCCACATGGCCTTTTGGACATCAAATAATAGGTGGGTTATACCTTTGGGGGAGGGGCTATAACATTCCCTATTAGGTAGTGTATATTGCAATTCATTGTTTCATTGTAATTATATTGTTACATTTTAATTATATTATTACATGATAATTATATTATCACATATTAATAATATTATTATATTATTATTTATATTATGATATATTTTTTATATTATTACATATTAATAAATATTAGTTTTATTATTATATATTAGAAAATATTATTTATATAATTACGTATTTAAAATAACAATATTAATAAATATGCCTGTAAATTTAAATAATACAAATAAAGTAAATAATAATATAATAAAATATAAATATTAATTATGTTATTACATAGGCCTTCCGGCTGTTCGAAGTATATAAATAATAATTATAATTATAAGTATATAATATTATAATTATATATTTACAAATATTATATTATTTGTGTAAATAAATATATATATATATATATTAAATACAATTATAAACCTATTCATATATATATATCTTTTTATTATTTAATAAATATAAATATCCTTAAATGGGAAAATCTATTAAAACTTCTATTGATAAATCTAGTTGAAAATCCACTAGAAATAAAATTTATGCTTATTAAATTTATAATGTCTTACAAAAATATAATTCTTTAAAAACACTATTATTTTTTCTCATAGAATTAATATAATTATATATTTATATATATTTATATTTAAACAGGTATTTTTTGTTTTCCTATTTAATCATAAAACTGTTTTCTTTAAAAAAATAGCGATATGTAATTTTGTTAAATAAAAAATAATAATTTATTTTCTGTCAAAATTATGTATAGCTTATATGTTTAAAAATATTCCATGTATTTAAAAATATTGATGAAAAAACATGAATATTATTAAAATGATTAAAAACATTATTTTCTATTAAAAAAATAAACTACTTTTTCTTGTATTAAAATGAAAAAAATATTCTTTACTTAAAAGTATGATTATAATAAGAAAAATAGATGGTTTTAAAATATAATAAATAGAATTTATTATATAATAATTGGGTATTTTTTCACATGTAAGGAAACACATTTCTTTTTATTAAAGGAAACAATCAAAAGTTCCTATTCTTCCAACCATTACAAGGCAGTATTAAACCCAATAAAAAAATTGACCCTAACCCACATGTATTAAAATATGCACCCTGCTGCATAGAATCGAACTAGAAGAGTCATCCACCCCACAGACCCGAAGTCAACCTGCTTCACATCATTGCATTACTCATTCTCTAAAGTCATCGACATCGCTCATCCTACTCCCATACCTCACAGGTAAATTCCTCATCGGCCCTTCTCGGCTTCAATGCATCGCATAAAAAATGCCGATGTTTCCAATGTTGTCACCGCATCCCAAACACCTCAGTAGTAGTTACATCTCCATTAGATTCTTGAACCACAAATCCTTGTTCTCCATATGCTTCTTTGGGATGGACTAGATTTACAGCACTGGTATCCCATCCTCTTCGCCTCCCGATATCACGCCACCACCCCACGATACCCCTGTGACTTGGAGTCACTGACATCCACCGGTCTGGGTTGCTGGTCATCCCAACCTGGTCATAATAAACATTCTTTCGTACATTCACCACAGTAGAAGCCTCTGTGGATGAGAATATTTTACCTGGCGGGATGGGTAGGCTAGCTTTCATTTCAAACGTTTTTAATGTAGCCGGATCTGATGGGAGGTGTACATTGCTCCTGTCCCCAAGTTGGGGTACGTTCAGATTCTCCTTGGGTAACCCGTGGATGTGTTCTGAGGCGAAGGGGATGGATGGAAATTCACCGTCATGATAAGTGTTGTGCGATACATCCATCACCGAAGAAGCCACATTTGATGAGAATTGTCGACCACGTAGAATGGGTATACTAATATCTAGTATATAACCTGTTTTTGTGACCTTTGCCGCGTCAATGTGAGGTACAACGGGGTTCTTTGGCACCGGAGTTGGGGTACGTTTGGGATACCCATATTTGGGTACCCCAGGGGAGTCATCTAAGGAAAAGGGAAGGGTTGGAAATTTCCCACCATGATAAGTGTTAGGAGGTCCTCCATTCACTGGAGAACCCACTTTTGATGAGAATCGCTGACAACATAGTATTTTGGGGATCAAATTGTTATCTGATGCAGGAGTTTGGGTATGTCTGGTGACATCCTGTTTTCGTCGGAATAAAGTCATCCATCTTTTTAACATCTTCATCATCATCGTCCTCCAAGTAGGTCTATAGTAATCACAGCAGAAGGATGGAAGTTTGAAAACATGCCCACCACCCTTATATACATGCATCCAATAATTATTTCCTATTTTTATGCCTTTACCTCACCAAACATTCCACACATCCATTAATAGCTATAATTACTAGAAATTCAAATCCTTTATTTATAACATGAATTAATAAGGAAGTACCCAAACCTATCATTTAATTATTATTAATCAATTAACATAAAATTAAATAATATTGAAACAATTAAATTTATTTATGTATTTTGAATATTATTCATTTTATATTTATAAATGAAATATAAAATCTAATCGGATTAAATTAATTATTATTAATTAAATGATGTTTTATATTAAAATGTTAATAAAATTATGAAATATTATTGTTTTGTTTGATATCAATTGCTTTTAAATTTATAAATAATTTTTCAAAATAAAAATAGCAGTCATATCCTTAATTAATCGAGTTATAATAGTTAAAAAAATATTTCAATATATAAAGGTATAGTGTTAAAATAATGAGTTAAAAATTAAATGGGCTATATATGTTTATTTTAAATAAATATTCTAACATTTGACTCGTATTAACATATATACAACATTTAATTTCTCTATATATTTATTTGTAATCTTTTGTTTTTTTATTTGAACACTCATAAATGAATTTTATTTCTTTCCATTCTTACCCACAATCTAGAACACTACCTATGGGAAGATTCTTCAAGGCATATTTTTTATTTTTTTATATAATAAAATTGGTTTAGCTTCCATTTAATTCGAGAAATGGGTCTAAAAATCACCAAATGAACTGACACTTTATAAAGGAAACCAAAACTGCAACATCATGTTGCATTTTCCCCCAAACCCCAAATTCCAATGCCCCACCCTCCATTCCTCCTCCCCATTTCCAATATATATATAATTCCTTATTAAAAATTATAAATAATTACATGTATTAAATTATTATTATATATAAATAAATATTAAATATATTTTTACATATTAATAATAATATTAAACAGTAATAAATTTTAATAATGTAATTAATGGAATTTAATAAAAATAACAATCTAAATAATAATAATTAAAAAGTAGTTAAAAATTAATTCTGAATAAATATTAATTAAATTATTTCATATTAATATAGTAGTTAGTATTAATTATATTATAAATTTTTTAATAAATAGTAATTATATTATTAAATATTTACAATAATTATATTAATCAATTTGAATAGAAATATTAATTATATTTCTAATTATATTATTTCATATTAATTATACTATGAAGTATTTGATCCAAGCCCCTAATTGTTACTAATTTTATTATTACATATTAATTGTACCAAAAAGGAAATCCCACATTCAAAAGGGAAAATAGAAACTCAAGAATCAACATAATCATGATTAGAGTTATGACCAGAATCATCAACCAACTATTATATTTTTAAATATTAATTATATTATTACATTATAATTATATTATTTCATAATAATTATATTATTACATATTAATTATATTATTATATTATTAATTATATTATCATATATTAATTATATAATTTTATATGTCTAATAATAAAATTAATAAATATGAGTAAATATGATAACAATAATAATAATATAGTTAATGACATAATTAAAAATAAATACTAATTATATTATTACACATCAATTATTATTTTTATATTAGTCATATTATTACATTTTAATAAATATTAATTATATCAATGTGGGTCTAGCTAAGACACCAAGCTCTCAACCATTTATTAAAATTGAAGAAAAGATAACATGTACATGGGGAGGAGAATGATATAAATCACGGGCATGCCCCCTAACATTTGTGAAAAAACACATAAAAAATTTCAATAATCATGATTTGAGTCATGTTCAGTGTCTTCAGCATTAGCAGATTCCCAATCTGTCTGTATGGTTTGATTGCTGAAAAGAGAACTGTACTTTTTCTAAAGCAGCATCTGCTCCGGCATGAGTCTGGATGATCTAGAGGAACCACCTCATCTACGCCCTTGAGTTTCATCCTCTCATCCATTTTCGTAGCCACGACCCTTTAGGTTCATACAACTTCTCCAAGTCAACTGGTGCATAGTCACATAATGGTCACCCGTTTCAGTAGTATCCATATCCTTAGATTCATGACATGCATCATCAATAAGAGACTCAAGAACCTTAAAACTAATGTCCTTAGTGACAATTTCTGGATTATTTTTCTATTCACTAACATTAGTTGATTCATGTTGGAAAAAATACTTCCTAAAATTCATTTGAATCCCTTCATTATACACAATCAAAATCCCTTTGTTTTTTCTAGCACCTTCCCTCTTAATAAGTTCCACGCTTTTTGACAGAGAAGATGCATTCATGGCCCTAGTCTTTTGAATCAACTTGATTGGTCTTAGAGACTCCATACTTGCATTAATATCATTTCTAACAACAACACATGAACATAATTTATTCCTATTATAGCATTGCGTAGGTGATGTAGTATAATTAAGTGGTGCTACCACTATGGACTCATGTTTATGAGTATTATAACACTTTCTTATACCAAATCTGTTTCCAACAAAATATCATCAACATTGCTCTGTTATTCCATAAGGTACTCAGTTGCAAGGCCTTCATTTTTTTCCTTCTGGAATGACATTATCATGCACATCTTCATTAATAGTCTGCACTGCTTCATCTGCATTGTTCTAATCAACCAAATTTTCTTCATTTATAGCATCATGTTCACATAAAATACCACCCAATAGTTTATGTTCACCTAGTCTAGTCCGAGATGACTTCATGCCATTCCTCTCACAAATATTTTTATCATGCACATGAAAAGATCAAAAATTACAAACCATACGTCTCATGTAACCTTAAATTTCATTAAAAATTACCCAAAATTCTATAACAATTGAGGAAAATGATTATAGATAATATTTAATTCATACTCCTCATCATCCGTAGATAAGAAAACTCTATCTACCTTTGTTGAACTTAAATCAATTTCAACAAAAATTCCTAGAAAATTTCCCATACCTTGCATCTTCTGTTTATTTATCCATGATTGTAGGTAAACCAAGCTACATCACCACATTATGGAGGATTATTCTACATTAAAACGTCCAATGCAATCCATAAATCTGAACAGAATCCAACGAAGCAGAATTTTCTACATTCAAAGGATCAAAACAACATCCTCAATCATTAAATTGAACAAATCTTAGCTTCAAGGAGAAGGATGTAAACCCGAAAGCTCATGATTTTAAATTTTTTGAAGGAAAGAATATGTTGAAGAATCCCCCACATTATTAAAAACACCGCCAATAGGAAAAGCCCCAATCAAAGGGATACTGCCTATATAAATACTCAGTAAATAAAATGATTGTTGCTAGAGAAGATATATTTATTGTGAGGGATCACATCCTCAAAAAGGATAATGGGATAGAGATTTAATTTTATGAATTTGATGCTCGTGATACAAAAGAGTAGGTTATAAAAAATTTCCATAGGTCCCCATGGAATACGTAGTTCCTAAAACAAAAGTACCTCATATGATTATAAGAGAGTTAAGTGAACCAGAGAGATGGAATCTTGGTCACTGAGGATGGTGACTAATTATTGTTTTACATTGATAAATCGATCTCCTACCAGGAAGCGGAAAAAGATTAAGAGTTACGATATTACAATAAAATATGATTTCTAAGATGAATTCCATTAATCATAACCATGTTTGCGTAATGATCGATTCTCTAGTTGATGTAAAACCTATTTGATGAAAATGGATATTGAAATGAATTCTAGACATGGAATGTAATGTATGAACATATAAATCAAGGATAGAGGCTAAAGGGTTTTATCAGTGTCAATGATTGTACTATGATGAACCCTTCTCTCCATTTTCCATTTTTAATTTCATAAGATCCATAATTGTGATAGCAGCTTACCATGACTATGTGATTTTGTAGATATAGGTCAAAAGTACATTCCTTAATTAGAACCCTAAAAAATATGTCTATATGACACAAATAGAATGGTTTATGACTCCCGCTGATGCCAAAAATATTTTCAAGTAGAAAATAATCATTTACGGATTAAAGAAAGAATCATGTTCATGGAACATTCGATATGATGAATCCATAAAACAATTTGGTATCATTAATAATGAATGTGATACACTTGTTTACAAAAGTATTAATGGGAATGTGGGTCTTATCACAGTAGTGTATGTCGATGAAATATTTCAAAATATATTATTATTATTTTATATATTTATAATTATATTTTTTATTTATATATTCTGAATGGATGGAAGGCCTTTGTAAAAATATAACTAATATTTATATTTAATTATATTTTTAATTGATTTATTTGTATTATTTACATTTGTATTCATATTTATTAATATAATTATTGTAAGTAGGTAATAATATAATTAATATATTTGAATATGTAATTAAAAATTAATATTAATTAATTTTTAATAATATAATAAATATATAATAATATAATTAATAATATTATAATATAATTAATAGGTAATAATATATTTAGTATAAAATAATATAATTATCATGTAATAATATAATTAGTATGTAATTGTATAATTTAAATTTAACAATATAATTACAAGAAAACATACAGTTGCAACATACACTACCTGATTGGGCAGGCCATTGCCCCCCTAAGGGATAACCCACCTATTTTTTGATGGCCTGAAGATTGTATGGAAATGGAGTACAATTATAAATGTTATTATTTACATTGTTATTATTATTTAATTTCATTATGCACTTTATTGGATCATGCATGTTTCACAACCATTTTACCAAAATTTACTCCCATCCGGATTCGAACTCGGGTCTGATTCATGCCAAGTGACGCAGGGGGTATGAAGTAGGCATGGCATAGATGAAGGACCTGCATATTTGTGAAGAAAAATAAAATATTTTCAGGTTATGGGAACCTAGGCTACAGACATTGTAATTGAATCCATGTCAACAGGGTCTAAATCCATAAAAATTCATGGGTTATCCCTGGGGGGGGGGGTCATGACCGACCCTATCAGGTCGTATGTGTTGTATTTCTATGTATCTTTGTAATTATTCCCCAATGTACATAGAATATATATAATTAATAATAATATAATTAAAATGTAATAATATAATTAATAAGTAATAATATAATTACAATGAAAGAATATAAATTATACTTTCATTCTAATTTGTCAATATCATTATTGTAAATTTGTAATAATATAATTAATATTTATAAATATATTCTAGTAAATATATATTAATAGATATATTTATATTTATATAAATATAAATATATATTATTAAAAAATGATTTATAATTATATATATTTATATATTTATATAAATTAATTCATATATATAAATATATAATTATAAATATATATATATATACATACTTGAAACGACCCGAAATATTATAGGGTTTAAATTATTTTTGGATAATCTCTTTCTTAAACTTACCTATGAAATAACACTTATAAATAAATAATATTATAAATATATTTATTATATATATATATTTACTTATATAAAATAATTAACACTAATAAATATTTATCAAATAATAAATATATTTATATTTATATTTAAAAATATTTTTAAAATTATGTAATTATAAATCAATCTCTATAAATAAATATTTATTCTTTTATAAATATAATCAATATGTAATAATATAATTAATATGAAATAATATAATTAATATTTATATACATTATAATTAATATAATTTATGTAAATATGTAATTGTATAATTAATATATAAAAATATATGTAATATTTATCATTATGTAATTATATAATTAATAATATAATAATATAAATAATATGTAATAATATAGTTATTATGTAATAATATAATTAATATGAAATATTATAATTACTATGTGATGATTCTAGTCATAAATTTGACCATGATTATATTGACACATGACCTATAATTTTTTGCTTTTGGATTTGGGATTGCCTTTTTTGGTATAATTAATATGTAATAATATAATCAATAATAATAAGGGGTCTGTCCCGAAACCTTATTAGTATAATTAATATAAAATAATACCAAGAATGTTCGGGGTCAAGCCCCTTATTATAAAAAGACTTAAAAATAAACAGTACATGAAAGAAGAAAGGAAAGTCTACATTAAAATATAAAAAAACAACTTAAGAATCACCATAATCAAGATCACACTCATGATCAAAAGAATCAACATCATCATCAAACGCCCATTTTTCTTAATTATAACATTATCTACATTATTATTATTACTATTTACATTTTTTTATTATTGAATGTCATTAGTGACATTATTAATATGCATTAATATGTAATAATAGTACTAATATGTAATAATAAAATTAATATTAAATAATAAGTAATAATATATAAACACATGTATTAATATATAATTGTAAACACATAATCCATTATCTATACTATCGGGTAGGCAATTTCATCCATGTTTCATCTCCATATCAATTTGGGTGATGGGCCCTCCCCTCTGCACATTCCTATTGAATCAAAAATGTGTTCCTCATATGCTCCATCTCCGTAGATTCCACCTCCTCCACTAACTATGCTCTGCGTGCATCTCCTCTATCTGCATATCCTCCTCCACCTAACCACCTATTCCAAAAAATTCTCATCAAAGCCCTTATCCTTAAAATAAATTTCTGCCATTCTGTCACTGCCTCCGCCTTTCCATAGATGCTTCCACGTCGCCGCATACGTGCAAGATGTGATCCTAGATAACATTCCATGTTTTTGAATATTCAAATCAACAACAGTGGAGTAGGTGGAGGTGATGACAATGAAGAGATGGAGACGACAAGAAAGAAGCAGTGGTGGAAATGTTGAGGTAGTGACGAAAAGGCGTCATCGGATTTGAAGGATAAGGGATTGGATGAGAATGGTTTAGAATAGGCAGAGAGGTGGAGGAGGATATGGCGATGGAGGAGATGCATGTAGAGCAGAGTCGGTGGAGGATGTGAAATCTGTAGAGACACAACAGATGAGGAACGTGTTCTCGAGGGAATAGGGAAGTGCATAGAGGAGGGCACATCACCCAAATTGACATGGACATGACACATGGTTGAAATTCCCCCCTATAGTATAGATAATGGATTATGTGCTTACAATTATAAATAAATACATATTTTTATATATTATTACATATTAATCCATATTAATACTATTATTACATATTAATGCATATTAATAATGTCATTAATGACAATCAATAATAATAAAAAATTAAATAATAATAATAATGTAGTTAATATTATAATTATGAATAAATGGGAGGTTGCTAATGATGTTCATGCTTTTGATCATTAGTCTGATCTTGAATAAGGTGATGATTAAGTCGATTTATTTATTTTTGAGTTTGGTCCATCCTTTCTTCTTTCATGTATTGCTTATTTTAAGGTGCTTGACCCCTAACCTTTGTTATAATAAGGTGCTTTCCACCGAACCTTCTTTGTATTATTTCATATTAATTATACCAAGAATGTTCAGGGCCAAGCCCCTTATTATTAGTAATTATATTATTACATATTAATTATTCAAAAAGTGAGGCCCACCTTGAAATGGAAAAAATAGAAACTCAAGCGTCACCATAACAATGATCAATGTTATGACCAGAATCATCAATTAGTAATTATATTATTACATATTAATTATATTATTGCATACTAACTATATTATTACATATCAATTATATTATTAAATTATTAATTATATTGATATATAATAATTAAATTATTAAATATTAATAAATATTATTTATATTTTTTTATATTATTTATATTATTACATATGTATACTAATTATATTTATAAAAATGTATAAAAATATTAATTATATTATTTCATATTAATTATATTGTTACGTTTTGATTATATTATTACATATTAATTATTTCATATATATATATATATGTTTATATATATATATATATATATCTGTATATTCATAAATATTTTATTTATAATTACAAATATATATATTTGAATGTACCTGTTTTAAATGTGTATATAAATATATTAGATTTATAATTATATGATTATAAATATTTTTAGTGGAATATATATATATATATATGTTAATAATTATAAAATTATAAATATATTTATAATTATATAATAATAAGTATTTATTTATAGAGATAAATTTATATTACATAATGATAAATATATTTTTAAATATTAATATTAATATATTTATTATTTATACAAATATTTATTATTATTTATTAATTTATATAAATAAATATATATAATTAATAATTATATTTATAATTTTATATATTTATAATGGTTCTCTCAAAACTAAGTTTAAAAAAGATAATTATCCAAAAAAAGATAAAATATATAAGCTTTCGTTTAGTTTGGACTATTTATTTATATATATATATATTAATAAATAGATATAATTATAAATATATATTTATAAAAATGAAATAATTTTTACAAACATATATATATAATAAATATAATAATAAATCAATTTCTATCAATACAAAATTATAATTATATAAATATTAGAATATTTATTATTATATAATTGTTCAAATATATTAATAAATTTTAATTATATTATTACTAATCTACAATTATAATATTGATAAATATGAAAAAAAATATAAATTATATTATTACATACTACTTATATTATTACATATTAATTATATTATTTCATATTATTTATATTATTACTAATTATATATATTATTGGTAATTAGGGTAGAGTTACAACGAAACAGGGAAATGAAACCCATCACATAATAACATTCAAATTGTCACGCATTCCACATAGAGCGTGTATCAATATTTGACATAAAATAACCGATGATTTTTTTTTTCATAAATAATGGTTTTATAGAAAAAATTGGGTTCCGAAAATAAAAATGATATAAAATTATTGTTATAATCAGCCATATTTATTGAAGAAGAATCATAATCAAGGGAAGTAATACATGTGTTTTTAGAAGGAATAGATCATTTGTAAAAATATTTAATTTTGTCATAAAAACAGAATGGAATCATGTATATCATGAAATGAAATGGTAATGATAAATAAATGACATATAATGAAAATTAATATAAACTTTATATTGAATTGAGAGTGAAATGTGAAACCCAAAGGAAGATAGTTGGGTTTGAGAATCCAGTTACATTAAATATGAATGTGCTCTTCTATTTAACACCATAGACAATCAAATTAATTTCATTAATTGAAAAAAATTCACCGTTTATACTTTAATTTTAATCATTATAATATTATCATGTCCTATTATGGGAATCTTGAAGACTTAGATAGCTTAATTTCATCATTCAATGGTGTCCATCTTCTTGGTTTTCATGATCAGTTTACTTGAATATGAGTATGGATGATTATGTAGAATGGGTATAATTCTCCAGAATTAAAAATAAATGTTATTAATGGAAATATAGAGGTTTAAATGGTTGTATATATCATTTGGTTAATTTTTTTGAGGATAAATCATTAGATAAATATTTAATTATAATTTTTTGGTTAATTTTGGTGGTTTTTTCACAACAAAATTGATCTATTTTATTAATAAGAATTCTATGACTATTTTTGTTATAGAATTTAAAAAAGAGTTATAAAATTTATTTTAAATTATGAAATACCATTATAGTGGTTTTATGAATCGAATTGATGGTGTTAAATGAAGATAAATATTTCAAGTCCATGATACTTGTAAATTGAAATGTCACTTACGATGATTTCAATTTTAGAAAAAAAGAGCTATAAAATATTTTTGATCATTGATGATCAATTAAATTGATAAAATTATATTACAAAAAACATAAAGATGTTACCATGAACATTTGGATATAGTATTGGAGGAGAGAATATTAAATTAAAACAAATTGAGAAGAAATTAAATGAAAAATGAAGTAGATTTTACCTCTTTAGACTCTCATCCATGAGAACCTCCTTAAGGAAAATGTATTGGTATTATGATGAGACCACAAGAACATAAAAATTGGGGGGGGGTAGGGTTGATAAGATAAATGAGAAAAATTGGGGCATGTCTCAAATCTTGAGAGGTGTGAGAAGTTGAGGTTTAAAGGGGTTGTATTTATAGTGGAGGAGAGGGGTGTTTTCACATTATTTTATTCATTAGTTATCATTTTGGCTCAAAACTATGAATATATTTTTAATTATCACTATATATATAAAACTATTTAATGCGTTTTCAATATTTTGTGATTAAATCGGAAAAAATTCAACCATGACCCAATAATTCATGTATTTATCTTTTATTGTAATTTATTGTATTTTACTATTCACCAAAAATTTAACTTTTTCAAAAAAATCCAAAAACATCACCATAAATTTAATTGACATGTATATTTAAAAATTGAAATCCATTTTTGAAAAAACTTTTTATAAATATGAGATATTTAATATTAATTTAATATCATCTTATAATTAAAAATTAAATATTTTAAAATTAAAACGGATTTTCTAACACTTTGAAATATTAATTGAGGACTCATAAAATTATTTTACAACCATAAGGGAAAAAATATTAATTTACGAATAAATTTAATGAATATTTATTTTCTTATAAAATATGGAGTTAATTTTAATATTTTAAATTAATATTTATAACTTACAAAAATAACAACACTTAATTTTTCATTTCTAAAACATTTTTTTACATATATCATGAAATAAATATATCAAATATTTATTCATAATGGTTATATTACTCTTCTATTGGATGGATTACTATTCCTAAATGTCATGTTACTATTCCAATGGTCAAGATACATTTCCATCTGTATTGGTTCCTTAATTTCTAAATACAAAAGTTGTTTAATTCATTCATCATTTACAATATCTTTATTGTGTTATCTTTTGGATTTAATGTGATTTATATTATCTGAAAAGAAAATAAGAATGGTGAAATTTCATTGATAAAATTTTGGGTCCTTAAAAATATAAACATTTCTGTTTTTATAATGTTTAGATAATGTTTTTGGATAAAGATATTGTGCATATGATCAAGTAAACTAGATGGTAATGATTACCTTGGAGCTGATTAAGTTTGTTTTTAAATGTGGTTTTTGATCACATGGATGGAATGTATAGTTTATTTTATTTAAGTAATATTTCTAATAATATGTGGAATAAGGTAGCCAGAATTGTTTTCAATAAGGATTTATTATAATTATATTTTTTTAGGAGAGTAAGTGATGAAGTTATTCATATGTCTCATAATGGACAAATAATAGATACATTATTTTATATGTGGGATAAATACTTAGATTTATCTTGATAAATTCATTAATATTTTTTCTAAATTAATTTAATTTCATATTTTATAAGAGTTATATGGTTAACTGTTTATGAAATGGTTTATGATAATCATCGAATGTGGTTTTAGAGGTCAAATATTTATCTCATCTTATGAGAACTTATGCATACTGGAAAACCATTATAAACCATTTTGTTGTGATGCTATGATAGAAGAAATAACCTATCATCTTATCGATCTAATGATTTTATAATGCTTTAGGAATGAAAAGTTTTGTATCATTTCCTAGAGTAAGAGAAGAAAGCGAAATTGGTCAAGTCGCAATGAATGGATGACAATTTACTTATGAAATGTAATCAAGTGAGTATTATTTTAAAAAAAACTACAACTCTTGGTAACATATATTTAGACCAAAAATATTAATCTAGTAAAATCCATTCTTATGAATTAAATGGTCCCATAAATCATCAGAGATTTATGGGTTTGTTAATGTTAGTTAACATTCTCTTGGACATGTTCTCTATCAATCTCCATCAGAAAATGATAGTTAGATTTCACTTCCAAGTTCATGTTTTCACTTGACACCTATGTTTTCATATGTGGAAACCTAATTATGAGATACTTTGGGTAACTGTTATGTTTCCAAATTTCTATTTAAATGGTGTTTTAGTATTGAATTTTATGACTTGGTTTTCTTGGAAATGGGCTTTCTAGTACTAAACCTTTGATGACTGCAAATAATTTCAAGGGATAAATTCATTTTAATGGGGGTATAAGTAAAAGACCAACGTTTTTTTAAACCTTTTTTAGAATAAATTAAATTTCCATGATGTGTTTTTTTAGATTCTACAAAAAGATAATATTCCACAACGGGCGACAATAGCTTATCTTGTGTTACAAACAACACTAATATTCAAAAAAGCATAATTTTTTATTATAATTATTTAAATAGGATAATTATATCCAAGAAGATAGAATGGTGGATATTAATAGGAATGCCTAAATTTTTAATTATTTTTTTACAGAAGTAAAACCCTTAAAAATGTGGGAAATGTTTTTCTAAATAATATTTAAGTACTAATAGGTGTGTTTTATTCCAATAAATAAACAAATAACTCTTATTTTACAATATTAATGAAATATATAAATAATTTACATAAATATAATGGTAAAAATTAATCTTATGAGTTTTCTAGACATTACAAATGAACAATTTTAATTTTTCTATTTGAAAAATATATTTCTAAATAGGTATTTTCCTTCTTTTGATGGAAATCATGTTTTAAGACTATTTTTTGAAACATCAATAAATTTTATTTGAGTAAATAAGATTCTTATTTCGAAATTTTATATCAAAATTTACATTGGGTGTACTTTTGGTATTTTTCTGAGAAATTTCAATTTTTGATGAATAGTAATGACAATACTAAATTTTAATTGAAAATTGTGCTTTTTGTAAAATTTATATGTATATTGAAATTATTATTTTTGATTGTTTTTTATCAAATTAAGGTAATTGGAATCAATTTTACATTTAATTTGGATATAAAAACATATCAATATTTTTGATGGGTTTTATAAAAAAAATTCTCTATCAATAACTAGGATTAATTTTTGATTAATTTATCAAATTTATATATTTTAATTTGAAATTTTGATTGTATATATAAAATAAAAATCTCAATTTTTTTAAAAGGCCACTATTATTTTTGGACAATTTTAATAGTAACTTTTTTATATTTTATTAACATGGTAATGATTAAATTAAATATGTTTTGGAAAAAACTAGTATTATAAATATTATAAAAAATAACTAAAAAAATACCAAATGTTGCTGGATTAATTTATTTTGTCCCTTGAAAATTAAGGTATGAAATGAAAATAATTCATTGGATACTTGTCCATGAATACGAGTTGAATATTTCTAAGATTAAAGACTGTGACAAAATGTCACATTCTTACATTTAGTAAGTATAAGATATTATTATTATGTAGTTAAATATAATATATGATTCAATATGTATATTATTTATAAATATAGTTGGTTTAAATACATCAAGGGTTTTTAATATTATTTTTTATTTAATGAAGAATTATAATAATTAATTACACAATGGTGATACAATAATCATTAAATTATTGAAAAAATAAATTAATTGAAATTATAAATATCTAAATAAATATAATTTGAATTAATTAAGGATTGATAAGAATTTTATAGTATAATATGAGGTATTTTGATTGTATTAATTTATTTTTATGGAAGTTATCTTTCTGTACTGGTTTTTTAATGGTCAATGTAATGAATAGTTTCCAAATTGACACTCTAGATATTTTATGAAAATAATATACTATTAAATTAGTTGAAAATTATAAAAATCTTAACTGAGGATAAAGGGGTTAAATGTTGTTCTAAAATATCATATATTACCCATTTATAGTTTAATTGACACCTTATAAGTAAAAACACAATTTTAATATTGAAAATGATGATAGTGTATGTAAACATAAAATAGTTAATCAAATAGATAATGAAAATGATATCGTTTAAAATTAAAAAAAATCATTTTTAAAATATATTATTTTATGGTACCACACACTATCAAACATTATCTATGAATTCATTTCCATTGATAGGTATTGGTATTCATAATAAATTATTTTAAGTAAATCCTCTGAGATATTCCTAATGTTCCCCTCACCTATAGTATAGAAGGACATCTCCTCCCTCATCCAATTTCACCTAATTAAGCCTTATAGAAAGAAAAATCTATAAAAAAATATATTTTTCACTTCACTAGACACATTCTCGAGGTTTTGGTCTTCCAAATTGACCAACTCTATTTTCATTTATAGGAAATATAAAGGATCTGTTTTGAAGAATAGGTAATTACTCTAAGTGTTCACTCTCATTTTCTATTATACTATACCAAATATAGATAATATACAAATATATATCATAAAATAAAAAAATTAGTATCCACCATATTCTGAAATTCTATTATGATTATGAACATTCCATTATCCATCCCCTATCCCATTGAACATGAAGTGAAAGTATCACTAGTGCATACACACGTCATACCTTCTCTACATGGAGATAAAATTAATTTTATATCACTATCTTATTTGAGTTGGAATTATGATGGTTTTAATTTTTATATATGATTCTTATGATATTATTATACTTGTTTAATGATAAAGTCATATCTACCTTTTTACTACCTAATTTTTTTTGGAAATAATAAACTAGCTCATGCGTATATATGCCTTACAATCTCCATGATGTGATGTGATTATTTTTTTCAAATATCATTCATGTGGTTATTAATGATGATAAATTTTATGAATTTATATGAAATATATAAGATAAATATTATTTTTCAATTATGCACTTCACTTTCTTTTAATTTTATAAGAAAAATGAAAACAATGGTCATCCGTAGGTACGGCCTATCGTCTCCATGAATTGTGAATTTTATTTTATATTTCTTAAATTTATTAACCACCATGAATATATACATATAATTATAACTATATCATGTTTATAATATTGGATATGGGGAAATTATGATATAATTTAGAGGAACAAGTATATCTTGTCATCACATGTATGAAAACAATTATTAACTAGATCATAACTTTTTCATGTAATTGTAAATAATCGGGTAATATAATGTCATATGTAAATCATATATGGTATTGTATATATGAGTGTGGTTCTATAGTTGATGTATAAAAAACTTATATTTCTTATACATGAATATTTAATGTATATAAAATGATTCAAGACTAATGTTAATGGATTTTTGTCTCACTTTTATTTTTTTGGGACACATGCCATATAAAAAAATTATTTCTTCTGTTGTGTACACACATAAAATTAATTTATTTTACGTAACATATTAAAATTTTATGGTATTTTATTATTCATACAAATTTCCTTCTTTTATGGGGAAAATGATTCTACGGTTTATGATGTTATAAGTATTTATTTAAAAATATCATCTATATTCATGATTATTTCATTTTAAATCTCTATTGCGGAATATTTATCTTCGACATCCATGTTTTCTAAAAAAATAAAATATAATTGTAATATTATCCTATGAATATTTGAAACTATTTCATCCAAATTTTATTTATTCATAATGTTTTGAATGGAATCATTTTTTTCATTTTTCAAATGATGTATTTTCATACTTCTCTAGAAAAAGAATGTGAGGAATGTTTTTTAACTTATATCGATTTAATTGAATTTCCTAGTATCATGAATCCTTAGTGATTTAAAACATCCATTCTATATTATAATTTTATTTTCTGATAAATGTTTCCTTTAATATTTCATGTCTCTTTAAAATATGAATTCCGAAAGGTAAAGATATTTCCCTCATGAAATATTTCAAGAAATTTTTCAAAACCATTTTCCTTCAATGATAACATTAATTGATATTATTTACTCATTAATAGTGATTTGGAACATGGATATCATTATTATTCATTCACTGAGTGGTTTATGATTACGAAGTCAATATATTTATGAAATCTATTTCTTTTACGTGGGTTATGTTATGATGAAGTGTTTATGAAACTAATTTATTTAAATGGGTTCTAAGATGGTGAATGATTTTCGGTTTTGTGGCACATGTATGTATAGTTTTTATTAATTTTTGGTTGGTACAAGAATATTCCTATAATAAAATGTGTAATTTATTATATCTCATGAGATATTTAATGGAAACATGTCAATGTGCTTGATTTGTGATGTGAAACAAGTATATGAGATTGATTTTGGAGGTAACCAATTGATAAGGCTTAATTTGAGAGTCATGCTAGTTAATATTGACATATGAATATTTTTATATACTTTTGATTATGAAAAATTATATTTATTACATGAATATATCATTCAAGAAAGAATTATGAGGATGTTTCATACATATGGTTTGTGGTAATTTTTTGTTCCATAACTCGTGATTATGATCCATAAAATATTGCGTATGAAATTTGTATGTTATTATTAAGAAAACATACCCACAATTCTTAATTTAGGAATTCATAAGATAATAACTTGATATCATTCATGAGTACCCTTATTGAGAATCTGATCTCACCCTTTTATTATGTTTCCATTCCACATGTTATAAAGATTGTTTTTATGTCTAAGTAAGAAATTGGAATACATTTATGGGAGATATTGGAGATAGTTTTCCAAATTTGAAGAATGTGATACATGATTCTTAAGTCACTATACTATTATTCCCCCCAACCTAGTGTTTTTCTAATATAATGAATATTTTTCTAAAAAAATGTAATATCCATGTACGAAAATACTCGGTCATTATATGATAAACCCAACATATCATTTCATGAAAGATATTAACACTATAAATTATTAAATATTCCATTCAAACATGTGAATTCACCTGTAATAATCATGGAAGTGATGAATAGAGTGACTTGAATTTTCTATGGTTGTCCTAAATCATCAACTGACCATGAAAACAATAAGGCATCAAGTGCACCTCCCTATATGATAGAGGTTTTCTACTAGAAGGGATGGCCTAAAAGGATACAATGGTTACACTATCCTCTTATATCAGAGTGAAATAACATCATAAATAAATTATATACATAAAAACCCATTAATATTATACTACACATAAATAAATAAATAAATGTAAGCAAACAGTAATCATTAGAGTGCTGAATATAGTCTCATGGGAGAAAAACAGTCATTGGTTTCCCACTAGGATAACCACAAACACAAAATAAAATACAGAAAATTAATACACAATAATCCACTACAAACTCTGAGTAGAACCGTGAAAATTTTATTTATGACTGCTGAATAGCTTCGTCACAAACCACAGATTCCACCTGAGCATTCCCACAAAAGTCGAAAACATTGGACCTCCACCCAATCAACTACATCTGGTTGTCAACCTAAAAATAGGAATAAGGTATGCACACCCACCAAGGTTAATGTTTGAGTTGGTTCCCTAGAACCGACTTCAGTTTTCATTGTAAAAACCCAGATTTATATTTTTGAATATTAATAAACATATTATTACTTCATTATTATTATAATACATAACATAGTATCTGATTATTTCATAAGAGTAACGTTCAAACTAAAAGGTTATTGTATTTCCCCTCCATGATGATACCCAAGAATAGCCACAACATTATTATGAAATATATGTTCTATATCCAAATGAAATAATTTGAGAGACATTAATGATTTATACTTTCTTGGGTGGTGACTCATTTAACTTTGATGTACATCTCATGTTGTATGCACTTATTAATATCCATTATAGTATATTATGAGAAAGGTACATGCTATTAAGATAAACACATTTATATATGTAATTGGATGTTCCTAGCTAAGAATGAGTGTATTTATCTATAGAAATTAAGTTTATTATTAATGAATATTATAAGTTTCATACTTTCATGACCTTAGGAAAGTCAAGATGATATATGTTTGAGGTGATGTAGGATAAATTGGGTGCATCATGAGTAATATTGAATTAGTAAATAATGTGATAATAGACTTTTCCCTTCCATTGTTTAACAATGTTTATATCTCAAACCCATTAGTGTCAATGATATAACCTAAATTAATCCATGACTATATATTTCAATAGGAAAGATCAATTTTCATAGATTCAATGAATGTTATATTGAGAAAATTGATTGATGGAAAAAAATGAAACCTGATTGATTAGATACATCATGATTACGAGATTATATTACATAGTGAGAATCCGTATGAGGTATTACATCATATGATTATTAACTTGTTTCACTGTGGGTTCCTTAGAATGTTTCTGAATGCTATCCATGTACTTTAGGTTCTTCACCCATTTACATTGATAAATAGTCATTGATGGTCACATAATGAATGTGTAACACCCAATGTATTTACAAATAAATTTATTAGTGAATGCATGAAACATTATGTCTCAGAAAAACAACACTTTGTGATAACCTAGCCAATAAACATAATTTTTTTACCTACATGATTTTATTTTCAAAAAACCAACATACAATATTGCATTGAGGGAGATATTTATAGTCTGATACATTCAACATAGTTTTACTATTAATAGTATCAAACCATTATGAATAGTAATGGATACTAAATCAGCCAAAAAATAGAAACTTCACCTATTAATGTATAAAAACAATTAAGACATCCCATAAGGGACAAAATGATCATAGTAAAGTATTGGTATTTTTTTCAGAAATATTTTAATTAAAATTTTATGACTAATTTAATAATTTAAAATTGAAATGTTATTTCATAAAATGTAATGATAAATTTTTATTTCATTGTCTTTTGGTTATTTGAAAATTTTATGAGTCCTTGATTAATTTTTCAAGGTGTTTTTAAATGCGTTATATTTTTAATGATGTTTTTACAAAGAAATATTTATTTTATATTAAAATAAAATTAAAAATACATAAATAATTATTTTCAAAAAATAAATTTAATTTATTAATTCTATACATCGAAAAATGGTTGGTGTGAATTTCTATGATTTTTCAAAAATACTATAATTTTATGTGAATAAAAAATACAATAATTTATTATAAATGATAAATACATCATTTAATGAGTCATAAGTAAGGTAATGTTTATTTAATAACACTTGTTTTGAACTCACATGCACATATTACTTTTTTGTGTCACAAAAATCAAACACTGGATCTTGTCCTGAGAAAAATAATTAAATAATGGATTTAATATTCATAATTTACTGATATCCTCCACTATAAAAAACCCCCAACTCACTCCATATTCTTTTTACTCCTATCAATCTTTTTCACATGAAAATATTCTGACCAAATATCCTCCAATAATAAATTCCCACATTTAGTAGCCCTTGGTCCTCTCAAAATACAAATTCCTCTCCCCTAGATAAGCACTCTAGGAAGATTAATTCTAGAGGTAAATTCCTCTTTGCAATTATTTTACATTCATTTAATGATCCTTTGTTTTCTTTTCTATCCTCACCACGTCTCATCAAAATTTTATAAAAAATCTAGTACATTGATTTTACTTTAATGTTTCTATGATGACAGAATAAGTTAATTTCAACTATCCTTCACCCTTCATGTATGCTAGTAGTAAAAGAACACCATTTGAGATGTGATAATTTACCACATTCAAGGACAATGGGATTAAAACTTCTATTAATGTCATAAATTCTTGTCATGAAATCATAATTATGTTTCAACCAGACAATAATATATGTATTATTTATCATTTATGGTTATTTATCTTTTTGTACACATGATTCTGATTTATAATGAAAAATGAGTTTATTGTATTCAAAACCTTCCAATTAATCCAAACTGTTATCATTAAATAATTAATATTATATTTAATCATCAACTAAAGTGACGAAATTAAATATGAAAACATGTAACCTTTAATATGTTAAATAATAAAAAATAACTTCTATTCTATATAACCATCATAATTTTACACTATTCTCTCTTCATGTGTATATGTATACCAATCATGAAACAAACGAACATAAACAATAAGATTGAACCCCATAACCCATTAAAAAGGACATGAATGAACATAAAAAAGTTATAACAAAACAATTAAATGAATAGGAGTTTCTATAATTATTAATAAATGAAACTAAATTTTATTATTCGGGTCATTAAGATCATGGGGATAACCCCTTCATTCTTAAGGTAAGGGTTTTTCAACTCACTTAAATTTTTGTGCTATATTTTGTATTCAATACTATTACTTTTGTATGGTGTATGTATGCATACCATTGATGTATCATTTCATTAATCTCTTTATTTTCATAATATTAAATGTATCATTTAATGATTATTAATTTTGGGTCATACGATTCAATTGATTACATATTTGTGAGTATTTTCTACCCGAACATCCCTTTTCATTCATGTTTTTCTTCTTCCCTACTCACCTCAATGATATTTTTATTTATTAATAGGTAATCCTCTTAATTTATGTGTGTATTTTCTCTATATGTGTTCCAACAAAAGCACTAATTTCATTTATAGGGAGAAATATGTTTTAAAATGACCCTTCAATAATTCTTCCCAAAATACAAGCTTGATTCAAGGAACTTCTCATATTCTTACATATTATTATGCTCCCTGAATTTTTTTTAAGCCATATCTATCATTATAAAATAAAATATTTTAATGTGAAAATTTAATTTTGGTTCATTTCAAATTTTATTAAAGAAAAAATCCTTTTGCGCTTTAAAATTTCTTTAATGAATTCCTTAAACCCGGCTATAATATTTTTATTCTAAAGATTCTTTATAATCACTTTTTTACATGATTTCACAGAAGTGGGACATCATTGATGCCTAAAACAAAATCAAAATATCCTCTCATTTTCCATTCTGAAATATAAATGATTAAAACAATATTATTGATAAATTAAAATTATTTTTCAAAGAACTATTCCTTCCAAAGTAAAATGGATTATTCTCACCACACATTAAATTTAATGAGATATATGCCGTGTTCACACTTATTTATTATATGTGTTTTTTGTAATGACCCTTGGTATATCATATCAATAGCCTCCATTTTCCCAATATATTCTCAGTGATTATGATTTTAATGTTTGAAGGTGGAATGGGACACTTTTGAATGTTTAATTCTTATTTCCTCTAGAACTATTCAGTGGTCTCAATTTAAAAGTATCTTTATTTAGGTCAACATATATTGATGGATCTTGTATTTCATAGAGATTTATCTACTATTATATCTTCTACAATTTATTTTGTTGAATTATTTCTTTTTAGTTTTAACGTGAATGTTATATCATGATACCATTCACCACATTACTATTAAAGGTTAGTGATTATATTTGACGACTAGGGAATGTTATTTACATTTCATATATTAGTTTCAATATGAATGTATGTGTTGGATATGTATATACCCCTTAACAATAGGAATTCATTGGAATTATTATTTAAAAGTTGGGTCCTTCTATATCCCTTTGTTGCATCGGTAGAACTCATGAGGCAAACTATGGTCTTGGCATGAGGCCTTGACAAAATAGATATTTATGGTCTTATAACGATGCCTTGATGGTATGGTTATGATTTACCATATTATTCATTCCATAATTATTAAACTAGTAGCTGATAGTTCATATAGTTATTATACTAGTAGAATACTAATATTTATGATTTAAAATGGAGTTATTTATTCATCTCTTATTCCGACCATAACATGCTTTAGTTTATTAGTAAAGGCATCTGTTTTTAGTTATTCACCCTGATTACTGTTTATGTTTATGATATCATCAACTGTATTTATTACCCTTATAGATCATTTGAGAACACCCATTTCTTATTTTTCATTTTCCTCGGGCAGGAGGAGGTATATTATGATTCACATGCCGGGATAAACTTGGAGTTATGGATATTGTCAAATAAATTGATGTGTTCTATTTCCTTTCAATATGTAATCATAAACATATGAATGTGTATTCTTTTCCCTTACTACTGAAATTCTAGGTCTTTCGGAATACGACTTTCTTTTAATCATTCCAGTGTAATCAAATAAGTAACCGGATCTAGGAAACTGGGGTCGGGGCATTAAAATTGGTATCAAAGGAAGTTTAGTAGAAAACATGGAATATATATTTAGAAAATTTAGATTAGGGAAAACCCCTATGATATTCGTTGATGATAAATATAAAATAACATCATGGAATTTTGGATAGGAATATATAATGTGGATCTTTCAAGAAAATATATACCTATCTGGATACTACCTGGGGATGTGGTTCTAAAACAAATGTATATAGGAGTAACAACACTAACATGGAGTTTCGAGCTAATCCTATAGTATCCTTGTGCAAGACAACTAGCCTTACTATGTACCTTGTTTGACCTTCCAATGGGATATTCTTAGGATAATTCACATTTTTTCCCTACATACCATTATGAAGGATTTATTCTCCCAAATTATCCAATGTATTTTATTCTAGGTTTTACAATTCATAAATTTATTATGTTTTCTATATCATATTTAGAGTTATATAATGTTTGTAATTTTATGTGCTATTATAGTATATTTTATTGATTAGAAATTAAACCTACTAGAATAAATGAGAAATTCACCAATGAGCATGATATAAATAGTAAGAAGGATCGGAAGTCACATGGTATCAAAAGGATCGTTTAAATGGATTATAGACTTCTATGTATCCTCATTATATATGGAAATTGTGTCATGTATTAAGAAGGTATGTAATGTCTTCACTGATCCATATATATTTCAAATTAATCAAAACAAGAAGATGATGGATGAGAAAAACATGGATAATGAAAATTAGTAAATGAAGAGTTTTCCCAAATTCGATAACTGTGGAAATAATCAATGTGGAAATTGAATGAAGGGAATAATAGTTTATTATATGTGTGGAGAAAATTGGAAAATATTTTTTGATTTCAAGGTAATGAGAAAGGATTCAAATTTACAATGATTCAATTTCATGTAGATGGGACACTATTTAAATCAATGTCCCAAGATTAAAAATAATATTACTTGAATGATGATACTGGATAATGATCAAGTCATGATACTACCGCAGATAAAGTGGAATGGATAATATTCTTCTTCCGGAATCATGTTATTTAAATATTTTTTCAGCAATGTACTTGTTCTATGAAATATGTAATATATTAGGATTACTTTGCATTACTATTTTATTAAGTATTTGAGGTCATATGATGTATTTTATCATGTATAAGGGACTCAGTAGAAAGATAATATATTGGTAAAGTATACTGTTGACTGAAAGAAAAACAAAAGTATATTCATGATAATGATGATAATGATGAATAAAGATTGATTTGAATTAGTACTTAATACCTCAAAACTAATTGTTGTCTTCTTGAAAAATCTTCTATGCTATCATTGAGGGATTATACAACATTGTTTATATAAGGAATATATCCAACAACATGTGTATGGATAAATAAATGTTTCCAATATGGTTATATGGTAATTTGAGTTTTCACAATATTAACTGAGGACACATGATGATGTTTTTCACATGTTAATAATTTGAAAATTTATGGTTTATTAATCTTGATTAAAGGAAAATAAGTTTGTAGATGAATTGATCAAGATGGACCATAGTGTTCTAAACAAAACAGGAATTTTAAGGACCTCATGTACATGGATCTAGAAAGGATGGATGTGGTAATGATTCTAATGTGTTGGTTCACGATCATTGGAATGATAAACCATTTACGAAATTGTTTATGTTGACCATTGTGTGATATTGTAGATTGTAATGTCCCCATATGATTCAACCTATGTTAAGGGATGAAGTATAGATATCTGAAGGAACAAAAAATGATAAGATTGTGTTTCTGAAATAGAAATATATAATTTTTCTCTTATAGAGCGTAATAATTACTCAACACTAGGGAATGAGTTTTAAACAAAAATATTGTCCTATGAACATATTTGTTTCATGATATTAATGAAAATTTTCATAAATGTAGTTTATGGTTTTGTGGTAATTACCATTAATCTGTTAATGATCTCTATTACATTCCTTCAGAACATGAGGGTTTGATTATTCTTCCATTAATATGTTATCCAATTAGATAGCATAGTTTTTTTGTAACTCATTAATTTCATTTTCCCACTCATTAGGAGGATATTATAACTATATTTATGATATGGGTTTCCCAAGAAATAATTATAAAGTATCAAACAATAACATTTGAAGTTCAATTTCAAATTTCAAGGATGAAATGTTTTTATGTATGGGAGAATGTAACACCCCAATGAATTAAAAATAAATTTAATAGTAAATGCATGAAAAATTGAGTCTCTACAAAATAAAACAATGTTATAACCTAGACAAAAAACATAATATTTCTACATCAGTGAATAGTAATGAATATTAAATTGTCCAAAAAATCGAAACATTTCCCATGAATGATTAAATACAATGTAGGCCTCATATAAGTGATAAAATCCTCATAGTATAGTTATTGTTATTTTTTATGTCAAAAAAATTTTCATTACAATTTAATGATTAATATAATATTTTAAAATAAAAATATATATTCATAAAATATATTCAAAAAAATTATTTTATTTACTTATGGTTATAAGATTATTTTATGAGGCCTTGGTTAATTTTCTAAGGTGTTATAAAACATGTTATAGTTTTGTAGTTGTTTTTTAGGAATAAATTTTGATTTTATATAAATATTATATTAAAAACACATAGAATGTTATTTCCAAATAATGGATTTCATTTTGGAATTCTACACATTGAATATTGTTTGGGGTGAATTTTTCGGGTTTTTCTAAAATACATGAATTTTAGGTGATTATTAATATACAATAAATGATAAATATATGATTCTTTGAGTCAGAAGTGATGAAATATGGAGAGAAGACCACTAAGTTCAAATTAAAATGATCTTATTACTATTTTTTCCACATGAATCAATCAATATTTCTTATCATTAGAAAAATGATTAAATAATTAATTAAATATTCAAAATTTACTCCTCTCCTCCACTATAAAATCCCCCACTCATTCCCTCTTATCATCACTACTATATATCCTTGTACCCTGTCAAAGTTCTACCAAAATATCTTCACAAGCTCCTTCCCCACGTTTATCTGCCCTTGGTCTCCCCAAAATACCAAATCATATCCTCTAATGGGGCTCTCCAAGAAAAATAATTCATGTGGTGAATTCCTCTATATTCAATTCTATTAACTTCATTTCTAGTCCATTTTTTATCCTTACAATGCCTCATCCAAAATTTATGACAACTATAGTAACTTAAATGTACTTTAATTTTGTTATAATTATTTAATATGTTATTATCACATCTCCTTTTCTCTTCTTTTATGCAATTAGTAATAGAACACTATCTTAGATGTGTTAATTTACAACATTCAAGGACGACAGGTTTTCAATTTCTATTAATTCCTTCAATTATGGTCATGAAACCATTATTATGATTGAACCAGGCTATAATATAAGTATTATGTATCATCTATGGTTCTGTAGAAATTTTCCTAACATTGTTTTGACTTCTAATGAAAATTATCTTCATAGTTTTAAAAAACTACCAATTAACCCAAATTGTTATCATTAAATAATTTTTATAATGATTCATCTTCACTCCATGTAGGAAAATTAAATTTTAAACCATGTTACCACATGTATGTTCCATAATAAAAAATAACATCAATTATGGACAACCATCCTAATTTTACAAGATATTTCATTCATGTATATTAGTATACCGATCATGAAACAAACGAAACCGAACAACGGAATTAAACCTCTTAACCTGTCAAAACGGATGTGAATGAACATAATATGGTTATTTTACATACATTAAATGACGAGTATGGTATTTAATTATTAATTAATGAACCAAAATTTGAATAATCTGGTCATTAAGATCAAGTGGAGAACACCTCCAGACATAAGGTAAGGGTTTCTTAATCACACTTACATTTTTGTGAGATATTCTGTATTCATAGTTATTAATTGTATATGGTGTATGTATAGTACCTATTGATATATAATATCATTAATATATTTATTTTAATGATATTAAATATATCATTTAATGATATTTTTGTAGCTGTTTGATTCAATTTATTACAATGATGCGAGTATTTTCTACCCAAACCTCCATTTTCATTTGGCGTACGCTTATTCTCTAGTCACCTGAATGATATTCTTATTTATTATTATGTACACCTCATAAATTCTGAGTGAAGATTCTATATATGTGTACCAACCAAAATCCAACATTAATTTATGGGGAGCTATATTTATTTAAATGGTCATTCAAAAATTCTTCCGGAAATACAATCTTGATTCAAGGAACTTCTCAGATACTTACCAAATTTTATGTTCACTGTATAATCTATTTTAAGACATATTTATCATTCTAAAATCACAAATTTTAAATTGGAATATATATTTTGGTTCATTTTTTGTTTTATTAATGAAAACATGTCTTTGTGCTTTTAAAATCTCTTTAATTAATTCCTTAATCATCACTAAAATATTTTAATTCTAAAGCTTCTTCAAAAACACTTTTTACATGATTTCACTTTAGTGGGACATCATTAATGCATAAAATTCATTCTCAATGTCCTTATATTTTCTTTTCTAGGATATACATGTATTAAACCAGATTTATGAAAAATTCAAATGATTTTACAAAAGAAATCTTCTTTCTATGTAAAATGGATTTTTCTCACCTCATATTAACATTTATGAGATATATTCCATTTTTACAAATTATTACTTCCATGAGGTTTATGTAATTACCCTTGGTATATCATATCAAGTGTTTCTATATTCTCATTATATTCAAATAGATTATGATTTTAATGTTTGAATGTGGTATGGGACACTTTGGAATGTTTATGGATTATATCCTCGAGATTTTTTTTATTCTTATCATTTAAAAGTATATTTATTTATTTCTACACAATTCGATGATTCTTTTATTTAATAGTGGTTTGTATCCTATGATATAATCTAAAAAATAAATTTTTTACGGTTTTCTAATTGATTTGAATGTGGATTTTCAATCTTGATATCATTCACCATATTACTCAGAATGGTTAGTGTTTATATTTTATTAATGGGGAATGTTATTGAAATTTCATATGTTAGTTTTAATATGAATGTATATGTTGTAAATGTTTATCCCCATTCATATGTGGAATGTGCTTTACCTATTATGTGATGGGTGGGGCCTTCTGTATCCCCTCTATGCATCTATAGGTCTCATGAGACAAACATTGGTTGTCGAACGAGGACTTGAAAATAATTATATTTATGGTCTTGGCATGAGGCCCTGGTTGTATGGTTATGATGTCCCGTATTATGCATTGTCGCATTATAAAACTAGTAACTGATATTTCTTGTGGTTATTCGACTAGTAGAATACCAATTTTTATGATTTACTATTGCTTTATTTATTCATATCTTATTACTACCATAATGTGATTGTGCTTATAAAGAACAGTATGTGTTTGTCGATATTCCCCATTCTTAATAATTATGTTTTCGATATCTTTTGTTGTATTTCTTAAACTTACTGATCATTTGGCCTCACTGGTTTCTTATGATACTTTTTTCAATGGAATTAAGAGATATATTATTATTTACATGCATGGATAACCTATGAGTTATGGATGTTGTTAATGGAATTTATATATTGTATTTACTTTCAATTAGTAATGCTAAACATATGTATGTATCTGGTAAAATAATATATTGTTCTTTATTAATTTTAAACATTGAATAAATATTATCACCACATGCATTTTAATAATTATTCATGTCTTCATGATCATATATATTTAATCACCAGTTATTTAAGAGTGTATATTTTGAGAGAAATATTTAATTTGTATTTATGTTTCACTTAGTGAATATAATATTTATTTAATTATTTGTGAATAATGTAGTGATATTTATTTATTAAGTAAATATTATCTATTAAATTCCAGATAAATATATTCTAACAATTTCAACTATGTTTATGGGGCTACTAAGAAATAATATATATTTATATTTATATTTAATATTCTTTGAATAAATAATATTTAATTTAGATTACTGAGTTTAGCGCATGTTGATAAATAATAATAATATTATAACTAATATAGACATGGGTTTCCACATATAATAAATAAATATTAAAGGTCCATTGTGAAATTATTGATTTATAATCCTAGCAGCATATAAACCCAAATATATTGCTTTTAATGATATCCAATTAATTTGATGTTTTGTTCTAAAAAAATCTAGATAAACCATAATGAACTCCCTTCAACATTAATGCTATAATGAATAGATATTGATCTCCCTCCACCTTCCACTCTCATGCCTACAGTGATAAAGAACAATTGATTGAAAACATTTTTTTATGTGATGAAACATAATTGATGCAAGTGTCGGGATTTTTTTCTCTATATCATATATAATACTAGAATGGCATTTATAGTTTTTTTGGAACATGTGTACATCATTGCTATAAGGAATATTCCATTGATTGCTAAAATGAAATGAATTCACGAAATAGATCTGTTGTCAGATCCATCATCTACGAAATACTTTATCACAAATTTATTATTGATTTGATTAAAAAAATTAAAAATAATATGGTTTGATCTTGTGCTTTGTTCTAACAGTTTATCCCCTCTCTATTTTCTTCGATTCAATTCCATTAATCATAGCATTCAATATAATGTTTATCTCAAATAGATTATTTATCATGATAAAAATAATGGTTAGTCATGACCCATCACAACACTTTCGATATTCCCAGAAGTTGAAAGTGTTATCAGAGTAGTAAAATAATTATTTATAATTATTTTAATATTATTGATTGATTAATGAATAAGTAATTATTTTTATAATCCATTATAATTTTTTTATAATTAAAATTACAATATATTCTTATTCCTCTTCATTTATAAAAATTATAACCAAATTGATTAATTTTATGAAAGAAGTAAAATTGAAGATCACATCCGAAGGTGTCGAGGAGTCTGTATGAATAACACAAGAGTAAATGATCAGTAACCCACTGGTAAATTCCATATACTTGTGTTCAATAAACCAATAGTTAATGGAGAAGTAATTCAATGAGTGTGTATTTATTACATGTGATGCATTTAATTATACCATATGTTTTGAATGGTTGAGCTTAGAAGATATTCAGTCAGAGTACATGTTGTCTTACTATAATACACGTTGTTTAGTCCTTTAGTCATAGTTACACAACCTATCAAACTGTCGAACCTATATCTCGGAGACTACATGACGTGTATCCTTTGTAAACATTATTTACACTATATTTTTATTTGTCATTGTTTAGATGTCATGTCCCCTTGTGTATCCCGTGCACAAACCATATCAACATGTTCTTGTGTGTAGTCATTATGTAGATAAGACATTCCATTTTCTGTGTTTTAATATATATATATATATATATATATAATTTTAATTAATTTTTTCATAATGTTTATATCTTCATAACATGTATGGTTATTATTAATGTTTTTACTTTACGTAAATTAATGAATAACATATTTAAAAAACATTTAATTCATGTAATAATTTAATTGATAGTACATGCCATGACAATACATGATAAGTAATGTATACAAAAAGTATCAAGAGTAAAAAATATATTATTATAATAGATATTGGATAGTTAAGATGAGTCATCATTGTGTTATCTATAAGGAACATTATTTTATTTAGTTAATATTAATTAAATTTTGTTAATTTCAATAAAATTATGATTGATGAAAATATAATGTAAAATATGATTAAAATTAATCTAAATTAATTGATTAATTTAATGTGGTAATAAATTCATCCAAGTGAGATTTATCTTAAATAAAAATTATTAGAATTGAATGTAATTTTTTTAAATGTATAATTGGATTCATGCACGTGGAAGATCATAATCATGGATGAGACCTCTGTAAGTGATTGGTTTATTTTAACTTATTTAATTATATTTTGGTCATGCATACCATCTCTTCACTTATATATATGGTACAATATGCCCATATTTACTTTTATGTAAACCCCATTCCCTCACCTACTTGTAATTAATATTATATGTAATAGATGGAACTCCCAATATATGGTAGGTGATTTGAGTTGGAAGCTGTGGTGAAACTAATATAAGAGATATAAATATGTGGAAAGGTGGAAATTGTTGACACATACTTTAAAAGGTTCATAGTTTCTTAAACTAGGTAAAAATGTAGTTTATCATTAGCTAGATAAACTAACCATTAGAAAATCGGTTGATCATTCCATTTTGTTATTTTATTAGTATCAAGTGGAATGTTTATTTCATTATGGATGTTTTTTTCATGATCACATGAATTAATGAAATTGACAATCATCCAAGATATAACTAAAATAAATTGATATATGCTTAAATATTATCTAATACATGGTTAATCACATAACTAAATCCAAAAAATATTAACAAGTATGAAATAAAGATAATCATTTCATATTTCAGAATAAATTATAAAATTCCTTAAATATTAATAAAGTAAATATAGAATTCAAATACTTTAGTTAGAATTTAACCATTTTTCAAAGTCCTTGATTAGATAATGTTGGGGTGCTTCCAATTATAGAGGGATTTTGGAAACTTTGTTAGAAATATCTTATTTCAATTTATGGGTTGACTACAAAAGTAGGACATGGTGTAAATTATAGGAAATGGTTAAATAAATCCCATTTAACGTTTTTTAAATAGGGGATTCCACTCAACAGATCTATTAGTTGTGAGTTAATGTATTTTCAATTTAGATTTACTACAAAAAACCCTTAAAATTTATTGATCAACCAAATTTCTGGTAATAATAGGAATATGGACTCTTTATATTGCAATGTACATGAAATAGGATATTATATTTCCAATAGTGATGTCTATTTGATTAATATAATATAGTATATGATTAATAAATATAATATCTTATTAATTTTCACTTTTTTATCCGATAAATTAATAAAATATTCTAATTTTATTATTTTTAAATGAATTTAAAAATATCACTATGATCCATACTTGTGAAGTAAAAACATGCCATTTTCAGGAATTTCGATGAATGGGAATGTTGTATATGCCTAATCATGTTCCAGGAATAGAAATTTTATGTTCTACAAGATCCTACTCATGGTGTTCCTCGTAATGAGGCTAGTTATGAAGAGTTATATAGCTATGATAAACATATGAAAAATGGTACATAATTTCATTTTTATGCTATCATCCATAAAAAATGATATTATGATGAAACATGAAGGCACTGATTCATATAGCATGATGTCTCAACATTATGATCTCAATCAATTGAAGGTGAGACAAGATAGTTATGTGACATCCAATAATCTATTTACAACTATTTTTTGAGAGTCGGTGCTAACTGGTCATCATGTATTTAATATTATTGTCTATATTGAACTATTAGACATCATTAAGATTAAATTAATACATTATTTTCACATAATTATCATAATTTATTCACTACCAAATACATTGTACAATTTAATTGTTAATTATTATATGAACAATAATGAGATGATTTTTTCAGAACTACTTTTTCTAATTATCCAAGTGGATAAATATATGTGACAAGATAAACTCATGTTCCTTATGGGGAAGAAGGAAAGGGAGAAAATGCAAAAAAATCCCATGAATCATAACAATTCTGAACCACCCAATAACTACCGATTTATAAAAAGAAATACCCATAGTTAGTGAAAGGAAAAGAAGGTACTATGTTCTGCATGTAGTATGATGATCCATTGGAAGAATAACTGATCTCCGAATAAATTGGAAGGTAAATTTCTGTTGTTTAATGAGTGTAAATTTACAATATCTTCACATTGGATGTTAGATACAACTTTTGGAGCACACATATGTATCCAAATATAAGAACCAAATAGATGTTAAAATATATCAAGAGGAGAGGTGTATTTTCGAGCTTCCAATACTATGAGGTTGTATGATCTATCCATTGGTGAATATCAAATTAAATTTCCCATGAGAATGATATTTTATAATGGTTTTTTATTATGTACCAACTATTACAAAGAACACAATTTCTATATAATTCATAGATTCATATGTTTTTATTTTCATGTTTGGAAATAAAACATGTTTCTTTTATAAAGGCAACATATGTTATGGTATAGAGCATTTAAATAATGGGTTTTTTCCATAAATTATGAAAATAATGTATTGAAGATAGATAATGAATCATGTTCACATGCCTCATATAACACCCAACTATGGTATCACATTCATGGTCATGTAAATGAGAATCATTTAAAAATTTGATATCAAATTGGTTATTTAGACTATTTTGAGAAAAAAACCACTTTAATGTTTTCACACATGTTTAAAATACAAAATTACCAAACCATCATTAAATTAATAGGGTGAAAGGGAAAAGGGGTTTTAGGATTGGTACACATTCTGGTGTGTGTACCATTTTTAATAGAATCTAGAGGATAATATTCTTACATCATAACATTTACATGTTACTTCATTAGATATGGAAATGTCAACATGATGAGGTATAAGTTTAGTACATTTTGGAAACACAAAGAGATCAATAATGAAATATAGAATCAATGTGGAATTAATATAAGGTATCGTCAATTAGATCTAGGTTATGAATATCTTGACTAAGAGTTTATCGATTATCTATGGGAGTTTCAGACTCTATTTCAACTCACTCAACCTTACACAACATAGTTGAATGTTTTTAGTGAAAGGAGAAAATGATCCTCATTATAAATGCTAATATTTATGATGATTCGTGTATATAATATATTAACTTTTTGCATATATGAATCACTATCTATGATATATAGATTAGACTAAACACAAACTAAACTATAAAATAAACATTTCTTTGATTTATGTAATGGATAGAAACCATTTTTTCGCATAAAAAATATATGATGTTATGTGGAATTTATTAAGGACTTATCAATTAAGAAAATAGATCCTCATGGAACAATGATTATCTTTATAGGGTATACTAAGAAAATAATGGGATGCTGCCAATACAAACCCCTATGACAATAAAGTGTGTGTTAGCATACAAGCCTCTATTCACGATAGGGATATAATCCTAAAAAAGAATAGTGGGAGAAATATTAACTTCAATGAATCTAATGCTCAAGATATATAAGAGTTGGTACATGAATAAATTCCACAAGTCCTTGTGTATGAATTAGTTCCTAAAGCACAAATATGATAGAAGAGGACTAGAGAGGTATAATAACTATAATTATAGGATTTTCTAGTGAAAAAAGAACGTATCACAATATTGGTTGACAAAGATTAACCAATCCCCTAAAATGATGTGGTATAGAGTTTAAGAGATACTCTATGTAAACAGGCCAAGAATTATGAAATTAGATCCATGTATGATAAAAATGTTTAGGTTCTAGTCGATGTTCTATTTCATATAAAATTTATATGTTGATAATGGGTATTGTAGAGATAATTGGACATAGAATGTAAACTCAATAACAATAAAGGAATTATAATGGATAAATAGTTTATAACATCACGGAATTGACTACGAGGAATCATTTTCTCAATTTTACAAGTTTGAATACAACATAATTATACGTTCCATGGATGATTTCCCTGACTATGATATTTTTTACATGGTTTTAAAAAAATCATTCAATAATGGGAACCTTCTTAAATATATCTATTTGACACAAGCAAGACGGTTTATGAATCAAAGTGAATCAAAAATATTAATGATTAAAAAATTAATTTATGCAATTAAGAAAGCATCTATGTCATTGAACATTCAATTCAATGAAGCTATAAATGATTTTGGATTCATTAATAACAATTTTATACTATTACAACTGGTTTAAGGGAAATACATCCATTATCCTAGTATTATATGTTGATGAAATATTAATTATTGGAAATGATATTCTAGTCTTACATTATGTTACGAAAAATTTGAAAAGGTGTTTCTTCATGAAGGACATAGGGGAAGAATCCTATATTATAGTGATCAAGATCATTCCTAATAGATCCATGATGTTTGATGGACATATTCAAAGTATATTCATGGATTACATACTAAAGATATTTAGTGTGGAACAATCAAACAGGGGATTGTTTCTAGTGACATAGCGTATACATATTTCTATGAAAATTTATCTGTATACAAAATATGAGAAAGAGATAATGAGTAAGATCCCATTTTTTCATCAATATAATCAATCATGTATGATATCATATATACAAGACATAATATTGCCTAGGAATTGATCAAGGTAGGATGATATCAATAAGATCATGGAGAACAATATTTTTATCCTATTAAGGCTATCCTCATGTATTTATGAAGAAATAAATATATGTTCCTAGTGTATGGAGGAGGTAGGAAACTGGTCATAAGGGGTTATACTGATTCTATTTTTCAAAAATATCAATATTATCTAATGTCAGAGTTAAGATATGTTTTCTATATTAATGGAGGAGTTGTGACCTAGAAGAGTTCAAAGCAGCTATTTGTTGTTGATTCTTATGTGGAGTCTGAGTATATAGCAAATTTTGATACAACCAAAGAATCCTATAATATATGAAGCATTATCTAGCATCATGATGTTGTACATAAGATTAAAAACCCAACCACATTGTCTTGTGATAATAATACAATAGTAGATCTTGCAAAAGATCCAAGGTCACACTAACAGACAAATCACATTCTCCAGAATTATCAACACTTGAGTAAATCTTATCAAAGGGGTGAATTTGTAGTAATAAGTGTTACCATAGAATATAATTTTATAAACCACATGATTAAAGGCCTATCACAATAGAAACATGAGTATCATGTGAGAGGTAGAGGACTAAAAGTTGTTAGTCGTTGGCTCTACTAAAAGTGGGATTCTGATGGAGTTGGTAGCCTAGAACAAACACATATGTACGTTATAATAACATGTATTAATGGTTTTAAATATTTCTAAACATTATAAAACATCATCAATGTTTTTTTCATAACATATAATATAGTAATGTTGTAACATTAACAGATACACTAAATGGTCATAGAATTTCCCCACTATAATGAGATCCTTGAAGTTCCACGAAAATATTCTTAATTCTATGTTATATATCCAATTGAAATAATTTGAGGGATATAAATGATTCACGCAATTTGAAGTTGATACTCATAGCACATTGAGGTATCATCTCATGGTGTAATCCCTTGGTAATATCCAGTCTAAGATATTATGAGAATGAGACCATATAGAAGGAAATCAACATTTATATTTATTATTGGATGATCCTATCTACAGATGTTCATATTGATCCTTAGAATTTAATATTATTATTAATGAAAATTATAATTTGTGTATTTTGATGTATTGATGTAAACCATTATGAAATATGTTTAGAGTGATGTTGGATATGTTGGGTGTGTCAGTATTTATATTGAATTAATGAAAATGTTAGAATGGATTTCTCCCATGTATTCTTTAATAGAAGTTGATATCTCAGTCCTGTTGATGAAAATTATAAATCATAAAAAAATCACTTCCACAGTGTTTCATAGGAATGTTTGATTTTCTAGAATTTAATGAAAAAGTCATCAAACACATGAGTTGATGGAATCAGCATGCAACCTTCTTGATAAGAGATATCATGATAACATGATTATATTACACATTGAGTATCTCTATGAGGTATTATGTCATTGTGGAATTATATTATATGTATATGGCTGTCTTGGTGTGTTACTAGATGCTAACCATGGCCTTTAGGATGATCTACCCAATGCCACTACGAAAGTTTCCTAAAGGGTGACACACTAAGAGAATATAGAATCTCAATTAAAAAATATAAAATTATTCATTATTAAACAAATTTAATTAATATTATTCCCATAAATGGTTTAAAAATAATTTTTGTTTTTTTCAATCATATATATACTTCGTCATCAGTTATTAAAGAGAATATAAATTTAGAATAATATATAATAGATATTTATTTATTGATTATTTAATATAATATTATTTCATTTATCGTAATATAATGTAGTGATATTTATTTATTAAATAAATAGTCATTATTACAGGCTTGATAAATATTATAGAGGATGGTGGGCCATGTTTATTGGTCCAGTGAGAAATAATATATATTGAATATTATTTGATTAAATAATATTTAATTTTAATTCCTGAGTTTAGAGAATATCAATAATAAATATAATAATGACAATACTAATAAAATAGACATGGCATTCCATGTAGATTAAATAAATATTAAAGGTCATATGTGTGAATAAGGTTTTCTATCCCTAGCGGTATATAAATCAAATTATATAATTTTTCAAGTGAGGCAATTCATTTTTTAAGTTTGGTACACCAATCCCAAAAATTCCTCTTGAAGCCATATAGTGCTCCATTTATACATAATGATATCATGAATAGAGAGTGATAATCATCAACCTTCCACTCAAGTGTCTATATAGATCCCGAAGTATATTTTGGAATCGATTCTTGACGTGATCAACGATGAATGAACAATGCATTAGGATATATTATGTTGGCATCCATAAATTCCATTGTTGACACATGAAGATTTATGGATCACATGTGTATCGCTGCCTGAGTTAATATTCTATAGATTATTACAATTAAATGGAAATAAAATATAGATCCATTTTCAGTTCCATCAATAAAGATAGAATTTATCACATGATGATAAATTATTTTATTAAAATTCATTATAAATAATATGCGATGATCATGTTCATTATTACGATGTTTTATCCCTTGTCTATTTAATTTGATTCAATTATGTTGATCACGACATTCATCTTCATGAAAATGTAAAACTGATTCGTCGATAATGAAAAAAAATAAATGTTGTTCGTTTCCCGTAAAAATAGTTCTACTGCACCCGGAACCAACAACGCATGTACCGATGGTGAGAATAAAATATCATTAGGGCTCCTCTAATGGTGGTCCTATCATATTATATCAAAACAAATCCTGATATGAAAAGAATTGTAAAATGAATACTACTAGAATAATAGGTAAAAAACCAAGAAGGAAAAAAACTAACCAAAGGGAAATATCCAACCATGTGTTCAAGCCTGGACAAAGAGGTAAAACTAACCTCACTCTTTCCCCATCTAGAGGAATTGAGAAACATTAATCATCAAGCCACAATGTAAATCACAACCGCCTAATAAAAAAGTAGATACAATGACTAGTGTAAGGAGATGAACAAATTTTGTGCCCAGGGATCCCATCAAAAATGCCAAAAATAATGAATCATATTTATTGGGCTCTACGACTCTAGTAGCATGATCTGAACTAATATTAGTGACTCCCTTTCATCATCGAGAGGATATTACCGAGTCCCAAAATTCCATTAAAACTATGTATTCAATAAAAAATAAATATCAGTGTTTCTAGGCTTATTAAATAGCCCACAAACATCAAATAACATGTCCGGGGATCAAAAAGACCTCCACCGTCCACTGACCCTATCATGGAATATCAGCTCAAATTGGATGAGTCTAATCATCTATATCATCCATTAGATCGTTAGATCCACATCACAATAACAAACCAATAGAGAAGTGATACTAATCCATTATTTGGGTGAACATATTGTTTATTAATATCCCAAAGGTATCTTCTCTCATATTGTCCGAAACAATATTAAATTGATGCGTTCAAGACCATAAGATCAAGAACCATGTTTGGCGTCACAAAAACTAACCAACTAAAATTTTTGAGATATGAATCAACCATATCATACACTAACATGCATGAGGCACCATCCATGTTCCCAAATATCTCATCTCAAGTAAGATACCATACAAGTGAGTCATCCAAAAAACCAAAACTATGGATAATCCCACCAAAAGGCACCTGAACTAGATTCACGAATCATAGCCCAAATTTTAATCTCCGAGAAGGAAAATCTCAAGAAACACCATACCCAAAAGGAAAAACGTGGGACACCCCACATCCATATGGAAAACCCCATGAATCACTATTATAGATTGGTGAACTGAAGTTAAAATATTCTCATAATGGAATTCATTAAATAAGTTTGTCGGACCTATCTCAAGCTCACACATTGACACCATGGACATTTTAAAAATCCTATGATGTCATCCTATCCAAAAGGCACTAAACGAACTACACCTCATGAAAAAAACAAACAATTCTCATCAAATAAGTGAATCAATGACAGATTTTGGAATCTACCCAAATACCCTCAGATGAACAAACCTATAATCCTCAATACATGGTGATTAGAAATCCCATAACCCTTACCAAACCTCAAAACTCATAACCCAACCTCTAAGAGGATTCAAATACAACAACATCAATGAATCATACAAAAATGATATCATAATCCAAAAAAAAATCAATATGGACTCTAAACAATGATGTGATTCTAACATCATGATCAATGTAGGAAAATGATTTTATTTAACTACTCACAAGTCTAATTCTAACTCCGAGACACAAATACACCCTAAATCGCTTGCTGGAAAAAGTATGTGGCTTTTACATTTGAGTTCACTGTTTTTACACTCAATGGTGTACCGAGTCATTTATTCCTACATGTTCAAGTCACGCCTAGGGTCTAAAGGTATAATAGTACATGGGAAAGGAATACATGGTCTCTATGCATGTACTATTACATAGCCATTTCCCCCTAACATGGAGGGTCTTCTCAAGTACTCTTCTACACGGACATGTACCACTACATGGTGTGTACCTCGAGTACATGATGGGTAGTTCCAAATCCCTTTTTTCCCATGTATGTGGATAAATGACCAAGTATAACTACATAATGTGTAGTTAAGGTACTTGGAGTGTTTCCCGAAAAAAAACACAGGCCCATGTACTCATCCACATGACCATGTACTGCTACATGGTGTGCACTTATAAAAACATCATATTCCCTTAATAAGAAGAACAAAATGTGAGTTTTCATTAGACAAAACACATTTTGATCCGGATATCATAATTAGAAACCTCAATAAACCAACTAAAATCCTAGATTAACACATGGAACTAGTATATCGACTATATAGGGGTCCACATCAACCCAAACACATGATTTAATCATAAATACAACTAACATATAATGATTTATTATGAAAACAATAAAAAAATTCAATGTTCTAGGGGAAACCACTTAGGATTTGATATTATATGTGTTCCATAGCTACGATGTGATAGTATAACTCATCATGAGATCTATGGGGAAAACTACCTCTCCTTATCTCTCTATCTCTCTCTCTACATACCCCTCTTCTATCTTAGGAATGATGAAGGAAATACCCAGGAATAGAATGAAAAAATCAATGTGGGAAATTAGAGAAAATAATAGTAAGAAATGGGAATTGAGGAATAAGAAAAGTATGAAAAAATAAAAAAAAATAAAAGGGATCTCTGAATCGCTTCCTGACATAAGTTTATACATCACATAAGAACACCCCCTCCATTTTTTACTCAATCGTGATGTTGTAATTACAATATGATGCTCCGAGTAGAGCATATTTCTGTTTGGAAAATAAAAAAACTATAATTACTCAATTATTATATATTCTTCTAAAATTCAAACAGCTCTAAATTTGACAAAAATCCCACCCTTGGTAATCAATAAATTTCCGGACCAACCAAGTTATCATAACAATTAAACATCTTTTCATGATGAGATAATTTATCATTCATTCCCTAGAACACCACCTTAGAGAAACAAATTCAAATTTCCTATATTTTTCTCAAATATTAATGATGTGGTTCACGAAGAGAGACCAAGAATAAATGATTCTCAACTCCATGAATCCTCAAAAGTCTACCAACTACTAAGATTTACACTAAACACTGGAGAATCCAACACAACCATGATATTCCAAAAAATGAACCCACATCTCCCATGACTCTCCTAATAAGAATTTTATTTAACTATGTCTCGTCTGATGCTCTTCCCCATCGAAGTACAAGTTCCCTAATGGTGGGTGAACAATCCAACACTTGGTGAATTCTACATCACAATGATAGGAAGAGTAGTTATCGAATGATAAAAACGAAACGTCTCTATGGACTCTAGGCTTCCAACAAGTAGGTACCCGTGTGGTAACGTTTCTGACACCTCTAGATTAATGTTCATATGGTCTAATTGATCGATAGGCCATGCTTTCACCATTCAAATTCATACTAATAATTAAAATCAAATGAGCCCTTATCATCAATCAAATCTTATACACTAATCTTATCTTCCATTGGTCCATGCCCTAAAAAATGCAATGTTTATACCTGGAAAAATTCCTCACACAATAGTTCTAACATAAAACACCAACCACTTACTATTCCAAGATAAATATGAATGGCATCCACACACTCAAATAACCTCATAAAATTTGGAACAAAATCTCCAGGAGCCTATGGGTCACTCCCCAATATGTTTCATCCCACACACTTCCCCTCGAGCATTTACCTCAGGAACCAAACAGTATTGTTTCTAACCAATGTGCACATTCCCTCACTAAATAAAGACTTTACCCCAAATAGAAAATAAAACCACCACTCTACCCCTCACGTAAGAGTTCCTTCCCAAAAACCTCTCACAAACTAAAATTTTCACATAATCCATGAACTAACAAACCTTGGATAATGCACCTGAACCACTAACCATGCTCCTGACACATGCGAGTTCTAACAAACTAGAGAACCCCCCAAACTCCATAAAAAACATGTTATATATATCATGCTTAGATACACTACAGATGAACTCTCTGCATAGGATTTGATATAAAACCATGCCGCACTAACGAGTATCTCACCTCACTATCCAAGGTAACACCAAAAAAAAGATAGGCCTCAAACAAAACCAACCTTTTCTATCCATCTAAGAAGTCAATATCACTCCGAGTGCTCTAAAACAAAATTAAATGGAAACATTTGCCTCAACAAAGAACTTCAGAGGGAAATAAAAAATATTGGGAACCTTGAAATCGATCTAGAAATCTCTCATACAATCATGAATTATCCACGCCATCCAAATTTAATAAGGAATATCAAAGCCTACACCAACTTTCAAGGGATTCATTTCATCCCTCAAATAACAGATTGCATCACTATCTCTAGAGATCACTATCCCAAGGATCCATGTGACGTGTAATATGATAAATGTATGAATTGTTCCATTGAGTATAATGACACCATGATGCTATATCGATGGACTGTATATAGGTTATGGATGGCACTTTAAATAACCGAACATCAATATTTTTTAAAAACACACACAAAAAGGATAATTTCAAGAGGATCCTACCATCCTATGAGGATGCAAGAACATATAACTCTTTCCAACAGGAAAAATTAAAAAAATAATAATTCACAAAAACTCCATAAACACTATTGAATCACCATTGGTGAAAACAATAGATCCATAATAGTGAAATTTTGAATAGAAATACAATATGCCTAATAAATATTATTTATTAGAAGAAAAAATGTTCATGAAGAACATTCCCAATATCAATCACATGTTCCAATACATTCCTAAAACTCATGCCTACCAACTCCCAAAATAGTATGATAAAAAAACAATTCACTGAAAAAAATATTATGAACCATCACCGTTCGACCCGACCCGACACACAATTTGGCATGAAACAATGCCACAAGCAGACCTTCACATTTACTAGATGATTTTGACATTATGGGATGGCCTAGAAGTATAATTTGAAAATAATATTCCCTTATATCATAGAAAATATTAATAGAAATAAACTAAATACATATAGATACGTGAACATTAGAGTATACATAAATAAATAAATCATAAAATAGAAAAAGAAATAATTAAATTTACAGTTTTATACATGATAAAAGAATAAAGTAAAATATAATAGTGACTCACTAGATAGATTACACATAGAAAATTAAATACATAAAGTAAATACTTGAGGCTCCACTAGAACTATCATCTGAACCACATACCAACTCTCCATCACTATTGAACATCCCCAACACAAATCTCAGATCCACATGAGCAATAATGTCATAAATAATAACATTGGTACCCTTCTCGATCCACCACATCCTATATCCAATGATAAATACAAACTATGGAATCCATTTACATTGATGTTCATGCACATGGGGTGAGAAAAAAATCTATGTAGGACACCCCAAATTGTGGTATTAAAATAATATATCAGAACATGTGAATGAAACACATGATATGCCCAAACTATAAGAAAAATTCCTTCAAAAAGAAATGAAAAAATATATATAAAATAAAAAAACTGGTAAACAAAAGGAAAATAGCCAACAATGGGTTCTAGCCTGACACCTGAGCTACATCTACCATTTCTATATCCACATCTAGAGGAATTGTGAAACATGGATCACACTTCCAAAACATCAATTGTGTCTACTTGATAACGAAGAATATACATAATCTAAAAAAAGGATAAACATGATGTATAGGACTTTGGATCACGTCCCAGATGTCTAAAAAAATGATGTGAATCTTCAATGTTATGTGAATTCAATGAAATGATATGAACTGGTAGTAGGGGATCCTTTTAAGAGATTATAGGATACTGCTATGAATTTAAAGTATCATAGAACCAACTAATTTATAAATAACCCACCATAATATCTCCATGCAACTTGAAAAGGGACCAATACCTCAATGAACTAAAAGTTCATCATTGTCCACTAATTATAGCCATGGTTTCATCTAAAATTAGGTGGCTACACTCATCCATATCATCCATTATCTCCCAAGAACTACCTCCCAAAAACAAACTAGACGCGGTGATAAATTAGGTCAACCTCAGGTCCAACACCTAGTCTATTAATATCTTAATGGTATCCTCTATTCTACAGTGATGATTAAGAAAAACCCCAAACCACCATGTAGCAACCCAATATTTCCATACCAAAATATTACAACTTTTCATATGAATATTCAAGACGTTTCACTAATACACACACAATGACTATAACGATTTATCATTTTTACAGGCTAGATACATAATCTTTTTATTTATTGAAATATCTTAAATATCTCTTGCAAATATTATTAAATTTATTAATTTTAAAAGAAATAACCTACTTTAAATAATTCTTCATAACCAATGGAATGAAACTTAAGAAACAGTCCGGAAAACAATTCAGTGAGGGTATACTGGGGAGATGTCAATTCATTATCATATGTATGAATACGTTATCAATATTGGTATGAGATCATAACAATAACATAAAATGTACATAAATATGATAAACTTGATTCAATGCATTAAACTCATTAATTTAAAATGACCTGAATATTAAGAGTGATAAATCATCCCAAATAAATCATGAACCATATTTTCATATAATAAAAGTGTAGCACCATTATTGGTAAATAAATATATCATGTCTGTAGAGTTTTTTTGCTGATTATAAAGACTTATTTTCATATTATAAGCTCATGTAGAAAATTTACAATTACACAAAACTGATAGGTTTTGGGTGTGTGATTTGTATTGATATGTAATCAATATTCTTGTAAAATAATTTAATGTGTATTTATGTTACGGTATGTTCACCTCATTAAATTTTACTTATGATGATTGTATATGCGCTGCATAATGGGAAACCTATACTCATCTAAGTCATAATTTTCCAGAGGAAATCCCTTTATCTCATTAACATGAATATTGATCATGAATTATGCTGATGTATTTTGTACCACATATATGGCCAACCTATATGCCTCCCAGTGAACATGGTTGGGATAAATTAAGACATTATAAATTATTGAACAAATAAAAGTCGGTTTTATGTGACATTACATGATCCCCATTAAAGGATTACCAATATCTATTTGTTTCACATGTTTAAAGGATAATCATCCTACCAAACCCATATTTTTAAATAAAATATATTACAATCATGATTTAAAAATGCATTTCCTTTATTATAAAGTGGTATTTCATAACTATTGATTTTATTCATGTGGATATCCGCCACGAATATAGGGGTGAATCATGTGGTTTGAACCAAAACATCCTTATTTTTCAAATAAATGTAAACAATTCATTTTTTATACCATAATAGAATAGAAAATTTATCCCACCATATCTCAATGTGAAAAAATACATGAGTGTGTGAGAAGGTTTGATAACAAGATATTTATCTAAAATGGGTTATTTTAATTAATTTAAATGAGGAATGTATTGGATATCCTGATCTTAAATACCCTCTTCAAAATTCCCACTACATAGGAGATGAAAAATAAATATTATATCAAAAATTGTGATATCATTTTCAACATTTCCCATTTCAAGCTATGAATTTGGTTGGATCTATAAATCAACTACCATTCATAGTGTAATTAATTTAAAATTATCACTATCTACCTATGGATATAATTGAGTAGCTTGTGCCTATAAAATGACTCCATCTCACACCACACTATCCACCATATATAAATTCTCTACCAGTATATCAATAGTAGCTACTAATTAGTGTTATAGTTGTTATTCAAAGCTTCCCCTTTAAAAAAAGCAGTACAATGTTGAGATATATTCTCCAATAACATAAAGGGAGGATAGAAAAGAGACACCAAATTTATCTACATCCTCCTCTTGGATATATGTATCCTCATGTTCTTTCACCTATTCACATGTGTCTAATATTTTTTGAGAGTAAATATTAAATTGTTGGAGATTAAATACCTCAATTCCCATATATTTTAATTAATTAAAAATGATCTTATTTATCCATAAATAAAATAATAGAGCATCAATGATCATAGATAATATAGATTTCCACTACATACACTTAATCATCGAAAATATGAAAAATATTTTGGGTTTAAATTAGATTCAACATTCAGGACCACCTAGAATTGAAACACAAGGATTTTCAGGGAAGGAAAAGCCTCATCAACCTACCATATCGTTATACTTTAATTAATATCTATCTAAAACTATATAATATCAACAAAATAATTACCATAAGTAGAACTAGTTTTATGTACTGCCCTGTTTGCATGAATTATTTCGTTTTTGTAGAGGATGGACTATGAATTCATTCATATTCTATATCATAATAGTTAATGCAGGTGGGTTATTCGTAGAATGTTTTTTATTCATCATTATCACCAAATGATGGGTGAGTAAGATCATCCCATATCAATAAAACCTTCTCATGATATGTAAATTTAGTATGAGTATTATGATATTGAAAATATTCTAAGATTCCTTTTCACTATATTGTAGACATTGTTTCACCTTATTTAAGAATTTTAAAAGATCTAATAGAAATTTAAGGCCTATATTAAAAGAACACCATAATATTTATATTTAATAGTAAAGGATTGTTAAGAATAACCAACAAAGGAATGTATAAGTTCCTATGTTACATTACTATAAATTCATTTTATAATTTGGAGAGGGTGGTGGGAAAGGTAGTAAGAAGAAAATGAGAAAAATTGAATATGTGGACACATAATGAAATAATATATATTTCACTTTTGAGAAATCGAAATTAAAATAATTATATGTGAAATAGAATAATATATATATATATAACAAAATAGTCATCATAGAAATTTTTAAATTTGGAAAACCAATTGGGGGAATGGACTTACTATAAAAACTGTATTTAATAAAAATTAATTACATTTGATATATTCCTTAAATTTGATAGCTATCTCAAAATTATTACTCTAATTAAATGATATCTAGAATATAAAACATATCAAGCCTAAATGTTGTCTGATAATTATGAACACAACCTCATAAAAAGATCCAAATAAATTAACTAACTATGTGTGATGAATGTTCACTATAAGAATAAAAATCCTAAAAGGTTAACTGGAAATAGAATAATGAAAATCATCTCAAGAATATAGTCAAACATAAAATAATTTATTATCTGTTGTTGATCCAAATAACACTTTTAATCCATGGGTCTACCAAAATCAAGAGAGGAAGAAATTCATATGACAACCCCTGAATTTGTCTTCACAAAATTGAAACAATTCTAATTATATTTTTTTGCAACTATTTAAAAAATGAATAGAGGGCCCCAACATGAGGATTTTCTAAGAAAAAATAACCCTTTGACTCAATTAGATATAATCTCTAACCTTGAAAATGTTTAGTACGTCTGAAATTTACCTTTTAATAAAATATTTGTAAATATATATTCTCTATTATCATCAGTGTGAATCTTCTAAACCTAGAACGTTCTAGAAGTGATGAATTATAATATCATGTTATAGTTCACATTAATATGTTTTCATATACCATAAAATTCTTAATTCTTTCCCACGATGGTATTTTAAATTTTAAAAATTAAAATATATATTTCCTTGTTATAATTAAAGCCATCAATAAAACTATTCATCCAATGAAATTTATTTTATTCATCTATATCATTAATGAAATCTAACATAATGGGAGATAATGTAATAAACCATCACATGTTATACTACAGAGACACAACTCCCCAATTAAAAGTGTTCAAATAAACTAAATTTGGCATCCATTCATTCATATATATTGTAATATTTCAATCTATAAATCTTTAAATCATTGGTCACCCCATACCAAAACAGAATATCAAATTTAAATGACCAGAAGGATATTAAAACATACACTCCATAGATTTCCAATGTTTTCAACTTTGATTTTATAGAAAAAAACTGACTTGACAAACCACATGATCTATATATGTTCTAATATATACCATCATATACATAAAAAACAAAAAATAGATTAATAATATATGTTCTCGATATCCCCTCTCTACTCATAACTAAAAGTCTACTTACTATAACATAGCTAAAAATGTAAAGCAATAGGATTACTATACACATTAACTCTATCTAGGAAAATAATTGATTTTCCTACTCAATTTATATATCTTTAGAGAAAAATGATTTCATGAAATTACATCATAAAAAATCTTAATACTATGAATCTAAAAAATTGAACCCAAGTGTTTCATCACAAAAAGTAACCAATATTATACTCTAATTGGTTTGTTTTAACTTCCTTATAACCAAAAATATGCATATCATCAATATAAAGACAAAAATACAATAAAATAATAATCAATAAATCATTTAAAAATTTAATATAATAGATCAACCATAATCCATGAGGAAAATTGGAAGAATAAATCTTTTAATACTTCTACCAGGAGTATTAATTTACACCATACAAACCTACCTTCAACCTTCAAAAATAATCCTCTTTTCTTATTTCAACAAAACCATCCAACTAATCAATATAAAGTTTCTCATTTAAATCACAATAGACTAAATTTTCCTTAACATACATCTGCTCAAACTACAGATATAAACTAGAAGGCAAACTGAGAACAATTAAACTGAAATATTTATTGAAAATTGTAAGAAATTTTCATCAAACTCATTACCCTTATTCTGATATAAGGCTTTAAAAACTATCCTTGATTTATATTAAGTAACAAAACTAATATTATAATTTTTTTAATGATAAATCCACCAATTGTTTGAATCTCTCTTAACGTTAGGATACTTTATAATCACAATGTTTTTTAATACAATGATATCATCTCATTATCCATTACGTATCCCATTTTTCCATCTAATATCTTTCTATCACCTTACCAAAATATTCGGGTTCTCCCCCTTCAGTGAGGAGAATATACTCATATCATTTTCTGGGCACAGTAGAAGACTGGGGGGGGATGGATCACAACTTTTATATTGTCATTATTGAAAATAAATCTGAGGTGTATTCTGATAAAGAAAACTATTACCAAATAAATATAATCAAATAGTTGACATGGTAAAGACGAACTCGAATCCAAGAAAGAAATTATCAGCACATGTTCTCTATAATTAATTTAATTAAAACACGAATTACCTTGAAGGATTTATTTCTTCTCTGAAGCATCGGGCCACAAATATGCATTGTGCCAATATTTTTTCATAGAATACAAGTATAGAATTCCTCTAGAGGTGATCCATATGTTCTCCATGTCTCTCTAAACATCACTTTAATAGTCTCTGGGTGCTATCTTGGATGGTCCATATGTTTTCAATTTACACATATGATATCCTTGAGAATCACTTTCATATCATTCTCATTTATCTGGTGGATGAGGATCTCTCTCATTTGTAAGAGAGTTCTCGGAGATAGAAGAACACTCTAGGCTTGGGAGATTTTTCTCCAATCTATTGTGCACAAATAATCGTTATGTTATGTTATGAGAGAAATAACATTATTGTCTAATTATATCTCTACGGTTTTAATAAAATAATTGCACATGTCCCCATATTTATTTTTTTAATTCTAGAGAAACCCGTTATAAAATAAATATTGTATTATTATTATTCTTCACACTCACTTAACTTTCCTAATATTTATTACATATTATTTAAATAATATACAATATTTTTATTCCCACCAAACCATTAATCTCGGTCATCCAATCCTCCATTATATTTATTAGTCGTTAAATAATGTTAATTTATTTATTACATAAATGTCACTTGATTATTTTCTAGAAATTATAAATAAATATTATATTCAATAAATATAAAATAAATATTTATTAATTATTCTGTTCGAAATATATTCTCTTGAATAAATAGTGTCGAAATAAATACCATCATGGATACATGAATAATTATGAAACCACAACCAGGAATAATATTTATTCAACTTGATAAATAAATGAATTATATAACTAAGATAAAAGATACACATAGTGTGTGGTTTTATAGGACTCTTTTGTCAGTGGATTTGGACATATCTATTTATATTCCAAGAGTAACATCTACCAATACGCCAAGGCACCCATAGAGAAAGAAGTTATATTGTCACAATAACATTCACCAATGACAAATGCATAGCATGTAATATAATATCATTTTATTTATATCTCTAATAACGTGGGTTGTATCTTTTTTTCATCAACCCATGCACTAGATTTCTCTTTCTTTGACTTCCACGAATTTAACATGTCTGTTTAACTCTATAAGAATGGATTTAATTAGGCTGTATTAGTTATATAAAAGGGCATAAGATATCAAATTTTGTAGAAGGTACATGTCATTTCTTAGATTATTCATCACTATAGTATTACAATTGACACACCATACATATCCTACATCTCAGTTAATAGATAGGAACAACCAATAAATCATATAAATGTGTATTCCTACTAGCGAGTATTGTTCTTGTAATATCATCCATGATATCACCATAGTCATACTCTAAGAGATATCCCATCAAAATACAATATGTCTTCACCACTTATAGCATGTATTATTGATTTCCCAAAAATAATATCATCTAGATATAGAACATATATTCAAGAATAGTGGTATAGAACATCCAGGTTTTCATCATAGTAGGGATCCTCTATGCCCTCTTACTATGACAGCTTCTCTGCATACATTAACACATGAAATTTTTTGAAATAGTACATTAATTATGTGATATGTAGTGTATTAATATTCAAATCCATTAATAAAATTTTATTATAATTTACTAAGGAAGTTGGTTCAAGGGAACCAAATCCAAAAAAATTCTACATTAATTAAATCCAACTACAAACCACCATCAATCCACTATCTCTCACATAATATTCATGATTCTGTTGAGACCGTCCATTAGTAAAGGGGTCTTCTATGTTCTCTTCCATGGATTCTCTACTCACTTCAACATCACCCCTTTGATTGAAATCCATCAATTGGTGATACATATATATTACATTATTTTCATGTTGAGGTGACCTTGACTCTTTTGAAATATACACCACTATAGTATTATGAAAATATATTGTTATAGGGTGTTTACTGATAGTTATGACATTTAGATAATTGGTTGTGGATAATGAAGGGTTTAAAATGATTTAAATGAAATTTGGTTTCCAGGATGATTCACCTAATGTTACCAAAAATAAAAATGATCGATAAATTTTAACTGAGGTCATTAGTTTTATAGTTCATGATTATCTTAATGATGATACAAGTCACACATATAACTATTTGGATACTAATTAAAAGGGTGAACATGTTGTGAATATGCACTAGTTGGCATGGAGAAGTGGTAGGAACCCAAAGGTTCGTAGCGGTATATGTGTCCCAGAGGATATTACTCAAGGTCATGGATGAGGTGGTTTTTATAGATCTTTCAAGATCACGCCGGAGCAGTTGGCTCTTAAGGAAAGGTACATTGAACTCTTCATCTAGGTAACCATACAATGAGATAGGGAATTTTCTAATGTCGATGACTCTGAACATGAATCTGATCATGATTATGGAAATGTTTGATGTGTTGTTTCTCAAATGTCAGGGGGGTGTGCACCTATTTTCTATCATTCTCCTCCTCATGTACTTGTTATCTTTTCTTCAATTTTCACAAATGGCATAAGAGATATGTCTCCTACCTAGATTTTTTTCGATCTAATTAATATTTATTAAAATGTAATAATATGGTTAATATAAACTTATTTATTGATAATAAATAATATAATTATTTAATTATATCATTAACAACATTATTAGTTTTATTTGCGGTTTTTTCATATTTATTAATATAGTAATTATAAATATGTAATAATATAATTAATATAATATAATATAATTAAAAATATAATATTATAATTTATATTTAATAATTTAATTAATAATCAATAATATAAATAACATGTAACAATATAATCACTAGGTGATGATTCTGATCATAACTCTAATCATGATTATGGTGACGCTTGAGTTTTTGTTTTTTCCTTTTGAATGTGGGCTTTCCTTTTTGGTATAATTAATATGTAACAATATAATTAGTAATTATTAGTGGCTTGGCCTTCATCCTTCTTGTTATAATTTATATGAAATAATATAATTAGTAATATAATTAATATTTTCAGTCATATTTATTAATATAATTATTTTAAATATTTAATAATATAAAAAAATTTATTAATAATTTTAAAATATAATCAATATGATATTCTTCATTAATATGCAATAATATAAGTAATATTTATTCTAAATTATATTTTTATCTACTTTATAATAATTATTATTTAGATTTTTATTATTTCTAATGTCCATAATTGCATTATTAAAATATATTAATATGAAAAATTATTAATAATATGTAATAATATATTTATTATTAATTAATATATAAAAATATTTCAATACCTGTATTTATTTATAATTTTAAATTGAGAAATATATATTTATATTAGAAACATGGAGGATGAATGGGGGTGGGGCATTGAAATATGGGGTGTAGGGGAAATGCCACTTAATGTGGAATATTGTTCTTCCTTTTCAAATTGTCACTTAATTTGGTGATTTTTAAACCCACTTCACCAATTAAAAGAAACCTAACCCCATTTTCTTATATGAAGAAAACAAAAAAAATCATGCCTGAAAAAATTTTCCCCTCGGAAAGATAGAAAATAAAAAAATTTACATTTCTGGTATAAATAAACAACGAAAAGATTACAAATATATATAGAGAAAAATTAAATGTTTAAAAATGTTAATATGAGTAAAATGTTAGATTATTGATTTAAAATCAACATTTATATTCCATTTAATATTTAAATAATTATTTTCAACCAATTATTTTATATTTTGAAATATTTTTTAAAAAACCCTAACATGTTTAATTAATGAGGTGTTTATTATTTTTTATTTGAAAATTTATTTATAATTCTAAAATCTATAGGTATAAAAAAATTATTTTGTAATTTTATTAACATTTTAAAATTAATAGTCATTCAATTATTATTAAATAATTTAATTTGAATTGATTTTTTATTTTATTTACAAATATAAAATAAATAATATTCAAAATCCATAAATAAATTCAATAGTGTCACTATTTTTTAACAGTATGTTTACAGATAAATAATAATTAAAAATTAATATTGGTTATTTATTTATAAATTCCTGTTATAAGTAATGGAATTGAATATCTAGTATTTATAGATATTAAATGATATGAGGAATGGTTGGTGAGGGAAAGGCATAAAAAATTAAATAATTGGAGGATACGACTATGTTAGGGTGGTGGCCATGTTTTCAAACTACAATCACTCCCCTGCGATTTCTATACCCCTCCTTGTATGATGATGATGATGAATGTGTTAAAAATATGGATGATTGAATTCCCACAAAAACAATATCTCAGTAAACATACCCCATCTCCAGCAACAAATAACAATTTTATGCCCAACATTCTACGTAGTCAGTGATTCTCATCCAAAGAGGCTTCACTTGTGAAGAGTGGACCGTAATAATTTTATCATGACTTTCATTTTACAACAGTCCCCTTTGTTTGGGAACACTCCCCCAGGGTACCGAAGAAAAGAGATTATGAACATACCCCAACTTTGTCACCATAACACCATGTTGTCCCTCGCATTGATTTGGAATTGTTCTCATAAACAGGCCAATTATTGGAATTTAGCTGACCCATTATACATGGTCGGTGATTCTCATCAAATGATACTTCTCCGGTGAATTGATAACAACACAACATGTATCATAATGTGAAGTTTCCAATATTTCCCTTCGCCAGGGAACACTCCCCCGGGGTGCTGAAGAAAGTATATCCCGAAATACCACAACTCTAGTGCCAGACCACACTGTTGTGTCTCACGTTGATGCAGCATGGTTTGCGGAAATTGGTTATATACTGGATATTAGCTGACCCATTCCATGTGGTCAGTGATTATCATCAAAACTAGCTTCACTGGTGATGGATGTATCACACAATTCCTTTCATGACAGATAGTTTCCAGCCATCCCCTTCACCTTAGAACACTTCTCTAGGTTACCCAAGGAGAACCCGAACGTACCCCAACTCGGGGATTGGAGTAGCGTACACCTCCCCTCATATCATTCTCTATTAAGAACATTAGAGATGTAAGAAAGACAACCCATCCTTCAAGGTAAAAGATTCTCATCCATAGGGGATTCTCTGGTGGTTCAAGTACGAATGAATATTTATTATGACCCGGGATGGATGACCCGCAACCCAGACTGGTTGATGTTAGTGAATAAGAGTCATAGGGGTATTATTGGGGTGGTGATGAGATATCAGGAGAGAATGTGGTTGGGATACTGGTGTGGAATGCTGGTCCATCCAAAATTTTCATGTGGACGGTGTGGATTATAGGTTTATGAGAATAACAGAGATGTTACTACTACTGAGGTGGTTGGGGTGCTGTGACAACATAGGTAGAGGTGGCCTTCATTGGGCAACACGCTGAATTAGAGTAGGTTCAAGGGGGGTGTTGAGCGGTGTGATATGAAGGTGGGATGAGCGCCTTCGATCATTTTGTAGAAAGTGTGATGCACTGAAGCGAAGAAGGTTGACTCATGGTCTATGGGAAAGATGACTCATCTATTGTGATTTAGTGCAGTAGGGTTCATATTTTAATACATGTAGGTTAGGGTTAGTATTTAATTGGGTTCATTGATGCCTTGTAACGGATAAAAGAATAAAAAATTTTGATTGTTTCCTTCAATAAAAGAAAACACATCCCCTACATGTAAAAAAAATACCCAATTATCATATAATAAATTGAATTTATTATATTGTAAAACCAAATATTTTTCTAAATATAATAAAATTTTTATATAAAAATGTATTATATTCAATTTAATAAAATGGAAAATAAATTATTTTTTTAGAAAAAAAACATATTTTTAGTCATTTGAATAAAATTCATAATTTTTGTTCGACATTTTTAAATGCATGGAATATTTTTATACATATAAAATGACTAGTTTTTGAGACAATTTAATATATTATATTTTCATTAACAAAATTACAAATCACTATTTTTTTAATCCAACCTGTTTTTTATTAAATAGGAAAATTAGAAATACATGTTTTAATATATATATATATATATTATTTCTATGTGAAAGAAATTATAGTTTTTTTAGTTTTTAAGAAGAACTATTTTTTTGTGTCTGACATTATAAATTTTTTTCAGCATAGAGTTTATTTCTTGTGGAATTTCAACAGGAATATCAATTGGATGTTTAACTAGAATTTCTCGTTTATTTGTATTTATATTTATATATTTATAAATATTTATTTATATAAATAGACATATAATTATATTAAATATAAATATATATATAAATAAAATAATATTTATAAGTATATAATTATAATTTTATATAATTATAATTATAATTATAATTTATAGCCCCCGAACGGCCGGATGGCCTATGTTAAAAAATAATTAATATTTATATTTAATTATATTATTAATTACTTTATTTGTATTATTTACATTTGTAGTCATATTTGTTAATAAAATTATTGTAAATGTGTAATAATATAATTAATATTTTATAAATCTAATAATATAATAAAAATTTATTAAAATTTAATAATATAATACATATATAATAATATAATTAATACTTAATAATATAATTAGTGTGAAATAATAAAATTAGCATGTAATAATATAATTAGAATGTCATAACATAATAAAAATTGAATAATATAATTACAACAAAACATAGAATTCCAACATACACCACCTAACATGGCAGGTCATAGCCCCCCGTAGGATAACACACCTATTTTTTTATGGCCCGAAGAACCTATGGACATGGAGTACTATTATTACTGTTATTATTAACATTTTTATTAATTTTTAATGTCATAAGTACATTATTGGGACATGCATGTGTCCCCTCCATTCCACCAAAATTATCTCCCACTCGGATTGGAACCTGAGTCTGATGCATGCCAGGTGACGCAGGCAGTATGATGTAGTCATGACGCAAACGGTGGACCTGAACATTTGTGAAGAAAAAATATATGAAGGTGCTGGGAACCTAGGCTATAGACATTATAATGGACTCCATGTCGACATGGACTTCATTCTATAAAAAATATATGAGTTATCCTTAGGGGGTCAGGACCGACCCTATCAGGTTGTATGTGTTGTATTTTTATATTTCATTGTAATTGTACCCGAATGTCCCAATAATATATATAATTTGTAATAATTTAATGAAAAAGTAATAATATAATTAATAAGTAATAATATAATTAGTATGTCATCATATAAATTATATTTTTATTCATATTTATCAATATCATTATTGTAAATTTGTAATAATATATTTAATATTTATAAATATAATTTTATAATTACATAATTATAAATATATTAATATTTATATAATTATAATTATTTATTGGTAGAAATTTATTTTTAATTATAGTTATATATATATATTTATATTTAAAAATATATAATTATAAATATATATATACATACATACATATGCTAAACTGCCCAGAATAATATAGGGTTTAACTTATTTTTGGATAATCTCTTTTTTTAACATATCTACAACATAACCCTTAAAAATAAATAAAATTATAAATATATTTATTATTTATAGATATATATTTATATAAATAATTAATTAATATAAATATTTGTATAAATAATAAATATATTTATATTTATATTTAAATATATATTTATAATTATATAATTATAAATCTATCTATATAAATAAAAATTTATTATTATATAAATATTTTTATAATTATACTTATATACTTTTTAAAATATATTTATAAACACGTTTAAAATATGACTATACAAATATATTTTTACAATTACAAGGAAATAAATTTTTGAATATACAGATATAAATATATATATGAAGATATTATATATATATATATATATGAAGTGATTAATATGTAATAATACAATCAATATGTAATCATAGAATTAAAATTAAATAATATAAATTAAATTTTAAACATATTAAATAAATTAATTATTGTCCATATGTAATAATATGATTATCATTTAAAAATATAAGTAATATTTATTAATATGTAATAATATAATTAATATTAAACAATATATTTAATAATAAAATAATATAATTAAGATGTAATAATATAGTTAGTTTATAATAATATAATTAACATGTAATATTCTAATTACTATGTGATTATTCTGGTCATAAATCTGATCATTATTGTAGTTACGCTTGAGCTGGTATTTTTTCCTTTTGGATACGGGCCTCCCTTTTTGGTATAATTAATATGTAATAATATAATTAGTAATATTAAGGGGTTTGGCCCCGAAAATTATTATTGTAATTAACATGAAAAAATACAAAGAAGGTTCGGGGTCAGGCCCCTTTTTATAAAAACAGAAAAATAAATAGTACATGGAAGAAGAAAGGAATGTCGAAACTCAAAAAAAAAGAAAATAAGCATCACCATAATCAGGATCAGGCTCATGATCATAAACATCAACATCATCACCAAAATCCCATTTGTTCATAATTTTAATTTTAACTAATTTTTTATTATTACTAATTACATTTTTAATATAAGTGAATTACATTAATGACATATTAAAATGCATTAATATGTTACAATGGTATTAATATGTAATAATAAAATTAATATTAAATAATATGTCATAATATATAAACAAATGTATTTATATATAATTGTAAACATGTAATCCATTATCTATACTATGGGTTGGTAAATTTCAACGATGTGTCATCTCTGTATCTATTCTGCTCATGTTCCCTTCTCTCTGCACTTCCATATTACCTCAAAAACGAATTCCTCGTCTGCTCGGGTTCCAGAGAATCCACCTGCTCCACTGACTCCACTCCATGTGAATCTCCCCTATCTTTATATCTTTTTACACCTATCCACATCTTCCAAACCATCATCATCAAAACCCATATCCTTCAATTCTGTTTCCGCCTTTCCATCACTACCTCCGCCTTTCTGTCGCTGCTTCTATGTCACCACATACGGGTAAGATGTGGTCCTCGATCACCTTCTGAGTTTGAGAATATGGAAATCAGAAAGAGAGGAGTAGGTGTAGGTGATGATGAAGATGATGAAGTAGAAGAAGCCAAGGAAATGCGGATTTTGTGATGGAAATGAATTGCTGGAATGGATGGATAAGGGTTCAGACGAGACTGGTTTGGAAGAGGTGGAGAGGAGGATGATGATATGGAGAAGGAGGATATGCATGCATAGAAGAGTTGGTGGAGGAGGTGGATTCGGCAGAGACATAGCAGATGAGGAACATGTTTTCGATGGAATAGGGAAATGTAGAGAGGAGGTCACATCACCAAATTGATATGGGCATGAAACATGGATGAAATTCCCCCTATAGTATAGATAATGGATTATGTGTTTACAATTACAAATAAATACATGTGTTTAAAAATTATTACATATTAATTAATATTAAATTTATTATTACATATTAATACTATTATTACATATTATTGAATATTAATAATTCCATTAGTGAAATTCAATAAAAAAAATGTAAATATTAATAATAATGTAGTTAAAATTATAATTAAGTATAAATTGGTATTTTCGGATGATTTTCATGCTTCTAATCCTAAGTCTAATCCTGAATATGGTGATTATTAACTCGCATTTTTTTATTTTTGAGTGTGGGATTTCCTTTTTTCTTTCATGTACTATTTAATTTCCTTTCCTTTTATAATAAGGGGCTCGACCCCGACCCTTCTTTGTATTATTTCATATTAATCATACCAAGAATGTTTGAGCCATCCCCATATTATTACTAATTATATTATTAAATATTAATTATACCAAAAAAACCCAAGCCCACATCGAAAAGGAAAAAATAGCAACTCACGCATCACCATAACCGTGATCCGAGTATTGACTAGAATCATCACATAGTAATCATATTATCACACATTAATTATATTGTTCCATACTAACAATATTATTACATACCAATTATATTATTATATTATTAATTATATTTTTATATATTAAGTATTTAATTACATATCAATAAATATTAATAATATTTTAAATGATAATGATATTATTACATATAAACATTAATTATATTAATAAATATGTATAAAAATATAAATTATATTATTTCATATTAATTATATTATTACATATTGATTATATTATTACTTATTTATTATTTCATATATATATATATGTGTGTGTGTGTTTATAAATATATATATTTGTATATTAATAAATTTATTTATTTTTAATTGTAAAAATATATTTTTATGAACATATTTTAAATGTGTACATAAATATATCATATTTCTAATTCTATGATTATAAATAACTGTTAATGGAATATATAAATTTATTTTAATAATTATATAATTATAAATATATTTAAAATTATATAATAATAAATCTTTATTAATAGAGAGAGATTTATAATTACCTAATGATAAATATATTTATAAATATAAATATAAATATATTTATTATTTATATAAAAATTTATTAATGTTAATATATATAAAAATAATAAATATATTTTTATATTTTTATTTATAAAGGTTATCTCATAGCTGAGTTTAAAAGGGAGATTACCCAAAAATAATTTCCAATCTATAAGCTTTCCGGCCGTTTGTACTATGTTTGTATATATAATTATAAATATATAAAATTAAAAATATATATTTATAAAAATGAATTAATTTTTATAAGCATATTTATATAATAGATATAATAATGAGTCAATGTCTATAAATAAATAGTTATAATTTTATAAATATCCATATATTTATTGTTATATAATTATTTAAATATGTTTCTAAATATTAATTAAATTATTACTAATTTACAATAATTATTTTGATAAATATGAATAAATATAAAAATTATATTTTTACATAGTACTTATATTAGAACATATTAATTATATTATTTCATGTTAATTATATTATTACTAATTATATATATTATAGGTAATTAGCAATATAGTTACAATGAAATAGGGAAAGGAAAAGCAAACAAACCGATAGGGAAGGCCATAACCCCCCCCCCCCCCCCCGGGATAACCCACCATTTTATGGCTTAATGGACATGTGGACATGGAGTCCATTATAATTACTATAGAATTGGATCGTAGAAGCTGCAACTATTTTTTTCTTCAGAAATGTCCGGGTCCACTGTCTGCATCATGCCTGCTTCATACAGCCTGCGTCACCTAGCCTTCATTAGACCCGATTCAAATCTGGATGGGAGCGAATTTTGGCAGAATGGCTGTGATAGAACCATGACCCAATAAAGTACTTAATGAAATTAAATAATAATAAAAATTTAAATAATAACACCAATAATAGTACTTCATGTCCTCAGGGTCTTCGGGACATCAAATAATATGTGGGTTATCCCTTGGGGGTGCTATAACCTGCCCTATTAAGTAGTGTATGTTGCAATTGTTTGATTCTATGTAATTATATTGTTACATTTTAATTATATTATTACATGCTAACTATATTATTACATATTATTTATATTATAACATATTAATAATGTTATTATATTATTAATTATATTATAATATATTTATTATATTATTACATATTAATAAATATTAGTTATATTATTATGTACTAAAAAATATTAATTATATTATTACATATTTACAATAACTATATTAATTAATATGACTAAAAATTTAAATAATAATAATAAGTAAATTATTAATACAATTAAATATAAATATTAATTATATTATTACATAGGTCTTCCAGGCATTTAGTGTATATAAATAATAAATATAAATATAATTATAAATATTTATTTATTAGTATAAAAATATATATATATATTAAATATAATTATGAATCTATTTCTATAAATAAATATTTATTATTGTATAAATATAAATATATTTAAACAAGAAAATATAGTAAAACATCCATTGAAACTTCTAGTGGAAATTACATTAGAAATAGTCTTCATTCTTAATAAAATGTATAACATCATAAAAAAAAATAGATCTTCTTTAAAAAAACATAAAACATTAATTTTTCTCATAGAATTAATATATATATATATATATATATATTAAAACATGTATTTATTTTTTTCCAATTTAATAAGAAAATTATTTTCCTTAAAAAACAATAGTGATATGTAATTTTGTTAAAGAAAATAAAATAATTTAATTTGTGTGAAAATTATGTAATTATATATTTTAAAATATTCCATGCTGTTAAAAATATTGATGAAAAATTATGAATATTATTCAAATTATTAAATATCATTCTTTCTATAAAAAAATAGACTATGTTTACTTTTATTAAATTGAATAAAATATTGTTTACATAAAAAATTCATTATATTAAGAAAAATAATTGGTTTTACCATATAATAAAATCAATATATTATATAATAATCATGTATTTTTTAACAAGTAAGGGGAGGCGTTTCTTTTTTATTGAAGGAAACAATCAAAAATTCTTATTCTTCTAACCATTTCACTGGAGCAGTAAACCCATTGAAAATTTGACCCTAACCCATAGGTATTAAACTATGCACCTTCCGGCACATAATCGAACTAGACGAGTCATCCTCCCTATAGAACCGACGTCATCCTTCTTCGCTTTTGTGCATCACTACTTCTCTACAGTCATCGACGATAGTCATCCTATTCAAATACCCCACCACACAATTTGTTGGGGGTGATTTAAATTCTCAACGGAAAATTTATTGTTGAGGGGTGATTTAAAATCTCAGCAGAATATTTATTGTCGGGGGGTGATTCAAAATCTGAATATTTGTTTTACTTGTCCTAAAAATAGGATATCATTTTGACTGCATTTAAACCACGCAGAAGGTTGAAAAAAAGGGAGGCCTATAAAATGCATGACAGACAATAGAGGAGGCACGCCTTTTGAAGGTTCCAAAGCCCTTGCATATTGGAGTGAAGCATTGACGGATTCACAACGCTGAGGGCTCGAGTAGTGGTGTGCGGTGCACGACGTGGCTGCAAGCAGAGAGGGGAACCTGAGATCACGAAGACGGTTGAAATGAAGCACGAAGTGGAGCAGAGATTGTTGTGCCAATTGAAGTGTGTGATTTGTGAGACATGTAATTTTTATTTGACAATAAAATTACTGATTCTTGGGTGGAGTAGGCTTTCGCCGAACCACGATAATTTTGGTGTTTTAATTTTATTTCGTTGCATCATAAAAACTCCGACTCAACATCTGGTATCAGAGGAAGGTTATCCATTTTTCTTGCTGAATAATTATGGGATATTCACGTCCAAATATTTCTGTCTATATTGATATGTTTAATGGGCAGAATTATTTCACATTATGGCAACAACGGGTAAAAAATATTTTGACTCGGGATGGGACAGTGAAATCATTGAAGAAAAAATCAGAGAATCCGGAGAAGACTAGCTCTGATGATTTGCAAGATATGAGAGATTTGGGAACGAACACCATTCAATTGTATTTGGTGGACAATACACTATGAGAGGTGATGAATCTAACAGATCCAGAGAAGATCTTGACGAAGATGGAAGCTAGGTATAAATCTAAATCTCTGACAAATCTTTTATATTTGAAAAAACGATTGTATCTTCTTCGAATGTCAGAAAACGGAGATTGGGGAAACCATTTGGAAGAGTTCACCAGACTCTTGACGGAATTGTCTTCTGTGGAGAACAAAACTGATGATAAAGGCAACATGGTGCCTGTGGAAATGGAAGAAGAGGACAAGGCTTTGCTCTTGTTAGGTTCTTTGTCAGATTCGTATGACAATCTCGTCACTACATTGTTATTTGGAAAAGACACTCTGAAACTGGATGTTGTTATTTCATCATTTCTAATGAACGAGACTCGACGAAAGACCAACGATGATGGATCATCAGGCAATAGTGGGATCTTTGCGGTTACTGGTGGACATAACTATCATGGAAGGTCGATAGAACGAAAGAATGGTTCAGGGAGCAGGAGAGATCGAAGTCAATCAAGACCAAGAGGAGATTTCGTATGCTGGGAGTGTGGAAAAAAAGGTCACATGAGAAGAAATTGTGAGAAGTTCTGTGAGCGAATGAAGAAAGAATAAAAAGAAGCTGAAACAACAGAAGAAACAATTTAGGAGAATACCGTGACTCAAGATGAGAGGTATGCTAGTGATTTATTGTTTACAGTTGTGGAAGATGTGGATGATTCAGATTGGATTTTAGATTCTGCTTGCTCTAATCATATATGTGCAAAAATGGAATGTTTTTACAGTTTTGAGAAGTATGAAGGTGATATTGTGAAAATGGCCAACAAATCAAAAAGTCGAATTGTTGGAATCGGTACAGTGCGAGTTCGTATGTTTGATAGGGTTTTTCGCACAATTTCGGATGTGAGGTATGTACCTGATTTGAGAATGAACTTAATTTTTTGGGGTATATTGAATTCCAAATATTTTAGGTTTTCTACTGAAGGTGGAGTTCTCAAAGTGATGCGAGGAGTAATGAACGTGATCAAAGGGATGAAATATGGGAATCTATACAAGTTGATTCATGCAGGTGAATCTTCATTTAGGCCCCAGAGTACCATTACAGGTGATGTTCATAAGGATATGTCTGCCAATGGATATTTGAAAAGGAATGTGACATTTTCTTTAGTCATTCGTGGCACGATGGAGCCACAACATTTTGTTCATCAGATTTGGGAATTTGTACACTAGTTATAGGTGTGGTGGAACATTCCAATATTGGGCATGACATTAATGGTCAAAATGGATGATGATGGTGAACTATTCATATTTTTAATCACGGTGGAGATTGTTGGGGGTGATTTAAATTCTCAACGGAATATTTATTCTTGATGGGTGATTTAAAATCTCAACGGAATATTTATTGTCGAGGGGTGATTGGAAATCTGAATATTTTTTTTAATTGTCCTAAAAAATAGGATCTCATTTTGACTGCATTTAAACCACGCGGATGGTTGAAAAATGGAGGCCTATAAAATGCATGACAGACAATAGAGGAGGCACGCCTTTTGAAGGTTCCAAAGCCCTTGCATATTGGAGTGAAGCATTGACGGATTCACAACGCTGAGGGCTAGAGTAGTGGTGTGCGGTGCACGACGTGGCTGCAAGCGGAGAGGGGAACCCGAGATCACGAATACGGTTGAAATAAAGCACGAAGTGGAGCAGAGATTGTTGCTCCAATTGAAGTGTGTGATTTGTGAGACATGTAATTTTTATTTGACAATAAAATTACTGATTCTCGGGTGGAGTAGGCTTTCGCCGAACCGCGATAAGTTTGGTGTTTTTATTTTATTTTGTTGCATCTTAAAAACTCCGACTCAACACAATTCCACATCGACCTTTCTCGGCTTCAGTGCGTCTCCCAACGAATGCCTCCATTGCCTATGTTTCTACCACACCCTAGCCACCTCATCAGTAGTAACATCTTCGTTATTCTCATGAACCCCTAATCCTCACCATCCATATGCTACTTCGGGATGGACTAGCTTTCCAGCACCGGTATCCCAACCTCATCACCTCCTGATATCTCGCCACCACTCCACGATACCCCTGTTAATTGGAGTCACTAACATCCACCGGTCTAGGTCACATGTCATCCCATCCTAGTCATAGTAAAAATTATTCTGTACATTCAACACTGAAGAAGCCTATGTAGATGAGAATATTTTACCTAGAATGATGGGTAGGCTTGCTTGCGTCTATGATGTTATTAATGGAGTCTGATCAGTTGTGAGGTGTTCTCTACTCTAGTCCCTGAGTTAGGGTATGTTCGAGTTCTCCTTGGGTAACCCAGGGATGTGTTCTAAGGAGAAGGGGATAGTTGGAAATTCCCCACCTTGAACAGAGTGGTGTGATACATCGTTTATCGGGGAATCAAATTTTTATGAGAATTGTCGACCATGTAGAATGGGTCACCTAATATCCAGTATATTACCTATTTCTGTGAAACCTTTCACGTCAATGTGATGCACAATAGGGTTCTTTGGTGCCAGTGATTGGGTACATTCAGGATACCCTTTTTTGGGTACCCCGGGGGAGTGTTCCCAGGCAAAGTGGACATTTGGAAATTTTCCGACATGATAAGTGTTTTGAGGTCCTCCATTCACTGGAGAACCCTCTTTTGACAAGAATCCCTTACCACGTAGAATTTCAGGACCACATTATTAACTGATGACTGAGATTGGGTATGTATGGTGAAGTCATGATTTCATTGAAATAAAATCATCCATATTTTCAACATCTTCATCATCATCTTCCTCCTAGGAGGTCTATAGTAATCATAGAAGAAGGATTACAATTTGAAAATAGGGCCACCACACATATATACTTGCATCCTCCAATTATTTCCTATTTTTATGCCTTTACCTCACCAAACATTCCCCACATCCTTTAATAGCGATAATTTATAGATATTAAAATACTTTATTTAAAACAATAATTAATAATTAAGTACCCAACACAATTTTTTAATTATTATTAATCTATTAACTTGCTGTAAAAAAATAGTGAAACAATTGAATTTATTTATGTATTTTGAATATTATTCATTTTAAATTTATAATTGAAATCTAAAATCTAATTTGATTAAATTAATTATTATTAATTAAATGACATTATATATAAAAATGTTAATAAAATTATGTTTTTTTTTGTTTTTTATATTAATTGTTTTTAGAGTTATTAATAAATTATAAAATTAAAAAGTATACACATCTTCTAAATTAAACGACTTTGAGTAGTAAAAAAACATGTGAATCAAAAAAATAATTGTATTAAATTATTGAATTAAAAATTAAATGGGTTATAAATGTTGATTTTAAATCAATAATCTAACATTTGAATCAAATTAGCATTTATACAACATTAAATTTCTCTATCTATATCATTGGAATCTTTTGGTTTTTAATTTAAACACTCAGAAATGGAATTGTTTTGTTGTCTATCATCCCCACAATCTATAACACCACCTAGGGGAAGATTCTTCAAAGATTTGTTTTTATTTTTTTTATAATAAAATTGGTTTAGGTTTCGTTTAATTTGGGAAATGGGTTTATAAATCACCAAATGATGTGACACTTTATAAAGCCAAAAATGCCACATCATTTTGCATTTCCCCCAAACCCCAAATTCCAATGCCCCACCCTCCATTCCTCCTCCCCATTTACAATATATATTTTAATTCTCTATTAAATATTAAAAATAAATACATGAATTAATTTGTTATTATATAATAATAAATTTTAAATATATTGTTACAAATAAATAATAATATTACATATTAATAAATTTTAAAAAACTAATATATGAAACCATAGTGGTAGCCCTACATATTGGTATAATTAATATGAAATAATAGCAAGAATGTTCAGGGCCAAGCCCCTGATTATTACTAATTATATTATTACATATTAAATATAACTGTATGGAAGGTGCACATCGAAAATTAAAAAATAGCAACTGAAGCTTCACCATAACAGTGATCAGAGTTTTGACGAGATTCATCACATAATAATTATATTAATACATATTAATTATATTATTATGTACTAACTATATTATTACATATCAATTATGTTATTATATTATTAATTATATTATTACATATTAATAAAAATTTATTATTTATTAAAATATTATAATACAATTACATATGTAAATTAATTATACTAATAAATATGTATAAAAATATTAATTCTATTATTTAATATTAATTATATTATTACATATTGATTATATTATTACATATTAATTATTTCATATATATATATCTGTGTGTGTGTGTGTTTATATATATTTATCTGTATATTTATAAAAAAATTTATTTTTTATTGTAAAAATATATTTGTATGAACATATTTTAAATGTGTATATAAATATATTATATTTATAATTATATTATTATAAATAATTTTTAATGGTATATAAAAGCATATTTTATAATTATGTAATTAAAAATATATTTACAATTATATAATAATAAATATTTATTTATACAGATAGAATTATAATAACATAATGATAAATATATATATAATAATAAATATAAATATATTTATTATTTATATAAATATTTAATAATATTATATTATTTATATAAATAATATAATATAAATAATAAATTTAAATAATAAATATAAATATAATTTTATTTATTTATAACGGTTCTCTCATATTTGAGTTTACGAAAGAATATTATCAAAAAATAATTTAAAATCTATAGGATTTCGGGCAGTTTGGGCTATGTATTTATATATATATTAATAAATATATATAATTATAAATATATATTTACACAAATGAATTATTTTATATAAACAGATATAATTAATAATTATAATAATAAATCAATTTCTATCAAAAGTTGGTATAATTATATAAATAAAAATATATTTATTATTATATAATCATTAAAATACTTTTATAAATATTATTTATATTATTACTATTTTACAATAATTATATCGATAAATATGAATAAAAATATACATTATATTATTTCATACTACTTATATTAGTACTTATTAATTATAGTATTTCATATTAGTGATATTATTGCTAATTATATATATTATAGGTACTTAGGGGTGCATTTACAAATAATCGGGGAAATGAAACACACACAACCCGATAACAAAGGTGCAGACCCCCTAGAGGATAACGCATCCATTTTTATTGTTGGATGGACCTGTGGGCATGGAGTCCATTACAATGTCTGTAGCTTCTGTTCGTAACACCTGCAACTATTTGTTTCTTCACAAAAGTGTGGGTCCACTGTCTGCATGATGCCTGCATCATACAGCCTGTGTCACTTAGCCTCCATCAGACCCAGATACAAATCTGTGTTGGAGGGAATTATGGAAGAATGGTGGTGATATAAGAAAGACCCAATAATGTACATAATGAAAATAAATAATAATAAAAAACTAAATAATAACACTAATAATAGTTCTTCACGTCCATAGGCTCTTCGGTCCAACAAATAATAGGTGGGTTATCCCTTAGAGGTTCTACAATCTACCCTATTAGGTAGTGTATGTTTCAATTCTTTGTTTATTTGTAATAATAGTGTTACATTTTAATTATATTGTTACACACTTGTTATACGATTACATACTAATTATATTATTACATGTTAATAATATTATGATATTATTAATTATATTATTTTATATTTATTATAAAATTACATATTAATAAATATTACTTATATTATTACACATCAGAAAATATTAATTATATTATTATTTTTTACAGTAACTATATTAATTAATATGATTAAAAATTTAAAAACTACCAATAAAGTAGTGAATACTATAATTAAATATAAATACTAATTATATTATTACATAGGCCTTTCGGCTGTTTGGTGTATATAAATATAAAATATAATCATAAGTATATAAAATTATAATTATATATTTATTAATATAAATTTATTTTTATAAATCTATATAAATATATATAAAATACAATTAAAAATGAATTACTATAAATAAATATTCATTATTATATAAATATAAATATATTTAATAGAGAAAATATAGTAAAACTTCCATTAATAATTCTAGTGGAAATTCCACTAGAAATAATCTTCAGGCTTAATAAAATTTATAACGTCATAAAATAAAATAGTTCTTTTAAAAACAATCATACACTATTATTTTTTTCATAGAATATAAATATATATATATATATATATTAAAAGATTCATTTCTTGATTTCCTATTTCATAATAAAAAAAATTTCATTAAAAAATAATAGCGATATGGAATTTTATTAATGAAAATATAATAATTTAATTTGTCTCAATATTATGTCTTTCTTATATGATTAAAAATATTCCATACATTTTAAAATTTTGATGAGAAATTATAAATAATATTGAAATGATTAAAATGGTTTTTTCTAAAAAAAAAGTAAACTATTTTTTATTTTATTAAATTGAATAAAATATTTTTTACATTAATAATTCATTATATTAAGAAACATAATTTGTTTTACAATTTAATAAACTCAATTTATTATATGATAATATGTTATTTTTTAAAACATGTAAGGAGAAGTGTTTCTTTTTTTAAGGAAACAATCAAATCATGTTATTCATCAAACCATTACAAGCCAGTAGTAAACCCAATAAAAACCCGACCCTGACCCACAAGTATTAAACTATGAACCTTTCTACACAAATTCAAACATGATGAGTCGTGCTCCCCATAGACCCGGAGTCAACCTACATTGCATCAGTTCATCACTCCTTCTCCAAATTCATCAACATCGCTCATCCTGCTAACATATCCCACCGCTGAATTATCTATTGACCTTTCTCGGCTTTAGTGTGTCTCCCAAAGAAGGCTGTCATTTCCTATATTATCATCGCACCCCAGCCACCTCAGTATTAGTAACATCTCCATTAGTTTCCTGAACTTCCAATCATCACCATCCTTATGATTTTTTTGGGATGCACTAGCTTTCCACCACTGGTAACCCAACATCTTCACCTTCCGATATCACGCCACTACTCCACGATACCCCTGTGACTCGGAGTCACTATAATCTATGAGTCTGGGTGGTTGGTCATCCCATCCTGGTTATAATAATCATTCTTCCTAACATTCACCACAGAAAAAGACTCTATGAATGAGAATATTTTACCTGACTGATGGGTAGCTTTGCTTGCATCTCTGATGTTCCTAATAGATCATGATCTGATGGGTGTTGTATGCTACTCTGATCCCCGAGTTGGGGTACATTTGGGTTCTCCTTGGGTAACCTAGGGAAGTGTTCTAAGGCAAAGGGGGTAGATGGAAATTCCCAGTCATGAAAAGAGATGTGTGATACATACAATACCAGAGAAGCCACTTTTGATGATAATCACGAAAAACGTAGAATGGGTTGTCTAATATGCATTATATAACATGTTTCTATTAACCTTGTCGCATCAATGTGAGGCACAATAAGGTTCTCTATCACTGGAGTTGGGATACGTTTAGGATACCATTTCATGGGTACCCCAGGGGAGTGTTCCCTATTGAAAGGGACTTTTTGAAATTCCCTATCATGATAAGTGTTTTGAGGTCCTCCATTCACTAGAGAACCCTCTTTTGATGAGAATTACCAACCACGTAGAATTTCAAGCATCACATTGTTGTATGATGCTCGAGTTGGGGTATGTCAGGTAACATCCTGTTTTCGTCAGAATAAAATCATCAATCATTTTAACATCATCATCATCGTCCTCCAATGAGGTCTATAGTAATCGTAGCAGAAGGATTTCGGTTTGAAAACATGGCCACCTCCCTTATATACATGCATCCTCGAATTATTTCCTACTTTTATGCATTTCCCTTACCCAACATTCCACACATCCTTTAATGGTTATAATTTCTAGATATTCGAATCGTTTATTTAAAACGGGAATTAAAAAAGAAGTACCCAACCCTGTTTTTTATTTATTTTTAATCTATTAACATACTATTAAAAATAGTAAAACAATTGAATTTATTTATGTATTTTGAATATTATTCATTTTTAATTTATAAATAAAATCTAAAATCTAATCATATTAAATTAATTATTATTAATTAAAAGAAGTTTAAAATTAAAATTGTTTATAATATTATGAAATATTTTTGTTTTGTTTGATATCAATTGATTTTATATTTATAAATAATTTTTCGAATTAAAAATAATAAACATCTCCTAAATTAAATGAGTTTATGTAGGTAAAAAATATTTCAAAATATAATAAAATTGGATTAAAACAAGGAGTTAAAAATTAAATATGTTATAAATGATGATTTCAAATAAATTATCATACATTTGACTCATATTAACATTTATACAACATTTAATTTCTCTATCTATATATTTGTAAACATTTGGTTTTTTATTTAAACACTCATAAATTGAATTGTTTTTTTGTCTATCTTACCCACAATCTAGAACACTTCCTAGGGGAAGATTCTTCCGGGCATGTTTTTTTATTTTATTATATAATAAAATTGGTATAGGTTCCATTTAATTCTGGAAATCGGTTTTAAAATCACCAAATGAAGGGACACTTTGTAAAGGAATCAAAAAATGACACATCGTGTGGTATGTCCCCCCAAACCCCATATTCCACTGCCACACCCACCATTTCTCCTCCCCATTTCCAATATATATATAATTCTGTATTTAAAATTATAAATAAATACGTGTATTAATTTATTATTACATATTAATAAATATTAAATATTTTATTACATATTAATAAATATCAATAAAGTAATTAATGAAACCATAGTGGAAGACCCACATATTGTTATAATTAATATGAAAAAATATCAAGAAGGTTCAGGGCCAAGCCCATTATTATTACTAATTACATTTTTACATATTATTTACACCAAAAAGGTAGGCCCATATCAGAAATGAAAAAATAGAAACTCAAGCATCACTATAACCATGATCAGTGTTATTGAAAAAATAATCAGATAATAATTATATTATTACATATTAATTATAATATTACATAATAACTATATTATTACATATCATTTATTTTATTATATTGTTAATTATATTGTTATATATTAATTATATTATTACATATTAATAAATATTAATTATAATTTTACGTATTAATTATATTATTACATATTTATAGTATTATTACATATTAATTATTTCATATATATATATATATATATGTTTATATATATATATATATTTGTATATTCATAAATTTATTTGTTTCTAATTGTAAAAATATTTTTGTATTAACTTATTTTAAATATCTATATACATATATTAAATTCATAATTATATGATTATAAATAATTTTTAATGGAATATATAAATATATTTTAATAAATATACAATTATTAATATATTTATTATTATATATTTATATATATTTATTTATAGAGATAGATTTATAATTACATAATTATAAATATATTTATAAATATAAATATAAATAAGTTTATTATTTCAATAAATATTTATTAATATTAATTTTTTAATATTAATTAATATATATAAATAATAAATATATTTATAATTTTATTTATAATTTTATTTATTTATAAGGGTTCTCTCAAAGGATAGTTTAATAGGAGACTATCAAAAATTAATTTAAAATCATTAAGCCTTCAGTCCGTATGGATTATGTAAGTAAATATTTATATATATATATATTTATAAATATATATAACTATAAAAGTGTATTTATAAAAATGAATTAATTCTTATAAACATATATATATAAATAATAATATAATAATAAATAAATTTTGATCAATAATTAGCTAAAATTATATAAATATTAATATATTTATTTCCATGCAATTATTAAAAAATATTTATAAATATTAGTTATATTATTACTAATTTACAATAATTATATTGATAAATATGAATAAAAATATAAATTATATTATTACATACTACTTATATTAGTACATAATAATTATATTATTTCATATTATTTATATTATTATTAAATATATAAATTATAGGTACTTAGGGGTACACTTATAATGAAAAAGTGAAATGAAACACACACAACCTGATAGGGAAGGTCATGACCCCCCCCTCCCAAGGATAATTTGTCGATTTATATGGCTTGATGGCCATGGGGACATGGAGTCCATTACAATATATGTTGCCTATGTTCATAGCACCTGAAACTATGTTTTCATCAGAAATGTGTGGGTCCACTGTCAGTATCATGCCTGCATCGTTCAGCCTGCGTCACATGGCCTCCGTGAGACCTAGATTCAAATCTGGGTGGGAGCAAAATTCTAACAGAATGGCGGTAACAAAAACATGACCCGATAAAGTACCTAATAACATTAAATAATAATAATAATGTAAATAATAACCCTAATAATAGAACATCATGTCCATAGGGTCTTCGGGCCATTAAATAATAGGTGGGTTATCCCCTAGGGGGGTCTATAACCTACCCTATTAGGTAGTGTAAGTTGCAATTCTTTGTTTTGTACTAATTATATTGTTACATTTTAATTATATTATTACATGGTAATTATATTATTACATACTAATTATAGTATTACATATTAAAAATATTATTATAATATTATTATATTAATATATATTTATTATTTTATTACATATTAAGAAATATTGGTTATATCATTACGTATTAATAAATAATAATTATATTATTACGTATTTAAAATAACTATATTAAAAAATATGATTAAAATTTTAAATAATAACAATTAATAACTTAATAATATAATTAAATATAAATATTAATTATATTATTATATAGGCCTTCCCTCCGTTTGGCGTATATAAATAATAAATATAATTATTAGTATATAAAATAATAATTATATATTTATAAATATCAATACCTTTCTAAAAATAAATAAATATATATATATATATAATATATTTGGAAAATCATTTTCTCTAAATAAATATTTATTATTTTAGAGATATAAATATATTTAATGAAAAAATTATGTATAACATCCATTGAAAATTCTATTGGAAATTCCACTAAAAATAATATTTATGCTCAATAAAATTTATAGCGTCATACAAAAAAATAGTTCTGGTTTAAAAAAAACATAGAAAATTATTTTTTTCATTTAATTAATATATATATATATAAATATCAATTCATGTATTTCATGTTTTCCTATTTATTAAGATTATACGTTAATTTAAAAAAACAATAGCGATATTTAATTTTGCTAAAGAAAACATAATAATTTAATTTTTCTCCAAATTAAGTATTTCATATCTATTTAAAAATATCCCATCCAATTAAAAAATTTAATTAACATTTATGAATATTATTCAAAAGATTAAAAATCGTTTTTTCTAGAAAAAATAAACTATTTTGTGTTTTATTAAATTGAATAAAATATTTTTTACATAACAAATTCATTTTATTATGAAAAATAATTAGTTTTACTACATAATACAATCAATTTATTATATGATAATCGGGAATTTATTTAACATATAAGGGGAAGTGTTTATTTATTATTGAAGGAAACCATCAAAAGGTTTTATTCTTTTAACCGTTATGAGGAAACAATAAATCCAATGACAAACTGACCCTAACCCACTAGTATTAAACTCTTCACAATGCTACACAAAATTAAACTAGATGAGTCATCCACCTCATAGAGCCGCCAACAACCTTCATCACAACAGTGAAACACTCCTTTTCCATACTCAACAACGGATGTCATCCTGCTCGTATACCCCACCGTTGAATTCCTCATTGACCTTTCTCGGCTTCTATGAGTCGCCTAATGAAGGCTTCCACAGCCTATAGTGTCACTGCACCCCAGCAACCCTAGTAGTAGTAACAACTCTATTAGTTTCTTGTAATGCCAATCCTTACTATCCATATGATACTTTGGGGTGGACTAGCTATCCAGCACTGATATCCTAACCTCTTCACCTCCCAATATCGTGCCACCACTCCACGATACCCACGTGACTCGGAGTTACTGACAACCACATGTTAGGGTTGCTGGTCATCCCAAACTGGTCATAATAAACATTCTTCTATACATTCTCCACCGAAGAATCCTCTATGGATGATAGTATTTATCTTGGTTGGGTGGGTAGTCTTGGTTTCATCATTGATGTCCTTAATGGAGCCTGATCTGATGGGAGGTGTACGCTACTCCGGTCCCCGAGTTGGGGTATGTTCGGGTTCTGCTTGGGTAACCCAGGGAAGTGTTCTAAGGCGAAGGGGGTGACTAGAAATTCCCCATCATGAAAAGAGTTATGTGATACATCCATTACTGGTGATGCAAATTTTTATGTGAATCACCGACCACATATATTGGGTCAGCTAATATCTTGTATATAAAATGTTTTGGTGATCCTTGCCACGTCAATGTGAGGAACAAAAGGGTGCTCTGGAATTGGAGTTGGGTTACATTTAGGATAACCTTGCTTGGGTACCCTGGGGGAGTGTTCCAAGTTCAAGGGGACTATTGTAAATTTCCCATCATGATATTTGTATTGAGCTCCTTCATTCACTAGAGAACACACTTTTGACGAGAATTGCTGACCAAATAGATTTTCTGGAATCACATTATTATCTGATGCCGGAGATGGGGTATGTCTGGTGATGTCCTGTTTTCATCGGAAGAAAAACATCTATCTTTTTAACATCTTAGTCATCATCTTTATCCAAGGATATCTATAGTAGTTTCAGTAGAAGGATTGTAGTTTTAAAACATGGCCATCACCCTTATATACTTTCATCCTCTAATTATTTCTTATTTTTATGTCGTTCCCTCACCAAATATTCCACACATAATTTAATAGCAATAATTTGTAGATATTCAAATAATTTGTTAATAACATGAATTAATAAAGAATTAAAGAACCATATTTTGTAATTATTATTAATATATAAACTTACTATTAAAAATAGTGAAACAAATGAATTTATTTATATAACTTAAATATTATCCATTCTAAATTTATAAATGAAATATAAAAACTAATAGAATTGAATTAATAATTATTAATAAAATGTCATTTTATATGAAAATGTTAATAAAATTATGAAATATTTTTTTTGTTTGATATAAATTTCCTTTAGATTTATAAATAAATTTTAAAATTAAAAATAATAAACATCTCCTTAATTAAATGAGTTTGAGTAGTTAAAAAAATATTTCAAAATATAAACTAATTGGATTAAACTAATGAGGTAAAATTAAATGGGTTATAAATGTTGATTTTAAATCAATAATCTAACATTTGAATCATATTAACATTTATACAACATATAATTTCTCAATCTATATATTTTTAATATTTTTGTTTTTTAAAACACGCATAAGTGGAATTGTTTTGTTGTCTATCTTAACCTCAATATAAAACACTACCCAAGGTAAGATTCATCCATGAATGTTTTTTTAATTTTTTATATAATAAAATTTGTTTAGGATTCATTTAATTCTATAAATGGGTTTCAAAATCACCAAATATAGTAACACTATATAATGGAATCCAAAAATGTCACATCATGTGGTATTTTCCCCCCGAAACCCAAATTCCAATGCCCCACCCGCCATTCCTCCTCCCCATTTCCAATATATATATAATACTCTATTTAAAATTATAAATAAATATATATATTAACTTATTATTATATATTAATAAATATTAAATATATTATTACATATTAATAAAAATATTACATATTAATAAATTTTAATAATGTAATTAATGTAACCATAGTGGTAGACCCACTTAATGTAAGTGAAACACCAAGGAAACATACTTATAGGAATAAATTATGGTCGTGTGTTTTGTTTATAAAGTGATCAATGGAAGTGAGGAGTCTTTATGAGCAATCTAGACGATTCAAAAAAATCGAGCCATTAATGCATATGCTCTGTCAAAAAGGATGGAACTTATTGGGAGAAAAGGTGATACATGAAACAAAATGAATTTTATACTTGATAGTGAAGGGTTTCTAATGATTTCAATAAAATTTGGTTTCTAAAATGAATCACCTGATGATTCTGAATATAAAAATGATTGGTAAATTGTAATTGAGGTCAATAGTTTTATGGTTCATGATTCTCTTCATGACGATTCAAGTTAGGGATCTAATGATGTTGCTACTACTGAAATGGTTGAACATGATGTGACTATTCACCAGTAGACATGGAGAATGGGTTGGCACCCAATGGGTCGTGGCTGCGTACGTGGAAAAGAGGATGTTACATGAGGGCATGGATGAGGTGGTTCTTCTAGATCTTCATGTCTTATGTCGGAGCAGTTGGCTCTTAAGGAAAAGTAAAATGAAATTTTTTTCCAGCTAACCATACAAAAATATTGGGAATAACCTAATGTCAATGGCTCTAAACATGAATTAGATCAGGATTATGGAAATTTTTTTTGAGTTGTTTCTCAAATGTTAGGGGCCATGCCCTTGTTTTCTATCATTATCCTCCTCATGTAGTTGTTATCATTTATTTAGTATCAATAAAAAGTTTGAGAGATCTTGATCCTAGCTATATGCGTTTTAATCTAATTAATATTTATTAAAATGTAATAATGCGATTAATATAAACTTATTTATTTATATGTAATAATATAATGAATATTTATTTTTAATTATATTATTATCATCTTTATTATTTTTATTTACATTTTTTCATATTTATTAATATAATTTTTGTACATATGTAATAATATAATTTATATATAATAAAATAATTAAAATAATAATAATATAATTTATAAGTAATAATATAATTATTATGTAATAGTATAATTAATATGTAACAATATAATTACTATTTGATGATTCTGATCATAACTCTAATCATTATTATATTGATGCTTGAGTTTCTGTTTTTTCCTTTTGAATGTGGGCTTTCTTTTTGGTATAATTAATATGTAATAATATAATTAGTAATAATAAGTTTCTTGGCCCTAATCCTACATGATATAATTAATATGAAATAATATAATTATTAATATAAATAATATTTTCATTCAATTTTTTTAATATAATTTTTTAAATAATTAATAATATAATAAATATTTATTAATAATTTTATAATATGATTAATATTATCTTATTTATTAATATTAAATAATATATTTAATATTTATTCTCAATTATATTTCTAAATACATTAAAATAATTATTATTATATATATATTTTTTTTCATTGAATGCCCTTATTTTTTTTATTACAATTTTTTAATATGAAATATTATTATTAATATGTAATAATATATTTATGATTAATGATATATAATAATATTTAAATAAATTTATTTTCTATTAATTTTAAATAGATAATTATATATGCATATTAGAAATAGGGAGTAGGAATTGGGATGGGGCATTGGAATTTGTGGTGCGAGGTGAAACACCACATGTTCTGGCATTTTTGGTTTCCTTTACAAAGGGTTACTTCATATGGTAATTTTTAAACCCATTTCCTCAATTAAATGAAACATAAACCCTTTTTATTATATAAATAAAATAAAATAACATGACAGGAAAAATCATCCTCTGGGAAGTATTCTTGATTTGGGGTAAGATAGGAAACACAACATTTCCATTTACATGGGTTTAAATAAATGACCAAAAGAATACATATATATAGTAAGAGAAATTAAATTTCATAAAAATGTTAATATGAGTCAAATGTCATATTATTGACTTAAAATAAACATTTATAACCCATGTAATTTTTAACACATTATTTTAATCCAATTATTTCATATTGTGAAATATTATTTTAACTACCCTAACTCGTTTAATTAATGAGATTTTTATTATTTTTAATTTGAAAATTTATTTGAATTTCTAATATCAATTGATATAAAAAACAATAATATTTCATAATTTTATTAACATTTAAATATAAACAGTCATTCATTTGTTAATATTTAATTTAATCCAATTAGTTTTTTGATTTATTTTATAAATTTAAAATTAATAATATTCAAAATCAATATATAAATTCAATTGTTTCAATACTTATTATCAATAAGTTAATAGATTAGTAATAATTAAAAAATAAGGTTTCTTTAAACCATATTAATTCTTGTTAGGAATAAAGGATTTGAATATCTATCAATTATAGCTATTAAAGGATGCGTGGAATGTTTGGTGAGTGAAAGTAATTAAAAAAGGAAATAATTTGAGAATGTGACTATGTATGGGTGGTGGCCATGTTTTCAAAATGAAATAATTTCTCTATGATTACTGTACCCCAGCTTGCAGGGAGATGAAAATGAAGATCTTAAAAAGATTGATGATTGTAGTCTGATGAAAGCATGATGTCACTAAACATCTCCCAACTCTAGCATTAGACAACATTGTGATGCCCGACATTCGATGTGGTTAGAGATTCTCTTCCAAAGAGGCTTCTATAGTGAATGGAGGACCACAATACTTTTATCATGACATGCATTTTCGAACAATACCCTTCACTTGGCAACAATCCCCCGGGGTACCCAAGTAAAGAGTTCATGAACAAACACCAACTTTGGCACCAAACCACCCCGATGTGCCTCACATTGATGTGGAATGGTTCTCAAAAACAATCCAAATACTGGATTTTATCCGACCCATTCAATGTGGTCAACGATTCTTGTCAAAAGTTGTTTCTTCGGTGAATGGAAGACCGCAAAACACCTATCATGATGGGATGTTTCGAATTGTACCTTTCTACTGGGAACACATCCCCAGGGTACCCAAGCATGTATATCACGAACATTCCCCAACTCCAGTTCCAGAGAACCCTAATGTTCCTCACACTGATGCAGTAAGCTTCACAGAAACTGGATATATACCGGAGATTAGCCAACCCATTCCACGTGGTCGGTAATTCTCATCAACAGTGGCTTCTCTGGTGATGGATGCATCGAATAACTCTTTTCATGACAGTCATTTTCCAGCCATCCTCTTCACCTTAGAACACTTCCTTTTGTTACCCATAGAGAACTCGAAGGTACACAAACTCAGTGTTCAGAGGACCATAAACCTCCTATCAGACCAGACTCCATTATTAATATTAGAGATTCAAGAAAGAAAACCCATCCTTCTAGGTAAATATTCTCATTCACAAAGGAATCTATGGTGGTGCATGTATGGGAGAATGTTTATTATCACCAGGTTTGGATGCCCCGCGACCTAGAACAGTGGATTTCAGTTACTCAGAGTCACATGAGTATCGTGGGGGGTGGTGGAAAGATATCATACCAGTGCTGGAAATCTGGTCCATCTCAAGGTAGCATGCAGATGGAGAGGATTGGCGGTTCATGCAACTAATAGAGTTGTAACTACTGCTGAGGTGGTTGGGGTTCTATGACAACATAGGTAGCGGTGGCCTTCGGTCCTCACACTGAACATGAGAATGGTCGAGGGGGAGTTGAGCGGTACAGTATGTGGGTAGGATTACCACCTTCATTGATTTTGGAGAAAGGGTGACACAATAAAGTGAACCATGTTTACACCCCGTGTATATGGCAGATGACTTGCCTAGTGTGATTTATTGCAGTAGGGTGCATTGTTTAATACATGTGGGTTATGGTCAATTTTTCATTGGGTTCATGGCTACTATGTAATGGTTTGATGAATAAGACATTTTGATTATTTCCTTCAATAAAATAGAAACACATCCCCTTACATGTTAAAACAATACCTGAATATCATATAATAAATGTACTTTATTATATTCAAAAACCTTTTATTTTTCTAAATATAATGAATTTTTTATGTAAAAATGTATTATATTCAATTTAATTAAAGACAAAATATTTTTATTTTTTAGAAAAAAAATTATTTTTAATCATTTGAATTAAATTCATAAATTTTTATCAATATTTTTTAATACATGGAATATTTTTAATCATATATGAAATAATTTCTTTTGAGACAAATTAAATAATTATATTTTCATTAAAAAAATTACATATCATTATGAAAAAAATGATTTTCTTATTAAATAAGAAAATAAGTAATACATGTTATAATATATATATATATATATATTTATATTATGGGAAAAATGTTTATTTTTTTAGACCAGAACTAATTTTTTTGTCTCGGTCATTATAAATATTTTACATCATGGAGTTTATTTCTAGTGGAATTTCAACAAGAATTTTCATTTGATGTTTTACTAGAATTTTTCATTTAAATATATTTATATTTGTATAATTATAAATATTTATTTTTATAAATATAATTATAAATATATCTAATATTTATATTTATAGTAATATTTAAAAATATATTATTATTATTTTATATATTTATAATTATATTTTTTATTTATATATTCTGAAAGGACGGAAGGCCTTTGTAAAAATATAACTAATATTTATATTTAATTATATTATTAATTAATTTATTTGAATTATTTACATTTGTATTCATATTTATTAATATAATTATTGTAAGTAGGTAATAATATAATTAATATTTCTTAATATGTAATTATAAAATTAATATTAATTAATTTTTAATAATATAATAAATATATAATAACATAATTAATAATATTATAATATAATTAATAGGTAATAATATATTTAGTATATAATAATATAATTAGAATGTAATAATATGATTAGTATGTAATTATATAAATAAAATTTAACGTTATAATTACAAGAAAACAAAGAGTTGCAACATACACTACCTGATTGGGATATCCCACCTATTTTTTGATGTCCTGAAGATTGTATGGAAATGGAGTACAATTATAAATTTTATTATTTACATTGTTATTATTATTTAATTTCATTATGAACTTTATTGGATAATTCATGTGTCACAACAATTTTACCAAAATTAACTCCCATCCGGATTCGAACTCGGGTCTGATTCATGCCAAGTGACGCAGGGGGTATGAAGTAGGCATGGCATAGACGGAGGACCTGCACATTTTTGAAGAAATTTTTTTTTTCAGGTTATGGGAACCTAGGAAACAAACATTGTAATGGAATCTATGTCGACAGGGTCTAAAACCATAAAACTTCATGGGTTATCCCTGGGGGGTGGGTCATGACCGACCCTATCAGGTCGTATGTGTTGTATTTCTATGCTTCGTTGTAATTATACCCCAATGTACATAGAATATATATAATTAATAATAATATAATTAATATGTAATAATATAATTAATAAATGATAATATAATTACAATGAAAGAATATAAATTATACTTTCATTCTAATTTTTCAATATCATTATTGTAAATTTGTAATAATATAATTAATATTTATAAATATATTTTAATAAATATATATTAATAAATATATTTATATTTATATAAATATAAATATATATTAGTAAAAAATGATTTATAATTATATATATTATATATATTTATATATTTATATAAATAAATTCATTTATATAAATATATAATTATAATTATATATATACATACATACTAGAAACGGCCCGAAATCTTATAGGGTTTAACTTATTTTTGGATAATCTCTTTTTTAAACTTACCTATGAAAGAACATTTATAAATAAATAATATTATAAATATATTTATTATAAATATATTTACTTATATAAAAAAATAACAATAATAAATATTTATTAAATAATAAATATATTTATATTTATATTTAAAAATATTTTTAAAATTATGTAATTATAAATCAATCTCTATAAATAAATATTTATTAATTTATAACTATAGTCAATATGTAATAATATAATTAATATGGAATAATATAATTAATATTTATATACATAATAATTAATATAATTAACGTAAATATGTAAATTTATAATTAATATATAAAAATATATCTAATATTTATCATTATATAATTATATAATTAATAATATTATAATATAAATAATATGTAATAATATTGTTATTATGTAATAATATAATTAATATGAAATATTATAATTACTATGTGATGATTCTAGTCATAAATTTGACCATGATTATAGTGACACATGACATATTATTTTTTCCTTTTGGATTTGGGATTGCCTTTTTTGGTATAATTAATATGTAATAATATAATCAATAATAATAAGGGGTTTGTCCCGAAACCATATTAGTATAATTAATATAAAATAATACCAAGAATGTCCGGGGTCAAGCCCCTTATAATAGAAAGAATTAAAAATAAACAGTACATGAAAGAAGAAAGGAAATCCAACAATAAAATATAAAAAACAACTTAAGAATCACCATAATCAAGATCACACTCATGATCAGAAGAATCAACATCATCACCAAACACCCATTTTTTCTTAATTATAACGTTATCTACATTATTATTATTACTATTTAAATTTTTTTATTATTGAATGTCATTACTGACATTATTAATATTCATTAATATGTAATAATAGTATTAATATGTAATAATAAAATTAATATTAATTAATAAGTAATAATATATAAACATATGTATTAATATATAATTGTAAACAGTTAATCCATTATCTATACTATAGGGTAGGCTATTTCATCCATGTTTCATCTCCATATCAATTTGGGTGATGGGCCCTCCCCTCTGCACATCCCTATTGCATCAAAAATGTTTTCCACATATGCTCCGTCTCCGCAGATTCCACCTCCTCCACTAACTACGCTCCACGTGCATCTCCTCTATCTTCATATCCTCCTACACCTAACCACCTATTCCAAACAATTCTCATCAAAGCACTTATCCTTCAAATCTTTTTATGCCATTCCGTCACTGCCTCCGCCTTTCCGTTGATGCTTCCACGTCGCCGCATACGCGCATGATGTGGTCCTAGATCACATTCCAAGTTTTCGAATATTGAAATCATCAACAGTGGAGTAGGTGGAGGTGATGATGATGAAGAGATGGAGACGACAAGGAAGAAGCAGTGGAGGCAATGTTGAGGTAGTGACGAAAAGGCGTGATCGGATTTGAAGGATAAGGGTTTGGATGAGAATGGTTTAGAAGAGGCGGAGAGGTGGAGGAGGATATGGAGATGGAGGAGATGCATGCAAAGTAGAGTCAGTGGAGGAGGTAAAATCTGTAGAGACACATCAGATGAGGAACGTGTTCTCGAGGGAATAGGGAAGTGCATTACGGAGGGCACATCACCCAAATTGACATGGACATGACACATGGATTATATTCCCCCTATAGTATTGATAATGGATTATGTGCTTACAATTATAAATAAATACATATTTTTATATATTATTACATATTAATCAATATTAATACTATTATTACATATTAATGCATATTAATATTGTTATTAATGACAATCAATAATAATAATAAATTAAATAATAATAATAATGTAGTTAATATTATAATTAAGAATAAATGGGAGGTTTCTAATGATGTTCATGCTTTTGATCATGAGTCTCATCTTGAATATGGTGATTATTAACTCGATTTATTTATTTTTGAGTTTGGGCCATCCTTTCTTCTTTCATGTAGTGTTTATTATAAGGTGCTTGACCCCTAACCTTTTTTATAATAAGGTGCTTTCCCCTGAACCTTCTTTGTATTATTTCATATTAATTATGCCAAGAATGTTCAGGGCCAAGCCCCTTATTATTACTAATTATATTATTATATATTAATTATACAAAAAGGGAGGCCCACCTTGAAAAGGAAAAAATAGAAACTCAAGTGTCACCATAACCATGATCAAAATTATGAGAAGAATCATCAAACAATAATTATATTATTACATATTAATTATATTATTACATACTAACTATTTTACTACGTATCAATTATATTATTAAATTATTAATTATATTGTTATATATTAATTAAATTATTACATATTAATAAATATTATTTATATTTTTATATAATTTTATATTATTAATTATGTACACTAATTATATTTATAAAAATGTATAAAAATATTAATTATATTTTTTTATATTAATTATATTGTTACGTTTTGATTATATTATTACATATTAATTATTACATATATATATATATGTTTATATATACATATATATCTGTATATTCATAAATATATTTATTTGTAATTACAAATATATATTTGAATGTACCTGTTTTAAATGTGTATATAAATATATTAGATTTATAATTATATGATTACAAAAATTTTTAGTGGAATATATATATATATATGTTAATAATTATAAAATTATAAATATATTTATAATTATATAATAACAAGTATTTATTTATAGAGATAAATTTATATTACATAATGATAAAAATATTTTGAAATATTAATATTAATATATTTATTATTTATACAAATATTTATTAATATTTATTAATTTATATAAATAAATATATATAAATAATAAATATATTTATAATTTTATTTATTTATAATGGTTCTCTCAAAGCTGAGTTTAAAAAAGAAAATTATCCAAAAAAAAAGATAAAATATATAAGCTTTCGGTTAGTTTGGACTATTTATGTATATATATATATATATTAATAAATAGATATAATTATAAATACATATTTATAAAAATGAATTAATTTTTATAAACATATATATAATAAATATAATAATAAATCAATTTCTATCAATACAAACTTATAATTATATAAATATTAGAATATTTATTATTATATAATTTTCCAAATATATTTATAAATTTTAATTATATTATTACTAATTTACAATTATAATATTAATAAATATGAAAAAATATAAATTATATTATTACATACTTATTATATTATTACATATTAATTATATTATTTCATAGTAATTATATTATTACTAATTATATATATTATTGGTAATTAGGGTAGAGTTACAACGAAACAGGGAAATGAAACCCACATAACCCTAAAGGGAAGGCCATGACCCGCCAAAGGATAACCCATCCATTTTTATGGCTTGAAGGCCATATGGACATGGATTCCATTACAATGTCTCTTTACTAGGTTCCCAACATCTAAAGCTATTTTTTGATTCACAAATGTGCGGGTCCACCGTCTGCATCATGCCTGCATCATACAGCCTGCGTCACCTATCTTCCATCCAACCCGGATTCAAATCTGGGTGGGAGTGAATTCCGGCAGAATGACGCTGACACAAACATGACCCAATAACGTACATAATGATGTTAAATAATAATAAAAATTCAAATTATAATATTAATAATAGCACTTCTTGTCCACATGGTCTTTTGGACATCAAATAATTGGTGGGTTATACATTTGGGGGAGGGGCTATAACATTCCCTATTAGGTAGTGTATGTTGCAATTCATTGTTTCATTGTAATTATATTGTTACATTTTAATTATATTATTACATGATAATTATATTATTACATATAAATAATATTATTATATTATTATTGATGTTATTATGTATTTGTTATATTATTACATATTAATAAATATTAGTTTTATTATTATATATTAGAAAATATTATTTATATTATTACGTATTTTACATAAAAATATTAATAAATATCCTTGTAAATTTAAATAATACAAATATAGTAAATAATAATATAATAAAATAAAAATATTAATTATATTATTACATAGGCCTTCCGGCTGTTCGAAGTATATAAATAATAAATATAATTATAAGTATATAATATTATAATTATATATTTACAAATATTATATTATTAGTATAAATATATAAATATATAAATTAAATATAATTATAAACCTATTCATATATATATCTTTTTATTGTTTAATAAATATTAATATCTTTAAATGGGAAAATCTATTAAATCTTCTATTGAAAAATCTAGTGGAAATCCACAAGAAATAAACTTCAGGCTTATTAAATTTATAATGTCTTACAAAAAAATAATTCTTTTTTAAAAAAAAAACTATTATTTTTTCTCATAGAATTAATATAATTATATATATATATATATATATTTAAACAGGTATTTTTTGTTTTCCTATTTAATCAGAAAACTGTTTTGTTTAAAAAAATTAGCGATATGTAATTTTGTTAAATAAAAAAGAATAATTTATTTTGTGTCAAAATTATCTATTTCTTATATGTTTAAAAATATTGCATGTATTTAAAAATATTGATAAAAAATCATTAATATTATTAAAATGATTAAAAATATTTTTTTCTATTAAAAAAATAAACTACTTTTTCTTTTATTAAAATGAAGAAAATATTCTTTACATAAAAATTTCATTATAATAAGAAAAATAGATGGTTTTAAAATATAATAAACATAATTTATTATATAATAATTGGGTATTTTTTCACATGTAAGGAAACACTTTTTTTATTGAAGGAAACAATCAAAAGTTATTATTCTTCCAACCATTACAAGGCAGCAGTAAACCCAATAAAAAATTGACCCTAACCCACATGTATTAAACTATGCACCTTGCTGCATAGAATCGAACTAGAATAGTCATCCACCCCACAGACCCGGCATCAACCTGCTTCACATCATTACATCACACCTTCTCCAAAGTCATATACATCGCTTATCCAACTCCCATACCTCACCGTTAAATTCCTCATTATCCCTTCTCGGCTTCAGTGCATCGTATAACAAATGACGATGTTTCCAACGTTGTCACTTAACCCCAAACACCTCAGTAGTAGTTACATCTCCATTAGATTCTTGAACCACAAATCCTTGTTGTCCATATGCTTCTTTAGGATGGACTGGATTTATAGCACCGGTATCCCAACCTCTTCACATCCTGATATCACGCCACCACCCCACGATACCCCTGTGACTTGGAGTCATTGACATCCACCGGTCGGGGTAGCTGGTCATCCCAACCTGGTCATAATAAACATTCTTTCGTACATTCACCACCATAGAAGCCTCTGTGGATGAGAGTATTTTACCTGGCGGGATGGGTAGGCTTTCTTTCCTTTCAAACGTTCTTAATGGAGCCGGATCTGATGGGAGGTGTATGTTGCTCTTGTCCCCGAGTTGGGGTACATTCAGATTCTCCTTACGTAACCCAGGGATGTGTTCCGAGGCGAAGGGGGTGGATGGAAATTCACCGTCATGAGAAGAGTTATGCGATACATTTATCATCGGACAAGCCACATTTGATGAGAATCGTCGACCACATAGAATGGGTCTACTAATATCTAGTATATAACCTGTTTCTGTGACATTTTCCACGTCAATGTGAGGTACAACGGGGTTCATTGGCACCAGAGTTGGGGTACATTTGGGATAACCATGTTTGGGTACCCCGGGGGAGTCATCCAAGGAAAAGGGGACGGTTGGAAATTTCCCACCATGATAAGTGTTTTGAGGTCCTCCATTAAATGGAGAACCCACTTTTGAGGAGAATTGCTGACCACGTAGAATTTTGGGTATCAAATTGTCATCTGATGTAGGAGTTTGGGTATGTCTGCTGACATCGTGTTTTCGTCGGAATAAAGTCATCCAGCTTTTTAACATATTCATCATCATCGTCCTACAAGGAGGTCTATAGTAATCACAGTAGAAGGAAGGCAGTTTGAAAACATGGCCACCACCCTTATATACATGCATCCTATAATTATTTCCTATTTCTAAGCCTTTCCCTCACCAAACATTCCACACATCCATTAATACTATAATTACAAGAAATTCAAATCCTTTATTTATAACATGAATTAATAAGGAAGTACCCAAACCTATTATTTAATTATTATTAATCAATTAACATAATATTAAATAATATTGAAACAATTAAATTTATTTATGTATTTTGAATATTATTCATTTTACATTTATAAATGAAATCTAAAATATAATCAGATTAAATTAATTATAATTAATTAAATGATGTTTTATATTAAGATGTTAATAAATATATGAAATATTATTGTTTTGTTTGATATCAATTGATTTTAAATTTATAAATAATTTTTCAAATTAAAAATAATAGACATATCCTTAATTAATCGTGTTATAATAGTTAAAAAAATATTTCAATATATAAAAGTATGGGGTTAAAATAATTAGTTAAAAATTAAATGGGATATAAATGTTTATTTTAAATAAATATTCTAACATTTGATTCGTATTAACATTTATACAACATTTATTTTTTCTATATATTTATTTGTAATCTTTTTTTTTATTTGAACAGTCATAAATGAATTTGATTTCTTTCCTTTCTTACCCACAATCTAGAAAACTACCTATGGGAAGATTATTCAAGGCATCTTTTTAATTTTTTTATATAATAAAATTGGTTTAGCTTCCATTTATTTCGGGAAATGGGACTAAAAATCACTAAATGAACTGACACTTTATAAAGGAATCAAAAAATGCAACATCATGTTGCATTTTCCCTGAAACCCCAAATTCCAATGCCCCACCCTCCATTCCTCATCCCCATTTCCAATATATATATAATTCCTTCTTAAAAATTATAAATAAATACATGTATTAAATTATTATTATATATAAAAAATATTAAATATATTTTTACATATTAATAATAATATTACCTATTAATAAATTTTAATAAAGTAATCAATGGAATTTAATAAAAATAACAATCTAAATAATAATAATTAAAAATTAGTTAAAAATTAATTATGAATAAATATTAACTAAATTATTGCATATTAATAATGTAGTTAATATTAATTATATTATAAAATTTTTAATAAATAATAATATTATTATTAATTATTTAAAATAAATATATTAATAAATATGAATAGAAATATTAATTATATTGCTAATTATATTATTTCATATTAATTATACTATGAAGTATCTGAGCCAAGCCCCTAATTGTTACTAATTTTATTATTGCATATTAATAGTACCAAAAAGGAAATCCCACATTCAAAAGGGAATAATAGCAACTCAAGAATCACCATAATCATGATTAGACTTATGACCAGAATCATCAACCAACTATTACGTTGTTAAATATTAATTATATTATGACATTCTAATTATATTTTTACATAATAATTATATTATTACATATTAATTATATTATTATATTATTAATTATATTATTAATTATATTATTATATATTAATTATATAATTACATATATATAACAATACAATTAATAAAAATGAGTAAAAATGATAATAATACTAATAATGTAGTTAATGACATAATTAAAAATAAATACTAATTATATTATTACACATCAATAATTATTTTTATTTTAGTCATATTATTACATTTTAATAAATATTAAATATATCAATGTGGGTCTATCCAAGATCCCAAGCTCTCAACCATTTATTAAAATTGAAGAAAAGATAACTTGTACATGGGGTGGAGAATGACAGAAATCACGGGCATGCCCCCTAACATTTGTGAAACAACACATCAAAAATTTCAATAATCATGATTTGAGTCATGTTTAGTGTCATCAGCATTTGAAGATTCCCAATCTGTCTGTATGGTTTGATCGATGAAAAGAGAAATGTACGTTTTCTAAAGCAGCATCTGCTCCGGAATGAGTCTGGATGATCTAGAGGAACCACCTCATCTATGCCCTTGAGTTTCATCCTCTCATTCATTTTCGCAGCCACGACCCATTAGGTTCATAAAACATCTCCAAGTCAACTTGTGCATAGTCACATAATGGTCACCCTTTTCAGTAGTATCCATATCCATAGACCCATGACATGCATCATCATTAAGAGACTCAGGAACCTTAAAACTAATGTCCTCAGTGACAATTTCCGGATTACTTTTCTATTCATTAACATTAGTTGATTCATGTGGGAAAAAAGATTTCCTAAAAATCATTTGAATCCCTTCATTATACACAATCAAAATAACATTGTTTTTTCTAGCACCTTCCCTCTTAATATGTTCCACCCTTTTTGACAGAGAATATGCATTCATGGCCCTAGTTTTTTGAATCATCTTGATTGGTCTCAGAGACTCCATACTTGCATTAAGATCATTTCTAACAACAACACATGAACATAATTTATTCCTATTATAGCGTTGTGTAGGTTATGTATAATAATTAAGTGGGGATACCACTATGGATTCATGTTTATGAGTATTATAACACTTTCTTATACCAAATCTGTTTCCAACAAAATATCATCAATATTGCTCTGCTATGCCATAAGGTACTCAGTAGCAAGGTCTTCATTGTTTTCCTTATGGAATGACATTATCATGCGAATCATCATTAATAGTCTGCACTGCTTCATCTGCATAATTCTAATCAACCAAATTTTCTTCATTTATAGCAGCATGTTAACAGGAAATACCACCCAATAGTTTATCTTCACATAGTCTAGTCCGAGATGACTTCAAGACATTCCTCTCCCAAATATTTTTATCATGCACATGAAAAGAATAAAAATTACAAACCATACGTCTCCTGTAACCATAGCTTTCATTAAAAATTACACAACATTTTATAAGAATTGAGGAAAACATTTATAGATAATCTTTAATTCATACTCCTCATCATCCGTAGATAAGTAAACTCTATCTAGCTTTGTTGAACTTAAATCAATTTCAACAAAAAAGCCTAGAAAATTTCACATACATTACATCTTCTGTTTATTTATCTATGATTGTAGGTAAACCAAGATACATCACCACATCATGGAGGATTGTTGTACATTAAAACGTCCAATGAAATCCATAAAACCGAAAAGAATCCAACGAAGAGAAATTTCCTGCATTCAAAGGATCAAAACAACATCCCTAATCATTAAATTGAACAATTATTAGCTTCAAGGAGAAGGATGTAAACCCGAAAGCTCGTGATTTTAAATTTTCTGAAGTAAAGAATATGTTGATAAATCCCCAACATTATGAAAAACACCACTAATAGGAAAATCCCCAATCAGATGGATACTACCTATACTAATACTCAGAAAATAAAATGATTGTCGCTAGAGAAGATATATTTATTGTGAGGGATCACATCCTCAAAAAGGAAAATGGGAGAGAGATTTAATTTTATGAATTTTTTGCTCGTGATATAAAAGAGTAGGTTATAAATAATTTCCATAGGTCCCCATGGAATAAGTAGTTCCTAAAACAAAAGTACCTCATATGATTATAAGAGAGGTAAGTGAGCCAGAGAGATGGAATCTTGGTCACTGAGGATGGTGACTAATTATTGTTTTACATTGATAAATCGATCTTCTAAAAGGAAGCTGAAAAAGATTAAGAGTTGTAATATTACTATAAAATATGATTTCTAAGATGAATTCCATTTATCATAACCATGTTTGTGTAATGATCGATTCTCTAGTAGATGTAAAGCCTATTTGATGAAAATGGATATTCAAATGAAATCTAGACATGGAATGTAATGTATGAACATATAAAGCAAGGATAGAGGCTAAAGGGTTTTATCAGTGTTAATGATTGTACTATTATGAACCCTTCTCTACATTTTCCATTTTTAAAATCAGAAGACCCATAATTGTGATAGCAGCTTACCATGACTATGTGATTTTGTAGATGTAGGTCAAAAGTATATCCCTTAATGAGAACCTTCAAAAAGATGTCTATATGACACAACTAGAATGGTTTATGACTCCAGGTGATGCCAAAAGTATTTTTAATTAGAAAATAATCATTTACGGATTAAAGAAAGAATCATTTTCATGGAACATTCGATTTGATGAATCCATAAAACAATTTGGTATCATTAATAATGAATGTGATACATGTTTTTACAAAAGTATTAATGGGAATGTGAGTCTTATCACAGTAGTGTATGTCGATGAAATATTTAAAAATATATTATTATTATTTTATATTTTTATAATTATATTTTTTTTTTATATATTCTGAAAGGACGGAAGTTCTTTGTAAAAATATAAATAATATTTATATTTAACTATATTATTAATTAATTTATTTGTATTATTTACATTTGTATTCATATTTATTAATATTATTATTATAAGTAGGTAATAATATAATTAATATTTTTTAATATGTAATTATTAAATTAATATTATTTAATTTTTAATAATATAATAAATATATAACAATATAATTAACAATATTATAATATATTTAATAGGTAATAATATATTTAGTATATAATAATATAATTAGAATGAAATAATATAACTAGTATGTAATTATATAATTAAAATTTAACAATATAATTATAAGAAATCATAGAGTTGCAACATACACTACCTAATTGGGCAGGCCATTGCCCCCCTAAGGGATAACCTACCTATTTTTCGATGGCCTGAAGATTGTATGAAAATGGAGTACAATTATTAATGTAATTATTTACATTGTTATTATTATTTAATTTCATTATGAACTTTATTGGATCATGCATGTGTCACAACCATTTTACCAAAATTAACTCCCATCCGGATTCGAACTCGGGTCTGATTCATGCAATGTGACACCATGGGTTTGAAGTAGGCATGGAATAGATGGAGGACCTGCACATTTGTGAATAAAAAACTATTTTCAGGTTATGGGAACCTAGGCTACATACATTGTAATGGAATCCATGTCAATAGGGTCTAAAGCCATAAAAATCATGGGTTATCCCTGGGGGGGTCATGACCGACCCTATCAGGTCGTATGTGTTGTATTTCTATGTTTCGTTGTAATTATACCCCAATGTACATAGAATATATATAATTAATAATAATATAATTCATATGTAATAATATAATTAATAATTAATAATACAATTACAATGAAATAATATAAATTATACTTTCATTCTAATTTGTCAATATCATTATTTTAAATTTGTAATAATATAATTAATATTTATAAATATATATTAATAAATATATTTATATTTATATAAATATAAATATATATTAGTAATAAATTATTTATAATTATCTATATTATATATATTTATATATTTATATAAATAAATTCATATATAGAAATATATAATTATAATTATATATATACATACATACTAGAAACGGCCCTAAATCTTATAGGGTTTAATTATTTTTGGATAATCTCTTTTTTAAACTTACCTATGAAAGAAAAACTATAAATAAATAATATTATAAATATATTTATTGTCACGAACCAACCCGGGTCAACCCTGAACCGGTCACTCGAGCCGGTCCGCGACATGGCCCGAGAGGCGTTCCCGATCCTCCCGGGCTGGCGACAAGCGCCAGGGCATCAATAGAGGCTATGAGAACGATTTCGCCCATTATAAATAAATAAGACAGCGAAAATAATACAGAGCAGCGTAGAAAAGATAAACCAGATAAAGTGACTAAACAAGAACAAACAGAAAACAAACTAACCAAACACGACGTCCGAACAAGCTCCGTATGACCTCGCGGGTCGCTCTCCGACTCAACGATCAAGCGTCGCCCTAGGCGAGCGCACTCAAACTATAGCCTGCACAAACACTAAAAACAGAAAATAACTATAGGCGTGAGTATTAAAACTCAGTAGGCTAGCCCGATATCTATTCCCAATGCACTACCTTTAAAATAAAAGAAACACCATTTCAAGTTTGAACTACAATCTATAAAAGTATGTTTTTAATAATATTCTACTGAAAACAAAGTACGAACCATTGCCCTTAGCCATTTCCAAATTCGTGTTCATTTCATTAGTGTCAATGACATTTCAGGAAAAGGGGAAAGTGATGTTTAAATTTTCAAACTTGTACAAAGGGGATTAAACACTTTTATTTGAAAATAATTTTTTGAAACCTAATCAAAAGCAATTTACCATTTTCCAAAGAAAACAATACACCAGAATGCACAAAGTAAAACACACAGCAAGGGCAATGTAGGTATACATGTGAGCATCATAATCATTACTGCAAGCTACAAAAGCTGAATAGACATGGGTGAACCTAGGAGATCAAGAATAAACCAGAAGACCCCAATACATGAGAAATCATCCTTATCGACATGTCACGATGAAATCAAAATGCCCAATACGCTCGAACATCCACTCACGGGCAGGTCGAGGGCAAATCCCATAGCAATAAACCCTATATATCCACCTACTATGGGCCACTGGTCAGTACCATAACCTACCAGTGCAGCAATCGTTCTTAGAATATTCTCTCAATATGCCAGATTCCCATGTCTCAAGTGTTTAAGAAAAAGGGGTGAGCCAACTGATGCCAACCGAGCATCCAATCAGATATATATATATATAAAGAACAACAGGCATTCCCCGAGCCACTCCATGGGACAACCTCTTGCCTTTAACTACTCAAGTACCCAGGATCCTCTAAGCGCGGCCTCCCAAACAATCCATTGCAACCAAGGCATGAGAGTCGCCCTAAGAGGGTTTTTATCAAAACATTTTTATCGCTTTCCATAAAATGCCAAACGGGCATTTAATACATTTCACAAACACTACTCAAAGACAGGTACAACTTCTTTATGAGACAAAAACCAGTTTAAAACAGTTTAAAGAACACTACGTCACAGGCTAACAATATTTTTTATAAACCAAACCAAACCATTTTCTTTTTCCAAATAATCTTTAAGAGCCAACCGGGAAATTTCTCAAACGAACCAAAGTATTTGGTCATGCTTCAAAAGAAATCATTTCTCATTAAACCAGAACTCTGTTTTACATTTCGTGAATTATGTTTAATAGCCAAACGGACATTCTTTCATTATTGGGTGTCCGCTCGCCAAAAGGATGTTTCATGTGTCGTGTATAAAATAAACGGCTCCTTTTGACATTAAATAACCATTTAAAAATTAACCATCTCATATTAAAATTTAATTATCGTATATTATCTCATATTTATTACAATTAAAAAAATGTTGTTTTTGAACAATTAGGGTGCGCAAACAGCATGAAATAACATAACATAAATTTTAAAAGCAGTGCAAGGGGAACCTACCTCAAAACCAAGCGCGTCGACACAACAACTTCGGATCCAAGTCGCGATGACACGACGTGTGTCCGAAACCACGTGACAAGGTCTAACACTCTGCATAGTCAGTACCAAGGACTCAGACACAGCTAAAAACTCACCAGAGTATGCCAAACCAAGCGTCGGAAAGAAACGCTCACCTCGGAACTGAAGCGCGACAACAACGGAACCTCGGAGACAAGGCGCGGCGATGGCGCTCACTCGAAAACGCCCTGCGCGGGTCCTAAAAGTCCTAAGCCAACAAATAAAAACCAACCATCAATTAAAACCCATGATCCAACAAGAGTACGATGATGATGATAATAATAATAATAATAATAATAATAAAAATAATAATAATAATAATGATAATAATAATAATAATAAGATTAATAAGATTAGTAATAATAATAATAATAAGAAAATTAACAATAATAAGATTAATAATAATAATAGAAATAATATCAACGATAAAAACAATAATAATAATAACATTAATAATAGTAATAATAACAGCAATAATAATAATAATAATAATAATAATAATAATAAAATTAGTATTAATAATAATAACAATTACACTAATAATAATAAAATTAATAATAATCATAATAATAATAAATAATAATAATAATAATACTAACAATAAAAATAATAATAATAATAATAATACAATTAATAATATTAATCATTAATAATGATAATAATAATAATAACTAATAATAACAATCATAATAATAGGAATAAGAATAATAATAATTGTAGTAATAATAATAATAACAATAAATGTAAATAATAAATAAATAAAATAAAAAAAACAAGTAACCTTCGGGGAGCAGAAGAGGAGGCGCGGCCGGGGGGGGGAGTGCGACGGGGCGCCGGGCTGAGGCAGGGAGCAAGCGGGGGACAGGAGGAAGGAGAAAGAAAAAAAAGAAGAAGAAGAGAATAAGAAGAGGAAGAAGAAGAAGAGAAGAAGAAGAAGAAGAAGAAGAAAAGAGAAGAAGAAGAGGAAAGGAAGGAGAAGAAGAGAAGAAGAGGAGGAAGAAGAGGAAGGCCGAGCGACGAGGGTGCAGTGCGGCGGACGAGGGAAAGAAAAAAAAAGAAGAAGAAAGGTGGGGCGCGGGCTGGCTGGACCGCTGGACCAGGGGAGGGAGGCCGCTGCTGTTGCGGGAGGAGAAGGAAGAAAAGAAAAAAAAAGGAAACAGGGGAGAGGGAGAGAGCAGGTGGGCGAGGGGGGGCGGTGGTGCGCTGGGTCATGTGCTGCAAGGGAGGATGAAATAAGGAAGGCGCGACGGTGAATGGGAGGTCGCGCGGATGACCGAAGCTGGCAGGAGGTGGCTGGGCGCGCTGCTGCAAGGAGGTGCGGGGCAGGCAGGGTGTTGGGCTGAGTGCGGCGAGGGAACTGCGGCCGGAAGCCGGCTGGTGCACGCTGGACATGGGAGGAGTCGTGCAGGGACGAGGCGGAACCAAGGGGTTGCGGGTGCTGCTGCTCGGCTGTTGTGCGGCAAGGATGAGAGGAGGGTGCGGAGAGTCCGGCCGAGTCCAGTGGAGAGGAGATGCGGCCGACTGATGTTGGAAGGAGGAGCAGAGGGCCAAGCGGGGGCGGCGGCTGCAGCATGAGAGGAGGGGAAGGAAAATAAAGGATCCACTCTAGGGTTACGGGAAAAAAACAAATAAATAAAAATAATAATATCAATAAAATAAATAAAATAAATAAATAGAAACAACTAAAATATTATATATCTATATATAGGTGTATTTAGATACTTAAACTCCTATTAAATAAATAATAATGAATCAACTAGTAATCTTTATAATTCAACAACAAAATAGTTTCTAGCAATTGCATTAATTAACATCAATTTAATTATAATAAATTAGAATAACAATTAGAATGATAATAATTACAACACGAAGATAAAATTTCAAGATGATAAAAGTAGTCATAATATAGGAATAAAATTCTTAACACAATAAAAATTTAAACGAAACTCTAATAAATGCAAATTTTAAATACAAAATATTTTATATCAATTTTTTTCCAAAACAAAGGAATGTGAAAAGGGGTCCGCAGTTACCCGAGTAGAGCCATGCAGAGTTTCCAAAATGTGTTCCGCTCGCGCACCCAACGACGTCGCCTCAAAACGTACACTTTTTAACAAAACTCAAGAACCTAGTCCGATACTGAACACAAACCATGTCAAAATAATTCAAAGACAAAGAAAACATAAAATAAAATAAACGCACGGTTTGGGGTGTGACAATTCTCCCCACCATAACGCTTTCCGCCCCCGGAAAGCCACCACACCAACCAGTCGATCGATCAACACCTAAGGATTTCACAGAACACGATCCAACCTCTTATCTCAAGGACATCATACCGACTACCAGCGGGACTGAACCTCATTGCCCAAAGTAAATCACCAACAGAGGGAGGCCCGAATGGGCTCCCCACCATAAGAACTCCACTATAATTCGATAACTATTTAAGAGAAAACCCAAAGAGACTCATGGTGGGTCTCCCCACTATAAAGAACCGACCAAATAACGACCAAACGGGAAACCAACTTAGACATGCACGAGACCTTACTCCAGCTAGAAAGAGAACAGCAAGGACCTTTAAACCACTTACTCACGTCCAAAAGGGATATAAGCTTAAATGGATACTTTGCGCAACTAAAACCCTAACCCCATGGGCGGGGAGGGTGGGCCCAAGGATCAAATCACTAAAACTACGACGTACAACTACTCACGACCCATCACTTCGGGATGGACACGAACCAGGGCCGCAACTGATTTACATCAGTGGCCCACGCAAGGTCACTGATCAGCAACTTACACCCAATAGGCACAATTCCCGACGTTACACGGGGGATAATTCCATCACGCACTTTGCGACAAGAGAGAACTACAACGACAGAGAAGCCATAGCAACAACACCAAAACTATCACACCACGACGTTAGAGGCACGACATTCACCAGACTCTTTAAAATTTCCCTGGGGGGTTCCTGACTACGCGCCGGCTTCACTCCGAGACCTTTTGGCTGGAGCTCTGATGGATGAAGCATCTTCTGCCTCACAGTCAGGTTCTGATAATCCCAATGAGATACATACGTCTTTTGATCTGACAGAAGAAAGGACAAGATTTTAAAATTTAAAACACACCAGCATTGAAAGACGAGGTTCGTCAAAAGACCCATGAAGTTCCCATACATTTCAAACCCAAAACACCACCAGTATAACTACAACGATAAAAGATCCCTTAAACTGAAAGGAAACTTACACCAAGAACTCTGAACAAAGACCCAATAGCACATTACTTCTGAGAACACCCTCTGCGACGCTTTCTTGCAACGCCCCGACAAAATCGTCGCAAGTGACCCAGACGTCCACACGCCTGGCAGGGCTTCGGAGCGCTTGGGCACGATGACTTCTTGTGACCCCGCATTCCACACTGATAACACACAATAATCTCTCGCTCCGAAGAGGTTGATGAAAGATCCCGAGGTATCTTGATTCCACGACCTGATCCATCCACTTCCATTTGCATACTCATCTCCTTTCTAGAATCTTCACCACTGCTCTTAGGGATCGAAGGAGGTAGAACTACTTCGAGCACTCCTGCCATCGCGGCTTCGACATGAAAAGCTTGTCTTGCCACATCGACAAAAGAAGTCAGGTTGGACTCTGACACCTTCGACTGCAGATCAGGGCGGAGACCCGCCTCTAAGCGTCGAGCCTTCACGGGGTCATTTGTGGCATACTCGGAATCATAAGGTACTAGCTCCACAAAGCGATGGAAATATACTAACACGGATCCGTCGCCCTGCTGCAGACAACACACTTCCATCCCCTTCCTCACCCTTTCTTCCTCAGAGAAATACTGGCGAATGAACGAGGCCTTGAAAAACTCCCAAGTAATATCTTGACGGGGCTTGTTCCGAGACACCGACTTCCACCACATCCATGGTGAACCTTCAAGCATGAAGGTCGCAAACTTGACCTTCAATGACCCGGGCAACTCATTCAGGTTAAAGCCCCTTTCAATCTTCCGTATCCACTCCTCTGCCACGGAAGATTTTGTTTGACCATAAAAGAGAGGTGGATCCAACTTCCGAAACTCAAGCATAAAATCCTTAGGTTGATCAACCACACTACGATCACCCATCAAAGCTTCAAAGGATAACCGCTGGATAAGGAAAGGTCAAAAACCCAATCAAGGCCAACTCAACGAATGGATAACAACCTCAAAATCAAACACTGCATAGGTGACAAGCTCGAAATCCGAGAAAACAAGTTATCATAACATCAAAACTTTTCTCTTTGAAAACATCTTTAATTTAGAACATGCTTAATGGGTTAAACCTTCGCCATTGGTATTCTTTAGAGCCTCACTCACATGCATGTATCTGTGCCACCCAGGGCATCCATCCACCATACCAGACATCCATCCACATTTCCAACACACCAAAATGCATGTGAGTACTCATCGTAACACCAAGGCCAAAACAAAGCAACTTCATTTTCCAAAAACAATTTATTCATACCACTTCTTTTAAAACAATCCACAAATTAAACATGTCATTTCAAACAACACCTTTTTTTTTCAAAACCAACTTTTCTGATTCAAACCACTTTCAGAAATCAACGGAAACCCAAAACAAATCAAACAGGGGACTAGTGTCAGTGGGTGACTTGACCATATGGTTGGCGGCCATATGTCAAACACGCCACTGACACAGAGAGCCTTCTTGGACCATGCCCCTAGATCCACATGGCTTGCCAGGCCGCGCGGGTTAGGAGGACTAATGGCCCATCTCCCTTTGTCGTACTCCAATCGCAAAACATTTCTCTAAAAACCCAAACAAACCAATTAAACCGGACTTCCCATGGAAACCTGAGGATCGGTACAGGCAAGAGTTCGCGACGCTCTTCTCTCACCTACCCCTCAAGTCCCGACAATCCTACTCCATCTACCTTGACATCCCAAATAACAAAGGGCGCTCTGAATAGTGAGGTCTGCTAAGAGCAAACCTCCTCTGATACCATTTTGTCACGAACCAACCCGGGTCAACCCTGAACCGGTCACCCGCGCCGGTCCGCGACATGGCCCGAGAGGCGTTCCCGATCCTCCCGGGCTGGCGACAAGCGCCAGGGCATCAACAGAGGCTATGGGAACGATTTCGCCCATTATAAATAAATAAGACAGCGAAAATAATACAGAGCATCGCAGAAAAGATAAACCAGATAAAGTGACTAAACAAGAACAAACAGAAACAAACTAACCAAACACGACGTCCGAATAAGCTCTATACGACCTCGCAGGTCGCTCTCCGACTCAACGATCAAGTGTCGCCCTAGGAGAGCGCACTCAAAATATAGCCTGCACAAACACTAAAAACAGAAAAGAACTATAGGCGTGAGTATTAAAACTCAGTAGGCTAGCCCGATATCTATTCCCAATGCACTACCTTTAAAATAAAAGAAACATCATTTCAAGTTTGAACTACAATCTATAAAAGTATGTTTTTAATAATATTCTACTAAAAACAAAGTACGAACCATTGCCCTTAGCCATTTCCAAATTCGTGTTCATTTCATTACAGTCAATGACATTTCAGGAAAAGGGGAAAGTGATGTTTAAATTTTCAAACTTGTACAAAAGGGATTAAACACTTTTATTTGAAAATAATTTTTTGAAACCTAATCAAAAGCAATTTACCATTTTCCAAAGAAAACAATACACCAGAATGCACAAAGTAAAACACACAGCAAGGGCAATGTAGGTATACATGTGAGCATCATAATCATTACTGCAAGCTAAAAAAGCTGAATAGACATGGGTGAACCTAGGAGATCGATAATAAACCAGAAGACACCAATACATGAGAAATCATCCTTATCGACATGTCACGATGAAATCAAAACGCCCAATACGCTCGACCATCCACTCACGGGCAGGTCGAGGGCAAATCCCATAGCAATAAACCCAATATATCCACCTATTATGGGCCACTGGTCAGTACCATAACCTACCAGTGCAGCAATCGTTCTTAGAATATTCTCTCAATATGCCAGATTCCCATGTCTCAAGTGTTTAAGAAAAAGGGGTGAGCCAACCGATGCCAACCGAGCATCCAATCAGATATATCTATATATAAAGAACAACATGCATTCCCCGAGCCCCTCCATGGGACAACCTCTTGCCTTTAACTACTCAAGTACCCGGGAGCCTCTAAGGGCGGCCTCCCAAACAATCCATTGCAACCAAGGCATGAGAGTCTCCCTAAGAGGGTTTTTATCAAAACATTTTTATCGCTTTCCATAAAATGCCAAACGGGCATTTAATACATTTCACAAACACTACTCAAAGACAGGTACAACTTCTTTATGAGACAAAACCCAGTTTAAAACCGTTTAAAAAACACTACGTCACAGGCTAACAATATTTTTTATAAACCAAACCAAACCATTTTCTTTTTCCAAATAATTTTTAAGAGCCAACCGGGCAATTTCTCAAACGAACCAAAGTATTTGTTCATGCTTCAAAAGAAATCATTTTTCATTAAACCAGAACTCTGTTTTACATTTCGTGAATTATGTTTAAAAGCCAAACAGGCATTCTTTCATTATTGGGTGTCCGCTCGCCAAAAGGATGTTTCATGTGTCGTGTATAAAATAAACGGCTCCTTTTGACATTAAATAACCATTTAAAAATTAACCATCTTATATTAAAATTTAATTATCGTATATTATCTCATATTTATTACAATTAATAAAATGTTGTTTTTGAACAATTAGAGTGCGCAAACAGCATGAAATAACATAACTTAAATTTTAAAAGCAGTGCAAAGGGAACCTACCTCTAAACCAAGCGCGTCGACACAACAACCTCGGATCCAAGTCGCGATGACACGACGTGTGTCCGAAACCACGTGACAAGGTCTAACACTCTGCATAGTCAGTACCAAGGACTCAGACACAACTAAAAACTCACCAGAGTATGCCAAACCAAGCGTCGGAAAGAAACGCTCACCTCGGAACTGAAGCGCGACAACAACGGAACCTCGGAGACAAGGCGCGGCGATGGCGCTCACTCGGAAACGCCCTGCGCGGGTCCTAAAAGTCCTATGCCAACAAATAAAAACCAACCATCAATTAAAACCCATGATCCAACAAGAGTACGATGATGAAGATAATAATAATAATAATAATAATAATAATAATAATAATAATAATAATGATAATAATAATAATAATAGGGTTAATAAGATTAGTAATAATAATAAAAAAGAATAACAATAATAAGATTAATAATAATAATAGAAATAATATGAACGATAAAAACAATAATAATAATAACATTAATAATAGTAATAATAACAGCCATAATAATAATAATAATATTAATAATAATAAAATTAGTATTAATAATAATAACAATTACACTAATAATAATAAAATTAATAATAATAATAATAATAATAAATAATAATAATAATAATACTAACAATAAAAATATTAATATTAATAATAATAAAATTAATAATATTAATCATTAATAATGATAATAATAATAATAACTAATAATAACAATCATAATAATAGGAATAAGAATAATAATAATTGTAGTAATAATAATAATAACAATAAAAGTAAATAATAAATAAATAAAATAAAAAAACAAGTAACCTTCGGGGAGCAGAACAGGAGGCGCGGCCGGGGGGGAGTGCGACGGGGCGCCGGGCTGAGGCAGGGAGCAAGCGGGGGACAGGAGGAAGGAGAAATAAAAAAAATAAGAAGAAGAGAAGAAGAAGAGGAAGAAGAAGAAGAGAAGAAGAAGAAGAAGAAGAAGAAGAAAAGAGAAGAAGAAGAGGAAAGGAAGGAGGAGAAGAGAAGAAGATGAGGAAGAAGAGGAAGGCCGAGCGGCGGGGGTGCAGTGCGGCGGACGGGGGAAAGAAAAAAGAAGAAGAAGAAAGGTGGGGCGCGGGCCGGCTGGACCGCTGGACCAGGGGAGGGAGGCCGCTGCTGTTGCGGGAGGAGAAGGAAGAAAAGAAAAAAAAGAAAACAGGGGAGAGGGAGAGAGCAGGTGGGCGAGGGGGGGCGGTGGTGCGCTGGGTCATGCGCTGCAAGGGAGGATGAAATAAGGAAGGCAAGACGGTGAATGGGAGGTCGCGCGGACGGCCGAGGCTGGCAGGAGGTGGCTGGGCGCGCTGCTGCAAGGAGGTGCGGGGCAGGCAGGGTGCTGGGCTGAGTGCGGCGAGGGAACTGCGGCCGGAAGCCGGCTGGTGCACGCTGGACAGGGGAGGAGTCGTGCAGGGACGAGGCGGAACCGAGGGGCTGCGGGTGCTGCTGCTCGGCTGTTGTGCAGCAAGGATGAGAGGAGGGTGCGGAGAGTCCGGCCGAGTCCAGTGGAGAGGAGATGCGGCCGGCTGATGTTCGAAGGAGGAGTAGAGGGCCAAGCGGGGGCGGCGGCTGCAGCATGAGAGGAGGGTAAGGAAAATAAAGGATCCACGCTAGGGTTACGGGAAAAAAAACAAATCAATAAAAATAATAATATCAATAAAATAAATAAAATAAATAAATAGAAACAACTAAAATATTATATATCTATATATAGGTGTATTTAGATACTTAAACTCCTATTAAATAAATAATAATGAATCAACTAGTAATCTTTATAATTCAACAACAAAATAGTTTCTAGCAATTGCATTAATTAACATCAATTTAATTATAATAAATTAGAATAACAATTAGAATGATAATAATGACAACACGAAGATAAAATTTCAAGATGATAAAAGTAGTCATAATATAGGAATAAAATTCTTAACACAATAAAAATTTAAACGAAACTCTAATAAATGCACATTTTAAATACAAAATATTTTATATCAATTTTTTTCCAAAACAACGGAATGTGCAAAGGGGTGCGCAGTTACCCGAGTAGAGCCATGCAGAGTTTCCAAAACGTGTTCCGCTCGCGCACCCAACGACGTCGCCTCAAAACGTACACTTTATAACAGAAACTCAAGAACCTAGTCTGATACTGAACACGAACCACATCAAAATAATTCAAAGCCAAAGAAAACATAAAATAAAATAAACGCACGGTTTGGGGTGTGACATTTATTATATACATATTTACTTATATAATAAAATTAACAATAATAAATATTTATCAAATAATATATATATTTATAATTATATGTAAAAATATTTTTAAAATTATGCAATTATAAATCAATCTCTATAAATAAATATTTATTATTTTATAAATATAATAAATATGTAATAATATAATTAATATGAAATAATATAATTAATATTTATATACATAATAATTAATATAATTAATGTAAATATGTAATTGTATAATTAATATATAAAAATATATGTAATATTTATCATTATGTAATTATATAATTAATAATATAAAAATATAAATAATATGTAATAATATAGTTATTATGTAATAATATAATTAATATGAAATATTATAATTACTATGTGATGATTCTAGTCATAAATTTGACCATGATTATAGTGACACATGACCTATAATTTTTTCCTTTTGGATTTGGGATTTCCTTTTTTTGTATAATTAATATGTAATAATATAATCAATAATAATAAGGGGTTTGTCCCGAAACCTTATTAGTATAATTAATATAAAATAATACCAAGAATGTCCGGGGTCAAGCCCCTTATTATAAAAATAATGAAAAATAAACAGTACATGAAAGAAGAAAGGAAATCCCACACTAAAATATAAGAAAAACTTAAGAATCGCCATAATCAAGATCACACTCATGATCAGAAGAATCAACATCATCACCAAACGCCCATTTTTTCTTAATTATAACATTATCTGCATTATTATTATTACTATATACATTTTTTTATTATTGAATGTCATTAGTGACATTATTATTATGCATTAATATGTAATAATAAAATTAATATTAAATAATAAGTAATAATATATAAACACATGTATTAATATATAATTGTAAACACATAATCCATTATCTATACAATAGGGTAGCCAATTTCATCCATGTTTCATCTCCATATCAATTTGGGCAATGGGCCCTCCCCTCTGCACATCCCTATTGCATCAAAAATGTGTTCCTCATATGCTCCATCTCCGCAGATTCCAACTCCTCCACAAACTACGCTCTGCGTGCATCTCCTCTATCTTCATATCCTCTTCCACCTAACCACCTATTCCAAACAATTCTCATCGAAGCCATTATCCTTCAAATCTATTTCTGCCATTCCGTCACTGCCTCCGCCTTTCCGTCGATGCTTCCGCGTCACCGGATACGCGTAAGATGTGGTCCTAGATTACATTCCAAGTTTTCGAATATTCAAATCAACAACAGTGGAGTAGGTGGGGGTCATGATGATTAAGAGATGGAGACAACAAGGAAGAAGCAGTGGATGCAATGTTGAGGTAGTGACGAAAATGCGTCATCGTATATGAAGGATAAGGGTTTGGATGAGAATGGTTTATAAGAGGCGGAGAGGTTGAGGAGCATATGGAGATGGAGGAGATGCATGCAAAGTAGAGTTGGTGGAGGAGGTGAAATCTGTAGAGACTCAGCAGATGAGGAATGTGTTCTCAAGGGAATAGAGAAGTGCATAGAAGAGGGCACATCACCCAAATTGACATGGATATGACACATGGATGAAATCGCCCCCTATAGTATAGATAATGGATTATGTGCTTACAATTATAAATAAATACAGTTTTTTATATATTATTACATATTAATCAATATTAATAATATTATTACATATTAATGCATATTAATAATGTCATTAATGACAATCAATAATAATAAAAAATTAAATAATAATAATAATGTAGTTAATATTATAATTAAGAATAAATGGGAGGTTTCTATTGATGTTCATGCTTTTGATCATGAGTCTGATCTTGAATATGGTGATGATTAACTCAATTTATTTATTTTTGAGTTTGGTCCATCCTTTCTTCTTTCATGTATTGTTTATTATATGGTGCTTGACCCCTATCCTTTTTTATAATAAGGTGCTTTCCACCGAACCTTCTTTGTATTATTTCATATTAATTATGCCAAGAATGTTCAGGGCCATGCCCCTTATTATTACTAATTATATTATTACATATTAATTATACAAAAAGTGAGGCGCACCTTGAAAAGGAAAAAATAGAAACTCAAGCATCACCATAACCATGATCAACGTTATGACCAGAATCATCAAACGGTAATTATATTATTATGTATTAATTATATTATTACATACTAACTATATTATTACATATCAATTATATTATTAAATTATTTATTATATAGTTATATATTTATTAAATTATTACATATTAATAAATATTATTTATATTTTTATATATTTTTTATATTATTACATATGTACAGTAATTATATTTATAAGAATGTATAAAAATATTAATTATATGATTTCATATTAATTATATTGTTACGTTTTGATTATACTATTACATATTAATTATTTCATATATATATATATATATGTTTATATATATATATTTGTATATTCATAAATATATTAATTTGTAATTACAAATATATATTTGAATGTACCTATTTTAAATGTGTATATAAATATATTAGATTTATAATTATATGATTATAAAAAAAATTTGTCGAATATATATATATATATGTTAATAATTATAAAATTATAAATATATTTATAATTATATAATAATAAGTATTTATTTATAGAGATAAATTTATATTACATAATGATAAATATATTTTTAAATATTAATATTAATATATTTATAATTTATAAAAATATTTATTAATAATTATTAATTTATATAAATAACTATATATAAATAATAAATATATTTATAATTTTATTTATTTATAATGGTTCTCTCAAAGCTGAGTTTAAAAAAGAAAATTATCCAAAAAAAAAAGATAAAATATATAAGCTTTCGGTTAGTTTGGACTATTTATGTATATATATATATATATATTAATAAGTAGATATATTTATAAATATATATTTATAAAAATGAATTAATTTTTATAAACATATATATATATATATAGTAAATATAATAATAAATCAATTTCTATCAATACAAACATATAATTATATAATTATTAGAATATTTATTATTATATAATTTTTCAAATATATTTATAAATTTTAATTATATTATTACTAATTTACAATTATAATATTGATAAATATGAAAAAAAATATAAATTATATTATTACATACTACTTATATTATTACATATTAATTATATTATTTCATATTATTTATATTATTTCTAATTATATATATTTTTGGTAATTAGGGTAGAGTTACAACGAAACAGGGAAATGAAACCCACAAAACCCGATAGGGAAGGCCATGACCCGCCCAAGGACAACCCATCCATTTTAATGGCTTGAAGGCCCTATGGGCATGGAGTCCATTACCATGTCTCTAGCCTAGGTTCCCAACATCTAAAGCTATTTTTTGATTCACAAATGTGTGGGTCCACCATCTGCATCATGCCTGCATCATACAGCCTGCGTCACCTTTCTTCCATCCAACCCGGATTCAAATCTGGGTGGGAGTGAATTCTGGCAGAATGACGCTGACACAAACATGACCCAATAAAGTACATGATGATGTTAAATAATAATAAAAATATAAATTATAATATTAAAAATAGCACTTCTTGTCCACATGGTCTTTTGGACATCAAATAATTGGTGGGTTGTACATATGGGGGAGGGGCTATAACATTCCCTATTAGGTAGTGTATGTTTCAATTCATTATTTCATTGTAATTATATTGATACATTTTAATTATATTATTACATGATAATTATATTATTACATATTAATAATAATATTATATTATTATTTATATTATTATATATTTGTTATATTATTACATATTAATAAATATTAGTTTTTTTATTATATATTAGAAAATATTATTTATATTATTACGTATTTAAAATAAAAATATTAATAAATATGTCTATAAATTTAAATAATACAAATAATGTAAATAATAATATAATAAAATATAAATATTAACTATATTATTACATAGGCCTTTCAGCTGTTCGAAGTATATAAATAATAAATATAATTATAAGTATATAATATTATAATTATATATTTACAAATATTATATTATTTGTATAAATATATATATATATTAAATATAATTATAAAACTATTCATATATATATATATATATTTTTATTAATTAATAAATATAAATATCTTTAAATGGGAAAATCTATTAAAACTTCTATTGAATAATCTTGTGGAAAATCCACTAGAAATAAACATCATGCTTATTAAATTTATAATGTCTTACAAAAAAATTATTCTTTTTTAAAAAACAAAAACTATTATTTTTTCTCATAGAATTAATATAATTATACATATATATATATATATATATATGTATATTTAAACAGGTATTTTTTGTTTTCCTATTTAATCAGAAAACTTTTTTCATTAAAAAAAATAGCTATATCTAATTTTGTTAAATAAAAAATAATAATTTATTTTGAGTCAAAATTAAGTATTTATTATATTTTTAAAAATATTCCATGTATTTAACAATATTGATGAAAAATCATGAATGTTATTGAAATGATTAAAAATATTTTTTCTCTAAAAAAAATAAACTACTTTTTCTTTTATTAAAATGAAGAAAATATTATTTACATAAAAATTTCATTATTATAAGAAAAATAGATGGTTTTAAAATATAATAAACATAATTTATTATATGATAATTGGGTATTTTTTCACATGTTTGGAAACACATTTCTTTTTATTTAAGGAAACAATCATATGTTCTTATTCTTCCAACCATTACAAGGCAGCAGTAAACCCAATAAAAAAATTGACCCTAACCCACATGTATTAAACTAAGAACCTTGCTGCATAGAATCGAACTAGAAGATTCATCCACCCCACAGACCCGACGTCAACCTGCTTCACATCATTGCAGCACTCCTTCTCCAAAGTCATCGACGTCGCTCATCCTACTCCCATACCTCACGGTAAATTCCTCATCGGCCCTTCTCGGCTTCAGTGCATCACATAATGAATGTAGATGTTTCCAATGTTGTCACCGCACCCCAAACACCTCATTAGTAGTTACATATCCATTAGATTCTTGAACCACAAATCCTTATTTTCCATATGCTTCTTTTGGATGGACTAGATTTACACCACCGGTATCCCAACCTCTTCGCCTCCCGATATCACGCCACCACCCCACGATACCCCTGTGACTTGGAGTCATTGACATACACCGGTCTGGGTCGCTGGTCATCCCAACCTGGTCATAATATACATTCTATCGTACATTCACCGTCGTAGAAGCCTCTATGGATGAGAATATTTTACCTGGCGGGCTGGGTAGGCTTGCTTTCAATTCAAACGTTCTTAATGGAGCCGCATCTGATGGGAGGTGTACGTTGCTCTTGTCCTCGAGTTGGGGTACGTTCAGATTCTCCTTGGCTAACCCGGGGATGTGTTCCGAGGTGAAGGGGATGGATGGAAATTCACCATCATGAGAAGATTTGTGTGATACATCCATCACCCAAGAAGCCACATTTTATGAGAATTGTCGACCACATAGAATGGGTCTACTAATATCTAGTATATAACCTGTTTCTGTGACCTTTTCCGCATCAATGTGAGGTACAACATGGTTCTTTGGCACCGGAGTTGGGGTACGTTTGGGATACCCATGTTTGGGTACATCGGGGGAGTCATCTAAGGAAAAGGGGACGGTTGGAAATTTACCACCATTATAAGTGTTTTGAGGTCCTCCATTCACTGGAGAACCCACTTTTGATGCGAATCGCTGACCACGTAGATTTTTGGGGATCAAATTGTTATCTGATGCAGGAGTTTGGGTATGACTGGTGACCTCATGTTTTCGTCGGAATAAAGTCATCCATCTTTTTAACACCTTCATCATCATCATCCTCCAAGGAGGTATATAGTAATCACAGTAGAAGGATGGCAGTTTGAAAACTTGGCCACCACACTTATATACATGCATCCTGTAATTATTTCCTATTTTTATGCCTTTCCCTCACCAAACATTCCACACATCCATTAATAGCTATAATTACTAGAAATTCAAATCCTTTATTTATAAAATGAATTAATAAGGAAGTACCCAAAACTATTATTTAATTATTATTAATCAATTAACATAATATTAAATAATATTGAAACAATTAAATATATTTATGTATTTCAAATATTATTCATTTTATATTTATAAATGAAATCTAAAATCTAATCGGATTAAATTAATTATTATTAATTAAATGATGTTTTATATTAAAATGTTAATAAAATTATTAAATATTATTGTTTTGATTGATATCAATTACTTTTAAATTTATAAATAATTTTTCAAATTAAAAATTATATACATATTCTTAATTAATTGAGTTATAATAGTTAAAAAAATAGTTCAATATATAAAAGTATAGTGTTAAAATAAGTAGTTAACAATTAAATGGGTTCTAAATTTTTATTTTAAATTAATATTCTAACTTTTTATTCGTATTAACATTTATACAACATTTAATTTCTCTATATATTTATTTGTAATCTTTTGTTTTTTTATTTGAACACTCATAAATGAATTCGATTTCATTCCTTTCTTACCCACAATCTAGAACACTACCTATGGGAAGATTCTTCAAGGAATCTTTTTTATTTTTTTATATAATAAAATTGGTTTATCTTCAATTTAATTCGGGAAATGGGTCTAAAAATCACCAAATGAACTGACACTTTATAAACGAAGCAAAAAATACAACATCATGTTGCATTTTCCCCCAAACCCCAAATTCCAATGCCCCACCCTCCATTCCTCCTCCCCATTTCCAATATATATATAATTCCTTATTAAAAATTATAAATAAATACATGTATTAAATTATTATTATATATACATAATTATTAAATATATTTTTATATATTAATAATAATATTTCATATTAATTAATTTTAATAATGTAATTACTGGCATTTAATAAAAATAACAATCAAAATAATAATAATTAAAAAGTAGTTAATAATTAATTCTGAATAAATATTAATTAAATTATTTCATGTTAATAAAGTAGTTAATATTAATTATATTATAATTTTTTTTAAAAATAGTAATTATATTATTACACATTTACAATAATTATATTAATAAATATGAATAGAAATATTAATTATATTGCTAATTATATTATATCATATTAATTATACTATGAAGTATCTGAGCCATGCCCCTAATTGTTACTAATTTTATTATTACATATTAATTGTACCAAAAAGGAAATCCCACATTCAAAAGGGAAAAATAGCAACTCAGGAATCACCATAATCATGATTAGAGTTATGACGAGAATCATCAACCAACTATTATATTGTTAAATATTAATTATATTATTACATTCTAATTATATTATTACATATTAATTATATTATTACATGTTAATTATATTATTATATATTAATTATATAATTACATATGTATAATAATAAAATTAATAAATATGAGTAAAAATTATAAAAATACTAATAATGTAGTTAGTGACATAATTAAAAATAAATACTAATTATATTATTACACATCAATAATAATTTTTATATTACTCATATTATTCCATTCTAATAAATATTTATTATATCAATGTCGGTCTAGCCAAGATCCCAAGCTCTCAACCATTTACTAAAATTGAAGAAAAGATAACATGTACATAGGGAGGAGAATGATAGAAATCAGGGGCATACCCCGTAACATTTGTGAAACAACACATAAAAAATTTCAATAATCATGATTTGAGTCATGTTCAGTGTTATCAGCATTAAAAGATTCTCAATCTGTCTGTATGGTTTGATCGCTGAAAAGAGAACTGTACTTTTTCTAAAGCAGCATCTGCTCTTGCATGAGTCTGGATGATCTAGAAGAACCACCCCATCTACGCCCTTGAGTTTCATCCTCTCATCCATTTTCGCAGCCAAGACCCTTTAGGTTCATACAACTTCTCCATGTCAACTAGTGCATAGTCACATAATGGTCACCCTTTTCAGTAGTATCCATATACTTAGACCCATAACATGTATCATCATTAAGAGACTCAAGAACCATAAAACTAATTTCCTTAGTGACAATTTTCAGATTATTTTTCTATTCATTAACATTAGTTGATTCATGTTGGAAAAAAGATTTCCTAAAAATCATTTGAATCCCTTCATTATACACAATCAAAATCCCTTTGTTTTTACTAGAACCTTCCCTCTTAATAAGTTCCACCCTTTTTGACAGAGAAGATGCATTTATGGCCGTAGTTTTTTGAATCATCTTGATTGGTCTCAGAGACTCCATACTTGCATTAAGATCATTTCTAACAACAACACATGAACATAATTTATTCCAATTATAGCGTTGCATAGGTGATGCAGTATAATTAAGTGGGGCTACCACTATGGATTCATGTTTGTTAGTATTATAACACTTTCTTATACCAAATCTGTTTCCAACAAAATATCATCAACATTGCTCTGCTATGCAATAAGGTACTCAGTAGCAAGGTCATCATTTTTTTCCTTCTGGAATGACATTATCATGCACATCTTCATTAATAGTCTGCACCGCTTCATCTGCATTATTCTAATCAACCAAATTTTCTTCATTTATAGCAGCATGTTCACATTAAATACCACCATATAGTTTATCATCACCTATTCTAGTCCGAGATGACTTCAAGACATTCGTCTCCCAAATATTTTTATCATGCACATGAAATGAACAAAAATTACAAACCATACGTCTCATGTAACCATAGATTTCATTAAAAATTACCCAACATTCTATAATAATTGAGGAAAACTTTTATAGATAATCTTTAATTCATATTCCTCATCATCCGTAGATAAGAAAACTCTATCTACCTTTGTTGAACTTAAATCAATTTCAACAAAGAATCCTAGAAAATTTCCCATACATTGAATCTTCTATTTATTTATCCATTATTGTAGGTAAACCAAGCTACATCACCACATCATGGAGGATTGTTGCACATTAAAATGTCCATTCCAATCCATAAAACCGAACAGAATTCAACGAAGAGGAATTTCCTGCATTTAATGGATCTAAATAACATCCTCAATATTTAATGTGAACAAATCATAGCTTCAAGGAGAAGGATGTAAACCCTAAAGCTCATGATTTTAAATTTTCTGAAGGAAAGAATATGTTGATAAATCACCAACATTATGAAAAACACCACCAATAGGGAAATATCCAATCAAAGGGATACTGCCTATATAAATACTCAGAAAATAAAATTATTGTTGCTGGAGAAGATATATTTATTGTGAGGGATCACATCCCCAAAAAGGATAATGGGAGAGAGATTAAATTTTATTAATTTGATGATTGTGATACAAAAGAGTAGTTTAGAAAAAATTTCCATAGGTCCCCATGGAATAAGTAGTTCGTAAAACTAAAGTAGCTCATATGATTATAGGAGAGGTAAGTGAACCAGAGAGATGGAATCTTGGTCACTGAGGATGGTGACTAATTATTGTTTTACATTGATAAATCGATCTCCTACAAGGAAGCTGAAAAAGATTAAGAGTTGCAATATTACTATAAAATATGATTTCTAAGATCAATTCCATTTATCATAACCATGTTTGTGTAATGATCAATTATCTAGTTGATGTAATGCCTATTTGATGAAAATGGATATGCAAATGAAATCTAGACATGGAATTTAATGTAATTACATATAAAGCAAGGATATAGGCTAAATGGTTTTATCAGTGTCAATGATTGTACTATGATGAACCCTTCTCTCCATTTTCCATTTTTAATATCATAAGATCCATAATTGTGATAGCAGCATACCATGACTATGTGATTTTGTGGATGTAGGTCAAATGTACATTCCTTAATGAGAACCTTAAAAAAGATGTCTATATGACTCAACTAGAATGGTGTATGACTCCAGGTGATGCCAAAAATATTTTCAAGTAGCAAATAATCATTTTCGGATTAATGAATGATTCATGTTCATGGAAAATTCGATTTGATGATTCTATAAAACAATTTGGTATCATTAATAATGAATGTGATACATGTGTTTACAAAAGTATTAATAGGAATGTGGGTCTTATCACAGTAGTGTATGTCGATGAAATATTTAAAAATATATTATTATTGTTTTATATATTTATAATTATATATTTTATTTATATATTCTGAATGGACGGAAGGCCTTTGTAAAAATAGAACTAATATTTATATTTAATTATATTGTTAATTAATTTATTTGTATTATTTACATTTGTGTTCATATTTATTAAAATAATTATTGTAAGTAGGTAATAATATAATTAATATTTTTTAATATGTAATTATAAAATTAATATTAACTAATTTTTAATAATATAATAAATATATAATAATATAATTAATAATATTATAAAATAATTAATAGGTAATAATTTATTTAGTATATAATAATATAATTAGCATGTAATAATATAATTAGTATGTAATTATAAAATAAATATTTAACAATATAATTACGAGAAAACATAGAGTTGCAACACACACTACCTGATTGGGCAGGCCATTGCCCCCTAAGGGATAACCCACCTATTTTTTGATGGCCTGAAGATTGTATGGAAATGGAGTACAATTATTAATGTTATTATTTACATTGTTATTATTATTTAATTTTATTATGTATTTTATTTGATCATGCATGTGTCACAACCATTTTACCAAAATTCACTCCCATCCGGATTCGAACTCGGGTCCGATTCATGCCAAGTGACGCAGGGGGTATGAAGTAGGCATGACATAGATGGAGGACCTACACATTTGTGAATAAAAAAACATTTTCAGGTTACTAGAACCTAGGCTACAGACATTGTAATGGAATCCATGTCAACAGGGTTTAAAGCCATAAAAAATCATGGGTTATCCCAGGGGGGGTCATGACCGACCCTATCAGGTCGTATGTGTTGTATTTCTATGTATCGTTGTAATTATACCCCAATGTACATAGAATATATATAATTAATAATAATATAATTAATATGTAATAATATAATTAATAAGTAATAATATAATTACAATGAAATAATATAAATTATACTTTCATTCTAATTTGTCAATATCATTATTGTAAATTTGTAATAATATAATTAATATTTATAAATATATTTTAGTAAATATATATTAATAAATATATTTATATTTATATAAATATAAATATATATTAGTAAATAATGATTTATTATTATATATATTTATATATTTATATATTTATATAAAAAAATGCACATATAGAAATATATAATTATAATTATATATATATATATATATATACACATACTAGCAACGGCCCGAAATCTTATAGGGCTTAACTTATTTTTGGATAATCTCTTTCTTAAACTTACCTATGAAAGAACACTTATAAATAAATAACATTATAAATATATATATTATATATATATTTTCTTATATAAAAAAATTAACAATAATAAATATTTATTAAATAATAAATATATTTATATTTATATTTAAAAATATTTTTAAAATTATGTAATTATAAATAAATCTCTATAAATAAATAATTATTATTTTATAAATATAATCAATATGAAATAATATAATTAATATGAAATAATATAATTAATATTTATATACATAATAATTAATATAATTAATGTAAATATGAAATTGTATAATTAATATATAAAAATATATGTAATATTTATCATTATGTAATTATGTAATTAATAATATAATAATATCAATATTATGTAATAATATAGTTATTATGTAATAATATAATTAATATGAAATATTATAGTTACTATGTGATGATTCTAGTCATAAATTTGACCATGATTATAGTGACACATGACCTATAATTTTGTCCTTTTGGATTTGGGATTGCCTTTTTTGGTATAATTAATATGTAATAATATAATAAATAATAATAAGGGGTTTGTCCCGAAACCTTATTAGTATAATTAATATAAAATATTAACAAGAATGTCCGGGGTCAAGCCCTTTATTATAAAAAGAATGAAAAATATGCAGTACATGAAAGAAGAAAGGAAAGTCCACACTAAAATATAAAAAAACAACTTAAGAATCACCATAATCAAGATCACACTCATGATCAGAAGAATCAACATCATCACCAAACGCCCATTTTTTCTTAATTATAACATTATCTACATTATTATTATTACTATTTACATTTTTTTGTTATTGAATGTCATTAGTGAAATTATTAATATGCATTAATATGTAATAATAGTAATAATATGTAATAATAAAATTAATATTAAATAATAAGTAATAATATATAAACACATGTATTAATATATAATTGTAAACACATAATCCATTATCTATACTATAGGGTAGGCAATTCCATCCATGTTTCATCTCCATATCAATTTGGGTGATGGGCCCTCCCCTCTGCACATTCCTATTGCATCAAAAATGTGTTCCTCATATGCTCCATCTCCGCAGATTCTACCTCCTCCACTTACTATGCTCCACGTGCATCTCCTCTATCTTCATATCCTCTTCCACCTAACCACATATTCCAAAAAATTCTCATCAAAGCCCTTATCCATAAAATCTATTTCTTCCATTCCGTCACTGCCTCCGCCTTTCTGTTGATGCTTCCGCGTCGCCGCATACGTGCAACATGTGGTCCTAGATAAAATTCCATGTTTTTGAATATTCAAATCAACAATAGTGGAGTAGGTGGAGGTGATGACGATGAAGAGATGGAGACGACAAGGAAGCAGCAGTGGGGGAAATGTTGAGGTAGTGACGAAAAGGCGTCATCGTATTTGAAGGATAAGGGTTTGGATGAGAATGGTTTAGAAGAGGTGGAGAGGTGGAGGAGGATATGGAGATAGAGGAGATGCATGTAGAGCAGAGTCGGTGGAGGAGGAGAAATCTGTAGAGACACAGCAGATGAGGAACGTGTTCTCGAGGGAATAGGGAAGTGCATTGAGGAGGGCACATCACCCAAATTGACATGGACATGACACATGGATGAAATTCCCCCCTATAGTATAGATAATGGATTATGTGCTTACAATTATAAATAAATACATCTTTTTATATATTATTACATATTAATCAATATTAATACTATTATTACATATTAATGCATATTAATAATGTCATTAATGACAATAATTAATAATAAAAAATTAAATAATAATAATAATGTAGTTAATATTATAATTAAGAATAAATGGGAGGTTGCTAATGATGTTCATGCTTTTGATCATGAGTCTGATCTTGAATATGGTGATGATTAACTCGATTTATTTATTTTTGAGTTTGGACCATCCTTTCTTCTTTCATGTATTGATTATTATAAGGTGCTTGACCCCTAACCTTTTTTATAATAAGGTGCTTTCCACTGAACCTTCTTTGTATTATTTCATAATAATTATACCAAGAATGTTCAGGGCCAAGCCCCTTATTATTACTAATTATATTATTACATATTAATTATACAAAAAGTGAGTCCCACCTTGAAAAGGAAAAAATAGAAACTCAAGTGTCACCATAACCATGATCAATGTTATGACCAGAATCATCAAATAGTAATTATATTATTACATATTAATTATATTATTAAATACTAACTATATTATTACATATCAATTATATTATTAAATTATTAATTATATTGTTATATATTAATTAAATTATTACATATTAATAAAAATTATTTACATTTTTATATATTTTTTATATTATTACATATGTACACTAATTATATTTATAAAAATGTATAAAAATATTAATTATATTATTTCATATTTATTATATTGTTACGTTTTGATTATATTATTACATATTAATTATTTCATATATATATATATATGTTTATATATATATATATATATATCTGTATATTCATAAATATATTTATTTATAATTAAAAATATATATTTGAATGTACCTGTTTAAAATGTGTATATAAATATATTAGATTTATAATTATATGATTATAAATATTTTTAGTGGAATATATATATATGTGTGTGTTAATAATTATAAAATTATAAATATATTTATAATTATATAATAATAAGTATTTATTTATAGAGATAAATTTATATTACATAATGATAAATATATTTTTAAATATTAATATTAATATATTTATTATTTATACAAAAATTTATTAATAATTATTAATTTATTTAAATAAATATAGATAAATAATAAATATATTTTTAATTTTATTTATTTATAATGGTTCTCTCAAAGCTGAGTTTAAAAAAGAAAATTATCCCCAAAAAAGATAAAATATACAAGCTTTCGGTTAGTTTGGACTATTTATGTATATATATATATATTAATAAATAGATATAATTATAAATATATATTTATAAAAATGAATTAATTTTTATAAACATATATATATATAGTAAATATAATAATAAATCAATTTCTATCAATACAAACTTATAATTATATAAATATTAGAATATTTATTATTATATAATTTTTCAAATATATTTATAAATTTTAATTATATTATTACTAATTTACAATTATAATATTGATAAATTTGAAAAAAAACATAAATTATATTATTACATACTACTTATATTATTACATATTAATTATATTATTTCATATTATTTATATTATTACTAATTATATATATTATTGGTAATTAGGGTAGAGTTACAACGAAACAAGGAAATGAAACCCACATAACCCTATAGGGAAGTCCATGACACACCCAAGAACAACCCATCCATTTTTATGGCTTGTAGGCCCAATGGACATGGAGTCCATTAAAATGTCTATAGCCTAGGTTCCCATCATCTAAATCTATTTTTTGATTCACAAATGTGCAGGTCCACCGTCTGCATCATGCCTGCATCATACAGCCTGCGTCACCTATCTTCCATCCAACACGGATTCAAATCTGGGTGGGAGTGAATTCTGGCAGAATGACGTTGACACAAACATGACCCAATAAAGTACATAATGATGTTAAATAATAATAAAAATTTAAATTATAATATTAATAATAACACTTCTTGTCCACATGGTCTTTTGGACATCAAATAATTGGTGGGATATACATTTGGGGGAGGGGCTATAACATTCCCTATTAGGTATTGTATGTTGCAATTCATTGTTTCATTGTAATTATATTGTTACATTTTAATTATATTATTACATGATAATTATATTATCACATATTAATAATATTATTATATTATTATTTATATTATTATATATTTGTTATATTATTACATATTAATAAATAATAGTTTTTTTATTATATATTAGAAAATATTATTTATATTATTTCGTATTTAAAATAACAATATTCATAAATATGACTGTAAATTTAAATAATACAAATAAAGTAAATAATAATATAATAAAATATAAATATTAATTCTGTTATTACATAGGCCTTCCGGCTGTTCGAATTATATAAATAATAAATATAATTATAAGTATATAATATTATAATTATATATTTACAAATATTATATTATTTGTATATATATATATATATATTTAATACAATTATATACCAATTCATATATATAGCTTTTTATTATTTAATAAATATAAATATATTTAAATAGGAAAATATATTAAAACTTCTATTGAAAAATCTAGTGGAAAATCCACTAGAAATAAACTTCATGCTTATTAAATTTATAATGTCTAACAAAAATATAATTCTTTTAAGAATACAAAAACTATTATTTTTTCTCATAGAATTAATATAATTATATATATATATATATTTTTAAACAGGTATTTTTTGTTTTCCTATTTAATCAGAAAACTATTTTCTTTAAAAAATAGTGATATGTAATTTTGTTAAATAAAAAATAATAATTTATTTTCTGTCAAAATTAAGTATTTCTTATATGTTTAAAAATATTCCATGTATTTAAAAATATTGATGAAAAATCATGAATATTTTTAAAATGATTAAAAATATTATTTTCTATTAAAAAAATAAACTACTTTTTCTTGTATTAAAATGAAGAGAATATTCTTTACGTAAAAATATCATTGTAATAAGAAAAATATATGGTTTTAAAATATAATAAACATAATTTATTATATGATAATTGGGGATTTTTTTACATGTAAGGAAACACATTTATTTTTATTGAAGGAAACAATCAAAAGTTCCTATTCTTCCAACCATTACAAGGCAACAATAAACCCAATAAACAAATTGACCCTAACCCACATGTATTAAAATATGCACCCTGCTGCATAGAATCGAACTAGAAGAGTCATCCACCCCACAGACCCGACGTCAACCTGCTTCACATCATTGCATCACTCCTTCTCTAAATTCATCGACATCGCTCATCCTACTCCCATACCTCACAGGTAAATTCCTCATCGGCCATTCTCGGCTTCAGTGCATCGCATAACGAATTCCGATGTTTCCAATGTTGTCACCACACCCCAAACACCTCAGTAGTAGTTACATATCCATTAGATTCTTGAACCACAAATCCATGTTGTCCATATGCTTCTTGTGGATGGACTAGATTTACAGCACCGGTATCCCAACCACTTCGCCTCCCGATATCACGCCACCACCCCACGATACCCCTGTGACTTGGAGTCAATGACATCCACCAGTCTGGGTCGCTCGTCATCCCAACCTGGTCATAATAAACATTCTTTCGTACATTCACCACCTTAGAAGCCTCTATTAATGAGAATATTTTACCTGGCGGGATGGGTAGGCTTGCTTTCCTTTCAAACGTTCTTAATGGAGCCGGATCTGATGGGAGGTGTACGTTTCTCCTGTCCCCGAGTTGGGGTACGTTCAGATTATCCTTGGGTAACCCGTGGATGTGTTCTGAGGCGAAGGGGATGGATGGAAATTCACCATCATGAGAAGAGTTGTGCGATACATCCATCACCGGAGAAGCCACATTTGATCAGATTCGTCGACCACGTAGAATGGGTCTACTAATATCTAGTATATAAACTGTTTCTGTGACCTTTGCCGCGTCAATGTGAGGTACAACGGGGTTCTTTGGCACCGTAGTTGGGGTAGGTTTGGGATACCCATGTTTGCGTACCCCGGGGGAGTCATCCAAGGAAAAGGGGACGGTTGGTAATTTCCCACCATGATAAGTGTTTTGAGGTCCTCCATTCACTGGAGAACCCACTTTTTATGAGAATCACTGACAATGTAGAATTTTGGGGATCAAATTGTTATCTGATGCAGGAATTTGGGTATGTCTAGTGACGTCCTGTTTTCATCGGAATAAAGTCATCCATCTTTTTAACATCTTCATCATCATCATCCTCCAAGGAGGTCTATAGTAATCACAGCAGAAGGATGGCAGTTTGAAAACATGGCCACCACCCTTATATACATGCATCCTATACTTATTTCATATTTTTATGTCATTCCCTCACTAAACAGTCCACAAATCCATTAATAGCTATAATTACTTGAAATTCAGATCCTTTATTTATGACATGAATTAATAAGGAATTACCGAAACCAATTATTTAATTATTATTAATAAATTAACATAAAATTAAATAATATTGAAACAATTAAATTTATTTATTTATTTTGAATATTATTCATTTTATATTTATAAATGAAATCTAAAATCTAATCAGATTAAATTAATTATTATTAATTAAATGATTTTTTATATTAAAATGTTAATAAAATTATGAAATATTATTGTTTTTTTTGATATCAATTGCTTTTAAATTTATAAATAATTTTCAAAATAAAAATAATAGCCATATCCTTAATTAATCGAGTTATAATAGTTTAAAAATATTTCAATATATAAAAGTATATGGTTAAAATAATGAGTTAAAAATTAAATGGGTTATAAATGTTTATTTGAAATCAATATTCTAACATTTGACTCATATTAAAATTTATACAACATTTAATTTGTCTATATATTTATTTGTAATCTTTTGTTTTTTTATTTGATCACTCATAAATGAATTTGATTTATTTCCTTTCTTACCCACAATCTAGAACACTACCTATGGGATGATACTTCATGGCATATTGGTTATTTTTATATATAATAAAATTGGTTTAGCTTCCATTTAATTCAGGAAATGGGTCTAAAAATCACCAAATGAACTAACACTTTATAAAGGAAGCCAAAAATGCAACATCATGTTGCATTTTCCCCCAGACCCCAAATTCCATGCCCCACCCTCCATTCCTCCTCCCCATTTCCAATATATATATAATTCCTTATTAAAAATTATAAATAAATATATGTATCAAACTATTATTATATATAAATAAATATTAAATATATTTTTACATATTAATAATAATATTACATAGTAATAAATTTTAATAAAGTATTTAATGTCATTTAATAAAAATAACAATCTAAATAATGATAATTAAAAAGTAGTTAAAAATTAATTCTGAATAAATATTAATTAAATTATTTCATATTAATATAGTAGTTAATATTAATTTTTTTATAAATTTTTTAATAAATAGTAATTATATTATGACATATTTACAATAATTATATTAATAAATATGAATAGACATATTAATTATATTTATAATTACATTATTTCATATTAATTATACTATGAAGTATCTGAGCCAAGCCCCTAATTGTTACTAATTTTATGATTACATATTAATTGTACCAAAAAGGAAATCTCACATTCAAAAGGGAAAAATTGAAACTCAAGAATCACCATAATCATGATTATAGTTATGACCAGAATCATCAACCAACTATTATATTGTTAAATATTAATTATATTATTACATAATAATTATATTATTAAATAATAATTATATTATTACATAATAATTATATTATTACATAATAATTATATTATTACATATTAATTATATTATTATATTATTAATTATATTATTATATATTAATTATATAATTACATATGTATAATAATAAAATTAATTAATATGAGTAAATATGATAACAATACTAATAATGTAGTTAATGACATAATTAAAAATAAATACTAATTATATTATTACACATAAATAATTATTTTTATATTAGTAATATTATTACATTTTAATAAATATTAATTATATCAATGTGGGTCTATCCAAGATACCAAGCTCTCAACCATTTATTAAAATTGAAGAAAAGATAACATGTACATGGGGAGGAGAATGATAGAAATCATGGGCATGCCCGCTAACATTTATGAAACAACACATCAAAAATCTCAACAATCATGATTTGAGTCATGTTCAATGTCTTCAGCATTAGCAGATTCCCAATATGTCTGTATGGTTTGATTGCTGAAAAGAGAACTGTACTTTTTCTAAAGCAGCATCTGCTCTGGCATGAGTCTGGATGATCTAGAGGAACCACCTCATCTACGCCCTTGAGTTTCATCCTCTCATCCATTTTCGTAGCCACGACCCTTTAGGTTCATACAACTTCTCTAAGTCAACTAGTGCATAGTCACATAATGGTCACCCTTTTCAGCAGTATCCATATCCTTATACCCATGACATAAATCATCATTAAGAGACTCAAGAACCTTAAAACTAATGTCCTTAGTGACAATTTCTGGATTATTTTTCTATTCATTAACATTAGTTGATTCATGTTGGAAAAAAGATTTCCTAAAAATCATTTTAATCCCTTCATTATACACAATCAAAATCCCTTTGTTTTTTCTAGCACCTTCCCTCTTAATAAGTTCCACCATTTTTAACAGAGAAGATTCATTCATTGCCCTAGTTTTTTGAATCATCTTGATTTGTCTCAGAGACTCCATTCTTGCATTAAGATCATTTCTAACAACAACACATGAACATAATTTGTTCCTATTATAGTGTTGCATAGGTGATGCAGTATAATTAAGTGGTGCTACCACTATGGATTCATGTTTATGAGTATTATAACACTTTCTTATACCAAATATGTTTCCAATAAAATATCATCAACATTGCTCTGTTATGCCATAAGGTACTCAGTGGCAAGGCCTTCATTTTTTTCCTTCTGGAATGACATTATCATGCACATCTTCATTAATAGTCTGCACTACTTCATCTGCATTATTCTAATCAACTAAATTTTCTTCATTTATAGAAGCATGTTCACATGAAATACCACCCAATAGTTGATGTTCACCTAGTCTAGTCCGAGATGACTTCATTCCATTCCTCTCCCAACTATTTCTATCATGCACATGAGAAGAACAAAAATTACAAACCATACGTCTCCTTTAACCATAGCTTTCATTAAAAATTACCCAACATTCTATAAGAATTGAGGAAAACGTTTATAGATAATCTTTAATTCATACTCCTCCTCATCCGTAGATAAGAAAAATCTAGCTACCTTTGTTGAACTTAAATCAATTTCAACAACAAATCCTAGAAAATTTCCCATACATTGCATCTTCTGTTTATTTATCGATGATTGTAGGTAAACAAAGATACATCACCACATCATGGAGGATTGTTGTACATTAAAACGTCCAATGAAATCCATAAAACCAAAAAGAATCCAATGAAGTGAAATTTCCTGAATTCAAAGGATCAAAACAACATCATCAATCTTTAAAGTGAACAATTATTAGCTTCAAGGAGAAGGATGTAAACCCGAAAGCTCGTGATTTTAAATTTTATGAAGTAAAGAATATGTTGATAAATCCCCATCATTATGAAAAACACCACCAATAGGAAAATCCTCAATCAAATGGATACTACCTATAAAAATACTCAGAAAATAATATGATTGTCGCTAGAGAAGATATATATATTGTGAGGGATCATATCCTCAAAAAGGAAAATGGGAGAGAGATTTAATTTTATGAATTTGGTGCTCGTGATATAAAAGAGTAGGTTATAAAAAATTTCTATAGGTCCCCATGGAATAAGTAGTTCCTAAAACAAAAGTACCTCATATGATTATAAGAGAGTTAAGTGAACCAGAGAGATGGAATCCTGGTCACTGAGGATGGTGACTAATTATTGTATTACATTGATAAATCGATCTCCTACAAGGAAACAGAAAAATATTATGAGTTACAATATTACTATAAAATATGATTTCTAAGATGAATTCCATTTATCATAACCATGTTTGTGTAATGATCGATTCTCAAGTTGATGTAAAACCTATTTGATGAAAATGGATATTCAAATGAATTCTAGACATGGAATGTAATGTATGAACATATAAAGCAAGGATAGAGGTTAAAGGGTTTTATCAGTGTAAATGATTGTACTATGATGAACCCTTTTCTCCATTTTCCATTTTTAATTTCATAAGATCCATAATTGTGATAGTAGCTTACCATGACTATGTCATTCTGTAGATGTAGGTCAAAAGTACATTCCTTAATGAGAACCTTCAAAAAGATGTCTATATGACACAACTAGAATGGTTTATGACTCCAGGTGATGCCAAAAATATTTTCAAGTAGCAAATAATCATTTACGGATTAAAGAAAGAATCATGTTCATGGAACATTCGATTTGATGAATCCATAAAAAAATTTGGTATCATTAATAATGAATACGATACAAATGTTTACAAAAGTATCAATGGGAATGTGGGTCTTATCACAGTAGTGTATGTCGATGAAATATTTAAAAATATATTATTATTATTTTATATATTTATAATTATATTTTTTATTTATATATTCTGAATGGACGGAAGGCCTTTGTAAAAATATAACTAATATTTATATTTAATTATATTATTAATTTATTTATTTGTATTATTTATATTTGTATTCATATTTATTAATATAATTATTGTAAGTAGGTAATAATATAATTAATATATTTTAATATGTAATTATAAAATTAATATTAATTAATTTTTAATAATATAATAAATATATAATAATATAATTAATAATATTATAATATAATTAATAGGTAATAATATATTTAGTATATAATAATATAATTAGCTTGTAATAATATAATTAGTATGTAATTATATAATTAAAATTTTACAATATAATTACAAGAAAACATAGAGTTGCAACATACTCTACCTGATTGGGCAGGCCATTGCCCCCCTAAGGGATAACCCACCTATTTTTTGATGGCCTGAAGATTGTATGGAAATGGAGTACAATTATTAATGTTGTTATTTACATTGTTATTATTATTTAATTTCATTATGCACTTTATTGGATCATGCATGTTTCACAACCATTTTACCAAAATTAACTCCCATCCGGATTCGAACTCGGGTCCGATTCATGCCAAGTGACGTAGTGGGTATGAAGTAGGCATGGCATAGACGGAGGACCTGCATATTTGTGAAGAAAAAAATATATTTTCAGGTTATGGGAACCTAGGCTACAGACATTGTAATGGAATCCATGTCAACAGGGTCTAAAGCCATAAAAATTCATGGGTTATCCCGGGGGGGGGGGGGTCATGACCGACCCTATCAGGTCATATGTGTTGTATTTCTATGTATCGTTGTAATTATACCCCAATGTACATAGAATATATATAATTAATAATAATATAATTAATATGTAATAATATAATTAATAAGTAATAATATAATTACAATGAAATAATATAAATTATACTTTCATTCTAATTTGTCAATATCATTATTGTAAATTTGTAATAATATAATTAATATTTATAAATATATTTTAGTAAATATATATTAATAAATATATTTATATTTATATAAATATAAATATATATTAGTAAATAATGATTTATTATTATATATATTATATATATTTATATATTTATATAAAAAAATGCACATATAGAAATATATAATTATAATTATATATATATATATATACACATACTAGCAACGGCCCGAAATCTTATAGGGTTTAACTTATTTTTGGATAATCTCTTTCTTAAACTTACCTATGAAAGAACACTTATAAATAAATTATATTATAAATATATATATTATATATATATTTACTTATATAAAAAAATTAACAATAATAAATATTTATTAAATAATAAATATATTTATATTTATATTTAAAAATATTTTTAAAATTATGTAATTATAAATAAATCTCTATAAATAAATAATTATTATTTTATAAATATAATCAATATGAAATAATATAATTAATATGAAATAATATAATTAATATTTATATACATAATAATTAATATAATTAATGTAAATATGAAATTGTATAATTAATATATAAAAATATATGTAATATTTATCATTATGTAATTATGTAATTAATAATATAATAATATCAATATTATGTAATAATATAGTTATTATGTAATAATATAATTAATATGAAATATTATAATTACTATGTGATGATTCTAGTCATAAATTTGACCATGATTATAGTGACACATGACCTATAATTTTGTCCTTTTGGATTTGGGATTGCCTTTTTTGGTATAATTAATATGTAATAATATAATAAATAATAATAAGGGGTTTGGCCCGAAACCTTATTAGTATAATTAATATAAAATATTAACAAGAATGTCCGGGGTCAAGCCCCTTATTATAAAAAGAATGAAAAATATGCAGTATATGAAAGAAGAAAGGAAAGTCCACACTAAAATATAAAAAAACAACTTAAGAATCACCATAATCAAGATCACACTCATGATCAGAAGAATCAACATCATCACCAAACGCCCATTTTTTCTTAATTATAACATTATCTACATTATTATTATTACTATTTACATTTTTTTGTTATTGAATGTCATTAGTGACATTATTAATATGCATTAATATGTAATAATAGTAATAATATGTAATAATAAAATTAATATTAAATAATAAGTAATAATATATAAACACATGTATTAATATATAATTGTAAACACATAATCCATTATCTATACTATAGGGTAGGCAATTTCATCCATGTTTCATCTCCATATCAATTTGGGTGATGGGCCCTCCCCTCTGCACATTCCTATTGCATCAAAAATGTGTTCCTCATATGCTCCATCTCCACAGATTCCACCTCCTCCACTTACTATGATCCACGTGCATATCCTCTATCTTCATATCCTCTTCCACCTAACCACATATTCCAAAAAATTCTCATCAAAGCCCTTATCCATAAAATCTATTTCTTCCATTCTGTCACTGCCTCCGCCTTTCCGTTGATGCTTCCGCGTCGCCGCATACGTGCAACATGTGGTCCTAGATAACATTCCATGTTTTTGAATATTCAAATCAACAATAGTGGAGTAGGTGGCGGTGATGACGATGAAGAGATGGAGACGACAAGGAATAAGCAGTGGGGGAAATGTTGAGGTAGTGACGAAAAGGCGTCATCGGATTTGAAGGATAAGGGTTTGGATGAGAATGGTTTAGAAGAGGTGGAGAGGTGGAGGAGGATATGGAGATAGAGGAGATGCATGTAGAGCAGAGTCGGTGGAGGAGGTGAAATCTGTAGAGACACAGCAGATGAGGAACGTGTTCTCGAGGGAATAGGGAAGTGCATTGAGGAGGGCACATCACCCAAATTGACATGGACATGACACATGGATGAAATTCCCCCCTATAGTATAGATAATGGATTATGTGCTTACAATTATAAATAAATACATCTTTTTATATATTATTACATATTAATCAATATTAATACTATTATTACATATTAATGCATATTAATAATGTCATTAATGACAATCAATAATTATAAAAAATTAAATAATAATAATAATGTAGTTAATATTATAATTAAGAATAAATGGGAGGTTGCTAATGATGTTCATGCTTTTCATCATGAGTCTGATCTTGAATATGGTGATGATTAACTCAATTTATTTATTTTTGAGTTTGGGCCATCCTTTCTTCTTTCATGTATTATTTATTTTAAGGTGCTTGACCCCTAACCTTTTTTATAATAAGGTGCTTTCCACAGAACCTTCTTTGTATTATGTCATATTAATTATACCAGGAATGTTCAGGGCCAAGCCCCTTATTACTACTAATTATATTATTACATATTAATTATACAAAAATGAGGCCCACCTTGAAAAGGAAAAAATAGAAACTCAAGCGTCACCATAACAATGATCAATGTTATGACCAGAATCATCAAATAGTAATAATATTATTACATATTAATTATATTATTACATACTAACTATATTATTACATATCAATTATATTATTAAATTATTAATTATATTGCTATATATTAATTAAATTATTACATATTAATAAATATTATTTATATTTTTATATATTTTTTATATTATTACATATGTACACTAATTCTATTTATAAACATGTATAAAAATATTAATTATATTATTTCATATTAATTATATTGTTACGTTTTGATTATATTATTACATATTAATTATTTCATATATATATATATATATATGTTTATATATATATATATATCTGTATATTCATAAATATATTTATTTATAATTACAAATATATATTTCAATGTACCTGTTTTAAATGTGTATATAAATATATTATATTTATAATTATATGATTATAAATATTTTTAGTGGAATATATATATATATATATATATATATATATATCTATGTGTTAATAATTTTAAAATTATAAATATATTTATAATTATATTATAATAAGTATTTATTTATAGAGATAAATTTAAATTACGTAATGATAAATATATTTTTAAATATTAATATTTATATAATTATTATTTATAAAAATATTTATTAATATTTATTAATTTATATAAATAAATAAATATAAATAATAAATATATTTATAATTTTATATATTTATAATGGTTCTCTCAAAACTATGTTTTAAAATGAAAATTAACCAAAAAAAGATAAAATATATAAGCTATCGGTTAGTTTGGACTACTTATGTATATATATATATATATATTAATAAATAGATATAATTATAAATATATATTTATAAAAATGAATTAATTTTCACAAACATATATATATAATAAATATAATAATAAATCAATTTCTATCAATACAAAATTATAATTATATAAATATTAGAATATTTATTATTATATTAGTTTTCAAATATATTTATAAATTTTAATTATATTATTACTAATCTACAATTATAATATTGATAAATATGAAAAAAAATAAATTATATTATTACATACTACTTATATTATTACATATTAATTACATTATATCATATTATTTATATTATTACTAATTATATATATTATTGGTAATTAGGGTAGAGTTACAATGAAACAGGGAAATGAAACCGACATAACCTGATAGGGAAGGCCATGACCCGCCCAAGGATAACCCATCCATTTTTTATGGATTGAAGGCCCTATGGACATGGAGTCCATTACAGTGTCTCTAGCCCAGGTTCCCAACTTCTAAATCTATTTTTTGATTCACAAATGTGTGGGTCCACCGTCTGCATCATGCCTGCATCATACAGCCTGCGTCACCTATCTTCCATCCAACCCGGATTCAAATCTGGGTGGGAGTGAATTCTGGTATAATGACGCTGACACAAACATGACCCAATAAAGTTCATAATGATGTTAAATAATAATAAAAATGTAAATTATAATATTAATAATAGCACTTCTTGTTCACATGGTCTTTTGGACATCAAATAATTGGGGGGTTATACATTTGGGGGAGGGGCTATAACATTCCCTATTAGGTAGTGTATGTTGCAATTCATTATTTCCTTGTAATTATATTGTTACATTTTAATTATATTATTACATGATAATTATATTATTACATATTAATAATATTCTTATATTATTATTTATATCATTATATATTTGTTATATTATTACATATTAATAAATATTAGTTTTATTATTATATATTAGAATACATTATTTATATTATTACGTATTTAAAATAACAATATTAATAAATATGTCTGTAAATTTAATAATAAAAACAAAGAAAATAATAATATAATAAAATATAAATATTAATTATGTTATTACATAGGCCTTTCAGCTTTTCGAAGTATATAAATAATAAATATAATTATAAGTATATAATATTATAATTATATATTTACAAATATTATATTATTTGTATAAATATATATATATATATTAAATACAATTATAAACCTACTCATATATATATATTTTTATTATTTAATAAATATAAATATATTTAAATGGGAAAATCTATTAAAACATCTATTGAAAAATCTAGTGGAAAATCCTCTAGAAATAAACTTCATGATTAATAAATTTATAATGTCTTACAAAAATATAATTCTTTTAAACAAACAAAAACTATTATTTTTTCTCATTGAATTAATATAATTATATATATATATATATATATTTAAACAGGTATTTTTTCTTTTCCTATTTTATCAGAAAACTATTTTCTTTAAAAAAACAGCGATATGTAATTTTGTTAAGAAAATATAATAATTTATTTTCTGTCAAAATTACGTATTTCTTATATGTTTAAAAATATTCCATGTATTTAAGAATATTGATGAAAAATCATGAATATTATTAAAATCATTAAAAATAATAGTTTCTATTAAAAAAAATAAACTACTTTTTCTTTTAATAAAATGATGAGAATATTCTTTACATAAAAATATCATCATAATAAGAAAAATAGATGGTTTTAAAATATAATAAACATAATTTATTATATGATAATTGGGTATTTTTTCACATGTAAGGAAACACATTTATTTTTATTGAAGGAAACAATCAAACGTTCCTATTCTTCCAACCATTACAAGGCAGCAGTAAACCCAATAAAAAAATTGACCCAAACCCACATGTATTAAAATATGCAACCTGCTGCATAGAATCGAACTAGAAGATTCATCCACCCCATAGACCCGACGTCAACTTGCTTTACATCATTGCACCACTCCTTCTCTAAAGTCATCGACATCGCTCATCCTACTCCCATACCTCACAGGTAAATTCCTCATCGGCCCTTCTCGGCTTCAGTACATAGAATAACGAATGTCGATGTTTCCAATGTTGTCACTGCACCCCAAACACCTCAGTAGTAGTTACATCTCCACTAGATTCTTGAACCACAAATCCTTGTTGTCCATATGCTTCTTTGGGATGGACTAGATTTACAGCACCAGTATCCCAACCTCTTCGCCTTCCAATATCGCGCCACCACCCCACGATACCCCTGTAACATGGAGTCACTGACATCCACAGGTCTGGGTCGCTGGTCATCCCAACCAGGCCATAATAAACATTCTTTCATACATTCACCACTGTAGAAGCCTCTGTGGATGAGAATATTTTACCTGGCGGGATGGGTAGGCTTGCATTCCATTCAAACGTTCTTAATGGAGTCGGATCTGATGGGAGGTGTACGTTTCTCCTTCCCCGAGTTGGGGTACGTTCAGATTCACCTTGGGTAACCCATGGATGTGTTCTGAGGCGAAGGGGATGGATGGAAATTCAACGTCATGAGAAGAGTTGTGCGATACATCCATCCCCAGAGAATCCACATTTGATGAGAATCGTCGACCACGTAGAATGGGTCTACTAATATCTAGTATATAACTTGTTTCTGTGACCTTTGCCGCGTCAATGTGAGGTACAACGGGGTTCTTTGGCACCAGAGTTGGGGTACGTTTGGGATACCCATGTTTGGGTACCCTAGGGGAGTCATCCAAGGAAAAGGGGACGGTTGGAAATTCCCCACCATGATAAGTGTTTTGAGGTCCTCCATTCACTAGAGAACCCACTTTTAATGAGAATCGTTGACAACGTAGAATTTTGGGGATCAAATTGTTATCAGATGCAGGAGTTAGGGTATTTCTGGTGACATCCTGTTTTCGTCAGAATAATGTCATCCATCTTTTTATCATCTTCATCATCGTTGTCCTCCAAGGAGGTATATAGTAATCACAGCAGAAGAATGGCAGTTTGAAAACATGGCCACCACCCTTATATGCATGCATCCTATAATTATTTCCTATTTTTATGCCTTTCCCTCACCAAACATTCCACACATCCATTAATAGCTATAATTACTAGAAATTCAAATCCTTTATTTATAACATGAATTAATAAGGATGTACCTAAACCTATTCTTTAATTATTATTAATCAATTAACATAAAATTAAATAATATTGAAACAATTACATTTATTTATTTATTTTGAATATTATTCATTTTATATTTATAAATGAAATCCAAAATCTAATCGGATTAAATTAATTATTATTAATTAAATGATGTTTTATATTAAAATGTTAATAAAATAATGAAATATTATTGTTTTGTTTGATATCAATTGCTTTTAAATTTATAAAAAAAATTTCAAAATAAAAAAAATAGCCGTATCCTTAATTAATTGAGTTATAATAGATAAAAAAATATTTCAATATATAAAAGTATAGGGTTAAAATAATGAGTTAAAAATTAAATGGGTTATAAATGTTTATTTTAAATCAATATTCTAACATTTGACTCGTATTAACATTTATACAACATTTAATTTCTCTATATAATTATTTGTAATCTTTTGTTTTTTTATATGAACACTCATAATTGAATTTTATTTCATTCCTTTCTTACCAAAAATCTAGAACACTACCTATGGGAAGATTCTTCAAGGAATATTTATTACTTTTTTATATAAGAAAATTGGTTTAGCTTCCATTTAATTAGGGAAATGGGTCTAAAAATCACCAAATGAACTGAAACTTTATAAAGGAAGCCAAAAATGCATCATCATGTTGCATTTTCCCCCAAACCCCAAATTCCAATGCCCCACCGTCCATTCCTCCTCCCCATTTCCAATATATATATAATTCATTATTAAAAACTATAAATAAATACATGTATTAAAATATTATTATATATAAATAAATATTAAATATATTTTTACATATTAATAATAATATTACATAGTAATAAATTTTAATAAAGAAATTAATGGCATTTAATAAAAATAAAAATCTAAATAATAATAATTAAAAAGTAGTTGAAAATTAATTCTGAATAAATATTAATTAAATTATTGCATATTAATATAGTAGTTAATATTAATTATATTATAAATTTTTTAATAAATAGTAATTATATTATTACATATTTACAATAATTATATTAATAAATTTGAATAGAAATATTAATTATATTTCTAATTATATTATTTCATATTAATTATACTATGAAGTATCTGAGCCAAGCCCCTAATTGTTACTAATTTTATTATTACATATTAATTGTACCAAAATGGAAATCCCACATTTAAAAGGGAAAAATAGCAACTCAAGAATCACCATAATCATGATTAGAGTTATGACCAGAATCATCAACCAACTATTATATTGTTAAATATTAATTATATTATTACATTATAATTATATTATTACATATTAATTATATTATTATATTATTAATTATATTATTATATATTAATTATATAATTACATATTTATAATAATAAAATTAATAAATATGAGTAAATATGATAACAATACTAATAATGTAGTTAATGAAATAATTAAAAATAAATACTAATTATATTATTACACATCAATAATTATTTTTATATTAGTCATATTATTACATTTTGATAAATATTAATTATATCAATTTGGGTTTAGCCAAGATACCAAGCTCTCAACCATTTATTAAAATTGAAGAAAAGATAACATGTACATGGGGAGGAGAATGATAGAAATCATGGTCATGCCCCCTAACATTTGTGAAACAACACATAAAAAATTTCAATAATCTTGATTTGAGTCATTTTCAGTGTCTTCAGCATTAGCAGATTCCCAATCTGTCTGTATGGTTTGATTGCTAAAAAGAGAACTGTACTTTTTCTAAAGCAGCATCTGCTCCGGAATGAGTCTGGATGATCTAGAGGAACCACCTCATCTACACCCTTGAGTTTCATCCTCTCATCCATTTTCTTAGCCACGACACTTTAGGTTCATACAACTTCTCCAAGTCAACTGGTGCATAGTCACATAATGGTCACACTTTTCAGTAGTATCCATATCCTTAGACCCATGACATGCATCATCATTAAGAGACTCAAGAACCTTAAAACTAATGTCCTTAGTGACAATTTCCGGATTATTTTTCTATTCATTAACATTAGTTGATTCATGTTGGAAAAAATATTTCCTAAAAATCATTTGAATCCCTTGATGAGAATCATCGACCACGTAGAATGGGTCTACTAATATCTAGTATATAACCTGTTTATGTGACTTTTTCTGCGTCAATGTGAGGTACATTGGGGTTCATTGGCACCGGAGTTGGGGTACGTTTGGGATACCCATGTTTGGGTACCCCGGGGGAGTCATCCAAGGAAAAGGGGCGGTTGGAAATTTCCCACCATGATAAGTGTTTTGATGTCCTCCATTCACTGGAGAACCCACTTTTGATGAGAATCGCTGACAACATAGAATTTTGGGGATCAAATTGTTATCTGATGCAGGAGTTTGGGTATGTCTGGTGACATCCTGTTTTCGTCGGAATAATGTCATCCATCTTTTTAACATCTTCATCATCATCGTCCTCCAAGGAGATCTATAGTAATCACATCAGAAGGATGGCAGTTTGAAAACATGGCCACCACCCTTATATACATGAATCCTATAATTATTTCCTATTTTTATGCCTTTCTCTCACCAAACATTCCACACATCCATTAATAGCTATAATTACTAGAAATTCAAATCCTTTATTTATAACATGAATTAATAAAGAAGTACCCAAACCTATTATTTAATTATTATTAATCAATTAACATAAAATTAAATAATATTGAAACAATTAAATTTATTTATTTATTTTGAATATTATTCATTTTATATTTATAAATGATATCTAAAATATAATCGGAATAAAATAATTATTATTAATTAAATGATGTTTTATATTAAAAAGTTAATAATATTATGAAATATTATTATTTTGTTTGATATCAATTTCTTTTAAATTTATAAATGATTTTTCAAAATAAAAATAATATCCATATCCTTAATTAATCGAGTTATAATAGTTAAAAAAATAATTCAATATATAAAAGTATAGGGTTAAAATAATGAGTTAAAAATTAAATGGGTTATAAATGTTTATTTTAAATCAATATTCTAACATTTGACTCGTATTAACATTTATACAACATTTAATTTCTCTATATATTTATTTGTAATCTTTTGTTTTTTTATTTGAACACTCATAAATGATTTTGATTTATTTCCTTTCTTACCCACAATCTAGAACACTACCTATGGGAAGATTCTTCAAGGCATATTTTTTATTTTTTATATATAATAAAATTGGTTTAGCTTCCATTTTATTCGGTAAATGGGTCTAAAAGTCACCAAATGAACTGACACTTTATAAAGGAAGCAAAAAATGCAACATCATGTTGCATTTTCCCCCTAACCCCAAATTCCAATGCCCCACCCTCCATTCCTCCTCCCCATTTCCAATATATATATAATTCCTTATTAAAATTTATAAATAAATACATGTATTAAAATATTATTATATATAAATAAATATTAAATATATTTTTACATGTTAATAATAATATTACATAGTAATAAATTTTAATAAAGTAATTAATGGCATTTAATAAATATAACAATCTAAATAATAATAATTAAAAAGTAGTTAAAAATTAATTCTGAATAAATATTAATTAAATTATTGCATATTAATATAGTAGTTAATATTAATTATATTATAAAATTTTTAAAAAATATTAATTATATTATTACATATTTACAATAATTATATTAATAAATATGAATAGGAATATTAATTATATTTCTAATTATATTATTTCATATTAATTATACTATGAAGTATCTGAGCCAAGCCCCTAATTGTTACTAATTTTATTATTACATATTAATTGTACCAAAAAGGAAACCTCACATTCAAAAGGGAAAAATAGCAACTCAAGAATCACCATAATCATGATTAGAGTTTTGACCAGAATCATCAACCAACTATTATATTGTTAAATATTAATTATATTATTACATTATAATTATATTATTACATAATAATTATATTATTACATATTAATTTTATTATTATATTATTAATTATATTATTATATATTAATTATATAATTACATATGTATAATAATAAAATTAATAAATATGAGTAAATATGATAACAATACTAATAATGTTGTTAATGACATAATTAAAAATAAATACTAATTATATTATTACACATCAATAATTATTTTTATATTAGTCATATTATTACATTTTAATAAATATTAATAATATCAATGTGGGTCTAGCCATGATACCAAGCTCTCAATCATTTATTAAAATTGATGAAAAGATAACATGTACATGGGGAGGAGAATGATAGAAATCATGGGCATGCCCCCTAACATTTTTGAAACAACACATCAAAAATTTCGATAATCATGATTTGAGTCATGTTCAGTGTCTTCAGCATTAGCAGATTCCCAATCTGTCTGTATGGTTTGATTGTTGAAAAGAGAACTGTACTTTTTCTAAAGTAGCATCTGCTCCGGCTTGAGTCTGGATGATCTAGAGGAACCACCTCATCTATTCCCTTGAATTTCATCCTCTCATCCATTTTCGTATCCACAACCCTTTAGGTTCATACAACTTCTCCAAGTCAACTGGTGCATAGTCACATTATGGTCACCCTTTTCAGTAGTATCCATATCCTTAGACCCATGACATGCATCATCATTAAGAGAATCAAGAACCTTAAAACTAATGTCCTTAGTGACAATTTCCAGATTATTTTTCTATTCATTAACATTAGTTGATTCATGTCGGAAAAAAGATTTCCTAAAAATCATTTGAATCCCTTCATTATACACAATAAAAATCCCTTTGTTTTTTCTAGCACCTTCCCTCTTAATAAGATCCACCCTTTTTGACAGATAAGATGCATTAATGGCCCTAGTTTTTTGAATCATCTTGATTTGTCTCAGAGACTCCATACTTTCATTAAGATCATTTCTAACAACAACACATGAACATAATTTATTCCTATTATAGCCTTGCGTAGGTGATGCAGTATAATTAAGTGGTGCTACCACTATGGATTCATGTTTATGAGTATTATAACACTTTCTTATACCAAATCTGTTTCCAACAAAATATCATCAGCATTGCTCTGTTATGCCATAAGGTACTCAGTAGCAAGGTCTTCATTGTTTTTCCTTCTGGAATGTCATTATCATGCACATCTTCATTAATAGTCTGTACTGCTTCATCTGCATTATTCTAATCAACCAAATTATCATCATTTATAGAAGCATGTTCACATGAAATAACACCCAATAGTTTATGTTCACCGAGTCTAGTCCGAGATGACTTCATGCCATTCCTCTCCCAAATATTTTTTTCATGCACATAAAAAGAACAAAAATTACAAACCATACGTCTCCTGTAACCATAGCTTTCATTAAAAATTACCCAACATTATATAATAATTGAGTAAAACGTTTATAGATAATCTTTAATTCATACTCCTCATCATCCATAGATAAGAAACTCTATCTACCTTTGTTGAACTTAAATCAATTTCAACAAAAAATCCTAGAAAATTTCCCATACCATGCATCTTCTGTTTATTTATCCATTATTGTTGGTAAACCAAGCTACATCACCACATCATGGAGTATTGTTGTACATTAAAACATCCAATGCAATCCATAAATCCGAACAGAATCCAACAAAGTGGAATTTTCTGCATTCAAAGGATCAAAACAACATCCTCAATCTTTAATGTGAACAAATCATAGCTTCAAAGAGATGGATGTAAACCCAAAAGCTCATGATTTTAAATTTTTTGAAGGAAAGAATATGTTGAAGAATCCCCAACATTATGAAAAACACCACCAATAGAAAAATCCCCAATCAAAGGGATACTACCTATACAAATACTAAAAAATAAAATGATTGTCGCTAGAGAAGATATATTTATTATGAGGGATCACATCCTCAAAAAGGATAATGGGAGAGAGATTTAATTTTATGAATTTGATGCTCGTGATACAAAAGAGTAGGTTATAAAAAATTTCCATAGGTCCCCATGGAATAGGAAGTTCCTAAAATAAAAGTACTTCATATGACTATAAGAGAGTTAAGTGAACCAGAGAGATGGAATCTTGGTCACTGAGGATGGTGACTAATTATTGTATTACATTGATAAATTGATCTCCTACAAGGAAGCGGAAAAAGATTAAGGGTTACAATATGAATATAAAATATGATTTCTACGATGAATTCCATTTATCATAACCATGTTTTTGTAATGATCGATTATCTAGTTGATGTAAAACCTATTTGATGAAAATGGATATTCAAATGAATTGTAGAAATGGAATGTAATGTATGAACATATAAAGCAAGGATAGAGGCTAAAGGGTTTTATCAGTGTCAATGATTGTACTATGATGAAACCTTCTCTCCATTTTCCATTTTTTATTTCATAAGATCCATAATTGTGAGAGCAGATTACCATGACTATGTGATTTTGTAGATGTAGGTCAAAAGTACATTCCTTAATGAGAACCTTCAAAAAGATGTCAATATGACACAACTGGAATGGTTTATGACTCCAGGTGATGCCAAAAATATTTTCAAGAAGGAAATAATCATTTACGGATTAATGAATGAATCATGTTCTTGGAACATTCGATTTGATGAATCCATAAAACAATTTGGTATCATTAATAATGAATGTGATACACGTGTTTACAAAAGTATTAAAGGGAATGTGGGTCTTATCACAGCAGTGTCTGTCGATGAAATATTTAAAAAATATATTATTATTATTTTATATATTTATAATTATATTTTTTATTTATATATTCTGAATGGATGGAAGGCCGTTGTAAAAATATAACTAATATTTATATTTAATTATATTATTAATTAATTTATTTGTATTATTTACATTTGTATTCATATTTATTAATATAATTATTGTAAGTAGGTAATAATTTAATTAATATATTTTAATATGTAATTATAAATTTAATATTAATTAATTTTTAATAATATAATAAATATATAATAATATAATTAATAATATTATAATATAATTAATAGGTAATAATATATTTAGTATATAATAATATAAATAGCTTGTAATAATATAATTAGTATGTAATTATATAATTAAAATTTAACAATATAATTACAAGAAAACATAGAGTTGCAACATACACTACCTGATTGGGCAGGCCATTGCCCCCCTAAGGGATAACCCACCTATTTTTTGATGGCCTGAAGATTTTATGGAAATGGAGTACAATTATTAATGTTATTATTTACATTGTTATTATTATTTAATTTCATTATGCACTTTATTGGATCATGCATGTTTCACAACCATTTTACCAAAATTAACTACCATCCGGATTCAAACTCGGGTCCGATTCATTCCAAGTGACGCAGGGGGTATGAAGTAGGCATTGCATAGACGGAGGACCTGCATATTTGTGAAGAAAAAAAATATTTTTAGGTTATGGGAACCTAGTCTACAGACATTGTAATGGAATCCATTTCAATAGGGTCTAAGCCATAAAAATTCATGGGTTATCCCTGGGGGGGGGGTCATGACCGACCCTATCAGGTCGTATGTGTTGTATTTCTATGTATCGTTGTAATTATACCCCAATGTACATAGAATATATATAATTAATAATAATATAATTAATATGTAATAATATAATTAATAAGTAATAATATAATTACAATGAATGAATATAAATTATATTTTCATTCTAATTTGTCAATATCATTATTGTAAATTTGTAATAATATAATTAATATTTATAAATATATTTTAGTAAATATATTTTAATAAATATATTTATATTTATATAAATATAAATATATATTAGTAAAAAATGATTTATAATTATATATGTTATGTATATATATATATTTATATAAATAAATTCATATATAGAAATATATAATTATAATTATATATATATACATACTAGAAACGGCCCGAAATCTTATAGGGTTTAACTTATTTTTGGATAATCTCTTTCTTAAACATACCTATGAAAGAACACTTATAAATAAATGATATTATAAATATATTTATTATATATATATATTTACTTATATAAAAAAATTATCAATAATAAATATTTATTAAATAATAAATATATTTATATTTATATTTAAAAATATTTTTAAAATTATGTAATTATAAATCAATCTCTATAAATAAATATTTATTATTTTATAAATATAATCAATATGTAATAATATAATTAATATGAAATAATATAATTAATATTTATATACATAATAATTAATATAATTAATGTAAATATGTAATTGTATAATTAATATATAAAAATATATGGAATATTTATCATTATGTAATTATATAATTAATAATATAATAATATAAATAATACGTAATAATATAGTTATTATGTAATAATATAATTAATATGAAATATTATAATTACTATGTGATGATTCTAGTCATAAATTTGACCATGATTATAGTGACACATGACCTATAATTTTTTCCTTTTGGATTTGGGATTTCCTTTTTTGGTATAATTAATATGTAATAATATAATAAATAATAATAAGGGGTTTGTCACGAATCCTTATTAGTATAATTAATATAAAATAAAACCAAAAATGTCCAGGGTCAATCCCCTTTTTATAAAAAGAATGAAAAATAAACAGTACATGAAAGAAGAAAGGAATGTCCACACTAAAATATAAAAAAACAACTTAAGAATCACCATAATCAAGATCAGACTCATGACCAGAAGAATCAACATCATCACCAAATTCCCATTTTTTCTTAATTATAACATTATCTACATTATTATTATTACTATTTACATTTTTTTATTATTGAATGTCATTAGTGACATTATTAATATGCATTAATATGTAATAATAGTACTAATATGTAATAATAAAATTAATTTTAAATAATAAGTAATAATATATAAACACATGTATTAATATGTAATTGTAAACACATAATCCATTATCTATACTATAGGGTAGGCAATTTCATCCATGTTTCATCTCCATATCAATTTGGGTGATGGGCCCTCCCCTCTGCACATTCCTATTGCATCAAAAATGTGTTCCTCATATGCACCAACTCCGCAGATTCCACCTCCACCACTAACTATGCTCCGCGTGCATCTCCTCTATCTTCACATCCTCCTCTACCTAACCACCTATTCCAAACAATTCTCATCAAATCCCTTATCATTAAAATCTATTTCTTCCATTCTGTCACTGCCTCCGTCTTTCCGTTGATGCTTCTGCGTCACCGCATATGTGCAAGATGTGGTCTTAGATAACATTACAAGTTTTTGAATACTGAAATCAACAACAGTGGAGTAGGTGGAGGTGATGACGATGAAGAGAAGGAGACGAAAAGGAAGAAGCAGTGGAGGCAATGTTGACGTAGTGACGAAAAGGCATCATCAGATTTGAAGGATAAGTGTTTGGATGAGAATGGTTTAGAAGAGGCGGAGAGGTAGAGGAGGATATGGAGATGGAGGAGATTCATGTAGAGCAGAGTCAGTGGAGGAGGTGAAATCTGTAGAGACACAGCAGATGAGGAACATGTTCTCGAGGGAATAGGGAAGTGCATTGAGGAGGGCACATTACCCAAATTGACATGTTTTAGGACCAAAAGGGGACGATATACCCTGAGAGGGGGGGGGGGGTGAATCAAGGTATGGATATTATTTTTCGAAATACTTCCTGCCCCACTGGATCTTGAACTCTTTGTTACAAGGGTCACATTGTTTGCACTTGTGTGGTTACTCTAATCACTTGTCTCCTTTACCTGATGATGCTGCTTTGAATGCAATGCATGGAAGTAAGCAGGCAGACACAGAGATTTTTACTTGGTTCACCACTAAGGGCTACATCCATGGAGCATACGCCGACAAGTTGCCGGTTCGTACCAAATTCCACTAGACTTCACTAGTTGTGGATTACAATGTTCGGGCTAGATCACTTCTATTCCCAGGCTCACTGCCTTTAAAAAGTTTAGGATCAGCTCACTGCTTTCCCAATGGTCACTCCCTGTTTCTCTCTCTCTGGCTCACTGCCAGTGGAGAGGATCACCTACTTCCTCTTCCTAAGCTCACTGCTCCAGAAGGGATCCACTCACAGTTTATAGACCTGTAGGTCTCTTTATTTGCATGAATGAATGCATCTTCTCCTGTATGTAGATGCTCTATTGAAGTTCAACTTTCATCCTTAGATGAATCTCTCTTTGCACCGAAGGTATCGGGCAACGTACAAGATTCCACACAGTCCGAGAAACACTGCTGGAACAAACCTTACATGGCGCGCAAGTCTACCTCGGCGCGCAAGTATCGGCGCACAAGTCAGAACGGGCGCACAAGTCCTCCTCAGAGACTTGCGCGACTCAATATTCCTCAACTCCAAACTTGAGCGACTCTCTTCCTTTTATTCCCAAACCAATATTGGCATGCAACTGCCAACCAGCGCGCAACTTCTAACACCGGCGCACAACTTCAACCACTGGCGCGCAACTTCACCTGCACGACCATACACACCACCTGCGCGACCACCACACCTGCGCAACGGGAACTCTGATTTCTCAAAGTGTTGAACTCCGTTAAAAAATGAAGAGGGGTGGTCCAGTATTTATAGGCAAATTGACCACCCTGCGCGACGGCGCACAAGTCACCTGCGCGACCCAGTTTCGGCGCGCAAGTCTTCTGTCCTTTTGGATACATGCGCGACCAACTCCCAAACATGCGCAAACCTACTTCCTTGGCCATATTTTGATCTTCTGAACATGAAAATCATATGGCGCGCAAGTTTACTATTCTACAAGTCCACGGCGCGCAAGTCCCTTTTCCAAAAACACTTTTCTTCATTTGCTGATTTTCAGGCCCAAAAACTTGGCAAACACTAGAAAACGGCGCCACCTTGTATCTGTTCTTTTGTACCGCCTCCAGATCATCCATTCCTTTTATCGACGTTCTTGAAACAAACATGGATCGTTGAACTAAGCTCTTGAACTCAACATTCCATCATGAAATCCTCTTTGTCAACAAATTTGTATGTCATAGTTATGCTTTGTCAATAATCACCATGCAGATCTCCACTTTGTCAACAAACACAATCACCTCAAAAATGATTCAATGATACCTTGAGATATTTTTTCCCAACAATATCCCCCTTTGGGTTTGTTGACAACTCTTCCAAAACAAAGATTCGTCGTTGATTCGTCCGCCTCTATTTTCCTCATTGCGATTCTGATAGCGATCAAGGATTTTCTCAACACATACTCTAAGCCCACATGAGCACATCTCGGCGTGAGAAACAAGAGTAAATGAAAAGTTCATCAATGAATCACATCATCTCAGACATCCACTGTTGACAGCAAACTGATACCAATTTGTACTAAACTGATACCAATTGTTGATGGACTTGTTGGAAGACCAATGTTTGGTTTAGAAATATTATTACCACTGTCCAACACCACTCTTCTGCTTTTATCACGATCCTCAGCTGTCGTGATATCTATTCTTTGATCGATCACATCTAGCATCGTCAGATTTAATACACTCCCCCTTTCTCATTGCTCCCCCTTTCTGGATGCTCCACCTGTCAGCTTCTCCCCGTATCTTTCATGATTTCTCAAATAGACACACTGTCTCCCAATCACTATCTTCTCTGCCTTTAACAAACACACTTTTCTCCCCCTTTGTCAATGAACGCAAAGGACACTCCTTTGTAGTCTGGATCATATTAGATAACACATATCAGCATATTAGGAAAAAAACATCATACCTCGGGGAGAGGGGGGGGCCCACATCCACACTATTTCAAGTGTGGGGAATCGACTGAACTCCCAGATCTTGTCGATGCCTCTCAAAAGCTTCATTGGGTAAGGAATTTGTCAGAATGTCTGCAACCTGTAGCTCTGTAGGCACATACTCCAAATTCACGATGCCCTACTCAACCTTCTCCTTGATGAAATGATACTTGATCTCAATGTGATTTGTCCTTGAGTGATGGACGAGATTTTTTCTGAGATTTATAGCACTTGAGTTGTCACACTGGATTCCGATCGGAGACTTCACTTCAACTCCCATATATTCAAGCTGCTGCTTCATCCACAATAATTGTGTGCATGCTTGAGTGGCCACAATATGCTCAGCTTATGAGGTGCTTAATGAAATTCAATCTTGCTTCTTGCTCAACCAAGAAATACATATTCCGCCAAGATAAAATGCACCTCCATATGTTGATTTCCTGTCATCTGCTGAACCGGCCTAGTCTGCATCAGTATATCCCAATAATTCTATCTGAGACTTGTCGTTATATGCCATCCCGAAGTCCATTGTTCCCTTGATATACTGAAGTATTCTTTTCACTGCGATCATGTGACTTTCCTTGGGATTACATTGATATATCGCTGCTTGGCATGTGGCAAAAACAATATCAGGCCTTGTCGTGGTCAAGTACAACAGACTTCCTATAATTTGCTTATATTCTGTGATATTAACAGCCCTGCCACTATCATCTTTTGATGATTTCATCCGGGTAGAAACCAGAATCTTCATCTCCTTGGAAGTTTCCATTCCAATTCATTCCAAAGCATCCTTGGCATATTTGGATTGAGAAATTAATGTGTCATTCCTGCCTTGTGTAACGTTAAAAACCAAGCTTCTTCAAATACTGATATAGCCTTCAGTACAATGCTCTTGGTGCTTGTTTCAGCCCATATAACGCCTTCTTTAGCCTGCAAACTTTGTTCTAATCTTCTCGAATGTGAAAACCTTCTGGATGCTCAACGTACACCTCTTCTTCCAGAACCCCATTCAAGAACGCGGTTTTGACATCCATATGGAACACTTTAAACATTCTTTAAACTATTATGGCCAACAATAATCTGATTGTCTACAGCCTAGAAACTGGTGCAAATGTCTCATGAATATCTATTCCATCGATCTGGGAGTACCCCTTGCACATTAGTTGTGCTTTGTTTCGAATCATAGTTCCATCTTCATTCATCTTGTTGCGATAGACCCATTTAGTCCCAATTACATTCTTGTCTGCTGGTCTTGAAACAATCTCCCACGCCTGATTCTTCTCAAGTCTGATCTATCTCTTCATTCATGGTATGATCCCAGTTTTCATCTTCAGCCGCATTAGTAAAGCATTTTGGCTCAACCTGAGATATAAAAGATGTTTGCTGCAGTGATTCCATTCTCCTTGTCTGATCTAGAGCTAACAAATCACCAATGATATTCTGCATGTCAATTTCAGCTCATCTCTTTGACTATTGTGCAGATGAGGATTTTTTCTTTTCTAAATCATCATTAGTCACTTATGCTCCCCCTTTGTTTCTTTCCTCCTCAACACGTTTATCAGAAAATTTCTCACTATTTCATTGTTCAGTGGAATCATTCCTTTCAACTACTTCTCGTATCTTCTTGGTATCCTGAAAACAGTCAGCTGATTCCATATTGTTAGTGAAAATAGATAAGAATGAAATGCATTATTATTGCTGCTTCTCCCTGTGTTTCTTTCTTCCCTTAATAGGAAACACCTGAGCCGAGTCATCCAATTATGGAATTGATGGCTCTTATATCTGATTTGGATATAGAATGCTCCCCCTCTGTTACACAACACTTCTGTCTATTAGGCCCAATGGTAGATACCCATAACCATTCTTCTCCATATGCACCATTTATACAAATCTGGCACTCAGCATCGAGCCATTAACCAATTCACTAAGCCTACTGAGTTGGAACTTAGTGTAGGAAACAAGAGATAATGCTAATAACACAATCACTTCCTATTGTGCACTTATTCTCCCTTTCTTCTTCAACTCTGGTACCTGATTTGAATCAATTGAATCTATAGAGCATATCACATATCCACTTCGCATCCTTAGATGCCACTTCCCCTTGGATCGTATCTCCCTAGAACCTGAAACACATGAATCATCAGTTAATAAAATTTATATACATAGGGAGATGGGATATCTTTCGGGACTCCTCAAGATGAGGATTGTGGTTGATCCTGATGGGTCAACCCATTGATTCTTTTTTGGAGGGCATCACACTCTTTTCTTGCTTCCTCCAGTTTCCTTGCTAACTTCAACTGCTCTGTCCATATGACTAAGCATTCTTTACCCATATTCGGAGCCTTTCTCTGATATGTAGATTCAACAGACTTGGCCTTTTTCACCAATTGGGGTTTAAACCCACTAGTACACATTTCTGTCTTTGATGTTCCACCGAAATTCCATTTCCCTTGATTATTTCTCTGAACAGGAATCTCCTTTATTGTCATCATCCCATGCATCTTCCACCATAGCAAGGGTATTTCACTTTTCTCCACTTCTTGTTGTGGCACACGACTTGCAAATTTTTTAATGCATTCTTTGTTTATCTGCCTTTTATCAGATTTATGAGTCTCCACCCTAGTTTTCATTGGTGGTGGGTCCTCCACAGAATGTCCATTCTTCTTACTCAAAACTGTAGCTTTTCCTCCCCTTTTCTTCCAAAGTTGTTCATGTTCTTTCATAGGGGGCGGTTGTGACTGTGACTGAGGAGGTGACTGATACACTTCTTGTTCAGCTCCCTGTGATTCCCCTGAGGCTCTACGCCTATTTTCCAATTTACCACTTTGTCTTCCAGTGTACGATTTCTCATTAGACACCACTGGAGTGAGGAATCTCCTTTGACGTTCCTTATCCTTCCCTGCCTTCTTCTTTCTACACTGTCTGGCCAAATGCCCATGATTAGAACATATGAAACATCTTCCCTCAAAGACATACCACATTTCATCATTTCTATGACGAGATGTTGATGTAGCTTGAGTTCTTCCTCTGAAATTGTTCTCCTGAGATTCCTGACACATACTCATGGTGTGTCCCATTCTTCCATAGTAATAGCATTTAACAAATGATTTCCATTGAGAGACTCTTCTTTCTGATTTCTCATGACACTTCATCTTATTCTCAGATTTTGTACATTTTCTGTTTTCACAATACGAAATATATTCCTGAGCCTCTGGACAGAAGCTTGATGTGTGGCCATGAATCCCACAGAAATATCACATGTCATCACTTCTTTTTGTAACTGACCTCTTAGGCCTATCTCCAGCACCTACAGGGTTTTCTCCACTCCTAGAACTGTTCACGGCTCTCTTCTTATCATGCATGGGAGGTGATTCATAAAATCCAATACCAGCTTTTCTCTAACTTGCTTGTCTTTGAGCTGAGAAAATATTCTGTTGTTTCTATTCAGAAATAGCATATTTGCTTTTCATTTTATCATCCTTGTCGAAGGATGACCAAATAGCAAGTGTATTGCATCCTTCAACTTGGGCTTACCTTTTGATTTAGACTTCTCTATTTCCTGCTTGACTGATTCTAGCTCTTCTACCAACTTTTGAATCTTCATATCCCTTGATTCAAGTTGGACATCAAGTTCTTCATTGAGAATCTTCCCTCTACTCACCTCATCTTCCAGTTCATGTTTCAGCTTATCAACCATTTCATTTTGCTCCTTTACCTTCAATTTTTCATGAGCGACAGAGTCATAGAAACATGCATTTTCCTGTTGTAGCCTTCTATTCTTCTGAACTTCTGTAGACAACTGTGCTGCTAGATCATTATTTATGGTTTTAAGATTATGTGCTTCATCTGACTTTTGACTCTCTTCATAATCACCAGCCTTCTGTTTTCCATTCATTTTAAACAGCTTTTCTAGTTGCTCACCTTGAGAATCATTCTTCTCTGTTAGGTCAGTAACTATATCAATAAGCCTTTCATTTAAGCCTCTTAGCTTGTTGATCTCAGTTTCCAGATCATGGATCCGAATGCCTTTATATTTAATTTCCTCAGTGGATTTCTGATCCAATTCTTTATCCCCGTGGACAAATTCCACCTTTTTGTTCAGGCCATCGATCTCTCTTTTCTGTTCTTCAACCTTCAGCTTATAATTACTAACTGATTCTGAGTTCTCTGATGTTGAAAACTTTAGTTTCTCAATTTCTTCCATCAGCTCAGACTTCTCTTCTTCTTGCTTCTGCATATGGAGTTTAGAATCGTGAACAATTTTGTTAGCTTTCATGGTTTTGGACCTCGAAACATCTATCTCTTCAAGAGCAGCCTCCAACTCAGCTCGCATATCAATTATTCCTTCAATTTCTTCTTCTTCACTGTCAGTGGTTCCAACGTTACTTGGAAAGTCAGGTTCTTCACTCATTCCATCAGCATCATTGACTGAGTAAGTATTTTTGTGGTATGATTTATCCAAATCATTTTTCTGTTCACTGCATGATTCCTTCAGTAAGCTGTTTGATTCTTTTAGTTGAATCACACTTTTCAAAAACAATTCCACACTGAGGGATACCACATGACTTCTGATTCTTCTTTGATGATTTTCTTTTTCCTATGGTAGACCGAGATAAGTGCAAACAATATCTTCAACTACACAGATCGACTATACCAAGTTGAAGTAAACAAATCTGATAAAAGCAACCAGTCCCTCTGATACCAATTGTTAGGACCAAAAGGGGCCTATATACCCTGAGAGGGGGGGTGAATTAGGGTATGGATATTCTTTTTCGAAATACTTCCTGCCCCACTGGATTTTGACCTCTTTGTTACAAGGGTCACTTTGTTTGCACTCGTGTGGTTACTATGATCACTTGTCTCATTTACCAGATGATGATGCTTTGAATGCAATGCAAGGAAGTAAGCAGGCAGACACAGAGATTTTTACTTGGTTCACCGCTAAGGCTACATCCAAGGAGCATACACCGACAAGTTGTCGGTTCGTACCAAATTCCAGTAGACTTCACTAGATGTGGATTACAATGTTCGGGCTAGATCACTTCTATGCCCAGGATCATTGCCTTTACAGAGTTTAGGGTCAGCTCACTTATTTCCCAAGGGTCACTCCCTGTTTCTCTATCTCTGGCTCACTGCCGGTGGAGAGGATCACCTACTTCCTCTTCCTAATCTCACTGCTCCAGAAGGGATCCACTAACAGTTTATAGACCTGTAGGTCTCTTCATTTGGATGAATGAATGCATCTTCTGCTGTATGTAGATGCTCTGTTGAAGTTCAACTTTCATCCGTAGATGAATCTCTCTTTGCACAGAAGGTATCGGGAAACGTACCAGCTTCCACGCAGTCCGAGAAAAACTGCTGGAACAAACCATACATGGCGCGCAAGTCTACCTCGGTGCGCAAGTATCGGCGCGCAAGTCACAACGGGCGCGCAAGTCCTCCTCAGACACTTGTGCGACTGAACCTTCCTCAACTCCAAATTTGCGTGACTCTCTTCCTTTTATGCCCAAACCAATATTGGCGCGCAACTGCCAACCAGCGCACAACATCTAACACCGGCACACAACTTCAACCACTGGCGTGCAACTTCACCTGCGCGACCATACACACCACCTGCGCGACCACCACACCTGCGCGACGGGAGCTCCGATTTCTCAAAGTGTTGAACTCCGTTAAAGAATGAAGAGGTGTGGTCCAGTATTTATAGGCAAATTGACCACCCTGCGCGACGGCGCGCAAGTCACCTGCGCGACCCAGTTTCGGCGCGCAAGTCTTCTGTCCTTTTAGATACTTGCGCGACCAACTCCCAAACTTGCGCGAACCTACTTCCTTTCCCATATTTTGATCTTCTGATATTGAAAAACATATGGCGCGCATGATTCCTATTCTCCAAGTCCTCGGCGCTCAAGTCCCTTTTCCAAAAACACTTTTCTTCATTTGCTGATTTTGAGGCCCAAAAACTTGGCAAACACTGGAAAACGGCGCCACCTTGTATCTGTTCTTTTGTACCGCCTCTAGATCATCCATTCCTTTTATCGACGTTCTTGATACAAATAAGGATCGTTGAACTCAGCTCTTGAACTCAACATTCCATCATGAAATCCTCTTTGTCAACAAATTTTTATGTCATAGTTATGCTTTGTCAACAATCACCATGCAGATGTCCACTTTGTCAACAAACACAATCACCTAAAAAATGCTTCAATGATATCTTGAGGGATTTTTTCCCAACAACACGGACATGACACATGGATGAAATTCCCCCATATAGTATAGATAATGAATTATGTGATTATAATTATAAATAAATACATCTTTTTATATGTTATTACATATTAATCAATATTAATACTATTATTACATATTAATGCATATTAATAATGTCATTAACGACAATCAATAATAATAAAAAATTAAATAATAATAATAATGAAGTTAATATTATAATTAAGAATAAATGGGAGGTTGCTAATGATGTTCGTGCTTTTGATCATTAGTCTGATCTTGAATATGGTGATGATTAACTCGATTTATTTATTTTTGAGTTTGGTCCATCCTTTCTTCTTTCATGTATTGTTTATTTTAGGGTGCTTGACCCCTAACCTTTTTTAATATAAGGTGCTTTCCACCGAACCTTCTTTGTATTATTTCATATTAATTATACCAAGAATGTTCAGGGCCAAGCCCCTTATTATTACTAACTATATTATTACATATTAATTATACAAAAAGTGAGGCCCACCTTGAAAAGGAAAAAAATAGAAACTCAAGCGTCACCATAACAATGATCAATGTTATGACCAGAATCATCAAATAGTAATTATATTATTTCATATTAATTATATTACTACATACTAAATATATTATTACATATCAATTATATTATTAAATTATTAATTATATTTCTATATATTAACTAAATTATTACATATTAATAGATATTATTTATATTTTTATATATTTTTTATATTATTACATATGTACACTAAATATATTTATAAAAATGTATAAAAATATTAATTATATTATTTCATATTAATTATATTGTTACGTTTTGATTATATTATTACATATTAATTATTTCATATATATATATATATGTTTATATATATATATCTGTATATTCATAAATATATTTATTTATAATTACAAATATGTATTTGAATGTACTTGTTTTAAATGTGTATATAAATATATTAGATTTATAATTATATGATTATAAATATTTTAGTGGAATATATATATATATATATATATATGTTAATAATTATAAAATTATAAATATATTTATAATTATATAATAATAAGTATTTATTTATAGAGATAAATTTTTATTACATAATGATAAATATATTTTAAAATATTAATATTAATATATTTATTATTTATACAAATATTTATTAATATTTATTAATTTATATAAATAAATATATATAAATAATAAATATAATATAATTTTATATATTTATAATGGTTCTCTCAAAATTGAGTTTAAAAAAGAAAATTATCCAAAAAAAAGATAAAATATATAAGCTTTCGGTTAGTTTGGACTATTTATGTATATATATATATATATTAATAAATAGATATAATTATAAATATATATTTATAAAAATGAATTAATTTTTACAAACATATATATATATAATAAATATAATAATAAAATAATTTCTATCAATACAAAATTATAATTATATAAATATTAGAATATTTATTATTATATAATTTTTCAAATATATTTATAAATTTTAATTATATTATTAGTAATCTACAATTATAATACTGATAAATATGAAAAAAAAATTATATTATTACATACTACTTATATTATTACATATTAATTATATTATTTAATATAATTTATATTATTACTAATTATATATATTATTGGTAATTAGGGTAGAGTTACAACGAAACAGGGAAATGAAACACACATAACCCGATAGGGAAGGCCATGACCTGCCCAAGGATAACCCATCCATTTTTATGGCTTGAAGGCCCTATGGACATGGAGTCCATTACAATGTATCTATCTTAGGTTCCCAACTTCTAAAGCTATTTTTTGATTCAAAAATGTGCGGGTCCACCGCCTGCATCATGCCTGCATCATACAGCCTACGTCACCTATCTTCCATCCAACCCGGATTCAAATCTCGGTGGGAGTGAATTATGGCATAATGACGCTGACACAAACATGACCCAATAAAGTACATAATGATGTTAAATAATAATAAAAATGTAAATTATAATATTAATAATATCACTTCTTGTCCACATGGTCTTTTGGACATCAAATAATTGGTGGGTTATACATTTGGGGGAGGGGATATAACATTCCCTATTAGGTAGTGTATGTTGCAATTCATTGTTTCGTTGTAATTATATTGGTACATTTTAATTATATTATTACATGATAATTATATTATTACATATTAATAATATTATTATATATTTGTTATATTATTAAATATTTGTTATATTATTACATATTAATAAATATTAGTTTTATTATTATATATTAGAAAATATTATTTATATTATTACGTATTTAAAATAACAATATTAATAAATATGTCTGTAAATTTAAAGAATACAAATAAAGTAAATAATAATATAATGAAATATAAATATTAATTATGTTATTACATAGGCCTTCCAGCTGTTTGAGGTATATAAATAATAAATATAATTATAAGTATATAATATTATAATTATATATTTACAAATATTATAATATTTTTATAAATATATATATATATATTAAATACAATTATAAACCTATTCGTATATATATCTTTTTATTATTTAATAAATATAAATATCTTTAAATGGGAAAATCTATTAAAACTTACATTGAAAAATCTTGTGGAAAATCCACTAGAAATAAACTTCATGCTTATTAAATTTATCATGACTTACAAAAATATAATTCTTGTAAAAAAAAAAACTATTATTTTTTCAAATATAATTGTTATAATTATATATATATATATATATTTAAACAGGTATTTTTTATTTTCCTATTTAATCAGAAAACTATTTTATTTAAAAAAAACAGCGATATGTAATTTTGTTAAATAAAATATAATAATTTATTTTCTGTCAAAATTAAGTATTTCGTATATGTTTAACAATATTCCATGTATTTAAAAATATTGATAAAAAATCATGAATATTATTAAAATGATTTAAAATATTTTTTTCTATACAAAAAATAAACTACTTTTTCTTGTATTAAAATGAAGAGAATATTATTTACATAAAAATATCATTATAATAAGAAAAACAGATGGTTTTAAAATATAATAAAAATAAATTATTATATGATAATTTGGTATTTTTTTCACACGTAAGGAAACAGATTTATTTTTATTGAAAGAAACAATCAAAATTTCCTATTCTTCCAACCAATACAAGGTAGTAGTAAACCCAATAAAAAAATTGACCCTAACCCACATGTATTAAAATATGTACCCTGCTGCATAGAATCAGACTAGAAGAGTCATCCACCCCACAGACCCGACGTCAACCTGCTTCACATCATTGCATCACTCCTTCTCTAAAGTCATCGACATCACTCATTCTACTGCCATACCTCACAGGTTAATTCCTCATCGGCCCTTCTCGGCTTTAGTGCATATCATAACGAATGCCGATGTTTCCAATGTTGTCACTGCACCACAAACACCTCAGTAGTAGTTACATCTCCATTAGATTCTTGAACAAAAAATGCTTGTTTTCCACATGCTTCTTTGGGATGGACTAGATTTATAGCATTGGTATCCCAACCTCTTCGCCTCCCGATATCACGCCACCACCCCACGATACCCCTGTGACTTGGAGTCACTGACATCCACCGGTCTGGGTCGATGGTCATACCGACCTAGTCATAATAAACATTCTTTCGTACATTCACCACCGTAGAAGCCGCTGTGGATGAGAATATTTTACCTGGAGGGATGGGTAGGCTTGCTTTCCTTTCAAACGTTCTTAATGGAGCCGGATCTGATGGGAGGTGTACGTTTCTCCTGTCCCCGAGTTGGGGAACATTCAGATTCTCCTTGGGTAACCCGTGGATGTGTTCTGAGGCGAAGGGGATGGATGGAAATTCACCGTCATGAGAAGAGTTGTGCGATACATCCATCACCGGAGAAGCCATATTTGATGAGAATCGTCGACCACGTAGAATGGGTCTTCTAATATCTAGTATATAACCTGTTTCTGTGACCTCTGCCACGTCAATGTGAGGTACAATGGGGTTCTTTGGCACCGGAGTTTGGGTACGTTTGGGATACCCATGTTTGGGTACCCCAGGGGAGTCATCCAAGGAAAAGGGGACGGTTGGAAATTTCCCACCATGATATGTGTTTTGAGGTCCTCCATTCACTGGAGAACCCACTTTTGATGAGAATCGCTGACAATGTAGAATTTTGGGGATCGAATTGTTATCTGATGCAGGAGTTTTGGTATGTCTGGTGACATCCTGTTTTCGTCAGCATAAAGTCATCCATCTTTTTAACATCTTCATCATCATCGTCCTCCAAGGAGGACTATAGTAATCACAGCTGAAGGATGGCAGTTTGAAAACATGGCCACCACCCTTATATACATGCATCCTATAATTATTTACTATTTTTATGCCTTTCCCTCAGCAAACATTCCATACATCCATTAATAGCTATAATTACTAGAAATTCAAATCCTATATTTATAACATGAATTAATAAGGAAGTTCCCAAACCTATTATTTAATTATTATTAATCAATTAACATAAAATTAAATAATATTTATTCAATTAAATTTATTTATTTATTTTGAATATTAATCATTTTATATTTATAAATGAAATCTAAAATCTAATCGGATTAAATTAATTATTATTAATTAAATGATTTTTTATATTAAAATGATAAAAAAATTATGAAATATTATTGTTTTGTTTGATATCAATTGCTTTTAAATTTATAAATAATTTTTCAAAATAAAAATAATAGCCATATCCTTAATTAATCGAGTTAAAATTGTTAAAAAAATATTTCAATATATAAAAGTATAGGGTTAAAATAATGAGTTAAAAATTAAATGGGTTATAAATGTTTATTTTAAATAAACATTCTAACATTTGGCTCGTATTAACATTTATACAACATTTAATTTCTCTATATATTTATTTGTAATCTTTTGTTTTTTTATTTGAACACTAATAAATGAATTTGATTTCTTTCCTTTCTTAGCCAAAATCTAGAAAAATACCTATGGGAAGATTCTTCAAGGCATATTTTTTATGTTTTTATATAATAAAATTGGTTTACCTTCAATTTAATTCGGGAAATGGGTCTAAAAATCACCAAATGAACTGACACTTTATAAAGGAATCCAAAAATGCAACATCATGTTGCATTTTCCCCCAAACCCCAAATTCCAATTCCCCACCCTCCATTCCTCCTCCCCATTTCCAATATATATATAATTCCTTATTAAAAATTATAAATAAATACATGTATTAAAATATTATTATATATAAATAAATATTAAATATATTTTTACATATTAATAATAATATTACATAGTAATAAATTTTAATAAAGTAATTAATTGCATTTAATAAAAATAACAATCTAAATAATAATAATTAAAAAGTAGTTAAAAATTAATTCTTAATAAATATTAATTAAATTAGTGCATATTAATATAGTAGTTAATATTAATTATATTATAAAATTTTTAATAAATAGTAATTATATTATTACATATTTACAATAATTATATTAATAAATATGAATAGAAATATTAATTATATTTCTAATTATATTATTTCATATTAATTATATTATGAAGTATCTGAGCCAAGCCCCTAATTGTTACTAATTTTATTATTACATATTAATTGTACCAAAAAGGAAATCCCGCATTCAAAAGGGAAAAATAGCAACTCAAGAATCACCATAATCATGATTAGAGTTATGACCAGAATCATCAACGAACTACTATATTGTTAAATATTAATTATATTATTAAATTATAATTATATTATTACATAATAATTATATTATTACATATTAAATATATTATTATATTATTAATTTTATTTTTATATATTAATTATATAATTACATATGTATAATAATAAAATTAATAAAAATGAGTAAATATGATAAAAATACTAATAATTTAGTTAATGACATAATTAAAAATAAATACTAATTATATTATTACACATCAATAATTATTTTTATATTAGTCATATTATTACATTTTAATAAATATTAATTATATAAATGTGGGTCTAGCCAAGATACTAAGATCTCAACCATTTATTAAAATTGAAGAAAAGATAACATGTACATGGGGAGGAGAATGATAGAAATCATGGGCATTCCCCCTAACATTTGTGAAACAACACATCAAAAATTTCAATAATCATGATTTGAGTCATGTTCAGTGTCTTCAGCATTAGCAGATTCCCAATCTGTTTGTATGGTTTGATTGCTGAAAAGAGAACTTTACTTTTTCTAAAGCAGCATCTACTCCGGCATGAGTCTGGATGATCTAGAGAAACCACCACATCTACTCCCTTGAGTTTCATCCTCTCATCCATTTTCGTAGCCACGACCCTTTAGGTTCATACAACTTCTCCAAGCCAACTGGTGCATAGTCACATAATGGTCACCCTTTTCAGTAGTATCCATATCCTTAGACCCATGACATGCATCATCATTAAGAGACTCAACAACCTTAAAACTAATGTCCTTAGTGACAATTTCCGGATTATTTTTCTATTCATTAACAATAGTTGATTCATGATTGAAAAAAGATTTCCTAAAAATAATTTGAATCCCTTCATTATACACAATCAAAATCCCATTACTTTTTCTAGCACCTTCCCTTTTAATAAGTTCCACCCTTTTTGACAGAGAAGATGCATTCATGGCCCTAGTTTTTTGAATCATCTTGATTTGTCTCAGAGACTCCATACTTGCATTAAGATCATTTCTAACAACAACACATGAACATAATTTATTCCTATTATTGCGTTGCGTAGGTGATGCAGTATAATTAAGTGGTTCTAACACTATGGATTCATGTTTATGAGTATTATAACACTTTCTTATACCAAATCTGTTTCCAAGAAAATATCATCAGCATTGCTCTGTTATTCCATAAGGTAATCAATAGCAAGGTCTTCATTTTTTCCTTCTGGAATGACATTATCATGCACATCTTCATTAATAGTCTGCACTGCTTCATCTGCATTATTCTAATCAACCAAATTTTCTTTATTTATCGAAGCATGTTCACATGAAATACCACCCAATAGTTTATTTTCACCTAGTCTAGTCCGAGATGACTTCATGCCATTCCTCTCCCAAATATTTTTATCATGCACATGAAAAGAACAAAAATTACAAACCATACGTCTCCTATAACCATAGCTTTCATTAAAAATTACCCAACATTCTATAAGAATTTAGGAAAACGTTTATAGATAATCATTAATTCATACTCCACATCATCCGTAGATAAGAAAACTCTATCTACCTTTGTTGAACATAAATAAATATCAACAAAAAATCCTAGAAAATTTCACATACCTTGCATATTCTGTTTATTTATCCATGATTGTAGGTAAACCAAGCTATATCACCACATCATTAATGATTGTTGTACATTAAAACGTCCAATGCAAATCCATAAATCCGAACAGAATCCAACAGAGCAGAATTTTCTACATTCAAAGGATCTAAACAACATCCTCAATCTTTAAAGTGAACAAATATTAGCATCAAGGAGAAGGATGTAAACCCAAAAGCTCATGATTTTAAATTTCTTAAAGGAAAGAATATGTTGAACAATCCCCAACATTATGAAAAACACCACCAATAGGAAAATCCCCAATCAAAGGGATACTGCCTATACAAATACTCAGAAAATAAAATGATTGTCGCTAGAGAAGATATATTTATTTTGAGGGATCACATCCTCAAAAAGGATAAGGGGAGGGATATTTAATTTTATGAATTTGATGCTCATGATACAAAAGAGTAGGTTATAAAAAATTTCCATAGGTCCACATGGAATAAGTATTTCCTAAAACAAAAGTACCTCATATGATTATAAGAGAGTTAAGTGAACCAGAGAGATGGAATCTTGGTCACTGAGGATGGTGACTAATTGTTGTATTACATTGATAAATCGATCTCCTACAAGGAAGCGGAAAAATATTAAGAGTTACAATATTACTATAAAAAATGATTTCTAATATGAATTCCATTTATCATAACCATGATTGTGTAAGGATTGATTCTCTAGTTGATGTAAAACCTTTTTGATGAAAATGGATATTCAAATTAATTCTAGACATGGAATGTAATGTATGAATATATAAATCAAGGATAAAGGCTAAAGGGTTTTATCAGTGTCAATGATTGTACTATGATGAACCCTTCTCTCCATTTTCCATTTTTAATATCATAAGATCCATAATTGTGATAGCAGCTTACCATGACTATGTGATTTTGTAGATGTAGGTCAAAATTACATTACTTAATGAGAACCTTCAAAAAGATGTCTATATGACACAACTAGAATGGTTTATTACTCCAGGTGATGCCAAAAATATTTTCAAGTAGCAAATAATCATTTATGGATTAAAGAAAGAATAATGTTCATGGAACATTCGATTTGATGAATCCATAAAACAATTTGGTATCATTAATAATGTATGTGATACATGTGTTTACAAAAGTATTAATGGGAATGTGGGTCTTATCACAGTAGTGTATGTCGATGAAATATTTAAAAATATATTATTACTATTTTATATATTTATAATTATATTTTTTATTTATATATTCTAAATGGACGGAAGACCTTTGTAAAAATATAACTAATATTTATATTTAATTATATTATTAATTAATTTATTTGTATTATTTACATTTTTATTCATATTTATTAATATAATTTTTTTAAGTAGGTAATAATATAATTAATATATTTTAATATGTAATTATAAAATTAATATTAATTACTTTTTAATAATATAATAATTATATAATAATATAATTAATAATATTATAATATAATTTATAGGTAATAATTTATTTAGTATATAATAATATAATTATCTTGTAATAATATAATTAGTATGTAATTATATAATTAAAATTTAAAAATATAATTACAAGAAAACATAGAGTTGCAACATACACTACCTGATTGGGCAGGCCATTGCCCCCTAAGGGATAACCCACCTATTTTTTGATGGCCTGAAGATTGTATGGAAATGGAGTACAATTTTTAATGTTATTATTTACATTGTTATTATTATTTAATTTAATTATGCACTTTATTGGATCATGCATGTTTCACAACCATTTTACCAAAATTAACTTCCATCCAGATTCGAACTCGGGTCTGATTCATGCCAAGTGACGCAAGTGGTATGAAGTAGGCATGGCTTAGACGGAGGAACTGTATATTTGTGAAGAAAAAAAAAGATTTTCAGCTTATAGGAACCTAGGCTACAGAAATTGTAATGGTATCCATGTCAACAGGGTCTAAAGCCATAAAAATTCATGGGTTATCCCTGGGGGGGGGGTCATGACCGACCCTATCAGGTCGTGTGTGTTGTATTTCTATGTATCGTTGTAATTATACCCCAATGTACATAGAATATATATAATTAATAATAATATAATTAATATGTAATAATATAATTAATAAGTAATAATATAATTATAATGAAATAATATAAATTATACTTTCATTCTAATTTGTCAATATCATTATTGTAAATTTGTAATAATATAATTAGTACTTATAAATATATTTTAGTAAATATATATTAATAAATATAAATATATTTATATAAATATAAATATATATTAGTAAAAAATGAATTATAATTATATATATTATATATATTTTTATATTTATTTAAATAAATTCATATATAGAAATATATAATTATAATTATATATATATACATACTAGTCACGGCCCGAAATCTTATAGTGTTTAACTTATTTTTGGATAATCTCTTTCTTAAACTTACCTATGAAAGAACACTTATAAATAAATAATATTATAAATATATATATTATATATATATTTACTTATATAAAAAAATTAACCATAATAAATATATTTATATTTATATTTAAAAATATTTTTAAAATTATGTAATTATAAATCAATCTCTATAAATATATATATATTTATTTATAAATATAATCAATATGTAATAATATAATTAATATGAAATAATATAATTAATATTTATATACATAATAATTAATATAATTAATGTAAATATGTAATAGTAAAATTAATATATAAAAAAATATGTAATATTTATCATTATGTAATTATATAATTAATAATATAATAATATAAATATTTTGTAATAATATAGTTATTATATAATAATATAATTAATATGAAATATTATAATTACTATGTGATGATTCTAGTCATTAATTTGACCATGATTATAGTGACACATGACCTATAATTTTTTCCTTTTGGATTTAGGATTGCCTTTTTTGGTATAATTAATATGTAATAATTTAATCAATAATAATAAGGGGGTTTTCACGAAACCTTATTAGTATAAATAATATAAAATAATACCAAGAATGTCTGGGGTCAAGCCCCTTATTATAAAAAGAATGATAAATAAACAGTACATGAAAGAAGAAAGGAAAGTCCACACTAAAATATAAAAAAACAACTTAAGAATCACCATAATCAAGATCACACTCATGATCAGAAGAATCAACATCATCACCAAACGCCCATTTTTTCTTAATTATAACGTTATCTACATTATTATTATTACTATTTACATTTTTTTTATTATTTAATGTCATTAGTGACATTATTAATATGCATTAATATGTAATAATAGTACTAATATGTAATAATAGTACTAGTATGTAATAATAAAATTAATATTAAATAATAAGTAATAATATATAAACACATGTATTAATATATAATTGTAAACACATAATCCATTATCTATACTATAGGGTAGGCAATTTCATCCATGTTTCATCTCCATATCAATTTGGGTGATGGGCCCTCCCCTCTGCACATTCCTATTGCATCAAAAATGTGTTCCTCATATGATCCATCTCCGCAGATTCCACCTCCTCCACTAACTATGCTCCGCGTGCATCTCCTCTATCTTCATATCCTCCTCCACCTAACCACCTATTCCCAAAAATTCTCATCAAAACCCTTATCCTTAAAATCTATTTCTGTCATTCCGTCACTGCCTCCGCCTTTCCGTCGACGCTTCCGCGTTGCCGCATACGTGCAAGATGTGGTCCTAGATAACATTCCACGTTATTTAATATTCAAATCAACAACAGTGGAGTAGGTGGAGGTGATGAAGATGAAGAGTTGGAGACTACAAGGAAGAAGTAGTGGAGGAAATTTTGAGGTAGTGACGAAAAGGCGTCATCGGATTTGAAGGATAAGGGTTTGGATGAGATTAGTTTAGAAGAGGCGGGGAAGTGGAGGAGGATATGGAGATGGAGGAGATGCATGTAGAGTAGAGTCGGTGGAGGAGGTGAAGTCTGTAGAGACACAGCAGATGTGGAACGTGTTCTCGAGGGAATAGGGAAGTGCATTGAGTTGGGCACAACACCCAAATTGACATGGACATGACACATGGATGAAATTCCCCCTATAGTATAGATAATGGATTATGTGCTTACAATTATAAATAAATACATCTTTTTATATATTATTACATATTAATCAATATTAATACTATTATTACATATTAATGCATATTAATAATGTCATTAATGACAATCAATAATAATAAAAAATTAAATAATAATAATAATGTAGTTAATATTATATTTAAGAATAAACGGGAGGTTGATAATGATGTTCATGCTTTTGATCATGAGTCTGGTCTGGAATATGGTGACGATTAACTCGATTTATTTATTTTTGAGTTTGGGCCATCCGTTCTTCTTTCATGTATTGTTTATTTTAAGGTGCTTGACCCCTAACCTTTTTTATAATAAGGTTCTTTCCACCGAAACTTCTTTGTATTATTTGATATAAATTATACCAAGAATGTTAAGGGCCAAGCCCCTTATTATTACTAATTATATTATTACATGTTAATTATACAAAAATTCAGGCCCACCTTGAAAAGGAAAAAATAGAAACTCAAGCGTCACCATAAAATTGATCAATGTTATGACCAGAATAATCAAATAGTAATTACATTATTACATATTAATTATATTATTACATACTAACTATATTATTACATATCAATTATACTGTTAAATTATTAATTATATTGCTATATATTAATTAAATCATTACATATTAATAAATATTATTTATATTTTTATATATTTTTTATATTATTACATATGTACACTAATTATATTTATAAAAATGTATAAAAATATTAATTATATTATTTCATATTAATTATATTGTTACGTTTTGATTATATTATTACATATTAATTATTTCATATATATATATATATGTATATATATATATATATCTGTATATTCATAAATATATTTATTTATAATTACAAATATATATTTGAATGTACCTGTTTTAAATGTGTATATAAATATATTACATTTATATTTATATGATTATAAATATTTTTAGTGGAATATATATATATATATATATATGTTAATAATTATAAAATTATAAATTTATTTATAATTATATAATAATAAGTATTTATTTATAGAGATAAATTTATATTACATAATGATAAATATATTTTTAAATATTAATATTAATATATTTATTATTTGTACAAATATTTATTAATATTTATTAATTTATATAAATAAATATATATAAATAAAAAATATATTTATAATTTTATATATTTATAATGGTTCTCTCAAAACTGAGTTTATGAAAGAAAATTATCAAAAAAAAAAGATAAAATATATAAGCTTTCGGTTAGTTTGGACTATTTATGTACATATACATATTAATAAATAGATATAAATATAAATATATATTTATAAAAATGAATAAATTTTTAAAAACATATATATATAATAAATATAATAATAAATAAATTTCTATAAATACAAAATTATAATTATATAAATATTAGAATATTTATTATTATATAATTTTTCAAATATATTTATAAATTTTAATTATATTATTACTAATCTACAATTATAATACTGATAAATATGAAAAAAAAATTATATTATTACATACTACTTATATTATTACATATTAATTATATTATTTAATATAATTTATATTATTACTAATTATATATATTATTGGTAATTAGGGTAGAGTTACAACGAAACAGGGAAATGAAACACACATAACCCGATAGGGAAGGCCATGACCCACCCAAGGATAACCCATCCATTTTTATGGCTTGAAGGCCCTATGGACATGGAGTCCATTACAATGTCTCTGCCTAGGTTTCCAACTTCTAAAGCTATTTTTTGATTCACAAATGTGCGGGTCCACCGCCTGCATCATGCCTGCATCATACAGCCTGTGTCACCTATCTTCCATCCAACCCGGATTCAAATCTGGGTGGGAGTGAATTCTAGCATAATGACGCTGACACAAACATGACCCAATAAAGTACATAATGATGTTAAATAATAATAAAAATGTAAATTATAATATTAATAATAGCACTTCTTGTCCACATGGTCTTTTGGACATCAAATAATTGGTGGGTTATACATTTGGGGGAGGGGCTATAACATACCCTATTAGGTAGTGTATGTTGCAATTCATTGTTTCATTGTAGTTATATTGTTACATTTTAATTATATTATTACATGATAATTATATTATTACATATTAATAATATTATTATATTATTATTTATATTATTATATATTTTTTATATTATTACATATTAATAAATATTAGTTTTATTATTATATATTAGAAAATATTTTTTATATTATTACGTATTTAAAATAAAAATATTAGTAAATATTTCTGTAAATTTAATTAATACAAATAAAGAAAATAATAATATAATAAAATATAAATATTAATTATGTTATTACATAGGCCTTCCGGCTGTTCGAAGTATATAAATAATAAATATAATTTTAAGTATATAATATTATAATTATATATTTAAAAATATTATATTATTTGTATAAATATATATATATATTAAATATAATTATAAACCTATTCATATATATATCTTTTTATTATTTAATTAATATAACTATCCTTAAAAGGGAAAATCTATTAAAACTTCTATTGAATAATCTAGTGGAAAATCCACTGGAAATAAACTTCATGCATATTAAATTTATAATGTCTTACAAAAAAATAATTCTTTTCAAAAAAAAACTATTATTTTTTCTCATAGAACTAATATAATTATATATATATATATATTTATATTTAAACAGGTATTATTGGTTTTCCTATTTAATCAGAAAACTGTTTTCTTTTAAAAAATAGCGATATTTAATTTTGTTAAAAAAATAATAATTTATTTTGTGTCAAAATTAAGTATTTCTTATATGTTTAAAAATATTCCATGTATTTAAAAATATTGATGAAAAATCATGAATATTATTAAAATGATTAAAAATATGTTTTTCTATTAAAAAAATAAACTACTTTTTCTTTTATTAAAATGAAGAAAATATTCTTTACATAAAAATTTCATTATAATAAGAAAAATAAATGGTTTTAAAATATAATAAACAAAATTTATTATATGATAATTGGGAATTTTTTCACATGTAAGGAAAAACATTTCTTTTTATTGAAGGAAACAATCATATGTTCTTATTCTTCCAACAATTACAAGGCAGCACTAAACACAATAAAAAAATTGACTGTAACCCACATGTATTAAACTATGCACCATGCTGCATAGAATCGATCTAGAAGAGTCATCCACCCCACAAACCCGACGTCAACCTGCTTCACATCATTGCATCACTCCTTCTCCAAAGTCATCGACGTCGCTCATCCTACTCCCATACCTCACCGGTAAATTCCTCATCGGCCCTTCTCGGCTTCAGTGCATCGCATAACGAATGTCGATGTTTCCAATGATGTCACTGCACCCCAAACACATCAGTAGTAGTTACATCTCCATTATATTCTTGAACCAAAAATCCTTGTTGTCCATATTCTTCTTTGGGATGGACTAGATTTACAGCACCGGTATCCCAACCTCTTCACCTCCTGATATCACGCCACCACCCCACGATACCCCTGTGACTTGGAGTCACTAACATCCACCGGTCTGGGTCGCTGGTCATCCCAAACTGGTCATAATAAACTTTCTTTCGTACTTTCACCAACGTAGAAGCCTCTGTGGATGAGAATATTTTACCTGGCGGGATGGGTAGGCTTTCTTTCCTTTCAAACGTTCTTAATGGAGCTGGATCTGATGGGAGGTGTATGTTTCTCCTGTCCCCGAGTTGGGGTACGTTCAGATTCTCCTTGGGTAAACCGGTGATGTGTTCCGAGGCGAAGGGGGTGGATGGAAATTCACCGCCATGAGAAGAGTTGTGCAATACATCCATCACCAGAGAAGCCACATTTGATGACAATCGTCGACCACGTAGAATGGGTCTACTAATATCTAGTATATAACCTGTTTCTGTGACCTTTTCCGTGTCAATGTGAGGTACAATGAGATTCTTTTCCATCGGAGTTGGGGTACGTTTGGGATACCCATGTTTGGGTACCCCAGGGGAGTCATCCAAGGAAAAGTGGACGGTTGGAAATTTCCCACCTTGATAAGTGTATTGAGGTCCTCCATACACTGGAGAACCCACTTTTGATGAGAATTGCTTACCCCGTACAATTTTGGGGATCAAATTGTTATCTGATGCAGGAGTTTGGGTATGTCTGGTGACATCCTGTTTTCGTCGGAATAAAGTCATCCATTTTTTAACATCTTCATCATCATCGTCCTCTAAGGAGGTCTATAGTAATCACAGCAGAAGGATGGCGGTTTGAAAACATTTCCACCACCCTTATATACATTCATCCTATAATTATTTCCTATTTTTATGCCTTTCCCTCACCAAACTTTCCACACATCCATTAATAGCTATAATTACTAGAAATTCAAATCCTTTATTTATAACATGAATTAATAAGGAAGTACCCAAACCTATTATTTAACTATTATTAATCAATTAACATAATATTAAATAATATTGAAAAAATTATATTTATTTATGTATATTGAATATTATTCATTTTATATTTATAAATGAAATCTAAAATCTAATCGGATTAAATTATTTATTATTAATTAAATGATGTTTTATATTAAAATGTTAATAAAATTATGAAATATTATTGTTTTTATTGATATCAATTGCATTTAAATTTATAAATAATTTTTCAAATTAAAAATAATAGACATATCCTTAATTAATCGAGTTATAGTAGTTAAAAAAATATTTCAATATATAAAAGTATACGGTTAAAATAATGAGTTAAAAATTAAATGGGTATAAATGTATATTTTAAATCAATATTCTAACATTTGACTCATATTAACATTTATACAACATTTAATTTCTCTATATATTTATTTGTAATCTTTTTTTTTATTTGAACACTCATAAATGAATTCAATTTCTTTCCTTTCTTACCCACAATCTCGAACACTACCTATGGGAAGATTTTTAAAGGCATCTTTTTTATTTTTTTATATAATAAAATTGGTTTAGCTTCCATTTAATTCTGGAAATGGGTCTAAAAATCACCAAATGAACTGACACTTTATAAAGGAAGCCAAAAATGCAACATCATGTTGCATTTTCCCCCAAACCCCAAATTCCAATGCCCCACCCTCCATTCCTCCTCTCCATTTCCAATATATATATAATTCCTTATTAAAAATTATAAATAAATTCATGTATTAAATTATTATTATATATAAATAAGTATTAAATATATTTTTACATATTAATAATAATATTACATATTAATAAATTTTAATAAAGTAATTAATGGCATTTAATAAAAATAACAATCTAAATAATAATAATTAAAAAGTAGTTAAAAATTAATTCTGAATAAATATTAACTAAATTATTGCATATTAATAAAGTAGATAATATTAATTATATTATAATTTTTTAATAAATAGTCATTATATTATTACATATGTACAATAATTATATTAATAAATATGAATAGAAATATTAATTATATTGCTAATTATATTATTTCATATTAATTATACTATGAAGTATCTGAGCCAAGCCCCTAATTGTTACTAATTTTATTATTACATATTAATTGTACCAAAAAGGAAATCCCACATTCAAAATGGAAAAATAGCAACTCAAGAATCACCATAATCATGATTAGAGTTATGACCTGAATCATCAACCAACTATTATATTGTTAAATATTAATTATATTATTACATTCTAATTATATTATTACATAATAATTATATTATTACATATTAATTATATTATTATATTATTAATTATATTATTATATATTAATTATATAATTACATATGTATAATAATAAAATTAATAAATATGAGTAAAAATGATAATAATAATAATAATGTAGTTAATGACATAATTAAAAATAAATACTAATTATATTATTACACATCAATAATTATTTTTATATTAGTCATATTATTAAATTTTATCAAATATTAATTATATCAATGTGGGTCTAGCCAAGATCCCAAGCTCTCAACAATTTATTAAAATTGAAGAAAAGATAACATGTACATGGGGAGTAGAATGATTGAAATCACGGGCATGCCCCCTAACATTTGTGAAACAACACATCAAAAATTTCAATAATCGTTATTTGAGTCATGTTTAGTGTCATCAGCATTAGCAGATTCCCAATCTGTCTGTATGGTTTGATTGCGGAAAAGAGAACTGTACTTTTTCTAAAACAGCATTTGCTCTTGCATGAGTCTGGATGATCTAGAGGAACCACCTCATCTATGCCCTTGAGTATCATCCTCTAATCCATTTTCGCAGCCACGGCCCTTTTGGTTCATACATCTTCTCCAAGTCAACTGGTGCATAGTCACATAATGGTCACCCTTTTCAGTAGTATCCATATCCTTAGACCGATGACATGCATCATCATTAAGAGACTCAAGAACCTTAAAACTAATGTCCTCAGTGACAATTTCCTTATTATTTTTCTATTAATTAACATTAGTTGATTCATGTTGGAAAAAAATTTCCTAAAAATCATTTGAATCCCTTCATTATACACAGTCGAAATCCCTTTGTTTTTTCTAGCACCTTCTCTCTTAATAAGTTCCACCATTTTTGACAGAGAAGATGCATTCATGGCCCTAGTTTTTTTAATCATCTTGATTGGTCTCAGAGACTCCATACTTGCATTAAGATCATTTCTAACAACAACACATGAACAATATTTATTCCTATTATATCATTGCGTAGGTGCTGCCGTATAATTAAGTGGGGCTACCACTATGGATTCATGTTTATGAGTATTATAACACTTTATTATACCAAATCTGTTTCCAACAAAATATCATCAGCATTGCTCTGCTATTCCATAAGGTACTCAGTAGCAAGGTCTTCAATTTTTTCCTTCTAGAATGAAATTATCATGCACATCTTCATTAATAGTCTGCACTGCTTCATCTGCAATATTCTAATCAACCAAATTTTCTTCATTTATAGCAGCATGTTCACAGGAAATACCACCCAATAGTTTATCTTCACATAGTCTAGTCCGAGATGACTTCAACCCATTCCTCTCCCAAATATTTTTATCATGCACATGAAAAGAACAAAAAATTACAAACAATACGTCTCCTGTAACCATAGATTTCATTAAAAATTACCCAATATTCTATAAGAATTGAGGAAAACGTTTATAGATAATCTTTAATTCATACACCTCATCAACCGTAGATAAGAAAACTCTATCTACCTTTGTTGAACTTAAATCAATTTCAACAAAAATTCCTGGAAAATTTCCCATACCTTGCATCTTCTATTTATTTATCCATGATTGTAGGTAAACCAAGCTACATAACCACATCATGGAGGGTTGTTGTACATTAAAACGTCCAATGCAATCCATAAAACCAAACAGAATCCAACGAAGAGGAATTTCCTGCATTCAAAGGATCAAAAAAACATCCTCAATCTTTAAAGTGAACAAATCTTAGCTTCAAAGAGAATTATTTAAACCCGAAATCTCATGATTTTAAATTTTCTGATGGAAACAATATGTTGAAGAATCCCCAACATTATGAAAAACACCACCAATAGGAAAATCCCCAATCAAAGGGATACTTCTTATATAAATACTCAGAAAATAAAATGATTGTCGCTAGAGAAGATATATTTATTGTGAGGGATAACATCCTCAAAAATGATAATGATATAGAGATTTAATTTTATGAATTTGAAGTTCATGATACAAAAGAGTAGGTTATAAAAAAATTCCATAGGTCCCCATGGAATAAGTAGTTCCTAAAAAACAATTACCTCATATGATTATAAGAGAGGTAAGTGAACCAAAGAGATGGAATCTTGGTCACTAAGGATGGTGACTAATTATTTTTTTACATTGATAAATCGATCTCCTACAAGGAAGCTGAAAAAGATTAAGAGTTACAGTATTACTATAAAATATGATTGATAAGATTTATTCCATTTATCATAACCATGTTTGTGTAATGATCAATTCTCTAATTGATGTAAAAACTATTTGATGAAAATGGATATTCAAATGAAATCTAGACATGGAATGTAATGTATGAACATATAAATCAAGGATAGAGGATAAAGGGTTTTATCAGTGTCAATGATTGTACTATGATGAACCCTTCTCTCCATTTTCCATTTTTAATTTCATAAGATCCATAATTGTGATAGCAGCTTACCATGACTATGTGATTTTGTAGATGTAGGTAAAAAGTACATTCCTTAATGAGAACCTTAAAAAAGATGTCTATATGACACAACTAGAATGGTTTATGACTCCAGGTGATGCTAAAAATATTTTCAAGTACCAAATAATCATTTACGGATTAAAGAAAGAATCATGTTCATGGAACATTCGATTTGATGAATCCATAAAACAATTTGGTATCATTAATAATGAATGTGATACATGTTTTTACAAAAGTATTAATGGGAATTTGGGTCTTATCACAGTATTGTATGTCGATGAAATATTTAAATATATATTATTATTATTTTATATATTTATAATTATATTTTTTATTTAGAAATTCTAAAAGGATGGAAGGCCTTTGTAAAAATATAACTAATATTTATATTTAATTATATTATTAATTAATTTATTTGTATTATTTACATTTGTATTCATATTTATTAATATAATTATTGTAAGTAGGTAATAATATAATTAATATTTTTTAATATGTAATTATAAAACTAATATTAATTAATTGTTAATAATATAATAAATATTGAAGTAGGATTCTATAATTTATGCTTACATCAGCCATAAATCATCTATTACATACTCTTTCATGTATTTAGTTTTTATAATTAAATTTATTATTTTACCATTCATAGAAAATTTCACATTATCAGAAAAATAACAATGATTAATGCTAAATATTATTATATGTGTTAAATACAAATCCATTTTATGAAGATAATTTTCAAAATATGAGAAATTTAATTTTTAATTAAAATTATCAATTGCATGAAAAATACAGATATTAAAATTAAAACGGATTTTCTAACACTTTGAAAATGAAAATTATAATAAATAAAATTATATTCAAATCATAATAAAACTAAATACTAATTTTTTATTTCGTTTTATGAAAATATATTTTATTTTAAATTATAATATCAATTATAAAATTGTAATTAAATATTTATGACCTACAAAAATAACAACAAATAATTTATAAATTTTAAAACATTGATTTAATTATGTTGTTAAATAAATATATCATATTTACATTCATAGGATACATATGTTTTATTTATAATTTGAAATATGAAATTTTTATTATATTGGATGGAATACTTTTCCAAATATTCATGTTACTAGTCTAATGGTCAAGTTATTATTTCATCGGTATAGGTTCATTAGTTTTTAAAAAAGACTCTAATTTCATTCAATATTATTAAAAAAATATTTTATTACAAATAAAAATTATAAAGAAACTACTAGGGTTTGAGCATCAGGGAGGACTGTAATGGTGTAAGCCAAGAGTGTCTGTATTAACAAATTTAATTTCATCAAGAGGGAAGGACATCATTCTACTAAAACATTATATCCATTGATCATGAGTTACCTTAGAATCTATGAAGTCTGTAAGTATATTCCCTTCATGCCACATGTGAAGAATTTATTCTCGACTATCCACCGATGCCTTTCCATTTCTATTAGATTACTCAATGAACCAAGGGATGCGACCATTTCCATGTAGTACAATATGGAGAACCAGAATGTCTATATCCACTACAAATAGAGTAAAATCAGACTTATTTCATAACTAAAGTCCTATGACCATGTCCTGCACTTCAGCTTGCAGTGAATCACCTTCTTTAAGAACCCCTAAAAATTCCAAAACCACCAAGCCCCACTTGTCCATGTTCTCCTACCACTCCACCCATACTATATGAAAGGCAGTAACCAACATTGTTTAACATCCAACCATGTTGGGGGGGATCAACCGAACTCACTTCCCTTGAGTCACACCACTAAATTGATTTGGAATAATAGGCAGGAGACCTCTTAAGGAGGGATAAGACTCCATATTGTTAGAAATCATAGCATGTTCTAGAATTAGGTTGTCTGTTATAAAAATAATACCAGTACGAGTCCTTATATCTCCTTTGTGATGAGCTTCATTTATATATGACTAAATACCACATCACCCTACATCTTGAATAATGGAATTATCAGTCATTTCAATACAAAACTATATATACCTTGAAACTTTCATTGGAGGAAGTAACCAAGAAAAACCTCCCACGTGATCAACCATATGAATCACCAAAATGAACTCCATGCAGTCTTCAGCCAATCACATTCCAAAAATAGGTGACCGATTCAATCTTTATTTTTCTCACTGTATTTGTGTCATTTGGTATCCATGTATACTCCAACACACATTATGTTTTCTGCTATTGGAAGTTTCCTTTTCCTAAAATTCCATAATAAGAGATTTAATTTTGATGGGATCTACTTGCAACACACTATCTCCCCCCACACATCCTGGTCATTCACATCCACCTAAATTTTAATGAGTTCTCTAACTAAGAAAACACCTATAAAGTAACCCTTAAATACATACTTTTTGGGATCATTATTAAGATGAATATTATCATGAATAGACATCTAGTTCTCATCAAGGGTTTCATTAATAAATCCAAGGTGTTCACTTTCCCCAATAAAGGAGATATCTGGAGTGGGAAAACCTAGCAAACTGTGCATCATTCATACCCAGTTCTTCTTCTAGTATCTTATTACTCCTTTTCCGATGATCCAAAATGCATATTTATGTCGATTGACATGATAGGGATTCACCATTCGATGGATATTAGAGGGTCATGATTTCTCTATGGAAGAACTCCAATATTTGAGCAACATGTGTTTAACCCACAACGTATTTTCCTCTATTATTACCCATGATTATTTAGCACGATTCCCTCTCAGCATCCCAGTGATATTATGGATGGTAATAACCCCCTCCGATAGGATTTTATCCAACCACATCCATGATTCCAAATGACATTTTCCATCGATTTGGTAGTTCGACAAGGAGTCAAAAATTTTATCTATATTGGAAGTCACGTTATTTTGGAACATTTAGTGTAGATAATACATGCATAGAAATAGATGAATTTAAACTTTTGAAAAGGGTTATATGCCATAAAAAATAACGGATTATTATTTTCCAGATCATAAGTCAACCCATGAAATTATAAATAACCTTATCAAAGAGATGAATATGAATTTTCATGTGAGACAACGAACAACCCCAGTACTCCAATGTAAAAACTACTCTATTATTCATAACTTGCTTCCTATAGAACTAACCAACATGCCCGAGAATTTATTAGCTATGAAGAAAAAACAATTATCCCATTTAACCACCTACCAATTTCTGGATGATTAATCCTTAATGAACTCAATGATCTCCTGAATATAACGTCTACTACCATAGATAAATATACTAGTATCATCAACAAACATCATGTCAGATATGCCTCAATCTAAGAGTTGACTACTATTAAATAGGATCCTAATATATTTGATATACAAATTTATGTACTGGAATAGCACATATTTAGCTATAATAAATAAGGATGGGGAGAGGAGTCCCATTATTTCAGACCTCATACAGCATTGAAGAAACTAAAATGTCTTCCAATGAAGATAATAGATAACCAAGTAGACCACAAACAACAATACGTGAGAATAATAACTGAGTGCGAGAACCCCATACAAGTATGGAATCAAAACAAGATGATCAATTAAACCCTATAAAAAGTCTTTTTTAATGTTCATCTTGATTACTAGGTTTCTCCCATAGAATCTTAGATTAATTTCACTAATTACATTTTAAGACAAACCAATTTCCACTTGAATATTCTAGACCATAATAAAACTGTGATGCAACACTACAATCCAGTCTAGGGGGAACGACACCACTCTCTTATTGAGGATGCAAGATAAAAACATATTGGGACCATTAAATAAATCAAGGGGTGAGTATTAATTCAGGTATTGAATATCACTATCCTTTGGAACCATGATGACATTCTTGGAACATGAAATCTGTGGTAGAATCCATCCAATAAAGTATTCCCTTACTGTAGGTTCTGGGCGCAGCGGAAGCGCGTTGGTGGGTTTGCCCAACTTTAATTTTATCTTTAAACAACGTTCAATCCTAGATCTGTCACGATATAAAATGTTGAATCTTCGGAATAGAATGTAGAACGAAAATAAAAGAAGAGTGTGTGACCCTCTAGGCCTCTTTCTCAGTGGCATTAGGCTGAGCCTGGCTAATGTCCAAGGTTAGCGTCTAGCAACATGCCAAGGCAGCCATAGAGAAAGAAGTTAACTCCGCAATGACCTGTCACCTCCTACGAACGCTTACCATGTAATATAATCCCTTTGTCTCGATATCTCCAATCATGCGTGTTTCATGATAGTGCCATCAACCCATGTGCTTGATTATTCTTTCTTTGACTTCCCGGAATTGAACTTGCCCATACCTTACCATGTCCATGGATTTATTTAGGCTATATCAATTCCATCAAAGGGCCTGAGATATCTACTTCCGTTATGGAGTGGAATGGACAAATCCATTCTCGCATTATCTATTAATGCGGTATTACTTGTGACGCACCCAACGTATCCTACATCGCTGCGATCAGTGTGTCGTCACAGTTTTTGTCAATACATCTAAGTGAGCGAGTTGTAATACACATTAATAATAATCTTAAAGTCTAAGGATCTATACAAACATCCATAGATAGTAACATCCAATGACACTATGAAATGTGGATTTCCTACTGGCGGGTCTCATTCTCATAATATCTTCCTGGATATTACCAAGGGCGCACACCATGAGAGGGTGCCTCAAAGTTTTATGAGTCCTCACCCCTAATGACCTGTATTATTTTTGTCCATCAAATAATATCATTCGGCCATAGAACATACATTCAAGAACAGTGTTATGGGACTTTCGTGTTCTCATCATAGCAGGGATCCCCTACGACCCTTTAATGCAACAGATGTGCTTAGGACATTATAACATGACATGTCACGCAGAAGAACAATCAAGATGTGATAAGGATTTTATTTAATGAATAATGTACAAAGTAGTTGGTTCTGGACCACCAACTCCAACAGACTCCCACTTGGACTAGAGCCAACTGCTAACAACCTTTAACCCGCTAGCTCTCACATGATATTCATGCTTCTACTGAGATAGGAATTTAGTCATGGGGTTTTCCACGTTCTCTTCCGTGGACACTCTGCTCACTGCAACTTCACCCCTTTGATAGAAATCCCTCAAGAGGTGATACTTACGGAGTATGTGCTTTGTCTGTTGATGTGATCATGGTTCTTTTGCAAGAGCCACCACTGCAGTATTATCACAATACAATGTAATGGGATCTTTACTTCTAGGCACCACATCAAGCTCCTGGACAAAGTTCCAAATCTAAACGGCTTCTTTGGCTGCATCAGAAGCCGCTATATACTCAGACTCCACTGTAGAATCGGCGACAACTGACTGCTTTGAACTCTTCCAGCTCACAGCTCCTCCATTGAGACAGAAAACATATCCAGATTGCGACTTCAGATCATTCTGATCTGTTTGAAAACCAGCATCAGCATACCCTCGGATGACAAGCTCCTCATCTATTCCATACACCAGGAACATATCCTTGGTTCTTCTCAGATACTTAAGGATAGTATTAACAGTAGTACAATGATGTTATCCTAGATCTGCTTGATATCTGCCTACCATGCTCAGTGCATAGGCAACATCAAGCCTGTTACATGACATGGCATACATGATGGATCCTAGAGATGAAGCGTATGTGATCTTGCTCATCCTATCTTTCTCCTATTGTGTCTGGGGACACATTTTCGTAGAAATATGAAAGCCATGTGACACTGGAACCAATCCCCTCTTGGATTTTTCCATACTAAATCTCTTTAGTATCTGGTCAATGTATGTACCCTGACTTAGTCCAACCAGCCTCTTGGATCTATCACGAATGATCTTGATCCCTAGAATGTAGGCTGCTTCTCCTAAGTCCTTCATGGAGAAACACTTGTTCAACCATTCCTTAACTGACTGTAAGGTTGGTACGTCATTTCCAATAAGCAATATGTCATCAACATATACCACTAGGATGAAGACCACATTCCTATTAAACCGCTTATAAACACATGGCTCACATTCGTTCTTAATGAATCAAATTTCCTTTATGGCTTCATCAAATCGAATTTTCCATGACCTGAATGCTTTCTTTAATCCATAAATGGATTTCTTCAACTTGCAAACCCTTTTGGCTTCACCTGGTGTCACAAACCCTTCTGGTTGTGTCATATAGAAATCTTCCTGAAGGATCCCGTTAAGGAATGCTGTTTTGATATCCATCTGCCAAATCTCGTAGTCATGGTAAGCTGCTATGGAAAATATGATTCGTATGGATTTAATCATGGAAAATTGTGAGAAGGTTTCATCATTGTCAATTCCTTGACTCTCTCTGAATTCTTTAGCCACTAGCCTTGCTTTATAGGTTCTCACTTGACCTTCCATGTCCAACTTTCTTTTGAATACCTATTTGCATCCAACAGGCTTTACATCAACTGGCTCATCGACCAGAACCCAAACATGGTTCTGATACATTGAATCCATCTCAGAATTCATAGCTTTTAGCCATCTTGTAGCCATCTCAGAATTCATATCTTTTAGCCATCTTGTTGCTTTTGAGATTTCTACTGCTTCCTTGTAGGAGAGAGGTTCATCATTTTCCAACAATAATGATTCACCATCCTCATTGACTAGGAAACCAAATCTCTCTAGTTCCCTTACCTCTCTTGAGCTCCTACGTAGTACTTGTGTTTCTGTAACCTCTTCCACGGGGACCTGTGGGACGTGTTCCTGTACCAACTCCTGTGTATCTTGAGCATCAACTTCGTCGAAGTCAATCTTTCTCCCACTATCCATCTTGAGGATGTGCTCCCTCTCAAGAAAGATGGCTTGTCTGGCGACACTCACATTCTTGTCTTGGGGGTTATATAGGTAATATCCTTTTGTTTCCTTGTGATATCCTATGAAGATACACTTCGTGCCCCGGGGTGCTAGTTTGTTTCCTGAGAAGGCCTTAACAAACAACTCGCATCCCCATACACGTTTATGCGACAATGTGGGTTTGCTTCCATTCCATAACTCGGATGGAATTCCATTTGCTGCCTTAGTTGGTACTCGTTTTAATGTGTATGCTGCAGTTTGTAATGCATATCCCCAAAAGGATAATAGAAGATCAGCATGACTCATCATCGACCTCACCATGTCCAACAAGGTGCAGTTCCTCCTTTCAGTAACACCATTCCACTGTGGTGTATAAGGAGGAGTGAGCTGAGATAGAATCCCAGACTCTCGTAGAAGATCGATGAACTCTTTGTTCAGATATTCTCCACCTCGATCCGATTGAAGAATCTTTTTCTTCTTACCAAGTTGATTCTCTACTTCATTCTTGAATTCCTTAAATTTTTCTAAGGACTCTGACTTATACCTCATTAAGTAGACATAGCCATATCTACTCAAATCATCAGTAAAAGTAATAAAGTAAGAATATCCACCTCTAGCTTCTACTGGAAATGGTCCACACACATCTGTGTGTACCAATCCTAGATGCTTTGTGGCCCTTTCACCTTGTCCACCAAAAGGCGGCTTGGTCATTTTTCCTTGTAAACAAGTGTGACATCTATGAAGTGGTTTTATCTCAGTAGAGTCTAAATAGCCATCTTGGCAGAGCTTTGTCAAGTGCTTCTCATTCACATGACCAAGGCGGTGATTCCATAACTGGGTGATGTATGAGTCATGTGAGTTTGTTTCATTATCGATTGCCAACACTTGGTTTTCGTAATTTAATACATACAAACCATTATTCAAATGTGCCATACCATAACATACGCTGTTCTTATAAAAGAGGCAACCCTTATTTCCAAACTTGAAAATAAATCCATCCATATCCAAACAAGATACAAAAATTATGTTCTTTGGTAACACTAGGCACAAAATAACAGTTTTGTAAAACCAAAATCATGCCAGTTGGCAATGAGAGGTGATAGTCGCCAATAGCCAACGCAGCCAGCCTTGCGCCATTGGTAGCTCGAAGATCCACCTCTCCTCTGGCGATCATTATAAATCTACATGGTTCCTGCATTTGAATACAGATTTGAGCCCCACAAGCTGTATCTAATACCAAATGTGTAGAAATAGAAAGATTGCACTTGATAAAGAACGCACCTTTAGTGTCCCCACGCTTCTGTGTGCAGTTCCTCTTCCAGTGGCCCTGCTTTCCATATGCAAAACACACTACTTCCCATTCCTTTCCCTACCTCTGGATCTTCCCCTTCTTGGAGGGACGGTGCTCGGGGGCTTCAGACCGTTTATAAGTCTTTGGCCCCTTTGCCTTGTCCTTCCTTTTCTTGTTCACCATAAGGACCGCGGGTTTTTCACGCCCCATGTCCTTATCTACCTAGCGAATCATGGTCAGATGCTCCGATAGACCCTTCTCATTGCCGCTCATGTTATAGTTGAAAATGAAGCTAGAGAAGGTCTTGGGAAATGATGATAGGATGATATCTGTACGCAACTCATCTAGGAATTTAATCCCTAAGATGTCCAAGCATTCAATGTAGCCAATAAGCTTGACCACATGAGGCCCAGCTGGCGCAGACTCTCTAAGCTTCGTGGTAAACAAAGCATTGGAGATCTCATACCTCTCATGTATCTCCTTCTCTTGGTAGAGATCTTTAGGGTGAGACATCATGCTATACACATCCATGTTTTCATGTTGCTTTAAGTGATAATTAGACATGGCTGATAGCATGAAACACTAGACATATGTGGCATCATCCATGTGTTTCATGTATAGAGATAATTCCTCATCACTAGCCTCTTTCCCAGGCACAACTGGAATAGGCTCTTCCAGCACATATAATTTCCTTTTGTGGCGAAGGACGATGTGTAAACGCCTCTGCCACTCTTGGAAATTGGTGCCGGTGAGAAGGTTTTCTTTTTCGAGTATGGTGCGCAATGATATGTTTGATGTCATTTTCTTGCCATTTCTACAATTTATGATGAGCAAAGGTTTAGTACTTTATTATAAAAATTGAGACAAATAAATAAATTAATACTTATTAGTCTCCCAATATTTTATGGAAATCCATTAGCCCTCACCATTGACTTCGTAATATTCTATTGCGTGAATATTCTAGTGGAAAGTATCCATATTTACTTTCGCATTGCCCCAACTAGGGTTGGTCAAGCAACTTGAAGGGTTTTAGGTAGGCATTCCAAATACCAACTGCATTAACTCGTAGTTCCTTGATCCGCTGAGTGGACTCCCCAATCCTGAAATCCTTTTTTTTTTAATTTCCTCAACCTTTGCCTCTTGGTCACACCAAGTCCGGCTGTGGCAGTCAACCCTTGATGTGAACCAAGTCAAGTCAACCCAAAACCTTGAATTAGAATTCCCCGATAATTAAAATCACCCCCAACTAGGGTTGGTCAAGCAGTTTGAACTATGGTTCGATTCTAACCAAGACTACGGAAGGCTATGCTGACTTAATATTTATTTTGAGGGATTTTATCCTTATACGTAAATTGCCATTTTATTATCTTTGATTACATGCTTGTTAATATTAAGTGTGATATACTTCAGTGATTAACCATGTCTAAGATAATATTTACGTATAATCCAATTTTATATTAGTTCCATCTTGCATGCTCGTTTAATTCATTAATTGTGTGATCGTGACAACACACCCACAATTAATAAACCATGCAACTGACAGAAATAAAATAAATGGTATGATCATGGGCTTTTCTATTGGTTAGTTTATCTAACGGTTGATAAAATAACCCAAGACCTAGGAGAGAAACACCTTGAACCTTTCGGGTTCGTGTTTACTGCTTTCCATCTGTCCACCTTTGTATCTCCTTCGATTGGTTTCATCTTGGCTCCTGACTTGAGCAGCCTCCACTAGCTTGGGAACTCCATCAATTACATATGCATTTATCTCACACGCAGGTGAGGGGGAAAAGGGGGTTTTTACATAAAAGAATCCATGGGTGCGCAGGCCCTACATATTAATGAGGAGATGGCTCACAGGCCAACAAATTTAATTTAAATAAATAAATTAAAAGAAACCATTCACATACAAAGGTCTCGGTCTAGCTCATGATCATCCATACATGAAACGATATTTACGCATAAATAAAACTAGCATTCAATTCATTAATCATTCTTGTTTAAGATAAATTACGCTCGAATCAATTAATTATGTTTAATTAATCAATCCTTTTATATTAAATCCCTTTTCTGAATTTCCTTGAGATTCTCATCCACCATTATTTAAACAAATAAATTCATTTAAAATTATACTTTTACACAACTTGTACCTTGGAGGAAACCCGGCGAATTCCCATGTATTACGCTTATGTTAAATTAAACACATATATATAAAACACCTATCACGTGTTGTGCCTCAGCTTTACGCCTGCACCATGGTACACGTCTCAAGGGTTTGTATAATATAATAATAAATTTTAATAAATCTGTGTATTTTGGGTGAGTACACGGCGTGTAGTTCCGACTACACGCCGTGTACTTTTTCTTCACCGTCCATCCAAAGTACACGCCCGGGGATAGGGCGTGTTAATGTACTTCGGAAATTTTTGGAGTACACGGCGTGTACAGTGGGACACATGCCGTGTAGTTTCCGCGTTACACGGTTTCCAGTCGGGCAGGCTATGTACGGAGTACACGACCCAACCCTAACCCAAAGGTACTACACGCCGTGTTCATTGGACCAAACGACATGTATTCCGGAATCCGTGTGCCACCTGTTTCTGGTCAACACACGGTGTCTTAAATTCTTAACAAGAATCCAATACACGGCCTGATTTGGCGGATCATTCAATGCATTAAACCTAGACTACACGGTGTGTACTTCTGAATACACGTCGTGTATTCTGGTGTTATACGGCCAGAAACATTTGGCTCCTCCGGATAAGTTCCTCTATATTATTTTAATCAAAATTAAAATAAAAATCCGTTTCTGTTAGGTGAACGAGAAATGAGAGAGGAGGAACAGATCTCGATATTCAGATTTCCCGAACGATTAAACATGAATTGAAATAACTAAATTATTAAATACATAAATCACCAACAAAAAACTAAATAATTATAACCAACGATATGACCCCTCTGATACCACTTGTAGGTTCCGAGTGCAGTGGAAGCGCGTTGGTGGGTTTGCCCAACTTTAATTTTAACGTTAAACAACGTTCAATCCGAGATCCGTCACGATATAAAACGCCGAATCTTCGGAATAGAATGAAGAAAGAAAATAAAATAAGAGTCCCGGAACCCTTGAGGAGGATCATCATATGTTGGTTATAATTAATTCAATTAATGCATAAGAATTACCTTGTTGGAATTCTTTCTTCATTGATGTGTCCGGTCATGATTCGGTGATCAGTCGTTGCGTCGTAGAATCTAAGTGTAGGATTCCTCTAGTGGTGATCGACATGTGTGTCACATATCTCTGGAAATCACCGAATAGATCTCCGGGTGCTAGCGCAGAAGAACCTTCGCTTGCGATGTCCTCCTTCGACCGCCTTGATCCGGTGGAGGATCTTTCTCTCGTAACTTGAGGGCGTTCTTGGTGGAAAGGGAATTCTCTCTTGGCTTGAGAGTATTTCCAAATCCGTTGTGCACAAAAATGGCTCTAAAGAAATTTTGGGGTTGTGAGGATATTTATAATTAGGTTTGAGGTTAATAGAGTTATGAAAATAAATAAACGCGTTACGCGTTTTATTTATTTCATTAACTCTTATTGAAAACCCCCATGTAGAATTATTAATTCCTTGACATGCTCCCACGCTGATTATAATAAATATCATTTAATAAAACAATATTAAATCCTCAAAATACCAATTGGAAAAACTACACGGCGTGTAATAATTAATACAAGACGTGTACTTGTTTTCCATAAAACTACACAGCGTGTATATTTAATATACACGGTGTGTACTTTAATTTTCCATTTTTCTCCACCACATTTATTAGACCTTGAGTAATGACTATTTCTTTCTTAAATAAATGTAACTGCATTACTCGCTAATAAATATATTATTTTATCCACAGTATATTCTCTCGAATAACTAGTGTAAAAATAAATGCGATCAAACATCCTTAAATAATTATTAAACCACAATCGGGAATAATATTTATTTAACTTGTTAAATTAATATTTAACTGAGATACATGGACACACTTAGTGTGTGACCCTCTACGCCGCTTTCTCAGTGGCATTAGGTTGAGCCAGGCTAATGTCCAAGGTTAGCATCTAGAAACACGCCAAGGCACCCATAGAGAATGAAGTTAACGCTGCAATGACGTGTCACCTCCTACGAACGCTTACTGTGTAATATAATGCCTTTGTATTGATATCTCCAATCAAGTGGGTTGCATGCTAGTGCCATCAACCCATGTGCTTGATTATTCTTTCTTTGACTTCCCAGAATTGAACTTTCCCATACCTTACCATGGCCATGGATTTATTTAGGCTATATCAATTCCATCAAAGGGTCTGAGATATCTACTTTCGTTATGGAACGGAAGGGACAAATCCTTTCTCGCATTATCTATTAATGTGGTATTACTCGTGACGCACCCAACATATCCTACCTCACTGCGAGCAGTGTCTCGTCACAGGTTTTGTCAATACATCTAAGTGCGTGAGTTGTAATACCCATTTATAATAATCTTAAAGTCTAAGGATCAATACACACATCTGTAGATAGGAACATCCAATGACCCTATGAAATGTGGATTTCCTACTAGCGGTTCTCGTTCTAATAATATCCTCCTGGATATTAACAAATGTGCACTCCATGAGAAGGTGGCTCAATGTTTTATGAGTCCTCACCCCTAATGACCTGTATTATTTGTGTCCCTCAAATAATATCAACCGGCCATAGAACATACATTCAAGAATAGTGTTATGAAACATTCGGGTTCTCATCATAGCAGGGATCCGCTACGACCCTTTAATGCAACAGCTGTCCTTAGGACATTATCACATGACATGTCACGCAGAAGAACAATCAAGATGTGATAAGGATTTTATTTAATGAATAATGTACAAAGTAGTTGGTTCTAGACCACCAACTCCAACACTTACAACATGAACTGAATAAATTTTCACCACATCCCATTATGATATATAGAAATAGATAGGGAAACTGTCAGGCCCCAGAACATTTTTTAGGTTGGGGGAATAGACTACATCGTATACCTCCATCATTAATTTTTCTTTTATAAAATTTTTATTGTAGTATATATGTGATTTTTTGTGATTTATATTATATGAAGGTATTATAATAATGGTGATATTCCAATGATAAATGTTTGTGTCATTACAATATTTCCTACTTTTGAAATTTCACCCTTGGAATTTTATATTACATAAACAAGTGAGGGTACTTCTCCTTCATTTCATCCTCTAGTTCCTAAGTTTCATATTCATAGTTATTGTTCCTGAAAAACACATTGGCCTGGTTGGTTGTCTTACTATGTAAAACGTTATATATATTATCTGAAATCATTACTAGTTATTGCACATAAGAGATATCGTCTTTTAGTTGTACGAAATATGAGTTTAGAACAAGTGAGGTTTATCTTATGTACTTCACCAACATAGATATAGGAAACCCATCTTGAATTTCAGTCATACTAAGTGGAAGTGAAAGCTGATAGGCCACTACTCCTATGTGATCAAGGATCTCAAAGTGGTTGATGTACCTCAGTATAAGATTCCCTTTCATTCCAAACTACATGAATCTCTTTCTTGGATATATTTTAATGAAGTTTTTTCTCCAATGTCAAAATCGATGTCCCTTAAAAAATTGTCATCATATACCTTTTTTCAACTCTGATAAACATTTATATATTATTGGATAGCTTGAACCTTTTCTGTCATCTCATACAATGGATCAGGTCCAAGTTGCATTCATTTTCCATCTTCAAACAAAAATAATGTATTTTTACATGGATTTCCAGAGAGATATTCATAAGGATCTATCTGAATACTCAGGTGGATGTTGTTGTTGTATGATAACTCAACCAATAGGAAATTTTGATTCTATACTCCATTAAATTCCATTAAGTTGACTCATATAATTCCATTATCTGAATAGTCCATTCACATTAGGCATCATTTTTGGGGTGATATATCATGAAAAAAAAAGAATTCATAAATCAAATTTTATTGAATAATCCTATAGAATTTACATGTGAACCATTTATCATGATCATATAAACTGAGAGTGTAACCCCCTATAGTCTCACCAATTCCATAAAATATATTTTAACATGTTTTTCAAGCGAGATATCTTCTCGAATACTGTTAAAGTGGGTAGTCTTGGTGTGTCGATCCACCACAACACATAGCACATTGATTTTTCTAGATGTATTTGGGGAAAAAAAGAATATGTCCATATGGACTGACTACGAGGTATCTTTTTATTACATAAAAACAGCACAATCCGCTCACAGATGTCTGAAATAAATCATTATGATAGAATCATCCCATATTAAAATTTTACAATCATCCAAGAGAGAACCCAACAATGTTTTTAAAATGAGAAAATCGTCAACCCTCCCACTATTATCAATATAATATACTTCATTGTTACCTTCAATCATAGTATTTATGACATGAGTATCCTGAATGATAACCCTTTTACATTTCATTAGGAAATAGAATGACTCCCATTGACAACTGGCCATTCCATCAAGGAAACTAACCTACATAGTTGAGTTTTATTCCACATATGTGATCAAGAAACCAAAAAGCATGCATAGTTTCGGACTAGAAATCAGACATTTGACCTCTGCTTCATTGGAGTTTCCATCCCCATATAAATAAATAAAACCCCGCAACACTGATATGTTTTTTTATACACCATGACACCTCCACTCATAACCCCTACCAATATGATCCTTCCACATTTAATTATGGCCCTAAAACAATATTCCTCCATTTGATCCATTGTCCATGGTGGGTTCAGTTGCACTCAACAGAGTGGAGGATCCATGGAAGTATACATTGAAGGAATGTCAAGGATGGCCCACTAGGAATAAAAGATCCCATCTACGTAGCCTGTAGCTTCACGCAAACCTAGAATAAGTGGTCTGAAACCTTCTACTCTCTCTAGATTTCATCCTAGCATCCAAAATCAACAATAAAACTATAAAATAAATGTATTTAGCTCCAGATCATGAGTCAGGTAGTTTTCTCATGGATTTTCAACTGTTGTGAGGTAGAGGCTATCACTTTATCAATTTTCATGAGTACAAAACATGTGTATTTATTTAATGCATCACTATTTATCATAGAGTATTATAAATTGTTTTTGTAATGTGACTACAGATGTAGTGATCAACCTTCTATTTAGATCCTTAAATTATTCCTCACATTCTTCCATCCAGACATAATTTAACCCTTTCTTTGTTAACTTAGTTAGCAGGATATAAAATCATGATAAAAGTCTTACAAAACATTGATTATAACCATTAATGGGAAGATAACTACTGATTGACATGAAACTAGAAGGTCTAGGTCAATCCAAATTTGTCATTTTTTTGAATGGTCTAATGAAATTCCCTCTCATGTTATCACTTGTCACAATAATGTGTCTTGCTGCATAAAAAAGTCACAGAAGTTGAACATGGAATACAACTTGTCCTTCCTTAATATTGGACAACACAAGAGAAAGATCTTCATCATGATTCTCCTCTCTCTTGGATTTGATTATAATATAATCGATAAACTCTACTAAAACAATTTCGATGAAATTTATAAAGACTCTATTCATCAAATACATAATGAATGTAGGGCCATTAGTATGCCCTTAGGTCATCCCAAGAAACTCATAGAGCCTATACCTTATACTGAAGATAGGCTTCTGAATGTATTAATTATTCACCTTTAGCTGATTATATCTAGAATTAAGATCCATCTATGAGATATAATGAGCTCCTCATAGATGATCTAACAAGTCATCAATCCTTGGAATACGATACTTTCTCTTTATAGTTATCTTGTTGAGATCCCGGTAGTGGACACATAACCACATTTATCAACCCATTTTCTTTATAAAGATCACTGGAGCACCCCAAGGAGATGCAATAGGGAATATTAAACCTTGTCCAAATTCTTTTTTAGATACACATTTAACTCATCCAATTTAGTTGTGGCAATCCTATAAAGGAATTATTAGATAGGAGAAGCTCTAGGTATAAGTTCTATTAAGAACTCCACCTCAAGATCAGGGTGGAGTCCGGGTAACTCTTTTAGTAATACATCACAATATTACCTAAAAATTAGAATTTTCCCTAGGTTTATACCTTCCTTTGACTCATACATTTGAGAGAGGTATGATTCTCACTAGGGAATAAACACACACACCGATGGAAGAGTTTCAAAAGGAGATTTATGATTTATCTTTCAATTATAGAGTTGCATGGGATGGTTCAGAATATGAAAACTTATTTAATTTTCCAAGTAATTGATGTCTCCTCTCCACAATGAGAGCTAAAACTTCCCCAAAATAGAAGGAAAGTCCACCAATGTAAGTATCTCAAGAGTTTCTAGAATAATATTCCCACATTCTCCAATTAGAGAAGAGTCTAGTACTTGAGTTGTAATGATCACACCGGTAAGAGGTTTTTTGGATATATAAACATCAATTTTTTGGGGATTGGATTCGTTAGTTATAGAAAATTTAAAATAAATAATGTTATGTGTATAACTATAATCAAACAATAAACTTTCCATTGTTGATTGAATAGGAATTGTACCTTGTACCACATTGTTTTTTATCCACTTCAGTAGTAGTGATGCAATAAGCCATCCATTGTTTCTTTGGATTTGTAGGGTCATGATATTGATTTCCATCAAGCAATATAAGGTTAGTGAATTGTCTATCATATTGACATTTCTTCCAATATTTTTAGCGTTGTACCATGAGTGGTTCTATCCTTTCCTCTAATGTATCGACCAACTTCATTATGCCTCTTCAACATTCACGTGCATGGTGTCTTTCTCACCCACAATTATAGAATTTCCACATCCCATTGAGATAGTTCCTATAATGCTTCTTCCCACATTTTTGACACGTGATTGATCAATATTTATTCCCACATTTGTCATGATATCCTCTAGCTTGAAAATACATCATTTATTTCTTATCATGATTGGAATGAGGTCATTCTCCAAACATCATGTCCACTTTAGAAGAACATCCAACAATATCGACATAAATCCGAATGTCTAATTTTTATAGAGTCTTTTAAATATGTAGTTTTAAACCACTATAAATTATGTCAATTTAGATATCACCATTTATAATATAACCGAAAGAAATACCATGAAATCCTTGTGAAATTTTCTTCTCTTTCCATGAAAAATTCACCATCCTTTTTCTTCATCTTTATGAATTATCTCTCCATATTTGTAAAAACATTTCGAGGGAAATATTTATTAAGAATACATTTCAGAGAATATTCCCACACAATCTCTTCAATTTCATTTTTTTGTTTGATGTTTTTAATCAACACCCACCATTGGTTGGCCTCTCCATCTGGATGACAAAGGACCAAAGTCACTTCTTGCATCTTCGAATAGTGAAGCACAAAAAAGATCTTATTCATTAAGTTGACCATCCATTATATGATTATTGGATCATAACATACACTAAATGTCGGTGGTCAATGCCATATAAATTACATAATAGCATATTCCTCCATCTTAGTTGAAGGAGGACATTCCACATTTTTCATGTTATTATTCATTTCCAAAGATACCTGGGTAAGCATCAATATAAAATTTTGACATCCAAAACACAAGGAATTGGAAATGTTGTTCGAGAAATCACTGGATTGTCCCCCACATGGGATGTTGGATTAGTTTCTCCTGGTTCCCACCATTTTCAAAAATAGAAAATGTTATATAAAAAGATAAGTCTGTAATTCATGAATTAATAATATTTTCCATGGTGAAATTAACTCTTAAGGAATGCCATACATGGCCCCTATGTTTACAATTTTAATTCTAAAACATACTTCGGTGATTACTTACACATAGTCTCATACTATGGATTTTCAAAAAGGTTCCATAATCATTATTCTGAAATTAACTAAATTGTGCTCTGATACCAACAATAGAAACCATAATTTTCATAAATAATATATTAGATCAATTTAAAGTAAAAACAAGAGAAAATAATTGCAAAACAAAGATCCAATGTTTTAGAGCCCTTGAAAAATTAGGACCATACATAAATTTTTTACAATAAAACATAATAATTTACTTATTTATTTTTTCTCTAACATCTTATTGTCCCTTATGTTATCTGCAGTAAAAGTAACCACATAAGGATATACATCAATGAAAGTGGTTATGTAAAATCCAATTAAGTGTAGAGATAAGAACATGATTCAATATAACATGGAGTTGGAATATTCATCATAATATCATCATTAGAATCCTTAAAGCAATCATTATATAATGGTCTGGAATTTAACAATTTGTTAAAATTAAACTTCATGTCTTTGTGGTCAACTACCACAAAATATGGTAAACAAAATATCATCATGATCATTCATATTTCACGATATCGCATGAGACTAATAACATTATCCAATTAATTGGTGTGATATATAATTTTGGTTGCAACTACCACACCAACGCATTTACATTGCGCTATAAAATTTCAGCCACACCCATCACATAATAACATTCAAATTGTCATGTATTCCACATAGGGCGTGTATCAATATTTGACATAAAATAACCGATGAATTTTTTTTTTCATAAATAATGCTTTTATAGAAAAAATTATGTTCCGGAAATAAAAATGATATAACATTATTGTTATAATCAACCATCTTTATTGAAGAAGAATCATAATGAAGGGATGTAATACATGTGTTTTTAGAAGGAATAGATCATTTGTAAAAAAATTTAATTTTGTCATAAAAACATAATGGAATCATGTATATCCTGAAATGAAATGGTAATGATAAATAAATGACATATAATGAAAATTAATATAAACTTTATATTGAATTGAGAGTGAAATGTGAAACCCAAAGGAAGATAGTTGGGTTCGAGAATCCTATTACATTATTTATGAATGTTCTCTTCTATTTAACACCCTAGACAATCAAATTAATTTCATTAATTGGAAAAAAAACCTTTTATACTTTATTTTAATCATTATAATATTATCATGTTCTATTATGGGAATTTTGAAGAGTTAGATAGCTTAATTTCATCATTCAACAGTGTCCATCTTCTTGGTTTTCATGATCAGTTTACTTGAAAATGAGTATGGATGTTTATATAGAATGGGTATAATTCTCCATAATTGAAAATATATGTTATTAATGGAAATCTAGTGGTTTAAATGGTTGTATATATCATTTGGTTAATTTTTTTGAGGATAAATCATTAGATAAATATTTAATTATATTTTTTTGGTTAATTTTGGTGGTTTTTTCACAACAAAATTGATCTATTTTATTAATAAGAATTCTGTGACTATTTTTGTTATAGAATTTAAAAAAAGAGTTATAAAATTTATTTTAAATTATGACATACCATTATAGTGGTTTTATGAATAGAATTGATGGTGTTAAATGATGATAAAAATTCCATGTCCATGATACTTGTAAATTGAAATGTCACTTACGATGATTTCAATTTTAGAAAAAAATAGTCATAAAATATTTTTGATGATTGATCATCCATTAAATTGATAAAATTATATTACAAAAAACATAAAGATGTTACCATGAACATTTGGATATAATATTGGAGGAGAGAATCTGAAATGAAAACAAATTGACAATAAATTAAATCAAAAAGGAATCAGATTTTACCTCTTAAGTCTCTCATCCATGAGAACCTCCTTATGGAAAATGTATTGGTCTTATGATGAGACCACAAGATCATAAAAATGGGGGGGGGGAGGGTTGATAAGATAAATGAGAACAATTTGGACATGCCTCAAATGTTGAGAGTTGTGAGAAGGTGAGGTTTAAAGGGGTAGTATTTATAGTGGGGGAGAGGGGTGTTTTCACATTATTTTATTAATTAGTTTATCATTTTGGCTCAAAACTATGAATATATTTTTAATTATCACTATATATATAAAACTATTGAATGAGTTTTCAAAATTTTGTGATTAAATCGGAAAAAATTCAACCATGACCCAATAATTCATGTATTTATCTTTTATTGAAATTTATTGTATTTTACTATTCACCAAAAATTTAACTTTTTCAAAAAAAATCCAAAAACATCACCATAAATTTAATTGACATGTAGATTTAAAAATTGAAATCCATTTTTGAAAAAACATTTTCTAAATATGAGAAATTTAATATTAATTTAAAATCATCTTATAATTAAAAATTAACTATTTTAAAATGAAAACGGATTTTCTAACACATTGAAAAATTATTTGAGGTCTCATAAAATCATTTTATAATCATAAGGGAAAAATATTAATTTATGACTAAATTTAATGAATATTTATTTTCTTATAAAATATTGAGTAAATTTTAATATTTTAATTTAATATTTATAACTTACAAAAATAACAACACTTAATTTTTCATTTCTAAAACATTTTTTACATATATCATGAAATAAATATATCAAATATTTATTCATAATGGTTATGTTACTCTTCTATTGTATGGATTACTATTCCTAACGGTCATGTTACTATTCCAATGGTCAAGATACATTTCCATCAGTATTGGTTCCTTAATTTCTAAATACAAATGTTGTTTAATTCATTCATCATTTACAATATCTTTATTATGGTATCTTTTGGATTTAATGTGATTTATATTATCTTAAAAGAAAATAATAATGGTGAAATTTCATTGATAAAATTTTGGGTCATTACAAATATAAACATTACTATGTTCCTAATGTTTAGATAATGTTTTTGGATAAAGATATTGTGCATATGATTAAGTAAACTAGATGGTAATGATTACCTTGGAGCTGATTAAGTTTGTTTTTAAATGTGGTTTGTGATCACATGGATTGAATGTATAGTTTTTTTGTATTTAAGTAATATTTCTAATAATATGTGGAATAAGGTAGCCAGAATTTTTTTCAATAAGGATTTAATATAATTATCTTTTTTTGGAGAGTAAGTGAAGAAGTTATTCATATGTATCATAATGGACAAATAATAGATACATTATTATATATGTGGGATAAATACATAGATGTATCTTGAGAAATTCATTAATATTTTTTCAAAATTAATTTGATTTCATATTTAATAAGAGTTATATGGTTAACTGTTTATGAAAGGGTTTATGATAATCATCAAATGTGGTTTTAGAGGTTAAATATTTATCTCACCTTATGAGAAATTATGCATACTGGAAAACCATTGTAAACCATTTTGTTGTGATGCTATGATAGATGGAATAACCTATCATCTTATCGATCTAATGATTTTATAATGCTTTAGGAATGAAAAATTTTGTATCATTTCCTAGAGTAAGAGAAGAAAGAGAAATTGATCAAGTCGCAATGAATGGATGACAATTTACTTATGAAATGTAATCAAGTGAGTAATATTTTAAAAAAACTAAAACTCTAGGTAAAGTATATTTAGACCAAAAACATTAATCTAGTAAAATCCATTCTTATGAATTAAATGGTCCCATAAATAATCATAGATTTATGGGTTTGTTATTGTTAGTTAACATTATCTTGGACATGTTCTCTATCAATCTCCATCAGAAAATGATAGTTAGATTTCTTTTCCAAGTTCATGTTTTCACTTGACACCTATGTTTTCATATGTGGATACCTAATTATGAGATACTTTGGGTAACTATTATGTTTCCAAATTTCTATTTAAATGGTGTTTTAGTATTGAATTTCATGACTTGGGTTTCTTGGAAATGAGCTTTCTAGTACTAAACCTTTGATGACTGCAAATAATTTCAAGGAATAAATTCATTTTAATGGGGGTATAAGTAAAAGGCCAACGTTTTTTAAACCTTTTTTAGAATAAATTAAATTTCCATGATGTGTCTTTTTAGATTCTACAAAAAGATAATATTCCACAACAGGCGACAATAGCTTATCTTGTGTTACAGACAACACTAATATTCAAAAAACATAATCTTTTATTGTAATTATTTAAATAGGATAATTATATCCAAGAAGATATAATGGTGGATATTAATAGGATTACCTAAAATTTTAATTATTTTTTTACAGAAGTAAAACCCTTAAAAAAGTGGGAAATGTTTTTCTAAATACAATTTAAATAATAATAGGTGTGTTTTATTCCAATAAATAAACAAATAACTTTTATTTTACAATATTAATGAAATATATAAATAATTTACATAAATATAATGGTAAAAATTCATCTTATGAGTTTTCTAGACATTACAAACGAACAATTTTAATTTTTCTATTTGAAAAATATATTTCTAAATAGGTATTTTCCTCCTTTTTATGGAAATCTTGTTTTAAGACTATTTTTTTAAAAATTAATAAATTTTATTTGAGTAAATAAGATTCTTATTTTGAAATTTTATATTAATATTTACATTGGGTTTACTTTTGGTATTTTTCCGAGAAATTTCAATTTTTGATGAATAGTGAAGACAATACTAAATTTTAATTGAAAATTGTGTTTTTTTGTAAAATTTATATGTATATTGAAATTATTATTTTTGATTGTTTTTTATCAAATTAAGGTAATTGGAATCAATTTTAAATTTAATTTGGATACAAAAACATATCAATCTTTTTGATGGATTTTATAAAAAAATTCTCTATCAATAACTAGGATTAATTTTTGATTAATTTATCAAATTTATATATTTTAATTTGAAATTTTGATTGTATATATAAAATAAAAAGCTCAATTTTTTTAAAGGGCCACATTTATTTTTGGACAATGTTAATAGTAACTTTTTTATATATTATTAACATGGTAATGAGTAAATTAAATATGTTTTGGAAAAAACTAATATTATAAATATTATAAAAAATAAATAAAACAATCCCAAATATTGCTGGATTAATTTATTTTGTCCCTTGAAAAATAAGGTATGAAATGAAAATAATTTATTGGATACATTTCCATGAATACGAGTTGAATATTTATAAGATCAAAGACAGTGACAAAATGTCACATTCTTATATTTAGTAAGTATAATATATTTTTATTATGTAGTTAAATATAATATATGATTCAATATGTATATTATTTATAAATATAGTTGGTTTAAATACATCAAGGGTTTTTAATATTATTTTTTATTGAATGAAGAATTATAATAATTAATTACACAATGGTGATACAATAATCATTAAATTAATGAAAAAATAAATTAATTGAAATTATAAATATCTAAATAAATATAATTTGAATTAATTAAGGATTGATAAGAATTTTATAGTGGAATATGAGGTATTTTGATTATATTAAATTAATTTTATGGAATTTATCCTTCTATACTGGTTTTTTAATGGTTAATGTAATGAATAGTGTCCAAATTGACACTCTTCATATTTTATGAAAATAATATACTATTAAATTAGTTGAAAATTATAAAAATCTTAACTGAGGATAAAGGGGTTAAATGTTGTTATAAAATATCATATATTACCCATTTATAGTTTAATTGACACCTTATAAGTAAAAACGCAATTTTAATATAGAAAATGATGATTGTGTATTTAAACATAAAATTGTTAATCAAATAGATAATGAAAATGTTATGGTTTTAAATATTAAAAAAATAATTTTTAAAATATTTTATTTTATGGTATCACACACTATCAAACATTATATATGAATTCATTTCCATTCATAGGTATTGGTATTCATAATAAATTATTTTAAGTAAATCCTCTGAGAAATTCCTAATGTGCCCGTCACCTATAGTATAGAAGGACATCTCCTCCCTCATCCATTTTCACCCAATTAATCCTTATAGAACAAAAAATATATAAAAAAATATATTTTTCACTTCACTAGACACATTCTCGAGGTTTTGTTCTTCAAAATTGACCAACTCCATTTTCATTTATAGGAGATCTAAAGGATACGTTTTGAAGAATATGTAATTACTCTAAGTGTTCACTCTCATTTCCTATTATTCTATACAATATATAGATAATATAAAAATATATATCATAAAATAAAAAAATTAGTATCCCCCATATTCTGAAATTCTATTATGATTATGAACATTCCATTATCCATCCCCTATCCCATTGAACATGAAGTGAAAGTATCACTAGTGCATACGCACGTCATACCTTCTCTACATGGAGATAAAATAAATTTTATATCACTATCTTATTTGAGTTGGAATAATGATGGTTTTAATTTTTATATATGATTCTTATGATATTATTATACTTGTTTAATGATAAAGTAATATCTACCTTTTTACTACCTAATCTTTTTGGAAATAATAAACACTCTCATGCGTAGATATGCCTTGCAATCTCCATGATGTGATGTGATTATTTTTTTCAAATATTGTTCATGTGGTTATTAATGATGATATATTTTATGAATTTATATGAAATATATAACATAAATATTATTTTTCAAACTTCACTTTCTTTTAATTTTATAAGAAAAATGAAAATAATGGTCATCCGTAGGTACGGCCTATCGTCTCCATGAATTTTGAATTTTATTTTATATTTCTTACATTTATTAACCACCATGAATATATACATATAATTATATCTATATCATGTTTATAATCTTGGATATGATGACATTATGATATAATTTAGAGGAACACGTATATCTTGTCAGCACATGTATGAAAAAAAAATATTAACTAGATCATAACTTTTTCATGTAATTGTAAATAATCAGGTAATATAATGTCATAAGTAAATCATATATGGTATTGTATATATGAGTGTGGTTCTATAGTTGATGTATAATAAACTTATATTTCTTATACATGAATATTTAATGTATATAAAATGATTCAAGACAAATGTTAATGGATTTTTGCCTCACATTTATTTATTTGGGACACGTGCCATATAAAAAAATTATTTCTTGTGTTGTGTACACACATAAAATTAATTTATTTTACGTAACATATTAACATTTTATGGTATTTTATTATACATAAAAATTTCTCTCTTTCATGGGGAAAATTATTCTACGGTTTATGATGTTATAAGTATTTATTTAAAAATATCATCAATATTCATGATTATTTCATTTTATATCTCTATTACGAAATATTTATCTTCGACATCCATGTTTTATAAAAATATCAAATATAATTTTAATATTATCCTATGAATATTTGAGATTATTTCATCCAAATTTTATTTTTTCATAATGTTTTGAATGGAATCATTTTTTTTATTTTTCAAACGATTTATTTTCATACTTCCCTAGAAAAAGAATGTGAGGATTGTTTTTTAACTTATATAGATTTAATTGAATTTCCTAGTACCATGAATCCTTAGTTATTTCAAACATCAATTCTATCTTATAATTTTATTTTCTGATAAATTTTTCCTTTAATATTGCATGTCTCTTTAAAAAATGAATTCCCAAAGGTAAGGATATTTCCGTCATGAATTATTTCAAGAAATATTTCAAAACTATTTTCCTTCAATGATAACATTAATTGATATAATTTATTCTTTAATAGTGATTTGGAACATGGATATAATTAGTATTCATTCAGTGAATGGTTTATGATTACGAAGTCAAGATATTTATGAAATCTATTTCATTTAAGTGGGTTATGTTATGATGAAGTGTTTGTGAAACTAATTTATTTAAATAGGTTCTAAGATGGTGAATGATTTTCTGTTTTTTGGCACATGTATGTATAGTTTTTATTAATTTGTGGGTGGTACAAGAATCTTCCTATAATAAAATGTGTAATGAATTATATCTCATGAGATATTTAATGGAAACAAGTAAATGTTCTTGATTAGTGATGTGAAACAAGTATATGAGATTGATCTTGGAGGTAAACAATTGATAAGGCTTAATTTGAGAGTCGTGGTAGTTAATATTGACATATGAATATTTTTTCTATACTTTTGATTATGAAAAATCATATTTATGACATGAATATATCATTCAAGAAAGAATTATGAGGATGTTTCATACGTATGGTTTTTGGTAATTTTTTGTTCCATAACTCATGATTATGATCCATAAAATGTTGCGTATGAAATTTGTATGTTATTCTTAAGAAAACATACCCACAATTCTTAATTTAGGAATTCATAAGATAATAACTTGATATCATTCATGATTACCCTTATTGAGCATCTGATCTCACCCTTTTATTATGTTTCCAATCCACATGTTATAAAGAATTTTTTTAATTCTAAGTAAGAAATTGGAATATATTTTTGGGAGATATTGGAGATATTTTTTCAAATTTGAAGAATGTGATACATGATTCTTATGGCACTATACTGTTATGGCCCCCAACCAAGTGTTTTTCTAATATAATGAATATTTTTCTAAAAAGATGTAATATCCATGTATGAAAATACTAGGTCATTATATGATAAAACCAACATATCATTTCATGAAAGATATTAACACTATAAATTATTAAATATTCCATTCAATCATTTTAATTCACCTGTAATAATCATGGAAATGATGAATAGAGTGACATGAATTAGCTATGGTTGTCTTAAATCATCTACTGACCATGAAAACAATAAGGCATCAAGTGCACCTCCCTATATGATAGGGGTTTTCTACTAGAAGGGATGGCCTAAAAGGATACAATGGGCACACTATCCTCTTATATCAGAGTGAAATAACATCATAAATAAATTAAATAAATAAAAACCAATTAATATTATATTACACATAAATAAATATAAAAATTTAAGCAAACTGTAATAATTAGAGTGCTGAATATAGTCTCATGGGAGAAAAACAGTCATTGGTTTCCTACTAGGATAACCACAAACACAAAATAAAATACAGAAAATTAATACACAATAATCCACTACAAACTCTGAGTAGAACTGTGAAAATTGTATTTATGACTGCTGAATAGCTTCGTCACAAACCACAGATTCCACCTGAGCATTCCCACAAAAGTCGGAAACATTGGACCTCCACCCAATCAACTACATATGGTTGTCAACCTAAAAATAGGAATAAGGTATGCACACCCACCAAGGTTAATGTTTGAGTTAGTTCCCTAGAACCAACTTTAGTTTTCATTGTAAAAACCTAGATTTATATTTCTGAATATTAATAAAAATCTTATTACTTCATTATTATTATAATACATAACATAGTATCTAATTATTTCATAAGAGTAACTTTCAAACTAAAAGGTTATTGTATTTCCCCTCCATGACGATACCCAAGAAGAGCCAGAACATTATTCTTAAATATATGTTCTATATCCAAATGAAATAATTTGAAAGACATTAATGATTTAGATTTTCTTGGGTGGAGACTCATTTGACTTTGATGTACATCTCATGTTGTATGTCCTTGTTAATATCAATTATAGTATATTATGAGAAAGATACATGCTAGTAAGAAAAACACATTTATATATGTAATTGGATGTTCCTATCTAATAATGAGTGTATTTATCTATATAAATAAAGTTTATTATTAATAAATATTATAAGTTTCATACTTTCAGGTCCTTAGGAAAGTCAAGATGATATATGTTCGAGGTGATGTAGGATACATTGGGTGCATCATGAGTAATATTGAATTAGTAAATAATGTGATAATAGACTTTTCCCTTCCATTGTTTAACAATGTTTATATCTCAAACCCATTGGTGTCAATGATATAACCTAAATTAATCCATGACTATAGATTTCAATAGGAAATATCAATTTTCATAGATTCAATGAATGTTATATTGAGAAAATCGATTGATGGAAAAAAATGAAACCTGATTTATTAGATACATCATGATAACGAGATTATATTACATAGTGAGAATCCGTATGAGGTATTACATCATATTTCTATTAACTTGTTTCATTGTGGGTTCCTTGTCATGTTTCTGAATGCTATCCATGTACTTTAGGTGCTTCAACCATTTACATTGATAAATAGTCCTTGATGGTCACATAATGAATGTGTAACACCCAAAGTATTTACAAAGAAATTTAATAGTGAATGCATGAAACACTATGTCTCATAAAAACAACACTTTGTGATAACCTATCCAATAAACATAATTTTTTTACCTATATGATTTTATTTTCAATAAACCAACATACAATATTGCATTGAGGGAGATATTTATAGTCTGATACATCCAACATAGTTTTACTATTAATAGTATCAAACCATTATGAATAGTAATGAATATTAAATCAGCCAAAAAATAGAAACTTCACCTATTAAGGTATAAAAACAATTAAGACATCCCATAAGGGATAAAATGATCATAGTAAAGTATTGGTATTTTTTTCATATATATTTTAGTTAAAATTTTATGACTAATTAAATAATTTAAAATTGAAATGTAATTTCATAAAATGTAATGATAAATTTTTATTTCGTTGTCTTCTGGTTATTTGAAAATTTTATGAGTCCTTGATTAATTTTTCAAGGTGTTTTGAAATGCGTTATATTTTTTATGATGTTTTTCCAATGAAAATTTTAATTTATATTAAAATAAAATTAAAAATACATAAATAATTATTTTCAAAAAATAAATTAAATTTTTTAATTCTATACATCAAAAATGGTTGGTGTGAATTTCTGTGATTTTTCAAAAATACTTGAATTTTATGTGAATAAAAAATACAATAATTTATTATAAATGATAAATACATGATTTAATGATTCATAAGTAAGGTAATGTTGATTTAATAACACTTGTTTTGAACTCACATGAACATATTACTTTTTTCTGTAACAAAAATCAGACACTGGATCTTTTCCTGAGAAAAATAATTAAATAATGGATTTAATATTCAAAATTTACTCATATCCTCCACTATAAGAAACCCCCCACTCACTCCATATTCTTTTTTATCCTATCAATCTTTTTAACATGAAAATATTATGACCAAATATCCTCCAATAATAAACCCCCACATTCAGTAGCCCTTGGTCCTCTCAAAAGACAAAATCCTCTCCCCTAGATAAGAACTCAAGGAAGATTAATTCAAGAGGTAAATTCCTCTTTGCAATTCTTTTACATTCATTTAAAGTTCCTTTGTTTTCTATTCTATCCTCACCACGTCTCATCCAAATTTTATAAACAATCTAGTACATTGATTTTACTTTAATGTTTCTATGATGACAGAATAAGTTAATTTCATATATCCTTCACCCTTCATGAATGCTAGTAGTAAAAGAACACCATTTGATATGTGATAATTTACCACATTCAAGGAAAATGGGATTAAAACTTCTATTAATGTCATAAATTCTTGTCATGAAAGCATAATTATGTTTCAACCAGACTATAATATATGTATTATTTATCATTTATGGTTATTTATCTTTTCGTGCACATGATTCTGATTTATAATGAAAAATGAGTTTATTGTATTCAAAACCTTCCAATTAATCCAAACTGTTATCATTAAATAATTAATATTATATTTCATCATCAACTAAAGTGACCAAATTAAATATGAAAACGTGTAACCTTTAATATGTTAAATAATAAAAAATAACTTCTAATCTATATAACCATTATAATTTTACACAATTCTCTCTTCATGTGTATATGTATACCAATCATGAAACAAAAGAACCTAAACAATAAGATTGAACCTCATAACCCATTAAAAAGGACATGAATGAACATAATAAGGTTATAATAAAACAATTTAATGAATAGGAGTTTCTGTAATTATTAATAAATGAAAATAAATTTTATTATTCGGGTCATTAAGATCCTGGGGATAACCCCTTCATACTTAAGGTAAGGGTTTCTTCATCTCACTTATATTTTTGTGCTATATTTCGTATTCAATACTATTAAATTTGTATGGTGTATGTATACATCCCATTGATGTATCATTTCATTAATCTCTTTATTTTTATAATATTAAATGTATCATTTAATTATTATTAATTTTGGGTCATACGATTCAATTGATTACATAGTGGTGAGTATTTTCTACCCGAACATCCATTTTCATTCATGTTTTTCTTCTTCCCTACTTACCTCAATGATATTTTTATTTATTCGTAGGCACTCCTCTTAAATTGTGTGTGAATATTCCCTATATGTGTTCCAAAAATAGCACTAATTTCATTTACAGGGGGAAATATGTTTTAAAATTACCCATCAAAAATTCTTCACAAAATACAAGCTTGATTCAAGGAACTTATCATATTCTTTCATATTATTATGCTCCCTGAATTTTTTTTTTATAAATATCTATCATTATAAAATCAAATATTTTAATATGAAAATTTAATTTTGGTTCATTTCAAATTTTATTAAAGAAAAAATTCTTTTGCGCTTTAAAAGTTCTATAATGAATTCTTTAAACCTGACTAAAATATTTTTATTCTAAAGCTTCTTTATAATCACTTTTTTACATGATTTCACATAAGTGGGACATCATTGATGCCTAAAATAAAATAAAAAAATCCTCCAATTTTCCAATCTGGAATATAAATGATTGAAACAATATTTTTGATAAATTAAAATGATTTTTCAAAGAACTATTCTTTCCAAAGTAAAATGGATTATTCTCACCACACATTAAATTTAATGAGATATATTCCTTTTTCACACTTATAAATTATATGTTTTTTATGTAATGACCCTTGGTATATCATATAAATCGCATCCATTTTCCCAATATATTCTCAGTGATTATGATTTTAATGTTTGAAGGTGGAATGGGACACTTTTGAATGTTTAATTCTTGTTTCCTCTAGAACTATTCAGTGGTCTCATTTTAAAAGTATCTTTATTTAGGTCAACATATATTGATGGATCTTGTATTTCATAGAGATTTATCTACTATGATATCTTCTACAATTTATTTTTTTGAATTTTTTCTTATTAGTTTTAATGTGAATGTTATATCTTGATACCATTCACCATATTACTATTAAAGGTTAGTGATTATATTTAACGACTGGGGAATGTTATTTACAATTCATATATTAGTTTCAATATGAATGTATGTGTTGGATATGTTTATACCCCTTAACAAGAGGAATTCATTGGAATTATTATTTAATGGTTGGGTCCTTCTATATCCCCTTGATGCATCGGTAGAACTCATGAGAGAAACTATGGTCTTGGCATGAGGCCTTGACAAAATAAATATTTATGGTCTTATAACGATTCCTTGATGGTATGGTTATGATTTACCATATTATTCATTCCGTAATTATTAAACTAGTAGATGATAGTTCATATAGTTATTTGACTATTAGAATACTAATATTTATGATTTACAATGGAGTTATTTATTCATCTCTTATTCCGACCATAACATGCTTTAGTTTATTAGTAAAGGCATGTGTTTTTAGTTATTCACCCTGATTAATGTTTATGTTTATGATATCATCAGCTGTATTTATTACCCTTATAGATCATTTGAGAACACCCCTTTCTTATGTTTCATTTTCCTCGGGCAGGAGGAGGTATATTATGATTCACATGCCGGGATAAACTTGGAGTTATGGATATTGTCAAATAAATTGATGTATTTTATTTCCTTTCAAGATGTAATCATAAACATAGGAATGTATATTGTTTTCCATTACTACTGAAATTCTAGGTCTTTCAGAATACTACTTTCTTTTAATCATTCCATTGTAATCAAATAAGTAACCGGATCTAGGAAACTGGGGTCGGGGCATTAAATTTGGTATCAAAGGAAGTTTAGTAGAAAACATGGAAAGTATATTTAGGAAATGTAGATTAGGGAAAACCCCTTTGATATACATTGATGATAAATATAAAATAACATCATGGAATTTTGGATAGGAATATATAATGTGTATCTTTCAAGAAAATATATACCTATCTGGATACTACCCGGGGATGTGGTTCTAAAACAAATGTATATAGGAGTAACAACTCTGACATGGAGTTTCGAGCTAATCCTAGAGTATCCTTCTGAACGACAACTAGCCTTACTATGCACCTTGTTTGACACTCCAATGGGATATTCTTAGGATAATTCACATTTTTTTCCTACATACCATTATAAAGGATTTATTATTCCAAATTATCCAATGTATTTTATTCTAGGTTTTACAATTCATAAATTTATTATGTTTTCTATTCCATATTTAGAGTTATATAATGTTCCTAATTTTATGTGCTATTATAGTATATTTTATTGATTAGAAATTAAACCTAGAAGAATAAATGAGAAATTCACCAATGCCCATGATATAAATAGTAAGAAGGATCGGATGTCACATGGTCTTAAAGCATCGTTTAAATGGATTATAGACTTCTATGTATCCTCATTATATAAGGAAATTGTCTCATGTATTAAGAAGGTATGTAATGTCTTCACTGATCCATATATATTTCAAATGAATCAAAACAAGAAGACGATGGATGAGAAAAACATGGATAATGGAAATTAGGGAATGGAGAGTTTTCCCAAATTCGATAACTGTGGAAATAATCAACATTGAAATTGAATGAAGGGAATAATAGTTTATTATATGTGTGGAAAAAATTGGAAAAGATTTTTTGATTTCAAGGGAATGAGAAAGTTTTCAAATTTACAATGATTTAATTTCAAGTATATGGGACACTATTTAAATCAATGTCCCAAGATTCAAAATACTATGACTTGAATGATGATACTGGATAATGATCAAGTCATGATACTACCACAGATAAAGTGGAATGAATAATATTCTTCTTCAGGAATGAAGTTATTTAAATATTTTATCAGTAATGTACATGTTCTATGAAATATGTAATATATGAGAATTACTTTACATTACTATTTTATTAAGTATTTGAGGTCATATGATGTATTTTATCATGTATAAGGGACTCAGTAGAAAGATAATATATTGGTAAAGTATACTATTGACTGAAAGAAAAACAAAAATATATTCATGATAATGATGATAATGATGAATAATGATTGATTTGAATAATACTTGATACCTCAAAACTAATTATTATCTTCTTGGAAAGTCCTTTATGCTATCATTGATGGATTATACGACATTGTTTATATAAGGAATATATCCAACAACATGTGTATGGATAAATACATGTTTCCAATATGGTTATATGGTAATTTGAGTTTTTACGATATTACCTAAGGACACATGATGATGTTTTTCACATGTTTATAATGTGAAAATTTATGGTTTCTTAATCTTGATTAAAGGAAAATAATGTTGTAGATGAATTGATCAAGATGGACCATAGTGTTCTAAACAAAACATGATTTCTAAGGACCTTGTGTACGTGGATCTAGAAAGGATGGATGTGGAAATGATTCTAATGTGTTGGTTCACGATCATTGGAATGATAAACCATTTAAGAAATTGTTTATGTTGACCATTGTGTGAGATTGTAGAGGGTAATGTCCCCATATGATGCAACCTATGTTAAGGGATGAAGTATTGATATATGAAGGAACAAAAAATGATAAGATTGTGTTTCTGAAATAGAAATATATAATTTTTCTCTTATAGAGTGGAATAATTACTCAACACTAGGGAAAGAGTTATAAAAAAAATATTGTCCTATGAACATATTTGTTTCATGATATTAATGAAAATTTTCATAAATGTAGTTTATGGTTTTATGGTAATTACCATTAAGCTGTGAATGATCTCTATTTCATTCCTTCAGAACATGAGGGTTTGATTATTATTCTATTAATATGTTATCCAATTAGATAGCATAGTTTTTTTGTAACTCATTAATTTCATTTTCCCTCTCATTAGGAGGATATTTTAACTATATTTCTGATATGGGTTTCCCAATAAGGAATTATAAAGTATCAAATAATAACATTTGAAGTTCAATTTCAAATTTCAAGGATGAAATTTTTTTTGTAAGGGAGAATGTAACACCCTAATGATTTACAAATAAATTTAATAGTAAATGCATGAAAAAATGAGTCTCTACAAAATAAAACAAAGTTATAACCTAGACAACAAACATAATATTTCTACATCAGTGAATAGTAATGAATATTAAATTGTCCAAAAAATCGAAACATTTCTCATGAATGATTAAATACAATGTAGGCCTCTTATAATTGATAAAATCATCATAGTATAATTATTGTTATTTTTTATGTCAAAAAAATTTTCATTACAATTTAATGATTAATATAATATTTTAAAATAAAAATGTATTTTCATAAAATGTAATCAAAAAAATTATTTTATTTACTTATGGTTATAAGATTATTTTATGAGGACTTGGTTAATTTTCTAAGGTGTTATAAAACATGTTAGAGTTTTGTAGTTGTTTTTTAGTAATAAATTATGATTCTATATAAATATTATATTAAAAACACATAGAATGTTATTTCCAAATAATGGATTTCATTTTGGAATTCTACACATTAAATATTGTTTGGGGTGAATTTTTCGGGTTTTTCTAAAATACATGAATTTTAGGTGATTAGTAATATACAATAAATGATAAATATATGATTCATTGAGTCAGAAGTGATGAAATGTGGATGGAAGACCACTAATTTCAAATTAAAATGATCTTATTACTATTTTTCCACATGAATCATTCCATATTTCTTATCATTAGACAAATGATTAAATAATGAATTAAATATTCAAAATTTACTCCTCTCCTCCACTATAAAATCCCCCACTCATTCCCTCTTATCATCACTACTATATATCCTTTTAACCTTTCAAATTTCTACCAAAATATCTTCCCAAGCTCCTTCCCTACGTTTATCTGCCCTTGGTCTCCTCAAAATACCAAATTCTATCCTCTAATGGGGCTCTCCAAGAATAATAATTCATGTGGTGAATTCCTCTATATTCAATTCTATTAACATCATTTCTAGTCCATTTTTTATCCTTACAATGCCTCATCCAAAATTTATGACAACTATAGTAACTTAAATGTACTTTAATTTTTTTATTATGATTTAATATGTTGTTATCACCTCTCTTTTTCTCCTCTTTTATGCAATTAGTAATAGAACACCATCTTAGATGTGATAATTTACCACATTCAAGGACGATAGGTTTTCAATTACTATTAAAGCCTTCAATTATGGTCATGAAACCATTATTATGATTGAACCAGGCTATAATATAAGTATTATGTATCATCTATGGTTCTGTAGAAATTTTCTAAACATTGTTTTGACTTATAATGAAAATTGTCTTCATAGTTTTAAAAAACTACCAATTAACCCAAACTGTTATCATTAAATAATTTATATAATGATTCGTCTTCACTCCATGTAGGAAAATTAAATTTTAAACCATGTTACCACATGTATGTTCCATAATAAAAAATAACATCAATTATAGACAACCATCCGAATTTTACAAGATATTTCATTCATGTATATTATTATACTGATCATGAAACAAACGAAACCGAACAACAGAATTAAACCTCTTAACCTGTCAAAAAGGATGTGAATGAACATAATATGGTTATTTTACATACATTAAATAACGAGTAAGGTATTTAATTATTAATTAATGAACCACAATTTGAATAATCTGGTCATTAAGATCAAGTGGAGAACACCTTCAGACATAAGGTAAGGGTTTCTCAATCACACTTACATTTTTATGAGATATTCTGTATTCACAGTTATTAATTGTATATGGTGTATATATAGTACCTATTGATATATCATATAATTAATATATTTATTTTCATGATATTAAATTTATCATTTAATGATATTTTTGTGGCCATTTGATACAATTTATTACAATGATCCGAATATTTTCTACCCAAACCTCAATTTTCATTTGGCGTACGCTTATTCTCTACTCACCTCAAAGATATTCTTATTTATTATTATGTAATCCTCATTATTTATGAGTGAAGATTCTATATATGTGTACCAACCAAAATCCAACATTAATTTATGGGGAGTTATATTTATTTAAATGGTCATTCAAAAATTCTTCCGGAAATACAAGCTTGATTCAAGGAACTTCTCAGATACTTACCAAATTTTATGTTCACTGTATAATCTATTTTTAAGACATATTTATCTTTCTAAAATAACAAATTATAAATTGGAATATATATTTTGGTTCATTTTTGGTTTTATTAATGAAAACAAGTCTTTGTGCTTTAAAAAATTCTTTAATTAATTCCTTAAACATCACTAATTTTTTTAATTCTAAAGCTTCTTCAAAAACACTTTTTACAAGATTTCACTTTAGTGGGACATCATTAATGCATAAAATTCCTTCTCAATGTCCTTATATTTTCTTTTCTAGGATATACTTGTATAAAACCAGATTTATGAAAAATTCAAATGATTTTACAAAAGAAATCTTCTTTCTATGTAAAATGGATTTTTCTCACCTCATATTAACATTTATGAGATATATTCCGTTTTTACAAATTATTACTTCCATGAGGTGTATGTAATTACCCTTGGTATATCATATCAAGAGTTTCTATATTATCATTATATTTAAATAGATTAAGATTTTAATGTTTGAATGTGGTATGGGACACTTTGGAATGTTTATGGATTATATCCTCAAGATTTTTTTTATTTGTATCATTTAAAAGTATATTTATTTATTTTTACATAATTTGATGATTCTTTTATTTAATAGTGGTTTGTATCCTATGATATAATCTAAAAAATAAATTGTTTATGGTTTTATAATTGATTGGAATGTGGATTTTCAATCATGATATCATTCACCATATTACTCAGAATGGTTAGTGTTTATATTTTATTAATGGGGAATGTTATTGAAATTTCATATGTTAGTTTCAATATGAATGTATAAGTTGTCAATGTTTATCCACATTCATAATTGGAATTCGTTTTACTTATTATGTGATGGGTGGGGCCTTCTATATCCCCTCTATGCATCGACAGGTCTCATGAGACAAACTTTGGTTGTCGAACGAGGACTTGAAAATAATTATATTTATGGTCTTGGCATGAGGCCCTGATTGTATGGTTATGATATCCCGCATTATGCATTGTCGCATTATAAAATTAGTAACTGATATATCTTGTGGTTATTCGACTAGTAGAATAACAATTTTTATGATTTACTATTGCTTTATTTATTCATATCTTATTACTATCATAATGTGTTTGTGCTTATAAAGAAAAGTACGTGTTTGTCGATATTCCCCATTCTTAATAATTATGTTTTCGATATCTTTTGTTGTATTTCGTAAACATACTGATCATTTGACCTCACTAGTTTCTTATGATACTTTTTTCAATGGAATTAAGAGGTATATTATTATTTACATTCATGGATAACCTATGAGTTATGGATGTTGTTAATGGAATTTATATATTGTATTTACATTCAATTAGTAATCCTAAACTTATGTATGTATCTGGTAAAATAATATATTTTTATCTATTATTTTTAAACATTGAATAAATATTATCACCACATGCATTTTAATAATTATTCATGTCTTCATGATCATATATATTTAATCACCAGTTATTTGAGAGTGTGTATTGTGAGAGAAATATTTAATTTGTATTTATATTTCACCTAGTGAATATAATATTTATTTAATTATTGGTGAATAATGTAGTGATATTTATTTATTAAATAAATATTAACTATGAAATTCTAGATAAATATATTCTACCAATTTCAACTATGTTTATGGGGCTACTAGGAAATAATATATATATATATATATATTTAATATTCTTTGAATAAATAATATTTAATTTAGATTTATGAGTTTAGCACATGTTGATATATAATAATAATAATATAACTAATATAGACATGGTTTTCCACATATAATAAATAAATATTAAAGGTCCCTTGTGAAATTATTGATTTATAATCCTAGCAGTATATAAACCCAAATATATTGCTTTTAAAGATATCCAATTCATTTTATTTGTTGTTCTCAAATAATCTAGATAAACCATAATGAACTCCCTTCAACATTAATGCTATAATGAATAGATATTTATCTCCCACCACCTTCCACTCTCCTGTATAGAGTGATAAAGAATAATTGATTGAAAACAATTTTTTATGTGATGAAGCATAATTGATGCAAGTGTCAGGATTTGTTTCTCTATATCCTAGATAATACTAGAATGGCATTTAGAGTTTTTTTGGAACATGTTTACATCATTGCTATAAGGAATATTCCATTGATTTCTAAAATGAAATGAATTCACAAAATAGATCTGTTGTCAGATCCATCAACTAAGAAATACTTTATCACAAATTTATTATTGATTTGATTAAACAAAATTAAAAATAATATGGTTTGATCTTGTTCTTTGTTCTAACAGTTTATCCTTTCTCTATTTTCTTCGATTCAATTCCATTAATCATATAATTCAATATAATGTTTATCTCAAATAGATCATTGATCATGATAAAAATAATGGTTAGTCATGACCCATCACAACACTTTCTATATTCCTAGAAGTTGAAAGTGTTATCAGAGTAGTCAAATAATTATTTATAATTATTTTAATATTATTGATTGATTAATGAATAAGTAATTATTTTTATAATCCATTCTAATTTTTATATAATTAAAATTACAAAATATTCTAATTCCTCTTCATTTATAAAAATTATAACCAAATTGATTAATTTTATGAAAGAAATAAAATTGAAGATCGCATCCGAAGGTGTCGAGGAGTCTTTATGAATAACACAAGAGTAAATGATCAGTAACCCAATGGTAAATTCCATATACTTGTGTTCAATTAACCAATAGTTAATGGAGAAGTAATTCAAGGAGTGTGTATTTATTACATGTGATGCATTTAATTATACAATAAGTGTTGAATGGTTGAGCTTAGCAGATATTCAGTCAGAGTACATGTTGTCTTACTATAATACATGTTGTTTAGTCCTTTAGTCATAGTTACACAACCTATCTAATTGTCGAACCTATATCTCGGAGACTACATGACGTGTATCCTTTGTAAACATTTTTTACACTATATTTTTATATGTCATTATTTACATGTCATGTCCCTTTGTGTATCCCGTGTACAAACCATATCAATATGTTCTTGTGTGTGGTCATTATGTAGATAGGACATTCCATTTTATGGGTTTTAATATATATATATATATATATATAATTTTAATTATTTTTTTCATAATGTTTATATCTTCATAACATGTATGGTTTTTATTAATGTTATTACTTTAAGTAAATTAATGAATAACATATTTAAAAAACATTTAATTCAAGTAATAATTTAATTGATAGTACATGCCATGACAATACATGATAAGTAATGTATACAAAAAGTGACAAGAGTAAAAAATATATTATTATAATAGATATTGGATAGTTTAGATGAGTCATCATTGTGTTATCTATAAGGAACATTTTTTATATAGTTAATATTAATTAAATTTTATTAATTTCAATAAAATTATGATGGATGAAAATATAAAGGAAAATAGGATTAAAATTAATATAAATGAATTGATTAATTTAAGGTGGAAATAAATTCTTCCGAGTGAGATTTATCTTAAATAAATATTATTAGAATTGAATGAAATTTATTAAATGTATAATTAGATTCATGTACGTTGAATATCATAATCATGGATGAAACCTTTGTAAGTGATTGGTTTATTTTATCTTATTTAATTATATTTTGGGCATGCATGCCATCTATTCACTTATATATATGGTACAATATGCCCATATTTACTTTTATGTAAACCCCATTCCCTCACCTACTTGTGATTAATAGTATATGTAATAGATGGAACTCCCAATATATGGGAAGTGATTTGAGTTGGAAGCCGTGGTGAAACCAATATAAGAGATATAAATATGTGGAAAGGTGGAAATTTTTGACACATACTTTAAAAGGTTCATAGTGTCTTAAACTAGATAAAATGGTAGTTTATCATCAGCTAGATAAACTAACCATTAGAAAATCGCTTGATCATTCCATTTTATTATTTTATTAGTATCAAGTGGAATGTTTATTTCATTATGGATGTTTTTTTCATGATCACACGAATTAATGAAATTAACAATCATTCAAGATATAACTAAAATAAATTGATATATGCTAAAATATTATCTAATACATGGTTAATCACATAACTAAATCCGAATTATATTAACAAGTATGTAATAAAGATAATCATTTCATTTTTTAGAATAAATGATAAAATTCCTTAAATATTGATAAAGTAAATATAGAATTCAAATACTTTAGTTAGAATTTAACCATAGTTCAAAGTCCTTCATTAGATAATGTTGGGTTGCTTCCAATTAAGGAGGGATTTTGGAAATTTTGTTAGAAATATCTTATTTCAAATTATGGGTTGACTACAAAAGTAGGACATGGTGTAAATTATAGTAAATGGTTAAATAAATCCTATTTAATGTTTTTTAAATATGGGAGTCCACTCAACAGATCTATGAGTTGTGAGTTAATGAATTTTCAATTTAGATTAACTACCTAAAACTCGTCAAATTTATTGATCATCCAAATTTCTGGGAATAATAATGGGAATTTGGACTCTTTATATTGCAATGTACATGAAATAGGATATTATATTTCCAATAGTGATGTTTATTTGATTAATATTATATAGTAGATTATTAATAAATATAATATATAACTAATTTTCATTTTTTTATCCGATAAATTAATAAAATATTCTACTTTTATTATTTTTAAATGAATTTAAAAATATCACCATGATCCATACTTGTGAAGTAAAAACATGACATTTTCATGAATTTCCATGAATGGGAATGTCGTATATGCCTAATCATGTTCCAGGAACAGAAATTTATGTGTTACAAGATCCTACTCTTGGTGTTCCTAGTAATGAGGCTAGTGATGAAGAGTTATATAGCTATGATAAACATATGAAAAATGGTACATAATTTCATTTTTATGCTATCATCCATAAAAAATGATATTATGATGAAACATGAAGGCATTGATTCATATATCATGATGTCTCAACATTATGATCTCAATTAATTGAAGGTGAGACAAGATAGTTACCTGACATCCAATAATCTATTTACAACTATTTTTTTAGAGTCGGTGCTAACTAGTCTTCTTGTTTTTAATATTATTGTCTATATTGAACTATTAGACATCATTAGGATTAAATTAATACATTATTTGCACATAATTATCATAATTTATTCACAACCAAATACATTGTACAATTTAATTGTCAATTATTATATGAACAATAATGAGATGATTTTTTTCAGAACTACATTTTATAATTATCCAAGTGGATAAATATATGTGACAAGATAAACTCATGTTCCTTATGGGGAAGAAGGAAAGGGAGAAAATGGAAAAAAATCCCATGAATCATAACAATTCTTAAGCACCCAATAACTGCACATTTATAAAAAGAAATACCCATAGTTATTGAAAGGAAAAGAAGGTACTATGTTCTCCATGTAGTATGATGATCCATTGGAAGAATAACTGATCTCCGAATAAAGTGGAAGGTAAATTTGTGTTGTTTAATGAGTGTAAATTTACAATATCTTCACATTGGTTATTAGATACAACTTTTGGTGCACACATATGTATCCAAATATAAGAACCAAATAAAAGTTAAAATATATCTAGAGGAGAGGTGGATTTTCGAGCTTCCAATACTATGAGGTTGTATGATCTATCCATTGGTTAATATCAAATTTAATTTCCCATGAGAATGATATTTTATAAAGGTTTTTTATTATGTACCAACTATTACAAAGAACACACTTTCTATATAATTCATAGATTCATATGTTTTTATTTTCATGTTTGGAAATAAAACATGTTTCCTTTATAAAGGCAACATATGTTATGGTATAGAGCATTTAAATAATGGGTTTTTTCCTTTAATTATGAAAATAATGTATTGATGATAGATAATGAATCATGTTCACATGACTCATATAACACCCAACTATGGTATCACATTCATGATCATGTAAATGAGAATCATTTAAAAATTTGATATCAAATTGGTTATTTAGACTATTTTGAGAAAAAAACCACTTTAATGTTATCACACATGTTTAAAATACATAATTACCAAACCACCATTAAATTAATATGGTGAAAGGGAAAAGGGTTTTTAGGATTGGTACACATTGTGGTGTGTGGACAATTTTTAATAGAATCTAGAGGATAGTATTCTTACTTCATAACTTTTACATGTTACTTCATTAGATATGGAAATGTCTACATGATGAGGTATAAGTTTAATACATTTGGGAAACACAAAGAGATCAATAATGAAATAGAGAATCAATGTCGAATGAATATAAGGTATCATCAATTGGATATAGGTTATGAATATCTTGACTAAGAGTTTATCGAGTATCTATGGGAGTTTCAGACTCTATTTCAACTCACTCGACCTTACACAACATAGTTGAATGTTGTTAGTGAAATGAGAAAATGATCCTCATTATAAATGATAATATTTATGATGATTCATGTATATAATATATTAACTTTTTGCGTATATTAATTACTAACTATGATATATATATTAGACTAAACACAAACTAAACTATAAAATAAAACTTTCTTTGATTTATGTAATGGATAGAAACCATTTTTTTGCATAAAAATATATGATGTTATGTGGAATTTATTAAGGCCTTATCAATTATGAAACTAGAACCTCATGGAACAATGATTATCATTATAGGGTATACTAAGGAAATAAAGGAATGCTGCTAATACAAACCCCTATGACAATAAAGTGTGTGTTAGCAGTCAAGACTCTATTCATGATAGGGAAATAATCCTAAAAAAGAATAGTGGGAGAAATATTAACATCAATGAATCTAATGCTCAAGATATAAAAGAGTTGGTACTTGAATAAATTCGACATGTCCTTGTGCATGAATTAGTTCCTAAAGCACAATTATGATAGAAGAGGACTAGAGAGGTATAATAACTAGAATGATAGGATTTTATAGTGAGAAAAGAAGGTATCATAATATTGGTTTACAAAGATGATCCAATCCCCTAAAATGATGTGGTATATAGTTTAAGAGATACTCTATGTAAATATGCCAAGAATTATGAAATTAGATCCATGTATGATAAAAATGTTCAGGTTCTAGTCGATGTTCTATTTCATATAAATTTTATATGGTGATAATGGGTATTGTAGAGATAATTGGACATAGAATGTAAACTCAATAACTATAAAGGAATTATAATGGATAAATAGTTTTAAACATCATGGAATTGACTACGAGGAAAGATTTTCTCAATTTTACATGTTTGAATACAACATAATTATACTTTCCATGGATGATTACCCTGACTATGATATTTTTTACACAGTTTTAAAATCTTCATTCAATAATGGTAACCTTCTTAAATATGTCTATTTTACACAACCAAGATGTTTTATGAATCTAAGTAAATCAAAAATATTAATGATTAAAAAATTAATTTATGCAATGAAGAAAGCATCTAAGTCATAGAACATTCAATTCAATGAAGCTATAAATGAATTTGGATTCATTAATAATGATTTTATACTATTAAAACTGGTTTAATGGAAATACATCCATTATCCTAGTATTATATGTTGATGAAATATTAATTATTGGAAATGATATTCTAGTCTTACATTATGTTACGAAAAATTTGAAAAGGTGTTTCTTCATGAAGGACATAGGGGAAGCATCCTATATTATAGTGATCAAGATCATTCCAAATAGATCCATGATGTATGGTGGACATATTCAAAGTATATTCATTGATTATATACTAATAATATTTAGTGTGGAAAAATCATATAGGGGATTGTTTCTAGTGTCATAGAGTATACATATTTCTATGAAAATGTATCTGTATACAAAATATGAGAAAGATATAATGAGTAAGATCCCATTTTTTCATCAATAGAATCAATCATGTATGATAACATATATACAAGACATATATTGCCTAGGAATTGATCATGGTAGGATGATATCAATAAGATCATGGAGAACAATATTTTTATCCTATTAAGGCTATCCTCAAGTATTTATGAAGAAATAAATATATGTTCCTAGTGTATGGAGGAGGTAGGAAACTGGTCATAAGGGGTTATACTGATTCTCTTTTTCAAAAATATCAATATTATCTGATGTCATAGTTAAGATATGTTTTCTATATTAATGGAGGAGTTGTGACCTAGAAGTGTTCAAAGTAGCTATTTGTTGTTGATTCTTATGTGGAGTCTGAGTATATAGAAAATTTTGATACAACCAAAGAATCCTATAATATATGAAGCATTATCTAGCATCATGATGTCGTACATAAGATTATAAACACAATCACATTGTCTTGTAATAATAATATAATAGTAGATCTTGCAAAAGATCCAAGGTCACACTAACAGACAAATCACATTCTCCAGAATTATCAACTCTTGAGTAAATCGTATCAAAGGGGTGAATTTGAAGTAATAAGTGTTACCATAGAATATAATTTTACAAACCACATGATTAAAGGACTATCACAACAGAAACATGAGTATCATGTGAGAGGTAGAGGACTAAAAGTTATTAGTAGTTGGCTCTAGTAAAAGTGGGATTCTGATGGAGTTGGTAGCCTAGAACAAACACATATGTACGTTATAATAACATGTATTAATGGTTTTGAATATTTCTAAACATTATAAAACATCATCAATGTTTTTTTTTGCATAACATAGAATATATTAATGTCGTAACATTAACAGATACACTAAATGGTCAAAGAAGTTCCCCACTATAATGAGATCCTTGAAGTTCCACGAAATTATTCTTAATTCTATGTTATATATCCAATTGAAATAATTTGAGGGATATAAATGATTCAGGCAATTTGGGGTTGATACTCGTAGTACATTGAGGTATCATCTCATGGTGTAATCCCTTAGTAATATACAGTCTAGGATATTATGAGAATGAGACTATATAGAAGGAAATCAACATTTATATGTATTATTGGATGTTTCTATCTACATATGTTCATATTGATCCTTAGACTTTAATATTATTAGTAATGAAAATTATAAGTTGTGTATTTTGATGTATTGATGTAAACCGTTATGACATATGTTCAGTGTGATGTTGGATATGTTGGGTGTGACAGTAGTTATATTGAATTAATGAAAAATGTTAGAATAGATTTCTCCCATGTATTCTTTAATAGAAGTTGATATCTCAGTCCCTTTGATGAAAATTATAAATCATAAAAAAATCGCTTCCATAGTGTTTCATAGGAATGATTGATTTTCTAGAATTTAAAGAAAAACTCATCAAACACATGTGTTGATGGAATCAGCATGCAACCTTCTTGATAAGAGATATCATGATAACAAGATTATATTACACATTGAGTATCTCTATGAGGTATTATGTCATTGTGTAATTATCTAATATGTATATGGGTGTCTTGGTGTGTTACTAGATGCTAACCATGGCTTTTAGGCTGATCTACCCAATGCCACTACGAAAGTGTCCTAAACGGTGACACACTAAGAGAATCTAGAATCTCAATTAAAAATATAAAATTATTCATTATTTAAAAAATTAATAAATATTATTCCCATAAATGGTTTAAAAATAAATCAGTTTTTTCCAATCATATATATACTTCGTCATCAGTTATTCGAGAGAATATAAATTTAGAATAATATATAAAAAATATTTATTTATTGATTATTTAATATAATATTATTTCATTTATCGTAATATAATGTACTGATAGTTATTTATTAAATAAATAGTCATTATTACAGGCTTGATAAATATTATAGAGGAATGGTGGGCCATGATTATGGGTCCAGTGAGAAATAATATATATAGAATATTATTTGATTAAATTATATTTAATTGTAATTCATGAGTTTATAGCATATAAATAATATTTATAATAATGACAATACTAATAAAATAGACACGACGTTCCATGTGGATTAAATAAATATTAAAGGTCATCTGTGTGAATAATGTTTTCTATCCCTAGCGGTATATAAATCAAATTATATAATTTTTCAAGTGAGACAATTCATTTTTTATGTTGGGTACACCAATCCCAAAAATTCCTCATGAAGCCCTATAGAGCTCCATTTATACATAATGGTATCAAGAATAGAGAGTGATAATCTTCAACCTTCCACTCAAGTGTCTATATAGATCCTGAAGAATATTTTGGAAGCGATTCTTGAGGTGATCAACGACGAATGAACAATGCATTAGGATACACTATGTTGGCACCCATAAATTCCATTGTTGACACATGAAGATTTATGGATCACGTGTGTATCACTTCCTGAGTTAATATTCTATAGATTATTACAATTAAATGGAGATAAAACATAGATCCATTTTCAGTTCCATCAATAAAGATAGAATTTATCACATGATGATAAATTATTTTATTAAAATTCATTATAAATAATATGAGATGATCATGTTCTTTATTACGATGTTTTATCCCTTGTCTATTTAATTTGATTCAATTATGTTGATCACGACATTCATCTTCAGGAAAATGTAAAACTGATTCGTAGATAATGAAAAAAATAAATGTTGTTTGTTTCCCGTAAAAATAGTTCTACTGCACCAGGAACCAACAACGCATGTACCGGTGGTGAGAATCAAATATCATTAGGGATCCTCTAATGGTGGTCCTATCATATTATATCAAATCAAGTAAATAAAAATCATGATATGAAAAGCATTGTAAAATGAATACTACTAGAATAAAAGGTAAAAAACCAAGAAGGAAAAAAACTAACCAAATGAAAATATCCAACCCTGTGTTCAAGCCTGGACATAAAGGTACAACTAACCTCACTCTTTCCCCATCTAGAAGAATTGAGAAACATTGATCATCAATCCAAAATGTAAATCACAACCGCCTAATAAAAAAGTAGATCCAATGACTAGTGTTAGGAGAGGAACAATTTTTGTGCTCATGTATCCCATTACAAATGTCAAAAATAATGAATCATATTTATTGGGCTCTAGGACTCTAGTAGCATGATCTGAACTAATATTAGTGACTCCCTTTCATCATCGGGAGGATATTACCAAGTCCCAAAATTCCATAAAAACTAAGTAGTCAATAAAAAACAAATATCAGTTTTTCCAGGCTTATTAAACAGCCCGCATACATCAAATAACTTGTCCTGGGATCAAAAAGACCTCCATAGTCCACTGACCCTATCTTTGAATATCAGCTCAAATTGGATGAGTCTAATCACATATATCATCCATTAGATCGCTAGATCCACATCACAATAACCAACCATTAGAGAAGTGATACTAATCCATTATTTGGGTGAACATATTGTCTATTAGTATCCCAAAGGTATCTTCTCTCATATTGTCCAAAACAATATTAAACTGATGCATTCAAGACCATAAGATCAAGAACCATGTTTGGCATCACAAAAACTAACCAACTAAAATTTCTGAGATATGAATCAACCACATCATAGACCAAAATGCATGAGGCACCATCCATGTTCCCAAATATCTCATCTCAAGTATGATACCATACAAGTGAGTCATCCAAAAAAACCAAAACTATGGATAATCCCACCAAAAGGCACATGAACTATATTCATGACTCATAGCCCAAATTTTAATCTCTGAGAAGGAAAATCTCAAGAAACACCATACCCAAAAGGAAAACCTTGGGACACCCCACATCCATATGGAAGACCCCATGAATCACCATTATATATTGGTGAACTGAAGTTAAAATATTCTCATAATGGAATTCATTAAATATGTCTGTCGGACCTATCTCAAGCTCACACATTGTCACCTTGGACATTTTAAAAATCCTATGATGTCATCCTATCCAGAAGGCACTAAACGAACTACACCTAGAGAAAAAAACAAACAATTCTCATAAAATAAGTGAATCAATGACAGATTTTGGAATTTACCCAAATACCCTCAGATGAACAAACCTACAATCCTCAATACATGGTGATTAGAAATCCCATAACCCTTACCAAACCTCACAACTCATAACCCAACCTCTAAGAGGATTCAAATACAGCAACATCAATGAATCATACCAAAATGATATCATAATCCAAAAAAAATCAATATGGACTCTAAACAATGATATGATTCTAAAATCATGATCAATGTTGGAAAATGATTTTATTTAACTACTCACAAGTCCAATTCTAACATCGAGACACAAAGACACCCTAAATCGCTTGCTGGAAAAAGTATGTGGCTTTTACATTTGAGTTCACTGTTTTTACACTCAATTGTGTACCGAGTAATTTATTCCTACATGTTCAAGTCACACCTAGGGTCTAAATGTATAATAGTACATGGGAAAGGAATACATGGTCTCTATGCATGTACTATTACATAGCCATTTCCCCCTAACATGGAGGGTCTTCTCAAGTACTCTTCTACACGGACATGTACCACTACATGGTGTGTACCTCGAGTACATGATGGGTAGTTCCAAATCACTTTTTTTCCCTTGTATGTGGATAAATGACCAAGTATAACTACATAATGTGTAGTTAAGGTACTTGGAGTATTGCCCCAAAAACAACACAAGCCCATGTACTCATCCACATGACCATGTAATGCTACATGGTGTTCACTTATAAAAACAACATCTTCCCTTAATAAGAAGAACACAAAGTGAGTGTTCATTAGACAAAACACATTTTGATCAGGATATCAGAATTAAAAACCTCAATAAACCAACTAAAAGCCTAGATTAACACATGGAACTAGTATATCGACTATATAGGGGTCCACAACAACCCAAACACGTGATTTAATCATAAATACAACTAACATATAATGATTTATTATGAAAACAATAAAAAATTTCAATGTTCTAGTGGAAACCACTTAGGATTCGATATAATATGCGTTCCACAACTACGGTGTGATAGTATAACTCATCCTGAGCTCTATGGGGAAAATTGCCTCTCCTTATCTCTCTCTCTCTCTCTCTCTACATACCCCTCTTCTATCTCAGGCATGATGAAGGAAATACCCAGGAATAGTATGAAAAAATTAATGTGGGAAATGAGAGAAAAAAATAGTAAGAAATGGTAATTTAGGAATAAGAAAATAATGAAAATTTAAAAAAAATAAAAGGGATCTCTAAATCGCTTCCTGACAGAAGTTTATACCTCACAGATGAACACCCCCCTCTATTTTTTACTCAATCGTGATGTTGTAATTACAATATGATGCTCTGAGTAGAGAATATTTTTGTTTGGAAATTGAAAAAACTATAAATACTCAATTTTTTAATATTTTTCTAAAATTCAAACAGCTCTAAATTTGTCAAAAATCCCACCCTTGGTAATCAATAAATTTCCCGACCAACCAAGTTATCATAACAATTAAACATCTTTTCATGATGAGATAATTTATCATTAATTCCCTAGAACACCACCTTAGAGAAAACAAATTCAAATTTCCTATATTTTTCTCAAATATTAATGATTTGGTTCACGAAGAGAGACCAAGAATAAACGCTTCTCAATGCCATGAATCCTCAAAAGTCTACCAAATTCTAAGATTTACACTAAACACTGGAGAATCCAACACAACCATGATATTCCAAAAAATGAACCCACATCTCCCATGACACTCCTATGAAGAATTTTATTTAACTATGTCTCGTCTGATGCTCTTCCCCATCGAAGTACAAGTTCCCTAATGGTGGGTGAACAATCCAACACTTGGTTAATTCTACATCACAATGATAGGAAGAGTCGTTATCGAATGATAAAAAAGAAACGTCTCTATGGACTCTAGGATTCCAGCAAGCAGGTACCCATGTGGTAACTTTCCTAACACCTCTAGCTTAATGTTCAGATGGTCTAATTGATCTATAGGCCATTATTTCACCGTTCAAATTCATACTAATAATTAAAATCAAATGAGCCCTTATCATTAATCAAATCTTACACACTAATATTAACATCCATTGATCCATCCCCTACAAAATGCAATGTTTATACCTGAAAAAATTGCTCACACAATAGTTCTAACATAAAACACCAACCACTTACTATTCCAAGATCAATATGAATGACATCCACAAACTCAAATAACCTCATAAAATTTGGAACAAAATCTCTAGGAGCCTATGGGTCACTCCCCAATATGTTTCATCCCACAGACTTCCCCTCAAGCATTTACCTCATGAACCAACCAGTATTGTTTCTAACCAATGTGCACATTACCTCACTAAATAAGGACTTTACCCCAAAAGGCAAATAAAACCACCACTCTACCCCTCAAGTAAGAGTTCATTACCAAAAAACCTCTCACAAACTCAAATTGTCATATAATCCATGAACTAACAAACCTTGGCTAACGCACCTGAACCACTAACCATGCTCCTGACACATGCGAGTTTTAACAAACTAGAGAACCCCCCAAACTCCATAAAAAACCTGTTATATATATCATGCATAGATACACTACAGAAGCACTCTATGCATAGGATTTGATATAAAACAATTCCACACTAATGAGTATCTCACCTCACTAGCCAAGGTAACACCAAAAAAAAGATAGGCCTCAAACAAAACTAACCTTTTCTATCCATATAAAAAGTCAAGATCACTCTGAGTGCTCTAAATCAAAATTAAACGGAAACATTTGCCTCAACAATGAACTTCATATGAAAAAAAATTTGGGAACCTTGAAATCAATCTAGAAATCTCTCATACAATCATGAATTATCCACGCCAACCAAATTTACTAAGGAATCCCAAAGCCTAGACCAACCATCAAGGGATTCATTTCATCCCTCAAATAACAGATTGCATCACTATCTCTAGAGATCACTATCCCAAGGATCCATGTGACATGTAATATGAGAAATGAATGAATTGTTCCATTGATTATAATGACACCATGATGCTATATGGATGGACTGTATATAGGTTATGGATGACACTTTAATTAACTGAACATCAATATTTTGTAAAAACACACACAAAAAGGAAAATTTCAAGAGGATCCGACCATCCTATCAGGATTCAAGAACATATAACTCTTTCCAACCGGAAAAATTCAAAAAAAAAATTCACAAAATCCATAAACACTATTGAATCGCCATTGGTGATAAAAATAGATCCATAATAGTTAAATTCTGAATAGAAATCCAATATGCCTAATAAATATTATTTATTACAAGAATAAATGTTCTTGAAGAACATTCCCAATATCAATCACATGTTCCAATACATTCCTAAACCTCATGCCTAACAACAACCAAAAATAGTATGATAAAAAAACAATTCACTGAAAAAAAAAATTATGAACCATCACCATTCGACCCGACCCGACATAAAATTTGGCATGAAAGAATTCCACAAGTAGACCTTCACATTTACTAGATTATTTTGACATTAGGGTATGGCCTAGAAGTATAATTTTTAAATACTCTTCCCTTATATCATAGAAAATATTATTAGAAATAAACTAAATACATATAGATACGTGAACATTAGAGTACACATAAATAAATAATTCCTAAAATAGAAAAAGACATTATTAAATTTACAATTTTATACATGAAGAAAGAATAAAGAAAAATATAATAGTGACTCACTAGATAGACTACACATAGAAAATTAAATACATAATGTAAATACTTGAGGCTCCACTAGAACTATCATCTGAACCAAATACCAACTCTCCGTGACTATTGAACATCCTCAACACAAAGCTCAGATCCACATGAGCAATCACGTCCAAAATAATAATATTGGTACTCTCCTCGATCCACCACATCCTATGTCTAATGATAAATACAAAGTATGGAATTCATTTACATTGATGTTCATGCACATGGGGTGATAAAAAATTCCATGTAAGACACACCCAATTGTGGTCTTAAAATCACATATCAGAACATGTGAGTGAAACACATGATATTCCCAAACTATAAAAAAAATTCCTTCAAAAAGAAATGGAAAAAAATATATAAAATAAAAAAAACTGGTAAACTAATGGAAAATAGCCAACAATGGGTTCTAGCCTGACACCTGAGCTACATCTACCATTTCTATATCCACATCTAGAGGAATTGAGAAACATAGAACACAATTCCAAAACAGCAATTGTGTCTACTTGATAAAGAAGAAGATACATAATCTAAAAAAAGGATAATCATGATGTATATGACTTTGGATCACGTCCCAGATGTCTAAAACAATGATTTTTATCTTCAATGTTATAGGAATTCAATGAAATGATATGAACTGGTAGTTGGGGATCCTTTTAAGAGATTATAGGATACTACTATGAATTTAAAGTATCATAGAACCAACTAATTTATAAATAATCCACCATAATATCTCCATGATACTTGAAAAGGTCCAACACCTCAATGATCTAAAAGTTCACCATTGTCCACTAATTCTAGCCATGGTTTCATCTAAAATTGGGTGGCTACACTCATCCATATCATCCATTATCTCCCAAGAACTACCTCCCAAAAACAAACTAGACGCGGTGATAAATTAGGTCAACCTCAGGTCCAACACCTAGTCTATTAAAATCTTAAAGGTATCCTCTATTATACAGCCCTGATTAAGAAAAACCCCAAACCACCATGTAAAAACCCAATATTTCCATACCAAAATATTACAACTTTTCATATGAATATTCAACACGTTTCACTAATACACACACAAAGACTATAACGATTTATAATTTTTACATGCTAGATACATAATATTTTTATTTATTGATATATCATAAATATCTCTTGAAAAAACGATTAAATTTATTATTTTTAAAAGAAATGACCTACTTTAAATAATTCTTCATAACCAATGGAATGAAACTTAAGAAACAGTACGGAAAACATTTCAGTGAGGGTATACTGGGGAGATGTCAATTGATTATCATATGTATGAATAAGTTATCAATATTAGTATGAGATCATAACAATAACATACAATGTACATAAATATGACAAACTTGATTCAATGCATTAAACTCATTAATTTAAAATGACATGAATATTAAGAGTGATAAATCATCCCAATTAAATCAAGATCCATATGTTCATATAATAAAAGTGTAGAACCATTATTGGTAAATAAATATATCATGTCTGTAGAGTTTTTTGGATGATTATAAAGACTTATTTTCAAATTATAAGATCATGTAGAAAATTTACAATTACACAAAACTAATAGGTTTTGGGTGTGTGATTTGTTTTGATATGTAATCAATATTCTTGTAAAATAATTTATTGTGTATTTATGTTACGGTATGTTCACCTCATTAAATTTAACTTATGATGATTGTATATGCGCTGCATAATGGGAAACCTATACTCATCTAAGTCATAATTTTCCAGAGGAAATCCCTCTATCTCATTAACATGAATATTGATCATGAATTATGTTGGTGTAATATGTACCACATATATGTCCAACCTATACGCCTCCCAGTGAACATGGTTGGGATAATTTAAGACATTATACATTATTGAAAAAATAAAAGTCGGTTTTAGGTGACATTACATGATCCCCATTAAAGGACTACCAATATCTATTTGTTTCACATGTTTAAAGGATAATCATCCTACCAAACCCATATTTTTAAATAAAATATATTACAATCATGATTTAAAAATGCATTTCCTTTATTATAAAGTGGTATTTAATAACTATTGATTTTATTCATGTGGATATCCTCCACGAATATAGGGGTGAATCATGTGGTTTGAACCAAAACATCCTTATTTTTCAAATAAATGTAAACAATTCATTTTTTATACCATAATAGAATAGAAAATTTATCACACCCTATATCAATGTGAAAAAATACATGAGTGTGTGAGAAGGTTTGATATCAAGATATTTATCGCAAATGGGTCATTTTCATTAATTTAAATGAGGAATGTAATGGATATCCTGATCTTAAATACACTCTTCAAAATTCCCACTACATAGGAGATGAAAAATAAATATTATATCAAAAATTGTGATATCATTTATAGCATTTCCCATTTCAAGCTATCAATTTGGTTGGATTTATAAATAAACTACCATTCATAGTGTAATTAATTTAAAATTATCACTATCTACCTATGGATATAATTGAGTAGCTTGTGCCTATAAAATGACTTCATCCCACACCACATTATCCATCATATATAAATTCTCTACCAGTATATCCATAGTAGCTACTAATTAGGGTTCTAGTTGTTATACAAAGCTTCCCCTTTAAAAAAAGTAGTACAATGTTGAGATATCTTCTCCAATAACATAAAGGGAGGATATAAAAGAGACACCAAAATTATCTACATCATCCTCTTGGATATATGTTACCTCATGTTATTTCACCTATTCACATGTGTCTAATATTTTTTGAGAGTAAATATTAAATTGTTGGAGATTAAATACCTCAATTCCCATATATTTTAATTAATTATAAAATGATATTATTCATCCATAAATAAAATAATAGAGAATAAATGATCATAGAGAATATAGAATTCCACTACTTACACTTAATCATTAGAAATATGAAAAATATTTTGGGTTTAAATTAGATTCAACATTCAGGACCACTTAGAATTCAAACACAAGGATTTTCAGGGAAGGAAAAGCCTCATAAACCTACCATATCATTATCTATTAATTAATATCTATCTAAAACTATATAATATCAACATAATAATTAACATAAGTAGAACTAGTTTTATGTACTGCCCTGTTGGCATGAATTATTTAGTTTCTGTAGAGGATGGACTATGAATTCATTCATATTCTATGTCATAATAGTTAATGCAGGTGGGTTATTCGTAGTACGTTTTTTATTTATCATTATCACCCAATGATGGGTGAGTAAGATCATCCCATATCAATAAAACCTTCTCATGATATGTATATTTAGTATGAGTATTATGATATTGAAAATATTCTAAGATTCCTTTTCACTATATTGTAGACATTGTTTCACCTTATTTAAGAATTTTAAAAGATGTAACAAAAATTTAAGGCCTATATTAAAAGAACACAATAATATTTATATTTAATAGTAAAGGATTGTTAAGAATAACCAACAAAGGAATGTATAAGTTCTTATGTTACATATACTATCAATTCATTTTAAAATTTGGAGAGGGTGGTGGGAAAGGTAGTAAGAAGAAAATGAGAAAAATTGAAAATGTGGACACATAATGAAATAATATATATTTCACTTTTGAGAAATCGAAATGAAAATAATTAGATGTGAAATAGAGTAATATATATATATATATATATATAATATCCATCATAGAAATTTTTAAATTTGGAAAACCAATTGGGGAAATGGACTTACTATAAAAACTGTATTTAATAAAAATTGACTACATTGGATATAATCCTTAAATTTGATAGCGATCTCAAAATTATTACTCTAATTAAATGATATCTAGAATATAAAACATATCAAGCCTAAATGTTGCCTGAGAATTACGAACACAACCTCATAAAGAGATCCAAATAAATTATCTAACTATGTGTGATGAATGTTCACTATAAGAATAAAAAGCCTAAAAGGTATACTAGAATTATAATAATGAAAATCATATCAAGAATATAGTCATACATAAAAGAATTAATTATCTGTTGTTGATACAAATAACACTTTTAATCCATGGATCTACCGAAATCACGAGAGTAATAAATTCATATGACAACCCCTGAATTTGTCTTCAAAAAATTGAAACAATTCTCATTATATTTTTTTGAAACTTTTTAAAAAATGAATAGAAGGCCCCAACATGAGGATTTCCTAAGAAACAATACCCCTTTGACTCAATTAGATATAATCTCCAACCTTGAAAATGTTTAGTACGTCTCAAATTTAACTTTTAATAAAATATTTGTAAATATATATTCTCTATTATCATCAGTGTGAATCTTATAAACCTAGAACTTTCTAGAAGTGATGAATTATAATATCAAGTTATAGTTCACATTAATATGTTTTTATATACCATAAAATTCTTCATTCTTTCCCACGATGGTATTTTAAATTTTAAAAATTAAAATATATAATTCCTTTTTATAATTGAAGCCATCAATAAAACTATTCATCCAAAGAAATTTATTTTATTTCTCTATATCATTAATAAAATCTAACTTAATGGGAGATAATGTAATAAACCATAACATGTTATACTACTGAGACACAACTCCCCAATTAAAAGTGTTCAAATAACCTAAATTTGGCATCCAAGCATTCATATATATTGTAATATTTCAATCTATAAATCTTTAAATCATTGGTCACCCCCTACCAAAACCGAATATCAAATTTAAATGACCAGAAGGATATTAAAAAATACACTCCATAGATTTCCAATGTTTTCAACTTGGATTTTATAGAAAAAAACTGACTGGACAAACCACATGATCTATATATGTTCTAATATATACCATCATATACATAAAAAACAAAAAATAGATTAATAATATATGTTCTCGATATCCCCTCCCTACTCATAACTAAAAGACTACTTACTATAACATAACTACAAATGTAAAGCAATAGGATTACTAGACACATTTACTCTATCTAGGAAAATATTTGATGTGCCTACTCAATTTATATATCTTTATATAACCATGATTTCATGGAATCTATGTCCTAAAAAATCTTAATACTATGAATCTATCAAATTGAAACTAAGTGTTTCATCACAAAAAGTAACAAATATTCTACTCTAATTGGTTTGTTTTAACTTCCTCATAACCAAAAATATGCATATCATCAATATAAAGACAAAAATACAATAAAATAATAATCAATAAATCATTTAAAAAATTAATAGAATAGATCAACCATAATCCATGAGGAAAATTGGAAGAATAAATATTTTAATACTGCTACCATGAATATTAATTTACACCATACAAACTTACCTTCAACCTTCAAGAATAATAATATTTTCATATTTCAACAAAACCATCCATCTATTCAATATAAATTTTATCATTTAAATCACAATAGACTAAATTTTCATTAACATGCATCTGCTCAAACTACAGATATAAACTATAAGGCAAACTGAGAACAATTAAACTGAAATATATCTTGATAATATTAAGAACTTTTCATCAAACTCATTACCCTTCTTCTGATATAAGGATTTAAAATATATCCTTGATTTATATGAAGGAACAAAACTAATATTATAATTTTTTTAATGATAAATCCACCAATTGTTTGAATATCTCTTAACGTTAGGATATTTTATCATCAAAATTTTTTTAATACAATGATATCATCTCATTATCTATTAAGTATCCCATTTTTCCTTCTAATATCTTTCTATCACCTTAACAAAATATTCTAGTTCTCCCCCTTCAGTGAGGAGAATATACTCATTTCATTTTCTGGGCACAGTGGAAGGCTGGGGGGGGATGGATCACAACTTTTATATTGTCATTATTGAAAATAAATCCAAGGTGTATTCTGATAAAGAAAATTATTACCAAATAAATATAATCAAATAGTTGACATGGTAAAGACAAACTCGAATCCAAGAAAGAAATTATCAGAACATGTTCTCTATAATTAATTTAATTAAAACACAAATTACCTTGAAGGATTTATTTCTTCTGTGAAGCATCTGGCCACAAATCTGCATTGTGCCACTATTGTGTCATAGAATCCAATATAGGATTCCTCTAGAGGTGATCCAGATGTTCTCCATGTCTCTCCAAACATCACTGAAATAGTCTCTGGGTGCTATCATGGATTGTCCATATGCTTGCAATTTTCACATATGATCTCCTTGAGAATCACTTTCATATCATTCTCATTTATCTAGTGGATGACGATCTCTCTCATTTGTAAGAGAGTTCTTGGAGATGGAAGAACACTCTAGGCTTGAGAGATTTTTCTCCTATCCATTGTGCACAAATAATCATTATGTTATGTTATGAGATAAATAACATTATTGTCTATTTATATCTCTACAGTTTTAATAAAATAATTGCACATGTCCCCATATTTATTTTTTTAATTCTAGAGAAACCCGTTATAAAATAAATATTGTATTATTTTTATTTTTCACACTCACTTAACTTTCTTAATATTTATTAGATATTATTTAAATAATATACAATATTTTTTTCCCACCAAACCATTAATCTTGGTCATCCAATCCTCCATTATATTTATTAATCCTTAAATAATGTCAATTTATTTATTACATAATTTTCACTTGATTATTTTCTACAAATTATAAATAAATATTATATTCACACTATTGGAAATCCAGAATTTCCCAACGGTTTAGAACCGTTGGGAAAGGCTGCAGAACCATTGGTATATGTTATACCAATGGTTCTGCAAACCGTGGGGAAGTAAGCTGTAGGGAAAGGCTTTTCCCAACGTTTTACACAGAATCGTTGGGATAGGTTAGAAAAAATCAACCTATCCCAACGGTTCTGCCAAACCGTTGGGAAAGGCCTTTCCAATGGTTTGGCCCGTTTGGAAATCAATTGACGAAAGGCCTTTCCCAACGGTTTACAAACCGTTGGGAAAGGTTTTTTCCAATGGTTCCATGAACCGTTGGTAAAAACAACCATGCAACAGGGTATCCCAACGGTTTCAAACCGTTGGGATAGGTTTTTTTTTACCAACGGTTCCTTGAACCGTTGGTAAAAACAGCTACATAGAGCCTATGCCAACCGTTTGAAAACCGTTGGCATAGGCTTTGCTGTGCAAATTGCACAGCAGCCTGCAATTTGCACAGTAGGTCTAGATTTTGGGCATTCACCCTCGGTTTCAATTCAATTTTCAATCCAATTATGCCTTCGTTTTCAATCCAATTATTGTACCTGTAACACATATAATGCATACATATAGAGACCAAACCAACACATACAAATAATGAAAACCAACCAACCAACACATATAATGCATCCTGAAAACATACACATCCATAATTAAAGTAGAATTCATAACATAATTATAAACATACATAATTCATTTATAATTCATTTTAAAATTTATATGACAATCATATGTGGAATCCGGAATTCAATTCATAATTTGATTGGTTTTTCATATACCATATATTTTTTAAAGAAATGATATCCATTTTAAACAAAATACATACATCTGGAATGATACCGGTCACACTGTGCCTCAGATTGAGGTGAGGTTAACTCGTACACGTCACAAATGACTCATTGATCATTTTCCTAAAGTATCAACATATTCCGAAATCGTTTGTCAGTTTTTCGTATGTCAGTTTTTGTTTTTACTTAAAATGAAGTGTTTTTTAAATAAAAGAGAGACACTTTGAATAGTGTCGGCCACACCGCGCCTCGTATTGAGGTAGGGTTAACTCGTACACATCACAAATGACCCATGGATTGTTGTTCTAAAATATAAACACAATCAGAATGTGTTTGGTTGGTTTTCCGTATGAATTTAAAATGTAGTCCATTTTAAAGAAAAGAGATACACTTAGAGTGGTCTCGGCCAAACCACGACTCGGATTGAGGCGTGGTTGACTCGTACACGTAAAATATGACCCATGAATCGTTGTCCTGAATTTTCAACAGATTCCGAATGCGTTTGGTCAGTTTTTCATATGTCAGTTTTTTATTTCACTTATAATCTTGTCCATTTTAAACAAAAGAGACACAGTCAGAGTGGTATTGGCCACACCGCGTCTCAGATTTAGACGGGGTTGACTCTTACACGTCTCAAATGACCATGGATCATTTTCCTAACGTATCAACACAATCCGAATGCGTTTGGCCGGTTTTCCGTATGTCAGTTGATGTTTTTCACTTAAAATGATGTCCTTTTGAAACAAAAGACATACACTTTGAGTTCTGTCGTCCACACCAGGCCTCAGATTGAGGTGTCGTAGACTCGTACACATCACATATAACCCATGGATCGTTCTCCTAAAGTTTAAATGGAAACCGAATGCATTTGGTCAGTTTTCCGTATGTACTTAAAATGTTGTCCATTTTAAACAACAGAAAGTCACTTAGAGTGGTCCCGACCACACTTTGATGAAAATTAATATTAGAATTCATAACGTAATTATAAACGTACATAATTCATATAGAATTCAATTTAATATTTATATGACAATTATATGTGGAATCGGAAATTCAATTCATAATTTGATCGGTTTTTTCTATACCATATATTTTTACCTCAAATGATGTCCATTTTAATCAAAATACATACACCTGAAGTGATACCGGCCACACCGCACCTCAGATTTAGGAGGGGTTGACTCGTACACGTCACATTTGACCCATGGATCGTTGTGATAAAGTATCGACACAATCCGAATACGTTTGGTCGGTTTTCCGTATGCCAGTTGATGTTTTTCACTTTAAATGACGTCCTTTTGAAACAAAAGACGGACACTATGAGTGGTGCCGACCACACCACATCTCCAATTGAGGCGGGTTTGATTCGTACACGTCACATATGACCCATGTATCGTTATCCTAAAGTTTAAATGGAAACTGAATGAGTTTGGTCGGTTTTCCATATGTACTTAAAATGTTGTCAATTTTAAACAAAAGAGTGACACTTAGACTAATCCTGACCACACCGTGAGTCAGATTCATCCCGGGTTGGCTCGTACATGTCACATATGACCCATGGATCGTTGTGATAAATTATCAAAAGATTACGAATGCGTTTGGTCGGTTTTGCATATGCCAGTTGTTCTTTTAATTTATAATCATGTCCATTTTAAACAAAAGAGACAGAGTTAGAGCGGTGTCGGCCACACCGCATCTCAGATTAAGACGGGGTTGACTTGTACACGTCACATATGACTCATGGATCGTTGTGCTAAAGTATCGATAGAATCCGAATGCGTTTGGTCGTTCATCCGTATGTCAGTTGATGCCTTTCACTTAAAATGACGTCCTTTTGAAACAAAAGTCGGACACTTTGAGTGGTGTCAGCCGCACCGCATGTCGGATTGAAGCGGGGATTATTCGTACACGTCACATATGACCCATGGATCGTTCTCCTAATGTTTCAACGGAAACCAAATCCGTTTGGTCGTTTTTCCGTATGTACTTAAAATGGTGTCCATTTTAAACAAAAGAGAGTCACATAGACTTATCCTGGCCACACCGCGACTCAGATTCATCCCGGGTTGGCTCGTACACATCACATATGACCCATGGATTGTTGGGATAATTTATCAACAGATTCGGAATGCGTTTGGTCGGTTTTCCGTATGTCAGTTGATGCTTTTCACTTAAAATGACGTCCTATTGAAACAAAAGACGGACACTTTGAGTGGTTCCGGCCACACCACTTCTCCATATTGATCTGAAACCACCGTGCAACTTTCTAATTATTATTCGTGATGTGTACGCGCAAACGGAACGTCAATCGGATGTGCGGTTTGCACGGTACGACTCAATATTCGTGTTTTAAGTGATGTGTGCGCTTCGTAAACGCGCGTGAGGGGGGTCCAAATGGGCCGAACGAAGTCGGAATGACCTGAAATCAGACGACAAATACGGGAGAGTGATTTATGAAGTGTTCGAGCAGACGACACATCAATCGGATATTCCGTGTGCCCACAGTGACCGACAACGCAGTTCTGGTGTCATAAACGGCCAAAACGGGCGTCCAACGGTCAAATTCATAGCGGATGACCTTAGATTGAGCTAAAACCACCGTGAAACATTCTAATTATTATTCTTGATGTTTACACGTAGATGGCACGTCAATCGGACGTGCGGTTTGCGCGGAACGGCTCAATATTCGTATTTTAAGTGATGCACGCGCTTCGTAAACGCGCGTGTGGGGGGTCCAAATGGGCCGAACAATGTCAGAATGGCCTGAAATCAGAAAAAAAATATAGGTGAGTGATTTCTGAAGTGGTCGAGCAGACAGCACGTCAATTGGACTTGCCATGAGCCCGCGGTGACCGACAACGCAGTTCTGGTGTCATAAACGGCCAAAACGGGCGTCAAATGGTCAAATTCATAGCGGAAAACCTCTAATTGAGCTGAAACCACCGTGAAACATTCTCATTATTATTCGTGACGTGTACGCGCAGACGACACGTCAATCGGACGTACAGTTTGCGCGGTATGGCTCAATATTCGTGTTTTAAGTGATGTGTGTGCTTCGTAAACGCGCGTGAGAGTGGTCCAAATGGGACGAACGATTTTGGAATGGCCTGAAATCAGACGACAAATAGAGGTGAGTGATTTATGAAGTGGTTGAGCAGATGTCACGTCAATCGGACGTGTCATGTGCCCGCGGTGACCGACAACACAGTTCTGGTGTCATAAACGGCCAAAACGGGCGTCAAAAGATCAAATTCATAGTGGATGACCTCAGATTGACCTAAAAACACCGTGCAACATTCTAATTATTATTCGTGATGTGTACGTGCAGATGGCCTGCCAATCGAACGTGCGGTTTGCACGGTACGGCTCAATATTCATGTTTTATGTGATGCGCACCCTTCGTAAACGCACATGAGGGGGGTCCAAACGGGCCGAACGAAGTCGGAATGGCCTGAAATCAGACGAAAAATACGAGTGAGTGATTTCTGAAGTGGTCGAGCAGACGGCACGTCAATCGGACGTGTTTTGTGCCCACGGTGACCGACAACGCAGTTCTGGTGTCATAAACTGCCAAAACGGGCGTCCAACGGTCAAATTCATAGCGTACAACCTCAGATTGAGCTGAAAACATTGTGCAACATTCTATTTATTATTCGTGACGTGTACGCGCAGATGGAATGTCAATCGGACGTGCGGTTTGCACGGTACGACTCAATATTCGTGTTTTAACTGATGTGCGGGCTTCGTAAATGCGCGTGAGGGGGGTCCAAATGGGCCGAACGAAGTCGGAATGGCCTGAAAATCTGACGAAAAATACGGGAGAGCGATTTATGAAGTGGTCGAGCAGACGACACGTCAATCGGACATGCCGTGTGCCCGCGGTGACCGACAATACAGTTCTGGTGTCATAAACGGCCAAAACGGGCGTCCAACGGTCAAATTTATAGCGGACGACCTCAGATTGAGCTGAAACCACAATGAAACATTCTAATTATTATTCGTGACGTGTACGCGCATACGGAACGTCAAACAGACGTGCGGTTTGCGCGGTACGGCTCAATATTCGTATTTTAAGTGATGTGCGCGCTTCGTAAACGCGCGTGAGGGGGGTCCAAACAGGCCAAACGAAGTCAGAATGGCCTGAAATCAGACGCCAAATACTGGTGAGTGATTTCTAATGTGGTAGAGCATACGGCCCGTCAATTGGACGTGCCATGTGCCCGCGGTGACCGACAACGCAGTTCTGGTGTCATAAACGGCCAAAATGGGCGTCAAACGGTCAAATTCATAGTGGACGACCTCAGATTGAGCTGAAATCACCGTGAAACATTCTCATTATTATTCGTGACGTGTACGCATAGACAGTACGTCAATCGGACGTGTGGTTTGTGCGGTACAGCTCAATATTCGTGTTTTAAGTGATGCGTGCGCTTCGTAAACGCGCGTGAGGGTGGTGCAAATGGGCCGAACGATTTCGGAATGGGCTGAAATCAGACGACAAATACAGGTGAGTTATTTTTGAAGTGGTCGAGCAGACCGCACGTCAATCGGACATGTCGTGTGCCTGTGGTGATCGACAATGCATTTCTGGTGTCATAAACGGCCAAAACGGGCGTCAAACGGTCAAATTTATAGCGGAGAACCTCAGATTGACAAGAAAACACCATGAAACATTATAATTATTATTCTTGATGTGTACGCGCAGACGGAACGCCAATCGGAGGTGCGGTTTGTGTGATATGGCTCAACATTCGTGTTTTAAGTGATTCGTGCGCTTCATAAACGCGTGTGAGGGGGGTCCAAACAGGCCGAACGAAGTCGGAATGGCCTGAAATCAGACTAAAAATACGGTTGAGTGATTTATGAAGTGGTCGAACAGACGGCATGTCAATCGGACGTGCCGTGTGCCCGCGGTGACCGACAACGCAGTTCTGGTATCATAAACGGCCAAAACGGGCGTCCAACGGTCAAATTCATAGTGGACGACCTCAGATTGAGCTGCAACCACCGTTCAACATTCTAATTATTATTCATGACGTGTACGCACAGACGACACATCAATCAGATGTGCGGTTTACATAGTACGGCTCAATATTTGTATTTTAAGTGATGCACGCGCTTCGTAAACGCGCGTGAGGGGGGTCCAAACAGGCCGAAAGAAGTCGGAATGACCTGAAATCTGACGAAAAATACGGGTGAGTGATTTCTGAAGTGGTCGAGCAGACGACACATCAATTGGAGGTGCCATGTGCCCACGGTGACCGACAACGCAGTTCTGGTGTCATAAACGGCCAAAACAGGCGTCCAACGGTCAAATTCATAGCGGATGACCTCAGATTGTTCTGAAACCACCGTGAAACATTCTAATTATTATTCGTGACGTGTACGCGCAGACGGAACGTCAATCGGACGTGCGGTTTGCGCGGTACGACTCAATATTCGTGTTTTAAGTGATGCACGTGCTTCGTAAACGCGCGTGATGGGGGTCCAAATGGGCCGAACGAAGTCGGAATGACCTGAAATCAGACGAAAAATACGGGTGACTGATTTCTGAAGTGGTCGAGTAGACAGCACGTCAATTGGACGTGCCGTGTGCCCCTGGTGACTGACAATGCAGTTCTGGTGTCATAAACGGCCAAAACGGGCGTCAAACGGTCAAATTCATAGCGGACAACCCCGGATTGAGCTGAAACCACCATGAAACATTATAATTATTATTCATGACATGTACACACAGACGGAACGTCAATCGGACGTGCGGTTTGCATGGTACAGCTCAATATTCGTGTTTTAACTGACACGCGCGCTTCGTAAACGCGCGTGAGGTGGTCCAAATGAACCGAACGATTTCGGAATGGCCTGAAATCAGACGACAAATACGGGTGAGTGATTTATGAAGTGTTTGAGCAGACGGCACGCCAATCGGACGTGCCGTGGGCCCGCGGTGACCGACAACGCAGTTCTGGTGTCATAAACGGCCAAAACGGGCGTCCAACGGTCAAATTCATAGCGGACGACCTTGGATTGACCTGAAACAACCGTGAAACATTGTAATTATTATTCGTGACGTGTACGCATAGATGACACGTCAATCGGATGTGCGGTTTGCGCGGTACGACTCAATATTCGTGTTTTAAGTGATGTGCGCTTCGTAAACGCGCGTGAGGGGGGTTCAAACAGGCCGAACGAAATCAGAATGTCCTGAAATCAGACGACAAATAAGGGACAGTGATTTCCGAAGTGGTCGAGCAGACGACACGTCAATCAGACGTGTCGTGTGCCCGCGGTGACAGACAACGCAGTTCTGGTGTCATAAACGGCCAAAACGGGCGTCCAATGGTCAAATTCATAGCGGACGACCTCATATTGAGCTAAAACCACCGTGAAACATTCTAGTTATTATTCGTGACGTGTACGCACAGACGGAACGTCAATCGGACGTGCGGTTTGCGCGGTACGGCTCAATATTCGTGTTTTAAGTGATGCGCGCGCTTCGTAAACGCGCGTGAGGGTGGTTCAAATGGGCCGAATGATTTCGGAATGGCCTGAAATCAGACGACAAATACGGGTGAGGGATTTATGAAGTGGTCGAGCAGACGACACGTCAATCGGACGTGTCGTGTGCCCGCAGTGACCGACAACGCAGTTCTGGTGTCATAAACGGCCAAAACGGGCGTCAAATGGTCAAATTCATAGTGGATGACCTCGGATTGACCTGAAACCACCTTGAAACATTCTAATTATTATTCTTGACGTGTACGCGCAGACGGAACGTCAATCGGACGTGCGGTTTGCGCGGTACGGCTCAATATTCGTGTTTTAAGTGATGCGCGCGCTTCGTAAACGCGCGTGAGGGGAGTCCAAATGGGCCGAACGAAGTCGGAATGGCCTGAAATCAGACTAAAAATATGGAACAGTGATTTCTGAAGTGGTCGAGCAGAAGACATGTCAATCGGACGTGCCGTGTGCCTGCGGTGACCGACAACGCAGTTCTGGTGTCATAAACGGCCAAGACGGGCGTCCAACGGTCAAATTCATAGCAGACGCCCTCAGATTGAGCTGAAACCACCGTGCAATATTCTAATTATTATTCTTGATGTGTACGCGCAGACGGAACGCCAATCGGACGTGCGGTTTGCGCGGTACGGCTCAATATTCGTGTTTTAAGTGATGTGTGCGCTTCGTAAACGCGCGTGAGGGTGGTCCAAACGGGCCGAACAATTTCGGAATGCACTGAAATCAGACGACAAATACAGGTGAGTGATTTATGAAGTGGTTGAGCAGACGACATGTCAATCGGATGTTCCATGTGCCCAGGGTGACCGACAACGCAGTTCTGGTGTCAAAAACGGAAAAAACGGACGTCAAACGGACAAATTCATATCAGACAACCTCGGATTGACCTGAAACCACCGTACAACATTCTAATTATTATTCGTGACGTGTTCGCGCAGACGGCACGTCAATCGGACGTGCGGTTTGCGCGGTACGACTCAATATTCGTGTTTTAAGTGATGTGCGCGCTTCATAAACGCGCGTGAGGGGGGTCCAAAAGGGCCGAACAAAGTCGGAATGGCCTGAAATCAGACGACAAATATGAGACAGTGATTTATGAAGTGGTCGAGCAGACGGCACATCAATCGGACATACCGTGAGCCCGCGGTGACCGACAACGCAGTTCTGGTGTCTTAAACGGCCAAAACGGGCGTCCAACGGTCAAATTCATAGCAGACGACCTCAGATTGAGCTGAAACCACTGTGCAACATTCTAATTATTATTCGTGACGTGTACGCGCAGACGGCACATCAATCGGATGTGCGGTTTGCGCGGTACGACTCAATATTCGTGTTTTATGTGATGCCCGTGCATCGTAAACGCGCGTGAGGGTGGTCCAATTGGGCCGAACGATTTTGGAATGGCCTAAAATCAGACGAAAAATACAGGTGAGTGATTTATGAAGTGGTCGAGCAGACGGAACGTCAATCAGACGTGCCGTGTGCCCGTGGTGACCGACAACACAGTTCTGGTGTCATAAACGGCCAAAACGGGCGTCAAACGGTCAAATTCATAGCGGACGATCTCGGATTGACCTGTAACCACCGTGAAACATTATAATTATTATTCTTGACGTGTACGCGCAGACGGCACGTCAATCAGACATGCAGTTTGCGCGAACGGCTCAATATTCATACACGTCACATATGACCCATGGATCGTTGTCTTAAAGCATCAACACATTTCGAATGTGTTTGGTCAGTTTTTCATATGTCACATTTTGTTTTCACTTAAAATCTTATGGAAATTCATATAGAATATTTTTATATCACATTTATTATGGATTAGATTGTAGTTGATCGTGTTATGAAACATTTCAGAGCTAATGAAATTAAGGAAGGTGGAGGGGCTGTCTGGGGGGCTGTCCGGGGGGGCTGTCTGGTGGGTGTCTGGGGGCTGTCCGGGGACCAAGGAGGAGGGTGGGGGGGGGGGGGCTGTGCGGGGTCTGTCCGGAGGGTGTTTGGGGGTTGTTCAGGGGGTTGTTTGGGGTTGTTCAGGGGGCTGTCCGGGGGTTGTTCAGGGGGTTGTTCAGGGGTTGTTCAGGGGTTGTTCAGGGGTTGTTCAGGGGGTTGTTCAGGGGGTTGTCCGGGGTTGTTTAGGGGGTTGTCCGGGGGGTGTTTGGGGGGTTGTCTGGGGTCCAAGGGGGGAGAGTGGGGGGGTTGTCCGAGGGGCTGTCCGGGGGCTATACGGGGTCCACGGTGGAGGGTTGGGGGCTGAACGGGGGGCTGTTCGCGGGGCTGTTCGCAGGGCTGTCTGGGGGGTGTTTGGGGGGTGTTCGTGGTCCATGGGGGAGGGGGGGTTATCCAGGGTCCAAGAATGAGGGGGGTTTTCCAGGGAGTTCACAAACACACAACCACTAAAAGACAATAACATCCATAAAAAAAGACAATATATAAAAATAAATCAACTCCAATACTATACTACGAGTCTAGATAAAACTAACAATTAGAATAGATTAAACATCAAATCTCAGTACTATAAGTCAAATATGTAACGGATCAATATGTCCCACATCAGCATCACAATCACCATCATCATCATCATCATCACCCTCGTTATCTTCCTCCTCATCGTCCTCACCCTCCACAGCGCCTTCCTCCTTGCCTTCGCCCTCCTCCTAGCCCTCCTCATCTCCCTCCTCTTCCGCATCAGACTCCTCGCCATCATCATCTTCAAGCTGGACATCGGCCTGACCACCACTGGAACTGACACTTGGTGCATCATATATAGAATATATCGACGACATGTATTCATCAATCGCTGGGCTGGCCTCTGCTGGAAGTGTTGGACGTAGAACATCAATAAATTTCATAAATGCATTGTTTTCCCTAAAAGACTGTTTTTCCATATCTGTGGCCCTTTTCTCAGCCTGTTCTATATGTTCCCTAACATGTTGCAGCTCGGTGGCACTACAACTCGTACCTATGGCAGGCCAATACCTCCTCGGGGCTATCCTAGGTCGGCAGCTTACTCGGCCAGAATGATCCTCTCCAAACACCTGATGTAAGTTATCAGATGGCCCAAAATTGTCTGCTTCTTGGGAATCGAGGGCCTCTAAAGCATCCTGTTAAAAATATAAATATATTATTAAGTTACAAAATAGATATTAAAATATAAAATCAACAGATTAAAACTTACAATCTGCTGCTGAGTCGCTTCGTTGATAGCACTTCCATCCTTTTTTCGTCTACTCGAGCAAAACAGTTTTGCTCGAGGCACACGTCCTTCAATATTTTGTACTTGCCTCTACAATGACATTGAAAACAAAAGTTATATAAAAACTTTAGCAAATGATTAAATAATTGAGGAAACAAAAGAAAATGTAAGTCGTAAAGAAAACTTATAAACAATTGTCATACCTGCTTCCTCTCATGATCCGGCATCGTCGTGCGTCCTAGTGTATGGAGGTATTTTTTTTCATCAATGTTTTTTTTATTTTTTCCTGATGATTCCTAAATAAAATTTGATAATTCAAAGGGAAATATTAATGCAAAACTTGAAAGTTATTATTTAAATACCTCAAATGTAATTCATACCTTAAACTGGGTACTCATCCAATGAGTAATCATCTGACGATACTTCTCTATAGGACAATCATCCACGACTGGTACCGCCTCTAACTCAGTGCCAACTCTAGCACGCCAGCCAATATACTGCTCATGCTTTTAGGCTCTCCAAAGCTCTCCTAAATCCTTTAGACGTTCCAGTCGTGCACCCTCACCATCGGGAAAATTAAATCGAAGGTGAAATAAAAATATTAATACATATAAATACAAAAATAATTCATGGCTTTAAATAAAACAGTTTTTTTTACCCATATCTCTGTCCAAGATCTATCTTAGAACTCATGTGGCAAATGTATCCACGACAGCGGGCTGACGGGAATGATGTTGGAGAATTTGGCAAGCATCGCCAGAAAACTCTGCCATTGCTGCCCTATTTTCTCAATCATCTAATTGTCTTCATTATATTCCACCATAACCTGTGTTCGACGGTTCCACACCGAATGCATGCGTGTACGGCCCCGCCCCCGCCTCCTGTCAGTAGATGTATCTGTCCTGAAATAAAAACAAATATTTTATCAAAAAATGTTATAATGAAAATAAATATTGCTATAAAAAATTGTTAGGGTTTTATAAATATATCTGCGCTAGTCTGATCAATGAGTGGCGCCGGATCCACAGAACCTGATGGAACACCCTATGGTGGAACAGGAGTCGAAGACGATGGAATATAAAAGCTCGGAGAGACAGAAGTAGAAGGAAATGAAGATGGAATAGCTGTATGACCTGATGCTGACTGGGGAGTGGGAATCATCATGGGATGTAAAAATGATCGGGCAGAAGATGCAGAAGGTAGCGAAAACATGGGAGGTCTAAATACCCCATGTGTCCCTAACAACACACTGGGATCAGAATGTGGGAAGGCTGAAATGTCAGTGGAAGGGGCAGGGTCTAGTCGGGCACGCACAACTCTACATCCACCTCTGGTACGAACCCTCCTTGTACCACCGTCCTGAGTACTAGGACTAGTACTAGGCTCCTCATCGAATAACTGTCGATGTAATGGTGGATCCTACAAAAAAGTTTACAAAAAAAATTAATCACATGACATTATATATTCTGTATATATATATATATATATATATATATATATTTGAAATAAAGTACTCACTGTAGGCACTAATGGTGGAATGCCCATCTCCTCCATCCGACGATTGTTCTCCGCCATTTTATTTCTTCGTCTCTCTTCAATTGGCTTCATTTTCTGAATTTGAAATCAAATATGTAATTAATTAGAAAAAGAATATTAATGTGTAAACCAAAAAACTAAATATGTGAGGGAATGAGGGGATTCATTGGTAATTCAGCTATCAATTGTTTTAGAAGAGCTTGAATAAATTTAATAAAACATACAAGCTGTAATGTTCACCAAGTTAGAAATATTGTTTGATTTGGTTTGAATACTGTTCAATTCCAAATTAGAAAATGCAATTCAAATAATAAAGCAACCAATAAATATTGAAAATTCACATAACGGTCAAGTCAGCTAAAACATATTTGTGATCAATACTAAATAAATATGAATATTACCACCCTTAACAACCCAACTCGAGGTAAACCAAAAGAATTGAGAACATGGATGAATGATTCTATATATTTCCAACCACAACTTCAGGTTCACAATCAACTCTGACAATTGAGCTATTGGAGTCATCAAATGAAATAAATGGATTGGTTCCAATGGCAATAGGGACAGTGTCAATTCCATCATCAGCATCATCAAAAATATGTCTTGGAATTACGTCAACTATGACACCAAATTCAGGTTGATGTTGATCTTTGACATAAAAAACTTGTTTAGCCATTTATGAAAACACATATCGTTCTTCGGTTGCAGGAGTGCGGGTTATAATAATTACTCGAAATCCACAATCATCAATAAATGTGCCATGTCTCGTCATCGAATCAAAGCAATGGCATTTCATCATTGTGAATCGTCCATGAGAGTAATAATCCAATATTATTATTTTCTCAACGACTCCATAATAACCCACATTTTCAAGTCGCGGTCTACTATCTGATCCACTGGCATAACAATCTGTTGTGGAAGTAACCATAATACCATCATGTTGTGTTCTCATGTTTTTGGCTCGTTCAGTGACAATAAATCTGTACCCATTGATAACAATTGATTTACAGTCATGAACAACGATATTAGGACCAAAAGCCAAAGCTCTTATTTCCTCAGAGAAAGAGTCAGCAGAAAAACTCAATACCTGCAATATAAATGACAGTTAATCTTAAGTAAATATTGAAATAATTAATTTAAACAGTAATATTTTTACCTTCAATTTTAACCAAGCAGAAAACTCTTTGCAATGCAAAGTCTCTCTCCTTCTCAAAGATAAAGAATGATGCTTATTATTTATCATTGTTTTATGTTCCCTGTAGATAATAAAATATGAATAGTTTAACATATATATATGTAAAATATACATATTCAATTTTTTTACCTAATATAGTCATCGAACAAATCACAGTTGAACAAAATTGTGCATTGTGCCATCTCCCGCTCTTCATGGCTTAATGTCTTCAATGTATATGATCCAGGAATTCGTCCTGTTTGAGGAAGTGATGGAAAACTGGGTTCAATTTGCTCATATTGTTCTTCTTCATTTCTCATTGGTCTGTTCATTCTTGTAGTAAGATCAGACAAATACATTGAACAAAAATCCATACATTCTTGAGCTAAGTAACTATTCATGATATAACCTTCGGATTGATTCTTGTTTCGAACATAAGTCTTTAATGTGAACATATTTCTTTCAGTTGGATACATCCAACGAAAAGAAACAGGTCCTCCGAGAAGTATTTCAGTTGGAATATGGACAGTCTGATGCAGCATGCATGTGAAAAATGATGGGGGAAATATTTTCTCCAACTCACACAAAATTAATGGGGCATCTGTCAACATTTTTTGCAAAAAAAACTTGGACAACTTCTTAGCACAAATATCTCTAAACAAATGGAACAACCGAATAACACCCACCCTTACATTATTGGACAAAAGATGAAGGATTGCTATTGGAAGAAACTCATGCAGTAGAACGTGATAATCATGAGTCTTCAAAGATTTTAGCTTCAACTCTCTTCTGTTGACCCGTTTAGATATGTTTCTTGAATAGCCATAAGGAACTCTAATAGTCTCTAATACTTCAAAAAATTGTTTTTTTTCACTAGGTGTCATCACATAAGAAGAACATGGAAGTTGCCATTTATTTTCACTGATAGGCACAGGATGCAATTCTGGTCTGATGCCCCAATCCACCAAGTCACGTCGAGATCGTAAATCATCTTTTGTCTTCCCCTTGACATTTAGAAGAACTGAAAGCAACATTTCACATATATTCTTTTCAATATGCATTACGTCTAAGCAATGACGTAGCAAATTGGTTGACCAATAAGGAAAATCAAAAATTATACTCCTCTTCCTCCAATTGTAACAGGTTTCTGTGGAAACATTCTTTCTCTTTCCAGATTTCATTTGACCCTTCGCAAATGAAATAATGAAATCTTTCAATTCATTAAGAACATCAGTTCCCGACATACACTAAGGTGGATCATCGGTCTCTATAGTATTATCAAATCTTCGATGATTCATTCTATATGGATGATCCTTTGGCAAAAATCATCGATGTCCCATAAAACTAAAACTAAAATGATGTTTCAGTCTTCTGGATCGTGTATTCTTCATACAAACTGGACATGACAGTTTTCCCTTCGTGCTCCATCCAGACATCATTTCATAAGCCGGAAAATCATTGATCTTCCACATAAGCCCAGCACGCATCTGAAATATGTCTTTCGAATATGAATCGTATGTGCGCACACCCACATCCCAAAGAAGTTTCAACTCTTTTATTAAAGGTTGCATGTATACATCAATATCAATGCCGGGATCAGAAGGACCAGATATGAGTATACTCATGAAAGTGAAAGATTTTTTCATACACAACCATGGGGAAAGATTATAAATGTGTATAAAAACTGGCCATGTGCTGTGCGAAGTAAGCATCTGCCCAAACGGATAAAACCATCACATGAAAGACCCATCCTCACATTATCCACGTCAGCTGCAAAATCAGGATGTCGAGCATGAAATCTCTACCATGCAAATCCATCTGCAGGATGAACCAACTCATCATTAGTCTTCTTTCTCTCGGTATCATGCCATCTCATTTTTATTGATATGTCATCAGACATAAAATGATTCTGGAGTCTGGGGATCAATGGAAAGTGCCACATTACTTTCTGTGGAACGCGGGATGGTTTTCCATCAGATTTTGACTTCCAGCGGGATTTTCCACATTTTATACATTCATTTCGTTCAGCGGTTTCTTCCCAGAATAAACTGCAATCTTTCGGGCAAGCATGAATTTTGTTTCTGGAAAATCGAAGTTCTTCAACTAACTTCCATGCCATATAGTGGTTTGAGGGAATATCTGCATCATCTGGAAGTAAATCCTTCAAGAGGGTAAGAATGTAATCGATTGTTGTATTAGAAATCTCATACATAGTTTTTCCATGAAACAATCGGATTAAAAATTCAGCTTTTTCATTTTATCGCATTGTCGATATACTGGAGTCGTGGCAGCATCATTCAATTTTTTCACCCTATCAATATCATCATTTTCACTAGATGCATCAGTTTTCCTCATATCGACGTCTTCTTGAGTCGAAATCCTTTCTTTTTCATGATGACGAATAAACGGAAACTGATCATCTAACAAATTCTCCATTCCAGTCCTTTCATTTCGATCATCACCAATTTGAGATTTCATTTTCTCCCCATTGTGATTCCACACAAGGTAGTTTGCTTGAAAACCATTTTTGGTTCTGTGGTAGCTGACTTCTTCACGACTCAACCATGGTCTACCAACACAATTGGAACATGGGCAGTGTATGCGACCACTATCTGAAGCATTGTGAAATGCAAAATCTACAAAGCTCTCCAAATTGTTTTTAAAATCGCTTGAGATACGATCGGTTTCATACATCCAATTTCTGTCCATTCTGTAAAAAAATTCATATAAGTCATTTTGTCATAAACAATTCAATAGGATTGAACTTTAATAGAAAATACATTTAAGTAAACGATAATGGAAGAAAATAATCATGGTATCAACTACACATGTGAAAATATCATACTAATGTGTTATTGAAAAAATGTAAAACCAACAAGAACTTAATGTGTTATCACATCAGACCATGACTCATACCATAACCATATTAGTAGGGTACCCTCGTGGACAGCCCTTCCCACCCCCGTGGACAACCCACCCACCCCTGTGGACACCCCCTACCCCCCTAGATAGCCCAACCACCCCCGTGGACAGCCCACCCACCCCCCTCGACACCCCTTCTCCCTATGGACAGCCCCCCACCCCCTTGGATAGCCCGCCCACCCCCCTGGAAAACCCTACCCCCTGTGGCCAGCCCACCCACCCCCCTGGACAGCCCGCCCACCCCCTCCTTGACAGCCCGGCCACCCCCGTGGAAGCCCGTACACCCTTGTGGACAGCCCGCCCTCCCTCGTACACCCCTGGACACCCCGAACCCCCCCCCCCCCAAGATAGCCCCTCCCACCCTCACAAACAGCCAACACCCCCTCCCCTGCAACCCCACCACCACCACCTAGACATACCAACCCCCCTGGACACCCCACACACCCCTCCACCAATAGGACACCCCACCAAGACCCCCAGGACAGCCCACACCCCCTAGACAGCCCCGCCCACCCCCGTGGATAACCTTTCCCACCCCCGTGGACAGCCCCCTCCCACCCCCGTGGACAACCCACCCACCCCCGTGGATGTCCCCTACCCCCTAGACAGCCCAACCACCCCCGTGGACAGCCCCCCACCCCCCTCGACACCCCTTCTCCCTATGGACAGCCCCACCCCCTTGGATAGCCCGCCCACCCCCTGGACACCCCTACCCACCGTGGTCAGCCCACCCACCCCCCCTGGACAGCCCGCCCACCCCTCCTTGACAGCCTAACCACCCCCGTGGACGGTCCGTCCACCCTTGTGGACAGCCCGCCCACCCCCGTACCCCCCCTGGACACCCCGTGCCCCCCTGGATAGCCCCGCCCACCCTCCCAAACAGCCCACACACCCCCTTCCATGCAACCCCACCACCACCACATAGACATACCACCCCACCTGGACACCCCACCCACCCCTCCCCGACCAGGACACCCCACCCAGACACCCAGGACAACCCACACCCCCTGGACAGCCCCTCCCACCCCCGTGGACACCCCCCTACCCCCTAGACAGCCCAACCACACCCGTGGACAGCCCACCCACCCACCTCGACACCCCTTCTCCCTATGGACAGCCCCCACCCCATTGGATAGCCCTCCCACCCCCCTGGACACCCCTACCCCTCGTGGCCAGCCCACCCACCCCCCCTGGATAGCCCGCCCACCCCTCCTTGACAGCTCGACCACCCCCGTGGACAGCCCGTCCACCCTTGTGGACAGCCCGCCCACCCCCATACCCCCCCTGGACACCCCGTACCCCCCTGGATAGCCCCGCCCACCCTCCCAAACAGCCACACCCCCTCCCCTGCAACCCCACCACCACCACCTAGACATACCACCCCCCTGGAATGTGTAGATATAACATAAAAATACATGATATATAGATATCACCAAAATACTCAACCTATGGGTTCACATTAACTACATAATCACACACTTCACTACTACCATAAAACACATAAACCACACCACCACCACACAAGACGCATACCATTTCTCACATTCATTTATAATCCACTTCATTCACACTTACATTGTCCATTCATTTAATGTTAAATTAATTAAATCCATTTACCAAACATCCATTTCAATTCCATATCATTTATTTAATATCTTGTTTTTTTGTTTTAACGGCATAATTTATTCCATAGAAAACCATGAAACTAATAAAACCACCACACAACAACTCACCATCTCACAATAACCATCGACACCATGTTACATCGACCAACCATCTCACCAAAACAACCACATATCACAATAAAAATATTGCACATCACAAACCCCCGCACAACCAAAACCACCTCACCACATTATACACCACAACATCATCACACAACACCTCCACACGACACAAAACCACCACACATCATCACTATCATACAACTTCACATGACACATCCATGCCCACTAACCATCACATTACAACCCACATATCACAATGCCCAACTGGTCACCTCAATCCCCATAAAACAGCCTACAACATACAATGAAACACAACAAAAAACCTCTCATAGAGGACACATTCTCCAACATCCAGAATTTATTTATACAAGGTCTTTTATTACATTACCCATTTATTTAGCATGGACATTATAGCACAACTGATATTCCAGGGGAAACTAATTAATTAACAAAATATTTATTCATTTCCCTATTTTACACGGTGAAATCACATCAAAATCCAAACATAAAACTAAAATATTATATCAATAACAATAAAAACAAGTTACCATATGTGTATAAAGAAAAAATTACTTGATTTGAGATGATTCAAATGGGTTTTCAACTATTCGGATGGGGGATTTGGAGAGTAGCAGAGAGCTGGAGGTGGATTGATAACTTAAAACTAAAATACTAAAGCAATAACAATTAAAATAACGAAGTATATGTGTATAAATGAAAAGATACCTGATTTCAGATGGTTTTAACCTCTTCGGATAGGGGATTTATTGAGAGGAGAGCGGTGGAGTGGATGAAATTAGGTTTCTGTGCGAATGGGGGAGAGCAGCCCCGCGGCTGGATTTGGGAGAAATAATTCCCAACAGTTTTTAAGAACCGTTGGGAAAGAGATGCTAAGGACCCCTTTACCAACGGTTCAAGAGAACTGTTGGCAAAAGGTGATTAACACACCCCTTTACCAACAGTTTCTTAAAACCGTTGGCAAAGGGGTGGGTTCTCCCAATGGTTTCAATGAACCGTTGGGAAAGGCTTTCTTAATCCTTCAAACCCAACAGTTTTTGCAAACCGTTGGTAAAAACCCGTTGGAAAAAAAAACATTTCCAGTAGTGTCAATTAATATAAAATAAATATTTATTAATTATTCTGTTCGCAATATATTCTCCTGAATAACCAGTGTCGAAATAAATACCATCAGGGATACATGAATAATTATTAAACCACAACCAGGAATAATATTTATTCAACTTGATAAATAAATAAATTATATAACTATGATAAAAGATAGACATAGTGTGTGGTTTGATAGGACTCTTTTGTCAGTGGATTTAGGTATATCTATTTATATTCCAAGAGTAGCATCTACCAATACGCCAAGGTACCCATAGAGAAAGAAGTTATATTGTCACGATAACATTCACCAATGACAAACGCATGGCATTTAATATAATATCATTGTATTTATATCTCTAATAACGTGGGTTGTATGTTTTTTTCATCATCCCATGCACTAGATTTCTCTTCCTTTGACTTCCTCGAATTTAACATGTCTGTTTAACTCTATGGAAATGGATTTAATTAGGCTGTATTAGTTATATAAAAGGGCATAAGATATGAAATTCTGTAGAAGGTACATGTCATTTCTCAGATTATTCATCATTGTAGTATGAAAAATGACACACCATACATATCCTACATCTCCGTTAATAGATAGGAACAACCAATAAATCTTATAAATGTGGATTCCTACTAGTGGGAATTGTTCTCGTAATATGATCTGTGATATTACCATAGTCATACTCTAAGAGATATCCCCTCAAACTACAATATGTCTTCACCACTGATAACATGTATTATTGATTTCCCAAAAATAATATCATCTAGATATAGAACATATATTCATGAATAGTGGCATAGAACATCTAGGTTTTCATCATATTAGGGATCCCTTATGCCCTCTTACTGAGACAGCTTCTCTGCATACATTAACACATCAAATTTCTTAAACAAGTACATTAATTATGTGATATGTAGTGTATTAATATTCAAATCCATTAATAAAATTTTATTATAATTTACTAAGGTATTTGGTTCAAGGGAACCAAATCCAAAAAAATTCTACATTAACTAAATCCAACTACAAACCACCATCAATCCACTAGCTCTCACATGATATTCATGATTCTTCTGAGACCGTCCATTAGTAAAGTGGTCTTCTATGTTCTCTTCCATGGATTCTCTACTCACTTAAACATCACCCCTTTTATTGAAATCCATCAATTGGTGATACATATAGATTACATTATTTTCCTGTTGAGGTGACCTTGACGCTTTTTAAATATACACCATTATAGTATTATGAAAATATATTGTTATAGGGTGTTTACTGATAGGCATGACATTTAGATAATTGGTTGTGGATAATGAAGGGTTTCAAATGATTTCAATGAAATTTGGATTCCATGATGATTCAACTAATGTTACTAAAATGAAAAATGATCGATAAATATTCACTGAGGTCATTAGTTTTAGAGTTCATAATTATCTTAATGATGATACAAGTCACAGATATAACTATATGGATAATAATTAAAAGGGTGAACTTGTTGTGAATATGCACTAGTATACATTGAGAAGTGGTAGGCACCCAAAGGGTCGTAGCGGTAGATGTGTCCCAGAGGATATTACTCAAGGTCATGGATGAGGTGGTTTTTATAGATCTTTCAGGATCACGCCGGAGTAGTCGGCTCTTAAGGAAAGGTACATTGAACTCTTCATCTAGGTAACCATACATTGAGATAGGGAATTTTCTAATGTCGATGACTATAAACATGAATCTGATCATGATTATGGAAATGTTTGATGTGTTGTTTCTCAAATGTTAGGGGGTTTGCCCCTATTTTCTATCATTCTCCTCCTCATGTACTTGTTATATTTTCATCAATTTTCACAAATGGCTTAAGAGATATGTCTCCTAGATAGATTTGTTTCGATCTAATTAATATTTATTAAAATGTAATAATATGGTTAATATAAACTTATTTATTGATAAGAAATAATATAATTATTTAATTATATCATTAACTACATTATTAGTTTTATTTGAGGTTTTTCCATATTTGTTAATATAGTAATTATAAATATATAATAATATAATTAATATAATATAATATAATTAAAAATATAATAATATAATTTATATGTAATAATTTAATTAATATGCAATAATATAAATAATATGTAACAATATAATTACTAGGTGATGATTCTGATCATAACTCTAATCATGATAATGGTGACGCTTGAGTTTCTGTTTTTTCCTTTTGAATGTGGTCTTTCCTTTTTGGTATAATTAATATGTAACAATATAATTACTAATGATTAGTGTCTTGGCATTCATCCTTCTTGTTATAATTTATGTGAAATAATATAATTAGTAATATAATTAATATTTTCAGTCATATTTATTAATATAATTATTTTAAATATTTAATAATATAAAAAAATTTATTAATAATTTTAAAATATAATTAATATGATATTCTTCATTACTATGAAATAATATAAGTAATATTTATTCTCAATTATATTTTTAACTACTTTATAATTATTATTATTTAGATTTTTATTTTTTCTAATGTCCATAATTGCATTATTAAAATATATTAATATGTAAAATTATTATTAATATGTATTAATATATTTATTATTAATTAATATATAAAAATATTTCAATACATGTATTTATTTATAATTTTAAATTGAGAAATATATATGTATATTAGAAACAGGGAGGAAGAATGGGGGTGGGGCATTGGAATATGGGGTGTATGGGAAATGCCACTTGATGTGGAATATTGTTCCTCCTTTTCAAATTGTCACTTCATTTGGTGATTTTTAAACCCACTTCACCAATTAAATGAAACCTAAGCCCATTTTATTATATGAAGAAAAAAATCATGCCTGAAAAAAATTTCCCCTCGGAAAGATAGAAAATAAAAACATTTCAATTTATGGTTTTAATAAAAAACGAAAAGATTATAAATATATATAGAGAGAGAAATTAAATGTTTAAAAATGTTAATATGAGTCAAATGTTAGATTATTGATTTAAAATCAACAATTATATTCCATTTAATATTTAACTCATTATTTTCAACCAATTATTTTATATTTTGAAATATTTTTTAAAAAACCCTAAGATGTTTAATTAATGAGGTGTTTATTATTTGTTATTTAAAAATTTATTTATAATTCAAAAATCTATAGATATAAAAAAAATTATTTCGTAATTTTATTAACATTTTAAAATTAATAGTCATTAAATTATTATTAATTTATTTATTTTGAATTGATTTTTAATTTAATTTACAACTATAAAATAAATAATATTCAAAATCAATAAATAAATTCAATAGTGTCACTATTTTTTAACAGTATGTTTACAGATAAATAATATTTAAAAATAATATTGGTTATTTATTTATAAATTATTGTTATAAATAATGGATTTAAATATCTAGTATTTATAGCTATTAAATGATATGAGGAATTGTTGGTGAGGGAAAGGCATAAAAAATTAAATAATTGGAGGATGCGACTATGTTAGGGTGGTGGCCATGTTTTCAAACTACAATCACCCCCCTGCGATTACTATACCCCTCCTTGTAGGATGATGATTATGAATGTGTTAAAAATATGGATGATTGAATTCCATCAAAAACAATATCTCACTAAACATACCCCATCTCCAGCAACAAATAACAATTTTATTCCAAACATTCTACGTAGTCAGTGATTCTCATCCAAAGAGGCTTCACTAGTGAAGAGTGGACCGCAATACGTTTATCATGAATTTCATTTTACAACAGTCCCCTTTGTTTGGGAACACTCCCCTAGGGTACCGAAGCAAGGATATTCTGAACATACCCCATCTTTGTCACCATAACACCATGTTATCCCTCACATTGATTTGGAATGGTTCTCATAAACATGCCAATTATTGGATTTTAACTGACCCATTATACATGGTCGGTGATTCTCATAAAAAGAGACTTCTAAGGTGAATTGAGAACCACACAACATGTATCATAATGGGAAGTTTCCAATGTTCCCCTTCTCCTGGGAACACTCCCCCAGGGTGCTGAAGAAAGTATATCCCGAAATACCACAACTCTAGTGCCAGAGCACACTGTTGTGTCTCACGTTGATGCAGCAAGGTTTGCGGAAATTGGTTATATACATGATATTAGCCGACCCATTCCTTGGGGTCAGTGATTATCATCAAAACTAGCTTCTCTGGTGATGGATGTATCAAACAATTCCTTTCATGTCAGATAGTTTCCAGCCATCCCCTTCACCTTAGAACACTTCTCTGGGTTACCCAAGGAGAACCCGAATGTACCACAACTCGGGGACTGGAGCAGCGTACACCTCCCCACAGATCATTCTCTATTAAGAACATCAGATATTCAAGCAAGACAACCCATCATTCAAGGTAAAAGATTCTCATCAATAGAGGATTCTCTGGTGGTTCAAGTACGGATGAATGTTTATTATGACCTGGGTTGGATGACCCGCAACCCAGATTGGTCGATGTTAGTGACTCAGAGTCATAGTGGTATCATTGGGGTGGTGTTGAGATATCGGGAGAGAATGAGGTTGGGATACTGGTGTGGAATGCTGGTCCATCCAAAAGTTGCATGTGGACGGTGTGGATTGTAGGTTCATGCAACTAACAAAGATATAACAACTGCTGAGGTGGTTGGGGTGCTGTGACAACATAGGTAGAGGTGTCCTTCATTGGGCAACACACTGAATTCGAGTAGGGTCGAGGGGGGTGTTGAGCGGTGTGGTATGCGGGTGGGATGAGTGCCTTCAATCATTTCGTAGAAAGTGTGACGCACTGAAGCGAAGCAGGTTGAATCATGGTCTATGGGGCAGATGACTCATCTATTTTGATTTAGTGCAGTAGGGTTCATATTTTAATACATGTAGGTTAGGGTTAGTTTTTCATTGGGTTCATTGATGCCTTGTAACGGAGAGAAGAATAAAACATTTTGATTGTTTCCATCAATAAAAGAGAAACACATTCCCTATATGTTAAAAAAATACCCAATTATCATATAATAAATTGAATTTATTATATTGTAAAACCAAATATTTTTCTAAATATAATAAAATTTTTATATAAAAATGTATTATATTAAATTTAATAAAACAGAAAATAAATTATTTTTTTAGAAAAAAAAAAATTTTTAGTCATTTGAATAAAATTACTAATTTTTGTTCGACATTTTTAAATGCATGGAATATTTTTATACATATAAAATGACTCGATTTTGAGACAATTTAATATATTATATTTTCATTAACAAAATTAAAAATCACTATTTTTTTAAGACAACCTGTTTTTTATTAAATAGGAAAATTAGAAATACATGTTTTAATATATATATATATATATATATTATTTCTATGTGAATGAAATTATAGTTTTTTTGGTTTTTAACAAGAACTATTTTTTTGTGTCTGGCATTATAAATTTTTTTCAGCATAGAGTTTATTTCTTGTGGAATTTCAACAGGAATATCAATTGGATGTTTAACTAGAATTTCTCGTTTATTTGTATTTAAATTTATATATTTAAAAATATTTATTTATATTAAAAGACATATAATTATATTTAATATATATATATATATAAATAAAATAATATTTATAAGTGTATATTTATAATTTTATATAATTATAATTATAATTATTATTTATAGCCTCCGAACGGCCGGATGGCCTATGTTAAAAAATAATTAATATTTATATTTTATTATATTATTAATTACTTTATTAGTATTATTTATATTTGTAGTCATATTTATTAATAAAATTATTGTAAATATGTAATAATATAATTAATATTTTATAAATCTAATAATATAATAAAAATTTATTAAAATTTAATTATATAATACATATATAATAATATAATTAATACTTAATAATATAATTAGTGTGAAATAATATAATTAGCATGTAATAATATAATTAGAATGTCATAACATAATAAAAATTGAACAATATAATTACAAAAAAACATAGAATTCCAACATACACTACCTAACAGGGCAGGTCATAGCCCCCCCATAGGATAACACACCTATTTTTTTATGGCCCAAAGAACCTATGGACAAGGAGTACTATTATTAGTGTTATTATTAACAATTTTATTATTTTTTAATGTCATAATTACATTATTGGGACATGCATGTGTCCCCTCCATTCCTCCAAAATTATCTCCCACTCGGATTGGAACCTGAGTCTGATGCATGCCAGGTGACGGAGGCAGTATGATGTAGTCATGACACAAACAGTGGACCTGAACATTTGTGAAGAAAAAAATATTTGAAGGTGCTGGGAACCTAGGCTATAGACATTATAATGAACTCCATGTTGACAGGGCCTTCAAGCTATAAAAAATATATGGGTTATCCCTAGGGGGTCAGGACCGACCCTATCAGGTTGTATGTGTTGTATTTCTATATTTCATTGTAATTGTACCCGAATGTCCCAATAATATATAAAATTTGTAATAATGTAATGAAAAAGTAATAATATAATTAATAAGTAATAATATAATTAGTATGTGATTATATAAATTATATTTTTATTCATATTTATCAATATCATTATTGTAAATTTGTTATAATACATTTAATATTTATAAATATAATTTAATAATTACATAATTATAAATATATTAATATTTATATAATTATAATTATTTATTGGTATAAATTTATTTTTAATTATAGTATTATATATATTTATATTTAAAAATATATAATTACAAATATATATATATACATACATATGCTAAACTGCCCAGAATAATATAGGGTTTAACTTATTTTTGGATAATCTCTTTTTTTAACATATCTATGACATAACCCTTAAAAATAAATAAAATTATAAATATATTTATTATTTATATATATATATTTATATAAAAAATTAATTAATATAAATATTTGTATAAATAATAAATATATTTATATTTATATTTAAATATATATTTATAATTATATATTTATAAATCTATCTATATAAATACAAATTTATTATTATATAAATATTTTTATAATTATACTTATATACTTATTAAAATATATTTATAAACACGTTTAAAATATGTCTATACAAATATATTTTTACAATTACAAGGAAATAAATTTTTGAATATACAAATATAAATATATATGTGAAGATATTATATATATATATATATATATATGAAGTGATTAATATGTAATAATACAATCAATATGTAATCATAGAATTAATATGAAATAATATAAATTAAATTTTATACATATTAAATAAATTAATTATTTTCCATATGTAATAATATGATTATCATTTAAAAATATAAGTAATATTTATTAATATGTAATAATATAATTAATATTAAACAACATATTTAACAATAAAATAAAATAATTAAGATGTAATAATACAGTTAGTTTATAATAATATAATTAACATGTAATATTCTAATTACTATGTGATTATTCTGGTCATAAATCTGATCATTATTGTTGTTATGCTTGAGCCGGTATTTTTTCCTTTTGGATATGGGCCTCCCTTTTTGGTATAATTAATATGTAATAATATTATTATTAATAATAAGGGGTTTGGCCCCGAAAATTATTATTGTAATTAATATGAAAAAATACAAATAAGGTTTGCGGTCAAGCCCATTATTATAAAAATAGAAAAATAAATAGTATATGGAAGAAGAAAGGAATGTCGAAACTCAAAAAAAAAAGAAAATAAGCATCACCATAACCAGGATCAGGCTCATGATCAAAAGCATCAACATCATCAACAAAATCCCATTTGTTCATAATTTTAATTTTACCTAATTTTTTATTATTACTATTTACATTTTTAATATAAGTGAATTACATTAATGACATTATTAAAATTCATTAATATGTAAAAATGGTATTAATATGTAATAATAAAATTAATATTAAATAATATGTCATAATATATAAACAAATGTATTTATATATAATTTTAAACATCTAATTCCTTAACTATACTATGGGTTGGTAAATTTCAACCATCTGTCATCTCTGTATCTATTCTACTGATGTGCCCTTCTCTCTGCACTTCCATATTACCTCAAAAACGAATTCCTCGTCTGCTCGGTTGCCAGAGAAACCACCTGCTCCACTGACTCCACTCCATGTGAATCTCCACTATCTTTATATCCTTTTCCACCTATCCACCTCTTCCAAACAATCCTCATCAAAACCCATATCCTTCAATTCTGTTTCCGCCTTTCTGTCACTACGTCCGCCTTTCTGTCGCTGCTTCTGTGTCGCCGCATACGGGTAAGATGTGGTCCTCGATCACCTTCTGAGTTTGGGAATATGGAAATCAGCAAGAGAGGAGTAGGTGTAGGTGATGATGAAGAGGATACTAAGACGACGAAGTAGAATAAACCAAGGAAATGTGGAGGTTGTGATGGAAATGAATAGCTGGAATGGACAGATAAGGGTTCGGACGAGACTGGTTTGGAAGAGGTGGAGAGGAGGAGGATGATATGGAGAAGGAGGATATGCATGCATAGAAGAGTTGGTGGAGGAGGCGGATTCGGCAGAGACAGAGCAGATGAGGAACATGTTTTCGATGGAATAGGGAAGTGCAGAGAGGAGGTCACATCACCCAAATTTATATGGGCATGATACATGGATGAAATTCCCCCTATAGTATAGATAATGGATTATGTGTTTACAATTACAAATAATTACATGTGTTTATAAATTATTACAAATTAATTAATATTAAATTTATTATTACATATTAATACTGTTATTACATATTATTGAATTTTAATAATGCCATTAGTGAAATTCAATAAAAATAAAAATGTAAATATTAATAATAATGTAGTTAAAAATATAATTAAGAATTAATTGGTATCTGCGGATGATGTTCATGCTTCTAATCTTGAGTCTAATCCTGAATATAGTGATTCTTAACTCGCATTTTTTTTATTTTTGAGTGTGGGATTTCCTTTTTTCTTTCATGTACTGTTTATTTTCCTTTCCTTTTATAATAAGGGGCTCAACCCCGACCCTTATTTGCATTATTTCATATTAATCATACCAAGAATGTTCGAGCCAGCCCCATATTATTACTAATTATATTATTAAATATTAATTATACCAAAAAAACCCAAGCCCACATCGAAAAGGAAAAAATAGTAACTCACGCATCACCATAACCGTGATCAGAGTATTGACTAGAATCATCACATAGTAATCATATTATCACACATTAAGTATATTTTTCCATACTAACAACATTATTACATACCAATTATATTATTATATTATTAATTATATTTTTATATATTAAAATTTTAATTACATATCAATAAATATTAATAATATTTTAAATGTTAATTATATTATTACATATAAACATTAATTATATTAATAAATATGTATAAAAATATTAATTATATTATTTCATATTAATTATATTATTACATATTGATTATATTATTACTTATTTATTATTTCATATATATATATATGTGTGTGTGTGTGTGTTTATATATATATATATATTTGTATATTAATAAATTTATTTATTTGTAATTGTAAAAATATATTTGTATGAACATATTTTAAATGTGTACATAAATATATTGTATTTCTAATTATATGATTATAAATAATTGTTAATGGAAGATATAAATTTATGTTAATAATTATATAATTATAAATATATTTAAAATTATATAGTAATAAATAATTATTTATTGAGAGAGATTTATAATTACTTAATGATAAATATATTTATAAATATAAATATATTTATATTTATTATTTATATTAAAATTTATTAATGTTAATATATATAAAAATAATAAATATATTTATATATATTTTATTTATAAAGGTTCTCTCATAGCTGAGTTTAAAAGGGAGATTATCCAAAAATAATTTCCAATCTATAAGCTTTCCGGCCGTTTGGACTATGTTTGTATATATATTTATAAATATATTAAATTATAAATATATATTTATAAAAATGAATTAATTTTTATAAGCATATTTATATAATAAATATAAAAATATGTCAATGTCTATAAATAAATAGTTATAATTTTATAAATATCCGTATATTTATTATTAAATAATTATTTAAATATGTTTATAAATATTAATTACATTATTACTAATTTACAATAATTATTTTGATAAATATGAATAAATATAAAAATTATAATTTTAAATAGTAATTATATGAGGACATATTAATTATATTATTTCATATTAATTATATTATTACTAATTATATATATTATAGGTACTTAGCAATATAGTTACAACAAAATAGGGAAAGGAAACACAAACAACCCGATAAGGAAGGCCATGACCCCCCACCCCCGGGATAACCCAACCATTTTATTGCTTAATGGACATGTGGACATGGATTCCATTATAATTACTGTAGAATAGGTTCGTAGCAGCTAAAACTGTTTTTTTCTTCACAAATGTCCCGGTCCACTTTCTGCATCATGCCTCCATCATACAGCCTGCGTCACCTGGCCATCATTAGTCCCGATTCAAATCTGGATGGGAGCGAATTTTGGTAGAATGGCTGTGATAGAACCGTGACCCAATAAATTACTTAATGAAATTAAATAATAATAAAAATTTAAATAATAACACTAATAATAGTACTTCATGTCCTCAGGGTCTTCGGGACATCAAATAATATGTTGGTTATCCCTTGGGGGTGCTATAACCTGCCCTATTAAGTAGTGTATGTTGTAATTGTTTGATTCTATGTAATTATATTGTTACATTTTAATTATATTATAACATTCTAACTATATTATTACATATTAATTATATAATAACATATTAATAATGTTATTATATTATTAATTATATTATAATATATTTATTATATTATTATATATTAATAAATATTAGTATATTATTACGTATTAAAAAATTTTAATTATATTGTTACATATTTACAATAACTATATTAATTAATATGACTAAAAATTCAAATAATAATAATAAGGAAATTAATAATACAATTAAAAATAAATATTAATTATATTATTACATAGGTCTTCCAGGCATTTAGTGTATATAATTAATAAATATAAATAAAATTATATAATTATAAATATTTATTTATTAGTATAAATATATATATATATTAAATATAATTATAAATCTATTTCTATAAATAAATATTTATTATTGTGTAAATATAAATATATTTAAACGAGAAAATATATTAAAACATGTAAGGAGAAGTGTTTCTTTTTTTAAGGAAACAATCAAATCATCTTATTCATCTAACCATTACAAGGCAGTAGTAAACCCAATAAAAACCCGACCCTAACCCACAAGTATTAAACTATGAACCTTGCTACACAAAATAAAACATGATGATTCGTGCTCCCCATAGACCCGGAGTCAACCTACATTGCATCAGTTCATCACTCCTTCTCCAAATTCATCAACAACGCTCATCCTGCTAACATACCCCACCACTGAATTACCTGTCGACCTTTCTCGGCTTTAGTGTGTCTCCCGACGAAGGCTGCCATTTCCTATATTATCACCGCACCCCAGCCACCTCATTATTAGTAACATCTTCATTAGTTTCTTGAACCGCCAATCCTCACCATCCTTATGATTCTTTGGGATGCACTAGCTTTCCACCATCGGTAACCCAACCTCTTCGCCTCCTGATATCACGCCACTACTCCACGATACCCCTGTGACTCGTAGTCACTATAATCCATGAGTCTGGGTGGTTGGTCATCCCATACTAGTTATAATAAACACTCTTCCTAACATTCACCACAGAAAAAGACTCTGTGGATGAGAATATTTTACCTGACTGATGGGTAGCTTTTCTTGCATATTTGATGTTCCTAATAGATCATGATCTTATGGGTGTTGTATGCTACTCTGGTCCCCGATTTGGGGTACATTCGGGTTCTCCTTGGGTAACCTGGGGAAGTGTTTTAAGGCAAAGGGGGCAGCTGGGAATTCCCGGTCATGAAAATGTTGGGATTCATCACATTTATAATGAGAGAGAAAATTATTAATGGAGAGATTTATCTCAACATTAATTGGATATTTTCTCCCAGCATTATGAAGATTTAATTCTCATTATTAATGGATGGAATAACAGTTGTTGACCGCATGTGGGTGTTTCCAGATTTGAGATAAGATATGTTTTTTGGATATGACATATCCTTTAGATTTGGCTGCATGTGTATCTGTAAGGATGAGATACAAGAGATCTTGTGATATCTTTTTTTTGAGATATATTTTCAGATTTCCATTTCAATCAAGATATGTGGCATATGAGAGCTTATAAAAGGGGAAGCAACTGGTGGAGAAAAAAGAGAGAGAGCTGCTCAAGATGTAGTCCACCGAGAACAAGTGGAAAGGGTCTGCTGCGTTTGCGGTAGTCCGTGGGGGTCGTCATCCATGACGAACGTGACATCGACGGTGGATCTACATTGTGACAGGATACCTTTTAGGGGTGTGCATCTCTCCTCGCAATCTTCGGCGCAGTGCAGTTCAGATTTTACCCAGCGGTTTTAAGTTCTGCAACCTTCGGAACTACTCTGATTTGATCGGCATTCATCTGCGGTGGTTTTTGATCCGATCCCGGTGCTTTTTCATCTGCACATTTTGTTCGGGTATCAATCTGCTACTTTCACGGTCAGATCTATTTGGGTTTCTTTTACAGTCTGCGTTCTTTGTTTTAGGCTGTCTTTAGACTGCATCTGCTTTTCGACTATGATTCACTATTTTATTCTTGAGTATTACTTTTGAGATCCCTTTCATTTTTGGGGGAGTCTCTACCATGTACCTATCTATTTTAGTGGATCCTCTTTCTGCACTAGGTCTCGTGGTTTTTCACTTTTTTTGGGTTTTCCACGTTAAAAAATCCTGCGTGCTGATTTATTTATTCTGCTCATATCGCTTCCATATTTCGATGGGTTTGGGTTTGTTGGATATTTTCATTCATTAATGTGCTGAAGGGGGAGATTGTTGGGATTCATCAAATTTATGATGAGAGAGAAAATTATTAATGGAGAGATTTATCTCAACATTAATTGGATATTTTATCCCAACATTATGAAGATTTAATTCTCATTATTAATGGATGGAATAACAGTTTTTGACCGCATGTGGGTGATTCCAGATTTGAGATAAGATATGTTTTTTGGATATGACATATCCTTTAGATTTGGCTGCATGTGTATCTGCAAGGATGAGATACAAGAGATCTTGTGATATCTTTTTTTTGAGATATATTTTCAGATTTCCATTTCAATCAAGATATGCGGCATATGAGAGCCTATAAAAGGGGAAGCAACTGGTGGAGAAAAAAGAGAGAGAGCTGCTCAAGATGTAGTCCACCGAGAACAAGAGGAAAGGGTCTGCTGCGTTTGCGGTAGTCCGTGGGGGTCGTCATCCATGACGAACGTGACATCGACGGTGGATCTACGTTGTGATAGGATACCTTTTAGGGGTGTGCAGCTCTCCTCACAATCTTCGGCACAGTGCAGTTTAGATTTCACCCAGTGGTTTTAAGTTCTGCAACCTTCGGAACTACTCTGATTTGATCGGTATTCATCTGCGGTGGTTTTTGATCCAATCCCGGTGCTTTTTCATCTGCACATTTTGTTCGGGTATCATTCTCCTGCTTTCACGGTCAGATCTATTTGGGTTTCTTTTACAGGCTGCGTTCTTTGTTTTAGGCTGGCTTCAGACTGCATCTGCTTTCCGACTATGATTCACTATTTTATTCTTGAGTATTACTTTTGAGATCCCTTTCATTTTTGGGGGAGTCTCTACCGTGTACTTATCTATTTTAGTGGATCCTATTTCTGGACTAGGTCCCGTGGTTTTTCCTTTTTTTGGGTTTTCCACGTTAAAAAATCATGTGTGTTGATTTATTTATTCTGCTCATATCATTTCCATATTTCGATGGGTTTCTCACGACATTTTTGGCAAGAAAATTTTCGGCCCGGAATCGGGATTCTCCCCAACAGAAAAGAGATGTGTGATACATCCAATACCAGAGAAGCAACTTTTGATGATAATCACCAACAACGTAGAATGGGTTGTCTAATATGCATTATATAACATGTTTCTATGAACCTTGTCACATCAATGTGAGGCACAATATGGTTCTCTATCACTGGAGTTGGGATACGTTTAGGATATCATTTCATGGGTACCCCGGTGGAGTGTTCCCTGTTGATGGGGACTTTTTGAAATTCCTTATCATGATAAGTGTTTTGAGGTCCTCCATTCACTAGAGAACCCTCTATTGATGAGAATTACCAACCACGTAGAATTTCGAGCATCACATTTTTGTTTGATGCTCGAGTTGGGGTATGTCTGGTAACATCCTATTTTTGTCAGAATAAAATCATCCATCATTTTAACATCATCATCATCGTCCTCCAATGAGGTCTATAGTAATCGTAGCAGAAGGATTTCGGTTTGAAAACATGGCCACCTCCCTTATATACATGCATCCTCGAATTATTTCCTACTTTTATGGCTTTCCCTTTCCCAACAATCCACACATCCTTAAATGGATATAATTTATAGATATTCGAATCGTTTATTTAAAACGGGAATTAAAAAAGAAGTACCCAACCTTGTTTTTTATTTATTTTTTATCTATTAACATACTATTAAAAAATAGTGAAACAATTTTATTTATTTATGTAATTTTATATAATTCATTTTAAATTTATAAATCAAATATAAAATCTAATCAGATTAAATTAATTATTAATAATTAAAAGAAGTTTAATATTAAAATTGTTTATAATATTATGAAATATTTTTGTTTTGTTTGATATCAATTGCTTTTAGATTTATAAATAATTTTTCGAATTAAAAATAATAAACATCTCTTAAATTAAATGAGTTTTTGTAGGTAAAAAATATTTCAAAATATAATAAAATTGTATTACAACAAGGAGTTCCAAATTAAATAAGTTACAAATGATGATTTCAAATCAATTATCTTACATTTGACTCATATTAACATTTATACAACATTTAATTTCTCTATCTATATATTTGTAATCATTTGGTTTTTTATTTAAACAATCATAAATGGAATTGTTTTGTTGTGTATCTTACCCACAATCTAGAACACTTCCTAGGGGAAGATTCTTCCAGGCATGTTATTTTATTTTTTTTATATAATAAAATTTCTTTAGGTTCCATGTAATTCCAGAAATCGGTTTTAAAATCACCATATGTAGGGACACTTTGTAAAGGAATTAAAAAATGACACATCGTGTGGAATTTCCCCCCAAACCCCATATTCCACTGCCACACCCACCATTTCTCCGCCACATTGCCAATATATATATAATTCTGTATTTAAAATTATAAATAAATACGTGTATTAATTTGTTATTACATATTAAAAAATATTAAATATTTTATTATATATTAATAAATATCAATAATGAAATTAATGAAAACATAGTGGAAGCCTCACATATTTGTATAATTAATATGAAAAAATATCAAGAAGGTTTAGGGACAAGCCCGTTATTATTACTAATTACATTATTACATATTATTTACACCAAAAAGGTAGGCCCATATAGGAAAGGAAAAAATAGAAACTCAAGCATCACTATAACCATGATCAGAGTTATGGACAAAATAATCAGATAATAATTATATTATTACATATTAATTATAATATTACATAATAACTATATTATTACATATCAATTATTTTATTATATTATTAATTATATTGTTATATATTAATTATATTATTACATATTAATAAATATTAATTATAATTTTACATATTAATTATATTATGACTTATTGATAGTATTATTACATATTAATTATTTCATATATATATATATATATATGTTTTTATATATATATATATATATTTGTACATTCATAAATTTATTTGTTTCTAATTATAAAAATATTTTTGTATTAACGTATTTTAAATATCTATATACATATATTAAATTCATAATTATATTATTATAAATAATTTTTAATGGAATATATAAATATATTTTAATAAATATATAATTATTAATATATTTATTATTATATATTTATATATATTTATTTATAGAGATAGATTTATAATAACATAATTATAAATATATTTTTAAATATAATTATTAATAATTTTATTATTTCAATAAATATTTATTAATATTAATTTTTTAATATTAATTAATATATATAAATAATATATATATTTATAATTTTATTTATTTATAAGGGTTCTCTCAAAGGATAGTTTAATAGGAGACTATCAAAAATTAATTTAAATTCTTTAAGCCTTCGGGCAGTATGGATTATGTATGTCAATATTTATATATTTATTTATAAATATATATAATTATAAAAGTGTATTTATAAAAATGAATTAATTATTATAAACATATATATATATATATAAATAATAATATAATAATAAATAAATTTTGATTAATAATTAGCTAAAATTATATATATATTAATATATTTATTTCCATGCAATTATTAAAAAATATTATTAAATATGAATTATATTATTACTAATTTACAATAATTATATTGATAAATATGAATAAAAATATAAATTATATTATTACATACTACTTATATTAGTACATAAAAATTATATTATTTCATATTATTTATATTATTATTAAATATATAAATTATAGGTACTTATGGGTATACTTACAATGAAAAAGTGAAATGAAACACACACAACCTGATAGGGAAGGTCAGGACCCCCCCCCCACCAAGGATAATCTGTCGATTTTTATGGCTTGATGGCCCTGGGGACATGGAGTCCATTACAATATATGTTTCCTATGTTCGTAGCACCTAAAACTATGTTTTCATCAGAAATGTGTGGGTCCGCTGTCTGTATCATGCCTGCATCGTACAGCCTGCGTCACATGGCCTCTGTGAGACCTAGATTCAAATCTAGGTGGGAGAAAAATTCTAGCAGAATGGCGGTAACAAAAGCATGACCCAATAAAGTACATAATAACATTAAATAATAATAATAATGTATGTAATAACCCTAATAATAGAACTTCATGTCCATAGGGTCTTCGTGCCATCAAATAATAGGTGGGTTATCCCCTTGGGGGTCAATAACCTACCATATTAGGTAGTGTAAGTTGTAATTCTTTGTTTTGTACTAATTATATTGTTACATTTTAATTATATTATTACATGGTAATTATATTATTACATACTAATTATATTATTACATATAAATAATATTTTTATAATATTATTATATTAATATATTTTTATTATTTTATTACATATTAAGAAATATTAGTTATATCATTACATATTATAAAATATTAATTATATTATTACGTATTTAAAATAACTATATTAAAAAAATATGATTAAAATTTTAAATAATAACAATTAATAACTTAATAATATAATTAAATATAAATATTAATTATATTATTATATAGGCCTTCCCTCCGTCTGGTGTATATAAATAATAAATATAATTATTAGTATATAAAATAATAATTATATATTTATAAATATCAATATATTTCTATATATATATATATATTTAATATATTTAGAAATCATTTTCTATAAATAAATATTTATTATTTTATAGATATAAATATATTTAATGAAAAAATTATGTATAACATCCATTGAAAATTCTAGTGGAAATTCCACTAAAAATAATCTTTATGCTTAATAAAATTTATAACGGCATACAAAAAAATAGTTCTCGTTTAAAAAAAACATAGCAAATTATTTTTTTCATTTAATTAATATATATATATATATCAATTCATGTATTTCATGTTTTCATATTTAATAAGATTATACATTAATTTAAAAAAAACAATAGTGATATGTAATTTTGTTAAAGAAAACATAATAATTTAATTTTTCTCCAAATTAAGTATTTCATATCTATTTAAAAATATTCCATCCAATTAAAAATATTAATTAAAATTTATGAATATTATTCAAAAGATTAAAAATCGTTTTTTCTATAAAAAATAAACTATTTTGTGTTTTATTAAATTGAATAAAATATTTTTTACATAACAAATTCATTTTATTATGAAAAATAATTAGTTTTACTACATAATAAAATCAATTTATTATAAGATAACCAGGAATTTATTTAACATATAATGGGAAGTGTTTATTTATTATTGAAGGAAACCATCAAAAGGTTTTATTCTTTTAACCATTATGAGGCAACAATAACCCCAATGACAAAATGAACCTAACACACTAGTATTAAACTCTTCAACCTGCTACACAGAATTAAACTAGATGAGTCATCCACCCCATAGAGCCGCCAAAAACCTTCATCACTTCAGTGAAACACTCCTTTTCCATACTCAACGACGGCTATCATCCTGCTCGTATACCCCACCGTTGAATTCCTCATTGACCTTTCTCGGCTTCTATGCGTCGCCTGACGAAGGCTTCCACTGCCTATAGTGTCACTGCACCCCAACAACCCCAGTAGTAGTAACAACTCTATTAGTTTCTTGTAACGCCAATCCTTACTATCCATATGATACTTTGGGGTGGACTATATTTCCAGCACTGATATCCTAACCTCTTCGCCTCCCAATATCGTGCCACTACTCCACGATACCCACGTGACTCGGAGTTACTGACAACTACAAGTTAGGGTTGCTGGTCATCCCAAACTGGTCATAATAAACATTCTTCTATACATTCTCCACCGAAGAATCCTATGTGGATTATAGTATTTATCTTAGTAGGATGGGTAGGCTTGGTTTCATCATTGATGTCCTTAATGGAGCCAGATCTGATGGGAGGTGTATGCTACTCCGGTCCCCGAGTAGGGGTATGTTCGGGTTCTTCTTGGGTAACCCAGGAAATTGTTCTAAGGCAAAGGGGGTGACTAGAAATTCCCCATCATGAAAAGAGTTATGTGATACATCCATTACTGGTGAAGGAAATTTTTATGTGAATCACCGACCACATATATTTGGTCAACTAATATCTTGTATATAAAATGTTTCGGTGATCCTTGCCACATCAATGTGAGGCACAAAAGGGTGCTCTGGAACTGGAGATGGGTTACATTCAGGATAACCTAGCTTGGGTACCCCGGGGGAGTGTTCCAAGGTGAAGGGGACTATTGTAAATTTCCCGTCATGATATTTGTTTTGAGATCCTCCATTCACTAGAGAACCCACTTTTGACAAGAATTGCTGACCACATAGAATTTATTGCATCACATTATTATCTGATGCCGGAGATGGGGTATGTCTGGTGATGTCCTTTTTTCGTTGGAAGAAAAACATCTATCTTTTTAACATCTTAGTCATCATATTTCTCCAAGGATATCTATTGTAGTCGTAGTAGAAGTATTGTAGTTTGAAAACATGGCCACCACCCTTATATACTTTCATCCTCTAATTATTTCTTATTTTTATGTTGTTCCCTCACCAAACATTCCACAAAAAATTTAATAGCTATAATTTGTAGATATTCAAATAATTTATTTATAACATGGATTAATAAAGAATTAGAGAACCATATTTTGTAATTATTATTAATATATTAACTTAATATTAAAAAATAGTGAAACAAATGAATTTATTTATATATCTTGAATATCATTCATTCTAAATTTATAAATGAAATATAAAAACTAATAGTATTAAATTAATAATTATTAATAAAATGTAATTTTATATTAAAATGTTAATAAAATTATGAAATATGTTTTTGTTTGATATAAATTTCCTTTAGATTTATAAACAAATTTTAAATTTAAAAATAATAAACATCTCCTTAATTAAATGAGTTTGAGTAGTTAAAAAAATATTTCAAAATATAAAATAATTGGATTTAACTAAATAGGTAAAATTAAATGGGTTATAAATGTTGACTTTAAATAAATAATCTATCATTTGAATCATATTAACATTTATGCAACATATAATTTCTCAATCTATATATTTTTAATATTTTGGTTTTTTTAAACACTCATAAGTGGAATTGTTTTGTTGTCTATCTTAACTTCAATCTAAAATACTACCCAAGGTAAGATTATTCCAGGAATGTTTTTTTTTATTTTTTTATATAATAAAATGTTTTTAGGATTCATTTAATTCTAGAAATGGGTTTCAAAATCACCAAATTTAGTAACACAATATAATGGAATCCAAAAATGTCACATCCTGTTGTATTTTCCCCCCAAACCCCAAAATTCAATGCCCCACCCGCCATTCCTCCTCCCCATTTCCAATATATAAATAATACTCTATTTAAAATTATAAATAAATATATATATATTAATTTATTATTATATATTAATAAATAATAAATATATTATTACATATTAATAAAAATATTACATATAATTTTTTTTAATAATGTAATTAATGTAACCATAGTGGTAGACCCACTTAATGCAAGTGAAACACCTAGGAAACACGCTAATAGGAATAAATTATGGTCGTTTGTTTTGTTTATAAAGTGATCAATGGAAGTGAGGAGTCTTTATGAGCAATCTAGACAATTCAAAAAACTCGAGCCATTAATGCATCTGCTCTGTCAAAATGGTTGGAACATATTGGGAGAAAAGGTGATACATGAAACAAAATGAATTTTATACTTGATAGTGAAGGGTTTCTAATGATTTCAATAAAATTTGGTTTCTGAAATGAATCACCTGATGATTCTGAATATAAAAATGATTGGTAAATTGTAACTGAGGTCAATAGTTTTATGGTTCATGATTCTCTTCATGACGATTCAAGTTAGGGATCTAACAATGTGGATACTACTGAAATGGTTGAACTTGATGTGACTATTCACCAGTAGACATGGAGAATGGGTTGGCACCCAATGGGTCGTGGCTGCGTACGTGGCAAAAAGGATGTTACTCGAGGGCATGGATGAGGTGGTTCTTCTAGATCTTCCAGTCTTATGTCGGAGTAGTTGGCTCTTAAGGAAAAGTAAAATTAATTTTTTTTCTAGATAACCATACAGAAATATTGGGAATAACCTAATGTCAATGGCTCTAAACATGAATTAGATCAGGATTATGGAATTTTTTTGAGTTGATTCTCAAATGTTAGGGGGAATGCCCTTGTTTTCTATCATTATCCTCCTCATGTAGTTGTTATCATTTATTCAGTATTAATAAACGGTTTGAGAGCTCTTGATCCTAACTATAAGTGTTTTAATCTAATTAATAATTATTAAAATGTAATAATATGATTAATATAAAATTATTTATTTATATGTAATAATATAATGAATATTTATTTTTAATTATATTATTATCAAATTTATTATTTTTATTTACATTTTTTCATATTTATTAATATAATTGTTGTACATATGTAATAATATAATTTATATATAATAATATAATTAAAATAATAATAATATAATTTATAAGTAATAATATAATTATTATGTAATAGTATAATCAATATTTAACAATATAATTACTAGTTGATGATTCTGATCAAAACTCTAATCATTATTATGGTGATGCTTGAGTTTCTGTTTTTTCCTTTTGAATGTGGGATTTCTTTTTGGTATAATTAATATGTAATAATATAATTAGTAATAATAAGTTTCTTAGCCCCGATCCTATATGATATAATTAATATTAAATAATATAATTAGTAATATAAATAATATTTTCATTCAATTTTTTTAATATAATATTTTAAATAATTAATAATATAATAAATATTTATTAATAATTTTAAAATAAAATTAATATTATCTTATTTATTAATATTAAATAATATATTTAATACTTATTTTCAATTATATTTCTAAATACATTATAATTATTATTATTATATATATTTTTATTTTCATTGAATTCCCTTATTTTCATTATTACAATTTTTTAATATGAAATATTATTATTAATATGTAATAATATATTTATGATTAATTATATATAATAATATTTAAATACATTTATTTTATAATAATTTTAAATAGATATTTATATATGCATATTAGAAATAGGGAGTAGGAATTGGGGTGGGGCGTTGGAATTTGTGGTGCGAGGTGAAACACCACATGTTCTGGCATTTTTTGTTTCCTTTACAAATGATCACTTCATATGGTAATTTTTAAACCCATTTCCACAATTAAATGAATCATAAACCCATTTTATTATATAAATAAAATAAAATAACATGACAGATAAAATCATCCCCTGGGTAGTGTTCTTGATTTGGGGTAAGATAGGCAACAAAACATTACCATTTACAAGGGTTTAAATAAATGACCAAACGAATACATATATATAGTGAGAGATATTAAATGTCATAAAAATGTTAATATGAGTCAAATGTTATATTATTGACTTAAAATAAACATTTATAACCCATGTAATTTTTAACACATTATTTTAATCCAATTCTTTCATATTGTGAAATATTATTTTAACTACCCTAACTCGTTTAATTAATGAGATGTTTATTATTTTTAATTTGAAAATTTATTTATATTTCTAATATCAATTTATATAAAAAACAATAATATTTCATAATTTTATTAACATTTTAATATAAACAGTCATTCATTTGTTAATATTTAATTTAATCTGATTAGTTTTTTGATTTATTTTATAAATTTAAAATTAATAATATTCAAAATCCATATATAAATTCAATTGTTTCAATACTTTTTATCAATAAGTTATTAGATTAGTAATAATTAAAAAATAAGTTTGCTTACAACCATATTAATTCTTGTAAGGAATAAAGGATTTGAATATCTATAAATTATAGCTATTAAAGGATGCATGGAATGTTTGGTGAGGGAAAGTAATTAAAAAAGGAAATAATTTGAGAATGCGACTATGTATGGGTGGGGGCCATGTTTTCAAAATGAAATCATTTATCTATGATTATTGTACCCCTTCTTACAGGGCGATGATACTGATGATCTTAAAAAGATTGATGATTTTAATCTGATGAAGGCATGATGTCACTAAACATCCCCCAACTCTAGCATTAGATAACATTGTGATGCCCGACATTCGATGTGGTCAGCGATTCTCATCCAAAGAGGCTTCTATAGTGAAGGGAGGACAATAATACTTTTATCATGACATGCATTTTCGAACAATACCCTTCACTTGGCAACAATCCCCCGGGGTACCCAAGCAAAGAGTTCGTGAACATACACCAACTTCGGCACCAGACCACCCTGATGTGCCTCACATTGATGTGGAATGGTTCTCAAAAACATTCCAAATACTGGATTTTATCCGAACCATTCAATGTGGTCAGCTATTCTTGTAAAAGTTGTTTCTTCGGTGAATGGAAGACCGCAAAACACCTATCATGATGGGAAGTTTCGAATTGTACCTTTCTCCTGGGAACACTTCCCCAAGGTACCCAAGCATGTATATCACGAACATTCCCCAACTGCAGTGCCAAAGCACCCTAATTTTCCTTACACTAATGCGGTAAGCTTCACAGAAACATGATATATACTGGAGATTAGCCAACCCATTCCACATGGTCGGTAATTATCATCAATAGTGGCTTCTCTGGTGATGGATGCATCGAATAACTCTTTTCATGACAATCATTTTCTAGCCATCCTCTTCACCTTAGAACACTTCCTTTGGTTACCCATAGAGAACTCAAAGGTACACAAACTCAGTGTTCAAAGGACCATAAACCTCCAATAAGACCAGAATTCATTATGAATATCATAGATTCTAGCAAGAAAACCCATCCTTCTAGGTAAATATTCTCATTCATAAAGGATTATCTGGTGGTGCAAGTATGGGAGAATGTTTATTATCACCAGGTTTGGATGCCCCACATCCTAGAACAGTGGATGTCTGTAACTCAGAGTCACATGAGTATCGTGGGGGGGGGGGGGGGGTGGTGGTGGAACGATATCTGGAGGCAATGAGGATGAGATACCAGTGCTGGAAATCTGGTTCATCTCAAGGTAGAATGCGGATGGCGAGGATTGGCGGTTCATGCAACTAACGGAGTTGTAACGACTGCTGAGGTGGTTGGGGTTCTTTGCCAACATAGGTAGCGGTGGCCTTCGGTCGACACATTGAACGTGAGAATGGTCGAGGGGGCGTTGAGTGGTACGGTATGTGGGTAGGATTACCACCTTCATTGATTTTGGAGAAAGGGTGACACAATAAAGAGAATCAGGTTTACACCCCGTGTATAAGGCAGATGACTTTCCTAGTGTGATTTATTACAGTAGGGTGCATTGTTTAATACATGTGGGTTATGGTCAGTTTGTCATTGGGTTCATGGCTGCTATGTAATGGTTTGATGAATAAGACATTTTGATTATTTCCTTCAATAAAAGATAAACACATCCCCTTACATGTTAAAACAATACCTTAATATCATATAATAAATGTACTTTATTATATTGAAAAACCTTTTATTTTTCTAAATATAATGAAATTTTTATGAAAACATTTATTTTATTCAATTTAATTACAGACAAAATATTTTTATTTTTTAGAAAAAAAATTATATTTAATCATTTGAATAATATTCATAACTTTTCATCAATATTTTTAAATCCATGGAATATTTTTAATCATATATGAAATACTTTCTTTTAAGACAAATTAAATAAATATATTTTCATTAAAAAAATTAAATATCATTATGAAAAAAAAATTATTTTCTTATTAAATAAGAAAATATGTAATACATGTTATAATATATATATATATATATATATATATATTTATATTATGGGGAAAGAAGTTTATTTTTGTAGACCAGAACTAATTTTTTTGTGTCGGTCATTATAAATATTTTACATCATGGAGTTTATTTCTAGTGGAATTTCAACAAGAATTTTCATTGGAAGTTTTACTAGAATTTTTCATTTAAATATATATATATTTGTATAATTATAAATATTTATTTTTATAAATATAATTATAAATATATCTAATATTTATATTTATAATAATATTTAAAAATATATTATTATTATTTTATATATTTATAATTATATTTTTTATTTATATATTATGAAATGACGGAAGGCCTTTGTAAAAAATATAACTAATATTTATATTTAATTATATTATTAATTTATTTATTTTTATTATTTACATTTGTATTCATATTTATTATTATAATTATTGTAAGTAGGTAATAATATAATTAATATTTTTTAATTCGTAATTATAAAATTAATATTAATTAATTTTTAATAATATAACAAATATATAATAATATAATTAATAATATTATAATATAATTAATATGTAATAATATATTTAGTATATAATAATATTATTAGAATGTAATAATATAATTTGTATGTAATTATATAAATAAAATTTAACAATATAATTACAAGAAAACATAGAGTTGCAACATACACTACCTGATTGGGCATGCCATTGCCCACCTAAGGGATAACCCACCTATTTTTTGATGTCCTAAAGATTGTTTGGAAATGGAGTACAATTATTAATGTTATTATTCACATTGTTATTATTATTTAATTTCATTATGCACTTTATTGGATAATGCATGTGTCACAACCATTTTACCAAAATTAACTCCCATCCGGATTCGAACTCGGGTCCGATTCATGCCATGTGACGCAGGGGGTATGAAGTATGCATGGCATAGACGGAGGACCTGCACATTTTTGAAGAAAAAAAATATTATCAGGTTATGGGAACCTAGGCAACAGACATTGTAATGGAATCTATGTTGACAGGGTCTAAAGCCATAAAAATTCATGGGTTATCCCTGGGGGGGTCATGACTGACCCTATTAGGTCATATGTGTTGTATTTCTATGTTTCGTTGTAATTATACCCCAATGTACATAGAATATATATAATTAATAATAATATAATTAATATTTAATAATATAATTAATAAGTGTTAATATAATTACAAAGAAAGAATATAAATTATACATTCATTCTAATTTTTCAATATCATTATTATAAATTTGTAATAATATAATTAATATTTATAAATATATTTTAATAAATATATATTAATAAATATATTTATATTTATATAAATATAAATATATATTAATAAAAAATGATTTATATTTATATTTATTATTTATATTTATATATTTATATAAATAAATTCTAATATAGAAATATATAATTATAATTATATAAATACATTCATACTAGAAACGGACCGAAATCTTATAGGGTTTAACTTATTTTTGGATAATCTCTTTTTTAAACTTACCTATGAAAGAACACTTATAAATAAATAATATTATAAATATATTTATTATATATATATTTACTTATAAAAAAATCAACAATAATAAATATTTATTAAATAATAAATATATTTATATTTAAATTTAAAAATATTTTTAAAATTAAGGAATTATAAATCAATCTCTATAAATAAATATTTATTATTTTATAAATATAATCTATATTAAACAATATAATTAATATGAAATAATATAATTAATATTTATATACATAATAATTAATATAATTAATGTAAATATGTAATTGTATAATTAATATATAAATATATATGTAATATTTATCAGTATATAATTATATAATTAATAATATAATAATATAAATAATATGTAATAATATAGTTATTATGTAATAATATAATTAATATGAAATATTATAATTACTATGTGATGATTCTAGTCATAAATTTGACCATGATTATAATGACACATGACATATAATTTTTTCCTTTTGGATTTGGGATTTCCTTTTTTGGTATAATTAATATGTAATAATATAATCAATAATAATAAGGGGTTTTTCCCGAAACCTTATTAGTATAATTAACATAAAATAATACCAAGAATGTCCGGGGTCAAGCCCCTTATTATAAAAAGAATGACAAATAAACAGTACATGAAAGAAGAAATAAAAGCCCACACTAAAAAATAAAAAAACAATTTAAGAATCACCATAATCAAGATCACACTCATGATCAGAAGAATCAACATCATCACCAAACACCCATTTTTTCTTAATTATAACATTATCTACATTATTATTATTACTATTTACTTTTTTTTATTATTGAATGTCATTACTGACATTATTAATATGCATTAATATGTAGTAATAGTATTAATATGTAATAATAAAATTAATATTAAATAATAAGTAATAATATATAAACACATGTATTAATATATAATTGTAAACACATAATCCATTATCTATACTATAGGGTAGGCAATTTCACCCATGATTCATCTCCATATCAATTTGGGTGATGGGCCCTCCCCTCTGCACATCCCTATTGCATCAAAAATGTGTTCCTCATATGCTCCGTCTCCGCAGATTCCACCTACTCCACTAACTACGCTCCACATGCATCTCCTCTATCATCATATCCTCCTACACCTAACCACCTATTCCAAACAATTATCATCAAAGCACTTATCCTTCAAATCTTTTTATGCCATTCCGTCACTGCCTCCGCCTTTCTGTTGATGCTTCCGCGTCGCCGCATACGCGCAAGATGTGGTCCTACATCACATTCCAAGTTTTCGAATATTCAAATCAACAACAGTGGAGTAGGTGGAGGTGATGACGATGAAGAGATGGAGACGGCAAGGAAGAAGCAGTGGAGGCAATGTTGAGGTAGTGACGAAAAGGTGTGATCGGATTTGAAGGATAATGGTTTGGATGAGAATGGTTTAGAAGAGGCGGAGAGGTGGAGGATGATATGGAGATGGAGGAGATGCATGCAAAGTAAAGTTGGTGGAGGAGGTGAAATCTGTAGAGACACAGCAGATGAGGAACGTGTTCTAGAGGTAATAGGGAAGTCCATAGAGGAGGGCACACCACCCAAATTGACATGGACATGACACATGGATGAAATCCACCCTATAGTATAGATAATGGATTATGTGATTACAATTATAAATAAATACATATTTTTAAATATTATTACATATTAATCAATATTAATACTATTATTACATAATAATGCATATTAATAATGTCATTAATGACAATCAATAATAATAAAAAATTAAATAATAATAATAATGTAGTCAATATTATAATTAAGAATAAATGGGAGGTTGCTAATGATGTTCATGATTTTGATCATGAGTCTGATCTTGAATATGGTGACGATTAACTCGATTTATTTATTTTTGAGTTTGGGCCATCATTTCTTCTTTCATGTAGTGTTTATTATAAGGTGCTTGACCCCTAACCTTTTTTATAATAAGGTGATTTCCCCCGAACCTTCTTTGTATTATTTCATATTAATTATGCCAAGAATGTTCAAGGCCAAGCCCCTTATTATTACTAATTATATTATTACATATTAATTATACAAAAAGGGAGTCCCACCTTGAAAAGAAAAAAAATAGAAACTCAAGCGTCACCATAACCATGATCAATGTTATGAGAAGAATCATCAAATAATAATTATGTTATCACATATTAATTATATTATTACATACTAACTATATTATTACGTATCAATTATATTATTAAATTATTAATTATAGTTTATATATTAATTAAATTATTACATATTAATAAATATTAATTATATTTTTATATAGTTTTTATATTATTACATATGTACACTAATTATATTTATAAAAATGTATAAAAATATTAATTATATTTTTTCATATTAATTATATCGTTACATTTTGATTATATTATTACATATTAATTATTTCATATATATATATATATGTTTATATATATATATATATATATCTTTATATTCATATATATATTTATTTGTAATTACAAATATATATTTGAATGTACCTGTTTTAAATGTGTATATAAATATATTAGATTTATAATTATATGATTATAAATATTTTTAGTGGAATATATATATATATATATATGTTAATAATTATAAAATTATAAATATATTTATAATTATATAATAATAAGTATTTATTTATAGAGATAAATTTATATTACATAATGATAAAAATATTTTGAAATATTAATATTAATATATTTATTATTTATACAAATATTTATTAATATTTATTAATTTATATAAATAAATATATATAAATAATAAATATATTTATAATTTTATTTATTTATAATGGTTCTCTCAAAGCTGATTTTAAAAAAGAAAATTATCCAAAAAAAAGATAAAATATATAAGCTTTCGGTTAGTTTGGACTATTTATGTATATATATATATATTAATAAATAGATATAATTATAAATATATATTTATAAAAATGAATTAATTTTTATAAACATATATATATAATAAATATAATAATAAATCTATTTCTATCAATACAAACTAATAATTATATAAATATTAGAATATTTATTATTATATAATTTTTCAAATATATTTATAAATTTTATTTATATTATTACTAATTTACAATTATAATATTAATAAATATTAATAAAAATATAAATAATATTATTACATACTACTTATATTATTAAATATTAATTATATTATTTCATATTATTTATATTATTACTAATTATATATATTATTGGTAATTAGGGTAGAGTTACAACGAAATAGGGAAATGAAACCCACATAACCCGAGAGGGAAGGCGATGACCCGCCAAAGGATAACCCATACATTTTAAGGCTTGATGGCCATATGGACATGGAGTCCATTACAATGTCTCTAGACTAGGTTCCCAACATCTAAAGCTATTTTTTGATTAAAAAATGTGCAGGTCCACCGTCTGTATCATGCCTGTATCTTACAGCCTACGTCACCTATCTTCCATCCAACCCAGATTCAAATCTGGGTGGGAGTGAATTCTGGCAGAATGACGCTGACACAAACATGACCCAATAAAGTACCTAATGATGTTAAATAATAATAAAATTTTAAATTATAATATTAATAATAGCACTTCTTGTCCACATGGTCCTTTGGACATCAAATAATTGGTGGGTTATACATTTGGGGGAGGGGCTATAACATTCCCTATTAGGTAGTGTATGTTGCAATTCATTGTTTCATTGTAATTATATTGTTACATTTTAATTATATTATTACATGATAATTATATTATTACATATAAATAATATTATAATATTATTATTTATATTATTATATATTTTTTATATTATTACATATTAATAAATATTAGTTTTATTATTATATATTAGAAAATAATATTTATATTATTACGTATTTAATATAAAAATATTAATAAATATGTCTGTAAATTTAAATAATACAAATAAAGTAAATAATAATATAATAAAATATAAATATTAATTATATTATTACATAGGCCTTCCGGTTGTTTGAAGTATATAAATAATAAATATAATTATAAGTATATAATATTATAATTATATATTTACAAATATTATATTATTTGTATAAATATATATATATATTAAATATAAATATAAACCTATTCATATATATATCTTTTTATTATTTAATAAATATTAATATCTTTAAATGAGAAAAATATATTAAAACTTCTATTGAAAAATCAAGTGGAAAATCCACTAGAAATAAACTTCAGGCTTATTAAATTTATAATGTCTTACAAAAAAATAATTCTTTTTAAAAAAACAAAAACTATTATTTTTTCTCATAGAATTAATATAAATATATATATATATATTAAAACATGTATTTTTTGTTTTCCTATTTAATCAGAAAACTGTTTTCTTTAAAAAAAACGATATGTAATTTTGTTATGTAAAAAATAATAATTTATTTTGTGTCAAAATTAAGTATTTCTTATATGTTTAAAAATATACCATGTATTTAAAAATATTGATGAAAAATCATTAATATTATTAAACTGATTAAAAATATTTTTTTCTATTAAAAAAATAAACTACTTTTTCTTTTAATAAAATGAAGAAAATATTCTTTACATAAAAATTTCATTGTAATAAGAAAAATAGATGGTTTTAAAATATAATAAACCTAATTTATTATATAATAATTGTGTATTTTCTCACATGTAAGGAAACACCTTTTTTTATTGAAGGAAACAATCAAAAGTTCTTATTCATCCAACCATTACAAGGCAGTAGTAAACCAAAACAAAATTGACCCTAACCCACATGTATTAAACTATGCACCCTGCTACATAGAATCGAACTAGAATAGTCATCCACCCCACAGACCCGGCATCAACCCGCTTCACATCATTGCATCACTCCTTCTCCAAAGTCATCGACGTCGCTTATCCAACTCCCATACCTCACCGGTAAATTCCTCATCAGCCCTTCTCGGCTTCAGTGAATCGCATAACAAATGACGATGTTTCCAATGTTGTCACAGCACCCCAAACACCTCAGTAGTAGTTACATCTCCATTAGATTCTTGAACCACAAATCCTTGTTGTCCATATGCTTCTTTGGGATGGACTATATTTACAGCACCGGTATCCCAACCTCCTCGCGTCCCGATATCACGTGACCACCCCACAATACCCCTGTGACTTGGAGTCATTGACATCCACCGGTCTGGGTCGCTGGTCATCCCAACCTGGTCATAATAAACATTATTTCGTACATTCACCACCGTATAAGCCTCTGTGGATGAGAATATTTTACCTGGCAGGATGGGTAGGCTTGCTTTCCTTTCAAACGTTCTTAATGGAGCCGGATCTGATGGGAGGTGTACGTTTCTCTTGTCCCCGAGTTGGGGTACATTCAGATTCTCCTTAGGTAACCCAGGGATGTGTTCTGAGGCGAATGGGGTGGATGGAAATTCACCGTCAAGAGAAGAGTTGTGCGATAAATCCATCACCGGACAAGCCACATTTGATGAGAATCGTCGACCACATAGAATGGGTCTACTAATATCTAGTATATAACCTGTTTCAGTGACCTTTTCCGCGTCAATGTGAGGTACAATGGGGTTCATTGGCACTGGATTTGGGGTACGTTTGGGATACCCATGTTTTGGTACCTTGGGAAAGTCATCCAAGGAAAAGGGGACGATTGGAAATTTCCCACCATGATAAGTGTTTTGAGGTTCTCCATTCACTGGAGAACCCACTTTTGATTAGAATCGCTGACCACGTAGAATTTTGGGGATCAAATTGTCATCTGATGTAGGAGTTTGGGTATGTCTGGTGACATCATGTTTTTTTCGGAATAAAGTCATCCATCTTTTTAACATCTTCATCATCATCGTCCTCTACGGAGGTCTATATTAATCACAGAAGAAGGATGGCAGTTTGAAAACATGGCCACCACCCTTATATACATGCATCCTATAATTATTTCCTATTTTTAAGCCTTTCCCTCACCAAACATTCCACACATCCATTAATAGCTATAATTACTAGAAATTCAAATCCTTTATTTATAACATGAATTAATAAGGAAGTACCCAAACTTATTATTTAATTATTATTAATCAATTAACATAATATTAAATAATATTGAAACAATTAAATTTATTTATGTATTTTGAATATTATTCATTTTATATTTATAAATGAAATCTAAAATCTAATCGGATTAAATTAATTATAATTAATTAAATGATGTTTTATATTAAAATGTCAATAAATTTATGAAATATTATTGTTTTTTTATATCAATTGCTTTTAAATTTATAAATAATTTTTCAAATTAAAAATAATAGACATATCCTTAATTAATCGAGTTATAATAGTTAAAAAATATTTCAATATATAAAAGTATAGGGTAAAAATAATTAGTTAAAAATTAAATGGGTTATAAATGTTTATTTTAAATCAATATTCTAACATTTTATTCGTATTAACAATTATACAACATTTAATTTCTCTATATATTTATTTTTAATCTTTTGTTTTTTTATTTGAACACTCATAAATGAATTTGATTTCTTTCCTTTCTTACCCATAAACTAGAACTCTACCTATGGGAAGATTATTCAAGGCATCTTTTTTATTTTTTTATATAATAAAATTGGTTTAGCTACCATTTATTTTGGGAAATGGGTCTAAAAATCACCAAATGAACTGACACTTTATAAAGGAAGCCAAAAATGCAACATCATGTTGCATTTTCCCCGAAACCCCAAATTCCAATGCCCCACCCTCCATTCCTCCTCCCCATTTCCAAAATATATATAATTCCTTATTAAAAATTATAAATAAATATATGTATTAAATTATTATTATATATAAAAAATTTTAAATATATTTTTACGTATTAATAATAATATTACATATTAATAAATTTTAATAAAGTAATTAATGACATTTAATAAAAATAACAATATAAATAATAATAATTAAAAATTAGTGAAAAATTAATTCTGAATAAATATTAACTAAACTATTGCATATTAATAAAGAAATTAATATTAATTATATTATAAATTTTTTAATAAATAGTAATTATACTATTACTTATTTCAATAATTATATTAATAAATATGAATAGAAATATTAATTATATTTTTATTCAAATTATTTCATTTTAATTATACTATGAAGTATCTGAGCCAAGCCCCTAATTGTTACTAATATTATTATTACATATTAATAGTACCAAAAAGGAAATCCCACATTCAAAAGGGAATAATAGCAACTCAAGAATCACCATAATCATGATTAGAGTTATGACCAGAATCATCAACCATCTATTATATTGTTAAATATTAATTATATTATTACATTCTAATTATATTTTTACATAATCATTATAATATTACGTATTAATTATATTATTATATTATTAGTTATATTATTATATATTGATTATATAATTACATATGTATAATAATAAAATTAATAAATATGAGTAAAAATGATAATAATACTAATAATGTTGTTAATTACATAATCAAAAATAAATACTAATTATATTATTACACATCAATAATTATTTTTATATTAGTCATATTATTACATTTTAATAAATATTAATTATATCAATGTGGGTCTAGCCAAGATCCCAATCTCTCAACCATTTATTAAAGTTGAAGAAAAGATAACATGTACATGGGGTGGAGAATGATAGAAATCACCTGAATGCCCCCTAAATTTTATGAAACAACACATAAAAAATTTAAATAATCATGATTTGAGTCATGTTTAGTGTCATCAGCATTTGCAGATTCCCAATCTGTTTGTATGGTTTGATCGCTGAAAAGAGAACTGTACGTTTTCTAAAGCAGTATCTGCTCCGGCATGAGTCTGGATGATCTAGAGGAACCACCTCATCTACGCCCTTGAGTTTCATCCTCTCATCCGTTTTCGCAGCCACGACCCATTAGGTTCATAAAACATCTCCAAGTAAACTAGTGCATAGTCACATAATGGTCACTCTTTTCAGTAGTATCCATATCCATAGACCCATGACATGCATCATCATTAAGAGACTCAAGAACCTTAAAACTAATGTCCTCAGTGACAATTTCCGGATTATTTTTCTATTCATTAACATTAGTTGATTCATGTTGGAAAAAATATTTCCTAAAAATAATTTGAATCCCTTCATTATACACAATAAAAATCCCATTGTTTTTTCTAGCACCTTCCCTCATAATAAGTTCCACCCTTTTTGACAGAGAAGATGCATTCATGGTCCTAGTTTTTTGAATCATCTAGATTGGTCTCAGAGACTCCATACTTGCATTAAGATCATTTCTAACAACAACACATGAACAACATTTATTCCTATTATAGATTTGCATAGGTTATGTATAATAATTATGTGGGGATACCACTATGGATTCATGTTTATCAGTATTATAACACTTTCTTATACCAAATCTATTTCCAACAAAATATCATCAATATTGCACTGCTATGCCATAAGGTACTCAGTAGAAAGGTCTTCATTTTTTTCCTACTATAATGACATTATCATGCAAATCTTCATTAATAGTCTGCACTGCGTCATCTGCATTATTCTAATCAACCAAATTTTCTTCATTTATTGCAGCATGTTCACATTAAATACCACCCAATAGTTTATCTTCACCTAGTCTAGTCTGAGATGACTTCAAGCCATTCATCTCCCAAATATTTTTATCATTCACATGAAAAGAATAAAAATAACAAACCATACGTCTCCTGTAACCATATCTTTCATTAAATATTACCCACCATTCTATATGAATTGAGGAAAACGTTTATAGATAATCATTAATTCATACTCCTCATCATCCGTAGATAAGTAAACTCTATCTACCTTTTTTGAACTGAAATCAATTTCAAAAAAATATCCTAGAAAACTTCCCATACATTGCATCTTCGGTTTATTTATCCATGATTGTAGGTAAACCAAGATACATCACCACATCATGGAGGATTTTTGTACATTAAAACGTCCAATTCTATCCATAAAACCGAAAAGAATCCAACGAAGAGAAATTTCCTGCATTCAAAGGATCGAAACAACATCCTCAATCTTTAATGTGAACAAATATTAGCTTCAAGGAGAAGGATGTAAACTCGAAAGCTCATGATTTTAATTTTTCTGATGGAAAGAATATGTTGATAAATCCCCAACATTATGAAAAACACCACCAATATGAAAATCCCCAATCAAATGGATACTACCTATACAAATACTTAGAAAATAAAATGATTGTCGCTAGAGAAGATATATTTATTGTGAGGGATCACATCCTCAAAAAGGATAATGGGAGAGAGATTTAATTTTCTGAATTTGGTGCTCGTGATATTAAAGAGTAGGTTATAAAAAATTTCCATAGGTCCCCATGGAATAAGTTGTTCCTAAAACAAAAGTACCTCATATGATTATAAGAGAGGTAAGTGAACCAGAGAGATGGAACCTTGGTCACTGCGGATGGTGACTAATTATTGTTTTACATTGATAAATCGATCTCCTAAAAGGAAGCTGAAAAGTATTAAGAGTTGAAATATTACTATAAAATATGATTTCTAAGATTAATTCCATTTATCATAACCATGTTTGTGTAATGATCGATTCTCTAGTAGATATAAATCCTATTTGATGAAAATGGATATTCAAATGAAATCTAGACATGGAATGTAATGTATGAACATATAAAGCAAGGATAGAGGCTAAAGGGTTTTCTCAGTGTCAATGATTGTACTATGATGAACCCTTCTCTCCATTTTCAATTTTTAATTTCATAAGATCCATAATTGTGATACCAGCATACCATGACTATGTGATTTTGTAGATGTAGGTCAAAAGTACATTCCTTAATGATAACCTTCAAAAAGATGTCTATATGACAGAACTAGAATGGTTTATGACTCCAGGTGATGTGAAAAATATTTTTAATTAGAAAATAATCATTTACGGATTAAAGAAATAATCATTTTCATGGAACATTCGATTTGATGAATCCATAAAACAATTTGGTATCATTAATAATGAATGTGATACATGTGTTTACAAAAGTATTAATGGGAATGTGGGTCTTATCACAGTAGTGTATGTCGATGAAATATTTAAAAATATATTATTATTATTTTATATATTTATAATTATATTTTTTATTTATATATTCTGAAAGGACGGAAGGTCTTTGTAAAAATATAACTAATATTTATATTTAACTATATTATTAATTAATTTATTTGTATTATTTACATTTGTATTCATATTTATTAATATTATTATTGTCAGTATGTAATAATATAATTATTATTTTTTAATAGGTAAATATAAAAATAATATTAATTAATTTTTAATAATATAATAAATATATAATAATATAATTAATAATATCATTATATAATTAATAGGTAATAATATATTTAGTATATAATAATATAATTAGAATGAAATAATATAATTAGTATGTAATTATATAATTAAAATTTAACAATATAATTACAAGAAAACATAGAGTTGCAACATACACTACCTAATTGGGCAGGCCATTCCCCCCTAAGGGATAACCCACCTATTTTTTGATGGCCTGAAGATTGTATGGAAATGGAGTACAATTATTAATGTTATTATTTACATTGTTATTATTCTTTAATTTAATTATGAACTTTATTGGATCATGCATGTGTCACAACCATTTTACCAAAATTAACTCCCATCCGGATTCGAACTCGGGTCTGATTCATGCAATGTGACACCGGGGGTATGAAGTAGGCATGGCATAGACGGAGGACCTCCACATTTGTGAATAAAAAAAATAATTTCAGGTTATGGGAACCTAGGCTACAGACATTGTAATGGAATCAATGTCAACAGGGTCTAAAGCCATAAAAAATCATGGGTTATCCCTGGGGGGGTCAGGACCGACCCTATCTGGTCGTATGTGTTGTATTTCTATGTTTCGTTGTAATTATACCCCAATGTATATAGAATATATATAATTAATAATAATATAATTCATATGTAAGAATATAATTAATAAGTAATAATATAATTACAATGAAATAATATATATTACACTTTCATTTTAATTTGTCAATATCATTATTGTAAATTTGTAATAATATAATTAATATTTATAAATATATATTAATAAGTATATTTATATTTATATAAATATAAATATATATTAGTAAAAAATGATTTATAATTATATATATTATATATATTTATATATTTATATAAATAAATTCGTATATAGAAATATATAATTATAATTATATATATACATAGATACTAGAAACACCCCGAAATCTTATAGGGTTTATTTATTTTTGGATAATCTCTTATTTAAACTTACCTATGAAAGAACACTTATAAATATATAATATTATAAATACATTTATTATATATATATTTACTTATATAAAAAAATTAACAATAATAAATATTTATCAGATAATAAATATATTTATATTTATATTTAAAAATATTTTTAAAATTATGCAATTATATATCAATCTCTATAAATAAATATTTATTATTTTATAAATATAATCAATATGTATTAATATAATTAATATGAAATAATATAATTAATATTTATATACATAATAATTAATATTATTAATGTAAATATGTAATTGTATTATTAATATATAAAAATATATGTAATATTTATCATTATGAAATTATATAATTAATAATATAATAATATAAATAATATGTAATAATATAGTTGTTATGTAATAATATAATTAATATGAAATATTATAATTACTATGTGATGATTCTAGTCTAAAATTTGACCATGATTATAGTGACACATGACCTATAATTTTTTCCTTTTGGATTTGGGATTGCCTTTTTTTGTATAATTAATATGTAATAATATAATCAATAATAATAAGGGGTTTGTCCCGAAACCTTATTAGTATAATTAATATAAAATAATACCAAGAATGTCCGGGGTCAAGCCCCTTATTATAAAAGAATAAAAAATATACAGTACATGAAAGAAGAAAGGAAATCCCACACTAAAATATAAAAAAAACTTAAGAATCACCATAATCAAGATCACACTCATGATCAGAAGAATCAACATCATCACCAAACGCCCATTTTTTCTTAATTATAACATTATCTACATTATTATTATTACAATATACATTTTTTTTATTATTGAATGTCATTAGTGACATTATTAATATGCATTAATATGTAATAATAGTATTAATATGTAATAATAAAATTAATATTAAATAATAAGTAATAATATATAAACACATGTATTAATATATAATTGTATACACATAATCCATTATCTATACTATAGGGTAGGCAATTTCATCCATGGTTCATCTCCATATCAATTTGGGTGATGGGCCCTCCCATCTGCACATCCCTATTGCATCAAAAATGTGTTCCTCATATGCTCCATCTCCGCAGATTCCACCTCCTCCACTAACTACGCTTCGCGTGCATCTCCTCTATCTTCATATCCTCCTCCACCTAACCACCTATTCCAGACAATTCTCATCAAATCCCTTATCCTTCAAATCTATTTCTTCCATTCCGTCATTGCCTCCGCCTTTCCATCGATGCTTCCACGTCGCCGCATATGTGCAATATGTGGTCCTAGATCACATTCCAAATTTTCGAATATTCAAATCAACAACAATGGAGTAGGTGGAGGTGATGACGATGAAGAGATGGAGATGACAAGGAAGAACCAGTGGAGGCAATGTTGAGGTATTGATGAAAATACGTCATCGTATTTGAAGGATATGGGTTTGGATGAGAATGGTTTAGAAGAGGCGGAGAGGTGGAGGAGGATATGGAGATGGAGGAGATGCATGCAGAGTAGAGTTGGTGGAGGAGGTGAAATCTGTAGAGACACAGCAGATGAGGAACATGTTCTCGAGGGAATAGGGAAGTGCATAGAGGAGGGCACATCACCCAAATTGACATGGACATGACACATGGATGAAATCCCCCCTATAGTATAGATAATGAATTATGTGCTTACAATTATAAATAAATACATCTTTTTTTATATTATTACATATTAATCAATATTAATACTATTATTACATATTAATGCATATTAATAATGTCATTAATGACAATAAATAATAATAAATAATTAAATAATAATAACAATGTAGTTTATATTATAATTAAGAATAAATGGGAGGTTGCTAATGATGTTCATGATTTTGATCATGAGTGTGATCTTGAATATGGTGATGATTAACTCGATTTATTTATTTTTGAGTTTGGGCCATCCTTTCTTCTTTCATGTATTGTTTATTATAAGGTGCTTGACCCCTAACATTTATTATAATAAGGTGCTTTCCACCGAACCTTCTTTGTATTATTTCATATTAATTATGCCGACATTGTTCAGGTCTATGCCCCTTATTATTACTAATTATATTATTACATATTAATTATACAAAAAGTGAGGCCCACCGTGAAAACGAAAAAAACAGAAACTCAAGCATCACCATAACCATGATCAATGTTATGACCAGAATCATCAAATGGTAAATATATTATTACATATGAATTATATTATTACATACTAACTATATTATTACATATCAATTATATTATTAAATTATTAATTATATTGTTATATATTAATTGAATTATTACATATTAATAAATATTATTTATATTTTTATATATTTTTTATATTATTACATATGTACACAAATTATATTTATAAAAATGTATAAAAATATTAATTATATTATTTCATATTAATTATATTGTTACGTTTTGATTATACTATTACATATTAATTATTGCATATATATATGTTTATATATATATATCTCTATATTCATAAATATATTTATTTATAATTACAAATATATATTTGAATGTACCTGTTTTAAATGTGTATATAAATATATTAGATTTATAATTATATGATTATAAATAATTTTAGTCGAATATATATATATATATATATGTTAATAATTATTATATTATAAATATATTTATAATTATATAATAATAAGTATTTATTTATAGAGATAAATTTATATTATATAATGATAAATATATTTTTAAATATTAATATTAATATATTTATTATTTATACAAATATTTATTAATATTTCTTAATTTATATAAATAAATATATATAAATAATAATTATATTTATAATTTTATTTATTTATAATGGTTCTCTCAAAGCTGAGTTTAAAAAAGAAAATTATCCAAAAAAAGATAAAATATATAAGATTTCGGTTAGTTTGGACTATTTATATATATATATATATTAATAAATAGATATAATTATAAATATATATTTATAAAAATGAATTAAATTTTTATAAACATATATATATATAATAATTATAATAATAAATCAATTTCTATCAATACAAACTTATAATTATATAAATATTATACTATTTATTATTATATAATTTTTCAAATATATTTATAAATTTTAATTATATTATTACTAATTTACAATTATAATATTGATAAATATGAAAAAAATATAAATTATATTATTACATACTACTTATATTATTACAAATTAATTATATTATTTCATATTATTTATATAAATACTAATTATATATATTATTGGTAATTAGGGTAGAGTTACAACGAAACATGGAAATGAAACCCACATAACCCGATAGGGAAAGCCATGACCCTCCCAAGGATAACCAAGCCTTTTTTATGGCTTGAAGGCCCTATGGGCATGGAGTCTGTTACCATGTCTCTAGCCTAGGTTCCCAACTACTAAATCTTTTTTTTTTGATTCACAAATGTGCGGGTCCACCATCTGCATCATGCCTGCATCATACAGCCTGCGTCACCTATCTTCCATCCAACCCGGATTCAAATCTGGGTGGGAGTGAATTCTGGCAGAATTACGCTAACACAAACATGACCCAATAAAGTACATAAGGATGTTAAATAATAATAAAAATGTAAATTATAATATCAATAATAGCACTTCTTGTCCACATGGTCTTTTGGAAATCAAATAATTGGTGGGTTATACATTTGGGGGAGGGGCTATAACATTCCCTATTAGGTAGTGTATGTTGCAATTCATTGTTTCGTTGTAATTATATTGTTACATTTTAATTATATTATTACAAGATAATTATATTACTACATATTAATAAAATTATTATGTTATTATTTATATTATTATATATTTGTTATATTATTACATATTACTAAATATTAGTTTTTTATTATATATTAGAAAATATTATTTATATTATTACGTATTTAAAATAAAAATATTAATAAATATGTCTATAAATTTAAATAATACAGATAAAGTATATAATAATATAATAAAATATAAATATTAATTATATTATTACATAGGCCTTCCGGCTGTTTGAAGTATATAAATAATAAATATAATTATAAGTATATAATATTATAATTATATATTTACAAATATTATATTATTTGTATATATATATATATTAAATATAATTATAAACCTATTCATATATATATATATCTTTTTATTATTTAATAAATATAAATATCTTTAAATGGGAAAATCTATTAAAACTTCTATTGAATAATCTTGTGGAAAATCCACTAGAAATAAACTTAATGTTTATTAAATTTATAATGTCTTGCAAAAAAATTATTCTTTTTAAAAAAAACAAATTATTATTTTTTCTCATAAAATTAAAATAATTATATATATATATATATATATATATTTATTTAAATAAGTATTTTTTGTTTTCCTATTTAATCAGAAAACTGTTTTCTTTAAAAAAAATAGTGATATGTAATTTTGTTAAATAAAAAATAATAATTTATTTTGTGTCAAAATTAATTATTTCATATATGTTTAAAAATATTCCATGTATTTAAAAATATTGATGAAAAATCATGAATATTATTAAAATGATTAAAAATCTTTTTATCTCTAAAAAAATAAAATACTTTTTCTTTTATTAAAATGAAGAACATATTCTTTACATAAAAATTTCATTATAATTAGAAAAATAGATGGTTTTAAAATATAATAAACATAATTTATTATATGATAATTGGGTATTTTTTCACATGTAAGGAAACACATTTCTTTTTATTGAAGGAAACAATTAAATTTTCTTATTCTTCCAACCATTACAAGGCAGTAATAAACCCAATTAAAAAATTGACCCTAACCCACATGTATTAAACTAGGCACCCTGCTGCATAGAATCGAACTAGAAGAGTCATCCACCCCATACACCCGACGTCAACCTGCTTCACATCATTGCATCACTCCTTCTCCAAAGTCATGGACGTCGCTCATCATACTCCCATACCTCACGGTAAATTCCTCATCGGCCCTTCTCGGCTTCAGTGCATCACATAATGAATGCCGATGTTTCCAATGTTGTCACCGCACCCCAAACACCTCAGTAGTAGTTACATCTCTATTAGAATCTTGAACCACACATCCTTATTGTCAATATGCTTCTTTTGGATGGACTAGATTTACAGCACCAGTATCCCAACATCTTCGCCTCCCGATATCACGCCACCACCACATGATACCCCTGTGACTTGGAGTCACTAACATCCACCGGTCTGGGTCGCTGGTCATCCCAACCTGGTCATAATAAACATTCTTTCGTACATTCACCATCGTAGAAGCCTCTGTGGATGAGAATATTTTACCTGGAGGGATGGGTAGGCTTGATTTCCTTTCAAACGTTCTTAATGGAGCCGCATCTGATGGGAGGTGTACGTTGCTCCTGTCCTTGAGTTGGGGTACATTCAGATTCTCCTTGGCTAACCCGGGGATGTGTTCCGAGGTGAAGGGGATGGATGGAAATTCACCATCATGAGAAGATTTTTGCGATACATCCATCACCGGAGAAGCCGCATTTTATGAGAATCGTTGACCACGTAGAATGGGTCTACTAATATCTAGTATATAACCTGTTTCTGTGACCTTTTCGCATCAATGTGTGGTACAACGGGGTTCTTTGGCACCGGAGTTGGGGTACGTTTGGGATACCCATGTTTGGGTACCCCAGGGGAGTCATCAAAGGAATAGGGGACGGTTGGAAATTTTCCACCATGATAAGTGTTTTGAGGTCCTCCATTCGCTGGAGAAGCCACTTTTGATGCGAATCGCTGACCACATAGATTTTTGGGGATCAAATTGTTATCTGATGCAGGAGTTTAAGTATGTCTAGTGACATCCTGTTTTCGTCGGAATAAAGTCATTAATCTTTTTAACACCTTCATCATCATTGTCCTCCAAGGAGGTATATAGTAATCATAGCAGAAGGATGGTAGTTTGAAAACATGGCCACCACACTTATATACATGCATCCTGTAATTATTTCATATTTTTATGTCTTTCCCTCACCAAACATTCCACACATCCATTAATAGCTATAATTACTAGAAATTCAAATCCTTTATTTATAACATGAATTAATAAGGAAGTACCCAAACCTGTTATTTAATTATTATTAATCAATTAACATAATATTAAATAATATTGAAACAATTAAATTTATTTATGTATATTGAATATTATTCATTTTATATTTATAAATGAAATCTAAAATCTAATCGGATTAAATTAATTATTATTAATTAAATGATGTTTTATATTAAAATATTAACAAAATTAAAAAATATTATTGTTTTGTTTGATATCAATTGCTTTTAAATTTATAAATAATTTTTCAAATTAAAAATAATAGACATTTTCATAATTAATCATGTTATAATAGTTAAAAAAAATATTTCAATATATAAAAGTATAGGGTTAAAATAATTAGTTAAAAATTAAATGGGTTATAAATGTTTATTTTAAATTAATATTCTAAAATTTGATTCGTATTAACGTTTATACAACATTTAATTTCTCTATATATTTATTTTTAATCTTTTGTTTTTTTATTTGAACTGTCATAAATGAATTCGATTTCTTTCCTTTCTGACCCACAATCTAGAACACTACCTATGGGAATATTCTTCAAGGAATGTTTTTTATTTTTTTATATAATAAAATTGGTTTATCTTCCATTTAATTCAGGAAATGGGTCTAAAAATCACCAAATGAACTGACACTTTATAAAGGAAGCCAAAAATGCAACATCATGTTGCATATTCCCCCAAACCCCAAATTCTAATGCCCCACCCTCCATTCCGCCTCCCCATTTCCAATATATATATAATTCCTTATTAAAAATTATAAATAAATATATGTATTAAATTATTATTATATATAAATAAGTATTAAATATATTTTTACATATTAATAATATTATTACATATTAATAAATTTTAATAATGTAATTCATGGCATTTAATAAAAATAAAAATCTAAATAAAAATAATTAAAAAGTAGTTAAAAATTATTTATGAATAAATATTAATTAAATTATTTCATATTAATAAATTATTTAATATTAATTATATTATAAATTTTTTAATAAATAGTAATTATATTATTACATATTTACAATAATTATATTAATAAATATGAATAGAAATATTAATTATATTGATAATTATATTATTTCATATTAATTATACTATGAAGTATCTAAGCCAAGCCCCTAATTGTTACTAATTTTATTATTACATATTAATTGTACCAAAAAGGAAATCCCACATTCAAAATGGAAAAATAGCAACTCAAGAATCACCATAATCATGATCAGAGTTATGACCAGAATCATCAACCAACTATTATATTGTTAAATATTAATTATATTATTACATTCTTATTATATTATTACATATTCATTATATTATTATATATTAAATATATTATTATATATTAATTATATAATTACATATGTATAATAATTAAATTAATAAATATGACTAAAAATGATAATAATACTAATAATGTATTTAATGACATAATTAAAAATAAATAATAATTATATTATTACACATCAATAATAATTTTTATATTACTCATATTATTCCATTTTAATAAATATTTATTATATCAATGTGGGTCTAGCCAAGATCCCAAGCTCTCAAGCATTTATTAAAAGTGAAGAAAAGATAACATGTACATGGGGAGGAGAATGATAGAAATCACGGGCATGCCCCCTAACATTTGTGAAACAAGACATCAAAAATGTCAATAATCAAGATTTGAATCATGTTCAGTGTTATCAGCATTAGAAGATTCCCAATCTTTCTGTATGGTTTGATCCCTGAAAAGAGAGCTGTACTTTTTCTAAAGCAGCATCTGCTCTGGCATGAGTCTGGATGATCTAGAAGAACCCCCTCATCTACGCCCTTGAGTTTCATCCTCTCATCCATTTTCTCAGCCACGACCCTTTAGGTTCATACAACTCCTCCATGTCAACTGGTTCATAGTCACATAATGGTCACCCTTTTCAGTAGTATCGATATCTTTAGACCCATGACATGCATCATCATTAAGAGTCTCAAGAACCTTAAAACTAATGCCCTTAGTGACAATTTTCAGATTATTTTTCTATTCATTAACATTAGTTGATTCATGTTGGAATAAAGATTTCCTAAAAATCATTTGAATCCCTTCATTATACACAATCAAAATCCCTTTTTTTTACTAGAACCTTCCCTCTTAATAAGTTCCACCATTTTTGACAGAGAAGATGCATTTCTGGCCCTAGTTTTTTGAATCATCTTGATTGGTCTCAAAGACTCCATACTTGCATTAAGATCATTTCTAACAACAACAGATGAACATAATTTATTCCAATTATAGCGTTGTGTAGGTGATGCAGGATAATTAAGTGGGGCTACCACTATGGATTCATGTTTATGAGTATTATAACACTTTCTTATACCAAATCTGTTTCCAACAAAATATCATCAACATTGCTCTGCTATGCCATAAGGTACTCAGTAGCAAGGTCTTCATTTTTTCCTTCTGGAATGACATTATCATGAACATCTTCATTAATAGTCTGCACCGCTTCATCTGCATTAGTCTAATAAACCAAATTTTCTTCATTTATAGCAGCATATTCACATGAAATACCACCCTATAGTTTATCTTCACCTAGTCTAGTCTGAGATGACTTCAATCCATTCGTCTCCCCAATATTTTTATCATGCACATGAAATGAACAAAAATTAAAAACCATACATCTCCTGTAACCATAGATTTCATTAAAAATTACCCAACATTCTAAAAGATTTGAGGAAAACTTTTATAGATAATCATTAATTCATATTCCTCATCATCCGTATATAATAAAACTCTATCTACATTTGTTGAACTTAAATCAATTTCAACAAAAAATCCTAGAAAATTTCCCATACATTGAATCTTCTGTTTATTTATCCATTATTGTAGGTAAACCAAGCTACATCACCACATCATGGAGGATAGTTGTACATTAAAACGTCCAATTAAATCCATAAAACCGAACAGAATTCAACGAAGAGGAATTTCCTGCATTCAAAGGATCAAAACAACATCCTCAATATTTATTGTGAACAAATCGTAGCTTCAAGGAGAAGGATGTAAACCCGAAAGCTCATGATTTTAAATTTTCTGAAGGAAAGAATACGTTGATAAATCACCAACATTATGAAAAACACCACCAATAGTAAAATCCCCAATCAAAGGGATACTGCCTATATAAATACATAGAAAATAAAATGATTGTCACTAGAGATGATATATTTATTGTGAGGGATCACATCCTCAAAAAGGATAATGGGAGAGAGATTTAATTTTATGAATTTGATGCTCGTGATACAAAAGAGTAGGTTATAAAAAATTTCCATTGGTCCCCATGAAATAAGTAGTTCCTAAAACAAAAGTACCTCATATGATTATAAGAGAGGTATGTGAACCATAGAGATAGAATATTGGTCATTGATGATGGTGACTAATTATTGTTTTACATTGATAAATCGATCTCCAACAAGGAAGCTGAAAAAGATTAAGAGTTTCAATATTACTATAAAATATTATTTGTAGTATCAATTCCATTTATCATAACCATGTTTGTGTAATGATCGATTCTCTAGTTGATGTAAAGCCTATTTTATGAAAATGGATATTCAAATGAAATCTAGACATTGAATGTAATGTATGAACATATAAAGCAAGGATAGAGGCTAAAGGGTTTTATCAGTGTCAATGATTGTACTATGATGAACCCTTCTCTCCATTTTCCATTTTTTATTTCATAAGATCCATAATAGTGATAGCAGCATACCATGACTATGTGATTTTGTAGATGTAGGTCAAATGTACATTCCTTAATGAGAACCTTAAAAAAGATGTCTATATGACTCAACTAGAATGGTTTATGACTCCTGGTGATGCCAAAAATATTTTCAAGTAGCAAATAATCATTTGCGGATTAAAGAAAGATTCATGTTCATGGAACATTCGATTTGATGAATCCATAAAACAATTTGGTATCATTAATAATGAATGTGATACATGTGTTTACAAAAGTATTAATAGGAATGTGGGTCTTATCATAGTAGTGTATGTCGATGAAATATTTAAAAATATATTATTATTATTTTATATATTTATAATTATATTTTTTATTTATATATTCTGAATGGACAGAAGGCCTTCGTAAAAATAGAACTAATATTTATATTTAATTATATTATTAATTAATTTATTAGTATTATTTACATTTGTATTCATATTTATTAATATAATTATTGTAAGTAGGTAATAATATAATTAATATTTTTTAATATGTAATTATAAAATTAATATTAATTAATTTTTAATAATATAATAAATATATAATAATATAATTAATAATATTATAATATAATTAATATGTAATAATATATTTAGTATATAATAATATAATTAAAATGTAATAATATAATTAGTATGTAATTATTTAAATAAAATTTAACAATATAATTACAAGAAAACATAGAGTTGCAACACACACTACCTGATTGGGCAGGCCATTTCCCCCCTAAGGGATAACCCACCTATTTTTTGATGGCCTGAAGATTGTATGGAAATGGAGTAAAATTATTAATGTTATTATTTACATTGTTATTATTATTTAATTTCATTATGCACTTTATTGGATCATGAATGTGTCACAACCATTTTACCAAAATTAATTCCCATCCGGATTCGAACTCGGGACCGATTCATGCCAAGTGACGCAGGGTGTATGAAGTAGGCATGGCATAGATGGAGGACCTACACATTTGTGAAGAAATTTTTTTTTTCAGGTTACCGGAACCTAGGCTACATACATTGTAATGGAATCCATGTCAATAGGGTCTAAAGCAATAAAAATTCATGGGTTATCCAAAGGGGGTCATGACCGACCCTATCAGGTCGTATGTGTTGTATTTCTATGTTTCGTTGTAATTATACCCCAATGTACATTGAATATATATAATTAATAATAATATAAATATTATGTAGTAATATAATTAATACGTAATAATATAATTACAATGAAAAAATATAAATTATACTTTCATTCTAATTTGTCAATATCATTTTTGTAAATTTGTAATAATATAATTAATATTTATAAATATATATTAATAAATATATATTAATAAATATATTTATATTTATATAAATATATATATATATTAGTAAAAAATGATTTATAATTATATATATTATATATATTTATATATTTATATAAATAAATTCATATATAGAAATATATAATTATAATTATATATATACATACATACTAGAAACGGCCCGAAATCTTATAGGGTTTAACTTATTTTTGGATAATCTGTTTTTTAAACATACCTATGAAAGAACACTTATAAATAAATAATATTATAAATATATTTATTATATATATATATTTACTTATATAAAAAAATAACACTAACAAATATTTATTAAATAATAAATATATTTATATTTATATTTAAAAATATTTTTTAAATTATGAAATTATAAATCAATCTCTATAAATAAATATTTATTACTTTATAAATATAATCAATATGTAATAATATAATTAATATGAAATAATATAATTAATATTTATATACATAATAATTAATATAATTAATGTAAATATGTCTTTGTATAATTAATATATAAAAATATATCTAATATTTATCATTATGTAATTATATAATTAAAAATATAATAATATAAATAATATGTAATAATATAGTTATTATGTAATAATATAATTAATATGAAATATTATAATTACTATGTGATGATTCTAGTCATAAATTTGACCATGATTATAGTGACACATGACCTATAATTTTTTCGTTTTGGATTTGGGATTGCCTATTTTGTTATAATTAATATTTAATAATATATTCAATAATAATAAGGGGTTTGTCCCGATACCTTATTAGTATAATTATTATAAAATAATACCAAGAATGTCCGGGGTCAAACCCCATATTATAAAAAGAATGAAAAATAAACAGTACATGAAAGAAGAAAGGAAAGCCCACACTAAAATATAAGAAAAAAATGTAGGAACCACCATAATCAAGATCACACTCATGATCTGAAGAATCAACATCATCACCAAATGCCCATTTTTTCTTAATTATAACATTATCTACATTATTATTATTACTATTTACATTTTTTATTATTGAATGTCATTAGTGACATTATTAATATGCATTAATATGTAACAATAGTATTAATATGTAATAATAAGATTAATATTAAATAATAAGTTATAATATATAAACACATGTATTAATATATAATTGTAAACACATAATCAATTATCTATACTATAGGGTAGGCAATTTCATCCATGTTTCATCTCCATATCAATTTGGGTGATGGGCCCTCCCCTCTACACATCCCTATTGCATCAAAAATGTGTTCCTCATATGCTCCATCTCTGCAGATTCCACCTCCTCCAATAACTATGCTCCGCGTGCATCTCCTCTATCTTCATATCCTCCTCTACCTAACCACATATTCCAATCAATTCTCATCAAAGCCCTTATCCTTCAAATCTATTTCTGCCATTCCGTCACTGCCTCCGCCTTTCCGTCGATGCTTCCGCGTCGTCACATACGCGCAAGATGTGGTCCTAGATCACATTCCATGTTTTCGAATATTCAAATCAACAACAGTGGAGTAGGTGGAGGTGATGACGACGAAGAGATGGACACGACAAGGAATAAGCAGTGGAGGCAATGATGAGGTAGTGACGAAAACGCGTCATCGGGTTTGAAGGATAAGGGTTTGGATGAGAATGGTTTAGAATAGGTGTAGATGTGGAGGAGGATATGGAGATGGAGGAGATGCATGCAGAGCAGAGTCGGTGGAGGAGGTGAAATCTGTAGAGACACAGCAGATGAGGAACGTTTTTTCGAGGGAATAGAGACGTGCATAGAGGAGGGCACATCACCCAAATTGACATTGACATGACACATGGATGAAATCCCCCCCTATAGTATAGATAATGGATTATGTGCTAAAAATTACAAATAAATACATCTTTTTATATATTATTACATATTAATCAATATTAATACTATTATTACATATTAATGCATATTCAATAATGTCATTAATGACAATAAATAATAATAAAAATTTAAATAATAATAATAATGTAGTTAATATTATAATTAAGAATAAATGGGAGGTTGCTAATGATGTTCATGCTTTTGATCATGAGTCTGATCTTGAATATGGTGATGATTAACTCGGTTTATTTATTTTTGAGTTTGGTCCATTATTTCTTCTTTCATGTATTGTTTATTATAAGGTGCTTGACCCCTAACCTTTTTTATAATAAGGTGCTTTCCACCGAACCTTCTTTGTATTATTTCATATTAATTATACCAAGATTGTTCAGGGCCAAGCCCTTTATTATTACTAATTATATTATTACATATTAATTATACAAAAAGTGAGTCCCACCTTGAAAAGGAAAAAATAGAAACTCAAGCGTCACCATAGCCATGATCAATGTTATGACCAGAATCATCAAATAGTAATTATATTATTACATATTAATTTTATTATTACATACTAACTATATTATTACATATCAATTATATTATTAAATTATTAATTATATTGTTATATATTAATTAAATTATTACATATTAATAAATATTATTTATATTTTTATATATTATATATATTATTACATATGTACACTAATTATATTTATAAAAATGTATAAAAATATAATTATATTATTTCATATTTATTATATTGTTATGTTTTGATTATATTATTACATATTAATTATTGCATATATATATATATATGTTTATATATATATATATATATCTTTATATTCATAAATATATTTATTTGTAATTACAAATATATAATTGAATGTACCTATTTTAAATGTGTATATAAATATATTAGATTTATAATTATATGATTATAAATATTTTTAGTCGAATATATATATATATGTTAATAATTATAAAATTATAAATATATTTATAATTATATAATAATAAGTATTTATTTATAGAGATAAATTTATATTACATAATGATAAATATATTTTTAAATATTAATATTAATATATTTATTATTTATACAAATATTTATTAATATTTATTAATTTATATAAATAAATATATATAAATAATAATTTTATTTATAATTTTATTTATTTATAATGGTTCTCTCAAAGCTGATTTTAAAAAAGAAAATTATCCAAAAAAAGATAAAATATATAAGATTTCGGTTAGTTTGGACTATTTATGTATATATATATATATATATATTAATAAATAGATATAATTATAAATACATATTTATAAAAATGAATTAATTTTTATAAAAATATATATATAATAATTATAACAATAAATCAATTTCTATCAATAAAAACTTATAATTATATAAATATTATAATATTTATTATTATATAATTTTTCAAATATATTTATAAATTTTAATTATATTATTACTAAATTACAATTATCATATTGATAAATATGACAAAAATATAAATTATATTATTACATACTACTTATATTATTACATATTAATTATATTATATCATATTATTTATATTATTACTAATTATATATATTATTGGTAATTAGGGTAGAGTTACAACGAAACATGGAAATGAAACCCACATAACCCGATAGAGAAGGCCATGACCCTCCCAAGGATAACCCATCCATTTTTATGGCTTGAAGGCCCTATGGGCATGGAGTCCATTACCATGTCTCTAGACTAGGTTCTCAACTACTAAAGCTATTTTTTGATTCACAAATGTGCGGGTCCACCATCTGCATCATGCCTGCATCATACAGCCTGTGTCACCTATCTTCCATCCAACCCGGATTCAAATCTAGGTGGGAGTGAATTCTGGCAGAATGACGCTGACACAAACATGACCTAATAAAGTACATAATGATGTTAAATAATAATAAAAAAGTAAATTATAATATTAATAATATCCCTTCTTGTCCACATGGTCTTTTGGACATCAAATAATTGGTGGGTTATACATTTGGGGGAGGGGCTATAACATTCCCTATTAGGTAGTGTATGTTGCAATTCACTGTTTCATTGTAATTATATTGTTACATTTTAATTATATTATTACATGATAATTATATTATTACATATTAATAATAATATTATATTATTATTTATATTATTATATATTTGTTATATTATTACATATTAATAAATATTAGTTTTTTATTATATATTAGAAAATATTATTTATATTATTACGTATTTAAATTAATAATATTAATAAATATATCTGTAAATTTAAATAATACAAATAAAGTATATAATAATATAATAAAATATAAATATTAATTATATTATTACATAGGCTTTCCGGCTGTTCGATGTATATAAATAATAAATATAATTATAAGTATATAATATTATAGTTATATATTTACAAATATTATATTATTTTTATAAATATATATATATATTAAATATAATTATAAACATATTCACACACATATATATATATATCATTTTATTATTTAATAAATATAAATATCTTTAAATGGGAAAATCTATTAAAACTTATATTGAATAATCTTGTGGAAAATCCACTAGAAATAAACTTCATACTTATTAAATTTATAATGTCTTACAAAAAAATTATTCTTTTTAAAAAAACAAAAATTATTATTTTTTCTCATGGAATTAATATAATTATATATATATATATATTTAAATAAGTATTTTTTGTTTTCCTATTGCATCAGAAAACTGTTTTCCTTAAAAAAAATAGCGATATGTAATTTTGTTAAATAAAAAATAATAATTTATTTTGTGTCAAAATTAAGTATTTCATATATGTTTAAAAATATTCCATGTATTTAAAAATAATGATGAAAAATCATGAATATTATTAAAATGATTAAAAATATTTTTATCTCTAAAAAAATAAACTACTTTTTCTTTTTTTAAAATGAAGAAAATATTCTTTACATATAAATATCATTATAATAAGAAAAATAGATGGTTTTAAAATATAATAAACATAATTTATTATATGATAATTGGGTATTTTATCACCTGTTAGGAAACACATTTCTTTTTATTGAAGGAAATAATTAAATGTTCTTATTCTTCCAACCATTACAAGGCAGCAGTAAACCCAATAAAAAAATTGACCCTAACCCACATGTATTAAACTAAGCACCCTGCTGCATAGAATCGAACTAGAAGAGTCATCCACCCCACAGACCCAACGTCAACCTTCTTCACATCATTGCATCACCACTTCTCCAAAGTCATCGACGTCGCTCATCATACTCCCATACCTCACGGTAAATTCCTCATCGGCCCATCTCGGCTTCAGTGCATCGCATAATGAATGTCGATGTTTCCAATGTTGTCATCTCACCCCAAACTCCTCAGTAGTAGTTACATCTCCATTAGATTCTTGAACCACAAATCCTTGTTGTCCATATGCTTCTTTTGGATGGACTAGATTTACAGTACGAGTATCCCAACCTCTTCGCCTCCCGATATCACGCCACCACCCCATGATACCCCTGTGACTTGGAGTCACTAACATCCACCGGTCTGGGTCGCTGGTCATCCCAACCTGGTCATAATAAACATTCTTTCGTACATTCACCATCGTAGAAGCCTCTGTGGATGAGAATATTTTACCTGGAGGGATGGGTAGGCTTTCTTTCCTTTCAAAAGTTCTTAATAGAGCGGCATCTGATGGGAGGTGTACGTTTCTCCTATCCTCGAGTTGGGGTACGTTCATATTCTCCTTGGATAACCTGGGGATGTGTTCCGAGGTGAAGGGGATGGATGGAAATTCACCGTCATGAGAAGATTTGTGCGATACATCCATCACAGGAGAAGCCGCATTTTATGAGAATCGTCGACCACATATAATGGGTCTACTAATATCTAGTATATAACTAGTTTCTGTGACCTTTTTGCATCAATGTGAGGTACAACAGGGTTCTTTGGCACCGGAGTTGGGGTACGTTTGGGATACCCATGTTTGGGTACCCCAGGGGAGTCATCAAAGGAAAAGGGGACAGTTGGAAATTTCCCACCATGATAAGTGTTTTGAGGTCCTCCATTCACTGGAGAACCCACTTTTTATGCGAATCACTAACCACGTAGATTTTTGGGGATCAAATTGTTATCTGATGCAGGAGTTTAAGTATGTCTAGTGACATCATGTTTTTGTCGGAATAAAGTCATCAATCGTTTTAACACCTTCATCATCATTGTCCTCCAAGGAGGTATATAGTAATCACAGCAGAAGGATGGTAGTTTGAAAACATGGCCACCACACTTATATACATGCATCCTGTAATTATTTCCTATTTTTATGCCTTTCCCTCACCAAACATTCCACACATCCATTAATAGCTATAATTACTAGAAATTCAAATCCTTTCTTTATAACATGAATTAATAAGGACGTACCCAAACATATTATTTAATTATTATTAATCAATTAACATAATATTAAATAATATTGAAACAATTAAATTTATTTATGTATTTTGAATATTATTCATTTTATATTTATAAATGATATCTAAAATCTAATCGGATTAAATTAATTATTATTAATTAAATGATGTTTTATATTAACATGTTAACAAAATTATGAAATATTATTGCATTGTTTGATATGAATTGCTTTTAAATTTATAAATAATTTTTCAAATTTAAAATAATAGACATATTCTTAATTAATCAAGTTATAATAGTTAAAAAAATATTTCAATATATTAAAGTATAGGGTTAAAATAATTAGTTAAAAATTAAATGGGTAATAAATGTTTATTTTAAATTATTATTCTAACATTTGATTCATATTAACATTTATACAACATTTAATTTCTCTATATATTAATTTGTAATCTTTTGTTTTTTTATTTGAAATGTCATAAATGAATTCGATTTCTTTCCTTTCTTACCCACAATCTAGAACACTACCTATGGGAAGAATCTTGAAGGCATCTTTTTTATTTTTTTTATATAATAAAATTGGTTTATCTTCCATTCAATTCGAGAAATGGGTCTAAAAATCACCAAATGAACTGACACTTTATAAAGGAATCCAAAAATTCAACATCATGTTGCATTTTCCCCCAAACCTCAAATTCCAATGCCCCACCCTCCATTCCTCCTCCCCATTTCCAATATATATATAATTCCTTATTAAAAATTATTAATAAATACATTTTTTAAATTATTATTATATATAAATAAGTATTAAATATATTTTTACATATTAATAATAATATTACATATTAATAAATTTTAATAATGTAATTAATGGCATTTAATAAAAATAACAATCTAAATAAAAATAATTAAAAAGTAGTTAAAAATTATTTATGAATAAATGTTAAGTAAATTATTTCATATTAATAAAGTAGTTAATATTAATTATATTATAAATTTTTTAATAAATAGTAATTATATTATTACATATTTAAAATAATTATATTAATAAATATTAATAGAAATATTAATTATATTGCTAATTATATTATTTCATATTAATTATACTATGAAGTATCTGTGCCAAGCCCCTAACTGTTACTAATTTTATTATTACATATTAATTGTACCAAAAAGGATATCCCACATTCAAAAGGGAAATATAGCAACTCAAGAATCACCATAATCATGATTAGAGTTATGACCAGAATCATCAACCAACTATTATATTGTTAAATATTAATTATATTATTACATTCTAATTATATTATTACATATTAATTATATTATTACATATTAATTATATTATTATATATTAATTATATAATTACATATCTATAATAATAAAATTAATAAATATGAGTAAAAATGATAATAATACTAATAATGTAGTTAATGACATAATTAAAAATAAATACTAATTATATTATTACACATCAATAATAATTTTTATATTACTCATATTATTCCATTTTAATAAATATTTATTATATCAATGTGGGTCTAGCCAAGATCCCATGCTCTCAACCATTTATTAAAATTGAAGAAAAGATAACATGTACATGGGGAGGATAATGATAGAAATCACGGGCATGCCCCCTAACATTTGTGAAACAACACATCAAAAATTTCAATTATCATGATTTGAGTCATGTTCAGTGTTATCAGCATTAGAAGATTCCCAATCTGTCTGTATGGTTTGATCGCTGAAAAGAGAACTGTACTTTTTCTAAAGCAGCATCTGCTCTGGCATGAGTCTGGATGATCTAGAAGAACCACATCATCTATGCCCTTGAGTTACATCCTCTCATCCATTTTCGCAGCCACGACCCTTTAGGTTCATACAACTCCTCCATGTCAACTGGTGCATAGTCACATAATGGTCACCCTTTTCAGTAGTATCGATATCCTTAGACCCATGACATGCATCATCATTAAGAGACTCAAGAACCTTAAAACTAATGTCCTTAGTGACAATTTTCGGATTATTTTTCTATTCATTAACATTAGTTGTTTCATGTTTGAAAAAAGATTTCCTAAAAATCATTTGAATCCCTTCATTATACACAATCAAAATCCCTTTGTTTTTACTAGAACTTTCCCTCTTAATAAGTTCCACCCTTTTTTACAGAGAAGATGCATTTATGGCCCTAGTTTTTTGAATCATCTTGATTGGTCTCAGAGACTCCATACTTGTATTAAGATCATTTCTAACAACAACAGATGAACATAATTTATTCCAATTATAGCATTGCGTAGGTGATGCAGTATAACTATGTGGGGATACCACTATGGATTCATGTTTATGAGTATTATAACACTTTCTTATACCAAATCTGTTTCCAACAAAGTATCATCAACATTGCTCTGTTATGCCATAAGGTACTCAGTAGCAAGGTCTTCAATTTTTTCCTTCTGGAATGACATTATCATGCACATCTTCATTAATAGTCTGCACCGCTTCATCTGCATTAGTCTAATCAACCCAATTTTCTTCATTTATAGCAGCATTTTCACATGAAATACCACCCTATATTTTATCTTCACCTAGTCTAGTCCGAGATGACTTCAAGCCATTCGTCTCCCAAATATTTTTATCATGCACATGAAACAAACAAAAATTACAAACCATACGTCTCCTGTTACCGTAGATTTCATTAAAAATTAACCAACATTATAAAATAATTGAGGAAAACATTTATAGACAATCTTTAATTCATATTCCTCATCATCCATATATAATAAAACTATATCTACCTTTGTTGAACTTAAATAAATTTCAACAAAAAATCGTAGAAAATTTCATATACATTGAATCTTCTGTTTATTTATCCATGATTGTAGGTAAACCAAGCTACATCACCACATCATGGAAGATTGTTGTACATTAAAACTTCTAATTCAATCAATAAAACCGAACAGAATTCAACGAAGAGGAATTTCCTGCATTCAAAGGATCAAAACACCATCCTCAATATTTAATGTGAACAAATCGTAGCTTCAAGGAGAAGGATGTAAACCCGAAAGCTCATGATTTTAAATTTTCTGAAGGAAAGAATATGTTGATAAATCACCAACATTATGAAAAACACCACCAATAGGAAAATCCCCAATCAAAGGGATACTTCCTATATAAATACTTATAAAATAAAATGATTGTCGCTAGAGAAGATATATTTATTGTGAGGGATCACATCCTCAAAAAGGATAATGGGAGAGGGATTTAATTTTATGAATTTGATGCTCGTGATACAAAAGAGTAGGTTATAAAAAATTTCCATTGGTCCCCATGGAATAAGTATTTCCTAAAACAAAACTACCTCAAATGATTATAAGAGAGGTAAGTGAACCAGAGAGATGGAATCTTGGTCACTGAAGATGGTGACTAATTATTGTTTTACATTGATAAATCGATCTCCTACAAGGAAGCTGAAAAAGATTAAGAGTTTCAATATTACTATAAAATATGATTTCTAATATCAATTCCATTTATCATAACCATGTTTGTGTAATGATCGATTCTCTAGTTGATGTAAAGCCTATTTTATGAAAATTGATATTCAAATGAAATCTAAACATGGAATGTAATGTATGATCATATAAAGCAAGGATAGAGGCTAAAGGGTTTTATCAGTGTCAATGATTGTACTATGATGAACCCTTCTCTCCATTTTCCATTTTTAATTTCATAAGATCCATAATTGTGATAGCAGCATACCATGACTATGTGATTTTGTAGATGTAGGTCAAATGTACATTCCTTAATGAGATCCTTAAAAAAGATGTATATATGACTCAACTAGAATGGTTTATGACTCCTGGTGATGCCAAAAAATATTTTCAAGTAGCAAATAATCATTTGCGGATTAATGAAAGATTCATGTTCATGGAACATTCGATTTGATGAATCCATAAAATAATTTGGTATCATTAATAATGAATGTGATACATGTGTTTACAAAAGTATTAATAGGAATGTGGGTCTTATCACAGTACTGTATGTCGATGAAATATTTTAAAAATATATTATTATTATTTTATATATTTATAATTATTTTTTTTATTTATATATTCTGAATGGACGGAAGGCCTTTGTAAAAATAGAACTAATATTTATATTTAATTATATTATTAATTAATTTATTTGTATTATTTAAATTTGTATTCATATTTATTAATATAATTATTGTAAGTAGGTAATAATATAATTAATATTTTTTAATATGTAATTATAAAATTAATATTAATTAATTTTTAATAATATAATAAATATATAATAATATAATTAATAATATAATAATATAATTAATATGCAATAATATATTTAGTATATAATAATATAATTAGCATGTAATAATATAATTAGTATGTAATTATATAATTAAAATTTAACAATATAATTACAAGAAAACATAGAGTTTCAACACACACTACCTGATTGGGAAGGCCATTGCCCCCCTAAGGGATAACCCACCTATTTTTTGATGGCCTGAAGATTTTATGGAAATGGAGTAAAATTAATAATGTTATTATTTACATTGTTATTATTATTTAATTTAATTATGCACTTTATTGGATCATGAATGTGTCACAACCATTTTACCAAAATTAACTCCCATCCGGATTCGAACTCGGGTCCGATTCATGCCAAGTGACGCAGGGGGTATGGAGTAGGCATGGCATAGACGGAGGACCTGCACATTTGTGAAGAAATTTTTTTTTTCAGGTTACCGGAACCTAGGCTACAGACATTGTAATGGAATCCATGTCAATTGGGTCTAAAGCCATAAAAATTCATGGGTTATCCCAGGGGGGTTATGACCGACCCTATCAGGTCGTATGTGTTGTATTTCTATGTTTCGTTGTAATTATACCCCAATGTACATTGAATATATATAATTAATAATAATATAAATAATATGTAGTAATATAATTAATACGTAATAATATAATTACAATGAAAAAATATAAATTATACTTTCATTCTAATTTTTCAATATCATTTTTGTAAATTTGTAACAATATAATTAATATTTATAAATATATATTACTAAATATATATTAATAAATATATTTATATTTATATAAATATAAATATATATTAGTAAAAAATGATTTATAATTATATATATTATATATATTTATATATTTATATAAATAAATTCATATATAGAAATATGTAATGATAATTATATATATACATACATACTAGAAACGGCCCGAAATCTTATAGGGTTTAACTTATTTTTGGGTAATCTCTTTTTTAAACTTACCTATGAAAGAACACTTATAAATAAATTATATTATAAATATATTTATTATATATATATTTACATATATATAAAAATAACAATAACAAATATTTACTAAAAAATAAATATAAATATATTTATATTTAAAAAAAATTTTAAAATTATGTAATTTTTAATCAATCTCTATAAATAAATATTTATTATTTTATAAATATAATCAATATGTAATAATATAATTAATATGTAATTGTATAATTAATATTTATATACATAATAATTAATATAATTAATGTAAATATGTAATTGTATAATTAATATATATAAATATATGTAATATTTATCATTATGTAATTATATAATTAATAAAATAATAATATAAACAATATGTAATAATATAGTTATTATGTAATAATATAATTAATATGAAATATTATAATTACTATGTGATGATTCTAGTCATAAATTTGACTATGATTATAGTTACACATGACCTATAATATTTTCCTTTTGGATTTGGGATTGCCTATTTTGTTATAATTAATATGTAATAATATAATCAATAATAATAAGGGGTTTGTACCGAAACCTTATTAGTATAATTATTATAAAATAATACCAAGAATGTCTGGGGTCAAGACCCATATTATAAAAAGAATGAAAAATAAACAGTACATGAAAGAAGAAAGGAAATCCCACGCTAAAATATAAGAAAACAACTTAAGAATCACCATAATCAAGATCACACTCATGATCTGAAGAATCAACATCATAACCAAATTCCCATTTTTTCTTAATTATAACATTATCTACATTATTATAATTACTATTTCCATTTTTTTATTATTGAATGTCATTACTTACATTATTAATATGCATTAATATGTAACAATAGTATTAATATGTAATAAAAAATTAATATTAAATAATAAGTTATAATATATAATCACATGTATTAATATATAATTGTAAACACATAATCAATTATCTATACTATAGGGTAGGAAATTTCATCCATGTTTCATCTCCATATCAATTTTGGTGATGGGCCCTCCCCTCTGCACATCCCTATTGCATCAAAAATGTGTTCCTCATATGATCCATCTCCGCAGATTCCACCTCCTCCAATAACTATGTTCCGCGTGCATCTCCTCTATCTTCATATCCTCCTCCACCTAACCACCTATTCCAAACAATTCTCATCAAAGCCCTTATCCTTCAAAGCTATTTCTGCCATTCCGTCACTGCCTCCGCCTTTCCGTCGATGCTTCCGCGTCGTCGCATACGCGCAAGATGAGGTCCTAGATCACATTCCAAGTTTTCGAATATTCAAATCAACAACAATGGAGTAGGTGGAGGTGATGACGATGAAGAGATGGAGATGACAAGGAAGAAGTAGTGGAGGCAATGTTGAGGTAGTGACGAAAAGGCGTCATCGGGTTTGAAGGATAAGGGTTTGGATGAGAATGGTTTAGAAGAGGCGTAGAGGTGGAAGAGGATATGGAGATGGAGGAGATACATGCAGAGCAGAGTCGGTGGAGGAGGTGAAATCTGTAGAGACACAGCAGATGAGGAACGTGTTCTCGAGGGAATAGGGAATTCCATAGAGGAGGGCACATCACCCAAATTGACATTGACATGACACATGGATGAAATTCCCCCCTATAGTATAGATAATGGATTATGTGCTTAAAATTATAAATAAATACATCTTTTTATATATTATTAAATATTAATCAATATTAGTACAATTATTACATATTAATGCATATTAATAATGTCATTAATCACAATAAATAATAATAAAAAATTAAATAATAATAATAATGTAGTTTATATTATAATTAAGAATAAATGGGAGGTTTCTAATGATGTTCATGCTTTTGATCATGAGTCTGATCTTGTATATGGTGATGATTAACTGGATTTATTTATTTTTGAGTTTGGGTCATCCTTTCTTCGTTCATGTATTGTTTATTATAAGGTGCTTGACCCCTAACCTTTTTTATAATAAGGTGCTTTCCACCGAACCTTCTTTGTATTATTTCATATTAATTATACCAAGAATGTTCAGGGCCAAGCCCCTTATTATTACTAATTATATTATTACATATTAATTATACAAAAAGTGAGTCCCACTTTGAAAAGGAAAAAATAGAAACTCAAGTGTCACCATAACCATGATCAATGTTATGACCAGAATCATCAAATAGTAATTATATTATTACATATTAATTATATTATTACATACTAACTATATTATTACATATCAATTATATTATTAAATTATTAATTATATTGTTATATATTAATTAAAATATTACATATTAATAAATATTATTTATATTATTATATATTTTTTATATTATTACATATGTACACTAATTATATTTATAAAAATGTATAAAAATATATTTATATTATTTCAAATTTATTATATTGTTACGTTTTGATTATATTATTACATATTAATTATTTCATATATATATATGTTTATATATATATATATATTCATAAATATATTTATTTATAATTACAAATATATATTTGAATGTACCTGTTTAAAATGTGTATATAAATATATTAGATTTATAATTATATGATTATAAATTTTTTTAGTGGAATATATATATATATATGTTAATAATTATAAAATTATAAATATATTTATAATTATATAATAATAAGTATTTATTTATAGAGATAAATTTATATTACATAATGATAAATATATTTTTAACTATTAATATTAATATATTTATTATTTATACAAATATTTATTAATAATTATTAATTTATATAAATAAATATATATAAATAATAAATATATTTATAATTTTATTTATTTTTAATGGTTCTCTCAAAGCTGAGTTTGAAAAGAAAATTATCCCAAAAAAGATAAAATATATAAGCTTTCGGTTAGTTTGGACTATTTATGTATATATATATATTAATAAATAGATATAATTATAAATATATATTTATAAAAATGAATTAATTTTTATAAAAATATATATATAGTAAATATAATAATAAATCGATTTCTATCAATACAAATTTATAATTATATAAATATTAGAATATTAATTATTATATAATTTTTCAAATATATTTATAAATTTTAATTATATTATTACTAATTTACAATTATAATATTGATAAATATGAAAAAATAGAAATTATATTATTACATACTACTTATTTTATTACATATTAATTATATTATTTCATATTATTTATATTATTACTAATTATATATATTATTGGTAATTAGGGTAGAGTTACAACGAAAGAGGGAAATGAAACCCACATAACCCGATAGGGAAGGCCATGACCCGCCCAAGGACAACCCATCAATTTTTATGGCTTGAAGGCTCTATGGACATGGAGTCCATTAAAATGTATCTAGCCTAGGTTCCCAACATCTAAAGCTATTTTTTGATTCACAAATGTGCAGGTCCACCGTCTGCATCATGCCTGCGTCATACAGCCTTCGTCACCTATCTTCCATCCAACCCGGATTCAAATCTGGGTGGGAGTGAATTCTGGCAGAATGACGCTGACACAAACATGACCCAATAAAGTACATAATGATGTTAAATAATAATAAAAAAGTAAATTATAATATTAATAATAGCCCTTCTTGTCCACACGTTCTTTTGGACATCAAATAATTGGTGGGTTATACATTTGGGGGAGGGGCTATAACATTCCCTATTAGGTAGTGTATGTTGCAATTCATTTTTTTATTGTAATTATATTGTTACATTTTAATTATATTATTACATGATAATTATATTATAACATATTAATAATAATATTATATTATTATTTATATTATTATATATTTGTTATATTATTACATATTAATAAATATTATTTTTATTATTATATATTAGAAAATATTATTTATATTATTACGTATTTGAAATAACAATATTAATAAATGTGTCTGTAAATTTAAATAATACAAATAAAGTAAATAATAATATAATAAAATATAAATATTAATTATGTTATTACATAGGGGTTAATTTAGCGTGTAGGGTTTTTTTTTGTTTAATGGGTTAGGGTTTTTTTTAATTTGGGAAATGGGTTTGTTCAGCGCCACTTGAAGTGGCGCTTTGACCCCACACCACCCCAACCCCTATTTATATATATATATATATATATATATATATATATATATTTATAAATATAAGAAATTTATTTATTTATAATAAATACACGAATAAATAAATTATAATAAATTATATTTTTTATAATACATTTATTTATTTATATTTATTATAAATATAACACATACATTAATTATAATATATTATTTATAATTATATATTTATTCTATTTATAACTATACATTTATTATAATTCTATATTTATTATATTTATAATTATGTAATTATTATAACTAAAATTATGGAATTAAAATAAATTTATAATGATAAAAATATTAACTATAATAAATATATAATAGTACTAAATAAATAAATATAATAAATATAAAATTATAATAATTAGAGAAATATAAATATAATAAATAGAAAAAATATAATAATTATATAATTATAGTAAATATTAATTATAATAAATATTTAATTATAATAAATGTATAATAAAATAAATACAATATATATATAATAATATTTAATATTAATTATACATTTATTTAATAAATGTATACATTATTAAATGTATTGTATTTATTAAATAAATGTATATTTATTAAATGTATACATTATATTTAATAAATGTATTGTATTTATAATAAATTTATATTATATTTATCAAATACATTTATTTAAATATATTGTATTTGTAATAAATGTATATTTAATAAATGTATATTTAATAAATGTATATTTATATTGAATAAATGTATTGTATTTATAATAAATTTATATTATATTTATCAAATACATTTATTTAAATATATTCTATTTGTAATAAATGTATATTTAATAAATGTATTATATTTATTAAATACTCTTATTATAATAAATGTATTATAATAAATGTATATTTATTATATGTATTGTATTTATAACAAAAGAATATTTATTAAATGTATTATATTTTATTTAAAATAAATGAATATTTATTAAATGTATTATATTTATTAAATACAATTATTAAATGTATTGTATTTATAATAAATGTATATTTATTAAATATATATATAAATATAGTTCATTAATTAAATAAATGTATTTAGTAAGTGTATTTTATAAATGCATTATAATAAATTTATTTAATAAATTTATTTTTTATAATAAATGTATATTTACTAAATGTATTTCAATAAATTTATTATTATATTTATAAATGTAATTCAATTATTATAAATATACATTTTATTAAATATATTTATAAATACCATACATTTATAAATATATAATTATTAATTTATATTTATAATAAATGTATTATATTCATGAATATTTATTTATAGATAAATTTAAATTATATTCATATAATTATATTTATTTATAATTATAATTATAAATATATTTATTAATATACATATATATAAATAATGAATATATTTATAAATATTAGATTTTTAAATGTATAATAAATTGAAAATATATATTTATAAATTTATATAAATATATATATATAAATAATGAATATATTTATAAATAAATATAATTATATGAATATATTTATAAATATTATATTTTTAAAGGTATAATAAATTCAAAATATATATTTAGAAATTTAATTATAAATATAAATATAAATAAACATATTTTAATAAATATATTCATTAATTATAAATATTATAATTATAAATATACATTTATTAATAATATTTATTTATTATAATAAATGTATAAAATAAATGTATATGTATTATAATAAATAAATATATATTTATTATAAATATTAATATAAATGTAAATTTATAATAATTAAATATTATAATATTTATTATAATAAATATTATAATAATATTTATTATAATAATATTTATATAAATGTATATTTATTATAATAAATAAATGTATATTACATTTATAAATAATTACCTATTTATTATAATAAATGAATGTATATTTATAATTATATAAATATAGTATATAATTATTCATAGATATGATAATTATACAATAAAGATACATAATTAAATATTACATTTATTATATTATAATTAAAAAATAAATTTATTGTAATATTTATTATACATTTATTATACGTATTTAATATAATAAATGTATAAAATAAATGTAGATTTATTATAATAAATAATTTTATATTTATTATAAATATTAATGTAAATGTATATTTATTATAATTAATTATTATAATATTTATTATAATAAATATACATTTATAATAAATTTATCATAAATATTTATTGTAAATTTATTATAATAAATATTATTATAATATTTATTATAATAGATATTATAAATGTATATTTATTATAATAATATTCATTATACATTTATTAGATATTTATTATTATAAATATTATTATATTTAATTATAATAAGTATTTATTATAAATATAAATGTATTATAAATATTTATTATACATTTATTATACATTTATTGTGCATTTATTATAATAGTATTTATTAAAACATTTATTAGATATTTATTATAATGAATATTATAATATTATAACATTATAATATTTGTAATAAATGTATAATAAATGTATAAAAATGTATATTTATTATAATAATATTATAATATTTATTGGATATTTATTATAAATAAGTAAATTTATTATAATTTTTGTATTTATTATAAAAAATATAATTATGTATTTTTTGTATTTTTTTATATTTATTATAATAAATAAATTTATTATATATATATATATATCGGGTTTGGGGGGAGTGGGGTCAAAGCGCCACTTCATGTGGCGCTTTTCCCTTTTTTTGTCTAGCGCCACTTCATTTGGCGTTGGACAACCCCATTTCCCCAATTATTTTATAACCTACCCCATAAAACTAAAAAAAACCCCTACGCCTAAAATAGCCTTACATAGGCCTTCCGGCTGTTCGAAGTATATAAATAATAAATATAATTATAAGTATATAATATTATAATTATATATTTACAAATATTATATTATTTGTATAAATATATATATATATATTAAATACAATTATAAACCTATTCATATATATATCTTTTTATTATTTAATAAATATAAATATCTTTAAATGGGAAAATCTATTAAAACTTATATTGAAAAATCTAGTGGAAAATCCACTAGAAATTAACTTCATGCTTATTAAATTTATAATGTCTTACAAAATTAAAAATCTTTTAAAAAAACAAAAACTATTATTTTTTCTAATAGAATTAATAGAATTATATATTTATATTTATATATTTAAACAGGAAATTTTTGTTTTCCTATTAATTCAGAAAACTGTTTTCATAAAAAAAATAGCGATATGTAATTTTGTTAAATAAAAATTAATAATTTATTTTCTGTCAAAATTAAGTATTTCTTATATGTTTAAAAATATTCCATGTATTTAAAAATATTGATGAAAAATGATGAATATTATTAAAATGATTAAAAATATTATTTTCTATTAAAACAATAAACTACTTTTTCTTGTATTAAAATGAATAAAATATTCTTTACATAAAAATATCATTATAATAAAAAAATAGATGGTTTTAAAATATAATGACCATAATTTATTATATGATAATTGGGTATTTTTTTCACATGTAAGGAAACACATTTCTTTTTATTGAATTAAACAATCAAATGTTCCTATTCTTCCAACCATTACAAGGCAGCAGCAAACCCAATAAAAAAATTGACACTAAGCCACATGTATTAAAATATGCACCATGTTGCATAGAATCGAACTAGAAGAGTCATCCACCCCACAGACCCGATGTCAACCTGCTTCACACAATTGCATCACTCCTTCTCTAAAGTCATCGATATCACTCATCCTACTCCCATACCTCACAGGTAAATTCCTCATCGGCCCTTCTCGGCTTCAGTGCATCGCATAATGAATGCCAATGTTTCCAATGTTGTCACTGCACCCCAAACACCTCATTAGTAGTTACATCTCCATTAGATTCTTGAACCACAAATCCTTGTTGTCCATATGCTTCTTTGGGATGGACTAGATTTACAGCACCGATATCCCAACCTCTTCGCCTCCCGATATCACGCCACCACCCCACGATACCCCTGTGACTTGGAGTCATAGACATACACCGGTCTGGGTCGCTGGTCATCCCAACCTGGTCATAATAAAAATTCTTTCGTACATTCACCACCGTAGAAGCCTCTATGGATGATAATATTTTACCTGGCGGGATGAGTAGGCTTTCTTTCCTTTCAAACGTTCTTAATGGAGCCGGAGCTGATGGGAGGTGTACGTTGCTCCTGTCCCCGAGTTGGGGTACGTTCAGATTCTCCTTGGGTAACCCATGGATGTGTTTTGAGGCGAAGGGGATGGATGGAATTTCACCATCACGAGAAGAGTTGTGCGATACATCCATCACCGGAGAAGCCACATTTGATGAGAATCGTCTACCACGTAGAATGCGTCTACTAATATCTAGTATATAACCCGTTTCTGTGACCTTTGTCGTGTCAATGTGAGGTACAACGGGGTTCTTTGGAACCAGAGTTGGGGTACATTTGGGATACCCATGTTTGGGATACCCATGTTTGGGTACCCCGGGGAAGTCATCCAAGGAAAAGGGGACAGTTGGAAATTTCCCACCATGATAAGTGTTTTGAGGTCCTCCATTCACTGGAGAACCCACTTTTGATGAGAATCGCTGACAACGTAGAATTTTGGGGATCAAATTGTTATCTGATGGAGGAGTTTGGGTATGTCTGGTGACATCCTGTTTTCGTCGGAATAAATTCATCCATCTTTTTAACATCTTCATCATCATCGTCCACCAAGGAGGTCTATAGTAATCACAGCAGAAGGATGGCAGTTTGAAAACATGGCCACCACCCTTATATACATGCATCCTATAATTACTTCCTATTTTTATGCCTTTCCCTCACCAAACATTCCACACATCCATTAATAGCTATAATTACTAGAAATTCAAATCCTTTATTTATAACATGAATTAATAAGGAAGTACCCAAACCTATTATTTAGTTATTATTAATCAATTAACATAAAATTAAATAATATTGAAACAATTAAATTTATTTATGTATTTTGAATATTATTCATTTTATATTTATAAATGAAATCTAAAATCTAATCGGATTAAATTAATTATTATTAATTAAATGATGTTTTATATTAAAATGTTAATAAAATTATTAAATATTATTGTTTTGTTTGATATCAATTTCTTTTAAATTTATAAATAATTCTTTCAAAATAAAAATAATATCCATATCCTTAATTAATCGAGTTATAATAGTTAAAAAATTATTTCAATATATAAAAGTATAGGGTTAAAATAATGAGTTAAAAATTAAATGGGTTATAAATGTTTATTTTAAATCAATATTCTAACATTTTACTCGTATTAACATTTATAGAACATCTAATTTCTCTATATATTTATTTGTAATCATTTGTTTTTTTTATTTGAACACTCATAAATGAATTTGATTTCTTTCCTTTCTTACCCACAATCTGGAACACTTCCAATGGGACGATTCTTCAAGGCATATTTTTTAATTTTTTATATAATAAAATTGGTTTAGCTTCAATTTAATTTGGGAAATGGGTCTAAAAATCACCAAATGAACCGACACTTTATAAAGGAAGCAAAAAATGCAACATCATGTTGCATTATCCCCCAAACCCCAAATTCCAATGCCCCACCCTCCATTCCTCCTCCCCATTTCCAATATATATATAATTCCTTATTAAAAATTATAAATAAATACATGTATTAAATTAATATTATATATAAATAAAAATTAAATATATTTTTACATATTAATAATAATATTACATAGTAATACATTTTAATAAAGTAATTAATGGCATTTAATATAAATAACAAACTAAATAATAATAATTAAAAAGTAGTTAAAAATTAATTCTGAATAAATATTAATTAAATTATTTCATATTAATATAGTAGTTAATATTAATTATATTATAAATTTTTTAATAAATAGTAAAAATTTTATTACATATTTACAATAATTATATTAATAAATATGAATAGAAATATTAATTATATTTCTAATTATATTATTTAATATTAAATATACTGTGAAGTATCTGAGCCAAGCCCCTAATTGTTACTAATTTTATTATTACATATTAATTGTACCAAAAAGGAAATCCCACATTCAAAAGGGAAAAATAGCAACTCAAGAATCACCATAATCATGATTAGAGTTATGACCAGAATCATCAACCAACTATTATATTGTTAAATATTAATTATATTATTACATTCTAATTATATTATTACATATTAATTATATTATTACATATTAATTATATTATTATATATTAATTATATAATTACATATGTATAAGAATAAAATTAATAAATATGAGTAAAAATGATAATAATACTAATAATGTAGTTAATGACATAATTAAAAATAAATTCTAATTATATTATTACACATAAATAATAATTTTTATATGACACATATTATTCCATTTTAATAAATATTTATTAAATCAATGTGGGTCTAGGAATTATCCCAAGCTCTCAACCATTTATTAAATTTGAAGAAAAGATAACATGTACATGGGGAGGATAATGATAGAAATCACGGGCATGCCCCCTAACATTTTTGAAACAACACATAAAAATTTTCAATAATCATAATTTTAGTCATGTTCAGTGTTATCAGCATTAGAAGATTCCCAATCTGTCTGTATGGCATGATCGCTGAAAAGAGAACTGTACTTTTTCTAAAGCAGCATCTGCTCTTGCATGAGTCTGGATGATCTAGATGAACCACCTCATCTACACCCTTGAGTTTCATCCTCTCATCCATTTTCGTATCCACGACCATTTAGGTTCATAAAACATCTCCATGTCAACGGGTGCATAGACACATAATGGTCACCCTTTTCAGTAGTATCCATATCCTTAGACCCATGACATGCATCATCATTAAGAGACTCAAGAACCTTAAAAATAATGTCCTTAGTGACAATTTTCGGATTATTTTTCTATTCATTAACATTAGTTGATTCATGTTGGAAAAAAGATTTCCTAAAAATCATTTGAATCCCTTCATTATACACAATCAAAATCCCTTTGTTTTTACTAGAACCATCCCTCTTAATATGTTCCACCCTTTTTGACAGAGAAGATGCATTTATGGACCTAGTTTTTTGAATCATCTTGATTGGTCTCAGAGACTCCATACTTGCATTAAGATCATTTCTAACAACAACACATGAACATAATTTATTACAATTATAGCGTTGCGTAGGTGATGCAGTATAATTAAGTGGGGCTACCACTATGGATTCATGTTTATGAGTATTATAACACTTTCTTATACCAAATATGTTTCCAACAAAATATCATCAACATTTCTCTGCTATGCCATAAGGTACTCAGTAGCAAGGTCTTCATTTTTTTCCTTCTGGAATGACATTATCATGCACATCTTCATTAATATTCTGCACCGCTTCATCTGCATTATTATAATCAAACAAATTTTCTTCATTTGTAGCAGCATGTTCACATGAAATACCACTGTGCAGTTTATCTTCACCTAGTCTAGTCCGACATGACGTCAAGCCATTCGTCTCCCAAATATTTTTATCATGCATATGGAATGAACGAAAATTACAAACCATACGTCTCCTGTAACCATAGATTTCATTAAAAATTACCCAACATTCTATAAGAATTGATGAAAACATTTATAGATAGTCTTTAATTCATATTCCTTATAATCCGTAGATAAGAAAACTCTATCTACCTTTGTTGAACTTAAATCAATTTCAACAAAAAATCCTAGAAAATTTCCCATACATTGCATCTTCTGTTTATTTATCCATGATTGTAGGTAAACCAAGCTACATCACCACATCATGGAGGATTGTTGTACCTTAAAACGTCCAATGCAATCCATAAAACCGAACAGAATTCAACGAAGAGGAATTTCCTTCATTCAAAGGATCAAAACAACATCCTCAATATTTAATGTGAACAAATATTAGCTTCAAAGAGAAGGATGTAAACCTGAAAGCTCATGATTTTAAATTTTCTGAAGGAAAGAATATGTTGATAAATCACAAACATTATGAAAAACACCACCAATAGGAAAATCCCCAATCAAAGGGATACTGCCTATATAAATACTTAGAAAATAAAATGATTGTCGCTAGAGAAGATATATTTATTGTGAGGGATCACATCCTCAAAAAGGATAATGGGAGAGAGATTTAATTTTATGAATTTGATGCTCGTGACACAAAAGAGTAGGTTATAAAAACTTTCCATAGGTCCCCATGGAATAAGTAGTTCCTAAAACAAAAGTTCCTCATATGATTATAAGAGAGGTAAGTTAACCAGAGAGATGGAATCTTGGTCTCTGAGGATGGTGACTAATTATTGTTTTACATTGATAAATAGATCTCCTACAAGGAAGCTGAAAAAGATTAAGAGTTGCAATATTACTATAAAATATGATTTCTAAGATCAATTCAATTTATCATAAACATGATTGTGTAATGATCGATTCTCTAGTTGATGTAAAGCCTATTTGATTAAAATGGATATTCAAATGAAATCTAGACATGGAATGTAATGTATGAACATATAAAGCAAGGATAGAGGCTAAAGGGTTTTATTAGTGTCAATGATTGTACTATGATGAACCCTTCTCTCCATTTTCCATTTTTAATTTCATAAGATCCATAATTGTGATTACAACATACCATGACTATGTGATTTTGTAGATGTAGGTCAAATGTACATTCTTTAATGAGAACCTTAAAAAAGATGTCTATATGACTCAACTAGAATCGTTTATGACTGCAGGTGATGCCAAAAATATTTTCAAGTAGCAAATAATCATTTGCGGATTAAAGAAAGATTCATGTTCATGGAACATTCGATTTGATGTATCCATAAAACAATTTGGTATCATTAATAATGAATGTGATACATGTGTTTACAAAAGTATTAATATGAATGTGGGTCTTATCACAGTAGTGTATGTCGATGAAATATTTAAAAATATATTATTATTATTTTATATATTTATAATTATATTTTTTATTTATATATTTTGAATGGATAGAAGGCCTTTAATCATGAGTCTGATCTTGAATATGGTGATGATTAACTCGATTTATTTATTTTTGAGTTTGGTCCATCCATTCTTCTTTCATGTATTGTTTATTATAAGGTGCTTGACCCCTAACCTTTTTTATAATAAGGTGCTTTCCACCGAACCTTCATTGTATTATTTCATATTAATTATGCCAAGAATGTTTAGGGCCATGCCCCTTATTATTACTAATTATATTATTACATATTAATTATACAAAAAGTGAGGCCCACCTTGAAAAGGAAAAAATAGAAACTCAAGCATCAACATAACCATGATCAATGTTATGACCAGAATCATCAAATGGTAATTATATTATTACATATTAATTATTTTATTACATACTAACTATATTATTACATATCAATTATATTATTATATTATTAATTATATTGTTATATATTAATTAAATTATTACATATTAATAAATATTATTTATATTTTTATATATTTTTTATATTATTACATATGTACACTAATTATATTTATAAAAATGTATAAAAATATTAATTATATTATTTCATATTAATTATATTGTTACGTTTTCATTATACTATTACATATTAATTATTTCATATATATATATGTATATATATATATCTGTATATTCATAAATATATTTATTTGTAATAACAAATATATATTTGAATGTACCTATTTTAAATGTGTATATAAATATATTAGATTTATAATTATATGATTATAAATATTTTTAGTCGAATATATATATATATGTGTGTTAATAATTATAAAATTATAAATATATTTATAATTATATAATAATAAGTATTAATTTATAGAGATAAATTTATATTACATAATGATAAATATATTTTTAAATATTAATATTAATATATTTATTATTTATACAAATATTTATTAATATTTATTAATTTATATAAATAAATATATAAAAATAATAAATATATTTATAATTTTATTTATTTATAATGGTTCTCTCAAAGCTGAGTTTAAAAAAGAAAATTATCCAAAAAAAAGATAAAATATATAAGATTTCAGTTAGTTTGGACTATTTATGTATATATATATATATATTAATAAATAGATATAATTATAAATATATATTTATAAAAATGAATTAATTTTTATAAACATATATATAATAATAATTATAATAATAAATCAATTTCTATCAATACAAACTTATAATTATATAAATAATATAATATTTATTATTATATAATTTTTCAAATATATTTATAAATTTTAATTATATTATAACTAATTTACAATTATAATATTGATAAATATGAAAAAAATATAAATTATATTATTACATACTACTTATATTATTACATATTAATTATATTATTTCATATTATTTATATTATTACTAATTATATATATTATTGGTAATTAGGGTAGAGTTACAACGAAACATGGAAATGAAACCCACATAACCCGATAGGGAAGGCCATGACCCGCCCAAGGATAACCCATCCATTTTTATGGCTTGAAGGCCCTATGGGCATGGAGTCCATTACCATGTCTCTAGCCTAGGTTCCCAACATCTAAAGCTATTTTTTGATTCACAAATGTGCGGGTCCACCATCTGCATCATGCCTGCATCATACAGCCTGCGTCACCTATCTTCCATCCAACCCGGATTCAAATCTGGGTGGGAGTGAATTCTGGCAGAATGACACTGACACAAGCATGACCCAATAAAGTACATAATGATGTTAAATAATAATAAAAATGTAAATTATAATATTAATAACAGCACTTCTTGTCTACAGGGTATTTTGGACATCAAATAATTGGTGGGTTTTACATTTGGGGGAGGGGCTATAACATTCCCTATTAGGTAGTGTATGTTGAAATTCATTGTTTCATTGTAATTATATTGTTACATTTTAATTATATTATTACATGATAATTATATTATTACATATTTATAATATTATTATATTAGTATTTATATTATTATATATTTTTTATATTATTACATATTAATAAATATTAGTTTTTTTATTATATATTAGAAAATAATATTTATATTATTACGCATTTAAAATTAAAATATTAATAAATATGTCTGTAAATTTAAATAATACAAATAAATTATATAATAATATAATAAAATAAAAATATTTATTATATTATTACATAGGCCTTCCGGCTGTTCGAAGTATATAAATAATAAATATAATTATAAGTATATAATATTATAATTATATATTTACAAATATTATATTATTTTTATAAATATATATATATATATATATATATATTAAATATAATTATAAACCTATTCATATATATATATATATTTTAATTATTTAATAAATATAAATATCTGTAAATGGGAAAATCTATTAAAACTTCTATTGAATAATCTTGTGGAAAATCCACAAGAAATAAACATCATGCATATTAAATTTATAATGTCTTACAAAAAAAAATTTCTTTTTAAAAAAACAAAAAATATTATTTTTTCTCATAGAATTATTATAATTATATATATATATATATATATATATATATATTTAAAGAGGTATTTTTTTCCTATATAATAAGAAAACTATTTTCTTTAAAAAAAATAGCGATTTTTTATTTTGTTAAATAAAAAATAATAATTTATTTTGTTTCAAAATTAAGTATTTCGTATAAGTTTAAAAATATTCCATGTATTTAAAAATATTGAAGAAAAATCATGAATATTATTAAAATGATTAAAAATCTTTTTTTCTCTAAAAAAATAAACTACTTTTTCTTTTATTAAAATGAAGAAAATATTCTTTACATAAAAATTTCATTATATAAGAAAAATAGATGGTTTTAAAATATAATAAAAAAAATTTATTATTTGATAATTGGGTATTTTTTCACATGTAAGGAAACACATTTTTTTTATTGAAGGAAACAATCAAATGTTCTTATTCTTCAAACCATTACAAGGCAGCAGTAAACCCAATAAAAAAGTTGACCCTAACCCACATGTATTAAACTATGCACCCTGCTGCATAGAATCGAACTAGAAGAGTCATCCACCCCACAGACCCGACATCAACCTGCTTCACATCATTGCATCACTCCTTCTCCAAAGTCATCGACATCGCTCATCCTACTCGCATACCTCATGGTAAATTCCTCATCGGCCCGTCTCGGCTTCAGTGCATCGCATAATGAATGCTGATGTTTCCAATGTTGTCACAGCACGCCAAACACCTCAGTAGTAGTTAAATCTCCATTAGATTCTTGAACCACAAATCCTTGTTGTCCATATGCTTCTTTTGGATGGACTAGATTTACAGCCCCAGTATCCCAACCTCTTCGCCTCCCGATATCACGCCACCACCCCATGATACCCCTGTGACTTGGAGTCACTGACATCCAACGGTCTGGGTCACTGGTCATCCCAACCTGGTCATAATAAATATTCATTCGTACATTCACCATCGTAGAAGCCTATGTGGATGATAATATTTTACCTGGCGGGATGGGTAGGCTTGATTTCCATTCAAACGTTCTTAATGGAGCCGCATCTAATGGGAGGTGTACGTTGCTCCTGTCCTTGAGTTGGGGTACGTTCAGATTATCCTTGGCTAACCCGGGGATGTGTTCCGAGGTGAAGGGGGTGGATGGAAATTCACCATCATGAGAAGATTTGTGCGATACATCCATCACCGGAGAAGCCGCATTTTATGAGAATCATCGACAACATAGAATGGGTCTACTAAAATCTATTATATAACCTGTTTCTGTGACCTTTGCCGCATCAATGTGAGGTACAACAGGGTTCTTTGGCACCGGAGTTGGGGTACGTTTGGGATAACCATATTTGGGTACCCCGGGGGAGTCATCAAAGGAAAAGGGGATGGTTGGAAATTTCCAACCATGATAAGTGTTTTGAGGTCCTCCATTCATTGGAGAACCCACTTTTGATGTGAATCGCTGAACACGTAGATTTTTGGGGATCAAATTGTTATCTGATGCAGGAGTTTGGTATGTCTAGTGACATCCTGTTTTCGTCGGAATAAAGTCATCAATATTTTTAACACCTTCATCATCATTGTCCTCCAAGGAGGTATATAGTAATCACAGTAGAAGGATGGCAGTTTGAAAACATGGCCACTACACTTATATACATGCATCCTGTAATTATTTCCAATTTTTATGCCTTTCCCTCACCAAACATTCCACACATCCATTAATAGCTATAATTACTAGAAATTCAAATCCTTTTTTTATAACATGAATTAATAAGGAAGTACCCAAACCTATTATTTTATTATTATTATTCAATTAATATAATATTAAATAATATTGAAACAATTAAATTTATTTATGTATTTTTAATATTATTCATTTTATAATTATAAATGAAATCTAAAATCTAATCGGATTAAATTAATTATTATTAATTAAATGATGTTTTATATTAAAATGTTAATAAAATTATGAAATATTATTGTTTTTTTTATATCAATTGCTTTTAAATTTATAAATAATTTTTCAAATTAAAAAAAATGGACATATTCTTAATTAATCGAGTTATAATAGATAAAAAAATATTTCAATATATAAAAGTATAGGGTTAAAATAATTAGTTAAAAATTGAATGGGGTATAAATGCTTTATTTAAATTAATATTCTAAAATTTGATTCGTATTAACATTTATACAACATTTAATTTCTCTATATATTTATTTGTAATCTTTTGTTTTTTTATTTGAACACTCATAAATGAATTTGATTTCATTCCTTTCTTACCCACAATCTAGAACACTACCTATGGGAAGATTCTTCAAGGAATCTTTTTTATTATTTTATATAATAAAATTGGTTTATCTTCCATTTAATTCAAGAAATGGGTCTAAAAATCACCAAATGAACTGACACTTTATAAAGGAAGCAAAAAATGCAACATCATGTTGCATTTAACCCCAAAACCCAAATTCTAATACCCCACCCTCCATTCCTCCTCCCTATTTTCAATATATATATAATTCCTTAATAAAAACTATAAATAAATACATGTATTAAATTATTATTATATATAAATAAGTAATAAATATATTTTTACATAATAATAATAATATTACATATTAATAAATTTTAATAATGTAATTAATGGCATTTAATAAAAATAACAATCTAAATAATAATAATTAAAAATTAGTTAAAAATTAATTCTAAATAAATATTAATTAAATTATTTCATATTAATAAAGTAGTTAATATTAATTATATTATAATTTTTTTAATAAATTGTAATTACATTATTACATATTTACAATAATTATATTAATAAATATGAATAGAAATATTAATTATATTGCTAATTATATTATTTCATATTAATTATACTATGAAGTATCTGAGCCAAGCCCCTAATTGTTACTAATTTTATTATTACATATTAATTGTACCAAAAATGAAATCCCACATTCAAAAGGGAAAAATAGCAACTCAATAATCAACATAATCTTGATTAGAGTTATGACCAGAATCATTAACCAACTATTATATTGTTAAATATTAATTATATTATTACATTCTAATTATATTATTACATATTAATTATATTATTACATATTAATTATATTATTATATATTAATTATATAATTACATATGTATAATAATAAAATTAATAAATATGAGTAAAAATGATAATAATACTAATAATGTAGTTAATGACATAATTAAAAATAAATACTAATTATATTATTACACATCAATAATAATTTTTATATTACTCATATTATTCCGTTTTAATAAATATTTATTATATCAATGTGGGTCTAGCCAAGATCCCAAGCTCTCAACCATTTATTAAAATTGAAGAAAAGATAACATGTACATGTGGAGGAGAATGATAGAAATCACGGGCATGCCCCCTAACATTTGTGAAACAACACATCAAAAATTTCAAAAATCATGTTTTGAGTCATGTTCAATGTTATCAACATTAGAAGATTCCCAATCTGTCTGTATGGTTTGATCGCTGAAAAGAGAACTGTGCTTTTTCTAAAGCAGTATCTGCACTGGCATGAGTATGGATGATCTAGAAGATCCACCTCATCTAGGCCCTTGAGTTTCATCCTCTCATCCATTTTCGTAGCCACGATCCTTTAGGTTCATATAACTTCTCCATGTCAACTGGTGCATAGTCACAAAATGTTCACCCTTTTCAGTAGTATCCATATCCATAGACCCATGACATGCATCATCATTAAGATACTCAAGAACCTTAAAACTAATGTCCTTAGTGACAATTTTCGGATTATTTTTCTCTTCATTAACATTAGTTGATTCGTGTTGGAAAAAAGATTTCCTAAAAATCATTTGAATCCCTTTATTATACACAATCAAAATCCCTTTGTTTTTACTAGATCCTTACCTCTTAATAAGTTCCAGCCTTTTTGAAAATGAAATTGCATTTATGGCCCTAGTTTTTTGAATCATCTTGATTGGTCTCAGAGACTCCATACTTGCATTAAGATCATTTCTATCAACAACACATGAACATAATTTATTCCAATTATAGCATTGCGTAAGTGATGCAGTATAATTAAGCGGGGCTACCACTATGGATTCATGTTTATGAGTATTATAACACTTTCTTATACCAAATCTGTTTCCAACAAAATATCATCAACATTGCTCTGCTATTCCATAAGGAACTCAGTAGCAAGGTCTTCATTTTTTTCCTTCTGGAATGACATTATCATGAACATCTTCATTAATAGTCTACACCGCTTCATCAGCATTATTCTAATCAACCTAATTTTCTTCATTTATACAAACATGTTCACATGAAATACCACCCTATAGTTTATCTTCACCTAGTCTAGTACGAGATGACTTGAAGCCATTCGTCTCCCAAATATTTTTATCATGCACATGAAATGAACAAAAATGACAAACCATACGTCTCCTGTAACCATAGATTTCATTAAAAATTACCCAACATTCTATAAGAATTGAGGACTAATTTATAGATAATCTTTAATTCATATTCATCATCATCCGTAGATAAGAAAATTCTATCTACGTTTTTTGAAATTAAATCAATTTCAAAAAAAATCCTAGAAAATTTCCCATACATTACATCTTCTCTTTATTTATCCATGATTGTAGGTAAACCAAGCTACATCACCACATCATGGAGGATTTTTGTACATTAAAACGTCTAATGCAATCCATAAAACCGAACAGAATTCAATGAAGAGGAATTTCTTGCATTCAAAGGAGAAAAACAACATCCTCAATATTTAATGTTAACAAATCTTAGCTTCAAGGAGAAGGATGTAAACCCGAAAGCTCGTGATTTTAAATTTTCTGAAGGAAAGAATATGTTGATAAATCACCGACATTATGAAAAACACCACCAATAGGAAAATCCCCAATCAAAGGGATAATGCCTATATAAATACTTAGAAAATAAAATGATTATCGCTAGAGAAGATATATTTATTGTGAGGGATCGCATCCCCAAAAAGGATAATAGGAGAGAGATTTAATTTTATGAATTTGATGCTCGTGATACAAAAGAGTAGGTTATAAAAAATTTCCATAGTTCCCCTTGGGATAAGTAGTTCCTAAAACAAAAGTACCTCATTTGATTATAAGAGAGGTAAGTGAACCAAAGAGATGGAATCTTGGTCACTGAGGATGGTGACTAATTATTGTTTTACATTGATAAATAGATCTCCTACAAGGAAGCTGAAAAAGATTAAGAGTTGAAATATTACTATAAAATATGATTTCTAAGATCAATTCCAATTATCATAACCATGTTTGTGTAATGATCGATTCTCTAGTCGATGTAAAGCCTATTTGATGAAAATGGATATTAAAATGAAATCTAGACATGGAATGTAATGTATGAACATATAAAGCAAGGATAGAGGCTAAAGGGTTTTAGCAGTGTCAATGATTGTACTATGATGAACCCTTCTATCCATTTTCCATTTTTAATTTCATAAGATCCATAATTGTTATAGCAGCATACCATGACTATGTGATTTTGTAGATGTAGGTCAAATGTGCATTCCTTAATGAGAACCTTAAAAAAGATGTCTATATGACTCAACTAGAATGCTTTATGACACCAGGTGATGCCAAAAATATTTTCAAGTAGCAAATAATCATTTGCGGATTAAAGAAAGATTCATGTTCATGGAACATTCGATTTGATGAATCCATAAAACATTTTGGTATCATTAATAATGAATGTGATACATGTGTTACCAAAAGTATTAATAGGAATGTGGGTCTTATCACAGTAGTGTATGTCGATGAAATATTTAAAAATATATTATTATTATTTTATATATTTATAATTATATTTTTTATTTATATATTCTGAATGGACGGAAGGCCTTTGTAAAAATAGAACTAATATTTATATTTAATTATATTATTAATTAATTAATTTGTATTATTTACATTTGTATTCATATTTATTAATATAATTATTGTAAGTAGGTAATAATATAATTAATATTTTTTAATATGTAATTATAAAATTAATATTAATTAATTTTTTATAATATAATAAATATATAATAATTTAATTAATAATATTATAATATAATTAATAGGTAATAATATATTTAGTATATAATAATATAATTAGCATGTATTAATATAATTAGTATGTAATTATATAATTAAAATTTAACAATATAATTACAAGAAAACATAGAGTTGCAACACACATTACCTGATTGGGCAGGCCATTGTCCATATGCTTCTTTGGGATGGACTAGATTTAAAGCTCCGATATCCGAACCTCTTTGCCTCCCGATATCACGCCACCACCCCACGATACCCCTGTGACTTGGAGTCACTGACATACACCGGTCTGGGTCGCTGGTCATCCCAACCTGTTCATAATGAACATTCTTTTGTACATTCACCACCGTAGAAGCCTCTGTGTATGAGAATATTTTACCCGGCGGGATGGGTAGGCTTGCTTTCCTTTTAAACGTTCTAAATGGAGCCGGATCTGATGGGAGGTGTACGTTGCTCCTGTCCCCGAGTTGGGGTACGTTCATATTCTCCTTTGGTAACCCATGGAGGTTTTTTGAGGCGAAGGGTATGGATGGAAATTCACTATCATGAGAAGAGTTGTGCGATACATCCATCACCAGAGAAGCCACATTTGATTAGAATAATCTACCACGTAGAATGGGTCTACTAATATCTAGTATATAACCTGTTTCTGTGACCTTTACCGTGTCAATGTGAGGTACAACGGGGTTCTTTGGCACCGGAGTTGGGGTGCGTTTGTGATACCCATGTTTGGGTACCCCGGGGGAGTCATCCAATGAAAAGGGGACGGTTGGAAATTTCCCACCATGATATGTGATTTGAGGTCCTCCATTCACTGGAGAACCCACATTTGATGAGAATCGCTGACAACGTAGAATTTTGGGGATCAAATTGTTATCTAATGCAAGAGTTTGGGTATGTCTGTTGACATCCTGTTTTCGTCGGAATAAATTCATCCATCTTTTTAACATTTTCATCATCATCTTCCACCAATGAGGTCTATAGTAATCACAGCAGAAGGATGGAAGTTTGAAAACATGGCCACCACCCTTATATACATACATCCTATAATTATTTCTTATTTTTATGCCTTTCCCTCACCAAACATTCCACACATCCATTCATAGCTATAATTACTAGAAATTCAAATCCTTTATTTATAACATGAATTAATAAGGAAGTACCCAAACCTATTATTTAATTATTATTAATCAATTAACATAAAATTAAATAATATTGAAATAATTAAATTTATTTATGTATTTTGAATATTATTCATTTTATATTTATATATGAAATCTAAAATCTAATCGGATTAAATTAATTATTATTAATTAAATGATGTTTTATATTAAAATGTTAATAATATTATGAAATATTATTGTTTTGTTTGATATCAATTTCTTTTATATTTATAAATAATTTTTCAAAATAAAAATAATAGACATATCCTTAATTAATCGAGTTATAATAGTTAAAAAAATATTTCAATATATAAAATTATAGGGTTAAAATAATGAGTTAAAAATTAAATGTGTTATAAATGTTTATTTTAAATCAATATTCTAACATTTGACTTGTATTAACATTTATACAACATTTAATTTCTTTATATATTTATTTGTAATCTTTTGTTTTTTTATTTGAACACTCATAAATGAATTTGATTTCTTTCCTTTCTTACCCACAATCTAGAACACTACCTATGGGAAGATTCTTCAAGGCATATATTTTATTTTTTTATATAATAAAATTGGTTTAGCTTCCATCTAACTTGGGAAATGGGTCTAAAAATCACCAAATGAACGGACACTTTATAAAGGATGCCAAAAATGCAACATCATGTTGCATTTTCCCCCAAACCCCAAATTCCAATGCCCCACCCTCCATTCCTCCTCCCCATTTCCAATATATATAATTCCTTATTAAAAATTATAAATAAATACATGTATTAAATTATTATTATATATAAATAAATATTAAATATATTTTTACATATTAATAATAATATTACATAGTAATAAATTTTAATAAACTAATTAATGGCATTTAATAAAAATAAAAATCTTAATAATAATAATTAAAAAGTAGTTAAAAATTAATTCTGAATAAATATTAATTAAATTATTGCATATTAATATAGTAGTTAAAATTAATTATATTATAAATTTTTAATAAATAGTAATTATATTATTACATATTTACTATAATTATATTAATAAATATGAATAGAAATATTAATTATATTTCTAGTTATATTATTTCATATTAATTATAATATGAAGTATCTGAGCCAAGCCCCTAATTGTTACTAATTTTATTATTACATATTAATTGTACCAAAAAGGAAATCCCACATTCAAAAGGGAAAAATAGAAACTCAATAATCACCATAATCATGATTAGAGTTATGACCAGAATCATCAACCAACTTTTATATTGTTAAATATTAATTATATTATTACATAATAATTATAGTATTACATAATAATTATATTATTACATATTAATTAAATTATTATATTATTAATTAAATTATTATATATTAATTATATAATTACATATGTATAATAATAAAATTAATAAATATGAGTAAATATGATAACAATACTAATAATGTAGTTAATGTCATAATTGAAAATAAATACTAATTATATTATTACACATCAATAATAATTTTTATATTAGTCATATTATTACATTTTAATAAATATTAATTATATCAATGTGGGTCTAGACAAGATACCAAGCTCTCAACCATTTATTAAAATTGACGAAAAGATAACATGTACATGGGGAGGAGAATGATAGAAAACGCGGGTATGCCCCCTATCATTTGTGAAACAACACATCAAAAATTTCAATAATCATGATTTGAGTCATGTTCAGTGTCATCAGCATTAGCAGATTCCCAATCTGTCTGTATGGTTTGATTGATGAAAAGAGAACTGTACTTTTTCTAAAGCAGCATCTGCTCCGGCATGAGTCCGGATGATCTAGAGGAACCACCTCATCTACGCCCTTAAGTTTCATCCTCTCATCCATTTTCGTAGCCACGACCCTTTAGGTTCATACATCTTCTCCAAGTCAACTGGTGCATAGTCAAATAATGGTCACCCTTTTCAGTAGTATCCATATCCTTAGACCCATGACATGCATCATCATTAAGAGACTCAAGAACCTTAAAACTAATGTCCTTAGTGACAATTTCCGGATTATTTTTCTATTCATTAACATTAGTTGATTCATGTTGGAAAAAAGATTTCCTAAAAATCATTTGAATCCCTTCATTATACACAATCAAAATCCCTTTGTTTTTTCTAGCACCTTCCCTCTTAATATGTTCCACCCTTTTTGACAAAGAAGATGCATTCATGGACCTAGATTTTTGAATCATCTTGATTGGTCTCAGAGACTCCATACTTGCATTAATATCATTTCTAACAACAACACATGAACATAATTTATTCCTATTATAGCGTTGCGTAGGTGATGCAGTATAATTAAGAGGTGCTACCACTATGGATTCATGTTTATGAGTATTATAACACTTTCTTATACCAAATATTTTTCCAACAAAATATCATCAACATTTCTCTGTTATGCCATAAGGTACTCAGTAGCAAGGTCTTCATTTTTCTCCTTCTGGAATGACATTATCATGCACATCTTCCTTAATAGTCTGCACTTCTTCATCTGCATTATTCTAATCAACCAAATTTTCTTCATTTATAGCAGCATTATCACATGAAATACCACCCAATAGTTTATGTTAACCTAGTCTAGTCCGATATGACTTCATTCCATTCATCTCCCAAATATTTTTATCATGCACATGAAAAGAACAAAAATTAAAAAAACGTCTCCTATAACCATAGATTTCATTAAAAATTACCCAACATTCTATAAGAATTGTGGAAAACGTTTATAGATAATCTTTAATTCATACTCCTCATCATCTGTATATAAGAAAACTTTATCTACCTTTGTTGAAATTAAATCAATTTCAACAAAAAATCCTAGAAAATTTCCCATACCTTGCATCTTCTGTTTATTTATCCATGATTGTAGGTAAACCAAGATACATCACCACATCATTGAGGATTGTTGTATATTAAAACGTCCAATGCAATCCATAAATCCGAACAGAATCCAAAAAAGCGGAATTTTATGCATTCAAAGGATCAAAACACCATCCTCAGTCTTTAAAGTGAACAAATCTTAGCTTCAAGGAGAAGGATGTAAACCCGAATGCTCATGATTTTAAATTTTCTGAAGGAAATAATATCTTGAAGAATCCCCAATATTATGATAAACACCACCAATAGGAAAAGCCCCAATCAAAGTGATACTTCCTATACAAATACTCAGAAAATAAAATAATTGTCGCTAGAGAAGATATATTTATTGTGAGGGATCACATTCTCAAAAAGGATAATGGGAGAGAGATTTAATTTTATGAATTTGATGCTCGTGATACAAAAGAGTAGGTTATAAAAAATTTCCATAGGTCCCCCTGTAATAAGTAGTTCCTAAATAAAAGTACCTCATAAGATTATAAGAGAGTTAAGTGAACCAGAGAGATGGAATCTTGGTCACTGAGTATGGTGACTAATTATTGTTTTATATTGATAAATCGATCTACTACAAGGAAGAGGAAAAAGATTAAGAGTTACAATATTACTATAAAATATGATTTCTAAGATGAATTCCATTTATCATAACCATGTTTGTGTAATGATCGATTATCTGGTTGATGTATAACCTATTTGATGAAAATGGATATTAAATTGAATTCTAGACATGGAATGTAATGTATGAATATATAAAGCAAGGATAGAGGATAAAGGGTTTTATCAGTGTCAATGATTCTACTATGATGAACCCTTCTCTCCATTTTCCATTTTTAATTTCATAAGATCCATAATTGTGATAGCAGTTTACCATGACTATGTGATTTTGTAGATGTAGGTCAAAAGTACATTCCTTAATGAGAACCTTCAAAAAGATGTCTATATGACACAACTAGAATGGTTTATGACTCCAGGTGATGCCAAAAATATTTTCAAGTTGCAAATAATCAATTACGGATTAAAGAAAGAATCATTTTCATGGAACATTCGATTTGATGAATCCATAAAACAATTTGGTATCATTAATAATGAATGTGATACATGTGTTTACAAAAGTATTAATGGGAATGTGGGTCTTATCACAGTATTGTATGTCGATGAAATATTTAAAAATATATTATAATTATTTTATATATTTATAATTATATTTTTTATTTATATATTCTGAATGGACGGAAGGCCTTTGTAAAAATATAACTAATATTTATATTTAATTATAATATTATTTAATTTATTTGTATTATATACATTTGTATTCATATTTATTAATATAATTATTGTAAGTATGTAATAATATAATTAATATATTTTAATATGTAATTATAAAATTAATATTAATTAGTTTTTAATAATATAATAAATATATAATAATATAATTAATAATATTATAATATAATTAATAGGTAATAATATATTTAGTATATAATAATATAATTAGCTCATAATAATATAATTAGTATTTAATTATATAATTAAAATTTAACAATATAATTACAAGAAAACATAGTGTTGCAACATACACTACATGATTGGGCAAGCCATTGCCCCCCTAAGGGATAACCCACCTATTTTTTGATGGCCTGAAGATTGTATGGAAATGGAGTACAATTATTAATGTTATTATTTACATTGCTATTATTATTTAATTTCATTATTCACTTTATTGGATCATGCATGTTTCACTACCATTTTACCAAAATTAACTCCCATCCGGATTCTAACTCCGGTCCGATTCATGCCAAGTGACATAGGGGGTATGAAGTAGGCATGGCGTAGACGGAGGACCTGCATATTTGTGAAGAAAAAAATATATTTTCAGGTTATGGGAACCTAGGCTACAAAAATTTTAATGGAATACATGTCAACAGGGTCTAAAGCCATAAATATTCATGGGTTATCCCTGGGGGGGGGTCATGACCAACCCTATCAGGTCGTATGTTTTGTATTTCTATGTATCGTTGTAATTATACCCCAATGTACATAGAATATATATAATTAATAATAATATAATTAATATGTAATAATATAATTAATAAGTAATAATATAATTACAATGAAAGAATATCAATTATACTTTCATTCTAATTTGTCAATATCATTATTGTAAATTTGTAATAATATAATTAATATTTATAAATATATTTTAGTAAATATATATTAATAAAAATATTTATATTTATATAAATATAAATATATATTAGTAAAAAATGATTTATAATTAAATATATTATATATATTTATATATTTATATAAATAAATTCATATATAGAAATATATAATTATAATTATATATATATATACATACAAGAAACGACCTGAAATCTTATAGGGATTAACTTATTTTTCGATAATCTCTTTCTTAAACTTACCTATGAAAATAAAATTATAAAAAAATAATATTATTAATATATTTATTATATATATATTGACTTATATAAAAAAATTAACAATAATAAATATTTATTAAATAATAAATATATTTATATTTATATTTAAAAATATTTTTAAAATTATGTAATTATAAATCATTCTCTATAAATAAATATTTATTATTTTATAAATATAATCAATATGTAATAATATAATTAACATGAAATAATATAATTAATATTTATATACATAATAATTAATATAATTAATGTAAATATGTAATCGTATAATTAATATATAAAAATATATGTAATATTTATCATTATGTAATTATATAATTAATAATATAATAATATAAATAATATGTAATAATATAGTTATTATGTAGTAATATAATTAATATGAAATATTATAATTACTATGTGATGATTCTAGTCATAAATTTGACCATGATTATAGTGACACATGACCTATACTTTTTTCCTTTTGGATTTGGGATTTCCTTTTTTGGTATAATTAATATGTAATAATATAATCAATAATAATAAGGGGTTTGTCCTGAAACCTTATTAGTATAACTAATATAATATAATACCAAGAATGTCCGGGGTCAAGCCCCTTATTATGAAAAGAATGAAAAATAAACAGTACATGAAAGAAGAAAGGAAAGTCCACACTAAAATATAAAAAAACAACTTAAGAATAACCATAATCAAGATCACACACATGATCAGAAGAATCAACATCATCACCAAACCCCCATTTTTTCTTAATTATAACATTATCTACATTATTATTATTACTATTTACGTTTTTTTATTATTTAATGTCATTAGTGACATTATTAACATGCATTAATATGTAATAATAGTACTAATATGTAATAATAAAATTAATATTAAATAATAAGTAATAATATATAAACACATGCATTAATATATAATTGTAAACACATAATCCATTATCAATACTATAATGTAGGCAATTTCATCCATGTTTCATCTACATATCAATTTGGGTGATGGGCCCTCCTCTCTGTACATTCCTATTGCATCAAAAATGTTTCCTCATATGCTCCAACTCTGCAGATTCAACCTCCTCCACTAACTATGCTCCGCGTGCATCTCCTCTATCTTCATATCCTCCTCCACCTAACCACCTATTCCAAACAATTATCATCAAAGCCCTTATCCTTAAAATCTATTTCTTCCATTCCGTCACTGCCTCCGCCTTTCCGTCGATGCTTCCGCATCGCCGCATACGTGCAAGATGTGGACCTAGATAACATTCCAAGTTTTCGAATATTCAAATCAACAACAGTGGAGTAGGTGGAGGCGATGAAGATGAAGAGATGGAGACGACAAGGAAGAAGTAGTGGAGGCAATGTTGAGGTAGTGACGAAAAGGCGTCATCGGATTTGAAAGATAAGGGTTTGGATGAGAATGATTTAGAAGAGGTGGAGAGGTGGAGGAGGATATGGAGATGGAGGAGATGCATGTAGAGCAGAGTCAGTGGAGGGGGTGAAATCTGTAGAGACACAGCAGATGAGGAACGTGTTCTCGAGGGAATAAGGAAGTGCATAGAGGAGGGCACATCACCCAAATTGACATGGACATGACACATGGATGAAATTCCCCCCCCTATAGTATAGATAATGGATTATGTGCTTACAATTATAAATAAATACATCTTTTTATATATTATTATAAATTAATCAATATTAATTCTATTATTACATATTAATGCATATTAATAATGTCATTAATGAAAATAAATAATAATAATAAATTAAATAAAAATAATAATGTAGTTAATATTATAATTAAGAATAAATGGGAGGTTGCTAATGATGTTCATGCTTTTGATCATGAGTCTGATCTTGAATATGGTGATGATTAGCTCGATTTATTTATTTTTGAGTTTGGGCGATCCTTTCTTCTTTCATGTATTGTTTATTTTATGGTGCTTGACCCCTATCCTTTTTTATAATAAGGTGTTTTCCACTGAACCTTCTTTGTATTATTTCATATTAATTATACCAAGAATGTTTAGGGCCAAGACCCTAATTATTAGTAATTATATTATTACATATTAATTTTACAAAAATCGAGGCCCACCTTGAAAAAGAAAAAATAGAAACTCAAGCGTCACCATAACAATGATCAATGTTATGAACAGAATCAACAAATAGTAATTATATTATTACGTATTAATTATATTATTACATACTAACTATATTATTACATATCAATTATATTATTAAATTATTAATTATATTTCTATATATTAATTAAATTATTACATATTAATAAATATTATTTATATTTTTATATTTTTTTATATTATTACATATGTACACTAATTATATTTATAAAAATGTATAAAAATATTAATTATATTATTTCATATTAATTATATTATTACGTTTTGATTATATTATTACATATTAATTATTTCATATATATATATATGTGTGTGTTTATATATATATATATATATCTGTATATTCATAAATATATTTATTTATAATTACAAATATATATTTGAATGAACCTGTTTTAAATGTGTATATAAATATATTAGATTTATAATTATATGATTATAAATATTTTTAGTGGAATATATATATATATATATTAATAATTATAAAATTATAATTATATATATAATTATATAATAATAAAAATTTATTTATAGAGATAAATTTATATTACATAATGATAAATATATTTTTAAATATTAATATTAATATATTTATTATTTATACAAATATTTATTAATATTTATTAATTTATATAAATAAATTTATATAAATAATAAATATATTTATAATTTTATATATTTATAATGGTTCTCTCAAAACTGAGTTTAAAAAAGAAAATTATCCAAAAAAAAAGATAAAATATATAAGCTCTCGGTTAGTTTGGACTATTTATGTATATATATATATATATTAATAAATATATATAATTATAAATATATATTTATAAAAATGAATTAATTTTTAAAAACATATATATATAATAAATATAATAATAAATCAATTTCTATCAATAAAAAATTATAATTATACAAATATTAGAATATTTATTATTATATAATTTTTCAAATATATTTATAAATTTTAATTATATTATAACCAATCTACAATTATAATATTGATATATATGAAAAAAAATATAAATTATATTATTACATACTACTTATATTATTATATATTAATTATATTATTTCATATTATTTATATTATTACTAATTATATATATTTTTGTTAATTAGTGTAGAGTTACAACGAAATAGGGAAATGAAACCCACATAACCCGATATGGAAGGCCATGACCCGCCCAAGGATAACTCATCCATTTTTATGGCTTGAAGGCCCTATGGGCATGGAGTCCATTACAATGTCTCTAGACTAGGTTACCAACTTCTAAATCTATTTTTTGATTCACAAATGTGCGGGTCCACCGTCTGCATCTTGCCTGCATCATACAGCCTGCATCACCTATCTTCCATCCAACCCGGATTCAAATCTGTGTGGGAGTGAATTCTGGTATAATGACGTTGACACAAACATGACTAAATAAAGTACATAATGATGTTAAATAATAATAAAAATGTAAATTATAATATTAATAATAGCACTTCTTGTCCACATGGTCTTTTGGACATCAAATAATTGGTCGGTTATACATTTGGGGGAGGGGCTATAACATTCCCTATTCGGTAGTGTATGTTTCAATTCATTGTTTTATTGTAATTATATTGTTACATTTTAATTATATTATTACATGATAATTATATTATTACATATTAATAATATTATTATATTATTATTTATATTATTATATATTTGTTATATTATTACATATTAATAAATATTAGTTTTATTATTATATATTAGAAAATATTTTTTATATTATTACGTATTTAAAATAACAATATTAATAAATATTTCTGTAAATTTAAATAATACAAATAAATTAAATAATAATATAATAAAATATAAATATTAATTATGTTATTACATAGGCTTTCCGACTGTTCGGAGTATATAAATAATAAATATAATTATAAGTATATAATATTATAATTATATATTTACAAATATTATATTATTTGTATAAATATATATATATATATATTAAATATAATTATAAACCTATTCATATATATATCTTTTTATTATTTAATAAATATAAATATCTTTAAATGGGAAAATCTATTAAAACTTCTATTGAATAATCTAGTGGAAAATCCCCAGAAATAAACTTCATGCTTATTAAATTTATAATGTCTTACAAAAACATAATTCTTTTCAAAAAAAACAAAAACAATTATTTTTTCTCATAGAATTAATATAATTATATATATATATTTTTATTTAAACAGGTATTTTTTGTTTTCCTATTTAATAAGAAAACTGTTTTCTTTAAAAAATAGCGATATGTAAATTTGTTAAATAAAAAATAATAATTTATTTTGTGTCAAAATTATGTATTTTTTATATGTTTATGAATATTCCATGTATTTAAAAATATTGATGACAAATCATGAATATTATTAAAACGATTAAAAATCTATTTTTCTATTAAAAAAATAAACTACTTTTTCTTTTATTAAAATGAAGAAAATATTCTTTACATAAAAATTTCATTATAATAAGAAAAATATATGGTTTTAAAATATAATAAACATAATTTATTATATGATAATTGGGTATTTTTTCACATGTAAGGAAACACATTTCTTTTTATTGAAGGAAACAATCATAAGTTCTTATTCTTCCAACCATTACAAGGTTGCAGTAAACCTAATAAAAAATTGACCCTAACCCACATGTATTGTACTATGCACCATGCAACATAGAATCGAACTAGAAGAGTCATCCACCCCACAAACCCGACGTCAACCTACTTCACCGCATTGCATCACTCCTTCTCCAAATTCATCGATGTAGCTCATCCTACTCCCATACCTCATCGGTAAATTCCTCATCAGCCCTTCTCAGCTTCAGTGCATCGCATAACGAATGCCGATGTTTCCAATGTTGTCACCGCACCCCAAACACATCAGTAGTAGTTACATCTCCATTATATTCTTGAACCACAAATCCTTGTTGTCCATATTATTCTTTGGGAGGGACTAGATTTACAGCTATGGTATCCCAACCTCTTCGCCTCCCAATGTCACGCCACCACCCCACGATACCCCTATGACTTAGAGTCACTGACATCCACCGGTCTGGGTCGCTGGTCATCCCAACCTGGTCATAATAAACATTCTTTCGTACTTTCACCACCGTAGAAGCCTTTGTGGATAAGAATATTTTACCTGGTGGGATGGGTAGGCTTTCTTTCCTTTCAAACGTTCTTAATGGAGCCGGATCTGATGGGAGGTGTATGTTGCTCATGTCCCCGAGTTGGGGTACGTTCAGATTCTCCTTGGGTTACCCGATGATGTGTTCTGAGGTGAAGGGGATGGATGGAAATTCACCGCCATGAGAAGAGTTGTGTGATACATCCATCACCGGAGAAGCCACATTTGATGACAATCGTCGACCACGTAGAATGGGTCTACTAATATCTAGTATATAACCAGTTTCTGTGACCTTTTCCGCGTTAATGTGAGGTAAAACGAGGTTCTTTGGCACCATTGTGTTGGGGCGCCTCCTCATCTGGCCCCGATAAATTTTTTTTATATATCCGATATCTTTAAAAAAAAGATATTTTGATATCGTTGAAAAGATATATCTGATATCTTTGACAAGATATATTTGATATCTTTGAGAAGATATATTTTATATCTTTGATGAGATATATTTAATATCTTTAATCAGATATGAGATATCTTTTAGGAGATATATGAGATTTCATCTTCTATTTATATGAGGTGCGCGGCTCCTCTCTCGGCAGTGGTTAGAGGCAGTGCAGTTGCGTCTTTGAAGGAGCAGTTTTCAGATCTGCAACCGGTGGAACTACTCTAATTTGATCAGCTTTCATCTGCGGTGGTTTTTGATCCGATCCCGGTGTTTTTCATCTGCACTTTTGTTCGGACATCAATCTTCTACTTTCACGGTCAGATCTATTTGGGTTTCTTTAGCAGGCTGCTTTCTTCTTTTCAGGCTTCATCAAGACTGCATCTATTCTCCGACTTTGATCCACTATTTTTCTAAGTATTGCTTTTGAGATCCCTTTTAATTTTGGGGAGTCTCTACCGTGTACTTATCTATTTTTAGTGGATTCCTCTTTCTGGACTAGGTCCCGTGGTTTTTCCCTTTTTGGGTTTTCCACGTAAAAATTCTGGTGTCAATTTTATTTTTCTGCACCTGTTTTTTGTCGCTACGCATCCGCTGTTTGAGGGAAAGATTTCTCCGCTACGCGTTCGTGTTTTTTGTTGTTGTTTGCGCGTTGATCGCTTTCCATCTTTCCCAACATCTGGTATCAGAGGGTTTGGTTTTTATTTCATATTCATTATGGAAGCTAATTACAGTCGGATGATTTTATTGAATGGTGCCAATTATCATATGTGGCGACTTAAAATGAAGGATCTGCTTTTTGTCAAGCGAATGCATCTTCCAGTGTTTAGTACCCAGAAGCCAGAAAGGATGTCAGATGAAGAATGGGCGTTCGAGCATGAGATGGTTTGTGGCTTCATTCGCCAATGGGTCGAAGACAACGTGATGAACCACATTGTCAACATCTCTCACGCCAGAACATTGTGGGAGAAGCTCGAGACTACCTATGCTTCTAAGACTGGAAACAATAAATTGTTTCTTCTCAAACAAATGATGAATTTGAGGTACAGAGAAGGTACGTCTATTTCTGATTATTTAAGTGAATATCAGGGATGTTTTGATCAGTTGTCTGGAATGGGTATTAATTTTGAAGATGAGGTTTTGGCACTTTTATTGCTTAACACGTTACCTGATTCTTGGGAGAATTTACGTGTTACTCTAACCGGTTCTGCTCCTAATGGTGCTGTGACATTCAGTTTTGTTAAGTCTGCTATTTTGAATGAAGAAGTCAGGAGACGTACTCAAGAGAAATCTTCAGAGCTTTTAGTCACAGAAAACAGGGGGAGAAGCCAGGAAAAGAATCAGGGACAGAGCAGTCGAGGAAAGAGTAAAAGCAGAAGCAAATCTAGATCAAAGCAGAGAGATTTTGAATGTCATCATTGTGGGAAGAAGGGGCATGTTAAGAAGAGTTTGTATGGTTTGAAGCAAGCTCCGAGACAGTGGTATAAAAAGTTTGAATCTGTCATTTCTCATCAGGGTTTCAGGAAGACATCTTCTGATCATTGTGTGTTTGTTCAGAGATTTACTGATGATGATTTTATTATACTGCTGCTTTATGTTGATGATATGCTCATTGTTGGCCATGATGCTTCTAGAATTGACAGATTGAAGAAGGATCTTTGTCGGTCTTTTGCGATGAAAGACTTGGGGCCAGCACGGCAGATTCTTGGCATGACGATCTCCCGTGACAGGAAGGCCAAGAAATTGTGGTTATCTCAGGAGAGATACATTGAGAAGGTACTTCAAAGATTTTCTATGGATAGAGCTAAAGTGGTTAGTACTCCTCTTGCTTTACATTTTAAGCTCAACACCAGTCAATCACCTTCTACTGATGAAGAGAGAGAGGAGATGCAACACATACCTTATTCATCTGCCGTTGGTTGTTTGATGTATGCTATGGTATGTACTAGACCTGATATAGCTCATGCAGTTGGTGTGGTCAGTCTTTTTCTATCGAATCCAGGCAGAGAGCATTGGAGGGCAGTGAAGTACATTTTTCGTTATCTTCGTGGTACTTCTGATCTGAGATTGTGTTTTGGCAAAGGGGAACCTATGCTTTGTGCCTTTACAGATTCAGATATGGCAGGAGATATCGATTCGAGGAAGTCTACTTCAGGCTATTTGATCACTTTTGCAGGGGGAGCTGTATCTTGGCAGTCTAGGTTGCAGAGATGTGTTGCTTTATCTACCACAGAGTCAGAGTTTATTGCAGCTACAGAGGCATGCAAAGAATTGTTGTGGATGAAAAATTTTATTCGAGAGCTCAATTTTAATCAAGACAGATATGTTTTATTTTGTGATAGTCAGAGTGCTATTTGTTTGGGAAAGAATCCCACTTTTCATGGCAGGTCGAAACATATCGATGTTCGGTATCATTGGATCCGCAATGTCCTTGATTCGAGACAGTTAGAGCTTGAGATGATCCACACTGATGACAATGGGTCAGACATGTTGACCAAGAGTTTACCCAGAGGAAAATTTGAGACTTGCCGACTGATTGCAGGGTTGGCGATGATCCCCAGTTGAGTCGGAGGGGGAGTTTGTTGGGGCGCCTCCTCATCTGGCCCCGATAAATTTTTTTTATATATCCGATATCTTTAAAAAAAAGATATTTTGATATCTTTGAAAAGATATATCTGATATCTTTGACAAGATATATTTGATATCTTTGAGAAGATATATTTTATATCTTTGATGAGATATATTTAATATCTTTAATCAGATATGAGATATCTTTTAGGAGATATATGAGATTTCATCTTCTATTTATATGAGGTGCGCGGCTCCTCTCTCGGCAGTGGTTAGAGGCAGTGCAGTTGCGTCTTTGAAGGAGCAGTTTTCAGATCTGCATCCGGTGGAACTACTCTAATTTGATCGGCTTTCATCTGTGGTGGTTTTTGATCCGATCCCGGTGTTTTTCATCTGCACTTTTGTTCGGACATCAATCTTCTGCTTTCACGGTCAGATCTATTTGGGTTTGTTTAGCAGGCTGCTTTCTTCTTTTCAGGCTTCATCAAGACTGCATCTATTCTCCGACTTTGATCCACTATTTTTCTAAGTATTGCTTTTGAGATCCCTTTTAATTTTGGGGAGTCTCTACCGTGTACTTATCTATTTTTAGTGGATTCCTCTTTCTGGACTAGGTCCCGTGGTTTTTCCCTTTATGGGTTTTCCACGTAAAAATTCTGGTGTCAATTTTATTTTTCTGCACCTGTTTTTGTCGCTACGCATCCGCTGTTTGAGGGAAAGATTTCTCCGCTACGCGTTCGTGTTTTTTGTTGTTGTTTGCGCGTTGATCGCTTTCCATCTTTCCCAACACATTGTTGGGGTACGTTTGGGATACCCATGTTTGGGTACCCCAGATGAGTCATCCAAGGAAAATGGGACGGTTGGAAATTTCCCACCATGATATGTGTTTTGAGGTCCTCCATTCACTGGAGAACCCACTTTTGATGAGAATCGCTGACCACGTAGAATTTTGGGGATAAAATTGTTATCTGATGCTGGAGTTTGGGTATGTCTGGTGACATCCTGTTTTCGTCGGAATAAAGTCATCCATCTTTTTAACATCTTCATCATCATCGTCCTCTAAGGAGGTCTATAGTAATCACAACAGAAGGATGGCAGTTTTAAAACATGGCCACCACCCTTATATACATGCATCCTATAATTATTTCCTATTTTTATGCCTTTACCTCACCAAACATTCCACACCTCCATTAATAGCTATAATTACTAGAAATTAAAATCCTTTATTTATAAAATGAATTAATAAGGAAGTACCCAAACCTATTATTTAATTATTATTAAGCAATTAACATAATATTAAATAATATTGAAACAATTAAATTTATTTACGTATTTTGAATATTATTCATTTTATATTTATAAATGAAATATAAAATCTAATCGGATTAAATTAATTATTTTTAATTAAATGATGTTTTATATTAAAATTTTAATAAGATTATTAAATATTATTGTTTTTTTATATCAATTGCATTTAAATTTATAAATAATTTTTCAAATTAAAAATAATTGACATATCCTTAAGTAATCGAGTTATAATAGTTAAAAAAATATTTCAATATATAAAAGTATAGGGTTAAGATAATGAGTTAAAAATTAAATGGGTTATAAGTGTTTATTTTAAATAAATATTCTAACATTTGACTCGTATTAACATTTATACAACATTTAATTTGTCTATATATTAATTTGTAATCTTTTTTTTATTTGAACACTCATAAATGAATTTTATTTCTTTCCTTTCTTACCCACAATCTAGAACACTACCTATGGGAAGATTCTTAAAGGCATATTTTTTATTTTTTTATATAATAAAATTTGTTTAGCTTCCATTTAATTCGGGAAATGGGTCCAAAAATCACCAAATGAACTGACACTTTATAAAGGAAGCCAAAAATGCAACATCATGTTGCATTTTCCCCCAAACCCCAAATTCCAATGCCCCACCCTCCATTCCTCCTCCCCATTTCCAATATATATATAATTCCTTATTAAAAATTATAAATAAATACATGTATTAAATTATTATTATATATAAATAAATATTAAATATATTATTACATATTAATAATAATATTACATATTAATAAATTTTAATAAAGTAATTAATGGCATTTAATGAAAATAACAATCTAAATAATAATAATTAAAAAGTAGTTAAAAATTAATTCTGAATAAATATTCATTAAATTATTGCATATTAATAAAGCAGTTAATATTAATTATATTATAAATTTTTTAATAAATAGTAATTATATTATTCCATATTTACAATAATTATATTAATAAATATGAATAGAAATATTAATTATATTTCTAATTATATTATTTCATATTAATTATACTATGAAGTATCTGAGCCAAGCCCCTAATTGTTACTAATTTTATTATTACATATTAATTGTACCAAAAAGGAAATCCCACATTCAAAAGGGAAAAATAGCAACTCAAGAATCACCATAATCATGATTAGAGTTATGACCAGAATCATCAACCAACTATTATATTGTTAAATATTAATTATATTATTACATTCTAATTATATTATTACATAATAATTATATTAGTAAATATTAATTATCTTATTATATTATTAATTATATTATTATATATTAATTATATAATTACATATGAATAATAATAAAATTAATAAATATGAGTAAAAATGATAATAATAATAATAATGTAGTTAATGAAATAATTAAAAATAAATACTAATTATATTATTACACATCAATAATTATTTTTATATTAGTCATATTATTACATTTTAACAAATATTAGTTATATCAATGTGGGTCTAGCCAAGATCCCAAGCTCTCAACCATTTATTAAAATTGAAGAAAAGATAACATGTACATGGGGAGGAGAATGATAGAAATCACGGGCATGCCCCCTATCATTTGTGAAACAACACATCAAAAATTTCAATAATCATGATTTGAGTCATGTTTAGTGTCATCAGCATTAGCAGATTCTCTAATCTATCTGTATGGTTTGATTGTTGAAAAGAGAACTGTACTTTTTCTAAAGCAGCATCTGCTCTGGCATGAGTCTGGATGATCTAGAGGAACCACCTCATCTACGCCCTTGAGTATCATCCTCTCATCCATTTTCGTAGCAACGACCCTTTAGGTTCATACAACTTCTCCAAGTCAACTGGTCCAAAGTCATATAATGGTCACCCTTTTCAGCAGTATCCATATCCTTATACCCATGACATGCATCATCATTAAGAGACTCAAGAACCTTAAAACTAATGTCCTCAGTGACAATTTCCGGATTATTTTTCTATTCATTAACATTAGTTGATTAATGTTGGAAAAAATATTTCCTAAAAATCATTTGAATCCCTTCATTATACACAATCAAAATCCATTTGTTTTTTCTAGCACCTTCTCTCTTAATAAGTTCCACCCTTTTTGACAGAGAAGATGCATTCATGGAACTAGTTTTTTGAATCGTCTATATTGGTCTCAGAGACTCCATACTTGCATTAAGATCATTTCTAACAACTCATGAACATAATTTATTCCTATAATAGTGTTGCATAGGTGCTGCTGTATAATTAAGTGGGGATACCACTATAGATTCATGTTTATGAGTATTATAACACTTTCTTATAACAAATCTGTTTCCAACAAAATATCATCAACATTTCTCTACTATGTCATAAGGTACTCAGTAGCAAGGTCGTCATTTTTTTCCTTCTGGAATGACATTATCATGCACATCTTCATTAGTAATCGGCACTGCTTCATCTGCATTATTCTAATCAACCAAATTTTCTTCATTTATAGCAGCATGTTCACATGAAATACCACCCAATAGTTTATCTTCACATAGTCTTGTCCAAGATGACTTCAATCCATTCCTCTCCCAAATATTTTTATCATGTGCATGAAAAAAAAAATTACAAACAATACGTCTCCTGTAACCATAGATTTCATTAAAAATTACCCAACATTCTATAAGAATTGAGGAAAAATGTTTATAGATAATCTTTAATTCATACAACTCATCATTAGTAGATAAGAAAACTCTGTCTACCTTTGTTGAACTTAAATCAATTTCAACAAAAATTCCTAGAAAATTTCCCATACCATGCATCTTCTGTTTATTTATCCATTATTGTAGGTAAACCAAGCTACATCACCACATCATGGAGGATTGTTGTACATTAAAACGTCCAATGCAATCCATAAAACCGAACAGTATCCAACGAAGAGGAATTTACTGCATTCAAAGGATCAAAACAACATCCTTGATCTTTAAAGTGAACAAATCATTGCTTCAAGGAGATGGATTTTAACCTGAAAGCTCATGATTTTAAATTTTCTGAAGGAAAGAATATGTTGAAGAATCCCCAACATTATGAAAAACACCACCAATAGAAAAATCCCCAATCAAAGGGATACTACCTATATAAATACTCATAAAATAAAATGATTGTCTCAAGAGAATATATATTTATTGTGAGGGATAACATCCTCAAAAAGGATAATGAGAGAGAGATTTAATTTTATGAATTTGAAGTTCGTGATACAAAATAGTACATTATAAAAAATTTCCATAGGTCCTCATGGAATAAGATGTTCCTAAAACAAAAGTACCTCATATGATTATAAGAGAGGTAAGTGAACCAGAGAGATGGAATCTTGGTCACTAAGGATGGTGACTAATTATTGTTTTACATTGATAAATCGATCTCCTTCAAGGAAGCTGAAAAAGATTAAGAGTTACAATATTACTATAAAATATGATTTATAAGATGAATTCCATTTATCACAACCATGTTTGTGTAATGATAAATTCTCTAATTGATGTAAAACCTATTTGATGAAAATGGATATTCAAATGAAATCTAGACATGGAATGTAATGTATGAACATATAAAGCACGGATAGAGGCTAAACGGTTTTATCAGTGTCAATGATTGTACTATGATGAACCCTTCTCTCCATTTTCCATTTTTAATTTCATAAGATCCATAATTGTGATAACAGCTTACCATGACTAAGTGATTTTGTAGATGTAGGTCAATAGTACATTCCTTAATGAGAACCTTCGAAAAGATGTCTATATGACACAACTAGAATGTTTTATGAGTCCAGGTGATGCTACAAATATTTTCATGAAGCAAATAATCATTTACGGATTAAAGAAAGAATCATGTTCATGGAACATTCGATTTGATGATTCCATTAAACATTTTGGTATAATTAATAATGAATGTGATACATGTGTTTACAAAATTATTAATGGGAATGTGGGTCTTATCACAGTAGTGTATGTCGATGAAATATTTAAAAATATATTATTATTATTTTATATATTTATAATTATATTTTGTATTTATATATTCTGAAAGGATGGAAGGCCTTTGTAAAAATATAACTAATATTTATATTTAATTATATTATTAATTAATTTATTTGTATTATTTACATTTGTATTCATATTTATTAAGATAATTATTGTAAGTAGGTAATAACATAATTAATATTTTTTCATATGTAATTATAAAATTAATATAAATTAATTTTTAATAATATAATAAATATATAATAATATAATTAATAATATTATAATATAATTAATAGGTAATAATATATTTAGTATATAATAATATAATTAGAATGTAATAATATAATTAGTATGAAATTATATAATTAAAATTTAACAATATAATTACAAGAAAACATGGAGTTGCAACATACACTACCTGATTGGGCATGACATTGCCCCCTAAGGGATAACCCACCTATTTTTTGATGGCCTGAAGATTGTATGGAAATGGAGTAAAATTATTAATGTTATTATTTACATTGTTAATATTATTTAATTTCATTATGAACTTTATTGGATCATGCATGTGTCACAACCATTTTACCAAAATTAACTCCCATTCGGATTCGAACTCGGGTCTGATTGATTCCAAGTGACGCAGGGGGTATGAAGTAGGCATGGCATAGACAGAGGACCTGCACATTTGTGAAGGAAAAAAAAAGATTTTCAGGTTATGGGAACCTAGGCTATATACATTGTAATGGAATCCATGTCAACAGGGTCTAAAGCCATAATAATTCATGGGTTATCCTTGGGGGGGTCATGACCGACCCTATCAGGTCGTATGTGTGGTATTTCTATGTTTCGTTGTAATTATACCCCAATTTACATAGAATATATATAATTAATAATAATATAATTAATATGTAATAATATAATTAATAAGTAATAATATAATTACAATGAAAGAATATAAAATATACTTTTATTCAAATTTGTGAATATCATTATTGTAAATTTGTAATAATATAATTAATATTTATAAATATATATTAATAAATATATATTAATAAATATATTTATATTTATATAAATATAAATATATATTAGTAAATACTGTTTTATAATTGTATATATTATATATATTTATATATTTATATAAATAAATTCATATATAGAAATATATAATTATAATTATATATATACATACATACTAGAAACGGCCTGAAATCTTATAGGGTTTAACTTATTTTTGGATAATCTCTTTTTTAATCTTACCTATGAAAGAACACTTATAAATAAATAATATTATAAATATAATTATTATATATATATTTACTTATATAAAAAAATAACAATAATAAATATTTGCTAAATAATAAATATATTTATATTTATATTTAAAAATATTTTCAAAATTATGTAATTATAAATCAATCTCTATAAATAAATATTTATTATTTTATAAATATAATCAATATGTAATAATATAATTAATATGAAATAATATAATTAATATTTATATACATAATAATTAATATAATTAATGTAAATATGTAATTGTATAATTAATATATAAAAATATATGTAATATTTATCATTATGTAATTATATAATTAATAATATAATAATATAAATAATATGTAATAATATAGTTATTATGTAATAATATAATTAATATGAAATATTATAATTACTATGTGATGATTCTCGTCATAAATTTGACCATGATTATAGTGACACATGACATATGATTTTTTCCTTTTTTATTTGGGATTGCCTTTTCTGGTATAATTAATATGTTATAATCTAATCAATAATAATAAGGGGTTTGTCCTGAAACCTTATTAGTATAATTAATATAAAATAATACCAAGAATGTCCGGGGTCAAGCCCCTTATTATAAAAAGAATGAAAAATAAATAGTACATGAAAGAAGAAAGGAAAGCCCACACTAAAACATAAAAAAACAACTTAAGAATCACCATAATCAACATCACACTCATGATCAAAAGAATCAACATCATCACCAAACACCCATTTTTTCTTAATTATAACATTATCTACATTTTTATTATTACTATTTACATTTTTTTATTATTGAATGTCATTAGTTACATTATTAATATGCATTAATATGTAATAATAGTATTAATATGTAATAATAAAATTAATATTAAATAATAAGTAATAATATATAAACACATGTATTAATATATAATTGTAAACATATAATCCATTATCTATACAATAGGTTAGGCAATTTCATCCATGTTTCATCTCCATATCAATTTGGGTGATGGGCCCTCCCCTCTGAACATCCCTATTGCATCAAAAATGTGTTCCTCATATGCTCTGTCTCCGCGGATTCCACCTCCTCCACTAACTACGCTCCGCGTGCATCTCATCTATCTTCATATCCTCCTACACCTAACCACCTATTCCAAACAATTCTCATCAAATCCCTTATCCTTTAAATCTATTTATGCCATTCTGTCACTGCCTCCACCTTTCCGTCGATGCTTCCGCGTTGCCGCATACGCGCAAGATGTGGTCCTAGATCACATTCCAAGTTATCAAATATTCAAATCAACAACAGTGGAGTAGGTGTAGGTGATGACGATGAAGAGATGGAGACGACAATGAAGAAGCAGTGGAGGCAATGTTGAGGTAGTGATGAAAAGGTGTCATCAGATTTGAAGGATAAGGGTTTGGATGAGAATGGTTTAGAAGAGGCGGAGAGGTGGATGAGGATATGGAGATGGAGGAGATGCATGCAGAGTAGAGTCGGTGGAGGAGGTGAAATCTGTAAAGACACAACAGATGAGGAACGTGTTCTCGATGGAATATGGAAGTGCATAGAGGAGGGCACATCACCCAAATTGACATGGACATGACACATGGCTGAAATTCCCCCATATACTATAGATAATGGATTATGTGCTTACAATTATAAATAAATACATATTTTTATATATTATTACATATTAATCAATATTAATACTATTATTACATATTAATGCATATTAATAATGTAATTAATGACAATCAATAATAATAAAAAATTAAATAATAATAATAATGTAGTTAATATTATAATTAAGAATAAACGGGACATTGCTAATGATGTTCATGCTTTTGATCATGAATCTGATCTTGAATATGGTGATGATTAACTCGATTTATTTATTTTTGAGTTTGGGCCATCCTTTAATCTTTCATGTAGTGTTTATTATAAGGTGCATTCCCCCGAACCTTCTTTGTATTATTTCATATTAATTATGCCATGAATGTTCAGGACCAAGCCCCTAATTATTTCTAATTATATTATTACATATTAATTTTACAAAAAGGGAGGCCCACCTTGAAAAGGAAAAAATAGAAACTCAAGCGTCACCATAACCATGATCAATGTTATGAGAAGAATCATCAAATTGTAATTATATTATTACATATTAATTATATTATTACATACTAACTATATTATTACATATCAATTATATTGTCATATATTAATTGAATTATTACATATTAATAAATATTATTTATATTTTTATATATTTTTTATATTATTACATATGTACAATAATTATATTTATAAAAATGTATGAAAATGTTAATTATATTATTTCATATTAATTATATTGTTATGTTTTTATTATATTATTACATATTAATTATTTCACACATATATATGTTTATATATATATATATATCTGTATATTCATAAATATATTTATTTGTAATTACAAATATATATTTGAATGTACCTGTTTTAAATGTGTATATAAATATATTAGATTTATAATTATATGATTATAACTATTTTTAGTGGAATATATATATATATATATGTTAATAATTATAAAATTATAAATATATTTATAATTATATAATAATAAGTATTTATTTATAAAGATAAATTTTTATTAAATAATGATAAATATATTTATAAATATTAATATTAATATATTTATTATTTATACAAATATTTATTAAAATTTATTAATTTATATAAATATATATATATATAAATAATAAATATATTTATAATTTTATTTATTTATAATAGTTCTCTCAAAGATGAGTTTAAAAATGAAAATTATCCATAAAAAAGATAAAATATATAAGTTTTCGGTTAGTTTGGACTATTTATGTATATATATTAATAAATATATATAATTATAAATATATATTTATAAAAATGAATTAATTTTTATAAACATATATATATAATAAATATAATAATAAATAAATTTCTATCAATACAAACTTATAATTATATAAATATTAGAATATTTATTATTATATAATTTTTCAAATATATTTATAAATTTTAATTATATTATTACTAATTTACAATTATAATATTGATAAATATGAAAAAATATAAATTATATTATCACATACTACTTATATTATTACATATTAATTATATTATTTCATATTATTCGTGGATTTGAATATTAGTAAAATACTTATCACATCATTATTTTTATTCTACATTACATTTCATGTGATAATGTATGAAGAGTAGCAACCTCACTAAGAGGTCATAACAGATCCCTACTATGGTGATAACCCAAAAGTTCTATGGCACTATTCATGAATATATGTTCTATATCTAGATGATATTATTTGGGGGAAATAAATAATAACATCTATCGGTGCTGAAGACATATTGATGCTTTAGGGGATTTATCTTGGTGCTTGACTATAGTAATATCCTGGAGGATATTATGAGAATGAGACCCGATTGTAGGAATCCACATTTAGAAGTGTCATTAGATGTTTTTATCTATTTACGGTGATGTAGGATATATATGGTGTGTCATCTGTAATACTACAATGATGAATAATGTGAGTATGGATTTGTACCTTCTTGTGGAATATGATATCTTAGGACCTTTTATGTAAATGATGTAGCCTAATTAAATCCATTGATATAGTGTTAAATAAGCATTTTCAATTCCAGGAAGTCAAAGAAATAGAAATCTAGTGCATGGGATGATGACACTAGAATGAAACCCCCTAGATTAGAGATATCATGAAAATGATATTATATTACACGATATGCATTTTTAGGAGGTGAATGTTATCCTGAAAATCAAACTTCATTCCCTATTGGTGTCATGACTTGTTGTAGATGATACCCTGGGAATTTAGGTATATATGCCTTAATCCACTGAGAATGAGACCTATAGTTCCACACAATATGTATATCCCATATCTCAGATAAATAATTTTTTTTTACCAAGTTGAATAAATATAATTCCTTGTTTTGGTTAAATAATTATTCATGAACGCTTGATCACATTTATTTCAACACTTGTTATTCGAGAAAATATATTATTAGAGGAATAATTTATAAATATATGTTTTCAATTTAGTGACTATAATATTTATATATATTTATTGTAAAATAATGTTTTGACTGTAATTTAAAAAATTAATAGCCATTATTCAAGGCCTGATAAATATAATAGAGGATTCGTGGACTGAGTTTAAGGGTCTGGTGGGAATAAAAATATTGGATATTATATAATAAATATTTTTATTGTTAATTGAAAGCCAATAATAATAATAGTAATAATACTATTACTATTTTACATGGCGTTTCTATATAATTAAAAAAAAATACAAGAACATGTGAAATTATTTGATTATAAACCTAGTGATATAAGTAGCCTATTATTTTATTCATCCCATAACCTAGAGAAACGTTTCGTTGTGCACAATATATTGCAGAAGAAGATGTCAAGCCTAGGGAGTTCATTCTTCTCTATGAATGCCCTTATGAATGAGAGAAATCCAGATCCACCAGATGAAGGAGAATGCTTTGAATGTGATTATCAAGACGATCAAAGGTGTATATTTCAAGCACAAGGACCATCCAAGCCAGCACATAGAGACTTCTTCATTGATGTTGGGAGATATGTGGAGAACGTGTGGATCACTACTATGGGAATCATACACATGGATTCTATGATGCAATTGTGGTGCACTATAGATTTATATCTATATTCATAAATGACGAAATAATTCCTTCATGATAATTCTATTTTTTATTTTTATTAATAATTAATAACATTTTACAGTATTGTTTTCTTGGTTTTGAGTTCATCTATACATTTTCTATTATTTGAATAAATTCCACTGGTAACAGTGTTCCTCAACAAAATAGACCTCGGATTTATCCTCAATAATGAAAAAATAAAAGGTTGGAACCATCCCTCCCAAGCTTCCACTGCACCTAGAACCAACAATGATTATATTCTCCTCACAAAATGGTGAGAACCATATTCTTTTGATAAGTTGATAGAAAGATACTAGACGGAAAATTGGGATACAATAACGGATAATGGAAGATGATCATTTCATTAAAACAAATTTTTTTGATGATAATGTTACCAAATTTTAAGATAGATTAAAAAAAATTGGTGGATTTATCATAATAAAAAAATATCATTATTTCTTTAATATAATTCAAGGATAGTTGATAATGTCTTCTATCAGAATATGGGTATTTATTTTGAAGAAAGTTGTTTTCTAATTTTCATGATATATTTCATTTGATCATTTCTCAGTTTGGATATTATTTTACATCAATATGTTGAGACGATGTATGTGAAGGAAAATTTCATCTATATTTATTTAATGGAATACATTTATATTGATTAATTAGAAGGTTTTTATGAAATAGGTAATGTTGATTATATCTGTAGGTTGAAGATGAGTTTGTATGGTGTGATGTAATCTTCTTGGTAGTTTTATAAGAATATTTATTCTTGTATTTTTCATCATGGATTCATGTTGACCTATTCAATTAGTTTTTTCAAATATTTTTTGATGATTATTTTAATGTTTTATTATTTATATAGATGATATGTTTATTATTGGTTATGATGCCTTTAAAATTTACCAATTAAAGAAGAATATTGATTACTTTTTGTGATTAAACTTTTGGGTTCAATGGGATAGATTCCAAGTATTAATATATTTGATGATATAAATTCCATGAAATATTGGTTATCTCAAGAGATATACATTGAGAAGGTACATCAAATATTTTCTGAGATAGAATAATGGTGTCCAGTAATCCATTTTCCATAAAATTTTAGATGAGTTATAATATGTAAACACTTATTTATGAGATTAGTGGTGATTTGGAGCACATATATTATTCATCTTGTTTTGGTTATTTTATGTATGTGATGGTATACATTATACCATATATAGATCATCTGGTATCTCTTGTCATTTGTTTTCTATAAAATCCATGCAGAAAACATTTAGATCTATGGAGTGTATGTTTTAATACATTAATGGCCCTTTAAATATGATATTAGTGGGATAACAATCATTTAAGGATTTATAGATTCAAATATTATAGTTTATTTGAAATCATGGATGTGAAATTTAGGTTATTTGTACACTTTTATTGGGGGATTTGTTTCTCAGCAGTCTAACATGTAATGGATTGTTACAATATCTACAACTATGTCGGAGTTTATTAATGTTATATATGAATACCTGAAATAGATTTGGAAGAATAGTATTATCTATGGACTTAATTATAATGAGTAAATGTATATTTTACATTTTAATATTAAAAATATGATCTTGGGAAAGAATTTCACTTTTTATGGAATATTGAAATAGTTTAATGTGACCTATAACTTGTTATTTAAATTCATCAATTGTAGAAAGTTAGATGTTTAGAAGATTAAAATTGATTATAACAGAAAATACCTATTAACAAATATTTTATTTAATGGTAAATTCGAGATTTATTAAAAGTTTACAAAGTTAGTGATGATCCCTACATTGGTCAAATAGGTATTGTTTCTGTGGACTTCCTCATGTTGGAGTCTCATAATCATTTTTTAAAAAGAATATTAAAATATAAAGGGAATTGTGTTTTTTTGTGTGAAGATAGCATCAAGGGATGTCACATTACTCTATTCCTATCATGATTTTGGAATAACCATGTCTTAAAAGTATTAGTTGGATCAATAACTAAAAATAAATTCATTTAGTTTTACTATATTCAAGTGATGACTGTAATTATTCTAACTGTAGTGATATTTTACAATTTATTCGGATGGTGAAACTTCAACACACACAGCTAGATAATATATTTGGATCTCTTTAAGTGTTAGTGTTCATAATTCTCAAACTACTTTTGGACTTGATCTGTTTTCTGTCCAATATCTTATATTATAAGAGTACTAATTTTGAGATCACTATCAATTTGTTTCACTCTCTAAAATGTAATCATTTATTTTTAATGGATCTAGGCTTTACATTAAGTCACATCCCCCCATTAGGTTATCCAAATTAAAAAAATTATCATGAATATAGATATATATATATATATATATATATTAGTCTATTGAACATCGAATTATTTTTTTTGGCTTTATTATGTGTCCACATTTTCATTTTTTTCTCATTTTTATCTCACTGCCTTTACCAACACCCACTATAAACCATAAAATTAATAGATAGTATATGTATCATAGGATCATATACTATTATTAGTTGGTTATGGTTGATAATCCTTAACTATTCCATTTAAAAAATAGTCTGTTCTATTAATATAGGCTAAAAATTTCTATCAGATCTTTTAAAATTTCTAGATTAGGTGAAACACTGTCTACAGTATATTGAAAATGAAATACTGAATTTTATTAATATCATAATAATCATTCTAAACTCACATATTATTAGATGTTTTCATTGATAAATTATGATCTTACTCACACACCATTGCGTGGAATTTTGAATAAAAAATGTAATTGGAATAACCCTCCTCCTTTAAATATTATGATAGAGAAAATGAAAGAATTCATGGTCCATCCTATACAGAAAACATATAAGTCATGAAAACATGGCCTTATATAAAACTAATTATAGTTATGGTAATTATTAGGTTTAAATTATAGAGTTTTTATAAATATATTAATTAAAGGAGAATTATATGGGTGTCTGATGAGGCTTTTCATCCCATGAGAATCATAGTGCTTGAATTCAAGGTGGTCCGGAATGATGAATATAACGTAAACCTAAAATAATTTGTATATCTCAGATGATTTATTGTATGTTATGGATCTATATATTCTATATGATCATTGAGGCTCCATTATGGTATTTATGGATATATATGATATTTTTATGTAATTTATATATATGTGAATGGAGGTATTTCATCACCAACCATATAATATTTATTCTCATAAAATATTAGTCACAAGTGAATAGGTGAATGAACATGAAGAAACATTTATCCAAGAAGAGGATGTAGTTCAATTTGGTGTCTCTTTACTATCAACCATTTTTTGTTAGAAGAGGAGATATCTCAACGTTGGCATATTGTATATGAAGGGGAAGATGTCGTATAACAAATTGAATAGCAGTTAGTAGTTACTATGGATATAATTGTAGGGAATTTTTATATGATTGATATTGTAGAGTGAGAAAAGTCATTTTATAGGTCAAGATACTCAATTATAGCCATAGGTAGATGTTGATAATGTGAAAATAAATAAACATTGATGGGTAGTGGATTTAGATCACCAACCAATGGTTATCTAAAAATGGTACATGATGTAAATGATATCAAATTTTTTTATATAATATTTATTTTTCCTTCCCTTTATTGTAGTAATTATGTTAAGGGGATGTTAGAACTAGATATCAATTACTTTTTTCATTTTAATTAATGAAAATTACCCCATTCAAATAAATATATTGTTATCACACCTTCTCACAAACACATTTAGTTTTTCATAATGAGATAGGATTTGATAAATTTTATGTTCTAGTGTGGTATAAAAAATCATCCATTTACATTTATTTGAAAAATAATGGTGTTTTGGTTTAAACCACATGATTCACCCCTAGCTTGTTGGAGGATATCCACATGAATAATATCATAAGATAAGAAATACCACATGAGTATGAAGGAAATGCATTTGTAAATGATGATTCCAATATATTGTATTATGAAATATGAATTTGGTAGGTTTATTATATTTTAAACATCTGCATCAAATAGATATTGGTAGTACTTTTTTGGGTATCATGTTATGTCACCTATAACTGACTTTAATTTGTTCAATAAAGGATAATGTCTTAATTTCTTCCATCCATGTGAAATTGGAGGGGTATAGGTTGGCCCTATATGGGGAATATATTGCATCACAATAATTCAAGAATGATATTCGTGGATATTAGATGATGTTATTTCAACATGAAAATGTTGACTCAGATGAGTATAAGCTGTCCATTATGGTGCACATTTACCCTCATCATTATTCAAATTTAATTAGTTGAACTTACCATAACATAAATACTAATAACATCATTTTAGAACAATATTTATTACATCTCAAAATAAATCACACTCCCAAAACAGATCAATTTTGGGTATTCATAAATTAGCTACATGATCTTATAATTTTAAAATAAATTTTTATCATCTCCCAAAAAACACTCCAAACATTATATCATTATTTACCAATGATGTTATTTCACTTTTATTGGACGAACATAAAGGTTCATGATTTATTTGTGTTTATTTATCACTCATATGATTCATGTAATTTTTAATGATATCATTATATGAATTGAATCATGTTTATGGTATTTATGAATATTGTATGTTATGGTTATGATCTCATACCCATTTTCTGAAGTTATTATTTTATATGATCACTAATTGACATCTCCCATGTCTACCCTTAATGAGAAATTTTTCGGACACTTTCTTATGTTTCCTTCCATTGTTCTTTAAGAGTAATTTTAATTAGGTTTATTATATGAAAATTAATAAATTTGATGATATTTTTGAGATATATTAATGATATTTCATGAAATAATAAGATTGTGTATTTAGACTCAAAATATGTTAAACCATTATGGTCCTTGGGTGTGTATTTTTTTAATTTATTTAATATTTTTATAAAAAGTAGTAATATTTTAGTACGGAAATATTGGTTTGATACATAGTGGATTGAGTTTTTTCTTGATCAAGAATGTATAATATAGGATACCGTAAGGATATTACCAGAACATGTGTTGGAACCAAAGTTGACTTAATTTATCACCTCTGCTAGTTAGTTATTTGGAGGTTAGTCATGGGAGATAATGGATGACCGGGATGAGTGTAGCCACCGAATTTTAGATGATCAACCTATCTAGGGTAAGTGTAAAATGTTGTATTTTATGCTCTTGGGGCCTATTTCATTGAGGTGTTGGGCCTTTTCAAGTAGCATGGAGATGTTATTGTAGTTTCTTTAAAACATTGTTAGTCATATGATATGTTAAATACATACTAATGTCCTCTAATGGTCTAAATGGATCCCCTACCAACAGTTCATATCATTTTATTGAATTCCTATAACTTTTCATATTCACTTCATTATTTTTGACATTTGGGTTGAGATCAAAGGGCCTAGACGTCATGTTTGTCCTTGTGTTGGAATTTGTATCTTCTTCTTGACCAATTAGACACACTTGATTATTTGTTAGTGTGAGCCTTGATTCACAATTTTTTTGGTTTGGGATTGAGCGATGGTATATTTACCGCGAGTGTCATGCTAGAACCTATGGTTGGGTATTTTCATTTTACATAGACCTTTTGTTTTATTATCTATAATTTTTTATTTTTTCAAGTAGCAATTGTTCATCTAGGTTTTGAATATCAGGTTTTTCTTTCACATGTTATGATAGATGATTTTAGGACCACTTTTGGGGGTGCCTACTGGGATTTGTTTCTCACCGCATGTGAATGAACATCAATTTAAATGAATTCCTTATTTTTTTATTTCTCTATGGTCATAGGATGTGCTGGGTTGAGAAGAGTCCTAATGTTATTTTTTTGGAAATGATCTCTCAGGTGGATCTGAGGTTTCTGATAGAGTTGTTCAATAGGCATGAAGAGTTGGTATGTGGTTCTTTTTAGAGTGGTCATAGAGCCTCATGTATTTATTTTATGTATTTTATGATCAATGTGTAGTCTCTATAGTGGGTGACCATGTATATTTATGTCTTTTCTTTTACCATGTATAAATCAATAAATTTATTAATGTTTTCTTCTATTTTATTATATAATTATTTATTCACACTCTAATGCTCCTAGATCTGTATGTATTTATATTATTTCTTTTTTTATTTTTCTATGATATTATGGAATAGTATTCATACATTATCCGTCTAGTATATCACCTCATGTCAAAATCATCTAGTAAATGGGAAGGTTCACATGAGGCCATATTCGAGCCAAATCATGTGACGGGTCTGGTGGTCCCATGATGGTTTGTGGAAACATTGATTTAGTGACTTTTTTTCTTAATCATTATATTTGGGGAGCTGGCAGGCATGAGGTATATGAATGTATTAGAAAATGGGATAGATATCAGTCTAGTTCATCATGAAAACATATTTTAGTAAGAAATACAATTTATCTGGGATATGTGATTATTGTTCCCAGTTTCACTATTACGGTTCTATTATTTTCACCTAGGGTTATTAAATAGTATTTAGGGATTTTGTGATTTATTATTTTTTAGAATTTTTCCTAATGGAAAGAGGTCTGTGTTGATGGATCATGATATAATGGTTGGATCATCATGAAATGTTTCTAACTATTTGTGTTTTTACTAAAGAATGAGGTTCAATTGTTTAATGTGTCATCCAAAACTTATATAAAATCATCCCATATAGCTTATTGGATCCATTATTCTCAAGGAAACCGTGAATACATTTCTAAAATGACTTGGTACATGGATCCTTTGGATAAATGGCTCTAGTGATAGTGATGTAATCGCTAATTTGAGTGATGAAATGTATCCCTTTTTGGTTGGTGTAGGCTATGGGATTCCATGTTAATTTGATTGGATTCGAGATTTCAATAATATATGAGATTTTTCTCGATCGAGATCAAGTTTCCCTATGTTTGTGGTTTCCCTATGAAGGTCTTATGTGAGTCCATGGTTGACTTAGACCTTTGATTTATAACACTGAGAGTGATCTTGACTTCTTAGATGATTTGAAAATGTGGGTATATATTGATGTCTATCCTTTTTTTTATTTTGGTCTTGCCTGGGTAGTGAGGTGAGATCATCGTTAGTGTGTCAAGGATTTGTATTGAATCTTTTGTGGAGAGTTCATGGGTAGTGCATCATAGAATGAGGTATATAACTTGTTTTTATGGAGTGTCCAGGGTGCTCTAGTTTGATGGAATGGGTTTGTGTTAGGAGCATGCTTAGTGGTTTTAGGTTCATTATCCGTAGTTTATTAGTTCATGGATTGTATGAGATTTAGTTTTTTGAGAGGTTTTTGGAGATTCACTATAACATGAGTAGGAGAGTGGTGGTTGCATTGTACTTATTGGGTAAAGTCTTTATTGAGTGATGGAATGTTGACATTGGTTAGGAACAATTCTTGTTATTTCATGAGGTAAATACTCGAGGGGACGTGTAAGGGAATCATTATTCTAGGGAGTAAACCATATGCTTCTGAAGATTGTGTTCTTTATTTTAAGATGTCATTTCAGTGTGTTGATTTCCTTCATAGTGAGTTAAGAATATTTTGTTGTTTGTGCTTGGTGTTAGAACTATTGTGTGATCAATTTTCTCATGTATATCCATTGCATTTGGTAGTTCATGGATCTTGTGATTATAAGTTTAGTGTTTAGTATAGTGTTGATGATAATGGAAGGTTTGATTTTGATTTTCAGTACACATACGTACCATGAAAGCATGACCCATCTACCCTTCAGATTGTCAGAACATGATGCTAGAGGTGTTAGAAAAGATACCACATGGATAAGTGACTTTTGGCATCCAATAATTCATAATGACGTTTCTTTTTTACCATTACATGTCGTCTCTTCCTATCATTTTGAAGAAGAATTAACCAGGTGTTGGATTGTTCACCCAACAATAGGGAACATGTATTGTGATGGAGATGAGCATTAGTCGTGATAGAGTAAAATAACACTCTTTTTATTGGAGTCATGGGTGATGTGTGATTGTTTTTTGGACTATCATGGTTGTGTTGGAAGTAATAGTGTTTATGGAAATTCATGTTAGATAGTAGACTATTTAGTATTTTTGGGGGTAAGAAGCATTTACTTTTGGTATCTTCATGAACCACGTCATTATGATTTGAGAAAAATATGGGAATTTTGAATTTGATTCTCTTAGGTTGTGTTTGAGGGGAAGAATGAGAAATTCTTTCAATATGAAAACGTTTTTAATTTTTAGGGACACTTTGTATGTCATGAAATATATATTTTTTCTATATGGAAGTATTTTTTTAAACATACATGTTGATTGAATTTTATTGAATCATTTAATAATTGAGTAATTATAATTTTTTGTGCATGTCCATTAAATTATATCCTCTACTTGGAGATTCATATTGGAATTAAAACTTCAATATTGAGTAAAATATGGGAGTGGGGGTGGGGTATGAGATTCTTAGGTGAGGTATTACTATATGTTAGGAAGATATCCAGAGCACCCAATTCTTTTATTATTTAATTTTAATTCTCTTTCATTCCTTATTCATCCATTCCGATTTTTTTATATTACTTTCTCTCATCTCCCACATTTATTTTTCCATAACCCCTAGGAATTTCCTCCATAATGCCTATGATATAAGAGGGGTATGGAGGGATATATAGAGAGAGATAATGGAATAGGGAGTTGTCCCCATAGTGCTCAGGATGCATTAGACCATCATACAGTAGTTGTGGAACACAGATCAGCTCAAATATTATGTGGTTTCAAGGAGAACATTAGACATTTTTATTTTTTTACAATAAATCATCATATGGTAGTTTTATTTTTGTATAAATTTTGTTTTTGGGGTTTTGAGGCCTCTATAGTATTGATATACTAGTTTCACGTGTTAATCTAGGGTTTTAGGAGGTATATTGTTGTTTCCAACTAAGACATCCTAATTACACGATGTATGGTCTGATCAACACTCACTATGTGTTCTTTCTATTTAGGTAATTTTATGTTTTTAAAAGTATATGCCCTGTATTAGTACTTGGTAATGTGGCTGAGTACTTGGTCGGGTGTAGATTTTAGTGAAACACGCCATTTACCTTAACTGCATATTGTGTAGTTATACATGGTCATGTATCCAATTACTTGGGTAGAAAAATCTTTTGTAACTAAACATCATGTACTTTAATTACACACAATGTAGTGGAAAATGTCCATGTAGTCTAGTAATTGGGAATATACTCTGTGTGAGGGGGAAATATCCATGTAATAGTACACGAGTAGACCCCTTGTATGTCTTTATCATTTACTAGTATATGTGTAGACCCCAGGTGTGTCCTGGACATGTAGGAATACATGAACAGTTACACCTCTAATAGTAAACACAATTAACTTAGAAGTAAAATCCATATACCTTTTCTAGGATGTGATTTTGGGTGTCTTTTTTGCTCGGAGTCAGAATTGGACTTTTGATTAGTTTTTTGGAATCATTAGTCATCCTAGATCGTGATGTTTGAATCATTTAAATGATTTGAGTCCATATGGATGATTTTTTTAATGAAGATATCCTTTTGTAATGATTCATTGATGTTGTTGTATTAGAATAATTTTAGTGGTTGGGTTATCTTTTTGAGATTTGGTAAGGTTTACAGGAATTCAAATCATAGTGAATTATTGAATATAGGATTTTTCATTTGAGGTTCTTTGTGTAGATTCCATATTTTGTTATTGATTCAATTATTTGATGATATTTGGTTTTTTTTTCTCATGGTGCAGTTTTTTTAGTTCCTTCTATTTTGGAAAACATATTATGATTTTGGAAATGGTTTTGGTGTCAATGTGTGTGCATGAGATAGGTCTGACATACCTATTTAAGGAATTCTATTATGAGAATATTTTAGCTATAGTTCACATTACTAAAATGGTGTTTCTTTTGGTTTTGCATCCAGGTGTGGTGTGTCTTGAGGTTTTCCATTGGGGTATGTTGTTTATTGATATTTTCCCTCTTAGATATTAATCATTGGGATATTAGTTGTTAGAATATTTGTGGTTTCTTTTTGTGGGATTATCAATCGGTTTGGTTTTCTGGATGAGTCCCTTGAGGGGTGTCCTACTTATGTTGAGATTTTTGGGAACATGGATAGTGCCTTATGAATGTTTTCATGTGATATGGTTGATTACCATATCAACAGTTCCATTTGGTTAGTTTTCCTGCTGCCAAACATGGTGCATCAACTTATAGTCTTGAAGGTATGAGTTTGTTCTTGTGTTTGCCATCATGAGAGATGATGCCTTTTGGATATTATCAGATAATATGTTCACCATAATATTGGATTAGTTTATCATATCTATTGGATGGTTGTTTTGAGGGGGATATAGTGAGCTAATGGATTATCTAGATGATTGGATTCATCCTAGTTTTGCTGATATTCGATGATATGGTCAGCAAACTGTGGACGCCTTTATTATCCTAAGGACTGGTTATTTGATGTTTTGGGACTATTTAACACGACTTTGGATGATCATATAGGGTTATATTCACTAGTTAGTTTTGACGGAATTTTGGGACATTGTAATATCCTAATGATGATAGGGAATCACTACCATTTGTTCAGATCATGCTACTAGAGTCCTAGAGCTCAGTAAATGTGGATCATTATTTTTGATGTTTGGGATTAGATCCATGGGCCCGAAATTTGTTCCTATCCTTGCACTGGAATTTGGATCTTCGTTTTCATTAATCAAATGTTCATTACATTGTGTCTACATGATCAAAGTTTTGTAATTCCTCTTACTGGGTCAAGAGCAAACGTAGTTGAACCTCTAGGATCAGGCTTGAACCCATGGTTGGATATTTTCTTTTTGTCGTTTCTTTTTTCCTTTGTTTTTTTGACCATTTATTCTAGTAGAATTAATTTTACTGGCTTTTTCATATCAGGTGTTTTATCCATATATTTTAATAGAATATGTTAGGACCACCATTGGAGGTGGCCTAATGATATTTTTTCTCACCATATATACATGCATTTTAGGTTCTCGGTGTGGAGGAAGGAATATGATGGATCGTGAACAAAATTGATTTTTTTACGATCAAATATCACTATGAGGTCTACATGAAGATGAATGTAATGATCAAAAAAATTGTATCAAATAAAATAGACAAGGGATGAAACACTGGAAACAAGAACATGATCATCACATATTATTTGTTAATAATTTTAATAAAATAATGTATTAGCATGTGATAAATTATTTCTTAATTGATGGAAGAGAAAATGGATCTATGTTTTTCCATCATCACATTGTATGAATGTAGTGAAAATTAACTATAGAAATTATCCACACATGCTCCATAAATCTTCAAGTGTCGAGAAAAGAATATTTTTGTGCTAGAACAATGTAACGTCCCGAGTCCGGAGCCCCTCCATTGGTGCCCCATACCCGGCTCACCACCTGACCTCAAGCGCGTTTCCCCGAATGCTAGAGGCTGCCGACTAGTAGAGAGTGCCTTGGTGAGTCGGTGGGGAAACTATGCCCTCATTCAGTATGGTACACAAGGTAATAAAATAACAATAACCAGCGGGAGTAGTAAACAACATGCATAACAACCAAAACCAAACAACGGAAGCAATGTAGATATATAACTATGATGACAATGATGTAGTAGGTACAATTATCTAAGGAAAACAGAAAACACAACAACTTGCTGAAATACAACTAAAACTGAGTGCAAAAGAAAACAAGGTAGGCTCCTCAGCATCACATTCCATGGCTTGGTCCCATGCTCCCCAGCTCCAGGTGCAATCAAGATCCAGATGTAGAAGGGTTCTTTCCCTTGTCTATACCTACAACAACTTAGTATTCTTGGTCCCAAAAGCATGGCCCAAACAGGGTGTGAGATACAATCCCAGTAGGTAATCACCCAAATATTTGTGCCTTACAGTCAATGAATACAAAGCAGTACTAAAAAAGAAGCAGGAAATAGAAAAGAACAAGCAGCTACAATCCACAGTTCAAACAAGTAAAGTACACAAGTAAGCAACCAGCAACAAGAAGAATATAGGTAACCCTCTAGGTATCTCTCACAGTCTAACCCCTATGGTTCAACCTCTAAGTACTAGTAAACCTCTTGGAGGCACACACAGTCTCACCCATCTGGTTCAGCTCCGTAATTAAGCAGACTCTCTGGGGAAGCACTCACCATCAATTCCCCCTATAGTCTCCTATCGTGCTAAAGGATCTCTAGGGAAGCACTCAACGTCAATTCCCCATGTGGCCTGCATCGTTGATCTACAGACTCTCTGGGGAAGCACTCAACGTCAATTCCCCCTATAGTCTCGCATCATAATTAAAAGATACTCTGGAGAAGCCCTTGCTTCAATTATCCCTTTGGTCTACTGCTCTAGGTTCTCACAGTCCTGAGTATAATTAATCATGCTCAATTCATGTGTATCTTCTAAGTAAACCTCAAGAACTACTTGGCTATCAACTAAGTATCTACATCAATAATAAAACAATAGTTCCACTATCCTACGACTATGCATGGAAACTCGCAAAACACTAAACATGCAGAACAAGCATTGAAAAGCAATCTGACCACAAAAAAAATATTCTAATCACAAGAAATAACATCTACTAAAGCAATCAAGCAAAGAAGGCAAGAAACAAGGGAAAAACAAGAAACATGCAATACCCCGTTCAAGGGTATTGGTGGAAATTTTCACATAATACTCATCAAATTTCTACAGAAAGGCATAAACCACCTACCTCGATCCGAAGAGATCGGTATACGTGAACCTCGATGATAGATTCCTCTTAGAACAACGTAGATCTGAGAAAACGCCCAAAACGTTCATCCCACGATAATATGGAAACGAGGAGAAATCAAGAAACAAGCCTAAAGCCGAAGGAAGAACTCACCACTATGATTCCAACTCAACTGACCATGCTCGAATCAGAGAAAGGACGGCGAGGAAGGAGTTTTTCGATGTTCCGGCCGTACGGTCGCTCTCGAACAGTCAAAAACTGGAGAAGAAGATGGAAACAGGGGTTAGGTGCGACCCCGGTCTGTTTAATGAAAAAAAGAAAGTACACGACATGTACTTATTGATTACATGGCGTGTACTTCAATTTTTCCGTACTCCGAATTAACCGGCCTCCACCTCAGCCTTTCACACCATGTGTGTGGCCCGGACACGGCCAGCACACGGCTTCGAGCCGGAAATGTGTACACGGCATGTACTCAAAAAGTACACTGTGTGTACTTATGAAATTTCCAGAAAAATTATTTTCCATAAAAACACTAGAAAAAGGGAAAACAAACCTGAACGAAGATCCGAGTTCTTACAAACATCCCCCCTTAAATAAATTTGTCCCTAAATTTCCCTAATGAGATGGGGAATAAGAATCCCCGAACAGCTCTGTCCAATACGATCGTACATCGGCCTCCCTCTGCTAGGTCTCGTCCTATACTCGCCCGTGTTTCCATAGCACTCGTACCAGAGGAATAGACTACGTGCGAAGAAACATCGTACTACCATCGAAAATCCTGATAGGATGCTCCTCGAACAATGAATCTACTTAAAGCTTGACTTCCTCAGGCTGAAAGATGTGAGAAGGGTGTGAAAAGTAATGTCGGAGTTGAGAGACGTGGAAGACGTCGTACATGGCCTGATACCTCTGAGGTAGCTGCAACTGATAGGCAACCGGCCCCACTCTCTCCATGACCTCGAACGGCCCAACGTACCGCGGTGAAAGTTTACCCTATCTCCGAATCCTTTCGTGTCCCAGCCTCGGTGCGACACACAGGAAAACCTAACCGTCGACCTCGAACTACAAAGCTAGTCTCCGCTGATCAGCATAAGACTTCTGACGAGACTGTGCTGTAGCCATCCTCTTCCAAATCTACTCTATTTACTCTGAAGTCTCATGTACAAGATGAGGTCCCAGCAAGGCTGCCTCTCTTGCCTCCAACCAATATAAGGGTGATCAACATGGCCTACCGTACAATGCCTCGTATGGTTCCATATGAATGGTCTCCTGGAAACTGTTGTTGTAGGTGAACTCCACCAGAGGAATATGCTTCTCCCATGAACCGCCAAAGTCAAGGATGCAAGCTCGGAGCATATCCCCAAGCATCGGGATCGTGTGCTCAGACTGGCCATCAGTATGGGGATGGAATGCTGTACTCAAAAGTACCTATGTACCCAAGGCCTTCTGAAGTCCCTGCCAGAACCGAGAGGTAAATCACACATCTCTGTCTGAAACAATAGAGTGTGGAACTACATACAGACGCAAAATCTCTCTTATGTAAAGTTTTCATAGATCATCAACAATAAAGGTCTCTTTGATCATCAAGAAGTGTGAAACCTTCGTAAGTCTCTCGATGAAAACCCAAACAACATTGTTCCCTCGCGGTGACCTTGGCAACCCCGTCACGAAGTCCATAGCAACATCATTCAACTTTCACTCCGAAATGGGTAACTGCTGTAAAAGGTTTTCTAGACGCTGATGCTCGGCTTTCACCAGCTGACAAGTATAACATCTCATGACAAAACCAGCAACATCCTTCTTCATACCTGGCCACCAGTACTCGCGATGAATATCCCGATTAATCTTGGTGACGTTAGGATGAACTGCCCAAACTGAGGAATGGATATCCCGCATCAGCTCCTCGTGTATGTCTGTTGGCTCCCTTACGCGTCCATGGAAATGGAAGAACTCATCATCGCCCACTTTCTATCCTGGAAGAGGGTCCCCTCTTGACACACTCTCCCGCAGGACTATGCCTTCCGAGTCTGGTAGCTGCCTCATCCATACCCGATCATGTAGCATGGAGGTAACAACTATAGTAGATAGAAAAGTCTGTCCCCATCTGTCGGGTACCTCCAGATTCATCTCAGAGAATAGAGCCTTCAACTGCCACTCACTACTAGCCTTTTGAACTACCTGAATCTGATTCCTCCTGCTCAACTCATCTGCCACGGCGTTGCCCTATCTCTACGTATAGGCAAGCTCGAAGTCAAAAGAATGTAGATACTCAATCCACCTACGCTAACTCAGATTCAGATCATGCTGAGTGAAAATATAATTGAGACTCTTGTGGTCAGTAAGGACCACAATGTGATCTCCCCGAAGATAGTGTCTCCAACAGCGCAAGGCCTGAACAACAGCTGCCAACTCCAGATCGTGCATAGGGTAGTTCCTCTCATGTGAGTATTTTCTACCCGATCATCCCTTTTCATTCATGTTTTTCTTCTTCCCTACTCACCTCAATGATATTTTTATTTATTCGTAGGCACTCCTCTTAAATTATGTGTGAATTTTCTCTATATGTGTTCCAACAATAGCACTAATTTCATTTACAAGGACAAATATGTTTTAAAATGACCCATCAAAAATTCTTCACAAAATACAAGCTTGATTAAAGGAACTTCTCATATTGTTACATATTATTATGCTCCCTGAATTTTTTTTAAGAAATATCTATCATTATAAAATCAAATATTTTAATTTGAAAATTTAATTTTGGTTCATTTCAAATTTTATTAAAGAAAAAATTCTTTTGCGCTTTAAAATTTCTTTAATGAATTCCTTAAACCTGACTAAAATATTTTTATTCTAAAGCTTCTTTATAATCACTTTTTTACACGATTTCACATAAGTGGGACATCATTGATGCCTAAAATGAAATCAAAATATACTCCAATTTTCCAATCTGGAATATAAATGATTGAAACAATATTTTTGATAAATTAAAATGATTTTTCAAAGAACTATTCTTTCCAAAGTAAAATGGATTATTCTCACCACACATTAAATTTAATGAGATATATTCCTTTTTCACACTTATAAATTATATCTGTTTTATGTAATGACCCTTGGTATATCATATCAATAGCCTCCATTTTTCCAATATATTCTCAGTGATTATTATTTTAATTTTTGAAGGTGGAATGGGACACTTTTGAATGTTAAATTCTTATTTCCTCTAGAACTATTCAGTGGTCTCATTTTAAAAGTATCTTTATTTAGGTCAACATATATTGATGGATCTTGTATTTCATAGATATTTATCTACTATGATATCTTCTACAATTTATTTTATTGAATTTTTTCTTATTAGTTTTAATGTGAATGTTATATCTTGATACCATTCACCATATTACTATTAAAGGTTAGTGATTATATTTAACGACTGGGGAATGTTATTTACAATTCATATATTAGTTTCAATATGAATGTATGTGTTGGATATGTTTATACCCCTTAACAAGAGAAATTCATTGGAATTATTATTTAATGGTTGGGTCCTTCTATATCCCCTTGATGCATCGGTAGAACTCATGAGAGAAACTATGGTCTTGGTATGAGGCCTTGACAAAATAGATATTTATGGTCTTATAACGATGCCTTGATGGTATGGTTATGATTTACCATATTATTCATTCCGTAATTATTAAACTAGAAGATGATAGTTCATATAGTTATTTGACTAGTAGAATACTAATATTTAATGATTTATAATGGAGTTATTTATTCATCTCTTATTCCGACCATAACATGCTTTAGTTTATTAGTAAAGGCATGTGTTTTTAGTTATTCACCCTGATTAATGTTTATGTTTATGATATCATCAGCTGTATTTATTACCCTTATAGATCATTTGAGAACACCCCTTTCTTATGTTTCATTTTCCTTGGGCAGGAGAAGGTATATTATGATTCACATGCCGGGATAAACTTGGAGTTATGGGTATTGTAAAATAAATTTATGTATTCTATTTCCTTTCAATATGTAATCATAAACATAGGAATGTATATTGTTTTCCATTACTACTGAAATTCTAGGTCTTTCGGAATACGAAATTCTTTTAATCATTCCAGTGTAATCAAATGTGTTACCGGATCTAGGAAACTGGAGTCGGGGCATTAAATTTGGTATCAAAGGATGTTTAGTAGAAAACATGGAAAGTATATTTAGAAAATGTAGATTAGGGAAAACCCCTTTGATATACATTGATGATAAATATAAAATAACATCATGGAATTTTGGATAGGAATATATAATGTGTATCTTTTAAGAAAATATATACCTATCTAGATACTACCTGGGGATGTGGTTCTAAAACAAATGTATACAGGAGTAACAACTCTGACATGGAGTTTCGACCTAATCCTAGAGTATCCTTCTGCACGACAACTAGCCTTACTATGCACCTTGTTTGACACTCCAATGGGATATTCGTAGGATAATTCACATTTTTTCCCTACATACCATTATGAAGGATTTATTATTCCAAATTATCCAATGTATTTTATTCTAGGTTTTACAATTCATAAATTTTTAGGTTTTCTATACCATATTTAGAGTTATATAATGTTCCTAATTTTTTGTGCTATTATAGTATATTTTATTGATTAGAAATTAAACCTAGTAGAATAAATGAGAAATTCACCAATGCCCATGATATTAATAGTAAGAAGGATCAGATGTCACATGGTATTAAAGAATCGTTTAAATGGATTATAGACATCTATGTATCCTCATTATATAAGGAAATTGTCTCATGTATTAATAAGGTATGTAATGTTTTCACTGATCCATATATATTTCAAATGAATCAAAACAAGAAGACGATGGATGAGAAAAACATGGATAATGGAAATTAGGGAATGAAGAGTTTTCCCAAATTCGATAACTGTGGAAGTAATCAACATTGAAATTGTGTGAAGGGAATAATAGTTTATTATATGTGTGGAAAAAATTGGAAAAGATTTTTTGATTTCAAGGGAATGAGAAAGTTTTCAAATTTACAATGATTCAATTTCAAGTAGATGGGACACTATTTAAATCAATGTCCCAAGATTCAAAATAATATGACTTGAATGATGATACTAGATAATGATCAAGTCATGATACTACCACAGATAAAGTGGAATGAATAATATTCTTCTTTAGGAATGAAGTTATTTAAATATTTTATCAGTAATGTACTTGTTCTATGAAATATGTAATATATGAGAATTACTTTACATTATTATTTTATTAAGTATTTGAGGTCATATGATGTATTTTATCATGTATAAGGGACTCAATAGAAAGATAATATATTGGTAAAGTATACTGTTGACTGAAAGAAAAACAAAAATATATTCATGATAATGATGATAATGATGAATAATGATTGATTTGAATTAGTACTTGATACCTCAAAACTAATTATTTTCTTCTTGGCAAGTCTTTTATGCTATCATTGATGGATTATACGACATTGTTTATATAAGGAATATATCCAACAACATGTGTATGGATAAATACATGTTTCCAATATGGTTATATGGTAATTTGAGTTTTTACGATATTACCTGAGGACACATGATGATGTTTTTCAGATGTTTATAATGTGAAAATTTATGGTTTCTTAATCTTGATTAAAGGAAAATAAGGTTGTAGATGAATTGATCAAGATGGACCATAGTGTTCTAAACAAAACAGGATTTCTAAGGTCCTCGTGTACATGGATCTAGAAAGGATGGATGTGGAAATGATTCTAATGTGTTGGTTCACAATCATTGGAATGATAAACCATTTACGAAATTATTTATGTTGGCCATTGTGTGAGATTGTAGAGGGTAATGTCCCCATATGATGCAACCTATGTTAAGGGATGAAGTATTGATATCTGAAGGAACAAAAAATGATAAGATTGTGTTTCTGAAATAGAAATATATAATTTATCTCTTATAGAGAGGAATAATTACTCAACACTAGGGAAAGATTTATAAAAAAAAATATTTTCCTATGAACATATTTGTTTCATTATATTAATGAAAATTTTCATAAATGTAGTTTATGGTTTTGTGGTAATTACCATTTAGCTATGAATGATCTCTATTTCATTCCTTCAGAACATGAGGGTTTGATTATTCTTCTATTAATATGTTATCCAATTAGATAGCATAGTTTTTTTGTAACTCATTAATTTCATTTTCCCTCTAATTAGGAGGATATTTTAACTATATTTCTGATATGGGTTTCCCAATAAGGAATTATAAAGTATCAAACAATAACATTTGAAGTTCAATTTAAAATTTCAAGGATGAATTTTTTTTATGTAAGGGAGAATGTAACACCCCAATGATTTAAAAATAAATTTAATAGTAAATGCATGAAAAAATGAGTCTCTACAAAATAAAACTAAGTTATAACCTAGACAACAAACATAATATTTCTACATCAGTAAATAGTAATGAATATTAAATTGTCCAAAAAATCGAAACATTATCATGAATGATTAAATACAATGTAGGCCTCTTATAATTGACAAAATCATCATAGTATAATTATTGTTATTTTTTATGTCAAAAAAATTTTCATTACAATTTAATGATTAATATAATATTTTAAAATAAAAATGTATTTTCATAAAATGTAATCAAAAAAATTATTTTATTTACTTATGGTTATAAGATTATTTTATGAGGCCTTGGTTAATTTTCTAAGGTGTTATAAAACATGTTATAGTTTTGTATTTCTTTTTTAGGAATAAATTATGATTCTATATAAATATTATATTAAAAACACATAGAATGTTATTTTCAAATAATGGATTTCATTTTGGAATTCTACACATTAAATATTGTTTGGGGTGAATTTTTCGTGTTTTTCTAAAATACATGAATTTTAGGTGATTAGTAATATACAATAAATGATAAATATATGATTCATTGAGTCAGAAGTGATGAAATGTGGATGGAAGACCACTAAGTTAAAATTAAAATGATCTTATTACTATTTTTCCACATGAATCAATCCATATTTCTTATCATTAGAAAAATGATTAAATAATGAATTAAATATTCAAAATTTACTCCTCTCCTCCACTATAAAATCCCCCACTCATTCCCTCTTATCATCACTACTATATATCCTTTTACCCTATCAAATTTCTACCAAAATATCTTCCCAAGCTCCTTCCGCACGTTTATCTGCCCTTGGTCTCCTCAAAATACCAAATTCTATCCTCTAATGGGGCTCTCCAAGAATAATAATTCATGTGGTGAATTACTCTATATTCAATTCTATTAACTTCATTTCTAGTCCATTTTTTATCCTTACAATGCCTCATCAAAAATTTATGACAACTATAGTAACTTAAATGTACTTTAATTCTTTTATTATGATTTAATATGTTATTATCACCTCTCCTTTTCTCTTCTTTTATGCAATTAGTAATAGAACACCATCTTAGATGTGATAATTTACCACATTCAAGGACGATAGGTTTTCAATTTCCATTAAATCCTTCAATTATGGTCATGAAACCATTATTATGATTGAACCAGGCTATAATATAAGTATTATGTATCATCTATGGGTCTGTAGAAATTTTCTAAACATTGTTTTGACTTCTAATGAAAATTGTCTTCATAGTTTTAAAAAACTACCAATTAACCCAAACTGTTATCATTAAATAATTTATATAATGATTCATTTTCACTCCATGTAGGAAAATTAAATTTTAAACCATGTTACACTTGTATGTTCCATAATAAAAAGTAACATCAATTATGGACAACCATCCTAATTTTACAAGATATTTCATTCATGTATATTAGTATACCGATCATGAAACAAACGAAACCGAACAACGGAATTAAACCTCTTAACCCGTCAAAAAGGATGTGAATGAACATAATATGGTTATTTTACATACATTAAATAACGAGTAAGGTATTTAATTATTAATTAATGAACCATAATTTGAATAATCTGGTCATTAAGATCAAGTGGAGAACACCTTCAGACATAAGGTAAGGGTTTCTTAATCTCACTTACATTTTTGTGAGATATTCTGTATTCACAGTTATTAATTGTATATGGTGTATATATAGTACCTATTGATATATCATATCATTAATATATTTATTTTCATGATATTAAATTTATCATTTAATGATATTTTTGTGGCCGTTTGATTCAATTTATTACAATGATCCGAATATTTTCTACCCAAACCTCAATTTACATTTGGCGTATGCTTATTCTCTACTCACCTCAATGATATTCTTATTTATTATTATGTAATCCTCATAATTTCTGAGTGAAGATTCTATATATGTGTACCAACCAAAATCCAACATTAATTTATGGGGAGTTATATTTATTTAAATGGTCATTCAAAAATTCTTCCGGAAATACAAGCTTGATTCAAGGAACTTCTCAGATACTTACCAAATTTTATGTTCACTGTATAATCTATTTTTAAGACATATTTATCTTTCTAAAATCACAAATTATAAATTGGAATATATATTTTGGTACATTTTTGGTTTTATTAATGAAAACATGTCTTTGTGCTTTAAAAATCTCTTTAATTAATTCCTTAAACATCACTAATTTTTTTAATTCTAAAGCTTCTTCAAAAACACTTTTTACATGAGTTCACTTTAGTGGGACATCATTAGTGCATAAAATTCCTTCTCAATGTCCTTATATTTTCTTTTCTAGGATATACATGTATAAAACCAGATTTATGAAAAATTCAAATGATTTTACAAAAGAAATCTTCTTTCTATGTAAAATGGATTTTTCTCACCTCATATTAACATTTATGAGATATATTCCGTTTTTACAAATTATTACTTCCATGAGGTGTATGTAATTCCCCTTGGTATATCATATCAAGAGTTTCTATATTATCATTATATTCAAATATATTATGATTTTAATGTTTGAATGTGGTATGGGACACTTTGGAATGTTTATGGATTATATCCTCGAGATTTTTTTTATTTGTATCATTTAAAAGTATATTTATTTATTTATACATAATTTGATGATTCTTTTATTTAATAGTGGTTTGTATCCTATGATATAATCTAAAAAATAAATTGTTTATGGTTTTCTAATTGATTGGAATGTGGATTCTCAATCATGATATCATTCACCATATTACTCAGAATGGTTAGTTTTTATATTTTATTAATGGGGAATGTTATTGAAATTTCATATGTTAGTTTCAATATTTATTTATAAGTTGTCAATGTTTATCCACATTCATAATTGGAATTCGTTTTACTTATTATGTGATGGGTGGGGCCTTCTATATCCCCTCTATGCATCGACAGGTCTCATGAGACAAACTTTGGTTGTCGAACGTGGACTTGAAAATAATTATATTTATGGTCTTGGCATGAGGCCCTGATTGTATGGTTATGATGTCCCGCATTATGCATTGTCGCATTATAAAACTAGTAACTGATATATCTTGTGGTTATTCGACTAGTAGAATAACAATTTTTATGATTATTATTGCTTTATTTATTCATATCTTATTTCTATCATAATGTGTTTGTGCTTATAAAGAAAAGTATGTGTTTGTCGATATTCCCCATTCTTAATAATTATGTTTTCGATATCTTTTGTTGTATTTCATAAACTTACTGATCATTTGACCTCACTAGTTTCTTATGATACTTTTTTCATTGGAATTAAGAGGTATATTATTATTTACATGCATGGATAACCTATGAGTTATGGATGTTGTTAATGGAATTTATATATTGTATTTACTTTCAATTAGTAATCCTAAACTTATGTATGTATCTGGTAAAATAATATATTGTTATTTATTATTTTTAAACATTGAATAAATATTATCACCACATGCATTTTAACAATTATTCATGTCTTCATGATCATATATATTTAATCACCAGTTATTTGAGAGTGTGTATTGTGAGAGAAATATTTAATTTGTATTTATATTTCACTTAGTGAATATAATATTTATTTAATTATTGGTTAATAATGTAGTGATATTTATTTATTAAATAAATATTAACTATGAAATTCAAGATAAATATATTCTACCAATTTCAACTATGTTTATGGGGCTACTAAGAAATAATATATATATATATATTTAATATTCTTTAAATAAATAATATTTAATTTAGATTTCTGAGTTTAGCGCATGTTGATATATAATAATAATATTATAACTAATATAGACATGGTTTTCCACATATAATAAATAAATATTAAAGGTCCCTTGTGAAATTATTGATTTATAATCCTAGTAGCATATAAACCCAAATATATTGCTTTTAAAGATATCCAATTCATTTGATTTGTTGTTCTCAAATAATCTAGATAAACCATAATGATCTCCCTTCAACATTAATGCTATAATGAATAGATATTGATCTCCCACCACCTTCCACTCTCATGTATTGAGTGATAAAGAATAATTGATTGAAAACAATTTTTTATGTGATGAAGCATAATTGATGCAAGTGTCAGGATTTGTTTCTCTATATCCTAGATAATACTAGAATGGCATTTAGAGTTTTTTTGGAACATGTGTACATCATTTCTATAAGGAATATTCCATTGATTGCTAAAATGAAATGAATTCACAAAATAGATCTGTTGTCAGATCCATCAACTAAGAAATACTTTATCACAAATTTATTATTGATTTGATTAAACAAAATTAAAAATAATATGGTTTGATCTTGTGCTTTGTTCTAACAGTTTATCCTTTCTCTATTTTCTTCGATTCAATTCCATTAATCATAGCATTCAATATAATGTTTATCTCAAATAGATCATTGATCATGATAAAAATAATGGTTAGTCATGACACATCAAAATACTTTCGATATTCCCAGAAGTTGAATGTGTTATCAGAGTAGTAAAATAATTATTTATAATTATTTTAATATTATTGATTGATTAATGAATAAGTAATTATTTTTATAATCAATTCTAATTTTTTTATAATTAAAATTACAAAATATTCTAATTCCTCTTCATTTATAAAAATTATAACCAAATTGATTAATTTTATGAAAGAAATAAAATTGAAGATCACATCCGAAGGTGTCGAGGAGTCTGTATGAATAACACAAGAGTAAATGATCAGTAACCCAATTGTAAATTCCATATACTTGTGTTCAATTAACCAATAGTTAATGGAGAAGTAATTCAAGGAGTGTGTATTTATTACATGTGATGCATTTAATTATACCATAAGTGTTGAATGGTTGAGCTTAGAAGATATTCAGTCAGAGTACATGTTGTCTTACTATAATACATGTTGTTTAGTCCTTTAGTCATAGTTACACAACCTATCTAACTGTCGAACCTATATCTCGGAGACTACATGATGTGTATCCATCGTAAACATTTTTTACACTATATTTTTATATGTCATTGTTTACATGTCATGTCCCTTTGTGTATCTCGTGTACAAACCATATCAATATGTTCTTATGTGTGGCCATTATGTAGATAGTACATTCCATTTTATGGGTTTTAATATATATATATATATATATAATTTTAATTAATTTTTTCATAATGTTTATATCTTCATAACATGTATGGTTCTTATTAATGTTATTACCTTATGTAAATTAATGAATAACACATTTAAAAAAAATTTAATTCATGTAATAATTTAATTGATAGTACATGTCATGACAATACATGATAAGTAATGTATACAAAAAGTGACAAGAGTAAAAAATATATTATTATAATAGATATTGGATAGTTTAGATGAGTCATCACTGTGTTATCTATAAGGAACATTTTTTATATAGTTAATATTAATTAAATTTTATTAATTTCAATAAAATTATGATGGATGAAAATATAAAGGAAAATAGGATTAAAATTAATATAAATGAATTGATTAATTTAAGGTGGTAATACATTCTTCCGAGTGAGATTTATCTTAAATAAATATTATTAGAATTGAATGAAATTTATTAAATGTATAATTGGATTCATGCACGTGGAATATCATAATCATGGATGAAATCTTTGTAAGTTATTGGTTTATTTTATCTTATTTAATTATATTTTGGGCATGCATTCCATCTATTCACTTATATATATGGTACAATATGCCCATATTTACTTTTATGTAAACCCCATTCCCTCACCTACGTGTGATTAATAGTATATGTAATAGATGGAACTCCCAATATATGGGAGGTGATTTGAGTTGGAAGCCGTGGTGAAACCAATATAAGAGATATAAATATGTGGAAAGGTGGAAATTTTTGACACATACTTTAAAAGGTTCATAGTGTCTTAAACTAGGTAAAAAGGTAGTTTATCATCAGCTAGATAAACTAACCATTAGAAAATCGCTTGATCAATCCATTTTATTATTTTATTAGTATCAAGTGGAATGTTTATTTCATTATGGATGTTTTTTTTCATGATCACACGAATTAATGAAATTAACAATCATCCAAGATATAACTAAAATAAATTGATATATGCTAAAATATTATCTAATACATGGTTAATCACATAACTAAATCCGAAAAATATTAAAAAGTATGTAATAATGATAATCATTTAATTTTTCAGAATAAATGATAAAATTCCATAAATATTGATAAAGTAAATATAGAATTCAAATACTTTATTTAGAATTTAACCATAGTTCAATGTCCTTGATTAGATAATGTTGGGGTGCTTCCAATTATGGAGGGATTTTGGAAATTTTGTTAGAAATGTCTTATTTCAAATTATGGGTTGACAACAAAAGTAGGACATGGTGTAAATTATAAGAAATGGTTAAATAAATCCCATTTAATGTTTTTTAAATATGGGAGTCCACTCAACAGATCTATGAGTTGTGAGTTAATGAATTTTCAATTTAGATTTACTACCTAAAACCCTTCAAATTTATTGATCAACCAAATTTCTGGTAATAATAATGGGAATTTGGACTCTTTATATTGCAATGTACATGAAATAGGATATTATATTTCCAATAGTGATGTCTATTTGATTAATATTATTATGTATATGATTAATAAATATAATATCTAACTAATTTTCATTTTTTTTTTCCGATAAATTAATAAAATATTCTAATTTAATTATTTTTAAATGAATTTAAAAATATCAATATGATCCATACTTGTGAAGTAAAAACATGCAATTTTCATGAATTTCCATGAATGGGAATGTCGTATATGCCTAATCATGTTCCAGGAACAGAAATTTTATGTGTTACAAGATCCTACTCTTGGTGTTCCTAGTAATGAGGCTAGTGATGAAGAGTTATATAGTTATGATAAACATATGAAAAATGGTACATAATTTCATTTATATGCTATCATCCATAAAAAATGATATTATGATGAAACATGAAGGCATCAATTCATATAGAATGATGTCTCAACATTATGATCTCAATCAATTGAAGGTGAGATAAGATAGTTACGTGACATCCAATAATCTGTTTACAACTATTTTTTGAGAGTCGGTGCTAACTGGTCTTCTTGTTTTTAATATTATTGTCTATATTGAACTATTAGACATCATTAGGATTAAATTAATACATTATTTTCACATAATTATCATAATTTATTCACTACCAAATACATTGTACAATTTAATTGTTAATTATTATATGAACAATAATGAGATGATTTTTTTCAGAACTACATTTTATAATTATCCAAGTGGATAAATATACGTGACAAGATAAACTCATGTTCTTTATGGGGAAGAAGGAAAGGGAGAAAATTCAAAAAAATCCCATGAATCATAACAATTATGAAGCACCCAATAACTACACATTTATAAAAAGAAATACCCATAGTTAGTGAAAGGAAAATAAGGTACTATGTTCTCCATGTAGTATGATGATCCATTGGAAGAATAACTGATCTCCGAATAAAGTGGAAGGTAAATTTGTGTTGTTTAATGAGTGTAAATTTACAATATCTTCACATTGGTTATTAGATACAACTTTTGGTGCACACATATGTATCCAAATATAAGAACCAAATAGATGTTAAAATATATCTAGAGGAGAGGTGGATTTTCGAGCTTCCAATACTATGAGATTGTATGATCTATCCATTGGTGAATATCAAATTTAATTTCCCATGAGAATGATATTTTATAAAGGTTTTTTATTATGTACCAACTATTACAAAGAACACACTTTCTATATAATTCATATATTCATATGTTTTTATTTTCATGTTTGGAAATAAAACATGTTTCTTTTATAAAGGTAACATATGTTATGGTATAGAGCATTTAAATAATGGGTTTTTTCCTTAAATTATGAAAATAATGTATTGATGATAGATAATGAATCATGTTCACATGACTCATATAAGACCCAACTATGGTATCACATTCATGATCATGTAAATGAGAATCATTTAAAAATTTGATATCAAATTGGTTATTTAGACTATTTGGATAAAAAAACCACTTTAATGTTATCACACATGTTTAAAATACAAAATTACCAAACCACCATTAAATTAATATGGTGAAAGGGAAAAGGGGTTTTAGGATTGGTACACATTGTGGTGTGTGGAAAATTTTTAATAGAATCTAGAGGATAATATTCTTACTTCATAACTTTTACATGTTACTTCATTAGATATGGAAATGTCTACATGATGAGGTATAAGTTTAATACATTTGGGAAACAGAAAGAGATCAATAATGAAATAGAGAATCAATGTCGAATGAATATAAGGTATCATCAATTGGATCTAGGTTATGAATATCTTGACTAAGAGTTTATCGAGTATCTATGGGAGTTTCAGACTCTATTTCAACTCACTCGACCTTACACAACAAAGATGAATGTTGTTAGTGAAAGGAGAAAATGATCCTCATTATAAATGCTAATATTTATGATGATTCATGTATATAATATATTAACTTTTTGCATATATTAATTACTAACTATGATATATATATTAGACTAAACACAAACTAAACTATAAAATAAAAATTTCTTTGATTTATGTAATGGATAGAAACCATTTTTTCGCATAAATATATATGATGTTATGTGGAATTTATTAAGGCCTTATCAATTATGAAACTAGAACCTCATGGAAAATTGATTATCATTATAGGGTATACTAAGAAAATAAAGGGATACTGCTAATACAAACCCCTATGACAATAAAGTGTGTGTTAGCAGTCAAGCCTCTATTCATGATAGGGAAATAATCCTAAAAAAGAATAGTGGGAGAAATATTAACATCAATGAATCTAATGCTCAAGATATAAAAGAGTTGGTACATGAATAAATTCGACATGTCCTTGTGTATGAATTAGTTCCTAAAGCACAATTATGATAGAAGAGGACTAGAGAGGTATAATAACTAGAATGATAGGATTTTATAGTGAGAAAAGAAGATATCACAATATTGGTTGACAAAGATGAACCAATCCCCTAAAATGATGTGGTATAGAGTTTAAGAGATACTCTATGTAAACAGGACAAGAATTATGAAATTAGATCCATGTATGATAAAAATGTTCAGGTTCTAGTCGATGTTCTATTTCATATAAATTTTATATGGTGATAATGGGTATTGTAGATAGAATTGGACATAGAATGTAAACTCAATAACTATAAAGGAATTATAATGGATAAATAGTTTAAAACATCATGGAATTGACTACGAGGAAACATTTTCTCAATTTTACAAGTTTGAATACAACATAATTATACTTTCCATGGATGATTACCCTGACTATGATATTTTTTACACGGTTTTAAAAACTTCACTCAATAATGGGAACCTTCTTAAATATGTCTATTTGACACAACCAAGCCGTTTTATGAATCAAAGTGAATCAAAAATATTAATGATTAAAAAATTAATTTATGCAATGAAGAAAGCATCTAAGTCATAGAACATTCAATTCAATGAAGCTATAAATGAATTTGGATTCATTAATAATGATTTTATACTATTAAAACTGGTTTAATTGAAATACATCCATTATCCTAGTATTATATGTTGATGAAATATTAATTATTGGAAATGATATTCTAGTCTACATTATGTTACGAAAAATTTGAAAAGGTGTTTCTTCATGATGGACATAGGGGAAGCATCCTATATTATAGTGATCAAGATCATTCCAAATAGATCCATGATGTATGGTGGACATATTCAAAGTATATTCATTGATTATATACTAATGATATTTAGTGTGGAAAAATAAAATAGGGGATTGTTTCAAGTGTCATAGAGTATACATATTTCTATGAAAATGTATCTGTATACAAAATATGAGAAAGAGATAATGAGTAAGATCCCATTTTTTCATCAATAGAATCAATCATGTATGATATCATATATACAAGACATAATATTGCCTAGGAATTGATCAAGGTAGGATGATATCAATAAGATCATGGAGAACAATATTTTTATCCTATTAAGGCTATCCTCAAGTATTTATGAAGAAATAAATATATGTTCTTAGTGTATGGAGGAGGTAGTAAACTGGTCATAAGGGGTTATACTGATTCTATTTTTCAAAAATATCAATATTATCTGATGTGAGAGTTATGATATGTTTTCTATATTAATGGAGGAGTTGTGACCTTGAAGTGTTCAAAGCAGCTATTTGTTGTTGATTCTTATGTGGAGTCTGAGTATATAGAAAATTTTGATACAACCAATGAATCCTATAATATATGAAGCATTATCTAGCATCATGATGTCGTACATAAGATTAAAAACCCAATGACATTGTCTTGTGATAATAATACAATAGTAGATCTTGCAAAAGATCCAAGGTCACACTAACAGACAAATCACATTCTCCAGAATTATCAACTCTTGAGTAAATCGTATCAAAGGGGTGAATTTGTAGTAATAAGGGTTACCATAGAATATAATTTTACAAACCACATGATTAAAGGACTATCACAACAGAAACATGAGTATCATGTGAGAGGTAGGGGACTAAAAGTTGTTAGTAGTTGGCTCTAGTAAAAGTGGGATTATGATGGAGTTGGTAGCCTAGAAAAAACACATATGTACGTTATAATAACATGTATTAATGGTTTTGAATATTTCTAAACATTATCAAACATCATCAATGTTTTTTTTGCATAACATAGAATATAGTAATGTCGTAACATTAACAGATACACTAAATGGTCAAAGAAGTTCCCCACTATAATGAGATCCTTGAAGTTCCACGAAATTATTCTTAATTCTAAGTTATATATCCAATTGAAATAATTTGAGGGATATAAATGATTCAGGAAATTTGGGGTTGATACTCGTAGTACATTGAGGTATCATCTCATGGTGTAGTCCCTTAGTAATATACAGTCTAGGATATAATGAGAATGAGACTAGATAGAAGGAAATCAACATTTATATGTATTATTGGATGTTTCTATCTACATATGTTAATATTGATCCTTAGACTTTAATATTATTATTAATGAAAATTATAAGTTGTGTATTTTGATGTATTGATGTAAACCGTTATGAAATATGTTCAGTGTGATGTTGGATATGTTGGGTGTGTCAGTAGTTATATTGAATTAATGAAAAATGTTAGAATGGATTTCTCCCATGTATTCTTTAATAGAAGTTGATATCTCAGTCCCGTTGATGAAAATTATAAATCATAAAAAAATCGCTTCCATAGTATTTCATAGGAATGTTTGATTTTCTAGAATTTAAAGAAAAAGTCATCAAACACATGAGTTGATGGAATCAGCATGAAACCTTCTTGATAAGAGATATCATGATAACAAGATTATATTACACATTGAGTATCTCTATGAGGTATTATGTCATTGTGTAATTATCTTATATGTATATGGGTGTCTTGGTGTGTTACTAGATGCTAACCATGGCCTTTAGGCTGATCTACCCAATGCCACTACTAAAGTGTCCTAAACAGTGACACACTAAGAGAATCTAGAATCTCAATTAAAAAATATAAAATTATTCATTATTAAAAAAATTAATAAATATTATTCCCATAAATGGTTTAAAAATAAATCAGTTTTTTTTCAATCATATATATACTTCGTCATCAGTTATTCGAGAGAATATAAATTTAGAATAATATATAAAAAATATTTATTTATTGATTATTTAATATAATATTATTTCATTTATCGTAATATAATGTACTGATAGTTATTTATTAAATAAATAGTCATTATTACAGGCTTGATAAATATTATAGATGAATGGTGGGCCATGATTATGGGTCCAGTGAGAAATATTATATTTAGAATATTATTTGATTAAATAAAATTTTTAATTGTAATTCATTAGTTTAGAGCATATAAATAATAATTATAATAATGACAATACTAATAAAATAGACACGACGTTCCATGTGGATTAAATAAATATTAAAGGTCATCTGTGTGAATAATGTTTTCTATCCCTAGCGGTATATAAATCAAATTATATAAATTTTCAAGTGAGACAATTCATTTTTTATGTTGGGTACACCAATCCCAAAAATTCCTCATGAAGCCCTATAGAGATTCATTTATAAATAATGGTATCAAGAATAGAGAGTGATAATCTTCAACCTTCCACTCATGTGTCTATATAGATCCTGAAGAATATTTTGGAAGTGATTCTTGAGGTGATCAACGACGAATGAACAATGCATTAGGATACACTATGTTGGCACCCATAAATTCCATTGTTGACACATGAAGATTTATGGATCACGTGTGTATCACTTCTTGAGTTAATATTCTATAGATTATTACAATTAAATGGAGATAAAACATAGATCCATTTTTAGTTCCATCAATAAAGATAGAATTTATCACATGATGATAAATTATTTTATTAAAATTCATTATAAATAATATGAGATGATCATGTTCTTTATTACGATGTTTTATCCCTTGTCTATTTAATTTGATTCAATTATGTTGATCACGACATTCATCTTCATGAAAATGTAAAACTGATTCGTAGATAATGAAAAAAATAAATGTTGTTTGTTTCCTGTAAAAATAGTTCTACTGCACCCGGAACCAACAACGCATGTACCGGTGGTGAGAATAAAATATCATTAGGGCTCCTCTAATGGTGGTCCTATCATATTATATCAAAACAAGTAAATAAAAATCCTGATATGAAAAGCATTGTAAATTGAATACTACTAGAATAAAAGGTAAAAAACCAAGAAAGAAAAAAACTAACCAAAGGAAAATATCCAACCATGTGTTCAAGCCTGGACATAAAGGTACAACTAACCTCACTCTTTCCCCATCTAGAAGAATTGAGAAACATTGATCATCAATCCACAATGTATATCACAACCACCTAATAAAAAAGTAGATCCAATGACTAGTGTAAGAAGAGGAACAATTTTTGTGCTCAAGTATCCCATCACAAATGTCAAAAACAATGAATCATATTTATTGGGCTCTAGGACTCTAGTAGCATGATCTGAACTAATATTAGTGACTCCCTTTCATCATCGGGAGGATATTACCAAGTCCCAAAATTCCATAAAAACTAAGTAGTCAATAAAAAACAAATATCAGTGTTTCCAGGATTATTAAACATCCCGCATACATCAAATAACTTGTCCTGGGATCAAAAAGACCTCCACAGTCCACTGACCCTATCTTGGAATATCAGTTCAAATTGGATGAGTCTAATCACATATATCATCCACTAGATCGCTACATCCACATCACAATAACCAACCATTAGAGAATTTATACTAATCCATTATTTGGTGAACATATTGTCTATTAGTATCCCAAATGTATCTTCTCTCATATTGTCCAAAACAATATTAAACTGATGCGTTCAAGACCATAAGATCAAGAACCATGTTTGGCATCACAAAAACTAACCAACTAAAATTTCTGAGATATGAATCAACCACATCATAGACCAAAATGCATGAGGCACCATCCATGTTCCCAAATATCACATCTCAAGTATGATACAATACAAGTGAGTCATCCAAAAAAACCAAAACTATGGATAATCCCAGCAAAAGGCACATGAACTAGATTCACGACTCATAGCCCAAATTTTAATCTCTGAGAAGGAAAATCTCAAGAAACAGCATACCCAAAAGGAAAACCTTGGGACACCCCACATCCATATGGAAAACCCCATGAATCACCATTATATATTGGTGAACTGAAGTTAAAATATTCTCATAATGGAATTCATTAAATATGTTTGTCGGACCTATCTCAAGCTCACACATTGACACCTTGGACATTTTAAAAATCCTATGATGTCATCCTATCCAGAAGGCACTAAACTAACTACACCTAGAGAAAAAAAACAAACAATTCTCATCAAATAAGTGAATCAATGACAGATTTTGGAATCTACCCAAAGACCCTCAGATGAACAAACCTACAATCCTCAATACATGGTTATTAGAAATCCCATAACCCTTACCAAACCTCACAACTCATAACCCAACCTATAAGCGGATTCAAATACAGCAACATCAATGAATCATACCAAAATGATATCATAATCCAAAAAAAATCAATATGGACTCTAAACAATGATATGATTCTAAAATCATGATCAATTTAGGAAAATGATTTTATTTAACTACTCACAAGTCCAATTCTAACTCCAAGACACAAAGACACCCTAAATCGCTTGCTGGAAAAAGTATGTGGCTTTTACATTTGAGTTCACTGTTTTTACACTCAATGGTGTACCGAGTCATTTATTCCTACATGTTCAAGTCAAGCCTAGGGTCTAAATGTATAATAGTACATGGGAAAGGAATACATGGTCTCTATGAATGTACTATTATATAGCCATTTCCCCCCTAACATGGAGGGTCTTCTCAAGTACTCTTCTACACGGACATGTACCACTACTTGGTGTGTACCTCGAGTACATGATGGGTAGTTCCAAATCACTTTTTTTCCCATGTATGTGGATAAATGACCAAGTATAACTACATAATGTGTAGTTAAGGTACTTGGAGTGTTTCCCCAAAAACAACACAAGCCCATGTACTCATCCACATGACCATGTACTGCTATATGGTGTGCACTTAGAAAAACATCATCTTCCCTTAATAAGAAGAACTCAAAGTGAGTGTTCATTAGACAAAACACATTTTGATCAGGATATCAGAATTAAAAACCTCAATAAACCAACTAAAATCCTAGATTAACACATAGAACTAGTATATCGACTATATAGGGGTCCACAACAACCAAAAGACATGATTTAATCATAAATACAACTAACATATAATGATTTATTATGAAAACAATAAAAAATTTCAATGTTCTAGTGGAAACCACTTAGGATTCGATATAATATGCGTTCCACAGCTACGGTGTGATAGTATAAATCATCCTGAGCTCTATGGGGAAAACTGCCTCTCTTTATCTCTCTCTCTCTCTCTCTACATACCCCTCTTCTATCTCAGGCATGATGAAGGAAATACCCAGGAATAGTATGAAAAAATTAATGTGGGAAATGAGAGAAAATAATAGTAAGAAATGGTAATTTAGGAATAATAAAATAATGAAAAATTTAAAAAAATAATAGGGATCTTTAAATCGCTTCCTGACAGAAGTTTATACCTCACAGAAGAACACCCCCCTCTATTTTTTACTCAATCGTGATGTTGTAATTACAATATGATGCTCCGAGTAGAGCATATTTTTGTTTGGAAATTAAAAAAACTATAATTACTCAATTATTTAATATTTTTCTAAAATTCAAATAGCTCTAAATTTTTCAAAAATCCCACCCTTGGTAATCAATAAATTTCCCAACCAACCAAGTTATCATAACAATTAAACATCTTTTCATGATGAGATAATTTATCATTCATTCCCTAGAACACCACCTTAGAGAAAAAAAATTCAAATTTCCTATATTTTTCTCAAATATTAATGATGTGGTTCACAAAGGGATACCAAGAATAAACGCTTCTCAATGCCATGAATCATCAAAAGTCTACCAAATACTACGATTTACACTAAACACTGGAGAATCCAACACAACCATGATATTCCAAAAAATGAACCCACATCTCCCATGACTCTCCTAAGAAGAATTTTATTTAAATATGTCTCGTCTGATGCTCTTCCCCATCGAACTACAAGTTCCCTAATGGTGGGTGAACAATCCAACACTTGGTGAATTCTACATCACAATGATAGGAAGAGTCATTATCGAATGATAAAAAAGAAACGTCTCTATAGACTCTAGGCTTCCAGCAAGCAGGTACCCATGTGGTAACTTTTCTGACACCTCTAGCTTAATGTTCAGATGGTCTAATTGATCTATAGGCCATTCTTTCACCGTTCAAATTCATACTAATAATTAAAATCAAATGAGACCTTATCATCAATCAAATCTTACACACTAATATTAACATCCATTGATCCATCCCCTACAAAATGCAATGTTTAGACCTGGAAAAATTGCTCACACAATAGTTCTAACATAAAACACCAACCACTTAATATTACAAGATCAATATGAATGACATCCACAAACTCAAATAACCTCATAAAATTTGGAACAAAATATCTAGGATCCTATGGGTCACTCCCCAATATGTTTCATCCCACAGACTTCCCCTCGAGCATTTACCTCATGAACCAACCAGTATTGTTTCTAACCAATGTGCACATTCCCTCACTAAATAATGACTTTACCCCAAAAAGCAAATAAAACCACCACTCTACCCCTCAAGTAAGAGTGCTTTCCCAAAAACCTCTCACAAACTCAAATTGTCATATAATCCATGAACTAAAAAACCTTGGCTAACGCACCTGAACCACTAACCATGCTCCTGACACATGTGAGTTTTAACAAACTAGAGAACCCACCAAACTCCATAAAAAACCTGTTATATATATCATGCTTAGATACACTACAAAAGCACTCTATGCATAGGATTTGATATAAAACAATTCCACACTAACGAGTATCTCACCTCACTAGCCAAGGTAACACCAAAAAAAATATAGCCCTCAAACAAAACTAACCTTTTCTATCCATATAAAAAGTCAAGATCACTCTGAGTGCTCTAAATCAAAATTAAACAGAAACATTTGCCTCAACAAAGAACTTCATATGAAAAAAAATATTGGGAACCTTGAAATCGATCTAGAAATCTCTCATACAATCATGAGTTATCCAGGCCAACCAAATTTACTAAAGAATCCCAAAGCCTAGACCAACCATCAAGGGATTCATTTCATCACTCAAATAACAGATTGCATCACTATCTCTAGAGATCACTATCCCAAGGATCCATGTGACATGTAATATGGGAAATGTATGAATTGTTCCATTGAGTATAATGACACCATGATGCTACATGGATGGACTGTATATAGGTTATGGATGACACTTTAAATAACTGAACATCAATATTTTGTAAAAACACACACAAAAAGGAAAATTTCAAGAGGATCCGACCATCCTATCAGGATTCAAGAACATATAACTCTTTCCAACCGGAAAAATTCAAAAAAAAAATAATTCAAAAAATCCATAAACACTATTGAATCTCCATTGGTGATAAAAATAAATCCATAATAGTGAAATTCTGAATAGAAATCCAATATGACTAATAAATATTATTTATTACAAGAATAAATGTTCATGAAGAACATTCCCAATATCAATCACATGTTCCAATACATTCCTAAACCTCATGCCTACCAACAACCAAAAATAGTATGATAAATAAACAATTCACTGAAAAAAAAAATTTATGAACCATCACCATTCGACCCGACCCGACACAAAAATTGGCATGAAACAATGCCACAAGTAGACCTTCACATTTACTAGATTATTTTGACATTAGGTTATTGCCTAGAAGTATAATTTTTAAATACTCTTCCCTTATATCATAGAAAATATTATTAGAAATAAACTAAAAACATATAGATACGTGAACATTAGAGTACACATAAATAAATAATTCTTAAAATAGAAAAAGTCATTATTAAATTTACAGTTTTATACATGAAAAAAGAATAAAGAAAAATATAATAGTGACTCACTAGATAGACTACACATAGAAAATTAAATACATAATGTAAATACTTGAGGCTCCACTAGAACTATCATCTGAACCACATACCAACTCTCCATGAGTATTGAACATCCCCAACACAAAGCTCAGATCCACATGAGCAATCATGTCCAAAATAATAATATTGGTACTCTTCTCGATCCACCACATCCTATGTCCAATGATATATACAAACTATGGAATTCATTTACATTGATGTTCATGCACATGGGGTGATAAAAAAATCCATGTAGGACACCCCCAATTGTGGTCTTAAAATCACATATCAGAACATGTGAATGAAACACATGATATGCCCAAACTATAAGAAAAATGCCTTCAAAAAGAAATGGAAAAAAATATATAAAATAAAAAAAACTGGTAAACTAATGGAAAATAGCCAACAATGGGTTCTAGCCTGACACCTGAGCTACATCTACCATTTCTATATCCACATCTAGAAGAATTGTGAAACATGGAACACACTTCCAAAACATCAATTGTGTATACTTGATAAAGAATAAGATACATAATCTAAAAAAAGGATAATCATGATGTATAGGACTTTGGATCATTTTCCAGATGTCTAAAACAATGATTTTTATCTTCAATGTTATAGGAATTCAATGAAATGATATGAACTGGTAGTAGGGGATCCTTTTAAGAGATTATAGGATACTACTTTGAATTTAAAGTATCATAGAACCAACTAATTTATAAATAACCCACCCTAATATATCCATGCTACTTGAAAAGGGTCCAATACCTCAATGAACTAAAAGTTCACCATTGTCCACTAATTGTAGCCATGGTTTCATCTAAAATTGGGTGGCTACACTCATCCATATCATCCATTATCTCCCAAGAACTACCTCCCATAAACAAACTAGACACGGTGATAAATTAGGTCAACCTCAGGTCCAACACCTAGTCTATTAATATCTTAAAGGTATCCTCTATTATAAAGTCCTGATTAAGAAAAACACCAAACCACCATGTAACAACCCAATATTTCCATACCAAAATATTACAACTTTTCATATGAATATTCAACACATTTCACTAATACACACACAAAGACTATAACGATTTATAATTTTTACATGCTAGATATATAATGTTTTTATTTATTGAAATATCTTAAATATCTCTTGAGAAAACGATTAAATTTATTAATTTTAAAAGAAAAGACCTACTTTAAATAATTCTTCATAACCAATGGAATGAAACTTTAGAAACAGTACGGAAAACATTTCAGTGAGGGTATACTGGGGAGATGTCAATTGATTATCATATGTATGAATAAGTTATCAATATTAGTATGAGATCATAACAATAACATACAATGTACATAAATATGATAAACATGATTCAATGCATTAAACTCATTAATTTAAAATGACATGAATATTAAGAGTGATAAATCATCCCAAATAAATCATGAACCATATGTTCATATAATAAAAGTGTAGAACCATTATTGGTAAATAAATATATCATGTCTGTAGAGTTTTTTGGATGATTATAAAGAATTATTTTCAAATTATAAGCTCATGTAGAAAATTTACAATTACACAAAACTAATAGGTTTTGGGTGTGTGATTTGTTTTGATATGTAATCAATATTCTTGTAAAATAATTTAATGTGTATTTATGTTACGGTATGTTCACCTCATTAAATTTAACTTATGATGATTGTATATGCGCTGCATAATGGGAAACCTATACTCATCTAAGTCATAATTTTCCAGAGGAAATCCCTCTATCTCATTAACATGAATATTGATCATGAATTATGTTGAGGTAATATGTACCACATTTATGGCCAACCTATACGCCTCCCAGTGAACATGGTTGGGATAAATTAAGACATTATACATTATTGAAAAAATAATAGTCGGTTTTAGGTGACATTACATGATCCCCATTAAAGGACTACCAATATCTATTTGTTTCACATGTTTAAAGGATAATCATCCTACCAAACCCATATTTTTAAATAAAATATATTACAATTATGATTTAAAAATGCATTTCCTTTATTATAATGTGGTATTTAATAACTATTGATTTTATTCATGTGGATATCCTCCACGAATATAGGGTTGAATCATGTGGTTTGAACCAAAACATCCTTATTTTTCAAATAAATGTAAACAATTCATTTTTTATACCATAATAGAATATAAAATTTATCACACCCTATCTCAATGTGAAAAAATACATGAGTGTGTGAGAAGGTTTGATATCAAGATATTTATCTAAAATGGGTCATTTTTATTAATTTAAATGAGGAATGTAATGGATATCCTGATCTTAAATACCCTCTTCAAAATTCCCACTACATAAGAGATGAAAAATAAATATTATATAAAAAATTGTGATATCATTTACATCATTTCCCATTTCAAGCTATCAATTTGGTTGGATTTATAAATCAACTACCATTCATAGTGTAATTAATTTAAAATTATCACTATCTACCTATGGATATAATTGAGTAGCTTATGCCTATAAAATGACTTCATCCCACACCACACTATCCATCATATATAAATTCTCTACCAGTATATCCATAGTAGCTACTAATTATGGTTCTAGTTGTTATACAAAGCTTCCCCTTTAAAAAAAGTAGTACAATGTTGAGATATATTCTCCAATAACATAAAGGGAGGATATAAAAGAGACACCAAAATTATCTACATCCTCCTCTTGGATATATGTTACCTCATGTTCTTTCACCTATTCACATGTGTCTAATATTTTTTGAGAGTAAATATTAAATTGTTGGTGATTAAATACCTCAATTCCAATATATTTTAATTAATTATAAAATGATATTATTTATCCATAAATAAAATAATAGAGAATAAATGATCATAGAGATTATAGAATTCCACTACTTACACTTAATAATCAGAAATATGAAAAATATTTTGGGTTTAAATTAGATTCAACATTCAGGACCACCTAGAATTCAAACACAAGGATTTTCAGGGAAGGAAAAGCCTCATAAACCTACCATATCATTATCTATTAATTAATATATATCTAAAACTATATAATATCAACATAATAATTAACATAAGTAGAACTAGTTTTATGTACTGCCCTGTTGGCATGAATTATTTAGTTTCTGTAGAGGATGGACTATGAATTCATTCATATTCTATATCATAATAGTTAATGCAGGTGGGTTATTCGTAGTACGTTTTTTATTCATCATTATCACCCAATTATGGGTGAGTAAGATCATCCCATATCAATAAAACCTTCTCATGATATGTATATTTAGTATGAGTATTATGATATTGAAAATATTCTAAGATTCCTTTTCAATATATTGTAGACACTATTTCACCTTATTTAAGAATTTTAAAAGATCTAACAGAAATTTAAGGCCTATATTAAAAGAACAGAATAATATTTATATTTAATAGTAAAGGATTGTTAAGAATAACCACCAAAGGAATGTATAAGTTCTTATGTTACATATACTATCAATTCATTTTAAAATTTGGAGAGGGTGGTGGGAAAGGTAGTAAGAAGAAAATGAGAAAAATTGAAAATGTGGACACATAATGAAATAATATATATTTCACTTTTGAGAAATTTAAATGAAAATAATTAGATGTGAAATAGAGTAATATATATATATATATATATAATAGCCATCATAGAAATTTTTAAATTTGGAAAACCAATTGGGGAAATGGACATACTATAAAAACTGTATTTAATAAAAATTGACTACATTGGATATAATCCTTAAATTTGATAGCGATCTCAAAATTATTACTCTAATTAAATGATATCTAGAATATAAAACATATCAAGCCTAAATTTTGTCTGAGAATTACGAACACAACCTCATAAATAGATCCAAATAAATTATCTAACCATGTCTGATGAATGTTCACTATAAGAATAAAAAGCCTAAAAGGTTTACTAGAATTATAATAATGAAAATAATATCAAGAATATAGTCAAACATAAAATAATTAATTATCTGTTGTTGATCCAAATAACACTTTTAATCCATGGATCTACCAAAATCACGAGAGGAAGAAATTCATATGACAACCCCTGAATTTGTCTTCAAAAAATTGAAACAATTCTCATTATATTTTTTTTGAAACTTTTTAAAAAATGAATAGAAGGCCCCAACATGAGGATTTCCTAAGAAAAAATACCCCTTTGACTCAATTAGATATAATCTCCAACCTTGAAAATGTTTATTATGTCTCAAATTTAACTTTTAAAAAAATATTTGTAAATATATATTCTCTATTATCATCAATGTGAATCTTCTAAACCTAGAACTTTCTAGAAGTGATGAATTATAATATCAAGTTATAGTTCACATTAATATGTTTTCATATACCATAAAATTCTTCATTCTTTCCCACGATGGTATTTTAAATTTTAAAAATTAAAATATATATTTCCTTGTTATAATTGAAGCCATCAATAAAACTATTCATCCAAAGAAATTTATTTTATTTATCTATATCATTAATAAAATCTAACTTAATGGGAGATAATGTAATAAACCATAACATGTTATACTACTGAGACACAACTCCCCAATTAAAAGTGTTCAAATAACCTAAATTTGGCATCCATGCATTCATATATATTGTAATATTTCAATCTATAAATATTTAAATCATTGGTCACCCTCTACCAAAACCGAATATCAAATTTAAATGACCAGAAGGATATTAAAACATACACTCCATAGATTTCCAATGTTTTCAACTTGGATTTTATAGAAAAAAACTGACTGGACAAACCACATGATCTATATATGTTCTAATATATACCATCATATACATAAAAAACAAAAAAATAGATTAATAATATATGTTCTCGATATCCCCTCTCTACTCATAACTAAAAGACTACTTAATATAACATAACTACAAATGTAAAGAAATAGGATTACTAGACACATTTACTCTATCTAGGAAAATATTTGATGTGCCTACTCAATTTATATATCTTTAGATAACCATGATTTCATGGAATCTATGTCCTAAAAAATCTTAATACTATGAATCTATCAAATTGAACCCAAGTGTTTCATCACAAAAAGTAACCAATATTCTACTCTAATTGGTTTGTTTTAACTTCCTCATAACCAAAAATATGCATATCATCAATATAATGAAAAAAATACAATAAAATAATATACAATAAATCATTTAAAAAATTAATAGAATAGATCAACCATAATCCATGAGGAAAATTGGAAGAATAAATATTTTAATACTGATACCATGAATATTAATTTACACCATACAAACTTACCTTCAACCTTCAAGAATAATCATCATTTCATATTTCAACAAAACCATCCATCTATTCAATATAAATTTTATCATTTAAATCAAAATAGACTAAATTTTCCTTAACATACATCTGCTCAAACTACAGATATAAACTATAAGGAAAACTGAGAACAATTAAACTGAAATATATCTTGAAAATATCAAGAAATGTTCATCACACTCATTACCCTTCTTCTGATATAAGGATTTAAAAAATATCGTTGATTTATATGAAGGAACAAAACAAATATTATAATTTTTTTTAATGATAAATCCACCAAATGTTTGAATATATCTTAACGTTAGAATACTATATCATCAAAATTTGTTTAATATAATGATATCATATCATTATCCATTAAGTATCCCATTTTTCCTTATAATATCTTTCTATCACCTTAACAAAATATTCTAGTTCTCCCCCTTCAGTGAGGAGAATATACTCATTTCATTTTCTGGGAACAGTGGAAGGCTGGGGGGGGATGGATCACATATTTTATATTGTCATTATTGAAAATAAATCCAAGGTGTATTCTGATAAAGAAAATTATTACCAAATAAATATAATCAAATAGTTGACATGGTAAAGACGAACTCGAATCCAAGAAAGAAATTATCAGCACATGTTCTCTATAATTAATTTAATTAAAACACAAATTACCTTGAAGGATTTATTTCTTTTGTGAAGCATCTGGCCACAAATCTGCATTGTTCCACTATTGTGTCATAGAATCCAATATAGGATTCCTCTAGAGGTGATCCAGATGTTCTCCATGTCTCTCTAAACATCACTGAAATAGTCTCTGGGTGCTATCATGGATGGTCCATATGCTTTCAATTTACACATATGATCTCCTTGAGAATAACGTTCATATCATTCTCATTTATCTAGTGGATGAGTATCTCTCTCATTTGTAAGAGAGTTCTTGGGGATGGAAGAACGCTCTAGTCTTGGGAGATTTTTCTCCTATCCATTGTGCACAAATAATCATTATGTTATTTTATGAGATAAATAACATTATTGTCTATTTATATCTCTACGGTTTTAATAAAATAATTGCACATGTCCCCATATTTATTTTTTTAATTCTAGAGAAACCCGTTATAAAATAAATATTGTATTATTTTTATTTTTCACACTCACATAACTTTCTTAATATTTATTAGATATTATTTAAATAATATACAATATTTTTATTCCCACCGAACTATTAATCATGGTCATCCAATCCTCAATTATATTTATTAATCCTTAAATAATGTCAATTTATTTATTACATAATTTTCACTTGACTATTTTCTAGAAATTATAAATAAATATTATATTCACACTACAGGAAATCCAGCATTTCCCAACGGTTTAGAACCGTTGGGAAAGGCTGCAGAACCGTTGGTATATGTTATAACAACGGTTCTGAAAACCGTGGGGAAGTAAGCTATTGGGAAAGGCTTTTCCCAACGTTTTACACAGAATCGTTGGGATAGGTTAGAAAAAAATAAACATATCCCAACGGTTATGCCAAACCGTTGGGAAAGGCCTTTCCAATGGTTTGTCCCGTTTGGAAATCAATAGAAAATTTTCATTCCCAACAGTTTACAAACCGTTGGGAAAGGTTTTTTCCAATGGTTCCATGAACCGTTGGTAAAAACAACCATGCAACAGGGTATCCCAACGGTTCCTTGAACCGTTGGTAAAAACAGCTACATAGAGCCTATGCCAACCGTTTGAAAACCGTTGGCATAGGCTTTTCTGTGCAAATTGCACAGCAGCCTGCAATTTGCACAGTAGGTCTGGTTTTTGGGCATTCACCCTCGGTTTCAATTAAATTTTCAATCCAATTATGCCATTGTTTTCAATTCATTTTTCAATCCAATTATTTTACCTGTAACACATATAATTCATACATATAGAGAATAAACCAACACATACAAATAATGAAAACCAACCATCCAACACATATAATGCATCCTGAAAACATACACATCCATAATTAAAGTATAATTCATAACATAATTATAAACATACATAATTCATTTATAATTCATTTTAAAATTTTTATGACAATCATATGTGGAATCCGGAATTCAATTCATAATTTGATTGGTTTTTCATATACCATATATTTTTAATAGAAATGATATCCATTTTAAACAAAATACATACATCTGGAATGATACTGGTCACACCGTGCCTCGGATTGAGGTGAGGTTAACTCTTACACGTCACAAATGACTCATTGATCATTGTCCTAAAGTATAATCATATTCCGAAATCGTTTGGTCGGTTTTTCGTATGTCAGTTTTTGTTTTTACTTAAAATGAAGTGTTTTTTAAATAAAAGTGAGACACTTTGAATAGTGTCGGCCACACCGCGCCTCGTATTGAGGCGGGGTTAACTCGTACACATCACAAATGACCCATGGATTGTTGTGCTAAAATATAAACACAATCAGAATGCGTTTGGTTGGTTTTCCGTATGAATTTAAAATTTAGTCCATTTTAAAGAAAAGAGATACACTTAGAGTGGTCTCAGCCAAACCACGACTCGGATTGAGGCATGGTTGACTCGTACACGTAACATATGACCCATGAATCGTTGTCCTAAATTTTCAACAGATTCTGAATGCGTTTGGTCATTTTTTCATATGTCAGTTGTTTATTTCACTTATAATCTTGTCCATTTTAAACAAAAGAGACACAATCAGAGTGGTACCGGCCACACCGCGTCTCGGATTTAGACGGGGTTGACTCTTACACGTCTCAAATGATCATGGATCATTTTCCTAACGTATCAACACAATCCGAATGCGTTTGGCCGGTTTTCCGTATGTCAGTTGATGTTTTTCACTTAAAATGATGTCCTTTTGAAACAAAAGACATACACTTTTAGTTCTGTCGGCCACACCACGCCTCATATTGAGGTGGCGTAGACTCGTACACATCACATATAACCCATGGATCGTTCTCCTAAAGTTTTAATGGAAAATGAATGCATTTGGTCAGTTTTCCGTATGTACTTAAAATGTTGTCCATTTTAAACAACAGAAAGTCACTTAGAGTGGTCCCGACCACACTTAGATGACAATTAATATTAGAATTCATAACGTAATTATAAACGTACATAATTCATATAGAATTCAATTTAATATTTATATGACAATTATATGTGGAATCGGAAATTCAATTCATAATTTGATCGGTTTTTTCTATACCATATATTTTTACCTCAAATGATGTCCATTTTAATCAAAATACATACACCTAAAGTGATACCGGCCACACCGCACCTCAGATTTAGGCGGAGTTGACTCGTACACGTCACATTTGACCCATGGATCGTTGTGATAAAGTATCGACACAATCCGAATACGTTTGGTCGGTTTTCCGTATGCCAGTTGATGTTTTTTACTTTAAATGACGTCCTTTTGAAACAAAAGACGGACACTATGAGTGGTGCCGACCACACCACATCTCCAATTGAGGCGGGGTTGATTCGTACACGGCACATATGACCCATGGATTGTTCTCCTAATGTTTAAATGGAAACCGAATGTGTTTGGTCGGTTTTCCGTATGTACTTAAAATGTTGTCAATTTTAAACAAAAGCGTGACACTTAGACTAATCCTGACCACACCGCGACTTAGATTCATCCCGGGTTGGCTCGTACATGTCACATATGACCCATGGATCGTTGTGATAAATTATCAAAAGATTACGAATGCGTTTGGTCGGTTTTGTGTATGCCAGTTGTTCTTTTCATTTATAATCATGTCCATTTTAAACAAAAGAGACAGAGTTAGAGCGGTTTCGGCCACACCGCATCTCGGATTAAGACGGGGTTGACTTGTACACATCACATATGACTCATGGATCGTTGTGCTAAAGTATCGATAGAATCCGAATGCGTTTGGTCGTTCTTCCGTATGTCAGTTGATGCCTTTCACTTAAAATGACGTCCTTTTGAAACAAAAGACGGACACTTTGAGTGGTGTCAGCCGCACATCATGTCGGATTGAAGCGGTGATTATTCGTACACGTCACATATGACCCATGGATCGTTCTCCTATAGTTTCAACGGAAACCAAATCCTTTTGGTCATTTTTCCGTATGTACTTAAAATGGTGTCCATTTTAAACAAAAGAGAGTCACATAGACTTATCCTGGCCACACCACAACTCAGATTCATCCCGGGTTGGCTCGTACACGTCACATATGACCCATGGATTGTTGGGATAAATTATCAACAGATTCGGAATGAGTTTGGTTGGTTTTCCGTATGTCAGTTGATGCTTTTCACTTAAAATGACGTCCTTTTGAAACAAAAGATGGACACTTTGAGTGGTGCCGGCCACACCACTTCTCTAGACTGAGCTGAAACCACCGTGCAACATTCCAATTATTATTCGTGATTTGTACGCGCAAACGGCACGTCAATCGGATGTGCGGTTTGCACAGTATGACTCAATATTCGTGTTTTAAGTGATGTGTGCGCTTCGTAAACGTGCGTGAGGGGGTCCAAACGGGCCGAACGAAGTCGGAATGACCTGAAATCAGACGACAAATACATGAGAGTGATTTATGAAGTGGTCGAGTAGACGGCACATCAATCAGATGTGCCGTGTGCCCGCGGTGACCGACAACGCAGTTCTGGTGTCATAAACGGCCAAAACGGGCGTCCAACGGTCAAATTCATAGAGGATGACCTTATATTGAGCTGAAACCACCGTGAAACATTCTAATTATTATTCGTGTTGTTTACACGTAGATGAAACGTCATTCGGACATGCGGTTTGCGCGGTATGGCTCAATATTCGTATTTTAAGTGATGCACGCGCTTCGTAAACGCGGGTGAGGGGGGTCCAAACGGGCCGAACGAAGTCGGAATGGCCTGAAATCAGACGAAAAATACGGGTGAGTGATTTCTGAAGTGGTCGAGCAGACGGCACGTCAATTGGACGTGCCCTGTGCCCGTGGTGACCGACAACGCAGTTCTGGTGTCGTAAACGGCCAAAACAGGCGTCAAATGGTCAAATTCATAGCGGACAACCTCTGATTGAGCTGAAACCACCGTGAAACATTCTCATTATTATTCGTGACGTGTACGCGCAGACGGCACGTCAATCAACCGTGCGGTTTGTGCGGTACAGCTCAATATTCGTGTTTTAAGTGATGAGTGTGCTTCGTAAACGCGCGTGAGGGTGGTCCAAACGGGCCGAACGATTTCGGAATGGCCGGAAATCAGACGAAAAATAGAGGTGAGTTGTTTATGAAGTGGTTGAGAAGACGGCACGTCAATCGTACGTTTCGTGTGCCCGCGGTGACCGACAAAGCAGTTCTGGTGTCACAAACGGCCAAAACGGGCGTCAAAAGATCAAATTCCTAGTGGACGGCCTCAGATTGACCTAAAAACACCGTGAAACATTCTAATTATTATTCGTGATGTGTACGCGTAGATGGAACGCCAATCGGACGCGCGGTTTGCACGGTACGACTCAATATTCGTGTTTTATGTGATGTTTACCCTTCGTAAACACGCATGAGGGGGGTCCAAATGGGCCGAACGAAGTCAGAATGGCCTGAAATCAGATGAAAAATACGAGTGAGTGATTTCTGAAGTGGTCGAGCAGACGGCACGTCAATCGGACGTGCCGTGTGCCCACGGTGACCGACAACGCAGTTCTGGTGTCATAAACAGCCAAAACGGGCGTCCAACGGTCAAATTCATAGCGTACAACCTCAGATTGAGCTGAAAACATGATGAAACATTCTAATTATTATTCGTGACGTGTACGCGCAGATGGAATGTCAATCGGACGTGCGGTTTGTGCGGTACGACTCAATATTCGTGTTTTAACTGATGTGCGGGCTTCGTAAACGCGCGTGAGGGGGGTCCAAATGGGCCGAACGAAGTCGGAATGGCCTGAAATCCGATGACAAATACGGGAGAGAGATTTATGAAGTGGTCGAGTAGACGGCACGTTAATCGGACATGTCGTGTGCCCGCGGTGACCGACAACGCAGTTCTGGTGTCACAAACGGCCAAAACGGGCGTCCAACAGTCAAATTCATAGCAGACGACCTCAGATTGAGCTGAAACCACAGTGCAAAATTCTAATTATTATTCGTGATGTGTACGCGCATACGGAACGTCAAACGGACGTGCGGTTTGCGCGGTACGGCTCAATATTCGTATTTTAAGTGATGTGCGCGCTTCGTAAACGCGCGTGAGGGGGGTCCAAACAGGCCAAACGAAGTCAGAATGGCCTGAAATCAGACGAGAAATACGGGTGAGTGATTTCTAAAGTGTTCGAGCATATGGAACGTCAATTGGACGTGCCCTGTGCCCGCGGTGTCCGACAACGCAGTTCTGGTGTCATAAACGGCCAAAACGGGCGTCAAACGGTCAAATGCATAGTGGACGACCTCAGATTGAGCTGAAACCACCGTGAAACATTCTCATTATTATTCGTGACGTGTACGCATAGACAGTACGTCAATCGGACGTGCGGTTTGCGCGGTACGGCTCAATATTCGTGTTTTAAGTGATGCACGCGCTTCATAAACGCGCGTGAGGGTGTTGCAAACGGGCCGAACGATTTCGGAATGGGGTGAAATCAGACGACAAATACAGGTGAGTGATTTTTGAAGTGGTCGAGCAGACAGCATGTCAATCGGACGTGTCGTGTTCCCGCGGTGATCGACAACGCATTTCTGGTGTCATAAACGGCCAAAACGGGCGTCAAAAGGTCAAATTCATAGCGGACAACCTTGGATTGCCAAGAAAGCACCGTGAAACATTATAATTATTATTCGTGACGTGTACGCGCAGACGGAAAGCCAATCGGACGTGCGGTTTGTGCGGTATGGCTCAATATTCGTGTTTTAAGTGATGCGCGCGCTTCGTAAACGCGCGTGAAGGGGGTCCAAACCGGCCGAATGAAGTCAGAATGGCCTGAAATCAGACTAAATAAACGGGTGAGTGATTTATGAAGTGGTCGAATAGACGGCATGTTAATCGGACGTGCCGTGTGCCCGCGGTGACCGACAACGCAGTTCTGGTGTCATAAACGGCCAAAACGGGCGTCCAACGGTCAAATTCATAGCGGACGACCTCAGATTGACCTGAAACCACCGTTCAACATTCTAATTATTATTCATGACGTGTACGCACAGACGACACGTCAATCAGATGTGCGGTTTGCGCGGTACGGCTCAATATTCGTATTTTAAGTGATGCACGCGCTTCGTAAACACGCGTGAGGGGGGTCCAAATGGGCCGAACGAAGTCGGAATGACCTGAAATCAGACGAAAAATACGGGTGAGTGATTTCCGAAGTGGTCGAGTAGACGGCACATCAATTGGAGGTGTCATGTGCCCGCGATGACCGAGAACGCAGTTCTGGTGTCATAAACGGCCAAAACAGGCGTCCAACGGTAAAATTCATAGCGGATGACCTCAGATTGAGCTGAAACCACTGTGAAACATTCTAATTATTATTCGTGATGTGTACGCGTAGACGACACGTCAATCGGACGTGCGGTTTAAGCGATACGGCTGAATATTCGTATTTTAAGTGATGCACGCACTTCGTAAACGCGCGTGATGGGGGTCCAAATGGGCCGAACGAAGTCGGAATGACCTGAAATCAGAAGAAAAATACGGGTGAGTGATTTCTGAAGTGGTTGAGTAGACGGCACGTCAATTGGACGTGCCGTGTGCCCCCGGTGACCGACAATGCTGTTCTGGTGTCATAAACAGCCAAAACGGGCTTCAAACGGTCAAATTCATAGCGGACGACCTCGGATTTAGCTGAAACCACCATGAAACATTCTAATTATTATTCATGACATGTACGCGCAGACAGAACGTCAATCGGACGTGCGGTTTGCGCGGTACAGCTCAATATTCGTGTTTTAAGTGATGCGCGTGCTTCGTAAACGCGCGTGAGGGTGGTCCAAACGGGCCGAACGATTTCAGAATGGCCTGAAATCAGACGCAAATATGGGTGAGTGATTTATGAAGTGTTCGAGCAGACGGCACGTCAATCGGACGTGCCGTGGGCTCGCGGTGACATACAACGCAGTTCTGGTGTCATAAACGGCCAAAACGGGCGCCCAACGGTCAAATTCATAGCGGACAACCTTGAATTGACCTGAAACCACCGTGAAACATTGTAATTATTATTCGTGACGTGTACGCATAGACGGCATATCAATCGGAAGTGCGGTTTGCGCGGTACGGCTCAATATTCGTGTTTTAAGTGATGCGCGCTTCGTAAATTCGCGTGAGGGGGGTCCAAACGGGCCGAACGAAGTTGGAATGGCCTGAAATCAGATGACAAATAAGGGACAGTGATTTCCGAAGTGGTCGAGTAGACGGCACGTCAATCGGACGTGCCGTGTGCCCGCGGTGACCGACAACGCAGTTCTGGTGTCATAAACGGCCAAAACGGGCGTCCAACAGTCAATTTCATAGAGGACGACCTCAGATTGAGCTAAAACCACCGTGAAACATTCTAATTATTATTCGTGACGTGTACGCGCAGACAGAATGTCAATCGGACGTGCGGTTTGCGCGGTACGGCTCAATATTCGTGTTTTAAGTGATGTGCGCGCTTCATAAACGCGCGTGAGGGTGGTCCAAATGGTCCGAATGATTTCAGAATGGCCTGAAATCAGACGAAAAATACGGGTGAGTGATTTATGAAGTGGTCGAGCAGACGTCATGTCAATCGGACGTGCCTTGTGCCCGCAGTGACCGACAACGCAGTTCTGGTGTCATAAACGGCCAAAACGGGCGTCAAACGGACAAATTCATAGCAGACGACCTCGTATTGACCTGAAACCACCGTGAAACATTCTAATTATTATTGGTGATGTGTACGTACAGACGGAACGTCAATCGGACGTGCGGTTTGCGCAGTACGGCTCAATATTCGTGTTTTAAGTGATGCTCGCGCTTCGTAAACGCGCGTGAGGGGAGTCCAAATGGGCTGAACGAAGTCGGAATGGCTTGAAATCAGACGAAAAATACGGGACAGTGATTTCTGAAGTGGTCGAGTAGACGACATGACAATCGGACGTGTCGTGTGCCCGCGGTGACCGACAACGCAGTTCTGGTGTCATAAACGGCCAAGACGGGCGTCCAACGGTCAAATTCATAGCAGACTACCTTAGATTGAGCTGAAACCACAGTGTAACATTCTAATTATTATTCTTGACGTGTACGCGCAGACGGAACGTCAATCGGACGTGCGGTTTGCGCGGTACGGCTCAATATTCGTGTTTTAAATGATGTGCGCGCTTCGTAAACGCGCGTGAGGGTGGTCCAAATGGGCCGAACGATTTCGGAATGGACTGAAATCAGACGAAAAATACGGGTGAGTGATTTATGAAGTGGTTGAGTAGATGGCATGTCAATCGGACGTTCCATGTGCCCACAGTGACCGACAACGCAGTTCTGGTGTCATAAACGGCAAAAATGGACTTCAAACGGACAAATTCATAGCAGACGACCTCGGATTGACCTGAAACCACCGTGTAACATTATAATTATTATTCGTGACGTGTACTCACAGACGGAACGTCAATCGGACGTGCGTTTTGCGTGGTACGACTCAATATTCGTGTTTTAAGTGATGTGCGCGCTTCGTAAACGCGCGTGAGGGGGTCCAAAAGGGCCTAACGAAGTCGGAATGGCCTGAAATCAGACGACAAATACGAGACAGTGATTTCTGAAGTGGTCGAGTAGACGGCATATCAATCGGACGTGTCGTGTGCCCGCGGTGACCGACAACGCAGTTCTGGTGTCATAAACGGCCAAAACGGGCGTCCAACGGTCAAATTCATAGCGGACGACCTCAGATTGAGCTGAAACCCATGTGAAACATTCTAATTATTATTCGTGATGTGTACGCGCAGATGGCACGTCAATCAGACATGTGGTTTGCGCGGTACGGCTCAATATTCGTGTTTTAAGTGATGCGCGCTCTTCGTAAACGCGCGTGAGGGTGGTCCAAACGGGACGAACGATTTCGAAATGGTCTGAAATCAGACGACAAATACAGGTGAGTGATTTATGAAGTGGTCGAGCAGACGGAACGTCAATCGGACATGCCGTGTGCCCGTGGTGACCGACAACACAGTTCTGGTGTCATAAACGTCCAAAACGGGCGTCAAACGGTCAAATTCATAGCGGACGATCTCGTATTGACCTGAAACCACCATGCAACATTATAATTATTATTCGTGACGTGTACGCGCAGACGGCACGCCAATCGGACATGCAGTTTGCGCGGTACGGCTCAATATTCGTACACGTCACATATGACCCATGGATCGTTGTCTTAAAGCATCAACACATTTCGAATGCGTTTGGTCAGTTTTTCGTATGTTACTTTTTGTTTTCACTTAAAATCTTATGGAAATTCATATAGAATATTTTTTTATCATATTTAGTATGGATTAGATTTTAGTTGATCATGCTATGAAACATTTCAGAGCTAATGAAATTAAGGAAGGTGGTGGGGCTGTCTGGGGGGCTGTCCGGGGGGGGCTGTCCGGTGGGTGTCCGGGGGCTGTCCAGGGACCAAGGAGGAGGGTGGGGGGGGGGGCTGTGCGGGGTCTGTCCGGGGGGTGTTTGGGGGTTGTTCAGGGTGTTGTTCGGGGTTGTTCAGGGGGCTGTCCGGGGGTTGTTCAGGGGGTTGTTCAGGGGTTGTTAAGGGGTTGTTCAGGGGGTTGTCCGGGGTTTTTCAGGGGGTTGTCCGGGTGGTGTTTGGGGGGTTGTCTGGGGTCCAATGGGGGAGGGTGTGGGGGTTGTCCGAGGGGCTATCCAGGGGGCTATACGGGGTCCAGGGTGGAGGGTTGGGGGCTGTACAGGGGGCTGTTCGCGGGGCTGTTCGCGGGGCTGTCCGGGGGGGTGTGTGGGGGGTGTTCGTGGTCCATGGGGAAGGGGGGGTTGTCCATGGTCCAAGAATGATGGGGTTTGTCCAGGGAGTTCACAAACACACAACCACTAAAAGACAACAACATCCATAAAAGCAGACAATATATAAAAATAAATCAACTCCAATACTATACTACGAGTCTAGATAAAACTAACAATTAGAATAGATTAAACATCAAATCGCAGTACTATAAGTCAAAAATATAACAGATCAATATGTCCCACATCAACATCACAATCACCATCATCATCATCATCATCACCCTCGTTATCTTCCTCCTCATCGTCCTCACCCTCCACAGCGCCTTCCTCCTTGCCTTCGCCCTCCTCCTCACCATCCGCATCTCCCTCCTCTTCCGCATCAGACTCCTCGCCATCATCATCTTCAAGCTGGACATCGGCCTGACCACCACTGGAACTGACACCTGGTGCACCATATATAGAATGTATCGACGACATGTATTCATCAATCGCTAGGATGGCCTCTGCTGGAAGTGTTGGATGTAGAACTTCAATAAATTTCATAAATGCATTGTTTTCCCTAGAAGACTGTTTTGCCATCTCTGTGGTCCTTTTCTCAGCCTGTCCTGCAAGTGCCCTGACTTGCTGCAACTCGGTGGCACTACAACTCGTACCTAAGGCAGGCCAATATCTCCTCGGGGCTATCCTAGGTCGGTAGCTTACTCTGCCAGAATGATCCTCTCCCAACACCTAATGTAAGTGATCAGATGCCCCAAAATTGTCTGCTTCTTGGGCATCGAGGGCCTCTAAAGCATCCTGTTACAAATATAAATATATTATTAAGTTACGAAATAGATATTAAAATATAAAATCAACAGATTAAAACTTACAATCTGCTGCTGAGTCGCTTCGTTGATAGCACTTCCATCCTTTTTTCTTCCACTCGAGCAAAACAGTTTTGCTCGAGGCACACGTCCTTCAATATTTTGTACTTGCCTCTACAATGACATTGAATACAAAAGTTATATAAAAACATTAGCAAATGATTAAATAATTGAGGAAACAAAAGAAAATGTAAGTCGTAAATAAATATTATAAACAATTGTCATACCTGCTGCCTCTCATGATCCGGCATCGTCGTGCGTCCTAGTGTATGGAGGTATTTTTTTGTATCAATGTTTTTTTTATTTTTTCCAGATGATTCCTAAATAAAATTTGATAATGAAAAGTAAAATATTAATACAAAACTTTAAAGTTATAAGTTAAATACCTCAAATGTAATTCATAGCTTAAACTGGGTACTCATCCAATGAGTAATCATCTGACGATACTGCTCTATAAGACAATCATCCACGACTGGTACCGCCTCTAACTCAGTGCCAACTCTAGCATGCCAGCCAATATACTGCTCATGCTTTTAGGCTCTCCAAAGCTCGCCTAAATCCTTTAGACGTTCCAGTCGTGCACCCTCACCATGAGGAAAATTAAATCGAAGCTGAAATCAAAATATTAATACATATAAATACAAAAATAATTCATGGATTTAAATAAAACAGAATTTTTTACCCATATCTCGTTCCATGCTCTATCTTAGTCCTCATGTGGCAAATGTCTCCACGACAGCGGGCTGACGGGAATGATGTCGGAGAATTTGGCAAGCGTCGCCAGAAAACTCTGACATTGCTGCCCTATTTTCTCAACCATCTGATTGTCTTCATTATATTCCACCATAACCTGTGTGCGACGGTTCCACACCGAATGCATGCATGTACGGCCCCTCCCCTGCCTCCTGTTAGTAGATGTATCTGTCATGAAATAAAAACAAATATTTTATGAAAACATGTTATAATGAAAATAAATATTGCTATAAAAATTGTTAGGGTTTTATAAATATACCTGCGCTAGTCTGATCAATGAGTGGCGCCGGATCCACAGAACCTGATGGAACACCCTATGGTGGAACAGGAGTCGAAAGCGTTGGAATATAAAAGCTCGGAGAGACAGATGTAGAAGGAAAAGAAGATGGAACAGCTGTATGACCTGATGCTGACTGGGGAGTGAGAATCATCATGGGATGTGAAAATGATGGGGCAGAAGATGCAGAAGGTAGCGAAAACATGGGAGGTCTAAATACCCCGTGTGTCCATAACAACACACCGGGATCAGAATGTGGGAAGGCTGAAATGTCAGTGGGAGGGGCAGGGTCTAGTCGGGCACGCACAGCTCTACGTCCACCTCTGGTACAAACCCTCCTCGTACCACCGGCCTGAGTACTAGGACCAGTATTAGGCTCCTCGTCGAATAACTATCGATGTAATGGTGTATCCTACAAAAAAGTTTACAAAAACAATTAATCACATGACATTATATATTCTGTATATATATATATATATATATATATTTGAAATAAAGTACTCACTGTAGGCACTAATGGTGGAATGCCCATCTCCTCCATCTGACGATTGCTCTCCGCCATTTTTTTTCTTCGTCTCTCTTCAATTGGCTGCATTTTCTGAATTTGAAATCAAATATGTAATTAATTAGAAAAATAAAATTAATGTGTAAAACAAAAAACTAAATATATGAGGGAATGAGGGGATTCATTGGTAATTCAGCTATCAATTGTTTTAGAAGAGCTTGAATAAATTTAATAAAACATAAAAGTTGTAATGTTCCCCAAGTTAGAAATATTGTTTGATTTGGTTTGAATACAGTTCAATTCCAAATTAGAAAATGCAATTCAAATAAAACAGCAACCAATAAACATTGAAAATTCACATAACGGTCAAGTCAGCTAAAACATATTTGTGATCAATACTAAATAAATATGAATATTTCCACCCTTAACAACCCAACTCGAGGTAAACCAGAAGAATTGAGAATATGGATGAATGATTCTATATATTTCCAACCACAACTTCAGGTTCACAATCAACTCTGACAATTGAGCTATTGGAGTCATCAAAAGAAATAAATGGATTGGTTCCAATGGCAATAGGGACAATGTCAATTCCATCATCAGCATCATCAAAAATATGTCTTGGAATTACTTCAACTATGACACCAAATCCAGGTTGATGTTGATCTTTGACATAAAAAAACTTGTTTAGCCATTGATGCAAACACATATGGTTCTTCGGTTGCAAGAGTGCGGGTTATATTAATTACTCGAAATACACAATCATCAATAAATGTTCCATGTCTTGTCATCGAATCAAACCAATGGCATTTCATCATTGTGAATCGTCCATGAGAGTAATAATCCAATATTATTATTTTCTCAACGACTCCATAATAACCCACATTTTCATGTCGCGGTCTACTATCGGATGCACTGGCACAACAATCTGTTGTGGAAGTAACCATAATACCATCATGTTGTGTTCTCATGTTTTTGGCTCGTTCAGTGACAATAAATCTGTACCCATTGATAACAATTGATTTACAGTCACGAACCACAGTATTAGGACCAAAATCCAAAGATCTTATTTCCTTAGGGATAGAGTCAGCAGACAAACTCAATACCTGCAATATAAATGACAGTTAAACTTAAGTAAATATTGAAATAATTAATTTAAACATTAATATTTTTACCTTCAATTTTAACCAAGCAAAAAACTCTTTGCAATGCAAAGTCTCTCTCCTTCTCAAAGATAAAGAACGATGCTTATTATTTATCATTGTTTTATGTTCCCTGTAGATAAAAAAATATGAATAGTTTAACCGATATATATGTAAGATATACATATTCAATTTTTTTACCTAATATAGTCATCGAACAAATCACAGTTGAACAAAATTGTGCGATGTTCCATCTCCCGCTCTTCATGGATTAATGTCTTCAATGTATATGATCCATGAATTCCTCCTGTTTGAGGAAGTGATGGAAAACTGGGTTCAATTTGCTCATATTGTTCTTCTTCATTTCTCATTGGTCTGTTCATTATTGTAGTAAGATCAGACAAATACATTGAACAGAAATCCATACATTCTTGAGCTAAGTAACTGTTCCCGATAGAACCTTCGGGATGATTCTTGTTTCGAACATAAGTCTTTAATGTGAACATATTTCATTCAGTTGGATACATCCAACGAAAAGAAACAGGTCCTCCGAGAAGTATTTCAGTTGGAATATGGACAGTCAGATGCAGCATGCTTGTGAAAAATGATGGGGGAAATATTTTCTCCAACTTACACAAAATTAGTGGGGCATCTTTCAACATTTTTTGCAAGAAAGTCTTGGACAACTTCCCAGCAAAAAGATCTCTAAACAAATGGAACAACCTAATAACACCCACCCTTACATTATTGGACAAAAGATGATGGATTGCTATTGGAAGAAACTCATGCAGTAGAACGTGATAATCATGAGTCTTCAAAGATTTTATCATCAACTCTCTTCTGTTGACCCGTTTAGATATGTTGCTTGAATAGCCATAAGGAACTCTAATAGTCTCTAATACTTCAAAAAATTGTTTTTTTCAGTAGGTGTCATCAATATCAATGCCGGGATCAGAAGGACCATATATGAGTATACTCATGAAAGTGAAAGATTTTTTCATACACAACCATGGGGAAAGATTATAAATGTGTATAAAAACTGGCCATGTGCTGTGCGAAGTAAGCATCTGCCCAAACGGATAAAACCGTCGCATGAAAGAACCAGCCTCACATTACGCACGTCAGTTGCAAAATCAGGATGTCGAGCATGAAATCTCTACCATGCAAATCCATCTGCAGGATGAACCAACTCATCATTAGTCTTCTATCTCTCGGTATCATTCCATCTCATTTTTATTGATATGTCATCAGACATAAAATGATTCTGGAGTCTGGGGATCAATGGAAAGTGCCACATTACTTTCTGTGGAACGCGGGATGGTGTTCCATCAGATTTTGACTTCCAGCGGGATTTGCCACATTTTATACATTCATTTCGTTCAGCGGTTTCTTCCCAGAATAAACTGCAATCTTTCGGGCAAGCATGAATTTTGTTTCTGGAAAATTGAAGTTCTTCAACTAACTTCCATGTCATATAGTGGTTTGAGGGAATATCGGCATCATCTGGAAGTAAATCCTTCAAGAGGGTAAGAATGTAATCGATTGCTGTATTATAAATCTCATACATAGTTTTACCATGAAACAATCGGATTAAAAATTCCAGCTTTTTCATTTTATCGCATTGTCGATATACTGGAGTCGTGGCAGCATCATTCAATTTTTTCACCCTATCAATATCATCATTTTCACTAGATGCATCAGTTGTCCTCATATCTACGTCTTCTTGAGTCGAAATCCTTTCTTTTTCATGATGACGAATAAACGTAAACCGATCATCTAAAAAATTCTCCATTCTAGTACTTTCATTTCGATCATCACCAATTTGAGATTTCATTTTCTCCCCATTGTGATTCCACACAAGGTAGTTTTCTTGAAAACCATTTTTGGTTATGTGGTAGCTGACTTCTTCACGACTCAACCAAGGTCTACCAACATAATTGGAACATGGGCACTGTATGCGACCTCTATCTGAAGCATTGTGAAATGCAAAATCTACAAAGCTCTCCAAATTGTTTTGAAAATAGCTTGAGATACGATCGGTTTCATACATCCAACTTCTGTCCATTCTGTAAAAAAATTCATATAATTCATTTTCTCATAAACAATTCAAAAGGATTGAACTTTAATAGAAAATACATTTAAGTAAACGATAAAGGAAGAAAATAATCATGGTATCAACTACACATGTGAAAAAAACATACTAATGTGTTATTGAAAAAATGTAAAACCAACAAGAACTTAATGTGTTATCACATCAGACCATGCCTCATACCATAACCTTATCAGTAGGGTACCCTCGTGGACAGCCCCGCCCACCCCCGTGGACAACCCACCCACCCCCGTGGACACCCCCTACCCCCTAGACAGCCCAACCACCCTCGTGGACAGCCCACCCACCCCCTTCGACACCCCTTCTCCCTATGAACAGCCCCCACCCCCTTGGATAGCCCGCCCACCCCACTGGACAACCCTACCCCCTGTGGCCAGCCCACCCACCCCCCTGGACAGCCCGCCCACCCCTCCTTGATAGCCCGGCCACCCCCGTGGACAGCCCGTCCACCCTTGTGGACAACCTGCCCACCCCCGTACCCCCCTGGACACACCAAACCCCCCCCCCCCCCGAGATAGTCCCGCCCACCCTCCCAAACAGCCCACACCCCCTCCCCTGCAACCCCACCACCACCACCTAGACATACCAACCCCCCTGGACACCCCACACACCCCTCCCCCACTAGGACACCCCACCAAGACCCCCAGGACAGCCCACACCCCCTGGACAGCCCCGCCCACCCCCGTGGATAGCCTTTCCCACCCCCGTGGACAGCCCCTCCCACCCCCGTGGACAACCCACCCACCCCCGTGGACGCCCCCTACCCCCTAGACAGCCCATCCACCCCCGTGGACAGCCCCCCACCCCCCTCGACACCCCTTCCCCCTATGGACAGCCCCCCACCCCCTTGGATAGCCCGCCCACCCCCTGGACACCCCTACCCCTCGTGGCCAGCCCACCCACCCCCCTGGACAGCCCGCCCACCACTCCTTGACAGCCCGACCACACCCGTGGACAGTCCGTCCACCCTTGTGGACAGCCCGCCCACCCCTGTACCCCCCCTGGACACCCCGTGCCCCCCCTGGATAGCCCCGCCCACCCTCCCAAATAGCCCACACCCCCTTCCCTGCAACCCCACCACCACCACCTAGAAATTCCACCCCACCTGGACACCCCACCCACCCCTCCCCCACCAGGACACCCCACCCAGACACTGAGGACAACCCACACCCCCTGGACAGCCCCGCCCACCCCCGTGGACACCCCCTACCCCCTAGACAGCCCAACCACCCCCGTGGACAGCCCACCCACCCCCTCGAAACCCCTTCTCCCTATGGACATCCTCCACCCCCTTGGATAGCCCCCCCCCTCGGACACCCCTACCCCCCGTGGCCAGCCCACCCACCCCCCTGGATAGCCCGCCCACCCCTCCTTGACAGCCCGACCACCCCCGTGGCAGCCCGTCCACCCTTATGGAAAGCCCGCCCACCCCCATACCCCCCTGGACACCTCGTACCCCCCCTGGATAGCCCCGCCCACCCTCCCAAACAGCCCACACCCCCCTCCCCTGCAACCCCACCACCACCACCTAGACATACCACCCCCCTGGAATGTGTATATATAACATAAAAATACATGATATATAGATAGCACAAAATACTCAACCTATGGGTTCACATTAACTACATAATCACACACTTCACTACTACCATAAAACACATAAACCACACCACCACCACACAAGACACATAGCATTTCTCACATTCATTTATAATCCACTTCATTCACACTTACATTGTCCATTCATTTAATGTTAAATTAATTAAATCCATTTACCACACATCCATTTCAATTCCATATCATTTATTTAATATCTTGTTTTTTTTGTTTTAACATCATAATTTATTCCATAGATAACCATGAAACTAATAAAACCACCACACAACAACTCACCATCTCACAATAACCATCGACACCATGTTACATCGACCAACCATCTCACCAAAACAACCACATATCACAATAAAAATATTGCACATCACAAACCCCCGCACAACCAAAACCACCTCACCACATTATACACCACAACATCATCACACAACACCTCCACACGACACAACACCACCACACATCATCACTATCATACAACTTCACATGACACATCCATGCCCACTAACCATCACATTACAACCCCACATATCACAATGTCCAACTGGTCACATCAATCCCCATAAAACAGCCTACAACATACAATGAAACACAACAAAAAACCTCTCATAGAGGAAACATACCCCAACATCCACAATTTATTTATTCAAGGTCTTTTATTACATTACCCATTTATTTAGAATGGACATTATAACACAACTGATATTCCAGGGGAAACTAATTAATTAACAAAATATTTATTCATTTCCCTATTTTACATGGTGAAATCACATCAAAATCCAAACTTAAAACTAAAATATTATATCAATAACAATAAAAACAAGGTACCATATGTGTATAAAGAAAAAATTACTTGATTTGAGATGATTCAAATGGGTTTTCACCTATTCGGATGGGGGATTTGGAGAGTAGCAGAGAGCGGGAGGTGGATTGATAACTTAAAACTAAAATACTAAAGCAATAACAATTAAAATAAGGAAGTATATGTGTATAAATGAAAAGATACCTGATTTCAGATGGTTTTAACCTCTTCGGATAGGGGATTTCGAGAGAGGAGAGCGGTGGAGTGGATGAAATTAGGTTTCTGTGCGAATGGGGGAGAGCAGCCCCGCGGTTGGATTTGGTGGAAATAATTCCCAACAGTTTTTATGAACCGTCGGGAAAGAGATGCTAAGGACCCCTTTACCAACGGTTTGAGGAAACCGTTGGCAAAGGGGTGACCCTTTCCCAACGATTCAAGAGAACTGTTGGCAAAAGGTGATTAACACACCCCTTTACCAACGGTTTCTTAAAACCGTTGGCAAAGTGGTGGGTTCTCCCAATGGTTTCAATGAACTGTTGGGAAAGGCTTTCTTAATCCTTCAAACCCAATGGTTTTTCCAAACCGTTGGTAAACACCCGTTGGGAAAAACAGCATTTCCAGTAGTGTCAATAAATATAAAATAAATATTTATTAATTATTCTATTCACAATATATTCTCTTGAATAACCAGTGTCGAAATAAATACCATCAGGGATACATGAATAATTATTAAACCACAAACAGGAATAATATTTATTCAACATGATAAATAAATAAATTATATAACTAAGATAAAAGATACACATAGTATGTGGTTTTATAGGACTCTTTTGTCAGTGGATTTAGGCATATCTATTTATATTCCAAGAGTAGCATCTACCAATACGCCAAGGTACCCATAGAGAAAGAAGTTATATTGTCACGATAACATTCACCAATGACAAACGCATGGCATTTAATATAATATCATTGTATTTATATCTCTAATAACGTGGGTTGTATGTTTTTTTCATCAACCCATGCACTAGATTTCTCTTTCTTTGACTTCCTCGAGATTAACATGTCTGTTTAACTCTATGGAAATGGATTTAATTAGGCTATATTAGTTATATAAAAGGGCATAAGATATCAAATTCTGTCGAAGGTACATGTCATTTCTCAGATTATTTATCATTGTAGTATGAAAAATGACACACCATACATATCCTACATATCCGTTAATAGATAGGAACAACCAATAAATCTTATAAATGTGGATTCCTACTAGCTGGTATTGTTCTCGTAATATCATCCGTGATATTACCATAGTCATACTCTAAGAGATATCCCCTCAAACTACAATATGTCTTCACCACTGATAACATGTATTATTGATTTCCCAAAAATAATATCATCTAGATATAGAACATATATTCAAGAATAGTGGCACAGAACATCTATGTTTTCATCATATTAGGGATCCTCTATGCCCTCTTACTGAGACAGCTTCTCTGCATACATTAACACATCAAATTTCTTAAACAAGTACATTAATTATGTGATATGTAGTGTATTAATATTCAAATCCATTAATAAAATTTTATTATAATTTACTAAGGAATTTGGTTCAAGGGAACCAAATCCAAGAAAATTCTACATTAACTAAATCCAACTACAAACCACCATCAATCCACTAGCTCTCACATGATATTCATGATTCTATTGAGACCGTCCATTAATAAAGTGGTCTTCTATGATCTCTTCCATGGATTCTCTACTCACTTCAACATCACCCCTTTGATTGAAATCCATCAATTGGTGATACATATAGATTACATTATTTTCCTGTTGAGGTGACCTTGACTCTTTTTAAATATAAACCACTATAGTATTATGAAAATATATTGTTATAGGGTGTTTACTGATAGGAATGACATTTAGATAATTGGTTGTGTATAATGAAGGGTTTCAAATGATTTCAATGAAATTTGGTTTCCATGATGATTCAACTAATGTTACTAAAATGAAAAATGATCGATAAATTTTCACTGAGGTCATTAGTTTTAGAGTTCATAATTATCTTAATGAGGATACAAGTCACAAATATAACTATATGGATAATAATTAAAAGGGTGAACATGTTGTGAATATGAACTAGTAGACATTGAGAAGTGGTAGGAACCCAAAGGGTCGTAGCGGTAGATGTGTCCCAGAGGATATTACTCAAGGTCATGGATGAGGTGGTTTTTATAGATCTTTCAGGATCACGCCGGACTAGTCAGCTCTTAAGGAAAGGTACATTGAACTCTTCATCTAGGTAACCATACAGTGAGATAGGGAATTTTCTAATGTCGATGACTATAAACATGAATCTGATCATGATTATGGAAATGTTTGATGTGTTGTTTCTCAAATGTTAGGGGGCGTGCCCCTATTTTCTATCATTCTCCTCCTCATGTACTTGTTATATTTTCCTCAATTTTCACAAATGGCTTAAGAGATATGTCTCCTAGATAGATTTGTTTCGATCTAATTAATATTTATTAAAATGTAATAATATGGTTAATATAAACTTATTTATTGATAAGAAATAATATAATTATTTAATTATATCATTAACTACATTATTAGTTTTATTTGCGGTTTTTCCATATTTATTAATATAGTAATTATAAATATGTAATAATATAATTAATATAATATAATATAATTAAAAATATAATAATATAATTTATATGTAATAATTTAATTAATATGCAATAATATAAATAACATGTAACAATATAATTACTAGGTGATGATTCTGATCATAACTCTAATCATGATAATGGTGACACTTGAGTTTCTGTTTTTTCCTTTTGAATGTGGGCTTTCCTTTTTGGTATAATTAATATGTAACAATATAATTAGTAATGATTAGTGGCTTGGCCTTCATCCTTCTTGTTATAATTTATATGAAATAATATAAATAGTAATATAATTAATATTTTCAGTCATATTTATTAATATAATTATTTTAAATATTTAATAATATAAAAAAATTTATTAATAATTTTAAAATATAATTAATATGATATTTTTCATTAATATGCAATAATATAAGTAATATTTATTCTCAATTATATTTTTAACTACTTTATAATTATTATTATTTAGATTTTTATTTTTTCTAATGTCCATAATTGCATTATTAAAATATATTAATATGAAAAATTATTATTAATATGTATTAATATATTTATTATTAATTAATATATAAAAATATTTCAATACATGTATTTATTTATAATTTTAAATTGAGAAATATATATGTATATTAGAAACAGGGAGGAAGAATGGGGGTGGGGCATTGGAATATGGGGTGTAGGGGAAATGCCACTTGATGTGGAATATTTTTCCTCCTTTTCAAATTGTCACTTCATTTGGTGATTTTTAAACCCACTTCACCAATTAAATGAAACATAAGCCCATTTTATTATATAAAGAAAAAAATCATGCCTGAAAAAAGTTTCCCCTCGGAAAGATAGAAAATAAAAAAATTTCAATTTATGGTTTTAATAAACAACGAAAAGATTACAAATATATATATAGAGAGAAATTAAATGTTTAAAAATGTTAATATGAGTCAAATGTTAGATTATTGATTTAAAATCAACATTTATATTCCATTTAATATTTAACTCATTATTTTCAACCAATTATTTTATATTTTGAAATATTTTTTAAAAAACCCTAACATGTTTAATTAATGAGGTGTTTATTATTTGGTATTTGAAAATTTATTTATAATTCTAAAATCTATAGATATAAAAAAAATTATTTCGTAATTTTATTAACATTTTAAAATTAATAGTCATTAATCTATTATTAATTAATTTATTTTGAATTTATTTTTAATTTAATTTACAAATATAAAATAAATAATATTCAAAATCAATAAATAAATTCAATAGTGTCACTATTTTTTAACAGTATGTTTACAGATAAATAATATTTAAAAAATAATATTGGTTATTTATTTATAAATTCTTGTTATAAATAATGGATTTAAATATCTAGTATTTATAGCTATTAAATGATATGAGGAATGGTTTGTGAGGGAAAGGCATAAAAAATTAAATAATTGGAGGATGCAACTATGTTAGGGTGGTGGACATGTTTTCAAACTACAATCACCCCCCTGCGATTACTATACCCCTCCTTGTAGGATGATGATTATGAATGTGTTAAAAATATGGATGATTGAATTCCATCAAAAACAATATCTCACTAAACATACCCCATCTCCAGCAACAAATAACAATTTTATTCCCAACATTCTACGTATTCAGTTATTCTCATCCAAAGAGGCTTCACTAGTGAAGAGTGGACCGCAATACTTTTATCATGAATTTCATTTTACAACAGTCCCCTTTGTTTGGTAACACTCCCCTAGGGTACCGAAGCAAGGAGATTCTGAACATACACCAACTTTGTCATCATAACACCATGTTGTCCCTCGCATTGATTTGGAATGGTTCTCATAAACATGCCAATTATTGGATTTTAACTGACCCATTATACATGGTCGGTGATTCTCATAAAAAGAGACTTCTAAGGTGAATTGAGAACCACACAACATGTATCATAATGTGAAGTTTCCAATATTCCCCTTCTCCTGGGAACACTCCACCAGGGTGCTGAAGAAAGTATATCCCAAAATACCACAACTCTAGTGCCAGAGCACACTGTTGTGTCTCACGTTGATGCAGCAATGTTTGCGGAAATTGGTTATATACTTGATATTAGCCGACCCATTCCTTGTGGTCAGTGATTATCATCAAAACTAGCTTCTCTGGTGATGGATGTATCAAACAATTCCTTTCATGTCATATAGTTTCCATCCATCCCCTTCACCTTAGAACACTTCTCTGGGTTACCCAAGGAGAACCCGAACGTACCCCAACTCGGGGACTGGAGCAGCGTACACCTCCCCACATATCATTCTCTATTAAGAACATCAGATATTCAAGCAAGACAACCCATCCTTCAAGGTAAAAGATTCTCATCCATAGAGGATTCTCTGGTGGTTCAAGTACGGATGAATGTTTATTATTACCTGGGTTGGATGACCCGCAACCCAGATTGGTCGATGTTAGTGACTCAGAGTCAAAGTGGTATCATTGGGGTGGTGTTGAGATATCGGGAGAGAATGAGGTTGGGATACTGGTGTGGAATGTTGGTCCATCCAAATGTTGCATGTGGACGGTGTGGATTGTAGGTTCATGCAACTAACAGATATATAACTACTGCTGAGGTGGTTGGGGTGCTGTGACAACATAGGTAGAGGTGGCCTTCATTGGGTAACACACTGAATTCGAGTAGGGTCGAGGGGGGTGTTGAGCAGTGTGGTATGCGGGTGGGCTGAGCGCCTTTAATCATTTCGTAGAAAGTGTGACGCACTGAAGCGAAGCAGGTTGAATCATGGTCTATGGGGAAGATGACTCATCTATTTTGATTTAGTGCAGTAGGGTTCCTATTTTAATACATGTAGGTTAGGGTTAGTTTTTCATTGGGTTCATTGATGCCTTGTAACGGATATAAGAATAAAACATTTTGATTGTTTCCATCAATAAAAGAGGAACACATCCCCTACATGTTAAAAAAAATACCCAATTATCATATAATAAATTGAATTTATTATATTGTAAAACCAAATATTTTTCTAAATATAATAAAATTTTTATATAAAAATGTATTATATTAAATTTAATAAAACAGAAAATAAATTATTTTTTAAGAAAAAAAAATATTTTTAGTCATTTGAATAAAATTACTAATTTTTGTTCGACATTTTTAAATGCATGGAATATTTTTATACATATAAAATGACTAGATTTTGAGACAATTTAATATATTATATTTTCATTAAAAAAATTACAAATCACTATTTTTTTAAGACAACCTGTTTTTTATTAAATAGGAAAATTAGAAATACATGTTTTAATATATATATATATATATTATTTCTATGTGAATGAAATTGTAGTTTTTTTTGTTTTTAACAAGAACTATTTTTTTGTGTCTGACATTATAATTTTTTTTCAGCATAGAGTTTATTTCTTGTGGAATTTCAACAGGAATATCAATTGGATGTTTAACTAGAATTTCTCGTTTATTTGTATTTAAATTTATATATTTAAAAATATTTATTTATATAAATAGACATATAAATATATTTAATATATATATATATATATATATATAAAATAATATTTATAAGTGTATATTTATAATTTTATATAATTATAATTATAATTATTATTTATACCCTCCGAACGGCCGGATGGCCTATGTTAAAAAATAATTAATATTTATATTTAATTATATTATTAATTACTTTATTAGTATTATTTATATTTGTAGTCATATTTATTAATAAAATTATTGTAAATATGTAATAATATAATTAATATTTTATAAATCTAATAATATAATAAAAATTTATTAAAATTTAATAATATAATACATATATAATAATATAATTAATACTTAATAATATAATTAGTGTGAAATAATATAATTAGCATGTAATAATATAATTAGAATGTCATAACATAATAAAAATTTAACAATATAATTACAACAAAACATAGAATTCCAACATACACTACCTAACAGGGCAGGTCATAGCCCCCCATAGGATAACACACCTATTTTTTTATGGCCCAAAGAACCTATGGACAAGGAGTACTATTATTAGTGTTATTATTAACAATTTTATTATTTTTTAATGTCATAAGTACATTATTGGGACATTCATGTGTCCCCTCCATTCCTCCAAAATTATCTCCCACAAGGATTGGAACCTGAGTCTGATGCATGCAAGGTGACGCAGACAGTATGATGTAGTCATGACGCAAACAGTGGACCTGAACATTTGTGAAGAAAAAAATATTTGAAGGTGCTGGGAACCTAGGCTATAGACATTATAATGGACTCCATGTTGACATGTCCTTCAATCTATAAAAAATATATGGGTTATCCCTAGGGGGTCAGGACCGACCCTATCAGGTTGTATGTGTTGTATTTCTATATTTCATTGTAATTGTACCCGAATGTCCCAATAATATATATAATTTGTAATAATGTAATGAAAAAGTAATAATATAATTAATAATTAATAATATAATTAGTATGTGATCATATAAATTATATTTTTATTCATATTTATCAATATCATTATTGTAAATTTGTTATAATATATTAAATATTTATTAATATAATTTAATAATTACATAATTATAAATATATTAATATTTATATAATTATAATTATTTATTGGTAGAAATTTATTTTTAATTATAGTATTATATATATTTATATTTAAAAATATATAATTACAAATATATATATATACAAACATATGCTAAACTGCCCAGAATAATATAGGGTTTAACTTATTTTTGGTTCATCTCTTTTTTTAACATATCTATGACATAACCCATAAAAATAAATAAAATTATAAATATATTTATTATTTATATATATATATATATATAATTAATTAATATAAATATTTTTATAAATAATAAATATATTTATATTTATATTTAAATATATATTTATAATTATATAATTATAAATCTATATATATAAATAAAAATTTATTATTATATAAATATTTTTATAATTATACTTATATACTTATTAAAATATATTTATAAACACGTTTAAAATATGTCTATACAAATATATTTTTACAATTACAAGGAAATAAATTTTTGAATATACAAATATAAATATATATGTGAAGATATTATATATATATATATATGAAGTGATTAATATGTAATAATACAATCAATATGTAATCATAGAATTAATATGAAATAATATAAATTAAATTTTATACATATTAAATAAATTAATTATTGTCTATATGTAATAATATGATTATCATTTAAAAATATAAGTAATATTTATTAATATGTAATAATATAATTAATATTAAACAACATATTTAACAATAAAATAATATAATTAAGATGTAATAATATAGTTAGTTTATAATAATATAATTAACATGTAATATTCTAATTACTATGTGATTATTCTGGTCATAAATCTGATCATTATTGTAGTTATGCTTGAGCCGGTATTTTTTCCTTTTGGATATGGGCCTCCCTTTTTGGTATAATTAATATGTAATAATATAATTAGTAATAATAAGGGGTTTGGCCCCGAAAATTATTATTGTAATTAATATGAAAAAATACAAATAAGGTTTGGGGTCAAGCCCATTATTATAAAAATAGAAAAATAAATAGTATATGGAAGAAGAAAGGAATGTCGAAACTCAAAAAAAAAAGCAAATAAGCATCACCATAACCAGGATCAGGCTCATGATCAAAAGCATCAACATCATCAACAAAATCCCATTTTTTCATAATTTTAATTTTACCTAATTTTTTATTATTACTATTTACATTTTTAATATAAGTGAATTACATTAATGACATTATTAAAATGCATTAATATGTAAAAATGGTATTAATATGTAATAATAAAATTAATATTAAATAATATGTCATAATATATAAACAAATGTATTTATATATAATTTTAAACATCTAATTCATTATCTATACTATGGGTTGGTAAATTTCTTCCATGTGTCATCTTTGTATCTATTCTGCTGATGTGCCCTTCTCTCTGCACTTTCATATTACCTCAAAAACGAATTCCTCATCTGCTCGGTTGCCAGAGAATCCACCTGCTCCACTAACTCCACTCCATGTGAATCTCCCCTATCTTTATATCCTTTTCCACCTATCCACCTCTTCCAAACAATCCTCATCAAAACCCATATCCTTCAATTCTGTTTCCGCCTTTCCGTCACTACGTCCGCCTTTCTGTCGCTGCTTCTGTGTCGCCGCATACGGGTAAGATGTGGTCCTCGATCACCTTCTGAGTTTGGGAATATGGAAATCAGCAAGAGAGGAGTAGGTGTAGGTGATGATGAAGAGGATACTAAGACGACGAAGTAGAATAAGCCAAGGAAATGCGGAGGTTGTGATGGAAATGAATAGCTGGAATGGACGGATAAGGGTTCGGACGAGACTGGTTTGGAAGAGGTGGAGAGGAGGAGGATGATATGGAGAAGGAGGATATGCATGCATAGAAGAGTTGGTGGAGGAGGCGGATTCGGCAGAGACAAAGCAGATGAGGAACATGTTTTCGATGGAATAGGGAAGTGCAGAGAGGAGGTCACGTCACCCAAATTTATATGGGCATGATACATGGATGAAATTCCCACTATAGTATAGATAATGGATTATGTGTTTACAATTACAAATAAATACATGTGTTTATAAATTATTACAAATTAATTAATATTAAATTTATTATTACATATTAATAATGTTATTACATATTATTGAATTTTAATAATGCCATTAGTGAAATTCAATAAAAATAAAAATGTAAATATTAATAATAATGTAGTTAAAATTATAATTAAGAATTAATTGGTATCTGCGGATGATGTTCATGCTTCTAATCATGAGTCTAATCCTGAATATGGTGATTCTTAACTCGCATTGTTTTTATTTTTGAGTGTGGGATTTCCTTTTTTCTTTCATGTACTGTTTATTTTCCTTTCCTTTTATAATAAGGGGCTCGACCCCGACCCTTCTTTGCATTATTTCATATTAATCTTACCAAGAATGTTCGAGCCAGCCCCATATTATTACTAATTATATTATTAAATATTAATTATACCAAAAAAACCCAAGCCCACATCGAAAAGGAAAAAATATCAACTCACGCATCACCATAACCGTGATCAGAGTATTGACTAGAATCATCACATAGTAATCATATTATCACACATTAAGTATATTTTTCTATACTAACAATATTATTACATACCAATTATATTATTATATTATTAATTATATTTTTATATATTAAAATTTTAATTACATATAAATAAATATTAATAATATTTTAAATTTTAATTATATTATTACATATAAACATTAATTATATTAATAAATATGTATAAATATATTAATTATATTATTTCATATTAATTATATTATTACATATTGATTATATTATTACTTATTTATTATTTCATATATATATATATATGTGTGAGTGTGTTTATATATATATATATATATATATATTTGTATATTAATAAATTTATTTATTTGTAATTGTAAAAATATATTTGTATGAACATATTTTAAATGTGTAGATAAATATATTAGATTTCTAATTATATGATTATAAATAATTGTTAATGGAAGATATAAATTTATGTTAATAATTATATAACTATAAATATATTTAAAATTATATAGTAATAAATAATTATTTATTGAGAGAGATTTATAATTACCTAATGATAAATATATTTATAAATATAAATATAAATATATTTATTATTTATATTAAAATTTATTAATGTTAATATATATAAGAATAATAAATATATTTATATATTTTTTATTTATAAAGGTTCTCTCATAGCTGAGTTTAAAAGGGAGATTATCCAAAAATAATTTCCAATCTATAAGCTTTCCGCCTGTTTGGACTATGTTTGTATATATATTTATAAATATATAAAATTATAAATACATATTTATAAAAATGAATTAATTTTTATAAGCATATTTATATAATAAATATAATAATAAGTCAATGTCTATAAATAAATAGTTATAATTTTATAAATATCCATATATTTTTTATTATATAATTATTTAAATATGTTTATAAATATTAATTACATTATTACTAATTTACAATAATTATTTTGATAAATTTGAATAAATATAAAAATTATATTTTTACATAGTACTTATATTAGAACATATTAATTATATTATTTCATATTAATTATATTATTACTAATTATATATATTATAGGTACTTAGCAATATAGTTACAACAAAATAGGGAAAGGAAACACAAACAACCCGATAAGGAAGGCCATGACCCCCCCCCCCACCCCCGGGATAACCCAACCATTTTATGGCTTAATGGACATGTGGACATGGATTCCATTATAATTACTGTAGAATAGGTTCGTAGCAGCTAAAACTGTTTTTTTCTTCACAAATGTCCTGGTCCACTGTCTGCATCATGCCTGCATCATATAGCCTGCGTCACCTGGCCTTCATTAGACCCGATTCAAATCTGGATGGGAGCGAATTTTGGTAGAATGGCTGTGATAGAACCGTGACCCAATAAATTACTTAATGAAAATAAATAATAATAAAAATTTAAATAATAACACTAATAATAGTACTTCATGTCCTCAGGGTCTTCGGGACATAAAATAATATGTGGTTTATCCCTTGGGGGTGCTATAACCTGCCCTATTAAGTAGTGTATGTTGTAATTGTTTGATTCTATGTAATTATATTGTTACATTTTAATTATATTATTACATGCTAACTATATTATTACATATTAATTATATTATAACATATTAATAATGTTATTATATTATTAATTATATTATAATATATTAATTATATTATTATATATTAATAAATATTAGATATATTATTATGTATTAAAAAATATTAATTATATTGTTACATATTTACAATAACTATATTAATTAATATGACTAAAAATTAAAATCATAATAATAAGGATATTAATAATACAATTAAATATAAATATTAATTATATTATTACATAGGTCTTCCAGGAATTTAGTGTATATAAATAATAAATATAATTATAATTATATAATTATAAATATTTATTTATTAGTATAAATATATATATATTAAATATAATTATAAATCTATTTCTATAAATAAATATTTATTATTGTATAAATATAAATATATTTAAACGAGAAAATATATTAAAACATGTAAGGAGAAGTGTTTCTTTTTTTAAGGAAACAATCAAATCATCTTATTCATCTAACCATTACAAGGCAGTAGTAAACCCAATAAAAAATTGACCCTAACCCACAAGTATTAAACTATGAACCTTGCTACACAAAATAAAACATGATGATTCATGCTCCCCATAAACCCGGAGTCAACCTACATTGCATCAGTTCATCACTCCTTCTCCAAATTCATCAACAACGCTCATCCTGCTAACATACCCCACCGCTGAATTACCTGTCGACCTTTCTCGGCTTTAATGTGTCTCCCGATGAAGGCTGCCATTTCCTATATTATCACCGCACCCCATCCACCTCATTATTAGTAACATCTTCATTAGTTTCCTGAACTGCCAATCCTCACCATCATTATGATACTTTGGGATGCACTAGCATTCCACCACCGGTAACCCAACCTCTTCGCCTCTTGATATCACGCCACTACTCCACGATACCCCTGTGACTCGTAGTTACTATAATCCATGAGTCTGGGTGGTTGGTCATCCCTTCCTAGTTATAATAAACACTCTTCCTAACATTCACCACAAAAAAAAGACTCTGTGGATGAGAATATTTTACCTGACTGATGGGTAGCTTTTCTTGCATATTTGATGTTCCTAATAGATCATGATCTTATGGGTGTTGTATGCTACTCTGGTCCCCGAGTTGGGGTACATTCGGGTTCTCCTTGGGTAACCTGGGGAAGTGTTTTAAGGCAAAGGGGGCAGCTGGGAATTCCCGGTCATGAAAATGTTGGGATTCATCACATTTATGATGAGAGAGAAAATTATTAATGGAGAGATTTATCTCAACATTAATTGGGTATTTTCTCCCAGCATTATGAAGATTTAATTCTCATTCTTAATGGATGGAATAACAGTTGTTGACCGCATGTGGGTGTTTCCAGATTTGAGATAAGATATGTTTTTTGGATATGACATATCCTTTAGATTTGGCTTCATGTGTATCTACAAGGATGAGATACAAGAGATCTTGTGATATCTTTTTTTGAGATATATTTTCAGATTTCCATATCAATCAAGATATGCGGCATATGAGAGCCTATAAAAGGGGAAGCAACTGGTGGAGAAAAAAGAGAGAGAGCTGCTCAAGATTTAGTCCACTGAGAACAAGAGGAAAGGGTCTGCTGCGTTTGCGGTAGTCCGTGGGGGTCGTCATCCATGACGAACATGACATCGACGGTGGATCTACGTTGTGACAGTATACCTTTTAGGGGTGTGCAGCTCTCCTCGCAATCTTCGGCGCAGTGCAGTTTAGATTTTACCCAGCGGTTTTAAGTTCTGCAACCTTCGGAACTACTCTGATTTGATCGGCATTCATCTGCGGTGGTTTTTGATCCGATCACAGTGCTTTTTCATCTGCACATTTTGTTCGGGTATCAATCTCATTCTTTCACGGTCAGATCTATTTGGGTTTCTTTTACAGGATGCGTTCTTTGTTTTAGGCTGGCTTTAGACTGCATCTGCTTTCCGACTATGATTCACTATTTTATTCTTGAGTATTACTTTTGAGATCCCTTTCATTTTTGGGGGAGTCTCTACCGTGTACTTATCTATTTTAGTGGATCCTCTTTCTGGAATAGGTCCTGTGGTTTTTCCCTTTTTTTGGGTTTTCCACGTTAAAAAATCCTGCATGCTGATTTATTTATTCTGCTCATATCGCTTCCATATTTTGATGGGTTTCTCACGACATTTTTCGAAAGAAAATTTTCAGCCCGGAATCGGGATTCTCCCCAACAAGTGGTATCAGAGGAGGTTGGTTTGTGCTTGCAGTTTAACGTGAGGATTTTGGAAGCTTCGAAGAGGATCGATGATGCGTGCGTCAGGCAGAATATTCTTTGAAAAGCAGGTTGAGAAAGATGTTCCAGATTGTGTGGATATCGCAATTATGGGGGAGCCAGATATTGTCAATTCTGGTATTGGTGGTACAGATTCAGATATGATGAAGACTTCTTTGTCTGGATTTCTTTTGCAGGGGGGAGCTAATTTTTTTTTATCAGAAGTGCAAATGGACGTCATCATATTCTCTGCAGATGATGATGATTGATGTGATACTGATCTTTTTCTTTCCAATTGGGTTTGTTGGATATTTTCATTCATTAATGTGCTGAAGGGGGAGATTGTTGGGATTCATCACATTTATGATGAGAGAGAAAATTATTAATGGAGAGATTTATCTCAATATTAATTGGATATTTTCTCCCAGCATTATGAAGATTTAATTCTCATTATTAATGGATGGAATAACAGTTGTTGACCGCATGTGGGTGTTTCCAGATTTGAGATAAGATATGTTTTTTGGATATGACATATCCTTTTGATTTGGCTGCATGTGTATCTGCAAGGATGAGATACAAGAGATCTTGTGATATCTTTTTTTTTGAGATATATTTTCAGATTTCCATTTCAATCAAGATATGCGGCATATGAGAGCCTATAAAAGGGGAAGAAACTGGTGGAGAAAAAAGAGAGAAAGCTGCTCAAGATGTAGTCCACCGAGAACAAGAGGAAAGGGTCTGCTGCGTTTGAGGTAGTCCGTGGGGGTCGTCATCCATGACGAACGTGACATCGAAGGTGGATCTACGTTGTGACAGGATACCTTTTAGGGGTGTGCAGCTCTCCTCGCAATCTTTGGCGCAGTGCAGTTCAGATTTTACCCAGCAGTTTTAAGTTCTACAACCTTCGGAACTACTCTGATTTGATCGGCATTCATCTGCGGTGGTTTTTGATCCGATCCCGGTGCTTTTTCATCTGCACATTTTGTTCGGGTTTCAATCTCCTGCTTTCACGGTTAGATCTATTTGGGTTTCTTTTACAGGTTGCGTTCTTTGTTTTAGGCTGGCTTCAGACTGCATCTGCTTTCCAACTATGATTCACTATTTTATTCTTGAGTATTACTTTTGAGATCCCTTTCATTTTTGGGGGAGTCTCTACCGTGTACTTATCTATTTTAGTGGATCCTCTTTCTGGACTAGGTCCCGTGGTTTTTTCCTTTTTTGGGTTTTCCACGTTAAAAAATCCTGCGTGCTGATTTATTTATTCTGCTCATATCGCTTCCATATTTCGATGGGTTTCTCACGACATTTTTGGCAAGAAAATTTTCGGCCCGGAATCGGGATTCTCCCCAACAGAAAAGAGATGTGTGATAAATCCAATACCAGAGAAGCCACTTTTGATGATAATCACCAACAACGTAGAATGGGTTGTCTAATATGCATTATATAACATGTTTCTATGAACCTTGTCACATCAATGTGAGGCACAATATGGTTCTCTATAACTAGAGTTGGGATACGTTTAGGATATCATTTCATGGGTACCCCGGTGGAGTGTTCCCTGTTGATGGTGACTTTTTGAAATTCCCTATCATGATAAGTGTTTTGAGGTCCTCCATTCACTAGAGAACCCTCTATTGATGAGAATTACCAACCACGTAGAATTTCAAGCATCACATTTTTGTATGATGCTCGAGTTGGGGTATATCTGGTAACATCCTATTTTCGTCAGAATAAAATCATCCATCATTTTAACATCATCATCATCGTCCTCCAATGAGGTCTATAGTAATCGTATCAGAAGGATTTCGGTTTGAAAACATTGCCACCTCCCTTATATACATGCATCCTAGAATTATTTCCTACTTTTATGCCTTTCCCTTTCCCAACAATCCACACATCCTTAAATGGATATAATTTCTAGATATTCGAATCTTTTATTTAAAACGGGAATTAAAAAAGAAGTACCCAACCTTGTTTTTTATTTTTTTATTATCTAGGAACATACTATTAAAAATAGTGAAACAATTTTATTTATTTATGTATTTTTTATATAATTCATTTTAAATTTATAAATCAAATCTAAAATCTAATCAGATTAAATTAATTATTAATAATTAAAATAAGTTTAATATTAAAATTGTTTATAATATTATGAAATATATTTGTTTTGTTTGATATCAATTGCTTTTAGATTTATAAATAATTTTTCAAATTAAAAATAATAAACATCTCCTAAATTAAATGAGTTTTGTAGGTAAAAAATATTTCAAAATATAATAAAATTGGATTAAAACAAGGAGTTCAAAATTAAATAAGTTACAAATGATGATTTCAAATCAATTATCTTACATTTGACTCATATTAACATTTATAAAACATTTAATTTCTCTATCTATATATTTGTAATCATTTGGTTTTTTATTTAAACACTCATAAATGGAATTTTTTTGTTGTCTATCTTACCCACAATCTAGAACACTTCCTAGGGGAAGATTCTTCCGGGCATGTTATTTTTTTTTATATAATAAAATTGTTTTAGGTTCCATTTAATTCCAGAAATCGGTTTTAAAATCACCATATGAAGGGACACATTGTAAAGGAATCACAAAATGACACATCGTGTGGTATTTCCCCCCAAACCCCATATTCCACTGCCACACCCACCATTTATCCGCCCCATTTCCAATATATGTATAATTCTGTATTTAAAATTATAAATAAATACGTGTATTAATTTTTTATTACATATTAATAAATATTAAATATTTTAATATATATTAATTAATATCAATAAAGTAATTAATGAAAACATAGTGGAAGCCTCACATATTGGTATAATTAATATGAAAAAATATCAAGAAGCTTCAGGGACAAGCCCCTTATTATTACTAATTACATTATTACATATTATTTACACCAAAAAGGTAGGCCCATATAGGAAAGGAAAAAATAGAAACTCAAGCATCACTATAACCATGATCTGAGTTATGGAAAAAATAATCAGATAATAATTATATTATTACATATTAATTATAATATTACATAATAACTATATTATTACATATCAATTATTTTATTATATTATTTATTATATTATTATATATTAATTATATTATTACATATTAATAAATATTAATTATAATTTTACATATTAATTATATTATGACATATTGATAGTATTATTACATATTAATTATTTCATATATATATATATATATATGTTTATATATATATATATATATTTGTATATTCATAAATTTATTTGTTTCTAATTGTAAAAATATTTTTGTATTAACGTATTTTAAATATCTATATACATATATTAAATTCATAATTATATTATTATAAATAATTTTTAATGGAATATATAAATATATTTTAATAAATATATAATTTTTAATATATTTATTATTATATATTTATATATATTTATTTATAGAGATAGATTTATAATTAAATAATTATAAATATATTTTTAAATTTAAATATTAATAATTTTATTATTTCTATAAATATTCATTAATATTAATTTTTTAATATTAATTAATATATATAAATAATATATATATTTATAATTTTATTTATTTATAAGGGTTCTCTCAAAGGATAGTTTAATAGGAGACTATCAAAAATTAATTTAAATTCTTTAAGCCTTCGGGCAGTATGGATTATGTATGTAAATATTTATATATATATTTATAAATATATATAATTATAAAAGTGTATTTATAAAAATGAATTAATTATTATAAACATATATATATATATATATATAATAATATAATAATAAATAAATTTTGATCAATAATTAGCTAAAATTATATATATATTAATATATTTATTTCCATGCAATTATTATAAAATATTAATAAATATTAATTATATTATTACAAATTTACAATAATTATAATGATAAATATGAAAAAAAATATAAATTATATTATTACATACTACTTATATTAGTACATAATAATTATATTATTTCATATTATTTATATTACTATTAAATATATAAATTATAGGTACTTAGGGGTACACTTACAATGAAAAAGTGAAATGAAACACACACAACCTGATAGGGAAGGTCAGGACCCCCCCAATGATAATCTGTCGATTTTTATGGCTTGATGGCCCTGGGGACATGGAGTCCATTACAATATATGTTTCCTATGTTCGTAGCACCTAAAACTATGTTTTCATCAGAAATGTGTGGGTCTTCTGTCTGTATCATGCCTGCATCGTACAACCTGCGTCACTTGGCCTCTGTGAGACCTAGATTCAAATCTAGGTGGGAGAAAAATTCTAGCAGAATGGAGGTAACAAAAGCATGACCCAATAAAGTACTTAATAACATTAAATAATAATAATAATGTAAGTAATAACCCTAATAATAGAACTTCATGTCCATAGGGTCTTCGTGCCATCAAATAATAGGTGGGTTATCCCCTGGGGGGTCTATAACCTACCCTATTAGGTAGTGTAAGTTGTAATTCTTTGTTTTGTACTAATTATATTGTTACGTTTTAATTATATTATTACATGGTAATTATATTATTACATACTAATTATATTATTACATATTAATAATATTGTTATAATATTATTATATTAATATTTTTATTTTATTTTATTACATATTAAGAAATATTGGTTATATCATTACATATTAAAAAATATTAATTATATTATTACGTATTTAAAATAACTATATTAAAAAATATGATTAAAATTTTAAATAATAACAATTAATAACTTAATAATATAATTAAATATAAATATTAATTATATTATTATATAGGCCTTCCCACCGTCTGGTGTATATAAATAATAAATATACTTATTAGTATATAAAATAATAATTATATATTTATAAATATAAATACATTTCTATATATATATATATATATATAATATATTTATAAATCATTTTCTATAAATAAATATTTATTATTTTATAGATATAAATATATTTAATGAAAAAATTATGTATAACATCCATTGAAAATTCTAGTGGAAATTCCAATAGAAATAATCTTTATGCTTAATAAAATTTATAACGTCATACAAAAAAATAGTTCTCGTTTAAAAAAAACATAGCAAATTATTTTTTTCATTTAATTAATATATATATATATATATCAATTCATGTATTTCATGTTTTCATATTTATTAAGATTATACATTAATTAAAAAAAAATAGTGATATGTAATTTTGTTAAAGAAAACATAATAATTTAATTTTTCTCCAAGTTAAGTATTTCATATCTATTTAAAAATATTCCATCCAATTAAAAATATTAATTAAAATTTATGAATATTATTCAAAAGATTAAAAATCGTTTTTTCTAGAAAAAATAAACTATTTTGTGTTTTATTAAATTGAATAAAATATTTTTTACATAACATATTCATTTTATTATGAAAAATAATTAGTTTTACTACATAATAAAATCAATTTATTATATGATAATCGGGAATTTATTTAACATATAATGGGAAGTGTTTATTTATTATTGAAGGAAACCATCAAAAGGTTTTATTCTTTTAACCATTATGAGGCAACAATAAACCCAATGACAAAATGACCATAACACACTAGTATTAAACTCTTCAACCTGCTACACAGAATTAAACTAGATGAGTCATCCACCCCATAGAGCCGCCAAAAACCTTCATCACTTCAGTGAAACACTCCTTTTCCATACTCAACGACGGCTATCATCCTGCTCGTATACCCCACCGTTGAATTCCTCATTGACCTTTCTCGGCTTCTATGCGTTGCCTGACGAAGGCTTCCACTGCCTATAGTGTCACTGCACCCCAACAACCCCAGTAGTAGTAACAACTCTATTAGTTTCTTATAACGCCAATCCTTACTATCCATATGATACTTTGGGGTGGACTAGATTTCCAGCACTGATATCCTAACCCCTTCGCCTCCCAATATCGTGCCACCACTCCACGATACCCACGTGACTCGGAGTTACTGACAACGACAAGTTAGGGTTGCTGGTCATCCCAAAATGGTCATAATAAACATTCTTCTATACATTCTCCACCGAAGAATCCTCTGTGGATGGTAGTATTTATCTTGGTAGGATGGGTAGGCTTGGTTTCATCATTGATGTCCTTAATGGAGCATGATCTGATGGGAGGTGTTTGCTACTCCGGTCCCCGAGTTGGGGTATGTTCAGGTTCTTCTTGGGTAACCCAAGAAATTGTTCTACGGTGAAGGGGGTGACTAGAAATTCCCCATCATGAAAAGAGTTATGTGATACATCCATTACTGGTGAAGCAAATTTTTATGTGAATCACCGACCACATATATTGGGTCAATTAATATCTTGTATATAAAATGTTTTGGTGATCCTTGCCACGTCAATGTGAGGCACAAAAGGGTGCTCTGGAACTGGAGTTGGGTTACATTCAGGATAACCTAGCTTGGGTACCCCGGGGGAGTGTTCCACGGTGAAGGGGACTATTGTAAATTTCCCGTCATGATATGTGTTTTGAGATCCTTCATTCACTAGATAACCCACTTTTGACGAGAATTGCTGACCACATAGAATTTCTTGCATCACATTATTATCTGATGCCGGAGATGGGGTATGTCTGGTGATGTCCTTTTTTCGTTGGAAGAAAAACATCTATCTTTTTAACATCTTAGTCATTATATTTCTCCAAGGATATCTATTGTAGTCGCAGTATAAGGATTGTAGTTTGAAAACATGGCCACCACCCTTATATACTTTCATCCTCTAATTATTTCTTATTTTTATGTTGTTCCCTCACCAAACATTCCACACAAAATTTAATAGCTATAATTTGTAGATATTAAAATAATTTATTTATAACATGGATTAATAAATAATTAGAGAACCATATTTTGTAATTATTATTAATATATTAACTTAATATTAAAAAATAGTGAAACAAATGAATTTATTTATATATCTTGAATATTATTCATTCTAAATTTATAAATGAAATATAAAAACTAATAGTATTAAATTAATAATTATTAATAATATCTTATTTTATATTAAAATGTTAATAAAATTATGAAATATGTTTTTGTTTGATATAAATTTCCTTTAGATTTATAAACAAATTTTGAAATTAAAAATAATAAACATCTCCTTAATTAAATGAGTTTGAGTAGTTAAAAAAATATTTCAAAATATAAAATAATTGGATTAAACTAATTAGGTAAAATTAAATGGGTTATAAATGTTGATTTAAAATCAATAATCTATCATTTGAATCATATTAACATTTATGCAACATATAATTTCTCAATCTATATATTTTTAATATTTTGGTTTTTTTTAAACACTCATAAGTGGAATTGTTTTGTTGTCTATCTTAACTTCAATCTAAAACACTACCCAAAGTAAGATTATTCCAGGAATGTTTTTTTTATTTTTTTATATAATAAAATTTTTTTAGGATTCATTTAATTCTAGAAATGTGTTTCAAAATCACCAAATTTAGTAACACAATATAATGGAATCCAAAAATGTCACATCCTGTGGTATTTTCCCACCAAAACCCAAATTTCAATGCCCCACCCGCCATTCCTCCTCCCCATTTCCAATATAAAAATAATACTCTATTTAAAATTATAAATAAATATATATATATATATATTATTTTATTATTATATATTAATTAATATTAAATATATTATTACATATTAATAAAAATATTACATATTAATAAATTTTAATAATGTAATTAATGTAACCATAGTGGTAGACCCACTTAATGCAAGTGAAACACCTAGGAAACACTCTAATAGGAATAAATTATGGTCGTTTGTTTTGTTTAAATAGTGATCAATGGAAGTGAGGAGTCTTTATGAGCAATCTAGAAAATTCAAAAAACTCGAGCCATTAATGCATCTGCTCTGTCAAAATGGTTGGAACTTATTGGGAGAAAAGGTTATACATGAAACAATATGAATTTTATACTTGATAGTGAAGGGTTTCTAATGATTTCAATAAAATTTGGTTTCTGAAATGAATCACCTGATGATTCTGAATATAAAAATGATTGGTAAATTGTAACTGAGGTCAATAGTTTTATGGTTCATGATTCTCTTCATGACGATTCAAGTTAGGGATCTAACGATGTGGATACTACTGAAATGGTTGAACATGATGTGACTATTCACCAGTAGACATGGAGAATGGGTTGGCACCCAATGGGTCGTGGCTGCGTACGTGGAAAAGAGGATGTTACTCGAGGGCATGGACGAGGTGGTTCTTCTAGATCATCCAGTCTTATGTCGGAGCAGTTGGCTCTTAAGGAAAAGTAAAATGAATTTTTTTTCCAGCTAACCATACAGAAATATTGGGAATAACCTAATGTCAATGGCTCTAAACATGAATTAGATCAGGATTATGGAATTTGTTTTGAGTTGATTCTCAAATGTTAGGGGGCATGCCCTTGTTTTCTATCATTATCCTCCTCATGTAGTTGTTATCATTTATTCAGTATTAATAAATGGTTTGAGAGCTCTTGATCCTAACTATATGCGTTTTAATCTAATTAATATTTATAAAAATGTAATAATATGATTAATATAAACTTATTTATTTATATGTAATAATATAATTAATATTTATTTTTAATTATATTATTATCAAATTTATTATTTTTATTTACATTTTTTCATATTTATTAATATAATTGTTGTACATATGTAATAATATAATTTATATATAATAATATAATTAAAATAATAATAATATAATTTATAAGTAATAATAAAATTATTATGTAATAGTATAATCAATATGTAACAATATAATTACTAGTTGATGATTCTGATCATAACTCTAATCATTATTATGGTGATGCTTGAGTTTCTGTTTTTTCCTTTTGATTGTGGGCTTTCTTTTTGGTATAATTAATATGTAATAATATAATTAGTAATAATAAGTTTCTTAGCCCTGATCCTATATGATATAATTAATATTAAATAATATAATTAGTAATATAAATAATATTTTCATTCAATTTTTTCAATATAATATTTTAAATAATTAATAATATAATAAATATTTATTAATAATTTTAAAATATAATTAATATTATCTTATTTATTAATATTAAATAATATATTTAATACTTATTCGAAATTATATTTCTAAATACATTATAATTATTATTATTATATATATTTTTATTTTCATTGAATTCCCTTATTTTCATTATTACAATTTTTTAATATGAAATATTATTATTAATATGTAATAATATATTTATGATTAATTATATATTATAATATTTAAATACATTTATTTTATATTAATTTTAAATAGATAATTATATATGCATATTAGAAATAGGGAGTAGGAATTGGGGTGGGGCATTGGAATTTGTGGTGCGAGGTGAATCACCACATGTTCTGGAATTTTTGGTTTCCATTACAAATGGTCACTTCATATGGTAATTTTTAAACCCATTTCCACAATTAAATGAATCATAAACCCATTTTATTATATAAATAAAATAAAATAACATGACATGCAAAATCATCCCCTGGGTAGTGTTCTTGATTTGGGGTAAGATAGGAAACAAAACATTTCCATTTACAAGGGTTTAAATAAATGACCAAAAGAATACATATATATAGTGAGAGATATTAAATGTCATAAAAATGTTAATATGAGACAAATGTTATATTATTTACTTAAAATAAACATTTATAAGCCATGTAATTTTTAACACATTATTTTAATTCAATTCTTTCATATTGTGAAATATTATTTTAACTACCCTAACTCGTTTAATTAATGAGATGTTTATTATTTTTAATTTGAAATTTTATTTATATTTATAACATCAATTGATATAAAAAACTATAATATTTCATAATTTTATTAACATTTTAATATAAACAGTCATTCATTTGTTAATATTTAATTTAATCCGATTAGTTTTTTGATTTATTTTATAAATTTAAAATTAATAATATTCAAAATCCATATATAAATTCAATTGTTTCAATACTTTTTATCAATAAGTTAGTAGATTTGTAATAATAAAAAAATAATTTTGCTTACAACCATATTAATTATTGTTAGGAATAAAGGATATGAATATCTATAAATTATATCTATTAAAGGATGTGTGGAATGTTTGGTGAGGGAAAGTAATTAAAAAAGGAAATAATTTGAGAATGCGACTATGTATGGGTGGGGGCCATGTTTTCAAAATTAAATCATTTATTTATGATTATTGTACCCCTGCTTACAGGGCGATGATACTGAAGATCTTAAAAAGATTGATGATTTTAGTCTGATGAAGGCATGATGTCACTAAACATCCCCCAACTCTAGCATTAGATAACATTGTGATGCCCGACATTCGATGTGGTCAGCGATTCTCTTCCAAAGAGGCTTCTATAGTGAAGGGAGGACCATAATACTTTTATCATGACATGAATTTTCGAACAATACCCTTCACTTGGCAACAATCCCCCGGGGTACCCAAGCAAAGAGTTCGTGAACATACACCAACTTCGGCACCAGACCACCCCGATGTGCCTCACATTGATGTGGAATGGTTCTCAAAAACATTCCAAATATTGGATTTTATCCGACCCATTCAATGTGGTCAGCGATTCTTGTCAAAAGTTGTTCCTTCAGTGAATGGAAGACCGCAAAACACCTATCATGATGGGAAGTTTTGAATTGTACCTTTCTCCTGGGAACACTTCCCCAAGGTACCCAAGCATGTATATCACGAACATTCCCCAACTCCAGTGCCAGAGCACCTTAATTTTCCTCACACTGATGCGGTAATCTTCACAGAAACTTGATATATACTGGATATTAGCCAACCCATTCCACGTGGTCGGTAATTCTCATCAATAGTGGCTTCTCTGGTGATGGATGCATCGAATAACTCTTTTCATGACAGTCATTTTCCAGCCATCCTCTTCACCTTAGAACACTTCCTTTGGTTACCCATAGAGAACTCAAAGGTACACAAACTCAGTGTTCAGAGGACCATAAACCTCCGATAAGACCAGACTTCATTATGAATATCATAGATTCAAGCAAGAAAACCCATCCTTCTGGGTAAATATTCTCATTCACAAAGGATTCTCTGGTGGTGCAAGTATGTGAGAATGTTTATTATCACCAGGTTTGGATGCCCCACAACCTAGAACAATGGATGTCTGTAACTCAGAGTCACATGAGTATCGTGGGGGGGTGGTGGAAAGATATTTGGAGGCAATGAGGATGAGATACCAGTGCTAGAGATCTGGTTCATCTCAAGGCAGCATGCAGATGGCGAGGATTGGCGGTTAATGCAACTAACGGAGTTGTAACGACTGCTGAGGTGGTTGGGGTTCTATGCCAACATAGGTAGCGGTGGCCTTCGGTCGACACATTGAACGTGAGAATGGTCGAGGGGGCGTTGAATGGTACGGTATGTGGGTAGGATTACCACCTTCATTGATTTTGGAGAAATGGTGACACAATAAAGAGGATCAGGTTTACACCCCATGTATAAGGCATATGACTTGCCTAGTGTGATTTATTACAGTAGGGTGCATTGTTTAATACATGTGGGTTATGGTCAGTTTGTCATTGGGTTCATGGCTGCTATGTAATGGTTTGATGAATAAGACATTTTGATTATTTCCTTCAATAAAAGAGAAACACATCCCCTTACATGTTAAAACAATACCTTAATATCATATAATAAATGTACTTTATTATATTGATAAACCTTTTATTTTTCTAAATATAATGAAATTTGTATGAAAAAATTTATTTTATTCAATTTAATTACAGACAAAATATTTTTATTTTTTAGAAAAAAAATTATTTTTAATCATTTGAATAATATTCATAACTTTTCATCAATATTTTTAAATACATGGAATATTTTTAATCATATATGAAATACTTTCTTTTAAGACAAATTAAATAAATATATTTTCATTAAAAAATTTACATATCATTATGAAAAAAAAATGATTTTCTTATTAAATAAGAAAATAAGTAATACATGTTATAATATATATATATATATATATATATATATTTATATTATGGGAAAAAAAGTTTATTTTTGTAGACCAGAATTAATTTTTTTGTGTCGGTCATTATAAATATTTTACATCATGGAGTTTATTTCTAGTGTAATTTTAACAAGAATTTTCATTGGAAGTTTTACTAGAATATTTCATTTAAATATATTTATATTTGTATAATTATAAATATTTATTTTTATAAATATAATTATAAATATATCTAATATTTATATTTATAATAATATTTAAAAATATATTATTATTATTTTATATATTTATAATTATATTTTTTATTTATATATTCTGAAAGGACGGAAGGCCTTTGTAAAAATATAAGTAATATTTATATTTAATTATATTATTAATTTATTTATTTGTATTATTTACATTTGTATTCATATTTATTAATATAATTATTGTAAGTAGGTAATAATATAATTAATATTTTTAATTCGTAATTATAAAATTAATATTAATTAATTTTTAATAATATAATAAATATATAATAATATAATTAATAATATTATAATATAATTAATAGGTAATAATATATTTTGTATATAATAATATAATTAGAATGTAAAAATATAATTAGTATGTAATTATACAAATAAAATTTAACAATATAATTACAAGAAAACATAGAGTTGCAACATACACTACCTGATTGGGCATGCCATTGCCCCCCAAAGGGATAACCCACCTATTTTTTGATGTCCTAAAGATTGTATGGAAATGGAGTACAATTATTAATGTTATTATTCACATTGTTATTATTATTTAATTTCATTATGCACTTTATTGGATAATGCATGTGTCACAACCATTTTACCAAAATTAACTCCCATCCGGATTCGAACTCGGGTCCGATTCATGCCATGTGACGCATGGGTATGAAGTAGGCATGGCATAGACGGAGGACCTGAACATTTTTGACGAAAAAAATATTATCAGGTTATGGGAACCTAGGCAACAGACATTGTAATGGAATCTATGTCGATAGGGTCTAAATCCATAAAAATTCATGGGTTATCCCTGGGGGGGGGGGGGTCATGACAGACCCTATTAGGTCATATGTGTTGTATTTCTATGTTTCGTTGTAATTATACCCCAATGTATATAGAATATATATAATTAATATTAATATAATTAATATTTAATAATATAATTAATAAGTGATAATATAATTACAATGAAAGAATATAAATTATACTTTCATTCTAATTTGTCAATATCATTATTATAAATTTGTAATAATATAATTAATATTTATAAATATATTTTAATAAATATATAGTAATAAATATATTTATATTTATATGAATATAAATATATATTAGTAAAAAATGATTTATATTTATATATATTATTTATATTTATATATTTATATAAATAAATTCATATATAGAAATATATTATTATAATTATATATATACATTCATACTAGAAACGGACCGAAATCTTATAGGGTTTAACTTATTTTTGGATAATCTCTTTTTTAAACTTACCTATGAAAGAACACTTATAAATAAATAATAATATGAATATATTTATTATATATATATTTACTTATAAAAAAAATAACAATAATAAATATTTATTAAATAATAAATATATTTATATTTATATTTAAAAATATTTTTAAAATTATGTAATTATAAATCAATCTCTATAAATAAATATTTTTTATTTTATGAATATAATCTATATTAAAAAATATAATTAATATGAAATAATATAATTAATATTTATATACATAATAATTAATATAATAAATGTAAATATGTAATTGTATAATTAATATATAAAAATATATGTAATATTTATCATTATATAATTATATAATTAATAATATAATAATATAAATAATATGTAAAAATATAGTTATTATGTAATAATATAATTAATATGAAATATTATAATTACTATGTGATGATTCTAGTCATTAATTTGACCATGATTATAGTGACACATGACATATAATTTTTTCCTTTTGGATTTGGGATTTCCTTTTTTGGTATAATTAATATGTAATAATATAATCAATAATAATAAGGGGGTTTTCCCGAAACCTTATTAGTATAATTAATATAAAATAATACCAAGAATGTCCGGGGTCAAGCCCCTTATTAAAAAAAGAATGAAAAATAAACGGTACATGAAAGAAGAAATAAAAGCCCACACTAAAATAAAAAAAAAATTTAAGAATCACCATAATCAAGATCACACTCATGATCAGAAGAATCAACATCATCACCAAACGCCCATTTTTTTAATTATAACATTATCTACATTATTATTATTACTATTTACTTTTTTTTATTATTGAATTTCATTACTGACATTATTAATATGCATTAATATGTAGTAATTGTATTAATATGTAATAATAAAATTAATATTAAATAATAAGTAATAATATATAAACACATGTATTAATATATAATTGTAAACACATAATCCATTATCTATACTATAGGGTAGGCAATTAACCCCATGATTCATCTCCATATCAATTTGGGTGATGGGCCCTCCCCTCTACACATCCCTATTGCATCAAAAATGTGTTCCTCATATGCTCCGTCTCCGCAGATTCCACCTACTCCACTAACTACGCTCCACATGCATCTCCTCTATCATCATATCCTCTTAAACCTAACCACCTATTACAATCAATTCTCATCAAAGCACTTATCCTTCAAATCTTTTTATGCCATTCTGTCACTGCCTCCGCCTTTCCATTGATGCTTCCACGTCGCCGCATACGCGCAAGATGTGGTCCTAGATAACATTCCAAGTTTTCGAATATTCAAATCAACAACAGTGGAGTATGTGGACGTGATAACGATGAAGAGATGGAGACGAAAAGGAAGAAGCAGTGGAGGCAATGTTGAGGTAGTGACGAAAAGGCGTGATCGGATTTGAAGGATAATGGTTTGGATGAGAATGTTTTAGAAGAGGCGGAGAGGTGGAGGATGATATGGATATGGAGGAGATGCAGGCAAAGTAGAGTCGGTGGAGGAGGTGAAATCTGTAGAGACATAGCAGATGAGGAACATGTTCTAGAGGGAATAGGGAAGTTCATAGAGGAGGGCACATCACCCAAATTGACATGGACATGACACATGGATGAAATTCACCCTATAGTATAGATAATGGATTATGTTGTTACAATTATAAATAAATACATATTTTTAAATATTATTACATATTAATCAATATTAATACTATTATTACATATTAATGCATATTAATAATGCCATTAATGACAATAAATACTAATAAAAAATTAAATAATAATAATAATGTAGTTAATATTATAATTAAGAATAAATGGGAGGTTTCTAATTATGTTCATTCTTTTTATCATGAGTCTGATCTTGAATATGGTGACGATTAACTCGATTTGTTTATTTTTGAGTTTGGGCCATCCTTTCTTCTTTCATGTAGGTATTATTATAAGGTGATTGACCCCTAACTTTTTTTATAATAAGGTGATTTCCCCCGAACCTTCTTTGTATTATTTAATATTAATTATGCCAAGAATGTTCAGGGCCAAGCCCCTTATTATTACCAATTATATTATTACATATTAATTATACAAAAAGGGTGTCCCACCTTGAAAAGGAAAAAAATAGAAACTCAAGCGTCACCATAACCATGATCAATGTTATGAGAAGAATCATCAAATAATAATTATATTATCACATATTAATTATATTATTACGTACTAACTATATTATTAGGTATCAATTATATTATTAAATTATTAATTATATTTTATATATTAATTAAATTATTACATATTAATAAATATTATTTATATTTGTATATTGTTTTTATATTATTACATATGTACACTAATTATATTTATAAAAATGTATAAAAATATTAATTATATTTTTTCATATTAATTATATCGTTACATTTTGATTATATTATTACATATTAATTATTTCATATATATATATGTTTATATATATATATATATATCTGTATATTCATAAATATATTTATTTGTAATTACAAATATATATTTTAATGTACCTGTTTTTAATGTGTATATAAATATATTAGATTTATAATTATATGATTATAAATATTTTTAGTCAAAAATATATATATATATATGTTAATAATTATAAAATTATAAATATATTTATAATTATATAATAATAAGTATTTATTTATAGAGATAAATTTATATTACATAATGATAAAAATATTTTGAAATAATAATATTTATATATTTATTATTTATACAAATATTTATTAATATTTATTAATTTATATAAATAAATATACATAAATAATAAATATATTTATAATTTTATTTATTTATAATGATTCTCTCAAAGTGGATTTTAAAAAAGAAAATTATCCAAAAAAAAGATAAAATATATAAGCTTTCGATTAGTTTGGACTATTTATGTATATATATATAATAATAAATATATATAATTATAAATATATATTTATAAAAATGAATTAATTTTTATAAACATATATATATAATAAATATAATAATAAATCAATTTCTATCAATACAAACTAATAATTATATAAATATTAGAATATTTATTATTATATAATTTTTCAAATATATTTATAAATTTTAATTATATTATTACTAATTTACAATTATAATATTAATAAATATGAAAAAAAATATAAATTATATTATTACATACTACTTATATTATTAAATATTAATTATATTATTTCATATTATTTATATTATTACTAATTATATATATTATTGGTAATTAGGGTAGAGTTACAACGAAATAGGGAAATGAAACCCACATAACCCGAGAGAGAAGGCCATGACCCGCCAAAGGATAACCCATACATTTTAAGGATTGATGACCATATGGACATGGAGTCCATTACAATGTATCTATCCTAGGTTCCCAACATCTAAAGCTATTTTTTGATTAAAAAATGTGCGGGTCCACCGTCTTTATCATGCCTGCATCATACAGCCTACGTCACCTATCTTCCATCCAACCTAGATTCAAATCTGGGTGGGAGTGAATTCTGCCAGAATGACGCTGACACAAACATGACCCAATAAAGTACCTAATGATGTTAAATAATAATAAAATATTAAATTATAATATTAATAATAGCACTTCTTGTCCACATGGTCTTTTGGACATCAAATAATTGGTGGGTTATACATTTGGGGGAGGGGCTATAACATTCCCTATTAGGTAGTGTATGTTGCAATTCATTGTTTCATTGTAATTATATTGTTACATTTTAATTATATTATTACATGATAATTATATTATTACATATAAATAATATTATAATATTATTATTTATATTATTATATATTTTTTATATTATTACATATTAATAAATATTAGTTTTATTATTATATATTCGAAAATAATATTTATATTATTACGTATTTAATATAAAAATATTAATAAATATGTCTGTAAATTTAAATAATAAAAATAAAGTAAATAATAATATAATAAAATATAAATATTAATTATATTATTACATAGGCCTTCCGGCTGTTCGAAGTATATAAATAATAAATATAATTATATGTATATAATATTATAATTATATATTTACAAATATTATATTATTTGTATAAATATATATATATATATTAAATATAATTATAAACCTATTCATATATATATCTTTTTATTATTTAATAAATATTAATATCTTTAAATGGGAAAATCTATTAAAACTTCTATTGAAAAATCTAGTGGAAAATCCACTAGAAATAAACATCAGGCTTATTAAATTTATAATGTCTTACAAAAAAATAATTCTTTTTAAAAAAACAAAAACTATTATTTTTTCTCATAGAATTAATATAATTATATATATATATATATATTAAAACATGTATTTTTTGTTTTCCTATTTAATCAGAAAACTGTTTTCTTTAAAAAAAATAACGATATGTAATTTTGTTAAGTAAAAAATAATAATTTATTTTGTGTCAAAATTAAGTATTTCTTATATGTTTAAAAATATTCCATGTATTTAAAAATATTGATGAAAAATCATTAATATTATTAAAATGATTAAAAATATTTTTTTCTATTAATAAAATAAACTACTTTTTCTTTTATTAAAATGAAGAAAATATTCTTTACATAAAAATTTCATTGTAATAAGAAAAATAGATGGTTTTAAAATATAATAAACCTAATTTTGTATATAATAATTGTGTTTTTTTTCACATGTAAGGAAACACCTTTTTTTATATTAGGAAACAATCAAAAGTTCTTATTCATCCAACCATTACAAGGCAGTAGTAAACCAAAAAAATTGACCCTAACCCACATGTATTAAACTATGCACCCTGCTACATAGAATCGAACTAGAATAGTCATCCACCCCACAGACCCGACATCAACCTTCTTTACATCATTGCATCACCACTTCTCCAAAGTCATCGACGTCACTTATCCAACTCCCATACCTCACCGGTAAATTCCTCATCAGCCCTTCTCGGCTTCAGTGCATCGCATAACAAATGACGATGTTTCCAATGTTGTCACAGCACCCCAAACACCTCAGTAGTAGTTACATCTCCATTAGATTCTTGAACCACAAATCCTTGTTGTCCATATGCTTCTTTGGGATGGACTATATTTACAGCACCGGTATCCCAACCTCTTCGCGTCCCGATATCACGCGACCACCCCACAATACCCATGTGACTTGGAGTCATTGACATCCACCGGTCTGGGTCGCTGGTCATCCCAACCTGGTCATAATAAACATTATTTCGTACACTCACCACCGTATAAGCCTCTGTGGATGAGAATATTTTACCTGGCCGGATGGGTAGGCTTTCTTTCCTTTCAAACGTTCTTAATGGAGCCGGATCTGATGGGAGGTGTACATTTCTCTTGTCCCCGAGTTGGGGTACATTCAGATTCTCCTTAGGTAACCCAGGGATGTGTTCCGAGGCGAAGGTGGTGGATGGAAATTCACCGTCAAGAGAAGAGTTTTGCGATAAATCTGTCCCCGTACAAGCCACATTTGATGAGAATCGTCGACCACATATAATGGGTATACTAATATCTAGTATATAACCTATTTCTGTGACCTTTTCCGCATCAATGTGAGGTACAATGGGGTTCATTGGCACTAGATTTGGGGTACGTTTGGGATACCCATGTTTCGGTACCCTGGGAAAGTCATCCAAGGAAAAGGGGACGATTGGAAATTTCCCACCATGATAAGTGTTTTGAGGTCCTCCATTCACTGGAGAACCCACTTTTGATGAGAATCGCTGACCACGTAGAATTTTGGGGATCAAATTGTCATCTGATGTATGAGGTTGGGTATGTCTGGTGACATCATGTTTTTGTCAGAATAAAGTCATCCATCTTTTTAACATCTTCCTCATCATCGTCCTCTACGGAGGTCTATATTAATCACAGCAGAAGGATGGAAGTTTGAAAACATGGCCACCACCCTTATATACATGCATCCTATAATTATTTCCTATTTTAAGCCTTTCCCTCACCAAACATTCCACACATCCATTAATAGCTATAATTACTAGAAATTCAAATCCTTTATTAATAACATGAATTAATAAGTATGTACCCAAACTTATTATTTAATTCCTATTAATCAATTAACATAATATTAAATAATATTGAAACAATTAAATTTATTTATGTAATTTGAATATTATTCATTTTATATTTATAAATGAAATCTAAAATCTAATCGGATTAAATTAATTATAATTAATTAAATGATGTTTTATATTAAAATGTCAATAAATTTATGAGATATTATTGTTTTTTTTATATCAATTGATTTTAAATTTATAAATAATTTTTCAAATTAAAAATAATAGACATATCCTTAATTAATCGAGTTATAATATTTAAAAAATATTTCAATATATAAAAGTATAGGGTAAAAATAATTAGTTAAAAATTAAATGGGTTATAAATGTTTATTTTAAATCAATATTCTAACATTTGATTCCTATTAACATTTATACAACATTTAATTTCTCTATATATTTATTTTTAATCTTTTGTTTTTTTATTTGAACACTCATAAATGAATTTGATTTCTTTCATTTCTTACCCATAAACTAGAACACTACCTATGGGAAGATTATTCAAGGCATCTTTTTTATTTTTTTTATATAATAAAATTGGTTTAGCTACCATTTATTTTGGGAAATGGGTCTAAAAATCACCAAATGAACTGACACTTTATAAAGGAAGCCAAAAATGCAATATCATGTTGCATTTTCCCCGAAACCCCAAATTCCAATGCCCCACCCTCCATTCCTCCTCCCCATTTCCAAAATATATATAATTCCTTATTAAAAATTATAAATAAATATATGTATTAAATTATTATTATATATATAAAATATTAAATATATTTTTACATATTAATAATAATATTACATATTAATAAATTTTAATAAAGTAATTAATGGCATTTAATAAAAATAACAATCAAAATAATAATAATTAAAAATTAGTTAAAAATTAATTCTGAATAAATATTAACTAAACTATTGCATATTAATAAAGCTGTTAATATTAATTATATTATAAATTTTTTAATAAATATTAATTATACTATTACTTATTTAGAATAATTATATTAATAAATATGAATAGAAATATTAATTATATTTCTATTCAAATTATTTCATTTTAATTATACTATGAAGTATCTGAGCCAAGCCCCTAATTCTTACTAATTTTATTATTACATATTAATAGTACCAAAAAGGAAATCCCACATTCAAAAGGGAATAATAGCAACTCAAGAATCACCATAATCATGATTAGAGTTATGACCAGAATCATCAACCAACTATTATATTGTTAAATATTAATTATATTATTGCATTCTAATTATATTTTTACATAATAATTATATTATTACGTATAAATTATATGATTATATTATTAGTTATATTATTATATATTGATTATATAATTACATATGTATAACAATAAAATTAATAAATATGAGTAAAAATGATAATAATACTAATAATGTTTTTAATTACATAATCAAAAATAAATACTAATTATATTATTACAAATCAATAATTATTTTTATATTAGTCATATTATTACATTTTAATAAATATTAATTATATCAATGTGGGTCTAGCCAAGATCCCAATCTCTCAACCATTTATTAAAGTTGAAGAAAAGATAACATGTACATGAGGTGGAGAATGATAGAAATCACCTGCATTCCCCCTAAAATTTATGAAACAACAAATAAAAAATTTCAATAATCATGATTTGAGTCATGTTTAGTGTCATTAGCATTTGAAGATTCCCAATATGTCTGTATGGTTTGATCGCTGAAAAGAGAACTGTATGTTTTCTAAAGCAGCATCTGCTCCGGCATGAGTCTGGATGATCTAGAGGAACCACCTCATCTACGCCCTTGAGTTTCATCCTCTCATCCATTTTCGCAGCCACGACCCTTTAGGTTCATACAACTTCTCCAAGTAAACTAGTGCATAGTCACATAATGGTCACCCTTTTCAGTAGTATCCATATCCATAGACCCATGAAATGCATCATCATTAAGAGACTCAAGAACCTTAAAACTAATGTCCTCAGTGACAATTTCCAGATTATTTTTCTATTCATTAACATTAGTTGAATCATGTTGGAAAAAATATTGCCTAAAAATAATATGAATCCCTTCATTATACACAATAAAAATCCCTTTGTTTTTTCTAGAACCTTCCCTCTTAATAAGTTCCACCCTTTTTGACAGAGAAGATGCATTCATGGCCCTAGTTTTTTGAATCATCTAGATTGGTCTCAGAGACTCCACACTTGCATTAAGATCATTTATAACAACAACACATGAACATAATTTATTCCTATTATAGCTTTGCGTAGGATATGTATAATAATTATGTGGGGATACCACTATAGATTCATGTTTATGAATATTATGACACTTTCTTATACCAAATCTATTTCCAACAAAATATCATCAATATTGCACTGCTATGACATAAGGTACTCAGTAGAAAGGTATTCATTTTTTTCCTTCTAGAATGACATTATCATGCAAATCTTCATTATTAGTCTGCACTGCGTCATCTGCATTATTCTAATCAACCAAATTTTCTTCATTTATTGCAGCATGTTCACATTAAATACCACCCAATAGTTTATCTTCACCTAGTCTAGTCTGAGATGACTTCAAGCCATTCATCTCCCAAATATTTTTATCATGCACATGAAAATAATAAAAATTACAAACCATACGTCTCCTGTAACCATATCTTTCATTAAATATTACCCACTATTCTATATGAATTGAGGAAAACGTTTATAAATAATCATTAATTCATACTCCTCATCATCCGTAGATAAGTAAACTCTATCTACCTTTGTTGAACTGAAATCAATTACAACAAAAAATACTAGAAAATTTCCCATACATTGCACTTTCGGTTTATTTATCCATGATTGTAGGTAAACCAAGCTACATCACTACATCATGGAGGATTTTTGTACATTATAACGTCCAATTCAATCCATAAAACCAAAAAGAATCCAACGAAGAGAAATTTCCTGCATTCAAAGGATCAAAACAACATCCTCAATCTTTAATGTGAACAAATCATAGCTTCAAGGAGAATGATGTAAACTCGAAAGCTCATGATTTTAAATTTTCTGAAGGAAAGAATATGTTGATAAATCCACAACATTATGAAAAACACCACCAATATGAAGATCCCCAATCAAATGGATACTACCTATACAAATACTCAGAAAATAAAATGATTGTCGCTAGAGAAGATATATTTATTGCGAGGGATCACATCCTCAAAAAGGAAAATGGGAGAGAGATTTAATTTTCTGAATTTGGTGCTCGTGATATAAAAGAGTAGGTTATAAAAAATTTCCATAAGTCCCCATGGAATAAGTAGTTCCTAAAACAAAAGTACCTCATATGATTATAAGAGAGGTAAGTGAACCAGAAAGATGGAACCTTGGTCACTGCAGATGATGACTAATTATTTTTTTACATTGATAAATCGATCTCCTAAAAGGAAGCTGAAAATTAATAAAAGTTGCAATATTACTATAAAATATGATTTCTAATATTAATTCCATTTATCAAAACCATGTTTGTTTAATGATCGATTCTCTAGTAGATTTAAATCCTATTTGATGAAAATGGATATTCAAATGAAATCTAGACATGGAATGTAATGTATGAACATATAAAGCAAGGATAGAGGCTAAAGGGTTTTCTCAGTGTCAATGATTGTACTATGATGAACCCTTCTCTCCATTTTCCATTTTTAATTTCATAAGATCCAAAATTGTGATACCAGCTTACCATGACTATGTGATTTTGCAGATGTAGGTCAAAAGTACATTCCTTAATGAGAACCTTCAAAAACATGTCTATATGACAGAACTAGAATGGTTTATGACTCCAGGTGATGCGAATAATATTTTTAATTAGCAAATAATCATTTACGGATTAAAGAAATAATCATTTTCATGGAACATTCGATTTGATGAATCCATAAAACAATTTGGTATCATTAATAATGAATGTGATACATGTGTTTACAAAAGTATTAATGGGAATGTGGGTCTTATCACAGTAGTGTATGTCGATGAAATATTTAAAAATATATTATTATTATTTTATATATTTATAATTATATTTTTTATTTATATATTCTGAAAGGACGGAAGGTCTTTGTAAAAATATAACTATTATTTATATTTAATTATATTATTAATTAATTTATTTTGTATTATTTACATTTGTATTCATATTTATTAATATTATTATTGTCAGTATGTAATAATATAATTAATATTTTTTAATATGTAAATATAAAAATAATATTAATTAATTTTTAATAATATAATAAATATATAATAATATAATTAATAATATCATTATATAATTAATAGGTAATAATATATTTAGTATATAATAATATAATTAGAATGAAATAATATAATTATTATGTAATTATATAATTAAAATTTAACAATATAATTACAAGAAAACATAGAGTTGCAACATACACTACCTAATTGGGCAGGCCATTCCCCCCTAAGGGATAACCCACCTATTTTTTGATGGACTGAAGATTGTATGGAAATGGAGTACAATTATTAATGTTATTATTTACATTGTTATTATTATTTAATTTAATTATGAACTTTATTGGATCATGCATGTGTCACAACCATTTTACCAAAATTAACTCCCATCCGGATTCGAGCTCGGGTCCGATTCATGCAATGTGACACTGGGGGAATGAAGTAGGCATGGCATAGACGGAGGACCTCCACATTTGTGACTAAAAAAAATAATTTCAGGTTATGGGAACCTAGGCTACAGACATTGTAATGGAATCAATGTCAATAGGGTCTAAAGCCATAAAAAATCATGGGTTATCCCTGGGGGGTCAGGACCGACCCTATCAGGTCGTATGTGTTGTATTTCTAAGTTTCGTTGTAATTATACCCCAATGTACATAGAATATATATAATTAATAATAATATAATTCATATGTAATAATATAATTAATAAGTAATAATATAATTACAATGAAATAATATATATTTTACTTTCATTTTAATTTTTCAATATCATTATTCTAAATTTGTAATAATATAATTAATATTTATAAATATATATTAATAAGTATATTTATATTTATATAAATATAAATATATATTAGTAAAAAATGATTTATAAATATATATATTATATATATTTATATATTTATATAAATTAATTCATATATAGAAATATATAATTATAATTATATATATACATACATACTAGAAACACCCCGAAATCTTATAGGGTTTATTTATTTTTGGATAATCTCTTATTTAATCTTACCTATGAAAGAACACTTATAAATAAACAATATTATAAATATATTTATTATATATATATTTACTTATATAAAAAAATTAACAATAATAGATATTTATCAGATAATAAATATATTTATATTTATATTTAAAAATATTTTTAAAATTATGCAATTATAGATCAATCTCTATAAATAAATATTTATTATTTTATAAATATAATCTATATGTATTAATATAATTAATATGAAATAATATAATTAATATTTATATACATAATAATTCATATAATTAATGTAAATATGTAATTGTATTATTAATATATAAAAATATATGTAATATTTATCATTATGTAATTATATAATTAATAATATAATAATATAAATAATATGTAATAATATAGTTTTTATGTAATAATATAATTAATATGAAATATTATAATTACTATGTGATGATTCTAGTCATAAATTTGACCATGATTATAGTGACACATGACCTATAATTTTTTCCTTTTGGATTTGGGATTGCCTTTTTTTGTATAATTAATATGTAATAATATAATCAATAATAATAAGTGGTTTGTCCCAAAACCTTATTAGTATAAATAATATAAAATAATACCAAGAATGTCCGGGGTCAAGCCCCTTATTATAAAAGAATAAAAAATAAACAGTACATGAAAGAAGAAATGAAATTCCACACTAAAATATAAAAAAAAACTTAAGAATCACCATAATCACGATCACACTCATGATCAGAAGAATCAACATCATCACCAAACGCCCATTTTTTCTTAATTATAACATTATCTACATTATTATTATTACAATATACATTTTTTTTTATTGAATGTCATTAGTGACATTATTAATATGCATTAATATGTAATAATAGTATTAATATGTAATAATAAAATTAATATTAAATAATAAGTAATAATATATAAACACATGTATTAATATATAATTGTAAACACATAATCCATTATCTATACTATAGGGTAGGCAGTTTCATCCATGTTTCATCTCTATATCAATTTGGGTGATGGGCCCTCCCATCTGCACATCCCTATTGCATCAAAAATGTGTTCCTCATATGCTCCACCTCTGCAGATTCCACCTCCTCCACTAACTACGCTTCGCGTGCATCTCCTCTATCTTCATATCCTCCTCCACCTAACCACCTATTCCAGACAATTCTCATCAAATCCCTTATCCTTCAAATCTATTTCTTCCATTCCATCATTGCCTCCGCCTTTCCGTCGATGCTTCCACGTCGCCGCATACGTGCAAGATGTGGTCCTAGATCACATTCCATGTTTTCGAATATTCAAATCAACAACAGTGGAGTAGGTGGAGGTGATGACGATTAAGAGATGGAGATGACAAGGAAGAAGCAGTGGAGGCAATGTTGAGGTAGTGATGAAAAGACGTCATCGTATTTGAAGGATATGGGTTTGGATGAGAATTGTTTAGAAGAGGCGGAGAGGTGGAGGAGGATATGGAGATGGAGGAGATGCATGCAAAGAAAAGTCGTTGGAGGAGGTGAAATCTGTAGAGACACAGCAGATGAGGAACATGTTCTCGAGGGAATAGGGAAGTGCATAGAGGAGGGCACATCACCCAAATTGACATGGACATGACACATGTATGAAATCCCCCCTATAGTATAGATAATGAATTATGTGCTTACAATTATAAATAAATACATCTTTTTTTATATTATTACATATTAATCAATATTAATACTATTATTACATATTAATGCATATTAATAATGTCATTAATGACAATCAATAATAATAAAAAATTAAATAATAATAATAATGTAGTTTATATTATAATTAAGAATAAATGGGAGGTTGCTAATGATGTTCATGATTTTGATCATGAGTCTGATCTTGAATATGGTGATGATTAACTCGATTTATTTATTTTTGAGTTTGGGCCATCCTTTCTTCTTTCATGTATTGTTTATTATAAGGTGATTGACCCCTAAACTTTTTTATAATAAGGTGCTTTCCACCGAACCTTCTTTGTATTATTTCATATTAATTATGCCAAATATTTTCAGGTCCATGCCCCTTATTATAACTAATTATATTATTACATATTAATTATACAAAAAGTGAGGCACACCTTGAAAATGAAAAAAATAGAAACTCAAGCATCACCATAACCATGATCAATGTTATGACCAAAATCATCAAATGGTAAATATATTATTATATATGAATTATATTATTACATACTAACTATATTATTACATATCAGTTATATTATTAAATTATAAATTATATTGTTATATATTAATTAAATTATTACATATTAATAAATATTATTTATATTTTTATATATTTTTTATATTATTACATATGTACACAAATTATATTTATAAAAATGTATAAAAATATTAATTATATTATTTCATATTAATTATATTGTTAAGTTTTGATTATAATATTACATATTAATTATTGCATATATATATGTTTATATATATATATCTGTATATTCATAAATATATTTATTTGTAATTACAAATATATATTTGAATGTACCTGTTTTAAATGTGTATATAAATATATTAGATTTATAATTATATGATTATAAATAATTTTAGTCGAATATATATATATATATATATATATATGTTAATAATTATAAAATTATAAATATATTTATAATTATATAATAATAAGTATTTATTTATAGAGATAAATTTATATTACATAATGATAAATATATTTTTAAATATTAATATTAATATATTTATTATTTATACAAATATTTATTAATATTTATTAATTTATATAAATAAATATATATAAATAATAATTATATTTATAATTTTATTTATTTATAATGGTTCTCTCAAAGCTGATTTTAAAAAAGAAAATTATCCAAAAAAAGATAAAATATATAAGATTTCGGTTAGTTTGGACTATTTATGTATATATATATATATATTAATAAATAGATATAATTATAAATATATATTTATAAAAATGAATTAAATTTTTATAAACATATATATATAATAATTATAATAATACATCAATTTCTATCAATACAAACTTATAATTATATAAATATTATACTATTTATTATTATATAATTTTTCAAATATATTTATAAATTTTAATTATATTATTACTAATTTACAATTATAATATTGATAAATATGAAAAAAATATAAATAATATTATTACATACTACTTATATTATTACATATTAATTATATTATTTCATATTATTTATATAATTACTAATTATATATATTATTGGTAATTAGGGTAGAGTTACAACGATACATGGAAATGAAACCCACATAACTCGATAGGGAAGGCCATGACCCTCCTAAGGATAACCCAGCCATTTTTATGGCTTGAAGGCCCTTTGGGCATGGAGTCCATTACCATGTCTCTAGCCTAGGTTCCCAACTACTAAATCTTTTTTTTGATTCACAAATGTGCGGGTCCACCATCTGCATCATGCCTGCATCATACAGCATGCGTCACCTATCTTCCATCCAACCCGGATTCAAATCTGGGTGGGAGTGAATTCTGGCAGAATTACGCTAACACAAACATGACCCAATAAAGTACATAATGATGTTTAATAATAATAAAAATGTAAATTATAATATTAATAATAGCACTTCTTCTCCACATGGTCTTTTAGACATCAAATAATTGGTGGGTTATACATTTGGGGGAGGGGATATAACATTCCCTATTAGGTAGTGTATGTTGCAATTCATTGTTTCATTGTAATTATATTGTTACATTTTAATTATATTATTACATGATAATTATATTACTACATATTAATAATATTATTATATTATTATTTATATTATTATATATTTTTTATATTATTACATATTAATAAATATTAGTTTTTTATTATATATTAGAAAATATTATTTATATTATTACGTATTTAAAATAAAAATATTAATAAATATTTCTGTAAATTTAAATGATACAGATAAAGTATATAATAATATAATAAAATATTAATATTAATTATATTATTACATAGGCCTTCCGGCTGATTGAAGTATATAAATAATAAATATAATTATAATTATATAATATTATAATTATATATTTACAAATATTATATTATTTGTATATATATATATATTAAATATAATTATAAACCTATTCATATATATATATATATATCTTTTTATTATTTAATAAATATAAATATCTTTAAATGGGAAAATCTATTAAAACTTCTATTGAATAATCTTGTGGAAAATCCACTAGAAATAAACTTCATGTTTATTAAATTTATAATGTCTTACAAAAAAATTATTCTTTTTAAAAAACAAAAATTATTATTTTTACTCATAAAATTAATATAATTATATATATATATATATTTAAATAAGTATTTTTTGTTTTCCTATTTAATCAGAAAAATGTTTTCTTTAAAAAAAATAGTGATATGTAATTTTGTTAAATAAAAAATAATAATTTATTTTGTGTCAAAATTAATTATTTCATATATGTTTAAAAACTTTCCATGTATTTAAAAATATTGATAAAAAATCATGAATATTATTAAAATGATTAAAAATCTTTTTATCTCTAAAAAAAATAAAAAACTTTTTCTTTTATTAAAATGAAGAAAATATACTTTTCATAAAAATTTTATTATAATTAGAAAAATAGATGGTTTTAAAATATAATAAACATAATTTATTATATGATAATTGGGTATTTTTTTCACATGTAAGGAAACACATTTCTTTTTATTGAAGGAAAAAATTAAATGTTCTTATTCTTACAACCATTATAATGCAGCATTAAACCCAATTAAAAAATTGACCCTAACCCACATGTATTAAACTAAGCACCCTGCTGTATTGAATCGAACTAGAAGAGTCATCCACCCCATAGACCCGACGTCAACCTGCTTCACATCATTACATCAATCCTTCTCCAAAGTCATCAACGTCGCTCATCATACTCCCATACCTCACGGTAAATTCCTCATCGGCCCTTCTCGGCTTCAGTGCATCGCATAATGAATGCCGATGTTTACAATGTTGTCAACGCACCCCAAACACCTCAGTAGTAGTTACATCTCTATTAGATTCTTGAACCACAAATCCTTGTTGTCAATATGATTCTTTTGGATGGACTAGATTTACAGCACCAGTATCCCAACATCTTCACCTCCCGATATTACGCCACCACCCCATGATACCCCTGTGACTTAGAGTCACAGACATCCACCGGTCTGGGTCACTGGTCATCCCAACTTGGTCATAATAAAAATTCTTTTGTACATTCACCATCATAGAAGCCTCTGTGGATGAGAATATTTTACCTGGAGGGATGGGTAGGCTTGATTTGCTTTCAAACGTTCTTAATGGAGCCGCATCTGATGGGAGGTGTACGTTGCTCCTGTCCTTGAGTTGGGGTACGTTCAGATTCTCCTTGGCTAACCCGTGGATGTGTTCCATGGTGAAGGGGATTGATGGAAATTCACCATCATGAGAAGATTTTTTCGATACATCCATCACCGGAGAAGCCGCATTTTATGAGAATCGTTGACCACGTAGAATGGGTCTACTAATATCTAGTATATAACCTGTTTCTGTGACCTTTTGGCATCAATGTGAGGTACAACGTGGTTCTTTGGCACCGAAGTTGGGGTACGTTTGGGATACCCATGTTTGGGTACCCCAGGGGAGTCATCAAAGGAATAGGGGACGGTTGGAAATTTCCCACCATCCATTAATAGCTATAATTACTAGAAATTCAAATCCTTTATTTATAACATGAATTAATAAGGAAGTACCCAAACCTATTATTTAATTATTATTAATCAATTAACATAATATTAAATAATATTGAAACAATTAAATTTATTTATGTATTTTGAATATTATTCATTTTATATTTATAAATGAAATCTAAAATCTAATCGGATTAAATTAATTATTATTAATTAAATGATGTTTTATATTAAAATATTAAAAAAATTATAAAATATTATTGTTTGGTTTGATATCAATTGCTTTTAAATTTATAAATAATTTTTCAAATTAAAAATAATAGACATATACATAATTAATCAAGTTATAATATTTAAAAAAATATTTCAATATATAAAAGTATAGGGTTAAAATAATTAGTTAAAAATTAAATGGGTTATAAATGTTTATTTTAAATTAATATTCTAAAATTTGATTCGTATTAACGTTTATACAACATTTAATTTCTCTATATATTTATTTGTAATCTTTTGTTTTTTTATTTGAACTGTCATAAATGAATTCGATTTCTTTACTTTCTTACCCACAATCTAGAACACTACCTATGGGAAGATTCTTCAAGGAATCATTTTTATTTTTTATATATAATAAAATTGGTTTATCTTTCATTTAATTCGGGAAATGGGTCTAAAAATCACCAAATGAACTGACACTTTATATAGGAAGCCAAAAATGCAACATCATGTTGCATTTTCCCCCAAACCCCAAATTCCAATGCCCCACCCTCCATTCCGCCTCCCCATTTCCAATATATATATAATTCCTTATTAAAAATTATAAATAAATATATGTATTAAATTATTATTATATATAAATAAGTATTAAATATATTTTTACATATTAAAAATATTATTACATATTAATAAATTTTAATAATGTAATTAATGGCATTTAATAAAAATAAAAATCTAAATAAAAATAATTAAAAAGTATTTAAAAATTATTTATGAATAAATATTAATTAAATTATTTCATATTAATAAATTATTTAATATTAATTATATTATAAATTTTTTAATAAATAGTAATTATATTATTACATATTTACAATAATTATATTAATAAATATGAATAGAAATATTAATTATATTGCTAATTATATTATTTCATATTAATTATACAATGAAGTATCTGAGCCAAGCCCCTAATTGTTACTAATTTTATTATTACATATTAATTGTACCAAAAAGGAAATCCCACATTCAAAATGGAAAAATAGCAACTCAAGAATCACCATAATCATGATCAGAGTTATGACCAGAATCATCAACCAACTATTATATTGTTAAATATTAATTATATTATTACATTCTAATTATATTATTACATATTCATTATATTATTAAATATTAATTATATTATTATATATTAATTATATAATTACATATGTATAATAATAAAATTAATAAATATGAGTAAAAATGATAATAATACTAATAATGTAGTTAATGACATAATTAAAAATAAATACTAATTATATTATTACACATCAATAATAATTTTTATATTACTCATATTATTCCATTTTAATAAATATTTATTATATCAATGTGGGTCTAGCCAAGATCCCAAGCTCTCAACAATTTATTAAAATTGAAGAAAAGATAACATGTACATGGGGAGGAGAATGATAGAAATCACGGGCATGCCCCCTAAAATTTGTGAAACAAGACATAAAAAATGTCAATAATCAAGATTTGAATCATGTTCAGTGTTATAAGCATTAGAATATTCCCAATCTGTCTGTATGGTTTGATCGCTGAAAAGAGAGATGTACTTTTTCTAAAGCAGCATCTACTCTGGCATGAGTCTGGATGATCTAGAAGAACACCCTCATCTACGCCCTTGAGTTTCATCCTTTCATCCATTTTCTCAGCCACGACCCTTTAGGTTCATACAACACCTCCATGTCAACTGGTTCATAGTCACATAATGGTCACCCTTTTCAGTAGTATCGATATCTTTAGACCCATGACATGCATCATCATTAAGAGACTCAAGAACCTTAAAACTAATGCCCTTAGTGACAATTTTCAGATTATTTTTCTATTCATTAAAATTAGTTGATTCATGTTGGAATAATGATTTCCTAAAAATCATTTGAATCCCTTCATTATACACAATCAAACTCCCTTTGTTTTTACTAGAACCTTCCCTTTTAATAAGTTCCACCATTTATGACAGTGAAGATGCATTTCTGGCCCTAGTTTTTTGAATCATCTTGATTGGTCTCAGAGACTCCATACATGCATTAAGATCATTTCTAACAACAACAGATGAACATAATTTATTCCAATTATAGCGTTGTGTAGGTGATGCAGGATAATTAAGTGGGGATACCACTATGGATTCATGTTTATGAGTATTATAACACTTTCTTATACCAAATCTGTTTCCAACAAAATATCATCAACATTGCTCTTCTATTCCATAAGGTACTCAGTAGCAAGGTCTTCATTTTTTTCCTTCTGGAATGACATTATCATGAACATCTTCATTAATAGTCTGCACTGCTTCATCTGGATTAGTCTAATCAACCAAATTTTCTTCATTTATAGCAGCATGTTCACATGAAATACCACCCTATAGTTTATCTTCACCTAGTCTAGTCCGAGATGACTTCAAGCCATTCGTCTCCCAAATATTTTTATCATGCACATGAAATGAACAAAAATTACAAACCATACGTCTCCTGTAACCATAGATTTCATTAAAAATTACCCATCATTCTAAAATAATTGGGGAGAACTTTTATAGATAATCTTTAATTCATATTCCTCATCATCCGTATATAATAAAACTCTATCTACCTTTGTTGAACTTAAATCAATTTCAACAAAAAATCCTAGAAAATTTCCCATACATTGAATCTTCTGTTTATTTATCCATGATTGTAGGTAAACCAAGCTACATCACCACATCATGGAGGATTTTTGTACATTAAAACGTCCAATTCAATCTATAAAACTGAACAGAATTCAACGAAGAGGAATTTCCTGCATTCAAAGGATCAAAACAACATCCTCAATATTTAATGTGAACAAATCATAGCTTCAAGGAGAAGGATGTAAACCCGAAAGCTCATGATTTTAAATTTTCAGAAGGAAAGAATACGTTGATAAATCACCAACATTATGAAAAACACCACAAATAGGAAAATCCCCAATCAAAGGGATACTGCCTATATAAATACATAGAAAATAAAAGGATTGTCACTAGAGTTGATATATTTATTGTGAGGGATCACATCCTCAAAAAGGATAATGGGAGAGATATTTAATTTTATGAATTTGATGCTCGTGATACAAAAGAGTAGGTTATAAAAAATTTCAATTGGTCCCCATGGAATAAGTAGTTCCTAAAACAAAAGTACCTCATATGATTATAAGAGAGGTAAGTGAACCATAGAGATGGAATATTGGTCACTGAGGATGGAGACTAATTATTTTTTTACATTGATAAATCGATCTCCTACAAGGAAGCTGAAAAAGATTAAGAGTTTCAATATTACTATAAAATATGATTTCTAGTATCAATTCCATTTATCATAACCATGTTTGTGTAATGATCGATTCTCTAGTTGATGTAAAGCCTATTTTATGAAAATGGATATTCAAATGAAATCTAGACATTGAATGTAATGTATGAACATATAAAGCAAGGATAGAGGCTAAAGAGTTTTATCAGTGTCAATGATTGTACTATGATGAACCCTTCTCTCCATTTTCCATTTTTAATTTCATTTGATCCATAATAGTGATAGCAAAATACCATGACTATGTGATTTTGTAGATGTAGGTCAAATGTACATTGGTAATGAGAACCTTAAAAAAGATGTCTATATGACTCAACTAGAATGGTTTATGACTCCTGGTGATGCCAAAAATATTTTCAAGTAGCAAATAATCATTTTCGGATTAATGAAAGATTCATGTTCATGGAACATTCGATTTGATGAATCCATAAAACAATTTGGTATCATTAATAATGAATGTGATACATGTGTTTACAATAGTATTAATAAGAATGTGGGTCTTATCACAGTAGTGTATGTCGATGAAATATTTAAAAATATATTATTATTATTTTATATATTTATAATTATATTTTTTATTTATATATTCTGAATTGACAGAAGGCCTTTGTAAAAATAGAAATAATATTTATATTTATTTTTATTATTAATTAATTTATTAGTATTATTTACATTTGTATTCATATTTATTAATATAATTATTGTAAGTAGGTAATAATATAATTAATATTTTTTAATATGTAATTATAAAATTAATATTAATTAATTTTTAATAATATAATAAATATATAATAATATAATTAATAATATTATAATATAATTAATATGTAATAATATATTTAGTATATAATAATATAATTAACATGTAATATTATTATTAGTATGTAATTATATAATTAAAATTTAACAATATAATTACAAAAAAACATAGAGTTGCAACACACACTACCTGATTGGGCAGGCCATTGCCCCCCTAAGGCATAACCCACGTATTTTTTGATGGCCTGAAGATTGTAATGAAATGGAGTGAAATTATTAATGTTATTATTTACATTTTTATTATTATTTAATTTCATTATGCACTTTATTGGATCATGAATGTGTCACAACCATTTTACCAAAATTAACTCCCATCCGGATTCGAACTCGGGTCCGATTCATGCCTAGTGACGCAGGGGGTATGAAGTAGGCATGGCATAGACGGAGGACCTGCACATTTGTGAATAAAATTTTTTTTCAGGTTACCGGAACCTAGGCTACAGACATTGTAATGGAATCCATGTCAATAGGGTCTAAAGCCATAAAAAGTCATGGGTTATCCAAGGGGGGGTCATGACCGACCCTATCAGGTCGTATGTGTTGTATTTCTATGTTTCGTTGTAATTATACCCCAATGTACATTGAATATATATAATTAATAATAATATAAATAATATGTAGTAATATAATTAATACGTAATAATATAATTACAATGAAAAAATATAAATTATACTTTCATTCTAATTTGTCAATATCATTTTTGTAAATTTGTAATAATATAATTAATATTTATAAATATATATTAATAAATATATATTAATAAATATATTTATATTTATATAAATATATATATATTAGTAAAAAATGATTTATAATTATATATATTATATATATTTATATATTTATATAAATAAATTCATATATAGAAATATATAATTATAATTATATATATACATACATACTAGAAACGGCCCGAAATCTTATAGGGTTTATCTTATTTTTGGATAATATTTTTTTTAAACATACCTATGAAAGAACACATATAATTAAATAATATTATAAATATATTTATTATATATATATATTTACTTATATAAAAAAATAACACTAACAAATATTTATTAAATAATAAATATATTTATATTTATATTTAAAAATATTTTTAAAATTATGAAATTATAAATCAATCTCTATAAATAAATATTTATTATTTTATAAATATAATCAATATGTAATAATATAATTAATATGAAATAATATAATTAATATTTATATACATAATAATTAATACAATTAATGTAAATATGTAATTGTATAATTAATATATAAAAATGTATGTAATATTTATCATTATGTAATTATATAATTAATAATAAAATAATATAAATAATATGTAATAATATAGTTATTATGTAATAATATAATTAATATGAAATATTATAATTACTATGTGATGATTCTAGTCATAAATTTGACCATGATTATAGTGACACATGACCTATAATTTTTTCCTTTTGGATTTGGGATTACCTATTTTGTTATAATTAATACGTAATAATATAATCAATAATAATAAGGGGTTTGTCCCGAAACCTTATTAGTATAATTATTATAAAATAATACCAAGAATGTCCGGGGTCAAGCCCCATATTATAAAAAGAATGAAAAATAAACAGTACATGAAAGAAGAAAGGAAAGCCCACACTAAAATATAAGAAAACAACTTAAGAACCACCATAATCAAGATCACACTCATGATCTGAAGAATCAACATCATCAACAAATGCCCATTTTTTCTTAATTATAACATTATCTACATTATTATTATTACAATTTACAATTTTTTATTATTGAATGTCATTAGTGACATTATTAATATGCATTAATATGTAACAATAGTATTAATATGTAATAATAAAATTAATATTAAATAATAAGTTATAATAAATAAACACATGTATTAATATATAATTGTAAACACATAATCAATTATCTATACTATAGGGTAGGCAATTTCATCCATGTTTCATCTCCATATCAATTTGGGTGATGGGCCCTCCCCTCTGCACATCCCTATTGCATCAAAAATGTGTTCCTCATATGCTCCATCTCCGCAGATTCCACCTCCTCCAATAACTATGCTCCGCGTGAAACTCCTCTATCTTCATATTCTCCTCCACCTAACCACTTATTCCAATCAATTCTCATCAAAGCCCTTATCCTTCAAATCTATTGCTGCCATTCTGTCACTGCCTCCTCCTTTCCGTCGATGCTTCCGCGTCGTCGCATACGCGCAAGATGTGGTCCTAGATCACATTCCATGTTTTAGAATATTCAAATCAACAACAGTGGAGTAGGTGGAGGTGATGACGATGAAGAGATGGAGACGACAAGGAAGAAGCAGTGGAGGCAATGTTGAGGTAGTGACGAAAAGGCGTCATCGGGTTTGAAGGATAAGGGGTTGGATGAGAATTGTTTAGAAGAGGCGTAGAGGTGGAGGAGGATATGGAGATGGAGGAGATGCATGCAGAGCAGAGTCGGTGGAGGAGGTGAAATCTGTAGAGACACCGTAGATGAGGAACGTTTTCTCGAGGGAATAGGGACGTGCATAGAGGAGGGCACATCACCCAAATTGACATTGACATGACACATGGATGAAATCCCCCCCTATAGTATAGATAATGGATTATGTGCTTACAATTATAAATAAATATATCTTTTTATATATTATTACATATTAATCAATATTAATACTATTATTACATATTAATGCATATTAACAATGTCATTAATGACAATAAATAATAATAGAAAATTATATAATAATAATAATGTAGTTAATATTATAATTAAGAATAAATGGGAGGTTTCTAATGATGTTCATGCTTTTGATCATGAGTCTGATCTTGAATATGGTGATGATTAACTCGGTTTATTTATTTTTGAGTTTGGGCCATTATTTCTTCTTTCATGTATTGTTTATTATAAGGTGCTTGACCCCTAACCTTTTTTATAATAAGGTGCTTTCCACCGAACCTTCTTTGTATTATTTCATATTAATTATACCAAGAATGTTCAGGGCCAAGACCTTTATTATTACTAATTATATTATTACATATTAATTATACAAAAAGTGAGTGCCACCTTGAAAAGGAAAAAATAGAAACTCAAGCGTCACCATAGCCAAGATCAATGTTATGACCAGAATCATCAAATAGTAATTATATTATTACATATTAATTTTATTATTACATACTAACTATATTATTACATATCAATTATATTATTAAATTATTAATTATGTTGTTATATATTAATTAAATTATTACATATTAATAAATATTATTTATATTTTTATATATTTTTTATATTATTACATATGTACACTAATTATATTTATAAAAATGTATAAAAATATAATTATATTATTTCATATTTATTATATTGTTACGTTTTGATTATATTATTACATATTAATTATTGCATATATATATATATATGTTTATATATATATATATCTGTATATTCATAAATATATTTATTTGTAATTACAAATATATATTTGAATGTACCTATTTTAAATGTGTATTTAAATATATTAGATTAAAAATTATATGATTATAAATATTTTTAGTCGAATATATATATATATATATGTTAATAATTATAAAATTATAAATATATTTATAATTATATAATAATAAGTATTTATTTATAGAGATAAATTTATATTACATAATGATAAATATATTTTTAAATATTAATATTAATATATTTATTATTTATACAAATATTTATTAATATTTATTAATTTATATAAATAAATATATATAAATAATAATTATATTTATAATTTTATTTATTTATAATGGTTCTCTCAAAGCTGAGTTAAAAAAAATTATCCAAAAAAAAGATAAAATATATATGATTTCGGTTAGTTTGGACTATTTATGTATATATATATATATAAATAAATAGATATAATTAAAAATACATATTTATAAAAATGAATTAATTTTTATAAAAATATATATATAATAATTATAATAATAAATCAATTTCTATCAATACAAACTTATAATTATATAAATATTATAATATATTATTATTATATAATTTTTCCAATATATTTATAAATTTTAATTACATTATTACTAATTTACAATTATCATATTGATAAATATGACAAAAATATAAATTATATTATTACATACTACTTATATTATTACATATTAATTATATTATATCCTATTATTTATATTATTACTAATTAAATATATTATTGGTAATTAGGGTAGAGTTACAACGAAACATGGAAATGAAACCCACATAACCCGATAGGGAAGGCCATGACCCTCCCAAGGATAACCCATCCATTTTTATGGCTTGAAGGCCCTATGGGCATGGAGTCCATTACCATGTCTCTAGACTAGGTTCCCAACTACTAAAGCTATTTTTTGATTCACAAATGTGCGGGTCCACCATCTGCATCATGCCTGCATCATACAGCATGCGTCACCTATCTTCCATCCAACCCGGATTCAAATCTAGGTGGGAGTGAATTCTGGCAGAATGACGCCGACACAAAGATGACCCAATAAAGTACATAATGATGTTAAATAATAATAAAAAAGTAAATTATAATATTAATAATAGCCCTTATTGTCCACATGGTCTTTTGGACATCAAATAATTGGTGGGTTATACATTTGGGGGATGGGCTATAACCTTCCCTATTAGGTAGTGTATGTTGCAATTCTTTGTTTCATTGTAATTATATTATTACATTTTAATTATATTATTACATGATAATTATATTATTACATATTAATAATAATATTATATTATTATTTATATTATTATATATTTGATATATTATTACATATTAATAAATATTAGTTCTTTATTATATATTAGAAAATATTATTTATATTATTACGTATTTAAAATAAAAATATTAATAAATATATCTGTAAATTTAAATAATACAAATAAAGTATATAATAATATAATAAAATATAAATATTAATTATATTATTACATAGGCCTTCCGGCTGTTCGAAGTATATAAATAATAAATATAATTATAAGTATATAATATTATAGTTATATATTTACAAATATTATATTATTTGTATGAATATGTATATATATTAAATATAATTATAAACATATTCATATATATATATATATCATTTTATTATTTAATAAATATAAATATCTTTAAATGGGAAAATCTATTAAAACTTATATTGAATAATCTTGTGGAAAATCCACTAGAAATAAACTTCATACTTATTAAATTTATAATGTCTTACAAAAAAATTATTATTTTTTTAAAAACAAAAATTATAATTTTTTCTCATAGAATTAATATAATTATATATATATATATATATTTAAATAAGTATTTTTGGTTTTCCTATTTCATCAGAAAACTGTTTTCTTTAAAAAAATAGCGATATGTAAATTTGTTAAATAAAAAATAATAATTTATTTTGTGTCAAAATTAGGTATTTCATATATGTTTAAAAATATTCCATGTATTTAGAAATAATGATGAAAAATCATGAATATTATTAAAATGATTAAAAATATTTTTTTCTCTAAAAAAAACTACTTTTTCTTTTTTTAAAATGAAGAAAATATTCTTTACATATAAATTTCATTATAATAAGAAAAATAGATGGTTTTAAAATATAATAAACATAATTTATTATAGGATAATTGGGTATTTTTTCACCTATAAGGAAACACATTTCTTTTTATTGAAGGAAACAATTAAATGTTCTTATTCTTCCAACCATTACAAGGCAGCAGTAAACCGAATAAAAAAATTGACCCTAACCCACATGTATTAAACTAAGCACCCTGCTGCATAGAATCGAACTAGAAGAGTCATCCACCCCACAGACCCGACGTCAACCTGCTTCACATCATTGCATCACCCCTTCTCCAAAGTCATCGACGTCGCTCATCATACTCCCATACATCACGGTAAATTCCTCATCGGCCCATCTCGGCTTCAGTGCATCGCATAATGAATGCCGATGTTTCCAATGTTGTCATCGCACCCCAAACTCCTCAGTAGTAGTTACATCTCCATTAGATTCTTGAACCACAAATACTTGTTGTCCATATGCTTCTTTTGGATGGACTAGATTTACTGTATGAGTATCCCAACCTCTTCACCTCCCGATATCAAGCCACAACCCCATGATACCCCTGTGACTTGGAGTCACTGACATCCACCGGTTTGGGTCGCTGGTCATCCCAACCTGGTTATAATAAACATTCTTTCGTACATTCACCATCGTAGAAGCCTCTGTGGATGATAATATTTTACCTGGAGGGATGGGTAGGCTTGCTTTCCTTTCAAACGTTCTTAATAGAGCCGCATCTGATGGGAGGTGTACGTTGCTCCTGTCCTCGAGTTGGGGTACGTTCAGATTCTCCTTGGCTAACCTGGGGATGTGTTCTGAGGTGAAGGGGATGGATGGAAATTCACCATCATGAGAAGATTTGTGCGATACATCCATCACCGGAGAAGCTACATTTTATGAGAATCGTCGACCACATAGAATGGGTCTACTAATATCCAGTATATAACTTGTTTCTGTGACCTTTTCACATCAATGTGAGGTACAACGGGGTTCTTTGGCACCGAAGTTGGGGTACGTTTGGGATTCCCATGTTTGGGTACCCCAGGGGATTCATCAAAGGAAGAGGGGACGGTTGGAAATTTCCCACCATGATAAGTGTTTTGAGGTCCTCCATTCACTAGAAAACCCACTTTTTATGCGAATCGCTGACCATGTAGATTTTTGGGGATCAAATTGTTATCTGATGCAGGAGTTTAAGTATGTCTAGTGACATCCTGTTTTCGTCGGAATAAAGTCATCAATCTTTTTAACACCTTCATCATCATTTTCCTCTAAGGAGGTACATAGTAATCACAGCAGAAGGATGGTAGTTTGAAAACATGACCACCACACTTATATACATGCATCCTGTAATTATTTCCTATTTTTCTGCCTTTCCCTCACCAAACATTCCACACATCCATTAATAGCTATAGTTACTAGAAATTCAAATCCTTTGTTTATAACATGAATTAATAAGGAAGTACCCAAATCTATTATTTAATTATTATTAATCAATTAACATAATATTAAATAATATTGAAACAATTAAATTTATTTATGTATTTTCAATATTATTCATTTTATATTTATAAATGAACTCTAAAATCTAATCGGATTAACTTACTTATTATTAATTAAATGATGTTTTATATTAAAATTTTAACAAAATTATGAAATATTATTGTTTTTTTATATCAATTGCTTTTAAATTTATAAATAATTTTTCAAATTAAAAATAATAGACATATTCTTAATTAATCAAGTTATGATAGTTAAAAAAATATTTCAGTATATAAAAGTATAAGGTTAAAATAATTAGTTAAAAATTAAATGGGTTATAAATGTTTATTTTAAATTAATATTCTAAAATTTGATTCGTATTAACATTTATACAACATTTAATTTCTCTATATATTTATTTGTAATCTTTTGTTTTTTTATTTGAACTGTCATAAATGAATTCGATTTCTTTCCTTTCTTACCCACAATCTAGAACACTACCTATGGGAAGATTCTTCAAGGCATCTTTTTTATTTTTTATATATAATAAAATTGGTTTATCTTCCATTTAATTCGGGAAATGGGTCTTAAAATCACCAAATGAACTGACACTTTATAAAGGAATCCAAAAATGCCTCATCATGTTGTATTTTCCCCCAAACCCCAAATTCCAATGCCCCACCCTCCATTCCTCCTCCCCATTTCCAATATATATATAATTCCTTATTAAAAATTATAAATAAATACATGTATTAAATTATTATTATATATAAATAAGTATTAAATATATTTTTACATATTAATAATAATATTACATATTAATAAATTTTAATAATGTAATTAATGGCATCTAATAAAAATAACAATATAAATAAAAATAATTAAAAAGTAGTTAAAAATTATTTATGAATAAATATTAATTAAATTATTTCATATTAATAAAGTAGTTAATATTAATTATATTATAAATTTTTTAATAAATAGTAGTTATATTATTACATATTTACAATAATTATATTAATAAATATGAATAGAAATATTAATTATATTGCTAATTATATTATTTCATATTAATTATACTATGAAGTATCTGATCCAAGCCCCTAATTGTTACTAATTTTATTATTACATATTAATTGTACAAAAAAGGAAATCCCACATTCAAAAGGGAAAAATAGTAACTCAAGAATCACCATAATCATGATCAGAGTTATGACCAAAATCATCAACCAACTATTATATTGTTAAATATTAATTATATTTTTACATTCTAATTATATTATTACATATTAATTATATTATTACATATTAATTATATTATTATATATTAATTATATAATTACATATGTATAATAATAAAATTAATAAATATGAGTAAAAATGATAATAATACTAATAATGTAGTTAATGACATAATTAAAAATAAATACTAATTATATTATTACACATCAATAATAATTTGTATATTACTCATATTATTCCATTTTAATAAATATTTATTATATCAATGTGGGTCTAGCCAAGATCCCAAGCTCTCAACCATTTATTAAAATTGAATAAAAGATAACATTTACATGGGGAGGAGAATGATAGAAATCACGGGCATTCCCCCTATCATTTGTGAAACAACACATCAAAAATTTCAATAATCATGATTTGAGTCATGTTCAGTGTTATCAGCATTAGAAGATTCCCAATATGTCTGTATGGTTTGATCGCTGAAAAGAGAACTGTACTTTTTTCTAAAGCAGCATCTGCTCTGGCATGAGTCTGGATGATCTAGAAGAACCACCTCATCTACGCCCTTGAGTTTCATCCTCTCATCCATTTTTGCAGCCACGACCCTTAAGGTTCATACAACTCCTCCATGTCAACTGGTGCATAGTCACATAATGGTCACCCTTTTTAGTAGTATCGATATCCTTAGACCCATGACATGCATTATCATTAAGAGACTCACGAACCTTAAAACTAATGTCCTTAGTGACAATTTTCAGATTATTTTTCTATTCATTAACATTAGTTGATTCATGTTGGAAAAAAGATTTCCTAAAAATCATTTGAATCCCTTCATTATACACAATTGAAATCCCTTTTTTTTACTAGAACCTTCCCTCTTAATAAGTTCCACCCTTTTTGACAGAGAAGATGCATTTATGGCCCTAGTTTTTTGAATCATCTTGATTGGTCTCAGAGACTCCATACTTGCATTAATATCATTTCTAACAACAACAGATGAACATAATTTAATCCAATTATAGTGTTGCGTAGGTGATGCAGTATAATTAAGTGGTGCTACCACTATGGATTCATGTTTATGAGTATTATAACACTTTCTTATACCAAATCTGTATCCAACAAAATATCATCAACATTGCTCTGCTATGCCATAAGGTAATCAGTAGCAAGGTCTTCATTTTTTTTCCTTCTGGAATGACATTATCATGCACATCTTCCTTAATAGTCTGCACCGCTTCATCTTCATTAGTCTAATCAACCAAATTTTCTTCATTTATAGCAGCATGTTCACATGAAATACCACCCTGTAGTTTATCTTCACCTAGTCTAGTCCGAGATGACTTCAAGACATTCGTCTCCCAAATATTTTTATCATGCACATGAAATGACCAAAAATTACAAACCATACGTCTCCTGTAACCATAGATTTCATTAAAAATTACCCAACATTCTAAAAGAATTGAGGAAAACTTTTATAGATAATCTTTAATTCATATTCCTCATCATCCGTATATAATAAAACTCTATCTACCTTTGTTTAACTTAAATCAATTTCAGAAAAAAATCCTATAAAATTTCCCATACATTGAATTTTCTGTTTATTTATCCATGATTGTAGGTAAACCAAGCTACATCACCACATCATGGAGGATTGTTGTACATTAAAACGTCCAATTCAATCCATAAAACCGAACAGAATTCAACGAAGAGGAATTTCCTGCATTCAAAGGATCAAAAAAACATCCATAATATTTAATGTGAACAAATCGTAGCTTCAAGGAGAAGGATGTAAACCCGAAAGCTCATGATTTTAAATTTTCTGAAGGAAAGAATACGTTGATAAATCACCAACATTATGAAAAACACCACCAATAGGAAAATCCCCAATAAAAGGGATACTGCCTATATAAATACTTAGAAAATAATGATTGTCGCTAGAGATGATATATTTATTGTGAGGGATCACATCCTCAAAAAGGATAATGGGAGAGAGATTTAATTTTATGAATTTTATGCTCGTGATACAAAAGAGTAAGTTATAAAAAATTTCCATTGGTCCCCATGGAATATGTAGTTCCTAAAACAAAAGTACCTCATATGATTATAAGAGAGGTAAGTGAACTAGAGAGATGGAATATTGTTCATTGAGGATGGTGACTAATTATTGTTTTACATTGATAAATCGATCTCCTACAAGGATGCTGAAAAAGATTAAGAGTTTAAATATTACTATAAAATATGATTTCTAATATCAATTCCATTTATCATAACCATGTATGTGTAATGATCGATTCTCTATTTGATGTAAAGCCTATTTTATTAAAATGGATATTCAAATGAAATCTAGACATGGAATGTAATGTATGAACATATAAATCAAGGATAGAGGCTAAAGGGTTTTATCAGTGTCAATGATTGTACTATGATGAACCCTTCTCTCCATTTTCCATTTTTAATTTCATATGATCCATAATTGTGATAGCAGCATACCATGACTATGTGATTTTGTAGATGTAGGTCAAATGTACATTCGTTAATGAGAACCTTAAAAAAGATCTATATATGACTCAACTAGAATGGTTTATGACCCCTGGTGATGCCAAAAATATTATCAAGTAGCAAATAATCATTTGCGGATTAAAGAAAGATTCATGTTTATGGAACATTTGATTTGATGAATCTATAAAACAATTTGGTATCATTAATAATGAATGTGATACATGTGTTTACAAAAGTATTAATATGAATGTGGGTCTTATCACAGTAGTGTATGTCGATGAAATATTTAAAAATATATTATTATTATTTTATATATTTATAGTTATATTTTTTATTTATATATTCTGAATGGACGGAAGGCCTTTGTAAAAATAGAACTAATATTTATATTTAATTATATTATTAATTTATTTATTTGTATTATTTACATTTGTATTCATATTTATTAATATAATTATTGTAAGTAGGTAATAATATAATTAATATTTTTTAATATGTAATTATAAAAATAATATTAATTAATTTTTAATAATATAATAAATATATAATAATATAATCAATAATATCATAATATAATTAATATGTAATAATATATTTAGTATATAATAATATAAATAGAATGTAATAATATAATTAGTATGTAATTATATAATTAAAATTTAACAATATAATTACAAGAAAACATAGAGTTGCAACACACAGTACCTGATTGGGCAGGCCATTGCCCCCTTAAGGGATAACCCACCTATTTTTTGATGGCCTGAAGATTGTATGGAAATGGAGTAAAATAATTAATGTTATTATTTACATTTTTATTATTATTTAAATTCATTATGCACTTTATTGGATCATGAATGTGTCACAACCATTTTACCAAAATTAACTCCCATCTGGATTCGAACTCGGGTCCGATTCATGCCATGTTACGTAGGGGGTATGAAGTAGGCATGGCATAGACGGAGGACCTGCACATTTGTGAAGAAAACAAAATTTTCAGGTTACCGGAACCTAGGCTACAGACATTGTAATAGAATCCATGTCAATAGGTTCTAAAGCCATAAAATTTCATGGGTTATCCCAGGGGGGGTCATGACCGACACTATCAGGGCGTATGTGTTGTATTTCTATGTTTCGTTGTAATTATACCCCAATGTACATTGAATATATATAATTAATAATAATATAAATAATATGTAGTAATATAATTAATACGTATTAATATAATTACAATGAAAAAATATAAATTATACTTTCATTCTAATTTGTCAATATCATTTTTGTAAATTTGTAATAATATAATTAATATTAATAAATATATATTAATAAATATATATTAATAAATATATTTATATTTATATAAATATAGATATATATTAGTAAAAAATGATTTATAATTATTTATATTATATATATTTATATATTTATATAAATAAATTCATATATAGAAATATATAATTATAATTATATATATACATACATACTAGAAACGGCCCGAAATCGTATAGGGTTTAACATATTTTCGGATAATCTCTTTTTTAAACTTACCTATGAATGAACACTTATAAATAAATCGTATTATAAATATATTTATTATATATATATTTACTTATATAAAGAAAATAACAATAACAAAAATTTATTAAATAATAAATATATTTATATTTATATTTAAAAATATTTTTAAAATTATGTAATTATAAATCAATCTCTATAAATAAATATTTATTATTTTATAAATATAATCAATATGTAATAATATAATTAATATAATTAATGTAAATATGAAATTGTATAATTAATATATAAAAATATATGTAATATTTATCATTATGTAATTATATAATTAATAATATAATAATATAAATAATATGTAATAATATAGTTATTATGTAATAATATAATTAATATGAAATATTATAATTACTATGTGATGATTCTAGTCATAAATTTGACCATGATTATAGTGACACATGACCTATAATTTTTTCCTTTGGGATTTGGGATTGGCTATTTTGTTATAATTAATATGTAATAATATAATCAGAAATAATAAGGGGATTGCCCCGAAACCTTATTAGTATAATTATTATAAAATAATACCAAGAATGTCCGGGGTCAAGCCCCATATTATAAAAAGAAAGAAAAATAAACAGTACATGAAAGAAGAAAGGAAATCCCACACTAAAATATAAGAAAACAACTTAAGAATCACCATAATCAAGATCACACTCATGATCTGAAGAATTAACATCATCACCAAATGCCAATTTTTTCTTGATTATAACATTATCTACATTATTATTATTACTATTTACATTTTTTTATTATTGAATGTCATTAGTGACATTATCAATATTCATTAATATGTAACAATAGTATTAATATGTAATAATAAAATTAATATTAAATAATAAGTTATAATATATAAACACATGTATTAATATATAATTGTAAACACATAATCAATTATCTATACTATAGGGTAGGCGATTTCATCCATGTTTCATCTCCATATCAATTTGGGTGATGGGCCCTCCCCTCTGCACATCCCTATTACATCAAAAATGTGTTCCTCATATGCTCCATCTCCGAAGATTCCACCTCCTCCAATAACTACGCTCCGCATGCATCTCCTCTATCTTCATATCCTCCTCCACCTAACCACCTATTCCAAACAATTCTCATCAAAGCCCTTATCCTTCAAATCTATATCTGCCATTCCGTCACTACCTCCGCCTTTCCGTCGATGCTTCCGCGTCGTCGCATACGCGCAAGATGTGGTCCTAGATAACATTCCAAGTTTTCGAATATTCAAATCAACAATAGTGGAGTAGGTGGAGGTGATGACGATGAAGAGATGGAGAAGACAAGGAAGAAGCGGTGGAGGCAATGTTGAGGTAGTGACGAAATGGAGTCATCGGGTTTGAAGGATAAGGGTTTGGATGAGAATGGTTTAGAAGAGGCGTAGAGGTGGAGGAGGATATGGAGATGGAGGAGATGCATGTAGAGCAGAGTCGGTGGAGGAGGTGAAATCTGTAGAGACATAGCAGATGAGGAACGTGTTCTCGAGGGAATAGGGACGTGCATAGAGGAGGGCACATCACCCAAATTGACATTGACATGACACATGGATGAAATCCCCCCTATAGTATAGATAATGGATTATGTGCTTACAATTATAAATAAATACATCTTTTTATATATTATTACATATTAATCAATATTAATACTATTATTACATATTAATGCATATTAATAATGTCATTAATGACAATAAACAATAATAAAAAATTAAATAATAATAATAATATAGTTAATATTATAATTAAGAATAAATGGGAGGTTTCTAATCATGTTCATGCTTTTGATCATGAGTCTGATCTTGAATATGGTGATGATTAACGCGGTTTATTTATTTTTGAGTTTGGGCCATCCTTTCTTCATTCATGTATTGTTTATTATAAGTTGCTTGACCCCTAACCTTTTTCATAATAAGGTTCTTTCCACTGAACCTTCATTGTATTATTTCATATTAATTATACCAATAAAGTTCATGGCCAAGCCCCTTATTATTACTAATTATATTATTACATATTAATTATACAAAAACCGAGTCCCACCTTGAAAAGGAAAAAATAGAATCTCAAGCGTCACCATAACCATGATCAATGTTATGACCAGAATCATCAAATAGTAATTATATTATTACATATTAATTATATTATTACACACTAACTATATTATTACATATCAATTATATTATTAAATTATTTATTATATTGTTATATATTAATTAAATTATTACATATTAATAAATATTATTTATATTTTTATATTTATTTATATTATTACATATGTACACTAATTATATTTATAAAAATGTATAAAAATATAATATAATTATTTCATATTTATTATATTGTTACGTTTTGATTATATTATTACATATTAATTATTGCATATATATATATATGTTTATATATATATATCTGTATATTCATAAATATATTTAATTGTAATTACAAATATATATTTGAATGTACCTATTTTAAATGTGTATATAAATATAGTAGTTTTATAATTATATGATTATAAATATTTTTAGTCGAATATATATATATATATATATATATATTTGTTAATAATTATAAAATTATAAATATATTTATAATTATATAATAATAAGTATTTATTTATAGAGATAAATTTATATTACATAATGATAAATATATTTTTAAATATTAATATTAATATATTTATTATTTATACAAATATTTATTAATATTTATTAATTTATATAAATAAACATATATAAATAATAAATATATTTATAATTTTATTTATTTATAATGGTTCTCTCAATGCTGAGTTTAAAAAAGAAAACTATCCAAAAAAAAGATAAAATATATAAGATTTCAGTTACATTGGACTATTTATGTATATATATACATATTAATAAATAGATATAATTATAAATATATATTTATAAAAATGAATTAATTTTTATAAACATATATATATAATAATTATAATAATAAATCAATTTCTATCAATACAAACATATAATTATATAAATATTAAAATATTTATTATTATATAATTTTTCAAATATATTTATAAATTTTAATTATATTATTACTAGATTACAATAATAATATTGATAAATATGAAAAAATATAAATTATATTATTACATACTACTTATATTATTACATATTAATTATATTATTTCATATTATTTATATTATTACTAATTATATATATTATTGGTAATTAGGGTAGAGTTACAACGAAACATGGAAATGAAACCCACATAACCCAATAGGGAAGGCCATGACCCTCCCAAGGATAACCCATCCATTTTTATGGCTTGAAGGCCCTATGGGCATTGAGTCCATTACCGTGTCCCTATACTAGGTTCCCAACTACTAAAGCTATTTTTTGATTCAAAATGTGCGGGTCCACCATCTGCATCAGGCCTGCATCATACAGCCTGCGTCACCTGTCTTCCATCCAACCCGGATTCAAATCTGGTTGGGAGTGAATTCTGGCAGAATGACGCTGACACAAACATGACCCAATAAAGTACATAATGATGTTAAATAATAATAAAAATGCAAATTATAATATTAATAATAGCACTTCTTGTCCACATGGTCTTTTGGACATCAAATAATTGGTGGGTTATATATTTGGGGGAGGGGCTATAACATTCCCTATTAGGTAGTGTATGTTGCAATTCATTGTTTCATTGTAATTATATTGTTACATTTTAATTATATTATTACATGATAATTATATTATTACAAATTAATAATATTATTATATTAATATTTATATTATTATATATTTGTTATATTATTTCATATTAATAAATATTAGTTTTTTATTATATATTAGAAAATATTATTTATATTATTACGTATTTAAAATAAAAATATTAATAAATATATCTGTAAATTTAAATAATACAAATAAAGTATATAATAATATAATAAAATATAAATATTAATGATATTATTACATAGGCCTTCCGGGTGTTCGAAGTATATAAATAATAAATATAATTATAAGTATATAATATTATAATTATATATTTACAAATATTATATTATTTGTATAAATATATATATATATTAAATATAATTATAAACCTATTCATATATATATATATATATCTTTTTATTATTTAATAAATATAAATATCTTTAAATGGGAAAATATATTAAAACTTCTATTGAATAATCTTGTGGAAAATCCACTAGAAATAAACTTCATGCTTATTAAATTTATAATGTCTTACAAAAATGTTATTCTTTAAAAAAAACAAAAATTATTATTTTTTCTCATAGAATTAATATAATTATATATATATATATATATATAAGTATTTTTTGTTTTCCTATTTAATCAGAAAATTGTTTTCCTTAAAAAAATAGCGATATGAAATTTTGTTAAATAAAAAATAATAATTTATTTTGTGTCAAAATTAAGTATTTCATATATGTTTAAAAATATTCCATCTATTTAAAAATATTGATGAAAAATTATGAATATTATTAAAATGATTAAAAATCTTTTTATCTCTAAAAAAATAAACTAAGTTTTCTTTTATTAAAATGAAGAAAATATTCTTTACATAAAAATTTCATTATAATAAGAAAAATAGATGGTTTTAAAATATAGTAAACATAATTTATTATATGATAATTGGGTATTTTTTCACCTATAAGGAAACACATTTCTTTTTATTGAAGGAGACAATTAAATGTTCTTATTCTTCCAACCATTACAAGGCAGCAGTAAACCCAATAAAAAAATTGACCCTAACCCACATGTATTAAACTAAGCACCCTGCTGCATAGAATCGAACTAGAAGAGTCATCCACCCCACAGACCCGACGTCAACCTGCTTCACATCATTGCATCACTCCTTCTCGAAAGTCATCGACGTCGCTCATCATACTCCCATATGTCACGGTAAATTCCTCATAGGCCCTTCTCGGCTTCAGTTCATCGCATAATGAATGCCGATGTTTCCAATGTTGTCACCGCACCCCAAACACCTCAGTAGTATTTACATCTCCATTAGATTCTTGAGCCACAAATCCTTGTTGTCCATATGCTTCTTTTGGATGGACTAGATTACAGCACCAGTATCCCAACCTCTTCGCCTCCTGATATCACGCCACCACCCCACGATACCCCTGTGACTTGGAGTCACTGACATCCACTGGTCTGGGTCGCTGGTCATCCCAACCTAGTCATAATAAACATTCTTTCGTACATTCACCATCGTAAAAGCCTATGTAGATGAGAATATTTTACCTGGAGGGATGGGTAGGCTTGCTTTCCTTTCAAACGTTCTTAATGGAGCCTTATCTGATGGGAGGTGTACGTTGCTCCTATCCTCGAGTTGGGGTACGTTCAGATTCTCCTTGGCTAACCTGGGGATGTGTTCTGAGGTGAAGGGGATGGATGGAAATTCACCGTCATGAGAAGATTTGTGCGATACATCTATCACCGGAGAAGCTGCATTTTATGAGAATCGTCGACCACATAGAATGGGTCTACTAATATCTAGTATATAACCTGTTTTTGTGACCTTCTCGCATCAATGTGAGGTACAACGGGGTTCTTTGGCACCGGAGTTCGGGTACGTTTGGGATACCCATGTTTGGGTACCCCAGGGGAGTCATCAAAGGAAAAGGGGACGGTTGGAAATTTCCCACCATGATAAGTGTTTTGAGGTCCTCCATTCACTGGAGAACCCACTTTTGATGCGAATCGCTGACCACGTAGATTTTTGGGGATCAAATTGTTATCTGATGCAGGAGTTTAAGTATGTCTAGTGACATCCTGTTTTCGTCGGAATAAAGTCATCAATCTTTTTAACACCTTCATCATCATTGTCCTCCAAGGAGGTATATAGTAATCACAGCAGAAGGATGGTAGTTTGAAAACATGGCCACCACACTTATATACATGCGTCCTATAATTATTTCCTATTTTTATTCCTTTCCCTCACCAAACCTTCCACACATCCATTAATAGCTATAATTACTAGAAATTCAAATCCTTTATTTATAACTTGAATTAATAAGGAAGTACCCAAACCTATTATTTAATTATTATTAATCAATTAACATAATATTAAATAATATTGAAACAATTAAATTTATTAATGTATTTTGAATATTATTCATTTTATATTTATAAATGAAATCTAAAATCTAATCGGAATAAATTAATTATTATTAATTAAATGATGTTTTATATTAAAATGTTAACAAAATTATGAAATATTATTGTGTTGTTTGATATCAATTTCTTTTAAATTTATAAATAATTTTTCAAATTAAAAATAATAGACATATTCTTAATTAATCAAGTTATAATAGTTAAACAATATTTCAATATATAAAAGTACAGGGTTAAAATAATTAGTTAAAAATTAAATGGTTTATAAATGTTTATTTTAAATTAATATTCTAACATTTGATTCATATTAACATTTATACAACATTTAATTTCTCTATATATTTATTTGTAATCTTTTGTTTTTTTATTTGAAATGTCATAAATGAATTCGATTTCTTTCCTTTCTTACCCACAATCTAGAACACTACCTATGGGAAGAATCCTGAAGGCATCTTTTTTATTTTTTTATATAATAAAATTTGTTTATCTTTCATTTAATTCGAGAAATGGGTCTAAAAATCACCAAATGAACTGACACTTTATAAAGGAAGCCAAAAATTCAACATCATGTTGCATTTTCCCCCAAACCTCAAATTCCAATGCCCCTCCCTCCATTCCTCCTCCCCATTTCCAATATATATATAATTCCTTATTAAAAATTATCAATAAATACATGTATTAAATTATTATTATATATAAATAAGTATTAAATATATTTTTACATATTAATAATAATATTACATATTAATAAATTTTAATAATGTAATTAATGGCATTTAATAAAAATAACAATCTAAATAAAAATAATTAAAAAGTAGTTAAAAATTATTTATGAATAAATATTAATTAAATTATTTCATATTAATAAAGTAGTTAATATTAATTATATTATAAATTTTTTAATAAATAGTAATTATATTATTACATATTTAAAATAATTATATTAATAAATATTAATAGAAATATTAATTATATTGCTAATTATATTATTTCATATTAATTATACTATGAAGTATCTGAGCCAAGCCCCTAATTGTTACTAATTTTATTATTACATATTAATTGTACCAAAAAGGATATCCCACATTCAAAAGGGAAAAATAGCAACTCATGAATCACCATAATCATGATCAGAGTTATGACCAGAATCATTAACAAACTATTATATTGTTAAATATTAATTATATTATTACATTCTAATTATATTATTACATATTAATTATATTATTACATATTAATTATATTATTATATATTAATTATATAATTACATTTGTATAATAATAAAATTAATAAATATGAGTAAAAATGATAATAATACTAATAATGTAGTTAATGACATAATTAAAAATAAATACTAATTATATTATTACACATCAATAATAATTTTTATATTACTCATATTATTCCATTTTAATAAATATTTATTATATCAATGTGGGTCTAGCCAAGATCCCAAGCTCTCAACCATTTATTAAAATTGAAGAAAAGATAACATGTACATGGGAGGAGAATGATAGAAATCACGGGCATGCCCCCTAACATTTGTGAAACAACACATCAAAAATTTCAATAATCATGATTTGAGTCATGTTCAGTGTTATCAACATTAGAAGATTCCCAATCTGTCTGTATGGTTTGATCGCTGAAAAGAGAACTGTACTTTTTCTAAAGCAGCATCTGCTCTGGCATGAGTCTGGATGATGTTGAAGAACCACCTCATCTACGCCCTTCAGTTTCATCCCCTCATCCATTTTCGCAGCCACGACCCTTTAGGTTCATACAACTCCTCCATGTCAACTGGTGCATAGTCACATAATGGTCACCCTTTTTAGTAGTATCGATATCCTTAGACCCATGACATGAATCATCATTAAGAGACTCAAGAACCTTAAAACTAATGTCCTTAGTGACAATTTTCGGATTATTTTTCTATTCATTAACATTAGTTGATTCATGTTTGAAAAAAGATTTCCTAAAAATCATTTGAATCCCTTCATTATACACAATCAAAATCCCTTTGTTTTTACTAGAACCTTCCCTCTTAATAAGTTCCACCCTTTTTTACAGAGAAGATGCATTTATGGCCCTAGTTTTTTGAATCATCTTGATTGGTCTCAGAGACTCCATACTTGCATTAAGATCATTTCTAACAACAACAGATGAAATAATTTATTCCAATTATAGCGTTGCGTAGGTGATGCAGTATAACTATGTGGGGATACCACTATGGATTCATGTTTATGAGTATTATAACACTTTCTTATACCAAATCTGTTTCCAACAAAATATCATCAACATTGCTCTGCTATTCCATAAGGTACTCAGTAGCAAGGTCTTCATTTTTTTCCTTCTGGAATGACATTATATAGCACATCTTCATTAATAGTCTGCACCGCTTCATATGCATTAGTCTGATAAACCAAATTTTCTTCATTTATAGCAGCATGTTCACATGAAATACCACCCTATATTTTATCTTCACCTAGTCTAGTCCGAGATGACTTCAAGCCATTCGTCTCCCAAATATTTTTATCATGCACATGAAATGACCAAAAATTACAAACCATACGTCTCCTGTAACCATAGATTTCATTAAAAATTACCCAACATTCTAAAAGAATTGAGGAAAACTTTTATAGATAATCTTTAATTCATATTCCTCATCATCCGTATATAATAAAACTCTATCTACCTTTGTTTAACTTAAATCAATTTCAGCAAAAAATCCTATAAAATTTCCCATACATTGAATTTTCTCTTTATTTATCAATGATTGTAGGTAAACCAAGCTACATCACCACATCATGGAGGATTGTTGTACATTAAAACGTCCAATTCAATCCATAAAACTGAACAGAATTCAACGAAGAGGAATTTCCTGCATTCAAAGGATCAAAAAAACATCCTTAATATTTAATGTGAACAAATCGTAGCTTCAAGGAGAAGGATGTAAACCCGAAAGCTCATGAGTTTTAAATTTTCTGAAGGAAAGAATACGTTGATAAATCACCAACATTATGAAAAACACAACCAATAGGAAAATCCACAATAAAAGGGATACTGCCTATATAAATACTTATAAAATAATGATTGTCGCTAGAGATGATATATTTATTGTGAGGGATCACATCCTCAAAAAGGATAATGGGAGAGAGATTTAATTTTATGAATTTTATGCTCATGATACAAAAGAGTAGGTTATAAAAAATTTCCATTGGTCCCCATGGAATATGTAGTTCCTAAAACAAAAGTACCTCATATGATTATAAGAGAGGTAAGTGAACCAGAGAGATGGAATATTGGTCATTGAGGATGGTGACTAATTATTGTTTTACATTGATAAATCGATCTCCTACAAGGAAGCTGAAAAAGATTAAGAGTTTCAATATTACTATAAAATATGATTTCTAATATCAATTCCATTTATCATAACCATGTATGTGTAATGATCGATTCTCTAGTTGATGTAATGCCTATTTTATTAAAATGGATATTCAAACGAAATCTAGACATGGAATGTAATGTATGAACATATAAATCAAGTATAGAGGCTAAAGGGTTTTATCAGTGTCAATGATTGTACTATGATGAACCCTTCTCTCCATTTTCCATTTTTAATTTCATAAGATCCATAATTGTGATAGCAGCATACCATGACTATGTGATTTTGCAGATGTAGGTCAAATGTACATTCGTTAATGAGAACCTTAAAAAAGATCTATATATGACTCAACTAGAATGGTTTATGACCCCTGGTGATGCCAAAAATATTTTCAAGTAGCAAATAATCATTTGCGGATTAAAGAAAGATTCATGTTCATGGAATATTCGATTTGATGAATCTATAAAACAATTTGGTATCATTAATAATGAATGTGATACATGTGTTTACAAAAGTATTAATATGAATGTGGGTCTTATCACATTAGTGTATGTCGATGAAATATTTAAAAATATATTATTATTATTTTATATATTTATAGATATATTTTTTATTTATATATTCTGAATGGACGGAAGGCCTTTGTAAAAATAGAACTAATATTTATATTTAATTATAATATTAATTAATTTATTTGTATTATTTACATTTGTATTCATATTTATTAATATAATTATTGTAAGTAGGTAATAATATATTTAATATTTTTTAAAATGTAATTATAAAATTAATATTAATTAATTTTTAATAATATAATAAATATATAATAATATAATTAATAATATCATAATATAATTAATATGTAATAATATATTTAGTATATAATAATATAAATAGAATGTAATAATATAATTAGTATGTAATTATATAATTAAAATTTAATAATATAATTACAAGAAAACATAGAGTTGCAACACATAGTACCTGATTGGGCAGGCCATTGCCCCCTTAAGGGATAACCCACCTATTTTTTGATGGCCTGAAGATTGTATGGAAATGGAGTAAAATAATTAATGTTATTATTTACATTGTTATTATTATTTAAATTCATTATGCACTTTATTGGATCATGAATGTGTCACAACCATTTTACCAAAATTAACTCCCATCCGGATTCGAACTCGGGTCCGATTCATGCCATGTGACGTAGGGGGTATGAAGTAGGCATGGCATAGACGGAGGACCTGCACATTTGTGAAGAAAACAAAATTTTCAGGTTACCGGAACCTAGGCTACAGACATTGTAATGGAATCCATGTCAATAGGTTCTAAAGCCATAAAAATTCATGGGTTATCCCAGGGGGGGGTCATGACCGACACTATCAGGTCGTATGTGTTGTATTTCTATGTTTCGTTGTAATTATACCCCAATGTACATTGAATATATATAATTAATAATAATATAAATAATATGTAGTAATATAATTAATACGTATTAATATAATTACAATGAAAAAATATAAATTATACTTTCATTCTAATTTGTCAATATCATTTTTGTAAATTTGTAATAATATAATTAATATTAATAAATATATATTAATAAATATATATTAATAAATATATTTATATTTATATAAATATAAATATATATTAGTAAAAAATGATTTATAATTATATATATTATATATATTTATATATTTATATAAATAAATTCATATATAGAAATATATAATTATAATTATATATATACATACATACTAGAAACGGCCCGAAATCGTATAGGGTTTAACATATTTTTGGATAATCTCTTTTTTAAACTTACCTATGAAAGAACACATATAAATAAATAATATTATAAATATATTTATTATATATATATTTACTTATATAAAGAAAATAACAATAACAAATATTTATTAAATAATAAATATATTTATATTTATATTTAAAAATATTTTTAAAATTATGTAATTATAAATCAATCTCTATAAATAAATATTTATTATTTTATAAATATAATCAATATGTAATAATATAATTAATATGAAATAATATAATTAATATTTATATACATAATAATTAATATAATTAATGTAAATATGAAATTGTATAATTAATATATAAAAATATATGTAATATTTATCATTATGTAATTATATAATTAATAATATAATAATATAAATAATATGTAATAATATAGTTATTATGTAATAATATAATTAATATGAAATATTATAATTACTATGTGATGATTCTAGTCATAAATTTGACCATGATTATAGTGACACATGACCTATAATTTTTTCCTTTGGGATTTGGGATTGCCTATTTTGTTATAATTAATATGTAATAATATAATCAAAAATAATAAGGGGTTTGCCCCGAAACCTTATTAGTATAATTATTATAAAATAATACCAAGAATGTCCGGGGTCAAGCCCCATATTATAAAAAGAAAGAAAAATAAACAGTACATGAAAGAAGAAAGGAAATCCCAGACTAAAGTATAAGAAAACAACTTAAGAATCACCATAATCAAGATCACACTCATGATCTGAAGAATTAACATCATCACCAAATGCCAATTTTTTCTTGATTATAACATTATCTACATTATTATTATTACTATTTACATTTTTTTATTATTGAATGTCATTAGTGACATTATTAATATTCATTAATATGTAACAATAGTATTAATATGTAATAATAAAATTAATATTAAATAATAAGTTATAATATATAAACACATGTATTAATATATAATTGTAAACACATAATCAATTATCTATACTATAGGGTAGGCGATTTCATCCATGTTTCATCTCCATATAAATTTGGGTGATGGGCCCTCCCCTCTGCACATCCCTATTACATCAAAAATGTGTTCCTCATATGCTCCATCTCCGCAGATTCCACCTCCTCCAATAACTACGCTCCGCGTGCATCTCCTCTATCTTCATATCCTCCTCCACCTAACCACCTATTCCAAACAATTCTCATCAAAGCCCTTATCCTTCAAATCTATTTCTGCCATTCCGTCACTACCTCCGCCTTTCCGTTGATGCTTCCGCGTCGTCGCATACGGGCAAGATGTGGTCCTAGATCACATTCCAAGTTTTCGAATATTCAAATCAACAATAGTGGAGTAGGTGGAGGTGATGACGATGAAGAGATGGAGACGACAAGGAAGATGCAGTGGAGGCAATGTTGAGGTAGTGACGAAAAGGCGTCATCGGGTTTGAAGGATAAGGGTTTGGATGAGAATGGTTTAGAAGAGGCATAGAGGTGGAGGAGGATATGGAGATGGAGGAGATGCATGAAGAGCAGAGTCGGTGGAGGAGGTGAAATCTGTAGAGACATAGCAGATGAGGACCGTGTTCTCGAGGGAATAGGGACGTGCATAGAGGAGGGCACATCACCCAAATTGACATTGACATGACACATGGATGAAATCCCCCCTATAGTATAGATAATGGATTATGTGCTTACAATTATAAATAAATACATCTTTTTATATATTATTACATATTAATCAATATTAATACTATTATTACATATTAATGCATATTAATAATGTCATTAATGACAATAAATAATAATAAAAAATTAAATAATAATAATAATGTAGTTAATATTATAATTAAGAATAAATGGGAGGTTTCTAATCATGTTCATGCTTTTGATCATGAGTCTGATCTTGAATATGGTGATGATTAACTCGGTTTATTTATTTTTGAGTTTGGGCCATCCTTTCTTCTTTCATGTATTGTTTATTATAAGTTGCTTGACCCCTAACCTTTTTCATAATAAGGTTCTTTCCACTGAACCTTCATTGTATTATTTCATATTAATTATACCAAGAATGTTCATGGCCAAGCCCCTTATTATTACTAATTATATTATTACATATTAATTATACAAAAAGCGAGTCCCACCTTGAAAAGGAAAAAATAGAAACTCAAGCGTCACCATAACCACGATCAATGTTATGACCAAAATCATCAAATAGTAATTATATTATTACATATTAATTATATTATTACACACTAACTATATTATTACATATCAATTATATTATTAAATTATTTATTATATTATTATATATTAATTAAATTATTACATATTAATAAATATTATTTATATTTTTATATTTTTTTATATTATTACATATGTACACTAATTATATTTATAAAAATGTATAAAAATATAATTATATTATTTCATATTTATTATATTGTTACGTTTTGATTATATTATTACATATTAATTATTGCATATATATATATGTTTATATATATATATCTGTATATTCATAAATATATTTATTTGTAATTACAAATATATATTTGAATGTACCTATTTTAAATGTGTATATAAATATATTAGTTTTATAATTATATGATTATAAATATTTTTAGTCGAATATATATATATATATATATATGTTAATAATTATAAAATTATAAATATATTTATAATTATAAAATAATAAGTATTTATTTATAGAGATAAATTTATATTACATAATGATAAATATATTTTTAAATATTAATATTAATATATTTATTATTTATACAAATATTTATTAATATTTATTAATTTATATAAATAAATATATATAAATAATAAATATATTTATAATTTTATTTATTTATAATGGTTCTCTCAAAGCTGAGTTTAAAAAAGAAAACTATCCAAAAAAAAGATAAAATATATAAGATTTCGGTTACTTTGGACTATTTATGTATATATATATATATATTAATAAATAGATATAATTATAAATATATATTTATAAAAATGAATTAATTTTTATAAACATATATATATAATAATTATAATAATAAATCAATTTCTATCAATACAAACTTATAATTATATAAATATTATAATATTTATTATTATATAATTTTTCAAATATATTTATAAATTTTAATTATAATATTACTAGATTACAATAATAATATTGATAAATATGAAAAAATATTAATTATATTATTACATACTACTTATATTATTACATATTAATTATATTATTTCATATTATTTATATTATTACTAATTATATATATTATTGGTAATTAGGGTAGTGTTATAATGAAACATGGAAATGAAACCCACATAACCCGATAGGGAAGGCCATGACCCTCCCAAGGATAACCCATCCATTTTTATGGCTTGAAGGCCCTATGGGCATGGAGTCCATTACCGTGTCCCTAGCCTAGGTTCCCAACTACTAAAGCTATTTTTTGATTCACAAATGTGCGGGTCCACCATCTGCATCAGGCCTGCATCATACAGCCTGCGTCACCTGTCTTCCATCCAACCCGGATTCAAATATGGGTGGGAGTGAATTCTGGTAGAATGACGCTGACACAAACATGACCCAATAAAGTACATAATGATGTTAAATAATAATAAAAATGTAAATTATAATATTAATAATATCACTTCTTGTCCACATGGTCTTTTGGACATCAAATAATTGGTGGGTTATACATATGGGGGAGGGGCTATAACATTCCCTATTAGGTAGTGTATGTTGCAATTCATTGTTTCATTGTAATTATATTGTTACATTTTAATTATATTATTACATGATAATTATATTATTACATATTAATAATATTATTATATTAATATTTATATTATTATATATTTGTTATATTATTACATATTAATAAATATTAGTTTTTTATTATATATTAGAAAATATTATTTATATTATTACTTATTTAAAATAAAAATATTAATAAATATATCTGTAAATTTAAATAATACATATAATGTATATAATAATATAATAAAATATAAATATTAATGATATTATTACATAGGCCTTCCGGGTGTTCGAAGTATATAAATAATAAATATAATTATAAGTATATAATATTATAATTATATATTTACAAATATTATATTATTTGTATAAATATATATATATATATTAAATATAATTATAAACTTATTCATATATATATATATATCTTTTTATTATTTATTAAATATAAATATCTTTAAATGGGAAAATATATTAAAACTTCTATTGAATAATCTTGTGGAAAATCCACTTGAAATAAACTTCATGCTTATTAAATTTATAATGTCTTACAAAAAAATTATTCTTTAAAAAAACAAAAATTATTATTTTTTCTCATAGAATTAATATAATTATATATATATATATATGTATTTTTTGTTTTCCTATTTAATCAGAAAACTGTTTTCCTTAAAAAAATAGCGATATGTAATTTTGTTAAATAAAAAATAATAATTTATTTTGTGTCATAATTAAGTAATTCATATATGTTTAAAAATATTCCATCTATTTAAAAATATTGATGAAAAATCATGAATATTATTAAAATGATTAAAAATCTTTTTATCTCTAAAAAAATAAACTAAGTTTTCTTTTATTAAAATGAAGAAAATATTCTTTACATAAAAATTTCATTATAATAAGAAAAATAGATGGTTTTAAAATATAGTAAACATAATTTATTATATGATAATTGGGTATTTTTTCACCTATAAGGAAACACATTTCTTTTTATTGAAGGAAACAATTAAATGTTCTTATTCTTCCAACCATTACAAGGCAGCAGTAAACCCAATAAAAAAATTGACCCTAACCCACATGTATTAAACTAAGCACCCTGCTGCATAGAATCGAACTAGAAGAGTCATCCACCCCACAGACCCGACGTCAACCTGCTTCACATCATTGCATCACTCCTTCTCGAAAGTCATCGACGTCGCTCATCATACTCCCATATGTCACGGTAAATTCCTCATAGGCCCTTCTCGGCTTCAGTTCATCGCATAATGAATGCCGATGTTTCCAATGTTGTCACCGCACCCCAAACACCTCAGTAGTAGTTACATCTCCATTAGATTCTTGAGCCACAAATCCTTGTTGTCCATATGCTTCTTTTGGATGGACTAGATTACAGCACTAGTATCCCAACCTCTTCGCCTCCTGATATCACGCCACCACCCCACGATACCCCTGTGACTTGGAGTCACGGACATCCACTGGTCTGGGTCGCTGGTCATCCCAACCTAGTCATAATAAACATTCTTTCGTACATTCACCATCGTAAAATCCTCTGTGGATGAGAATATTTTACCTGGAGGGATGGGTAGGCTTGCTTTCCTTTCAAACGTTCTTAATGGAGCCTTATCTGATGGGAGGTGTATGTTGCTCCTATCCTCGAGTTGTGGTACGTTCAGATTCTCCTTGGCTAACCCGGGGATGTGTTCTGAGGTGAAGGGGATGGATGGAAATTCACCGTCATGAGAAGATTTGTGCGATACATCTATCACCGGAGAAGCTGCATTTTATGAGAATCGTCGACCACATAGAATGGGTCTACTAATATCTAGTATATAACCTGTTTCTGTGACCTTCTCGCATCAATGTGAGGTACAACGGGGTTCTTTGGCACCGGAGTTCGGGTACGTTTGGGATACCCATGTTTGGGTACCCCAGGGGAGTCATCAAAGGAAAAGGGGACGGTTGGAAATTTCCCACCATGATAAGTGTTTTGAGGTCCTCCATTCACTGGAGAACCCACTTTTGATGCGAATCGCTGACCACGTAGATTTTTGGGGATCAAATTGTTATCTGATGCAGGAGTTTAAGTATGTCTAGTGACATCCTATTTTCGTCAGAATAAAGTCATCAATCTTTTTAACACCTTCATCATCATTGTCCTCCAAGGAGGTATATAGTAATCACAGCAGAAGGATGGTAGTTTGAAAACATGGCCACCACACTTATATACATGCATCCTATAATTATTTCCTATTTTTATGCCTTTCCCTCACCAAACCTTCCACACATCCATTAATAGCTATAATTACTAGAAATTCAAATCCTTTATTTATAACATGAATTAATAAGGAAGTACCCAAACCTATTATTTAATTATTATTAATCAATTAACATGATATTAAATAATATTGAAACAATTAAATTTATTTATGTATTTTGAATATTATTCATTTTATATTTATAAATGAAATCTAAAATCTAATCGGAATAAATTAATTATTATTAATTAAATGATGTTTTATATTAAAATGTTAACAAAATTATGAAATATTATTGTATTGTTTGATATCAATCTCTTTTAAATTTATAAATAATTTTTCAAATTAAAAATAATAGACATATTCTTAATTAATCAAGTTATAATAGTAAAAAAATATTTCAATATATAAAAGTATAGGGTTAAAATAATTAGTTAAAAATTAAATGGGTTATAAATGTTTATTTTAAATTAATATTCTAACATTTGATTCATATTAACATTTATACAACATTTAATTTCTCTATATATTTATTTGTAATCTTTTGTTTTTTTATTTGAAATGTCATAAATGAATTCGATTTCTTTCCTTTCTTACCCACAATCTAAAACACTACCTATGGGAAGAATCTTGAAGGCATCTTTTTTATTTTTTTTATATAATAAAATTTGTTTATCATCCATTTAATTCGAGAAATGGGTCTAAAAATCACCAAATGAACTGACACTTTATAAAGGAAGCCAAAAATTCAACATCATGTTGCATTTTCCCCCAAACCTCAAATTCCAATGCCCCACCCTCCATTCCTCCTCCCCATTTTCAATATATATATAATTCCTTATTAAAAATTATCAATAAATACATGTATTAAATTATTATTATATATAAATAAGTATTAAATATATTTTTACATATTAATAATAATATTACATATTAATAAATTTTAATAATGTAATTAATGGCATTTAATAAAAATAACAATCTAAATAAAAATAATTAAAAAGTAGTTAAAAATTATTTATGAATAAATATTAATTAAATTATTTCATATTAATAAAGTAGTTAATATTAATTATATTATAAATTTTTTAATAAATAGTAATCATATTATTACATATTTAAAATAATTATATTAATAAATATTAATAGAAATATTAATTATATTGCGAATTATATTATTTCATATTAATTATACTATGAAGTATCTGAGCCAAGCCCCTAATTGTTACTAATTTTATTATTACATATTAATTGTACCAAAAAGGATATCCCACATTCAAAAGGGAATAATAGCAACTCAAGAATCACCATAATCATGATCAGAGTTATGACCAGAATCATTAACCAACTATTATATTGTTAAATATTAATTATATTATTACATTCTAATTATATTATTACATATTAATTATATTATTACATATTAATTATATTATTATATATTAATTATATAATTACATATGTATAATAATAAAATTAATAAATATGAGTAAAAATGATAATAATACTAATAATGTAGTTAATGACATAATTAAAAATAAATACTAATTATATTATTACACATCAATAATAATTTTTATATTACTCATATTATTCCATTTTAATAAATATTTATTATATCAATGTGGGTCTAGCCAAGATCCCAAGCTCTCAACCATTTATTAAAATTGAAGAAAAGATAACATGTACATGGGAGGAGAATGATAGAAATCACGGGCATGCCCCCTAACATTTGTGAAACAACACATCAAAAATTTCAATAATCATGATTTGAGTCATGTTCAGTGTTATCAGCATTAGAAGATTCCCAATCTGTCTGTATGGTTTGATCGTTGAAAAGAGAACTGTACTTTTTCTAAAGCAGCATCTGCTCTGGCATGAGTCTGGATGATCTAGAAGAACCACCTCATCTACGCCCTTGAGTTTCATCCTCTCATCCATTTTCGCAGCCACGACCCTTTAGGTTCATACAACTCCTCCATGTCAACTGGTGCATAGTCACATAATGGTCACCCTTTTTATTAGTATCTATATCCTTAGACCCATGACATACATCATCATTAAGAGACTCAAGAACCTTAAAACTAATGTCCTTAGTGACAATTTTCGGATTATTTTTCTATTCATTAACATTAGTTGATTCATGTTTGAAAAAATATTTCCTAAAAATCATTTGAATCCCTTCATTATACACAATCAAAATCCCTTTGTTTTTACTGGAACCTTCCCTCTTAATAAGTTCCACCCTGTTTTACAGAGAAGATGCATTTATGGCCCTAGTTTTTTGAAACATCTTGATTGGTCTCAGAGACTCCATACTTGCATTAAGAGCATTTCTAACAACAACAGATGAAATAATTTATTCCAATTATAGCGTTGCGTAGGTGATGCAGTATAACTATGTGGGGATACCACTATGGATTCATGATTATGAGTATTATAACACTTTCTTATACCAAATCTGTTTCCAACAAAATATCATCAACATTGCTCTGCTATTCCATAAGGTACTCAGTAGCAAGGTCTTGATTTTTTTCCTTCTGGAATGACATTATATAGCACATCTGTATTAATAGTCTGCACTGCTTCATCTGCATTAGTCTAATAAACCAAATTTTCTTCATTTATAGCAGCATGTTCACATGAAATACCACCCTATATTTTATCTTCACCTAGTCTAGTCCGAGATGACTTCAAGCCATTCGTCTCCCAAATATTTTTATCATGCACATGAAACAAACAAAAATTACAAACCATACGTCTCCTGTAACCATAGATTTCATTAAAAAATACCCAACATTCTAAAATAATTGAAGAAAACATTTATAGATAATCTTTAATTCATATTCCTCATCATCCATATATAATAAAACTATATCTACCTTTGTTGAACTTAAATCAATTTCAACAAAAAATCCTCGAAAATTTCCTATACATTGAATCTACTGTTTATTTATCCATGATTGTAGGTAAACCAAGCTACATCACCACATCAAGGAGGATTGTTGTACATTAAAACGTCCAATTCAATCCATAAAACTGAACAGAATTCAACGAAGAGGAATTTCCTGCATTCAAAGGATCAAAACAACATCCTCAATATTTAATGTGAACAAATCGTAGCTTCAAGGAGAAGGATGTAAACCCGAAAGCTCATGATTTTAAATTTTCTGAAGGAAAGAATATGTTGATAAATCACCAACATTATGAAAAATACCACCCATAAGAAAATCCCCAATCAAAGGGATACTTCCTATATAAATACTTAGAAAATAAAATGATTGTCGCTAGAGAAGATATATTTATTGTGAGGGATCACATCCTCAAAAAGGATAATGGGAGGAGGATTTAATTTTATGAATTTGATGCTCGTGATACAAAAGAGTATGTTATAAAAAATTTCCATTGGTCCCCATGGAATAAGTATTTCCTAAAAAAAGTACCTCATATGATTATAAGAGAGGTAAGTGAACCAGAGAGATGAAATCTTGGTCACTGAGGATGGTGACTAATTATTGTTTTACATTGATAAATCGATCTCCTACAAGGAAGCTGAAAAAGATTAAGAGTTTCAATATTACTATAAAATATTATTTCTAATATCAATTCCATTTATCATAACCATGATTGTGTAATGATCGATTCTCTAGTTGATGTAAAGCCTATTTTATGAAAATGGATATTCAAATGAAAACTAAACATGGAATGTAATGTATGAACATATAAAGCAAGGATAGAGGCTAAAGGGTTTTATCAGTGTCAATGATTGTACTATGATGAACCCTTCTCTCCATTTTCCATTTTTAATTTCATAAGATCCATAATTGTGATAGCAGCATACCATGACTATGTGATTTTGTAGATGTAGGTCAAATGTACATTCCTTAATGAGATCCTTAAAAAAGATGACTATATGACTCAACTAGAATGGTTTATGACTCCTGGTGATGCCAAAAATATTTTCATGTAGCAAATAATCATTTGCGAATTAAAGAAAGATTCATGTTCATGGAACATTCGATTTGATGAATCCATAAAACAATTTGGTATCATTAATAATGAATGTGATACATATGTTTACAAAAGTATTAATAGGAATGTGGGTCTTATCATAGTAGTGTATGTCAATGAAATATTTTAAAATATATTATTATTATTTTATATATTTATAATTATATTTTTTATTTATATATTCTGAATGGACGGAAGGCCTTTGTAAAAATAGAACTAATATTTATATTTAATTATATTATTAATTAATTTATTTGTATTATTTACATTTGTATTCATTTTTATTAATATAATTATTGTAAGTAGGTAATAATATAATTAATATTTTTTAATATGTAATTATAAAATTAATATTAATTAATTTTTAATAATATAATAAATATATAATAATATAATTAATAATATAATAATATAATTAATATGTAATAATATATTTAGTATATAATAATATAATTAGCATGTAATAATATAATTAGTTTGTAATTATATAATTAAAATTTAACAATATAATTACAAGAAAACATAGAGTTGCAACACACACTACCTGATTGGGAAGGCCATTGCCCCCCTAAGGGATAACCCACCTATTTTTTGATGGCCTGAAGATTGTATGGAAATGGAGTAAAATTAATAATGTTATTATTTACATTGTTATTATTATTTAATTTCATTATGCACTTTATTGGATCATGAATGTGTCACAACCATTTTACCAAAATTAACTCCCATCCGGATTCGAACTCGGGTCCGATTCATGCTAAGTGACGCAGGGGGTATGAAGTAGGCATGGCATAGACGGAGGACCTGCACATTTGTGAAGAAATTTTTTTTTTCAGGTTACCGGAACCTAGGCTACAGACATTGTAATGGAATCCATGTCAATAGGGTCTAAAGCCATAAAAATTCGTGGGTTATCCCAGGGGGGTTATGACCGACCCTATCAGGTCGTATGTGTTGTATTTCTATGTTTCGTTGTAATTATACCCCAATGTACATTGAATATATATAATTAAAAATAATATAAATAATATGTAGTAATATAATTAATACGTAATAATATAATTACAATGAAAAAATATAAATTATACTTTCATTCTAATTTGTCAATATCATTTTTGTAAATTTGTAACAATATAATTAATATTTCTAAATATATATTACTAAATATATATTAATAAATATATTTATATTTATATAAATATAAATATATATTAGTAAAAAATGATTTATAATTATATATATTATATATATTTATATATTTATATAAATAAATTCATATATAGAAATATGTAATTATAATTATATATATACATACATACTAGAAACGGCCCGAAATCTTATAGGGCTTAACTTATTTTTGGGTAATCTCTTTTTTAAACATACCTATGAAAGAACACTTATAAATAAATTATATTATAAATATATTTATTATATATATATTTACTTATATAAAAAAAATAACATTAAAAAATATTTATTAAAAAATAAATATATTTATATTTATATTTAAAAACATTTTTAAAATTATGTAATTTTAAATCAATCTCTATAAATAAATATTTATTATTTTATAAATATAATCAATATGTAATAATATAATTAATATGTAATTGTATAATTAATATTTATATACATAATAATTAATATAATTAATGTAAATATGTAATTGTATAATTAATATATAAAAATATATGTAATATTTATCATTATGTAATTATATAATTAATAATATAATAATATAAATAATATGTAATAATATAGTTATTATGTAATTATATAATTAATATGAAATATTATAATTACTATGTGATGATTCTAGTCATAAATTTGAATATGACTATAGTGACACAGGACCTATAATATTTTCCTTTTGGATTTGGGATTGCCTATTTTGTTATAATTAATATGTAATAATATAATCAATAATAATAAGGGGTTTGTCCCGAAACCTTATTAGTATAATTATTATAAAATAATACCAATAATGTCTGGGGTCAAGCCCCATATTATAAAAAGAATGAAAAATAAACAGTACATGAAAGAAGAAAGGAAATCTCACAATAAAATATAAGAAAAAAACTTAAGAATCACCATAAACAAGATCACACTCATGATCTGAAGAATCAACATCATAACCAAACGCCCATTTTTTCTTAATTATAACATTATCTACATTATTATTATTACAATTTCCATTTTTTTATTATTGAATGTCATTACTGACATTATTAATATGCATTAATATGTAACAATAGTATTAATATGTAATAAAAAAATTAATATTAAATAATAAGTTATAATATATAAACACATGTATTAATATATAATTGTAAACACATAACAAATTATCTATATATAGGGTAGGAAATTTCATCCATGTTTCATCTCCATATCAATTTTGGTGATGGGCCCTCCCCTCTGCACATCCCTATTGCTTCAAAAATGTGTTCCTCATATGCTCCATCTCCGCAGATTCCACCTCCTCCAATAACTACGCTCCGCGTGCATCTCCTCTATCTTCATATCCTCCTCCACCTAACCACCTATTCCAAACAATTCTCATCAAAGCCCTTATCCTTCAAATCTATTTCTGCCATTCCTTCACTACCTCAGCCTTTCCGTCGATGCTTCCGCGTCGTCGCATACGCGCAAGTTGTGGTCCTAGATCACATTCCATGTTTTCGAATATTCAAATCAAAAACAGTGGAGTAGGTGGAGGTGATGACGATGAAGAGATGGAGACGACAAGGAAGAAGTAGTGGAGGCAATGTTGAGGTAGTGACGAAAAGGCGTCATCGGGTTTGAAGGATAAGGGTTTGGATGAGAATGGTTTAGAAGAGGCGTAGAGGGGTGGAGGATATGGAGATGGAGGAGATGCATGCAGAGCAGAGTCGGTGGAGGAGGTGAAATCTGTAGAGACACAGCAGATGAGGAACGTGTTCTCGAGGGAATAGGGAATTGCATAGAGGAGGGAACATCACCCAAATTGACATTGACATGACACATGGATGAAATTCCCCCCTATAGTATAGATAATGGATTATGTGCATAAAATTATAAATAAATACATCTTTTTATATATTATTACATATTAATCAATATTAATAATATTATTACATATTAATGCATATTAATAATGTCATTAATGACAATAAATAATAATAAAAAATAAAATAATAATAATAATGTAGTTTATATTATAATTAAGAATAAATGGGAGGTTTCTAATGATGTTCATGCTTTTGATCATGAGTCTGATCTTGAATATGGTGATGATTAACTGGATTTATTTATTTTTGAGTTTGGGCCATCCTTTCTTCGTTCATGTACTGTTTATTATAAGGTGCTTGACCCCTAACCTTTTTTATAATAAGGTGCTTTCCACCGAACCTTCTTTGTATTATTTCATAATAATTATACCAAGAATGTTCAGGGCCAAGCCCCTTATTATTACTAATTATATTATTACATATTAATTATACAAAAAGCGAGTCCCACCTAGAAAAGGAAAAAATAGAAACTCAAGCGTCACCATAACCATGATCAATGTTATGACCAGAATCATCAAATAGTAATTATATTATTACATATTATTTATATTATTACATACTAACTATATTATTACATATCAATTATATTATTAAATTATTAATTATATTGTTATATATTAATTAAATTATTACATATTAATAAATATTAATTATATTATTATATATTTTTTATATTATTACATATGTACACTAATTATATTTATAAAAATGTATAAAAATATATTTATATTATTTCATATTTATTATATTGTTACGTTTTGATTATATTCTTACATATTAATTATTTCATATATATATATATATGTTTATATATATATATATTTTCATAAATATATTTATTTATAATTACAAATATATATTTGAATGTACCTGTTTAAAATGTGTATATAAATATATTAGATTTATAATTATATGATTATAAATATTTTTAGTGGAATATATATATATATATATATGTTAATAATTATAAAATTATAAATATATTTATAATTATATAATAATAAGTATTTATTTATAGAGATAAATTTATATTACATAATGATAAATATATTTTTAAATATTAATATTAATATATTTATTATTTATACAAATATTTATTAATAATTATTAATTTATAGAAATAAATATATAGAAATAATAAATATATTTATAATTTTATTTATTTTTAATGGTTCTCTCAAAGATGAGTTTGAAAAGAAAATTATCCCAAAAAAGATAAAATATATAAGCTTTCGGTTAGTTTGGACTATTTATGTATATATATATATTAATAAATAGATATAATTATAAATATATATTTATAAAAATGAATTATTTTTTATAAACATATATATGTAGTAAATATAATAATAAATCGATTTCTATCAATACAAATTTATAATTATATAAATATTAGAATATTTATTATTATATAATTTTTCAAATATATTTAAAAATTTTAATTATATTATTACTAATTTATAATTATAATATTGATAAATATGAAAAAAAATAGAAATTATTTTATTACATACTACTTATATTATTACATATTAATTATATTATTTCATATTATTTATATTATTAGTAATTATATATATTATTGGTAATTAGGGTAGAGTTACAACGAAAGAGGGAAATAAAACCCACATAACCCGATAGGGAAGGCCATGACCCGCCCAAGGACAACCCATCAATTTTTATGGCTTGAAGGCTCTATGGACATGGAGTCCATTAAAATGTCTCTAGCCTAGGTTCCCAACATCTAAATCTATTTTTTGATTCACAAATGTGCAGGTCCACCGTCTGCATCATGCCTGCATCATACAGCCTTCGTCACCTATCTTCCATCCAACCCGGATTCAAATCTGGGTGGGAGTGAATTCTGGAAGAATGACGTTGACACAAACATGACCCAATAAAGTACATAATGATGTTAAATAATAATAAAAATGTAAATTATAATATTAATAATATCACTTCTTGTCCACATGGTCTTTTAGACATCAAATAATTGGTGGGTTATACATTTGGGGGAGGGGCTATAACATTCCCTATTAGGTAGTGTATGATGCAATTCATACTTTTATTGTAATTATATTGTTACATTTTAATTATATTATTACATGATAATTATATTATAACATATTAATAATATTATTATATTATTATTTATATTATTATATATTTGTTATATTATTACATATTAATAAATATTATTTTTATTATTATATATTAGAAAATATTATTTATATTGTTACGTATTTGAAATAAAAATATTAATAAATATGTCTGTAAATTTAAATAATACAAATAAAGTAAATAATAATATAATAAAATATAAATATTAATTATGTTATTACATAGGGGTTAATTTAGCGTGTAGGGTTTTTTTTTAATGGGTTAGGGTTTTTTTTAATTTGGGAAATGGGTTTGTTCAGCGCCACTTGAAGTGGCGCTGAACAAAATTGGGTCAAAGCGCCACTTCAAGTGGCGCTTTGACCCCACACCACCCCAACACCCATTTATATATATATATATATATATATATTTATTTATAAATATAAGAAATTTATTTATTTATAATAAATACATGAATAAATAAATTATAATAATTTATATTTTTTATAATACATTTATTTATTTATATTTATTATAAATATAACACATACATTAATTATAATATATTAATTATAATTATATATTTATTCTATTTATAACTATACATTTATTATAATTCTATATTTATTATATTTATAATTATGTAATTATTATAATTAAAATTATGGAATTAAAATAAATTTATAATGATAAAAATAATAAAAATAATAAATATATAATTATGATAAATATATAATAGTACTAAATAAATAAATATAATAAATATACAATTATAATAATTAGAGAAATATAAATATAATAAATAGAAAAAATATAATAATTATATAATTATAGAAAATATTAATTATAATAAATATTTAATTATAATAAATGTATAATAAAATAAATACAATATATATATAATAATATTTAATATTAATTATACATTTATTTAATAAATGTATACATCATTAAATGTATTGTATTTATTAAATAAATGTATATTTTTTAAATGTATACATTATATTTAATAAATGTATTGTATTTATAATAAATTTATAATAAATTTATCAAATACATTTATTTAAATATATTGTATTTGTAGTAAATGTATATTTAATAAATGTATATTAATATTGAATAAATGTATTGTATTTATAATAAATTTATATTATATTTATCAAATACATTTATTTAAATATATTCTATTTGTAATAAATGTATATTTAATAAATGTATTATATTTATTAAATACACTTATTATAATAAATGTATTATAATAAATGTATATTTATTATATGTATTGTATTTATAACAAAAGTATATTTATTAAATATATTATATTTTATTTAAAATAAATGTATATTTATTAAATGTATTATATTTATTAAATACAATTATTAAATGTATTTTATTTATAATAAATGTATATTTATTAAATATATTTATAAATATAGTTCATTTATTAAATAAATGTATTTAGTAAGTGTATTTTATAAAAGCATTATAATAAATGTATTTAATAAATTTATTTTTTATAATAAATGTATATTTATTAAATGTATTTCAATAAATTTATTATTATATTTATAAATGTAATTCAATTATTATAAATATAGATTATATTAAATATATTTATAAATACAATACATTTATAAATATATATTTATTAATTTATATTTATAATAAATGTATTATATTCATGAATATTTATTTATAGATAAATTTAAATTATATTCATATAATTATATTTATTTATAATTATAATTATAAATATATTTATTAATACACATATATATATATATAAATAATGAATATATTTATAAATATTGTATTTTTAAATGTATAATAAATTCAAAATATATATTTATAAATTTATATAAATATATATATATAAATAATGAATATATTTATAAATAAATATAATTATATGAATATATTTATAAATATTATATTTTTAAAGGTATAATAAATTCAAAATATATATTTATAACTTTAATTATAAATATAAATATAAATAAACATATTTTAATAAATATATTCATTAATTATAAAAATTATAATTATAAATATACATTTATTAATAATATTTAATTATTATAATAAATGTATAAAATAAATGTATATGTATTATAATAAATAAATATATATTTATTATAAATATTAATATAAATGTATATTTATTATTATAAATATTATAATAATATTTATTATAATAATATTTATATAAATGTATATTTATTATAATAAATAAATGTATATTACATTTATAAATAATTACCTATTTATTATAATAAATAAATGTATATTTATAATTATATAATTATAGTATATAATTATTCATAGATATGATAATTATACAATATAGATACATAATTAAATATTACATTTATTATATTATAATTAAAAAATAAATTTATTGTAATATTTATTATACATTTATTATACGTATTTAATATAATAAATGTATAAAATAAATGTAGATTTATTATAATAAATAAATTTATATTTATTATAAATATTAATATAAATGTATATTTATTATAATTAATTATTATAATATTTATTATAATAAATATACATTTATAATAAATTTATCATAAATATTTATTGTAAATTTATTATAATAAATACTATTATAATATTTATTATAATAGATATTATAAATGTATAGTTATTATAATAATATTTATTATACATTTATTAGATATTTATTATTATAAATATTATTATATTTAATTATAATAAGTATTTATTATAAATATAAATGTGTTATAAATATTTATTATACATTTATTATACATTTATTGTGAATTTATTATAATAGTATTTATTAAAACATTTATTAGATATTTATTATAATGAATATTATAATATTATAACATTATAATATTTGTAATAAATGTATAATAAATTTATAAAAATGTATATTTATTATAATAATATTATAATATTTATTAGATATTTATTATAAATAAGTAAATTTATTAGAATTTTTGTATTTATTATAAAAAATATAATTATGTATTTTTTGTATTTTTTTATATTTATTATAATAAATAAATTTATTTTATATATATATATATCGGGTTTTGGGGGGAGGGGGGTCAAAGCGCAACTTCATGTGGCGCTTTTCCCTTTTTTTGTCCAGTGCCACTTCATTTGGCGCTGGACAACCCCATTTCCCCAATTATTTTATAACCTACCCCATAAAACTAAAAAAACCCCTACGCCTAAAATAGCCTTACATAGGCCTTCCGGCTGTTCGAAGTATATAAATAATAAATATAATTATAAGTATATAATATTATAATTATATATTTACAAATATTATATTATTTGTATAAATATATATATATATTAAATACAATTATAAACCTATTTATATATATATCTTTTTATTATTTAATAAATATAAATATCTTTAAATGGGAAAATCTATTAAAACTTATATTGAAAAATCTAGTGGAAAATCCACTAGAAATTAACTTCATGCTTATTAAATTTATAATGTCTTACAAAAATATAATTCTTTTAAAAAACAAAAACTATTATTTTTTCTAATAGAATTAATATAATTATATATTTATATTTATATATTTAAACAGGTATTTTTTGTTTTCCTATTTATTCAGAACACTGTTTTCTTTAAAAAAAATAGCGATATGTAATTTTGTTAAATAAAAATTAATAATTTATTTTCTGTCAAAATTAAGTATTTCTTATATGTTTAAAAATATTCCATGTATTTAAAAATATTGATGAAAAATGATGAATATTATTAAAATGATTAAAAATATTATTTTCTATTAAAAAAATAAACTACTTTTTCTTGTATTAAAATGAAAAAATATTCTTTACATAAAAATATCATTATAATAAGAAAAATAGATGGTTTTAAAATATAATGAACATAATTTATTATATGATAATTGGGTATTTTTTTCACATGTAAGGAAACACATTTCTTTTTATTGAAGGAAACAATCAAATGTTCCTATTCTTCCAACCATTACAAGGCAGTAGTAAACCCAATAAAAAAATTGACACTAAGCCACATGAATTAAAATATGCACCATGTTGCATAGAATCGAACTAGAAGAGTCATCCACCCCACAGACCCGATGTCAACCTGCTTCACACAATTGCATCACTCCTTCTCTAAAGTCATCGATATCACTCATCCTACTCCCATACCTCACAGGTAAATTCCTCATCGGCCCTTCTCGGCTTCAGTGCATCGCATAACGAATGCCGACGTTTCAAATGTTGTCACTGCACCCAAAACACCTCATTAGTAGTTACATCTCCATTAGATTCTTGAACTACAAATCCTTGTTGTCCATATGCTTCTTTGGGATGGACTAGATTTACAGCACCGGAATCCCAACCTCTTCGCCTCCCGATATCACGCCACCACCCCACGATACCCCTGTGACTTGGAGTCACTGACATACACCGGTCTGGGTCGCTGTTCATCCCAACCTGGTCATAATAAAAATTCTTTCGTACATTCACCACCGTAGAAGCCTATGTGGATGAGAATATTTTACCTGGCGGGATGGGTAGGCTTTCTTTCCTTTCAAACGTTCTTAATGGAGCCGGAGCTGATGGGAGGTGTACGTTGCTCATGTCCCCGAGTTGGGGTACGTTCAGATTCTCCTTGGGTAACCCGTGGATGTGTTTTGAGGCGAAGGGGATGGATGGAAATTCACCATCATGAGAAGAGTTGTGTGATACATCCATCACCGGAGAAGCCACATTTGATGAGAATCGTCTACCACGTAGAATGGGTCTACTAATATCTAGTATATAACCTGTTTCTGTGACCTTTTCCGTGTCAATGTGTGGTACAACGAGGTTCTTTGGCACCAGAGTTGGGGTACATTTGGGATACCCATGTTTGGGTACCCCGGGGGAGTCATCCAAGGAAACGGGGACGGTTGGAAATTTCCCACCATGATAAGTGTTTTGAGGTCCTCCATTCACTGGAGAACCCACTTTTGATGAGAATCGCTGACAACGTAGAATTTTGGGGATCAAATTGTTATCTGATGCAGGAGTTTGGGTATGTCTGGTGACATCCTGTTTTCGTCGGAATATAGTCATTCATCTTTTTAACATCTTCATCATCATCGTCCTCCAAGGAGGTCTATAGTAATCACAGCAGAAGGATGGCAGTTTGAAAACATGGCCACCACCCTTATATACATGCATCCTATAATTACTTCCTATTTTTATGCCTTTCCCTCACCAAACATTCCACACATCCATTAATAGCTATAATTACTAGAAATTCAAATCCTTTATTTATAACATGAATTAATAAGGAAGTACCCAAACCTATTATTTAGTTATTATTAATCAATTAACATAAAATTAAATAATATTGAAACAATTAAATTTATTTAAGTATTTTGAATATTATTCATTTTATATTTATAAATGAAATCTAAAATCTAATCGGATTAAATTAATTATTATTAATTAAATGATGTTTTATATTAAAATGTTAATAAAATTATTAAATATTATTGTTTTGTTTGATATCAATTTCTTCTATATTTATAAATAATTTTTTCAAAATAAAAATAATATCCATATCCTTAATTAATCGAGTTATAATAGTTAAAAAATTATTTCAATATATAAAAGTATGGGGTTAAAATAATGAGTTAAAAATTAAATGGGTTATAAATGTTTATTTTAAATCAATATTCTAACATTTGACTCGTATTATCATTTATACAACATCTAATTTCTCTATATATTTATTTGTAATATTTTGTTTGTTTATTTCAACACTCATAAATGAATTTGATTTCTTTCCTTTCTTACCCACAATCTGGAACACTACCAATGGGACGATTCTTCAAGGCATATTTTTTATTTTTTTATATAATAAAATTGGTTTAGCTTCAATTTAATTTGGGAAATGGGTCTAAAAATCACCAAATGAACTGACACTTTATAAAGGAAGCAAAAAATGCAACATCATGTTGCATTTTCCCCCAAACCACAAATTCCAATGCCCCACCCTCCATTCCTCCTCCCCATTTCAAATATATATATAATTCCTTATTAAAAATTATAAATAAATACATGTATTAAATAATTATTATATATAAATAAAAATTAAATATATTTTTACATATTAATAATAATATTACATTGTAATAAATTTTAATAAAGTAATTAATGGCATTTAATATAAATAACAATCTAAATAATAATAATTAAAAAGTAGTTAAAAATTAATTCAAAATAAATATTAATTAAATTATTGAATATTAATATAGTAGTTAATATTAATTATATTATAAAATTTTTAATAAATAATAAAAAAATTAGTACATATTCACACTAATTATATTAATAAATATGAATAGAAATATTAATTATATTTCTAATTATATTATTTCATATTAATTATACTATGAAGTATCTGAGCCAAGCCCCTAATTGTTACTAATTTTATTATTACATATTAATTGTACCAAAAAGTAAATCCCACATTCAAAAGGGAAAAATAGCAACTCAAGAATCACCATAATCATGATTAGAGTTATGACCAGAATCATCAACCAACTATTATATTGTTAAATATTAATTATATTATTACATTCTAATTATATTATTACATATTAAGTATATTATTACATATTAATTATATTATTATATATTAATTATATAATTACATATGTATAATAATAAAATTAATAAATATGCGTAAAAATGATAATAATACTAATAATGTAGTTAATGACATAATTAAAAATAAATTCTAATTATATTATTACACATCAATAATAATTTTTATATAAATCATATTATTCCATTTTAATAAATATTTATTTTATCAATGTGGGTCTAGCCACGATCCCATGCTCTCAACCATTTATTAAAATTGAAGAAAAGATAACATGTACATGGGGAGGAGAATGATAGAAATCACGGGCATGCCCCCTAACATTTGTGAAACAACACATAAAAAATTTCAATAATCATGATTTGAGTCATGTTCAGTGTTATCAGCATTAGAAGATTCCCAATCTGTCTGTATGGCATGATCGCTGAAAAGAGAACTGTACTTTTTCTAAAGCAGCATCTGCTCTGGAATGAGTCTGGATGATCTAGAAGAACCACCTCATCTACACCCTTGAGTTTCATCCTCTCATCCATTTTCGTAGCCACGACCCTTTAGGTTCATACAACTTCTCCATGTCAACGGGTGCATAGACACATAATGGTCACCCTTTTCAGTAGTATCCATATCCTTAGAACCATGACATGCATCATCATTAAGAGACTCAAGAACCTTAAAAATAATGTCCTTAGTGACAATTTTCGGATTATTTTTATATTCATTAACATTAGTTGATTCATGTTGGAAAATATATTTCCTGAAAATCATTTGAATCCCTTCATTATACACAATAAAAATCCCTTTGTTTTTACTAGAACCTTCCCACTTAATAAGTTCCACCCTTTTTGACAGAGAAGATGCATTTATGGCCCTAGTTTTTTGAATCAACTTGATTGGTCTCAGAGACTCCATACTTGCATTAAGATCATTTCTAACAACAACACATGAACATAATTTATTCCAATTATAGCGTTGTGTAGGTGATGAAGTATAATTAAGTGGGGCTACCACTATGGATTCATGTTTATGAGTATTATAACACTTTCTTATACCAAATCTGTTTCCAACAAAATATCATCAACATTGTTATGCTATGCCATAAGGTACTCAGTAGCAAGGTCTTCATTTTTTTCCTTCTAGAATGACATTATCATGCACATCTTCATTAATAGTCTGCACCGCTTCATCTGCATTATTCTAATCAAACAAATTTTCTTCATTTGTAGCAGCATGTTCACATGAAATACCACCGTACAGTTTATCTTCACCTAGTCTAGTCCGACATGACGTCAATCCATTTGTCTCCCAAATATTCTTATCATGCATATGGAATGAACGAAAATTACAAACCATACGTCTCCTATAACCATAGATTTCATTAAAAATTACCCAACATTCTATAAGAATTGATGAAAACTTTTATAGATAGTCTTTAATTAATATTCCTTATAATCTGTAGATAAGAAAACTCTATCTACCTTTGTTGAACTTAAATCAATTTCAACATAAAATCCTAGAAAATTTCCCATACATTGCATCTTCTGTTTATTTATCCATGATTGTAGGTAAACCAAGCTACATCACCACATCATGGAGGATTTTTGTACATTAAAACGTCCAATGAAATCCATAAAACCGAACAGAATTCAACGAAGAGGAATTTCCTGCATTCAAAGGATCAAAACAACATCCTCAATATTTAATGTGAACAAATCTTAGCTTCAAAGAGAAGGATGTAAACCTGAAAGCTCATGATTTTAAATTTTCTGAAGGAAAGAATATGTTGATAAATCACCAACATTATGAAAAACACCACCAATAGGAAAATCCCCAATCAAAGGGATACTGCCTATATAAATACTTATAAAATAAAATGATTGTCGCTAGAGAAGATATATTTATTGTGAGGGATCACATCCTCAAAAAGGATAATGGGAGAGATATTTAATTTTATGAATTTGATGCTCGTGAAACAAAAGAGTAGGTTATAAAAAATTTCCATAGGTCCCCATGGAATAAGTAGTTCCTAAAACAAAAGTTCCTCATATGATTATAAGAGAGGTATGTTAACCAGAGAGATGGAATATTGGTCACTGAGGATGGTGACTAATTATTGTTTTACATTGATAAATCGATCTCCTACAAGGAAGGTGAAAAAGATTAAGAGTTGCAATATTACTATAAAATATGATTTCTAAGATCAATTCCATTTATCATAACCATGTTTGTGTAATGATCGATTCTCTAGTTGATGTAAAGCCTATTTGATTAATATGGATATTCAAATGAAATCTAGACATGGAATGTAATGTATGAACATATAAAGCAAGGATAGAGGCTAAAGGGTTTTATCAGTGTCAATGATTGTACTATGATGAACCCTTCTCTCCATTTTCCATTTTTAATTTCATAAGATCCATAATTGTGATTACAGCATACCATGACTAAGTGATTTTGTAGATGTAGGTGAAATGTACATTCATTAATGATAACCTTAAAAAAGATCTCTATATGACTCAACTAGAATCGTTTATGACTCCAGGTGATGCCAAAAATATTTTCAAGTAGCAAATAATCATTTTCGGATTAAAGAATGACTCATGTTCATGGAACATTCGATTAGATGTATCCATAAAACAATTTGGTATCATTAATAATTAATGTGATACATGTGCTTACAAAAGTATTAATATGAATGTGGGTCTTATCACAGTAGTGTATGTCGATGAAATATTTAAAAATATATTATTATTATTTTATATATTTATAATTATATTTTTGATTTATATATTTTGAATGGATAGAAGGCATTTAATCATGAGTCTGATCTTGAATATGGTGATGATTAACTCGATTTATTTATTTTTGAGTTTGGTCCATCCATTCTTCTTTCATGTATTGTTTATTATAAGGTACATGACCCCTAACCTTTTTTATAATAAGGTGCTTTCCACCGAACCTTCATTGTATTATTTCATATTAATTATGCCATGAATGTTTAGGGCCATGCCCCTTATTATTACTAATTATATTATTACATATTAATTATACAAAAAGTGAGGCCCAACTTGAAAAGGAAAAAATAGAAACTCAAGCATCACCATAACCATGATCAATGTTATAACCAGAATCATCAAATGGTAATTATATTATTACATATTAATTATATTATTACATACTAACTATATTATTACATATCAATTATATTATTAAATTATTAATTATATTGTTATATATTAAATAAATTATTACATATTAATAAATATTATTTATATTTTTTGATATTTTTTATATTATTACATATGTACACTAATTATATTTATAAAAATGTATAAAAATATTAATTATATTATTTCATATTAATTATATTGTTACGTTTTGATTATACTATTACATATTAATTATTTCATATATATATATATGTATATATATATATATGTATATATATATATATATCTGTATATTCATAAATATATTTATTTGTAATAACAAATATATATTTGAATGTACCTGTTTTAAATGTGTATATAAATATATTAGATTTATAATTATATGATTATAAATATTTTTGGTCGAATAAATATATATATATATATGTTAATAATTATAAAATTATTAATATATTTATAATTATATAATAATAAGTATTTATTTATAGAGATAAATTTATATTACATAATGATAAATATATTTTTAAATATTAATATTAATATATTTATTATTTATACAAATATTTATTAATATTTATTAATTTATATAAATAAATATATATAAATAATAAATATATTTATAATTTTATTTATTTATAATGGTTCTCTCAAAGCTGAGTTTAAAAAAGAAAATTATCCAAAAAAAAGATAAAATATATAAGATTTCAGTTAGTTTGGACTATTTATGTATATATATATATATATTAATAAATAGATATAATTATAAATATATATTTATAAAAATGAATTAATTTTTATAAACATATATATATATTAATTATAATAATAAATCAATTTCTATCAATACAAATTTATAATTATATAAATATTATAATATTTATTATTATATAATTTATCAAATATATTTATAAATTTTAATGATATTATTACTAATTTACAATTATAATATTGATAAATATGAAAAAAAATATAAATTATATTATTACGTACTACTTATATTATTACATATTAATTATATTATTTCATATTATTTATATTATTACTAATTATATATATTATTGGTAATTAGGGTAGAGTAACAACGAAACATGGAAATGAAACCCACATAACCCGATAGGGAAGGCCATGACCTGCCCAAGGATAACCCATCCATTTTTATGGCTTGAAGGCCCTATGGGCATGGAGTCCATTACCATGTCTCTAGCCTAGGTTCCCAACATCTAAAGCTATTTTTTGATTCACAAATGTGCGGGTCCACCATCTGCATCATGCCTGCATCATACAGCCTGCGTCACCTATCTTCCATCCAACCCGGATTCAAATCTGGGTGGGAGTGAATTCTGGCAGAATGACACTGACACAAGAATGACCCAATAAAGTACATAATGATGTTAAATAATAATAAAAATGTAAATTATAATATTAATAACAACACTTCTTGTCCACAGGGTATTTTGGACATCAAATAATTGGTGGGTTTTACATATGGGGGAGGGGCTATAACATTCCCTATTAGGTAGTGTATGTTGCAATTCATTGTTTCATTGTAATTATATTGTTACATTTTAATTATATTATTACATGATAATTATATTATTACATATTAATAATATTATTATATTATTATTTATATTATTATATATTTGTTATATTATTACATATTAATAAATATTAGTTTTTTTATTATATATTAGAAAATATTATTTATATTATTACGCATTTAAAATAAAAATATTAATAAATATGTCTGTAAATTTAAATAATACAAATAAATTATATAATTATATAATAAAATATAAATATTAATTATATTATTACATAGGCCTTCCGGCTGTTCGAAGTATATAAATAATAAATATAATTATAAGTATATAATATTATAATTATATATTTACAAATATTATATTATTTGTATATATATATATATATTAAATATAATTATAAACCTATTCATATATATATATATATCTTTTTATTATTTAATAAATATAAATATCTTTAAATGGGAAAATCTATTAAAACTTCTATTGAATAATCTTGTGGAAAATCCACAAGAAATAAACATCATGAATATTAAATTTATAATGTCTTACAAAAAAATTATTCTTTTCAAAAAAACAAAAACTATTATTTTTTCTCATAGAATTAATATAATTATATATATATATATATATATATTTAAAGAGGTATTTTTTTCCTATTTAATCAGAAAACTGTTTTCTTTAAAAAAAATAGCGATTTTTAATTTTGTTAAATAAAAAATAATAATTTATTTTGATTCAAAATTAAGTATTTAGTATATGTTTAAAAATATTCCATGTATTTAAAAATATTGAAGAAAAATCATGAATATTTTTAAAATTAATAAAAATCTTTTTTTCTCTAAAAAAAATAAACTAATTTTTCTTTTATTAAAATGAAGAAAATATTATTTACATAAAAATTTCATTATAATAAGAAAAATAGATGGTTTTAAAATATAATAAACAAAATATATTATTTGATAATTGGGTATTTTTTCACATGTAAGGAAACACATTTTTTTTATTGAAGGAAACAATCAAATGTTCTTATTCTTCGAACCATTACAAGGCAGCAGTAAACCCAATAAAAAAGTTGACCCTAACCCACATGTATTAAACTATGCACCCTGCTGCATAGAATCGAACTAGAAGAGTCATCCACCCCACAGACCCGACATCAACCTACTTCACATCATTTCAACACTCCTTCTCCAAAGTCATCGACGTCGCTCATCCTACTCCCATACCTCATAGTAAATTCCTCATCGGCCCGTCTCGGCTTCAGTGCATCGCATAAGGAATGCCGATGTTTCCAATGTTGTCACCACACGCCAAACACCTCAGTAGTAGTTACATCTCCATTAGATTCTTGAACCACAAATCCTTGTTGTCCATATGCTTCTATTGGATGGACTAGATTTACAGCACCAGTATCCCAACCTCTTCGCCTCCCGATATCACGCCACCACCCCACTATACCCCTGTGACTTGGAGTCACTGACATCCAACGGTCTGGGTCGCTGGTCATCCCAAACTGGTCATAATAAATATTCATTCGTACATTCACCATCGTAGAAGCCTATGTGGATGATAATATTTTACCTGGCGGGATGGGTAGGCTTGATTTCCTTTCAAACGTTCTTAATGGAGCCGCATCTAATGGGAGGTGTACGTTGCTCATGTTCTCGAGTTGGGGTATGTTCAGATTATCCTTGGCTAACCCGGGGATGTGTTCCGAGGTGAAGGGGTTGGATGGAAATTCACTGTCATGAGAAGATTTGTGTGATACATCCATCACCGGAGAAGCCACATTTTATGAGAATCATCGACCACATAGAATGGGTCTACTAAAATCTAGTATATAACCTGTTTCTGTGACTTTTGCCGAATCAATGTGAGGTACAACGGGGTTCTTTGGCACCAGAGTTGGGGTACGTTTGGGATACCCATGTTTGGGTACCACGGGGGAGTCATCAAAGGAAAAGGGGATGGTTGGAAATTTCCAACCATGATAAGTGTTCTGAGGTCCTCCATTCACTGGAGAACCCACTTTTGATGTGAATCGCTGAACACGTAGATTTTTGGGGATCAAATTGTTATCTGATGCAGGAGTTTGGGTATGACTAGTGACATCATGTTTTCGTCGGAATAAAGTCATCAATATTTTTAACACCTTCATCATCATTGTCCTCCAAGGAGGTATATAGTAATCACAGCAGAAGGATGGCAGTTTGAAAACATGGCCACTACACTTATATACATGCATCCTGTAATTATTTCCTATTTTTATGCCTTTCCCTCACCAAACATTCCACACATCCATTAATAGCTATAATTACTAGAAATTCAAATCCTTTATTTATAACATGAATTAATAAGGAAGTACCCAAACCTATTATTTAATTATTATTATTCAATTAATATAATATTAAATAATATTGAAACAATTAAATTTATTTATGTATTTTTAATATTATTCATTTTATAATTATAAATGAAATCTAAAATGTAATCAGATTAAATTAATTATTATTAATTAAATGATGTTTTATATTAAAATGTTAATAAAATTATGAAATATTATTGTTTTGTTTCATATCAATTGCTTTTAAATTTTTAAATAATTTATCAAATTAAAAATAATAGACATATTCTTAATTAATCGAGTTATAATAGATAAAAAAATATTTCAATATATAAAAGTATAGGGTTAAAATAATTAGTTAAAAATTAAATGGGTTATAAATGATTATTTTAAATTAATATTCTAAAATTTGATTCATATTAACATTTATACAACATTTAATTTCGCTATATATTTATTTGTAATCTTTTGTTTTTTTATTTGAACACTCATAAATGAATTTGATTTCATTCCTTTCTTACCCACAATCTAGAACACTACCTATGGGAAGATTCTTCAAGGCATCTTTTTTATTATTTTATATAATAAAATTGGTTTATCTTCCATTTAATTTTAGAAATGGGTCTAAAAATCACCAAATGAACTGACACTTTATAAAGGAAGCCAAAAATGCAACATCATGTTGCATTTTCCCCCAAACCCCAAATTCCAATACCCCACCTTCCATTCCTCCTCCCCATTTTCAATATATATATAATTCCTTAATAAAAATTATAAATAAATACATGTATTAAATTATTATTATATATAAATAAGTAATAAATATATTTTTACATATTAATAATAATATTACATATTAATAAATTTTAATAATGTAATTAATTGAATTTAATAAAAATAACAATCTAAATAATAATAATTAAAAATTAGTTAAAAATTAATTCTGAATAAATATTAATTAAATTATTTCATATTAATAAAGTAGTTAATATTAATTATATTATAATTTTTTTAATAAATTGTAATTATATTATTACATATTTACAATAATTATATTAATAAATATGAATAGAAATATTAATTATATTGCTAATTATATTATTTCATATTAATTATACTATGAAGTATCTGAGCCAAGCCCCTAATTGTTACTAATTTTATTATTACATATTAATTGTACCAAAAAGGAAATCCCACATTCAAAAGGGAAAAATAGGAACTCAAGAATCACCATAATCATGATTAGAGTTATGACCAGAATCATCAACCAACTATTATATTATTAAATATTAATTATATTATTACATTCTAATTATATTATTACATATTAATTATATTATTACATATTAATTATATTATTATATATTAATTATATAATTACATATATATAATAATAAAATTAATAAATATGAGTAAAAATGATAATAATACTAATAATGTAGTTAATGACACAATTAAAAATAAATACTAATTATATTATTACACATCAATAATAATTTTTATATTACTCATATTATTCCGTTTTAATAAATATTTATTATATAAATGTGGGTCTAGCCAAGATCCCAAGCTCTCAACCATTTATTAAAATTGTAGAAAAGATAACATGTACATGTGGAGGAGAATGATAGAAATCACGGGCATGCCCCCTAACATTTGTGAAACAACACATAAAAAATTTCAATAATCATGATTTGAGTCATGTTAAATGTTATCAGCATTAGAAGATTCCCAATCTGTCTGTATGGTTTGATCGCTGAAAAGAGAACTGTGCTTTTTCTAAAGCAGCATCTGCACTGGCATGAGTATGGATGATCTAGAAGAACCACCTCATCTACGCCCTTGAGTTTCATCCTCTCATCCATTTTCGCAGCCACGACCCTTTAGGTTCATACAACTTCTCCATGTCAACTGGTGCATAGTCACATAATGGTCTCCCTTTTCAGTAGTATCCAGATCCATAGACCCATGACATGCATCATCATTAAGAGACTCAAGAACCTTAAAACTAATGTCCTTAGTGACAATTTTCGGATTATTTTTCTCTTCATTAACATTAGTTGATTCATGTTGGAAAAAGGATTTCCTAAAAATCATTTGAATCCCTTCATTATACACAATAAAAATCCCTTTGTTTTTACTAGATCCTTACCTCTTAATAAGTTCCACCCTTTTTGAAAATGAAATTGCATTTATGGCCCTAGTTTTTTGAATCATCTTGATTGGTCTCAAAGACTCCATACTTGCATTAAGATCATTTCTATCAACAACACATGAACATAATTTATTCCAATTATAGAATTGCGTAGGTGATGCAGTATAATTATGTGGGGCTACCACTATGGATTCATGTTTATGAGTATTATAAAACTTTCTTATACCAAATCCATTTCCAAAAAAATATCATCAACATTGCTCTGCTATGCCATAAGGAACTCAGTAGCAAGGTCTTCATTTGTTTCCTTCTGGAATGACATTATCATGCACATCTTCATTAATAGTCTACACCGCTTCATCAGCATTATTCTAATCAACCTAATTTTCTTCATTTATAGCAGCATGTTCACATGAAATACCACCCTATAGTTTATCTTCACCTAGTCTAGTCCGAGATGACTTGAAGCCATTCGTCTCCCAAATATTTTTATCATCCACATGAAATGAACAAAAATGAAAAACCATACGTCTCCTGTAACCATAGATTTCATTAAAAATTACCCAACATTCTATAAGAATTGAGGAATAATTTATAGATAATCTTTAATTCATATTCCTCATCATCCGTAGATAAGAAAACTCTATCTACGTTTGTTGAACATAAATCAATTTCAAAAAAAATCCTAGAAAATTTCCCATACATTTCATCTTCTGTTTATTTATCCATGATTGTAGGTAAACCAAGCTACATCACCACATCATGGAGGATTGTTGTACATTAACGTCCAATGCAATCCATAAAACCGAACATAATTCAACGAAGAGGAATTTCTTTCATTCAAAGGAGAAAAACAACATCCTCAATATTTAATGTGAACAAATCTTAGCTTCAAGGAGAAGGATGTAAACCCGAAAGCTCATGATTTTAAATTTTCTGAAGGAAAGAATATGTTGATAAATCACCAACATTATGAAAAACACCACCAATAGGAAAATCCCCAATCAAAGGGATAATGCCTATATAAATACTTAGAAAATAAAATGATTATCGCTAGAGAAGATATATTTATTGTGAGGGATCACATCCTCAAAAAGGATAATAGGAGAGAGATTTAATTTTATGAATTTGATGCTCGTGATACAAAAGAGTAGGTTATAAAAAATTTCCATAGTTCCCCATGGAATAAGTAGTTCCTAAAACAAAAGTACCTCATTTGATTATAAGAGAGGTAAGTGAACCAGAGAGATGGAATCTTGGTCACTGAGGATGGTGACTAATTATTGTTTTACATTGATAAATAGATCTCCTACAAGGAAGCTGAAAACGATTAAGAGTTGCAATATTACTATAAAATATGATTTCTAAGATCAATTCCATTTATCATAACCATGTTTGTGTAATGAACGATTCTCTAGTCGATGTAAATCCTATTTGATGAAAATGGATATTCAAATGAAATCTAGACATGGAATGTAATGTATGAACATATAAAGCAAGGATAGAGGCTAAAGGGTTTTATCAGTGTCAATGATTGTACAATGATGAACCCTTCTATCCATTTTCCATTTTTAATTTCATAAGATCCATAATTGTTATAGCAGCATACCATGACTATGTGATTTTGTAGATGTAGGTCAAATGTACATTCCTTAATGAGAACCTTAAAAAAGATGTCTATATGACTCAACTAGAATGGTTTATGACACCAGGTGATGCCAAAAATATTTTCAAGTAGCAAATAATCATTTGCGGATTAAAGAAAGATTCATGTTCATGGAACATTCGATTTGATGAATCCATAAAACATTTTGGTATCATTAATAATGAATGTGATACATGTGTTACCAAAAGTATTAATAGGAATGTGGGTCTTATCACAGTAGTGTATGTTGATGAAATATTTAAAAATATATTATTATTATTTTATATATTTATAATTATATTTTTTATTTATATATTCTGAATGGATGGAAGGCCTTTGTAAAAATAGAACTAATATTTATATTTAATTATATTATTAATTAATTTATTAGTATTATTTACATTTGTATTCATATTTATTAATATAATTATTGTAAGTAGGTAATAATATAATTAATATTTTTTAATATGTAATTATAAAATTAATATTAATTAATTTTTAATAATATAATAAATATATAATAATATAATTAATAATATTATAATATAATTAATAGGTAATAATATATTTAGTATATAATAATATAATTAGCATGTATTAATATAATTAGTATGTAATTATATAATTAAAATTTAACAATATAATTACAGGAAAACATAGAGTTGCAACACACATTACCTAATTGGGCAGGCCATTGCCCCCCTAAGGGATAAACCACCTATTTTTTGATGGCCTGAAGATTGTATGGAAATGGAGTAAAATTATTAATGTTATTATTTACATTGTTATTATTATTTAATTTCATTATGAACTTTAATGGATCATGAATGTGTCACAACCATTTTACCAAAATTAACTCCCATCCGGTTTCGAACTCGGGTCCGATTCATGCCAAGTGACGCAGGGGGTATGAAGTAGGCATGTCATAGACGGAGGACCTGCACATTTGTGAAGAAAAAAAAATATTTTCAGGTTACCGGAACCTAGGCTACAGATATTGTAATGGAATCCATGTCAATAGGGACTAAAGCCATAAAAATTCATGGGTTATCCCAGGGGGGGTCTTGACCGACCCTATCAGGTCATATGTGTTGTATTTCTATGTTTCATTGTAATTATACCTTAAAGTAAATTGAATATATATAATTAATAATAATATAAATAATATGTAGTAATATAATTAATAAGTAATAATATAATTACAATGAAAAAATATAAATTATATTTTCATTCTAATTTGTCAATATCATTATTGTAAATTTGTAATAATATAATTAATATTTATAAATATATATTAATAAATATATGTTAATAAATATATTTATATTTATATAAATATAAATATATATTAGTAAAAAATGATTTATAATTATATATATTATATATATTTATATATTTATATAATTAAATTCATATATAGTAACATATAATTATAATTATATATATACATACATACTAGAAACAGCCCAAAATCTTATAGGTTTTAACTAATTTTTGGACAATCTCTTTTTTAAACTTACCTATGAAAGAAAAGTTATAAATAAATAATATTATAAATATATTTATTATATATATATTTACTTATATAAAAAAAATAACAATAATAAATATTTATTAAATAATAAATATATTTATATTTATATTTAAAAATATTTTTAAAATTATGTAATTATAAATCAATCTCTATAAATAAATATTTATTATTTTATAAAAATAATTAATATGTAATAATATAATTAACATGAAATAATATAATTAATATTTATATACATAATAATTAATATAATTAATGTAAATATGTAATTTTATAAATAATATATAAAAATATATGTAATATTTATCATTATGTAATTATATAATTAATAATATAATAATATAAATAATATGTAATAATATAGTTATTATGTAATAATATAATTAATATGAAATATTATAATTACTATGTGATGATTCTAGTAATAAATTTGACCATGATTATAGTGACACTTGACCTATAATTTTTTCATTTTGGATTTGGGATTGCCATTTTTGTTATAATTAATATGTAATAATATAATCAATAATAATAAGGGGTCGTCCCGAAACCTTATTAGTATAATTATTATAAAATAATACCATGAATGTCCGGGGTCAAGCCCCTTATTATAAAACGAATGAAAAATAAACATTAAATGAAAGAAGAAAGGAAAGCCCACACTAAAATATAAAAAAACAAATTAAGAATCACCATAATCAAGATCACGCTCATGATCTGAAGAATCAACATCATCACCAAACGCCCATTTTTTCTTAATTATAACATTATCTACTTTATTATTATTACTATTTAAATTATTTTATTATTGAATGTCATTAGTGACATTATTAATATGCATTATTATGTAATAATACTATTAATATGTAATAATAAAATTAATATTAAATAATAAGTTATAATATATAAACACATGTATTAATATATAATTGTAAACACATAATCAATTATCTATACTATAGGGTAGGCAATTTCATCCATGTTTCGTCTCCATATCAATTTGGGTGATGGGCCCTCCCCTCTGCACATCCCTATTGCATCAAAAATGTGTTCCTCATATGCTCCATCTCCGCAGATTCCACCTCCTCCACTAACTACGCTCTGCGTGCATATCCTCTATCTTCATATCCTCCTCCACCTAACCACCTATTCCAAACAATTATCATCAAATCCCTTATCCTTCAAATCTATTTCTACCATTCCGTCACTGCCTCCGCCTTTCCGTCGATGCTTCTGCGTCGTCGCATAAGCGTAAGATGTGGTAATAGATCACATTCCAAGTTTTTGAATATTCAAATCAACAACAGTGGAGTAGGTGGAGGTGATGATGATGAAGAGATGGAGACGACAAGGAAGAAGCAGTGGAGGCAATGTTGAGGTAGTGATGAAAAGTCGTCATCGGGTTTGAAGGATAAGGGTTTGGATGAGAATGGTTTAGAAGAGGCGTAGAGGTGGAGGAGGATATGGAGATGGAGGAGATGCATGCTGAGCAGAGTCGGTGGAGGAGGTGAAATCTGTAGAGACACAGCAGATGAGGAACATGTTCTCGAGGGAATAGGGGAGTGCATAGAAGAGGGCACATCACCCAAATTGACATTGACATGACACATGGATGAAATTCCCCCCTATAGTATAGATAATGGATTATGTGCTTACAATTATAAATAAATACATATTTTTATATATTATTACATATTAATCAATACTAATACTATTATTACATATTAATGCATATTAATAATGTCATTAATGACAATAAATAATAATAAAAAAATAAATAATAATAATGTAGTTAATATTATAATTAAGAATATATGGGAGGTTTCTAATGATGTTCATGCTTTTGATCATGAGTCTGATCTTGAATATGGTGATGATTAACCCGATTTATTTATTTTAGAGTTTGGGCCATCCTTTCTTCTTTCATGTATTGTTTATTATAAGGTGCTTTACCCCTATCCTTTTTTATAATAAGGTGCTTTCCACCGAACCTTCTTTGTATTATTTCATATTAATTATACCAAGAATGTTCAGGGCCAAGCCCCTTATTATTACTAATAATATTATTACATATTAATTATAAAAAATGTGAGTCCCACCTTGAAAAGGAAAAAATAGAAACTCAAGCATCACCATAACCATGATCAATGTTATGACTAGAATCATCAAATAGTAATTATATTATTACATATTAATTATATTATTACATACTTACTATATTATTACATATCAATTATATTATTAAATTATTAATTATATTGTTATATATTAATTAAATTATTCCATATTAATAAATATTATTTATATTTTTATATATTTTTTATATTATTACATATGTACACTAATTATATTTATAAAAATGTATAAAAATATTAATTATAATATTTCATATTTATTATATTGTTACGTTTTGATTATATTATTACATATTAATTATTTCATATATATATATATATATGTTTATATATATATATATCTGTATATTCAGAAATATATTTATTTATAATTATAAATATATATTTGAATGTACCTGTTTAAAATGTGTATATAAATATTTTAGATTTATAATTATATGATTATAAATATTTTTAGTGGAATATATATATATATATGTTAATAATTATAAAATTATAAATATATTTATAATTATATAATAATAAGTATTTATTTATAGAGATAAATTTATATTACATAATGATAAATATATTTTTAAATATTAATATTAATATATTTATTTTTTATAAAAATATTTATTAATAATTATTAATTTATATAAATAAATATATATAAATTATAAATATATTTATAATTTTATTTATTTATAATGGTTCTCTTGAAGATGAGTTTGAAAAAGAAAATATTCCCAAAAAAAGATAAAATATATAAGCTTTCGGTTAGTTTGGACTATTTATGTATATATATATATATATATATATTAATAAATAGATATAATTATAAATATATATTTATAAAAATGAATTAATTTTTATAAACATATATATATAGTAAATATAATAATAAATCAATTTCTATCAATACAAACTTATAATTATATAAATATTAGAATATTTATTATTATATAATTTTTCAAATATATTTATAAATTTTAATTATATTATTACTAATTTACTATTATATATTGATAAATATGAAAAAAATAGAAATTATATTATTACATACTACTTATATTATTACATATTAATTATATTATTTCATATTATTTATATTATTACTAATTATATATATTATTGGTAATTAGGGTAGAGTTACAACGAAACAGGGAAATGAAACCCACATAACCCGATAGGGAAGGCCATGACCCGCCCAAGGACAACCCATCCATTTTTATGGCTTGAAGGCCCTATGGACATGGAGTCCATTAAAATGTATCTAGCCTAGGTTCCCAACATCTAAAGATATTTTTTGATTCACAAATGTGCGGGTCCACCGTCTGCATCATGCCTGCATCATACAGCCTGCGTCACCTATCTTCCATCCAACCGGATTCAAATCTGGGTGGGAGTGAATTCTGGCAGAATGACGTTGACACAATCATTACCCAATAAAGTACATAATGATGTTAAATAATAATAAAAATTTAAATTATAACATTAATAATAACACTTCTTTTCCACATTGTCTTTTGGACATCAAATAATTGGAGGGTTATAAATTTGGGGGAGGGGCTATAACATTACCTATTAGGTAGTGTATGATGCAATTCATTATTTCATTGTAATTATATTGTTACATTTTAATTATATTATTACATGATAATTATATTATCACATATTTATAATATTATTATATTATTATTTATATTATTATATATTTGTTATATTATTACATATTAATAAATATTAGTTTTATTATTATATATTAGAAAATATTATTTATATTATTACGTATTTAAAATAACAATATTAAAAAATATGTCTGTAAATTTAAATAATACAAATAAAGTAAATAATAATATAATAAAATATAAATATTAATTATGTTATTACATAGGCCTTCCAGCTGTTCAAAGTATATAAATAATAAATATAAATATAATTATATAATATTATAATTATATATTTACAAATATTATATTATTTGAATATATATATATATACATATATATATATATATTAAATACAATTATAAACCAATTCATCTATATATCTTTTTATTATTTAATAAATATAAATATCTTTAAATGGGAAAATCTATTAAAACTTCTATTGAAAAATCTAGTGGAAAATCCACTAGAAATAAACTTCATGTTTATTAAATTTATAATGTCTTACAAAAATATAATTCTTTAAAAAAACTATTATTTTTTCTCATAGAATTAATATAACTATATATATATATATATATTTAAACAGGTATTTTTTTCCTATTTATTCAGAAAAATGTTTTTTCTAAATAAATAGCAATATGTAATTTTGTTAAATAAAAAATTAAAATTTATTTTCTGTCAAAATTATGTATTTCTTATATGATTAAAAATATTCCATGTATTAAAAAATATTGATGAAAAATCATGAATATTATTAAAATGATTAAAAATATTGTTTTCCATTAAAAAAATAAAGTACTTGTTCTTGTATTAAAATAACGAAAATATTCTTTACATAAAAATATTATTATAAAAAGAAAAATAGATGGTTTTAAAATATAATAAACATAATTTATTATATGATAATTGGGTATTTTTACACATGTAAGGAAACACATTTATTTTTATTAAAGGAAACAATCAAATGTTCCTATTCTTCCAACCATTACAAGGCAGCAGTAAACCCAATAAAAAAATTGACCCTAACCCACATGTATTAAAATATGCACCCTGCTGCATAGAATCGAACTAGACGAGTCATCCACCCCACAGACCCGATGTCAACCTACTTTACATCATTGCATCACTCCTTCTCAAAAGACATCGACATCGCTAATCCTACTCCCATACCACACAGGTAAATTCTTCATCGGCCCTTCTCGGCTTCAGTGCATCACATAACGAATGCCGATATTTCCAATGTTTTCACCGAACCCCAAACACCTCATTAGTAGTTACATCTCCATTAGATTATTGAACCACAAATCCTTGTTGTCCATATGCTTCTTTGGGATGGACTAGATTTAAAGCTCCGGTATCCGAACCTCTTTGCATCCCGATATCACGCCACCACCCCACGATACCCCTGTGACTTGGAGTCACTGACATACACCGGTCTGGGTCGCTTGTCATCCCAACCTGGTCATAATAAACGTTCTTTTGTACATTCACCACCGTAGAAGCCTCTGTGTATGAGAATATTTTACCTGGCGGGATGGGTAGGCTTGCTTTCCTTTTAAACGTTCTTAATGGAGCCGGATCTGATGGGAGGTGTACGTTGCTCCTGTCCCCGAGTTGGGGTACGTTCATATTCTCCTTGGGTAATCCATGGAGGTGTTTTGAGGCGAAGGGGATGGATGAAAATTCACCGTCATGAGAAGAGTTGTGCGATACATCCATCACCAAAGAAGTCACATTTGATGAGAATCATCTACCACGTAGAATGGGTCTACTAATATCTAGTATATAACCTGTTTCTGTGACCTTTACCGTGTCAATGTGAGGTACAACGGGGTTCTTTGGCACCGGAGTTGGTGTACGTTTGGGATACCCATGTTTGGGTACCCCGGGGGAGTCATCCAAGGAAAAGGGGAAGGTTGGAAATTTCCCACCATGATAAGTGTTTTGAGGTCCTCCATTCACTGGAGAACCCACATTTGATGAGAATCGCTGACAACGTAGAATTTTGGGGATGAAATTGTTATCTAATGCAAGAGTTTGGGTATGTCTGTTGACATCTTGTTTTCGTCGGAATAAAGTCATCCATCTTTTTAACATTTTCATCATCATCGTCCTCCAAGGAGGTCTATAGTAATCACAGCAGAAGGATGGAAGTTTGAAAACATTGCCACCACCCTTATATACATGCATCCTATAATTATTTCCTTTTTTTATGCCTTTCCCTCACAAAACATTCCACACATCCATTAATAGCTATAATTACTAGAAATTCAAATCCTTTATTTATAACATGAATTAATAAGGAAGTACCCAAACCTATTATTTAATTATTATTAATCAATTAACATAAAATTAAATAATATTGAAATAATTAAATTTATTTATGTATTTTGAATGTTATTCATTTTATATTTATATATGAAATCTAAAATCTAATCGGATTAAATTAATTATTATTAATTAAATGATGTTTTATATTAAAATGTTAATAAAATTATGAAATATTATTGTTTTGTTTGATATCAATTTCTTTTATATTTATAAATAATTTTTCAAAATAAAAATAATAGGCATATCCTTAATTAATCGAGTTATAATAGTTAAAAAAATATTTCAATATATAAAATTATAGGGTAAAAATAATGAGTTAAAAATTAAATGTGTTATAAATGTTTATTTTAAATCAATATTCTAACATTTGACTCGTATTAACATTTATACAACATTTAATTTCTTTATATATTTATTTGTAATCTTTTGTTTTTTTATTTGAACACTCATAAATGAATTTGATTTCTTTCCTTTCTCACCCACAATCTAGAACACTACCTATGTGAAGATTCTTCAAGGCATATTTTTTATTTTTTTATATAATAAAATTGGTTTAGCTTCCATTTAATTTGGGAAATGGGTCTAAAAATCACCAAATGAACTCACACTTTATAAAGGATGCCAAAAATGAAACATCATGTTGCATTTTCCCCCAAACCCCAAATTCCAATGCCCACCCTCCATTCCTCCTCCCCATTTCCAATATATATATAATTCCTTATTAAAAATTATAAATAAATACATGTATTAAATAATTATTATATATAAATAAATTTTAAATATATTTTTACATATTAATAATAATATTACATAGTAATAAATTTTAATATACTAATTAATGGCATTTAATAAAAATAACAATCTAAATAATAATAATTAAAAAGTAGTTAAAAATTAATTCTGAATAAATATTAATTAAATTATTTCATATTAATATAGTAGTTAATATTAATTATATTATAAAATTTTTAATAAATAGTAATTATATTATTACATATTTACAATAATTATATTAATAAATATGAATAGAAATATTAATTATATTTTTTATTATATTATTTCATATTAATTATAATATGAAGTATCTGAGCCAAGCCCCTAATTGTTACTAATTTTATTATTACATATTAATTGTACCAAAAAGGAAATCCCACATTCAAAAGGGAAAAATAGAAACTCAAGAATCACCATAATCATGATTAGAGTTATGACCAGAATCATCAACCAACTTTTATATTGTTAAATATTAATTATATTATTACATAATAATTATAGTATTACATAATAATTATATTATTACATATTAATTATATTATTATATTATTAATTAAATTATTATATATTCTTTAAATAATTACATATGTATAATAATAAAATTAAGAAATATGAGTAAATATGATAACAATACTAATAATGTAGTTAATGACATAATTGAAAATAAATACTAATTATATTATTACACATCAATAATAATTTTTATATTAGTCTTATTATTACATTTTAATAAATATTAATTATATCAATGTGGGTCTATCCAAGATACCAAGCTCTCAACCATTTATTAAAATTTAATAAAAGATAACATGTACATGGGGAGGAGAATGATAGAAAACACAGGTATGCCCCCTAACATTTGTGAAACAACACATCAAAAATTTCAATAATCGTGATTTGAGTCATGTTCAGTGTCATCAGCATTAGCAGATTCCCAATCTGTCTGTATGGTTTGATTGATGAAAAGAGAACTGTACTTTTTCTAATGAAGCATCTGCTCCGGCATGAGTCCGGATGATCTAGAGGAACCACCTCATCTACACCCTTAAGTTTCATCCTCTCATCCATTTTCTTAGCCACGACCCTTTAGGTTCATACATCTTCTCCAAGTCAACTACTGCATAGTCAAATAATGGTCACCCTTTTCAGTAGTATCCATATCCTTAGACCCATGACATGCATCATCATTAAGAGACTCAAGAACCTTAAAACTAATGTCCTTAGTGACAATTTCGGGATTATTTTTCTATTCATTAACATTAGTTGATTCATGTTGGAAAAAAGATTTCCTAAAAATCATTTGAATCCCTTCATTATACACAATCAAAATCCATTTGTTTTTTCTAGCACCTTCCCTCTTAATATGTTCCACCCTTTTTGACAAAGAAGATGCGTTCATGGCCCTAGTTTTTTGAATCATCTTGATTGGTCTCAGAGACTCCATACTTGCATTAAGATCATTTCTAACAACAACACATGAACATAATTTATTACTATTACAGCGTTGCGTAGGTGATGCAGTATAATTAAGAGGTGCTACCACTATGGATTCATGTTTATGAGTATTATAACACTTTCTTATACCAAATATTTTTCCAACAAAATATCATCAACATTTCTCTGTTATGCCATAAGGTACTCAGTAGTAAGGTCTTCATTTTTCTCCTTCTGGAATGACATTATCATGCACATCTTCCTTAATAGTCTGCATTTCTTCATCTGCATTATTCTAATCAACCAAATTTTCTTCATTTATAGCAGCATTATCACATGAAATACCACCCAATAGTTTATGTTCACCTAGTCTAGTCCGAGATGACTTCATACCATTCATCTCCCAAATATTTTTATCATGCACATGAAAAGAACAAAAATTACAAACCATACGTCTCCTATAACCATAGCTTTCATTAAAAATTACCCAACATTCTATAAGAATTGAGGAAAAACTTTATAGATAATCTTTAATTCATACTCCTCATCATCCTTATATAAGAAAACTCTATCTACCTTTGTTGAAATTAAATCAATTTAAACAAAAAATCCTAGAAAATTTCACATACATTGCATCTTCTGTTTATTTATCCATGATTGTAGGTAAACCAAGCTACATCACCACATCATTGAGGATTGTTGTATATTAAAACGTCCAATGCAATCCATAAATCCGAACAGAATCCAACAAAGCGGAATTTTCTGCATTCAAAGGATCAAAACAACATCCTCAATCTTTAAAGTGAACAAATCTTAGCTTCATGGAGAAGGATGTAAACCCGAAAGCTCATGATTTTAAATTTTCTGAAGGAAATAATATGTTGAAGAATCCCCAATATTATGATAAACACCACCAATAGGAAAATCCCCAATCAAAGTGATACTGCATATACAATTACTCAAGAAAAAAAATGATTGTCGCTAGAGAAGATATATTTATTGTGAGGGATCACATCCTCAAAAAGGATAATGGGAGAGAGATTTGATTTTATGAATTTTATGCTCGTGATACAAAAGAGTAGGTTATAAAAAATTTCCATAGGTCCCCCTGTAATAAGTAGTTCCTAAAACAAAAGTACCTCATATGATTATAAGAGAGTTAAGTGAACCAGAGAGATGGAATATTGGTCACTGAGTATGGTGACTAATTATTGTTTTACATTGATAAATCGATCTACTACAAGGAAGAGGAAAAAGATTAAGAGTTACAATATTACTATAAAATATGTTTTCTAAGATGAATTCCATTTATCATAACCATGTTTGTGTAATTATCGATTCTCTGGTTGATGTAAAACCTATTTGATGAAAATGGATATTCAATTGAAATCTAGACATGGAATGTAATGTATGAATATATAAATCAAGGATAGAGGCTAAAAGGTTTTATCAGTGTCAATGATTGTACTATGATGAACCCTTCTCTCCATTTTCCATTTTTAATTTCATAAGTTCCATAATTGTGATAGCAGCTTACCATGACTATGTGATTTTGTAGATGTTGGTCAAAAGTACATTCCTTAATGAGAACCTTCAAAAAGATGTCTATATGACACAACTAGAATGGTTTATGACTCCAGGTGATGCCAAAAATATTTTCAAGTAGCAAATATTCATTTACGGATTAAAGAAAGAATCATTTTCATGGAACATTCGATTTGATGAATCCATAAAACAGTTTGGTATCATTAAAAATGAATGTGATACATGTGTTTACAAAAGTATTAATGGGAATGTGGGTCTTATCACAGTATTGTATGTCGATGAAATATTTAAAAATATATTATTATTATTTTATATATTTATAATTATATTTTTTATTTATATATTCTGAATGGACGGAAGGCCTTTGTAAAAATATAACTAATATTTATATTTAATTATAATATTATTTAATTTATTTCTATTATATACATTTGTATTCATATTTATTAATATAATTATTGTAAGTATGTAATAATATAATTAATATATTTTAATATGTAATTATAAAATTAATATTAATTAGTTTTTAATAATATAATAAATATATAATAATATAATTAATAATATTATAATATAATTAATAGGTAATAATATATTTAGTATATAATAATATAATTAGCTCTTAATAATATAATTAGTATTTAATTATATAATTAAAATTTAACAATATAATTACAAGAAAACAGAGAGTTGCAACTTACACTACCTGATTGGGCAGGCCATTGCCCCCCTAAGGGATAACCCACCTATTTTTTGATGGCCTGAAGATTGTATGGAAATGGAGTACAATTATTAATGTTATTATTTACATTGCTATTATTATTTAATTTCATTATGCACTTTATTGGATCATGCATGTTTCACTACCATTTTACCAAAATTAACTCCCATCCGGATTCGAACTCGGGTCTGATTCATGCCAAGTGACGTAGGGGGTATGAAGTAGGCATGGCGTAGACGGAGGACCTGCATATTTGTGAAGAAAAAAATATATTTTCAGGTTATGGGAACCTAGGGTACAAACATTGTAATGGAATATATGTCAACAGGGTCTAAAGCCATAAATATTCATGGGTTATCCCTGGGGGGGGGTCATGACCAACCCTATCAGGTCGTATGTTTTGTATTTCTATGTATCGTTGTAATTATACCCCAATGTACATAGAATATATATAATTAATAATAATATAAATAATATGTAATAATATAATTAATAAGTAATAATATAATTACAATGAAAGAATATAAATTATACTTTCATTCTAATTTGTCAATATCATTATTGTAAATTTGTAATAATATAATTAATATTTATAAATATATTTGAGTAAATATATATTAATAAATATATTTATATTTATATATATATAAATATATATTAGTAAAAAATGATTTATAATTAAATATATTATATATATTTATATATTTATATAAATAAATTCATATATAGAAATATATAATTATAATTATATATATATATACATACAAGAAACAGCCCGAAATCTTATAGGGTTTAACTTATTTTTCGATAATCTCTTTCTTAAACGTACCTATGAAAAAATAATTATAAAAAAATAATATTATTAATATATTTATTATATATATATTGACTTATATAAAAAAATTAACAATAATAAATATTTATTAAATAATAAATATATTTATATTTATATTTAAAAATATTTTTAAAATTATGTAATTATAAATCATTCTCTATAAATAAATATTTATTATTTTATAAATATAATCAATATGTAATAGTATAATTAACATGAAATAATATAATAAATATTTATATACATAATAATTAATATAATTAATGTAAATATGTAATCGTATAATTAATATATAAAAATATATGTAATATTTATCATTATGTAATTATATAATTAATAATATAATAATATAAATAATATGTAATAATATAGTTATTATGTAGAAATATAATTAATATGAAATATTATAATTACTATGTGATGATTCTAGTCATAAATTTGACCATGATTATAGTGACACATGACCTATACTTTTTTCCTTTTGGATTTGGGATTTCCTTTTTTGGTATAATTAATAAGTAATAATATAATCAATAATAATAAGGGGTTTGTCCTGAAACCTTATTAGTATAACTAATATAATATAATACCAAGAATGTCCGGGGTCAAGCCCCTTATTATAAAAAGAATGAAAAATAAACAGTACATGAAAGAAGAAAGGAAAGTCCACACTAAAATATAAAAAAACAACTTAAGAATAACCATAATCAAGATCACACTCATGATCAGAAGAATCAACATCATCACCAAACGCCCATTTTTTCTTAATTATAACATTATCTACATTATTATTATTACTATTTACATTTTTTTATTATTGAATGTCATTAGGGACATTATTAACATGCATTAATATGTAATAATAGTACTAATATGTAATAATAGTACTAATATGTAATAATAAAATTAATATTAAATAATAAGTAATAATATATAAACACATGTATTAATCTATAATTGTAAACACATAATCCATTATCAATACTATAAGGTAGGCAATTTCATCCATGTTTCATCTCCATATCAATTTGGGTGATGGGCCCTCCTCTCTGCACATTCCTATTGCATCAAAAATGTTTCCTCATATACTCCATCTCCGCAGATTCCACCTCCTCCACTAACGATGCTCCGCGTGCATCTCCTCTATCTTAATATCCTCCTCCACTTAACCACCTATTCCAAACAATTCTTATCAAAGCCCTTATCCTTAAAATCTATTTCTTCCATTCCGTCACTGCCTCCGCCTTTCCGTCGATGCTTCCGCATCGCCGCATACGTGCAAGATGTGGTCCTAGATAACATTCCAAGTTTTCGAATATTCAAATCAACAACAGTGGAGTAGGTGGAGGTGATGACGATGAAGAGATAGAGACGACAAGGAAGAAGTAGTGGAGGCAATGTTGAGGTAGTGATGAAAAGGCGTCATCGGATTTGAAAGATAAGAGTTTGGATGAGAATGATTTAGAAGAGGCGGAGAGGTGTGTTGGGTCGGAGAAAACGGGGAAGATGGCAAGAGGGGGGTGAATTGCCTTTTAAAAAATGATGAACAAATTAAAATCAAAGTAAAGAATGCAGCGGAAAGTAAAGAGGCAAGACACAAGAAATTGATAACGGAGTTCGGTCAAAAACCCGGCCTACGTCTCCGCTCCCAACTCAACCGTTGAGAGATTCCTACCGCTTGCTTTTCAATGGTTTTAGCAAGAAACCCACTAGGCTTTGAGGTAGCACTAGGACCTATTACAGCTTGCTTTTGTGGTTTAGCAAGAACCCACTTGCTTTTGATGGTTTAGCAAGAACCCACTAGTCTTTTTACGGGTGAAGACTAGCTCACCGAGACACAAGCCTTTTAAAGGAAAAGCTTGAGAAAACCTCTTCACACCTTAGTGGTGGTGTGAGAACCCAAAGAAAGAGGGGATGAAAAAGGGTTGGGGTTTGTTGGCACAAACCCAATTTTAAAGCTCAAAATAAATAAAACAATAAAACCCGTAATGGAGAAGCCTTGGGTGCCTTTGATTGATTGATGATGTTTGAGGGCCGCTTCCAAGCTTCTATGGTGGTGCTCTTGGATGTGGAAGTTGTTGGAGCACTTTGGGTTCCCTTGGAACAATCCGTCGGAGCTTCGCCAAAGATGTAAAAATGTGTCCGGTGGCTTGAATGATGATCCGGTGCTTCCTAGGCCTTTATTTATAGGCTAGGAACCTTCAAGTATCCGTTGGAGGGCTTTGGAGCCGTTGGAAAAGGCCTCGGAGCCGTTGGGAGGCTTTTGGAGTTGACTGGTCAAAGCCAACGGCTAGTTTGACCAGTGCTACCGGCGGGCCGGTGCAGGGCCACCGGCTGGCCGGTGCCTTGACAGTGGCTGAGTCTTCTTTTCCAGGCACCACCGGCTGACCGGTGCCAGAGCCACCGGCTGGCCGGTGGTGAGGCAGAAGCAAACCCTGTTCAATCTGAGTGACACCGGCTGGCCGGTGCTTGGCCACCGGTTGGCCGGTGAGATGGCAGTGGCTCAGCATCCTTCCCAGGGTCCACCGGCCGACCGGTGGTGAAGCCACCGGTTGGCCGGTGGACTGATTTTCAGTCCACTTGTGTTCCTTTGCCACTTAAGCTTGCTTGGCCCAATTCCTTGGCCACCTGATTTGATTCCTATCAATCCAAAAACACTTGAAAGAGGATTAGATAAATATGAGGGTGATTGTGATCATGAAAATAAAACCTTGAGGGGTTCGAGAGGTACAACAAGGTGGAGGAGGATATGGAGATGGAGGAGATGCATGTAGAGCAGAGTCGGTGGAGGGGGTGAAATCTGTAGAGACACAGCAGATGAGGAACTTGTTCTCGAGGGAATAAGGAAGTGCATAGAGGAGGGCACATCACCCAAATTGACATGGACATGACACATGGATGAAATTCCCCCCTATAGTATAGATAATGGATTATGTGCTTACAATTATAAATAAATACATCTTTCTATATATTATTATAAATTAATCAATATTAATTCTATTATTACATATTAATGCATATTAATAATGTCATTAATGACAATCACTAATAATAAAAAATTAAATAAAAATAATAATGTAGTTAATATTATAATTAAGAATAAATGGGTGGTTGCTAATGATGTTCATTCTTTTGATCATGAGTTTGATCTTGAATATGGTGATGATTAACTCGCTTTATTTATTTTTGAGTTTGGGCCATCCTTTCTTCTTTCATGTATTGTTTATTTTAAGGTGCTTGACCCCTATCCTTTTTTATAATAAAGTGTTTTCCACCGAACCTTCTTTGTATTATTTCATATTAATTATACCAAGAATGTTTAGGGCCAAGCCCCTTATTATTAGTAATTATATTATTACATATTAATTATACAAAAATCGAAGCCCACCTTGAAAAAGAAAAAATAGAAACTCAAGCGTCACCATAACAATGATCAATATTATGACCAGAATCATCAAATAGTAATTATATTATTACGTATTAATTATATTATTACATACTAACTATATTATTACAAATCAATTATATTATTAAATAATTAATTATATTGCTATATATTAATTAAATTATTACATATTAATAAATATTATTTATATTTTTATATTTTTTTATATTATTACATATGTACACTAATTATATTTATAAAAATGTATAAAAATATTAATTATATTATTTCATATTAATTATATTATTACGTTTTGATTATATTATTACATATTAATTATTTCATATATATATATCTGTATATTCATAAATATATTTATTTATAATTAAAAATATATATTTGAATGTACCTGTTTTAAATGTGTATATAAATATATTAGATTTATAATTATATGATTATATATATTTTTAGTGGAATATAGATATATATATATATATATATTAATAATTATAAAATTATAATTATATATATAATTATATAATAATAAAAATTTATTTACAGAGATAAATTTATATTACATAATGATAAATATATTTTTAAATATTAATATTAATATATTTATTATTTATACAAATATTTATTAATATTTATTAATTAATATAAATAAATTTATATAAATAATAAATATATTTATAATTTTATATATTTATAATGGTTCTCTCAAAACTGAGTTTAAAAAAGAAAATTATCCAAAAAAAGATAAAATATATAAGCTTTCGGTTAGTTTGGACTATTTATGTATATATATATATATATATATTAATAAATAGATATAATTATAAATATATATTTATAAAAATGAATTAATTTTTAAAAACATATATGTATAATAAATATAATAATAAATCAATTTCTATCAATACAAAATTATAATTATACACATATTAGAATATTTATTATTATATAATTTTTCAAATATATTTATAAATTTTAATTATATTATTACTAATCTACAATTATAATATTGATAAATATGAAAAAAAAATATAAATTATATTATTACATACTACTTATATTATTATATATTAATTATATTATTTCATATTATTTATATTATTACTAATTATATATATTTTTGGTAATTATGGTAGAGTTACAACGAAATAGGGAAATGAAACCCACATAACCCGATATGGAAGGCCATGACCCGCCCAAGGAAAACTCATCCATTTTTATGGCATGAAGGCCCTATGGACATGGAGTCCATTACAATGTCTCTAGCCTAGGTTCCCAACTTCTAAATCTATTTTTTGATTCACAAATGTGCGGGTCCACCGTCTGCATCATGCATGCATCATACAGCCTGCATCACCTATCTTCCATCCAACCCGTATTCAAATCTGTGTGGGAGTGAATTCTGGCATAATGACGTTGACACAAACATGACCCAATAAAGTACATAATGATGTTAAATAATAATAAAAATGTAAATTATAATATTAATAATAGCACTTCTTGTCCACATGGTCTTTTGGACATCAAATAATTGGTCGGTTATACATTTGGGGGAGGGGCTATAACATTCCCTATTAGGTAGTGTATGTTACAATTCATTGTTTTATTGTAATTATATTGTTAAATTTTAATTATATTATTACATGATAATTATATTATTACATATTAATAATATTATTATATTATTGTTTATATTATTATATATTTGTTATATTATTACATATTAATAAATATTAGTTTTATTATTATATATTAGAAAATATTTCTTATATTATTACGTATTTAAAATAACAATATTAATAAATATGTCTGTAAATTTAAATAATACAAATAAAGTAAATAATAATATAATAAAATATAAATATTAATTATGTTATTACAAAGGCTTTCCGGCTGTTCGAAGTATATAAATAATAAATATAATTATAAGTATATAATATTATAATTATATATTTACAAATATTATATTATTTGTATAAATATAAATATAAATATATATATATATTAAATATAATTATAAACCTATTCATATATATATCTTTTTATTATTTAATAAATATAAATATCTTTAAATGGGAAAATCTATTAAAACATCTATTGAATAATCTAGTGGAAAATCCCCAGAAATAAACTTCATGCTTATTAAATTTATAATGTCTTACAAAAACATAATTATTTTCAAAAAAAAACAAAAACTATTATTTTTTCTCATAGAATTAATATAATTATATATATATATTTATATTTAAACAGGTATTTTTTTGTTTTCCCATTTAATAAGAAAACTGTTTTCTTTAAAAAATAGCGATATGTAAATTTGATAAATAAAAAATAATTATTTATTTTGTGTCAAAATTATGTATTTTTTATATGTTTATGAATATTCCATGTATTTAAAAATATTGATGACAAATCATGAATATTATTAAAATGATTAAAAATCTGTTTTTCTATTAAAAAAATAAACTACTTTTTCTTTTATTAAAATGAAGAAAATATTCTTTACATAAAAATTTCATTATAATAAGAAAAATAGAGGGTTTAAAAATATAATAAACATAATTTATTATATGATAATTTGGTATTTTTTCACATGTAAGGAAACACATTTCTTTTTATTGAAGGAAACAATCATAAGTTCTTATTCTTCCAACCATTACAAGGCTGCAGTAAACCCAATAAAAAACTGACCCTAACCCACATGTATTAAACTATGCACCATGATGCATAGAATCGAACTAGAAGAGTCATCCACCCCACAAACCCGATGTCAACCTGCTTCACATCATTTCATCACTCCTTCTCCAAAGTCATCGATGTCGCTCATCCTACTCCCATACCTCACCGGTAAATTCCTCATCAGCCCCTCTCGGCTTCACTGCATCGCATAACGAATGCCGATGTTTCCAATGTTGTCACCGCACCCCAAACACATCAGTAGTAGTTACATCTCCATTAGATTCTTGAACCACAAATCCTTGTTGTCCATATTATTCTTTTGGAGGGTCTAGATTTACAGCAATGGTATCCCAACCTCTTCGCCTCCCGATATCACGCCACCACCCCACGATACCCCTGTGACTTAGAGTCACTGACATCCACCGGTCTGGGTCGCTGGTCATCCCAACCTGGTCATAATAAACATTCTTTCGTACTTTCACCACCGTAGAAGCCTTTGTGGATAATAATATTTTACCTGGTGGGATGGGTAGGCTTGCTTTCCTTTTAAACGTTCTTAATGGATCCGGATCTGATGGGATGTGTATGTTGCTCCTGTCCCCGAGTTGGGGTACATTCAGATTCTCCTTGGGATACCCGAGGATGTGTTCTGAGGTGAAGGGGATGGATGGAAATTCACTGCCATGAGAAGAGTTGTGTGATACAACCATCACCGGAGAAGCCACATTTGATGACAATCGTCGACCACGTAGAATGGGTCTACTAATATCTAGTATATAACCAGTTTATGTGACCTTTTCCGCGTTAATGTGAGGAAAACGAGGTTCTTTGGCACCATTGTTGGGGTACGTTTGGGATACCCATGTTTGGGTACCCCAGATGAGTCATCCAAGGAAAAGGGGACAGTTGGAAATTTCCCACCATGATAAGTGTTTTGAGTTCCTCCATTCAATGGAGAACCCACATTTGATGAGAATCGCTGACCACGTAGAATTTTGGGGATCAAATTGTTATCTGATGCTGGAGATTGGGTATGTCTGGTGACATCCTATTTTCGTCGGAATAAAGTCATCCATCTGTTTAACATCTTCCTCATCATCGTCCTCTAAGGAGGTCTATAGTAATCACAGCAGAAGGATGGCAATTTTAAAACATGGCCACCACCCTTATATACATGCATCCTATAATTATTTCTTATTTTTATGCCTTTCCCTCACCAAACATTCCACACATCCATTAATTTCTATAATTACTAGAAATTAAAAATCCTTTATTTATAACATGAATTAATAAGGAAGTACCCAAACCTATTATTTAATTATTATTAATCAATTAACATAATATTAAATAATATTGAAACAATTAAATTTATTTACGTATTTTCAATATTATTCATTTTATATTTATAAATGAAATCTAAAATCTAATCGGATTAAATTAATTATTTTTAATTAAATGATGTTTTATATTAAAATTTTAATAAGATTATTAAATATAATTGTTTTTTTATATCAATTGCATTTAAATTTATAAATAATTTTTCAAATTAAAAATAATTGACATATCCTTAATTAATCGAGTTATAATAGTTAAAAAAATATTTCAATATATAAAAGTATAGGGTTAAGATAATGAGTTAAAAATTAAATGGGTTATAAATGTTTATTTTAAATAAACATTCTAACATTTGACTCGTATTAACATTTATACAACATTTAATTTGTCTATATATTTATTTGTAATATTTTTTTTATTTGAACACTCATAAATGAATTTTATTTCTTTCCTTTCTTACCCACAATCTAGAACACTACCTATGGGAAGATTCTTAAAGGCATCTTTTTTATTTTTTTATATAATAAAATTGGTTTAACTTCCATTTAATTCGGGAAATGGGTCTAAAAATCACCAAATGAACTGACACTTTATAAAGGAAGCCAAAAATGCAACATCATGTTGCATTTTCCCCCAAACCCCAAATTCCAATGCCCCACCCTCCATTCCTCCTCCCCATTTCCAATATATATATAATTCCTTATTAAAAATTATAAATAAATACATGTATTAAATTAATATTATATATAAATAAATATTAAATATATTTTTACATATTAATAATAATATTACATATTAATAAATTTTAATAAAGTAATTAATGGAATTTAATGAAAATAACAATCTAAATAATAATAATTAAAAAGTAGTTAAAAATTAATTCTGAATAAATATTCATTAAATTATTGCATATTAATAAAGTAGTTAATATTAATTATATTATAAATTTTTTAATAAATACTAATTATATTATTCCATATTTACAATAATTATATTAATAAATATGAATAGAAATATTAATTATATTTCTAATTATATTATTTCATATTAATTATACTATGAAGTATCTGAGCCAAGCCCCTAATTGTTACTAATTTTATTATTACATATTAATTGTACCAAAAAGGAAATCCCACATTCAAAAGGGAAAAATAGCAACTCAAGAATCACCATAATCATGATTAGAGTTATGACCAGAATCATCAACCAACTATTATATTGTTAAATATTAATTATATTATTACATTCTAATTATATTATTACATAATAATTATATTAGTAAATATTAATTATCTTATTATATTAATAATTATATTATTATATATTAATTATATAATTACATATGAATAATAATAAAATTAATAAATATGAGTAAAAATGATAATAATAATAATAATGTAGTTAATGACATAATTAAATATAAATACTAATTATATTATTACACATCAATAATTATTTTTATATTAGTCATATTATTACATTTTAACAAATATTAATTATATTAATGTGGGTCTAGCCAAGATCCCAAGCTCTCAACCATTTATTAAAATTGAAGAAAAGATATCATATACATGGGGAGGAGAATGATAGAAATCACGGGCATTCCCCCTATCATTTGTGAAACAGCACATCAAAAATTTCAATAATCATGATTTGAGTCATGTTTAGTGTCATCAGCATTAGCAAATTCCTAATCTATCTGTATGGTTTGATTGCTGAAAAGAGAACTGTACTTTTTCTAAAGCAGCATCTGCTCCGGCATGAGTCTGGATGATCTAGAGGAACCACCTCATCTACACCCTTGAGTATCATCCTCTCATCCATTTTCGCAGCAACGACCCTTTAGGTTCATACAACTTCTCCAAGTCAACTGGTCCATAGTTATATAATGGTCACCCTTTTCAGTAGTATCCATATCCTTAGACCCCTGACATGCATCATCATTAAGAGACTCAAGAACCTTAAAAATAATGTCCTTAGTGACAATTTTCGGATTATTTTTCTATTCATTAACATTAGTTGATTCATGTTGGAAAATATATTTCCTAAAAATCATTTGAATCCCTTCATTATACACAATAAAAATCCCTTTGTTTTTACTAGAACCTTCCCACTTAATAAGTTCCACCCTTTTTGATAGAGAAGATGCATTTATGGCCCTAGTTTTTTGAATCAACTTGATTGGTCTCAGAGACTCCATACTTGCATTAAGATCATATCTAACAACAACACATGAACATAATTTATTCCAATTATAGCGTTGCGTAGGTGCTGCTGTATAATTAAGTGGGGCTACCACTATGGATTCATGTTTATGAGTATTATAACACTTTCTTATAACAAATCTGTTTCCAACAAAATATCATCAACATTTCTCTACTATGTCATAAGGTACTCAGTAGCATGGTCTTCATTTTTTTCCTTCTCGAATGACATTATCATGCACATATTCATTAGTAGTCTGCACTGCTTCATCTGCATTATTCTAATCAACCAAATTTTCTTCATTTATAGCAGCATGTTCACATGAAATACCACCCAATTGTTTATCTTCACATAGTCTTGTCCGAGATGACTTCAAGCCATTCCTCTCCCAAATATTGTTATCATGTGCATGAAAAGAACAAAAAATTACAAACAATACGTCTCCTGTAACCATATCTTTCATTAAAAATTACCCAACATTCTATAAGAATTGAGGAAAACGTTTATAGATAGTCTTTAATTCATACACCTCATCATTCGTAGATAAGAAAACTCTGTCTACCTTTGTTGAACATAAATCAATTTCAACAAAAATTCCTAGAAAATTTCCCATACCTTGCATCTTCTGTTTATTTATCCATTATTGTAGGTAAACCAAGCTACATCACCAAATCATGGAGGATTGTTGTACATTAAAACGTCCAATGCAATCCATAAAACCGAACAGAATCCAACGAAGAGGAATTTACTGCATTTAAAGGATCAAAACAACATCCTCAATCATTAAAGTGAACAAATCTTTGCTTCCAGGAGAAGGATTTTAACCCGAAAGCTCATGATTTTAAATTTTCTGAAGGAAAGAATATGTTGAAGAATCCCCAACATTATGAAAAACACCACCAATAGGAAAATCCCCAATCAAAGGGATACTACCTATATAAATACTCAGAAAATAAAATGATTGTCTCAAGAGAAGATATATTAATTGTGAGGGATAACATCCTCAAAAAGGTTAATGAGAGATAGATTTAATTTTATGAATTTGAAGTTCGTGATACAAAATAGTACGTTATAAAAAATTTCCATAGGTCCTCATGGAATAAGATGTTCCTAAAACAAAAGTACCTCATATGATTATAAGAGAGGTAAGTGAACCAGAGAGATGGAATCTTGGTCACTAAGGATGGTGACTAATTATTGTTTTACATTGATAAACCGATCTCCTTCAGGGAAGCTAAAAAAGAATAAGAGTTACAATATTACTATAAAATATGATTTATAAGATGAATTCCATTTATCACAACCATGTTTGTGTAATGATCAATTCTCTAATTGATGTAAAACCTATTTGATGAAAATGGATATTCAAATGAAATATAGACATGGAATGTAATGTATGAACATATAAAGCATGGATAGAGGCTAAAGGGTTTTATCAGTGTCAATGATTGTACTATGATGAACCCTTCTCTCCATTTTCCATTTTTAATTTCATAAGATCCATAATTGTGATAGCAGCTTACCACGACTAAGTGATTTTGTAGATGTAGGTCAATAGTACATTCCTTAATGAGAACCTTCGAAAAGATGTCTATATGACACAACTAGAATGGTTTATGAGTCCAGGTGATGCTACAAATATTTTCATGAAGCAAATAATCATTTACGGATTAAAGAAAGAATCATGTTCATGGAACATTCGATTTGATGATTCCATAAAACATTTTGGTATAATTAATAATGAATGTGATACATGTGTTTACAAAATTATTAATGGGAATGTGGGTCTTATCACAGTAGTGTATGTCGATGAAATATTTAAAAATATAGTATTATTATTTTATATATTTATAATTATATTTTGTATTTATATATTCTGAAAGGATGGAAGGCCTTTGTAAAAATAAAACTAATATTTATATTTAATTATATTATTAATTAATTTATTTGTATTATTAAAATTTGTATTCATATTTATTAAGATAATTATTGTAAGTAGGTAATAATATAATTAATATTTTTTAATATGTAATTATAAAATTAATATTAATTAATTTTTAATAATATAATAAATATATAATAATATAATTAATAATATAATAATATAATTAATAGGTAATAATATATTTAGTATATAATAATATAATTAGAATGTAATAATATAATTAGTATGTAATTATATAATTAAAATTTAACAATATAATTACAAGAAAACATGGAGTTGCAACATACACTACCTGACTGGGCATGCCATTGCCCCCCTAAGGGAAAACCCACCTATTTTTTGATGGCCTGAAGATTGTATGGAAATGGAGTACAATTATTAATGTTATTATTTACATTGTTAATATTATTTAATTTCATTATGCACTTTATTGGATCATACATGTTTCACAACCATTTTACCAAAATTAACTCCCATTCGGATTCGAACTCGGGTCCGATTGATTCCAAGTGACGCAGGGGGTATGAAGTAGGCATGGCATAGACGGAGGACATGCACATTTGTGAAGGAAAAAAAGATTTTCAGGTTATGGGAACCTAGGCTATAGACATTGTAATGGAATCCATGTCAATAGGGTCTAAATCCATAAAAATTCATGGGTTATCCTTGGGGGGGTCATGACCGACCCTATCAGGTCGTATGTGTGGTATTTCTATGTTTCGTTGTAATTATATCCCAATTTACATTGAATATATATAATTAATAATAATATAATTAATATGTAATAATATAATTAATAAGTAATAATATAATTACAATGAAAGAATACAAATTATACTTTTATTCAAATTTGTGAATATCATTATTTTAAATTTGTAATAATATAATTAATATTTATAAATATATTTTAATAAATATATATTAATAAATATAATTATATTTATATAAATATAAATATATATTAGTAAATAATGTTTTATAATTGTATATATTATATATATTTATATATTTATATAAATAAATTCATATATATAAATATATAATTATAATTATATATATACAAACATACTAGAAACGACCCGAAATCTTATAGGGTTTAACTTATTTTTGGATAATCTCTTTTTTAATCTTACCTATGAAAGAACACTTATAAATAAACAATATTATATATATAATTATTATATATATATTTACTTATATAAATAATTAACAATAATAAATATTTGTTAAATAATAAATATATTTATATTTATATTTAAAAATATTTTCAAAATTATGTAATTATAAATCAATCTCTATAAATAAATATTTATTATTTTAAAAATATAATCAATATGTAATAATATAATTAATATGAAATAATATAATTAAAATTTATATACATAATAATTAATATAATTAATGTAAATATGTAATTGTATAATTAATATATAAAAATATATGTAATATTTATCATTATGTAATTATATAATTAATAATATAATAATATAATAAATATGTAATAATATAGTTATTATGCAATAATATAATTAATATGAAATATTATAATTACTATGTGATGATTCTCGTTATAAATTTGACCATGATTATAGTGACACATGACATATAATTTTTTCCTTTTTGATTTGGGATTGCCTTTTCTGGTATAATTAATATGTTATAATCTAATCAATAATAATAAGGGGTTTTTCCCGAAACCTTATTAGTATAATTAATATAAAATAATACCAAGAATGTCCGGGGTCAAGCCCCTTATTATAAAAAGAATGACAAATAAATAGTACATGAAAGAAGAAAGGAAAGCCCACACTAAAATATAAAAAAACAACTTAAGAATCACCATAATCAACATCACACTCATGATCAAAAGAATCAACATCATCACCAAACACCCATTTTTTCTTAATTATAACATTATATACATTTTAATTATTACTATTTACATTTTTTTATTATTGAATGTCATTAGTTACCTTATTAATATGCATTAATATGTAATAATAGTATTAATATGTAATAATAAAATTAATATTAAATAATAAGTAATAATATATAAACACATGTATTAATATATAATTGTAAACATATAATCCATTATCTATACAATAGGTTAGGCAATTTAATCCATGTTTCATCTCCATATCAATTTGGATGATGGGCCCTCCCCTCTGAACATCCCTATTGCATCAAAAATGTGTTCCTCATATGCTCTGTCTCCGCGGATTCTACCTCCTCCACTAACTACGCTCCGCATCCATCTCATCTATCTTCATATCCTCCTACACCTAACCACCTATTCCAAACAATTCTCATCAAATCCCTTATCCTTCAAATCTATTTCTGCCATTCCGTCACTGCCTCCACCTTTCCGTCGATGCTTCCGCGTTGCCGCATACGCGCAAGATGTGGTCCTAGATCACATTCCAAGTTTTCGAATATTCAAATCAACAACAGTGCAGTAGGTGGAGGTGATGACGATGAAGAGATAGAGACGACAAGGAAGAAGCAGTGGAGGAAATGTTGAGGTAGTGATGAAAAGGGGTCATCGGATTTGAAGGATAAGGGTTTGGATGAGAATGGTTTAGAAGAGGCGGAGAGGTGGATGAGGATATGGAGATGGAGGAGATGCATGCAGAGTAGAGTCGGTGGAGGAGGTGAAATCTTTAGAGACACAACAGATGAGGAACGTGTTCTCGAGGGAATAGGGAAGTGCATAGAGGAGGGCACATCACCCAAATTGACATGGACATGACACATGGCTGAAATTCCCCCATATAGTATAGATAATGGATTATATTCTTACAATTATAAATAAATACATATTTTTATATATTATTACATATTAATCAATATTAATACTATTATTACATATTAATGCATATTAATAATGTAATTAATGACAATCAATAATAATAAAAAATTAAATAATAATAATAATGTAGTTAATATTATAATTAAGAATAAACGGGAGGTTGCTAATGATGTTAATGCTTTTGATCATGAGTCTGATCTTGAATATGGTGATGATTAACTCGATTTATTTATTTTTGAGTTTGGGCCATCCTTTAATCTTCCATGTAGTTTTTATTATAAGGTACATTCCCCCGAACCTTCTTTGTATTATTTCATATTAATTATGCCATGAATGTTCAGGACCAAGCCCCTAATTATTTCTAATTATATTATTACATATTAATTTTACAAAAAGGGAGGCCCACCTTGAAAATGAAAAAATAGAAACTCAAGCGTCACCATAACCATGATCAATGTTATGAGAAGAATCATCAAATCGTAATTATATTATTACATATTAATTATATTATTACATACTAACTACATTATTACATATCAATTATATTATTAAATTATTAATTATATTGTCATATATTAATTGAATTATTACATTTTAATAAATATTATTTATATTTTTATATAGTTATTATATTATTACATATGTATAATAAATATATTTGTAATTTTATTTATTTATAATAGTTCTCTCAAAGATGAGTTTAAAAATGAAAATTATCCAAAAAAAAGATAAAATATATAAGTTTTCATTTAGTTTGGACTATTTATGTATATATATTAATAAATATATATAATTATAAATATATATTTATAAAAATGAATTAATTTTTATAAACATATATATATAATAAATATAATAATAAATAAATTTCTATCAATACAAACTTATAATTATATAAATATTAGAATATTTATTATTATATAATTTTTCAAATATATTTATAAATTTTAATTATATTATTACTAATTTACAATTATAATATTTATAAATATGAAAAAATATAAATTATATTATTACATACTACTTATATTATTACATATTAATTATATTATTTCATATTATTTATATTATTACTAATTATATATATTATTGGTAATTAGGGTAGAGTTACAACGAAACAGGGAAATGAAACCCACATAACCCTATAGGGAAAGCCATGACCCGCCCAAGGATAACCCATCCATTTTTATGGATTGAAGGCCCAATGGAAATGGAGTCCATTAAAATGTATCTAGCATAGGATCCCAACATCTAAAGCTATTTTCTGATTCACAAATGTGCGGGTCCACCGTCTGCATCATGCCTCCATCATACAGCCTGCGTCACCTATCTTCCATCCAACCCGGATTCAAATCTGGGTGGGAGTGAATTATGGCAGAATGACGCTGACACAAACATGACCCAATAATGTACATAATGATGTTAAATAATAATTAAAATGTAAATTATAATATTAATAATAGCACTTCTTGTCCACATGGTCTTTTGGATATCAAATAATGGGTGGGTTATACATTTGGGGGAGGGGCTATAACATTCCCTATTGGGTAGTGTATGTTGCAGTTCATTGTTTCGTTGTAATTATATTGTTAAATTTTAATTATATTATTACATGATAATTATATTATTACATATTAATAATATTATTATATTATTATTTTAATTATTATATACTTGTTATATTATTACATATTAATAAATATTAGTTTTATTTTTATATATTAGAAAATATTATTTATATTATTACGTATTTAAAATAACAATACTAATAAATATGCATGTAAATTTAAATAATACAAATAATGTAAATAATAATATAATAAAATATAAAAATTAATTATATTATTACATAGGCCTTTTGATTGTTCGAAGTATATAAATAATAAATATAATTATAAGTATATAATATTATAATTATATATTTACAAATATTATATTATTTGTATAAATATATATATATATTAAATATAATTATAAACCTATTCATATATATATCTTTTTATTATTTAATAAATATAAATAGCTTTAAATGGGAAAATCTATTAAAACTTCTATTGAAGAATCTAGTGGAAAATCCACTAGAAATAAACTTCATGCTTATTAAATTTATAATGTCTTACAAAAAATGAATTCTTTAAAAAAACAAAAACTATTATTTTTTCTCATAGAATTAATATAATTATATATATATATATATTTATTTAAACAGGTATTTTTTGTTTTCCTATTTAATCAGAAAAATGTTTTCTTTAAAAAAATTGTAATATGTAATTTTGTTAAATAAAAAATAATAATTTATTTTGTGTCAAAATTATGTATTTCTTATATTTTAAAAAATATTCCATGTATATTAAAATATTGATGAAAAATCATGTATATTATTAAAATGATTAATAATCTTTTTTTCTATAACAAAAAATATACTACTTTTTCTTTTATTAAAATGAAGAAAATATTCTTTACATAAAAATTTCATTATAATAAGAAAAATAGATGGTTTTAAAATATAATAAACATAATTTATTATTTGATAATTGTGTATTTCTTCACATGTAAGGAAACACATTTCTTTTTATTGAAGGAAACAATTTAAAGTTCTTATTCTTCCAACCATTACAATGCAGCAGTAAACCCAATAAAAAAATTGACCCTAACCCAGATGTATTAAACTATGCACCCTACTGCACAGAATTGAACTAGAAGAGTCATCCACCCCACAGACCCGAAGTCAACCTGCTTCACATCATTTCATCACTCCTTCTGCAAAGTCATTGACGTCCCTCATCCTACTCACATACCTCACCGGTAAATTCCTCATCGGCACTTTTCGGCTTCATTGCATCACATAATGAAAGCCGATGTTTCCAATGTTGTCACCGCACCCCAAACACCTCAATAGTAGTTACATCTCCATTAGATTCTTGAACAACAAATCCGTGGCGTGCATATGCTTCTTTGGGACAGACTAGATTTACAGCACCAGTAACTTAACCTCTTCGCCTCCCGATATCACGCCACCACCCCACGATACCCCTGTGACTTGGAGTCACTGACATCCACTGGTCGGGGTCGCTGGTCATCCCAACCTGGTCAAAATAAACAATCTTTCATACATTAACAACCGTAGAAGCCTCTGTGGATGAGAATATTTTACCTGGAGGGATGTGTAGGATTTCTTTCCTTTCAAATGTTCTTAATGGAGCCGGATCTGATGGGAGGTGTACATTGCTCCTGTCCCCGAGTTGGGGTACGTTCAGATTCTTCTTGGGTAACATGGGGATGTGTTCCGAGGTGAAGGGGATGGATGGAAATTCATTGTCATGAAAAGAGTTGTGCGATACATCCATCACTGGAGAAGCCACATTTGATGATAATCGTCTACCACATAGAATGGGTATACTAATATCTAGTATATAACCTGTTATTGTGACCTTTGCCGCGTCAATGTGAGGTACAACGGGGTTGTTTGGCACCAGAGTTGGGGTACGTTTGGGATACCCATGTTTGGGTACCCTGGGGTGTCATCCAAGGAAAAGGGGACGGTTGGAAATTTACCACCATGATAAGTGTTTTGAGGTCCTCCATTCACTGGAGAACCCACTTTTGATGAGAATCGCTGACCACGCAGAATTTTGGGGATCAAATTGTTATCTGATGCAGGAGTTTTGGTATGTCTGGTGACATCCTGTTTTCATCGGAATAAAGTCATCCATCTTTTTAACATCTTCATAATCATCATCCTTCAAGGAGGTCTATAGTAATCACAGCATAAGGATGGCAGTGTGAAAACATGGCCACCACCTTTATATACATGCATCCTATAATTATTTCTTATTTTTATGCCTTTACCTCACCAAACATTATGCACATCCATTAATAGCTATAATTACTAGAAATTCAAATCCTTTATTTATAACATGAATTTATAAGGAAGGACCCAATCCTATTATTTAATTATTATTAATCAATTAACATAATACTAAAAAATATTGAAACAATTAAATATATTTATATAATTTGAATATTATTCATTTTATATTTATAAATTAAATCTAAAATATAATCAGATTAAATTAATTATTATTAATTCAATGATTTTTTATATTAAAATTTTAATAAAATTATGAAATATTATTGTTTTGTTTGATATCAATTTCTTTTAAATTTATAAATAATTTTTCAAATTAAAAATAATATTCAAATCCTTAATTAATCGATTTATAATAGTTAAAAAAATATTTCAATATATAAAAGTATAGGGTTAAAATAATGAGTTAAAAATTAAATGGGTTATAAATGTTTATTTTAAATCAATATTCTAACATTTGACTCGTATTAACATTTATACAACATTTAATTTCTCTATATATTTATTTGTAATCTTTTGTTTTTTTATTTGAACACTCATAAATGAATTTGATTTATTTCCTTTCTTACCCACAATCTAGACCACTACCTATGGGAAGATTCATCAAGGCATATTTTTTATTTTTTTATATAATAAAATTGGTTTAGCTTCCATTTAATTCGGGAAATGGGTCTAAAAATCACGAAATGAACTGACACTTTATAAAGGAAGCCAAAAAGGCAACATCATGCTGCATTTTCCCCCAAACCCCAAATTCCAATGCCCCACCCTCTATTCCACCTCCCCATTTCCAATATATATATAATTCCTTATTAGAAATTATAAATAAATATATGTATTAAATTATTATTATATATAAATAAATATTAAATATATTTTTACATATTAATAATAATATTACATATTAATAAATTTTAATAAAGTAATTAATGGAATTTAATAAAAATAAAAATCTAAATAATAATAATTAAAAAGTAGTTAAAAATTAATTTTGAATAAATATTAATTAAATTATTACATATTAATAATGCAGTTAATATTAATTATATTATAATTTTTTTAATAAATAGTAATTATATTATTACATATTTACAATAATTATATTAATAAATATGAATATAAATAATAATTATATTGCTAATTATATTATTTCATATTAATTATACTATGAAGTATCTGATCCAAGCCCCTAATTGTTACTAATTTTATTATTACATATTAATTGTACCAAAAAGGGAATCCCACATTCAAAAGTGAAAAATAGCAACTCCAGAATCACCATAATCATGATTAGAGTTATGACCAGAATCATCAACCAACTATTATATTATTAAATATTAATTATATTATTACATTCTAATTATATTATTACATAATAGTTATATTATTACATATTAATTATATTATTATATTATTAGTTATATTATTATATATTAATTATATAACTACATATGTATAATAATAAAATTAATAAATATAAGTAAAAATGATAATAATACTAATAATGTAGTTAATGACATAATTAAAAATAAATACTAATTATATTATTACACATCAATAATTATTTTTATATTAGTCATATTATTACATTTTAATAAATATTAATTATATCAATGTGGGTCTAGCAAAGATCCCAAGCTCTCAAACATTTATTAAAATTGACGAAAATATAACATGTACATGGGGAGGAGAATGATATAAATCACGGGAATGCCCCCTAACATTTGTGAAACAACACATAAAAAATTTCAATAATCATGATTTGAGTCATGTTCAGTGTCATCAGCATTAACAGATTCCCAATCTGTCTGTATGGTTTGATCGCTGAAAATAGAACTGCACTTTATCTAAAGCAGCATCTGCTCTGGCATGAGTCTGGATGATCTAGAGGAACCACCTCATCTACGCCCTTGAGTTTCATCCTCTCATCCATTTTCGCAGCCCCAAACCTTTAGGTTCATTCTACTTATCCAAGTCAACTGGTGCATAGTCACATAATGGTCACCCTTTTTAGTAGTATCCATATCCTTAGACCCATGACATGCATCATCATTAAGAGACTCAAGAACCTTAAAACTAATGTCCTCAGAGACAACTTCCAGATTATTTTTCTATTCATTAACATTAGTTGATTCATGTTGGAAAAAAGATTTCCTAAAAATCATTTGAATCCCTTCATTATACACAATCAAAATCCCTTTGTTTTTTCTAGCACCTTCCCTCTTAATAAGATCCACCCTTTTTGACAGAGAAGATGCATTCATGGACCTAGTTTTTTTAATCATCTTGATTGGTCTCAGAGACTCCATACTTGAATTAAGATCATTTCATACAAAAAAACATGAACATAATTTATTTATATTATAGAGTTTCACAGGTGATGCAGTATAATTAAGTGGGGCTACCACTATGGATTCATGTTTATGAGTATTATAACAATTTCTTATACTACATCTGTTTCCAACAAAATATCATCAACATTGATCTCCTATGCCATAAGGTAGTCATTAGCAAGGCCTTCATTTTTTTCCTTCTGGAATGACATTATCATGCACATCTTCATTAATAGTCTGCACTGCTTAATCTGCATTATTCAAATCAACCAAATTTTCTTCATTTATAGCAGCATGTCCACATGAAATACCACACAATAGTTTATCTTCACCCAGTCTAGTCCAAGATGACTTCAAGGAATTCCTCTCTCAAATATTTTTATCACCCACAGGAAAAGAAAAAGAATTACAAACCATACGCCTCCTATAACCATAGCATTCATTAAAAATTACCCAACATTCTATAAGAATTGAGGAAAACGTTTATAGATAATCTTTAATTCATAATCCTCATCATCCATAGATAAGAAAACATTATCTACCTTTGTTGAACTTAAATCAATTTCAACAAAAAATACTATAAAATTTCCCATACCTTGCATCTTCTATTTATTTATCCATGATTTTATGTAAACCAAGCTACATCACCACATCATGGATGATTGTTGTACATTAAAACGTCCAATGAAATCCATAAAACTGAACAGAATACAACGAAGAGGATTTTCTTGCATTCAAAGGATCAAAACAACATCCTCAATCATTAAAGTGAACAAATCTTAGCTTCACAGAGAAGGATATAAACCCGAAAGCTCATGATTTTAAATTTTCTGAAGGAAATAATATGTTGATGAATCCCCAACATTATGAAAAACACCACCAATAGGAAAAGCCCCAATCAAAGGGATACTTCCTATACAAATAATCAGAAAATAAAATGATTGTCGCTGGAGAAGATATATTTATTATGAGAGATCACATCCTCAAAAAGGATAATGGGATAGAGATTTAATTTTATGAATTTGATGCTCGTGATACAAAATAGTAGGTTATAAAAAATTTCCATAGGTCCTCATGGAATAAGAAGTTACTAAAACAAAAGTACCTCATATGATTATAAGAGAGGTAAGTGATCCAGAGAGATAGAATCTTGGTCACTGAGGATGGTGACTAATTATTGTTTTACATTGATAAATCGATCTCCTACAAGGAAGCTGAAAAATATTAAGAGTTACAATATTACTATAAAATATTATTTCTAATATTAATTCCATTTATCATAACCATGTTTGTGTTATGATCGATTCTCTAGTTGATGTAAAGCCTATTTGATGAAAATGGATATTCAAATGAAATCTAGACATGGAATGTAATGTATGAACATATAAAGAAAGGATAGAGGCTGAAGGGTTTTATCATTGTCAATGATTGTACTATGATGAACCCAAATCTCCATTTTCCAATTTTAATTTCATAAAATCCATAATTGTGATAGAATCTTACCATAAAAATGTGATTTTGTAGATGTAGGTCAAAAGTACATTCCTTAATTAGAACCTTCAAAAAGATGTCTATATGACACAACTAGAATGGTTTATGACTCCAGGTGATGCCAAAAATATTTTCAAGTAGAAAATAATCATTTACGGATTAATGAAAGAATCATGTTCATGGAACATTCGATTTTATGAATCCATTAATCAATTTGGTATCATTAATAATGAATGTGATACATGTGTTTACAAAATTATAAATGGGAATGTGGGTCTTATCACAGTAGTGTATGTCGATGAAATATTTCTTATTGGAAAATGGATACCAGTCTTACAATCAACTAATGACTATTTTAACAAGTGATTCCCCATGAATGATTTAGGTGAAAAAACTATATTATAGTGATCAAGATCATTCATGATATATCCAAGATGATTCTTAGAATATGTCTGTGTACATACATTTAATAGATGATAAATGGATTTAGTATGTAACAATCAAAGAGAGGATTGGTTCTAGTGCCATATGGATTACATATATCTAGGAAAATATTTCCCCAGTCAAACCAGTAGAATGATTGAATGAGTAAGATTCCATACGCTTCAGCAATAAGATCAGACATGTTTGTCGTGTTATGTACTAGACTAGATGTTCCTTATGCATTGAGCATGTTAGGAAGATATAAAGAAGATTCCATAGATCATCATTATACTACAGTTAAGACCATCCATATGTATCTGAGAAGAATTATGGATATGTTCCTAGTTCATGAAGGAGATGAGAATATTGTCATCAGAGGGTATGTTGATGCTTATTTTTTGGCAGATCAGAATGATCTAAAGTTGCAATTAGGCTATTTTTTATGTCTCAACAAAGGAACTGTGAGACTGAAGAGTTCAAAGTAGCTACTTGTCATTGAATCTATAGTAGAGTTTGAGAATATAAAAGCCTCTGATGTAGGAAATGAATCCATATATATTTGGATCTTTTTCAAGGATCTTTATGTGATTCCTATCAATAGAGACCCTATCACAATATATTTTGATAATACTGTAGTGGTGGATCATGAAAACAAGTCAAGGTCACATCAACAGACAAAGAAAATACTCTGTATGTATCACCTATTGAGGGATTTCCATCAAACTGGTGAAGTTGGAGTGAGTAGAGTAGCCATGGGAGAGAATGTGGAATACCCCATTACTAAAATCATGTCACAAAATAAGCATGTATATCATGTGAGAGCTAGTGTAATGATGGATGTTTGTAGTTTGATCAAGTTAAAGTTGGTGTCTACTGGAGTTGGTTCCCATGAACCAACATCCTTAGTACTTTATAATAAAACATTATTCGTGGATTTGAATATTAGTAAAATACTTATCATATCATTATTTTTATTCTGCATTACATTTCATGTGATAATGTATGAAGAGTAGAAACCTCACTAAGAGGTTATAATAGATCCCTACTATGGTGATAACCCAAAAGTTCTATGGCACTATTCATGAGTATATGTTCTATATATAGATGATATTATTTGGGGGAAATAAATAATAACAGCTATCAGTGCTGAAGACATATTGATGTTTTAGGGGATTTATCTTGGTGCTTGACTATAGTAATATCCTGGAGGATATTATGAGAATGAGACCCGATTGTAGGAATCCACATATAGAAGTGTCATTAGATGTTTTTATCTATTTACGGTGATGTAGGATATATATGGTGTGTCATCTGTAATACTACAATGATGAATAATGTGAGTATGGACTTGTACCTTCTTGTGGAATATGATATCTTAGGCCCTTTTATGTTAATGATGTAGCCTAATTAAATCCATTGATATAGTGTTAAATATGCAATTTCAATTCCAGGAAGTCAAAGAAATAGAAATCTAGTGCATGGGATGATGACACTAGAATGAAACCCCCTCGATTAGAGATATCATGACAATGATATTATATTACACGATATGCATTTTTAGGAGGTGAATGTTATCCTGAAAATCAATCTTCATTCCCTATTGGTTTCATGACTTGTTGTAGATGATACCCTGGAAATTTAGGTATATATGCCTTAATCCACTGAGAATGAGACCTATAGTGCCACACAATATGTATATCCCATATCTCAGATAAATAATTTATTTTTTTTACCAAGTTGAATAAATATAATTCCTTGTTTTGGTTAAATAATTATTCATGAACGCTTGATCACATTTATTTCAACACTTGTTATTCGAGAAAATATATTATTAGAGGAATAATTTATAAATATATGTTTTCAATTTAGTGAATATAATATTTATATATATTTATTGTAAAATAATGTCTTGACTGTAATTTAAAAAATTAATAGCCATTATTCAAGGCTTGATAAATATAATAGAGGATTCGGGGACTGAGTTTAAGGGACTGGTGGGAATAAAAATATTGGATATTATATAATAAATATTTTTATTGTTAAGTGAAAGCCAATAATAATAATATTAATAATACTATTACTATTTTACATGGTGTTTCTATATAATTAAAAAAAATATGAGAACATGTGAAATTATTTGATTATAAACCTAGTGATATAAGTAGCCTATTATTTAATTCATCCCATAACATAGACAAACGTTTCGTTGTGCACAATATATTGCATAAGAAGATTTCAAGCCTAGGGAGTTCATTCTTCTCTATGAATGCCCTTATGAATGAGAGCAATCCAGATCCACCAGATGAAGGAGAATGCTTTGAATGTGATTATCAAGATGATCAAAGGTGTATATTTCAAGCACAAGGACCATCCAAGCCAGCATATAGAGACTTCTTCATTGATGTTGGGAGATATGTGGAGAATGTGTGGATCACTACTATGGGAATCATACACATGGATTCTATGATGCAATTGTGGTGCACTATAGATTTATATCTATATTCATAAATGACGAAATAATTCCTTCATGATAATTCTATTTTTTATTTTTATTAATAATTAATAACATGTTACAGTATTGTTTTCTTGGTTTTGAGTTCATCTATACATTTTCTATTATTTGAATCAATTCCACTGGTAACAGTGTTCCTCAACAGAATAGACCTCAGATTTATCCTCAATAATGAAAAAATAAAAGGTTGGAACCATCCCTCCCAAGCTTCCACTGCACCTAGAACCAACAATGATTATATTATCCTCACAAAATGGTGAGAACCATATTCTTTTGATAAGGTGATAGAAAGTGACTAGACGAAAAATTGGGATACAATAACGGATAATGAAAGATGATCATTTCATTAAAACCAATTTTTTTGATGATAATGTTACCAAATTTTAAGATAGATTAAAAAAAATTGGTGGATTTATCATAATAAAAAAATATCATTATTTCTTTAATATAATTCAAGGATAGTTGATAATGTCTTCTATCAGAAGATGGGTATTGATTTTGAAGAAAGTTGTTTTCTAATTTTCATGATATATTTCATTTGATCTTTTCTCAGTTCGGATATTATTTTATATCAATAGGTTGAGACGATGTATGAGAAGGAAAATTTCATCTATATTTATTTAATGGAATACATTTATATGGATTAATTAGAAGGTTTTTATGAAATAGGTAATGTTGATTATATCTGTAGGTTGAAGATGAGTTTGTATGGTCTGATGTAATCTTCATGGTAGTTGTATAAGAATATTTATTCTTGTATTTTTCATCATGGATTCATGTTGACATATTCAATTAGTTTTTTCAAATATTTTTTGATGATTATTTTAATGTTTTATTATTTATATAGATGATATGTTTATTATTGGTTATGATGCCTTTAAAATTTACCAATTAAAGAAGAATATTGATTACTTTTTGTGATTAAACCGTTGGGTTCAATGGGATAGATTCTAAGTATTAATATATTTGATGATATAAATTCCATGAAATATTGGTTATCTCATGAGATATACATTGAGAAGGTACATCAAATATTTTCTGAGATAGAATAAATGTGTCCAGTAATCCATTTTCCTTACAATTTTAGATGAGTTATAATATGTAAACTTTTATTTATGAGATTAGTGGTGATTTGGTGCACATATATTATTCATCTTGTTTTGGTTATTTTATGTATGTGATGGTATACATTATACCATATATAGATCATCTGGTATCTCTTGTCATTTGTTTTCTATAAAATCCATGCAGAAAACATTTAGATCTATGGAGTGTATGTTTTAATACCTTAATCGTCCTTTAAATATGATATTAGTGGGATAACAATCATTTAAGGATTCATAGATTCAAATATTATAGGTTATTTGAAATCATGGATGTGAAATTTAGGTTATTTGTACACTTTTATTGGGGGATTTGTTTCTCAGCAGTCTAACATGTAATGGATTGTTACAATATCTACAACTATGTCAGAGTTTATTAATGTTATATATGAATACATGAAATAGATTTTGAAGAATATTATTATCTATGGACTTAATTATAATGATTAAATGTATATTTTACATTTTAATATTAAAAATATGATCTTGGGAAAGAATTTCACTTTTTATGGATTATTAAAATAGTTTAATGTGAACTATAACTTGTTATTTAAATTCATCAATTGTAGAAAGTTAGATGTTTAGAAGAATAAAATTGATTATAATAGAAAATACCTATTAACAAATATTTTATTTAATGGTAAATTAGAGATTTATTAAAAGTTTACAATGTTAGTGATGATCCCTACATTGGTCAAATAGGTATTGTTTCTGTGGACTTCCTCATGTTGGAGTCTCATAATCATTTTTTAAAAAGAATATTAAAATATAAAGGGAATTGTGTTTTTGTGTGTGAAGATAGTATCAAGGGATGTCACATTACTCTATTCCTATCATGATTTTGGAATAACCATGGATTAAAAGTATTGGTTGGATCAATAACTAAAAATAAATTCATTTAGTTTTACTATATTCAAGTGATGACTGTAATTATTCTAACTCTAGTGATATTTTACAATTTATTCGGATGGTGAAACTTCAACACACACAGCTAGATAATATATTTGGATCTCTTTATGTGTTAGTGTTCATAATTCTCAAACTACTTTTGGACTTGATCTGTTTTCTGTCCAATATCTTATATTATAAGAGTACTAATTTTGAGATCACTATCAAATTCTTTCACTCTCTAAAATGTAATCATTTATTTTTAATGGATCTAGGTTTTACATTAAGTCACATCCCCCCATTAGGTTATCCAAATTTAAAAAAAAGTTATCATGAATATATGTATATATATATATATATTAGTCTATTGAACATCGAATTATTTTTTTTTGGCTTTATTATGGGTCCACATTTTCATTTTTTTCTCATTTTTATCTCACTGCCTTTCCCAACACCCACTATAAACCATAAAATTAATAGATAGTATATGTAACATAGGATCATATACTTTTATTAGTTGGTTATGGTTGATAATCCTTAACTATTCCATTTAAAAAATAGTATGTTCTATTAATATAGGCTAAAACTTTCTATCAGATCTTTTAAAATTTATTGATTAGGTGAAACACTGTCTACAGTATATTGAAAATGAAATATTGAATTTTATTAATATCATAATAATCATTCTAAACCCACATATTATTAGATGTTTTCATTGATAAATGATGATCATACTCACACACCATTGCGTGGAATTTTGAATAAAAAATGTAATTGGAATAACCCTCCTCCTTTAACTATTATGATAGAGAAAATGAATGAATTCATGGTCCATCCTATACAGAAAACATATAAGTCATGAAAACTTCGCCTTATATAAAACTAATTATAGTTATGGTAATTATTAGGTTTATATTATAGAGTTTTTATAAATATATTAATTAAAGGAGAATTATATGGGTGTCTGATGAGGCTTTTCATCCCATGAGAATCATAGTGCTTGAATTCAAGGTGGTCATGAATGATGAATATAACGTAAACCTAAAATAATTTGTATATCTCAGATGATTTAGTGTATGTTATGGATCTATATATTCTATATGATCATTAAGGCTCCATTCTGGTATTTATGGATATATATGATATTTTTTATGTAATTTATATATATGCGAATGGAGGTATTTCATCACCAACCATTTAATATTTATTCTCATAAAATATTAGTAACATGTGAATAGGTGAATGAACATGAAGAAACAATTATCCAAGATGAGGATGTAGTTCATTTTGGTGTCTCTTTACTATCAACCATTTTTTGTTAGAAGAGGAGATATCTCAACGTTGGCATATTGTATATGAAGGGGAAGATGTCGTATAACAAATTGAATAGAAGTTAGTAGTTACTATGGATATAATTGTAGGGAATTTTTATATGATTGATATTGTAGAGTGAGAAAAGTTATTTTATAGGTCAAGATACTCAATTATAGCCATAGGTAGATGTTGATAATGTGAAAATAAATAAACATTGATGGGTAGTGGATTTAGATCACCAACCAATGGTTATATAAAAATGGTACATGATGTAAATGATATCAATATTTTTTATATAATATTTATTTTTCCTTCCCTTTATTGTGGGAATTATGTTAAGGGGATGTTAGAACTAGATATCAATTACTTTTTTCATTTTAATTAATGAAAATGACCCCATTCAAAAAAATATATTGTTATCACACCTTCTCACAAACACATTTAGTTTTTCATAATGAGATAGGATGTGATAAATTTTATGTTCTAGTGTGGTATAAAAAATCATCCATTTACATTTATTTGAAAAATAATGGTGTTTTGGTTTAAACCACATGATTCACCCCTAGCTTGTTGGAGGATATCCACATGAATAATATCATAAGATAAGAAATACCACATGAGTATGAAGGAAATGCATTTGTAAATGATGATTCCAATATATTGTATTATGAAATATGAATTTGGTAGGTTTATTATATTTTAAACATCTCCAACAAATAGATATTGGTAGTACTTTTTTGGGTATCATGTTATGTCACCTATAACTGACTTTAATTTATTCAATAAAGGATAATATCTTAATTTCTCCCATCCATGGGAAATTGGAGGGGTATAGGTTGGCCCTATATAGGGAATATATTGCATCACAATAATTCATGAATGATATTCGTGGATATTAGATGATGTTATTTCAACAGGAAAATGTTGACTCAGATGAGTATAAGCTTTCATTTATGGTGCACATTTACCCTCACAATTAGTCAAATTTAATGAGGTGAACTTACCATAACATAAATACTAATAACATCATTTTACAACAATATTTATTACATCTAAAAATAAATCACACTCCCAAAACTGATCAATTTTGGGTATTCATAAATTAGCTACATGATCTTATAATTTTAGAAGAAATTTTTATCATCTCCCAAAAAACACTCCAAACATTATATCATTATTTACCAATGATGTTATTGCACTTTTATTGTACGAACATAATGGTTCATGATTTATTTGTGTTTATTTATCACTCATATGATTCATGTAATTTTTAATGATATCATTCTATGAATTGAATAATGTTTATGGTATTTATGAATATTTTATGTTATGGTTATGATCTCATACCCATTTTCTGAAGTTATTATTTTATATGATCACTAATTGACATCTCCCATGTCTACCCTTAATGAGAAATTTTTCGGACACTTTCTTATGTTTCCTTCCATTGTTCTTTAAGAGTTATTTTAATTAGGTTTATTATATGAAAATTAATAAATTTGATGATATTTTTGAGATATATTAATGATATTTCATGAAATAATAAGATTGTGTATTTAGACTCCAAATATGTTAAACCATTATGGTCCTTGGGTGTGTATTTTTATAATTTATTTATTATTTTTATAAAAAGTCGTAATATTTTAGTACGGAAATATTGGTTTGATACATAGTGGATTGAGGTTTTTCTTGATCAAGAATGTATAATATAGGATACCATAAGGATATTACCAGAACATGTGTTGGAACCAAAGTTGACTTAATTTATCACCTCTGCTAGTTAGTTATTTGGAGGTTAGTCATGGGAGATAATGGATGACCGGGATGAGTGTAGCCACCGAATTTTAGATGATCAACCTATCTAGGGTAAGTGTAAAATGTTGTATTTTATGCTCTTGGGGCCTATTTCATTGAGGTGTTGGGCCTTTTCAAGTAGCATGGAGATGTTATTGTAGTTTCTTTAAAACATTGTTAGTCATATGATATTTTAAATACATACTAATGTCCTCTAATGGTCTAAATGGATCCCCTACCAACAGTTCATATCATTTTATTGAATTCCTATAACTTTTCATATTAACTTCATTATTTTTGACATTTGGGTTGAGATCAAAGGGCCTAGACGTCATGTTTTTCCTTGTGTTGGAATTTGTATCTTCTTCTTGATCAATTAGACACACTTGATTATTTGTTAGTGTGAGCCATGATTCACAATTTTTTTGGTTTGGGATAGAGCGATGGTAGATTTACCACGAGTGTCATGCTAGAACCTATGGTTGGGTATTTTCATTTTACATAGCCCTTTTGTTTTATTATCTATGATTTTTTATTTTTTCAAGTAGCAATTGTTCATCTAGGTTTTGAATATCAGGTGTTTCATTCACATGTTATGATAGATGATTTTAGGACCACTTTTGGGGGTGCCTACTGGGATTTGTTTCTCACCCCATGTGAATGAATATCAATTTAAATGAATTCCTTAATTTTTTATTTCTCTATGGTCATAGGATGTGCTGGGTTGAGAAGAGTCCTAATGTTATTTTTTTGGACATGATCTCTCAGGTGGATCTGAGGTTTCTGATAGAGTTGTTAAATAGGCAAGAAGAGTTGGTATGTGGTTCTTTTTAGAGTGGTCATAGAGCCTCATGTATTTATTTTATGTATTTTATGATCAATGTGTAGTCTCTATAGTGGGTGACCATGTATATTTATTTCTTTTCTTTTAGCATGTATACATCAATAAATTTATTAATGTTTTATTCTATTTTATTATATAATTATTTATTCACACTCTAATGCTCCTAGATCTGTATGTATTTATATTATTTCTTTTTTTTTATTTTTCTATGATATTATGGAATAGTATCCATACATTATCCGTCTAGTATATCACCTCATGTCAAAATCATCTAGTAAATGGGAAGGTTCACATGAGGCCATATTACAAGCCAAATCGTGTGACGGGTCTGGTGGTCCCATGATGGTTTGTGGAAACATTGATTTAGTGACTTTTTTTCTTAATAATTCTATTTGGGGAGCTGGCAGGCATGAGGTATATGAATGTATTAGAAAATGGGATAGATATCAGTATAGTTCATCATGAAAACATATTTTAGTAAGAAATACAATTTATCTGGGATATGTGATTATTGTTCCCAGTTTCACTATTACGGTTCTATTATTTTCACAAAGGGTTATTAAATAGTATTTAGTGATTTTTTGATTTATTATTTTTTAGAATTTTTCCAAATGGAAAGACGTCTGTGTTGATGGATCATGATAGAATGTTTGGATCATCATGAAATGTTTCTAACTGTTTGTGTTTTAACTAAAGAATGAGGTTCAATTGTTTAATGTGTCATCCAAAACTTATATACAATCATCCCATATAGCTTATTGGATCCATTATTCTCAAGGAAACCGTGAATACATTTCTAAAATGACTTGGTACATGGATACTTTGGATAAAGAGCTCTAGTGATAGTGATGCAATCGCTAAGTTGAGTGATGAAATGAATCCCTTTTTGGTTGGTGTAGGCTATGGGATTCCATGTTAATTTGATTGGATTCGAGATTTAAATAATATATGAGATTTTTCTCGATCGAGATCAGGTTTCCCTATGTTTGTGGTTTCCCTATGAAGGTCTTATGTGAGTCCATGGTTGACTTAGACCTTTGATTTATAACACTGAGAGTGATCTTGACTTCTTAGATGATTTTCAAATGTGGGTATATATTGATGTCTATCCTTTTTTTTTTGATTTTGGTCTTGCCTGGGTAGTGAGGTGAGATCATGGTTAGTGTGTCAAGGATTTGTATTGAATCTTTTGTGGAGAGTTCATGGGTAGTGAATCATAGAATGAGGTATATAACTTGTTTTTATGGAGTGTCCAGGGTGCTCTAGTTTGATGGAATGGGTCTGTGTTCGGAGCATGCTTAGTGGTTTTAGGTTCATTATCTTTAGTTTATTAGTTCATGGATTGTATGAGATTTAGTTTTTTGAGAGGTTTTTGGAGATTCACTATAACATGAGTAGGAGAGTGGTGTTTTCATTGTACTTATTGGGTAAAGTCTTTATTGAGTGATGGAATGTTGACATTGGTTAGGAACAATGCTTGTTAGTTCATGAGGTAAATGCTCGAGGGGACGTGTAAGGGAATCATTATTCTAGGGAGTAAACCATATGCTTCTGAAGATTGTGTTCTTTATTTTAAGATGTCATTTCAGTGTGTTGATGTCCTTCATAGTGAGTTAAGAATATTTTGTTGTTTGTGATTGGTGTTAGAACTATTGTGTGATCAATTTTCTCATGTATATCCATTGCATTTGGTAGTTCATGGATCTTGTGATTATAAGTTTAGTGTTTAGTATAGTGTTGATGATAATGGAAGGTTTGATTTTGATTTTCAGTACAAATACGAACCATGAAATCATGACCCATCTACCCTTCAGATTGTCAGAACATGTTGCTAGAGGTGTTAGAAAAGATACCACATGGATAAGTGACTTTTGGCATCCAATAATTCATAACGACTTTTCTTTTTTACCATTACATGTCGTCTCTTCCTATCATTTTGAAGAAGAATTAACTAGGTGTTGGATTGTTCACCCAACAATAGGGAACATGTATTGTGATGGAGATGAGCATTAGTCGTGATAGAGTAAAATAACCCTCTTTTTATTGGAGTCATGGGTGATGTGTGATTTTTTTTTTGGACTATCATGGTTGTGTTGGAAGTAATAGTGTTTATGGAAAATCATGTTAGATAGTAGACTATTTAGTATTTTTGGGGGTAAGAAGCATTTACGTTTGGTATCTTCATGAACCACGTCATTATGATTTGAGAAAAATATGGGAATTTTGAATTTGATTCTCTTAGGTTGTGTTTGAGGGGAAGAATGAGAAATTCTGTCAATATGAAAACGTTTTTAATTTTTAGGGACACTTTGTATGTCACGAAATATATATTTTTTCTATACGGAAGTATTTTTTTAAACATACTTGTCGATTGAATTTTATTGAATCATTTAATAATTGAGTAATTATAATTTTTTGTGCATGTCCATTAAATTATATCCTCTACTTGGAGATTCATATTGGAATTAAAACATCAATATTGAGTAAAATATGGGAGTGGGGGTGGGGTATGAGATTCTTAGGTGAGGTATTACTATATGTTAGGAAGATATCCAGAGCTCCCATTTCTTTTATTATTTAATTTTAATTCTCTTTCATTCCTTATTCATCCATTTCGATTTTTTTATATTACATTCTCTCATCTCCCACATTGATTTTTCCATAACCCCTAGGAATTTCCTCCATAATGCCTATGATATAAGAGGGGTATGGAGGGATATATAGAGAGAGAGAATGTAATAGGGAGTTGTCCCCATAGTGCTCAGGATGCATTAGACCATCATACAGTAGTTGTGGAACACAGATCAGCTCAAATATTATGTGGTTTCAAGGAGAACATTAGACTTTTTTATTTTTTTACAATAAATCATCATAGGGTAGTTTTATTTTTTTTATAAATTTTGCTTTTGGGGGTTTAAGGCCTCTATAGTATTGATATACTAGTTTCATGTGTTAATCTAGGGTTTTAGGAGGTATATTGTGGTTTCCAATTAAGACATCCTAATTACACGATGTATGGTCTGATCAACACTCACTATGTGTTCTTTCTATTTAAGTAATTTTATGTTTTTAAAAGTATATGTCATGTATTAGTACTTGGTAATGTGGCTGAGTACTTGGTCGAGTGTAGATTTTAGTGAAACACACCATTTACCTTAACTGCATATTGTGTAGTTATACATGGCCATGTATCCAATTACTTGGGTAGAAAAATCTTTTGTAACTACACATAGTGTACTTTAATTACACACAATGTAGTTGAAAATGTCCATGTTGTCTAGTAATTGGGAATATACTCTGTGTGAGGGGGAAATATCCATGTAATAGTACACGAGTAGACCCCTTGTATGTCTTTAGCATTTACTAGTATATGTGTAGACCCCAGGTGTGTCCTGGACATGTAGGAATACATGACCAAGTACACCTCTAATAGTAAACACAATTAACTTAGAAGTAAAATCCATATACCTTGTCTAGGATGTGATTTTGGGTGTCTTTTTGGCTCGGAGTCAGAATTGGACTTTTGATTAGTTTTGTGGAATCATTAGTCATCATAGATCGTGATGTTTGAATCATTTAAATGATTTGAGTCCATATGGATGATTTTTTTAATGAAGATATCTTTTTGGAATGATTCCTTGATGTTGTTTTATTAGAATAATTTTAGTGGTTGGGTTATCTTTTTGAGATTTGGTAAGGTTTACGGGAATTCTAATCATTGTGAATTAAGGAATATAGGATTGTTCATTTGAGGTTCTTTGTGTAGATTCCATATTTTGTTATTGATTCAATTATTTGATGATATTTGGTTTTTTTTCTCAAGGTGTAGTTTTTTTAGTTCCTTCTATTTAGGAAAACATCTTATGATTTTGGAAAGGGTTTTGGTGTCAATGTTTGTGCATGAGATAGGTCTAACATACCTATTTAAGGAATTCTATTATGAGAATATTTTAGCTATAGTTCACATTACTAAAATAGCGTTTCTTTTGGTTTTGCATCCAGGTGTGGTGTGTCTTGTGGTTTTCCATTGGGGTATGTTGTTTATTGAGATTTTCCCTATTAGATATTAATCATTGGGCTATAAGTTATTAGAATATTTGTGGTTTCTTTTTGTGCGATTATCAATCGGTTTGATTTTTTGGATGAGCCCCTTGAGGGGTGTCCTACTTATGTTGAGATTTTTGGGAACATGTATAGTGCCTTATGAATGTTGGCATGTGATATGGTTGATTCCCATCTCAACAGTTTCATTTGGTTAGTTTTCCTGCTGCCAAACATGGTGCATCAACTTATAGTCTTGAAGGTATGAGTTTGTTCTTGTGTTTTACATCATGAGAGATGATACCTTTTGGATATTATCAGATAATATGTTCACCATAATATTGGATTAGTTTATCATATCTATTGGATGGTTGTTTTGATGGGGATTTAGTGAGATAATGGATTATCTAGATGATTGGATTCATCCTAGTTTTGCTGATATTCGATGATATGGTCAGCAAACTGTGGATGCCTTTATTATCATAAGGACTGGTTATTTGATGTTTTGGGACTATTTAACATGACTTGGGATGATCATATAGGGTTATATTCACTAGTTAGTTTTGAAGGAATTTTGGGACATTGTAATATCCTAATGATGATAGGGAATCACTACCATTAGTTCAGATCATGCTACTAGAGTCCTAGAGCTCAGTAAATGTGGATCATTATTTTTGATGTTTGGGATTAGATCCATGGGCCCAAAACTTGTTCCTATCCATGCACTGGAATTTGGATCTTCGTTTTCATTAATCAAATGTTCATTACATTGTGTCTACATGGTGAAAGTTTTGTAATTCCTCTTACTGGGTCAAGAGCAAAGGTAGTTGAACCTCTAGGATCAGGCTTGAACCCATGGTTGGATATTTTCTTTTTGTCGTTTCTTTTTTCCTTTGTTTTTTTGACCATTTATTCTAGTAGAATTAATTTTACTGGCTTTGTCATATCAGGTTTTTTATCCATATATTTTGATAGAATATGTTAGGACCACCATTGGAGGTGGCCTAATGATATTTTTTCTCACCATATATACATGAATTTTAGGTTCTCGGTGTGGAGGAAGGAATATGATGGATCGTGAAGAAAATTTATTTTTTTTACGATCAAAGATCACTATGAGGTTTACATGAAGATGAATGTAATGATCAAAAAAATTGTATCAAATAAAATAGACAAGGGATAAAACATTGGAAACAAGAACATGATCATCACATATTATTTGTTAATAATATTAATAAAATAATGTATTAGCATGTGATAAATTATTTCTTAATTGATGGAAGAGAAAATGGATCTATGTTTTTCCATCATCACATTGTATGAATGTAGGGAAAATTAACTATAGAAATTATCCAAACATGCTCCATAAATCTTAATGTGTCGAGAAAAGAATATTTTTGTGCTAGAACAATGTAACGTCCCGAGTCCGGAGCCCCTCCATTGGTGCCCCATACCCGGCTCACCACCTGACCTCAAGCGCGTTTCCCCGAATGCTAGAGGCTGCCGACTAGTAGCGAGTGCCTTGGTGAGTCGGTGGGAAACTATGCCCTCATTCAGTATGGTACACAAGGTAAGAAAATAACAATAACCAGCGGGAGTAGTAAACAACATGCATAACAACCAAAACCAAACAACAGAAGCAATGTAGATATATAACTATGATGACAATGATGTAGTAGGTACAATTATCTAAGGAAAACAGAAAACACAACAACTTGCTGAAATAAAACTAAAAGTGAGTGCAAAAGAAAACAAGGTAGGCTCCTCAGCATCACATTCCATGGCTTGGTCCCATGCTCCCCAGCTCCAGGTGCAATCAAGATCCAGATGTAGAAGGGAGCTTTCCCTTGTCTATACCTACAACAACTTAGTATTCTTGGTCCCAAAAGCATGGCCCAAACAGGGTGTGAGATACAATCCCAGTAGGTAAACACCCAAATATTTGTGCCTTACAGTCAATGAATACAAAGCAGTACTAAAAAAGAAGCAGGAAATAGAAAAGCACAAGCAGCTACAATCCACAGTTCAAACAAGTAAAGTACACAAGTAAGAAACCAGAAAAAAAAAGAATATAGGTAACCCTCTGGGTATCTCTCATAGTCTAACCCCTATGGTTCAACCTCTAAGTACTATAAAACCTCTTGGAGGCACACACAGTCTCACCCATCTGGTTCAGCTCTATAATTAAGCAGACTCTCTGGGGAAGCACTCACCATCAATTCCCCCTATAGTCTCGTATCGTGCTAAAGGATCTCTAGGGAAGCACTCAACGTCAATTCCCCACGTGGCCTACGTCGTGGATCTACAGACTCTCTGGGGAAGCACTCAACGTCAATTCCCCCTATAGTTTCGCATCATAATTAAAAGATACTCTGGAGAAGACCTTTCTTCAATTACCCCTTTGGTCTACTGCTCTAGGTTCTCACAGTCCTGAGTATAATTAATCATTCTCAATTCATGTGTATCTTCTATGTAAACCTCAAGAACTACTTGGCTATAAGGCTCTACATCAATAATAAAACAATAGTTCCACTATCCTACGACTATGCATGGAAACTCGCAAAACACTAAACATGCAGAACAAGCATTGAAAAGCAATCTGACCACAAAAAAAATATTCTAATCACAAGAAATAACATCCACTAAAGCAATCAAGCAAAGAAGGACAGAAACAAGGGAAAAACAGGAAACATGCAATACCCCGTTCAAGGGTATTGGTGGAAATTTTCACATAATACTCATCAAATTTCTACAGAAAGGCATAAACCACCTACCTCGATCCGAAGAGATCGATATACGTGAACCTAGATGATAGATTCCTCTTAGAACAACGTAGATCTGAGAAAACGCCCAAAACGTTCATCCCACGATAATATGGAAACGAGGAGGAATCAAGAAACAAGCCTAAAGCCGAAGGAAGAACTCACCACTATGATTCCAACTCAACTGACCATGCTCGAATCAGAGAAAGGACGGTGAGGCAGGAGTTTGTCGAGGATCCGGCCGTACGGTTGCTCTCGAACAGTCAAAAAATGGAGAAGAAGATGGAAACAGGGGTTAGGTGCGACCCTGGTCTGTTTAATGAAAAAAAGAAAGTACACGACATGTACTTATTGATTACATGGCGTGTACTTCAATTTTTCCATACTCCGAATTAACCGGCCTCCACCTCAGCCTTACACACCATGTGTGTGGCCCGGACACGGCCAGTACACGGCTTCGAGCCGGAAAAGTGTACACGGCATGTACTCAAAATGTACACTGTGTGTACTTATGAAATTTCAAGAAAAATTATTTTCCTTAAAAACTCCAGAAAAAGGGAAACCAGATCTGAACGAAGATCCGATTTCTTACAAACATCCCCCCTTAAATAAATTTTTCCCTAAATTTCCCTAATGAGATGGGGAATAAGAATCCCCGAACAGCTCTGTCCACTACGATCGTACATCGGCCTCCCTCTGCCAGGTCTCGTCCTATACTCGCCCGTGTTTCCATAGCACTCGTACCAGAGGAACAGACTACGTGCGGAGAAACTTCGTACTACCATCGAAAATCCTGATAGGATGCTCCTCGAACAATGAATCCACTTCAAGCTCGACTTCCTCAGGCTGAAAGATGTGAGAAGGGTGTGAAAAGTAATGTCGGAGTTGAGAGACGTGGAAGACATCGTGCATGGCCCGATACCTCTGAGGTAGCTGCAACCGATAGGCAACCGGCCCCACACTCTCCATGACCTCAAATGGCCCAACGTACCGCGGCAAAATTTTACCCTATCTCCGAATCCTTTTGTGTCCTAGCCTCGGTGCGACACGCAGGAAAACCTAATCGTCGACCTCGAACTCCAAAGCTAGTCTCCGCTGATCAGCATTAGACTTCTGAAGAGACTGTGCTGTAGCCATCCTCTTCCAAATATACTCTATTTACTCTGAAGTCTCATGTAAAAGATGAGGTCCCAGCAAGGCTGCCTCTCCTGCCTCCAGCCAATATAAGGGTGATCAGCATGGCCTACCGTACAATGCCTCGTATGGTGCCATATGAATGGTCGCCTGGAAACTGTTGTTGTAGGTGAACTCCACCAGAGGAATATGCTTCTCCCATGAACCGCCATAGTCAAGGATGCAAGCTCGGAGCATATCACCAAGCATCGGGATCGTGTGCTCAGATTGGCCATCAGTCTGGGGATGGAATGCTGTACTCAAAAGTACCTATGTACCCAAGGCCTTCTGAAGTCCCTGCCAGAACCGAGAGGTAAAGCACACATCTCTGTCTAAAACAATAGAGTGTGGAACTCCATACAGACGCAAAATCTCTCTGATGTAAAGTTGTCATAGATCATCAACACTAAAGGTCTCTTTGATCATCAAGAAGTGTGAAACCTTCGTAAGTCTCTCGATGAAAACCCAAACAACATTGTTCCCTCACAGTGACCTTGGCAACCCCGTCACGAAGTCCATAGCAACATCGTTCAACTTTCACTACGGAATGGGTAACTGCTGTAAAAGGCTTTCCAGACGATGATGCTCGGCTTTCACCTGCTGAAAAGTATAACATCTCATGACACAAACAGCAACATCCTTCTTCATACCTGGCCACCAGTACTCGCGATGAAGATCCCGATTAATCCTGGTGACGTTAGGATGAACTTCCCAAACTGAGGAATGGATATCCCGCATCAGCTCCTCGTGTATGTCTGTTGGCTCCCATACGCGTCCATGGAAATGGAAGAACTCATCATCGCCCACTTTCTATCCGGGAAGAGGGTCCCCTCTTGACACACTCTCCCGCAGGACTATGCCTTCCGAGTCTGGTAGCTGCCTCATCCATACCCGATCATGTAGCGTGGATGTAACAACTATAGTAGATAGAAAGGTCTGTCCCCATCTGTCGGGTACCTCCAGATTCATCTCAGAGAACAGAGCCTTCAACTGCCACTCACTACTAGCCTTTTGAACTACCTGAATCTGATTCCTCCTGCTCAACTCATCTGCCACGGCGTTGCCCCATCTCTGCGTATAGGCAAGCTCGAATTCAAAAGAATGTAGATACCCAACCCACATGCGCTAACTCAGATTCAGATCATGCTGAGTGAAAATAAACTTTAGACTCTTGTGGTCAGTAAGGACCACAAAGTTCTCTCCCCGAAGATAGTGTCTCCAACAGCGCAAGGCCTGAACAACAGCTGCCAACTCCAGATCGTGCATAGGGTAGTTCCTCTCATGTGGCCTCAGTTTCCGAGACCCATATGCAACGACTACATCTCCCTGCATAAGCACATCTCCTAGCCCGACACCTGAAGCATTATAGTAAACAATGTAGGTCTTGCCTGGTTTTGGAAAGACTAGTATCGGTGCTGATGTCAACCTCTCTTTCAGCTCTTGAAAGGCTGTCTCACAAGAATCTGACCATAAGAACTTTACCCCATTCTTGGTAAGACCTGTCAGGGGTGCTACAAAATAAGAAATGTCCCAAATGATGTGTCTGTAGTATTCAGCCAGCCATAGAAATCTCTGTAACTCAAAAATGTTCTTCGGCTGCTCCCAGGATACTACAGCTCTCACTTTCTCTGGGTCCACAGATACTCCTGCCTCTGGGATGAAGTGACATATGAAGTGAATCTGATCCATCCAGAAGTGGCACTTCGAGAGTTTATAATAAAGTCGATTCTCTCTCATTGTACTCAGAACGATATCAAGATGTGTGTCATGGTCGTGTCGAGTGTGAGAGTACACCAAGATATATTCCATGAAGACCACAGCGTAGGAGTCCATGTAAGGATGGAAAAATCAGTTCATCAGTACGTTAAAAACTGTAGGTGCGTTTGTGAGTCCGAAAGGCATGACTGTATACTCGTAAAAACCGTACCTACTCCTAAAGGCTGTCAGAGGTATATCTAATGGTCTAACATGCAACCGGTGATAACCAGACCTCATGTCGATCTTCAAGAGCACCTGGGAACCTCAAATCTGATCAAAATGGTCATAAATATATGAAAAGGGAGATCATTTCTTGACCGTCAACTAGTTCAGCTTTCGATAATCCACACAAAGATGAAGGGTACCGTCTGCCTTCTTTGCAAACAGAACAGGCGAACCCCAAGGAGAAGTACTGGGTCAGATGAAACCCTTATCTTGTAGCTCCTTCAACTGCTTCTTGTGCTCCTGCAACTCAGGTTTGGGCATTCTATATGGAGGAATAAACACTGGTACTACTTCTAGAACAAGCTCAATAGAGAAGTCTACCTCACGCTCTAGAGTTAAACCCAAAAATTCCTATAGAAGGACATCCTGGAAGTGATCCACCACTGGAGGAAAGTCCATCTGTGGAGTCCCCTGATCATACAGGTAAAGGCCAGAAATCTGGGTCATCACTCCTCCTAGCCCAAGATGCTCGAGTCCCGCCCGAACGTCCCATTCGCCTCTATGAAGGAAAGATTCACCTTCTGGTGAAATAAAACTGACTCTGCGGTGATAGCAGTCGACGACTTCCCAGAAGGGAATCAACCAGTCTATGCCAAGGATGACATCATACCCAGTCATCTCTAGGACATAGAGATCCCATAAGAAGTGATACCCTGCATTCTCGAGAGGGCACTTTCTACACTGGCGTACACTAGATGTCCTCATCCCCAATGGTTTGTCTACTGTCAACGAGTCATCAGAAGAAAAGATGAAGTGTCCAAGGATCTCCACAATGAAAACAGAGATAAAGCTATGAGTAGCACCAATATCAAAAAGGGCTGAATATAAAACTTAGGCTACTAAAATCGTACCTCGAACAGAAGAAGGGGCGGGATCCTACTCATGATAAGTCTTCTCCACTGTGAATGACTGGCCTATGCCGCGGCCCTGCACCCCTGGATGACCACTCTTAGTTGATCCTCCCTACTGGTGCTAAGGGACTGGGGGCTGACCGCCACAACCTCGACCTCCACCTCGGCCCAAATGGCCAGAAGAACTCTAGTTTCCCGAATGGTGAGAAACTGGTGGGGTTTCTCCTAAACGAGGAGTCATGGAAGAACCCCAATCACCAGCTGCTGGTGAGAAAACCTGGCAGAAACGCTGAAGGTGACCTATCTTTCTCAAGATTGGCACTCCACGGGGTTCCTCTGGCATTGTGGCCTCGTGTGCCCTATTCGGCCACACTGATAACACATCACATGGCTGACTGATGATGCATCACGCTTTCTCGAATCACCGCGTGTAAGCTCCCTACGACGCTTATTGCTGTTATCTGATGGAAAGCTAGCTCTGGAAGTAGAACCGCACTAGATCTCATCTCTAGAGTCTCTCAGATTGTGCTTTGCAATTAGTGTATGGTTGACGATGGATGTAATGGATGTTAGCTGGAAGATGTTCACCTGCGAGAAGATCTCCCACCTGAGTCCATCTTCAAACTTCCTCACCAAGAAAACCCCACTCCCATCCCGAAGGGGTGTAAAATGATACAGCTCCATTAAACGAGATGAATACTCCATGAATGATAGACTACCATGCTCTAATCTCATGAACTCCCAGGCTCGATCGGCCCTCAGGGTCTCCGGGTAGAAGTAGTAGTAGAACTCGTGCTGGTACTCCTCCCAAGCCATAGCCTGTTGCTGACCCTCCTGTGAGATCACGTCTCACCACCTCTTGGCGGATTATTGGAGCATATAGGTTGAGATCTTGACCCCTCTCTCTAGAGGCGTCTCCAAATGCTTGAATATAGTCATCATGGCTTCCAGCCATGACTCTGCAGCCTGAGGTCCTCCCTCCCCCGCGAACGTGGGAGGATGCTGCTGCTGAAAGTCCCGCGTCAAGTCTTCCATAGGCGAGGCATGAGGTGGTGCTCTCTGGAAGGCCTGAATCATCCTCATGAAACCCTCCCTGAATTATGAATCAGCATCCGCAACTGGTACAACAACCGGTTCCAAGGCTGGCTCGACTGGGGGATCGACAAGAAGTCCCTGATCAGCCCTGTCTGGTGTCTGATCACTGCCTGACGATAGACGTACAACCAGAGGATGTCTCAGATGCATAGATCGTGAAGATCCAAAGAACTCATTAGATCAGGAAAACAAGGACAGAGAACACAAGAGTACAAAATGGGAATAGGGGAAAAACACACAAGATTTCAAAACACGACTACACGGCATGTATAAAAACTACACAGCGTGTCTTATTAAGCCACTGACATGGGTGTGTACCCTTTCCCTACATGTCATGTACACTGCAAACTACACAGTGTGTTGACCCCCACACACGGTGTGTACTTGAAAACTATTCCCCTACCCGAGTCTCCTTACATTTCTAACCTACACGGCCCGACTCAACCCGAGACTACACGGCGTGTTCGAAACAACAATGCGTGCACTAGACAAGGCTTCGATGGTCTGTGTTGTTGATTACATGATCGTCTACAGAGATGGACCTTACACGGTGTACTTTGAACAAGGACAACGTGCATAGGAGAAGGCGACATCATCCCGTGTTGTTTGTGACATGACCGAGTACCTGGAAAAGAGTACACGGCGTGTTCCGAACAAACATGATGTGCGAAAAAGAAGTTCACGCCGAAGGGTGTCGTTCATGACATGGCCGAGTACTTGGATAGGACTACACGACATGTTTCATACAGACACGGTGTGTTCTACCTGAGCTTCCCTGGCCCGTGTTGTGAGTGACATGGCCGAGTACACGGCTCCGAACTCACAAAGCGTGTACCAATGGTACACGGCATGTTCCCGAAGTTACTCCTATGACAACATGTTCTGCTCACACATTCAGTGACACGGCCTGAAAACTACATGGAGTGTATCAAGAACGTACACGCCATGTATTCTGGGTTTTTCTGGATAGTAGCTCAGAAACTGCACAGAGTACCAGATCACAAAAACAAGGCTAAAAGTTCCAAATTCCTATCCGTGAGGGCCCATAACACCAAAAGATCAAAAATTTTCCATTCACATTATAAAAATAACGAAAAAAACAATTTTCTAACATAACAGTAGAGAATCTATCAAGCATATATCACAACAGCTTTCATAATTTACAAAGAGCATATTACAACAGCATGCAATCACTAATGCACCCTATATGGCATGGAAAGAATACATGGAATGTGATTTCTACAAGTGCTTATATGATGCATGAGATGGAATACCCTCATCTCATTGGGTTACGACATAAATAGAACTGATATATCAAAACACTAACTGCACAAGTCATACGAATCACTCTAGGTGAAAACACACCAACCATAAAATCTCAAAACCCGAAAACTGTAGTTAACGAGGTAGTATGGAATTTCCCCGTACACGGGTTAGTTACTCCCAAGAATAGCTTAACTCCAAGTACTGAATTCTTCCTATCCCTTGCTAAGGTCTTCAAACAGTAATGAAAGAGGAAATAACTCCTCTGATACCACATTGTAACATCCCGAGTCCAGAGCCCCTACATTGGTGCCCCTTAACCAGTTCGACACATGACCTCAAGCGCGTTTCCACCAACGCTAGAGGCTGCCAACTAGCAGCGACGGCCTCGTTGAGTCGGTGGGGAAACTATGACATCATTCGGTAAGGTACACAAGGTAAGAAAACAACAATAACCCATGGGAGAAGTAAACAACATGCATAACAACAGAAACCAAACAGAGGAATCAATGTAGATATATAACTATGATGACAATGATGCATCAGGTAAAAGTATCTAAGGAAAATAGAAAACAAAACAACGTGCTGAAATACAACTGAAACAGGGTGCAAAAGAAAACATGGTAAGCTCCACAGCATCACAAGCCAAGGCTCGGTCCCATGCTCCCTAGATCCTGGTGCAATCAAGATCCTTAAGTAGAAGGGCGCTTTCCATTGTCTATACCTGCAGCAACATAGTCTTCTTGGACCCAAAAGCATAGCCCAAATAGTGTGTGAGATACAATCCTAGTAGGCAATCACTCAAATATTTGTGTCTAACAGTCAATAAATACAAGGCAGTACTAAACAAGAAGCAGTAAACATAAAAGCACAAGCAGCTACAATCCACAGTTCTAACAAGTAAAGTACACAAGTAAGAAACCATCAACATGAAGAAAACATGTTACCCTCTGAGTAGCTCTCACAGTCTAACCCATATGGTTCAACCTCTATGTACTAGCAATCCTCTAGGAGGCACACACATTCTCACCCCTCTGGTTCAGCTCCGTAATTAAGCAGACTCTCTAGGGAATCACTCACTGTAAATTCCCACTATAGTCTCATATCGTGCTAAAGGCTCTTTGGGGAAGCACTCAATGTCAATTCCCCCTGTGGCCCGCGTCATGGATCTACAGACACTCTGGGGAATCACTCAACGTCAGTTCCCCCTACATTCTCACATCATAATTAAATGACACTCTCGAGAATCCCTTCCTTCAATTCATCCTTTGCTATACTACTCTAGGTTCTCACATTCCTGAGTATAACTAAACATGCTCAACACGTGTGTATCGTCCAATTAATCCTCAAGAACTACTTGGGTATCATCTAAGGCTCAATAGTAATAATAAAACAACAGTTCCACTATCCTATGACTAGGCATGGAAACTGGAAAAACGCTAAATAGGAAGAACAAGCATTGAAAAGCAATATGAGCACAAAATATATATTCTAATTACAAGCAATAACCTCTACTAATGAAATCAAGCAAAGAAGGTAGGCAACAAGAGAAAAACAGGAAACACGCAATACCCCGTTCAAGGGTATTCGTGGAAATTTTCACATAATAATCATTAATATTCTATAGAAAGGCACAAAACACCTACCTCGATCTGAAGAGATCGATATACATGAACCGCGATGACATATTCCTCTTAGAACAACGTAGATCTGAGAAAACGCACAAAATGTTCATCCCACGATAACATGGAAACGAGGTGGAGTCAAGAAACAAGGCTAAAGTAGAAGGAAGAACTCACCGCTGCGATTCCAATGCAACTAACTGTGCTGGAATCGGAGAACGGACGGCGGGGCATGAGTTCGTCGAAGTTCCAGCTGTACGGTCGCTCTCGGACGGTCGAAAATTGGTGAAGAATTTGGAAATAGGGGTTAGGTGCGACCCTGGTCTGTTTAATGAAAAAAATAAAGTACACTACGTGTACTTCTTGAGTATACGGAATGTAATTCAATTTTTCCGTACTCCGAATTAACCGGCCTCCACCTCAGCCTTACACACCGTGTGTGTGGCCCAGACACGGCCAGCACACGGCTTCGAGCTGGCACAGATTACATGGCGTGTACTTCAGAAATTTCCAGAAAATTTATTTTACTTTAAAACTCCAGAAAAAGGGAAAACATACATGAACGAAGGTCCAGGTTCTTACACACAATGTATACTAATGCTTTTTTCATTCATCACTGATCACCTCGAGAATCACTTCTATAGGATTCATCATGATATCTACAAACTAAAGAGTGGAAGGAGGAGTATGATCACCATCTATTCTTGAGAGCATTCTCTATGAATGGAGATCTCTAGGGATCCAAAAGGATTCATTAGAATTATTACACCCAACTAAAAAATGAAATGACTATCATGAAAAATAATATATTTGTATATATATACCATTAGGGTTCGAAATAAATAATCACATAGATGACCTCCAATATTTGTTTAATCCATACAGAACCCCATGTCTATATTATTATTATATTCATTATTATTATTTTTTGACATTCTCTAAACTCTTGAATTAAAATTAAATACTATTTATTGAAATAATATTCAATTTATATTACTTCTCACCGGAACCTTAAACATGGTCCACCATTCCTCCAAAATATTTATCAGGACTTTAATAATGACTATTTACATAATAAATAATTATCACTTCATTATTTTCCAATAAATGAAGTAATATTATATTAACTAAATAGAAAATAAATATTGACTAAATAATAAACTCAATTTATATTCTCTCGAATAACTGATCGCTATATATACATATATACGATTTATTAAAACTATATAATTATTAAACCACCTATTGTAATGATATTAATTTAACTTGTGAAATAATAAATAATAATATTTTATTTTATTGAGATTCTAGATATTCTTACTGTGTGAACCTTTAGGCCTCTATCTTAGTGGTATTGGGCAGTGCAACCTAAAGTACAAGGTATGCATCTAGAAACATGCCACGAAACCCGTATATAAATATGTTAATTCCACAATGACATAACACCTTCTATAGATACTCAATTTGTAATATAATCTTGATATCACAATATCTGTGACCATGAAGGTTTCATGTTCGTTCCATCAAACCATGTGCTCGATGTATTTTTCATTAAATTTCGAAAAATCAAACATTCTAATGAAACACTATGGAAATGAATTTATAATGATATATAATTTACATCAACGGGCTGTAGATATCAACATCCCTTAAATAACATATAGTATAAATCCTTTATCACATTATTCATTTATTAAATATTACTCGAGACACACCCAATATATCATACATCATTGTGAACATATTTCATCATGTTTTAAATCAATACCTCAATGTAAACAACTTATAATAATCCAATAAAAAAATTAATGTCTAAGGATCAATATACAATCTTCAGATAGGAAAATCCAATGATACATATAAATTTTGATTTCTTACTAGAATGTCCCATTCTCATAATAAAATATACTAGATATTACCAAGGGATTACTCCATGAGTTGAAAAATCAATTTACTATAAGTATCATACCCAAATATCATGAATCATTTATGTCTATCAAATTATTTCAGATGGTAATATAACATAGGTTTAAGAATACTATCGTGTCACTTCAAGGTTATCCTTATAGAAGGGATGCTCTATGACCTCTTATTGTCAGAGGTGTTTATATAGGCAAAATCCCTTTATTTATTTATTATACCCTATCAAGATACACTTTGTGCCCAGAGGTTCTACATTCCTAAATGAAAAGTACTTAATAAATTCCTAATAACCCCATACATGTGTTTGCGAAAAATGGTTTCTTTCCACTCCATAAATCAATGAAAATTTAAATTTATACTTTTGTTAGTACTTAGTTTAATGTATATATCCTAGTTTTTGATTAATATACCCAAAAAGATAATAAAATATCTACATGAATCATCATATATATTAACATTTAAAACATGGATCAGTTTCTCCATTCACTAACACCATTGAACTATGTTGTGTAAGGTGGAGTGAGCTGAGAATGAGTCTCAAACTAACATATAAACTCTATAAACACTTCGTCAATATATTCACCACCTTGATCTAATTGATTCTAACATATCTTCAATCCAGGTTGAATCTCCACTTCATTATTGATATATTTAGGATCTCCAATGGTATTATACTTATACCTCATCTAGTAGACATTTCCATATCTACTTTAGTTGAATGTAAATGTTATAAACAAAGAATATTTACCTCTAGCTTCAATTAAAAATGTCCCACACACATCAATGTGTACCATTATTGAAACTCCTTTGGCCCTTTCACCATATCAATTTATGTGTGGTTTGGTCATATTGTATTTTAAACAAGCGTGAAAACATTAAAGTGGTTTTTTGTCAGAATAGTCTAAATATACATTTTGATAGCGATTTTTTAAACGCTTCTAATTTGAATGTCCAAGACAATGATTCCATATATGGGTATTATATAAGTCATGTGATCATGAATCATTATCTATTTTAAATAAATTGTTTTCATAATTTAATGAAAAGACCATTATTTAAATGCTCTATACCATAACATATGTTGTCTTTATAAAAGAAACAACATTTATTTCCTTACTTGATAATAAAACCATATGTATATACAAATTATATTGAAATTGTGTTCTTTGTAACAGTTAATACATTATAATAAAACCTTAAAAACAGTATCATTATCATTTGAAATTAAATATGATAGTCACCAATGGCTAGATCATCGAAACTCATTCCACTAGTAGCTTGAAAATACACCTCTCATGTAGATATATTTTTTAATCTACTTGGATCCTATATTTGGATACAGATGTGAGTACCAAATGTTTTATCTAATAATAAATGTGAAGATATTGAAAATTTACACTTAATAACCGACACAACATTACCTTACCCATTTTTTTGAGATTAATTCTTCTTCCAGTGGAGTGTCAAACTACATGCAGAACATACTAACATCCTTTCCTTGACCTGCCTATGAGTATTCAACTTCATAAAAGGGTAGATCTTGGTAGATTTAGAGTTGTTATGAATCATGGTCCCTTATTCCTTTGTCTCCCTTTTCCTATTCACCATATGTATCAATAGTTTATCAAGTCACGTGTATTTATTAACTTGGATAATTAGAGTAAGAAGTTCTGAAATATTGTTCTCATTATTGTTCATATTATAATTTACAATTAAATTGGACTAGGTGTTATGTAGTGAAAAAATTATGAGAATTTTGTGAAACTCATCTACGAATTTAGTCCAAATGATGTCTAATAGTTAAATATTTCCATTAATATAGAAAACAGGAGGCCCAACTAGCACCGACTCTCTCAAAATCATTGTAAATGGATTATTGGTTGTCACGTAATTCTCTTGTCTCACCTTCTCTTGATAGAGATCCAATGGTTGAGACATAATTCTATATAAATCAATGTCTTCATGTTGTATCAAAATCTAAATAATTATGGATGATATCCTAAACAATTAACATATGTTTCATTTTTATATGTTTATCATAGAAATATAACTCTTCATCTCTAGCCTCATTACAAGACACATCAGGAATCAGTTCTCCTAGCACATAAAATTTCCATTCATGGAACACGGTTATGCATAAATAACTTTTCCATTCATGGAAATTCATGCCAATGAAGAGGATATACTTCCCAACTATAAATCATAATGATATATCTGAATTCATTTAAATATAATAATATTAAAATATTTTTATTAATTTTTATGAAAATAATTTGAAAAATGAATAGATATTGTATTTATTTATATTCCACTATATTACATAAATCCAATATCCCTCACCATTGGCATTAGAATATCCTATTTGATGTACATTTAATCCGAAAGGGTCCATATTACCATTATTATCACCCCGAATTTGGTTGATAAATAAATGTGAAGGCTTTTAGTTTGTCATTACAAATGGAAAATTCATTAACTCATTGTTCATTGATCAGTTAAGTGGACACCCTTATTTTAAAATCCATAAATATGATTTCTTCAACCCTTCCCTATCAGTTACACCATTTCCTTCTTTAGTATTCAACCCTTGATGTGAACTATGATATTTCCAAAATTAATTTCAAAAATCTTTCCTAATTGAAATAACACAAACTGTAGCTGGTCTAGGAATTTAAACTATGGTTCAATTCTATCTGAGGTCTTTTATTTCTATTTTGACATTATATATATTTTATGTATTTTATGTAATATGAAAAAAAAATAAAATGATTATCTTTATTAAATACTTTTTAAAATTATGTGGATTTAGTTATGTGATTAATTATGTATTGGATAATATTTCGGAATAGATAAATTTATTTTAGTTCTATCTTGCATGCTTATTAATTTCAATAATTCATTTGATTATGAAAAAAACGTCCATAATAAAATAACAACCCAACATGATAGAAATAAAATAATAGTGTGGACTGATCATGAGATTTTCTAATGGTTACTTTGTCTAGCTGATGATAAACTAGTTGTTGACCTTGGGTAAGACACCATGAACAAATAATGGTTTTTGTTACAGCTTAACACCTTTCCACATATGTATATCTCATAGATTGGTTTCACCTCAACTACCATCATGATTTACCTTCACTACATTGGGACTTCCATCTGTTACATATACTATTAATAACATGTTTGTGAGGGGATTGGGTTTACATAAAATAAACGATGGGCATTCATTACCTAATATAATAAGTGGAGAGATGGCATGCACTCCCACAATTTAATTTAATATGTTAAAAGAAACCAATCACATATAAATGTCTCATCATAGATTAGGATCATCCACGTTCATGAGTCCAATTACACATTTAATAAAATTATCGTTCAATTTTAATCATTCTTTTTGATGATTAATCACACAATGATGAATTTATTACCGCCTTTAATTAATCAACTCTTTTTTATTAATTTTCATCCGAACTTCCTTGAGATTATCATCCATCATAATTTTAGTGAAATTAGTGAAATTTAATGAATATTAACTATATACAAAAAAATTTACCATAGAGGTAACTTAAAGAGGTATCATCCAAACTACCCATAAACTATTATAATAATATATTTTCCACTCTTGTGACTTTTGTTATACATTAAATATCATGTATTGTATTGACTTCTACTATCCATTGAAGGATTACATGAATTACATTATTGTTATTTAATATGTTGTTATTTAATGTAAATAGTGTAATAAATTTATTAATAACCAAACATGTTACGAAGATACAAACAATATGCACAAATTAATTAGAATTATATATCTATATATTCTAAAACCAGCCAAATGGGATGTCCTATCTAATTAATGACCACAGACAAGAACAAGTTGATATGGTTTGTACACGGGACAGATATAGGGACATGCCCCATAAACTATTCCATATAAAAAATATGTAGTAATAATTATGTACATGGGATACACGTTATGTAGTCATCAATTTATAGGTTCAACAGTTAGATAGGTTGTGTTATTATGACATAAGGACTACACGACGTGTATGGTAGTAACACAACATGTACTCAGACTGACTATATGCCATGTTGGATCAGTCAACACACGATGTATAATTAAATGCAACACATTTAATAAATACACACTCCTATAATTACTTCTCCATTATCATTTGTTGAATTGAAAACTATTATATGGAATGTACCTCTCGGTTATAGATAATTTACTCTTGTGTTATCTTACCGCACTCCTCGACACCTCCAAATGCGATCTTCAATTTTATTTCATTCATAAAATTAATCAATTTGATAATATTATGGAGAAACTAAGAGGAATACGAAGATATTGTAATTTCAATAAATGAAAATTAATAATGGATTTTAAAAGTAATTACATATTCCTAAATAAATGAACAATCTTTAATAAATATAAATAATTATGTGACTACTCTGATAACACTTTTAGGTTCATGGGAATAGCGTATTTGTTGTGATGGGTCATGGACAATATTTATTATTGTCATGATCAATGATAAATTTTAGATTTACATTATGATGAAAGCTATGATTAATGGAATTAAATAAAAGAAAATAGATAAGAGCTAAAGTAATGGAACCATGAACATGATCATCCCATATTATTTATAATTATTTTTAATTAGATAAAGAAATAATTTGTGATAAATTATACAATAATTTATAGATCTGACAACCAATCTATTTTTTCAAGTCATTGAATTGTTATAATCAAAGGAATATTCCCTCTAGAAATGATCTTCACATTATCCAAAAAAACTCCAAATGTCATTGTATGAATCTCATGTTATTGAGAAAAAACTCATGAAACATGCATCATTTATCTTTGATAACATAGAAATTTATTTCCAAACGATTATTCTTGATCTCTATAGACACAAGTGTGGAGGGTGGAGGGAAATCACTCTCCATTCATGAGAGAATTCATATTGAAGAAACCTCCGTAGGGATTTGATAGGATTCTAAGATTTATTGTGAACAACATAACAATTGAATTGGATATATTGAAAAGTAATATATTTGGTTTTATATACTTATAGGGAAAAATATCAATAATTTCACAAGGGATCTTTAATATTTATTTATTACCTTTGAAAACACATGTCTATAAAAATAATAATATTTTTATTATTTCTCGACATGCACTAAACTCACAAATTAAAATTAAATATTGTTTATTCAAACTATATTAAATATATATATTATTTCTCACAAATCCCATAAACATAGTTCAAAATAGCTACAAAATATTTATCATGAATTTTATAGTGAATATTTTTATAAAAATAAATGTCACTACATTATTCACCAATTAATAAAAAAATTATATTCGATAACTTAAACATAAAAATAAATTATATATTTCTATTACATAAACTCTCTTGAATAACTTGTGATGAAATATATATGATCATGAAAACATGAAATATTATTAAACCATGTGTGGGAATAAAATTTATTCAATGTTCAAAATAATAAATAATAATATATTATTTAACAATGATTCTGGACACACTTCAAAACGCCCGGACACCAGTATCCTGGAGTAGTTTCATTATTTCATTACATTTTCAAGCATACAAGAAAGTAATATCCAAAACAACCATGTAGTATAGTAGTTTTGGATGAAAAGATACATATATATGTTTAGGATTTATTATTTAATGTAAATACCATATATAAATTACTTTGAAAACATCTGTAAGTCATAGGTTATCCCTGCATGTAAAACATAATAGACCTCCTAATGGACTGGAAAAAAGTAACATAAGTATGGTGCGGTCTCAAATGTTAAGTAAGGGCAATAAATACATCGGAATATATCAAAAACATAATCATTAGGACTGGTGAACCACTAAAAACACATTCCTTTAATACAAAACTTGAAAACGTTATGGAAGGAATACAATACAAATACATAATTCCATAGTAAATCATAAACATGGGTATTATACTAATCGAATAACCACAAGAAATATTATTTACTGGTTTATTAAAGTGGTAATTCATAATTTGGGACATCATAACCATACCGTCAGGGCCCTCATTCGAAGACAATAAATATAAATATTGTCAAGGCCTCATGCCCCTAGAAAATCATGTCTTATGAGACCTACCAATGCATCACAGGGATATATCGGGACCCACCCAACACATAATATGTCCAATTCATTACTATTAGAAATGGGGATAAACATATAAAACATATTCATTCATATTTAAACTAACATGTGAAATTTAATTGACATTCCCCATTCATTAAATATAAATACCAAACATTCAGAGTAATATAGTGAATTGTATCAGGAAAGAACACACACATTAAAATTAATTAGAAACCCTTCAACAAAATATTTTTTAAATGATATCATAGGATATAAACCACTATGAAATACAAGATTCATAAAAAATATATTGACATAAATATAGATACTTTAAATGAGACCATTGAATGATTCTTGAGGAAATAATCCTTAAGCATTCCAAAGTGTCCCATACAATCTTCAATCATTAAAATCATAATCCATTAGAATATAATGTGGATAAAGACACTATTGATATGATTCACCAGTTGGAATTAAATATTCCACATGAACTGAATATGTTGTGAACAAGCCATATATCTCATAAATTTTAAAGTGAGGTTAGAATAGTCCATTTTACTTGGAAATATGAATTCTTTTGGAAAATAATTTAAATTTGTCATAAATAAGGATTTATACATGTATATCCTATAAAATTAAATGTAATTTCATTGAGATTGAAATTTTTTTCATAAATGATGTCCTACTGAAGTTAAATCACGTAAAAAGTGTTTTTAATGAATCTTTATAAGTAAAAAATTTTAGTGTGGTTTAAGGAATTCATTATAGGGATTTTAATGTTAAAAGGAATGTTTTCATAATTAAATTCAAAAATGAACCAAAATATATTTTCCACATTAAAATTTGGGATTTCATAATTTTAAATATGTATTAAAATATATTGTTGAGTGAACTTTTAAATAGGTAAGAATTTGAGATGATCCTTGAATTGAGATTGTATTTCAGGAAGAATTTTCTAATGATCATTTAGAAACATATAACTAAATATAAATTAAGGTAGGATTCTGGTTGGAAAAAATATATAGAAAATTCACAAAATATTTATGAGGAGTATATAATAATAAATAAGAATATCATTGAGGTGAGTAAAGAATAAGAGAAACTCGGATGAAAATGGAGGTTCCTGTATAAAATACTGACAACATGCAATCAATTGAATCATTTGACACAAAATTAAAAATCAATAAATGATACATTTAAAATCATGAAAAAATTAGATTCATGATATTAAAAATCAATGGGTTTTATACATACACCATATACAAGAAATAGTAGTGAATAAATGATATCTTACAAAATGGTAGTTAGATGATGAAACCCGTACCTTATGTCCGAAGGTGTTCTCCACACGATTCTAATGAAATAAATCATAAAATTTAGGTTCATTAATTTATAAATAAATAAAATATAAATAATTAAATTTATTTATTATAACGATATAATGTTCATTGACATCCTTTTTGATGTGTTCAGATTTTCAATTTCTTTGTTGGTCCATTTATTTCATGGTCGGTATACTTATATACAATATCATTTAAAATGAGGATTGTTATCCTGAATTGATGTAATTTTTTATTATAGAACATCCATAAGTTTACATGGTTGATAATATAATTTGGATTGTTGGGGTGAAAATGAATCATTATATAAATTATTTAATGATAACTATTTGGGTTAATTGGCAGTTTTTGAATAAAATGAAATAGTTATTCTTTATAAATCAAAACCATGATTACAATGTTATTACATAATCATATATGATACATAATACATATATTATTTTCCAGTTAAATCATAATAATGGTTCAATGAATATAATTGAAGAAAATAATATAAATCGTAATCCTATCGTCCTTGAATGTGGTAAATTAGCACATCTTAGATGGTGTTTTTTACAAATTGAATAAAATTAAGGGTAATGGAGAGATAAAAATAACTTATTAAATCATCATCACAAAATTAAATTACATGTAAGGTACTGGTGTTGTCATAACATTTGAATTAGGCATGGAGAGGATTGAAAAGAAAACAATGGGACTTGAAATTAAGTTATATGAATTGAAGAGATATATTCCCCTCTTGAATTTATCTTCCTTGAGTACCCCTTAAAAATATAGGATTTGGTATTTTGAGAAGACCCAAGGATGATAGATACGGGGGAGAATCGTTGGAGGATATTTGGTCATAATTTATACAAGGTACAATGTTTTATAGGAGTGAATAGATGAGGGAGTGAGTGGGGGTTTTATAGCGGAGGGGACGAGTATATTTTTAATTTTGAATTCATTATTTAATCATTTTTCTCATGATAATAAATAATGTTTGATTCAGGTGAATAGAAATTGTAATAAGTTCATGTGATTTATAACCTACTACTTTTACATCAGCATCACATCTATTATGACTCAATAAATCCTGTATTTAGAATTTATCGTATTTTACTATTCAACTGAAATTCAGGTATTTTAGAAAAATTCCAATATTTCACCCAATCCATTCATCAATGTGTGGAAGTCAAAAATGAAATCCATTTTTTCTAAATAATTTTATGAGTTTTCAATTTAATTTTTTCATAAAATCATAACATATTCCAAATAATACATTAAAACTATAATATGTTTTATAACACGTCAAAAAAATAAGAAAAGTCTCATTAGATTATCTTATAACCATAAGACAATAAAATTAAAATTAATGATTTCATTTTATGAAATTAAATTCCCATTTTAAATTATTAAATTAATCATAAATTTTTAATTATAATATTTATGACATACAAAAATACCAATACATATAAAGCGATCATTGTGTCATATATAAGATGTCTAAATTGTATTTAAACATCCATGGGAAATGATTCTATTTTTTTGGATGATTTAAAATTCATTACAATTAATAAAACATGGAAGATTATGTTTATTGGCTAGGTTATAACAATGTTTTGTTTTTTAGAGAATCAGTGTTTTATATTTTAAAAATTAAATTTGATTTTAAATCCATGTGGTGTTACATTATCTCCTATATACAAAAATTTCATCCTCAAAATTTGAAATAAAACATCAAAAATTATTGGTTGATACGTCAAAATTCCCTTTTTGGAAACCCACATTACAATTATAGTTTAAATATCCTCTATATAAAAGGGAAAATGGAATTAATAGATTATTTCAAAACCTCTCATTTTAATTGGATAACATGGTCATGGATGAATAATAAAACCATCATGTTCTGATGGAAAGTAATATAGATCATGCATAGATTAAAGGTCATTACCAAAAACCCATAATCTAAAATTATGAAAAATTTCATTGATATCATGAAAATATATGTTAATATGAAAATATATTTTGTTTAAACATATTTTCCTAGAGTAGATTAATTAATCAAATATATTAGATTAAAATAATATATTTTATTTCATAAATACAATGTTAGCCGTTTTTCATTCCTTGAACATTCTATTCAATTTCCCTCAGCATAGGTTGCATCATGTGGTGACATTAACCTCTAAATCCTCATAAAACGGTCAAAATAAACAATTTCGTAAATGGTTTAACTTTACATAAGATCATGATCCAACACATTAAAATCATTCCAATATCCATACATTGTAGATCCATATACTTGGGGTCCGTGTAAATCCTTATTTGATAGAACATCATGGTCCATACTGGTCAATTCATATGCTACCATATTTTCCTTTAATAAACATGAAACAACCCTAAATTTTCACATTCCAAACATGTGAATAACATCATCATGTATCCTCTTGAAATATGGTAATAACATAGATTACCATAAAACATAATTGGAAACCTGAATTCATCCCTACAAATGTTATTGGATATATTCCTTATATCCAAAAAATATGTAAACTCCATCAATGACAGCATAGAGGACTTTTCGACAAGACAATAATCAGTTTTGAGGTATTTAGTACTGATCACAATCAATATTATTTCATCATTATATTAATCATCATTAATATGTTTATGGTTGTATATCCCTCAACTGTATACCTTCCCAATATATTTTATTTCTGCTGAGTCACATATCCTTGGAACAATTCATCATACGACCTCAAATACTTAATAAAATAGTACTGTAGTGTAATACACATATATTCCATAATTCTTATAACCAGTACACTGAGGATAAAAATTTCAAATGAATTTATTCTTGAAGTGCCATATTATTCATCATACATCATCTACGGATGTATCATGACATGATAATTATCCAGTAACATCACTTGGGTCATATTCTTTTGATGCTTGGGACATTGATTCATATAGTGTCCCATATCATTGCAATTGAAGCATTGTAGATTGGAAACATTTTTTGACACCTTTCAATCACAAAATTTTTGTCTTTTTTCTCCACACATGTAATAAAATATCATACCCTTCATGCATTTACTAGGTTGATTCTTTGCACAGTTATTACATATGAGAAAACCCTTCTCTCTCTTTCTCCCTTTATCATGATATACCATTCACATTAAAACTAATAAGAAAACCTTAATCAAAAAACGTTTTAGATGATATCAAAGGAGATAAACCTCTATGAAATAAATGATTCATCAAATAATGTTGACATAAATAAAAATACTTTTAAAATGATACCACCGAATCTTTTTTCAGTAAAGAATCCATAAATAATCCAATGTGTCTCATACCACCATGAATGATTAAAATCATAATCCCTTATAATATCATGAGAAAAAGGATACTCTTGATATGATATACCATGTTTCAGTAGATACACTATATGCAATGATATTTAGATTTCATTTGAGGCATCAATGACGTCCCCCTAAAGTGAAATCACGTAAAAAGTGTTTTTAAAGAAGATTTAGAATTAAAATATTTTTGTGCAGTTTAAGGAAATCATTAAATAGATTTTAATGCGCAAAAGAATGATTGATTTCATAAAAATAGAAATGAACAAAAATTTATTTTTCACTATAATATATGTTGGTTTATAAGGATAAATATGGATTAAAATGTTTATAGAGTGAACCTAAAAATTGCTATGAATATGAGAAGTTCCTTGATTCGAGCTTGTATTTTGGGAAACCTTTTTTAATGGTCCTTTTAAAACATATAACTCCCCATAAATGTTATTTGGATTATGGTTGGTACACATATATATATAATTAACACAGAATTTATAATGTGTACCAAGGAATAAATAAGAATATCATTGAGGTGAGTAGAGAATAGGATAAACTCAAATGAAAATAGAGGTTTGGGAAGAAAATACTCATGAATTTGTAATCAATTGAATCGTATGCCCGAAAATTAATAATCAATAAATTATTAATTTAATATCATGGAAATATATATTCATGTTATGATACATCAATTCAATGTATACATACACCATACATAAGTAATAGTATTGAATATAGAATATCACATAAAATGAAATTGAGATGAAGAAACTGTAACCCTAAGTATGATTTGTTATCAACATGATCTTAACATCCCATTAAATCATATTTTGGTTCATTAATTATTAATTATATAACCTCCTATTAATTTAATTGATTTATTATAAGCTTATTAAGTTCATTCAAGTCCTTTTTATGGGTTAATAGGTTCAATTGCATTGTTTGGATCAGTTTGTTTCATGATTATTATATATAAATAAATGAATAGGGAATCATGTAAAATCTGCACGGTTGTAAAGAATATAAGTTATTGATTATCACTGATCATATTTAAGTTTACATTGTTACAAATTTAATTTGTCTACATTACATAAATACGAATCATAATTTAAATTATTTTGTGATAACTATTTGGATTAATTGGAGAGTTTTGAATAAAATAAACTCATTTTTCATTATATAACAAAACCATTTAAAAAAGATTAAGGAACCATAAATGATAAATGACACATATATTATAGTCCGGTTCAACTATATTTATGGTTTTATGACATGAATTGAGGACGTTCATAGAAATTAAAAACCCATTGTCCTTGAATGTGGTAAATTAGCACATCTCGGATGGTTTTTTTATTACTTGCATAAATAAACTGTAAAGGAGAGATGATAATAACATTTTGCATCACCAAAAAACATTAATAAAAATTTAAGGTACATTATTTTTCATAAAATTATTTTGAGATGTAGTGATGATAGAAATGAAAATAATGGAACTTGAAAAGAAATTAAAATAATTGAAAAGAGGAATTTTCCACTTCAATTAATCTTCCTTGAGAGCCTCTTTAGGGGAGAGGATTTGGAATTTTGAGGATTACAAGGGCTTCTGAATTTTGGGGTTGAGCTTGGGAGGATATTTTTCAAGAATTTAGTAATGTCACAAGGATTGATAGGTTTGAATTGAATAGGGATTTAGTGGTGATTTTATAGTGGAGGGGAGGAGTGAATATTTAATATTTAATCAATTATTTAATTATTCTTCTCAGGAAAAAGAAATAGTATTGGATTCGTGTGACAAAAAATAGTAGTAAGTGCAGGTGAGTTCAAACCTAGTGGGTTGAAATCTGAATTACATAACTTATGTCTTAATAAATAAAGTATTTTCATTTAAAGTAAATTATTATATTTCCCTATTCATATAAAATTATAGTATTTTTGACAATTCCCAAATATTCACCCTCAATCATTTCTCTATGTGTATAATTCAAAAAAGATATTCATTTTTTGAAAATAATTTTCTTTGTATTTTTAATTTTAATTTTTTTAAAATAATATATTTTATAAAAACATCTTTAAAACTAAAACACATTTTATAATAGCTTGAAAATTAAATCAAGGTCTCATAAGAGTCACTTATAACCATAAGACAAAAAAATAAATATTTATTATTGCATTTTATTAAAAAACATCAATTTTAAATTTATAAATTAGTTATAAAATTGTAATTAAAATATTTATGACAAACAAAAATACCATTATTTATACTGTGATCATTTTGTAACGTATATGATATCTAAATTGAATTTATACATTAACAGGTGAAGTATTTATTTTATGGCTGATTTTATGTTCATTAAAATTCATAAGTGTATGTAAATATTCATATAAAATCTATTTTGATTCTATTATTCTCCAAATAACACCCTCATGCAACCGTGTATGTCAATTTTTTGAAATTAAAATCACAAAAGTAAAAGAAAATATGTTTATTGGCTAGGTTATCAGGAATTTTTTTTTGTAGATACTCAGTGTTTCATGAATTATCTATTAAATTTATTTTTAAAAACGTGTGGTGTTACACACTTTTTATGTGACCCTAAAGGCCAATTTCTCAATGACATTGGGAAAATTACTTAAAGTATATGGATAGAATTTAGCAACATGCCAAGGAACAAACAAATAAATACGTTAATGTTGAAATGATGTAATACATCATACATATTCTAACTATGTATTATAATACATATATCATGATATCAATTATACATTTGGTATATATTTGTTCCATAAATCTATGTGATCAATGTCACATTCATTTAATGTAAAGACCCAGATTTTTCTATGTAATCTTTTTTAATTTTATGGAAATATAATGAGTCCGCAAAAATTAATGGCGAATGATTCTGAGGCCCGGTGTTCCCAGAATTATATTTTGAACTTTTTTTCTAGTACGTTCAGCAAAATCTTGAGCATCATTTTGTTACTTTTGAACTAGTGTTTAGAATTGAAATCTGAGTGCACCGTTGAACACACATCGCTGATATTCGCTTAAGGAGACCTTCACCTCGACTGTTGTAGGACGAGGATGAATGTTAGTTTTCTGGACTATTCATGGGAGAATATAAAATTAACATTCATTATATTATTTTTTTAAACAGAAACCTCCCATTTGGATATTTAGTGGTGGGGACCTCCCAAAATCTCCCAATTAATGTGGGGAAACCCTTGGAATCCTCCCATATTAATGTTTTATCTTAAACTTAATTAATGTTCAGTATTTGATTAATTAATAAACATAATTTAATGATGTGGATCCTCACCATTCAAAAAGTATCAGGATTGTTGGGAAATGAGATGTTGGGAAAACCTTTGGAGAAAAATTTCTCTCCAACGAAGAACCTCCCCAACGAAGAGTATCCTCTAGATCATGATCGAGGAACCGAAATTAGTGCATATTGAGGGAGTGACGAATTCCAGTGTCACCATCTTCATGGACATAATCTTCTTCCTTATGCCACCTCTATCAAACAATCGAGGTAGGGGTTTTAATTTTGAAATATGATTGAATGTATTTGTTTATTCTTCATATTATGGATTCTCAACGACTATGGCCAAACAAACATGGATATTATTCCAAATATATAACTTGAACCTTTTCTTTTTTCTTCACGTGTTCTTCATGCACTCATCAATTCTGAATAATTAATATTTCTCAAAACACAATGTTTTGTTGAGGGTGACGTATTGATGTGGAGCCCTCGACCTGAGGATCGTGAATATGAGGTCATTATATTTTTTGGGCATAGAATGGTGATGTAGTGAATTGCGGAAGAGGAAGGTGTTCAGCACACCAGCCAACCGTGTGGATGTAGGGCGGCATGAGTCTGCGCCGATGGCTGAGCAGGAGGCCTCAGTGGAGTAGGGATGCCACCGACACTCGGCCGACCATGTGGGGAAGTGGCGGCGCGTGTCTGTGCTGCAGTAGAAGGAGGCTATAACTACTTGGCCATGGAGGAGGACAAAGGGCTTTTGGCACCCTTCCAGCAATGGTGGATAGAGGTGCCATCACACCGTTTTGAGGAGGACAAGTCGGTGAACCAGCTTAACATAGAAAACCGAGAAGGACCCACTCCAGCAGGTCCCACTTCCAATGAATGAAAGACCCTTTGGCCATTTGGGTGACCTATGAGTTGCCTCCCTCGCGGTCATCAACTAGGGAAGACCCTTCCACGATGATCCACCCGACCACTGGCTTCACCGTGGGCCGCACCGCGGGCTGCCCCAATGGGCCCGCCTAGAGGGCCACCCCCTTCGCAGGTCGGTCCGGACCACGACCCATCGATACTGGCCCGCTGAGGCCCAGACCATCCTGGTTGGACCCAGGTCGGGATGGGGTGACCCAAAACGATGCGGTTCGACCCAGGACTCATTGGGCCGGGTCGGTCCATCAGGGTCAGACCGGACCCAGGCCCATCCAGACCCATTTTCTCCTTTTGGCTGTATCTTGAGAACCATACATCCGTTTGACGAGCTATATATGTTGTTTGAATCCTTGGACTATGACGATACTTTTGGTATACTCCACTTCAGTTTTGGATAATGTTGGAGTGTGGACAGGTTGAATTGAACTCGAGTCCAACTAGGCCTTTAGAATGGAAATGCAAATAGCTTACAGATTGGGCATCTGATTGACACACCGTCAGTCACGTTGGGTCTTTTATGACATGGAAGACCTTTGATATTATTATTTATGGGAATTTGAGGCATTTGAAGTCTCAGCCAATGGATTGTGAAGTAGATCCTACCCGAATCAATCATGCTTAGTGCGGGAACCTTGTGGCTGGCTGTACATGAAAAATCTTCAAATTTTTTGTGGGTCCCTGCTCAAAAATTCAGTTTGGGCAGCGAAAACCGATCATGTGTGGTTCAACACTCAGCGATACTGTGTGGATCATCACATTCTGATCATGTTTGGGTTATCTCCATATCTTTTGTGGGACAACTTAAGATCATATGTGGGTCAACATCAGAGCTCTTCGACGAAGTAAGATGGTCTAGCAATATACATAATCATCTATACATTTGAACTTATGTTATACCTATTACGATATGATTCCTTACCTATTTGGTATATAACTTCATGGTATTCTTCTTTGTGGTGATAAATTTGTGGTATATACCTACATGGTATTGTTATATGTGGCGATACCTTTGTGGTACTTACCTTTGTGGTATTCTTTCCTTCATGGAACAGTTGAATTTCTAGCTTAAGAATTGGGCCTTGTGTTTCCTCATGAATGAGATGGGTATACCTGATAACTTAGTTATATGAATAGGAATATAAATAAGTAGGTTTGACTGTTGTTTTTCATTCTTTTTGGTTTATCCTTTGTGGATTTCGAGATACCTTCTGGTTCTTAGGGTCCCTACTAAGTATCATTATACTCAGGCCTGCACGGGTTACGCTCACAGCCTATTGTGTCTTGTGCGGACAACCGAAAACACTGATCAAGGCATAGGGTTCCATCACTAATGGATGCTCGGAGTTGGACCATTAGACGAGACGTACCGCAGAGATGACCGTTTGAAACTAGTACCTACCCTTTAGGTAGGATCCTTGTAAGGTGTTTGCAGGAGATATTTTCAGTTTTTCCTGTACTTTATAGTTGGGATTGTATTTCGGCCCCATTAAATATTATACTTGTTCCATTTACTATATAGTTTACATTTGATAGTATCTGGTTGTGTTCATGATAAGAGTGATCTTATAGGTTTAAAGGAAACACCTTCCTAGTTTTAGTGATATGCCTTTTCGGTGCTAGTCTCCATCCCCTGGCCTATGGAAGGCGGTATTGGGGTAGTCACGACATGGGCCCAGGGGGACAGGACGTGAAAAATTGGTATCAGAGGAGTTGGTTCTACCGAAGAACATTGACTATGATCTTTTCTGTGTGGTAATAATGTTAGGTGTTATGAGTGTGGTTATTAGTTAGGGGAATCCATTGTTGGTTCAGCGGCCGATGTATCCATACTCTAAGACCCTGAATTCTAATTTCGGACTCAGTGAATGAAAACACAGATTGCATGTTTGTTTCAATAATATTTCATTGTGATAACATTGAGTTAGCTCACCAGGTATATATTTTTGACAGTCTCATACCTGTTTCATTCAAGATGCCACCATAGAGAAAGACAACCAGGGTTCCATGTAGATTATGTGATAACAACCCACCAAGCGATGAGGATTCTATACAAGGCCCCCTTTCGGAAGATGTCCCATCAGGTGGTTTACCATTAGCACCACTACCCATTGGGATGACGATGCCACCAGCTTCAACAGTAGAGGATGCACGTCGCTTGAGTGCATTGCATGACTTCCATCACTAGAGGCCACCAAGGTTCTGATGCGAGACAGATCCATAGTCAGGTAAGGACTGACTGTAGGTCGTGGTCAGAGTATTTTGACTGGTAGAGACACAATATTATCTCTTGGTGATCCTCGTCACTAGTCTTCATTGGGAATCCAAGGGTAGGTGGTGGATCATGCTTCTCGAGGTTAATGATGAGGTCACTCAAATTTGGGTGGACATCGAGATCCTTTGCAGGGTAGAGTTCATCCCAAAAACTCTACGCTTAGTGTGTATACTGGAGAATCTCCACTTGTAGTAGGGTAGAATGATCGTAGCTTAGTATTCATCGGGGTTCTCTATCTGCTCACGCTACTCCACTAACATGTTGCGAGACCCTTTCTCTAGGTTTTGGACCTTTTGGCAGGGACTCATACGGGAGATTAGATCATTGATGATTTCTCTCAGTATCAAGACATAGGCAGCGTTGTTAGAGCAAGCACTCTTAGTGGAGATTTTCCATGCTGAGCAGTTACCGTCAGTGATACCCACCATCAGAAATCATGTGGTAGAGTCATCTACAAATATAAGTAGACAAATGATGCAGAGGCCCAATAGGACCATAACTACAGGTGGATAACCACAGGATATAGGGTACGTTGTGCAGGGCTCTCAAGACAGTGCATGATTGGTGATGATCAGGAATTGTTACTCATGCGATGGGTAGCGTCACATGGCTCGCGACTGCCCGACCCACCGTACGGACGACCAACAGACGGTCGAATGACCACTTGGGAAGAGGTGAAAATTCAATCAAGGAGATTTGCAGGTAGGAGGAGGAAGTGGTAGAGGAGCAAGCCGTGTGACAGGTGGTGGGAGGTGATTCTATGTTCTACCGCCACCAAATCTAGGTGGTCTACCATGACCACAAGGAGCAGGTGGACATGGACGATCTCAGATTCTGGTAGATGAGGCCTATGACCATGGGGCATTAGAGATTATTTCAGGTATGATATATGTATACTCCACCTTAGCCTCAGTAATTATAAACATAGGTTCTGGTAATACTTTTATTTCTATGAACTTCGTTCGGAGCTCAGAGATTCTGGTGGATCCATTGTCTCGATCCTTATGTCTAGAGACTCCAATGGGGGAAGATTCGATGATTACATGATGGTGATGGGAGTGTGACCTTAATCTATGAGGTGAAAAGGCTGGGATCTTCTAGTAGCTGTGTTGAGGCCTTACGACGTCATCTTGGGTATGGACTAGTTATTCACAATCCATGCTCAGATTGACTGTATTAGGCGAAAATTGCGGTGTGTCCGCACTGACAGAATTGGGATTTCCTTAACTGATGAGATGGAAACCTTTATAGCACATGATGGACTTACACAGAGGAGGGTGCATCTAATCACACATCTGTTGGATAGCCTTACCCTCAGAGAAGTTGATGTTGAGAGTCCAAGATATCCTGTATTAGTGGACCAGTACGTTGATGTCTTTCCTGATGATGTTCTAGGTCTCCCTCCACACATAGTAGTGGAATTTTATTTCGACATGTACCCCTGGATGAGACTAATATCTACATCAGCATATCGGATGGCTCCCACAGTGCTTCGAGAGATACGAGTATAGCAAGAGGACATGAAAAGCAAGGGGTTCATTAGGCCCAGTGTATCTCTTTGGATGCCCCGATTTTATTCTCCATGAAGGCAGATGGGAGTTTGAAACTCTGCGTGGACTATCAGTTCCTGAACAAGGTGACCATGAAGAAAAAGTAGCCACTACCGAGGATTGATGATCTCTTCGATCAGTTGAAGGGAGAATGATGGTTTTCGATGGTGGACATCATGTCAAGCTATCACCAGCTCAGGGTACGAAACAATTATTTGAGGAAGATTCCTTGAAAATGATTGTATGGCCACTATGAGTTCTTGGTTATTCCATTAGGTGTGACCAATGCCCTAGAAGTGTTCAGGGGACTCATGAACATGATCTTTCAGCCATACCTTGATCGCTTTGTGGTAGTCTTCATCAACGACATCCTGATATACTCAGATATAGAAGAAAAGAATGCCTATCATCTATAGGTATTAATGGACACACTTCGATACCCATGATTTATGGTTTTCTATCGATGTTCCAATTCTGGATACAAGAGGTCCAGATTCTGGGACATGTTTTCATGGAGGCTGGACATACGGTGGATGCTGCAAATATTGAGGTTGTGCTTGCTTGGGATCCACCTAGTGGTGTGTAAAAGGGGAAGAGTTTCCTAGGATTAGCCAGTAACTACCGGAGGGTTTTTCCTGACATTTCCAGAGTTGCGGCATCCTTATCAAAATTGAAGAATAAAGGAGTACACTTTTTGTGGTTAGAGAGATGCCATCAATGTTTCCAGGCACTGAGGGAGATACTGATGTGTTCCCCCATCTTGAGGCTACCGGAGGAGGGCGTTGCGTATGTGGTCTACTACGATGCATCAGAGACTGGGCTTGGATGTGTCCTGATGCAGGAGTGAGAAGTGATTGCATGTGGTTCATGATATATGAGACAAAATGATTTGAAATACACTACCCATGACATGGATTTAGTAGCATTGGTCATCGCCTTGAAGATGTGGCAACATTAATTGATGGGTGAGCATTTTATATTCTACTATGATCACAAGATTCTCTGGTATATCTTCTCTCAGAAGGACCTAAAACTGAAACAACGACGTTGTCTAGAGTTATTTCAGTACTATGAATTTGAGATAGGCTATACTTCTACGAAGGGGAACGTAGTAATAGATGCACTCACCAGGAGATCTTCTATAGAATTTGTCAGTGAGGTGAGGGATTAGATACCTACTTTGCACTTATCATTCCTGGATAGAGATAGATCGGCATACCTATATTTTATGATAGTCACCCCCACTCATTCAGAGAGTCAAGGAGGCGCAGCTTGGGGACAATGATTGTGAGGCGCGACATGCTCAGATACACTTAGTCCATGTACCTGATGGATATTATGATGGTGGGGAGCACACTATCTTTTTCAGAGGACGTACATTTGTACCAGTTGCACTACGAGAGGTGGTGCTGAGGGAGTTATATACGTCCCCTCTAGAGGTATATCCTGGTGTGGCGAAGATGTACCAGGACCTCCGGCGTCAGAACTGGTGGACAGGGAAGAAGAAGGCAGTGGTAGTGTTTTTTTTTCACAATTCCTCACTTTATAGCATGAGAAAACCCATCACCAGGTTCGAGAAGGCTTATCTCAGTTACTTGAGGTGCCAGAGTAGAAGTTGAATGGAATTTACATGGAATTCATGATCTTACATCCATGCACATCCAGGGTTCATGATTCTATCTGGGTGATCTTTTACTGACTCACCAAGTCATCCCACATCCTACCTATCAGATAACAGGTTTTAGTAGGGGGATTTGGACACCTCTATGTGTAGAAGACCATACGACATTATGGAGTTCCTTTGATGATTTTTTTTGATCATGATGTATGTTTCACATCACGGCTATGGAAGGGGTTGTAGTAGGCATTTGGGATGCATCTTTGGTTGAGCATTTCCTTCCATCATCAGACGTATGGTTAGAAAAAAATACCATTCATATTCCTGAGGACATGCTACCTGTTTGCGTCCTTGATTTTGGCGACATCTGGGAGGATCGCTTAGCCTTAGTGGAGTTCGCATCCAACAATAGTTAACATTCCACTACCGATATGGAACCATTCATGGCTTTGTATAGTCAACCTTGTAGATCACCTCTATACTGGACTGACCTAGGGGAGTCACCACCCATGGGACCATAGATGATACGGGCTACCATAGAGAAGGTGCGGATCACCAAGGAGAAGATGAAGAATTCACACAATGTAAATCTCATGTGCCTAATCAAAAATAAGATCCAAAGTCTAGTGCATGGATAGGAAAAAACTGTGGGCCCAAAGATCTCATCCCAAATATCAATAATATTGAACCACATTTAATGGTCTTTAGGACTCTTGTATCATGATCTGAACTAATAGTAGTGATGCCCTGTCATCATTGTGAGGATATTACCTACTCCAAAAATTCTTACAAAACTAACTAGTTAATAAAAAACCTATATGAGAATCTCAGGGCCTATAAAACAGGCCCCAAACATCAAATAACCAATCATTTGGATCATAAATTCCACCATAGTCCACTGATCCTATCATGAAATAAAAAAAACATGGTTGAATCTAATCATCTTGATTGTCCATTACCACCATAAATTCACCTCACAACAACCAACCAATAAAGAACTTAAACTAATATAATATTAGGGTGTACATATCTTCTATTAATATATGAAATGTATCTTCTCCCATACCATCCAAAACAATATAAAACTCATTCCTTCAAGACCATAAAAACAAGAATCATTTTTGACAGCACACAAACAAACCAATTTGAACATTTGAGATAAGAATCAACAATATCCTAGGTTACACAAATGAGGAACCATCCATGTTTCAAAACATCTCAACTAATGTATGATAACCTACAAGGGGATCATCCAAAAAAAGAACCCCATGCCCCTAAAAGAAAATTACAACTAGTCTCACAACTCATAGAATAAAGATTAATCTCTGATAAGGAAAATATCATGAAACACCATACCCAAATATAAATCCTCAAGTCAAACCACATCGATATGGAAAACACCACGAAGCACCATTCTAGAATAGTGAACTCAAGCTAAAATATGATCCTAATGGGATCACTTAATTAGGACTATCATACCTATATCAAGATCACACATTGACACCCCAACCATTTTTGAAATCCTACAATATTGTCCTAGCCAAGAAGAACCTAAAAAACTACATATGGAGAAAACAACAAAAAAATATCATCACTGAATTTAACCAACCGTAAATTTTAGAATCTACACAATGAACCTCAAATGAAAAAACCCGTAATCCTTAATACACAATGATTAGAAATCTAATAAACATTACAAAAACACACAACATATATCCCAACCTCTACGAGGATTCTAAAACACCATCATCAAGGAATCATCCCAAAATGAAGATATCTTTATAGAAAAAATAATCCACATGGACTCTAAACTATGAAATGATTCCAACATCGTGGTCTTTGTTGAGAAATGATTCGACCAAACTACCCACATGTCCGTTTTGGACTTTGGGCCCCATAGACACCCAAAATCAATTTCTAGAAAAATTATATTGATTTTACTTTTGAGTTTACTATGTGTACTCTCAGAGGTGTACCTTATCATGTATTAATACATATCTAGGTCACACATATGGTCTACAAATATACTAGTACATGGGAAAGGCATTCATGGGGTCTACTCATGTTCTATTACATGGCCATTTTCCCCTCACACAGAATTTATTCCCATGTACCCGGCTACATGGACATATACCACTACTTGTTGTGTACTTCGAGTACATGATGTGTAGTTCCAAAAGTTTTTTCTGCCCAGGAAATTGGATACATGGCCACGTATTACTACATAAACTGTTGTTATGTTACATGGTGTGTTGTAGAAAACAATACACAATCCAAAGTACTCAGACACATAACCATGTACTTATATATGGTGTGTACTTATAAAAACATCATCTTCCATGAATAAGAAGAAAAAATAGTGACTTTTCATCAGTCCAAACAATCTGTGATCAGGATTTCCAAATTGGAAACCATTATAAACCTTATGAATCCCTATATTAACACATAAAAAATGTATATCGACGGTATAGGGGCTCCCGAAAACCCAAAAAAAAATTCAAACATAAATACAACTAACCAATTATGATTTTTCAGAGGAAATCGAAAATGACAATGTTCTAGTGGAAACCACTTAAAATTTGATCTGATCTGTGTTCCACATCTTCTGTAAAATGGTCTAACTCATCTGGAGCTCTATGGGGGAAACTCCCTCATCCTATCTATCTCTCCCTCCCTACAAAACCCTCTCTTGTCTCAAGTATGATGATGTAAATACCCAGGGGATTATGAAAAAATCAAAACAGGAAAAGGGAGAATATAATAGTAAAATAATGGAAATGATGAATGATAAAATAGAAAAAAAATAAAATTAAAGAAAAAGAGAAAATGGACCTATGGTTCGCTTCTTAACATATGGATATACCTCAGCTAAAAACATCCTCCAATTTTTTACTCAATGGTTATGTTGTAATTTCAATAAGATTCTCCTAGTAGGGGATATATTTGAATGGAAATGAAAAAAAATTTATAATTACTCAATTATTTTATATTCCGTTAAAATTAAAATAGGTGGTAAATCGACAATAATACCACCCTGGGTAATCATTATATCTCAAGACCAACAAAGTGTTCATAAATATAATAAATGTGTTCACGATGGGAAAATTTATCATACGTCCCCTCAAACACCACCTAGGAGAAAAAAATTCAAATTTACCATATTGTTCACATATCTTATTGATACACTTCTTGAAGAAATACACCCCATAAACGCTTCTCACCCCCATGAATCCTCGATACTCTACTAGCTGCGAGGATTTTCCCTAAACACCGGAACTTTGATCATAACCATGATAGGTAATCAACTAAACCAACATCATCCATGACTCCCCTAAAAATAGTAATATTAAACTATTCCTCATTTGATGATTATCCCCATCGAAGTAAATGTTCCTTATTGGTTGGTGAACAATTCTATATGTGGTTAATTCTGCTTCACGATGATAGGAAGAGCTGAAATCAAAGGATCCCAACGCAACGTCTCAATGAATGCTTAGCTCCTACAAGGTAGTTAACCCTATGGTTACTTTTTTGACACCTCATGTTTCAAGATACAATGTTCTAAAGGGTCGATATTCCACGCTTTAACTATTCATATTCATAGAGAAAATTATTATCAAATAATCACATATCATTGAACATATACTAAACACTAATCTTAACAACCCAAGATCCATGCACTACCAAAAACAATGGTTATTGATGGAAAAATTTCTCACACAATAGTTCTAACACCAAACACAAACCAATTAATATTCCTATCTCACTTTGAAAGACATCCCACACTCAAATAACCTATTTAAATAAGTAACACATTCTTTTGTAGCCTCTGGATCACTCCCAAATATAATGATTTACATACACTTTCCCTCATTCGTCTACCTCATGAACCAACCAGAATTATTGCTAACCAATGTTCACATTCCCTCACTCAATAAGTACATTACCCAAAAATGACAATCCAACCCCCACTCTCCTCCTCACATTAGACTGATTCTCCAATAACCCCTCAAAAACACTCATTATAATATAATCCATGACCTAACAATCCTAGGATAATGAACCAAAAAACGCAAACCATGCTCCTAACACAGTCCAGTTCCAACAAACTAGAGTACCCTAAATTCTCCATAAAAACTAGTTTTATATCTCATGCTATGATACACTAAACAAGAACTCTCTACTCCGGATTCGATTCAAAACCATGAGACACTATCCAAGATCTCACCTCACTACCCATGGAAAGACCAAAACAAAAAGGATATGAATCAAACTATTCCCAACATTTCAACACATTTAATAAGTCAAGATCAATCCTAGTTCTCTAATTCAAAATTCCAAGGCAACCTTGGAAACATCACAGAACGTCATAGGGAAACCACAGATATAGGGATGATTGATCTTGATCTAAACATTTTTCCTTCATTATTGAAATCTCCAAGACAACCTAATTATCATGGAATCCCAAATCCTATACTAACAAACAATTGATTATTTTCATCATTCAACTAAAAGATTGCATCACTATCACTAGTGATCACTTTCTAAAGGATCCATGTGACATGTCATATGATAAATTTACACATGGTTCAATTGAGTAGAATGTCACAAAGAAGATATATGAGAATATTTCATATAGGTTGTGGGTGACACATTAATGAAATGAACTTAAATCTTTAGAAAAAAACAGCGTTAGAAAAATTTTACTAGGATCCTACATTCCTTTCATGATTCATGATCACAAACCTCATTCCATTAGAGCAAATTCTATAAAATAATAATTAACAAAATCCATGAACAATATTTAATCACCCTATGTGAAAAAAATAGAACCATACTAGTGAAACTGGGAACAAAAATCCCATATCCATGTTACATGTTATTTTGTACTAGAAGAGGTTTTCATGACTCACTTTCCCGATAACAAACACATGTTTTATAAATTGATATAACTCATTTCTACTATCTCCCCAAATAGTAAGTTAATGAAAACAATTCACTAAAGAAATTTTTTCCGGAACCATCTTGGGTCGACCAGACCCATCACACAAGTTGGCTTGCAACTAGGCCTGAAGTGCACCTTCTCATTTAATGGATGATGTTTACATGACGTGAGGTCCTAGAAGGATAATGTGGGTAGAATATTAATTCATATCATAGAAAAACTAATAATAAAAAATTAACACAAACAAATCCATGAACATTGTAGTAAAAATAAATGATTAAATAATAAAATAAAAGAAATTTTAATATATTTATTATTGTGTACATGCTAAATGAAGAATATAAATATACTGGTCTCCCACTCGGGAGACTATAAATAGAAAATAAATTAAATAAAATAAATACATGAGGCTCTACTACTACTCTCCTCTATTTTATATACCAACTCTCCATGATTGTTGAACAACTCCAAAAAAAACCTATGATCCACATGACATGACATGTCCAAACAATTAACATTGGGACACTTCTAGTTCCACCACATCCTACTCCCAAAGAGAAATAAAAAATGGGGAATTCTTTTACATTGATGTTAATTAATAGGGGGTGAGAAACAAATCCTAGTAAGAAACCACTAGTGGTGGTCCTAAAATCATCTGTCATAACATATATATTGAACAACTGATATGCCAAACCAATAAGAACAATTCCTACAATAAAAAATAGAAAAAATATAGAAAACAAAACAATACTGTTAAACAAAAGGAAAATAGCCAACCATGGGTTCTAGCCTCACACCCAAGGTAAATCTATAATCTCTCTATCCCCAATGAGATGAATTGTGAAACATGGATAACACTACCAAAACATCAAGATTGTCTACATTGTCAATAATAAGACAATAATTACAATATAAGGAATAAAATGATGTAAAAAACCTTGGATCTCATCCAAGATGTCTAAAATATCGATATGAATATGCAATTTTAATGGAATTCAATGAATGATATGAACTTGTAGTAGGGGATAATTTTAGACCATTGGAGGAAATTACATAGTATTTAAAGTATCATAGAACTTATTCTGTTATAAATAACCTACCATAAAATCTCCATGCTAATTGAAAATCCCCATAGACTCAAATAACTAGGCCCTAGGATCATAAAGGCCATCATTATCCACTAACCTTATCCATGGTGATCATCTAAAATTGGGCGGCTACACTCATTATGTTCATCCATTATCTACATAGACCAACCTCCAAATAACTAACTATATGAGACTATAAATTAAGTCAACCATAGGTCCAACACCTATTCTAGTAATATCCTAAAGGTCTCCTCTATTATACAGTCATGATCAAGGAAAACCTCAATAAACCATGTAATATCCAAAGATTTCTATACCAGAATAATAAAAAAAATTCAATGAATATTCAATACATTTCAAAAGTGCGCACCCATGGGATGTAAAGGATTAGAATCTCTGATGAATATATATAAAGCCTTCTTTTTTCATGAAATATCTTCAATATATCTCAGAAATATCATCAAATTTATAAATTTTCATAGAAATAACCAACGTAAATTAATTCATCATAACCATTGGTATGAAATATAAGAAAGTGTCCGAAAAATTTATCAGTAAGGGTAAACATGGGAGATGTCAATTAATGATCATATGAATGAATAATATATTAATATGGGTATGATCATAACCATAACATAAAAAGTTAATAAATATCAAAAAAATGATTCAATGCATAAAACTCTATCATTAAAAATGACATGAATCATAAGAGTGATAAATCATCACAAATAAATCACGAACTATATGTTCATCCAATAAAGGAGATTCACCATCATTGGTAAGTAAGGATATCATGTTTGGAGAGTTTTGTGGGAGATGATAAAGACTTATTTTAAAATTATATGCTCATATAGATAATTTACGAACACCAAAAACATATAGGTTTTGGGTGTGTGATTTTTTTGAGATGTAATCAATATTAAGTTAAAATGGGGTAATTCATATTTGTGTTATGGTAAGTTCAACTCATTAAATTTCACATATAATGAGGTTAAATGCCCTCTATAATGGACTGTCTATTCTCATCTATGTCAATATTTTATAGAGGAAATCACTTTATCTCGTATCCAAGAATGTTGATCTTGAATTATGGTGATTCAATATACGCCCCATATATGTCATACCTATAAGCCTCCAAGTGCGCATGACTAGGAGAAATTAAAACATTATCCTTTATTGAAAAAATTAATGTAGGTTATAGATTATAGTAAATGATCCCCATAAAAGGATTACCAATATCTATTTGATGAACATGTTTGAAGGATAGTCATCCTACCAAACCCATATTTCATACTAAAATATATTAGAATCATGATTTAAAAATGAATTTCCTTCATACTCAAGTGGTGTTTCGTATCTTTTGATTTTATTAATGTGAATATCTTCTAAGAAGCTAGAGGTGAATCATGTGATTTGAACCAAAACACTATTATTTTTCAAATAAATATAAATGGATGATTTTTTATACTATACTAGAATATAAAATATTTCACACCCCATCTCATTGTGAAAAAAGTCATTAGTTTCTGAGAAGGTGTGATAACAAGATATTTGTCTAAAAGAGGTCATTTTCATTTATTTAATTGAGAAACGTAATTGATATCCAGAACTAAAATCCCCTTACCAAAATTCCCACTACAACGGGGAGGGAAAAGAAATATTATATAAATTTTTTTGATGTAATTTACATTATGTATCATTTTGAGCTACTCATTAGTTAGTGTTATAAATCAACTACAAATCATAGTTAATTTTTTTTAACATTATCAAAATCTACCTATGGATATAACTGAGTTGATTGTTCTTATAAAATTAATTATTCCCACACTACACTATCCACCATAGAAAAATTCTCTACTAATATATCCATAAGAGCAACTAATTATTGTTGTAGTTGTTATATGATAACTCCCCCTTGAAAAAAATAGTCCATAGTTGACATATCATATCAAATAACAGAAAGGGTAGATAGTAAAGGGACAAAAAAATTATCTAGAACCTCTTCTTGGATAAATGATTCCTCTTGTTATTAATCTATTCACATGTGTATAATATTTTCATTGAATAAATATTATATTTATGACAGTTAAATAATTCAATTCCAATATGTATAAATTACCTAACATGTTATCTTATTTGTCCATAAATCCCATAATAAATCCTCAATGATCATAGAGAATATATAGTTCTATGCCTTACACTAAATCATCTAAAATATGGAAATTATTTTGGGTTTAAATATGATTTATCATTTAGGAGCACATACAATTCCAGTACCAGGATTATCAGGGGAAGAAAAGCCTCATCAGACACCCACATCATTATCCTTTCATTAATATATATTTAAAACACTATTATATCAACCTAAGAGTTATCATAAGTATAACTAGTATTATGTATGGCCATGTTGGCAAGACATTTATGTTTTCTACTGAGGATAGACCCTGAATTCTTTCATTTTTTATATCATTATAGTGACTGAAGGAGGGTTATTCGTAGTGAATTTTTTATTCAACATTAGTACCCAAGGGTATGTGATTTATATCATTCCATATCAATAACACATTCTCATGATATGTGTTTTTATTATGAGTAATATGATATTAATAAAACTATATTTTTTTAAATATATTGTAAAAATTGTTTCCCATTATCTAGGAATTTTAAAATATATAATTGAAAGTATAATCCTATATTTAAAGAAAACAATTTTTTTAAATGAATAGTACATGATTATTAAACATAAGAAACAATGAAAAGTGAAACTGCCTACATTACTTATTATATCTATTTATTTTATAATTTGGAGTGGTTGTTGGGAATGGAAGTGAGAGAGAAATGATAAAAAAATGAAAATGTGGACACATAAATAAATAATATATATTTCCCTTATGATAAAAACAAAAAATTAATTAGATTTGCAGTAGACTAATATATATATATATATAACTAAATTATCATCACAGATATTTTTTAATGTGAAAAACCTAATGGTGGTATGGGACTTATTGGAAAAGATAGATCTAATTAAAATAAATGATTCCATTTTATAAATTCCTTATATTTTATAGTGATCTATAAATTAGTACTCTGATAAAACAATATCTTGGATAGAAAACAGATCATGTCTTAATGTAGTTCGACAATTTTGAACACAACTTTAGAAAGAGATCCAAATAAATTATCTAACTGTGTCTGTTGATGGTTCAAAATCTGATTAAAAAGTGTAAAAATATCACTATAATTACGATAATGAAAATAATCACTTCAATATAGTCCTACAAAAAGAATTTATTATCAGTTATTAATCCAAATGGCACTTGTAATACATTTTTCAACCAAAATCACGAGAGAAAGAGAGTAATTTGACATCCCCTGAAGTTATCTTCACAAAAAGGGATCAATTCCCTATATATTGTTTTTGTAAATTATTAAAAAATGAATATCAGTTTCCATCATGAGGATGTCTCCGGAAAAAATCGCCCATTGGCTTAACCAGGGATCATCTCCAACATATTAATAATTTAGTAAGTCTCAAATTTACATTTCAATATAATATTTTTAAATATGTATTCTTTATTATCATTAATGTGAATCTTCTGAACCAACAACTGTATATAATTAAAGAATATTCATATGATGTTATAGTTCACATTAATATGTGTTTATATACCACTAAAAGTGTAATTCATTCCCAAGATGGTATTTTAAATAATTAAAATTAGAATATACATTTCCTCATTATAATTGAGGTCATCGATAATAAAATTCATCTGAAACCATTTCTTGTATTCGTCTGTAACATTTATAAACTCTAATATAGTGATAGATAATATAACAAACTGTTACAAGTTAAACTACTGAGATACAACTTCCCTAATAAAAGTGTTCAAATAACCGAAATATGGCATCCATGATTTAATATATCCTAGAATATTTGAATATATAAATCCTTAAATCATTGGTCTCCCCCTACCAAAAAAACATCAAAATTAAAGGACTATAATGATAATATAACAAACACTTCATAGATCTCGAATGTTTTCTTCCTAGAATTTATAGAAAAAAAAATGACCAGACAAGCCAGATGATCTATATCTGGACTAATATATACCATCACATTAATAAAATAACAAAAAATTGATGAAAAATATATGTTCTCCATATCCCATATCAACTCAAAACTAAAAGGAAAATTACTATTTCTCAGCTAAAAATGTAAAGCAATAGGATTACTATCCACATTGACTCTATCACAAAATCAACTTGATGTACCTTCTCAATGAATATCTCTTTAGATAACAATGACTTTATGGAATTTATGTCATCTAATATCTTAATACTAGGAATATAACACATAGAACTCTACTTTTTCATACCCAAAAGTATCCAATATTCTTCTCTAATTGGTATATTTTAAATGAAACATAAACGAAAATAAAAATATAATTTATATAAAGATAAAAATTCAATAAAATAATAATCACCAAATCTTTTAAAAAATAACTAGAATAGGTCAACCTGTATACATAATGAAAATTGGATGACTAAATATTTTTATACCACTACCTCGAAGATTACATAGACCATAAAAAAGTCATCTTCAGCCTGTATACATAGACCTCTTTACATATTTCAATAAAAAACCTTCCAAATAATCCATATAAATCACATCCTTTAAATCACCATAGATGAATGTTTCATTCACATACATTAGCTCAAACTATAGATGTAAACTACTAGAAAAACTGAGAACTATTCAATGGAAATATATCATGAAAATAGGTTAGAAATTTTCTTCAAAATCAATACCCTTCTTCTAATAGAAGACTTTAAAATCTATAATTCACATATATTAGGGAACAAAACTGAAACTTCAATTATTATTATGATAAATACTCCAATTCATTCAATATCTCTTAATGTTAGGTAACTTTATCATCAATTTTATTAATCCAATGATCTCATCCCATTTTCCGTTATAGTGTCCCATTTTTTCTTTTGATATCTTTTTATCATCATATCAAAATATTCTGGTTCTCTCCCTTCAGTGGGGAGAATATACTCCTTTCATGTTCTGGGTGTAGCGGAAGCATTGGAGGGAGGGTTCACAACTTTTATTTTGTCATTTTTGAGAATCAATTAGAACTCTATTGTGATGAAGAAAAATTTGACCAACATAATTGAATTAAATAATAGACAAGGTAAAGAAGAACATAAAACCATCAAAGAAAAGATCACCACATGTCATTTATAACTAATTTAATTAAAAATAATAATTTCCTTGTAGGAATTCTTTATTACCTCAAGCATCTGGCCACAGATTTTTAGTGTGCCACCGTTTCGTCCTAGAATCGAAGTGTAGGATTCCTCTAGCGGTGATACACATGTGCTCCATGTATCTCTAAACATCACCAATGGAGTCTTTGGGTGCTATCATATAAGATCCTTTCAATTGAAATTCCTACCATAGATCATCTTGAGAATAACATTCAAAACATTCTCCTTGATCTGGAGGATGATGATCTCTCTCCTTCTAAAGAGAATTCTTGGAGAAGGATGAAATATCTAGGCTTGAGATAATTTTCTCTAATTTGTTGTGAATAATGATATGTTTGGCTAGGATATGAGAGAAATAACATAATAGGCTATTTATATCAATAGGGCTATGATAAAATAATTTCACATGTTCCCATATTTATTTTTTTAAATTCTAGAGAAATCCCATGTAAAATAATAATAATATTATTATTATTATTGAAATGCACGTAACATGAAAAATATTTATTAAATATTATTTAAATAATATTCAATATTTTTATTCCCACTAGACCCTAAAACTCGGTCCACTGACACTCCATTATATTATTCAGGACTTGAATAATGTCTATTTATTTATTAAAATAATGTCACAACATTAGTTTCTGATAAATATATAAAAATATTATAATCAATAAATAGAAAATAAATATTTATTAATTATTCCACTCAAAATATATTATCTCAAAAAACTAGTGTCCAAATAAATTCTATTAGGCATACATGAATAATTATTAATCAACAACTGGAAATAATATTTATTCAACATGTCAAATAAATAAATTATTTAACTAAGATACTAGATACACTTAGAGTGTGGCGCTATAGGCCTCTTTCTCATTGGCTTTATGAATATCTTCCTATAGTCTAAGGGTAGAATCTACCAACATGACAAGGCACCCATAGATAAATATTTTAATGTCGCAATGACATTCAACTCCTACGAACGCATATCATGTAATATAATCCCATTTTCAATATATATCTAATCAAGTTGGTAGCATTCTAGGGTCATCAACCCATGCACTAGATTTATTTTTCTTTGACTTCATTGAATTGAACTCATCAATAGAAAATGTTGTCCATGTATTTAATTAGGAAATATAATTTCCATTAAAGGGGTGAAGATAAAAAATTCTACAGATGGTAGATGTCTTTTCTCAAATTATTCATTAATACAGTATTGCAGATGACACAACTTACAAATCTGACATCACCGTAAATTGTGTTTCGTCATAGTTTTAATGAATACATAGAAGTGTGTGATTCATAATACTCATAAATAAAAATCAAAAATTCTAAGGACCATTACATATATCCACAGATAGGAACATCCAATTAAACGTTTAAATGTGTATTCCGACTCTCAGGTATCATTCGCATAAAATCCTCCAGGATATTACCATAGTCATACACCAAGAGAAGGCACCTCAATGTACTATATGACTTCTCCCTTGATAGTCGATATTATTTGTGTCCCTCAAATAATATCATCTGGATATAGAACATATTTTCATGAGTAGTGCTATATCATTTCTGGGTATTCATCATAGTAGGGATCTGCTATGACCTCTAACTGAGTCAGCTACTCTTAATAAATTGTCACATGAAATGTCAAGGAGAAGTAAAAAAATAATGTGATCAGTAGTTTATAAATATTCAAATCCATGAACACAGTTTTATTATAATGTAATGAGGAAGTTGGTTTAAAGTAACCAACTCCAAATTATTCCCACTCTAACTAGAGAAAACTACAAACAACCATCAGTCCACTAGATCTCCCATGATATTAATTCCCTTATTGATATAGCCTTTTGGTCTATGGGTCTTCCATGTTATCTTCCATGGCTACACTACTCCATCAAACATCACCCCTATGATATTAATACCTCAAGAGATGATACATATGAAGTATGTTATTTGTATATTGATGTGACCATGGATCTTTTGAATTATCCACCACCCCAGAATTATCAAAATATAATGTCATAAGGACATTACAGATTGGCACCACATCATGATCCAAGAAAAAGTTCCAATTCTAGACGGCTTCAATGCCTACATCAGAATATGCTATATACTCAGACTCTATTGTAGATTCAGTGACAAATGGATTCTTTGAACTCTTCCATCTCATAGCTACTTGATTGAGACATAAAAAATATCATGATTTCAACATCAGATCATTCTGATCTATCAATAAATAATAATCATCATACCCTCTGATGAAAAGATCCTAGTCTCTTCTATACACGAGGAACACATCCTTGGTTCTTCTCAGATACATAAGGATAGTATTTACGGTAGTCCAATTTTGTTCTCCTAGATCAACGTGATATTTTCCAACCATCCTCTATGAATAGGGAACATCATGTCTAGTACAAAACATGTCATACATGATTAATCCTACTACAAAAGCATATGGGACTTAGTCATTCTATATTTCTCTTATTGTGACTGCGGAGACATATTCTTAGAAATATGTAAGTCATGTGGCACTGGAACCAATCCCCTCTTTGATTATTACATACTAAATCCTTTTAGTATCTAGTAAATGTTTGTAATTTTACTCAGTCCAAGAAGCTTAATTGATATTTCACAAACGTTCTTGATCCTAATAAATTAGTTTTTTTTCACATAATTACTTCATGGATATGCACTTGTGAACTAGTATTTAACTGATTGTTAGAATGGTATGAATTTTCTAATAAGTAATATTTCATCAAAATACACTACTATGAAAACATTCACATTCCCATTATACCGTTTATAAACACATGTATCACATTTGTTCTTAATGAAAAAAAATTCTGTTATGAATTCATCAAATCGATTGTTCCATGACCTGTATGCTTTCTTCAATACATAAATGGATATCAGAAAGATATAAATTTGTTTTGGAATCTAATAGAGTCATAAACCCTTCTAGTTGTGTCATATAGATATCTTCATGAAGGTTATAATTAAGGAATTTAGTTTTAACCTCAATCTACAAAATCTCATAACCATGGTAAAATGATATCACAAGAATGATTCTTATGGATTTAACAATGGAAAATGGAGAGATGGTTTCATAATATTCAATTCATTGATGTTATTTTAACCCTTTATATACTAGACTTTCTTTATATGTACTTACATTTCCTTCCATGTCTAGTATTATTTTTATATGCATTTGCATCCATTATGCCTTACATAAATGAACACATCGACTAGAACCCAAACATGGCTATGATAAATGAAAATCATCTCAGAATTCATATCTTATATACATTTTCCAACTTTTAATCATTTTACCACTTCTTTATTGGAGATCAGTTTATCATTTTCAAAAAATATTGAGTCACTATCCTCATTGACCAAGAATCCATATCTCTCTGGTTCACTTACCTCAATTAAACTCATACAAAATACATTTGGCTTTGGAACTAATTCATCCATGAGGATCTATGAATGTTGGTTCTAACTAACTCTTGTTTTTTTTGGAAATCAAATTCGTTAAATTATTTTTCCCCCACTATCCTTTTAGAGGATGTTCTCCCTCCCAATAAAGATGGATTCTCTGGAAATAATCACTTTTTTGTATGAGGGGAGGTATAGGTAGTATCATTATCTTTGGGGATTTTCTAAAAGTTATTTTGTGTCATAGGGTCAGGGATTATTACACATACTGTTTCCCTAATAATATATATAATCATGATCTTGGGGGTTCAGATCCACCTCCTTGAACCATGATTTCATCACATAAATGATTTGGCATGTTGTTTTGATACTTTGAAATTAGGTAATTCCACTTCACGGGTTTATGTTTTTGTTTACAAATTGCATTAGACGTTTTTGGGTGCAAGAATCATCCAATATGTGATGATGTCACTGGGTTTACCCATAATGATGGATAATGAAATTTAATATGCAAGGTAAGTTCAATATAATAGTTTTTTGTTCATATTGATTTATGTTCAACAAAGGTGGATAGAAATTTCTTATATAATCATTATGAGGAGTATGAGTTAAGGATCATCTATAAAAAATTTCCAAAAATCATTCAGGAATGTGGGGTAATTGGCCATGAAAGGAATGGTTACATGGGACTTATGGTTTGTGGTTTGTATTCTGCTTGTGTACATGATAAAAATATTTTGGTGAATAATGGCTTGATGTCATCTTGGATTGGTCTGGGTGAAGAGAAACTTTTCGTTGGTGTTTCTTGTGAACCTGTTGTGGTAAATGAAGGAAATGCAGAAGAATAGAAAAATCTAGATGGAGTACTGAAAAATATTGATTATTTTTTTCCTGAAAATTTTATTACAGGGAAAAAAATAATTACAATGCGGCTGAGCAGCTTACCACATAGCAGAACAATGATGATAACGTTTTTTGGACAATGATACAATATAGGAAAGCATCAAAATACTCTTATTTCTGAATCCACAGAGGTATCCCCACTTGATTCCATTATAGAACTTGTGAAACACACAAATAGGAATAAATTTGTGTCGTGGGTTATTGTTGTTAATGAGATCAATGCATGTGATGAGTCTCTGAGACCAATCGAGATGATTCAGAAAATGAGAGTCGTGAATTCATATTCTCTATTATAATGGTTGGATCTTATTTAGAGGGAATGTGATCCACAAAAAAAGGAGTGTATTATGGATAATTAAGGGTTTCAAATGATTTCTAGGAAATTAGGTTTCGATTGTGAATCACCTAAAGGTTCTCAATATAATAATAATCGAGATATTGTAACTATGGTCAACAGTTTTAATGTTATTGATTCTGTAAATGATGATGCAATCATGTGACTAATGATATGGTCACTACTGAAAAGGGTGACCATGATGGTACTACTCAATAGATGACTTGGATAAGGCCTAAGAACCCAAAGGGTCGTGGCTATGGACATGGCTGAGAAGATGTTACTCGAGGAAGGGGATGAGGGGGTTCTTCAAGATCTTACAGGGTCACGCTGGAGCAGTTGGCATTTATTGAAAAGTACAATGCAGTTTTCAACCAGCAAAGCATACAGTATGATTGGGAATCTGCTAATTTCGATGACTCTGAACATGACTTAAATCCTTATTATGGCAATGTTTGATGTGTTGTTTGTTTAATGTTAGGGGGTGTGCCCATGTTTTCTCTCATTCTCTTCCTCATGTACTAGTTGTCTTTTCTTAAATTTTAATCAATGGTTGATAGCACTATATCCTAGCTAGACACGCTTGTATATAATTAATATTTATTGTAATGTAATAATATGATTAATATATACTTTTTATTGATATGTAATAATATAATTAATATTTTTTTAATTAAATCATCGACTACATGTTTAGTATTATTTAATTTTTTATTCATATTAATTTATATATTTATGGTACATATTAATTAATATAAATAATATATAATAATATAATAACTAATATAATAATATAAATAATATGTAACATTATAAATGGAATGTGTTAATATAATTAATATGAAACAATATAATTACTTGGTGATGATTCCGGTCATTACTCTAATCATGATTTTGGTGATGCTTGAGTTTCTCTTTTTTCCTATAGAATGTGGGATTGACTTTTTCATATAATTAATATATAATAATATATATAGTAACAATAAGGGGATTCGACCCAAACCTTATTGGTATAATTAATATTAAATAATATAATTAGTAATATAATTAATATTTCTTTTCATATTCATTATTATGATTTTTGATAAATTATATAAGAATATAATTAATATTTATTAATGATTTTATAATATAATTAATATTAACTGCTTTATTAATATGCAATAATGTAATTATTATTTATTCTCATTTGTATTTTTAACTACTTTATAATTATTATTATTTAGATTTTTATTTTTATTTAATTTCATTAATAACATTATGAAAATTTATTAATATGTAATATTATTATTAATATGTAATAATATATTTAATATTGATTAGTATATAATAATATTTAAATAAATAAATTTATTTATAATTGTAAATAGATAATTATTTATATATATATATATATATATTGGAAATGGGGAGGAGGAACGGGGGGTGGGGCATTGGATTTTGGGGTGTAGAGGAAAACGCCACATGATGTTGCTTTTTGGGCTTCCTTTACAAAGTGTCACTTCACTTGGTGATTTTTATACCCATTCCCCCATTAAATAGAAACCTATACCAATTTTATTATAAAACTATTATAAAAAAACATGCCTAGAAAAATATTATACAAGGAAGTGTTTTAGATTGTGGGTAAGATAAACAACAAGACATTTCCTTTTACTAGTGTTTTAATAAAAACAGAAAGATTACAAATATATAGGGAGAGAAATTAAGTTTTGTATAAATGATAATATGAGTCAAATGTTAGATTCTTGATTTAAAATCAAGAATTATAACCAATTTAATTTCTAACTCATTAGTGTAAATCAATTATTTTATATTTTGAAATAATCTCTTAATTACCAAAACTTGTTTAATTATGGAGATGTTTATTATTTTTAATATGAAAATTTATTTATAAATCTAAAAAATTTATACCAAACCAAACAAAAATATTTCATAATTTTATTAACATTTGAAAATAATATGTCATTCAATTAATTATAATTAATTTAATATGATTATATTTTTTATTTCATTTATAAATTTCAAATGAATAATATTCAAAATAAAATAAATAAATTAAATAGTCTCACTATTTTTTAATTGTATGTTTGTATATTAACAATAATTATAAAATAGGGTTGGGTACTTCATTATTAATTCTTGTTATAAATAAAGGATTTGTATAACTACAATTTATAGCTATTAAAGGATGTGTGGAATGTTTGGTGAGGGAATGGTATAAAAATAAGAAATAATATGAGGATGATAGTATATAGGTGGTGTCCATGTTTTCAAATATAAATACTTATACTCATATTATTGTACCCCTCCATACACAATGATGGTGATGATGATGTTGAAAAGATGGATGACTGTAATCCTAAGAAATCAGAATGTCACAAAACATACCCCAACTTAGGAATTAGCTAACAATGTGATGCCCAATATTCTATGTGGTCGGCGAGTCTCAACAAAAGTGGGTTTTCCAGTAAAGGGAGGACCAAAAATCATTTATCATAATGGGATGTTTCTAACAGTCCCCTTCGACTGGGAACAGACCCTCGGGGTACCAAACCAAGTAGATCTCGAACATACCCATACTCCAGCACTAGACCTCCAGACTCTGCCTCACATCAATGCAACAAGGTTTTCAGATCCTAGCCATATACTGGATTTCAAATACACATTCTATGTGCTCGATGATTCTCATCAAAAGTGGTTTCTCTCATGAATGGAGGACCACAAAACTCTTATCATCGCATGATGTTTCCAACTATCCTATTTTCATGGGGACACTCCCCCGAGGTACCCAGTCAAGGATATCCGGAACATACGCCAACTTCAATGCCAGAGCACCCTGTTGTACCTCACAGTGACATTACAATGATCACAAAAACTGGTTATATACATGATATTAGCCGACCCATTACACATGGTCATCAATTCTAATCAAAAAATGGATTCTCTTATGATGGATGTATTTAAGAACTCTTTTCCTGACAGTTAGTTTATATTTGTCCCATTCACCTCGAAACACTTCCCCAGGTTACTTAATGAGAACTCAAACATACGCCAACTCAGGGACCGGAGAAGCGTAAACATCCAATTAGTTCAGGCCCTATTAATAACATTGGAGATGCAAGAAAGCCGACCCATACTACTAAAAAATGATTCTCATCCACAGAGGCTTCCTGATGGCGCATATATGGAAGAATGTTTTTTATGACTAGGTTTGGATGACCTGCGACCAATATTGGTGGATGTAAGTGACTCCAAGTCACAGGGGTATCGTGGGTTGGTGGTGAGATATCCATAGGTGACGAGGTTGTGATACCTTTACTAGAAAGTTGTTCTATACCAAAGAAGCAAGTAGATGACGAGGATTGGCGGCTTAGGACACTAACGTAGATGTAAATGTTACTATGGTGGTTGTGGTGTGGTGACGTCATAGGCATCATCAGCATTCTTCAGGTGACATACTGTGGCCGAGAAGGGTCGACAGGGCATTGAGCGGTGGGGTATGTAGGCAAGATGAGCATCGTTGATAACTTTGAATAACGAGTGATGCACAGAAGCAAAGCAGGTTGACGCTAGGTCTATCGGGAAGATAAAACATCTACTGTGATTTTGTGCAGCTGGGTGCCCCGTTTAATAACTGTAGGATAAGTTAAGTTGGTCATTGGGATTACTACTACCATGTAATGGTTTGAAAAATAACATGTTTTGATTATTTACTTCAATAAAAAAGAAACACTTCCCCTCACATGATAAAAGAATACCCAATTATCATATAATAAATTGAGTTCATTATATTGTAAAACCAATAATTTTTCTAAATATTATGAAATTTTTATGTAACAAATTATTTTATTCAATTCAAAAAATCTAAAATGTTTTTTTTACAAAATTTTTTTTTTAATCATTTGAAAAATATTCCTAATTTTTCTGTAATATTTTTAAATTCATCTAATATTTTTAAACATATAAGAAATACTTCATTTTGACACAAATCAAATTATTCTATTTTATTTTTAAAAATTACATATTGATAATATATTGTAATCAAAACATTTCTCTTTTTTGATATTAAAATAAGAAATAATTTTTTTAATATATATATATATATATATTAATTCTATGTGAAAAAAATAATACATTTCATTTTTTAAAAGAAGAACTATTTTTTGTGCATGACATTATAAATTTTTTAATCATGATTGTTTATTTCTAACAGAATTTTCACTTGAATTTTCACTGGATGCATTAATAGAATTTTCTGTTTAAATATATTTATATTTATATAATTATGAATATTTATTTATAGATGTATATTTATAATTATATTTAATATATATATATAAATTAATTAATATTTATAAATATATATTTATAATTTTGTTTATTGTTTATATACTTTGAACTGAAAGAAGACCAATGTAATAATTTAATTAATATTTACATTTAATTATTTTATTAATTACATTATTAGTTTTATTTACATTTTTAGTCATATTTATTATTATAATTATTTTAGATATTAAATAATATCTTTAATATTTATGAATATATAATAATATAATAAATATATAATAATGTAATTACAAATACAATAATATAATTAATATGTAATAATATAATTAGTATGTAATAATATAATTAGCATGTAATAATATAATTAGTATGTAATAATATAATTAAAATGTAACAATATAGTTACAATGAAACATAGAATTGCAATATACAGTACCTGATATGGCAGGTCATAAACCCGCAAGGGTAACCCACTTATTTTTTGATGGCCCAAAGACCCGGTGGACCTGAAGTGCTATTATTAGTGATAATATATGCATTATTATTATTATTTAATGTCATTAAGTATTTCATTGGGTCATATCTGCGGCACCGCCATTCTTCCAAAATTTGCTCCCACCCGAATTTGAACCCGGGACTGATGCATGCCAGTAGACGAATGCAGTATGATGATTAGGAACGACACAAATGGTGGACCCACACTTTTATGAAGAAAAAATAGATGCAGGTGCTAGATTTCTAGGCAACAGAATATTTAATGGACTCCATGTCCATAGGGCCTTCAAGCCATAAAATATGGATGAGTTATCCATTAGGGGGGTCGAGACCTTCCCAATCAGGTTGTATGTGTTGCATTTCTATGTTTCAATGTAATTGTACCCCTAAGTACATATAATATATATAATCAGTAATTATATAATTAATATGGAGAAATATAATTAATAATTAATAATTAATAATTATGTAATAATATAATTTATATTTATATTTATATTTATGAATATAATTATTGTAAATTTGTAGTAATATAATTAATATTTATAAATATATTTTAATAAATATATAACAATAAATATATTAATATTTAAATAATTATAAATATTTGTTGATAAAAATATAGTATAATTATATATATATATATAATTATATTTATAAACATACATACTCATAACAACATGAAAGCATATTTATTTCAACTTATTTTTGGAGAATCTCTCTTTTAAACTCAGCTATGAGAAAACCTCTATAAAAAATAAAATTATAAATATATTCATTATTCTAATACATATTTATATAAATAAATTAATAATGAAAAATATTTATATAAATAATAAATATATTTATATTTATATTAGAAAATACATTATTAATTATAAAATTATTAATGTGTCTCTATAAATAAATATTTATTATTATGTAAATATATTTATATATATAATTATATAATTAATATAATATATTTATATATTCAATTAAAAATATTTATAATAATATATTTATAAATCTAATATATTTATATACACATTTAATATATGTCTATACAATTATATTTGTACAATTAGAAATAAATAAATTTATTAAAAGACATATATATATACACACACATATATATATATATGAAATTATTAATATGTAACAATATAATCAATATGTAATAATATAATTAATATTTTATACATATTTATTAATAAAATTAATGTACATATGTAATAATGTAACTAACATGTACAAATATAATCAATAATTATTAATATGTATTAATATAATTAATATATTACTATATAATAAATATATAACAATATTATTAATAATATAATAATATAACTCATATGAAACAATATAGTTAGTGTGTGATAATATAATAAATATGTAACAATATAATTACAATGTGATGATTTTGTTCATAACATTGATCATGATTATGGTGATGCTTGAGTTTGTATTTTTACCTTTTGGATGCAGGCACGCCTTTTTTCTATAATTAATATGTAATAATATAATTTGTAACAATTAGGGGATTGGGCATGAAAATTCATGGTATAATAAATATGAAATAATACCAAGAAGGATCGGGGTCAATCCCCTTATTATAAAATGAAATAAAAATAAATAGTACCTGAAAGAATAAAGTAATACTCACACTCAAATATAAAAGAAAATCAACTTGAGCATCACTGGAATCAGTATCAGACTCATGATTATAAGACGAAACATCGTCAGAAAAATCCAATTTATTATTAATTATAATTTAACTACTTTACTATTGTTATTATTTAACTATTTATTATTATTGAATGGAATTAATGAAATTATTAATATGCATTAATATGTAATAATAGTATTAATATGTAATAATAAAATTAATATTAATTAATATATAATAATATATAAACACTTGTATTTTTTTATTGTAAACACATAATCTATTATGTATACTATAGGGTGAGAAATTTCACCCTTGTGTCATCTCCATGTAAATTTTGTGATTTTCCCTCCTTTGCACACTTCCCTATTCTCCCAATAATGTGTTCCTCATCTTCTCTATCTCTGCAGATTTCACCTCATCGACTGACTCCGCTCCACTTGCATGTCCTCCATCTTCATATCCTCCTCCACCTCTATACCTATTCAAAACTATTATCATCGAAGCCGTTATCCTTCAAATCTACTGTCTCACTTCTCTCACCACCTCCTCTTTTCTAATACCACATCGGCCTAGTCATCTCTGTCTCTTCATCATCATCAACTATACCTGCTCCTTTATCGCTGATTACCATATTCACAAACATAGAAGGATATCTAGGACGTCTTGTGGAAATTATGTTTGAACATAGTTGTCTGTTTTAGTTATGCACAATGAGAAGAATCTAATAAGGACTTCAATCGTGTATATTTTGTGTGGGAGTGTTCCCTTAATGTTAACCATCAAAATCATACCATGTGATTGAAATATTCCAAGGTTGAGATGAATAATATGTTCTAGTCTTCTGTTTCAATTTTTTATAGAATAGATATCCATTTTAAAAATTTAGGTAACCATCTCTGCTCTGTAATAATTTCTACACCCCCATAGTTAGAACGCCTTCAATGGGCTCCGCTAAAAACCTTATCCTTGACAATATGGTGATTGTTTTCAAACTTCTCCAATATATAATTTTATTGTTTCAATAGCTTCCATTCTTATAGTATATTGTGTAATGTAAATATTTGAAATTTCTTTTATCTCTCATGTGTCATTCAGATTCACAGAGTATGCAATTGAAATATGAATACATTGTATGACCTGATTTGGATATGATTCATTATTTATGATTCCATGATTTGGTTAAATTTCAATACAAAATTATGTAATTTTTCATTATGTGTTTCTTTCAGAAATTAATATAATTTTATTCTAGTGCATTTTATTTTAGTTTACCATTATAATTTCCATTTACATTACAGGAAAAATTACAATGGTTCCACAGAGGGGACTGGGTGTTACATGGGATCTGCATTTATATAGAGAGGTTCTCAGAATCTTTGGTTGGAATGATAGGTAATCTTATTTCATTTTTTCATGATCAAGCCCCAAGCCTCATTGGATTTGGAAGAGTTAACATGTTTGTTTTGGTGGAATATCATTTTATTTATCATTTTATCTAGGAAATTAATATTTTTTCTATGTTTAGATTTTGAACATTTCAGAATGAAATCATACATTAACAAGAAATGTTTTCCATATAAATCTACCAAGAGTGAAAACAGATGGAATTCATTGCCTCACTTCATTAGAGGATGACAGTGCAATTTATGAATCTAATTGATAAAAATCACTGCCTCATCATCCTAGAATTTCAATGTTGGTTTCCCATGGGTACTCCTCCAGTCTCTCTTACAATAAGTAAGGCATTTGACATGGATACTTTTATGTTGGTTAGTTTCATTTCTAAGTCCTTAAAATAGTTGTTTATGGTAAATATTATGGCTTCATCTATGTCTATTTCATACGACTCGTATTTGGGATAAACTGAATAGAAAAAAAATTAGATTGGTATTACATGTAAATGAGATTGTCATGTTTTTAGTAATAATCTGATTATACCTTTTTATTGCAGTTCTTTTTCTATACTTAAAAAGATACGATCCACAGTATGTTCCTGTTTTATAGTTTTATTGACTGTGATTTGGATAGAGGTGTCCATGTTGTAGTTTGAAACACTTCTAATAAGAAGGAGTTTTGCATGACCAGTTCCTTTTGGTTAATTTAACATGAAGTGTTGGTTTTGATAAATAATGGAAAATAATTTTTTTCACCCTTCGTATACATTTTATTTGCTCTTGGAGGCAGTGTTTTTGATAAAATTTTACAAAGAAACAATGCTTTTCAGGTGCTAAATCATTATAAGAAATGATACTATTATTGCAGTGATAATCAATTAGGTAATAAACATTAAACGGAAGAAACTTTTCAATATAATATATAGAGTAACAATTAAAAATTTATTTTGGACCTTTTGTTGGTGACAATTGGTCTCTACTATTGTTTTTTTGGGAATGCGATAGGTGAACAAATTATGATTTTTCGTGGTGATATAGTCCCCTATAAAAATCCATACCTGGTAAATATCCCATAAAAAGAATGAACTGATAAATATTTCATGACACTTAAGTAATCAGGTTGTGTTTGGGTTTGATTTTTTTTATGTTTATTAATTTTGAAAAAGTATTATGAAATATGTTAAATATTACTTTTAATAGGAGGGAAAAACTAGACAGCTTGTGATTTATAGTTACATGCATTTTAAATTTTCAGGAAACATGGAAAAAATAAAGTTTTCCCTTCTAAAAATCACCAATTTCATTTTAGTTTTCTTAAAAATTATTCCCAGTTGAATAATATGATACATTTTCCATGTTAAAAGAATAAATGTTTCTCAGAACATAATAGTCTTGGTTTTTCAACAACTAGGTGTTATGAAATTGTATGGAATGTTACCATATTGTTATTTATATGTATGAATTTTGATAGTATGCATTGATACAGAAATTCTATTGTTGGATTGATGACTACGAATGGCCAATAACTTAAAATCAGTTTGTGTTATGATCTTTAGGGAAACATTCATTATCTATAATATAACTTTCCCCTCCCCAATATGTGTATTTATCTCCTTTATTGTCATCATAATATTCATTCATGTCCCCCACTCAATCATATTTGATAACCATAACATTGGAATCTCATATCCCTCTAATTGAATCAATATGGACATGTTTTTTGACTCCTCTCATTCCATATATACTCCACTTCCTTTCCGGATCACTTTTCTCCCACCATTGTTGTCTCTCGCTCTCGCTCTTCGTCTCACACTATCAAGGCCTCGTCAACATCCCTTCACAACCTTCATACCCTTTACTCAAAAATTGTCATCCGTACCATTTTCACACTTGGAATACCTCTTAACAATACCTAATAACATGTTCAATCATATATTGGATACATATATCCTAATTCATCATTGATCATGCCCTAATAACTCGATTCCTTAAAAAACTCACTCTGTCATAAAAAACAGTGGATTTCCCCACCACACTCTTCACCTGACTATTGAATTATTATTTCCAAAGAACCTATGTAGTGGAGGGTAAATAGTTCAAGCATCATTATCGAAAAATTAATATCTTCAAACAAAATTAATGTTCCAACTCAACAACAATGAAAACAGATTTTGGGCATTCTTTCCGAAGACTAGTTGAAATCTGGAATGGATTGGCTGGCAATGATGGTGGATTGGTTGGACACTCTATTCACTAAGTTGTTCACTCATCAATTAGATGAATATGTCCTAAAAATATAATATAGGAGAGGCGTCATAGGTGTAGTGAGGGGAAATGAATAATATATAAACAAAATTCGAATTCCCATTCAAATAATTATTACAGGTGTCCTTAACATCAACAAAGGAGGATTTCGGGGATTAAATCTGAATAAAGGGTGATTCTAAAACTCATATCTTATCCAGGTATTTAAATTGTTAATTTAAATATTAGAGGTTTCATTCTTAATGGGTTTATTCATTCCATTGATTTGGTTAATAATATTCAATCAATTGACAGGGACTGAGCAGCTAGCCGTAAAATTTTGTATAAGATCTGGGAAATGATTCTAACAATAAAGATTTCTGGTGACGAACATGAAAATTTTGGATGTGACATGAGATAATATCATCCCTATTTCAAATTTAAGTTTTATGGTGCCCAGTGAGTATGCCATCATCTCTTTATATTATTTATTCATCATTTTTGTTTATCATTTTTGTTTAATGACTTTTTCTATAATGATTTCCCTAAAATTTATTTTTCAGACCACCATCCAATCATGTTTTCTCTCAGTGAGTATACCATCATCTCATACTATGATGTTTCCTTTATAGAAGTTAAAGTAATTCACTTAATGGTTCATTTAGGTGTAATTTCTTCAAATTTTCATTCCACATGCCTCCAAATAAACACCCATTTAACATAAATATAAATAAATATCCTTTTTTATTTTTATTAATAAAGAGTGTTAGTGAGGACTAGATCATCTCAGAATAATATATTATTGGTTCTAACTTCCATTGGTCAATTTGACCACATCCGAAATTATCCCGATAAATGATTAATCATGTTGATTGATTAATCTAATTCTATATCTATGAAAATAATTATATCAAAATCCATTTTTATGGATGTTTTTTAGTACATTAATTGGTGTTCGAACTTTGTTATTTTTGTATTTCCGTATGGATTTATCATAAAAGGGGTGTGTATTATATCATCTCTTTATATGATGCCTTGTATCTAATTGTTTTGTTGTTTCAATTATTTGAAAAGGTATTTGTAATGAATAACAGGTTTGCAAAAATATATCGTAGATTTCTTGTTTCATCAGCTAAATTTTTCTTTTTTTAGTTTCTGATAATTAAACATAAATGAGACAATCAGGATTGTTATCGATGAACATGAAAATTTTGGAAGTGACATGAGTCGGCCTCAACCAAATTTCAAATTTATATTTTTTTGTTCAATGATTATGCCATCATCTCTTTATAACTTTTGTTTATCAATAATGTTTATCATTTTTGTTTGATGATCTATTTCTATGATGTTTTATGTAAAAGTTTCATTTTTAGACCACCCGCCAAGAAAGTATACCATCACTAATTATGCAATAATCTCTTTCTAATGTGCTACTCATTGTGTATTCCATAATCTCTATTTATGATGTTGTCTTTCTAATATTTAATGAAGTTCATTATAATATTCATTTTTGTGTCACTTTTTTAAATGCATATTGCACATTCCTCCATATAAGAACCTATTTACCATAAATATGAAACAAAATATCTTATATTTTTATTAATAGGGAGAGTTAGTGAGGAATTAAATCATATCTGGCTTTTGTACTATTGGTGAAACATTCCTTATATCTGTTTCACCACATATTACATCATTCTGAAAACTAATTAATCTTGACGATTGATTCATCTAGTTCTATCTATATGAAATTTTTTATCTCATGATCCACTTTCTAGTGATGTTTTGGATTATATTGGGACATTGAATAGGTTACAAAAAGTATTTATTGATATGTGATTGTACTACACTGATTAATATGTATTTATTATGAATTAATGGGTGTTTTTACTCTATAATATTTCATGGTTCTATATTGTCTTATCTTAAAAGGTGAATTTATTGTATCATCTCTTTATATGATGACTTATTTCGTTATATTTTTATGTTTCAAATTTATGACAATGAATTAATAAGGAATTAGAGCTGTATAAAATTATATATTAAATTTGTTGTTTCATTCTATAAATGTATATTATTTTGTTTGTGATTGTTGAACCTATATGAGATGATCAGGATTTCCATCGGTGAACGTTAAAATATTTGATGTGACATTACATTTAATCATCCTAGTTTCAAATTTAAATTTCATGGTGATTAGTGAGTATTAAATCATCTCATTATATCATTTATTGATCATCTATGTTTACTATTTTTTTAATGATTTGTTTTTCTGATGTTTTCCTTAATGTTTCATATTTAGAACTCCTACAAATTGTGTATTCCATCAAAAAGTATTCCATCATATCTTTCTAATGTGGTTCTCATTGATTATTTCATCGTCTCTTTCAATGATATTTTCTTTCTAACATTTAAATTTCTTAAAGTTTCATTTAAGATCGATTTTTTCTAATGAAAATTCCATAGTCCAACCAATAAGAACCTATTTACCATAGATATGAAACAAAATATACTGTTTTTAAATCATATTAATAGGAAGAGTTAGTGAGGAGTAAAATCATATCCAGCTAATTTACTATCGGTGCCACCTTCCTTATCTTCATTTCACTACATCTGAATTCACCAAGGAAATTGATTAATCATGATGATTGATTAATACAGTATTATCTCTATGAATATTTTTGTCTCATGTTCCATTTATTATGACATTTTTAGATTTCTTTAGGTAATTTTGATGGGTGAAAAAGAAATTAATTTACATGTGTTTGAACTGCACTGATTCATAGGTGTTTTTTATATATTAAAGTTTTTTTGAACTCTATTATTCGTTTTGGTATGAATTGATTTCTATTCAAAGGTACATGTATTGTATTATCTATTTATATAATGACCTATATCTTATGTTTTTTTCTATTATATTATGAGGTATTTGTAATGAATAACAAGAGTACATAATTATATCTTAAATGTATTGTTTTATGATCTAAATGCTTCTTCTTTAGTTTGTGATAGAAAAAACATTCATTGATTTTTTTTGAAAAACATGAGCAGTAAACTAAACTAATAAAAATGAAATTCTAAACTATCATACAAATACAATCATCATTCTGTAAGTAATATATATTCATGTATTATTTCTGTAGCTTTTTCTTTATCATAGGAGTTATATAAATTATTTTAAAACCATTGATCCTATATGAAATTGATTATCTCATGTAAAATTTTTAATGGGGTTTTTGGATTCTGATCGTAAATCATTCAACACACATGAGTCTACTAATTTGGTGGATTTCATTTTTATATTAACATTACACTGAAAAATGATTATTTTTTAAAACACTTACCATACTCACTGAAATCATTATTTAATTTTCACCTATATAGGTGCGTGGAAGGATTCAACAAAAACATCATTTAGAAAATAATATATATATTGGATTTGTGTCCATGTTTAGATGGTTCAATGTCACAAGAGGTTGTTTGAAACATGGGGTTTTTAATCATTCTCATTTCCTACGATAATGTAATGGTACAGTTCTATAAAACTGAGTAAACATCCATAAATTCAAGTCAGTAAAATGTAGAAAGGTGTTATAGTGTCCTCTAACAATATTACTTTCATAAAATTTTTACAGTATGTAATCACCATTTCATATTTTTCAAATGTCTTGTCATTAACATGAGATCCTGGTTATAGTAGTGAATTAGACCTCCTCTATGAAAATGGGACTTTTCAATTTCAATTTTTTTTCACTTGTATAGAATGAGTATGGTCAGAAAAGGTTACCATTATTATTACTGATAAATTCATAGTTTTGATTGAAGTAATCGAACATTGGAACCATGAAAAGCATCCAGATTAGATTAGATACTATTCTATTTCAATATTTGGGAATTCGTACAATTAGAAGTGCCTAAAATAAATTTTTGTGTGTATGTTTCTCCCTTTTCATTATAGTCATTTTAATCAACTGATATTGTAAACATTATTTTATCATTTTTCTTAAAAACTGTTGATACATTTTAATTTAAATAAAACAAAAACAAAGGCATCCATCTAATAGCATATATTAATTTGAATAAATGATAACGATGTTTTACCAATTGTCTAATAATGTAAATGCATGATTAAATGGTGGAACATGATGGAAATAATGGTGTTTATAAAATTAGATCATGGTTTTAGGGTAATGCGTCTTCTTCTTTTGATATATTTTTTGTATTTATTGGGTTGTTTTGTGGCATTGGTTCCTTTTAAGAATAGATATTGTAATATTGGTGGTGTCGGCTTCCCACATTCTCTATTCTAACCAGCTAACTAGTAATGGTTCTTTTATACCACCAAGAAAAATGGAATTCATCACACTATGCATGTAGTTTTTAATGACCTCTACAAGTTTACTATAGTTTCACCATACAAGTATGTTTTAACAGATAATTTGTTATTTTAGTTGTTTGATGTTATGTTTAATTCTATATTCTTATTATTCCTAATTTTGTTGAATAATTTGTGATCTATGATTCTCTATACTGAGATTAGTATCATGTGATATATCATAAGTTATAATATTAATATATTACGATTTTTAGATAGAAATGAATTTTTCACATTCTAGATAATAGATATAACTTTTAAACATATCCATTCATAGGTTTTAAAGCCATCATTATTATAGTATCTTCTATTCAAATCATATTTTATAGGTTTCCAATTTACATAGTAAATTATACATTTGTTCCCAATACATACTAACTGAGATAATCAGTTGATGTCCATTTCATTATATAACAACTTCAATGTGAAATTTAATTTCAATTTTCAGGTCCATCCAAGAACCCATTCAACTCCATTATAGTATTCCAGGTTTCCCAATAGTTTATTCAAAGTGAAATATTCAGTTCAACCATATTCTTATACTTTAATTGTGTAATTTAAATTCACATTTTTTAGACTTAGTTGAATTTGATGATGACACTTTTATTCACAAATTCACCGATCCTCAGATATTCGTTACCTTCTCTGAAAATTTCTTCGCATCACTTGATCTATGATAACTATTTCGGTAATTTCCATCTTCGCCTATTTATGTATCATATTACTTAAAAGGAAACATTTGTTTTCATATATCTATTTGACAAATATTATTTTTTTAATTCTGTTTTTTCTATATTAATTCTATATATCTATAAGATGATTTCATAAATATTTTATTGGATATATTACATATAAGCAACCTATGAATATGTGGGATTGTTCATTTCCCTTTCCATAGTCACGGTAACCCTATTCCATCAATCTGAAGGATCATAGTTGGGTTTTGGTTTTTATTTTAGGGAGGGATGAATTATAAATGTAAATGTTTGATTGAGCACCCCTTGGAGTCCAAAAAAGAAAAAATGTCATTCTGAATGAAGTGCACTCAATGTGACATGGTCGATCTAAGAATCTGTAAAAAAACATGGACCTAATTTGAGTGATTGTTTTGGAATGAAATCTAGTTAAATAGTCCCTAGGTACACGCACTCAATAGCTATAATAGATAGAGCTTTTTTAGTGGATATATAATGCATTGCATGATTATCTTTACAACCCCAATAAAACATTCTAGGGAATAAGATGGTGTTTTTGGGTTTTATGAATCCTAAAAAGCATGTGGAACTCATTGTGTACCTCTCAAATCCCACCTTTTAGTTTATTCAAGACTAGTATTTCTGGGGATCTTGCAGACTGGGCCCCAAAATAAGGCCAACTCCATTGCCTTTATGGTATTTTCACTATTTCATTGATTTGATCTATTATAGATTTTCCCAAGTTGTGGTGGACCGTTTTATGTAATGATAAGTTTTACTGATTCTCATTATCTATTTGATGAATCTCTTGTATTTTTCTTCTTCTATTGGATGGGGATATTTTGTCATGGCGAGGATGGACATGATTACTTGAAATTAAATAATTTATATCGAAATATTGTAACATCAGCAATTGTGCTATTTTAAATTTTCATTCTATTCATGATTTTGATGATGGTGTCTATCGAATGTATTCTGATTTTATTTTTTTGATCATTATTAGTGGATGGATAACATAAAATTTAAGAAACTTATATAAGATCATTTATCTATAAGTATTTGACATTTTCATTCAATTTTTCTACATTGGAATTAATCTATGGTGATCAGTTTGTTTATCTAAACAATTTCATGGCTTATGTAGCACATTTTTATAGAATTTGTTTTATGATTAAAATACTTATCTCTAGGATATTATTAATATGAGTAAATATGGGTGTTGAGTGTCTGATTTTATTTTTTGGATGATGATAAGGAAACAATCACTAAATATTCTCTAGATGGGTGATAAGGAATATTAATTCACATGTATATGTACTACATTGATTCATATGTGTTTTTACACCTTGAAAATGTGTTTTTACAATGGTATACCTTAGTTCTGCATTGAATTAAGTGAAAAGGTGAGTGGATTGAAACCTATGCATCATATCTATTATTGGATTCATAGAGTAGTTTTTTTATTCTTCTTTTGAGTGTGTCATTGAAAAATTGGGCATCTTAGTTTATTGATTCATATTAAACTACTATGTCATATTAACAATTAGGCCTTATAAAATATAACGAAATTACTTCTTTTTTGAATAACATGTGTAACTAATTAATATAAATATATATAAAAGTTATTCTTATCTAAAAAATGAATACATTTTCAGTTTTTGTATATTCCATGAGAGTATGACTTCATGGTTTTGTGTGTACAATTAAGAATAGTTTTAGTTTGATTTTATAAATTTTTTTATTAGTTGATTTGGAATTTATTAGTTTTCGGAATTTAATCAATTTTTTCATTTGTACTTTATGCATCATATATGGTAATATTTCATGGAATGTTGGAATATCGAGATCGATGTGAAAATAAATATTATAATTAGTTTTATTTTTTTGATGGTTCATAAATCAGAGCCGTATATTGCTAGTATACGTTTTCTTTATGAATATGAATTATACACCAAGGATTATTTGAATATTTTATTTACAGTTAATTAAATTTTTTACTTCAATATTCATAGTGAAAAAATTTATGAATCATTCATAATAATAAGGTTTCTCAAAAAAATCTACATACATTTTTATGTTTGTTAATCATTATATTTAATTATAAATTATTACTTTTATATCATTCCAATACTAAATTCACCACCTTTTCATCAAATTATTCATTGTTTATATATTGTATTCAATTATCATTCTCATTCCTTCTAATTGTAGTTTATTATTCATTCTATGCATATTATGAATTATCAAGTTGCATATAGAATGAATACATTTAATGAAATGTATGCATACATGATAAATAAATTGATTTAATTTATATACATATGTGAACATAATTTAATATATATATATTTATATATATTTCATTGAGCGACATGTTTCATCACCGGAATTCACTCCATTTCCATGTGTCACAATCAATCCACTCAATTCATTTCTTCTATCATTTTAGTCCTACTCTATAAACGAGTGACACAGATTCCATAGATCATCACCATAAAGGATATTAAAAATTATTTTCCTGAACATCAACACAAGCTGGAAAGAAAAATTGAATATATTGTCCAAAGGTCAATTATTATGTTCAACTATTTTTTTGAAATTTGATTTCGTTTTCTATATCAAATATAATTTACTCTTATGTATCTATCTTGATTTATATTTCATCATTAAAAATGTTTCAATAACTCTAAATTATGAATGTGGGTATGAAAATATACAATTGAATGATCTTTTTGTGAAGATACACTGGTTGGGTACTAGTAATATAAATTGGAAATGGGGTGGTTTAATGGGGGATGGGGAATTGGAAGAGGTGGTGCAGGGGAAAACACCACATGAGGAGGAATTTTTCGATTCATTTACAATGTTACAGTTTATTTGGTAGTTTTTAAACCCATTTCCCCAATTAAATGAATCCTAAATCGATTTTACTATATAAAATTTTAAAAAAACCTTCAGAGAAAAGTCATCCCCTAGATAGTGTTCTAGATTGGGTGTATGATCGAAAAAAACATTTACATTTAAGAGTGGTTATTTAAAAAACCAAATGACTAAAAATATATAGTCAAATAAATTAAATGTTGTATAAATTTTAATATGCATCCAGTGATAGATTATTGACATAAAAATCATTTACATCCCATTTAATTTGTAACTCATTATTTTAATCCCATTATATTTTATTTTTAAATATTCGTTAACTAAAAAAACTTGTTTAATTATGGAAAAATTTATTATATGTAATTTATAAATTTATTTATAAAACTAAAATCAATAAATATCAATAAAAAAATAAATCAAATAATTTTATAAATGATTTAACGTAAATCATCATTGAATTTATAGTAATTAATTTAATATGATTAGAACATAGATTTCATTTATAAATTTAGTATGAATAAAATTAAAATTACATTTAGATATTATAATGTTTTAATATTTTTTAATATCAGTCTATAAACTAAAAACAATTAAAAAATATTGTTGGGAACATTTTTCTTAATTTTTTTAAATAAGGGATTTGAATATCTAGAATTGATACATTTAAAATGATGTGTGGAATTTTTTGAAAGGGGAAGACATATAAAATAGGAAACAGATTTAGAATTCATGTATATAAGTGTGGTGTCCATGTTTGTAAACTGTCACCCTTCCAATATAATTATTGTACACCTAATTGCATGATAATTATCATGAAGATGATAAAGATACAGATGATTATAGTTCGATGAAAACAGGACGACAGAAAACATAACCCAACCCCAAAAACCGAGAACCCTATGATGCCTGACATTCTACATGGTCGACGATTATTGTCAAAAGAGGCTTCTCTAGTGAAGGGAGTATCACACAACTCTTATCATAACTGGAAGCTTCTAACAATGCACTTTACTAGGGAAAATACATCTTGGGTACCCAAGAATTGATATCTCAAACTTACCCCAACTCTAGAAATGGAGCACCTTGATGTGCCTCGCATTAACGCAATAAGGTTCTTGGAAACTGATCATATATCGGATTTTATCTGACCCATTCAATGTGGTGGGGGATTCTTGTAAAAAGTGCCTTCTTAATTGATGGATGTATCACCCATCTATTATCATGATGAGAAATTTTTAGGTTCCCCATTCGCCTGGGAACACTCCCTCGTGTTACCCAAGGAGATCACGAACATTCCCCCAACACAAGGACAATACCAGCATATATGTCCCATAAGATCAGGAACCATTATGAACATTATAGATGCATGCAGGCCGACCCATCCTACTATATAAAATATTCATATCCAAAGTGGCATCTCTGGTGGTCTGAGTACGGAAAAATGTTTATTATAACTAGGTTGGGATGACTGGATACCCATGCTGGTGGATGTGAGTGACTCAGTGTCACAAGGGGAGAATGGGTTGGTGGAAATATATTAGCAGCTGGTGGGGATGGGATACCGGCATATGTGAGGTTTTCCAGCTCTATGTAGCATGAAAACATTGATGATTGGTGGTTCAGGCCCATGTAGAACTTACAAGAGGATGATGGTGTGTCGGAACTGCTCTCTTCATGGTCATGAAAACACACCTATTTGAAAGAAGAAAAAATCAATAAATGGTAAGAAGACTATTGTTTAGGGATCTAGATCGATCAATACAATCCCTGATATTGGGAAGGATCTTATAGTGGATGATGCTACATGACAAGAGGCGCATGATATTGTGGGAAATTATTTTAATGATAATTTAGTCTAGATTAGTGACTATGTGTCGTTTTTTGGGAAGTTGGAGATTTATGACGCTGGAACAAGTGCATGGAATGATCAAGTCATGCATAATGAAGGGGTTTTTGAGGACCCTTCTATGGGAAAATTAGTTAGTGAAGTGAATATTCAGGTTAAAAATGTTTCTACACCACTTACTTAGGGCTTTGATAAGAGGATGACTTGGTCTATGATTTTTGGTGATATGTCACTAACCGCTGGTGAGGGAAATGTATGAAGATCATAATATGGGAGTTCACATGTTGCTGTTTTGATATCTCTTTTGGTTGGATGGTTGGAGTTCATTGAGAAGAAAAATATCAAGGATTAAACCAAGGATGATGATGTGCCAATGAAATCATGAAATGATAAAGAGAAATGTGTGGATAATGAGGGCATTAAGATTCCAAGGAAATCTACCCCATATGAACAAAATCATGACCAACCAATGGATATAGAAGTTGTTAATAACTTTGATCATCTTAATGATGATCATTTACAAGAGTGATCTTGGAGGTGAGGTAGACACCCAAGAAACCATGGTCATGGATGTGGTTAGAAGGGTGGGGATGTAATGTGAGGGAAATGTCGATCAAGTGCTCAACTAACCCTAGAGTAAGAAATGCTAAAGGAGAAGTACATTGTTCTTTTCAAGAAACAAAATATGTCGTCACAATGAAAATCGACCAATGATGCTGGAGATGATGATACATATTCTGATCACAACTACAGTTATCCTGGATATATTACATTTATTGATGGATGTGGGATATCTGGTTGTCAACCCCAACCATTTTCATTCTCATTTTCCTTTTCCATTACTTTTTTAATAAAATTTGGTAGGAGCTCGCTCAGATGCCTTTTGAAACCATTTTGATATATATTTATATAATTATAAATATATATTAACATAAATTTATTTATAATTATATTTATTATATGTATATATATATATATATAAATTCATATTTATAAATATATATTTATAATTATATATATTTATAATTCTGTATATATTTACACTGAACCGCCTGAAAGCTTATAAATTTTAACTTATTTTTATATAATATTATTTATTAATGGAGCTAACAGAGATTCTTTATCATTAAATAAAATTATAAATAAAATTATAAATAAAATTAAAAATACATTCAAACTTACAAATATATATTTATAATTATTCTATTATAAAATTAATATAAAAATAAATCTATTTATAAATGTATTTATAATTATATAATTATAAATCTATCTCAATAAGTAAATAATTATTATTACAGAAATATAAATATATTTTTTAATCACATAATTATTAAAATATATTAATATATTTTGATACAAATATTTATAATTGTAAAATTATAAATCTAATATATTTTTATAGACATTTAAAATATATTTATACAAATATATTATTATAATTATTAAAAAATAAATTTATGAATATACAGACAAACATATATATATATATGAACATATATATATATATGAAATAATTAACATGTAATAATATAAATAATGTTTAATAATTTAATTAATATATAATAATATTATTAATATGTAATTATATAATTAACATGTAATATTAAAATTAATATTTTTATACATATTTATTAATATAATTATTTTAAATATGTAATACAATGATTAATATTTATTATAAATGTAAAAATATAATTAATATTAACATCTTTATTAATAAGTAATAATATAATTAATATATAATAAAATAATTAATATGTAATAGTATAATCAGTATTTAATAATATAATTAATATGTAATAATATTGATACTATGTGATGACTCGAGTCATAACACCGATCATGATTATGGTGACACTTCAGTTGTTGTTTTTTCCTTTTTGATGTGGGCATGGCTTTTGGTATAATTAATATGTAATAAAATAATTACTAATAATAAGGGGCATGGCCCCAAAGATTCTTGGTATAATTAATATGAATGAATTTAATTAGTGCTATAATTTATATTCTTATACATATTTATAAAATAATTACTATAGATATTTAATAATATAATTATTATGTATTAAAAAATTTATGATATAATTATTATTAGATCCTTTATTAATATGAAATAATATAATTAATATTAATTATTAATTTTATTTATAACTACCTTAGTAGTATTAATAATTACATATTTTATTGTCATTGATTGTCATTAATTTAATTATTAACCTTTATTAATATATAAAAATATATTTAATATTTAATAATATGTAATAATATATATACACACATATTTAGTTATATTTGTATATAAATATTTATATGCATTGGAAATGGTGTGGAGGAATTGGGGGGCATTGGAATTGGTTGTGTGAGGGGAAATGACACATGATGTGGCATTTTTGGCATCCTTTACAAAGTGCTGCTTCATATGGAGATTTTTAAACCTATTTACAAAATTAAATGAAACCTAAACACATTTTATTATATAAAAATATAAGAAAACCTTAAAGTGAAAATCTTCCCCATAGGTATTGATCTAGATTGGTGGTAAGATCGACTAAAAACATTTCAATTTATGAGTGGTTAAATAAAAAACCAAAAGAATAAAAATATATAGAGACAAGAATTAATAGGTGTATAAATGCCAATATGATTTAAATGTTACATTATTTACTTAAATTCAACATGTATTACCCATATTATTTTTAACTAATTATTTTAATCCAATTATATTATTTTTTGAAATATTATTTTAACAACCCAAACATGTTTAATTATGGAGGTGTTTAATATTATTAATTTGAAAATCTATTTATCTATCTAAAAGAAATTATATCAACCAAAAGAAATATATTTCATAATTTTATTAACATTAAAAAATAAATCATCATTTAATGAATAATTATTAATTTAATCCAATTATAATTATGATTTCATCTAGAAATGTAACATGAACAATATTCAAAATCATTAAAAAATTGATAGTTTTAATATTTTTTTAATATTCAGTCAATGAATTAATAATAATTAAATAAATAGAGTTGGGTACATAAATATTAATTCATGTAATAAAATAATATTTCAATATGCAGCATTTATATCTATTAAAGGATTTGTGGAATGTTTGGTGAGGGAAAATCATAAATAATAGGAAACAATTGGAAGATGTATGTTTATAAGGGTGGTGGACATGTTTTCATTGTGCCCCCCTTCCACTGGGATTCTTGTAACCCACCATGCAGAGAGATGATAATTAAGATGGTAAGGAGATTGATGATTGTAGTTTGATTAAAGAAGGACATAACTAAACAGACCCCAACCCCAACATTAGAGAATACAATAACACTTGACATTGTATGTGGTCAGTGATTCTCATCAAAAGAGGCTTCTTTATTGAAGTGAGTATCACACAACTCTTATCATGATAGGTAATTTCAAGTAATCTACTTCATTTTGGAGCACTCACATTGTGTACCCAAGCATGAAGATCCCAAATGTACCACAACTCCAGCATTTAAGAACCATGTTATACATATCATTGATTTGGGATATGTTAGGGAAACTAGCCATACACTTTATTTTAGTAGTCCCATTCAGCGTGGTCGGCTATTCTCAACAAAAGTGTCATCTTCAGTGAATGATGTATCACACAACTCTTTTCATGATGGGTTGTTTCCAGCCACCCACTTCACCTGCTACTACTCCCATGGGTTACATAATTAGATCCCAAATGTACACCAACTTGGTGACTGAAAAAACGTACATATCACATCAGATCATGCTAATGTTTTTAATGTGTTTTCTAATTTTTTTTAAAGAGTATGATTAATTTTTTGTTAAAAATGTACAGAAAATGTGGCATCATTGCTATTGCTTCCCCTCCTCGCCATTTTTAGCCCGAATTGATGACATGGAAAAGGTGTCAGCGAGGTTCTGCATTTCTCCTAACATAATGGAGAACGACGACACCACCACTGATGCTTTTCCCTCAAAACCCTATAAAAGGGCACACGGACCACTCTTCGCAGATCCGTTTCCCCTTATTTCTCATCATTACACTAGTTATCTCTTTAAAATAACACCTTTTCATGTTCAGTGGAGTCAGTGGCCAAAAGAAAGCCTAGTTTTTTTGTATCTTCATTTAGATGTATTTATTTATTTATATTTATTTTTTATTTATTTAATTATAATATTTTCAGTTTTAAATTATTCATTTTTAAGTAGTTTAGTTAGTACTAAATATTTTATTTATTAAGTAGAATAATTAGTTATATATTGTTAGAAATAATAATTATTTTTAGTAATGATTATGAATCGATTATGTATATAATACCTTATGATTAAATATTATAATATATTTGTATCATAAAGACTATGTGGTTATATAAGCAATCAAATCCCTATCTGGATAGAAAAAAGTGGATGTGGCTCTATCACAGATGTACCTAGGGGTAAAATCCGAAAACACCACATTGAGCTAGACTCGAATGGGAATTGTTGCACGTCAATGGGTTGTTATGCACTCCTGGTTTGACACTCCCGGAAGATACGCTTTATAAGGCTCATATTTTCTTTATGAAATAATTATATAACTATGAATATAAAAATCAAAATAGTGTAATTATCACTGATAAAATGTAAATTATGAGAATATAAAATGAAATGGACATGGGAAAATGAATTAAATAATGAATATTATTATTAGTAATTTAATTAATTTTAGTTTTTTTAATTATATCATTTACTAAGTAGGTTAATTAGATCTATATATTTTATATATATTACTTATTATTATTATTGATTAAGTATAGAATAATTAATGAATAACTTATGATTAAAAATATTAATCCATATAATGATAAGATATTAATAATTAACTAATTAATATCAAATGATTAATGATTGAATAAGGAATGATTATAGAGTGATTGAAGAATGATTAATAATGAATAACATAATAATGATTTACTAGTGATTAAAGAATGACTAACTTAGTAAAAACTGTAAAATGAATGATTAGTAGCATACTTTAGGATATAAGAAAATGATATAATATTTTAGTGTCACAAATATTATATTGTTTTTAATGAATATTTATTATTAGTAATTATTTATTATTGATTAATTATTTAATAACATAGGATTACCAAATAAATACATATTATTATTATAAAATGATACTTATGATTATATAAAGTGAAATGGTGAAGAACATTAACATTAAATTACACATGAATGCTTTAAAACATATATGAAATATATTAACATTTTTCAATAGAATTTAGTTTAGATTTGATAAACCTCACTTCAGAAATGAAGTAAAATCCGTCATATTTTCAATTGATAGCTTAATATCATCTTCAAAGGATAAGTATTTAACTATATTTTTTTTAAATGTTTTGGTTTTATAATAATATCAATGTTATCCTCAATAATATTCACTGTAAAGAACCGGGAATATCAAGGAAATATTTTTCTTAATTTCGATGGAGTTTTACGATTATGCAGTTTCTGATGGAACCTGATTCCGAGGACCGGTGTGCCCAGAATCAATTTCTGAAGCTTAGCTCGGGTACGTTCAGTGAACGAACGTTCGGGTTTTTCTAACATTTGAACCAGTGCTGGGAATCAAAATACGAGGGCACCGATGAAACCGTAGTGACAGTAATTGCCTAAGAGGACCTTTACCGAAGGTGTATTTACTCGTAATGAGTTGTTAAAAATTGTGGTTTAAATCAAAAGGGGAATAAAATTTGTGATACAATTTTATTTCTAGCCTAGTTGGTTTTAACCTACGTGTGGGAGTTTGGGAGAAAGCCACTAGTAAATAACTACCTAAGTGAGGTTGAATGTGAGGTGGGGCTCAAACGAACCTCACCCCTTCACATTCCCCATAACTCCCTAACTCCCTCTTTAATTTGTAACTCACCCACTCTCCCTCATTAATGAAGTGAATTAATTGATTCTTTTAATTCAAATCTTTTTGAATTTATATCTCCATATTTAATCTATGTGTTTTCACTTTATGACTGACAACCCTTGGGTTTAGTGCCATAAAAATAATATAGAGAGAACTCTATTATTTTTTGGGTGTTAATTTCTTTGTGGAGAGCTAAGGATGAGAAGGAGAGGAGGGAGAGATTTCCTCCAACGACGAAGAACGTTCTTGACAAAGAACAGCCATCAACTCTTCTCTTCCTATGCGTCAAGGGAGAAGTTTTCGACCGCAGTGATCATCTCCAATGACAATGTGACATCCTACTTCATCTCCTTCATTGAAGAACACTACATCTCCGAAGAAGGATATCGACTTGGCGGTCCCGGAATTCTGCATCACTTCCTCTTTCGCGACAAGGAAGGAGACGCCGACCATGGAGACCGACGCCAACAACAACGTTCTTCTTCTTCTTCTGACATCGACGGAATCGATACCATTCTTACGCGAAAACCGATTACTGCGACGTTTCACTTCCGCGACTCGACGACGTGCGAAGTCATTTTTGAGGTTGGGGGTTTTCATATATAATCTTTATGTGAATTATACAATCGTGCATGGGAACATAATTGCAGGGTGTATGTATAATTTATTTTTAATAAATTATACCCTCATCAATGATTAAAAGAATGTGATTAAATATTTGAAAATTGATAACACCTAAAGTGGAGGGTGCAGGCCGAACAAACACGGCCCGACAACCCTCTGCAGCTTGTTTATTGATGTGTGGATCGACCGGCGATGACAAAGCGGGCCACAATGTCGTTTTGAACCCTTCAAAGTAATCTAAGGGTCCTGTAGTGACCATAGGGATAGACGGCTGGAGGAACAGACCACCGGTGCACATCCGGTGGTCCGTGAAGAGAGGCAGCGACGCACAGCCGCAAGAGACCGTTGCGGCTGAGCAGTGGCGGAGAAGAACGACTAATTCGTTCCGGGTTTAGGGGGAGGCATGAAAATTAAGCCGCTCCATTTCGGTCAATCGGGGGTGGGGGATAATACCCCCCTCCTCTCTTCACTGGCCACACGGGTCGTGACTGCTCCAGGACAACCGGCCGCGCCAGCCGGACCGGCCGCGCTGGGCCGGACCGCCCGTGCCAGGCCAGGCTGCCCGTGCTGGGATGGACCATCGCACTGGGCCATGCCACACCTGCTGGGCCTGGCCGCGCCCTAGTGGGCCGGACCCAGACCCGGGTCGGGTCGACCCGGTTCGGGCCGACCCAGGGGGTATCGGGCCAGGCCTGAACCCCATATTTTCTGACATATCTGTTCAAATTCCATAACATGGGCTACAGACCTCCGATCGACGCGCCGTCAGTTTTGATGTAATCCTTGGATCAAGTTGGACGTTTCGGTATATTACAGTCAATGTTTCGGAGAAATTTGGTTACGGCCGGGTTGGTTCCAACACGAAACCAACCGGGCCCAGGGAGCGGAAATGCTTATAACTTAAGCTCCAGACATCTGATGGATGTGCCATTGACCTTTTTGTATTCCTCTTGATAAGAAAAAACTTTTGAAATACTTCACCTGAGGTTTCGATGTAGTTGGATTAAGGCTGGGTTGGATTGTACCCGAAATCCAACTGGGCCCCTCGAACGGAAAAGTCGATAACATTCAGACCAGACGACCGTTTGACGAACCGTCAGCAGCGTTGGTAATAACGTTGAGAAACAGTACCTATGATTATACCCTATTAGAGTTCGGGGTACAATTTACATATGTCTGGGTTGGTTCTTACACAAAACCAACCGGGCCCCTGGGATGAAAAGGCTAATAACTTACAGACCGGATGCCTGATTGACGGGTTGTCTGTTGCGTTGAGACCCCTATGACGAGGAAGTCCTTTGAGATACTTCTTTTTGGGACTTGTGTTACATGGAGTATCGAACTATATCTTGTGGAGAGGACCCTCCCGGAGACGAGCATACAGAGTACGGAGAATGTGTAGCAGGCTGAGACCTGACGACTGCTTGACCGACTCGACCTGGAGTGAGTCGACTAGCCCAGTGGACGGAGCACTACTATGTTTGGGTGCAGACCCATGGCGGATGGAGCACTATTGTGTTTGGGTGCAGACCTGCAGTACTCAACATAAGGAGTACCTCTATAGGTTGTTAGGGGGAGTGCACTACTGTGTTTGGGAGGAAGACCCTCGCGGGAAGCACTACTATGTTTGGGTGGCCGACCCGCGGTACTCGAAAGGAGGATTACCACAACAGTATTAGGATTGTGAGCAGTATCTCAGAGCCGTGACAGGATCACTATACTCGTTAGAGACGGAGTTCTTCAACAGTTACGGTTTCGATAATGAAAATCCTGGTTTGAGCTGAGTCTATGACCTTTGTGTTTACCTCATGATTGAGATGGGTCACTTGATGACTTGGGTATATGTATGGGAAAATACTTAGGTAGTGGTTATCCGTTGATTTCATAACCTTTTTGTTTCCTCATGATTGATATGGGTTACTTGATAACTTATGTATAATTATGGGCTTATACCTAAGTAAGGGTTATTTGTTGAGATCATTCTTTTTGGTTATCCTTGTTGGATTTAGTGAGACCTTGAGGGTATCGGGGTCCCTACTAAGTATCATATACTCACCCCTGCACGGGATATGACGCACCTCGTTGTTTTGGTTGTAGCCGATAGGAAGCGTTGACAGAGGCTGAGTGTTCGAGGACTGGAGGGTACCCGGAGGTAGACCTCGTGACGAGTCAGTATCCGGAGGTGGACTTCATGAAGAGACAATACTTGGAGGAGGTTAACGGGTGAGGGTGTTGTAGAGGCTATCTGTACCTACCCTTCAGGTAGGATCTATGGTGGACGATCTTGGAGTTGCACTATCTATACGTACCCTTCAGGTAGGATCCGAGGTGGATGACCTTGGTGTTGATTCGATTCTTCCAGGTTCTTGTCTTTTTGGTTGTACATTCATTCAGTTGTAGCTGTACTTTCAGTTGGGTTTTTATTCTGGCCCATTTATTTTTCAGTACTTTCTTTAGTACATAGTGTATTACATTCTCTTGTACTCTTTGGTGTTTTGTTTACTTTTATAAAGGCAATTCTTTCACAATTATCTATATTTACACCTTTTGTGCTAGTTTCCATCCCCTGAGCTATAGAAGGCAGGCTTGGGGGAGTCACGACACGGGCCCTGAGGATGGGTCGTGAAAAATTGGTATCAAAGGAGTTGGTTCTACCATAGAACTTATTACTCTGATATTTTCATTCAGCAATGCAATAGTGTTAAGTGTACCAAGTGTGGTTTTCAGTTTAGGGAGTCCAGTGTTTGTGCGGGTGGATGACATATCCATACATCAGGACCCTAACTAATGATTTCCAACTCAATGCATGAAAACACTAATTGTGTGTGTGTGTTTTCAACGTTTCCCCCCCTTAAAACTGCTTAAACATGGTCATCTAACCAGGTATAAATCGTTTGACCGTGTCATGTCTGTTTCTTCCAGGATACCTTATCATGAATGGCCAGATAGAGCTCTAGGAGATATACGTACTGACAGCCTGCCGAGCGGTGAGGCATCGGTACATGGACCTCTTACAGTTGTGGTACCAGTGGAGGCACCAGCGGTACTACCATACGTTGGGCCACCGATGCCACCAGCCCCAGCAGCGGGCGATGAACGCCGCCTGAGCGCACTGCACGAATTCTAGCGCCTGAGGCCACCTAGGTTCTATGGAGAGATGGAGGCACTGGAGGATATGAATTGGTTGGAGGCTATGGTGAGAGTCTTCAGGATAGTGGGTACACCAGCAGAATTCATGGTGATCTTTTCTGCCAGCTTCCTTCAGGCAGTAGCAAGCAGATGGTGGAGCCAAATGATCCAGTTTTTCGATGATATGACCATCACATGGGGAGAAATTGAGACCTTTTTTCGGGTGGAGTTTGTACTAGTGGCTCTACACCCCGAGCGTGTTCAAGAGATTGTGCCTTTTCCGTATGATTTTCCATCAGTAGCCGAGTCATCTGTAGGCAGTAGACAGATGATGCAGAGGTCCAAGAGGACCTGACTAGCGGATGGGTGATATCGGGTAATAGGATCGGTAGTGTGGGTCACCCGGGGATGGATAGGAGCTTAGAATGCTAGAAATGGACAATGTTTCTTCTGTGGCAAGAAGGGTCACATGGCATGTGACTGTCCGACTCCCCGCACAGTTGATCTGCATGCATTCGAGGAGCCACCAAGACAAATGCATCGGCAGGTGCTTGAGCAACAGACGAGCAGTGGACATGGCAGTAGAGCTCTGGAAGCAGGTGGACAGGATCAGAACTAGTGGATACTTTTTTGTCCCTTGTACTTCTAGTTCCTTGTTGCTGTTTTATTTATGTCTTTGTACAATGAGCTGTAATAATAAAAAGAAAATTATCTTCGTGATGTTTTCTTTCCTGTCCTTTTGTTTGGTTGATACTGATAGGTCCTAGATAAAACTGTTGACTTGACCCTCACCTTTGAGATTTCTACTGGAGGAGACCCAGTGAACTCACACTGATGCCGATAGTGTAACTCGACCCTTGGAGGCGAGAGTGATGGTTGGATCTCTTGGTAGTAATGTCGAGGCCTTACGACGTCATCCATGGCATGAATGCATCATTCATGTAAGGATTTAATGTACTAGGAAATGGTTGTGGTTCATCCATGGGATGAGACCGAGTTTCTCTTTTCGAAAAAGGGGAAATATTAGCATCTCTTACAGGTCTTAGGCAAAGAAGGTGAAGATCATCCAGGAGCGTATGAAGACTGCACAGTGCAGTAAGAAACAGGAAACCGGTGCCAGTCTTAGAGACTCAGGCATGTTAAAAGTTTGAAGAAGTGGATGAATTAAGGAGAGATGAGTTTGCGAAGCAGCAGACATGGAGGCAGAGCTAGGAGAGCAGCATGAGGTGGTGTATATTTCAACATGATACAACCACCCGCCTTAGTTTTCCATGCCATGCTCAGAGAGATGGAGGGAAGGGGGAGAGTGTGGCTGCATGCGGTCAAGGAGTGTGACCTAATGTATCTAAAAATGATTCAAGGGACAGTCTGTGTCCACTACTAGCTGCCGTTGTAATAGACATTGATATGAATCATTATTTCCTTCTACGAATCGTGTCCCAGACCTATATTTTCTGGTAAGCCGTAGACTTGACCCTCACATCTGGTGATACCTTGGGAGGAGACTCAATTATCACACTTACACCAACAGTGTGGTCTTAACCTCGAGGTGAGAGTTTCAGTTTGAATCTATTGGTGGCAGCGTCGAGGCCTTACGATGTTGGGCTCGGTATGGATTTGATTCACAGATCATGCTCAGATTGACTATATTAGGAAAAAAGTTTGTGGTCTAACTACAACATCGGGATGGGTTTTCCTTGGTCGGAAATAAGGAAAACTGAGGCAGCATAGGATAAACACATTCATAGGAGGGTTTGGACGATCACTATTGGGTTGACCAACCTTACCCTCGTGGCAGAAAGAGTTTTGTGTTTCAGTTCTAATCCGGAAATGGAGGCCTCTAGTGTTCGAGGATGGTGATCACATCCTTATACGGGTCTAACCTCGACAAGTTTTATGGATATGTGGCTGAGGAGAACTGTTATCTCTGAGGTTCAATGGAACATTCTAGGTCCTCAGCATGGTAGGCGAGGTGGTTTACCGCTTGACCTTTCCTCCTTAGTTGCACCAGGTGCATGATGTCATCCACATGTCTCAGCTGAGGAGATATATGCATGATCCTTCACACATCATTGACCTTAGTATGTAGGACGTCAATGGCATGGCGGCATTCATGGAGGTTCCAGTGGGGATCGAGGATCAATAGGAGTGGATCCTAAGTAGACAGTCGATTCCTTGGGTGCACTTTCACTAGCAGTACGGGAACCTCCAAGTGAGCACATGGGAGCGGAAGGCTCAGATGCTTGCTCAGTAACAATTTTGGTTCCATAGTTTTTGTTATAGCTTTACAGGGACATAAATCCCTGAGGTGGGAGTAATGTAAAGACCCGGAAATTTCAATGAATTTTCTTTCGTAATTTCTTTGGAATTTTACGAGTATACAGTTTCTGACGGCACCTGATTCCGAGGATCGGTGTGCCCTGAATCAATTTCCAATGTTTATCTCGGGTACGTTCAGCGAACGAATGAGTGAGTTTTTCTATCTTGTGAACTGCTGCTTAGAATCGAAATCTGTTGACACCGATGTCACCATAGCACCGATAATTACTTAATAGGACCTTTACTGAAGATGCGTTTTCTCAGAAGGAGTTGTTAAATATTTTGGTTTAAATAAAATGGGGAATAAAATTTGTGATAAAATTTTATCTCTAGCCTAGTTGGTTTTAACCTATGTGTGGGAGCTGGGGAGAAATCCACTAGTTACTAACTACCTAAGTGAGGTTGAATGTGAGGTGGGGCCCACATGAACCCCACCCCTTCACATTCCCCATAACTCCCTAACTCCCTCTTTAATTTGTAACTCACCCACTCTCCCTCATTAATGAAGTGAATTAATTGATTCATTTAATTCAAATATTTTTGAATTCATATCTCCAAATTTAATCTATGTGTTATCACATTATGAGTGATAACCCTTGGGTTTAGTGCCATAAAAATAATAGAGAGAGAACTCTATTATTTTGGGGGCTTAATTTCTTGGTGGAGAGCTAAAGAGGAGAAGTAGAGGAGGGAGAGCCTTCCTCCAATGACGAAGAATGTTCTCGACGAAGAACGACCATAAACTCTTCTCTTACTCTGCGTCAAGGGAGAAGTCAACAACCACGGTGATCATCTCCAATGACAACGTGCCTTCCTACTTCATCGCCATCATTGAATACGCCACGTCTCCGAAGAAGTACATCGACTTTGCAGTTATGGAATTATCCATCCACTTCCTCTTCCGCGACAAGGAAGGATACGCCGACCGTGGAGACCGACACCAACAAAAACTTTCTTATTCTTCTTCTGGAATCAACCAAATCAATATCATTCATCCGAGACACCCGACTACCACGACGTTTGACTTCCGTGACTTGACGACATGCGACGTCAATTTCGAGGTAGGGGTTTTCGTATATAATCTTTATGTGAATTATACCCTCGTGCATGGGTATTTAATTGCAGGGTGTTCGTATAATTTATTTTGAATAAATTATACACCTCATAAATGATTAAAATCATGTGTTTAAATGTTTTCCAATAGATAACACCTAACGCGGTGGGTACGGAACGAACAAACATGGTCTGACAACCCTCTGTAGCTTGTTTATTGTTGTCTGGATCGACGGGAGATGACGAAGTGGGCCGCAAATATGTTTTGAACCCTTCACAGTAATCTACGTGTTCCGTAGTGACTATAGGTGAAGATGACTGGGGGAAAGGACCACCGGTGCGCGTCCGGTGGTCCGCGGAGAGAGGAGGTGGTGCGCCACCAAGGTGCGGCGGGGCCGGCGACCGGTGGCGCCGGCGCGCCGCCGCTGAGCCACGGTGGACTGGAACTGCTACACCGTTCTGGTTTTAGTGGGAGGCGTGGCAATTAAGCCGCACCATTTCGGTCAATCAGGGCGGGGGGACAAGACTCCCCTATGCTCTTCGCTGGCCACGAGGGCTGTGCCTACCCCCGGCCAACCGGCCACTCTGGGCTGGACCGCCCGTGCCGGGTCGGGCCGCCCGTGCTGGGTCGGACCCCCACGCCGGGCCGAGCCGTGCCGGCTAGGTTGAACCCAAACCCAGATCTGGTTGACCCTGTTCGGCCCGACCCAGGGGGGGTATCGGGCTGGGTTGGACCGGGCCCGAACCCCCTATTTTCGGATATATCTGTTCAAACGCCCATAAAATTTGCTACAAACCTCCGTTCGATGAACCGTTAGTTGTGATATGATCCTTGGATCGAGATGGTCGTTTCGGTATATTACACTCATGGTTTAAGAGTATTTTTAATATAGCCAGATTGGTTTCTCATGAAACCAACCAGGCCCGCAGAACGAAAATGTTTATAATTTGAGCTCCGAACATCCAACTGACATTCCATTGACCTTGTTGTATTCCTCTTGATAAGACGGAACATTTGGAATACTTAACCTGAGGGTTGTACTTAGTTGGAGTAAGGTCGGGTTGAATTTTACCTGAAATCCAACCGGGCCCCAAGAACAGAAAAGCCGATATCATTCAGACCGGAAGACAGTTTGACGAAATGTCAGCGGCGTTGGTAATCACGTTGAGAAACCGTCCCTATGAGTATACCTTATGAGAGTTCAGGGTAATGATGACATACGGCCGGGTTGGTTCGCATAGGAAACTGACCGGGCCCCTCAGACGAAAAAGATAATAACTCACAGAAAGGGCGCATGATTGACGCACCGTCTGTTGTGTTGAGACCCCTATGACGAGGCGGTCCTTTGAGATACATCTTAGTGGGACATGAATTACTTGGAGTACTGACCTGTATCTTGTGGAGCAGACCCTCTCGGAGACGAGTGTACGGAGTACGGAGACCGTGTATCTGGCTGAGACCTGACAACTGGTTGACCGACTTGACTTGGAGTGAATCAACTAGCCCAGTGGACGGAGCAATACTATTTTCGGGTGCATACCCAGGGAGGAAGGAGGAATACTGTGTTTGGGTGAAGACCTGCGGTACTCAATAGAAGGAGTCCCTCTGCAGGCTATTGGGGGGGGGGGGTGCACTACTATGTTTGGGTGGCAGTCCCCGGCGGGAAGCACTACTGTGTTTGGGTGGATAACTCGCGGTACTCGGCATGAGGAGTACCTCATCAGTCTTAGGTTAGTGAGTAGTACCTCAGACTCATGACAAGATCAATGTACTCATCAAATATGGACCTCTTAAGTAGTTACGGTTTCAATAATGAAAATCCTGGTTTGATCTGAGTCTATGACCTTGGTGTTTACCTCATGATTGAGATGGGTCAATTGATAACATAAGTATATGTATGGCCATATACATAGTTAGTGGTTATCAGTTGATTTCATAACCATTTTGTTTCCTCATGATTGAGATGGGTTACTTGATAACATAGATATATGTATGGGATTATACCTAAGTAATGGTTATCCGTTGAGATCCTTCTTTGTGGTTATCTTTGTTGGATTTAGTGATATATTGAGGGTCTCGGGGTCCCTACTGAGTATCGTATACTCACCATTGCATGGGCTATGCCCGCAACTCATTGTGTTGGTTGCAGATGACGGGAAGCGCTGACAGAGGCCGAGTGTTCGAGGACTAAATGGTACCCAGAGGTGGACCTCACGATGCATCACTATCCGGAGGTGGACTTCAAGACGAGATGATACTCAGAGGAGGTTGACGAGTGAGAGCATTGTGGAGGCAATCTGTACCTACCCTTCAGGTAGGATCCGTGGTGGATGATCCCGGAGCTGCGCTATCTGTACCTATCTTTCAGGTAGGATACGAGGTGGATGACCTAGATGCTACTTATATTCTACCAGCTACTTGTCTTTTCTATTGTACTTTCGTTCAGTTGTAGTTGTACTTTCATTTGGGTTTATATTCTGGCTCATTTACTTTTCAGCACTTTCTTTTGTACTTAGTGTATTATTTCTGCTTTTACTCTGTGGTGTTTTGTTTACTTTTATAAAGGCAATGCCTTCCCAGTTATTAGGATTTACTCCTTTGGTGCTAGTCACCAGCCCCTGGCATATAGAAACCGGGCATGGGGTAGTCTCAACACAGGCCCTGAGGACGGGTCGTGACATTCACATAGAAGGCCGAATGATTTTCAGACATCTAATGTTAAATAGAAATCTTTTGATGATGTTATTAAGCCACTAAGTGAAAATAAGATAGATTTTACCACACTTTCGAAGTGAGGCTCATCACATTCAAAACGTGATCTATTGAAAACCATCGAGGTTTTTTTGTATGTTGTAAAGAATTCAGGTGTTATTTAAGGACTTTGTTCTTCCACATTTCATATTATATGATCACAATTTTCAAGATATCATCTATAAATAAACTAATTTTATGTTTCCGTCTATTGTTTCCTCAATTTAAAAAACATTAGGTGACATATATACTAATAAACATTTATATAATGAAAAATTACTATCATATTTTAGGGTATAAAAACAGGTCCTGAAATTACATTCTAATAAATATTATATGGTCACCATCATTTTAAATTGTATTTACAAAATCATAATCTTCATTAGAAAACATTTTTAATGTATAGAGTCATGTTTTCCTATGTGTACTACAATGAGGAGTCATAAAAACTACAAAATGTGATTCTTACTATAGACAACAAATAATAGTGGATAGTACAACAGATTTTGTAACAGTAAGTGACTTTAATGATAGAATTTGTTGTTCCATAAATTTGGGACATGATTTAGATATTACCTCTATGAGATATAGTAATTTTTTATTCCCAGAAATAATGTGGATTAAATCTTTTCCAATGATTGCTGATGCGCTGTGGGTCCATGAAATAAATTTATTTTCTTAGTGGTCAAATGTTTCATTGATAGAGTTATATATAGATGTTTCTACTGTACAATAACACTTTCCAATTATAGAAAGACCTATACATACAAGTGTGGTTGAATATGGTGTGTCCCAATGAAATTGAGCCTATTCTAAATGATACAGAAGAGGAAAAAGTTGATGATCTACTGAATTTACTTGTCAGTCTGAGTTTAAAGGAGGGGTTTCATATTGATGAAATTTATGGTGAAAATAGTTCTATTGATTAAGTAGCAATGTAAATTAAGGAATATGTTTATAGAAATTCAATAGTTGTACATTAACCTCTACCAAAAAAAAATCATCCACCACTCTTTCCATATTTGTCAGATGTAATGACACATGTTCCAGAATTCGACTATAATGATCTCACACTGAAAACTATGTTTCAAAGATTTGTACTATATAGGCTTTATGAGCTGGGAAAAACCCTATATGGTGGAAGGAATTTTCTATAAATTGATTCATTAAAAATCATTCTAAATACATTTTACATTGAGAAAAACTAAGAGTGTATAGTTTAGAAATTAGTCCCTTGTTAATATATCATACGGTGTGAGAAGTATTGGGAAGATTTTAGATTCTTGTAGATGGTGATTCTAAACAATTTAGTTTGAGGTTAGAGATTCTGGAGGATTGAGACATCTCATACATGTATTTATCCAATCCCAATATAAGATCATAACTCATTAAGATATAGAATTTGTGTCATCCATTGTCATTGAGATGATTAGGTCCTTCAAAGATGTTCCTAGAACCCTTGTACAAGAGAGGATACAATAAAAATTCAGTTATAATATTTCCTATAATAAGTCATGGATGGTGAAATAGATGGCCATTTTGAAGGTCTATGGTGATTGGGATGACTCGTATCAAGAGTTTACATAATTAATAGAAATACTAAGGCACCAAAACCAAGTTCACTTCCATCATGATACAACACGAACATTTTTATCCTGAAAACTGACATGATCCATCTCGTGTTCAATTTCATTGGTTGTACTGGGCATTCCTCCCCTATATATACACATTTTGTTTCAGCAAACAGTTCATTCAGATTGATTGAATGTTTCTACATGGAAAATACAATCGTGGGTGGCGGCACCATTTCCTTCATCGCCTTCTTTGTCTTCCTTCATTCTGAATAACAACACAATGAATATTGAAAGTGGGTTCGGGCCATGTCAGATTAACATACTCCCTCGTTGTTTATATTGGTAGCACATTGTTCACATAGAACAAAGAAAAAATGATGAATGTCACAGCATAATATTTTTAAATGTTTTTTCCCAACCCGCAAAAGTAAAAGATGGGGAGAACATGGGAGAAGAAGAACAATTAGCATTAATCCCCTACTTCGGGTTGTTCGTCGATGAAGTCAGTGAGGGAGATGAAGAGGTCGTTGGGAAAAGACGGATATCGATTCATCATAGGTGAAGACATCCCACATTAGAAGAAGTCTCGATGAAGAATCCTGAAGGAGGTTGTCATTCTTCATTGGTGGAGTGTTCTTAATTGGAGAGTGTAAACTTCTATGTGTTGTTCGTTGCGTCATATTACCAGTTCTTCATCTATTGGAGAATCTGTCCCAAATCCTCCTCCCAAGCTACATATATATATATATATATATATGAGAGGGGACAAGGTATCTAATGATCATGGAATTTGTCGCAGTTCATTTATTAGGAACATTCCTAAATTCAAACCATTCTTTTACCTAATTTAAAAAAAGGGCAAGCCAATTGACAAGGATGAAAAAATTAAAGTGGAAAGTTGGGAAAATTAATGTGGATGATGTCAAGAGGCTCAGCCAAATTAATGAGGGGTTGAGAGGATTCCTCCTCCATTAAGAGGGGGGGTCAAGAGGTTTAGGGTTGGGTCATCCCCACCACCATAACCTCTGATGGGAAGTTAAGGTGTGGTGGTACCCACCACCATAACCTCTCATGGGAGGTTATGGTGTGGTGGTCCCCACTTCCAACATCCACTTGGGGGTTTAGTTCTAGTGGGCCCCATCTTCCAACACCCACACGGGTGTTGAAATTAAAAAAATGTCACAAAATTTTATTTTCATTTTATCCTTTCACAAAAAACCCAAAAATTAACTTTCACCATAGACCAACTGCCATCGATGTGAAAGTATATTTAAACGAATATCGTCGTTGCAAGTTCAACGGTGCACTCAAATTTCAATTCTGAGCACTTATTCAAAAGTTTTAAAACCCAACATGTTCATTTATTTAACGTACCTGAAAAAAACCTCATAAATTGATTCGGGGCACACCGGGCTCAGAATCATGCACCGTCAATTTTTGCAAACTCTTAATATTTCTATTTATTTTAAAAAATAATTACATAGAAATTCCAGTCCATTAAATTCTACCCACCCTAGGGCTCTACATCCCCATATTCCACAACTCAATCTCGGTAAACATGTTGGGGTACTGATCACTCATCTGAGCCTCCTACTCCAATGTGATCTCCTATATGTTCATGTGCTGCCAGTGAACGTGCACCAGAGATATCGACCATCCATGAAGGACTCTATCTTATTTATCCTCAATCTCAAATGGAACCTCTACAAATGTCTCCCCATTGTCGATGTCCATCTCTCCATGGTCAATGATGTGGGAAGGGCCGTGCACATATCTGCTCAGTTGGGATACGTGGAAGACATCATGAACCCGATGCAACTGAGGTGGAAGAGATAAGCAGTATGCCACCAATCCAACTATGATGAGAACAAGAAAATGTCTGATGAAACTAGGAGATAACTTGACGCCTCATCCAAATCTCTGTAGACCACGTTGGTTTGAGACCCCTAGAAAGACATAGTCACCATCCTCAAAATCCAGTGGTTTCTGTCTCTTCCTAGAATATGACTTATGCCTAATCGGTGCAGTATTCATCCACTCCTAGATAACCTACTCCTTCTCGGTGGTATCCTGTACCATCTCTGGTCCCACTAGTGCTGACTCCCCAGGGTCAATCCAGCACAAATTTGATCTGCATGGTTTCCCGTATAACGCATCAAAAGGTTTCATTCCTATGGTGTTGTGACAAATTTTGTTGTATAGAAACTCCATTAAAGGTAAGTGATCCTCCCATCTATGATTGAAGTCGATGACACAAGCACTTAGTATGTCCTCGAGGGTCTAAATGGTCCGCTCATTATGACCCATTGTTTGAGGATGGAAGGTGGTTCTCAATTGAAGATGCATCCCCAAAGCCTACTGCAACCCCTTCCATAGCTAGGAAGTAAACTGTGCATCATGATCAGAGACAATCGTCAAGGGTACTCCATGTATCTACAAAATCTATTGCACATAGAGATGTCCCAAGCTCTCTACTGAAACCTTCTCTCTAATCAGCAGGAAGTGGGATGACTTGGTGAGTCAGTCGATTATCACTCAAATCAAGTCCTGTCCCCTGGATGTACGTGGAAGACCCGTTACAAATTCCATCGATATCCCATCCCACTTCCACTATGGGACCTCTAAATGCTGAACCAAGCCATCTGGTATCTGATGCTCTGTCATCACATGCTGACAAGTGAGGCATCGAGAGACAAACTCTTCTACTATTTCCTTCATTACCGGCCACATGTGTTGTCAGAGGAGATCCTGGTACATCTTCCCCACACCTGAATGTACCACTAGCTGAGATGTTTGGAAATTCCTCAACAATTCTTGCTGAAGTGTCACTTGTTCCATAGTACATCCTCTGAAGAGGATCACATTCTCCCCACCATTATGAAATACATGGGGATCTTGTTCAATTGATATCTGAGCACGTCGTGTCTCGAAGATAGTGTCCCCGGCTTGCGCCTCTCTGACATGCCGAAAAAGTTTGGAGTGATTGAAAGAGACTAAATAATGGTTTCCCCATACCTATCCACAAAGGATATCTACAAAGCGTCCATCTTCTCTATCGCATCACCAAGCAGTTGTACACCAGATCTCCCACTGAGTGCATCTGCAACAACGTTCCCCTTACCAGGAGTATAGATTATCTCAAATTCATAGTCCTGGAGGAACTCAAGGAAACATCGCTATCTCTAGTTCATGTCCTTCTAATAGAACATATACCTGAGACTTTTGTGATCTGAGTGCACTTTAAAACATTCACCTATAATATAATGTCGCCACATCTTTAAGGTGAAGACCACTTCTACTAACTCCATGACATGGGTAGCAATGTTCTGCTCATGTTGTCTCAGATGTTGAGATCTATATGCGATCATTGCTCACTCCAGCATCAGGACACATCTATATCTGGTCCCTGATGTGTCGAAGTAGACTATGTACTATATGCCCTTCTCAAGAAGCCATAAGATGGGGGCACTATTCAGCCACTGCCTCAGATTTTGAATGCTATACTAGCATCTCTCCGACCACACAAAGGGGTTCCCCTTCATCATCAAGGCTGATAGTGGTGCTGCAACTCTGGAGAAATCTGGTACAACCCTTCAGTAGTATCCAACCAACCCCAGGAATCTTCGTACCTCCATCACACTCCTGGGTGGCTCCCAAGAAAGTACCTCTTCAATCTTCACTAGATCTACTGAAACTCTATCCTCTGAGATGACATGACCACGAAAGTGAACATCTCGGACCTAGAACACACACTTAGATAGATTACCATAATTATGATGCTCTTGGTGTGTGTCCAGTACTACCCGCAAATGGTAGGCATGATCCCCCTTAGTAGTCGTGTAGTTCATAATGTCATTGATGAAGACTACAACAAAGCGATCAAGGTATGGCTGAAAGATTCTACTCATGAGTCCCATGACCACTTCTGGAGCATTGGATACACTAAATGGAATATCCAAGAACTCATAATGGCCATTCCGACATCTGAAGGCTATCATTTGTACATAATAATCACACACTATGAGCTGGTTAATGCTTTACCTGAGGTCTATCGTCGAGAAGCACCATGCTCCCTTTAGTTGATCAAAAATTTTGTCAATCAACAGGAGTGGGTAATTATTCTTCGCAGTCACCTAGTTCAGGCACTGATAGTCAACACAATGTCTCAATCTCCCATTTTGCTTCATGATGAATAGAATTGGGGCTGACCAGGGAGAAACACTGGGTCAGATGAATCCCTTCCCCTACAAGTCCTTGAGTTGTACCCCCATCTCACGAAGTTTTGTGGGAGCCATCCGATATGCTGGTATAGATATCAGTATCGTCACGGGGTATAGATCAATGTAAATATCCTCCTCTCAATGAGGAGGTAGACCTGGTACGTCATCATGGATGACATCCTCGTACTGGTCCACCACTAAAGGATAAAAAACAGCTTCCACATCAACCGCTCCGAGGGTGAGGCTTGCCAACTGATGAGTGATCAACTACACCCTCTTTCGAGTAAGTCCATATTGTGCTTCAAAGGCTCCCATATTGCCGGTGAAGGTAAACCTAGTCCCATCAGTGCGGACACACAACACATTTCACCTAAAATAGTCTATCTGATCATGGAATGTTGATCACCAGTCCATACCCAAGGCAATGTTGTATGGCCTCGACGCCACTACTAGGAGATCCCAGCTAAAGCTCTTGCCTCCTAGAGTAAGCTCGCACTACTAGAACCTGTGCGTAATCATCGAATCAGTTGTCATAGGAGTCTCTAGAAATAAGGATCTAGCCAACATCTCCATCGGAATCTCCGAACTCCAAACAAGGGTAATGGCAATAAAAGAATGACCGACCCTTGTGTCTATAAGTACTATAACTAAGGTGGAGTATACACATATCGTACCTCAAATCATCTCCGGAGAGCCATGCTCATAGGCCTCCACTTTATGGAGCTGAACATACCCCTATCCACCTAATCTCTATGGACAGAGTAGACGTCATGGTGTTTGTGGCGGTAACACCTCAAAGTGTTGCCCATCGCTAGCTGCATGACTAGCTCCTCTTCCATGTCTTCCTGCTCATTGAGGACGTCCTTAGTCGAAACTCTGTCACTTCCTTAGTAGTCCTTTGACCTCTACTGATGATCCATACAGTCGGTCTGGCAGTCACAAGCCATGTGACCCTGACTGCCGCATGAGTAACACTTCCCGCTCCTGGCAGGTCTGTCTCTACATCGGGTTCCCCGCACAACCAATCAAGAATCATGAGGCTGTAAACTCGTAGGTATAGTCCTCTTGGTACTCTATGAAGACTGTCTGCTTATAGCTATAGAAGACTCCACTATGTGATGACTTGTAGTGGGTCTTGATGCTGGTTCCTGGTCAGCAAGGAAACTCTCCACCAATAGGGATCTCTCTAACACCCCCGCCTACATCAGGATGTTGAGTGAGATCATCATATCCCTGAACTCCCACCTGAACCCCTACTTAAAGGCTCGGGCCCTGAATAAAGGGTTCTGCAGTATATCTGTGGAGTAGTGTGAGAGGTTAGTTATCCTCGCAGAGTGTTGGGCAATAGTCATGATGCCATGAAGTAAACGAAGAAAATCCTATATGAACACTACATAAAGAGTCGCTGGGACAAATTATGAGAGAAATAGGATCTTGACATCTATTTAGAGAAGCGTCATCTCGTCATGAACATAGAGCATCAAGCTCTACCATCTACCTGCTACTTCCTATAGAAGGCTAGAATCAGGAATAACCATGAGGTTTGCTGGTGTCCCTACGAGTTGGAAAACTCTCACCACAACCTCTAGCCCATCCTCAGCCACATGTGGGTCCATATCTTCCCTGATCCGGGGTGGCCTCTGCCCTAGGAACACATGCAATGTTCTCATGCGGTGTGCACCATCTGCTGTTGGGGGTGGTGGAAACATTTTCCCAATGGGAATTGGTACCACTGGTGCTTCTGCTGGTGACTCTACTATAAGAGGACCCCACACCGAAGCCTCGTTGCTCGGTGGGATATCTGTGCGTACAACTCTCAGAACTCTACCCGGCTGTCTGTGTGGAGGCATCCTAAAAGAAAAAGATGTGACACAATCAGAAGTTATTCCTGGTGAGATAACCTAGTGAGCTGGAATAAGAAATCACAAAGAATACTCTTGAAAACACACACACAATCAGTTTCTTCATGCACTTAGTTGGAAAAAATAAGTCAGGGTCCTAGTGTATGGATAGGTTGACTGCCAGACCAACACTGGACACCCTGATCTAAAAACTGCAATCACTATATGTAACACTAATTCTTCACATAAAAGATCAGATTCCTATGTTCTATGGTAGAACCAACTCCTCTGATACGCATTTGTCATGACCCATCCCACGGGGCCCATGTCGTGACTTCCTCAAGCCCTCCTTCTATATGCCAGGGGCTGGAGACTAGCTCCAAATGAGAAATTCCCTAAAATTGGGAAGGAATTTCCTTTATAACTTGTGAACACACACACAATATATCACACAACAAGATAAATCACCATGAAAACTGTATAACAAAGAGTGCTAAAAGTTAAAAGGGTCCAGAATACAGGCACAACTGGAAAGTACATGTACAAATGAAAAGAAAAAACAACTAAAAGGTGAAAAGTAGCTCTTGGGTCATCCACCATATATCCTACCTGAAGGGTAGTGACAACATGTCTCCTTAGAACATTGTGTCCGTCTATCTCCACTATGAACCGACTCGTCGTATGGTCCACCTCGGGGTACCGGCCAATCCTGGTACTCTAAGCCTCGATCAGCAATGTCCGTCATCTGCATCCAAAACACAAAGGTGTAGGCACAGTCCATGCATGGATGAGTATAATGATACTAAGTAGGGACCCTGATACCCTCAAGGTCTCTCAAAATCCACCAAGGATAAACCAAATGTATAAATTAGGAAGATAAAACTACTTAGGTATATGCCCATTCATATAACTATGTTATCAAGTAATAAATCTCAATCATGAGGAAAACAAAATGGTACCGACTCATCTCACACCAGGATATATTATTGGGGTATTATCAACTAACATCCCTAGTCACATCATCAAAGACCTCGACTACTGAGGCACTCCTCTTATCGAGTATCGTGGGTCTGCTGTGTTATGAGGGTGCTCCCCCCTGAGCCTGCTGAGGTATTCCTCATGTAGAGTACCGTGGGTATTCCATGTCACATAGAAGTTCTCCCAAAAATGGGTCTTCCGCATCACAATGAAGGTTCTCCCCAATGGGCCCGTCAAGTCATGAATCACTGAGGTACACCTTCTGTCAAGTATCGTGTGTCTGCTACATCAAATAGAAGGTGACCCCCTCTTTGCCTGCTGAGGTACATCTCCTATCGATTATCAAGGGTCGGTCGCGTCACAAATAAGGCGCTCCTTGTGGTGGGTTTTTCGTGTCACATAGTGGCACTCTCCACTAGACTCGTGCAATTCACTTTGAGTTGAAATTGTTGGAAGTCTTAAAGTCTCTGTCAGCGACTAGGTCCCTGCACTATGCTTGCTCGTCTCTGGGAGGATCCTTACCACGAGCTACTGGTCAATACAACAACAATCACGAAGTACCACTATAATTATCTCAAAGGTACCGCCACATCATAGGGGTCTCAATGCAATAGAATCCATGTCAAACAAACACTCGGTCTGTGAGTTATTAGCCTTTTAGTCCCAGGGGTGTGGTTGGAATCGTGCTCGATCCAACCTAACCAAACATCAACTATACCCAAAACTCTGCTAAGGGTATTCTCAATGGGACCGTCTATCTCAATGAATTACAACTCCACTGACGGTTCGTCAAATAGACATCTGGTGAAAAAGATATGGACAAAAGATGAAGCAAAAAAGGTTGTAGTGGTTCGGGTCCGGTCTGACCCAGTAGGACCGACCTGCCTGGGCCGACCCTATTTGGTTCGACACTGCCTGACCCGTTGGGTTTGGCCCAAACTATTTTGTGGGCCAGCCCCTATGGCTCAACCCATCCCACTGGAACCGTCCCAGTAGTCCTTGAGGGTGGTTCGACATGGAGTACTCCGCGTGGGAAGCTCGACCTAGAGGGCGTCGCGAGGGTATCTTGACCCGGACGTGTAGGGCCAGTTCAGCACAGAGTTCCGCGAGGGGCGTAGTTTGGGACAGGTCGACCTTGAGGGAACTACGAGGCTGGTTCTTCGAGGAGGGCTCTGTGAGGCCGACGCGGTCGGGGCAGCTCGGAGGGTCGTGTTGGGGCCTGTTCGGCCAAGGCACCATGAGTGGCGTGGGCAGTCGGGGTTCCATGAGGGGTGCGAGCGCCTGGGGAACTGTGTGGGGTGGGGGTGGCCAGTGTGCTGCGAGTGGCACATGCAGCTGATGTGGTGTGGCTGGACAGAGGTATGAGCTGGGTCGCAGAGCCGGCTCGGCCCGAGGTGGCGCAGTGCGCATGACCAATTCGACCGAGAAGTCGGAGTGCCGCGGGGGCCGCACAAGTCGCAGTGACCATGGGTGGCGTCACCGTTTCCCTTGTCACCTTCATCATCTTCCTTCATTCAAAATAGCAACACAAAGAAGCATGGATGAGGGTTCAGGCTATGTTAGATTTTCATGCACCCTCCATGTTGAGAGTGGTAGAGAACGATTCACATTGAACGAAGCCTAATCGATGAACATTAAACACCTACCTCATGTTGTTCTTCGGCAGAGTCTACGAGGGAGAAGGTGACGTTGTTTTTAAAAAACGGATGTTTATTCGTCGCAGGTGATGACGTCTAATATCAGAAGAAGTCCTCAGGTAGAAGCCCAATTGTGGTCAGCATTCTTCGTTGGAGAGTGTAAAACACCATGTGTTGGGTGTCATGTCACTTTACCAGCTCTTTGTCTCGTGGTGAAGCCATCCCAAATCCTCCTCCGAAGCTCTATATATACATATGTGAGGGGAGAAGTTATGTAACGATCATGGAATTTATAATGGTTCATTTATTGGGAACCTTCTTAATTTCATATGATGCCATTACATAACTTAAAAAGGGGGTAATCCAATTAACTAGGTAGGTATAATCAATGTTATGAGTTGGTTTAAATTATGTGGAATAAGTCAAGAGGTGTGTCCACATTAATGAGGGTTTGAGAGGTTTCCTCCCCCAATAAGAGGGGGGAGCAATAAGATTAGGCCTTGGGTGGTCCCCACCACCATAACCTCTCATGGGAGTTTAAGGTGTGGTGGTTACCACAACCATAACCTCCCATGGGAGGTTATGGTAATGTGGTATCCACATCCAACCTCCACATGGAGGTTTAGTTCTGGTGGACCCCACCTCCAATCACCCACATGGGTGTTCGAAATAAAAATAAAAATGTCACACACTTTTATTTTTATTTTATTCTTTCATGAAAAACAGAAAAACTAACATTCACCCTCATCCACATTGGTATTTAATTCAAATCCAATTTTTGAAGATAATTTTCATAATTTGAAAGATTTAATTTTTATTTAAAATCATCATTTACATGAAAATACAGATTTTAATATTAAAACGGATTTTCTAACACTTTGAAAATGTAAGGATAAATAAAATTATATTCTACTCCTAATAAACCAGTATATTAATTTTGGAATACATTTTTATAAAATATATTTAATTTTAAATTATAATATTAATTATAAAATTGTAATTAAATATAAATGACCTACAAAAATACCAAAAATTAATTTACCATTTTCAAAACATTAATTTATTCATGTTCTTAAATAAATATTTCATATTTACATTCATAGGAAACCTATGTTTTATTTATAATTTGAAATATGAAATTGTTATTATATTGGATGGAATGCTTTTCCATATAGTCATGTTAATAGTCTAATGGTCATGTAATAAATCAATCGATATAGGTTCCTTAGTTTTTAAAAAAGACTATAATTTCATTCAATATTATTAACAAAAAAACATTTCATTTTATTACCAATAAAAATTATAATTAAACTACCATGGGTTGAGAATCATGGGAGACTGTAATGGTGTAAGCCAAGAGTTTCTGCATTAACAAATTTACTCCCATCAAGAGGGAAGGACATGAGTCTAGTTAAACATTATATCTATTGATCATTAGTTACCTTAGATTCTACGAAGTCAGTAATTTTATTCCTTTCATGCAAAATTTGATGGATTTATACTCGACCATCCACCAATCCATTTCCATTTGTAATAGATAACTCAATGAACCAATGGATTCTCCCTTTTCCATGAAGTTCAATGTAGGGAACCCGAATGTCTATATCCACTACATAAAGACTAAAATCCCACTTCATTCATAACCAAAGTCGTATAACCATGGCATGTACTTCAGCTTGTAGTGAATCACCTTCTATAAGAATACCTAAAAATTCCAAAACTACCAAGCCCCACTTGTCCATGATCACCTACTGCTCCAACCATAATACACTAACGGCAGTAACCAACACTGTTTAACATCAGACCCTATTAGGGGGAGCCACCGAACTCACTTACCTTGAGTCACTCCACTAAATTGATTTGGAATAGTAGTCAGGAGAGCTCTAAACGAGGGATAAGACTCTTTATTGATAGAAATCTTAGCAATTTCAACAATTAGGTTGTTTGTTCAAAAAATAATACCAGTACTAGTCCTTATATCATCCTTGTGATGTGATTTATTTCTATATGACCAAATACACCATCACCCTAATGCATGAATAATGGAATTATCCTTCCATTCAATACTAAACTATATATACCTTGAAACTAGCATTAGAGGAAGTACAAATGAAAAACCTCGCACGCGATCTACGCTATGAATCACCAAAAGGAACTCCACACTGTCTTCACCCAATCACATTCCAAAAATAAGTGACTGATTGAATCTCTATTTGTCTCACTATAGAAGTGGAATTTGGAATCCATGTATACACCAACACACTTTATGTTTTCCGCTGTTGGATGATTAATTTTCCTGAAATTCCATAATAAGAAATTGAATTGTGATGGGATCTACTTCCAACACACTGTCTCCCCCCACACATCCTGGTCATTCACATCCACCTAAATTTTAATGAATTATCTAACTAAGAAAACAACTATGGAGAAACCCTTAAATATTTACATTTCTAGATCTTTATTAAGATGAATATTAACATGAATAGACATCTAGTTATCATCTATGGTTTTGTTAATGAATCCAATGTGTTATCTTGCCCCAATAAAAGAGATATCTAGAGTGGGACATCCAGGAATACTGAGCATCATTCCTTCCTCGTTCTTATTCTAGTACCATATTCCACCCTTACCGATGATCCAATGAGAATGCTATTGTAGAGTGACAAGATAGGGCTGAACCATTTGATAGATATAAGAGGATCATGATTTCTCTAGGGGAGAACTCCCATATTTGTTCTATATGTGTTTAACCCACATCATATTTTCCCCTTTAATCTCACATGATTGTTTAGCATGATGCCCTCTCTACATCCCAGACAGATTATGGATGTTAATACCCTCCTCCAATAGGATTTTATACAACCAGTTCCATGATTCCAAATGACATTTTCCATCGATTTGGTTGTTCGATAAGGAGTTAATTTTTTTTATCTGTTTTGGAAGTCAAATTATTTTGGCACATTTAGTGTAGATAATACATGAATCGATATAGAGGAATGTACACATTTGAAAAGGGTTATACTCCATCTAAAATAAAGGAGAATTATCTTCTAGATAAGGAATCACCCCATGATCATATAAATAACATTATCAAAGTGAGGAATAAAAATTTTCCTCGGGGACACCAAAAAACCCTGTTACTCCAATGGGAAAACTACTCTTTTATGCCCAAAATTCATTCCATTAAACTAACCCTCATGTCCGGGAATTTCTTAGATATGAAGAAAAAAACACTTATCCCAGTTAACCACCTACCCAATCCAAGAATTTTACACCTAAATGACCTCATTGATCTCATGAATATCACATCTACTTCCATTGATAAATATACAAGTATCATAAGCAAACATCATGTGAGATATGCCACAATCTATGAGTTGACTACTATTAAATAGAATCCTACTATATTTGATATAAAAATTTCTGTACTAGAACAACACATTGTGAGCTATAATAAATAAGTATGGGGAGTGGTAGTCCCATTATTTAAGACCTCATACAGCATTGTAGAAACAAAAATCTTATCCCTTGAGGAAAATAGATAACCAAGGAGACCAGAAAAATAAATACATTTGGCTAATAAGCCAGTGCGAGAACCCCATACATGTATGGAATCATAACAAGATGATCCATTAAACCCTATAAAAAGTCTTTTTCATGTTCATCTAGATTACTAGGTCCCTCCCATAGAATCTAAGATTAATTTCACTAATTACATCTTGAGGCAGTCCAATTTCCACATGAATACTCCATACATTAATAAAACTGTGATGTCACACTGTAATCCAGTCTAGGAGGAACGACACCACTCTATTGTTGAGGATTAAATCTAAAAACATATATGGAACATTAAACAAACTCAGGGTTGAGTATTGATTCATGGAATGAGTTTCTTAATCCTTTGGCACAATGATGATCTTTGCGGAACAAGAAATGTGTGGTAGACTCTATCCAATAATGTATACCTTTACAACATGAACTGGATAACATTTCACCACATACCATGATGATATGAAGAAATTGATTTCGAAATTGTCAGTCCCCAGAGCATTTTATAGGTCAAGGGACTAGACTACATCATAGACCTCCTACATTAAACATTTTAGTATGGTCTATATGTGATTTTATGTGATTTATTATATATTACAGTATTATAATAATGGTAAAATTCCAATGATAAATGTTTGGGTTATTACATTCTTACCACCGTTTAAAATTCCACCCTCGGAATTTTGTATTACATAAGGAAGTGAGGGTACCTCTCCTTCATTTCCTCCTCTGGTTCCTATGATTCTTCTTCAAAAGCATGGTTCCTGAAAAACACTTTGGCATGGTGGGTTGTCTTACTATGTAAAACCTTATATATCTTATCTTAAATCATCACTGGTTGTTCCCCATCGGAGAGATCGCCTTTCAGCTGTACAAAATATGAGTTTAGTACATGTGAGGTTTATGTTATGTACTTCCCAACAGAGATACCGGAAACAAAACATGAATTTGAGTCATAATAGGTGGATGTGAAAGATGATAGGACACTAATCCTATGAGATCAAGGATCAAAAAGGGGTTGATGTTCCTTACTGTAAGATTCCATTTCATTCCAAACTACATGACTCTCTTTCTTGGTTATATTTGAATGATTTTTTTCTCCAAGTCATACTTCAAGTCCCTTTGACATTTGTCATCATATATCTTTTTCCAACACAGAAAAACATTGATATATTGTTGGATAACTTGAAGCTTTTATGCCGGCTCATACAAAGGATGAGGACCAAGTAGCTTTCAATTTCCTTCTTCATACAAAAAGGATGTATTTCTACATGGATTTGAATAAAGATATTCATAAGGAACCATCTGAATACTCATGTGGAAGTTGTTTTTTTATGATAACTCAACCAATGGGAGATGATGGTTATATACTCCATTAAATTCCATTGATTAGACTCAAACCATTCCATTTTTTGAATAGTCCTTTCACATCAGGCATCATTTTTGGGGTGATATATCATGAAGAAATTGAAATCATTATTAAAATTTTATTGAATAATCCTATATAATTTATATGTGAACCATTGATCATGATCATATAAATTGAGAGTCTAACCCCCTGTAGTCTCACCACTTCAATAAAATATATTTTAGCGTGTTTTACAAGCGATATATCTCCTTGAATAGTGTTAAAGTTGGTAGTATTTGTGAGTCGGTCCACCACAACCCATTCGACATCGATTTGTTTGATGTCATTGGGACAAAAATAAATCATATAGTCTAACTAAGAGGTATCATTTTATTACAAAAAAAGTAGAAAAATCCAGTCATGGAGGTCTGAAATAATTCATTATGAGAGAATCACACCATACAATAATTTTACATTCATCCAAGAGATAACCTGACTCAGTTTTTAAAATGATACAATAATCAACCCTCCCCTTATTAGCAGTATAATCTACTTCACCTTTACCTTCCATCATAGTATGTATGACATAAGTATCCTAAATGATTACCTTTTTTCCATTTCCTTAAGATAGAGAAAGTCTCCCATACCCAACTGGCCTTTCCTTCAAGAAAACCAACCTACATAGCTGAGTTTGATTCCACATCTGTGATCAAGAAACCAAATAGCTTGTATAGTATCAGACATGAAATCATAGCGTTGACCTATGCTTCGATGGAGTTTCCTTCCCCATATAAATAAATAATACCTAACAACACTCATATGTTAATGTCATACACCAGGACACCTCTACTAATAACCCCTACCAAACATGATCCTTCATCATTTAATTTATTCCCTAAAAAATAGTCCTTTATTTATCCATTGCCCATTGTGGGTTCATTTGTACTCAACATAGGGGAGGATCTATGGAAGCATACAATAAAGGAAGGTCATGGATGGCCCACCAGGAATAAAAGATCCCATCTCTGTAGCCTATAACTTCATGGAAACCTGGAATAAGAGGTCTAAACCCTTATACTCTCTCTAAATTTATTCCAAGAATCCAAAATCCAAAAAAATGAAAAATCGATGACTCTAGCTCCAGATCATGAGTCACGTAGTTTTCTCATGGATCGTCAACTATTGTGAGGAAGAGGCTATCAATTTATTAATTTTCATGAGTATAAAAAATGTGTATTTATTTAAAGAATCACTATTTATCTCAAAATATTATACAATTTTTTGTAATGTAAGTACAATTGTAGTGATCAAACATCTATTTATCTCCTTAAATCATTCGTCAAATTTTTCAATCTAGACATACTTTACCCTTTTCTTTGATAACATAATTAACAGGAGAGAAAATCATGAGAAAAGTATTACAAAACATTTATTATAACCTTTAATGAGAAGATAACTAATGACTAACATGAAACTAAATGGTCTAGTTCAATCCCTATTTGGCATTTTTTTGAATGGTCTATTGAAATTCCCTCACATGTTATCACATATCCCAATAATGTGTCTTACTGCATCAAAAATCCACACAAGTTGAAACTAGAATACAACTTCGCCTTCCTAAATATTGGATAACATAAGACCATGATCTTCATCATGATCCTCCTTTCTCCTGAAGTAGATGAGAATATCATCGATAAACTCTACCAAACAAAATTGGATGCAATTTATGAAGACTATACTAATCGAAAACATAATGATTGTAGGGGAATTAGTATTCCCTTAGGTCATCCCTAGAAACTCATAATGAACTAACCTTATACTAAAGTTAGTCTTCTGAATATATTAACTTTCCTACTTTAGGTGATTATATCTATAATAAAGATTCATCTATGAGAATTAATGAGATCATCATAGATGATCTAATAGGTCATCAATCCTTGTAAGATGATACTTCCTCTTTATGGTTTTCTTGTTGAGCTCCCGGTAGTGGACACACAACCGCAGTGATCCACCTATTTTATTTATAACGAGAACTGAAGTACCCCAAGGTGATGCACTGGGGAATATGAAACCTTGTCCAAATTATTTTTTAGCTGAATATTTAGCTCATCGAATTCTGTTGAGGCCATCCTATAAGGGAATTTTGAGATAAGTGTAGCTCTGGGTATGAGTTCTATTGAGAAATCCACCTCAAGATCTCGGTGGAGTCCGGGTAACTCTTTGGGAAATACATCACTATATTACATGAAAATGGGAATTTTCTGTAGGTTGATACCTTTCATTGACTCATCCATTTGAGAGACGTATGATTCTCCCTTGTTAATAAACACACAAACCATTGAAAGAGTTTCCAAAGGAGATTCTTGAATTACATTGCAGTTATAGATTTGCATGGGATGGTTCAGATTATGAAAAGTTATGTAATTTTCCAAATAATTGATGTCTTCTCTCTATAATGAAAGCTAAAACATCCCCAAAATGGAAGGAAATTCCACCAATGTAAGTATCTCAAGAGTTTCAAGGATAATATTCCCCCATAGTACAATAGGAGAGGAGTCTAGCACATGAGTTGTAATGATCACACTGGTAAGAGTTTTTTTAGATATATCTATATCAAGGTTTTGGGGGTATGATTCATTAGATCTATAAAATTTAAAATATATAAAGTGACGTGTAGAACTAGAATAAAATAATAAACTTTCCATTTTTGATTGAATAGAAATTTTACCATATATAACATCATTTTTTATCCACTTCAGTAGTAGTGAAGGAATAATACATCTATTGTTTCTTTGGATTTGCAGGGTAATGATAGTGATTACCATCAAGCACTATATGGTTATTGAATTGGATTTCATATTGACCTTTCTCCCTATAGTTATATCATGGGACCATGAGTGGTTTTATCATTTCCTATAATGTATCGACCAACTTCATTATGCATCTTCAACATTCACGAGCTAGGTGTCTTTCTCCCCCACAATTATAGAATTTCCGCATTCGATTGAGGTCGTTCCCAGGATGATTCTTCCCTCATTTTTGACTTGTGAATGGTCAATATTTATTCCCACATTTATCATAACATCCTCTAGATTTAAACTACATCTTTTATTTCATATCACAGTAGAAATGGGACTATTCTCTAAAAATCAGGTCCATTTTAAGAGAACATCAAGAAACAGCTTCATAAATCCCAATGTCTCGATTTTATAGAGACTTTAAAAGATATAGTTTTAAACCACTAAAAATTCGGTCAATTTTGATATCACCATTGATAATATAACCCAAAGAAATACCTTGAAATCCTTGTGAAATTTTCTTCATTGGCCACAAAACATTCACCATCATTTTTCTTCATTTTATGTATTCTCTCTACATATTTGTAAAAATAGTTTGAGGGAAATACTTATAATGAATAATTTACATAAAATATTCCCATGTCATCTCTTCAATTTCATTTTTTTGTTTGGTGTTTTTAATCAATACCCACCATTGGTCGGCCACTCCATCTAGAAAACATATGAAAAGAGTCACTTCCAGCATATTAGAATAGTGAAGCACAAAAAAGATCTTATCCATTAAGTTGACCATATATTATATGATTAGTGTATTATAACATACACTAAATGTCGGTGGTCAATTCCATATAAAGAACATGATAGCATGTTCCTCCATATTAGTTGAAGAAGTACATTTCACATTATTCTAGTTGTTATTCATAGCCTACGATATCTGGGTAAGAACCAATATAAAATTTCGACATCCACAACCCTAGGCATTTGGGATGTTGTTCGGGCAATCACGGGATTGTCTCCCACATGGGTTTTTGGATTAGTTTCTCTTAGTTCATAGCATTTTCAAAAATAGAAAAGGTTACATAAAAACATAAGATATAATTCATGAATTAATAATATATTCCATGGTGAAATTAACTCTTATGGAATGCCTTACATGGCCCCTATTGTTACAATTTTTCTTCTAAATACATTAGTGGGTGCTTACTTACACATAGTCTCATAATAAGGATTTTAAAAAAGTATCCCTCATCCTAATTCTGAAATTAACTAAATTCAGCTCCGATACCAACTATAGAAACCTTAATTTTCATAAATAATATATTAAATCAATTTAAAGTAAAAAAAGTGAAATGAATTACAAAATGAAGATCCAATGTTCTAGTTTCCATGAAATATTAGGACCATACATAATGTTATTACAATAAAACATAATCATTTACTTATTTCCTTCTTCTCTAGCATCTTATTGTCCCTCATGTTATCCCTAGTACAAGTAACCACATAAAGATACACATAAATAAAAGGGCTTATATAAAAGCCAATTTTGGTGAGATCTAAGAACATGATTCAATATAACATGGATTGGGCATAATCATTATAATAGAATAATTATAATCCTTAGAGAAATCATTATAAAATGGTATGAAATTTAAAATTTTTTAAAAATTAAACATCATGTCTTAGTGTTGAACAACCACAAAATATTGTAAACAAAAATATAATCATGATAATGCATATTTCACAATATCTCTTGTGACTCATAACATTAACCAATTAATTGGATTTATATATAATTTTGGTTGGTCTCCACAATCACATAAACACATTTACATTGCGATGTAAAATTTTAGTCTCACCCATCACATAATAACATTTACATTGTTATACATTCCACATAGAGCGTATATCAATATTGGACATAAAATTACCAATGGAAATAATTTTTTTCATAAATAATTCTTTCGCAGATAAATATTGGGTTCCCAAAATAAAAATGGAATAACATACTTGGTATAATAATTGTCCATCTCTATTGAAGAAGAAACATAATCAAGGGAAGTAAAACATGTTTTTTTAGAAGGAATATGTCATTTGTAAAAATATTTAAATCTTTCATAAAATCTGAAAGGAATCATGTATATCAAGAAAAATATGGTAATGATAAATAAATGAAATTTAATAAACATTAATATAACCATTATACATAAAATATAGTGAAATAAGAATCCCAAAGGATGAGAGTTGGTTTCGAGAATCCCCTTACCTTATATATGAATGTGTTGTTCTATTTAACACCCTAGACAATAAAATTAAATTCATTAATTAAAAAATAATTAACATTATATACTTAAATTTTAATCATTATTATTTTATCATATTCTATTGTGGGAATTTCTAAGAGTTATATAGTTTAATTTCTTCATTCAATGGTGTTATTCTTCTTGGTTTTCATGATCAGTTTACTTGAATATGAGTGTGGATGTTTATGTAGAATGGGTATAATTATCCAGAATTGAAAATATATATTTTTAATGGACATATATAGGTTTAAATGGTTGTATATTTCATTTGATAAAATTGTTTGAGGATAAATCATTAGATAAATATTTAATTATAATTGTTTGGGTTAATTTTGGTGGGTTTTTCCACAACAAAAAGGATTTATTTTATAAATTAGAATTATGTGACTATTTTTGTTATATAATATAAAAAGTGTTATAATATTTATTTTAAATTATGACATAACATCATAGTGGTTTTATGGACAGAATTTATGGTGTTAAATGAAGATAAAAATTCCACGTCCTTGATACATGTAAATTGAAACGTCGCATGTGATGATTTCATTTTATGAAAAAAAGTGAGATTAGATATTTTTGATGATTGATCATCAATTTACTTGATAATATTATAGTAAAAAAAGATAATGTAGTTCCCATGAATAGTTGGATAGATGAGATGAGGAGAGAATATGAAAATAAAACATATTGAAAAGAAATTAATTGAAAAAGGAAGAAGATTATACATCCTATGTCTCTCCTCCATGAGAACCGCCTTATAGAAAATGTTTTGGTGTTATGATTAGACCAATGGATCCTAGAAATGGGGGGGGGGGGAAGGGTTGGTAAGATATATGAGAATAATTTGGAAATGTCTCAGTGCATGAGAGGTGTGAGGAGATGAGGTTGTAATGGGTAGTATTTATAGTGGATGGGAGGGGTGTTTTCACATTATTTTATTCATTAGTTTATCATTTTGGATCAATAATATCAATATATTTAGAATTATGACTATATATATACAAATATTTAATGAATTTTCTATATTTTGGGATTACATCAGCAAAAAACCATCCATAACCCAATAATTCATGTATTTCTCTTTTATTGAAAATTATTTTATTTTACTATTCACATAAAAATTAACTTTTTCAAATAAATCAAAAAACCACACCATAAATCTAATTTACATGTAGAATTTAAAAATGAAATTCAATATTGAAAAAAAAAATCTTTATATGACAAATATAATTTTAATTTAAAATTATCATTTAATTAAAAATTAAATATTTTAAAATTAAAACTGATTTTATAACACTTTGAAAAATTAATTGAGGTCTCATAAAATTATGTTATAATCATAAGGAAACAAAATATAAATTTAAAAATAAATTTTATGAAAATTTATTTTCTAATAAAATATTGAGTTAATTTTAAGATTTTAATTAAATATTTATATCTTACAAAAATAACAACACTTAATTTATCATTTCTAAAACATCTTTTTACTTATGTCATGAAATAAATATATCAATCATTTATTCATAATATACCTATAATTTATAATTTCAATGTTTATGTTACTCTTCTATATGATGGATTACCATTCCTAAATGTCATGTTACTATTACAATGGTAAAGACACTTTTCCATAAGTATTGGTTCTTTAATTACTAAAATTGAAATTTGTTTCATTCATTCATAATTTACATTGTTTTTATTGTGGTATCTATTTTATTTAATGTGTTTTATAATATATGAAATTATTATAAGATTAGTGAAATTCCACTGATAAAAATTTGGGTCATTACAAATATAAACACTACAATGTTCGTAATTTTTAGATGATTTTTTTAGATAAAGATATGGTGCAATTGAATAAGTAAAACGAATGGTATTTATTTCCTTGGATCTGATTATGTTTTTTTAAAATGTGGTTTATGATATCATTGATGGAATTTATGGTTTTTTGGAATTATGTAATATAACCAAGAATATGTGAAATAAGGATGAATGTATTTTTTCAATAAGGATTTATTATAATTACCTTGTTTTAGGAGATTAAGTGATGAATTTATTCATATGTATCATATCTGACAAACAATAGATACATTATGATATATGTGGGATAAATTATTATATTTTTTTGAGACATTCAGTGTCCTTTTTTATAAACTATAGAAATTTCAACATTTATAAGAGTTATATGGATAACCATTTATGAAATGGTTTATGATAATCCTCGAATGTGGTTTTAGTGGTTCAAATATTATCTCACCATATGAGAACATATGAATATTGGGAAAACATTGTAAACCATTTTGTTGTGATGCTATGATAGATGTAATAACCTATCATCATATGGATCTAATGATTTGATAATGCTTTAGGAATGAAAAGTTATGCCTCATCTCCTGGAGTAAGAGATGAATGGGAAATTCATCAAGTCTCAATGAATGGATGAAAATTTTATTATGAAATGTAATCAAGTGAGTAATGTTTTAAAAAAACTACAACTCTAGGTAAAGGATATTCAGACCAAAAATATTGATCTAGTAAATTCCATTCTAATGAATTAAATGGTCCTATTAATCATCAGAGATTTATGGGTTTGTAATTGTTTGTTAACATTTTCATGGACAGGTTCTCTATCAATCTCCATCAGAAAATGATAGTTATATTTCACTTACATGTTCCTTTTTTCACATGACACATACATTTTCATATTTGGAATCCTGATTAAGAGAAACATTGGGTAACTGTTATGTTTCCGAATTTCCATTTAAATTGTGTTTTAGTATTCAATTTTACGATCTGGGTTTCTATGAAATGAGGTTTCTAGTACTAATCCTTTGATGACCCCAAATAATTTCAAAGTATAAATTCATTTTAAAAGGGGTATAATTAAAAAACCCACGTTTTTATAAACCATTTTAGAATAAAATAAATTTACATGATAGGTTTTTTTTATACTACAAATAGATAATCTTCCACTACATGCGACATTGTCTTATCTTGTGTTACAAGCAACACTAGTATTCAACAAAACATAATTTTATTATTGTAAATATTTATATATGATAACTATAACACTGAAGATATAATGGGGGATTTTTACAGGATTAAATAAATTATTAATGATTTGTTTACACAAGTAAAACCCTTACAAAAAGTAGGAAATGTTTTTCTAAAAACTGTTAAAATACGAATAGGTGTGTTTTATTCCAATAAATAAACAAACCAATCTAATTTTACAATATTAGTGAAATATATAAATAATTTACAAAGATATTATGGATAACATTAATATTATTATTTTTCTAGACATTACATATCAAAAAACTTAATTTTTATATAAAAAAATATTTTTCTAAATAAGTATTTTCATCCTTTTGATGGAAATCTTGTTATAAGGTTTTTTTTTGAAATATTAATAAATTTAATTTGAGTAAATATGCTTCTTATTCTAAAATTTAATGTTAAAATTTACTTTGGGTGTACTTTTGGTATTTTTCTGAGATGTTTTAATTTGTGATGAATAGTGAAGTCAATACTGAATTTTAATTGAAAATGGGTTTTTTTGTAAAATTTATATATATATTTAAATTGTTTTTGGATTGTTTTTTAATACAATGAAGGTAATTGTAATCAATTTTACATTTAATTTCAATATAAAAACATATCAATCATTTTGATGGTTTTTATATAAAAAACAATTTTCCTAATGCATCACTGGGATTAATTTTCGATTAATTTATAAAAATTATATATTATAATTTGAAAAATGGATTCAATATATAAAATAAAAAGTTCAAAAAAATTTAAAATGTCACTTTTATTTTTGGACAATTTGAATAGAAACTTTTTTAAATTTTATTATATACTTTTATGATTATATCAAATATGATTGGGTAAAACTAATTTTATAAATATTATCAAAATTACCTAAAACATTCCCAACTATTATTGGATTAGTTTATTTTTACCCTTCACATATAAGGGTTGAAATGAAACTAATTTATTGGATACTTTTCCATGAATATGAGTTGAATATTTCTAAGATCAAATACAGGGACAAAATGTCACATTCTTACATTTAGTAAGTATAATATATTTTTATTATGTAGTTAAATATAATATATGATTCAATATGTATATTATTTATAAATATAGTAGGTTTAAAAACATCATGTAATTTTTGTTTTTTTTAGTAAATGAAGAGTTATAATAATAAATTACACAATGATGATACAATAATCATTAAATTAATGAAAAAATCCATTAATTGAAATTATAAATATTTTAAAAAATATAATTTGTATTAATTAAGGATTGATATAAATTTTATAGGTGATTTGGAGGTATTTTGAGTGTATTAAATTAATTTTATTGATGTCATCTTTCTGTATTGATTTTTTAATGGTCAATGAAATGAATAGTGTCCAAATTGACACTAATGATATTTTATGAAAATAATATACTATTACGTTAGTTAAAATTTATAAAAATCCTAAATGAGGATAATGGGGATAAATGTTGATCTATAATATCATATATTACCCATTTATAGTTTAATTGTAACCTTATAAGTAAAAAACCAATTTTAATATTGAAAATGATGATAATGTAGTTAATCATAAAATAGTTAATCAAATGGTTAATTATATAGATAATGTTTAAAATTAAAAAAATCATTTTTAAAATCTATTATTTTATGGTATAACACACTATCAAACATTATATATGAATTATTTTGCATTCATAGGTATTATTATTAATAATAAATTAATTTAAGTAAATCCACTGAGAAATTCCTAATGTGCCCCAAACCTATAGTATAGAAGGAAACCTCCTCCCTCATCCCATTTCACCTCATTAAGCCTTTTTAAAACAACAAATATATAAACAATTATATTTTTCACTTCACTAGACACTTTCTAGAGGTTTTGGTCTTCCCAATTGACCAACTCTATTTTCCTATAAAGGAGATCTAAAGGATCCATTTTGATGAATAAGTAATTACTATAACAGATCACTATAATTTTCTATTATTATAAACCAAATATATATAATATACAACCATATATCATAAAATAATAAAATTAGTATCCCCCATATTCTGTAATTCTATTATTATTATGAACATTCCATTATGTATCCCCTTTCCCATTGAACATGAAGTGAAAGTATCACTCGTGGATACGTACATCTTACCGTCACCACATAGAGATACAATTAATTTTATATCCCCATCTCATTTTAGTTGGAATTATGATGGTTTTAATTTTTATATATGATGCGTATGATATTATTATACATCTTTAATGATAATATCATATCAACCTTTTTACTACCTGATCTTTTTTGGAAATGATAAACTCGCTCATGCGTAGATATGCCTTACTATATCCATGATGGGATGCGATTATTTTTTCAAATATATTTCATGTGGGTATTAATAACTAGAAATGTTATGAATTTATATGAAATATATAACATAAATATTCTTTTCCAATTATGGACTTCATTTTCTTGTAATATGATAATAAAATTGAAAACAATGGTCATCCTTAGGTACAACATATCGTCTCCATGAATAGTTATTTTTATATTATATCTCTTAATTTTATGAACCACCATGAATATATACATATAATTATATCTATATCTTGTTGATCATTCAGGATATGATGAAATAATGTTATAATTTAGAGGAAAAAGTATAACATGTCCGCACATGTATGAAAAAACAATTATTAACTAGATCATAACTTTTTCATGGAATTGTATATAATCGGGTAATATAATGCCATAAGTATATTATATATGGTATCATATATATGAATATGGTTCAATAGTTATATATAATAATCTTATATTTCTTATACATGAATTTTTAATGTAAATAAACTGATTCAAGACTTATGTTAATGGATTTTTGTCTCACTTATATTTATTTGGGACACATGCCATATAAAAAACTTATTTCATATATGTTGTGTACATACATCAAATTAAATTAATTTAATTTATTTTAATTAATAAAACATTTATGGTATTTTAATATTCGTATGAATTTCCCTCATTCATGGGGAAAATTATTCTATGGTTTATGATGTTAAAATTATTTATTTCAAAATATCATCAACATTCAAGATTGTTCCATTTTAAATCTCTATTGGAGAATATTTATCTTCGACATCCATGTGTTCTAAAAAAATAAAATATAATTGTAATATTAACCTAAAAAATTTTTAAATTATTTTAACCAAATTTTATTTTTTACTAAATGGTTGGAATGGAATCACTTTTTTCAATTTTCAAACGAGGTATTTTTGTACATCTCTAGAGAAAGAATGTGAGCATTGTTTTTTAACTTATATGGATTTAATTTAATTCTTGGGTACCATGAATCCTTAGTCATTTGAATCTTCCCTTCTATCTTATATTTATATTTTCAGATAAATGTTTCTGTTAAAATTGCTTTTATTTTTTAAAAATTGAATTCACACAGGAAATGATAATTTCCCTAAGAATTATTTCAAGACATATTTCAAAACCATTTCCTTCAAAGATAACATTAATTGATTTTATTTATTCTTTAATAGGGATATGTAACAAGGAAATCATTATTATTCATTCACTGAATGGTTTATGATTATTAAGGAAAGATATCTATGAAATCTATTTCATTTACATGACTTATGTTATGATGAAGTGTTTATAAAACTAATTTATTTAAATGGGTTCTAAGATGGTGAATGATTTTTGGTTATGTGGCACATGTATGGATTTTTTTATTATGTTGTGTATGGTACAATTATCTCCCTCTAATGAAAACGGTAATGAATTATATCTCATGAGATATTTAATTGAAACAAGTCAATGTTCTTGATTTGTGAAGTGAAACAAGTCTATGTGATTGATCTACAAGGGAAAAAAGTGATAAGGCTTAATCTGAGAGTCATGGTTGTTAATATTGACATATGAATTTTTTTCTATACATATTATTATGAAAACCATATTTATGACATGAATATATCATTCATGAATGATTTATGATGATGTTTCATTCATATGGTTCATGGTAATTTTCTATTCCATAACTCATGTTTATGATCCCTAAAAGGATGGGTATGGAATTTGTATGTTATGATAACGAAAACAAACACATAATTCTTATTTTATGATTTCATAAGATAATAAATTGATATAATTCATGTGTACCCTTATTGAGCATATGATCTCACCCTTTTCTTATGTTTCCATTCCAAAGGTTATAAAGAATGTTTTTAAGTCAAATTTAAAAATGGGAATATATTTATTGGAGATTTTGGAGATATTCCTCCAAATTGGAAGAATGTGATACATGATTCCTAAGGCACTAAACTCTTATTGTCCTCAACCTTGTTTGTTTCTATTGTAATGAATATTTTTCTAAAAAGATGTAATATCCTTGTATGAAAATACTAGGTCAATATATGATAAACCTAACATAGAATTTCATGGATGATATGAACACTACAAATTATTACTTATTCAATTCAAAAATATGAATTAACCTATAATAATAATGGATCTGATGAATAGAGTGAAATGAATTATCTTATGTTGTCATAAATCATCAACTGACTAGGAAACCAATAATTCCTCAAGTGCACATCCCTATATGCTAGAGGTTTTCTAATAGAAGGGAGGGCCTAAAAGGATACAATGGGCACACTATCCTCTTATATCAGATTCAAATAACATCATAAGTAAACTAAATACATAAACACACATGAATATTATATTACACATAAATAAATATAAAAATGTAAGAAAACTCTAATAATTAGATTGCTGAATATTTTCTCATGGGAAAAACAGTTATTGGATTCCCACTAGGATAACCACACACAAAAAATAAAATATAGAAAATTAATACACAAGAATCCACTAAAACTAAGAGTAAAACAAAGAAAAATGACTTTAGTACTAGTAAATTGCTTCGTCACAAACCCCAGATTCCACCTGACCATTCCCACACAAATATGAATCATTTAACCTCCACCGAATCAACTACATCTTGTTGTAAAACTAATTTTAAGAATAATGTATGCACACCCACCAAGGTTCATGATTGAGTTGGTTCCCTAGAACCAACTTCAGTTTTATTTGTAATAACCAAGAGTTATATTTTGGAATATTAATAAACTTCTTATTACATCATGATTATTATTATACATAACATAGTATTTGATTATTATATAAGAGTAACTTTCACACTAAAAGGTTATTGTATTTCCCCTCCATGATGATAACCATGTAGAGAAAAAACATTATTCCTAAATATATGTTCTATATCCAAATAAAATCATTTGATAGACACTAATGATTTAGACTATCTTGGGAGGATACTCATTCGACATTGATGTGTCATCTCAGGCTGTATCGCCTTGTTAATATACATTATAGTATATTAAGAGAATGATACATACTAGTAAAAAATACACATTTATATGTGTAATTTGATGTTCCTATCTATGAATGTGTGTATTGATCCTTAGAAAATAAGTTTATTATTAATGAATATTATAAGTTTCATTCTTTTATGTCTTACGGAATGTCAAGATGATATATGTTCGTGGTGATGTAGGATACATTAGGTGAGTCATGAGTAATATTGAATTATTAAATAATGTGAGAATAGACTTTTCCAATCTATTATTTAATAATGATTATTTCTACAACCAATTAGTGTAAATTATATATCCTAAATTAATCCATGACTATAGATTTCTATAGAAATAATCAATTTTCATAAATTCATTGAATGCGATATTGAGAAAATAGATTGATTTAAAAAAAATATGAAAACTGATTGATTAGAGATATCACGATTATGGGATTATATTACATAGTGAGAATCTGTATGAGGTACTTCCTCATTTCAATATTATCATATTTCACTGTGGGTTCCGTGGTCTGTTTCTAAATGCTAACCATGTAGTTTAATTTCTTCACCCAATTCCATTGATAAATAGTCATTGATGGTCAGATAAAAAATTTATAAAACCCAATGTATTTACAAATAAATTTAATAGTGAATTCATGAAACACTGGGTCTCAACAAAACAACACTTCGTTATAACCTAGGCAATAAACATAAGTTTTTTACCTGTATGCTTTTAATTTCAATAAGCTGACATACACTATTGCATTAAGGGAGATATTTACAGTCTGATACAGTCAACAAATTTTTCTTATTAATATTATCATACCATTATGAATAGTAATGAATACTGAATTATCAAAAAAATAGATACTTCACCTATAAATGTATAAAAACAATTAAGACATCCTATAGGTGAAAAAATGATCATAATAAAGTATTGGTATTTTTCCAAAAATATTTTAATTACACTTTTATGACTAATTTAATAATATAAAATTTAAATGTAATTTCATAAAATGTAATGATAAATTTTTATTTCGTTGTCTTATGGTTATACGAAAATTTTATGTGTCCTTAAATAATTTTTCATGGTGTTTTAAAATGAGTTATATTTTAATGACCTTTTTCCAAATAAAATATTATTTTATATTAAAAGTAAATTGAAAATACATCAAAAAATATTTTCGAAAAATATTGTTAATTTTTTAATTCTATAAGTCGAAAAATGGTTGGGGTGAATTTCAGTTATTTTTCAAAAATACTTGAATTTATGTGAATAAAAAATACAATTATTTATGTTAAGTAAAAAATACATGATTTATTGAGTCATAAGTTAGGTAATGATAATTTTATAACACTTGGATTGAACTCACATGCACATATTACTATTTTGTGTCACAAAAATCAAACATTGGATCTTATCCTGTGAAAAATAATTAAATAATGGATTAAATATTCAAAACTCACTAATATCCTCCACTATAAAAACCCCCCACTCACTCTATATTATCTTCACTCCTATCAATCCTTATGTCATGAAAATATTCTGACCAAATATCCTCCAATGATAAACCCCAACATTCAGTATCCTTTGGTCCCCTCAAAAGACAATATCATCCCCCCTATATAGGCTCTCAAATAAGATTAATTCAAGAGGTAAATTCCTCTTTGCAATTCTTTTACATTCTCTTCAACTTCAATTGTTTTCTTTTCTATACTCACCACATCTCATTCAAATTTTTTGAAAAATAGTGTACCTAGAATTTACTTTAATGTTTTTATGATGATGCAATAAGTTTTTTTCATCTATCATTTAAACTTCTTTTATGCTAGTAGTAAAAGAATACCACCTGAGATGTGCTAATTTAGCACATTCAAAGACAATGGGATTAAAACATCTATTAATGAATTAAATTCTTGTTATGAAACTAAAATAATGTTTGACCCAGACTATAATATATGTATTATGTTTCATTTATGGTTATTTAATATTTTTGTACAGATTATTTTGATTTATAAAGAAAAATGAGTTTATTGTATTCAAAACCTTCCAATTAATCCAAACTATTATCATTAAATAATGTGTATTATGTTTCATCATCAACTAATCTAACCAAATAAAATATGAAAATATGTAATCTTCAATATTTTCAATAATAAAAAATAACTTCTATTTTATATAACCATCCTCATTTTATACTATTCTCTATTCATGTATATATATATACCAATCATGAAACAAACAGACCTGAACATTAATATTTAACCACTTACCCCATCAAAAATGACATGAATTATCATAATAAGGTTATAATAAAACAATTAAATGAATATTATGTTCAGTAATTATTACTAAATGAAACTAAATTTGATTATTCGAGTCATTAAGATCAGGGGGATAACACCTTCATACTTAAGGTAAGTATTTCTTCATCCCACATCCATTGTTGTGAGATATTTTGTACTCAATACTATTACTTTTGTATGGTGTATATATGCAACCCATTGATGTATCATTTCATGATTATTTTTATTTTTAGTATATTAAATGTATCATTTAATGATTATTAATTTTGTGTCGTATGATTCAATTGATGACAAAGTTGTTAGTATTTTATACCAAAACCTCCATTTTAATTCATGTTTTTCATCTTCCCTACTCACGTCAATGATATTATTAAATATTATTAAGTAATAATCATAAATTATGTGTGTATTTTCTATATATGTGTACCAACAATAACACTCATTTCATTTTTGGGGAGTAATATGTTTTAAAACGACCCTTATAAAATTATTCCCAAAATACAAGCTTGATTCAAGGAACATCTCATATTCTTACCTATTATTATTCTCAGTCAAAATTTTTTCTAAGCCATATGTTTCATTATAAATAGAAAATTTTAAAATGAAAAATTATTTTTTTTTCATTTCAAATTTTATGAAAGAAAACAGTGTTTTGTGCTTTAAAATGTCTTTAATGAAATCCGTAAACCGCACTAAAAAATTTAATTCTAAAGCTTATTTATAAACAATTTTTACATGATTTCACTTAAGTGAGACATCATTGATGCCTAAAATGAAATCTAAATATCCTCCCATTTTACTTTTTTAGAAAAAAAAAATTTTAAAACCATATTTTTGATTAATTCAAATGATTTTTCAATGGAACAATTCTTTCCAAAGTAAAATGGATTATTCTCGCCACACATTAACTTTAATGAGATATATGCCTTTTTCACCACTTATTAATTATATGTGGTTTTTGTATTGACCCTTGGTATATCATATTAAGATCCTCATTTTTCTTAATATATTCTAACTGATTATGATTTTAATGTTTCAAGGTGGAATGTGACACTTCAGAATATTTAAGTATTATTTCCCCATGAACAATTCGTTGGTCTAATTTTAAAATTATCATTATTTATTTCAACATAAATTGAGTAATCTTGTATTTCATAGAGGTTTATCTCCTATGATATCTTCTAAAATTTATTTTTTTGAATTTTTTATTATTAGTTTTAATATCAATGTTATATCATGTTACCATTAACCATATTACTGGATAGTATTTTTATTTAACGACTGGTGAATGTTATTTACATTTCATATATTAGCTTCAATAAGCATGTATATGTTGTCTATTTTTATACCCCTTAACAAGAGGAATTCATTTGACTTATTATGTAAAAGATGTGTCCTTCTATATCCCGTTTATTCATCGGTAGGTATCATAAGACAAAAAATGGTCTTGGCACGAGGCCTTGACAAAATAGATATTTATTGTCTTATAATGATTCTTTTGTGGTATCGTTATGAGGTACCACATTATTCATTCCATAATTATTAAACTAGTAACTGCTAGTTCATATGGTTATTTGACTAGTATAAAACCCATATTTATGATTTAAATGGAATTATTTATTCATCTCTTATTCCTGCCATAACCTGCTATAGTTTATTTCTAAAGGCATGTGTTTTTAGTTATTCATCATTCCTAAAGTTTATTTTTATGATATCATTTTCTGTATTTATAACCCTTATAGATCATTTGAGCTCACCCCTTTCTTATGTTTCAGTTTCCTAGGGAAGGAGGAGGTATATTATGATTCACATTCTCAGAAAAACTTGGATTTATGGATATTGTCAAATGAATTGATGTATTGTATTTCCTTTCAAGATGCAATCCTAATCTTTGGTATGTATCTTGTTTTACAAATATATTAAACTACTAGGTCTATCGGGATAAGACTTTATTTTAATCATTATAATGTAATCAAATAAGGAACCATATCTTGGAAAATGTAGTCAGGTTGTTACAATTGGTATCAAATAAAGTTTAGCAGAAAACATGGAATCTATATTTAGAAAATATATATTACGGAAAAACTATAGGATAGACATCGAAGATAATGATACAATAACATCATAGAATTTTGGAAAGGAATATATTATGTGGATCTATCAAGGAAATACATACCTATCCAGATACTACCATTGGATGTGGTTCTACAACAAATGTATATAGGAGTAACAACTCTGAAATAGAGTTTCGAGCATATCCTAGGGTATCTTGGTGCACGATAACTAGCCTTATTGTGCACCAGGTTTGACACTCCAGTGGGATATGCTTAGGTTAATTCACATTTTTTTCTTACATACCATTATCAAGGATTTATTCTTCCCAATTAACTAATGTATATTATTCTAGGTTTTACATTTCAAAAATTTATCATATTTTCTATACCATGTTTATATTTATAGAATGATCATAATTTTATGAGCTAATATTGTATATTGAATTGATTATAAATTAAACCTAGTATAAGAAATGAGAAATTCACCAATGCACATGATGTAAATATTAAGAAGGATCAGATGTCACTTGTTCTATAACCATCGTTTCAATGGATTATAGTCTTCTATGTATCCTCATTATATAAATAAATAGTATCATGTTTTAACAAGGCATGTAATTTCTTCACTGATCTATATGGATTTGAAATAAATCAAAAGAAGAAGACAATGGAAGAGAAAAACATGGATAATGGGAATTAGGGAAAGAGGGGTTTCCCCAAATTTGATAATTGTGGAAATAATCAACATAGAAATTGAATGATAGGATTGATAGTTTATTATAAGTGTGAAGAAAATTGAAAAATGTAAATTGATTTCAAATGAAAGAATAAGGTTTCTAATTTGCAAAGATTCAATTTCATGTAGGTGGGATACTATGTGAATCAATGTCCTATGAGTCAAAGTAATCTGACTCGAATAATGATATTGGATAATGATCATGTCATGATACTACCGAAGATAAAGTGGAATGAATAATATTCTTCTTTAGGAATCATATCATTTGAATATTTTATCAGCAATGTACTTGTTCTATGAATTCTGTAATATATGAGGATTACATTGCATTACTATTTTATTAAGTATTTGAGGTTGTATGATGAATTGAATCATGTATGAGGGACTCAGTAGAAAGATAATATATTGGTAAAGTATACAGTTGAATGAGAGACAAACAAAAATATATTCACGATGATTAAGATAATGATGAATAAATATTGATTTTAATTAGTAGTTAATACCTCAAAACAATCTTGTTGAAAAGTATTTAATGTTATCATTGATTTATTATACAAACTTTCTCTATATAAGGAATATATAGAACAACATGTTTATGGATAAATAAATGTTTCTAATATGGTTATATGATAATTTGAGTTTTTACCATATTACACGAGGACACATGATGAAGTTTTTCACATATTTAAAATGTGAAAATTTATGGCTGATTTGTGTTGATTAAAGGAAAATAAAGTTGAAAATGAATTGAGCAAGATAAACCATAGTGTTATAAATTAAAAGTATTTCTAAGGACACCATGTCCATGGTTATAGAAAGTATGGATATGGTAATGATTATAATGTGTTGGATCATGATCAGTATAATGATAAACCATTTACGAAATTATTTATGTTGACCATTGTGTGATGTTTTAGAGTGTAGTGTTCCCATATGATGAAACCTATGTAAAGGGATGAAGTATAGATAGCTCAAGGAACAAAAAAATTATAATCTTTTGTTTCTGAAATAGAATTTTATATTTTTACTCTTATATAGTGGAATAATTTCTCAAATCTTGGAAAATATTTTTAAATAAAAATATTGTCCTATTAAAATATTTTATTCATGATATTAATAAGAATTTTCATAAATGTAGTTTATGGTTTTGTGGTATTGACCATTCATCTATGAATTATCTCTATTACATTCTTTCAGAACATGATTGTTTGATTATTCATCCATTACTATGTTATCCAATTAGAATGAAAATTTTTTAGTAACTGATTCATTTCTTTTTCCTCCAATTAAGAGGATATTTTAACTGTATTTCTGATGAGGGTTTCCCAAAAAGTAATTTTAAAGTACCAACCAATAACATTTGATGTTCAATTTCAAATTTTGAGGATGAAATTAATTTATGTAAGGGATAATGTAACACCTCAAGGATTTACAAATAAATTTAAAAGTTAATGCATGAAACATTGAGTCTCTACAAAATTAAACAATGTTATAACCTAGACAATAAACATAATTTTTCAACTTCTATTAATAGAAATGAATAGTAAATTGTCCAATAAATATAAACAGTTCCCATGAATGATTAAATACAATTTATACATCTTATAAGTGACCAAATTGTCATAGTATAATTATTAGTATTTTTTATGTCAAAAATATTTTAGTTACAATTTATTGAGTAATATACTATTTTAAAATGGAAATGTATTTTCATAAAATGTAATCAAAATTTATTATTATTTTTACTGATGGTTATAAGATTATTTTATGAGACCTTGATTAATTTTATAAGGTGTTATAAAACACATTATAGTTTTGTATTTGTTTTTTGGAATAAGTTATGATTTTATATAAATACTTATTAAAAACACATAGAAAAGTATTTCCAAAAAATGGATTTCATTTCTGAAAATCTAAACATTGAATAATGGTTGGGGTGAATTTTTAATATTTTTCTAAAATTCATGAATTTTAGGTGAATATTAAAATATAATAAATGCTAAATATATGATTCTTTAAGTCAGAAGTGATGTAATGTGGATGTAAGACCACTAATTTCAAATTAAAATTAACTTATTACTATTTTTTCTACATGAATATAACAATATTGCATATCATTAGAAAAATGATTAAATAATTAATTAAATATTCAAAATTTACTCCTCTATTCCACTATAAAACCCCCCACTCACTCCCTCTTCTCATAACTACTATAAATCCTATTACCATGTATAATTTCTGACCAAATATCTTCCCAAGCTCCTTCCCCACGTCTATCAGCCCTTGGTCTCACCAAAATACAAAATCTTGTCATCTAAAGAGGGTATCAAGGAATATTAATTCAAGTGGTGAATTCCTCTATTCAATTCATTTAACGTCATTTATAGTTCCATTTTTTTATTTGTTATCCTTACCATGCCTCATCCAAAATGTATGGCAACTATAGTAAATTAAAATTACTTTAATCTTTTTATGAAGAATTTTTATGTTATTATCACCTCACCTTTTCCAATATTTTATGCTATTAGTAAAAGAACACCATCAAAGATGTGATAATTTACCACATTAAAGGTTGATAGGTTTACAATTTCTATTAATGACTTCAATTATAGTTATGAAACCATTATTAATATTGAACTAGACTATAATATCAGTATTATGTATCATCTATGGTACTGTAAACATTTTTTTTTCACATTGTATTAATTTATAATGAAAATTGTATTCATAGTTTTCAAAAACTGCCAATTAACCCAAACTGTTATCATTAAATAATTTTTATAATGATTCATCTTCACTCCTTGTAGGAAAATTAAATTTTAAACCATGTTACCATATGTATGTTCCATAATAAGAAATAACATCAATTCTGGGAAACCATCCTAATTTTACATGATATATCATTCATGTATATAAGTATACAAATCATGAAACATACAAAACCAAACAATGAAATTGAACCACTTAACCCATCAAAAAAGATGTGAATGAACATAATATGGTTATATTACATTCATTAAATTAAGAGTATGTTATTTAATAATTAATTAATGAACATAAATTTTAATATTTGGGTCATTAATATCAAGTGGAGAACACCTTCTTACATAAGGTAAGGGTTTCTTCATCTCACTTTCATATTTGTGAGATATTCTCTATTCACTTCTATTAATTGTATATGTTGTATGTATACTAACCATTCACATATAAAATCATTAATATATATATTTTCATGATATTCAATTTATCATTTAATGATTTTTTATAGCTATTTTATTTAATGGATTAGAAAGTTGTGACTATTTTCTACCCAAACCTCCATTTTCATTCGGGATACGCTTATTCTCTACCCACCTCAATGATATTATTATTTATTCTTTTGTACTACTCATAAATTCTAAGTGATGTTTCTATATATGTGTACCAACAACAATCCAACATTAATTTATAGGGAGTTATATGTCTTTAAATGGTCATTAAAAATTTCTTCCTGAAATACACGCTCGATTAAAGGAACTTCTCAGATACTTACCAAATTTTATGTTCACTGTATAATCTATTTTATGACATATTTATCATTCTAAAATGAAAAATTTTATATTGTATTATATATTTTGGTTCATTTTGGGTTTTATTAATGAAAATATGTCTCTTATCTTTAAAAATATTTTTAATGAATTACTTAAACCTCACTAGAATGTTTTAATTCTAAAGCGTCCTTAAATTGTTTTTGGGTTCTAATGAATAAAATTACTTCTCAACGTCCTTAAATTTTTTTTCTAGGATATAACTTTTTATAACTAGATTTATGAAAAATTCAAATAATTTTCCAATAGAAATCTTTTTTCCAACTAAAATGGATTATTCTCACCTCATATTAATATTTATGAGATATATTTCTTATTCACAACTTATTATTTCCATGTGGTTTGTGTAATTACCCTTGGTATATCATATCGATAGTTTCTATATTATCATTATATTCAAATGGATTATTATGTTAATGTTTTAATGTGGTATGAGACACTTTGGAATGTTTATGGATTATTTCCTCTAAATTTTTTTAATTGACTCATTTAAAAGTATATATATTTATGTCTAAATAATTAGATGAATCTTGTATTTCATATGGGTTTACATCCTATGATATAATCTAAAAAATAAATTTTTTACGGTTTTCTAATTGATTTGAATGTGGATGTTCTATCTTGATATCATTTACCATATTACTCGGAATGGATAGTGTTTATATTTTATGAATGGGGAATGTTATTGATATATCATATGTTAGATTCAATATGAATGTATATGTTTTCAATTTGTTTCCTCATTCATAAGAGGAATGAATTTTACTTATTATGTGATGGGTGGGGCCTTCTATATCCCCTCTATGCATCGATAGGTCGCATGAGCCAAACATTGTTTGTGGAACGAGGACTTGAAAATAATGATATTTATGGTCTTGGGATGAGGTCGCGACGATATGGTTATGATGTCCCACATTATTCATTACCGCATTATAAAACTAGTAACTGATTGTTCTGGTGGTTATTAAACTAGTAGAATACCCATGTTTATGATTTACTAAGGCTTTATTAATTCATCACGTATTCCTGCCATAATGTGTTTGTGTTTATTATTAAAGGAATGTGTTTTTTGATATTCGCCATTCGTAATGATTATGTATTTCATTTCATCTGTTGTAATTCATAATCTTACTGTGCATTTGATCTCACCACTTTCTTATGATTCTTTTTTCCACAGAATTAGGAGGTATATCATTATTGACATGAATGGATTACCATGGAGTTATGTATGTTGTCAAAGGAATTTATATATTGTATTTACTTTCAATTAGTAATCCTAAACTTATGCATGTATCTAGTTAAATAATATATTGTTATTTATTAATTTAATCGTTGAATAAATATTATTCCCACATGCATTTGAATAATTATTCATGTTTTCATATCATATATATTCCAACACTAGTTATTTGAGAGATTATAATGCGATAGAAATATTTAATTTGTATTTATTTTTCACTTAGTGAATATAATATTTATTTAATTATTCGTGAATAATTTAGTCATATTTATTTATTATATAAATAGTAGCTATGAAATTCAAGATAATGTTTTTCTACCAATTTCAACTATATTTATGTGAATGCTGAGAAAATATATATATATAAATATATAATAATGTTTGAATAAAAAATATTTAAATTTGATTTTTGAGTTTAGTGCATGTTGAGAAATAATAAGTATATTATAACTAATATGGACATGGGTTTCCAACGATAAAAAATATTTTTTAAAGTCCCCTTGTGAATTTTTTGATTTATAACCCCAGCAGCATATAAACCCAAATATATTTCTTTTCAAGATATCCAATTAATTTGATTTGTTGTTCTCAACAAATCTTGAGAAACCATAATGAGATCACTTCTATATGTATGCTATCATGAACACTGATTGATCTCCCACCACCATCCACTCTCTTGTCTTTTGAGATCAAGAAGAATCGTTCGAAGACAATTTTTAAGGTGATGAAACATAAATGATGCATGTGTCTAGATTTGTTGAGCTATAACCTAGATAATCATAGAATTGAATTTTTTGTTTTTTTGGAACATGCGTAGATCATTTCTAGAAGGAATATTCCATTGATTCCTAAAATGAAATTAATTTACAAAATAGATTTGTTGTCAGATCCATCAACTAAGAAATACATTATCACAATTTAATTATTTATTTGATTAAAAATAATTAAAAATAATATGGTTTGATCATGTTCTTGGTTCTAACACTTTATCCCTTCTCTATATTCATTGATTCAATTCCATTAAGCACAGCATTCATCATAATGTTTATCTCAAATTGATCATTCATCATGAAAAAAATAATGGTTGGTCATGATGCATCACAACACTTCCGATATTCCTACAACATGAAAGTGTTATCAGAGTAGTCTCATAATTATTTATAATTATTTAGATATCAACGATTTATTTATGAATAAGTAATTACTTTTAAAATCCATTATAATTTTTATGTAATTCAAATAATAATATATTCTTATTCCTCTTCATTTATTATAAATATAACCAAATTGATTACTTTTATGAATGAAATAAAATTGAAGATGACATTTGGAGGTGTCTAGGAGTCTGTCCGGATAACAATGGATTAAATTCTCTATATCCCAATGGTACAAGACATATACTAGTGTTCAATTAACCAATAGTTAATTGAGAAGTAATTCAAGGAGTTTGTATTTATTACATGTCATGCATTTAATTATAATGTATTTTTTGAATGGTCGAGCTTTGCAGACATTCAGTCAGAGTACATGTTGTGTTACTATAATACACGTTGTGTAGTCCTTTAATCATAGTTACACAACGTATCTAACTGTAGAACCTATAACCTGGAGACTACATGACGTGTATCCTTTTTACACATTGTTTACAATATATTTCTATTTTTCATAGTTTATATGTCATGTCCCTTTGTGTATCCCATGTACAAACCATATCAAATTGTTCTTCTGTGTGGTCATTATGTAGATAGAACATTCCATTTGATGGGTTTTAATATATATATATATCTGTGTGTGTGTGTGTAAATTTATTTAATTTTTTCATAATTTATCTCTCTTCATAACATGTATGGTCTTTATTAATGTTATTACATTATGTAAATTAAAGAATAACATATTTAAAAAAACATATAATTCATGTAAACCTTCAATTGATTGTACATGTCATGAAAATACACGATAAGTAATGTATACCAAAAGTCACAAGAGAAAACAATATGTTATTATAATAGATGTTCGGTAGTTTGGATGAGTCCTCATTGTGTTACCTCTAAGGTACATTTTATTATATAGTTAATATTTATTAAATTTATGTAATTTCAATAAAATTAAGATGGATGAGAATCTCATGGAAAATTGGATGAAAATTAATGTAAATGAATTGATTAATTTAAGGCGTTAATAAATTCTTCTATGTGTGATTTATCTAGAATAAGAATTATTAGAATTGAATGATAATTTTATTAAATGTGTAATTGGATTCATGCATGTGGATGCTCATAATAATGTATGAGACCTTTGTATGTAATTGGTTTCTTTTCACTTATTAAATTATATTGTGGGCATGGTTGTCATCTATTAACTTATATATAAGGTACCATATTCCCACAGTTTATTTTATGTAAACCCCATATGTACCCTCACCTACATGTGATTGATGTATCTGTAACCCATTGAGCTCCCAAAATAGTGGAGGTGATTTGAGTTGGGAGCTGAGGTGAAACCAATAAAAGAGATATAAATATGTGGACAGGTGGAAATTTGTGACACATTCCATAATAGGTTCTTAGTGTCTTACACTAGGTCAAAAGGTATTTTATCATAAGCTAGATAAACTAACCATTAAAAATCTCATGATCATTCCATATTAATATTTTATTACTATAAAATGTTCATGTTTATTTCATTATGGATGTTTTTTCATGATCACACGAATTAATAAAATTAACAAGCATGCAAGATAGAACTAAAATAAATTTATATATGCTTAAATATTATCTAATACATGGTTAATAACATAAATAAATCCACATAATATTAACAAGTATATAATTAAGATAATAATTTACTATTTCAGAATAAATGATAAAATCCCTTAAATATTTATAATGTCAATATAGCATTAAAATACTTCAGTTAGAATTGAACCATAGTTCAAAGTCCTTGACTAGATAATGTTGGGGTTCATCCAATTATGGAGGGAATTTGGATATTTTGATTGAAATATCATATTTCACATCAAGGGTTGACTACAATAGTATGACATGGTGTAAATGATATGAAAGGGATTAATAAATCCTATTTACGGTTTTTAAAATATTGGAGTCCACTGAACAGATCAATGAACTGTGAGTTAAGGCATTTTCAATATAGATTTACTACCTAGAACCCTAAAAATTTATTGATAAACAAAATTTTTGGTTGTAATAATGGGAATTTTGACCCTTTATATTGTAATGTAAATGATATAGGACATTATAACTCCAATGGTGAGGTCTATTTGATTTATCTAATATAGTAGAAGATTAATAAATATAATATCTAATTATTTTTCATTTTTTATCAGATAAATTAATAAAAATATTCTAATATTATTATTTTTGAATGAATTAAAAAATATAACTATGATCCATACATGGGATGTAAAAAATTAGCATTTTCGTGAATTTTCATGAATGGGAATGTCGTATATTGATAGTCATGATCCATGAACAGAAATTTTAAGTGATACAAGATCATATTCTTGATGTTCCTGGTAATGTGGCTAGTTATGAATCGTTATATATCTATAATAAACATTTGAAAAATGGTACATAAGTTAATTTTTATGATATCATCCAGAAAAAATGATATTATGTTAAAACATGAAGACATTGATTCATATAGAAAGATGTCTCAAAATTGGGATCTCAATCAAGAGAAGGTGTGACAAGATAGTTATGTGACATCCAATAATCGATTTACTACTATTTTTAGTGAGTCAGTGCTAACTGCTCCTCCAATTTTTAATATTATTGGATATATTAAACTATTAGACATCATTGGGATTAAATTCAGAGATGAGTTGCACATAATTCTCATACATTCTTCACTACCTAATACGTTGTACAATTTAATTGTTAATTATTATATGAAAAATAATGAGAAGATTTTTTATGAACATCTTAATCTCATTATCCAAGTGTAAAAATAAGTGTGACATGATAAACTCATATTCTTTATGGTGAATAAGAAACTTGAGAAAATGAAAAAAAGTCCCATGAATCATTACAATTTTGAAGCACCCATGAACTGCCCTTTTATAAAAAGGAATACCAATAGGAAGTGAAAGGAAAAGACGGAACTCTATTATGCATGTAGTATGAATATTCATTAGAAGAATAACTGATCGCAAAATAAAGTGGAAGGTAAATTTGTGTTACTTATTGAGTGCAATTTTATAATAATTTCACATTGGTTATTAGATACAACTTTTATTGCACACATCTGTATCCAAATATATGAACCAAATAGATTTTAAAATTTGTCTATACGAGAGAAGTATTTTTGAGCTTCTAATTGTATGAGGATGGATGATCATGCCATTGGTGACTATAAAATTTAATTTCCCATGAGAATGATATTTTTAAGGGTTTTTTATTATGTACCAACTGTTACAAAGAACACAATTTCTATACAATTCCTAAGTTTATATGGTTTTATTTTCATGTTTGGAAATGAAACATGGTTCTTTAATAAAGACAACATATGTTATGGTATAGAGCCTTTAAATAATGGTATTTTTCATTAAATTATGAAAATAATTTTTTGAATATAGATAATTAATGATTTCCACATGACTCATATAACACCCATCTATGGTATCACATTCATGTTCATGAAAATGTGAATCATTTAAAAAATATATATCAAATTGTTTATTTAGATTATTTTGAGAAAAAAAACACTTTAAATTTGTCAAACATGTTTAAAATAGAAAATGACCAAACCACAATTAAATTAATACGGTGAAAAGGCCAAAGGGGTTTTAGGATTGCTAAACATTCAGGTGTGTGGTACATTTTTAATAGAATCTAGAGGATAGTATTCATACTTGAGAACTTTTACATGTTACTTAATTAGATATGGAAATGTCTACATGATCAGGTATAAGATTAATACCTTTGAGAAACACAAAGATATCAATAATGAAATATATAATCAACTAGGAATGAATATTTGGAAAAAATAATTGGATATAGGTGATGAATATCTTTAGTATGAGTATATCATGTTTCTATTTGAGTTTTAGACTATATTTCAACTCACTCCACCATACACAACATAGTTGAATGTTGTTTATGAAAGGAGAAAATGATCCTTATTATAAATGATAATATTGTTGACTATTGATGTAGATAATATATTATCCTTTTGTGTATCTGAATTACAAACTATGATATATAGATTAAATTAAGTACAAACTAAAGTATAAAATTAACTTTTCATTGATTTATGTAATGGATAGAAACCATTTTTTTGCCTACAAATATATGAGGTTATAAGGAATTTATTAAAGCCTTATCTATAAAGAAACAAGAACCTCATGGAACAAAGATTGTCTTTATAGGTTATACTAAGGAAATAAAGGGATGCTACCTATACAAACCCCTATGACAATAAAGTGAGTGTTGGAAGACAAGACGTTATTCATGATAGGGAAATCATCATAAAAAAGGATACTAGGAGAAATAGTAACATCAACGATGAAAATGCTCATGATATAGAAGAGTTGGTACATGAATAAATTCCACAAGTCCTTGTAGATTAATTAGTTCCTAAAGCACAAATACTATATAATAGGATTAGAGAGGTATGATAATTAGAAATATATGATTTTATATTCACAAAAGAATGTTTCACAATATTGGTTGACAATGATGAACCAATCTCTTAAAATGATGTGGTATAAATCTCAAAAGATTCTATATGTATAGAATCCATGAATTCTGAAATTATATCATTGTATAATTACAATGTTCAGGTTCTGGTCGATGTTCTATTTCATATTAATCCTATATGGTGATAATGGTGATTGTAGATAGAATTGGACAGGGAAGGTAAAGTAAATACCTATAAATGAATTCTAATGGATAAATAGTTTTAAACATCATGGAATTGACTACAATGAAACTTTTTCTAAATTTTATATGATTGAATACATCATAATTATAGTTTCCAAGGATGATTACCCCGACTATGATATATTTTAGATGGATTTCGTAACATATTTCATCAATTATAAGCTTCCTAAATATGTCTATATGGCACAACAAAAACGGTTTATAAATCAAATTGAATAAAAAAATTAATGTTTAAAAAATTCATTTATGTATTGAATAAAGCATCTAGTTCATGGAATATTCAATTCAATGAAGTTATAAAATAATTTGGATTCATTAATAACAATTTTAAACTATGTTTTTATAGGTTGTTTAATGAAAATACATCCACTATCCTAGTAGTATATGTTGATGAAATATTAATTATTGGAAATGATATTCTAGTCTAACAGTATGTTATGGAAAATTTGAAAAGGTGTTTCATCATGAAGGACAACGGTGAATAATACTATATTGTTGTGATCAAGATCATTCCTAATAGATCCACGAGGTTTGGTGGAAATATTCAAAGTATATTCATTGATTATATTCTAAATATTTTTAGTGTAGAAGAATCTAACATGGGATTGTTTCTAGTGTCATAGGGTATACATATTTCTATGAAAATGTATCCATATACAAAATTGATGAAAGAGATAATGAGTAAGATCCCATTTTTTCATCAATTGAATCAATCATGTATGACTTTAAATGTACTAGACATTATATTTCCTTGGAATTGATCAAGGTAGAATGATATCAGTAAGATCACAAATAACAATATTTTTATCCTATTATGTCTATCCTCATGTATTTATGAAGAAATATATATATGTTCCTAGTGGATGGAGGAGGTACGAAACTGGTCATAAGGGATTATACTGATTCTATTATTCAAAATTATCAATATGTTCTAATGTCACAATTAAGATATGTTTTCTATATTAATGGAGGAGATGTGACCTAGAAGAGTTCAGGGCTTATATATGTTGTTGATTATACAGTGGAGTCTAAGTATATACCAGATTTTGAAATAGCCAAAGAATACTATAATATATGAGGCATTATCTAGCATCAATATGTTGTATATAAGAGTAAAAAACCCAATCACATTGTGTTTTGATAATAATACAATAGTAGATCTTGCAAAATATACAAGGTCACACCAATGGACAAATCACATACACCATATTTATCAGCTCTTGATTGAATCTTATCAAAGGTGTGAATTTGTAGTAAGAAGTGTTACCATGGAATAAAATGTGACAGACCACATGATTATAGGACTATCACCGAAAAAACATGAGTATTATGTGATAGTTATAGGACTAAAAGTTGATGGAAGTTGGATCTACAGAAAGTGGGATTCTGTTGGAGTTGGTACACAAGAACCAACATATATGTACTTTATAATAACATGTATTTCTGGTTTTGAATATTTCTAAAAATCATAAAATATCATCAATGTTTTTTGCATAACTTAGATTATAGTAATAACGTAATAGTATCTGATACACTGAATGGTCATATAATTTCCCCACTATAATGATATCCTATATGTTCAATGACAATACTCTTAATTGTATGTTATATATCCAGTTGAAATAATTTTAAGGATATAATTGATTCATGATATTTTTAGTCGAAACTCATAGTACATTGAGATATCTTGTCATGGTTTAATCCTTTTGTAATATCAAGTATAGGATATTATGTGAATGATACCTGGTAGAAGGAAATAAAGATTTATATATATAATTTGATGTTCCTATCTAAATATGTTCATATTGATCCTTAGACTTTAATATTATTATTAATGAAAATTAGAAGTTCTGTATTTTTATGTATTGATGTAAACAATTATGACATATGTTCAGAGTGATGTTGGATATGTTGAGTGTGTCACTAGTAATATTGAATTAATGAATAATGATAGAAAGGATTTCTCCCATTTATTATTTAATAGAAGTTGATATCTCAGACCCATTGATTAAAATTATAAATCATAATAAATTCTTTTCCATAGTCTTTCATAGGAATGTTTGATTTTTTATAATTCAAAGTAAAAGTCATCAAGAACATGAGTTGATTGAACCATCATGCAACCTTCTTGCTAAGAGATATCATGATAACAAGATTATATTACACATTGAGTGTCTATATGATGTACGATGTCATTGTGGAAATAACTTATTTCTATATGGGTGTCTTGACATGTTACTAGATGCTAACCATGGTCTTTAGGCTGCTCTACCCAATACCACTAAGAAAGAGTCGTAAAGGGTGACACACTAAGAGAATCTAGAATATCAATTAAAAAAATATATAATTATACATTATTAAAAAAATTAATTAAATATTATTCCCATAAGTGGTTTACAAATCATTCAGTTTTCATCAATCACATATATATTTTGTCATCAGTTATTCGAGAGAATATAAATGTTTAAAATATATATAATGTATTTATTTTTTGATTAGTTAATATAATATTATTTAATTTATTGGAAAATAATGTAGTGATATTTATTTATTAAATAAATAGTCATTATTACAGGCTTCATAAACATTATGGTGGAATGGTGGGCCATGTTTTTGGGTCCAGTGAGAAATAATATATATCAAATTTTATTTGAATAAATAATATTTAATTTTAGTTCCTGAGTATATAGAATATAAATAATAATAATAATAATTACAATACTAAAAATATAGACATGGGGTTTCGTGTGGATTAGATAAATATTAAAAGTCATCTGTGTGATTATTTCTTTCAATCCGTAGCGGTATATAAATCAAATTATATAATTTATCAAGAGATACTATTCATTTTTTTAGTCGGGTACACCAATCCCAAAGAATCCTCTTGAATCACTATAGAGCTCCATTTGTACATAATGATATCAATAACAGAGAGTGATCATCCTCAACCATACAATTGAGTGTCTAAATAGACCATGAAGAATATTTTTGTAGTGATTCTTGAGGTGATCAACGATGAATGAACAACGCATTAGGATACACTATCCTGGCACCTAGAGATTCCTTTTTCAACACATGAAGATTTATGGAACACGTGTGGATCACTCCCTGAGTTAATCATCTATATATTCTTAAAATTAAATGGCGGTAAAACATAGATCCATTTTTAGTTCCATCAATGATGATAGAATTTATAACATTATAATAATTTATTTTTTTAAAATAAATTATAAATAATATGCGATGATCGTTTGATTTCTTCCAATGTTTGATCCCTTGTATATTTAATTTGATTCAATTATGTTGATCATGACATTCATCTTCATGAAAATATCAAACTGATTCTCCGATAACAACAAAAATTAATGTAGTTTGTGACCCGTAAAAATGGTTCTATTGCACACAGAACCGACAATGCATTTACAGGTGGTGAGAAAGAAATATCATTATGCCACCTCCAATGATGGTCCTAACATATTCTATCAAAACAAGTATATAAAACAAATGATATGAAAAGAATAGTAAAATGAATACTACTAGAATAAAAGGTAAAATCCCAAGAAGGAAAAAAATGACCAAAGGAAAATATCCAACCATGGGTTCAAGCCTGGACATAGAGGTACAACTACCTTCACTCTTTCCCCATCTAGAGAAGTTATGAAATAGTGATCATGTAGCCACAATGTAAATCACATCCACCTAATAAAAATGTACATCCAATGTCTAGTGTAAGGAGATGAAGAGATTTTGGGCCCAAGGATCTCATCACAAATGTAAGAAATTATGAACTGTATTTATTGGGCTCTAGAGATCTAGTAGCATGATCTGAACTAATATTAGTGACTTCTTGTAATCATCGAGAGGATATTATCATGTACCAAAATTCCATTAAAACTAACTACTCAATAAAAAACCTATATTAGTGTTTGCAATCTTGTTAAACATCCCACAAACAGCAAATAACATGGCCTTGGTATAAAAAAGGCATGCATTTTCCACTGACCCTATCTTGGAATATCAGCTAAAATTGGATGACTCTAATCATATATATAATCCATTAGGACCCTAGATCGACCACACAATAACCAACCAATAGAGAAGATATACTAATAAAATATTTGGGTGAACATATTGTCTATTAATATAACAAAGGTATCTTCCCTCATATTGTCCAAAACAATATCAAACCGATGCCTTCAAGACCATAAGATCAAGAACTATGTTTGGCATAACAAAAGGTAACCAACTAGAACTGCTGAGATATGAATGAACCATATCACAGACCAACACAGAAGAGGAACTATCCATGTTCCCAAATATCTCAACTCAAGTTGGATACCATACAATGGAGTCATCCAAAAAAAACACACCTCTGGATAAGCCCAGCAAAAGGTTCTCGAACTTGATTCATGACTCATAACCCAAATTTTAATCTCTGAGGAGGAAAATCTCAAGAAACACCATACCCAAAAGGAAAACCATGGGACACCCCATAGCCAGATGGAAAACCCCATGAAACACCATTATATATGGGTGAACACAAGTTAAAATATTCTCATAATGGAATTCATTAAATATGTCTATCAGACCTAGCTCACACATTGACACCTAAGACATTTCAAAAATCCTATGACGTCATCCTAACTAGAAGGAACTAAACGAACTACACCTCGAGAAAAAAACAAACCATTATCATCAAATAAGTAAATCAATCAGAAATTTTGTAATCTACCCAAAGACCCTCAAATGAACAGACCTTCAATCCTCAATACATGGTGATTAGAATTCCCCTAACCCTTACCAAACCTCACAACTCATAAACCAACCTCTAAGAGGATTCTAATCCAAAAACATAAATGAATCATCCCAAAATGATATCATAATCCATAACATCATCTATATGGACTCTAAATAATGAAATGATTCCAACATCATGATCTACGTAGGAAAATTATTTTACCAGACTACTCACAAGTCCAATTCTAACTCCGGGCCACAATGACACCCAAAATCGCTTGCTGGAAAAAGAATACGACTTTTACATTTGAGTTCACCATTTGTACACACAAACGTGTACATATTCATGTATTCCTACATGTTAAAGTCACACCTAGTGTCTAAACATATACTAGTACATGGGAAAGGAATACATGGGGTCTACCCATGTACTATTACATGGACATTTCCCCCTCACATGGAGGGTCTCCTCAAGTACTCATCTACACTGACATGTACCACTACATGGTGTGTACCTAGAGTACATGATGGGTTGTTCCAAATAATGTTTTTCTCATGTATGTGTATACATGACCTAGGATAACTACATAATGTGTATTTAAGGTACATGGAGTGTTTCCCCAAAAAACTACACAATGCCCATGTACTCATCCACATTACCATGTACTGCTACACGACTTGCACTTATAAAACCATCATCTTCCATGAATTGGAAGAACACAAAGTGAGAGTTCATCAGAAAAAATGTCTTTTAATTAGGATATCATAATTAGAAACCACAATAAACCCCCTAAAAGCCTATACTAACACATGGAACTAGTATATCGACTGTATAGGGGTCCACGACAAACCAAAAACATGATGTAATCATAGATAAAACTAACATATGATGATTTATTGTGACAAAAATAAAAAATTACAATTTTATTGTGGAAACCACTTAGGATTTGAACTAATAAGTGTTCCACAGGTACTTTCTGATAGTGTAACCCATCCTGAACTCTATAGAGACAACCCCCTCTCCTTATCTCTCTCTCTCTCTCCATACCCCTCTTCCATCTCACGCACGATGAAGGAAACACCCAGCGGGAGTATGCAAAAATAAATGTGGGAAATGAGGGAAAATAATAGTAAGAAAGGGTAATTGAGGAATATAAAAAGAATGAAAAAATTAATTGGGATCTGTGGATCAGTTCCTGACATAAATTTATACCTCACCTAAAAACCCCCACCCCCCCCCCCACCCCCTCAATTTTTTACTCAATCGTGAAGTTTAAATTCCAATATGATGCTCTGAGTAGATGATATTATTGAATGGGAATGATTAAAAAACTTGAATTACTCAAATGTAAAATATTCCGCTTAATTATAAACAGTTCGTAATTCGACAAAAATACCACCCTTGGTAAACAATAAATTTCAAGACCAGCAATGTTATCATAAAAATTAAACATGTTTTCATGATGAGATAATTTATCATTCTTTCCCACAAACACCACCTTTGAGAAACAAATTCAAATTTACCAAATTATTCTTAAATCTTATTGATGTGGTTCACAAAGAGATACCGACCATAAACGCTTCACAACCCCATGAACCCTCGATATTTTACCAACTACCAAGTTTTATCCTAAACAATGGATCTTCAAACACAACCATGATATTCCAAAAAACGAACCCACACCTCCCATGACTCTCCTAAAATGAAAGATATTTATCAATGTCATTTCTGATGCTTCTCCCCATCGATGTACAAGTTCTCTAATGGAGTGTGATCAATCCAACACTTGGGGAATTCTACTTCAAAATGATAAGAAGAGCTGACATCGAATGATAAAAAACCAACATCGCTATAGACTCTGCGCTTCCAAAAAAGAGGTACCCCTGTGGTAACTTTCTTGACACCTATAGATTAATGTTCTGATGGTATAATGAATCGATAGGCCATGCATTCATGGTTCAAATTCATACTAATAATCAGAATAAAATGAGCCCTTATCATCAACCCAATCTTATCCACTAATCATAATCGCCCATGATATATGCCCTATCAAATTCAATGTTTATACATGGACAATTTTCCCACACAATAGTTCTCACACAAATAACCAACCACATAATATTCCGATATCACTATGAATGACATCCACACACTCAAATAACCTCATAAAATAAAGAACATAATCTCCAGTAACCTATGGTTCACTCCCTAATATGTTTCATCTCATACACTTCCCCTCGAGCATTTACCTCATGAACCAACCAACATTGTTTCTAACCAATGTGCACATTCTCTCACTCAATAAGGACATTACCTAAAAAGGACAATAAAATCACCACTCTCCCCCTCACGTTAGTCTGATTTCCCAAAAACCACTCACAAATGCACATTATCATATAATCCATGAACTAATGAACCTAGGGTAACGCACCTGAACCACTATCCATGCTCCTGACACATGCTAGTTCTAAAAAACTGTAGAACCCCAAACACTCCATAAAAAATCCTTTTATATATATCATGCTAAGATACACTACAGATGAACAATCCACATAGGATTAATTATAAAACCATGAGGCACTAACCAATTTCTCACCTCACTAACCATGGTAAGACCAAAATAAAAAAAGGATATGAATCAAACTAAACGAACCTTTTCAGTCCATCTAAGAAGTCAAGATCACTCCGTGTTCTCTAAATCAAAATTAAATGGAAACATTTTCCTCACTAAAGAACATCATTTGGAAACGAAAAATATAGGGAACCTTGATATCGATCTTGGAATCTCTCATAAAATCATGAATTATCCATGCCAACAAAATTAATAAGGAATCCCAAAGCCTACACCAACCAACAAGGGATTCATTGCATCCCTCAAATAATAGATTGCATCACTATCATCAGAGATCACTAACCAATGGATTCATGAGACATGTACTATGAGAATTGTATGAATGGTTCCATTGAGTATAATGACACCATGAAGCTATATGGAATGACTTTATATAGGTTGTGGATGACACTTTAAACAACTAAACCTCAATCTTTTATAAAAACAGATACAATAAGGAACATCTCATGAGCATCATACCTTCCTATCAGGATGCATGAAGAGAGACCTCTTTCAAATAGGAAAGATACAAAAAGAATAATAAATCACAAAAACCATAAACACTATTGAATCACCATAGGTATAAACAATAGATACATAATAGTGAAATTCATAACAGAAATCCAATATCCCTGATAAATATTATTTATCACTAAAACAAATGTTCAAGAATAACTTTCCAGATATACATCACATGTTCCAAAACACTCAAAAACCTCATGCCAACCAACTCCCAAAATAGTATGATAATGAAAACAATTCACTGAAATAATTTATTAAAGAACCATCATTGGTCAACACGACCAATCACACAATTTGGCATGAAACAATGCCCCAAGTGAACCTTCCAATTTACTTGATGATTTTGACATTACGTGATGGCCTAGAAGGATAATTTTTGAATACTATTCTCTTATATAATAGAAAAATATTAATAGAAATAAACAAAATACATAAATATCCATGCACATAAGAGTATGCATAAATAAATAATTCATAAAATAGAAGAAGACATTAATAAATTTATAGTTTTATATATTATAAATGAAAAAAATATAATATTCACACACTATAGAGACTGCACATAGAAAATGAAATACATTAATTAAATACCTGAGGCTCCACTACCACTTTCATCTGAACCACATAGTAACTCTCCATGACAATTGAAGAGCTTCAGTAGAATCCTCAAATCCACCAGAGTAATCATGTCCCAAAAAATAACAATGGGATTCTACTTGATCCACCACATCCTATGTCCAATGATAAATACAAACTAAGGAATTCAATTACATTGATTTTTATGCACAGGAGGTGGGAAAAAATACATGTAGGACACCCCCAATGGTGGTCCTAAAATAATCTATCATAACATATATATGAAACACCTAGTATACTAAAACTAGAAGAACAATTCCTTCTAGATGAAATGGAAAAAATATAGAAAATAAAACAAAGGGGGTAAAAAGAGGATAATATCCAACCACGGTTTCTATCCTGACACTCGATCTAAAACTACCATGTCTCTATCCACAATAAGAGGAATTGTGAAACATGGATCACACATCCAAAACATCAATTGTGTCTACTTGATAAAGAAGAAGATACATAATCTAACAAAAGGAAAAACATGATGTATCAGACATTGGATCACTTCCCAGATGTCTAAAATAATGAATTGAATCTGCAATGTTATAGGAATTCAATGAAATGATATGAACTGGTAGTAGGGGATTATTTTAGACCATTATAGGATACTATTATGTTTTTAAACTATCATAGAACTAACTAATTTTAAAATAACCTACCATCACATCTCCATGCTACTTGAAAAAGGACCAATACCTCAATGATTTAAAAGGCCATAATTTTCCAATAACTATAGCCATTGTTATCATCTAAAATTCGGTGGCTACACTCATCCATATCATCCATTATCACACTATAAAAACCTCCAAAAAACTAACTAGACGAGGCGATAAATTATATCAACCTCAGGTCTGACACATAGTCTAGTAATAGCCTAAAGGTCTCCTCTATTATACATTCCTGATAAAAAAAACTGAAGCGACCATGTAACAACCCAACATTTCCTTACCAAAATATTACAATTTTTCATATGAATATTCAATATGTTTCACTAATACACACACAAAAACTATAACGGATTAGAATATTTGGTGGGTAGATACATAATATTTTTATTTCCTGAAATATCTTAAATGTTTCTCAAAAATATGATCAAATTTATTAATTTTCATAGAACTAACCTACTTAAAATACTTCTTCATAACCAATGGAATTAATCATAAGAAACTCTCAGAAAAACATTTCAGTGAAGGTATACTGGGGAGATGTCAATTGATGATCATATGAAAGAATAAGATAATAATTTGGTTATGAGATCACAACCATAACATAAAATGTTCATAAATATCATAAACATGATTCAATTCATTAAACTCATTAATTTAAAATTACATGAATAATAAGGGTGATAAATCATCCCAAATAAATCACAAACCATATGTTCAACTAAGAAAAGTGTATCACCATCATTCATAAATAAAGATATCATGCATGGAGAGTTTTTTCGGAAGATGATAAAGACTTTTTTTTCAAATTATAATCTCATGTAGAAAATTTTGGAATACACGAAACTAATAGGGTTTGGTTGTGTGATTTATTTTGATACGTAATTAATATTCTGGTAAATTAATGTAATGAGTATTTATGTTAAGGTATGTTAACCTCAATTAATTTAACTTTTGATGAGGGTATATGCGCTCCATAATGGGAAAACTATACTCATCTAAGCCAAAATATTCCAGAGGTAATCCATCCATCTCATTTCCATGAAGATCTATCAGGAATTATTGTGATCCAATATGCACCACAGATGTGGCCTACCTATACCCCTCCCAGTGAACATGGTTGGGAGAAATTAAGAAATTATTCTTTATTGAAAAAATTAAAATAGGTTTTTGGTTACATTACATGATCCCCATTAAAAAACTACTAATATCTATTTGATGCACATTTTTAAGGTATAATCATCCTACCAAACTAATATTTTTTAATGAAATATTTTCGAATCATGATTAAAAAATGCATTTCCTTTATTCACAAGTGGTATTTCTTTACTATTGATTTTATTCATGTGGATATCCTCCATGAATCTAGGGGTGAATCATGTTGTTTGAACCAAAATACCCTTAATTTTCTAATAAATGTAAATGGTTCATTTTTTTATACAATACTATAATAGAAAATTTATCACACCCCATCTCAATGTGAAAAAATACTTGACTGTGTGAAAAGGTTAGAAAACAAGAGATTTATCTGAAAGGGGTCATTTTCATTAATTTAAATGAGAAAAGTAATTGATATCCAGATCATTAATCCATTTTCCAAAATTCCCTCTACATTGAAGATGAAAAATAAATATTATATAAAAAATGTGATGTCATTTACATCAATAACCATTTCGAGCTATCAATTGGTTGGTTCTCTAAATCAACTAACAATCATTGTGTAATTATTTTAGAATTATAACTATCAACCTATGGCTATAATGTAGTATCTTGTGCCTAGAAAATTACTTATTTCCATACTACACTATCCACCATATATAAATTCTATATCAGTATATCTATAGTAGGTACTAATTAGGGTTCTAGTTATTATACAACAGCTTCCACTTTAAAAACATTAGGCAAATGTTATGATATCTTATCCTATAACATAAAGGGTGGATATAAAAGTGACAGAAAAATGATCTATATCCTCCTCTTGGATAAATTATTCCTGATTTTCTTTCACCTATTCACAAGTGTCTTATATTTTTTGAGAATAAATATTAAATTTTCTGGAGATTAAATACCTCAATTCCCATATATTTTAATTAACTAAAAAATAATCTTATTTATCCATAATTCAAATAATTGAGCATAAATGATCATATAGAATATATAGTTCCACTAAATACAATTAATCATATGAAATATGAAAAATATTTTGGGTTTAAATTAGATTCTGTATTCAGGACCACATAGAATTCGAACACCAGGAATCTTAGGGGAAGAAAAGCCTCAACAAACACCCATATCATTATCCTTTCATTAATATCTATCTAAAACTATATAATATAAACATAATAATTACAATCAGTAGAACTAGAATTATGTAAGGCCCTATTGGCATGACTTATTTTTTTCTGTAGAGGATGGACCATGATTTCATTCATTTTCAATATCATAATAGTGAATGAAGGGGGGTTACTTGTAGTATGTTTTTTATTCAACATTATCACCAAATGGTGGGTGAGTAATATCATCCCTTATCAATAAAATCTTCTCATGATATGTGTGATTAATATGAGTGTTATGATATTAATAATATTCAAAGATTACTTTTCACTATATTGTAGACATTGTTTCAGCTTATTTTGGAATTTTAAAAGATCTGATATAAATTTTAGGGATATATTAAAAGAACAAAATAATTTTAATATTTAATAGTAAAGGATTTTTAAACATAAAAAAAACAAAGGAAATTATAATTTCCTATATTACATATACTATCTATTCATTTTATAATTTGGAGAGGGTGTTGGGAAAGGTAGTAAGTGATAAATGAGAAAAAAATGAAAATGTAGACACATAATGAAATAATATATATATCACTTATGAGAAATCCAAACTAAAAAAATTATATGTGCAATAGAGTAATATATGTATATATATAACAAAATAGTCATCATAGATATTTTTAAATTTGGAAAACCAATTGCAGGGATGTGACTTAATGTAAAAACTATATCTAATAAAAAATGATTACGTTGTAGATATTCCATAAATTTTATAGCGATCTAAAAATTATTACTCTAATAAAATGATATCTAGGATATAAAACAGATCAAGTCTAAAATTAGTCTGAGAATTAGAAATAGAACCTCAGAAAGAGATCAAAATAATTTATCTAACTATCTGTGTTGAAGGATATCTATATGATTAAAAAGTGTAAAAAGTTCACTAGATTTAGAATAATGATAATCATTACAAGAATATACAAAAAAAAAATTTATCAGTTATTGATCCAAATAACACTTTTAATCCATAGTTCTACCAAAATCATTAGAGGAAGAGAGTAGTGTGACAACCCCTAAAGTTGTCTTCACAAAAATGATAGAATTCCCTTTATATTTTTTTTAAACTTTTTAAAAAATGATTAGGAGGCCCCAACATGAGAATTTACCTAGAAAAAATACCCCTTTCACTCAACTAGGTATAATATCCAACCTTGTAATTGTTTAGTATGTCTCAAATTTACCATTCAATAAAATATTTTTAAAATATATTCTCTATTATCATCAGTGTGAATTTTCTGAACCTACAACTATCTAGAATTAATGAATTATAATATCACGTTATAGTTCACATTAATATGTTTAAATATACCATAAAATTCATAATTCATTCCCACGATGGTATTTTAAAATATAAAATTTAAAATATACATTTCCTTATTATAATTGACGTCATAAATAAAACTATTCATCCAAACAATTTTCATGTATTCATCTATAAGTTTAATAAAATCTAACTTAATGGTAGATAAATTAAAAAACCATCACATGTTATAATACTGAGACACAACTCCCCCATTAAAAGTGTTCAAATAACCTAAATTTGGCATCCATGCATTCATATATCCTGTAATATTTCAATCTATAAATGCTTAAATCATTGGTCACCTACTACCAAAACACAATATCAAATTTAAACGACCATTAGGATATTAAAATATACACTCTATAGATCATCAATGTTTTATACATGGATTTTATATAAAAAAATTGACTAGAAAAACCACATGAGCTATATATGTTCTAATATATACCATCACATTCATAAAAAACAAAAAATAGATTAATAATATATGTTCTCCATATCCCCTCTCAACTCATAATTAAAATACTACATTCTATAACTTAGCTAAAAATTTAAATCAATAGGATTACTAGAAACATTGACTCTATCATGGAAAATATTTGATGTACATTCTCAAAGTATATATGTTGAGATAACCATAATTTCATGGAATTTATGTCATCAAATATCTTAATACTATGAATCTAACAAATTGAACCCAAGTGTTTCATCAAACAAAGTAAGCAATATTATTCTCTAATTAGTATGTTTTAGATGAATCATAAGAAACAATAAGAATATCATTAATATAATGAAAAAAATACAATAAAATCATCATCATTACAACATTGAAAAAAATAATAGAATAGATCAACCGAAATCCACGACGAAAATTGAAAGACTGAATATTTTAATACTGCTACCATGAATGTTACATCACACCATACAAACTCATATTCAACCTATTGGAATAATCCTGTTTTCCTATATCATCAAAACCAACCAACTTATCTATAGAAATTTCCTCTTTTAAATCACAATAGATGAAATTTTTCGTAAGATGCATCTGCTCAAACTATAGAAATAAACTAGTAGCCAAACTGAGAACAGTTCAACTGAAATATATCTTGAAAATATGTTATAAATTTTTTAAAAATCATTACAATTCATCTCATAGAAGACTTTAAAAACTATCCTTGAATTATATTATGGAACAAAACTAATATTATAATTTTTTTAATGATAAATCCACCAATTTTTTGAAGCTCTCTTAATGTTAGGTAACTTTATCATTACAAAATTGTTTTTTTAATACAGTGAACTCATCTCATTATCGATTATAGTATCCCATTTTTCCTTCTAATATCTTTCTATCACCTTATCAAAATATTCTAGTTCTCCCCCTTCAGTGAGGAGAATACATTCATTGCATTTTCTAGGCACAGTGGATGTCTCAGGCGGGATGGTTCACAACTTTTATATTGTCATTATTGAACATAAATATGAGGTCTATTCTGATGAAGAACACTATTACCAAATAAATTGAATCAAATGGTACAAATGGTAAATAAGAAATTGAATTCATGAATGAAATGATCAACACATGTTCTCTATAATTAATTTAATTAAAACAAGAATTACCGTGAAGGAATTATTTCTTCACTGAAGCATCGGGCCACAAATCTGCATTGCACCACCATTTTGTCTTAGATTCCAATTTTAGGATTCCTCTAGTGGTGGTCCACACGTGCTCCATGTCTATCCAAACATCACCGGAATAGTCTCCGGGTGCAATCATGTTTGGTCCATATGCTTGCAATTTCCACCTATGATCTATTCAGAATCACTTTCAAAGCATTCTACATTATCTGGTGTATGAGGATATCTGTCATTTTTAAAAGAGTTCTTGGAGATGGAAGAACACTCTAGGATTGGGATATTTTAATCCAATCCATTGTTCTCAAATAAATGTTATGTTAATTTTTGAGAGAAATAACATAATTGGATATTTACATCTCTGTGAATATAATAATATAATTGCACATGTCCCCATATTTATTTTTTTAATTCTAGAGAAACCCCTTATAAAATAATAAAAGTATTATTATTATTCCTCGCATGCACTTAACTTCACAAATATTTATTACATATTATTTAAATAATATAAATTATTTTTATTTCTACCAATCCATTAAACTTGTTCAGCTAAGACACCATTATATTTATTAGTCCTTGAATAATGTCAATTTATTTATTACATAAATTTCACTTGATTATTTTCAAGAAAATATATATAAATATTATATTCAATAAATATAAAATACATATTTATCATTTATTCCACTCACAAGATATTCTCTCAAATAACCATTGTCGAAATAAATACCATCATGCATACATGAATAATTATTAAACCACAACCAGGAATAATATTTATTCAACATGATAAATAATTAAATTATTTAACTATGATACATGATACACATAGTACGTGGTTCTATAGGCCTCTTTTGTCAGTGGATTAAGGCATATATATTTATATTCCAAGAGTTGAACCTACCAACATGCCAAGGAACCCATATATAACGAAGTTATATTTTCATGACTACATTCACCTACGACAAACACATATTGTGTAATATAATATCATTGTCTTTATATCTATAATAAATTAGGTTGCATGTTTTTGTCGACATCCCATGCGCTAGAATTCTCTTTCTTTGACTTCATGGAATTTAACATGGCTATTTAACACTATAGAAATGGATTTGATTAGGTGGTATCATTTATATAAAAGGGCATAAGATATCAAATTCTATAGAAGGTACATGTCCTTTCTCACATTATTCATCATTCCAGTATTACAGATGACACAATATACATATCCTACATCTACGAAAAAAGATTGGAACATCTAATTCATCTTCTAAATGTGGATTCCGACTAGCCGGTATTGTTCTCGTAATATGATCTATGATATTACCATAGTCATACTCCAAGATAAATCCCCTCAAACTCTTATATGCCTTCACCGCTGATAGCATGTATTATTTTTTCCCCACAAATAATATCATCTAGATATAGAACATATATTCAAGAATAGTGCCATAGAACATCCAAGTTTTCATCATAGTAGGAATCCTCTATGACCTCTTAGTGAGACATACACTCTTCATACATTATCACATGAAATTTCATGAACAAGTACATTAATTATGTGATAATTAGTTTATTAATATTAAAATCCATGAAAAAATATTTATTAAAATTTACGAAGGAATTTGGTTCATGGGAACCAAATCCCATAAAATACGACATTAAATGGAGTCAACTACAAACCGCCATTAATCCATTAGCTCTCTCATGATATTCATGCTTATGTTGATATAAACCTATAGTAATGGGGTCTTCTATGTTCTCTTCCATGGATACTCTACTCAATTCAACTTCACCCCTGTGATAGAAATCCCTCAAGAGGTGATTCATATAGTTTACATAATTTTTCTGTTGAGGTGACCATGATACTTTTTAAATATACACCACTATAGTATTATCAAAATATAATGTTAATGGGTCTTTACTGATAGGAACAACATTATGATCCTTTATGGAGTTCCAAATCCAGATGTCTTCCTTGCCTACATCAGAAGCTACTATATACGAAGACTCTATTGTAGATTTAGCTAAAACTGGATGCTTTGAATAGTTCCAACACATAGCTCCTTAATTAAGACATAAAAAATATCTTGATTTCACCTTCAGATCATTTTGATCTATCAGAAAAGAAGCATCATCATTCCCTTTGATGACAATGTCCATGTCTCTGACATACACTGGGAAAATATCCTTACTTCTTCTCAGATACATAAGGATAGTCTTAACCACATTCCAATGTGGTTCTCCTAGATCTATATGATATATTCCTACCATGATCATTTTATAAGGAACATCATGTCTAGTACATAACATGGAATACATAATTGATCCTATTGCTGAAGTATATCTGATCTTACTCATTCTACCATTCTCCTATTGTGACTAGGGAAACATTTTCATAGAAATATGTAATCCATGTGGAACTAGAACCAGTCCCTTATTTGATTGTTCCATACTTTATCCATTTAGTCTCATGTAAATTTATGCACTCTTACTTAGTAAAACTATCTTCTTGGATCAATCAAAGATGATCTTGATCTGTATAGTGTAGTTTTTCCACCTAATTATTTCATGGAGAAGCACTTTTTCAACCTGTCTTTAACTGTCTATAACAGTGGAATACATTTTCCAATAATAAATATTTCATCAATATATACTACTATGATATTGACCAAATTACAATTTATCCTTTTCTAAACACATGTATGACATTCATTCTTGATAAAATGTAATTTATTAAAAGATTCATCAAATCGAATGTTCGATGACCTTGATATGTTCATCAATCCATAAATGGATCTCTTAATGTTCAAAAATCTTTTGGCATCACCGGGAGTAATACACCCTTCTATTTGTGTCATATAGACATATTCTTGAATGTTCCCATTATGGAATGTAGTTTTGACCTCCATCTACAAAATCACATAGTTATGGAAATATGATTTCATAAGTATGATTCTAATGGATTTAAAAATGGAAAATGTATATGAGGATTCATAATAGTAAATTAATTGACATTAATTGAACACTTTATACACTATATTTTCTTTATATGTTTATACATTACCCTCCATTTCATGTTTTCTTATTAATGCACATTTGCATCAAAGAGGATTTACATCATCTAGTGCCTAAACCAGAACCCAATCTTGGTTATGATAAATGGAATTCATCTAAGAGTTCATATCATATATCCATCTTATCACTTGTGATGTTTTTTATCTTCCTTGTATGATAAAAATTTATCATTTTCCAACAACAACGTGTCACCATCCTCGGTGACTTGGAAGACATATCTCTCTAGTTCACTTACATCTCTTACACTCATACGCAATACTTGAGTTTAAGGATCTAATTCTTCCATAGGGACATATGGAACTTGTTTATTACCAAATCTTGTGTTTCTTGAGCATCAAACTCATCAAATTAAATATTTCTCCCACTTTCCTTTTTGAGGATGTGTTCCCCTCAGTAATTATAGCTTCAATAGTGACAATTACATTCTTATCTGAGGGGTTGTATAGGTAGTATACCTTTGTTTGGGGAATTTCCAATTTGATTTGTGTGTCATTGGGTTAGGTATTATTCAACATATTCTTTACCATAGAATATTTAAAATCATGATCTTGGTATTTTATATCCATCTCATTGAATCATGGATATCTTCACATTAATGATTGGGGATATAGTATTGATCATTTGAATGCTGGTAATTCATCTTTGATATATTATGTTCCAGTTTATGGATTGCATTGGACGTTGTAGTGTCCATGAATCCCCCATGATCTGGTGATGTCACATGGTCTACCATACTTATGGATAAAGAAACAATATATGCAAGGTAAGGGTAATTTTCTAGGTTATTATGTTACAATTGATTTTTGTTTTACAAATGTATATAGAGTTTTCTAATCTACTGATGAGGAGGTGTATGTGTTAAAGGTTTTATATTAACATTTTCCAAAATTCTATCTTGAATGTGGGGTAATTATCCATGAAAGGGATGGTTACATGAGACATATAGTTTCAGATTTGTGTTCAGCTTGTGTGCATGATAAAAATATTTGGGTGAAGAATGTCTTAAAGTCAACTCATCCTGTTCTGGACAAAGTGAAACATGAGGGTGTTGTTTCCTATAATAATTTTTCTATAAATGAAGAAAATGTGGCCGAATAGAATAATGCAGATGAAGTAGTGTAGACTGTTGATATGGTTGTGCAAGATAATTTTATTCTAGAAAAAAAATGAAGACCATGTGGCTCAGCAGCATATCACATAATAGAAAAATGTTGATGATGTTGTGATGGACAATGATGGAGTATAGTAAAGATTATAAATAATAATATTTATGAAAACATAGTGGTGGCCCCTCTTAATGCCAGTGAAGCACATGGGAAGAGCTCTAATTGGAACAAATTATAGTCGTGTGTTTCGTTGATAAAGAGATCAATGAAAGTGATGAGTCTCTAATACAAATCTAGATGATTCAAAAACTAGGGTTATGAATGCATCTACTCTATCAAAATGGTTTGAACTTACTGAGAGGAAAGGTGATACACAAAAAAAATGGAAGTTGATTGTGGATAATGAAGGGTTTAAAATGATCTCATCGAAATTTGGTTTCCATGATGAATCACCTAATGTTATTAAATAAAAAAATGATCAATAAATTTTCACTAAGTTCAATAGTTTTATAGTTCATGATTATCTTAATGATGATGCAAGTCACAGATATAACTAAATAGATACTAATTAAAAGTGTGACCATGTTGTGACTATGCACCAGAAGACTTTGGGAAGTGGTAGGCACCCTAATGGTCATGGCTGTAGACATGGCCAAGAGGATATTACTCGAGTGAATGGATGAGGTGGTTTTTCTAGATCTTCAGGCTCACGCAGGAGCAGTTGTTTTTTAAGGAAAGGTAGATTGAACTCTTCATCTAGGTAACCATACAGTCATATTGGGAATTTTCAGATGTCGATGGCTCTGAACATGAATCAGATCATGATTATGTAAATGTTTGATGTGTTTTTTCTCAAATTTTAGGGGGTGTGCCCCTGTTTTCTATCATTCTCCACCTCATGTACATGTTATCTTTTCTTCAATATTAACAAATGGATTAAGAGCTATGACTCCAAGAAAGATGTGTTTCAATCTAATTAATATTTATTAAAATGTAATAATATGATTAATATAATCTTATTTATTGATATAAAATGATTTAATTAATATTTATTTTTAATTATATCATTAACTACATTATTAGTTTTACGTACAGTTTTTTCATATTAATGAGTATATTGTTATTATAAATATGTAATAATATAATTAATATATAATAAGATAATAAAAATTATAATAATATATTTTATATGTAATAATTTAATTAGTATGTAATAATATAAATAACATGTAACAATAAAATTACTAGGTGATGATTTTGATCATAAATCTAATAATGATTATGGTGACACTTGAGTGTCTGTTTTTCCTTTTCAATGTGGGATTACCATTTTGGTATAATTAATACGTATCAATATAATTAGTAAATATAAGTGTTTTGGCTTCGATCCTTCTTGGTATAATTAATATGAAATAATATAATTAGTAATATAATTAATATTTTCAGTCATATTTGTTAATATAATTATTATAAATATTTAATAGTATAATAAAAATTTATTAATAATTTTAAAATATAATAAATATGAGGTTATTTATTAATGTGAAATAATATTATTAACATTTATTCTCAATTATATTTTAAAATACTTTATAATTATTATTATTTAGATTTTTTTAATGTCCATAATTTCATTATTAAAATAAATTAATATGCATTATTATTATTAATATGTAATAATATATATTATAATAATTAATATGTAATAATATTTAAGTACATGTATTTATTTATAATTGTAAATAGAGAAATATATATGTATATTAGAAACAAGGAGGAAGAATGAAGTTGGGGAGTTGGAATTTGGGGTGCGGGGGGAAAGGCCACATGATGTAGAATTTTTTTCTTCCTTTTTCAAAGTGTCCCTTCATTTGGTGCTTTTTAAACCCACTTCACCAATTAAATGAAACCTAAACCCATTTTATTATATAAAGAAAACAAAAAAATCATGCCTAGAAAATTTTTCCCCTCAATAGTGTTCTAGATTGGGGGAAAGATAGAAAACAAAACATTTGCATTTATGGGGTTTAAATAAACAACCAAAAGATTACTAATATATATAAAGGGAAATTAAATGTTAAAAAAATGTTAACATGAGTCAAATAATATATTATTGATTGAAAATAAACATTTATAGCCAATTTAATTTTTAACTCATTGTTTTCAACCAATTATTTTATATTTTGAAATATTCTTTTAACAACCATAAAACATTTTATTAATGAGATGTTTATTAATTTTTAATTTAAAATTTATATATAATTATAAAATCCTTAGATATTAAAAATATATTTCATAATTTAATTAAAATTTTAAAATAAAGATTCATTCAATTATTAATTATTAATTATTAATTTAATCTGATTTGATTTTTAATTTAATTTATACATTTAAAATGACTAATATTCAAAATCCATAAATAAATTCAATAGTTTCACTATTTTTTAAATGTATGTTTACAGATTAAAAATAATTAAAACATAATTTTGGTTACATATTTATAAATTCTTGTTATAAATAAAAGATTTGAATATCTAGAATTTATAGCTGTTAAAATATTTGAGGAATGGTTGGTGGGGGAATGGCATAAAAAATAAATAATTGGAGGTTGCGACTATGTTAGGGTGGTGTCCATGTTTTCAAACTACAATCATTCCACTGTGATTACAATACCCCTCCTTGTAGGACGATGATGATGAATGTGTTAAAAATATGGATGATTATTGTCCAATGAAAACACGATCTCACTAAACATACCCCAACTCCAACAACAGAAAAGAATGTGATTCCCAAAAGTCTACGTGGTCAGCGATTCTCATCCAAAGAGGATTCTCCAGTGAAGGGAGGAAAACAATAATTTTATCAGCACAAGCATTTTCCAACAATCCTCATTGTCTAGAAACACTCTCCCGGGGTACCGAAGCATGGAGATCCCGAACATAACCCAACTCTGGCACCAGAACACCATGTTTTTCCACACATTGATTTGGAATGGTTCTCAGAAAATGGTCAATTATTGGATTCTAGATGACCCATTGTATATCGTCGTCTATTCTAGTCAAAAGAGGCTTCTCTGGTGAGTGTATAACTTCATAACACGTATCATGATGGGAAGTTTCCAATATTCCCATCCACCTGGGAGCACTCTCTCGGGGTACCGAAGCAAGTATATCCCAAAAATACCCCAAATCTAGTTCCAGAGCACCCTGTTGTGTCTCACGTTGATGCAGCATGGTTCGCGGAAACTGGTTATATACTGGATATTAGCAGACCCATTCCAAGTGGTCACTGATTATCATCAAAAGTAGTTTCCCCGGTGATGGATGTATAACATGGTTCATATCATGATAGGAATTTTCCAGCCATCCCCTTCAACATAGAACACTTCCTTGGGTTACCAAAGGAGATCCCGAATGTACCCCAACTCAGGGATCAGATCATCGTACACCTCCGATCAGATCATGATCTATTAAGAAAATTAGAGATGCAAGCATGCCAACCCAACCTTCTAGGTAAAATATTCTCATCCATAGAGGATTCTCCAAGGGTGAAATTATGGATAAATGATTATTATGACCAGGGTTTGATGACCCACAACCTAGGCTGGTCAATGTCAGTGACTCAGAGTCACAGGGGTATCGTGGGGTTGGTGGTGAGATATTCGGAGGGATTGAGGTTGGGATACCGGTGCTGGAAAGTTGGTCCATCCAGAAGTAGCATGTGGATGGTGTAGATTGGAGTTTCATGAAACTTACGGAGATTTAACTACTACTAATGTGGTTGGGGTGCTGTGACAACATAGGTAGAGGTGGCCCTCATCGGGAAACACGCTGAAGTCGAGTAGGGTCGAGGGGGGTTGTTGAGCTGTGTGGTATGCGGGTGGGATGAGCGCATTCGATCATTTTGGAGAAAGTTTGATGCTTTGAAGTGAAGCAGTTTGATGCATGGTCTATGGGGCAAATGACTCATCTAGTGTGATTTAGTGCAGTAGGGTTCATATTTTAATACATGTGGTTTAGTGTTGTTTTTCATTTGGTTAATTGATTCCTTGTAATGGTTAGAAGAATAAAACATTTTGATTGTTTCCTTATATAAAAGAGGAAGACATACCCATACATGTTATAATAAACACCCGATTATCATATAATAAATTGAATTTATTATATTGCAAAACCAATTATTTTTCTAAATAAAATGAAATTTTTATGTAAAAATATATTTTATTCAATTTAATAAAATGGAAAATAATTAATTTTTTATGAAAAAAATGATTTGTAGTCATTTGAATAAAATTCATATTTTTTCTTCAACATTTTTAAATGCCCGGAATATTTTTAAACATATAAGAAAGAATACTTTTTGAGACAAACTAATATGTTATATTTTCATTAAAAAATTACAAATCACTATTTTTGAAGAAAACAGTTTTCTTATTAAATACGACAATTAGAAATTAATGTTTTAATATATATATATATATATATATATATATTATTTCTATGTGAAAAAATAATAGTTTCTTTTTTTTAACACGAACTAATTTTTTTGTGTCTGGCATTATAATTTTTTTTTTCAACATGCAGTTTATTTCATGTGGAATTTCCAAAGGAATATCAAATGGATGTTTTACTAGAATTTTTCATTTACATATATTTATATTTATATATTTGTAAATATTTATTTATATAAATTGGCATATAATTATATTATATATATATATATATAAATAAAATAATATTTATAAATATATAACTATGAATTTATATATTTATAATTATTATTATTATTAATAGCCTCCGAACGGTCAGATGGCCTGTGTAAAAAAGAATTATTAATTATATTTAATTATATTATTAAATACATTATTATTATTATTTACATTTGTAGTCATATTTATTAATAAAATTATTGTAAATATGTAATAATATAATTTATAATTTTTAAATGTAATAATATAATTAATGTTTATTAATATGTACTAATATAAAAATTATATAATAATATTATTAATACGTAATAATATAATTAGTATGTAATAATATAATTATCATGTAATAATATAATTAGAATGTCTTAACATAATAAAAATTTAAAAATATAATTACAACAAAACATACAATTCCAATATACACTACCTAATAGAGTAGGTCATAGCCCCCCAAGGGATAACACACCTATTTTTTGATGGCCCGATGACCCTATTGACAAGGAGTACTATTATTAGTGTTATTATTTACAATTTCATTATTAATTAATGTCATTGAGTACTTTATTGGGACATGCATATGTCACCGCCATTCGACCAAAATTAGCTCCGACCCGGATTCGAACCCGAGTCTGATGCATGCTAGGTGACACATGGAGTAGGATGTAAGCATGCCAAAGATGGTGGACCTGCACATTTGTGAATAAAAAAATATATTTAGGTGTTGGGAACCTATGCTACAGACATTGTAATGGAATCCATGTCAACATGGCCTTCATGCTATAAAAAATGTATAGGTTATCCCCAGTGGGGGTCAGGACCGACCCTATTAGGTTGTATGTGTTGTATTTCTATAGTTCATTGTAATTGTACCCCAATGTTCCTATAATATATATAATATGTAATAATGTAATTAATATGTAATAATATAATAAATATGTAATAATATAATTAGTATGTGATAATATAAATTATATTTTTATTCATATTTATCAATATCGTTATAGTAAAGTTGTAATAATATAATTAATATTTATAAATATAATTTAATAATAACATAATAATAAATATATTAATATTTATATAATTATAAATAATTATTGGTAGAAATTGATTTTCAATTATATTATATTATATTATATATATATATATATTTAAAAGGTTTTAATTATAAATATATATATATATATACATATACATACATATTCCAATCTGCCTGAAATCTTATAGGGTTTAAATTATTTTTGGATAATATCCTTTTTAAACATAGCTATGACAGAACCCTTATAAATGAATAAAATTATAAATATATATATTATTTATATATATATATTTATATAAATAAATTAATATTAATAAATATTTGTATAAATAATAAATATATTTGTATTTATTATTTAAATATATATTTATAATTATGTAATTATAAATATATCTCTATAAATAAAAATTCATTATTATATAAATATTTTTATAATTATCATTATTTACATATTAAAATATATTTATAAACGGATTTAAAATATGTCAATATAAATATATTTTTAGAATTACAAAGAAATAAATTTATGAATATATAGATATAAATATATATATATGAACACACACACACACATATATATATATATATATCTGAAATGATTAATATGTAATAATATAATTAATATGAAATAATAAAAATAAAAATTTATACATATTAAAAAAATATTTAATGTACATATGTAATAATATGATTAACATTTAGAAATATATGTTATATTTATTGATATGTAATAATATAATAAATATCAAACAACTTATATAATAATATAATTGTATAATTAAGATTTAATAATATAGTTAGTTTATAATAATATAACTAATATGTAATATTATAATTACTATGAGATGATTCTTTTCATAAATCTGATCAAGATTATAGTTAAGCTTGAGCCGCTATTTTTTCCTTTTGGATGTGTGCCTTATTATTGGTATAATTAATATGTAATAATATAATTAGTAATAATAAGTGGTTTGGCCCCGAAAATTATTAGTTTAATTAATATGAAATAATACAAATAAGGTTTTGGGTCAAGCCCCTTATTATGAAAATAATGAAAGAAAAATAGTACAAGAAAGAAGAAAGGAAAGCCCACATAGAAAAATAAAAAAACCAAGTTAAGCATAACCATAACCAGGATAAAGCTCATGATCAGAAGCATCAACATCATCACCAAAATCCTATTAGTTCGTAATTATAATTATAACTAATTTATTATTATTAATATTTACAATTTTATTATATGTTAATGTCATTAATTACATTATTAATATGCATAATTATGTAGTAATAGTATTAATATGTAATAATATAAGTAATATAAAAATAATTTTTCATAATATATAAACAAATGTATATATAGATAATTGAAAAAACATAATCCATTATCTATACTATGGGTTGGGAAAATTCATCCATGTGTCATCTCCGTATCTATTTGGCTGATGTGCCCTCCTCTATACACTTCCATATTCCCTCGAAAATACATTCCTCGTCCGCTCCGTTTCTAGAGATTCAACCTCCTCCTCTGACTCCGCTCCATATGAATCTCCCCTATCTTTATGTCCTCCTCCACCTCTCCACCACTTCAAACCATCCTCATCAAAACCCATATCCTTGAAATCTATTTCTGACTTTCCATCACTGCCTCTGCCTTTCTGTCGCTACTTCTGTGTCACCGCATAAAGGCAATATGTGGTCCTAGATCACCTTCTGTGTTTGAAAAGATGGTAATCATCCAGAGAGGAGTAGGTGGAGGTGATTACGAGGAGGATACAGAGAGAGGAGTAGGTGGATGTGATTACGAATAGGAGACGGAGACGACAAAACAGAAGTAGCGAAGGAAACACGGAAGTTGTGATGGAAAGGAATGGTCAGATTTGAAGGATAAGGTTTTGGACGAGACTTGTTTGGAAGAGGTGGATAGTTAGAGGATGACATGGAGATGGTGGAGATGCATGCGGAACAGAGTTGGTGATGGAGGTGGAATCTTCGGAGATAGTGTAGATGAGAAACGTGTTTTCGATGGAATAGGGATGTGCAGAGAGGAGGGCACATCACCCAAATTGATATGGAGATGATAAATGGATGAAATTCCCCCTATAGTATAGATAATGGATTATGTGTTTTCAATTACAAATAAATACATGTGTTTATAAATTATTACATACTAATTAATATTAATTATATTATTACATATTAATGAATATTAATAATGTCATTAATGAAATTTAATAACAATAAAGTTGTAAATAATAATAATAATGTTGTTAAAATTATAATTTAGAATAAATGGGAGTTTGATGATGTCGTTATTGCTTCTAATCAGGAGTCTAATCCTGAATATGGTGATGCATAACTTGCATTTTTTTATATTTGAGTGTGGGCTTTCCTTTTTTCATTCATGTATAGTTTATTTTCCATTCCTTTTATAATAAGGGGCTCAACCCCGATCCTTATTTGTATTATTTCATATTAATTATACCAAGAATGTCAGGGCCAAGCACCTTATTATTACTAATTATATTATTTCATATTAATTATACAAAAAAGGCAAGACCACATCGAAATGGAAAAAATTGCAACTCAAGAATCACCATAACCATGATCAGAGTTTTGACAAGAATCATCACATAGTAGTCATATTATACCATATTAATTATATTATTACATACTAACTATATTATTAAATATCAATTATATTATTAAATTTCTAATTATTTTTTTATATTAATTATATTATTACATATTAACAAATATTAAGTATATTTTTAAAGGTTAATTATATTATTACATATAAACATTAATTATATTAATAAATATGTATAAAAATATTAACTATATTATTTCATATTATTTATATGATTACATATTGATTTTATTATTACATATTTATTAGTTCATATATATATATATATGTTTATATATATATATATATATTTATATATTAATAAATTTATTTATTTATAATTATAAAAATATATTTGTATGAACATACTTTAAATGTGTTTATAAATATATTATATTTCCAATTAGATGATCATAAATAATTTTTAATGGAATATATAAATATTGTTTAATAATTATATAATTATAAATATATTTATAATTATATAATAATAAATATTTATTTATAGAGAGAGATTTATAATTACATAATGATATATATATTTATAAATATAAATAAAAAATATTTATTATTTATATAATTATTTAATAATGTAAATATATATATAAATATATATATATATAATAAATATATTTATAATTTATTAATTTATAAGGGTTCTTTCATAGCTGAGTTTATAAGAGAGATTATCCCAAAATAATTTCAAATCTATAAGATTTCTGGCTATTTGGACTATGTATGTATATATATATTTATAATTATATAAAATTATAAATATATATTTATTATAATGAATAAATTTTTATAAACATATATGTATAATAAATATAATAATTATTCAATTTCTACAAATAAATTGTTATAATTATAGAAATATTAATATATTTATTATTATATAATTATTAAAATATATTTATAAATATTAATTACATTATTACTAATTTACAATAAATATATTGATAAATACGAATAAATATTCAAATTATATTTTTACATAGTACATATATTAGTACATATTAATTGTATTATTTCATATTATTTATTATATTTTTAATTATATATATTATATGTACTTAGCGGTACACATTCAATGAATCAGGGAAATGAAACACAGACAACCCGATAGGGAAGGTCATGACCCCCCCAAGGATAACCCAACCATTTTATGGCTTGATGGCTCATTGGAAATGGAGTCCATTATAATTATTGTAGAATAGGGTCGCAAAACCTCCAACTATTATTTTCTTCACAAATGTGCGGGTCCACCGTCTGAATGATTCCTGCATCATACAGCCTGTGTCACCTGGCCTCCATTAGAACTTAATTTAAATCAGGATGGGAGTGAATTCTAGCAGAATGGCGATGACAGACGCATGACGCAATAATGTACTTAATGGCATTAAATAATAATAAAAATTTAAATAATAACACTAATAATTGTAGTTCATGTACTCAGGGTCTTCGAAACATCAAATAATATGTGGGTTATCCCTTAGGGGGGCTATAACATAATCTATTAGGTAATGTATGTTGCAATTCTTTGATTCTTTGTAATTATATTTTTACATTTTAATTATATCATTACATGATAATTATATTATTACATATTAATTATATTATTAAAAATTAATTATATTATTATATTATTAATTACATTATTATATATTTATTATATTATTACATATTAATAAATATTTGTAATATATTTACATATTAAAAAATATTAATTAAATTATTACATATTTACAATAACAATATTAATAAATATGACTAAAAATTTAAATAATACTAATATGATAATTAATAATATAATTAAATATAAATATTAATTGTATTATTACATAGGCCTTCAAACCATTTTATGTATATAAATAATAAATATAATTATATGTATATAAAATTATAATTATATATTTATAAATATTATTTTATTAATATATATATATATATATTAAATATAATTATAAATCTATTTCTATATTTAAATTTTAATTAATGTATAAATATAAATATATTTAAATGATAAAATATAGTAAAACTTACATTGAAAATTCTAGTAGAAATTACACTAGAGATAAACATCATTCTTAAAAAAATGTTTAACATCATACAAAAAAATAGATCTTCTTTAAAAAACATAAACTATTAATTTTTCGCATAGAATTAATATATATATATATATATATATATATATATATTAAAACATGTATTTCTAGTTTTCCAATTTAATAAAAAATTATTTCCATTAAAAACTATAGATATATGTAATTTTTTTAAATAAAATATAACAATTTAATTTCTATCAAAATTAAGTACTTATTATATGTTTAAAAATATTCCATTCTATTAAAAATATTGATGAAAAATTATGAATATTATTAAAATGATTATAAATCATTTTTTATTAAAAAGGAGACTCTGTTTACTTTTATTAAATTGAATAAAATATTGTTTACATAAAAAATCATTATATTAAGAAAAATAATTTTTATTACAATATAATAATGTCAATATATTATATAATAATCAATTTTTTTTAACATGTAAGGGGAAGTGTTTCTTATTTATTTAAGGAAACATTCAAAAGGTCTTATTCTTCTAACCATTACAAAGAACCATTAAACCCAATGACAAACTGACCCTAACCCACATGTATTAATCTAGGCACCTTGCGGCACAGAATCGAACTAGATGAGTCATCCTCCCCATAGACCCGACGTCAACCTGCTTCGCTTCAGTGCATCACTACTTCTCTAGAGTAATTGAAGATGTTCATCCTGCTCACATACCCCACTGCTCAATTCCCTGTCGACCTTTCTCAGCTTCATTGCGTCACCCGACGAAGGCCATCATTGCCTATTTTACCACCGCACCCCAGCCACCTCAGTAGTAGTAACATCTTCGTTATTTGCCTGAACTGCAAATCCTCACCATACATATTCTACTTCGAGATGGAAAAGCTTTCCAGAACCGATATCCCAACCTCTTCGCCACCCGATATCACACCACCTCTCCATGATACACATGTGACTCGGTGTTACTAACATCCACCAGTCTGGGTCTCTTGTCATCTCATCCAGGTCATAATAAATATTCTTCTATACTTTCACCACATAAAAGCCTCTATGGATGAGAATATTTTACCTGGAAGGATGGGAAGGCTTCCTTGCATCTCTGCTGTTCTTAATGGATCCTGATATGATGGGAGGTGTATGCTTCTATGGTCCCCAAGTTGGGGTATGTTCGGGTTATCCTTAGGTAACCCAATGAAGTCTTATAAAGAGAAGGGGGTGGCTGGAAATTCTCCACCCTGAAAAGATTTGTGTGATACATCCATTATCGGAGAAGCAACATTATATGAGAATTGTTGACCATGTTTAATGGTTCAACTAATATCCAATATATAACATATTTCTGTGAACCCTACCACGTCAATGTGACGCACAACAGGGTGCTTTGGTGCCGGAATTGGGGTACATTCGGGATACCGTTGCTTGGGTACCCCGGGGGAGTATTCCTAGGAAAAGGGTACTGTTGGAATATTTCCATCATGATAATTATTTTGAGGTCCTCCATTCACTAGAGAAAACTATTTTGACAGAAATCGCTGACCATGAAGAATTTCGGGATCACATTGTTATCTGATGCCAAAGTTGGGGTATGTCTGGTGATGCCCTTTTTTCGTCGAAATAAAATCATCCATCTTTTTAACATCTTAATCATCATTGTCCTCTCAGTAGGTCTATAATAATCCCTACAGAAGGATTGCAATTTTAAAATAGGGACACCACCCTTATATAATTGCATCCTCCAATTATTTCTTATTTTTATGCCTTTACCTCACCAATCATTCCACAGATCCTTTAATAGCTATACTTTCTAGTTATTAAAATCCTTTATTTAAAATAGGAAATAATAATGAAGTACCCAACCCTATTTTTTAATTATTATTAATCTATTAACATACTATAAATAATAGTGAAAGAATTTATTTTATTTATGTATTATGAATATTATTCATTTTACGTTTATAAATGAAATCTAAAATCTAATCAAATTAAATTAATTGATATTAATTAAATGATGTTTTATATTAAAAAATTAATAATATTATGAAATGTTTTTTTATATCAATTGATTTTATATTTATTAATAAATTTTCAAATAAAAAATAATACACAACTTCTTAATTAAACGACTTTGAGTAGTTAAAAAATATGTCAAACTATAAAATAATTGGATTAAAATAATGAGTTAAAAATTAAATGGGTTATAAATGTGAATTTTAAATCAATAATCTAACATTTGACTCATATTAGCATTTATACAAATTTTATTTCTCTATCTATATCTTTGTAATCTTTTGGTTTTTAATTTAAACCCTCATAAATGGAATTGTTTTGTTCTCTATCTTACCCATAATCATGAACACAACCTAGGGGAAGATTCTTCCAAGCATTGTTTTTTTTATATATAATAAAATTGTTTTAGGGTTCGTTTAATTCATGAAATGGGTTTAAAAATCACCAAATTAAGTGACACGTTATAAAGGAAGCCAAAATGCCACATCAAGTTGCATTTCCCCCAAACACCAAATTCCAACACACCACCCTCCATTCCTCCTCCCCATATCCAATATACATATATAATTCTCTATTTAAAATTATAATAAAATACATATATTAATTTTTTATTATATATTAAAAAATTTAAATATATTATTACAAATAAATAATAATATTACATATTAATAAATTTTAAAGAAGTAATATATGTAACCACAGTGGTAGCCCCACTTATTGGTATAATTAATAAGAAATAATACCAAGTCTGTTCGGGGCCAAGCCCCTGATTATTACTAATTATATTATTACATATTAATTATAAAAAAATGGAAGGACCCCATCGAAAAGGAAAAAATAGAAATTCAAGCGTCGCCATAACCGTGATCAGTGTTATGACCAGAATCATCAAATAGTAATTATATTATTACATATTAATTATATTATTACGTACTAACTGTATTAATATATATCAATTTTGTTATTATATTATTAATTATATTTTTATATATTAATTATATTATTACCTATTAATAAATATTAATTATATTTCTACATATTAATTATATAATTACATATTTACATTAATTATATTAATAAATATGTATAAAATATTAATTAAATTATTTCACAAAAATTATATTATTACATATTGATTATATTATTACATATTAATTATTTAATATATATATATATATGTGTGTGTGTGTGTGTGTGTTTATATATTTATATATGCTAATATATATCTCTGTCTATTGATAAATTTATTTATTTGTAATTTTAAAAATATATTTGTATGAACATAGTTTAAATGTGTATATAAATATATTAGATTTATAATTATGTGATTATAAATAATTTTTAATGGAATATATAAATATGTTTTAATAATTATGTAATTATAAATATATTTACAATTATATAATAATAAATATTAATTTATTGAGAGAGATTTAAAATTACATAATGATAAATATATTTATAAATATAAATATAAATATAAATATAAATATAAATATTATTTATATTAATAATTAATAGTAATATTTTATTTATATAAATAAATATATATAAATACTAAATATATTTATAATTTTATTTCATTACAAGGGTTCTATCATAGCTGAGTTTATGAAAGAAGTTATCCAAAAAAAATTTAAAATCAATAAGATTTCAGGCAGTTTGGACTACGTATATATATATATGTATTTATAAATATATATAATTACAAATATATATTTATAAAAATGAAATAATTTTTACAAACACATATAATTAATAATTATAATAATAAATCAATTTCTATCAAAAGTAGTTATAATTATATAAATACAAATATATTTAATTTAATATAAATATTAAAATATATTTATAAATATTATTTAATTTTTTTCTAATTTACCATAATTATATTGATAAAAATGAATTAAAATATAAATTATATTATTAAATACTACATATATTAGTACTTATTAATTATATTATTTCATATTATTGATATTACTATTATTTATATATATTACAGGTACTTAGTGGTACATTTACAAAGAAACAGGGAAATGAAACACACACAACCTGGTAGAGAAGGTCAAGACCCCCCCCCCATGAGGATAACCCATCCATTTTTATAGATTGATTGCCTTATGGACATGGAGTCCATTAAAATGTCTGTAGGTTATGTTCGCAACACCTACAGCTATTTTTTTCTTCACAAATGTGAGGGTCCACCATCTGCATCATGCCTGCATCACAGAGCCTCCATCACCTGACCTCCATCAGACCCAGATACAAATCTGGGAGGGAGGTAATTCTTGAAGAATGGTGGTGATAGAAGAGAGACCTAATAAATTACATAATGACATTAACTAATAATAAAAATTTAAATAATAACAACTAATAATAGTTCTTCATGTCCATAGGGTCTTCGGGACATGAAATAATAGGTGGGTTATCCTTTGGAGGTGCTATAACCTGCCCTATTATATATTGTATGTTTCAATTCGTTGTTTCTTTGTAATTATATTGTTACATTTTAATTATATTATTACACACTAATTATAAGATTACATACTAATAATATTATTACATCTTAATAATATTATTATATTCTTAATAAAAAAATTTATATTTATTATAATATTACAAATTAATAAATATTAGTTATATTGTTACACATCAAAGAATATTAATTATATTAATAATTATTTACAATAAATATACTAATAAATATGACTATAGATTTAAATAATACTAATATAGTAGTCAATAATATAATTAAATATAAATATTAATTATATTATTACAGAGTCCTTCTAGTCGTTTGGTGTATTTAAATAAAAAATATAATTGTAAGTATATAAAATTATAATTATATATTTATTAAAATAAATTAATTTGTGGATATATATATATATTAAATACAATTAAAAATCAATTTCTATAAATAAATTTTCATTATTGTATAAATATAAATATAATTAAATGAGAAAAGATAGTAAACCATCCATTGAAAATTCTAGTGGAAATTTCACTAGAAATAGACTTCATGCTTAACAAAATTTATAATGTCATACAAAAAAATAATTCTTTTTTTATACAGTATTATTTTTTTCATAGAATTAATATTTTTATATATAGATATTAAAACTAGTATTTCTTGTTTTCTTATTTAATATGAAAACAATTATCTTTAAAAAATAATATTGATATGTAATTTTGTTAAAGAAAATATAATAATTTAATTTGTCCCCAAATTAACTATTTCTTATATGATTAAAAATATTCCATGTATTTTAAAAAATTGATGAAAAATTATGAATAATATTAAAATGATTGAAAATAGTTATTTATAAAAAAAATTAAACTATTTTGTCTTTTATTAAATTGAATAAAATATTTTTTACATGAAAAATTCATTTTATTATGAAAAATAATTTGTTTTACAATATAATAAACTCAATTTCTAATATGATAATAGGTTATTTTTAGAACATGTAAGGGTAAGTGTTTATTTTTTTAAGGAAACAATCAAATCGTCTTATTCATCAAACCATTACATGGTTGTAGTGAACCCAATGACAAAATGACCCTATCCCATAAGTATTAAACTATGCACCATGCTACACAAAATATTACTAGATGAGTTATCTGCCCCGTAGAACCGGAGTCAACCTACATTGATTCAGTTCATCACTCCTCCAAATTCATCGACGACGCTCATCCTGCTCATATACCCGACCGCTCAATTCCCTGTCGACCTTTCTCAGCTTTAGTGTGTCGCTCGATGAAAGCCGCCATTGCCTATGTTATCACCGCACCCCAGCCACCTCAGTAGTAGTAACAACTCCATTAGTTTCCTAAACTTCCAATCCTCGTCATCCATATGCTATATCAGGATATAATAGCTTTCCAGCACTTGTAACACAACCTCTTCCCCTCCCGATATCACGCCACCACTCCACGATACCCCTATGACTCGGAGTAACTGGAATCCACGAGTCCAGGTGGCTGGTCATCCTGACCTAGTCATAATAAACATTATTTCTTACATTCACCCCCGAAGAAGACTCTATGGATGAGAATATTTTACCTGACATGATGGGTATGCTTTCTTGCATATATTATGTTCTTAATGGATCATGATCTGATGGGAGTTGTATGCTACTCTAGTACCCCAGTTGGGGAATGGATCTATCAAACAACTATTTTCATGATGGGGAATGTCCAGCTGTCCCCTTATCCTTAGAACCATTCCCTGGGGTACGTTCATGTTCTCCTTGGGTATCCCAGGGAATGGTTCTAAGGATAAGGGGACAGCTAGACATTCCCCATCATGAAAATAGTTGTTTGATAGATCCATTACCAGAGAAGCCACTTTTGACGAGAATCGCCAACCACGTAATATGGTTCAGCTAATATGCAATATATAACATGTTTCTATTTACCTTGTTGCGTCAATGTGAGGCACCACAGGGTGCTATGTCACCAGAGTTGGGCTACGTTATGAATACCATTTCCGAGTTACCCCGGGGGAGTGTTCCGAGGTGAAGGGGACTTCTGAAAATTACTTCTCATGATAAGTGTTTTGAGGTGACCAAAGCACTACCTCAAAAAAAAAATAAGTGTTTTGAGGACCTCCATTCATTAGAGATCCTTCTTTTAACGAGGATCACCGACCACATAGAATTTCGAGCATCACATTGTTATTTGATGCCGGAGTTGGGGTCTGTCTGGTGACATCCAGTTTTTTTGGAATAAAATCGTCCATCTTTTTAGCATCATCATCAACGTATTCCAAGGAGGACAATAGTAATTGCAGTAAAAGGATTTCAGTTTGAAAACATGGACAACACCCTTATATACTTGCATCCTCCAATTATTTCTTACTTTTATTCTGTTCCCTCTCCAAAAATTCCACACTTCCTTTAATGGATAAAATTTCTAGATATTCAATTCGTTTATTAATAACAGGAATTAATAAATATGTACCCAACCTTATTTTTATTTATTTTTAATCAATTATCATACATTTAAAAATATGAAACATCTGAATTTATTTATCTATTTTGAATATTATTCATATTAAATTTATAAATGAAATCTACAATCTAATTAGATTAAATTAATTATTATTAATAAAATGACGTTTTATATTAAAATGTTAACAAAATTATGAAATATTTTTTTATTGTTTGATATCAATTTCATTTAGATTTATAAATAAATTTTCAAATTAAAAATAATAAACATCTCCCTAATTAAATGAGTCTGTGTAGTTAAAAAAATATTTTAAAATATAAAAAAATTGGATTAAAATAATGAGATAAAAATTACATGGGTTATAAATGTTGATTTCAAATAAATAATCTAAAAATTGACTCATAATAACATTTATACAACATTTAATTTCGCTATATATATATTTGTAATCTTCTGGTTTTTAATTTAAACACTCATAAATGGAATTTTTTTGTCTTCGATCTTAACCACAATCTTGAACACTACCTAGGGGAAGATTCTTCCAGCATGTTTTTATATTTTTTAATATAATAAAATTGGTTTATGATCCATTTAGTTCAGGAAATCAATTTTAGAATCACCAAATGAAGGGACACATTGTAAAGGAATCAAAAAATGACACATCATGTGGCATTTTCCCCCAAACCCCATATTTAATTGCCCCACCTGTCATTCCTCCTCCCCATTTCCAATATATATATAATTCTATGTTTACAATTTCAAATAAATACATGTATTAATTTATTATTATATATTAATACATATAAAATATATTATTACATATTAGTAATAATATTACATATTAATAAATTTTAATAAAGTAATTAATGAAATCATAGTGGTAGACCCACTTATTGGTATAATTAATATGAAATTATACCAAGAATGATCAGGGCCAAGCCCCTTATTATTAATAATTATATTATTACATATCATTTATACCAAAAAGTTAAGACAATATATGAAAGGAAAAAATAGCAACTCAAGCGTCCCAATAACCATTATCAGAGTTATGGCCAAAATATGAACATAATAATTATATTATTACATATTAATTATATTATTACATAAGAATTATATTATTACATATCAATTATATTATTATATTATTAAATATATTGTTATATATTAATTATATTATTACATATTAATAAATATTAATTATATTATTACATATTAATAAATATTAATTATATTATTACATATTAATAAATATTAACTATATTTTTACATATTAATTATATAATTACATATGTAAATTAATTATACTAATAAATATGTATAAAAAAATTAGTTATATTATTAAATATTGATTATATTATTACATATTGATTATATTATTACATATTAATTATTATATATATATATATATGTTTACATATATATATATATCTGTATATTCATAAATTTATTTTTTTGTAATAGTAAAAATATTTTTCTATTAACATATTTTAAATTTGTATATATATATATATATTAAATTCCCAATTATATGATTATAAATAATTTTTAATGGAATATATAAATATATTTTAATAATTATATAATTATTAATAATTATATAATTATTTAAATATATATATTTATATATAGAGGGATATTTTTAATTACATAATGATAAATATATTTTTAAATATAAATATAAATAAATTTTTTTTATATAAATATTTATTAATATTAATTTATTTATATAAATAAATATATATAAAAAATGAAAATATTTATAATTTAAATTATTTATAAGGTTTCTCTCAAAGCTGAGTTTATAAGTAGATTATCCAGAAATAATTTAAAATCTATAACCTTTCGAGTTGTATGGATTTTTATGTAAATATTTATATATATATATTAATAAATATATATAATTATAAAAATATATTTATAAAATGATTTAATTTTTATAAAAAAATATATATATAATAATATAATAATAAATAAATTTCAATCAATATATAGTTAATATTATACAAATATTAATATATTCACTATTTTTCAATAATTAAAAAATATTTAGAAATATTAATTAAATTTTTACTAATTTAAAATAATTATATTGATAAATATGAATAAAAATTTAATTTATATTATTACATATTACTTATATTTCTACTTAATAATTATATTATTCCATATTATTTATATTATTACTAAAAATATAAATTATAGGTACTTAGGGGTACAGTTAAAATGAAACAGGGAAATGAAACACACATAACCCCATAGGGAAGGTCTTGACCCCCCCCAAGGATAACTTGTCGATTTTTATGGATTGATGGCCCTGGGGACATGGAGTCCATTACAATGTCTGTAACCTATGTTGGCGGCACCTGCAACTATTTTTTTCTTCAAAAATGTGTGGGTCCACCATCTGTATCATGTCTGCATCATACAGCCTGCGGCATGTGGCCTCCGTGAGTCTCAGATTCAAATCTGGGTGGGAGTGAATTCTGGCAGAATGGTGGTGACAGATGCATAACCCAATGAATACATAATAACATTAAATAATTATAAATATGTAAATAATTACACTAATAATAGTACTTCATGTCCATAGGGTCTTCGTCCCATCAAATAATAGTTGGGTTATCCCATGGGAGGTCTATAACCTACCCTATTAGGTAGTGTATGTTGCAATTCTTTGTTTCGTTCTAATTATATTGGTACATTTTAAATATATTATTACATGCTAATTATATTATTAGATACTAATTAAATTATTACATATAAATAATTTTAATATAATATTAATTATATTAATATATATTTTTTATTTTATTACATATTAATAAATACTGGTTATATAATTACAAATTAAAAAAATAATAATTATATTATTACGTATTTACAATAACGATATTAATAAATATGATTAATAATTTTCATAATACAAATAAATTAACAAATAAAGTAATTAAATATAAATATTAATTATATTATTATATAGGCCTTCCAGCCATTTGGTTTATATTAATGATAAATATAATTATATGTATATAAAATAATAATTATATTTTTACAAATATTAATTTAAATATATATATATATATATATATATATATTTAATAAAATTATAAATATTTTTCTATAAATAAATATTTATTACTATATAGATATAAATATATTTAATGAGAAAATTTACTCAAACATCCATTGATAATTCTATTGGAAATTACACCAGAAATAAACATCACACTCAATAAAGTTTATAACGTCTAACAAAAAAATAGTTCTTGTTTGAAAAACATAAAGTATTATTTTTTCTCTTTGAATTAATATATCTATATATATAATATGTATTTCTTGTTTTCTAATATATTAAGAAAATTCGATCATTTATAAAAACAATAGCGATATGTAATTTTGTTAAAGAAAATATAATAATCAAATTTGTCTCAAAATTATGTATTTCATATATATTTAAAAATATTCCTTGCATTTAAAAATATTGATGAAAAATTATAAATATTCATCAAAAGATTAAAAATCGTTTTATCTATAAAACAATTATCTATTTTTTGTTTTATTAAATTGAATAAAATATTTTTTACATAAATAATACATTATATTATGATAAATAATTGGTTTTACAAAATAATACACTCAATTTATTATATGATAATCAGGTATTTTTTTAACATGTATGGAGAAGTGATTCTTTCTTATTGAAGGAATCAATCAAAAGGTTTTATTCTTTTTTCCATTACGAGGCAACGATAAACCCAATGACAAACTGACCCTAACCAACAGTTATTATACTTTGCACCTTACTGCACAGAATTGAACTAGACGAGTCATCTGCCCCCATAGAGTCGCCATCTACATTCTTCACATCAGTGCAACAATCCTTCTACATAGTAATTGATAGCTCTAATCCTACTCGTATACCCAACCGTTCAATTCCCCGTAGGCCTTTCTTGACTTTTGTGCGTCGCCTGATGAAGGCTGACACTACCTATGTTGTCACTACACCCCAACCATCTCAGTAGTATTAAAACCTCTATTGGTTGCTTGAAACTCTAATCCTTGCCGTCCATATGATAAATTGGGATCGACTAGATTTTCAGCACCGATATACCAACCCCTTCACCTCCCGATATCGCGCCACCACTGCACAATACCCCTTTGAGTCGGAGTCACTAACAACCACCAGTCAGGGTTTCTGGACATCCCAACTTGGTCGAAATAAAAATACTTATGTTGATTCACCACCGAAGAAGCCTCTGTGGATTCGAATCCTTAACCTGGAAGGATGGGTAGGCTTGGTTGCATCTTTGATGTTATTAACAGAGCCTGATCTGATGGGAGGTGGACACAACTCCGGTCCCCGAGTTGCGGTATGTTCAGGTTCACCTTGGGTAACCCAAGGAAGTGTTCTAAAGCAAAGGGGGTGACTGAAAATTCTACATCATGAAAAGAGTTGTGCGAAACATCCATTATTGGATAAGCCTCTTTTGATGAGAATCACCAAACATGTAGAATGGGTCGGCTAATATATTGTATATAAAATGTTTCTATGATCCTTGCCATGTCAATGTGAGGCACAACAGGGTGCTCTGGCACTGGATTCAGGGTACGTTCGGGATAACCTTGCTTGGGTACCCTGGTGGAATTTTCATAGGCGATGGGGGCTGTTAGAAATTTCCTGTCATGATATGTGGTTTGAGCTCATCCATTCACTAGAGATCCTTTTTTATGAGAATCGTTGACCACATTTTATTTATGGAATCATATTGTTATCTGATGACGGAGTTGGGGTTTGTCTGGTGACGTCCTGTTTTCGTCAGAATAAAAACATCCATCCTTTTAACATCTTCTTCATCATATTCCTCCAAGGATATCAATACAAATCACAACAGAAATATTTTAGTTTGAAAACGCGGCCACCACCCTTATATACTTTCATCCTCCAATTATTTCCTATTTTTATGTCGTTCTGTCACCAAACTTTCCACGCATCCTTTAATTGAAATAATTTCAAGATATTCAAATCCTTTATTTATAAAAGGAATTAATAAATAATTACCCAACCCTATTTTTTAATTATTATTAATATATTAACTTACTATTAAAAAATAGTGAAACAAATGAATTTATTTATATATTTTGAATATTATTCATTTTAAATTTATAAATGATATATAAAAACTAGTTGGAATAAATTAATAAATATTAATTAAATGATTGTTTATATTAAAATTCTAATAAAATTAGGAAATTATTTGTTTTTGTTTGATATTAATTTCCTTTAGATTTATAAATAAATTTTAAAATTAAAAAAAAGAAACATATCTTTAATTAAATGAGTTTGAGTAGTTAAAAAAATATTTCAAAATATAAAATATTTTGATAAAAATAATGAGTAAAAAATTAAATGGGTTATAAATGTTGATTTTAAATCAATAATCTAAAACATTACTAATATTAACATTTATACAACATGTAGTTTCTCCATCTCAATATTTGAAATATTTTGGTTTCTTTTAAACACTCATAAATGGAATTTTTTTTGTTGTCTATCATGCCCTCAATATAGAAAACTACCTATGGGAATATTCTTCCACAAATTTTTTTTATTTTTTTACATTAAAATTTTTTTTAGGATTAATTTAATTCTGGAAATGGGTGTCAAAATCACCATATTATGTGACACTATATAATGAAATCCAAAACTTCCACATCATATGGCATTTTTCCCGAAACCCCAAATTCCAATGCCCCACTCGCCATTCCTCCTCCCAATTTCAAATATTATTATTCTCTATTTAAAATTATTAATAAATACATGTAATAATTTATTAATATATATTAATAAATATTTAATATATTATTAAATATGAATAATAATATTACATATTAATAAATTATAATAATGTAATTAATGTAACCATAGTGGTATCCCCACATAATTCCACTGCAACACCTAGGAAATTTTCTAATAAGAATAAATTATTGTCGTGCGTTTTTTTGATAAAGTGATCAATCGAACTGAGGAGTCTCTATGACCAATCTAGATGATTCAAAAAATAGGGTCATTAATGCATCTGTTCTGTCAGAAATGTTGGAAATTATTGAGAGTAAATTTGATACATGAAACAAAGGGAATTTAATGGTTGATAATGAAGGGTTTCAATTGATTTCAAGGAAATTTAGGCTCCAAATTGAAACACATAATCTTTATGAACAAAAAAATTATCGGGAAATTTCCACTCAGGTAAATTGTTTTATAGTTCATGATTCTCTTTATGACGATTATAGTCAGGGATATAATGATATGGCTACTACTGAAATGGATGACCATGATTTGATTATGCACTAGTAAACATGGAGAAGGTGTCGGCACCCAAGGGGTTGTTGCTGCGGACGTGGCCAAGAGGATGTTACTTGAGGTGACAGATGAGATGGTTCTTCTAGATCTTCAAGGCTTACGTCGGTTCATTTGGCTCTTAAGAAAACGTACAATGAACTTTTTATATATCTAACCATTAAGTATGATTCGAAATATCTGGATGTCAATGATTCTGAACATTAATTAGATCATTATTATGGAAATTTTTTTTGTGTTGTTTCTCAAATGTTAGGGGGAAAGCCCTTGTTTTCTATCATTTCCTCCTCATGTAATTTTTATCTTATCTTCCATATTAATAAATGGTTTGAGAGCTCTGGCTCCTAGCTATATGCATTTTTATCTAATTAATATTTATTGAAATGTAATAATATTATTAATATAAACATTTTTATTTATATGTAATAATATAATTAATATTAATTTTTAATTATATCATTAACTTGTTGATTATTCTTATTTACATATTTTCATATTTATTATTATATGTATTGTACATATGTAATAATATAATTTATATATAATAAATTAATTAAAAATATATTAATATAATTTATACTTTATAATATAATTATTATATAATAATATAATTAATATGTAACAATATAACTACTAGTTGATGATTTTGATCATAACTCTAATCATTATTATGGTGACGCTTGAGTTTCTGTTATTTTCTTTTGAACGTGTGATTTCCATTTCGGTAAAAGTAATATGTAAAAAATTAATTTTTAATAATAAGTGGCTTGGCCTTGATCCTTCATGATATAATTAATATGAAATTTTATAATTAGTTATAGAATTAATATTTTATTCAAATTTTTTAATATATTTATTTTAAATATTTAAAAATATAATAAATATTTATTAATAAATTTAAAATATAATTTATATTAGCTTCATTATTAATATGTAATAATATAATTAATATTAATTCTCAATTATATTTGTATCTACATTATAATTATTATTATATAGATTTCTTTTTTCATTTAATGTATTTATTTGTGTTATTATTATTTATTAATATCCAATATTATTTTTAATATGTAATAACATATTTGTGATTAATTATATATAATAAAATTTAAATACATGTATTTTTTAATAATTTTAAATAGATAATTATATATTGATATTAAGAAACAGGGAGTAGGAATTGGGGTGGGGCGTTGGAATTTGTGGTGTGAGGGGAAATGCCACATGTTGTGGCATTTTTGTTTTCCTTTACAAAGTTTCACTTCATTTGGTGATTTTTAAACCCATTTTGACAATTAAATGAAACCTAAACCCATTTTATTATATAAAGAAAATAAAATAACATTACATACAAAATCATCCCCTAGGTAGTGTTCTAGATTGGGGGTATGATATGAAACAAAACTTTTCCACTTACAGGGGTTTAAATGAATGACCAAAAGAATAGATATATATAGTGATAGAAATTAATTGTTGTAAAAAAATTAATATGAGTCAAATGTTAGATTATTGATTTAAAATCAACATTTGTAACCCATTTAATTTTTATCAAATTATTTTATTCCAATTATTTCATATTTTGAAATATTATTTTGACACACTAACTCATTTAATTGATGAGATGGTTATTATTTTTAGTTTGAAAATTAATTTATATTTATAAAAGATATTTATATAAAAACCAAAAATATTTCATAGTTTTATTAACATGTAAATATAAACAGTCATTTAATTATTAATAATTAATTTAATCTGATTAGATTTTTGATTTAATTAATAAATTTAAATTTAATAATATTCAAAATCCATATATAAATTCAATAGTTTCACTATTTTTTTTCAATTAGTTAACAGATTAGTAATAATTAAAAAATAAGGTTTCTTATAACCATATTAATTCTTGTTATGAATAATGGATTTGAATATCTATCAATTATAACTGCTAAAGGATGCATGGAATGTTTGATGATGGAAAGACATAAAAATGAATTACTTTGAGAATGAGACTATGTATGGGTGGTGGCCATGTTTTCAAAATGAAATCATTTCTCTATGATTATTATACCCCTCCTTGCAAGGAGAAGATGATGCAAATGTTAAAATGATTGATGACTGTAGTCTGACAAAAATAAGATGTCAATTTCCATACCCCAACTCTGGCTTATATAAAAATTTGATGCCGAACATTCGACGTGGTTAGCGATTCTCATCCACAGAGGCTTCTATAGTGAAGGTAGGACCAAAATACTTTTATCATGAAAGGAATTTTCGAACAATCCCCTTAAGTTGTCTATACTCCCCCATGGTACCCAATAAAGGAATTCCCAAACATACGCCAACACTGGCACGATACCACCCCGATGTGCCTCAAATTGATGTGGAATGGTTCTCAAAAACTGTCCAAATACATGATTTTAGCCGACCCATTCAACGTGGTTAGTGATTCTTGTCAAAATTTGTTCTCTGGTGAATGGAGGATGGGAAAACATGTATCATGATTGGAAGTTTCCAATTGTACCTTTCACCAAGGAACACTTCCCCTGGGTTCCCAAGAATGTATATCACGAACAAACCCTAACTCAAGTGCCAGAGCACCCTGATCTTCCTCAAACAAATGCAGAAAGGCTCATAGAAACTTGTTATATACCAGAGATTATCTAACCCATTCCACGTGGTTAGAAATTCGCATCAATAGTGGCTTCTCTGATGATGGATCTATCGAACAACTCTTTTCATGATAGGCAATTTCCCGCAATCCCCTTCGCCTTAGAAAACTTCCTTGGGATAGCCATGGAGAACCCAAACGTACACCAACTCAGTGATCGGAGCACTATACACCTCCTATCAGATCAGGATCCATTAAGAATATTGGAGATTTAAGAAAGAAAACACATCCTTTAAGGTAAAATATTCTCATCCACAGAGGATTTACTGTTGTTGCAAGTACAGAAGAATGATTATTATGACTAGGTTTGGATGACCCGCGACCCAGACTGGTGGATGTCGGTGAATCTGAGTCACATGGGTATCCTTGGGGGGGGGGGGGTGGCGAGATATCTGAAGGCAACGAGGATGGGATACCAGTGCTGGAAATCTGGTCATTCTCAAGGTAGAATGTGGATGGTGAGGATTGGCGGTTCATGCAACTAACAAAGATGTAACTACTACTGAGGTGGTTGGGGTGCTATTACAACATAGGTAGTGGTGGCCTTCTTCAGTCGACACACTGATGCCGAAAGGGTCGAACGGGCGTTTAGAGGTGCGGTATGAAGGCGGGTTTAGAGCCTTCGACGATTTTGGAGAAAGAGTGACACAATAAAAAGAATCAGGTTGACAAACCGTGTATGAGGCCGATTACATACCTAGTGTGATTTAGTGCAGTAGGGTGCACTGTTTAATACATGTGGGTTCGGGTCAGTTTGTCATTGGGTTCATTGCTGCAATGTAATGGTTTGAAGAATAAGAAATTTTTATTATTTCCTTCAATAAAAGTTAAACACATCCATTTACATGTTAAAAAAATACTTTATTATCATATAATAAATGTACTTTATTATATTGTGAAACCTATTATTTTTCTAAATATGAAGATATTTGTTTCTAAAAAATAATTTTATTCAATTTAATAAAAGACAAAATAATTTATTTTTTAGAAAAATTATATTTTTAATCTTTGGAATAATATTCATATTTTTTATTCAATATGTTTAAATGCATGTAATATTTTTAATCATATATAAAATATTTTATTTTGAGAAAAAATAAGTAATTATATTTTCAATAAAAAAATTACATAGCACTAATTTTTTTAAAGAAAACGAGTTTCTTATTAAATAAGAAAATAAGAAATACATGTTTTAATATATATATATATATATATTAATTATTTAGGGGAAAAGTTTATTTTTTGGACAAGAAATAATTTTTTTTGGTCTGACATTAAAAAAAAAATTCATCAAGGAGTTTATTTCTAGTCGAATTTCCACAAGAATTTTCATTGGATGTTTTACGAGAATTTACCATTTAAATATATTAATATATATAATTAGAAATATTAATTTATAGAAATAGACTTATAAATATATCTAATATATATTTATAATAATATTTAAAAATATGTAATTATATTTTAATATATATATATATATATATATATAATTATATTTATTATTTATATATTCTGAAAGTCCAGAAGGCCTTTGTGAAAATATAAATAATATTTATATTTCATTATATTATTAATTAATTTTAATTATTATTTATATTTGTAGTCATATTTAATATTATAATTATTGTAAGTAGGTAATAATATAATTAATATTTATTAATATGTAATTATATAATTAATATTAATCAATATTTAATAATATATAAATATATAATAATATAATTAATAATATAATAATTTAATTAATCAGAAATAATATAATTAGTATGTAAAAATATAAATAGAATGTAATAATATAATTAGAATGTAATAATATAATTAAAATATAACAATATAATTACAACAAAACATAGAATTGGAACATACACTACCTGATAGGGCAGGTCATTTCCCCCCAAGGGATAACCCGCCTAGTTTTTGATGGCATGAAGATTATATGAAAATGGTGCAGTATTATTAATGTTATTATTATCTAATGTCGTTATGTTATTTATTGGGTCATGCATGGGTCACAACCATTATACCAGAATTAGCCCCCATCCGGATTCGAACTCCGGTCTGATGCATGCAAAGTGACGTAGGTGGTAAGATGTAGGCATGTCATAGACGGTGGACCAACACATTTGTGAAGGAAAAAAATATTTTTAGGTTATTGGAACCAAGGAAACAAACTTTTTAATGGACTCCATGTCAACAGGGTCATCAAGCCATAAAAATGCATGGGTTATCCCTTGGTGGAGGGCATGATCGACCCTATCAAGTTGTATGTGTTGCTTTTCTATGTTTCGTTGTTATTATACCCCAACATACCTATAATATATATAATTAGTAATAATATTGTTAATATGTAATTATATAATTAATAATTAATAATATAATTAGTATGTAATAATATAAATTATATTTATTTTTTTATTTGTCAATTTCATTATTGTAAATTTGTAATAATATAATTAGTATTTATAAAGATATATTAATAATTATATATTAATAAGTATAATAATATTTATATAAATATAAATATATATTAGTAATAATTGGTTTATAATTATATATATTATATATATTTATATATTTATATAAATTAATTCATATGTAGAAATATACAATTATAATTATATATATACAAACATACTCGAAACACCCCGAATTATTATAAGGTCAATTTATTTTTGGATAATCTCCTTTTTAAACTTACATATGAGAGAACACTTATAAATAAATAAAATTATAAATACATTTATTATATATATATATATAAATTTATATAAAACATTAATATTAATAAATATTTATATAATAATAAATATAATTTTATTTATATTTAAAATAATTTTATAAATATGAAATTATATATAAATCTCTATAAATAAATTTTTATGATTATATAAATATAAATATATAAATATATAATTTTTAAAATATATTTATAAACACATTTAAAATATTTCTATACATTTATATTTTTATAATTAAAAGTAAATAAATTTATGAATATATATATATATATATATATGAATAAATATATATATATATATTAAATAATTAATATTCAGAAATTTAATCAATATGTAATAATATAATTAATATGAAATAACATAATTAATAATTATATACATATTAATTAATATATTAATTGTAAATATGTAATTGAATAATTAATATGTAAAAATATAACTAATATTTATTAATATGTAATAATATAATTAATAATATAATAATATATATAATATGTAATAATATTGTTAATGTGTAATAATATAATAAATATGTTATATTATAATTACGATGTGATGATTCTAGTCATAACTCTGATCATGATTATGGAGAAACATGACCAGAAATTTTTTCCTTTTGGATGTGGGCTTTAATTTGTTGGTATAATTAATATTTAATAATATAATCAGTATAAATAAGGTGTTTGTGCTGGAACCTTATTGGTATAATTAATATGAAATAATTCCAAGAATGTTTGAGGTCAAGCCCCTTATTATAAAAAGAAAGAAAAATAAACAGTACATGAATGAAAAAAGGATATCCCACACTCAAATATAAAAAATGAAACTTAAGAATCACCATAATCTAGATTAGACTCATGATCATAATCATCAACATCATCACCATACTCCCATTTATTCTTAATTATAATATTATCTACATTATTATTATTATTATTTACATTTTTTTTATTTAAAGTCATTAGTGACATTATTAATATGAATTAATATGTAATAATAGTATTAATATGTCATAATAAAATTAATATTAAATAATATGTAATAATATATAAACACATGTATTTATATATAATTTTAAACATATAATATATTATCTACACTATAGGGTGTTATATTTCATCCATGGGTCATCTCCAAAACAATTTGGGTGATGGGACCTCCCCTCTGCACATCCATATTCCATCAAAAGCTTGTTACTTATATGCTCTGTCTCCATAGATTCCACCTCCACCACTAACTATGCTCCACATGCATCTCCTCTATCTTCATATCCTCCTCCACCTCTACACCTATTCCACACAATTCTCATCAAAATGTTTATCCTTAAAATCTGTTTCTGCCTTTCCATCATTGCCTCTGCCTTTCGGTTGATGCTTCTGCATCACCGCATACAGACAAGATGTGGTCCTAGATCACCTTCAGTGTTTGTGAAGATGGTAATCAACAGGAGTGGGGTAGGTGTAGGTGATGAAGATGAGGAGATGGAGATGACAATGAAGAAGCTGTGGAGGCAATTTTGTGGTAGTGACAGAAATGCGTCATCTGATTTGAAGAATAAGGGTTTGGATGAGAATGGTTTTGAAGAGGCGGAGAGTTGCAGGAGGATATGGAGATGAAGGAGATGCATACAGAGCATAATCGGTGGAGGAGGTGGAATCTGTGGAGACATAGCAGATGTGAATTGTTTTGAAGAGGCGGAGAGTTGCAGGAGGATTATGTGCTTATAATTATAAATAAATACCTATTTTTATATATTATTAAAAATTAAATAATATTAATACTATTATTACATATTAATGCATATTAATAATTTCAATAATGACATTCAGTAATAATAAAAATGTAAAAAAAATAATGTAGTTAAAATTATAATTAAGAATAAATGGGCGGTTGCTGATGATGTTCATGCTTTTGATCATGAGTCTGATCCAGAATATGGTGATGCTTAACTAACTTTATTTATGTTTGATTGTGGGATTTCCTTTTGTCTTTCATGTACTGCTTATTATAAGGGGCTTGACCACTAACATTGCTTATAATAAGGGGATTTCCCCTAAACCATCTTTGTATTATTTCATATTAATTACCCCAAAAATATTCTGGGCCAAGCCCCTTATTATTACTAATTATATTATAACATATTAATTATACCAAAAAGGGAGGCCCACACTGAAAAGGAAAAAAATAGAAACTCAAGTGTCACCATAACCATGATCTATGTTATGACGAGAATCATCACATAGTAATTATATTATTAAATAGTAATTATATGATTACATACTAACTATATTATTACATATCAATTATATTATTATATAATTAATTATATTGTTATATATTAATGATATTAATACATATTAATAAATATTAATTATATTATTACATATTATTTATATTATTACATGTGTACATTAATTTTATTAATAAAAATGAATAAATATATTAAATATATTATTTCATATTATTTATATTGTTACCTATTGATTATATTATTACATATTAATTATTTCACATATATATATATATGTATATATATATCTTTATATTCATAAATTTATTTATTTTTAATTATAAAAATATATTTGAATGAACATGTTTAAAATGTGTATATAAATATAGTATATTTATAGTTATATGATTGTAATTTTTTTAATGGAATATATATATATATATATTTTAATAATTATAAAATTATAAATAGATTTATAATATAATAATAATAAATATTTATTCAATGAGAGATATTCATAATTACATAACGATGAATATATTTTTTAATATTCATATAAATATATTTATTATTTATAAAAATATTAATTAATATTAATTAATACATATAAAAAAATAAATATAAAAAATAAATATATTTATAATTTTATTTATTTATAAGGGTTATCTCAAATATGAGTTTAAAAAGGAAATTATCCACAAATAAGTTAAAATATATAAGCTTTCGGGTCATTTGGAATATTTATATATATATATATAAATATATATATATATAATTATATATATATATTTATAAAAATGAATTAATATATATATATATAATAAATATTTTAATAAATCAAATTCAATCAATACAAAGTTGTAATTATATACATATTAATATACTAATTATTATATAATTTTTGAAATTTATTTATGAATATTAATTATATTATTACTAGTTTACAATTATTATATTGATAAATATGAAAAAATATAAATTATATTATTACATACTACTTATATTATTACATATTAATTGTATTATTTAAAATTATTTATATTATTACTAATTATATATATTATTGGTACTTAGGGGTAGAGTTACAACGAAACAGGGAAATGAAACACACACTACCTGATAGGGAAGGCCATGACCCGCCCAAGGATAACCCATACATTTTTATGGCATGAAGGACCTATTGAGAAGGAGTCCATTCCAATGTCTCTAACCTATGTTCCTATCCTCTAAAGCTATTTTTTATTCACAAATGTAAGGGTACACCGTCTGCCTCATGCCTTCATCATATAACAAGTGTCACCTAGATTCCATCCATCCCGGATTCAAATCTCGGTGGGATCAAATTCTGGCAGAATGACACAGACACAAACATGGCCCAATAAAGTACTTAATGGCATTAAATAATAATAAAAATGTAAATTATAGTACAAATAATAGTAATTCTTGTCCCTAAGTTCTATTGGACATCAAATAATTGGTGGGTTATACCTTTGGGGGAGGGGTTATAACCTACCCTATTAGGTAGTGTATATTGAAATTATTTGTTTCATTGTAATTATATTGATACATTTTAATTATATTATTACATGCTAATTATATTGTTAGATATTAATTATATAATTATATTATTATTAATATTTTTATACATTTTTTATATTATGACATTTAAATAAATATTAGTTTTATTATTACAGATTAGAAAATATTAATTATATTGTTACGTATTTACAATAACAATATTAATAAATATGACTATAAATTTGAATAATACTAATAAAGTAAATAATAATATAATTAAATATAAATATTAATTATATTATTACACAGGCCTTCCGGCCGTTTGGATTATATAAATAATAAATATAACTATAAGTATATAATATTATACTTATATATTTATATGTATTATTTTATTTTTATGAATATATATATATATTAAATATAATTATAAACCTATTTCTATACATAAATTTTTATTATTGAATTAAAATAAATATCATTAAATGGGAAAATCTAGTAAAACATCTATTGAAAAATCTAGTTGAAATTCCACTAGAAATAAACTTCAAGGTTAATAAATTTATAATGTCTTACAAAAAATAATTCTTTTAAAAAAAACATAAACTATTATTTTTCATCAAATAATTAATATATATATATATATATATTAAAACAGGTATTTATTGTTTTCCTATTTAATCAAAAAACTGTTTTCTTTAAAAAACAACAACGATATGTAACTTTGTTAAATAAAATATAATAATTTAATTTGTCTCAAAATTATGTATTTTTTATATGTTTAAAAATATTTCATTCATTTAAAAATATTGATGAAAAATTATGAATATTATTAAAATGATTAAAAATCATTTTTTCTATTAAAAAACTATTTTTTATTTTATTAAATTGATGAAAATATTATTTACATAAAACATTCATTATGATGATAAAAATTGTTTGTTTCAAAATATAATAAACAAAATTTATTATATGATAATCTGGTATTTTTTCCACAAGAAAGGAAATGTGTATCTTTTTATTGAAGGAAACAATCAAAAGTTCTTATTCTTCCAACCATTACATACAATAGTAAACACAATAGAAAAATTTTCCCTAACCCACACCCACATGTATTAAACTGTGAACCCTGCTACACAGAATCAAACTAAATGAGTCATCCACCCCACATACTCGACGTCAACCTGCATCACTTCATTGCATCACTCCTTCTCCAAAGTCATCGATGTCGCTCATCCTGCTCCCATACATCACTGTTGAATTCCTCATCGACCCTTATCGGCTTCAGTGGGTCGCCTGACGAATGCTACTATTTCCTATGTTGTCACTGCACCCCAACCACCTCAGTAGTAGTTACATCTCCATTAGTTTCCTAAAACACAAATCCTTGTTGTCTATATGCTTCTTTGGGATGGACTAGATTTCCAACAATGTTATGCCAACCTCTTTGCCTCCCGATATCACGCCACTACCCCATGATAACCCTGTGACTTGGAGTCACTGGCATCCACCAGTCTAGGTCGCTGGTCATCCCAATCTGGTCATAATAAACATTCATTCGTACTTTCACCATCGTAGAAGCCTCTGTGGATGAGAATATTTTACCTGGATGGATGGGTAGGCATGCTTGCCTCTCTAATGTTCATAATGGAACAGGATCTGATGGGAGGTTTACGTTGCTCCATTCCCCGAGTTGGGGTACATTCAGATTCTACTTGGGTTACCCAGGGAAGTGTTCTTAGGCTAAGGGGATGGATGGAAATTCACTGTCATGAGAATATTTGTGTGATAAATCCATTACCGAAGAAGCCACATTTGATGAGAATTGCCGACCACGTAGAATGGGTTGGCTAATATCCAGTATATAACCTATTTTTGTGATCCTTTCCTCATTTGTGTGAGTAACATCAGGGTTCTCTTGCCATGGAGTTGGGTTTTGTTCATGATAAACATGCTTGGGTTCCCTGGGGGAGTCTTCCCAGGAAAAGGAGACAGTTGTAAATTTCCTTCCATGATAAGTATTTGGAGGTCCTCCTGGTCTCGCTTGTCGTTGATTGAAGTTTTATGTATCGCAAATTAATTACCTGTTCTTAGAACATTATTATAGCATAAGTTTGGGTTCGATCCACAGGGAACCGTGGCGTGCGTGAATTCAATTGAGTGAATGCATAATTAGGTGAAGTATGCATAATTTAGAATCTGTTGGTTTGATTTTGGGTTTTGATTGAGAATAAACTGATTTACTTTAAATAAATGGATACATTTTGAAAGAAAACAACGGGTAAATTTAAAACGTTTTTAAAATAGAAAGAAAATACATGTCAGGGTTGTGGTGAATAAGGGGTTCATATGCAGATTTATTAAATGGTTGTGTTGTTCATAATAATTCAATCATTCTGGATTTCATTTTTGTTACAAGATTTCCTTGTTCCGGTTCCAGTTATTTGGAATTAGAGCAGTTGACTCCTTGGTCCGGTAGTCAGTGTTTTTAATTATTTGTTATGTTCAGTCAATTATTTGAATTGGTGAAACCCTTCCAATGATCTTGGATGTTTTCGCCGTTACTTTTCCTTTGTATCACTGATAATTCTTCCCTTGGTCCGGGTCAGAATTCTATGTTATATTTAACAGAAGATTAAGAAGTGTAAGATGAATTACAATGACAGAACACATCTATATAAAACAACATACAAATTACGATCCCTTAATCCAAAACCCCAATACGAGGGGTTTAATTACACATAGAAAGTGGAGGAGAAACGAAACACGTGATACCTGACAGATTCATCGTGTAAGCGTTGAGGTAGGGTGTCAGAAGGTGGAGTAGTGGAAATACGACATCACGATGGCTCAGGAAATGATAGAAACAAATATTCTTATATCCTCTAAAGGATTCAAACTCTCAAAATCCATAGGCCAAGGCCTCTATTTATAGAAAAATTAAGTACACTGCGTGTATAGAAATTACACGCCGTGTACTTTTCGTCAACACGTTTTGGTGCCAATTTCTCTACTGGCAGGTGGCCTAGCATGCCGTCTTTGACATTTGAACATGGTTCCTCCTGCAAGTTGAGTGTTCACGACATGTAGCGCTGCTATAAACGGCGTGTAGTATCAGATTATTTGCCACCACCCCTTCTAGAATAGTAGACACATCATGTAAAAGTTCAAACACGCCGTGTCTTCATTAACGACCACATGGGCATGCAGACTTTTCTTCAAAAACTACTGATTCTGGAAAGTTGTACACGGCATGTAATGCCACCCCATACGGTGTGTATCTCTGCCTGGTGACATGGGCGTGTACTCCATCCTTCGGTCGGTGTCCCTACCTGGATGTACATTTTGTGTGTAAAAGTACACGCAGAGTAGTTTCAAAATATTCTCATGCATCCCTTGATTCGTGTATTTAGCAAGAAAGCTCCTGAAAGTAAACATTTTCACCAAAATCAAAGAATATGTTCATAAAACAATATATATTTGCTGAAAACAAGCTTTTATCTTCAATTATATATATGGAAATGTATACACAAATTGGGTGGATCAAATTCTCCCACACTTAGATTTTTTCTTGCCCTCAAGCAAAATCTCAACATCTAATTAAGGGAGCCTATACATTATAAGGAAGGCATTTAATTAATCAAACGTATAAGTGATAAAGTTACTGAGGAAAAATTGTAAAAGTAACAAACATATTCAATTCATAAGATATTGAAATCATTCCTCATATATAATGAAATTTACTACTCTCATCCTCTTCAACACATTTTTCAACCGTTCAAAAATAAGCATGCCATTTGATGATTTATCTTACCAGTAAAAATCACATTCCACTCTCAAGTTATTTTTATTCAGAGTTATGCTCATTATAAGGTATATACACACTATCCATAGGGTTTCAAGATATCTTGTTCTCTACTTCAAAAAAATTGAATTAAATAAATCGTGAGGGATTTATCAATATGGATCATATGTTTCTGTGGCTAAGGGTTAGTAGGTTAAGATGTGAAAATAAATTCTGATGCTTGAAAAAAGAATTCTAATTCCTTTAAACAACATTTCATGATTTTGACAGCAAATCTTACTAAAAATACATCCTTCAAAAGCTCAGTCGAATGCTTTTGTAATCTTCACTATCTTCCTTTGGCAAGTAGAGTTCATGGGAAAATATGCATAAGGTTCCCTTGTTGTTTGTTTATTGTTTTTTTAAACCACAAAACACAAGGGAATCCCTTATAAATACAATGAGTAGATGTTTAGAACCCATTCTACCCCAAATAATAAAGAGGCACTCCCCCACACTTTATTTCATGGATGTACACAAAAATATGCCATTTATTGCCAACTCAATCTTTAATGCTTAAATGGATAATCATGCAATGCTTAAAAAGAAATAGGGTAGGAAGAGAAACAGGCTTGTAATGTGGCTTTTTATAAAGGGTTTTCATGGGTTATATGGGCTTAACAAAGATTAATTGTAGGGTAGGTCTCAAGATAAAGGGGTGAAAACAATCTAGTCCCTCAATCATGTTAAAGTAATTCAAAAATTTCATAATGTTTCGAAAAGAAAAACATGCAAATTCTGGCAGTGATGCATATCCGAAGAATCTCTCAAGAAAGATGGTATTAGAAATGAAATACGAAAAAGGGTTTAAAATACCTCTCAGGAGTGGAAAAATAATAAAGGGACAATCAGGTCGTGACATGCTTATAAATAATTATCCTAATTAATGTAATTTAATCATGGATGAAGGGTTGCAATTGAAACTATATCAGCAATCATTTTAAAATACATAAAAACTAAAATAAGCATGTAACCTTTCCAAAAGTTCCTACTGATAACTCTAGTATTTATAATATTGATTAAACAATATTGAATTACATTTTCAAATATAGAGTATAATAATGATGTCTCCTGGGTTAGATTATGGGAAAAGACTATGGTGATAGATATAGATGCTCCCCCACACTTAAGACTACACATGGTCCACCAAGTGGAATACTAAGGTAAAGGGTGGGAAACGGGGTGAAATGGGGGACAAAATGAGGTAAAGCAGTGGAAGAAGTAAATCCAAAAATAATGAAAATAGAAATGGAAAAATAATCCCCTCGTTAAAAGTGATTCCCAAGGCGCTCCATGCCCATACCTATGACTGCCGAGAAAACGGAAAACCACAAACATGCATAACATCACAGCACAGCAAATGACAAAAGAGATATATAAGATAATGAAAAATGTCACTATCATGGGGTGGCCTTAGGGGAGGAATCTTCCTGTACAGAATTGGCTAGTAGAGACAGCACATGAGGCATGGATGGGTGAGGCTCTGACTCTGCATTGGGAAGGGTAGATGAAGAAGGAGGAGCCGTAGGTGCTCGACTCGGGATCAGAAGCGTAGCAGCAGTCCCTAGCCTAGTGGAAGTGGCAGCAGCAGAGCTCACCGTAGTCATCAGAACGGAATCTAGGGAATGCGTAGGAGATGGAAGTGGACTAGCAGCAGAAGGGCCAGGAATGGAGGCAGAGGCTGGTAGCTGAGGTAGTGGAACATCAATATGCTTAGCAATATGCACCAATTGATTCTCCATATGATCCTGGTGGCCGTCCAGACAAATAAAATGGAGCACAATGGTGTCCTGGCGGCTGATGATATATGCTAACTTCTTCTCCAACGTGGCTGGGCAGAGGGAACGGTTCAGATCGACTGAGGGTGTGGGGGTAGGTGGGATGGGGGGATGGGACAGAAGAAAGAAGGTCATAAGAAGAAGGGTCAGTAGGAGGTGGGTGAGGTGGAGAAGCAGGAGGTGGTGGGGAAGGAGGAGTGGGTTCAGTATGTGGGGCAGGGGGGTCAGTAGGTGGCAGGGCTCAAGCCTAAGCAAGGATGTAGGTACCCCCTGCTTACGTACCAATCCCATGTGAATGATCATGAGGAAGTCCATCAACTGGGATAAACCTAACAAATCATGAGGCAAAGAGGGCTCAAATACCCCTAAGTGGTGGGAAAGATGGGTGGTGTAAAACCCACCGTTCAGGTTTCCTGAATGGCCGGTAAACATGGAGTGGAAATAGGAGACGGTATGATTGGGGAGGTCTGGGAAGGTGTGCCAAATGTCACAGGTAAGAAGCTCCAAGTCACGGCCAGTCACGACCCACATATCCTCATGGTGGGGAAAGAGGATGGCATTGATGCACCGGTGGGTGAAACGATGGACGGGTTGGCTATAAGATTGATCTTATGAGAGGTGGGGGAGTACCGGTGGTCAGGCCCAGCGATCTCCCGCCACATGGAAACGAGGTCAGACCGCTCGGTCCGGGACAAGTCAGAAATAGGGGGTGGGTGTGATAGGATGTGGGTAGAATCTGCACCCTCATCCAAACATCGTCATCATCATAGAAAAACATCGGCCACCTAGCCGGAATCGAACTACTGGTACTACATCACCAGGTGTATCTCAGTACTCCGCTCCATCGAACTCCAAGGAGGCTGCAAACTCCAAAAATAAGTATCATAACACAAGAGTGCTGACCTGGAAAATCTCTAGGAGTGCGGTGTGCTCGAGAAGTACCTCTAACTCCTCACAAATAATGAGCCGCTGCGGAATGCTGCTGTCAATGTGTCGGCCGCTAAATGGTATCAGCTGACGAGAGAAGCATCTGATCCTGTCGTATGTGAGGTCGGTGACCGGGAATACCGTGCATGGATAGGGAGCACTTGCAAGTCCGGACCCAGGTGCCGGTGCAACAGCAACATCTGGCTCTGGAGGTGGATCCGCTGAAGAAGAAGGTGGCTCGGTGGAAGGCCTGCTCGAAGAGGGACCAGCTGCTGAGGATAATGGTACATGGAACGTGGTAGCTGGTGCTGTAGAAGTAGGCACAGCCTCATCTGAGGGAGTGAGTGGTGGCAGAATGGCCAATGGAGGGAGCTCAAAGACCGGAGCTTCGGGGTCTGGCTGCGTAGGTTGTCGGAGTCGGATCCGTTGACAACTAGACTCCTCGCCCTCTGCGGTGGAGGCTGGACTCTTCCCTCGCGAATGATCGCGATCTTCCATATCCTGAAATCGAAAGCAATAGAAAACAAAACAAAAGAAAAGAAAAAGGAAAGAAAAAAAAAACAAAAATAATGTGAGAAAACTAGAAAATAAAATTACACGGCGTGTACTCCAGAGTACACAGCGTGTTGTAAAAAATGGAGAGTATCCCGTGTTCTCTGGACAGACACGCCGAGGGTGAAAACAGACCAAGGAAAAGTAAACAACGTGTACAGAACATACAAGTCGTGTTCACTCAAAGTGTTGGTGGTCATGTGGAACAAATGACACGGCCATGTTTTTACCAGTTCATAGAAAACAATACACGCCGTGTAGGTACTGGACATGGCGTGAACTGCTCACGAAGAACATGGCCGTGTAGAGGGTGAGACATGGTCCGGTCAAACATCACACAGGCACGTCATGTACCGAACACACACGCCATGTAAAAAAAATAGGGTGAGTCTTCGTGCAGAGGGGAAACATAGGACGATGACATATATATAACGTACATGGCGTGTACCGAACATACACACCGTGTTTGCGAACATGGTGTGACATGCCGTTTTATGTTCCACACACGGAGGGGCCAACACAAACAACTAACACGGCGTGTACCAAACACACACGCCGTGTACTGAACATACACGCTGTAAAAATGAAAATGGTGTGTGAGGCCGTGTGCAAAGTTGTACTCAGGAACGATGAAAAGGACACGGTGTGTACCAAACATACACACCGTGTATATTCAAAATTCGAAAAATTCTATGTGAGGCCGTGTTCAGAAGTACACGACATGTATTCTTCATTTCATGGCCATGTACTGCCGGAAGCAAAATGGTCGGGCGATCCGAAAAACACCCTAAAAGAGTCTAAAAACTTGAAATAGATGGTGAAAAATGGTGTACGTAGATCAAGGATCACAATGTGTGTGGAATTAGAACTTGAAACTCCCTAAATTGACGGTTTTGGCAAAAGGGAGGGGGGGTTCGGGTGGCGTTCGGGAGAAGAAATGGGAAGAGGGGAGGAAATTGGGATGGCCGTGCGACACAGCCTCAAGTTGGGTACCCTGCTGCTTATATAGCCATGGTACAAGACATGTATTTTTGGTACACACCGTGTATCCCGATTTTTTTAAATATTTTTTTAATTATATAAATAAATATAATTATTATAGTAAACTATATAATAATAATTATTAATAATTAAAAATAGATATATCTAAAAATTCTATTATATATAAACCTATACACGAAGTATATCGGGAAATACACGCTGTGTATTTTAAAATGTGAAAAATAGTAGTACAACCTTTGGTCCGGTGCTTGGGGCGGTATTCGAACCGACGATCGGCCGATCCGAACGAACGACCTCACCCACCGGAGAAAACATTTTTTTTTGTTCATATTTAATTTAAATATATATTTATTCAATACTGAATATACACATGGAAAGAAGGAAAAGCACGGTGTGTTGTTTTTATTTAGGAAAGGATGGGGTTGAAGCGGGGAGATTAGCGCCATTCGAAACCGGGTCGTGTGACCCTGGTGTCGAGACAATTCCAATCTGCCGACTTCACCCCGCATGTAATTTCTTGTTTTTAAAACGTTTTTAATTTATATTTGAAGAATTATGGTGCACACTATGTATATCAAGATACACGTCGTGTGGTTTTATTAAAAAAAATAAATGATGGAAATGGGACGGTTGTCTGGATTCGATCTCGGGTCTTGTGAAACCGAATTACGATTATAGCCAACTTGTCCATCCCCATCATGTGTTTTATTAAACACTTATATATATATAGATTAAAAATACCACACATGTCGTGTAATTAAAAGGAGGACCCCATGCCGAAGGTATGTCATGAGGATTCAAACCGAGGATGACTCAAATAAACTCTAGTGACTTTTCCATCGGCACCGACATCATCCCTAGTTATTTATTTGTTATTCTATAGATTTATACTATTAATATTACAAATTAAAAATACAAGTACATGACGTGTAAATAAGTGGGAAACGGCGTGTAACCTATAGGTTGCCTCCCAAGAAGCACCTTTGTTTTTGGTCGTTGGCTCGACCTACTTACCTTGCTTACCTAAGGAGTATGATGGACAACGTTCCCACCATGTTTTCTGTAGGATGGTAAGCTTTCAATTTCTACCCATTTACCTAGAATGGTTGACCATATTCTCCAGAAATTTCTACCTCTCTATGATGGAATATGCGGATAACGTGGGATGGTCCCAACTAGCGTGACTTTAACACCCCTGGAAATAAGCGAAGACAGGAATTAAAGAGAAGTACCTGATCACTGTGATGGAATGATTTTTGTGATATCATCCTGTCATGAATGGATCTTGTCTTATCCTTGTAAAACATGGCGTTATCGTATGCCTCTAATCTGATCTCATCTAGTTCCGACAATTGGAACTTCTGTTTCTCTTCAGCTGCCTTGAGGACAAAATTTTGGGCTTTGACGGCCCAGTAGGCTTTGTGTTCCAATTCTACTGACAAATGGAAGGGTTTTCCATAAAAGAGGTGGAACGAGGACATTCCCAATAGTGTTTTGAAAGCAGTATGATATTCCCACAAGGAATCATCTAACTTCTTGGACCAGTCCTTCCATGATGTTTTCACTATTTTCTCCAGGATTTGCTTGTTCTCACAGTTGGATAGCTCTACCTGTCCACTGGACTGGGGATGATATGATGTCCCCATATGATTCTTTACTCCATACTCCGACAGTATTCCTCTCATCAGTGTGTTGTCGAAGTGGGTCCCTATATCACTGATCAGTACTCGTGGAACTCCAAACCTACTAAAATTATTTTTCATTAAGAAATTTATGACTACCTTGGTTGTGTTGTGAGCTGTAGAGTAGCATCCACCCATTTAGAGACGTAGTTGACGCAGACCATGATGTAAGTGTTCCCAAAAAATGAGAGAAAGGGACCCATGAATTCTATGCCCCAGACGACGAAAATCATGACCTCCAGGATGGGGTGCTGAGGCATCTCGGCTCTACGTCCCACATTACCTGTCCTATGGCACTGATCGCAATAGGAAACAAAGGCATGGGCTTCACTATGCATGGTGAGCCAGAAAAATCCAGACGAAAAGATCTTAGCTATGGTACAGTGCGACCCATGATGTCCTCTTACTGGTGAGGCATGACAGATATCTAGGACACCATGAACGTAATTCCCTGGGATGCAACAATGGATCATTCCATCTACACAGGATCAAAATAGTAGAGGATCCTCCCATAAGTACCTTTTCACATCAGAGAAAAATCATTTCCTCTGCTGGAAGGATAGGTCGGGGAGAACGACACCTGTAACCAGAATATTAGTGAAATATTCACACCATGGTCAAAGAGTTTCACTGATCGAAAAGAGGTGCTCATTAGGAAAATCCTCCATGATCTCTTGATCTTATTCCTTCTCCAAGGGAGGCAGCTCGAGGCAGGAGAGATGGTCAGCAATTATGTTCTCACTCCAATTCTTATCCCAAATCTCAAGAACAAATTCTTGTAGGAGGAGTACCTAGAGGATCAATCGGGGGTTTGCGTCTTTCTTGTTGAGTAGGTACTTTAGTGGTACATGGTCAGTATAAACAACAACTTTAGACAACACTAAGTAAGAACGAAACATTTCAAATGAGAATACCACTGCAAGATTCTCCTTTTATGTGGTAGTATAGTTGATATGTGCCTCATTGAGCATCTTGCTGGTATAATAGTTAGGTCTAAAAATCTGGTCAAGTCATTGTCCCAGGACTGCTCCCACGATGTAGTTGCTCGCATCGCACATCACCACAAATTGTTCCTCCCAGTTGGGAGAAATCATAAGAGGACTTCCACCAGGCGCTGTTTTAGATGCTCAAAAGATCTTATACCAGTCTCATCGAACTGAAAAATGGAATCCATGGATAGAAGTTTAGTGAGGGGATGGGATATTTTGGAGAAGTCGCGGACAAACCGCCGATAAAAACCTGCATGCCTAAGGAAACTGCTGATGGATCAGACGGATGACGGTATAGGTAGTCGTGAAATGTCCTCGATCATGACCGGGTCCACCTCTATCCCCTTCGCTGAAATTTTGTGGCCAAGGACTATGCCACTTTGAACCATGAAATGACACTTTTCCCATTTCAAGACTAGGTTAGTGTGCTCACATCGTTCCAAAACCAGTTCTAGGTGTCGTAAACAAATGTTAACTGATTTTCCATAAACGGAAAAATCATCCATGAATACTTCCAGGATTTGTTCCTCCATGTCTTGGAATATGGACAACATACAGTTCTAGAAGGTGGTGGGGGCATTACACATGACAAAATACATCCTTCGATAAGCAAATGTGTCGTTGGGCGATGTGAATGTGTTCTTTTCCTGGTCCTCTGGAGTGATGGAGATTTGGTTGTAACCGGAAAAACCGTCGAGGAAGCAATAGATGTTGTGCCCTACTAGCCTCTCTAGAATATGATCCATGAATGGCAAGGGGAAGTTATCCTTTCTTGTGGGATCGTTTAACCTTCGGTAATCCATGAAGACTCGTCATCCCGTGATAGTGCGTGTATGGATGAGCTCGTTCTTTTCATTTGAAATCACTTTGATACCCCCCTTTTTTGGTACCACATGGAGAGGACGCACCCACGGACTATCCGAGATGGGATAGATGATGCTTGCATCCAATAATTTGATCACCTCCTTCTTTACAACTTCCTTCATGGAAGGATTAAAGCACCATTGTGGTTGCTGAGGTTGCTTGGAACCCTCTTCATGTAGCACCTTGTGAGTGAAAATGGTAGGGCAGATGCCGTTTAGATAAGCGACTTTCCACCCAATAGGATGCTTCCCCTGTTTTAGAACCTGCAGAAGTGCATCTTCCTGCTCATGTGACTGTTCTGCATTATGTATAATAGGAAAAGTTTGATTAGGTCCTAAATACCCATACTCGAGAGAAGAATGAAGTGGCTTTAATTAGAGTTCAGGCACCTTTAAAATCAATGGAACAAGTGGATGCACCCTGTACCGTTCTAAACTATCAAGAATAACTGCACGCTTCCAATAGTGGATGCCCTGGCCTTCTTTGAATTGCATGTCTTCTGGAACTTCTTCTAATAGAATATCTGGAATAGTTAAATTATATGAAATAAAATAACAGCCCAGATCACCCCCTTTGTCACTAAAATGATTAACCATGGTGGACACTACATAAAAGTCCTCATTCTTTGATAAGGAAGCATGTTTGATGGCTTTGAGGACATTATAAGAAAATCATACATCACCTACTCGAAAAATAAGCTCCCCTTGGTGCACATCGATCAGTACCTTCCCAGTTGACAAGAATGTTCTTCCAAGTATAAGAGGTGCTTCTTGGTCATCTCCCATGTTGATGATGATGAAATCAGTATGGAGAATCATTCTAACTACCTTGAACATTACATCCTATAGTAGTCCCTTCTGGTGTTTGATGGATCGATAAACAAGTTGAAGGGCTACGTAGGTAGGCTTGAGCTCGTTGAGTCCCAGCTTCTTGAAAAATCTGAGGGGAATGAGGTTCACACTAGTCCCAAAGTCGTAGAGGGCCTTCCCAAACTCGCAAGATCCAATAGTACAAGGAATGGTGAAACTACATGGATCATGGAGTTTGGGAGGAATGGAATGTTGAACCACCACGGAGCACTACTTCATTAATGAAATAATACCCAAATCATCCATCTTCCACTTATTCGAGATGATTTCCTTTATGAATTTGGTGTAGGTAGGCATCTGATTCAAGGCCTCTGCAAATAGGATGTTGATATGTAGCTTCTTGAAAACATCCATGAATTTTCTGAACTGGTGGTGAAACTTCCTCTACTTCAATCTTTCCAGAAAAGGTATGGAAGCCTTGAATGGTTGGATTACTTCCTTTTCATTATTTTTTAAAGCCTCCTTCTGCGGGCTTTTGGATGAGGAGGGGTCGGTATTGGTACCTTTTTCATCAATAGTGGGTGTGGATGCACCTTTCTGTGATGATTGGTTCTGTTGGAGCTCTTTTCCACTCTGGAGCATGATCACATTTGCCTCCTCGCTTGGGTTATTTTCGGTGTTCCCCGATAGTGTACCAGGCTGTCTCCGTGAAATTTGGTTTTCCAGCTGGCCAATATGATTCTCCAAGCCTCGAATCAAAGCTTCCGGATTCTGGAACCGAGTCTCAACAGTAGATATGAATTTATTCATCATATCCTCTAATCATGAGGTGTTCTCCTGTTGAGGATGTTGTTGATCCGGTAGAGGTGGTGGCTGCCGTGGCTATTGTGGATGAGGGTTTTGATACCCTTGTTGTTGATAAGGACCCTGCTGGGGTAGTTGCGGCCTTTGGTATTGGTTCTGGTATGAAGGCTAGTAGTAGCTGGGCGGTCTCTGGGGCGGAGGATTCTACTGTTGTTGGCCCCAACCTGTGTTCTATTGATCTCGCCATGCCGGGTTCTAGTACTGCTGGTACTGGTTGGACCCTCGATTTTGGGTAACATAACTCACCATGTTCGTCGAGGTTCCTCCAGCCGAACCGGTGCATTTTCCCATGATGTGGTTATCACCACAGTCTCCACATGTTGGATGGTTCGCCGCATGAACTTGAGATGCTCCATTGAGGTTCAATGCGTCGATTTTCTTGGACATAGCATCCAACTGAGCAGCTAACATAGTGGTAGCATCAATATTGTACATAACTTGCTTTTGAGTCCCCCGCTCAGAGTGCCACTAGAGGTTGTTGGCAAAAATGTATTCCAGTATTTCGAATAGTTTTTCTGGGGATTTTTGCATCACCGTACCTCCAACAGCAGTATCCACCACGGACTTGGTATTCGTGGTATGTCCTCAATAGAAGGTCTGGAATTGCATCCAGAGTGGGAGTCCGTGATGGGGGCATTTTCGTAACATCTATTTGAAGCATTCCTAGGACTCGTACAACGACTCAGAGTCGTTCTTCTGGATGTTATGAATCTCATTCTGGAGTGTCACCATCATGGATGGTGGGAAGTACTTGGACAGGAACGCCTGGGCTAGCTCCTCCCAGGTGAGGATAGATCGTTGTGGCAGCCCTTTGATCCAGTACTTCGGCTTATCCCGAAGAGAAAAGGGGAATAGACCAAGACAGATGGAGTCCTCGGACACGCCATGGTACTGAACGGTGTTGCAGATCTCTAGAAAGTTGGAGAGATGGGAGTTTTGGTCCTCACTATCCAGGCCTCAAGATTGGACCATGTCCGGGATCAGCTTCATGATAGTAGGCTTGATCTCGAAGTGATAGGACTAGACCAGAGGACGAACGATGCCCGTATCAGCTTCATGAATTGATGGAAGTCCATACTCTATAAGGGTATGTCATGGAGGTTGTTTTGGATGGGGTGGAGCTTGTATAAACTGATCCTAAGGGGCAAAGTATTGTCGTGGGAAGAGTTTCTGTGGCGGCCGTTGGTAATCCCTATGGAGAAATTACATCAGGGATACAGGAGGTTGCTCTAGTAGACCAGCAGCGAGAGGCTGCTGATCCTGGTACTGATGCTCAGTCGCAGCATCTACGGCTGGTGCTCCCTCTTCTTTGTTCACCATGGGTTCTGGTTGATGGTTGTGAGTTTCAGTCCATGTACACCGATGATGAAGCAAGTTCCGTTCGATTTCTTGGTCAAGCGGAACTCAATCCGAAGAATCGGTGCTTCTAGATCTTGTAAAATGTCTAAACATACACATTAAGCTCTGCACACCACAAAAATGAAAACCAGGCGTAAAAGGGAATAAAATAAAGGAGAAAATTTGAAATGCGATCAGAAAAGAGATTTTTGATAATTTTTTATTTTTATTTTCACTTAAATCAATTATTAACACAATTTAAATCTTAGGACTAAAACCAAATGGTGTTACCTGGGAAAGGCACCAATATTTGGTCTCGCTTGTCGTTGATTGAGGTTTTATGCATCCAAAATTAATTACCCGTTCATAGAACATTAGTATAGCATATGTTTGGGGTTGATCCACAAGGAACTGTGGCATATGTGAATTTAATTGAGTTAATACTTAATTAGGTGAAGTATGTAGAATTTAGAATCGATTGGGTTGATTTTGGTTTCTGATTGAGACTAAATAGATTTACTTTGATGAAATGGATTCATTTTGAATGAAAACAATGGGTAAATTTAAAGCATTTTTAAAATTGAATGAAAAGACGTGTCGGGGCTGTGGTGAATAAGGAGTTCTTATGCAGATTGTTTAAATGGTTGTGTTGTTCATATTAATTCAATCATTCTGGATTTCATTTTTGTTACAAGATTTCCTTGGTCCGGTTCTACTTATTTAGAATTAGAGCAGATGACTCCTTGGTCCGGTTGTCAGTGTTCTTAAATCATTATTAAGTTTTGTCCACTATTTGAATCAGTGAAACCCTTCCAATGATCATGGATGTTTTTGCTGTTACTTTTCCTTTTTATCACTGAGAATTCTTCCTTTGGTCCGGGAAAAAATTCTCAGTTATATTTAACAGTAGATTAAGAAGAGTAAGATGAATTACAACGATAGAACACAACTATATAAAACAATATACAAATTATGGTCCCTTAATCCACAGCCCCAACACGAGGGGTTTCATTACACATAGAAAGTGGAGGAGAAACGACACACGTGATACCTGACAGATTTATCGTGTAAGCATTGAGGTAGGGTGTCGGAAGGTGGAGTAGTGGAAATATGGCACCATGGTGGCTCGGGAAATGATGGCAACATAGATTCTTCCGTCTTCCAAAGGTTTCGAACTCTCAAAATCCCTAGGCCAAGGCCTCTTTTTAAAGAAAAATAAAGTACATGGCGTGTATAAAAAGTACATGCCATGTACTTTTCTTCAACACGTTTTGGCGCCAATTTCTCCGCTGACAGGTGGCCTAGAACGCCGTCATTGAATTTTGAACACGGCGCCGCCTGCAAGTTGAGTATACACGGTGTGTAGCGCCACCGTACATTGCATGTAGTATCAAAATTTTTTCAGCCATCCCCTTCTAGAATATCAGACCCGACATGTAAAAGTTCAAACACGCCGTGTCTTCATCAACGGCCACATGGGCGTGGGGACTTTTCTTCCACAAATACCACTTCAAGAAAGTGGTACAGGGCATGTAACGCTGCCCCACACAGCGTGTATCTCTGCCTGGTGACATGGACATGTACTCCCTCCTTTAGTCCGTGTCCCTGCCTGAATGTACACGACGTGTATAAAAGTACATGCCATGTAGTTTCAAAATTTTCACATGCATCCCTTGATTCTTGTATTTAGCCAGAAAACTCCTGAAAGAAAATATAATCACTAAAATCAAAAAATATGTTCATAAAACAACAGATATTTTGTGAAAACATGATTTTATCTTCAATTATATATATGTAAATGTATACACAAATTGGGTGCATCAACTCTGTTCACTAGAGAACCCTCTTTTGATGAGAATCGCCGACCACATAGAATTTCAGGGATCAAATTGTTATCTGATGCTGGAGTTGGGGTAAGTCTGGTGATGTCCTGTTTTCATTGGAATAAAATCATCCATCTTTTTAACATATTCATCATCATCGCCCTCCAAGGAGGTCTATAGTAATCACAGTAGAAGGATTGCAGTTTGAAAACATGGCCACCACCCTTATATACTTGCATCCTCCAATTATTTCATCTTTTTGTTCATTTCCCTCACCAAACATTACACACATCAATTAATAGCTATAATTTCTAGCTATTTAAATCCTTTATCTATAACTTTAATTAATAAAGAAGTTCCCAACACTATTATTTAATTATTATTAATCTATTAACATACTATTAAATAATATTGAAACAATTAAATTTATTTATGTTTTTTTTAATATTATTCATTTTATATTTATAAATGAAATGTAAAACCTACTCAGATAAAATTAATTATTATTAATTAAATGAAGTTTTATATTAAAATGTTAATAAAATTATGAAATAATTTTGTTTTGTTTGATATCAATTTCATTTAAATTTATAACTAATTTATAAAAATTAAAATAATAGACATCTCATTAATTAAACGAGTTATATTACTTAAAAAATATTTCAATGTATACAAGAATAGGATTAAAATAATTATTTAAAAATTAAATGGGTTATAAATGTTTATTTTGAATCAATAGTATAAAATTTGACCCATATTAACATTTATACAACATTTTATTTCTTTATATATTTATTTGAAATCTTTTGTTTTTTTATTTGAATACTCATAAATGGATTTGATTTGTTTCATATCTTACCCACAATATAGAACACCACCTTGAGTCAGATTCTTCTAGGCAACATTTTTTTATATATTAAAATTGGTTTAGGTTCCATTTAATTCCATAAATGGGTCTAAAATTCACCAAATGAAGTTACAATTTATAACAGAAGCCAAAAAATTCAACATCATGTGGCATTTTCCCCCAAAACCCAAATTCCAACACCCCACCCGCCAATCCTCCTTCCCATTTCCAATATATATATAATTATATATTTAAAATTATAAATAAATACATGTATTGAATTATTATTATATATTAATAAATATTAAATATATTATTACATATTAATAATAATATTACATATTAATAAATTTTAATAATGTAAATAATAAATTTAATAAAAATATCAATCTAAATAATAATAATTATAATTTTGTTAAAAAATAATTTATAATAAATATTAATTATATTATTTATAATTAATGAAGTAGCTAATATTAGTTATATTATTAAATTATTAATAAATATTAATTATACTATTACATATTTGCAATAATTATATTAATAAATACAAATACAAATATTAATTTTATTGCTAATTATATTATATCATATTAATTATAACATGAAGGATTCGAGCCAAGCCACTTATTGTTACTAATTATATTATTAAATTTTAATTATACAAAAAAGGAAATCCCACATTCAAAAGGAAAATATAGCAACTCAAGCGTCAACATAATCATGATTAGATTTATGACCAGAATCATCACCCAACTATTATGTTGTTAAATAATAATTATATTATTACATTCTAATTATATTATTAAATACTAATTATATTATTACATATTAATTTAATTATTATATTTTTAATTATATTATTAAATATTAATTATATAATTACATATGTATAATAATTAAATTAATAAATATAAATAAAAATGATAGTAATACTAATAATATAGTCATTGATATAATTAATAATAAATAATAAATATACTATTACACATCAATAATAATGTTTATATTAGTCATACTATTACATTTTAATAAATATTATTTATATCAATGCAAGTCTAGCCAAGATCCCTAGCTCTCAACCATTTATTAAAATTGAAGAAAAGTAAACAAATACATGGGGAGGAGAATTATAGAAAACAAGGGAATTCCCACTATCATTTGAGAAACAACACATAAAACATTTCAATAATCATGATTTGTGACATTTTCAGTTTCATCAGCATTAGAAGATTCCCAATCTGACTATATGGTTTGATCGCTGAAAAGTGAACTGTACATTTTCATAAGCACCATATGCTCCGGCAAGAGCCTGGATGATCTAAAAGAACCACCTCATCTACACCCTCAAGTAACATCCTGTCAACCATGTTCGCAACCACAAACCTTTAGGTACCTACACCTTCTCCAATTTAACTGGTGCATAGTCACATTATGGTCACCCTTTTCAGTATTATGCATATCCTTTGACCCATGACTTGCAACATCGTTAAGAGAATCAAGAAAATGAATACTAATGACCTCAGTGACAATTTTCGGATTATTTTTCTATTCGTAAACATTTGGTGATTCATCTTGGAAAAAATATTTCCTAAAAATAATTTGAATACATTCATTGTACACAATAAACATCCCTTTTTTTATAGCTCCTTCCCTCTCAATAAGATCCTACCTTTCTGATATTGATGATGCATTCAAGTACCTAGTTTTTTGAATCATCACGATTTGTCTCAGATAATCCTTACCTGCATTGAGATCATTATCAACAACAAAACATGACCATAATTTATTCTTATTATAGCGTTGCATAGGTGATGCACTGGAATTAAGTAGGCCTACCTCTATGGATTCAGAAATATGAGTATTATTACACTTTCTTGTACTGCATCAGATTCCAACAAAACATCATCAACATTGCTCGACAATGCGATAAAAAACTCAGCAGCAAGGTCTATATTTTTTTCCTTCTAGAATTTCATTAGCATGCACATCTTCATCAATAGTCTGCACTGCTTCATTTGTATTATTCTAATCAACCCCATTTGCTTCATTTATAGAAGTAGGTTCACAAGAAACACATCCCACAAGATTCTCTTCACCCAGTCCAGGCCGATATGACTTCACTCCATTCTTCACCCAAATATTTATATCATGCACATGATAAGAAAAAATTGACAAACCATAAGTCTCATGTATCCATACATTTCATTAACAATTAACCCACATTCTAGAAGAATTTAGGAAAACGTTTATAGATAAACTTTAACTCATATTCCTCATCATCTGTAGATAAGAAATCACTTTCTACCTTTGTTGAACTTAAATAAATTTCCACAAAAAAACCTACAAACTTTTACTTACATTGCATCTTTTGTTTATTTATCCATGCTTATGGTTAAACCAAGAAACATCACCACATAATGGAGTATTTTTGTACACTAAATCTTCTAATGCATTCTATAAACCTGAACATAATCAAGCGAAGAGGAATTTCCTGCATTCAATGGATCAAAACAACATGCTCAATTTTTAATGTGAACAAATCGTAGCTTCATGGAGATGGATGTAAACCACCAAGCTCATGATTTTAAATATTTTGAGGGAATTAATATGAGGAAGAATCCCCAACATAATGAAACACTCTGCTAATTGGAAATGCCCCAAACCAAGGGATACTGCCTATAAAAACCCTCAGACAATAAATTATTATTGCTAGAGAAGCTTTATTTATTGTGATGGATAACATCTTCAAAAAGGATAGTGGTATAGAGATATAATTTTATGAATTTGATGCTCGTGATACATAAGAGTTGGTTATAAAATATTTTCATTGGTCCCAAAGTAATAATAAGTTCCTAAAACACAAGTATGACTTATGATTGTTAGAGAGGTATGTGAACCAGAGAGATAAAGATTCATAGTCACTATGGATGGTGACTAATTGTTGTTTTACAATGATAAATCGATATCCTATAAGGAAGCCAAAAAAATGAAGTTACAATATTACTATAAGATATGATTTCTACGATGAATTCCATTTATCATAACCATGTTTGTGTTTTGATCAATGCGCTAGTTGATGTAAAGCCTATTGGATGAAAATGGATATTAAAATGAAATCTAGACATGGAATGTAATTTAAGTACATATAAATCAATGCTATAGGATAAAGGGTTTAAACTGTTAGGTCCACTAGGCTGGATACCCTGAGAGGGGGGGTGAATCAGGGTATGACTAATTAAAAATTAATGACCGTTCTGATCTTGTTTCGCTGTTAAGCAAAACACTCTTCTCTCTTTTCCCTGTTGCACGATATAAACAGAATGTAAAGCAAGCACAGGACACAGCAATTTTACTTGGTTCACCGCTAAGGGCTACGTCCAAGGAGCATACGCCGACAGGTTGCCGGTCGTACCAAATTCCACTAATCTTCACTAGCTGTGGATTACAAGATTCGGGCTAGATCACTTCTATGCCCATGCTCACTGCCTTTACAATGTTTAGGGTCAGCTCACTGCTTTCCCAAGGGTCACTCCCTGTTTCTCTCTCTCTGGCTCACTGCCGGTGGAGAGGATCACCTTCTTCCTCTTCCTGAGCTCACTGCTCTTGGATGGAATCCACTCACAGTTTATAGACCTGTAGGTCTCTTCATTTTCCTGAAAGAATGCATCTTCTCTTGTATGTAGATGCTCTGTTGAAGTTTAACTTTCACTCGTTGATGAATATCTCTTTGCACCGAAGGTATCGGGCAAACTTCCAGCTTCCACACAGTCTGAAAATCACTGCGGGAACAAAACCTTACTTGGCGCGCAAGTCAACCTCGGCGCGCAAGTATCGGCGCGCAAGTCACAACGGGCGGGCAAGTCCTCCTCTGACACTTGCGCGACACAAGCTTCCTCAACTCCAAACTTGCGCGACTCTCTTCCCTTTACTCCCAAACCACCATTGGTGCGCAACGGCAAACCGGCGCGCAACTTCTAACACCGGCGCACAACTTCAACCACTGGCGCGCAGGTCCCACCTGCGCGACCACACACACCACTTGCGCGACCACCACACCTGCGCGACGGGAGCTCTCGTCTTGAACTCCGGTTGGAAATGAGGAGGGGTGGTCCGGTAGTTATAGGCAATCTGACCACCCTGCGCGACGGCGCGCAAGTCACCTGCGCGACCCAGTTTCGGCGCGCAAGTCTCCTCTCCTTTAGACACTTGCGCGACCAACGCCCAAACTTGCGCGATCCTATTTCCTTAGCCGTATGTGTATCTGTTCTTTTGTACCGCCTCCAGATCATCCATTCCTTTTATCGACGTTCTTGAATCAAACATGGATCGTTGAACTCAGCTCTTGAACTCGACATTCAACCATGAAATCCTCTTTGTCAACAACCACAACGTAGATGTCCACTTTGTCAACAAACACAATCACCTCAAAAAGGCTTCAACGATACCTTGACGGATTTTTGCCCAACATAAACATTGTCAATGAATTGATTATGATGAAGCCTTCTATCCATTTTCCTTTTTTAATTCCATAAGAGACATACTTGTGATAACAGCTTACCACGACTATGTGATTTTGTAGATGGAGGTCAACATTACATTCCTTAATGATAACCTTCAAGAAGATGTCTATATGACACAACTAGATGGGTTTATGACTCCAGGTGATGCCAAAAATATTTTCAAGTTGCAGAAAAACATTTATGGATTAATGAAAGCATCCCTGTAAAAGAACATTCAAATTGATGAATCCATAAAAGAATTTTGAATCATTATGAATGAATGTGATACATGTGTATACTGTAGGATTAATGGGAATGTGGTTTTTATCATAGTACTTTATGTCGATGAAATATTTCTTATTGGAAAATGGATACCAGTCTTATTGTCAGTTAATGACTATTTGAACAAGTGATTCTCCATGAATGATTTATGCGAAAAAACAACATTATATGGATCAAGATAATTCATGATATATCCCAGATGATTATTAGACAATTTATATGTACATAAATTTAATAGATGATAAATGGATTTAGTATGGAACAATCAATGAGATGATTGGTTCCAGTGCCACATTGCTTACATTTATCAAGGAAAATGTATCCTCAATAACACTAATATAATTATTGAATGAGTAAGATTCCATACGGTTCAGCATTAAGATCAATCATTTATGTCATTTTAAGTACTAGACTATATTATACTTATTCACTATGCATGTTAGGAAGATATCAAGAAGATTCTGGGGAACATCATTTGACTGCAGTTAAGACCATCCTTATGTCTCTGAGAATAATTATGGATATGTTCCTAGTTCATGGAGGAGATGAGAATATTGTCATCATAAGGTATGTTGACGCTTATATTTCTAAAGATCATAATGATCTAATGTTGCAATCAGGATATTTTTTATGTCATAAAAAAGGAACTGTGAGCTTGAAGAGTACAAAGTAGCTAGTTGTAGTAGACTCTATAGTGGAATTCGATAATATATAAACTTCTGAGGTAGGAAAGGAATCCTTCTATATTTGGATATTTTTCATGGATATTTATGTGTTGCCTATCAATTAAGACACTATCACATTATATTTTGATAATACTGTAGTGGTGGATCATGCGAAAGAATCAAGGTAACATCAATAGACAAAGAAAATACTCTGTATGTATTACTTATTGAGGGATATATATCAAACAGGTGATGTTGGAATGAGTAGAGTAGCCATGGGAGAGAACGTGGAAGACCCCTTTACTAAATGCATGTCTCCAAAGAAGCTTGAATATCATGTGAGAGCTAGTGGATGGATTTTTGTTTGTAGTTTGATATAGTTAAAGTCTGTGTCATCTTGAGTTGGTTACCTTGAACCAAATTTCTTAGTACTTTATAGTAATTTATTTTGGTGTATTTGAATATTAATAAACTACTTATCACATCATTATTGTTCTTCTGCATTAAATTTCCTGTGATAATGTATGAAGAGTAGCTGTCTCACTAAGAGGTCATAGTAGATCCCTGCTATGATGATAACCTGAAAGTGCTACGATAAAATTCTTGAGTATATGTCCATTATCTAGATGATATTATTTGAGGGAAATAAATAAAAATGGCTATCAGTGGTGAAAACATATAGGAGTTTCAGGGTATTTATCTTGGTGTATGACTATGGTAATATCCTAGAGGATATTATGAGATTGAGACCTGATTGTAGGAATCCTTATTTAGAAGTGTACTTAGATGTTTTTATCTATTTATGGTGATGTAGGATATATACGGTGTGTCATCTGTAATACTAAAGTGATGAATAATGTGAGAATGGACATGTACCTTCTTGTGGAATTTGATATCTTAGGCCCTTTTATGTAAATGTTATAGCCTAATTAAATCCATTTATATAGTGCTAAATTGGCATGTTCAATTCTAAGAAGTTAATGAAATATAAATCTAGTGCATGGGATGATGACACTGGAATGAAACCCACTTGATTAGAGATATATTGACAATGATATTATATTACACGATATGAGTTTGTAAGAGGTGAATGTTATCGCAGTATTTAAACATCCTTCCCTATGGGTTTCATGACGTGTTGGTAGATGATACCTTTTGAATTTATGTAGATATGCCTTAATCCACCGAGAATAATACCTATAGTGCCACACAATATGTGTATCCAATATGTCCGATAAATAATTTATTTTTTTTACCAAGTTGAATAAATATTATTCCTGGATCAGTTTAAATAATTATTCGTGTACGCCTGATCACATTTATTTCAACACTTGCTATTTAAAAGAATATATTATTAAAAGAATAATTAATAAATATTTTTTATCAATATAGAGAATATAATATTTATATTTATTTATTTTAAAATAATATGTTGAAAATAATTTAATAAATAATAGCCATTATTCAAGGCCTGATTAATATAATAGGGGATTCGTGGACTGAGTTTAAGGGTCTGGTGGGAATAAAAATAGTGAATATTTTTTAAATAATATTTAATAAGTATTTTTCTTGTCATGTACACGTCAATAATAATAATAATAATAATAATACTATTACTATTTTACATGGGGTTTCTATATAATTAAAAAAAATAAGGGCACATGTGAAATTATTTTATTATAACCATAGTGATATAAGTACCCAACTATGTTATTCATCTCATAACCTACCCAAATGTTTTGTTGTGCACATTAGATTGTAGAAGAAGATGTCAAGCCTAGGGAGTTCATCCTTATCTATGAATGCCCTTCTGAATGAGAGAAATCCTCAGCCATCAGATGAAGGAGAATGCTTTGTATGTGATTATCAAGGCTATCAAAGGTGGACATTGCACGCACAATGACCTTACAAGCCAGCACATAGAGACTTCTTCAGTAATGATGGGAGATACATGGAGAAAATTTGGTTCACCACTAGAGGAATCATGCACTTGGATTCTATGATGAAATGGTGGAGCACTTTAGATTTTTATCCAGATGCTTAAATTAAGAAATAATTCCTTCATGACAATTATTGATTTTATTTAATTAATTATAAATAACATATGAAAATATTTTTTCCTTGGTTTTGAGTTATTCATTTCATTTTCTATTATTTGATTCAATTCCATTGGTCATGGTGTTCCCCATCAAAATATACCTCAGATTGATTCTCAATAATAAAAAAATAAAAGATGTGAACCATCCCTCCCACGCTTCCACTGTGCCTAAAACCGGCAATGAGTATATTATCCTCACTGATGTGTGAGAACCAGAATCTTTTGATAAGGCCAAAGAAATAGATTAGAAGTAAAATTGGGATAATATAAATGATAATGAGAGAAGATAATTCCATTAAAACAAAAATATTGTGATGATAATGTTACCTAATTTTAAGAAAGATTAAAAAAATTGGTTGATTTATCATAATAAAAACAAAAATATCATTTTTATCCTTAATATAATTCAAGTATAGTTTTTAATGTCTTCTATCAGAAGAAGGGTATTGATTTTTAAGAAAATTCCTTCCCAATTTTCATGATATATTTTATTTTATCTATTCTCATATTGGCTACTAGTTTATATCTATATGTTGAGATGACGTATGTGAATGAAACTTTCATCTATGGTGATTTAAAGGAGGTCATTTATATGGATTGGTTGCATGGTTTTTATGAAATAGGAAATGAGGATTATGTATGTATGTTGAAGATGAGTTTTTATGGTTTGATGTATATTATAGGTACTGGTATAAGAATATTTAGTCTTGAATTTTTCATCATGGATTCATGTTGACCAATTCAAGTCATTTGTTCAAATATTTGTTGATGATTATTTTAATGTTTTATATTTTATATTGATGATGTGTTTTTTATTGGTTATGATGACTTTAAATTTTACTAATTAAAAAAGAATATTGATTACTTTTTCGGATTAAACACTTGGGTTCAATGTGTTAGATTCCTATTATTAATATCATTGATGATATATTCTCCAAGAAATTTTGGTTATATCAAGAGATATACGTTGAGAAGGTCCATAAATTATTTTCTGAGATAGATTCAATAAGGACAATAATCCTCTTTCTTTACAATTTTAGATGTGTTATAATATGTAAACTTATATTCATGAGATGATAGGTGAAATGGACCACATATATTATTTATAGTTTTTTTGGTTATTTTATGTATGTGATGGTGTACATTAGACCATATATAGATCATGTGGTTTTTTGGTCATTGATTTCTATAAAATCCAAGTAGAAAACATTATGATATATGGAGTGTATGTCTTAATACCTTCATGTTACTTTAAATATGATATTAGTGGGAGACCAATGATTTAAGGATTTATAGATTCAAATATTATAGGTTATATGAATTCATGGATGTGAAATTTAGGTTATTTGAACACTTTTATTAGGGGATTTATTTCTCCGCAGTCTAACTTGTAAATGATTCTTACATTATCTATAAATATGTAAGAGATTTTTAATGTTATATATGAATACATGAAATATACTTTGATGAATAGTATTATCAATGGACTTAATTATAATGATGAAATATATATTTTACATTTCAATATTTAAAATACGATCATGGGAAAGAATTACACTTTTTATGGTATATTAAAACATTTTAATGTGAACAATAACATGAGATGTAAATTCATCAATGTCATATAGTTTGAGGTTTAAAATATTCACATTGATTATAATAGATAATACCTATTTACAAATACTTTATTGAATGGTAAATTTCAGACTTATTAAAAGATTACAATGTTAGAGATGATCCCTAGTGAGTCAAATGAGTATTTTTTCTGGGGACTTCCTCATGTTGGAGTCTTGTAATCATTTTTTAAAATGTTTAAAAAATATAAATGGAATTGTGTCATTTTTGTGATGATATCATCAAGTTATGTCACATTACTGTATTCCTGTCACGGTTTTGTGGGAACCATGGATTAACAATTTCAGTGGGATCAATAACTAAAAATAAATTCTTTTAGATTTACTATATTTGAGTGATGAATGCCATTATTGTAACTCTATTTATCATTTACACTTTATTCAGATGGTGAACCTTTAACACAAATAGTTAGATAATTTATTTTGATCTCTTTATGAGGTAGTTCTCATAATTCTCGATCTACTTTTGGACTTGATCAATTTTCTATACAAGATCTTATCTTATCAGAGTACTAATTTGGAGATCACTATCAAATTTTTTCAATCTCTATAACATAATAATTTATTTTTATTAGATATAGTTTTTCCAACAAGTCACACCCCCATTAGGTTTTCCAAATTAAAAAAATTATCACGAGTATATATATATATATATTTGTCTATTGAACATATAATCATTTTTTGGGCTTTCTTAGAAGGGAAATATATATTATTTCATTATGTGTCCACATTTTCATTTTTTCTCATTTTTGTCTCTTTGTCTTTCAAGACACCCACTCAAAACCATAAAATGAATAGATAATAAATGTAATGTAGGAACATATACATGTATTTATTGGTTATGTTTAAGAATCCTTTACTATTACATTTAAAAAATAGTGTATCCTATTAATATAGGTTAAAAATATCTGTCAGATTATTTAAAATTCCTAGATTAGGTGAAACACTGTCTACAGTATAGTGAAACGGAAATATATAATTTTATTAATATCATAATACTCATTATAAACCCACATATGATGAAATTTTTTCATTAATAAATGATGATCTTACTCACACACCATTGGGTGGAAATTTTGAATAAAAAAATATACTAGGAATAACCCTCATTCTTTCACTATTATGATATAGAAAATGAAATAAATCATGGTCCATCCTCTATAAAGAACATATTAGTCATGACAAAATGGCCTTAAATAATATTAATTCTAGTTATGGTAATTATTTGGTTGAAATTATATATTTTTTAGATAGATATTAATTAATGATAGATGCTATGGGTGTCTGATGAGGCTTTTCTTCCCATGTGAATCATAGTGCATGAATTCAAGGTGGTCTGGATTGATGAATCTAACTTAAACCTAAAATAATTTTCATATTTCATATGATTTAGTGTATGTATTGAATCTATATATTCCCTATTATCATTGAAGCTCCATTATGGGATTTATGGATAAATAAGATATTTTTATGTAATTTATATATATGTGAATTGAGGTATTTAATCACCACACACATTATATTTATTATTAGAAAATAGTAGACACATATGAATAGGGGAATAAATAAGAGGAAACATTTATCCATGAGAAGGATTTAGATCATTTTGGAGTCTCTTTACTATCCACCTGTTTTTTTATTAGAGAAGATATCTCAACTTTGACATTTTGTATTTGAAGGGGAAGTTGTCTTATAACAACTAGAAAAAAAATTAGCAGTTAATATGGTTATAATGGTAGGGAATTTTTATGTCATGGATATTGTACTGTGGGAAGATGTCATTTTATAGGCGCAAGCTACTCAATTATAGCCATATGTACAAGTTGATAATGTGAAAATAAATAAACATTGATGGGTAGTTGATTTAGATCACTAACCAATGGCTATATAGAATTGGGACATGATGTAAATGATACCACAATTTTTTATATAATATTTATTTTTCCATTCAGGTATAATGGGAATTTTGGTAAGGGGATTTGAGATCTGGATATCAATTACTATTTTCACTTAAATTAATGAAAATGACCCAGTCAAATAAATATCTTGTTATAACACCTTATCACACACGAATGTAGTTTTTCAAAATGAGATAGGGTGTGATAAATTTTATGCTCTAGTATGGTATAATAAATCATCCATTTACAGTTATTTAAATAATAACGGTGTTTTGGTTTAATCCACATGATTCACCCCTAGCTTCTTGGAGGATATCTATATGAATAATATCAAAAGGTAAGAAATATCACTTGAGTATGAAGTAAATGCATTAGTAAATGACGATTCCAATATATTTTATTATGAAATATGAGTTTGGTATGATTATTATCTTTTAAACATGTGCATCAAATAGATTTGAGAAGGCCTTTTTTGTGTGAGTCATGTTCTATCACCTAAAACCGACGTTAATTTGTTCAATAAAGGATAATGTCTTAATTTCTTCCATCTATTTGAAATTGGAGGGGTATTGGTAGTCCATATATGGGGAACATATTACATCACCAGAATTCAAGAATGATATTATTGGATATTAGATGAAGTTATTTCATTAGGAAAATGTTGACTTATATGAGTATAGGCAGTCCATTATTGTGCGCATTTACCCTCATCATAATTTAATTTTATTGAGGTGAACTTACCATAACATAAAAAAATTACATCGTTTTAAAAGAATAATAATTACATCTCAAAATAATTCACAAATCCAAAAACTATCAGATTGGGGTATTCATAAATTTTCTACAAAATATTATAATTTTAAAATAAATCTTTATCATCTCCCAAAAAACACTCCAAACAGGATATCATTATTTACCAATGATGTTGCTGCCCTTTTATTGGATGAAAAAAATGGTTCGTGATTTATTTATGATTATTTATCACTCATTTGATTCATGTAATTTTAAATGATATTATTTTATGCATTGAATCATGATTCTGGTATTTATGAATGTTGTATGTTATGGTTATGATCTCATACCCATATTCTTAAGTTAGTCTTTTATATGATCACCATTTGACATCTCCCATGCTTACCCTTACTGAGAAATTTTTCTGACACATTCATATCTTTCCTTCCATTGCTTATGATGAGTAATCCTAATTAGGTTATTTATATAAATATTAAAACATTTTATGATATTTGTCAGAGATATTGAAGATATTTCATGAAATAATAAGAATGTGTATCTAGTATCCCAATATATTAAACCATTACTGTCCTTGGGTGTGTATTTTTAAATTGTATTTAATATTCATATAAAAAGTGGTAATACTTTGGAATGGAAATATTGGTTTGATACATAGGGGATTGGGTTTTTTCTTGATCATGAATGTATAACATAGGATACCATAAGGATATTACTAGACCAGGTGCTGGACCCGAGGTTGACTTAATTTATCACAAAGACATGTAGTTATTTTGCGTTTAGTATAGGGCGAAAATGGATGACGTGGGTGAGTGTATCCACCCAATTTTAGATGATCACCCTAGCAGGGGTTAGTGGAAATGGTTTCTTTTATGATCCTGGGTCATAGTTCATTCAGGTGATGGGCCTTTTAGGTTTCATGGAGATGTTATTTGAGGTTCTTTAAAACATTTTTTGTCATTGGATATTTTCAATACATAGTAATGTCCTATAATTGTCTAAATATTTCCCCTACTACCAGTTCATATCATTTCATTTAATTCCTATAAAATTTTGTATTCACTTCATTATTTTATAAATTTGGGATTAGATCTAAGGGCTGAGAATTGATTTTTTTCCCTTGTGTTGGAATTTTTATCTTCTTCTAGATCAAGTAGATACACTTGATTCTTTGGCAGTCTTAGCCATGTTTCACAATTTTTCTGGTTGGGGATAGAGCGATGGTTGATTTACCTCGAGATTCATGATAGAAAATGTGGTTGGATATTTTCATTTTATATACCCTTTTGTTTAATTATCTATATTTTTTCAATTATTCAACTAGTAATTGTTCTTCTAGGTTGGGAATATCAGGTGTTTCATACACATGTTATGATAGATGGTTTTAGGACCACTATTGGGGGGCCCTACTAGGATTTGTTTCTCACCCTATGTGCATGAACATCAATTTAAATGAATTCTTTTTTTTTATTTCTCTATGGTCATATGATGTGGTGGGTTGAGAAGAGTCCTAATGTTATTTGTTTGGACATGATATCTTTGGTGGATGTGATGTATCTGATTGATCTATTCAATAGTCATGGAGAGTGGGTATTTGGTACATTTGAGAGTGGTCATAGAGCCTAATGTATTTATTTTATGTATTTTATTTTCAATGCGTAGTCTCCCTAGTGGGTGACTAGGTATATTTATGTATTATTTAGCATATAAACATCAATAAATTTATTAATGTTTTCCGCAATTTTATTATATAAATATTTTTTCATACTCAGATTCTCATGGATATGTATGTATTTAGCTTATTTCTGTTATTATTTTTCTAGGCTATTATATAATATTATTAGTACAATATCCTTCTAGGATTTCACTTTATGTTAAAATCATAAAGTAAATGGGAAGGTGCGCTTGAGGCCTTATTGTACTACAAATCGTGTGACGGGTCAGGTGGTCCTGGGAAGGTTTGCGAAATCATTGATTTAGTGATTTTTTTTCTTTATCAATCTATTTTAGGTGCTGGAAGGCATGAGGTATATGAATGTATTAGAAAATGTTATGGATATCAGGAAATATCATCATGAACACATATTCTAGTAAAAATACAATTTATCTGGGATATGTGATTTTTGTTCCCAGTTTCCCTATTATGGTTCTATATTTTTCACCTAGGTTGATTAAATAATATTTATGGATTTTGGGAGTTATAATTTTTTAGAATTTTTCCTGATGTAAAGAGGTATGTGTTGATGCATAATGATAGAATGGTAGGATAATCATGAAATGTTCCTAATTGTATGTTTTTTACTAAAGAATGAGGTTCATTTGATTAATGTGTCATCCAAAACATATATACAAACATCCAATATATCTTCTTGGTTCCATTCTACTCAAATAATACATGAATAAATTTCACATATGACATGGCACATGGATCATTTGTATAAAGATATCTAGTGATAGTAATGTAATCTCTAGGTTGAGGGATGAAAGGGATCCCTTGTTGGTTGGTGTAGGCTTTGGGATTCCCTGTTAATTTGGTGGGCTTTGAAAATTAAATAATGTATGAGATTGTTCTATATTGAGATCAGGTTTCTTTGTGTTCACGGTTTCCCTATGAAGTTCTTATGTGATTCCAAGGATGCCTTAGAACGTTGGTTTATAGCATTGAGAGTGATCTTGACTTCATAGATGGTTTGAAAATGTTTGTATATATTAATGCCTATTCTCTATTGATTTTCGTCATACCTTGGGTAGTGAGGTGAGATCATCGTATGTGTATCATGGTTTTCTATCGAATCTTGAGTGGAGAGTTCATGGGTATTGTATCATATCATGAGGTATATAGCTTGATTTTATGGAGTGTCCAGGGAGCTCTATTTTGTTAGAACTGGTCTGTGTCAGGAGAATGGTTAGTGGTTTGAGGTTCATTATCCTTTGATTGTTAGTTCATGGATTATATGATAATTAGTTTTTTAGAGAGGTTTTTGGAGAATCACTCTAACGTGAGGAGGAGAGTGGTGGCTGTATTTTCCTTTTCGGGTAAAGTCCTTATTGAGTGATTGAATGTGCACATTGGTTAGGAACAATTATTGTTTGTTAATGAGGTAAATTCTCGAGGGGTAGTGTAAGGGAATCATTTTATTGGGGAGTGAACCATTGTCTTCGGGATATTGTGTTCTTTATTTTCAGATGTTATTTGAGTGTGTTGATGTCTTTCATAGTGAGGTAGGAATAGTATGTGGTTTGTGTTTGGTGTTAGAACTATTGTGTTATCAATTTTTCAAGGTATATCCATTGAATTTGCTAGTGCATGAATCTTGGGATGATAAGTTTAGTGTTTAGTATTGGGTCGATGGTAATGGATTGTTTGGTTTTGATTTCCAGTACCAATAAAAATCATGAATGTGTGGCCCATCTATCCTTCAGACTATCAGAACATGAATCTAGAGGTGTTAGAAAAGATACTACATGGATAAATTACTTGTGGTAGCCAAAAACTCATAGAGACGTTGCATTTTGATCCTTAGATGTAGACTCCTCCTATCATTTTAAAGCATAATTCACCATGTGTTGGATTATTCATCCATAAATAGGGAACATTTATTGTGATGGATAAGACCATTAGAGGAGACAGAGTAAAATATCCCTTTTTTTATGGGAGTCATGGGTGATGTGGGATCGTTTTTGGGACTATCATGGTTGTGTTGGAAGTGCTAGTGATTATGGAAAATCCTATTAGATAGTAGACTATTTAGGATTCTTGGGGGTTAGAAGCATTTAAGTTTGGTGTCTCTTCATGAACCCCATCATTATGATTTGAGAAAAATATGGGAAATGTTAATTTGATTCTCTTAGGTGGTGTTTGAGGGGATGAATGAGAAATTATATGGTTATGAAAACATGATTAATTATTTTGAACACTTTTTATGTCTCGAAATATATTTTTTACCATAGGGTAGGATTTTTGTAAACATATAAGTTGTTTGAATTTTATTAGAACTTTTAATAATTGAGTATTTAAATTTTTTTGTGCATGTCCATTAAAATATATCCTCTAATTAGAGAATAATATTGAAATTAAAACATCAATATTGAGTAAAATATGGGGTGTGGGTATGGGGTTGGATAACCTTAAGTGAGGTATTACCATATGTCAGTAATCAATCCAGAGCTCCCATTTCTTTTTTTATTTTATTTTATTTTTCTTTTATTTCATAATATCATTTCCCCTTTTTTAACATTATTTTATCTGATCTCCTGCATTTATTTTATCATAACCCCCTGGGTATTCTCTTCATAATGCCTATGATAGAAGTGGGGTATGGATGCAGATAGAGAGAGAAAGTAAGAGAGAGTTGTCCCCATAGAGCTAAGGATGCGATAGACCATCATACAGTAGCTGTGCAACACAGAATAGCTCAAATATTATGTGGATTCAAGGAGAACATTGAAATTTTTTATTTTTTTTACAATATATCATCATAGGGTTGTTTTATTTTTGTTTAAATTTTGTTTTTGGGGTTTTGGGGCCCCTACAGTGTTGATATACTAGTTTCATGTGTTAATAAAGTGTTTCAGGAGGTATATAGTGGTTTCTGATTAAGAAATCCTACTCACACGATGTATGGTCTGATCAACACTCACCATGTGTTCTTCCTATTTATGTTATATGATGTTTTTAAAATTACATGCAATGTAGTAGTACTTGGGTCATGTGGATGAGTACTTGGGCTTGTGTAGTTTTTAGGGAAACACACCATTTACCTTAACTACAAATTGTGTAGTTATACATGGCCATTTATCCAATTACCTGGGTAGAAAAATCATTTGGAACTACACATCATATACTTGAAGTACACACTATGTAGTGGTACATGTCTATGTATTCATGTACTTGGAAAGATAGTCTGTGTTATGGGGAAATAGCCATGTAATAGTACACGAGTAGACCCCTTGTATATCTTTACTATTTAATATTATATGTGTAGACCCCAGGTGTGGCCGGGACATGTAGGAATACATCAATAGGTACACCTATGAGTGTACACACAATTAAAATAGAAGTTAAAGCCATATTCTTTTTCCATCTAGTGATTTTGGGTGTCTTTTTTCCCCGGAGTCAGAATTGGACTTTTGAGTAGTTTGGTCGAATCATTAGTCAACATAGATCGTGATGTTGGAATCATTTCAATGTTTATATTACATATGGATGATGTTTTGAATGAAGATATCTTTTTTGTATGATTCCTGGATGTTGTTGTATTATAATCCTCTTAGTGTTTGGGTTATCAGTTTGAGGATTTGTAAGGGTTTTGGGAATTCTAATAATAGTGAATTGAGTATTATATGTTTGTTCATTTGAGGTTCTTTGTTCAGATTCAAAATTTTAGGATTGATTCAATTCATTGATGATATTTGGTTGTTTTTTATAAAGGTGTAGTTTTTAGGTTCCTTTTATTTAGGACGACATCTTATGATTATGGAAACAGTTGGGGTGTCAATGTGTTAGTATGAGATAGGTCTGACAGACCTATTTAAGGAATTCTATTATGAGAATATTTTAGCTGCAGTTCACATTTCTAGAATGGTGATTCTTGGGGTTCTCCATCTAGGTGTGGTGTTTCTTGATGGGTTTGTTTTGGGTATGGCGTTTCGTGAGATTTTCCATCTTATATATTAATATTTAGTCTTTCAGTTGTTAGACAACTTCTTGTTTCTTTTGGTGGGATTATCCATAGGTTTGGTTTTTTGGATGAGACCCTTGTGGGCTGTCCTACATATGTTGAGATTTTTGGGAACATGGATGGCGCCTCATGCATGTTGGCATGTGATATGGTTGATACCCATCTCAACAGTTCCATTTGGTTGGTTTGTCATCTACCAAACATGGTGCTTCAGCTTATGGTCTTGAAGGCATGAGATTGATCTTGTGTTGGACATTATGAGGGATAATAAATTTTGGATATTAACAGACAACATGTTCACCATAATATTGGATTAGTTTCACTTATCTATTGGTTTGTTGTTTTTAGGGGGATTTAGGGAGCTAATGGATTATCTAGATAATTGGAGTCATTCTATTTTGGCTGATATTCGATGATATGGTCTGCAGATTGTGGAGGCATTTATTATCCCAAGGACTAGTTATTTGATGTGTGGGGCCAATTTAACAATCCTTTAGACGAATATATAAGGTTATATTTACTAGTTAGTTTTGAAAGAATTTTGAGACATTGTAATATCCTCATGATGATAGGGAGTCACAACCATCAGTTCAGATCATGCTACTATAGTCATAGATATCAGTAAATGAAGATAATTATTTTTGATGTTTGGGATTAGATCCTTGGGCACAAAATTTGTTCATATTCTTGCACTGGAATTTGGATCTTCATTTTTATTAGTCAGATGATCTTTACATTGTGGCTACATGATCAATGTTTTGTAATTCCTCTGGCTGTGTATAGAGCAATGGTAGTTGACCCTCTAGTATCAGTCTTGAACCCATGGTTGGATATTTTCCTTTTGTTGTTTCTTTTTTTCCTTCTTTGTGTTTTTGAACATTTATTATAGTAGAATTTATTTTACTAGGTTTTTAATAAAGGTGTTTTATCCACATATTTTGAAAGAATATGTTAGGACCACATTTGGAGGTAGACTAATGATATGTTTCTCACAAGATGTACATGCATTTTAGGTTCTAGGTGTAGATGAACCATTATGATGCATCATGACCAAAATTTAGTTTTATTCATGATCAAAGATCATGATGATATTTACATGAAGATGAATGTAGTGATCAACAAAATTGAATCAAATAAATTAGAGAAGGGATAAAACATTGGAAACAAGAATATTATCGTCACATATAATTTTTTAATAATTTTAAAAAAATAATGTATTAGTTTGTGATAAATTATTTCTTAATTGATTGAACTGAAAATGGATCTATGTTTTTACATCATCACATTGTAAGAATGTATGGAAAATAAATATATCAGTTATCCACACATGATCCAAAAATCCTCACGTGTCGACAAAGGAATCATTGTGTGCTAGCACAGTGTATACTAATGCTTTGTTCATTCATCATTGATAACCTTGAGAATCACTTCCATAAGATTTGTCATGATATCTATAACCTTCTTCTTTAGAATCGGGACATAAAATTTATTTTGGATAAAGTTTTTTATATTTTTCCGATAACTTATATATTTTAATGAATAGTAAAAAATACCATAATTTAATTGAAACATCTTTCTTTAATAAAAATAAATTTTAGTGTTAAATTATTCAATTGAATGGTTTTAATGTATAATTAGATTACTCATTTATTATTTAATAATATTTAGGTCATCATATGTAATTTTACATTTAAATTGTATATAAACAAATGTCAGTCTTTTGATAGTCATTACATCTTAAAAACATACTTTTTGGTTTCGACAATGTGAATTTAAATTAAATTAATTTATCCATCTTCTGTGATTTGAAGTGTGAAAAAATGGATTTCATATTTGGAATCAAGAGATCCAAATTTTTTAAATAGTTAAATTTTATTTTTAGAAATTATGAATGATTACTTCGATAAATATTTTATTTTCCATGGTTAAAGGGTAAATCTGGTAAATAAGGGTAAAAAATAATATTACAATAATATTAAATTACCCTAAAACGTGACTAAGCCCTTCTGGTTGAGACATGTATGACAATGGGGATCCTTGGGTCGATTTTGGGACCCCATGTAGCCACTTAGGAGTAATAATTACATTTTATATTAATTATGTCAAAGTAAAGACTAAAAATAAAAAAAGTATTCTTCTTTTAGTAAAAAAAATTTTAAATGAGGTTATAAAATAGATCCTTTAGACTATAAATAGTAATTAGAAATCTAAAAATATTTCATACATCATGATATTTTATTTTTAATATTTTTACATAAAATAAATATATTTATACTTGTAAAAATAATGACGTAGTATTTTTCTAATTAATAAACGAATCAAATAAATGATATTATAAATATTAAAATAAATAAAAATTGAATGATTTGATTCCATACACAAATTTTATGAGTGATTATTACATGTTAGGATTGATTCAACGTATTTTTTCGATGTAATCATGTTTTTATGAATTTCACAAAATAAATACTAAATAATTTCAAAAATGAAATAAATGGGTTTTTAAAAAATACTATATTATTAAATAATTTAATTTACATAAAAATATAAGGTTCATCCTAAAGTCTTATATTATAATATATATAACATTAATTATCCACTTTTGGTTTTATTGGAATTTTATAGTATGTTTATTAACCATTTATTATAATAATACACGAGGACATGGTAAAAGTTATTCTATTTAAGTAAGAGTTAAAACTATATGATAAGGTTAAAATTGTGAACTAAACATGTATAAAACCTATTGTTTTATATTATTTCGACCCATACCCACCTTATCCTTTATATAAATCCTTTTGGAGCCATTATAATCTAAATACGATTGTGTAATAAAATAATCATTCAAGCTTTTCCAAATGTGACCCTCAACATTCTTATATAGGAAACATCCCCTTCATTAAAAATAAAACATCAATTTCCATTTTGTTCAGACAATCCAAGCCCAAATATCCTTACAAAATCCCTTACATAAACCTATCGTCCTTACATTTATCACAAATCCAACCTAAGGAGCCCTTTTGATCAACTCAAATGGAAACAGCTGAAAAGCGGTAATAATATCACCAACCTCTTTCAAGTTTTTTTCTTCTTCCACTTCTTATTTGTTTGTTGTTTCTGTACAAATATAATAACTCCATTACCTTATAAATAATTTTATTTAATTATAAATATTGTATAATCATATTCATTAGTCTATCCATCCTATGAATGACAAAATCACCACACGTGTGTACATACGGCTTACTATTTCCACGTCGTGGTATAGTTTTTTACTCAAGACCATAATATTTGGATGGGTATAATAATGAAATTAATATATGTAAATAATAAATATAACATGTTAATGATTTTTATATATGATATACTATCAAATTACATACGATTTCATCATCAAGAGAATGATATTGTCACTCATTCGTACGTACGGCTTACCGCCACCCAGACGTGATGGGATGTCATTCCCCATTGTGAACATTCAAGACTAACATTAATTTAATGATTAAAAATATTGTTTAAATACTTAATATCATTCTGGTTATGAATAATATACATCTTATCCATAACAAACATGACTTCTGTAATACAACATATAATGGAAAATGAGTCTGTAAACACCCAAAACAATGATACTACTAAAATATAATTTAAAAAAAAATATTTGAAGATAATATATGATATAACATTAATGTATATGGTTCTTGTATAATTTTATAACAATGATTCCACAATTATAGATGTGGTTAACCTACAATTGAACAATGAAAAGGACATGGTAAGTGTTTTTTTCTTCAATCTCATTATTATCCATGATTGTTTATCAGTAATTATTTACGTGGTCATATTTATCACCGATAGACGTATTTCACAAAAAAGTTTTCAAAAGGAATCTTTTATGGTTTTATTGGAGGGACTATTTAACAAGATCATCATTTTATATGTTTTAAATATTTATCTTTCTAAATCCTTTTAATTAATGACCATGTTTTCAAAATTATCTTAATGATTTTTTATATGGACATGAATGTTTTGATATTATAATTTTTTTCAAAATATTAAATGTCGTATGGGTCACTTTGATTCAAAAATCATTTTTAAATGACTTCCTTTACAAATTGTGATACTTTTACATGATTTCCTGAAAAGGGTTATTTCTCTCAATGGATTTTACTGATAATTTTTAACTATGTTAACATAATTTATTGGATAATATTTTTTTAATTGATGTTGATGTATTATAATAAAATCATCCATATTGTATTGAATGAGTTATGATATGTTTAACTATAGAAGTGCTATTTTTATACCCTTACTATTTTATGGTTGATGTATTGACATTTCGTAAGATAGTTGTAACACAATTGTTTATGTTATGCTTCAAAATACTCATATGAGAATTGTAGTGGACATAGGCAGTGATGGGTTCGTCCTACTATAGCCCCTCGATGTATCAGTAGGTCCCATGAGAAAATTAGATGTGGAATTGGCCGAGGCTATTCCAAATTTGATATATTTTTTGGCTGAGGCCTTAATAAATTTTAGACGTCTTGGCCGATGCCCTAAAAAATGTTTCATAAGGTCCCACAATATACATTCCCTCATTATGAAAATAATATTTATGGTTCATGGGGTTATTCGATTAGTATAATGCACATGATTATGTTTTATTATGGCATTATTTACTTAGTTCATATTCCTTCCATAATGTGTTAATGATTACAATTTGTAAAGGATTGTGATTTCAAGTGTTAACCACACATATTGTTTATGTTATCTTCCACTATATTTCTTACTCTTATTCAGCGTTTGAGCACACCCCTTTCTTATGATTTATTTTACCCGGATATTATGAAGTTGGAAATGAGTGACTTTTAGGCATAATCTATGTGGATTGACTGTTTATAATGGAATAAATTAGTGTTGTATTTCTTTTCAAGTTGTAATGTTGATGTTATGTAAGTATCGTGGATCCAAGTCTACTAAACTAATCAGTATTTTGAGATATGATTCCTAGTATCATGCCATTTTTATTTAATAATGAACCAACTTTGGGTAATGAGGGTCGGTGAGTTACATTCAGTTATATGAGATTCGTTATGGTAATGAAAAGAGTAGTTTTTCCAATGTAGTACCTTGGTGCTTCGGTGTCCCCTATGAATCATCTTATTCCTCAATTTGATAAGGTTATTTACAAGATCGTGGTATGAATCCTGAACTAGAAGAGAAATATCCTTTCCATTTGGGGGGTGTATATCACTATTCAATAGTGTACTTGCCTCTATACAGATGCATTCCTTACATACACTGAATGTGACAAAAAATGTTATTTCAAAAAAAAACTTTTTGTCTCCTTATCAGACAACTAAATGGATGGAAAACATCATTCTGAGTTATGGAAGTTGTTGGATAATCCACTATCAGAGGGGGTATTGACATCTAAAATCTTTCTAGGACATTGATAGGGAATCATGATAAGCATTCATGGGAGATAATAATGAAAAAGACACTGGGGGATAAATGCTTGCTTCTAAAATATGAAATATTTTCCACAGAGAAAGAAATAACCTCTTCTCTCTGCACAATGGTTCATCCATATCTTATCACTCCACAATATTATGCTCATTAGATCATCTTAATGGGGGAATATGGTACTTGAAGCATAAAAAGGTTGGAAGGATTCTCAATTTTCTAGGTTGTCCCACACCAAGTATATCATTTTTTGGGGAATGTGAACATCGTGGATTAATTAATGAAACCATAGTGGAATACTGGAGTTCTGTTTATGAGAATATTCATTATAATAATTTTCATCAAAAGTAAGTATTTATGGGTTCCTCAACAGGTGTTTTGTAACACCCCAAGATTTCATAGTGTGTTATTTTTTCAAAATAATTAAATAACATTCACTATACGCAACACCAAGTTCAAGCACACCATGACTTACTAAACTAGCCATTCAAAAGATGTTATGAATAGTATTAACTAAATTTTAAACTTTATATTATCCTTATAATTTTAGAATCCATATTATGAGTTTCTTAGACATAATTTAAGAATAAATTCATTTTCAGTATTGCACTTTTAAAGACATTTAATAGCGAACCCTTTTTAAATCCAATATTTTAAACTTTTATATATATTCAATTTGACTAAATAAATTTACATTTTATAATGGGGACATCAAAATTTTACAATGAAACATCCCAAACTTCCACGGTACGTTTCTCTTTGAATAATGCTATAACGAGTGTTGTACGCAAAATCGAGTTCTAACATACACCACAACCGTTCAAAATAGCCATTATGAATAGTAATACGTACATTTTGAAATTTTATATTTCAAAATGGACTTCATTTATGGATTCATAGTATATAATTTAGCCTATGGTTAAATTTTGGTACTTTTCGGATAACTTTAATATTTTGATGAATAGTGAAAATCACTAAATTTTAATTAAAAACAACTTTTTTAATAAAAATAATTATAATGATAAATAATGAATTTGAGTGATTTTAAATTATATTTATAATATATTTTTACAATTTAATACAATGTTGGTCATTGGACATAATTTCACAATTAAACCAAACATAAACACGTATCAATCTTTTGATACTTATTATATCATAAAACCACGCTTTTTATTTTGACAGCGGGAATTAATTTGAAATTAATTTCTGGCACTTCTGTGTCTTGAATAAGGAAAAATGGATTCCATATTTGGAATAATTATGTTCAAATTTTCTAAATATGTAACTTTTATTTTTAGACATTTTGAATAATTATTTCGGTAAATATTTTATTTACCATGGTTAAAAGGTAAATCTGGTAAATGATGGTTAACAAATAATATTATAATAATAAAAAATTACCCTAAAACGTTCCCTAACCGTGTTGGTTAATACATGTTCGAACATGGGCATCTATTAGTTGATTTTGGGACCCATGGTGCCACTTGTAAGTGATAGGGGCACTTTATTTTAATTAAGTTAAAATGAATACAAAAATGACACGAGCATATATCTTTTAGAAAAACAATTTTTACATAGGCTTATATATGATATAATTTCCACTATAAATATTAACTAGAAATATAAAAATATATCTTACATAATGGTATTTTATTTATAATTTTTAGACATTAAATAATTTAATTTATTTATGACACAATGGTGATGCAGTAATTACCATAATAGTGAACAATTAAATTTACTGATATTGTAGATACACAAATAAATATAATTTGAGATTTTTTATGAATTACACTAATTTTATAGGTTAATATGACATGTATATAATGATATAATTTACTTTTTTCGAAGTAATCATTATTTCATGATTTTTACAAAAATCAATTATTGAATAGTGTCAAAATTGACATAAAAGAGTTTTTAAAACAAATATTATATTATTAATTGATATAAAATTTCTAAAAATCTAAGGATCGGCCAAGAGACTTATATCATGACATTTTTATAATTAATGGACCACTTGGGGGTCTCTTGGATGTATATAGTAAGTTTATTAACCATATAATAAAAAAATACAAAGTGACATTGTAAAAGTGAAACTAATTAACTATGAGTTAATACTTAATGATAAGGGTAATATAGTAACCCAAACCTGTCTAAATTCTATTGTTTGAGTGGTTATAGACCCATACCAACCTTATCCTTTAAATAATCCACTTTGGAGCCATTATAAACCGAATATGAATTTATTATAAAATAATATTTCTAGCTTTTCCAAAGGTTCCCCTCACCCCTCTTATAAAAGGGCACTCCCCCTTCTCATTAACTCACACCTTCAACGATAGTTGGATCGGCCAAACTCTGCCCAAATACACTCTCAACATCCCTAAATTCATCCTAGAGTCCATCCTTTAGTCACAAAGCCATCATAAGAGCCCTTTTATTCAATTCAAAGAGAAGAACCGGAAGAATAGGTAATGATTTCACCACCCTTTTCCATGTTCTTTTCTTTATCCACTTATTCTTTATTTGTTATTACCATTCTAAAATAACAAATCCAATATCTTATATATACTGTGATATTATTATAAATATGGTACAACCATATTAATTATTCTATCCATCTTTTGAATAACATGTCACCTTACGTGCGTACGTACGGCTTACCGTCTCCACGTCGTGGTGTAATTGTTATTCAATAAATTATTATTTTGATGGGTATAATAATTATGTGTAACTCATGTAAATAATAAATATAAAACGATAATGATTCTATATATAGGATATAACATCCAATTATATATTATTTTAATATTAAAAAAATGATATTGTCTCTCGTGCATACGTACGGACTACCGTCTCCACGAAGGCGATGAGATTTATTTTCCATCATATCCATTCAAGTATAATTCTATTTTGATGATTAATAATATTATCTATGGAATTGATATCATTCTGGATTGGATTATGATACAACATATCCATGAAAAACATAGCTTACGTAACAAAACATATAAAAGAAAACGAGTAAGTTAACACCCGAAACAACGATAATACTAAGATATTATTAAAAAATCAATATTAAAAGATCATATATGATATCATATTAATGTATATGATTCTTGTAGAATTTAATAACTATTATTTCACAATTATACAGGAGGTTAACCCAACCAACCAATGAAAAGTACAAGGTAAGGGTTATTTCACAGTCTCTTCATTATCTGAGGTTGTTTATACGTAATAATCTACTGGGATCTCTTTATCATCCACATTCATGTTTCTTGAAAATGTATTTCAAAACATTTTTACAATTTACAATAATATGGGTTAAAGAAATTTATACCCATTTTTGGCTTTTTATAAGAGTTTTAAAAATGAATATTTCTATCGTTTTCCAAACAAGGTGCTTTTTAACCTTTTCGACAGAATTAAGGTAAGAATGTTTTTTTAAACTTATACGGCAGGTGCGGCTATTTCCCGCTATTATAAAATCGTCGAAGTTTCCCTTAAAAACTTATAAGAATATTTTCAAAGTAAATGTTTATATTTAGTGACTTTTAAATTATTTCAAAATAATTATTTTAAAAATTTGTGAAAGGTACTCTTTATCAAGATAATAATTTTAAATGTCTTAAATATTTATCTTTCTAAATCTTTTTAATTAATTTCGATGTTTTAAAAATGATTTTAAGGATTTATTTATATGGAAATTAATGTTTTGAAATGATATTTCTTTTCAAAAGTTTCAAATTGGTATGGGACACTTTGATTCTGAAATATTTTTTAAATTATGTCCTTTATAAATGTGTGACTTTTCAATGATTACGAGAAAAGATATATTTCTCTCAAATAGTTTTGATTTCATCAATGTCGACATCCTTTGATGGATTTTAAGATTTTTTGAAGTTGATTTATTATGATACAAATCTTTTGTATTGAATTGATGGTTTTGTGATATGGTTTACTGTGGATGTGTTATTTTTATTGCATTCATAGATTATGGCGAAAGTATTGACATTTCGTATGATAGTTTTAATACTAATGTTTATGTTATGTTTAAACCATTTCATATGGGAATGCATTGGACTTAGTAAGTGACGGTTGGAGCCCGCTATTTCTCCTCGATTCATCTGTAGGTCACATGAGACAAACAAGTGTCATGGCACAAGGGCTTGGCAAAATCTTATTTGTAGTCTTGGAACGAGGACTTGGCTATGTGGTTATGATAGTTTGGCATTATGAATTACAACATTATGAAAGTGTTTATCGATATTACATGTGATAATTAGATTAGTAGAATATCCGCGTGAATAAGAAAATGACATTATTTTATTTTATTTTTTCCATACTATGTTGAACTTCAAGTTTAAGATGCTTTTGTTTTAGTTATACATTTCCTTAAATGTTTATTCTTATTTATGAAAGTTTCCACTATATTGTTATCCTTACTAGGAATTTGATCTCACCCCTTTTCTATGTTTTATTTTTTCCAGGATGTGAAGAATTAATTTATTATTGACCTCCAGGGATAGTTTGAGGGGATAAGGTTGTGGACTATGAAGAAATTTTGTTGTTGTAGTTTTCATTTTTATGATGCAATGTAAGACTTATGAATATATCTAGTGTTTCCAAGGATACTAAACTAATCGGTCTTTCGATACTTTATTGTTCATGTGATCTTGCTAATGTTATGTAATAATGCACCAAATTTGGGTAACTGGGGTCGGGGAGTTACCATTGGTATAAAAGAAAGTTTATTACAAACCTTGGAAGCTAGATTTAGATAAACTCTGATTAGAGAACATAGACCTAAGATGGACTTTGAGGATTAGTTTAGAAGAAATTCCTAGAATTTTGGTATTGTAGAGATTTTGTGAGTTTTCTGAGCAATACATCCCTGTCTGAATATGAGCATGTAGAGGTAGCTCTGGCACATATGTACCTAGGGGTAAAACCCGAAAACACCGCTTTGAGCTAGACTCGAACGGGAACTGGTGCACAACAACGGGCCTTGCTACACTCTTAGTTACGACACTCCTGGGGGATATGCTTAAGATAATTCTCATTTTCTTAACAAACCATTATAAAGGGTTTATGAGTATATACTTCCTCAAAGGAGAAATGTTTATGATTATGGATTATATACATAAACTATTAAATTTATGTTATTTGTTTTACATGTTTGGGATTATGTATTGTTATTTATAAACTAATCTAGTGTATTCCATTGTTTATAAATAGAGCCTAATAGAAGGAATGAGAACTCCAGTAATGCACATGATCTAAAGAGAAATAAGGATCATATCTTTCATGGTCTTAAGACATAATTTATAGGAGAAATAGTCTCCCATGTATTATCATCATATAAAGAAATAATATCACGTGTTGATAACATAATTAAAGAGTTTACTGGGTCCTATGGCTTTGAAGGGAAGCAAGATAAGAAATGGATGGAAGTGGGAACGATGGATAAAGGGAAGAGGGACAAGAAGAATTTTCCCATATGTGATAACTGTGGGAAGAAACACCCAGGAAGTTTCCTGAAAGGAATGAAATTTTGTTATAAGTGTGGAGAAAAAGGGCACAAAGTATGTGACTACAAGGGTAAGAAATGGTTTCAAATGTATAATTCTTCATTTTTAAGGAGTTCGAACACTACGAAAACCTATAACCCAGTCATCAGACTATGCCGCAAATGATGCTATTGGATAATAATCATGATATGATACTACCACAGATAAAGAGGATTGATTAGAGTTCTTATGTGGATTATATCATTTGAGTGTTGTATCAATAATGTACTTGTTATTATAATTATGGAGTATATAAGGATTGTAATGCAGTACTATTTCATTAAGGACTTGATATTGTGTGGAACAAATAATAGTGACTCAATAACAGGTTAATTTTTTGGAAAATATATGCTTGAGAGAAAGATAAACCATAATATGTTTCTGATACTGAGGTAGTGACTTTAGAATAATACATGATTGATTTGGATAAATTATATTCGATATTCTTGACTACCTTGAAACTATTTAATGATTTGTATATTCTATCATTGTTTGGGTTTACAACATTTTTGGATTGAAGGAGTATATCTATTATTCTTTAAGGAATAAGGGATCGTGAATGTAATCAATAAGGTTTTATGGTAATTCGGGATGTTGCAGTGTTTTAAAAGAATACATGACGAAGGTTTTCACTTGTTATTACACATAAAAAAGGATCTTCATTGTGTTTACCTTCCTTATATATTTTGGACTGATGTATTTTGGATAGTTCTAGTTTGGATTATTTTGGATTTCCATAAAAGGACAACCCGGAGGTCGGGTGGCAACCCGTCGCGTCCGGCAAGGCCGAGAGACATGAACCCACAAACGAAGGGTGAAAAGGGTGTATCAACAACCACTAACCCACATGATGTCCTGTATTGAATAATTTCATTTTTTAATGGTTCAACTAGATTAATTATAAAATCAATTTTTTAACCCTATACGAATGGGATAAATAGAATATTATTTTTAAGTTCTATTATCTTTTATAGTGAAAGATGAGTTTGTGGTAGAACATAGTTAAAGGATGAGACTCTACTTGTAAACTATATATTTTTCTTATTCTCTTATTCAATGAAGAAATTAATTCATATACTGTAGTGAAGGGATTTTAAAACAAAAAATGTGTTATCCTAATAGCATATGTTTTGCTGAACCGATGGTATTTTAAATCATCATAGATTGATGAGTTTAAGGCCCTCAATTTTACACTTGTTTGTGATTGATGACCTCAATCACTACCTATAAATATTTATGTTTTTCCTCCAATTATATGTCTCTAATTTCCACCAATGTTCTCTGAATAAAGATCATACTTTGGTGGTGACCCTTTCATTTCTCTTTTCCTCTTATAAAGACTAAATTTTATTAACCAAATTTCCGATGTGGGTTTTCCCACAAAGTTATTTTCTATATTCAACCTTTTATTTTCGAATAACAATTTAAAATTGCAAGGAAGCAATTTATTGAATGAGGGGAGAATGTAACACCCCATGATTTCATAGTGTGTTATTTCTTCAAAATAATTCAATAACATGCACTACACGCAACACCAAGTTCAAGAGAACCATGGCTTACTAAACAAGCCGTTCAAAAGCGGTTTTGAATAGTATTAACTAAATTTTAAACATTATATAATCCTTATAATTATAGAATCCATATTATGATTTTATTAGACATAATGTGAGAACAAATTCATTTTCACTATTGCACTTTTAAAAAATTTTAATAGTGAACCCTTTTTTAAATCCAATATTTTAAACTTTTATATGTTCAATTTGACTAAATAAATATACATTTTAGAATGGGGACATCAAAAATTTACAATGAAACATCCCAACCTTCCACGGTATGTTTCTCTTTGAATAATGCAATAGTGTGTGTTGTACGCAACATCGAGTTCTAACACACACCACAACCGATCAAACTAGCCGTTATGAATCGTAATACCTACATTTTGAAATTTTATCATTCAAAATGGAATTCATTTTTGTATTCGGAGTATCGAATTTAGCCTAAGTTAAAATTTCGGTACTTTTCGGATAACTTTAATATTTTGATGAATAGTGAAAATTACTAAATTTTAATTAAAAACAACTTTTTTAATAATGATAATTAATATTGATAAATTATGAATTTGAGTGGGTTTTAAGTATATTTATAATATGTTTTTACCATTTAATAAAAATTTCCATTGGACATAATTTCACAATTAAACCGAATGTAAACAAGTATCAATCTTTTGATAGTTATTATATCTTAAAAACACGCTTTTTGTTTTGACAGCAGGAATTAATTTTAAAATAATTTCTGCCACTTCTGTGTTTTGATTTTGGAAAAATGGATTCCTTATTTAGAATTAGGATGTTCAAAATTTTTAAATAGGTAAATTTTATTTTTAATCATTTTGAATAATTACTTCGTAAATATTTTATTTACCATGGTTAAAGGGTAAATCCGGTAAATGAGGGTTAAAATTAGTATTATAATAATATCAAATTACCTTAAAACGATTCCTAACCTTATTAGTTTATACATGTCCGACCATGGGCATATATGAGTCGATTTTGGGACCCCATGGTGCCACTTGTATGTGATAGGGACACTTTAGTTTAATTAAGATAAAATTAATACAAAAATGACACAAGCATATATCTTTTAGAAAAACAATTTTTACATAGGGTTATATATGTTGGAAATTTTAATATAAATATTAATTAAAAATATAAAAATATTTAATACATAATGGTATTTTATTTATAATTTTTAGACATTAAATAATTTAATTTATATATGACACAATGGTGATGCAGTAATTACCATAATAGTGAAAAATTAAAATTATAGATATTGTCGATAACCAAATAAATAAAATTTGGGGATTTTTATGAATTAAAATAATTTTCTAGGTTAATATGACATGTTAGGAATGATTTAATTTACATTTTTATAAGTAATCATTCTTATATGATTTTTACAAAAATCAATTATAGAATAGTTTCAAAATTGACATAAAAGAGTTTTTAAAACAAATAAAATATTATTAATTGATATTAAATTCATAAAAATATAAGGATCATCCAAGAGACTTATATCATGATTTATGTATCATTAAAGGTCTACTTGGGGGTCTCTTGTATATATATAGTATGTTTATTAACCATATAATATAAAAATACAAAGAGACAATGTAAAAGTGAAACTAATTAACTAAGAGTAAATACATAATGATAAGGTTAATATAGTAAACCAAACCTGTATAAATTATATTGGTTGGGTGGTTTTCGACCCACACCCACCATGAACTTTAAATAATCCACTTTGTATCCATTAGAAACCGAATATGAATTTATTATAAAATAATATTTCTAACTTTTCCAAAGGTGCCCCTCACCCCTCTTGTAAAAGGGCTCTCTCCCTTATCATTAACTCACACCTTCAAAGCCTTTTGGTTCGGCCAAACTCTTCACAAATACTCTCTCAACATCCCTCAATTCATCCTAGTGGCCTTTATTTAGTCATAAAGCCAACCTAAGATCCCTTTTTATCAAATGAAAAGGAAGAACCCGAAGAAGAGGTAATGATTTCACCACCGTTTTCCATGTTCCTTTCTTCTTCCACTTCTTCTTTCTTTGTTATTAACATTATAAAATAGTAACCCTAGTATCATATATATACTGTGATGTTATTATAAATATGTTACAACCATATTCAGTATTTTATCCATCCTATGAATTACATGTCACCATACATGCGTACGTACTTCTTACCGTCTCCACGTCGTGGTGTAATTGTTATTCAATAAATTAATATTTTGATGGGTATAATACTGATGTGTAACTCGTGTAAATAATAAATATAACATGGTAATGATTCTTTATATATGATACACCATCCAATTGTATGTTATTTTAATATTAAAAGAATGATATTGTCGATCGTGTGTACGTACGGACTACCGTCTCCACGAATGCAATGAGATTCATTGTCCATCGTATCCATTCAAGTATAATTATAATTTGATGATTAATAATAGAATCTAAGGACATGATATCATTCTGGATATGATTAAGATACAACCTATCCCTGGAAAACATAGCATACGTAACAAAACATATAAAAGAAAATGAGTAAGTTAACATCCGAAACAACGATAATACTATGATATTATTAACAAATCAATGTTAAAAGATCATATATGATATCATATTAATGTATATGATTCTTGTATAATTTAATAACAATTATTTCACCATTATAAAGGAGTTTAACCTATCCTAACCAAGGAAATGTACAATGTAAGGGTTATTTCACAGTCACTTCATTATCCGAGGTTGATTATACGTAATAATCTACTCGGATCTCTTTATCATCCACATTCATGTTTCATAAAAATGTATTTCAAAACATTTTTACTATTTACAAGAATATAGGTTAAAGTCATTTATACCCTTTTTGACTTTTTATAAGAGTTTTATAAAGGAATCTTTTCGTCGTTTTCCAAACAAGGTGCATTTTAACCTTTTCGACATAATTAGGGTAAGAATGTTTTTTAACTTATATGGTGGTGCGTCTATTTTCCACCATTTTAAAATAATCGAATTTTCCCTTACTAGATTATAAGAATATTTTCAAAGTAAATGTTTTATTTTAGTGACTTTTAAATTATTTCGAAATAATTATTTTATGAATTTGTGAAAGGTACTCTTTATCAAGATCATAATTTTAAATGTTTTAATGATTTTTCTTTCTAAATCTTTTTAATTAATGTCCATGTTTTTAAAATGATTTTAAGGATTTATGTATATGGACATGAAGGTTTTGAAAGGATATTTATTTTCAAAAGTTTCAAAGTGGTATGGGACACTTTGATTCAAAAATCTATTTTTAATTACGTCCTTTTTAAATGTGTGACTTTTCAATGACTTCGAGAAAAGAGATATTTCTCTCAAATAGTTTTGATTTTATCTATGTCAACATCCTTTGATGGATTTTAAGATTATTTGAAGTTTATTTATTATTATACCAAACTTTTTTAATGTATTGAAGGTTTTGTGATATGTTTTACTGTGAATGTGTTATTTTTATACCATTCATGGTTTTTGGAGAATGTATTGACATTTCGTATGCTATTTTTAATACGAATGTTTATGTTATGTTTAAACATTTTCATATGGGAATACATTTGACTTATTAAGTGACGGGTGGATCCCGTTATAGCTCCTCGATGCATCGGTAGGTCTCTTGAGACAAACTAGTGTCTTGGAACAATGCCTTGGAAAAATCTTATTTGTAGTCTTGGCACGAGGCCTTGGCTATGTGGTTATTATAGTCTCGAATTATGCATTCCATCATTATGAAAGTGGTTATTGATATTGAGTGTGATTATTCGATTAGTCTAATATCCATGTGAATAAGTAAATGGAATTATTTCATTTTATTTTTTCCATACTATCCTGAAGTTCAAGTTTAAAAGGAATTTGTTTTAGTTATACATTGCCTTAAATGTTTATTCTAATTTATGAATCTTTCCGCTATATTTTTATCCGTACTGGGAATTTGAGCTCACCACTTTTCTATGTTCTATTTTTCCCAGGATGTGAAGAAGTAATTTATGAATGACCTCTAGGGATATTTTTAGGGGATAAGAGTGTGGACTTTGAAGAAATGTTGTTGTAGTAGTTTTCATTTTTATGATGTAATGTAAGACTTAAAAATATATCTCATGTTTCCAAGGCTACTAAAATAATCCGTCATTCGAGACTTGATCTTTCTTGTGATCATAACAATGTTATGTAATAATGAACCGACTCTGGGTAACTGGGGTCGGGGCGTTACATGTTTTATTAGGTACAGACTTCAATATATTACAGGTGGATGTGACTGAAAAGGATGTGTGGGTGGAGATAGTGTAGTTCAAGGAGATCCCATAAAAATTCAATTTCATGGTAGGGAATGTTAGGAAAAGGGAACTTCCGACAGAGGAAAAACATATAACATGTTAGAGTATAATTGGCTTCCAATGTCCACTACTGTGATGATCTAAATAGTGAGTCGACCAGTCACCAATTTGGGGAATGTGATTGGGAAAAGACAGTGTGGAGAGCCCTTTAGAGATTCATAGGGTAAACCAGGTGGGAGGTTATGCATGTGGACTTCCTCCCATGCTAGATTCATGGAGAAGACAGTAAATGATAGTAAAGAAAGTCTAGGGACAGTATTCTTGTAGCTGACTGATGGAGTATTTGGTTTTATTAAAATGAATATGTTCAAAAAGAATTTATCGGGACCAGTACCAGTATTATTTTTAGAACAAAATCCTGACTCTAGATCAAGTTAGGCCTTGTAACAATTTGGATTCTTCTACCTCTTTCAGAGCTCTCCTGACTATTATTCCAAATCAGTTCAGTGGTAGGACTCAATGGCGGTGGGTTAAGTGGATCCCCCCAACCAAGCCTGATATTGAATACTGACCCTTGCTACATTTTGGGTAGTATGTGTGGAGTGAAAGGTCATCATGGTCATGTAGAGCTTGGTAGTTCTTTCTTTTTCAGTTGTTTTCGGAGAAGGCGATTCACTACAAGCTGAAGTGCATTCCATGCTTATAGGACATCAGTTATGCAAGCAAAGGGATTTTAATCTTTCTTTTGTGGATATAAACATTCTGGTTCTCTAAAATGAACTATTTGAAATATATAGAATCCCTTCATCCATTGAGTATTCTATTATAAATTTCAAGCGGTTGGTGTATATTCAAGTATAAATTCTTCACATGTTTCATGAAGGCAATACTATTACTGACTTCATAGTATCTAAGGTAACTCCTTATCAATGGATATCATATTTCATCATCCTTGGGTCCTTCTCTCTTGAGGGGATTAAATTTTATATGGTGGAAAGTCAAGGTTTAAACCATTATGTTTCTCCAAGGCTGCTGAATCACTTATAGTTTCACTATATATTGTATTTGTAATACAATAAATGGTTGTTTTGTTAATAAGATTGAATGAAATAAGTGGTTTTAAAAAGAACTAAGGATCCTATACCGATGGAATAATAAAATTACATTTTGAATAGTAACATGAAAATTTGGAATATTAATCAATCCAATAGAATAGTAACTTAATTTTTCAAATTATAAATAAAACATAGGTATCTTATGAATGAATATATGGTATATTTATTTCATGACATAAGTAAATAAATGCTTTAAAAATGGTAAATTAATTGTTGGTATTTTTATAGGTCATAAATATTTAATTAGAATTTTATAATTAAATTAAAAATCTAAAATAAAAATATTTTCTTAATATGTATTTAAAAATTAATATTTTTTTATGTCGAATATAATTTCATGTATCCTTACATACATTTTCAAAGTGTAAGAAAATCAGTTTCAATTTTAAAATCTGTTTTTTTCTAGTAATTGATGATTTTAATTAAAAATTTAATTTCTCATATTAGGAATATTATCTTCACAAAATGGATTTGATTTCCACACGTCTAAAATTATTTAGGGTTAATTTTTGGGATTTCTCTGATAAATTTTAATTTTTGGTGAATTGTAAAATATGATAATTTTCGATAAAAACTAAATACATGAATTTTAGTGTCATGGATGATTTATGGATGATGTAGGAATACATTCTCAAAACCTACATCAATATTTAAATATATTTAGTTATAATTTTCAAAATATATATAGTCTTTAGTCAAAAAATTAAACTAATGATTACAATAATGAGAAAACACCCCTATCCTCGACTATAAATATCATCCCTCATCACCTATTCTCTTCACACCTATCAATATTTGAGAATAGTACATATTATAATTGAGTACCTTACCATGACCCTCCCCCATGTACATGAATCCTTTGTCTCATGAAAAAAAAACCTTTTTCACAACACAAGTTCTCAAGTAGAATAGATTTAAGAAGTAAAATCTGATTCTATTTTCTTTTAATTGTTTTAACGTCTGTTTCTTTTCATATTCTCCCATCAACTCATCTATCCAAACATTCATGACAACTTCAATATTTTTATATACTAAAATAATATCATATAAATTGATTATATCATCAAACTCCTTTATCTCCCTCTTTTATTCTAAAAATGTAATCAATGCCTGTGATGTGTAAATTTACCAATATTGTGGATGATTTATTTTCATTTTCCATAAAAAACATAAATTCTATTCATAAAACCACAATAATTGGTGGTAAAAGCTGTTAAATATATGTTATAACATTTTTCATTTTTGAGAAAAAAAATATTCACATAATACTAAATGATAAAACAAATCATGTTCGTTGTGATGGAAAACCCCCAAAAATAACCCAAACAATTATCATTAAAGATTTATTTAATTATTCATCCCCATACCATTTAAAAATATGAATTTTATTAAATAGATAATAGTTTAAATTTTGGATAATTATTCCCATTATACAGAAACATCCATACACATAATCAAGTAAACTGGCCATGAAAACTAAGAACAAGAACACTCTCGAACGATTAAATTAAAATATATAACTCATCAAAAATCCCATAAATTAACTTAGTAAAACTATAATGAATCAAATACATGTATAAAAAGTATTATATAAATTATATAATGATTTTAATTTGATTATATGGGATATTAAATAGAATAGAGTGTTCCGACATAATGTTAGGGGATACTTAAACTCAACTCTTTTCCTTGTGGTTTTCCATATTTAACTCAATTTTTAGTATAAGTATTCAATTAATGATATTTTAATATAATTTCTTTTCCCCACATTTTAATTTTTTTGATATAAATTATTCCAATATAGTTTTATGAAAAAATAAAATACTTTTTGAAAAGTACTATTCCTTCTAAAAATAGATTTTTTACGTTTCTTAATTTTTTTTCATCACTAAAGATGGATGATTATTATACCTCGTATGATATTAAATTATTATTTTGGGAACCACATCGTTAATCCATGAATTTATTCTTTATCAAACCCATTTCCTTTCCATGAGTTATTTCCGGTCCAAGATTAATATACGTTTTATGATGAAAAGCATGATAATGTAAATGTTATGATGTGACAGGTGCATCCATAATTATATCATGCAACATAAATGTTACTATTTGATATGTGCACCTATTATTATATAGTTATACAATTAATTAGGTAAATATATAAATATCATTTGATAATGTGAAATAGGAATGATCATGTTTCCATATTTGTTCCCAACTATGGGTGGTCGTTACCACAAGGACAAGATGTTTATTTATTATAAATTTCAAAATTTGATGCCTTTAGATAATTATTCCACTCATGATTATGATGATGATATTATGATGATTATTCTCTCCCCATGTTATATTGATTTTTGTTTAAATCTATCATATTATTGGGAATATATCTCAACCCTTTCATTGATATATATTCCCAGGTGATTACTGTACTAACGAGAACATGAGATATAATGTGAATTTAGATAATAATGATTTGAATAAATGTTAATGATTTAACATGTAATTGATATTTAGTCTACTAATTTTCCTAAGGGAAAAAAATGTCTGATACCAGTTATGTAATGCTTTTATGTTTTTTGTCTTTAAAATGATATAATAAGTTATGTATGAAATGTAGGATCTCTATAATCTTCCCCTTAAAATTTTTTTCTCAAGGATGACACCTTTACATTAAGAATTTTTTCTTTTCCATCATAAACATTGGACATATTCTTGTAAATCCTTAATGAAAAACATAAATTTAACAATTCTAATATACTTCACAATACAAATAACATAATAATTCATTCTGAATAAATAAACACTGAAATTATTTAACTTCATTCCTATTCCATTAACATGACTACCTAATCTTATTACTTAATACCTATTTAAAATCAGATTTCACCTATAGCCACATCATCAACAACAATATAACCATTACTTGTATCACCTTGTTGATTATTTTCATAAGCGTCCAACATGGGACATTGATTTTACTAATTTCCTTTATTTCCAAGTTAAAAAAATTTATCAATTGAAATTACATTAGGTTGGCTAATATTCCCATCGGTTTTGTTAACTGAAGATTTCATTTTTCCATTGCAATTACAATGCTTTTTGTCCATCATTTCCATATTCAAAACATCTTATTCTTATTTTTTTACATCTGTTTGGGTGTATCATCCAACATCCTTTGCACAAATGAAACAAAATATTCTTTCCCCCATGGTATACATTACAATTATTCTGAGAAAAAAAATTCTTCACTTCTACGATATGAATGAGAACTATTTAAGCTATACTTTTTTAATCATGTTCCATCAAAATTTATTAGGCATTATCACAACATACTTCACTACAATGGTCATCCCTTTTTAATGATCATTATCTAATTGTTCTCTACAATAAATGTAAACCCATTACCCTATACATACATCCAATGACTAAAACCAAAAACAATAGCGTGAGAAACACGTATCATAGTAGAAATCCACATAACTATCAAATGACACTTATATTACATCTAAATTATGACACATATTTTAATATGTGATAACTTAAGATTAACCCAATGTTATTTCTAATTATTATGAAACTATAGTATTGTAACCTATAATTGGACTTATCATTTGGATCAATCGTAGATATATCCTTAGAAATATCTCTAATAACCTCACTATGGTTATCTAAAATAATTTACAAATACCGAAAAACATCTTCTTTGATTCCAACTATAATAGCCAAGGATTTTCTTTGATGTATATTATATATTTTTAGATTATTTCTCATCACATTAAAAAAAAGAAGCATGGGGACAATAATATTTTACTACCTTTGGAATCATTGAATACATTCATCCAATTTAGAGAATTATTGTGAATATCTCCCATAAATATCTTCCCTTTTTGTACTCCAACATGAAACCATTCATTATAACATTTTGAATGAATCATAAGATAATAGTGATATAAAATTCTTAGTAAAGGCAATAGTAGAGGATATCTATTTATTATCTTATGTAATAATACGATAAAAAATATTTGTATGTAATAATGATCATAACATTAAAAGTTCAATCCCAACCTGTGATGGATCATAAACAGAATTTATTTCATAAAATATTTACATGAACTATAAGAATGAAACTTAATCATCAATTATTCTTAAAACATATGAATAGGTCATTAATGTGTGTAGAATAATCATTAGTCAAGAAACAATATCATATGTCAATGTTAAATACTAAGACTCTTAAATTAGGCCTCATCACATATTTCCCCTATGGATCAAGCACAATGACTTCTTCCCCTTACAATATAAATCACATTGAATTGTTTTCCTTCTCTATATCATAATTCATAATTCGTTACCCAATAGATTGTAGGGAATCATATTTCACACCAATTACATATTGAGAACTATATATATGAGTTCCCAAAAACCACAAATCAATCAACATATCAGAACCCTTGTAAAGAAATGAGTTTCATATACACCTGATCATAACATTACACTTATAAAAGAAAAGAATTTCAAAAACTGTATACCATCATAATCATAAATCATTCAGATACAGAATATGTATTCTATCATTGGATAAAATATTTCTCAAATCATAAATAACATCAAATAATGTTATCCTTTATGGAAAATAAAATTGACAGATGAATTGAAATAATTCAGGAAGAAAATATCCTTTACATTATGAAATAAATTTTTAAAGAGCCTAAGCATTTTAAATGAATCAATTTTCCTTGGAAATAACCTTATTATGCTGAAAATTATACTTTAAATAATTGAAGAATCATAATGGTGGAATAATCCATTCATATAGTATTAGTAAAAAGTTATATTTTCCAAAAAACATATAAAGTACGTCATTTGGAAACCCTCAAAAATATTAATTTCAATGAATTTATTAAAATGTTAAAAATTGGTAAAATAATATATCTTATTCATAAGATAATGCAAAAAGCCTTTTTGAAATCATTTTTAGAAAATATGGAAGTTGAAGACAAATACCCTCGTTGGAGACTTAAAATGAAACAATCCCAAATGTAGATATGATTGTGAAATAAACCCTTATAAAATTTAAATCAGTAGAATAAATTTTCCCATGAAAGAAATAAAATTATATTTATATTAAAATACCATAATTTTCATAATAAAACTCATAAAAGACACTAGTGTTCATTATATACTGCACACAAAATAAATAACTAGTGTATAAGCTGTCTGCTCCCCCCCAAAGTGAGATAGAAATATACAATATAATTATATGTTTATTTTATATCTACCATATTACCATACTCATATATAAATTACTATATATTATTTAATTGTCACTTCATATTACTCTCATATTGAAAATTTCATGTTAATGTTATGTTTCAGGTAATAAATACACTGTTTTCCATAAATATTTTCGATTTTTATTACTGGTCCCCCTAAATTAGATCATTATTTTATAATATATATAATTATAACCATGATATATATAAAATATATATATATATTGATTATATATCCATTCATGGTGATTCATAACATTTAGAGATAGAAAATAAAATACATTGTTCATGGAGACAGTAGGTTGTACGTATGCAAGAACGATTATTTCATTTTCACATCATGTGAATAGAACAAAAATATTTGATATATTATAAATACATACTATTTTTTGTTATATATATGCTATATTTTCATAAAATTCATCCATTTTTTCACCCATGTGAAATATAGATGAACAAAATCACATCACATAATAGATATGATAATCCATATATTCACATGAGCGACTTTTCCATTTCCTAGATGATTAGGTTTTAAAATTTTGATATGATATTATAATCCAAAAATTATAATAATTAAATAAATATCATATTTAAATATTAACCCCACCATATTTACCACTCATATAAGATGCTGGTTGAAAATGTATTGTATTGCTATGTGGAGATGGAATGCTGTATGTACGCACAAGAAATAAGTTCAATTCATGTTCAATGGGGGAAGGGAATGTATCATGATGTGTTAATAATAATAACTACATTTATGAATATTGGTAGTGATTATGTTTTTATTATTTGAAAAATATCATATATTTTCAGTAGGTATATAAGACCAGAAAAAGAAGAGTGACCAGTTTGAGCGATTACCTCTACTTCAAAACATCTCTTTTGATTTCATCTAAAAACTATAGATTTTAAATTTTGGATGAAAATATAGTCTATTATTTTAATTTTAACTATAGTAACTACTTTTTAATGATTAAAAGGTCGATATTTTTACATCTAATGTGTCAACAAATCATCAAATGGTCAATTTATTATATTTTCGATCGTAATTTATCACATATTTTATTATTTATGATTCTAATTTTTTTTAACTAATTTATTAAACTGTTATTTTCATAACGTATAATTGTTGTCAATTTTGACATTATTCATTAGGTTGATTTTATGAAAATAAGTCCAGTAAAATAACATCAAATAAATTGATTTAATACAGTCAAAATATGTCATCTTCTCCTATAAAACCTTTTTATTACATTAATAAATCCAAAAAAAATTTAATTTAATGTTTCTAATAACATCCAATCGATTGATTAAATATTATATTTATTAAAAGTAATAGTGTGACATTTTTTCACTCTATAATAATATCAATGTGATTTTCATGTCCAAATGTTCATTTAATTATTCAATTTCGATCTTTATGTGTTATGGGTCAAATTAATTATATCTAATATCTTTTGGGAAGGTATTGGGGATGTATTATAATATTTATAATTTTTGTTTCACCTTCAATTTATCTGATTTACCATTAGTCGTGATAATTTTTTTAATAAAGTAACCATTAATAGTGTATAAAATAAGTGGCATATTAATTGAATATATACCTTATTATTTCAATTATTGAATCCATTATTCATAATTTAATTCTCGGAATTTTTAGAAATTAATTAAAAATTAATCTCGTTTAAGGATTGAGAAAATAAGTTGTTGAAGTAATGTTTTCCACAATATTGATATGTTTTTATATCCAAATTCAATTTAAATTTGATTCAGATAACCTTAATTTTATTAAATTAAAAAAAAATTTATTTTATTATATATTATTAATAATAAAAAACTTAATTTATCTCTTTATATAAATTTTATCAAAATCATTGTTCAATTAAAATTCAGTATCTCTCCCACTATTATTCAAAACCCGAAACCTCTTTGAAAAATATCAAAAGGCAACCAAAAATAAATTTTGATATCCTGATTTTAATGAATAAGTTTATTTTTTCAAATATATTTTATTAATGTGTAAAAACTAGATTACAAACAAGTCTTCCATCTAAAGGTGACAAAATTGCCTTTTTATTAATATCTTTTATTAGAAAAATTTGATTTTTTCTTATATCATTTTTAGAAAACACATAGGAATAATGTTACAAATTATATTAAAGATTATATATATATATATAATATTCATTAATATAATGTAATAAGTTCCATTTCTTTTTTTGTGGGTCTAAAATTCACATGTTCACGTTTAAATAGTTTATAGGATAACATTTTTTTTGTATCTGCTTTACATGTGTAACCCATATATTAAGAATTTACTGAATCATGTTCATATTATCCATTATTATAACTAGGATATAAATTTATTTATTAATTAGTTTCAATAATAAAATTATGTTTCATAGAAACTCAGTGTTGCGTGCAACCAAGATTAAAGCAATGTTCCATGTCACACAAGATTAAATTAGTGTAGCATATAACACAAGACATAAATCAATTTTAATTTATTAGAAAATGGGTTTTAAAAGTATGAGGTGTTACATATAATATCGATTTACCCTTAATTTAATATATCTATATATAACATCACTCTTTAAGAATTATTGTGTCCAATGAAGTTGATTGAGAATGTCAACAATACAGGGTAGAGGAAACATGCTCATGACCATGAACTTCGTAAGTTCTTGAATATAAATATAGAAATGCATTAAAACATATATATTTTTAATAAAAATAATGGTCGAACCTCATAGTAAATAACTTGAGATTAAAAAACCCTTATCTATGAAAAACCATGTGATTTTATTATATATTTAACTATTGAATAAATTTAACATGTTTAATAGATTTTGATTCCTGAAACACTAAACAAAATAGAACTATTCTTAATAAAATAACCCTTAAGGAACATTGTAAAATATTTAGAGATGAAATTTACAAAAACTAAATCTATTATTTTATAATTAAAATATTTCGATCCGCATGAAAAAAATAATTGATTTTAAGGAAACACTTTGGATAAATTTTCATTTTTTAGAATTTAAAAAAAATTATGAAATTATATAAAACAAATTTATTTCTTAAATTCGAGGAATAATTATTTAAATCAATTATTATCAATGATGTATTAGTTAATTAATATTGATGATCCGTAAATTTAATACTAATAACAAAACAAAAATGTTTTCCTTAGAAACATTTTAATTACTATATATTATATATGTTTTATTTAAAATGAATATTTATAAATTTTATTATTTGAGTTTATACAATATTTTATTAGATTAATCATTTCAAAATCCTATCTTAGTAAAATGGTGTGTATTTTATATAAATGATCATATTCAAGTTGAACAAAAATACAGTTATTTTAAATACCAAATCTTTTATGACATCATTATGATTTGATCTTGATTTGACATTATATAAAAATATTCTATGAAATAAAAATTCATTTATCGAGTAAAGTAATCATTTTAAAATTAACATGTTCAGTTTATAAATCCCAACTAGTACTTTTTAATCCTATGTTATTATGTCCTAATAAAAAAATTATTTTCCTATTTATATTAATTTGGAATCCCCAATTTTAAATTTTATTTGGTCTTATATTAAATGCAAAAAAAACCATTTTTGTATAATCGTAAACTAAGAAATTTCATAATAATCAGTACTATACAAGAGTTTTTTTCATAAAAATGCATTTTTTCCAAAAACTCGTTTTTTTGAAATATTCATTATTTAAAAAAAAATTTAATATCTAGAAATTTAATCTAGTAGAGTGGGTTTTAATTTTCAAATTATTATTTTCAAAATATTAAATAGGAAAAATTGAATTTTTTTATAAAAAAAATATACCATGGTAAAAAAATGAGTTATTGTGGGCAAAACAATTATGGTAAAAAGATATATTAAAGTGGAAAGACATAAAACATTTCAAATATTATCCATTATTTGTTTGGATAAGAGGTGGAATAATTAAAAATTTCTCAATCTCTATTATTTTCTTTTATTGTATCTATATTCCCTTGAATGTGGAATGTTTTTAATATATTGTAATGATTATTTACAAAAATTCCACCCCACTCTGATAAATGGTTCCCTTTTCCACTCCAATCACCCTCCTATTTAAATATTGTTAGCTTTGAAATAAATTTACAAAAACCCCTTTATATGTTTATTTACTATGTTATGTAGGTATTTTTCTCCCAAAATAACAATCTATGAAACAACAAAGAGATGTCTGGATGAGTAAGAATTTTATTGAATTTATAACCAAGTATGAATCCCAAGTAAGAGGTTCTCATCTAATTTTTTTTCATTGAGACATATTACATGTTCAAAATATAATTCATTTTTTGGGTTGTATATAATTATCATGGATGAATTTCATTATAAATTTCCTGAAAATTATGTGATTTAAAAGTTTGTATCAATATTTATCCTTCAATATCGTATAATTAAAAAGTCAACAAATAAGTTAGGGATTTTAACTATATTTTACATAACTGATACATGTTTCATATCATACATTATTTTAATTTATATGGTTTATATACTAAAAATTTAATATATATTTTTATGACACTCATTATACTCAGGTTATTTTATGTTCTTTCAAATGTTCTATATTTAAATAATTTGATTTCGAAATCTATAAGAGTTTTTATTTAAAATCATTTATTTAAATGTTTTTATGTCCACCAAAATATATTGTCTTCATATTCATGTTCCATTTATTTTAAAGGAATTTTATTCTCTATATTTTTATGATTTATAATGTACAATTTCAATTATATTTTAATTTTTTCACAAGGCATCAAAAAGTATTATGCTTAATATTTTCCATATAGTTAATTTTTAACATTTTTTTAACGGTTTTAAAATAATTTTTTAATATTTACAACATGGATAGATTTTAAAGCTACCATGAAATTAATTTATTATTAATATTCCCTTCCATGTTTCCGTGGGTTTTCAAATAATTTCTTATTCCCATTGTTTTGTGATTTATTTTAATTTTAAAAGTTTCCTAAAGAAAATGATATTTGTTCTTATTTATCAAAGAAGGTTTATAATGGTTTTGTAAGAAGTATTTATATCATAATAATTTTTGATAGTTATGATTCACTTGGGATATTTTCAAATATAATATGATCTTACTTCCTTCTATTTATAGATTATTATAATGATTATGTAGAATTATCATGAACACCTTCCATTCCAATAGGTTAATTAATCTATGAAGTAATAAAAATCTATCTTATTAAAGAACACATAGGTTTGTTTTGTCATCATGTAATATTGGAAGACATACTAATCCCAATAATTCATGGGTTAATGTATTATGTCTCATGTGATAATAATGTTTATTCATGGTAATTGTTGTTATATTCACTACATGTTGTGTACGAATTATTTTTATTTTCCCCAAATGGTATGTGGAAATCATTTTAATGTTCACAAAGAGATGTATAAAAATTGGTGTTATGATGAAGAATTTATAAAATGACGTGGTTGTAGTTAACATTTTCCATAAATCTATGATTTCTTTGGTTATTTTTTTTCCACAATCTAATTTTCTGTTTCTATGGATTATAATAATTATTACATGTTCCCAAACAATTTTTTTGTTTTATGCTCCCATGTTTGGAATTTTATGATTATATAATTTCTTGCAATGATTTATGAAATTATATCGCTGAATATGATTATATATTATTATATATTGAATCATTTAATCAAAAATTTCTCCAAGAACCATGTTATATCACATGGATTTAGTCATATGTTTTATGGATCATTGATATTTTTCCATTAATGATAATTAATTTTTAAACATTTGTTATTGTAATTCAATATGAAATTATATCCAAGACATCTAAACATTCCTATTTATATAGTTTTATGAATTATTTTGTGATGAACAAGAAGAAGATGGAAGAATTAACTACCATTCCAATGGCAGGTGAATGTTTAGTAGTAGTTTGGAGAATCCTAGCAAATAAAAAAAGGGACCTAGGTATTTTTTCCATTCCAATTACCATTGTTACTAATGATTTTGGTAAATATATATTTTTATTTACATTCAAGTGAAAATATCATGTCATATGTGACATTCAAGATCCTGGGATTAATGGTGGTTCAACCAACTCACATTATGCTTCAACAAGATTTTACAACAACGTGACATCCATGAGTAGACAAGTTATATTTTCTAGTGTATTTATTAGTGATCGATGTGGATGACGAGAAGCATTAAATTATATCAGAAAGAAAATTCCTAAGAATAAGAAGGGAACTGATTGACATTCATAATGGAGATCTTAGTTTTAGAGTTTGAGGATCAGATGTAATGTTCAATTTTCACTGGGTGATTTAGAATCTAGAAGAACCAGTTGTTGAATTATCAAGAAATGATTTGATGAAAGAAGAGGATGGTGTTTTCCATGGAAGGGTAGATTGTGTAGTTATTGTAGATACTGGAGAATGATGTAAGAAATTGTTGAAGAATGATATGATGTTTTTGGGAAATGATGAAGATATTGGAGGAAGATTCATTGAATATTAATTCAAATAAAGAGAAGATATTTGAAATATTAGTCCTGTTCCATTTAGTTATTTAGGATGGGTAAGTAACCAATGTATTGTCAATATGGTTATAGAAATAGTGTTCCACAAAATTTGAGGGTAAATTTATATTTAGAAAAAAAGAGAGGGAAAATTTCCACTGAGGAATCAAGGCATTGACATTTCGCAGATTCAGATAAGGTTACCTATTTCCTAGCATCACACACCTGAGTAAAAGAGGTATGATTGATCCAAAAATGGTATAAAAAAGCGCATTTAAGAGTAAAACTATATTTTTTAGTGTTTTTCATTATTTTTTTCTTCTTTTAAGGATAATCTCTCACCCGAAATATTTTTTCCAATTTCATCATTATGGTTTGTTCTTTCACTTTTTTTATAATTTATATTTATAGCACCATAATGGCTATTGGGATGAAAACAAGAAGAATTAGATGAAACAATAGATACTTCACACATCATGATGTGCACTTATATGTCATATAAGTATTTAGGTAGAACCAAGACGTCCTAGGTTTGAAGCATTAATTGAAAGGGGAGTAATAATATCATTTTTAATTTTTTTACTGTAGTTACCCCATTTTAATTTGATTTAGTGATTTAATTAAAAATTTTATGCCCCAAATTTTATTTATTCTTTAGTCAACTGATCTAGGAAACATTAAAATAATTTTGATATTTTCATTAAATTTATTTAAATTTCAATGTCCTTACATTTGAATGAGAAAAATAGAGAAATGAATTGGTAGTGAAAAGAATGTTGATTAGGATTTCAAAAATCATGATTTTAGGAATATGTTAATCATTGTAGATGAAATTTTTCTAATATTTGACCATGTTTATAATTTTTGTAATTTTTATTAATTGATTAAATTGTTCGTATTCCATTCCTTGAGTAGTTTAACAAACCATTAATCTCATCCATGAGACATCCACTGGGCCAATATTTTCTATTCTTCAAATTGAATATTTCAAGAGGAACACAAGAACTTCTTATTGTAGAACATTTTTTGAATCTTTTTGAAGTTATGACTCAACATAACCACTTTTAATATGATTGATGCATAACTTTTTATTAACCCTTATCCAAAGACCCACCTTGAATATATTCATTTTAAGCCCGTAGAATCTGTGAATTTATTTGTTAAGAAATGAGCCATGTTACAATACTATCATATCAATTCCTTCCTTCCTCTAAATGTTTTGAATGATATTGAGAAGAATAATTTTGGGAGATGAACATATGGGTGTAACAGGTCATACTATACATAATAATGGATATTTTATTAGTGGGATTCAAGATTTTCATTTGGGGGATGCCTGTAACATATTTCATAGTATTTTATTATTCACCAATCTAGTTAAAATAGTAATAGAATGAAAAACATCTGAGGTGTTTCTTGGGAGGGTAAAAAATAACCATTTTCCAGACCGACTATCTTATGATCATATTTTTTTAGGTGATGGATGTGATATTTTTTCAATTAATGTCTTTTAAAAAATAATTAAAAGGACATGAAAAAAAGAAATAGATGGTGATTCATTCATCGTGATCACATATTTCAGGGACCAAGTTTGAGTTTTTTGGGGGATGAGAGAGATGAAATATGTAAAGGTTGACACTCAGTAATATTTGTTATTAATAAAATGAAAAATGATTTATAGTCAAGAATCATATTTGAGAATTAATTTTACATCATTTACCTACCTACCCTAATGCCTCAGATTCATTTTAACTGTAACGATGAATCCCTTATAATTATTTGGGTTTTTTTCCTTACACGATGAAGATGATAGATACCTAGAAACCTTATGGTATGTTACAAGTTTCTAAGATTCGTGTATCATTTTATTTACATATTTACACTGATAATGAGTGGGAAAAATTCATGTGAGATAGATTGGAAATGGAATGAATATTGATAATGAATTGAAAATGATGATGGATGAATGAAAATGATTGGTTTATTCAAAATAGAAAAGGTAAAATAAATGAATGATATGCCTTCTTTGAAATATGAGGTGCTGAATAATTATCCCATGTGATGATTAAAGATTTTATTTTCCCTTTGAAAAATCATTTTAATGAAATTTTATTTGAATCATGATACGTTAAATTCCATTTGTAGTATCTTGAGATTCCAACCTAATGGACAAGGATGAATTCACATATGGGGGGATTTGATAAGTCAATTTCATGCATATAATTTTGACTAGATTAATGTGTTGATTTTTATTTATTGAATATTGTTTCCAATTTGTGTGTATTTGAGTTGTTTTATGTTTTATGGTAGGAAATGATGGATTTGATAAAAAGGAATGAAAAGAGTGGATTTTTTATCTTAAAAACACTTCGTGTTTAGAGTGAAGTGAAGCTGCGTGACATCAGAATTTTGACGTTGAAGATGATATAAAATCACGAGGAACATGATTACACATCTTTTACCTTGAAAACCTATCATGACTCCAACACAGATGCATGCTTTTGCTAGACAAGTTATGATGATAAAACAATCGATGAATGAAAAGTTCCTATCGTGTAACCCCAGTATAGGACGTAACATTTTTCATGATTTTATTTTAGAGGATATTTTTCCTAGATTCACGGGATTTTAATATTCAAAGGTTAGATGGAATGTTCCATCAGTATATGATGTTACTTTAGAAAATGATCCAAATTGATAGATTTGAATTGTAGAATATTAATACGGACATGGAAGCGGAACAAGGTACACTTTTTGTACCATTAGTGCACATCATGTACCCGGTTAGGAATAACTAAACAAGAATTTATAAATAGATCCCTTTTTCCCACCTTTGGGAATCATCTTCTGGATGGATCTTGATGAGGATCCACCACTGAATGAAGGTGTAACCACCCGCACAACCAATTTTGGTAGGATTTTTCCTTTATTTATTTTTGGTACCGACTCACGGTTGACATGAGTGTAATATTTTTTTGTTCTGTTGAAAGCAAGATGAAGGAGAATTTAATGTTAGGTATTTTTTAATTAATGCATTCCATGTTTAGATTTCACATTTTCTCATCAATTCTTTCTTTGTGGATTTATTCTTTTCTGGCCATTGTGAGTGTTGTTCAAGATAGAGTGTAATTTCATTCTATCTTTGAGCATGACCATTGCCTATGTGGATTTATTACATATGTTTAATCTATTATCTAGTGATTATATTTCATCCATTAAAAATTGGTTTATCTTGTCCTTATGATTAAACAGTATTTCGAGTTACCTATTATTTGCAATATGAATTTCCTGACCATGAAAAAAAAGGAGAGTTATTGATGAAGTGTTTTTATCATGACCGTTGAACTCACTATGACCCGATTCTGATGACCACATTATTGAAAATTAAATATCATATACCTTTTCATTAAATGAACCCTGAATAATTGATTCCTAACACCGTTTCAAATTGTATTCCCCAACATTCTCCCAAAATCCAATAGTCATAATTTTAGATTTATTGTATTTAAATTGAAATTATTTAGCATTGTCTTATTTAATTTATATTTACTACAACCCAATCCATGTGGGTTTGACCATGGGCTTGCAATTCCTATACTACCCTATAGTTTAGTTTTTTGTCTATTTTATGTTTTGAATTTCTAAATTCAATAACTAGGCAATAATTAATGATGCGTGTAAAGATATCATATTTTTGTTGCCATTTCTGGGTATAAGACTAGAGAATTATTAGTTGAATAATTTAGATAAAGTTATTCCCATCTATTCTATGTAATAATTTAACGTATGATCTTCATTATTATTTTTATTAATTTTTATCAGACTCAGAATTTTGAGTTGTGATGGTAGGGCTACAGAGTGCAATGACTAATAAAGAGAGGTTCAACATCTTAATGGATGATATAACATAACTACCAATTGAAATTAGAGAAGTGAGATGTCAACCATGTGAGTTCCCACAACTGTACCCATGAACTAATCACAAAACACCCGATAGTCTATAGCCAAAATTCTACTAGGAGTATTATAATAAAATAAATATGAATAAAAAAGAAGAGTAAAGTACCAATTTTGATGATATTTGTATTCTAATCAAGATGCCATTTATTTTTTAGGCTTATAAGATGATTAATTGTGTCACCTTGCTGCATAACATGAATTGTATAAATCAAACTCTTGAAGGAAAGAACAAGAATATGATGAAGAATATAAATAATATGATAAAGACTATGAATAAGATAATGGGGAGGAATAATAAGAACAAGTTTCACCCAATGATGACTATGTAGAGGAACTAATTGAAGAATTAGTAAAAAAAGAAGTGAATGATCTATTTGGAGAACTTTATGTGGTCATTGAGGAACCCCAACACATACAATGAGTGTAGATAGATACTGAAATTATATTTTCAATACTTATATTGTCCAGTCTCTGGTCACCACCTTCGAGATCCAGACAAATTCCACGGGGGATGTTTCAGGCTAAGCTGGGAGGTCATCAACATCAAGATTAGGTAAATTTGATATGGTTATCATTATTCCACACCCTAATAAGATAACCTAGGTATGGTTGAAGTAAACAATAGTTAAAGAAGTGCATCTTTTGGGATGAAACCAACTATTTTTATTACATTCTAGGAATTTTGATTTTTTTACTTTCATAGAATTTAATTAATATTATTATTTAAATTCAACTCCAATATTTTTTATAATATTTAATGGGAATATACATTCACATATTTCTATTAATTTTTATTCCCATAAAATGCACAAGTTTCAGGAAAAAGAAAGTAGAAGGGAGAAAATGAATTTTCAATTGGATGGGTAGTAAGTGTCTCAATTATTAATTTTGTAGTTATATTCCCCATATTTTTAAAATTTAGACGAAATAAAATTCTAGTTTCATGGCCCCAATTTGATTCTTTTGTTAGTAAACTAATCTAGGAGACATAAACTACCCTGTTTATTTAATAGGCTATGCATTTTACATTTTGTCTAAATAAATTTGAATGAGAAAAATAGAGAAAATAGATAGTAGATATAAGCATGCGGAAAATTATTTTGAAAATAATGAATTGAGGAGTATGTAAATAATTTTAGATGATTTTTTATTTATTTATATGTTTTTAATTTATAATGTTTTCATTAATTGGTTTAATTGTTTGTTTGCATTTCCATGAATGATTTTCCAATTCTTCATCTCATTTTCAAGACTTCCATTGAGTCAATATATTCCATTCAATATATAGTATATATCATGAGTAACATGAAATTTTTCTTTTAGAACATTCACTACATCTTATCAAATCTTTTACTAAATAGAGTCACTATTGAAATGTTTGACGTATTATTTTGCTTGCCCTTATCAAGAGACCCACCTTTCATTAATCATTTGTATGTCTGTATTAGTCATGAATTTCCTTGTGAGCAATTTAGACATGTTAATGCCAAATTTATTCCTTCCTTCCTTCCTATAAATGGTTTACATGATATTTTATTAAATGAATGTTGGGAGAGGGGAGTTTATAGTGGATATGGGATGTGATAACTTGAGGGGAGACTACATTTTTTTTTCAGCGGACTATGGTTAGGTTCACATTTAAATCGATTATATTCCATTGTATTATCATCAGATTGTTAAAAAAAATATAATTGAAAATAATCAAATAAAACAGAAATAAACGGGTTTTTTCTCAGGTAGGTCAAAAATCACTATTACCAGACCGATGATGTCGAAATCAAATGAGATTATATGGGGGATGTGAGAATTATCCTAGAGAATCTTCTAAAAAAAATGAATGAAAAAAGTTTTTTTTTCATTTTTGATAACAAAAAATCACCATTTTCAATACTGATTATTTTTAACATATGTGGTTAGATGATGGATGCAATGTTTATTCTAATTAATAATTTCAAAAAAATAATAAAAAAGGGGTACAATATGAAATGGTTATATTTCATTATAATTACATTATTTGTGAGCCTAAACATTGAGATAAAGGGGGTGTGGGAGAAGGAATTACATATTTTGGGGGGATCATTTAATTGAGCTTGTATTTCGAATATCATGATTTTTGTGTTAGAATTTAGACTCCTCCTTGAGCCTTAAATTATTTTCAACATTTTAACTACCTACCCTCATCTATAGAGTCATATATTCCTTATTTCAAATCCCCCATGATTATTTTTTATTCTATTCATTACACTATGGAGAAATTAGATTCAATAAAACACTATGCTTTGGAGAATATACATTAGGTATGAGCATAACTCCATTAACTTGATACTTAGAGGGATGAGTGTAAATATTAATGGTTAGGTAAATCATAAATGGAATGGGTATTGATGAAAGGTTGAAAACTATTTGTGAAAATGTAGACATGTCATGAATTGCACATTTTTAAGGAAGTATGATTTTTCAGACACTTTATTGGGTAGGATTTGAGCATAAAAATCTCAGGATAGAATTTTCATTAATGATCATCATAATTAAAAAATTCTATTACCGATATAGGAATCCTGGTTATTTTGATGTTGAGGATTTTCATGAGGATGAGAAATAATTTAGAAATATAGTTACCTGTCAATACACGTAGTGTACTAGTAGTTCATAGAATTTTGAATTCCTGAGCCAAGTCATTACTATGCCCCAAATCTAGTTGAGGAAACATAAACTACACATCGTGAGTCCACAGTACATGATGTGATGCCAATTAGTAAAGATAGCGATAAATCTCTGAGCAATCCATGAAAATTAATAGCTTTGTGAGGGGTACACATAGTGAAAACTTGGTACACGATGTGTACCTAGTAAAACATTATAAATTTGCAAGATATATGCATGCCATGCTGGATAGCCCAAATCCACATAAATTGACACGGTTATATGGTACACATTGTGTACCTCTATTACACATCATGGAATTTTTTTCATATATTTACAGCACCTCAGTAAGGATTTTTACACGATTCGACGCTTATGGCATGACCACTAGGAGGGCACTCTACAGATTTTTTCACATGTAGATATTCTTTGTTTATGGTTTTCATTCATTTCATTATTGTAATAATTGAATGATTTCCTTTTTCTTTTCAATTTTTGTTTTCATTTTGTTTTCTTCTAAATCCCTCTCTTATAATATCTTCTAGATGGACTACATGATATTCATCATTGGAGATCACCCAACAATGATTTGATAAATCCATAGAGAAGAGTAGAATCAGTTGAAATGGGTGTGTTTCAAAGTGTTTTATTTCATTAATTAATTTCAAAATAATTATATTCAATTAGAATCATGTTGCGACTCATTATTATATATCTGTTATATCATGGAATAGATTGTTGGCTATTAATCGAAAAATTATATAAGGTATTTTTATAAGAAAATATGAGTATTGTAGATGATGCAGTTAGAGGATAATTAATGAAAAAATCACCTTAATCAAGATACCATCTTTTCGATTAGATGGTGATAAATAGATATAAATTTCATGGAGAATGGATGAAGTGGTGAGGAGTTCATGAAATAAACAACAATGACTGGATGACAGCACAATTGGAGTTGCTAACCAAGAAGATGGATATTATGCTCGACCAGTCTCAAAATACCAACAATAAACGGGTAGAAGATGCCAATTATACTGATTCTAAATGTGGAAATAAATTTTAGGGATGTAGATCACAACAATAGTATTTCCAAGGATATTATCATAGACCAAAAGTGTAAAAACAAAAAACACTATAAGGGCCCACACTAATGAATATTGACCACTGATTGGAGGAGACAATAGAATCATCCATGACTGCATTTGGGGTTGCACTCAAATAAATAAGATAAGAAGAAGCCCACCAAAAGAAAACATTTCACAATATAGAGTGTCAAGTTGGCCAAATCATGGAGACACTTAAAGAAAAAAAAAGAGGACCATAACAATAGTAAGGCCAAAGGTATCATCATATACCACTTGAGTAATAACAACAAACACTATAAGGGCCCACACTAATATACATTGATCACTGATTGGTGGAGACAATCTAAACATTCATGACAACATTTGGGGTTTCACTCAAATAAATAAGAGAAGAAGAATCATACCAAAAGAAAACATTTCACAATCTAGAGTGTCAAGTTGGCCAAATCATGGAGACACTTAAAGAAAAAAAATAGGAGATCATCCAATATTTTTTTAAGAATGACCATGTGGATATTTCAAGCATATTGAGTTTAAAAGTGGAAAGAAAACAAAATGAAATAGAATAGAGTTTCCAGGGTTACCACAAGTGGAATCAAGATAAGAGGAAGATGATGATGTCAAGGAACAAGTATTATCAGGTGAAAAAGAAGAGCCACCTATATACAAACCAATGATTCCTTTTCCTGAGTAGATGTCACAAAAAAATAAAAATGATTATAGAGGTATGTTTCTTGATCATTTTGAAAAATTAAATATTAATATACCTTTTGGAGAGGTTATCACGAACATGGAAACTTATGCGAAATTCATGATAGAGGTGTTTAACAACAAGTGTAAGCGAGAGGAGATTGGAACAATTCAACTCACACAATGTTTTTTGGGTGTGATGTCAAATGACATACATAAGATGCAATGAAACCCATGTATATTTTAAATTACCATATATATTTATGCTAAAAATGTTTGAAAGCATTTATTGACATAGTTTTGTGTGTCCCTAGCTTTTCATACACGACCTTCACGAGTTTGGGACTGAAAGTCCTAATACCCAAAAGAGTTTCACTTCAATTAAAATACATAATTGTAATGAATATATGAGGTGTAATAAATGATTTCCTGATAAATTTGGAGCAATTATACATCCCCATTGACATAGAAGTGACAAATATAGGATATGAATGGTATCCACTAATTCTGAGAAGACCATTTTTAGCGAAAGGGTTTGTGTTAATCGATGTAAAAAATGGAGAACAATGTCTTAGAGTTAGATGTTATCAAGTGAGCTTCAACATTCACCAAGTGATGAATAACTATGATGTGCAAGAGAATGATGATTTCAGGAAAATAGAGAAATCTGAAGTAGTGGATGTTACTTATATTGAATAATTATATGAGATAAAGGATTCCATGGATGATGATGATCAACCAATGAAGAAGTAAAAACAGAAGACCAAGGTCACTGACCCCAAAAGGAGTGACTGACTCCACAATATTTATTAGAGGAAAAAAAATTTGGATGGTAAATTAACTACAATTTAGTTTATCATCATTGAGGAAGAAATGGTGGATTGATCCATAGAATATAATATATGTATTACTATCTAGAAGAATGATGTTTTCCAATGAATAAGGATAGGGGCCATCCTATATTTATGGGACATAACTGTGACGTTTCAGGGACCCCAAAGAGGCAAAAAATTTTCATTCATCATTCACATGATATAAAAAAGTAATTTTGAATCCAACAATGTTAATAAAAATCATTTCCAGGTGGAAAGATGAGTTTTTGGTGATGTCCGAGTACACATCATAAATAAGAGAAGACATAACTAAACAAATAAAATTAACCCCCCAATATAAGGTGAGAAAGAGTTTCAAAATTCACAAAAACTATATTGTATTTCCCACATATTAATTGTTTTTATCCTTAATTTAAAATTACATGCCTTCAATTGAATCAATAATAACTCAAAATTATATAGGAGACATGAAACTACCTAGGATATTTAACATTCCATGTATTAAAATTTCATTGTCAATAAATTTGAATGAAAAAAATGGACAAAATTATTAGTAGAGATAAACATGTGCATTAGGATGAGACAAATATTGATTTAGGGAGTATCTTAATCATTTTAGATGATATTTTTCTTACAGTTGGAAATGTTTTGATTTTTGATGTTTTCATTAATTAATTTAATTATACTTATTCATTTAAATGAGGGATTGTGAAAACCATTCATCTCATCCCTAAGACACCCACTGAGCCAATATTTTCCTTTTTTTTCTATAGTATATTTCCTAAGAAACTCAGGCATGTATTATTCTAGAACATACACTACATCTTATAGATTCTATGACTGAACAAAAATCACTTTTAAATTGATTGATGCATTCTTTAACTATCCCTTATCTACAGAGCCACCTTGAATTATTTCATTTTATGTCCGTAGAAGGCATGAATTTATTTTTTAGGAATTGATCCTTGTTAAAAGCCTATTTTATCCATTCATACCTTCCTCTAAATGTTTTTCATGGTTTTTAAAATAATAAGTGTAGGGATTAATTCTTATGGGGGAACTGGGAAAAACATCATTGTGTATATTTTGTTGGGGGATCTCTATTGTGATTAAGGAGATTCCATGTATCATTCAATGTATTTAATTATTCACCTCTATTAAAAAACAATAATTGGGTTGTGTTTTGTGATGATAAAAAATAAAAAATTTATAGGCATAATATTTTTTATTGTAAGTGGTTATGTGTTTTATGCGAGATTTTTCCTGAGCATTACATTCAAAAAAATGAAAAAAACAAGAAAAAAGAATGATTGGTTGATTCATTCATTACATTAACATGTATCATGGCCCAACATTGATATTTTTGGGAGAAGAAAGATGATATTTTTAGAAGGATGCATTTGTTGAGATTATATTTTGTTATCACTATAAGTACATTATAGTCAAACCACATTTTTAGCCTACATTTTTAAATCATTTACCTATGTACCTTGATTCTTTAGTGTCATTTGTTCCGTAATAGTGAATCCCTCATGATTAATTGTGATATCCATCTTTACACAGTGCAGATGTTAGATTCCTTGCAATCCTATCATATATTACATGTTTTTTCAGTTATGTGCATCATCTTATTTATATTTTTACCCTGATAATGAGAATTAAAATTCATGTGAAGTTATTTGATAATGGCATGCAAACTGAAAATAAGTTTAAAAATGGAAATGTATGAAAGAAGTGTCTTGTTTATTTCAAAATAGAAAAAACTCAAATACATGTTTCGTTTGTTTCTCTAAAATATGTAAAATTAATGAATTTTTATACAAGTGATCCTTAAAAATTTTACTTTCTATTTGATCAATTGTGTTTTTTGAAGTTGAATTTAAATCATAATAATGTGTATGAATTTTGTAGTAATGTGAGATTCCATTCTTGAGGACAAGGCTTAATTCCAGTGTGGAGGATTTGATAAGTCAATGTCATGCATATATTTTGGAGTTAGTTAATGTTTTGATTTGTGTACATAAATTAATATTCATGGAATATTTTGAAAAAATTAAATTGTTTTTTTTTCTGGAAGGAGACAATAAAAGATTGAAAAGGAATGAAAAGGGTGAATAATGAAGCAAAATGACAGTTTGTGCTGCGAGAAAAGAGAAGAAGAAAAACATCATATTTTTGAGGAAGAACGATGTTGGAAATTATGTAAAAACATTTTAATGTGTCGTGTACCATATGTACATGTCCTATCTTCCTCATAGAGGAACATTATGTCAAGTTCATCTCATGAAGTCGTCTCATGCTATGAAAGACTAGTACAAGTCGTGTACGTTCATTACAGGGTGTGACATTTTTTAACATTTGATTTTGGAGGATATTATTCGATGATTCTCTGGTTATGGTGAATTATAGGTTAAAGATCATGTAATTTAAGTACATATCATTACATCAGTCATTATTCAAAATTCACGTACATGATTTCCAGGAGAATCAAGCAGGCATAGGAGAATGAAGATAAGATGTACATAACGTGTAGGACATGTAATTGTTGTGTAGGTGGTAAAATTTCCAAAATCATAGCTGGGAACATTCCAAGCGTCATGCAGATAAACAAAAATAGGATCAAAAGTACACAATGTGACCACAAAGTACATGTCTTGAAAGAAGTCAGACATGACCTTTGCAACGTATAATGATACAGCCCCTAGCTACAACTTTAGATTAGTCATATTTTGATTGAGACACAAGCATTGAGAGAAGTTTTTTCTCTTTATCCAAGTTCATTCTTCCCTTTATATTTTATTTTCTCCCACCTAATTATTCCTGCATCACTAGGTTGAGGTTTTAGACTCATCTTGTTCAAGGGTGATGTAACCAAATTATGAAGATGTGTTAGATTTATTTATTATAATTATTTATGTATTTTAATTGTGAAATTTTTATTCTTTATATTCTAACTACCATTATTTTAATTTTATCATTATCACTGGTAATATAATTAAAAATAACATTATAATTTCCCAGCTAATAACCGTAATGGAGGAATGATCATTGTCAATATTCGAGGTAATCAGTTCTAAATATGATATGAAGACTAACTTGATTTGATGAAATCCTATATAACCAGATGAAGGGAAATTATATATTTTTGTGTTGAGGATGAGATACCATGACAACTAGTTCTACCTCATCTCAAATATGACAATAACTATGAATTAATCAACCTATTAAATCCAAATTCACCATAACCTATAAATTACATTTCCCCAATATGCTATTCAAATTATATTTTCAAACCAATAAATCAATATACTTTACATTCATAAATTGTTTTCTTAAAATAAATCTAATTTATAAATTTATCACCACCTTCTCCAATTTAATAAAATAAATATTTTGAAATTATTTTCAAGCTAAAATCACCAACTATGTGGGTTCGACCTCAAACATTCATAGCACTACATTCTAATTAATCATGTAGCATAGTTTGGGTTTCAAATATTTGATTTTTCATAGAAACGTAGAGAATTTACCATGCCTTTTGAGGGTATCAAAAATTTAAGAAGCTCATATGTTCACATATTTTATTATCTAACTAAATGTTTTTAATCCCACTGTTGTGTTATTATAGGGCCAATTTTCACATTTTATTAATTTTTTGTTAATTTTATCTGAAATGAAAAAAACAGTTTTCTTCTCAATTTTTAACTACCTATAATTACATATGTACTTCAGGATGAATCCACAAGATACATTGTGACATGAGGGATGAAAAGTGTCATGAAAATAGATTTATAATGGCAATGGAGAACTAGAAAATAGAGCAGAACAACTACACACCATGTACCAAAAGTACATTTCATGACTTATTTGGGTGGAATTGGTTGTGTATAACATTTCATGAATAGAAAATATTTTGTGAAATATAACTACATGACATGAATCTCAAGTATATAATGTGTAGTGAGTCAAATATTGTAACTGATATTCTAAAGAGTGATTGATATAGAATTCACAAGATGAATAGGGGTAAATGACATGAACTCCTAGTATAGGTTGTGTAAAAAATCTAATATTAAAAGTAGTTTCCGCATATTCAATGTCGTTGAGGAAAACCTGATCTTAAATATGCGACATGTAACCCAGATATATTTTGTGATGAATATGAAACTCTGAATATTAAATGTTATTCTCCTTGTTCCCCCACAAGATTTTCCCTATAAATTGAGCCTTTAGCATCTGTTGCAAATCATTCTGGTATGGAGAAACTCGTTGAAATCCCATTATGGGACTCTCTAATCTCTTTTTAGTATAAAATTTTATTTTTTAATTGAATATTATATTTCATATATTATAAATTATCTACATTCATATCCTTCATTTTTATCATTATGTGTTTTCCCACGGTTGTTCCCTCCTCAACTCTAACATAAATAAAGAACAAACCCCAAAACATGTTCATGTGATGGAATTGTGACATGATTGGCTTCGACATGCTTTAATTTATAATATCTTTACTATACATGGAATAAAAATCATCTTTTTTCACACCCTGTGATAGGAGATCCTCAAAACTAGCACCACTGATAGGGAGATAAAAAGTTATTTCCAACACTTTTACAGAATTCACATTTTTTCAAATATTTTTCTTTGGTTTCCTTAAAAAAACTAAAAAAACCATTTCACTATGATGTATTCAATTTAAAATTGTTTTGAATGAAACAATTACTCATTAGTGCATGAATTAAAAATAGACTAGAATGTAGAGACCCTCCAATGAATGGATTATTCTCTAATGATAAGGGTAAAAAAGAAGGAAAGAGGAAAAATAGTATAGATCTCACATGAATATTTTATGGCCTTGGATGAAAAAATCCAAAATGACATTCAGAGATTCAATGAGAAAAAGTAAGTACCACTGGTGTTCTTAGATTTCCCTGAATACATCCATGATAAAGAATCCAAAAATGACGTGGAGGATCATGACAACCCACCTCCATCTATTGATGATAAACTCTATGATTCATGTTCAATTGAATAATATATTCAAGTCATATCAACACTATGAGATGACACATTCGTGATCTCAAAAACATTTTATTTTATTGATACTAATATGAGAATTACTCCCAAATATTTTGAATTGTTTATAATTGTATGACTATTATTCCATAGATGAAAATTATTACAAGTAAGATTTACCTATTGAGGAACAATTTGAGCTCCTAGAAGACATTGAATATTCACAATACGTAGTATAAGAAGGAAAAGATTTTGTTTCACATGTAGAAATAAAAGAGGTTCCATTATTCATCATACCCCTACATGAATGTTGTACCACATCGTGAAGGGGGTGGATCTAGTGTACTCTATCCATGGATTCATCATCAACATGAATGAATAAGTGGGTTATTATAAAATCCACATGTGTTGGTTCATGTAAATTAATCCTTAACAACCATCAGAGTTCAGATAACATCTGGTACTACCAACTAGAGGCAATAAGAATTTATGGCTCACTGTGGGGGATCAAAAAAAATTTATCCTTTAATTTATTTTTAATACATTTATATCAAATCTTAGGAATAAATATTTTAAATTCAGTCTTAATAATCATTCAATAATACATCCCACACCCTCATATTTTGTTATCTTTAATGACATGATCTTTGTGGATAATTGAGATGTTTTATTTTATAGGTTCAAGATTGAAGATGAAATCATGCGAAAGTAGAAGAGAAAAATTGAGAATAATGGGAAAAGGTGTTCATTTATTGTTTAATATTTTAATATCCTTATATTTTTATCCCAAAATATGTTCTGAACTTTAATTGGAAATTGAATGCCCATACTTGAATTCATGCTTTACTAGACTTATCTACGTGACATGGGTTTCTTAGGAATACTATGATTCCATGTTTTAGATTAATATTTTAATGAGATCAAATGATTTAAATGGAGAATGGTATTTTTAAATGTAAAGAATGAATACTGAAATACGGACTTATGATTTGAGGGATTTGATTGATTCATGTAAATGAAATTTCCCTACAATTTTTCATTCATTGAATTTATATTATTAATGTGAATTTATTTTTTACTATTAGTCATTCCATGAGTGATTTTCCAATATCATATGCATCATTTCCAAGATGAGTTATTTACCAAGTACATACCATTTATTCTTGATCGTATTTCAAGAGTGATCTTGGGACATGTCAGTGACCAAAACTCGTTTTTGAACTTGTGAAGTGATTGAGGAATATTTTGAAAATCTTGTATCATTAAAGACCAACTTTACCTAATTTTTTTTATCCCTTATAATCCATGGTCACCCTTTATAGGAATGATCCTTATTTCAATCCATTTTTATACATTTCTACCTAACACTTGGTATTTGTATGACATTTTAAAGTAGAAGTGTGGGGGTTAAGGGAATCAAGGTTGAAGGGATGATATACATTTTATGATAATAGTGTTTGGGTGTTACCTTGGGTAATGAGAAAGGTCACTTAATTTATTCATTGTACTCTCTATTTCTTTTTCCCTCTTTAAAAAAATTGAAAATGAAAAAAATGAATGAAATGACAGAAAGAAAAAAAGTGAAAATGGGTTATGATTTGGGAAAACTATAAATCACTATTTTTCCAGACTGATGATCTTCTGATCATATGTAGTTAGGTGATGGATGTGACGTTTGATATAATCACAAATTTCAGAAAAAAAGTAAAAAAGTAAAAAATTACTAAAAAATATATTACATAGGGTACACAAATCATTCATTATGATTAAACTGATCATGACCTCAGATTGAGTTTTGGGGGGAAGTTGGAGTTTAAAAATTCTTGTGGTGAATTTATTTTCAATTTTATTTTAGATATCATGGATGGAAATTAAGAGATAAACCACCTCTATAATCCATTATTTTTAAACCATCAAATATTACCAACATTTGACCTCGGAGTCATTTAAAACATTTTTGAATATCCCCATGATTTATATACTTTTTTCATCACAATGTGAATAATATAGTTCATTTTAAATTCTATTGATAAGGAACATGTTATCATGATATCAGAAAAACTCCACTTGAATTGTATAAATGGACATGAAAGAAAAGATTCATGTGAGGTATATCATGACATAGCATGTTTAGTAATAATGAATTGGGGAGCATGAATGAATTAAAGGATAAGTTCCATAATTTTTCAAAGGGGAAAAGTAAAATACATGAATTTATTAATTCCTTGAATAAAGGTAAATTAAATTTATTATTTATTTGGATTCAAGAGTATTCAATTATACATTGATTTTTTTATTTTATTGCTTTGGAATTTGAATATTGGAAACATTAGTGTCCTCTGAATTCCATGTTGAGATTTTATGATTGAGGTCAAGAATAGATTATATGTGGAGTATTTGATAAATGTATTTAATGTATAAATTTTATTCATTATTTTGTGTAATTAAATGATTAATATTTACATTTTTTGGAACGATTTGATTTGTTATATATTTTATGGAAGAAAATGATGAATTTTTGATGAAGGAATAAAGAGAAAGAAATAAGAAATAAACGATCATTCGAGCCACGACCGAAGTGAAGTGGAATGAAATTAGATTTTTAAACATGAAGTAGAGCTGATAAATAAAGAAAATGTGTTACATGTCATGTACCCTGAGAACATGTCGTGACATCACTGGATGAGCCAGATCTGCACTGGACATTTCGGGATGACAAAACACACTATAAATAGAAAGTACATGTTGTGAGACCCGAGTACACAAAGTGACAATCCACCACACTTAAATTTCACTACCCTTCATATTTGGTCAACAAAAAATAAATATAAGGTATGAAAAACTAAATATAATTAATTATACAACCAGATATTATTTTTGAAGTCGAAGCATATAGTTTGGATCCTAGCTACTACCGTATTAATCCTAAATAAAATAAATTAAAAAACATAATATACATAAAAATAAATAAAAAGTGGAATGAAAAGGGATAATATGTTGAGTCAATAATGTTTCCTTATGACTTTTCATTCCTTCTTATTTTTTGAAAATAAAAAACACTCTATTCTAAGGAGAATTATATTTTTCCCTAAGGGTTATCTTTATAAGTATATTTTCCTCCTCTAAGGGAATTTTATCCTTAATTATGTTTTCATTGTTCATATTATATTCTCTCTAAATCTAACTCATTTTTATTCCTCAGTCTAAAATTCGGTTTCAAACCTAAAACATAGGAATCTTATAATTCTGTGGATATAGAAGATTTTGTTTTCATTTTTCGAATTCTCTGAAATTCAGGTTCCAAATTCTCTGATATTCATGTTCCAAATTATCTGAAATTAATTTCCAAATTCTTGGAGATTCTGGTTTCAAAATCAATGAAATTCAGACTATGAATTCCTCAGAATTCAGATTCAGAATTCCTCTAAAATTTGACTTTGAATTCCTCATATTTAAGACTCCAAATTCATTATAATTCCAATTCATAATACCATGTAATTCAAACATGGAATTCCAAAAAATTCTGACTCTAAATTCCTCATAATTCAGATTACGAATTCATTAGAATTCAGACTCCAAAATCATTGGATTTTAGGTTCCTAATTCTTTGTAAAACAGAATCCTAATATCCATGATTTATAGTTTTCAAATTTTTATTTTCATAAACTCTAAAAAAATTCCGTAGACTCTGAAAAAAAGATCCGGTTAAGAAATATTATTTTAATTACACTTGTTATTGGTATGGACCAATGTCATACAATCTGTTTCTAACTAACCTTTTTTAAGTGACACCTTTAGAAGTCCCTCCATGATTTAAGGAATAATAAGACCATTGGAGGTGGGAGATGACCATTGGATAATTTCGTATAAATTGAAGCTCATTTGATTGATATTAAAGATCGAAATTAAATAAAATAATATGTTGATCACTCTAGAGATTACATGTTGTTGAAGTGATTTATAAAGAGAGAGAGAGAGAGACTCTCCTGATTTTGGATTACGGAACATCATGTCCAACTTACTTCATGAAACTCCAAATTTTGCTGGGTACAGTTGAGGGCTTCCGAGGATAGGAAGACAGAGGTTCAGATTGCCTTAATGTATGAGGATTTCTAGGGATAAGATCTCATAGTTTCCGAATACCTTAAGGATCGAGGATTTATAGTGATATAAAGATAGAGATGTCAACTACCATAATGATCGATGGATTTTGTGGATATCATGAAAGATTCTAATATTTATATTAAGGTATAAACATGGTGTGGGTAAGAGAAAATTTCGTGAAATTATAAATCAAGGTACTTTTATTGATGGTTGTTGGATACCCTTATCATTGGGTAAAAATATTTCATACTTGTTACACGTTTTCTTTCATGTTTATTTCCACTCAATATTGATAAAGGAAGAATGTATAACTATCTTATACTTTATTGTACTCTTCTATACTCAGATAAGTAAGATTCTATATGCTTTAAGGTATAATATTTTTCTTGTATTTTTTCCTTAAGTTTCATTTCCAAATACATATTTCAGTAACCTATCATGTTTTTATAACTAAAATAGTTCGTGTGAAATTACATAGTTTAACATTGTTAAATTTAGTTTTATTTAAGGTTAAAAAAAATTTATAATTCAATTCACCCCCTCTTTTAATTGATATTATACAATCAAATTTTGATTCTACAATTTGTATCATACGGGGTCCCTGAAAAACTTATATTCACATATTAGTTACTTGGCTAAAGGTTTAGTTGTTCTAAAAATTTTCCTTCCTTAGGATGTTTTTTCCTTTTTTACAAACTTTTAGTTTTAAATTGTTTTTTTGTAAAGATATTTTATTTTAGATGGAAAAAATGAATGTTTGTTTGATTGACTATCTAAATCCTACTAGACCAACTATATTTGATGGGAATGATTATGATTATTGGAGATATCATATGAAGACTATTTTATTAATACTGGTGTGGACAACATTGTCATGCGCACTGAAGATTACAAGATTCCTGACATGTATGTCACGCATTTTCCAATCAGGAGAAGTTATAATATCAACTAAACTACAAGGTACGTAATAATTTGTTGTTTTCTATGACCATGAATATATATCTTTAGATTTATTCCTTTGAACCTCAAAATTACATCTAAAGTAAATTGGATGTTACATATTTTGGTACATCCAATATCATAAACTAGAAGAGCTATACTTAGGGATGAATATCATAGATTTCTTTTTACCTTTTGGAGAACTAGTCTCCATGGTGAGACAAAGTATTAAAACTATTTTTAACAGTTTAAAATCTATGGATTGAAAATCTTTTTTTGATGATTCTCTTTTGGATAATATTATATATATCATGGATAATGAGTGGGAATATAAGAGAACAACTATTGATGATAATAAGAAGGTATCTCAAATTACTCTTATTGATCTTTTTGGGAACCTTCTTCAACATGATACAATAAGGAAAAGACATTATGATATGAATAAGATGAAACATGGAAATAGAACCTTATAATTTACTAATACTATGTCCAATTCTTCTGAAAGAGTTACGAGATCTAAGTCTATAAATGTCACTATTTAATATGATTCTAGTGAATGTGATAATTATGAGAATGAGCAAGATTATCATTCTTGAAGGATGGACAAGATAGTTAGAAAGAAAGACTTTCACTATAGATATAAGAAGGAAGAAATAAAAGACAATAAATACGTAGAAGTTACTTGTTATGAATGAAAAAGAGAAGGAATATAAGGCCAGAATGTCCTATACCTAAGAAAAAGGATGTAAATGGAAAAAAATTATAAGAGGAATAGAAAGAATAATTACAAGGCTAATTCTAAGAATTTTTTGAAAGCAAATGAAACCTCGAGTGCTAGTGGTGGTGACACATCAGATGAATCCTCTGACTAAGAATCTTCTGGTAAGAAGAATATCAATTTACTATCCAAGATACCCATTGAAAATCATTATCTAATGGACATGGTACACAATGATGAATTGATTACTAATGTATTATTGAATGAAAATTTTACTGATGATAAATATTATGAGTCTTCAGATGATCAATCTTCTTTTGATGAAGATAACAAATTACCTTCTTATAAAAAAGTGTCTAGGTTTTCTAAACTGTTTGGGATTGAAAATTTCATACTAAAGAAAATGATTGATAAGGGAAATCCTAGAATTTATATTCTAACTAATGAATTATCAGATCGTTCCAAATTTATTTATAATAAGACTTTTTATTTTGAATGAATTTCAACAAATCATTGAGGATGTTAATTCTATAAAAGATTAACTTTTTAAAAATCATGAAAATTTAATTTCATTGAAAAATATATTAGAGACTAACTCTAGTTTTAAAACTAATGTTCTTGAGGATAAAATCATTGTTATTAAACTAAATTTAGAAATATTTTCATTGAGGAAGTGTTTGTCAAACATTACCTCTGGTATGGAAAACATGGACAATATGTATTCCAAAATTCGACCTGTAAAGAATTGTTCTGGATTGGGTTAATCCCATTCTAAACCAATTTCCAATAATAACTATTTTGGTCTTCAAAATTATCTATTATTCACTAAATGTAACTATGGTGGAAATTGGGATAAAAATTGTTCTTTAAATAAAACCCATCCTGTAGGTTTTAATAATTCTTATTTTTCTGCCCATAGGCTAGATAATTTATACACAATAAACTTATAAGACCCTAGGAGTCATGATCTACCGTTATTTATAGAAATGGTTGATCAATCATGGTTGTGGAATAGTGGGATATGACACTCTCACCTAAGAAAACTATTTAATCTCTCTATGAAATGTCATGTTAAGGATATACCATAGATTATGTTTGATTCTTCAAAATATTTTGATCCTTGTCAATTTTTCGAGGAACATAAATCTAGTTATAAATCAACTGATGATGTCTCAACATATAATTCATTACAGTTACTGTGTACAGATCTTTTAGGACTGACACAATCTGGTAGCATTGGTGGAAAATATTATGTTTTTGTCTTAGTTCATAATTACACTAGATTTACATGGGAATATTTTCAAGAAAATAAATTTGATGCTTTTTTATTTAAAAATTGTAATGACCAAGTTAAAAATGAGAAAAACCTTCCATTGATAACAATTCATAGTGATCATGGTGGATAATTTAAAAATTCTGATTTTGAATATTTTTCTAGTATAAATAGATTTACTTATAACTTCTCATCACTATAAACTCCTAAACAACATATCGTTTTTGGAAGAAAAATTGAATTATTCAAGATATAAATAGAACCATGATTAATGAAAATTCGATATCTAAATACTTTTGGACCGATGTTGTTAGTACTTATTATTATAATATAAATTGAGTTTTTGTAAGATCTTTAATTAATAAAACCCCATTCGAATTTTAGAATGGTAGAAAAATATGTGTTCTTTCTTAAATTTATTTGGTTACAAAGTATTCATTCTGAATACAAATGATTATTTACATATATTTTCTCCCAAATATGATGAAGGAATTTTACTAGGCTACTCCACAACTTCTATGTATTATAGAGTTTTTACTAAAAATACTTGTACTATTGAAGAAAAAATGCATGTCAGATTTGATAAAACTGATCCCTTTGTTTTAAACAACCCCAAACTATATCGTCAGATGTGTTTTCAACAACTTATTATCATCCCTTTATAGAAGATCCTTCTGATAAATAAGATGTTCAATAAAATATTTCTGAATTATTTACCCCAGAATATTTTCGACCATATGTTGATGAACAAGTATTACAAAACCGGAAGCATTTGTTTCTTAATAATTATCCAAGTGATTGTATCATTGGCGATGTAAATCAATATGTATAGACTATAGGTTCCTTATGAAATGAATTATAACATCTAGAATTTCTTTCTCAATTAGAACCAAATGGCATTGATGATGCTTTAGGAGATGATGATTGGATAAAAGTCAAGCATAATGAACTAAATGAATTCGAAAGAAATAATGTCTAGACATTGGTTGAAAGACCTAAGGAAACATATGTAATTGTACTAAAATGGGTCTTTAGAAATATATGTGATTAAAATGGAATCATTGGGAGATATAAGGCAATATTTGTTGCTAAAGGCTATAATAAACTAGAAGGAATAGACTATTAAGAAACTTATGCTCTAGTGGATAGACTTAAATCTATTCATATTCTACATGCCTTTGTATAAATTTACAATTTTAAAATTTTTCAAATGGATGTACTATTTACATTCCTTAACGAATATAAGTTCAAGATGATGTTTTTTTTTACAAACTACTCGTTTTGAATAAACAAAACATCTTGAACATGTTTTAAAACTTATTAATGCATAATATGGACTTAAACAAGAAAAAAAAACATGGTATGATAGACTAAGAAGATTTTTGTTGCAAAAAAACAATGTTAATGGAAATTTTGATCCATATATTTTTATAATGATATATAAGAAAAATGTTTTTACAATTTAAAATTATGTTTATGGCATTATATATGCTTCAACTCAATAATCATTGACAGATCCGTTGACAAATCTAACGAAATCTGTGTTTGAAATGAATATGATGGGTGAGTTAAAAATTTTATACGATTTAAAATTTCTCAAAAAACAGAATGAATATATATATATATTAACATATTTATATTAATGATCTTCTTAAAATTTATGGATATGAAAAAATTGAGAGTATAAGTACTCCTATTTGTACCACATGTTCACTTGATCTGGATGAATCCAGGAAATTAGTAGATCAAACATCATTTAGAGGCATGATAATAACTCTATTATACATGATAGCTAGTTGTATAGAACTATTATTTGTATGCTTATGTAAAATATATCAATACAATCCCTAGGAATCTCATTTAGAAGAAGTGAAAATTATTTTTCGCTATTTAAAGGGAACCAAGTATTTCTGACTCTTTTATACATTTGGAAATTATTTTGTTTTAAAAAGAATTTCAGATACTAACATTGGTGGATGTAAAATGGATAGAAAACATACATCCTTAACATTTCATTTACATAGAGATTATTTAATTTCTCAGTATTGAAAAAAGAAACACTCAGTAGCGCATTTCAATGCTGAAAATGAATTTGTTGCATCAAGATGTAGTTGTGCTAATGTGTTTTGGATGCAACACACACTCATATACTATGTGATGTGTTTTAACAAACACATATATTGTGTGATAATACTAGTTAAATTTACCTAAGTAAAAACCCTACACATCACTCTCATGCAAAACACATAGATATTAAACAACACTATCATAGGGATCAAACACTAAAAGGAGATATCATTATTCTATTTAACTGAAAGCAATATCAACATGCAGATATTTTTACAAAATCATTACCCTCTAATAGATTTGAATACATTAAACAGAAGTTATGAATGATAACAATAAAGAAATTTTCAATAATAACTTTTTTTGAATTCTATCTTCTTATAGTAAGAAACATTTTTTCATAAGGGGGTACATTTTATTGTAATGTGAAAATTTTCAGAATAAAAAATTTTTCGTAATCAAAATTTTATGTAGTTAAAATCAATTTTTTTGATATCAAAATTTTTTCATAATCAACTATTTTAGCAGTTTATATCAATTTCTTATAATCATGATTTTTCTGTAATCAAAATTTTTAGTAGTTAAAATAAATTTTTTAATCAAAATTATTGTTGTAAAAATATACATATTTAAAAAAATTTACATACTTATAAAAATTTCCTGGAATATAATGTTCTTCAAGAAGAATTTTCCTTACTACTAATAATTTTCCTAGCATTCCAAAAATTATATTTCCATTTGTATATATTAATAGTCATATTTTTACATGGTGGTATTTTTCATCTTGTTTAAGAACATTATTTATATTCACAATTCATTAAATTAAAATTTATATCATAAAATCCTCAAAATATCAGATCCTACCATATTCCTTTTTCGGCTATCATCTCAACCGTCAGATCTAATAAAATGTGTTTCCACCATCAGATCATTTTGGGATGATGAAACCTTACCTCAAATGCCTATATAAAAACCACATGATAGTTTTCCCACGTCGATATTTAATGCCTTGGTGTGCTGAAGTTCTTCCCTTCTATTGAAGTTCATTCTGAATATTCAATTTTTTCCTCAATTCAAAATCTCTGTTGAATAATCTCCTCAAAAAGAAATGTCGTCAGTAAAATACATTTCTAAATGTAAGATATACTGAAATAGGATAGTTGATATGATATTCATTGATAACAATGATTCTATTATTTCAAAGAATATCAAGTTGAATGGCTAGCACATACAATGTGTATCCAAACTAAAATCACATGATCCGGTTTATTTAGAGATTTTTGTTGAATTCTATGAATCAGTATGTTTCTTCAATGAAGGAGGGAGAGACATGTTTTCATTTAATATATATGGAATTACTTCTTCCTTTTCCTGTAATTAGGCTGCTATTCTTATTGGAATTCCATATGAAGGAGAATCTGAGTCCTGCACTCACAATATTCCAAATGTTTTAGGATATTTTTATAATGTGAAATCCCTGGAATTCCATGGTCAATCTATGGTGAAGACTCCGAAGAATAATTATATTTCAATAAATTTTAGGATAATAAAATTATGGGTTGAGGGATTTCATATTCTGATAAAAGGTGACAAGGCTACCCAGAAGAAAAGTTATATTTAAGCATTGAAATCTCTGTTTAATATCATAATGATAAAATAGGATAAATATGTTTTGATGACAATCGAAAATAAGAATAATGGGACTCTCAAATCCAAAATAATAATGTATCCAGTTATTATCTCCATGATTATAGTCTGTTGTATAGAATTGTATAAAATTTCTTGCAGTTTTATGATAAGGAATTTCAAGGTCAGGTTGCATAGTGATGACACCATCATAAGGATGAAGGTTGGATTCAATAGCGAATCTATTGAATTTTATGAGTTATTTTAAGCTGATGTAGAAGTCCTAAAAAAGAAACTGGAATTGGATGAGACTTCTACGAATGGTGGAATAAAGAATAATGTGATGGAACCAGGAAATAAAGAAACAACCCATGCTATTCTGGAAACTAAATCTGCACCTCCACAACCAAAGAATAAAAATACTTATCCAGATGAAGTGGATTTGATGTGGATAGAAGACATGAAGAATACAAATAAATGGGACCCTAGTTTTTTCATGGTTCCTACTGAGGGAAAATCGTTAAATTTGAATGATGTTGAGGTTCTTGAGGAGAAAGAAAAAGAAAAGAAGTATAAAAAAGCATGTCGGAGGAAGTGATTATTCAATCCATTCTCAAGTCTACTGAGAATGGCTCAGTACAAATTCATGTGCCAAAATCGTTTTTGCAAGAATCACTTCCTATGACATTGAGAAATAATATGGTGATTCTAGAATTGGAACAAGAAGAACAAATATTTCATGAAAAAGATGATAAATATGAAGAAGAAGAAGAAGAAAATGATGATACATATGAAATGATTAAAAAAGATGAGTCTTATCATTAAAATGCTAGTCATTATGAAATGTTTTAAATCCAAAAATTATGAAGCTGAATCTTCATAGATTGCTACCCCATGTAAATAATAAAAGGGTCATGAAGATGTGAATACACCATCTGAAGAAGAGAGTGGTAATCATGACATTGATCAAACATAAGATATTGTGGTAGATTCCATGAAATAAAATATTTAGGAAGACAATTTTGTTCAATTATTAGATAGTGGACATGAATCACACAAAGAAGAAGAAATAATTTTGAGAGCTAATAAGGGAAATCAGGTGTTAGATGATACACCTAGGAAATCCATAGATAATATGAATGATGTTTTCGGTTCATTCGAAGAGAGAAGTTGAAGATATTGAAATAGAATCCTCACCAACCAAATATTATAATTTATAATCATCCACTATTGGACATGAAATTGTAGTCAAATCATTGAACAACCTTGTTTATTCAATTCAATTGTTTCCAAGTATAGATTCGAGGTTCCAGTTACTTCTGTAATCGATTAATCGGAAATCAAGATCGACTTCGATGAATAAGGATATGTTTGTTAGGATTGATGTTTATTTCAAAGCCTTCTTCATTAGATATGAATCCCACTAAATATCATTAAATGAAATCACCAAGTGTTCAAATAAGACAATAGAAGAGATGACAATCCTTGATGATTTTAAAGAAGATGTGAAGGATTCTTTTAACCTCGAAGACTGTAAGTTCAAGGAACATATAAAATTTTTTGAGGAAAAGATATATCTAGAATAGACAACTCGAAAGCAGAAAGTCAAGGATCTAAATGAGAAGCTTAATTCATTTTCAATGAATGGTAAGAGGTAATGGGATCTCATAATAGAGTATTATGAAATGATTTCTAAGAATGAAGATATTTTGAAAGCTGACGAAGAGATTCTTAAGGCTCGTGAAGAAAAGATCAAATCCTTAGAGATGAAAAATATGTTCATGATCAGTTGCTCATGTGTGTTGTAGAGGATCAAAAAGAGCTTAAAAAGATGAAAACCATTATGAAGAAGTTACTGTCGAAGGAGAAATAAGAACAATTTTTTCAATCCGATCTTTTATTGTATTTATTTTTTTTTAAAAAAACATTAAATTGTATTGAAATATTTATTGTGCTTCATAAATTTTGTTTTGTAGTAATAATATTTCAGGTACCATTATTTTCCATTCCCTATATTACTTTTTTTAAATCACAAAGGGGGATAAAGGATTGATTAAAAAATACCAAGTAAAGCAGAAAAATCTCAATTAAAGGGGGAGTTTATCTAAGGGGGTTCTTCCCAATGAATAATTTCTTATACATAAAAAAAATATCATTATGAACATCAAGAATATGATCATCATGGATTTCAAATCATAAGGGGGAGTTAGTGATATTCACCATGATTCATAAGTAAAGATAGATACTTTTTTCTTTTATGTTAATTATGAAAAACTCAGTCCTTATATTATTTTTCATATGAATGTCTGTACATTCCTCAAAATGGGGATATTGTTGAGTCAATAAAGATTCCTTATGACTTTTACATTCCTTATTGTTTTTAAAATAACAAACACTCTATCTTAAGGAAAATTAATTTTTTTTAATGGTTTTATTTACAAGTAAATTTTATATCTCTATAAAAATTTTATCCTTACATTTGTTTTCATAGTTCATAATATAGTCTCACTAAATCGAACTCATTTTTTTCATATGTCTAAAATTTATATTCACATCTAATACCTAAAAATATTATAATTTTTTTGATATATAGTATTAAATTTTTACTTCCAAAATCAATCAAATTCAGGTTTTGAATTCTATAAAATCCAGGTTCCGAATTCTATGAAATTCAGGTTCTGAATATTCAAATATTCAGGTTCCAAATTATATGATATTTAGGTTTTGAATTATCTATTATTCAGAATCTTAATTCCTCATAATTCAGACTCCAAATTCATCAAAATTCATACTTTTAATTCCTCAAAATTCTGACTTTGAATTCTGACTCTGAATTCCTCAGAATTCGGATTTTGAATTCATTGGAATTCAGACTCCAAAATCTTGGGAATTCTGGTTCAGAATTTTTTTTTGAAAATATAATATGAATATCAATGATTTATAGTCATTAGATTATTATTTTCTTAAACTCCAAATATTATTTTTCCTTAGTCTCCGAGAAATAGATTTGGTTAAACATCCTTATTTTGCGGACAGTTTTTTTTTTTGAATTTATGTTGAACTATATGTTTCTAACTAACCATTGATTAAGTGACATGTATATATGTCGCTATATGATTTAAGAGAAAATATGATTGTTTTATGAGGGAGCCTACCGTTGGATTATTCTCAGTATATCATATCTCATTTGAATGAGTTCAATGATCAAAATTGAGTCAAAAAACTTGTTGATCACTCTAGAGATTAAATGTTGTTTAAGGGATTTTTTGAGAGGGAGGCTCTCATGCTTTGTGAATACTGAACATATTGTTCATCTTTCTTTGTGTGACTCCAATTTCTACTGAGTATAATCGAAGGATTTCATGTATAGGAAGACAGATGTATCAACTATCGTAATGTTAGAGGACTTCTGGGGATAGGAAAACACAAGTACTGACTACCATGAAGATCATGGGGATGCGAGGAAAACAAGAAAAATTTATATATTCATATCAAGGTAATACCCTGGTGTTGGTAATATATAATTTCATGAATGTATAAATCATGGGGCTTTTATCTAAGGTTTTAGGATACCCTACTCTTTGGGTTAAATAATTCATACTTGATACTTATTTTGTTCAAAGTTTATTTATGATGTATTTTGATAGAAGAAGAGTGTATAACTATTTTATTCTATAATGTATATTTTTATACACTGATAAGTATGATTCTATACAATTTAAGGTATAATAGTTTCCCTGTAAAACTTCCTTATATTTCATTTCAAGAACAATATTTCAGGAACCTAGCAAACTTTTAGAACTAAAAGAGGTTTTCAGAATTTACCTTGTTTAAATTTGATATAAATATTTTTCCATAAGGTCAAAAAAGAATGTTTTTAAACTTTAAATTTACCCCCTCTTTTAATTGATCATCTAAATTAATATTTTGATCCTACATAAATCTTGGATTGACCACCCATGCTGGTTATAGGATATTTTTGACCCTAGCAAGGCATTTGAAGTGGGTTAACCCCAATCTGATGATGGAAGGGGTTTCTAGCTCATTATCCACTAGAATTACATTATTCTAGATCTCTTTATCCTACACTGGTCATAGAGGAACCCATTTGTATATTACATCTGGTCCTACCCAATTGAAATGTGTTACAATTTGAATGATGGGGGGATTAGGAAAAATGAGGGCCCTTTTTTGATACCCACAACATGTGTGGCCTCTTAAACTTCATTGTCCCAAAATTTCCCATGTCATGTTGTTATAGAAAATTCATGAAATGGGAATTTATAAAATAATTCATCTTGAATTTGATTGAAACATGATGAATAAATATAAAACTATTTACTTTCATGAAGGTCATCTTGAATCACGTTCTCTTCAGGGAAGGCTATTGCAAATTATTTTATAGTAGGGAATTCATCATATTCTTCCAATAAAAATGTATTGTATAGAGGAACTGATTCATATTTGAAAAATATTATAGGATAACTTAACTTATGGTATTCATCATAATCTATGCAATTATGTTCCAAATTATGTTGATCTCCCACAATTGTATCACCTGATATGTCTCCTTTAGGAAACTCTTAATGAAATGTCTATGGAGAGATGATTGGATCTTCATGTTTCATATTCATGTTGCATCTTAATGTATTCCATGGTTTATTTAAAATCAGATGTAGGTGGAAAAATCATAATTACTTATGGATCAATTTCCTTTAATTATTGTTGTTCTGACAATCAATCACTTGATTCTTGAATACTGGAATAATGGTTATCCAAATGGGTTTTCAGCCCCTCTGATCATATAATCAAAAATTCACCTCATCTATTCAAATAATCCATAATCCAAGAATATGAGAAATAATTAAAATAATCCATTTCTACATAAAAATAATGATATTCATTGAATTTGTTTTGTGGTTTTTTATTTTTTATAACAAACAGTGCGTGTAAGTTCTTGGCCTCCTCGAAATTTTCGTGAAACTAATAATAAGTATTTTTAGTTTCATTTAAATTTTAAATTAAATTTTTATTTTCTAATAATATTGAACCATAGTGGAACATCGTAGGATTGATGTCATAGTGAACTCTTGCAAACACTTTTTTTATTACCACTATTATAAAATAACTATTATAAACTATAATACTAATATAAATTGATGTTTTATAAAACATGTATTAAATGTAAATAATATATATATATATATATATGAAATGAAATAAATAATATTGTTAGAAGATGAAATGAAGGAAATTTTTCTTGGGAGTTTACAGTGGTTGAAATAATTGTTTAACAGAATTCCAAAAAAATCAATTCAATGAGGAAATGAAGACTTATCACACCACACCTTCTCATTTGAAATGTGTTTATGCTATACCGAGACCCCCAAAAACATGGTAATCCTCTTCCAAACATCATTTTGAATATCTTTTTACCAAACAACACTAACTAATCCATACTCAATCTTATGGATAACATAGATAGTGACAAGTTGGATCATCGATAAATGAGAAGAAGAATTTGGATGATAGTGAAAACATGGATATCACACACCATCATCAATTTAACCATGAAATAAATTAATATAATTTTATAATGATATTTAAAATTAATGAACGTGATACTCAATTAAAGCATTGTTCCCACCCTTGAACATCTTTTGTGGTTAGTTATCCATTTTTGGTTGGAGTTGAGAAGGGAACAACGGTGGGAGAACACATAAATATAAAAATTATAGAAGAGGATGAATGTAGAAGATGACTAATTTATTAAAAGTAAAATTCTATTAAGAAATAAATATTATATACGTTAAAGAGATTAAAGAGGTAAATGAAGGGTTATCCTTGAGTTTATCCACAATTTAATGATATGAAAGGGATTTTGTAGGCACATTTTATAGGGAAAATGCCCAAGGGAAATAGAAGCATCACATTTAATTTTCAGGGTGATTTCATCATCATGAAATATACTAGGGTTAACCATCATGTAATATAGAATCAGGTTTCCCACCACTACAATGAATCTGCGAATGTTTCTTTGACCAACTAGATACACGATGTGTACTAGGAGCTCACATCATCTACCCCCTATGAGTCATCTGAATGCTTTGCCAATATCTCATTTGAATCACAATTGCAAACTGTTACCTACTACATGTCATGTACATTAGAATCATGTTGTGTAGTTGTAGTTCACAACATGTTTTCTCATCCCAAATCATTCAGCACATCCAATTCCACTTGATGATGTCACGATGTGTACTTGTGGTACACGGTGTGTATTTGTTCTTCTCAATTTTCCAGATCAGCATCGCCTTTTATAATCTATTTTCACACCTCTTTTCTTCGGTTATGGAATGAATTTTCTTATGGCTTCATCCTGAAATACAGAAGTAATTAAAAGTAGTTAAAAATCAAGATTTAAATATATTTTTTATTTCACGTCAAATTGACAGAAAAATATAAAAAAATTGACAACTACCGATTCAATAACACTTAGGTGGGTTAAAAGCATTGAATTACAAAGTAAATTATATGAAAATATGAGATTCATCAATCCCCCAAACAGAATAATTTCTCCCCATGAAATTATCATATATTTAAATCAAAATCCCCATGAAAATTAAAACTGAGAAAACATCCATGATCACATAGAAAATAGAATTCCATCATATATCCAATATGATAAAAAATTAAACATAATTTACAATCCTCACATTTAAATTAGTTCGACCTTATAAATAAAACCATTGACTAATCACAACATAAGTCACATTTAATATTATATCTCTCTCCAATCAAGTGAGATTGAATCTAGATTGATGAACATACATTGAGATTTCTTATTTCACCACTGGCTTGTGACATTTCTCATTTATTCATTTTTTGAAACGAGAAAATATTTTTAATCCTAAGGGATTTAATTAATTGTTCAAATGACTCTGTGGATTGCTGATGGTGGGAAAATGATTAATATATTTTATGTCTAGAAAGTGGAGGTTTTAATCTTATGTATATAGCAAGAGTAAAAGTGAAAACATAGATAAATACTCAAGCATCCACCCTTAAAAATGTGAAACAGAACACCAGCCCATTATTGTGACGTGGGACATGAGCTTATCAGTGATTTCAAATAATGGTATCATCCATGTTCTCCCCCTTTTGTTTTTTTCTATTTTTTTGATGCTAAAGAAAGACACATCATTATTTTCTCTTTTCTCATTTTTTTCATATAGGAGGTTATCACAATTTAATATAATGGATTAGTGAAAAGCATTCCCTTAATTTTAGGGAGGGACATGATTCAAAATAAATGTACTGTGAGAAACTCATTCCCATCTCCATTTTTATTATTTCTCAGTTTTTAGTGAATATGGAGGATTGGATGCATGAAATCAACCATAATGAAATGATAACTCAAGCCCGATTTTCTAATTATACACAACCCAAAATAATGAAACCCACCTTACACCACCCAAAATGATACAAATTATAAATAACACAGACAAAATTCCCTCCCCAAATACTATAACATGAAATATTGATGAAAAAATACTAAAATTGTTGGAAGGTATGTAATGTCGACTTTTAATGTTGAATAAATCTATAAGGGAAATTCATGAAATCTGAGGGATAACAAGTGATAGATGTAAGGGAAGGCCATATGATAAAATTTGTCAACACAAATAAGTTACTCAATCATATAAATGACATTACATGAAATAAAAAGCTTTCAATGAGAGAAATATTATATTCTGGTTCTCACACAATTTCCACATTTGTCTAAAGAAAGTGTGGGTATAAGAAAGAATAATTCAAAATGGTTAAGAATACTTCATAGTATGGGGAAATTATTTTTATTGAGTTCTTCGTTTTCATTGATTTAAAAAATTAGTCAAAATCATAAAATGATTGAAAATCCATTTAATGGAAAAAGGATCCAAATCAATAATCATTTACAAATATGTTTCTTTCAAAAATCATTCATGTTCTCAAAAAATCAATTAATGTGTGAAAAATGATAAGAATATTCAATGAGCTCTAGGTTCCTAAAAAGATAAATATAAAAAAAGAACATATGATTCAAAAAATGAATGTCAACATTCCCAAACTGTTAAATTTCACTACACATCATTTTAGATTAAGAAAAAATAAATAAAACGGTAGAAAACCTAAAGAGAATGGATGTTTCAAACTGGATTTATTTTTGATGTGGCAGCCTCAAGTTAAACTTCTAGATAATACCATACTAAACCTAAAAAATACAGATGAAAATACATGGGAAACATTAAAATAAATAGGATGGGGAAAGAAAAGTGATAATGCTTGGATTGACCCCCATGTGGGTTCTTGGTTTTTACTACCCATTGCATGGCTGTTATAGGGTGTTAAGCCCAATCTGATGGTGGATGAGGTTTCTTTCTCATGAACCACTAAATCTCATTTCTTACAATTCTATTTATCTTCCCCTGGTCATGGAGGAACCCATGGACATATCACATCAACTCCACAAAAATTGGAATGTGGTACAACAAGAGTAATGTGGTAAGTAGAAAAAATGGGACATCATTGTTCAGATACACATCATTAGTTGCTTCTTCATCTTCAACATCCAACCATTTCTCGTGTTATTCTATTATAGAGAATTCAATAATGTTGAATTTATAAAATAATTCAATTTTAATGTGATTGATACATGAAGAATATATATATATAAAATACCACTTTCATGTAGGTTTGCTAGAATCATGATCTCTTCTGAAAAGGATATTGAGAAATATTTTTCAGTAGAGAATTTATCATCGTATTCCAATGAAATGGAGAGTTAGTGTGGTATTGAATCTTACTTAAAAAATATTTTAGGATCATGTTCTTTTTATCTTAAATAAAATCTACCCAATGTTCTTTTAAAGCGTGTTGATATATCATAGTTGTATCACCTGGCATGTCTCTTCACGATACTATTCATGAAATGGATAGAGAGATAGGATTGTATATAAATGTTTCATATTAATGTCTTCCTTGGGTTTTCAACAATAAAGGTAGGTGGAAGAGTTGTGATCCCTTATGACTCAATATCCTTTATTTATGGTTGTTTTGACGATATGACAATGGATTATTGAATGGGGGTAGAATTTACATCTAATTGGTTTTCCAGATACTATGATCTTCTCTTCAAAAAATAACCCCATATTTTCAAATCATATATAGGAATAGAATATGAAAAATAAAAAAATCCCTCTAAACTAAGAAAATAAGGATATTCATTGAATTTATTTTTTTGGATATTTTATTTATTTAGGAAAAACCGTGTGCATAAGAGCTTGTCCTCCCTGACATCTGTGCAAAATTGATAACAACTACTTTTATTCGTGATTCCATATTCAATTAAATTCTTATTTTTCCTATTAATTCACCATAGTGGCACACCCTAAGTTCAATCTCAAGGAGGCCTCTTACATGCACTATATTCCTATTGTGACTATTATAAAATAACTAATATAAACTAATATTATAATATAAATTGGGTTTTTTAAAACATGCACTATATATAAATAATATATATATATATATATATATATGATCAATGAAATATAGACTATTTCTATAAGTTGAAATGAAATTAATTGTTCTTGGGAGTTTCTGGTTGCTGAAATGATTATTTAAATGAATTCCCAATATTTAATTCATTGAAGTCATCAAGACCTATCACACCTCACCTTCTCATTTAAAATGTGAATCACCCATACAGAGACCACTGCATAGAAAATACCCTCCTAAATATCATCCTAATGATATCATCACTAAACATCACTACCCAAGCCATACTCCATCGCATGCATGACATAAATAATGACTGGAATTATATTTGATAAATGAGAATAAGAATTTGGATGATAGAGAAAACCTAGAGATCTCACACCATAATCAATTCAACGAGCACTTGAATTCATATAATTAAATAAAGTGATTTGAAATTAATGCACATGGAACGAAATTTAATCTTTTTCCCCTCCCGTGAACAATTTTTGGGGTTAGTTCCCCATTTTTGTTTGAGTTGAGATGGGAACAATTGTGAGAGAACACATAAACATAAAAGTGAAATATGGAGATGAATGAAGAAGACGACTAATATATAAAAGTAAAATTATATTAAAAAATTAATTTAAATTATAAAAGTATATTAAAGAGGCCAATGAAAGACAATAATTATGTTTCTTCGCACCAGAATGATTTCCATGTGATTCTGAAGGCTCAATTTGTTGGGAAAATCCTACAGAGAAGTTATAGCCTCACATTTAATTTTTAGGCTATCTTTTCCATTACTACATGTACTCGGGTTACACATCATGAACTTATGTTCCAAATTTCCCTCCACTACATTGAATCTGAAGATGAAACTTTGACTAGTTGACTAGATACATGATGTGTACATGGAGTTCACGTCATGTAGCCCCATCACTTCTTCTGAATTATGCACAAATCACATGTGCGAATCTCAGTTTCAAATTTTGAATCACTCAATGTCATGTACATGAGACTCATGTCATTTAGTTTTAGTTCAGAACATGTCTGATCATCATGACTTGTTCTATGCAGCCATTTCCCCTTGAAGAAGTCATGACCTGTACTTTTCATAGAAAATATAATGCTATTGAAAATATAATTCCATAATGTATCCTATAGGAAACAAATTCCAATAATTTTCATTACTAAACATTATATTTGTTCAGCCCCATAAATCCATCCATGTCCTAATCACTACATACGTCACATTGAAATTTTTGTCACTCTTCACTCAATAGAAATTGAATCTGGAGTGATGCTCATACATTGAGATTGCACGTATCACCATAAGATTATGAAAATTCTCATTTCTCTATAGTGAAAAACATGAAAATTTTTTCAATCATGAGGGATTTATTTAAAGGGTAAAATGAATCTATGGATTTGGCTGTTTTTATAATTTAAGTGATATTAATTCTAGAAATAGTAGGTTTGACTCTTAGGTATAATTCATGAATAATCAAGCAAAAACACAATAAATTACTTAGTCATCCACCCTTATGAATGTGAAACAGAACACCACACCCATTTTTGTGACATGGTACAAGATCCAATCAATGATTTCAAAGAATTATTTCAACAAGTTTATCCCTCATTTTGTTTATTCTTTTTCATATAAGGATCCTCGAATACACAACTCTATTTTCCCTTTTTTCAATTTTTTTTCATGGTGGATGAGCTGAAAATTGTATACAATAGATGAATGGAAATCATGTAATTAATTATAGAGAGGAGAATTATAAATAAAATAATGTACAATGATAATTTCAATATCATCTTCATTTTTTCAATATTTATAATTATCATGGATTATCAGATGAAACAAATGGAGAAAAATGAAATGATAAATGAAGCCCAATTTTTTAATAATACACATAAAAAATTATAAAACACACAACACACAACCCAAAAATAATACAAATAACAAATAACTCACACAAATGTCCAATCCTCCACACTCAAAATTGAAATATCCAGGAAATTCTAAAAGTGTAAGAAGGTAAGGAAAAATCACCCTGTACTGTGGCATAATCCTCTATGGAAATTCCTGGAATCTAAGAGATAATGAAGGCTATATGTAAGGAATGTTCTTAGGATAAAATTTTTCTAGCCAAAAAAATTAATCAATCATATCAATGATATTCCTTGAAATAAAATGAGTTGAAAGAGAAAATGCATAGATTTGTGTTCTGACACAATGTCCAAGTTTCACATAAGAATGTGTGGGTATTAAAATGAATATTTCAATATGGTTCTGAATACCTAAAAGGATATGAAAAATATTTTGAGTTAGTGTTTCATGGTCATGGATTTAAAAAATAAGTGAAACTCATAAAAATGATCGAAAATCTAATTCACGAAAAAAAATTCATATCAACAATCATTTAAAATCCATTTTTTCCAAAATAATTTCAGCTATCTCAAAATGAAATAATGTGGGAATAGTGATAATAATATTACTTGAATCTCCATGATCATAATATGATAAAATAAATAAAGAACATTAAAAAAACATGCATTCCAACACTGCCCCGAACCTAAATTTCGCTACCCTTAATTTTATATCAACAAAAAAAATGTAAGGGTATAAAAACTAAAGAAAATGACATGTACAACATGACATTATTTTTTAAGTGGGATCATCAATTTATTATCCATGATTTTATTGTATTAAACCTAAGTAAATGAAATGATAACACATTGGAAACATAAAAATAAATATAATGGTGAATTAAAGGGGATAATTCTTGGTTTGACCCCCATGTGGGTTCTGGGTTATTACTACCCATTGTAAGGATGTTGTAGAGGGTTAACCCCAATATAATGGTTGATGGGGTTTCATTCTCATGAACCACCATAACTTCTTTCTTACATTGTTCTTTATCTTACATTAGTCACGAAAGAACCCAGGGAAAGTGTACATCGTCTCCCCCCAATTGCAATGTGGTACAAATGGAAAGATGAGAGAAGTCACAAAGAATGGTTCCTCTTTGTACACATCCAAAAATTGTGTGGATTCTTCCACTAAAACTTCTCACCCATTATCATGTTATGTCATTATAGAAAATTGGGTAAAGGGGAAATTAAAAAAATATTTAACATGAATATTTTTGAAACATGAAGAATGAATATAAAAATATTTCATTTCATGTAAGTCCGGTTGTATCATTATATATTTTAGAAAGGACACTATGAAATAATTTGTAGTAGAAAATTCCTCATCTTCTTCCAAAGAAAGATAGTGGTATGGAGGTACTTATTTTTCTTTGAAAAATATGTGGGGATAACTTAACAATTAGTATTTAAGAAAATCAAACCAATGATTTTGTAAAGTGCGTTGATATCCAACAGTTTTATAACCAGGAATATCTCTTTCAAGATGATATTAAATCAATGGTCATGGGGAGAGGATTAGAACTATATGTTGAATCTTATTGATTCTTTGGGTTGTTCGACATCAAAGGTAAGTGGAAGAATTTTATCTCTTCGTTCTCCATTTCCTTTTGTTGTACGTACCCTCAGACACTTCATGTAACACCCCGAGATTTTATGATAAATATTCTTTTTAAATTCATTAATGTCTTGTGTTGTACGCTACACCAAAAGGATCTTGCACAACACTCATCATTGACTTTCCAGGCATTAAACGCTGTCACGACCTTCCTCGATAGCGTGTGTAGTACGCAATACCGAGTTTCACTAAACAACTATATGCTATTAAAATATTATTAAAACTAGCCGTTATGAATAGTAATAACCACTTTTTGAAATTTTTTAAATTTTATTTTCCAAAATGGACTACATTTTTGGATTTGGAATATCAAAATTATCTTAGGGTGAAATTTTGGTACTTTTCGGATAACTTTAATTTTTTGATGAATAGTGAAAATTACTAAATTTTAATTAAAAAACAACCTTTTTAATCGAAATAATTAATAGCGATAAATTATTAATTTGAGTGGTTTTAAAGTACATTTAGAATATCTTTTTACAATTTAATACAATTTTGGTCATTGGATGTAATTTCACATTTAAACCAGACATAAACAAGTGTCAATCTTTTGATAGTTGTTATCTCTTAAGAACACGCTATTTGTTTTGACTATGGGAATTAATTTTTAAATTAATTAATGCAACTAATATGTTTTAAATTTGGTAAAATAGACATCATTTTTGAGTTCATAATATCAAATATAGCTTACTCCTAATTTTTGGTATTTTTCTGGAAACTGTCATTTTTTGATGAATAGTGCAACCACTAAGTGGTAGTTAAAAAAATGAATTTTTCATAAAACATACTTTTACCGCTTTTGTGAGTAGAATTTCAAAAATTTGAGAGACACGGTTGATGTCAGTAATTAAAAGGTGGTTCAATGAGATGAAAATAATTTTTTGTGAATAGTAACTTTTTACTTTTTTTAACACGGTTAAAAGTAAATCAGATAATTAAGGGTAAAAATGATATTATTATTACCCTTACACATGTCCTAATTCTATTGGATAAGTGTAATTTGTCCAAAAAAACCTTAGTAATAAAATATGAACATTTAGGCCCACTTGGATTAGATTAGGACATTTATTATTAATTTATTTAAAGAAGGGTTAAAATAGTTAAAATAATAGTTTAATAAGTAGATAATTTTTAATACAGGGTTATACATAAGATAAATTCGACTATAAATATTTATTAGAAAGATAAAATTATTTCCTACATAATGGTGTATTATTTGTAATTTTTAGACATTAAATAATTTAATTTATTTATGACACAACGCTGATGCATTAATTATCTTATTAATGAAATATTTACATAATTAATGTTATAAATACCCAAATAAATTAAATTTTAGCCTTTTATGAATTCGACTAATTTTCTAGGTTAATATGACATATTATTATTTATTTAATTAACTAATTTCGAACTAATCATTATATTATGATTTTCAAAAAAATCAATTACTAAATAGTCTCAAAATTGACATAAAATAGTTTCTAAAACAAATATTAGATTATTAATTGTTATTTTATTCCTAAAAATCTATGGTTCGGCCAGATGACTTATATAAGGTTATATATATTAAAAATAAACAACTTAGGGTTCGTTTGGCTTGTTATAGTATGTTTATTAACCTTATAGTGTAAGAACATAAAAAGACAAGGTAAATTTAAAATTATCTAACATAAAGTTAAAACTAAATGAAAATGTTAAAATAGTAAACTAAACCTCTAAAAATTCTATTGGATGAGAGGATTTCGACCCATCCCCACCTTATCATCTAAATAACTCAATTTGGATCTATTAAAAACCGAATATGAATTTATAATAAAATAATATATTTAGTTATTCCAAAGGTGGCCCTCTCCTCCTTTATAAAAGGGGACCTCCTCCCTCTCTTCCTCACACCACATTGAGCCTTCAAGATCGTACAACCCCTGCCAAATTCTACTATACACTTCCCTAAAACATTCTTGAGGTCCTGGTTTTCTTCAAAGACGAATTTTAGTGCTCTAAGAGGAGGACTCAAAGAGGCGCTTCAAAGAAGAGGTAATGTATGTTACCGATTGTTTCAACTTTATTTTTTCTTCCACTTATAATTCTTAGGTTGTTTCATTATAAAGTAATAAAATCAGTATCAATAATATACTGATATGTTATTATAAGTATGAAACAACCCTATTTCACCATCTATCAATCCTACGGAAAAAAAATCACTGCGCGTGCGTACGTATGGAATATCGTCTCCACGCCATAGTGTAATCTATTTTCCCTCACCACCTTACATGTATGTGTATAATGGTGAAAGTAATGAATATATATGATTATTGTAAAGCGATATTGATTCTGTAATATTATACATACACTTTAATACAATTCCACGATCATGGGAATGCTATCATCGCTCGTGCATACGTACGGAATACCGTCTCCATGACCCAATGAGATTCACTCTCCATAATAACCTTTCATGAATGTTTATAAAGTATTTATTATAAGTAATCATGAAATATAGGATATAATAATTCTACTGGATTTATATATATATATATATATATATATATATATTTATGTCATCTACTTAATTCCATTCAATTCAATAAGGAAACAAAAATAGCGTTCATGCGTACGTACGGCCTACCGTCTCCATGAACGGTGTATTTCTTTCCATTTATCGATCTATTATATATATGTATATTCTGAATATATATTATATATAAATCATTTATTATATTCTGGAATTAATTAATCATGATCTAAGTAATCATATGAATAATTACATGTCAAAACATAGATGACAAATGAAACGATTTTACCCAAAACGCTTTTTAACATGGAATTTACAATAGAACGGGTAATATTAAGTCATAATTGAACCATATATGATATCATAACAATGAATAAGATTTTGTAATAAGTCAATAACATTTTTTAAATCATTATTGAGGAGAATCGGACACTTACGAAGCTAATCGGACCTAAGGTAAGGGATAATTTTGCAAATCTCATTTTATCCGAGATTGCTTATATGTATGTATTTACTGGGGTTATGTTTATCATCCATGTCCATGTTTTCTAGAATTGTTTTCATAAAATTTTTAGTATTATTACATGTATTTTTACAGATATTTTTACCCTTTTATGACTTTTACCACATGGTTTGGATGGAATCTTTCTTTTTTTTTACCATAAGAGGTACTTTTTTACTTTTCCGACAAAAGTACGAGAAAAATGTTTTTATAACATATACGGCATGAATGTATTTTTAAAACATTATTTCCAAGATGAATCCTTTACAATATTTCAAGTTTATATTTAATCAACTACTTATATTTTAGAATAGTATTACATGTTAAGAAAGGAAAAGTATTTTTGAAGTAGAAATGATATTTTCCTCAAGAATGGATTTCAAGTGTTTTATGAAAATTATTTTCTATCTAAGATAATATAGGGTTCTGTTTATATCCCTATTATTAAATTGATATGATTATGATGTGATGGAAATATTTTTATTAATTCCTTCATCTTATATGAATTGTTTTATGATTTCATGATGTTTAAGATTCCCATTTTTATTAGATGGGTTATGCTATGATGTATGGTTTATGATTTTGTGGCACACATAAGAATGGTATCATTATGAGATGGGTTGGACCTATATCTCCCTCCAATGCATTGGGTAAGTATTTATATCTCATGAGATAGACATGGATGGAACGGTAAGTTAATCTGGTTCATTATTACAAGACTAGAACGACGAGTGAACTCGATTCAGAAAGGGACATTGTCCACTATGATGGTCTTCGCAGCAATTCCTTGGCTACTATGGAAATCATTAAATGTGTTTAATTGATGCCACAATTACATGTTTTATTCCCATGATATTTTATCATGATTGATGTTCCCTTATGATATATTCCTTACGTACTTCCAAGATTCATGTCTTTGCTCAAAATATTGATGTTTAGATTTTATGTTCAGGTTTTTGCATTCTAATGTTTATGGATTGTTTTATGTTCTCTATGTTTACCCTTACTGGGAATTTGAGCTCACCCCTTTGATGTTTTCTTTTCCCCATGATATAAAGAAAGGAATTAGGTATGAAAATAAACGGAAGATATTTATTGGGAGATTTTGATGATCTTTCACCACGATTATAATATTTTATTCCGAGTTTCCAAAGACACTAAACTATTACGGTCCTTGTTTGACTTTTTTTCTTATGTATTAATTATTCCACAGAAGTAATGTAATTTCCATGTAAGTCAAGCTTCGGGTCTCTACAGTTGGTATCAGAGGAATGGTTTAGTCAACCTTTGGAAACTAGGATGCGAGAACATTAGTGAGAACCCTAGAGATATTTCTAATGTATGTCTAGGGATGTCCCTAAGGTTATGTATAAGTATAGGTTATAGTACTAGAATTACAGTAACCTAGGATTTTAGATATTGATGGTACTCCCCCTTTATTATATTGTTTTTCCTAGTGTGATTTTGGCCTCTCGCACTATTCTTTTTGGGTTTTAGACGACGGATGGAACCCGAAGGAGCCGTGTTGATCAATGTAATGGACAATGTAATGATTGTCCTCCTAAACAAACAACTGTTATTGGAGATTGAGTGAAAAATCTTATTGCTATACTTACAGAATCAATGAATCATTCTAGACATCCAAATGAGTATAGAAGGGAACAATATTCTATTGAGTCCTTCATGAGGCAACGTCCACCTTCATTCAGTGGGTCTTCTGATCCACTTGTTACTGAAGAATGGATCAGTACTACTAAAAACATATTTTCAGTTCTTCATTGTTCTGAACATGATAAATTCATCTTAGCAGTGTATCGTTTGGAAGGTGATGCTGATCAATGGTGGAATCTTATCAATAATATGAGGCCAAGAGATGAAATTGAGTCCATGGAATGGGACGAGTTCAAGAACATATTTTTTAATAACTACTTCCCTCATATTCTTCGAACAAAGATGGAGAAGGAGGTTCTTGAACTAAAGAAAAAGGATGATGAATATGTTGGTATATACGAAGCGAATTTTACAAGGCTTGCAAGGTATGTATCTGGATTTATCATCCAACTTGAATGTAAAGTTGATCGATTCTTCAGTGGCTTAAAACCAAATCATCTATGGGAATTATCTATAAGATAATTCAGTATCTATGAAGAAATTGTGCGTTGTTATATCAATGTAGAAATGGAATTTGCTGTTACTTATCCATCTCATAGTTTTGACAAGAAACGAATGATGGATTTCAAGGAGAAATATTAGAATAATAGTGAAAAGAAGATGATTGTTTCCTTATGATCAATGTGTGGAAAGAAGCATGGTGGAGATTATCTTAAATGGACTAGAAAATGTTTTAAGTGTGGAAAATAAGGTCATCGAGCAACTGAGTGTCGATATAATGGAAAAAGGGTTTCTAATGATGTCAATAAAGAAAAGATTGCACATAATGCACCACCAACACTTTAATGCTTCAAGTGGAAGGAAATGGGGCATTATGCTAATAAATTCTCTAATAAAAGGGATAGTGATGATCGACATGAGAAACATCTTAAGGAAAATAACAAAGGGAAGTCACATAAGATCACTATTGGCGATGACAACAATGTGGCGTAATGATTAAATGTTTATGTAATGGGATTCCAAAATAATTTTGTATATAGTATCATGGAATATTGGAATATTTATGTATTGGTCTATTATGGTTTTCAATAATTTTATGGTACTGGTAACCATGGGAAGTGATTGAGATATTTTTGGAAAAAAAGATGATATGAGCATGATGAAGGGAAAATGTGAAAATGAAATGTTTGACAGTATTCATGAGCTCATGATTGTTATAAGGACTAAGTGATATCATGGTTTGAGTATATAGAATTTTGAGGATTTTGGTATGTGGAAAGAGTTAACTATTAACAGCATTCATGTTTTCAATAAGGTTCAATGGGTATTCATTTTTTTCAAGAGAATACATGATTAAGGCCTTCGAATTTTTGGAATGTGACCAACAAGACATATCTCATGATATATGGGGATCAACAATGGTATTAAGATGCTAGTTCTATGAACTCTTCGGTAACCGTTTTCACTATAATATGAGATTAGACATCATTATTTTGGATAAGACTAAAGATTGGAATGGATTATGTTGGACATAAGTTAGTATTGTTTAAGGATAAATGTTTTTTCGATATTATTTATGGGATGTTATAGTAATGTAGTTTTAGAAAAAGGACAACCTGCAGGATGGGAGACAACCCATCGCGTTGGACAAGGCTGTGGGAATCAAACCCACAACCAAAGTGAGACTGGCCTTTATTGCCTACCACTGGTTTACAGGAAGTCCCTGTTTAGTAGAAACTATTTTTATTATATTAATCAGTATGATATATGATGTATAAGTCCATTTTAGGAACCATATATGATTAATCGCACTAAAGATGGTCTTATGTATTTTTTGATAACTTTTCTAACTTTTGTTTGAGACAGATGGAATGACCCATCATTCTATCACATGATATGCTAACACATCAATAATGAAAAATTCAACTTCATTTATTTAAGATATGAAGTGGAAATTGTCCAAAGAACGACCAACCATGAGATTATACCAAAATCATGAAATTATTTCTTCTAATTAAAATTTCATCAACATTAGTGAAATGATCTTGAAAACCAAGAATGTTGTCCTAGTTCTCTTATATCTGATGAATCAGATGGTACCATAGATCGTCACAAATTTATGCCTTTGTGATTGTTGGATTTTCCATAGACATGTTCTCTACCACTCTCCATCAGAACATGATGGTTAGATTTATCTTCCATATCCATATTTTCACCTATGTGGAAACCCAGTGATTAGTTTTTTTGGGTAACCATTACATTTCATAATTTTGTTTTTAATGAATGGTTTTGGTATTCCTTTTGACGATTTGGGTTTCTATTCCATTTATAACCCCGACGAATTTTGAGGGTGAAATTCATTTTAAGGGTGGGTATAATGTAACACCCCGAGATTTTATGAAATATATTCTTTTTAAATTCAATAATGTCTTGTGTTGTACGCTACACCAAAAGGATCTTGCACAACATGCATACATGACTTTCCTTTCATTACACGCAATCGCGAACTTCCTCGATAGCATGTGTAGTATGCAATAATGAGTTTCACTAAACAACGATATGCTATTAAAATATTATTAAAACTACCCGTTATGAATAGAAATAACCACTTTTTGAAATTTTGTATATTTTATTTTTCAAAATGGACTTCATTTTTGGATTTGGAATATTGAAATTAGTTTAGGGTGAATTTTTTTAACTTTTCAGATGACTTTCATTTTCTGATGAATAGTGAAAATTACTAAATTTTAATTAAAAACAACCTTTTTAATAGAAATAATTAATAGTGATAAATTATTAATTTGAAAGGTTTTAAAGTATATTTAGAATATATTTTTACAATTTAATATAATTTTGGTCATTGGATGTAATTCCACATTTAAACCAGACATAAACAAGTGTCAATCTTTTGATAGTTATTATCTCTTAAGTACACGCTATTTGTTTTGACGACGGGAATTAATTTTTAAATTAATTAATGAAACTGATATGTTTTTAATTTGGTAAAATAGACATAATTTTTGATTTCATAATATCAAATATATCATAGGGCTAATATTTGGTATTTTTCTAGAAACTTTCATTTTTCATGAATAGTGAAACCACTAGGTTGTAGTTAAAAAAATGAATTTTTCATAAAACATAATTTTACCACTTCTGTGAGTGGAATTTCAAAAATAAAAAAGAAACAATTGATGTCAGTAAGTAAAATTTGGTTCAATGAGATGAAAATAATTATTGGTGAATAGTAACTTTTTACTTTTTTACCATGGTTAAAAGTAAATAGGGTAATTAAGGGTAATAATGTTATTATTATTACCCTAACACATGTCCTAATTCTATTGGATAAGTTAAATTCGTCCACAAACAATCATAGGAATACAATATGGACATTTAGGACCACTTGGATTAGATTAGGACATTTATTATTAATTTATTTAAAGAAGGGTTAAAATAGTTAATATCATAGTTTAATAAGTGTAAAATTTTTAATAAAGGGATATACATAATATAAATTAGACTATAAATAATCCTTAGAAAGATAAAAAATTTCCTACATAATGGTATTCTATTTGTAATTTTTATACATTAAATAATTAAATTTATTTATGACACAACGATGATGCAATAATTATCTTATTAATGAAATATTGACATAATTGATGTTATAAATACCCAAATAAATGTAATTTTAGACTTTTTATGAATTCCACTAATTTCTTAAGTTAATATGACATATTATTATTGATTTATGTTATGTTTTTAGAACTAATCATTCTGTTATATATTTTACAAAAATCAATTACTAAATAGTGTCAAAATTGACATAAAATAGTTTAAAAACAAATATTATATTATTAATTGTTATTTTATTTCTAAAAATATAAGGATCGAAAGAATGACTTAGATAAGGTTATATATATTAATAATAAACAACTTGGGGTTCGTTTGGCTTGTTATAGTATGTTTATTAACCTTATAGTGTAAGAACACAAAAAAACACGGTAAAAGTAAAATTATCTAACTTAATGTTAAAACTAAATGATAAGGTTTAAATAGTAAACTAAACTTGTCAAAATTCTATTGGATGAGAGGATTTCGACCCATCCCCACCTTATATTTGAAATAACACAAATTGGAGCTATTAAAAACCGAATATGACTTTTTAATAAAATAATATTTTTAGTTATTCCAAAGGTTCCCCTCTCCTCCCTTATAACAGGGAACCTCCTCCCTCTCTTCCTCACACCACTTTGAGCCTTCAAGCTCGGCCAAACCCTGCCAAATTCTCTTCTCCACTTCCCTATAAACATCCTAGAGGTCCTGGGTGTTTTCAAAGACCAATTTTAGTGCCCTAAGAAGAGGACTTAAAGAGGCACTTCAAAGAACAGGTAATATCTGTTACCGATTCTTTCTTCTTTATTTCTTCTTCCACTTATTCATATTAGGTTGTTTCATTATGAAGTAATAACATATGTATCACTAATATAAAGATATGTTATTATTAGTATGAAACAACCCTATTTCACCATTTATCCATCCTCCGGAAAACGAAATCACAGCGTGTGCGTACGTACGGAATACCGTCTCCACGCAGTAGGGTAATCTATTTTCCACCACCACCTTACATGTATGGGTATAATGGTTAAAGTAATGAATATATATTATTATTGTAAAGTGATATTGATTATCTAATATTATACATACAATATAATACAATTCCACGATCATGGGAATGATATCATCGCACATGCGTAAGTACGGAATACCGTCTCCATGACGCGATGAGATTCACTCTCCATGATATCCTTTCAAGAATGATTATAAAGTATATATAATAAGTAATCATGAAATATATGAAATAATAATGCTACTGGATTTATTTATATATATATTTATTTAATCTACTTAATTCCATTCAATTCAATAATGAAACGAAAACATCGTTCATGCGTACGTACGGCCTACCGTCTCCATGAACGGTGTATATCATTCCATTTATCAATCTATTATATATATGTGTATTCTGAATATATATTATATATAAATCATGTTTTATATTATGTAATAAATTAATCATCATTTATGTAATCATATGAATAATTACAAGTCAAAACACGGATGAAAAATGAAATGATTTTACCCAAAATGCTCTTTAACATGGAATTTACAAAAGAACGGGTAATATAAAGTATAAGTGAACCATATATGATATCATAACAATGAATATTATTCTTTAATAAGTCAATAAGATTATTTAAATCATTATACAGGAGGTTCGGACACTTACGAAGCAAATCAGACCTTAGGTAAGGGTTAATTTTGCAAATCTCATTTTATCTGAGATTGCTTATACGTAAGTATTTACTTGGGTTATGTTTATCATCCATGTAAATGTTTTCTAAAATTGTTTTCATAAAATTTTTAGTATTCATACATGTATTTTTAATGTTATTTTTACCCTTTTATGACTTTTACCACATGGTTTGGAAGGAATCTTTCTTTTGTTTACCATACGAGGTACTTTTTGGCTTTCCGACAAAAGAACGAGAAGAATGTTTTTTTTAACTTATACGGCATGAATGGATTTTTAAACCATTATTTCCAAGAAGCATCCTTTACAAGATTTCATGTTTATTTTTAATCAACTTGTTTTATTTTTTAATTGTATGACATATAAAGAAAGGAAAATAGTTTTTGAAGTCGAAAGGATATTTTCCTCAAGAATGGAGTTCAAGTGTTTTATCAAAATTATTTTCCATATAAGATAATATGGGGTTCTGTTTATATCCCTATTATTATATTGATATGAATATGTTGTGATGGAAATATTTTTATTAATTCCTTTATCTTATATTAATATTTTTTTGATGTCATGATGTTTATGATTCCCATTTTTATTACATGGGTTATGCTATGATGTAAGGTTTAGGATTTTGTGGCACACATAAGAATGGTATCATTATGAGATGGGTGGGACCTATATCTCCCTCCAATGCATTGGGTAAAGATTTATATCTCATGAGATAGACATGACTGAAATAGGAAGTTAATCCAGTTCAGTATTACAGGACTGCAACAAGGAGTGAACTCGATTCAGAAAGAGACTTTGTCCACTAAGATTGTCTTGGAAGCAATGCCTTGGATACAATAGAAATCATTACATGTGCTTAATGGATTCCACAATTACATGTTTTATTCCCATGCTATTTTATCATGATTTATGCTCCCTTATGATATATACTTACATACTTCAATGATTCATGTCTTTGCTCATGATTTTAATGTTTAGATTTTATGGTCAAGTTTATGCATTCAAATGTATATGGATTGTTTTATGTTCTCTATGTTTACACTTACTGGGAATTTCAGCTCACCCCTTTTATGTTTTCTTTTCCCCAGGATATAAAGAAAGGTTTTAGGTAAGAAAAAAAGGGAAGATCTTTATTGAGAGATGTTGAAGATCATTCACCACGATTAGAAGATTTTATTCCGAGTTTCCAAAGACACAAAACTATTACGATCCTTCTGTGTCTGTTTTTATTATGTATTAAGTATTCCGCAAAAGTAATGTAATGTCCATGTAAATCAAGCTTTGGTTTTCTATACTTTATTCTAGAATAAGGGTGGAAAGGATGTCCAATTGATTTCATTGATCATCTGATCATCTATTAAAACATTCACCACGACTATACAAGTCATCACTGGGCCATGAATATAATAAATAACAAAAATAATCCATCATGACCTCAAAAATAACGTTAATCATTGAATTTTTTTATATATATAAAAAATAGTGTCCATAGGTTCTTGTCGTCATTAGCAAATGCTCCAAATTGATAATAGGTATTTTCTATTGTGTTTCACTATTCAAACGAATTCTTATTCATTTCATAAGAATGAACCATATTGTCACACCATAGGGTTGATCAAAATCAGGCCACATACGTGCACTATCTTCTTATTTTCACTATGATAGGCATACAATTATAAACTATGATACTAATATAAATGTTATTTTTTAAAACATGCATTAAATATAAATATAATATATAAAAATATAAATCAAATAAAATATAGAATGTTGTTAGAAGAAGAAATGAAGAAAAAATTTCTTTTGAGTATATTGTGGTTTAAATTATTGTTTAAAAGAATTCTCAATATTTTATTCAATTAGGTGATGAAGACTATCACACCTCACCTTCTCATTTGAATTGGGATCACCCCATTCCTAGACCTTTGCATACAGGTCAATCCTATTCCCAAATATACAATACACTAAACTATAGGGTAGTATCTGAATATTAGGTTCAGGGACTAACCCACAATGATAGGATTGGAAAAAATATTAATTAAATAATATAAACCTATGCCAATTTCGATTTGAATAAAATAAATCTAATCTAGTGAGCTTTATATATTTAGAGAAGGTGGGGGAAGACAATATTAATGGGTTTAAGGTAGAAATGTTTTAGGGTTCATGAGATGAAATGGAATAATTCATTTATTTAACAGTCATGTGGTTGTCAAAATTAGGTCATAGTGAGTTTAATGGTCATGATAAACACACTCCATCTAGAACTCTACTTACCACATAATCAGTTAAATTGGACTGCAAATAATGGGAGTCCCAAAACATTATTTAAAAATAAGGACGACATGAACCGAATGTTTCAGGAGGAAATCTAATCTATAGATGACACATTAAACATATGAATTCAGTCCACTCAAGCAATGTACATTCTCAAAAATTGAAATAAATTTGAACCATATCCCAAACCCCACTCACAAATGTCACGTATGAGGAAATCCAAAATAGAAAGAATTTAAGAGAAAAAGTGAAATCCCATCATGAATGTCAATAATTATAAAATATCATTTATTCAATTCCCCATCATCGTTATTTTAATGGTATAATGCAATCACATGCTCATTCAAATCACAACAGGGTATATAAAATAAATAATTTAAAAATACTATTAAAATTGGTGGAGCAGGTGGATGCTCATTTGTCCTGTAGTGGCCCCTCTTTGAGTTCCATGGAGAATATGAATCCCAATGTTTTGATGGAGGGCTCTATTTAGAGGCTCTCGTTGAGATCATCCTGACCCAGTATAAAATTTGTAAGTAACATAAATGATGTGTACCCCCGACCGGTGTTTCATCCATGTCTCTGTGAATCTTCAACATACCACGTCCATAAATTCAGGTTATTGTCTACCGTCACATCATATACTGAAGGCACATAGAATTTAACATTCAAATCCTCAAATCCCAATAATCCAGGAAAAATATTCACCAAAATCAATTCTAAAAAGAGAATTTTTTTGTTAGATATTTTTGTATCTGAAAAAAGATTATCTTTTCTACTCACGGTAGAAATTAAAATTGGTGACTATTCCCATTTATATGGAAAGAATAAGAAGTATATAGATTTTCATGGGGACTCTAATGAAATATCATTCTGAAGGAAGAATGGAAACCCAAATATATACTAAAATTCTAGAATGAAACACTATGTAGTTTTACTTAAAAATGATGAATTTTTCATGTGTGTTTGGAATGAACACCACACTAATAATTGATTCAAATATGTGAAGTGTTCAATCAATAAAATATGTGAATGTAATGCTGCAACAAATGCACCACACAAATATAAATGATACAAGTTAAAGGGGTTTAAATATTATACAAATTAGTGCCGAAAACCAAGGTATGATGAAGATAAAAATTAAAATCAACCTCCTAGATCAAGGGAATAAGGATGATTCTTTGTAATCATTGTCGGTAAAGTGGATCTTGATAATTAAGTGTTGAAGGGTGGACATAATCTTCATTCAAAATTTAAGAGTGTATTATTCAATTTTGGTTTTACTCATTCATTCCTCTAATGAATTTTTTAGGTATATTTAATCATGAGTGAAATCATTATATAAGAATATTCAATTAATAAACCTTGATGGTGAATTGATTGGGTCTAATGAATACAACTCTTCCTCAAGTAATGTTTGTGGGAAGATAATTCCTATTAATATAAACATTCTTTCCGTGAGAAAATATGATGTGATATTAGGAATGGATTGGATTTCCAATAATATGTGTTATGATATAGAATTAAACTGCGATATATGCTCAAATAGTTTATTTTAAACTCAACATTTGATATATGAAAACTATAATACAGAATAGTGATATATTTCATAAGTATCTTCATAGTATTACACTACAATGTGATGTTTTTTCAATTGAATCTATACAATGTTATACGGATGTATGAAATAGTTCTTATTTAACATATCACATAAAATTATAACAATAGAAAAAAGGATTTATGCACAACATAGTGAAGAAGTAGGGTGTATAAATCTGTTTTTCAAAATCATCCAGTTATTTTTTCTTCATTTATTATACTTTTATGGGATCAATTTAATAAAGAATACTTGATACATGGATATATGTTTATACACATTACATTGAAAAAAATCACATTATAGGGGAAGAACATGATGATCCTGGGAAATAAAATAGTACACTATCTGATAATATATATATTTCAAATGTTGAGTTCTTAATAACCCATTTGAGACTATATTCCCTTTTAATTATTTATCACAACACATATTATTGGAAATCAAATCCATTCCTAATATCACATCAAATTTTCTCATGGAAAGAATAACAATATTTATAGGAATTATCTTCCCACAAATACCACACAAGGATGATTTGTATTCTTTAGATGCAATCAATACAACAATTGATGAATTTACTAATAAACTGGTATCTAATGTTTTCACTCATGAATCTATATACTTATAAAATATAATGACATGAATGAATGAGTATAACCAGAATTGAATAATACACTTGTGAATTTTTAATGAAGATTATGTGCACCCTTCCCCACTTAATTATCATGATCTACTTTACCAGAAATGATTGAAATGAATCTTCTTTATTCTAATGATCTAGGAGTTTGATGAATCTTATTATCTTCATCATCTATTGGACTTCGTTACTAATATTTATAATCTATAAAACCGTGAATTTGAATCATGGATGTGTGGGTTTTCCATTAGTTGTAGCAATACGAATCTATATTTTATTGATTGAACACTTCACCCCCCTTGAAACAGTTATTAGTTTGGTGGTCATTCCTTACCCGCATGAAATATTTGTCATATTTTATTTAAATTACAAGGTGTTTCCTCATATAATATTAGTACATATAGAGTTTTACTTCCATCCTTCTATATGTTTTTTCATTAGAGCCCCTGTGAAACTCAATTTTATTTTTATTATCTTCAAATACATGACAAGAGTCACCAATTTTATTTTCTATCTTCTATACACAACATAATGAATAAAATAGATACCAAAATATCATACAAAAAATTCCAATTTGAGATTTGATTTTGGAGAATTTTTTTTTTGGATTCATGGGATTTGATGATATTAGGGTTACACATCATGAACTTTCTGTACTTGATGTCACGATATTCAATGTTCTGAATTCTTGGATGCGATATAAAAAAGATTCATACGGACACAAATTCAATGCTGACTGGGGGTACCTATCGTGTACCTTTAGTACAAATTATACAATAGGTCATGAAGTTCAAAATGAGTGCCAATAAATTGAGCCCTCAATCACACCCTTGTTAATTATCTTCCAGATCGAGCACAAAGAGGATCCACCACTAGAAACATCCACAACCACCAGCAACCCCAATTTTTTTAGATGTTTTCAATTATTTATTTTATATACGCGCTCATAGTTATATTGAGTATATAATTTTATTATGCTTGTGAAAGAGTGATGAAGGGTAATTGAATGAAAGGTATTTTATAATTTATTAAATTCATGTTGGGATTTCACATTTTCTCTTCAATTCTATCTTTTTTAAGATTTCATCTTGCATTATGATTAAAATCAGGGTTTAGGATATCGGTTAATTTTATTAAATTGTTGATCATGATCATAGATTGATTGGAAAAAATAAATGTATTTAATTTGTGATAAATGGATTATATTTCCTCCATCAATTCTAGGTTTATCTCATAACTATGATTAAATATAGTTCAGGTTACCCATTCTTTGAAATCTGGAGTTCCTGACCCTGTTTCAATGAGATTTTTGGATAGAGTGTGTTTATCATGACCATTTAATGCAGTATGACCCGATTCCAACAACTTCATGATTGTTAATTAAATATATTATACCTTTTCATCTAATTAACTCTGAGACATTGCTTCCTGATACACTTTTATATTGGCATCACATGCCTTCTCTATAAATATGAAGCTTAGTATTTTAGATTTATTTTATTCAAATCGAAATTAGATAAGGATTATATTATTTTAATAATATTTTATCCAACCCTATCATTGTGGGTTCAAACTCGGACATGACATTTTTATACTACCCTATTGGTTAGGGTTTTGTCAGTTTTGGAAGTGGATTTCCTTGTATGCAAAAGTCTCGGTATGGGCTTATCCCAATTCAAATGAGAAGGTGATTTGTGATTGGTCTTGATCACCTAATTGAATTAAATATTCAGAATTTTATTAATAAATTATTTCAACCAATGTATACTACAAAGAAAAATTGACATTATATCTTCTTCTAACAACATTCTAATTTTCATTTCATTTATATATATATATATATAATATTTATATTTAATGTATGATTAAAAATACCCAATTTATATTAGTATCATAGGTTATATTAGTTAGGTTATAATAATTAAAATAGGAAGAGTGTATGTGTAAGTGGCTTCATTATGATCGACCCTAGGGTGTTCCAATACAGTTCATTCTTTTGAAAAAAATAATAATTTAATTGAATAGTCAAAGAGGACTGAAAATACCAATTATAAATTTGGAACTCTTTCTTGGGTGTCCAACCACTTATGCAAAATATTTTTCATAAATTAAAAAAAATCAATGCATATCATTATCTTTTAGGTCATGATTGATTATATTAGTGATTTATCATATTATTGGCCTAGTGAATATTTGTATATCCGGGGTGAATTATTTAATAGAGGATTGAAGGAGTTACAAAACCAATAGGACATCCTTTCCAAACATATTCAAGAATTCAATGTCTGGTGGTCCGAACAACAAAAGGAATTTGATATAGAAGAGATAAACATTGTTCTATCTAACATTAGGGTCGAAGAAACAATGTTATAATTGATGATGAACGATATAGATCCAATCCTATGTCCATGTCAATTGCTTGAGAATGTTCCTGGAGGAGATTTTATTGGTGATACATCTATGGGAGATCAACATGGTTTTCGAAGAATATTAGTTTTATTTTTTGTAAAAAAAGATAAGTTACCCTTGATAATTGTTCATAGAAAAATAAGTACCTCCCTACCTCTCTCTTTGTTCAATAGAATATGATGAATTACCTAATATAAAAAAAATTCCAAAAGGCCTTTCTTATATATATCAAGATTCAATCTAACCTACATGAAAGGTGATATTTTTATATAGACTTCATGTTTCAATATCCTTAAGGTTGAATTTTGTTATAACATAAAATTTACAAAATTTCTAGTAACAACATCACATGAGAAAGGGCTGGATGTTTATATTGATGATTACACAGAATTTGATGAAGTGTACAATGAGGAACCATTACTTACACTTTTTCCATCATTTGAGTTCTACCACATTCGAATTAGGGAGGATCTAATGTACTATGTCCTTGGGTTCCTCCATGTCATGTTCAAGATAAAGAGAATTGGAAGAATGAATATTTGGTGGTTCATGAGAAAGAAACCCCATACACCATTAGATTTGGGTTAACCCATTACAACAACCTGACTAGGGGTAGTAAAATCCTATAACCTGTTTGGGGGTCAAACAAAGCATTATCCCTTTTCATTCCCATTTTTATTTCATTTTTTGTTTCCTATGTTTTTTCATTTCATTTATTTAGATTTAATATGGTAGTATCTAAGAGACTTACTCCATGATTCCACTCAAAATTAAATTCATGTTTTATATTTCCTTCTAATTTGTTTTTTTACCCTTAAATTCTATTTTAGAAAAAATGAAGTATAGTGAAATTTAAATTCGATGAGAGTGTTGACATGCTAGTTGATTTTTCTTTTTTTTCTCTATTTTATTTTTTAATAATTTTCTGATCATTGGGAATCAATTAATATTCTTATCACCATTCACACATTAACCTATTTTTAGAGAGTTTAAATAATTTTTGAAATAAATAGATTTTAAATAGTGGTTGATCTGAAATCTTTTTCCTTGAATTGGAATTTAAATAATTATGAAGAGCTTGAAATTTTTTTGAAATCCATGACCAAAAAACACTAGCTCAAAATATTTTTTTTATCTTATGAGGTATTCTGAAACATTTTGAAATATTCTTTCGAATACCCACAATTTATTGAGAGATACATTGACTCTGTTTGAGAACTAGAATATATGATTTTTCTCATTGAAATATATTAATTTCATTGAATATATTTGATATGATTGAGTAACTTATTTGGATAGGCACATCATATCCTAAGAACATTCCATTCATCTATCCTTAATTATCACTTTGATTCAATGAATTTCCTTATAGGTTTAATCCACATTACATGCCGATTTTTCCTTACCTACCCACAATTTTAACATTTTTTCATGGATATTTCATGATTGAGTATTGGGAAAGGCCCTTTTTCGTGCATTCTTTGGGATTTGTTTAATTTTTGTGTGGTTTGTGGTGTGTATCATTATTTTTTTATGTGTATTGTTATATAATTTGGGATGAGTTATCATTTCATTATGGTATATTTGATTCATATAATTCTCCAACTTCCTTATAAAAATTGAAAAATAATAAAATGGAGATAAGCTTGAATTTCTCAAAGTACATTATTTTATGACTCATTTACCTCCCTAAAATTAATGTCATGATTTTCATTATCCATTGTATACAATTGTACTCATCCTCCATAAAAAAATGAAAAAAATGAAATATAATGTTGTGCCTTTCTAGAGCATTAAAAAAACAATAAAAATGGGGAACCCATGTTGGATATCAATCCTTTTTTATCACAAATTGACTCATGTCCCTTGTAACAAAAAAGTGGTGGTATTGTGATTCACATTCTCGAGGGTGGTTTATTGAGAAATTTCTTGTGTTTTCACATGATTATTCATTCATTATATATAAGAGTAAAACCTACTCTTTATAGCCTTAAAATATCTTATATTTTCCCACCAACCCTAATCCAAAGAGTCATTTGAACCTTTAATTAAATCCTTCATGATTAAAACTATTTTCATGTTTCACGATATAGAGAAATGATAATTGTCACAATCCTATGGCGAAACATGCAGTCGTTATGTACGAGAATCAGTGTAGATTCAATTTCACTTGAGTGAAGTTTGACATAAAATACTATGTGGAGTTGGTTGTGAATGGTCCATGGATGTATATATGAGTTTTTATAAAGTTATGTGTGGGGATTGATAATGATGGTGAATTTTTTTCAAATAGGATACATAAGGTAATTATATATTCAATGTGATCACGGTTGTTTTCTCATTTTTAATTGTCTTGTGTATTTTTATTTGAATATATGATATTTTCTCAAGAGTGCAATGATTATGTGTTGAGGATTATTAAGGTAGTATTTTCACATAATTTACAGTGTAATTATATGTTTTTAATCCCACCATAGTGTTATCTAATGGGATATTGTATGTTTTTAGATATTTTTTTAATTTTGAGATGAAATGAAAAACTGGTTTAATTTTGGAATTTTAACTACATTTAATTACATATGTTTTGAGGATGGACCCCCAAGAAACCACTCAATGTGATCGAAGAAAATACATTTAACAATATATTTTTAAAGGTGATGCATAATTGGAAAATAAAGAATAATGACTAAACATCATGTACCATAAGTAAACTTTGTGACTTATTCAAGTTGAATTGTATTGGTAGAACAAGTCATGATGAGCCAACATGTTGTGAACTACAACTACATGAAATTTTTTTTAAGTAAAAAACATTTTGTGAGTCAATGATTGAAACTTATATTTTCAAATGAGATTTTAATAGAATCTAGAAGATGCAGAGGGGTTACATGGTGTAAAATACTGGTACACACCCTGTAGCCAGTCAACTAGATGAAGCTTCATCTGAAGTATCAATGAAGTGGGGGAAAACATAGATAATAACTACAGGATGCGTGAACCCAGTACACATTGTAACCAAGATGGAACCGATAAAATTAAATGTGATGAAGGATGTTCCCTGTGGGATTTTCCATAAAAATTGACCCTTGAGAGTCCTTTTCAAATCAATTTAGTGTGGAGAAACTCTAGGATATCCCTTCTTTGGCCTATTTAATATCTTTTTACTATATACTTTTTATTTTGAACTAAAATTTTAATTTTAAAAAATTAGTCAACTTCTTCATTCATCTCCGTATTTCCTTTTTATCTTTATGTGTTCTCCCACCACACATCCATTCTCACCTCCAACAAAAATTTAGAACTAACCCCAAAACAAGTTCAAGTGAGGGAACAATTATTTCTTTGAGTTGAATGTGATTTAATTTATAATATATTTGTTCAATTATAGGAATTTCGTTGCTGGTTAAATTTATTATAGTGTCTGATCACCATTTTTTTTTCTATGATCCAAATTCTTCTTCTCATTTATCGACGATCCTTCATGTCCCTATCTATGTCATGGATGAGATGGAGTATGGATTGGGTACTAATGTTCAGTGAAGAGATCTTATAGATTATAATTGGGAGTAAATATCAATGTATGTATAAGTATCTTTATGTGGTAGTCACATTTCAAATGATATGGTGAGGTATGGTCGGTCATGATCACCTCATTGAATTCAATATTGGGAATTCATTTAAATAAGGATTTCAACCACCGTAAACTCTCATGAAAAATTGTCTTCATTTAATCTTATAAAAAAAGACTATATTTCATTGAATATATATATATATATATATATATATATATATTTTCTATTTATATTTTATTAATTTTTTGGAAAACCCCAATTTATATTTGTAGCATAGTATATATTAGTAAGATTATAATAGTTACAATTAGACGACAGTGCGTACACGCAGCCTCCATGAGATAGGTCCAAGGGTGTTCCATTATTTTTAATTCATAAGAAAAAATAAGAATTAAATTTAATAGTTAAACATGAAAAATAATATTTTTGATAAATTTTATCACTGTTCCTTAGGAGTCTGAGCACTTTCTTACACTATTTTTCATTCATAAATAAAAAATAAAAAAAAATTAATGCATATAATTCCTTTTTATGTTGAGATGTTATATTATTTTAATTTCTCATATTATATTCCTATAGATGATTTGTATAGCAGGTGTAATTTTCTGAATAGAAGATCAAAGGAGCTGCAAAATAAATTAGACCATATATCTACCCACATTCAAGAATGTTGTTTCTGGTTGTTAGAACAACCACAAATAAATGAAATTGAACGATAAGTGTTCATGATTTTTTAATATACCATTGATGTTAAAGAACCCAAGGGAGACATGAATATGAAACATGAATACCCAATACTCTCTCCTATTCCATTTCTTGAATGTTTTCAAAATGATACATGCTAGATGATGCAACTGTGGGAGATAAACATGATTTAGAATAACATTGGTAATATATTGTTGAAGACCTAAAGGTATGTGATCATCCAATATTTTTCAAAGAAGAATCAGTACCTCTCTACCTCTCAATATCATTGGAATATAATAATGAATTATCTGCTAAAAATTAATTCCATGTGGACTTGACTATAGTGAACAGGATTCTATCAAGCCTACATGAAAGTAGTGATTATTATATAGAGTCATCATTTTTTTATCACATTTATGTTTAATTATTTTATAAATTACTATTTATTAAATTCTCTATAATAGCATCTCATTATCAAGGGTGGGATGTTGACTTTGAATAAGAAACAAAAGTTCTAACATTGAAAAAGAGGACCCATTCTTTCTACTTCCCATGTCTTTATAGTTGTACCACATTTTAATTTGGGAGGATATGATGTACTCTATCCATGAGTTCCTTCATGGATTATGGAAGAAAAATAGAACTAGAAGAAATAATTTATTATGGTTCAGGAGAAAGAAACCCCCATCAACCTTTTGATTGGGGTAAACCCACTTCTACTTCCTTACTAGGGGAAGTAAAAACCTATAACCCTCTTACAGGTCAAACCAAGCATTACACATTCTGTTCCCCTTCCTATTTTATTTTATGTTTCCTATGTTTTTCATTTATTTTATTTAGGATTAATATGATTGCATCATGGAGTATAACTCGAAGCTAGAACTTCACAAACAAATTCATACTGTATCATTCATTATCATTAGTTTTCAACCCTTATATTTATTTTATGTCGAGATAAAATTCTGTGTTGTGAAATTTAACTGTGGGGGAACAGTGAAAATTATAATTGTTTATCATATGTTTTTTAATTTCTTTTTTCACATCTTTTTAGTAACCAAGTGGTTCAATGAATATTCTTATCACTCTTCACACATTAGTATATTTTGAGGGAATTGAAATGATTTTTTAATGAAATGAATTTTAATTGAATATTGATATGAAAGCTCTTTCCTTGAATTTTATTTTCAATCATTTTTAGGATTTTAACTAAATTTTCAAATCAATTACCACGAAATAATGACACAAAATATTTTCCCTATCCTTTGAGGTATTCAAAACCAATTTGAAATAATATTTCTTATTCCCACTCTTTATTCAGAGAAACATGGACATTTTCTGAGACCCAGAATCTATGATTTTTTTTTTCAAATATATTTAATTCAAGGAATATCATTTATATGATTGAGTAACTAATTTTCCTAGACAAATAATATACTAATACCTTCCCTTACATTAACCATTCATTATCCCTCAGATTCCATGAATTTTCTTATAAGTTTAAGCCACATTACAAGCCGATTTTTACTTAATTTCATGTAATTTTAGTATTTTGAATGGATATTTCATGTTTGAGTGAGGGGTAAGGGCCTTGTGTGTGCGTTATTTTGTATGCGTATCATTTTTAGGATGTCTAAGTTTAATTTCATTACAAGACGATTTTTACTTACTCCTAGTACACATCATGTATCCAGTCAACCTATCAATGAAGAATCCGAAAATTCAATGTATTAGAGGAAAACAGATATCTTAATTTCACTATGAGTAGCCCTAATAAATTTTAGGATGAAGGAGGCACCCTGAATATTAATTGCAATGTTGCAAGTTCCCTGAGGGATTTTCCCTATAAATTGATCCTTCATAATCCATTTGAAATCATTCTGGTTTTGATAAACTTGACGATAACCCTCTGTTTTCCTATTTAATCGATTTTTAGTATATCATTTTTATTTTGTAAAATAATTTTACATTTAATATATTATCCATCTTATTCATTCATCTACATATTTCATTATTATCTTTATCTCTACTCTCATTGTTGTTCCCTTCACAACTCTAATAAAAATGGAGAACTAACCATAGTACTAGTTCAAGGGATGGAATAGTTCTTTGATTGAGTTCTATGTGCATTAATTTCTAATCACTTTATTAAATTATATAAATTTCATTGATGGTTAAATTGATTATGGTGTGTGATATCCATGTTTCCTCTATCATCCAAATCCTTATTCTAATTTATTGATCATCCCAATTCTAACTATCTATTTCATGCATACGATGGAGTATGGATTGGGTAGTGATGATCAGGAAATTGATCCCCAATATGATGTTTGGAAGAGAATTTCAATGTATGAAGATGTATCGGTATGGGGAAATCAGATTTAAAATGAGAATGTGAGAAGTGACAGTTCTTGATTACCTGTTGGAATTAAATTTTTGGAATTACATTCAATAATGATTCCAACCACTATAAACCCCAATGAACAATTGTCTTCATTTATTCATATAAATATATTCTTTATAGAATTTCATATATATATAAATATATATTATTTATATTTTATGCATGTTTTCATAATCCCAAATTTATATTAGTATTATAGTTTATATTAGTTAATTTATAATAATGAAAATAAGAATACAATGCATGCAATCAGACTCTTTGAGATCAAACCTATGGTGTTCCACTATGGCTAATTTTTAGGAAAAAAAAATTTAATTGAATATGGAAACTCAAATAAAAATACTTGTCATCAATTTGTCATTGTTTCCTGGGAGCCCAAGTTCTTACGCATAGTATTTTTCATAAATAAATAAAAAACCCAAAAAGATAAATTCAATTCATAACATTAATTTTTTGGTTGTGATTGATTATTTTAGATATTCATCTTCTTATTGGCCTAGTGATGATATGTATAGGAGGGTTGAATTTTTTAATCAACGATCAGAGGGTATAAAAAACCAATTAGTTAACCTTTCCATCATAATTGAAGAATAAATTATCTGATGGTCAGAAAATCCACAAATAAAAAATTTTTATAAAGGATATAACATGATTGTTCAACCTACCTTATAAGTCAAATATCACAATGAAGTTATGAATATACAACATGAATATCAAATATTCTCTCCTAGAAAACATCTTGAAGGGTTTCCTAAAGGATTCATTCTAGGTGATACAAATGTTGGAGATCTAAATGCTTTGGAATATCATTGGTTATATTTTGTTGAACACCATTAGGTAATTGTTTCTCCAATATGTTCAAAATAAGAATCAGTACCTCTATACCTCTCTATTTTTTGGAAGAAGATGATGAATTCTCTTCTATAAAAGAATTCCTAGTTGCCTTTCTTGAACAGATTTGGATTCAATATGAACTCATGAATGTTCATATTTTTATAATTATTCATAATGTTTCATTGACAATAATGTTGAATTATTTTCTAAATTCATCTTTCATGAATTTTACGTAACAACATCACATGATAGAGGGTGGGGAGTTGAATTTTAAAAATCCACACATGTTGTGGTTGTGAAAAAGGAGGACTTATTCTTTATACTCCCACCATCAATCCAGTTGTACCACATTTCAATTGGGTAGGAGCTAATGTACTATGCTCATGGGTTCTTCTGTGACTAGTTCAAGAAAAATATAACTAGAAGACGGATTTTCTAGTGGTTCGTGAGCAAGAAACCCCTTCCACTTTCAAAATTTGGTTTTTCCACTACAACTACCTTAATAGGGGAAGTAAAAACCTAGAACTAGCTTGGGGGTCAAAACAAAATTTATCCCCCTTCTTTCCCCTTAATATTTCATTTGTGATATTTTTATATTTTTAGTTATTTTATTTATGTTTAATACGGTAGCAATTACGATCCTAACTTGATGCTTCCATTTAAAAAATAATGTCATGTTGTATATTTCATTCTCTTTAGTTTTTCTTTTCATTAATTAATTTTTTTAGATGAAATGAAGGGTAGTAAAATTTATGTGTGGGTGATTGTCATGATGTGTACTAGAGTGTCACAATGAGTACATGCATTTCTTAGTTTGTTTTATCATTATGACATGTCCATCGCGAATCTGCCTCATCTAATGATGTCATGACTTGTACTCGTGCTACATGATGTGTAACAAGTTTTCTCCATTATCCATATATTCTATATCATTAAAAATCTGTTTTCACACCACTTCACTTCAGATGTGTTTTAATGGGTCTTTCAGCTTATATTTCATTATCTAATTGTTCCATCTTCAAATATTATATATTTTCTTCCATAAATCAAAATAAAAAATCAATTCATTCAAATAAAAGAAATATTTATCCTTTAATTACTCAAATTAAAGAATAAAATGTATATATTAAATATAATTTTCAAATTACCTCAAACATAAACCATTCTTGTCCTCAAGCATAAAAACACAACATAGAATTTAGAGGAGACCAATAATACAAATATAAAAATTACAAAGCAATTAAATAAAAAAAATTTCAATATTAATAAAAATCATCAAGAATCTACTTAAATTATAAATTTAATTTCCATTTTGTAAAGAATTAATCAATTCCTATATTTTACTTTTCCACTTTGAAAAATGATGGATCTTATCCTTTAATTCGTTCAGAATCCACACTTACTTAATTCTAAACATGCCATGTCATGATATTCATTACTTGAATCATTTATATAATCTCCCATAATACAATTCAAGTGGAGTTATGATCATATCATGATAACATATTCTTCATCCATATGATTTTAAATGAACTATAATATCCACATTGAAATGAAAAAATCACACAAAATCATGTGTACGTTTAATACAATTTAAAATTAATCACACGTTAAAGGTTGGTAATATTCAATGTTATAAAATAATAATGCTCAAGGAGGAGGTTAATCTATTATTTAAAATCCATGATATTAAAAAAAGTACAATAAAATTATCCTAATCAATGTAGCAACTCCAACTTCCCACCAAAATTCAATGTGAGGTTATGATTAGTTTAATAATAATGAATGATTTTTATACCCTCTTGAATAAATTTTATTATGAATTTTCTGCTGTTTTTAATTTTTTTGAAAGTTATGATTAGATCAAACCTCAAATACATCACCTAAACACATTCGATCAGAGGATTGTCAATATGGAAAATAATTATTTTTGTTTTTCCCAAATCATATCCCATTTTAAAACGTTTTTTTATTTTTTAAATTGATCTAATTTTTTAAATTTTAATTTTTTTTCAAAAGGGAAAAAGAAATAGATAGTACATTGAATGATTCAAATCCCATTTCTAATTACCCAATGTAGCACCCTTATACATTTCCCTTACAATGTATCTCATCCCTTCCACCATGATTCCCTTTATCCCTACACTTCTACATTAAATTATATTTCAAATACAACGAGTATGGTAAGAATTGATAAAAATGACTTAAATTAATGCTTATTACTATAAAAGATTACCATGGATTAAATGGGATACATAAGTATTGATTAAATGGTGGTATTTAAGGATAATGGATTTTTAATTGTTGAGTTAATAATTTTAAATTTGTTTTTGTACAGTCATAGCTTTGCCATGTTCATAAACAAGTTCTAGTCGCTGACTTGTCCTGACATCACTCAAAAAAAGATCAAGAATAAATGGGAAGTACATGGTCTAGAAATATTATTTGGAATGAGACACATGATAATGGAAAATCACTCATGGAATGAATAATAATAACAAATCAATTCAAATGAATTTCATAAATTAAAATCATGAAAAATTATATTTAAATTTCATTTACACGAATCAATCAATTAACTCAAATCACGAGTCCTTATTTCAATATTCATTATTACATTTTTAAAATTCAATTATCTATTTCAATCAATCAATCTAATTAACATTGAAATCTAAAACATGGAATCATGTGATTCCTATGAAACTCATGTAGTCTAGATATGTCAAGTAAAACATGAATTCAATAATTCGTATGCCATTTCCAATTAAGGATCAGAAATGTTTATGGAAAATAATTAAAGGGGTATAAAGGTTTAACCAAAAAAAGAACTCATTTCCCATGAATATTAGTCTGTCTCTCCAACTATCCCATGATTCATTCCCTTATCATTAACCTATAAAATAATACAACACAACATATCACAATGATCTTGTCATTATAGCTAAAAAATATTGGAGGGAGTGGGTTGCATTATTGAAAATTTCATAAGATGGAATTTTAAATCTATATACATAATATTGGAAATAAAAGTATTTAAAATAAAGTAAAGGATAAATCGTTGTACGATCTCCCAAATGGGCACTTAATTTGTATTTCCTCTATTAAGTGGTACAATTTTTTATCCAAACTTTGATGGAGGTTTAGGATTTATTGACATGAACCATCACATGTTGATTTTATCATAATCCACATATTAGTTCTTGTTGATGAGGACACCATGCATATAGTACACAAGATCAACCCACTTCTCAATGTGGTGTAGCTTGCATAGTGGGGTTAGGATGAATAATTATAACTCGTTAATGGGTACGGCTGAAATAAAATATTTTTCTTAATTTACTGCCTCTTGTTAATATTAAATTTCTTCTAGGATCCATAGGTGTTACTCAACAGGTGAATCTTTTTTTAATCATTTTACCCCAGGGAAGAATAAGAATCATCCGATTCTAAAAATACAAAATAGTTGGGTGTGTTACTAAAAATAGTTTCAATAAAATCAAATGTGTTTATCATCCTGAATGTATCATCTCCCTAAGTAGTTACAATTTGAATATCTTCTTCGATTGAATGTGTCTCTTACAGTTTATCATCACTAGATGGAGGTGGGTATTCCTGATCCTCCACCTCATGTTTTTCTACATCATCATGGATGTCATTAGGGTAATATAAGAAGCTATTAGTAATTACTTCTTGGCCTTGAATATTTAAATGTCAATTTGGAGGTTGTCATCCATGGCCATAAAATATTCAAGTGAGATCCATACTACGATTCCTCTTTCCTTCTATTTGACCCTCATCATTATAGAAAAATCCCTTCATTTGGGGGCCTCCTCTATATAATCTATTTATTCTTCCATCACTAGTGATTAATTATTCCATGCATAATAATTTTAATTTGAATAAATCATTTATAAAAAGGATATTTTAATTTTTTTAAAAATACAAACAAATATATTCACAAAAATGTCAATTTGAAAAAATATTGAAATATCATTTTATCTCCATGGAAACATCACCGGTTTTTAACAAATCCAATCATGGGGTGTGGATAAATAAAATTTCTAATCCATTTAAAGTTATGATATTATACATTAAAGCACGTTTTAATCAATGAAGTCAATATTCCCACCCTTGAACATGATTATTGGTATTTTCTCCATTTTTTGGAGTTGAGAAGGGAATAATGGTGGGTGAACACATAAAAAAATATGAAATAAGGATATTAATGAAGAACATGTCAAATTTATTAAATGTAAAATTATATTAAAAAAAGAAAATAATAAAAGATATTAAAGAGGTCAAAATAGAGTTATCCCCATGTTTTTACACACTATAATGATTTTTAAGGGATGATGAAGGTTGAATTTATAGGAAAAATATCTGGGTGAACAGGCAACATCCCATTAAATTTTCAGAGTGTTTCTTAATCAAAACATGTACTAGGGTTACACGTTGGGTAATTATGATCTGGTTTTTCCTGTATAACATTGAATCTACAGACACCGCTTTGACTGTATGACTAGGTACACGATATGTATTGGGAGTTCATGTCATTTACCCACATTGCATCTCGTCAATTCTAAAAAAATCTATCATTCAAATATCAGTTTCAAAATTATACTCACTACACATTGTTTACATGATACCCATATCATGTAGTTGAAGTTCACAACATTTTTTCTCCTCATGACTTGTTTTTTGTAGCCAATTCCACTTGAAGAAGTCACGACGTGTAGTTGTGGTACATGGTTTGTATTCGTTCTTCTCCATTTTTCAATTATGCATCAACTTTATAAATATATTTTCCTGAAACATTTCTTAACTCATGTTAAAAAGATTCATGTGGCTTCATCCTGAAATACATAAGCAATTAAAAGTATTTAAAATTCGTGTATTAAACAATTTTTTCATTTCATCTTGAAATAACACAAAAATCTATAAATGTGAAAACTAGCAATTAAATAACATTACGATGGTTTTAAAGACATTGAATTAAGGAATAATCTATGGGAAAATATGATCTTCATTAATATATGATAGCATTGTATGGAATCATTAATTCTCTATGTGTCTATGGAAAAAATATATATAAAACCTAGACTATGATACTTGATTAATTACAATGAAGTATTATGAATGATTGAGGTTGAATCCACATAGATGGTGATTTTATATATCTATAATTTCATATTATTTATTTAATTAAATTAGAGAAGGTGGTGAGAAAATAAATCATTTTATTGATTTATGAAAACAAATGATGAATGCAAAGCATATTGATTTATTGGTTTGAAAATAGATTCTAATGATCAAGTTGGGGAATTGTAATTTCAAATTTTAGGGAAAATAATATTTAAGAGGTTGAAGAATTCATAGTTGGTGTCAGAGTCAAGATTAGGTGGATCCATTGGTCATGGTATCTCATCCTCAACATGAAAATCTATTATTTCCCTTATTCTGGTTATATTGGACTTCACCGAATCGAGTTAGTCTCGATACCGTAATTAGACCTGATTACCTTAAAATATAAAATGGTAATTCCTCCTTTGGTGTTATCAGCTACGAAATTTTAATGTTCCTTTTAATTAGATTACCAATGATCATGATAAAATAAAAATAAAGGGGTTTAAAATGAAGAATAAAAATTTCAGATTCCAAATACATAAAGAATTATAATAAATAAATCTGTCACACCACCCCCATTTAGTTACATAACCCTAGTACAAGATGATATTACCCCCTCATTTTAGTTATTCAATAATAATGAGGAGCGAGGAAATAAAATATAAAGGATAGAAAGAAATCGGATAGAGCGCAACAACTTCTCTCCAGGCTTGTGTCTCCATCCAATTTTGAATACTCCAATGTTGTAACCAGGGTCTCTATTTATAGGCTATGGAATGGTCCTCTCCTACTTGTGCCACTACATGTACATTGTGGTCAAATCGTGTACTGGCGATTCATTTTTTGTTTATATTCAGGACGCATGGTAATACCTCAGTTGATATTTTGGATATTTTACCACCTACACAACATTTACATGACGTACAAGTCATGTACTACTGATCTGTGTTCTCTTCATCTAGCATGAATCTCTTGGGTATCTCATAAGTTAATTTTGATGAATGAATGAGGCCACAAAATGTTCTAAAATTACACAATGTGTAACCTTTAAATCTTCAAATCCTGGGAATCCTGTTATAATCTCCTCCAAAATAAAATATCAAAAAATGTCACGTTGTGTAATGAATATACAAAATTTGTACCAGTATTTCACGTTGTGATGTGACTTCATGGATTTTGCTGGTGGTGTCTTTACTCCTTAATGAATAAAAGATATGTAATTGTGGTACGAAACATATAATAGTGTTTTTAAAGAATTTCCATCTCTGATCTTCCTCAAAAATCCAGTGCCTCGCCACTTCACATTGGTCGTAGAAGAAACTATCATATTAGATCATTATCCACCCTTTTTCATTCCTTTTAAATTTTATGTTGTCTCCTTCACCAAAACAGAAAATTGTTTAATTTGGTAAAATTTTTGGATCAATCTTCATTTAATTACACAAATCAGGACATTAAATAACTCAAAAATATATACATGAATTTGACTTATAAAATCCCCCACACTTGAATTCAGCTATTCCCTTAAGGATGGAATATCACATTATTGAAAAAGGACATTCACCTTAACAATATTTAAATAAAATTTCATTAAAAACAATTGATGAAATGGGAAATCAAATTCTCAAGAATTTCATGTAGAAATATTCATTAAAGCCTATATTTCAAAGAAACAAACCAATAATTTATTTGAATTTTTCACATTTGAAATAGCCAATCCCCATTAATTATACATTTCCATTTTTCAATTTTATATCAGTATGCATACCATATTCAATCAACCTCACATAAATATTTCCACCCATTAGTAGGGTACAAATGCAAATAGAATGATGCGCATAGCTTAAAAATATTGTAACGTACCATATGATTTAAAGTCATATGACAACTCCACTATGTATAAATAGAGATCAAAATTAATCTTGAGGGCTAACCCGTTAAGGATAAAATGAATCCAAAGCATCAGGGTTGGTGGTAATTGATATAAAAAAAAGGCTCCAAAAGGAGGATTGACTATAATGTTCTCTTCATGATAAAAGAATATAAGCTCAACAAATGTATCCTTTTACAAATATAATCTATATTCCACCAAAAATATCAAAGTTGGTCCATTATAAAAGTCTGTGTAATGAATTAATTAACTAATCTTGTTTTTTTTTCATCATTTTTTTTTCATTTTTTCAAATGTTATGCTTAGGAAAAATCGTACTTCCAACACCTAACCACTTATGATAACAAATCTTCGGTCTGTAAAATGGTTATTTTTTATCATCACAACACGCAACCTAATTTCATAGTAATAATGGTTATAATAAAATAAATTTAAATACAAATGGACTATCCCGGATCAGAATAGTTATCCGCTGTAAAAATATTCACAATGAAGATTCTCCTAGTACACCCATGAGAATTCATCCCATACACTTATTTTTTTAAATGTCATGATGAATCTTTAGAGGATGGTATGAATGGATTAAATTGGCTTATTACTTGGATCAATTCATAACAACGAAATACATGTCTTATTCATGCATAAAAAGGATTAATGCAGGGTGGGTCTCTAGATAAGGGATAATAAAAGAATGCCTCAATAATTTTATAAGTGATTTTGTTCAATCACAGATTCAATAAGATGCATTATAAGTTCTAGAATAATACATCAGTGAGTTTCTTAAGAAATATTCTATATAATGAATGGAAAATATTGGCTTGGAAGATGTCTAAGTGATGAGATGAATGGTTGTGTCAATCACTCATGGAAATGCATATGAATAATTAAATAAATTAATGTAATCGTTAATAATCCAAAACATTTCCAACTCTAAGAAAAATATCCTTTATAATGATTAAAATTTTCCTTAAATCATGTTTTCTCAAATACAAATCCACATATTAATCTCTACTAATTCGTTTCTCTATTTTTCTCATTCAATTTTATTAAAAAATAAATTTAATTTCAGGGCCAATTAAATATCCTAGGAGGTTTCATCTCTCGTAGATCATTTTGAGTAAATAATTATTCAATTTCAAACATTAAATTTAAAATTAATGGTCGAAAATATTTAAAATGTGGAAAATAATGTTTAATTTTTTTGAATTTTTAATCTCTTACTCACCTTATTTTTTATGGTTCAACATTTTTTTAGTTTTGTCTGCTCTTGTTCACATTGTGTACTCGACCATCTTGATTTGTAATGTTCATGGTGCTTTTTCTTTTTATCCTTGTTGTTTCCTACTTCCTTGTTTCTTGAGGGTCCTGCAAATCAATATTAAATAGGTGAATGAAGATTCCAATACCAGATAATTTTGAAATATTTGTAATGATATCATGTGTTCCTCGAATAACATAATATAATTTAAAATCAAAATAATGGAGTTTCCCCTTGGAAATACGTCTGTTTAACGTTGTTCAATCGACCATAACATTATTTTTTCTCATTTGATAGATTATGGAAAATTTTTTGCCACATTGGGGTCCATGAATGGTCTTAGTTGTTTTTAATCAATATAGATTGTCCCATACCCTTATTCTCTGAAAAAATATGATTCTTATGGCTGGTAGTAATTGGTTTATCTCTATTCGAAAAATCCACCATTTCTTCTTCAATCCTGAGGAAATAAATGGAAGTTCATGTACCATTAGAACTTTTTATCCTCTCTTAAATTTAGTGGAGCCAATATATCCTTTGTGGTCAGCTACCTTGGTCTTCATCTTTTCCTTCTTCATTGGTTGAGTATCCTCTTCCCTATCTTCATTTATCATGTGTAATTCATCAATATCAGCATTATCCTCAACATCAACTATATCCTTATCTAATATCATCATCTTATAGTACATCATAGTTCTTAATCGCTTGGTGGATGTTGATGTTCACATGATCACTTATAACACACAGACAGAGTTTTCCAATTTTAACATCAATTAGTGCACACCGTATAACTAGAAATATTCTTCATGGAATTAATGTATTCCATTCCATTTCTATATCAAAAACTTTAATATTGATGGGTAATTATAGTTTTCCCACATATATCATGAAATCATTGATTTCTCCTCAAGGATGCCTTACTAGTGAGTATTCTAATTGAAGTGAGGCTATTGTGGGCTTCAAGACATCCAGTCCCAAACTCATCATAGTCGTGTATAAAATTATATAGATGCACTTAGATAAGTCAAACAAATCTTTCACACATTTGATAGCTTCAAAAAATATTGTAATTGAAAAGATACATGGCTCTCTTTGATTCATAAGAAATTCATTTGACACCAATAAGGAACACCTTTGTGTGAGTGGAATTGTTCAAATATTTTCCAACATTATCTTGTTTTTTACAAGATCTTTCATGAATTTTGTAAGAGTTTCCATGTTTCTATGAACCTCTAAAAATGTTATATTAATGTGTATATTTTTAAATTGATCAAGAAACATACCTCTATCCAGAATGTTATATTTTTTGACATACTCTTTGGAAAATGCATCCTTGGTGTATATAGAGGTTTCTATTCTTCTTCTTTGGATACTACTTGTTATTTATCATCTTTATATTCTTATTCTCTTGTTTCTACTTCTATTCACCATGAAAACTATATTATAATTAATTGTGTTTTATTTCCACTTAGAAAACCATTAGGTTGTCAATATTTACATATATTTATTCAATGAATCATTGAATACCCCCACTATTTTTGTTTATTTGTCTAATTGATTTGGCCAAAATGATGCTCTCGATTCAAAAATGTGGTCTTTTGGTAGGGTGCTTCATCTCATATTACATTGAGTGCAACCCCAAATGTAGTAATGAATGTTTCTAGCATCTCATCCAAAGAGTGGACCTGGTTCATTAGTGTGGTCCCTTATAGTTCCTGTAGTTGGTACCCATGTGGTCTTTTTTGATACCCTTGGCCTTACTGTTGTTGTGGTTTCGTGATATAAAAATGATTTCCACAATTATAATCAGAATAATTGTCATTCTATACATGTGTATCTTTGGGATTTTGTTATTGGATTATCATAATATCCATTTCTTGGTGAGAAACTCAAATTTCACTTCCATCTAGTCATTTTTGTTTACTTCATGAACTCCTCTACATTGCATCCATATCCATGAAATTGGAAAATATTTCGCACCATCTCATCCAAATGTGGTTATATTTTATTAGGTTATTTCATAATTAGTGATCCTCTAGAAACATCTATAATAAACATGTTTTTTGGTGAAAATTAATTTTGGAATGTTTGGATTTGAAGCCAAAAATCAATTACATGATTCAAAAAATGATATAATAAAAATTAGTAGCAACACGATAAAAATTGAATAGAATTATTTTGAAATTGAATAATGAAATATATCTCATTGAAATGCACACATTTTGACCGATTCTTCTCTCCTCTAAGGATTTAGCCAATCATCATTAGGTGATCACCAACGATGAATAAACTGTATTCCATCGAGATGATAATAGGGGAGAGGGATTAATAATGAAAATGACTAAAACCAATTAAATTTATAATGAAAATCATTCAATGATTAAGAAAATTAAAGGAAATAAAACCATTGAAAACACCAATCTACAGAGGAATTGATCCCTAGAGTAGCCTCCTGGTGGTCGCACCTCAAGTGTGGAATTGTCTGAAATGCATTGTCGAGGTTATTTAAATATAGGAAAAATTGTTCATGATTTGTAGTAGAGGTACTAGATGTGTACGTTCAATCCACGTCAAAATTTTTAAATTTTGGAACTCCTGCGTGTCATGTGTACCTATCATGAATTTATGAAGTTTGACCATGTACAAATAGTATACCAGGTGTTGACGAAATGTACCCCACATCGAGCTATCATTTTGGACATATTCCACATGGATTTTTCGCTATCTATTTTGACTGTAATCACGTCTTGTATTTATGAATCATGATGTGTAAGGCATGTTTCATCTGGTGGCTTCAGGTTATGGTCACCTATTTTCTCAAGAAATAGGAATGCAATGAACTACTAGTACACTACTTGTATGGACATGTAACAATGTTTTAAAATTATTTAATCATCCTCAATAAAAAACCCAACATCAAAATACACAGTATCCATACACCAACGATGGTATTTTTTAATTATGACCCTCATTAAAACATATTCTAACTTGAGATTTTTGAAAATCAAATCCTACCCTATATAGAATCCCCAATATCATGCTTCATTTAAGATTGAAATCCAAGACATTTCTACCTTTTCACACACTGTTTTCAACCATTCATCAATAACCATGGAATTTATGATTTACCTCACCATTAAAGTTTCCACTCATCCATAAAGGATACAATTTCATGGATTTATTCTCATTCCTCTTGTACAAGATCCCAAGAATAGTCATGCATTGAATCTATTTCTACACAGTGTAAATAAAAATATCACAATTAATCATGGGGCCTTTGAAATAAGGATCATATAACTCTGTGGATGAGGGTATTTTTTTAAACTGTTAAAAATAATTTAAGGGTCAAGGAGGATTTTAAACTCTAACACACAACTGATGGTATTCAAAATAAATGATCAATGAAATTATCCTCAAAAAAATGATATTCCATCTCACATACCCCATAATGCTCAAGGTAAAGGATCACAAACAATGTAATTATAATGAAATATAATCATTTCTTATTTTTCCACTTTTTTCTTGTTTTTTTTGAAATTATTGATTGTAATAAACCTCACATCCATCATCTATCCAAATATGATAAAAATATTTAGTTTGCAAAATGGTGATTTTTTATTCTCCAAATTCAAATCCAATTTTTTCATTCATTTCGTTCAAAATATTCCCTATGATATGTCTCACATCTACCACCAAACCACATATGACATTGAAATTATCGGTCTGACAATGGGGATTTTTGACCTACCCAAGAAACAAACCATTCTTTTCATTATTCATTCATTAATTTTAATTTGTTTTTTTAACAACAAAAGTAACATAAAACGGAATAAAATGAATGTAAAAATGAACCTACCCTATAGTCCCTTGAAAACACAATGCAGTATCCCCTCAAGTTATCACATCCCATATCCACTATAAATACCCACCAAACACTCATTCAATTAAATATCATATAAAACATTTAGTGGAAGGTAGTAATGGAAAAAATAAGCGTGTAACATGGATCTATTTCAAACAACACAATTCATTTGTTTTACGGGCTTCAAATGGATTAATGCAAGGTGGGTATCTTGATAAGGGATAACAACAGAATACCTCAATAATTTTAAATGTGATTCTATTTAGTCATATATTCATTATGATGCAGTGAACGTTCTAAAAGAAAAATTCCATGTTTCTCATGAAAAATACTATAGATTGATTGTGAAATATTGGATCATTGGATCTCTCAAGAATAAGATGATCTATTGGGATAATCAGTCATTGAAATTAATACTAATAATAAAATGAATTGATGAAAACATCATAAATTCAAAACCTTTCCAGATCTCAAAAAAAACTACATTGATAATCATACTCCTAAAATCATGATTTTTGAAATCATAATCCACATGATTATATCTTCTAATTATTTTCTCCAATTTTCACATTCAAATTTATTGAAAAAAATAGTTTAAATATGTGTAATGATAATTATCCAATGTAGTTTATGTCTCCTAGATCATTTGGTTAAAGAATGAATCAATTTTGTGTCAAGAATGTAGAAGTTTAAACTGTATAGCATTTAAAAATATGGGGAATATGACTAAATATTCATAATTTAAATGCTTACTACCCATCCCATTGATGGTTCATCTTCTTCCTACTACTTTCATTTTCCATCCACCTGTTCCATTGATGTGTATATAAATTAATTTAAATAAGTGATAGTATATGCCCTTGAAATATGATAAAAAATAATTGGGGAATAGACATTATATACTCATATAAAATTAAATTCATAGAAATTAATAAATCTAAATTCCGAGAATGAAATAAAAATAGAGGGTTGCCTCCCAAATGATGCTCTTTTTAACTTTCGTTTTGATAAAAAATACATATGTTAGCCAATTAGGGTGTTATATAATGATAACAATGTAATATTTAACCAATCCTGAAGTTGATTTCCACACAGCTTAGCATGATTATTTCCCCAAGGAATAGGAGTGGATCTCGGAGTTGGTAACCAGATTTTAAATAACATAATTATCGCCAATATAATTTCAGAGTCAGCCTAGTCTAAAAGTATGTGTTGGGTTTATTCAATGACCACTCCATGTTTGGAAACAATATCCATTACATCATCTTTTACTGATTCTGAAATTGGTTTCTCTTCAAAGTCAGCGCTTGGGGGTATCTTGTTCTTCTTCTTCCTCTTTATCATCATATTAATCTTTGTCATCATATTTATTATCTTCTTCACCATTTTATAGTTTTTTTATTCTCCAGTATGACTCATACCATTTATTTTATGCATAAAGGTTTCCCACTTCATTATTTTCTAAGACGAAAAAATAAAGGGCATCATAATTACAATACAAATAAGCATTAAAATTGGTAATTTACTCTTCTTCATTGTTATTTTCAATTTGATTGTAATTATCCTATATGGATTTTGGTCCAAGAATATGGGGAATTTATATTTAGTATAACAGTACAGTTGTGGAAGCCTGTATGGTTGACTTATCACTTCGTTAATATCGATGATTTGTTACACCATATCATCCAGTAAAAAGGTGAACCTATCCTTATTAGTCATTCCACACTATTTCCCTGCCATAACTACTCAAAATTATCTATCTATTATAAATTAATAAAAATATTAATGAAAATCCTATGTTAAATTATTAAACAGAATTGATGGGAAATTACATTCTATAAAATATTCATCTAATAATTCTCCACTCTTATCCCCAAAAATGGTGCCAAAATTTTTATATCCCTACATGCGTCATTAATTATTGTTGGGTTGCCGAATTTAAAAATTTAAAACACAAAACAGAAAAAATAGTAAACTATAGGGTATTATAGGAATTATAAGTCCATGGTCAAACCCACAAAGATATGGTTAGATAAAATATTAATTAAATAAGATAATCCAAATCCAATTTCGATTTGAATATAATAAATCTAAATTTCAAATCATTGGATTTGGGGAGAAGGTTGGGGAAGACAATATAAAATGGTTTCAAGAAGCAATGATTTAGGTTTAATGACATGGAAAGGTATAAGATATTTAATTAACAATCATGTAGTTGTCGTATTCAAGTCTTATTGAGTTCAATGGTCATGATAAACACACTAAATCTATGACTCTCCTTTTCTAATGGTTAGGTATTTCAGATTGCAAAGAATGGGTAACTCGAATCCTTATTTAATAATAGGTAAAGGATAAACCAAATGGTCATGGACGAAATCTAATCCATAGATCACAAATTTAACATACGTATTCAATCCACGTAGGAAATGGTCATGCAAAATGATAGAATAAAATTAACCTCTATCCTGAACCCCACTCAAAATGTATAGACAATAATTAAAAAAAATATATATACATATAACAGAAGAGAAAATATGTAATCCCAACATGAATTGTATAAATAATAAAATAAATTACATTCAGTTCCCTTTTATCATACATGGACATGCATAATGAAATCACCCACTCATGTACACTATGAGCGGGTTTATAAAATAAAAAGAGGAAAAATCCATCAGAAATTTTTGGGGCAGCAAGTTGTGCTTTCATTCGTTGGTTGTCCTCATCAAGCTCTATCTCAAAGATAATTCCCAATGGTGTGACATATGGATCTATTTTTAAGTGCTTGTTGAGATCTTCCCGACCAGGTACATGATGTGTACTATTGGAACACAATGTGTACCCCTTGTCCTCTTCCATGTCTACATCTATATCCTATATATAACATCTATAAATTCGGATCATTGAAAATCATCGAATACTGTACGAAAGGACCATGATTTTAATCCTTATAATCATCTAATCCTGTGAATCTAGGAAAAATATTCTCCATAAGAAAATATTTAAAAATTTTGCATTGTGTACTGGGGTTACATGTTGACTACAACTCATTCATGTTTTTTTTTCTTCTCATGGATTTCCTGGTGGTGGATTTCTTCTCAGACGATGTCACGATGTGTAGTCAATGTACATGGTGTTGAGTCATGTTCCTCGAGATTTTATATCTTCTTTTCCAAAAAAATTCCAATTCCATTCCTCTTCTCTTCAATTGCACCATTAAGTGAGTTTATGATCCAAAAACCCAATATTATCGTTTCATCCTATATAATCATCCATTTCCTACCATAAAACATAAAAGAACTTAAATACTCACAAATTAGAATTAATATTCAATTAAATATAAAAATTAACATATTAATCTACTCAAAAATATATGAATGAAATAGGATTATCAAATCCCCCAAAATTTGATTTCAGCCTTGTCCTCTAAGACAGAATATCTAGATACTACAAAGGTAATTTACCTTACCGTGTTTCAAATACAATTTTTTTAAACTGATTGATTAAATGAAAACTAAAATCATTAAGAATCAAATGAAAGAATTAATCAATGCATCATTTTTCAAATAATGCAAATAAATCATTTATTGTACCTTTTCACTTTTGAAACAGCCAATCCTTTTAATATATCCATCTTTATTTTTCAATTCATTATTAATATGCATGCTATTTTCAATCTACATCAAATATATTTATTCCTATAATTATCTGGGTAAAAATGTAAATAGAATGATTCATGTAACTCAGAAACATTTAACATTCCATATGACTACTTTGCATCTAAAATCTCCACCATGTATGAAAAAATCACAAGTAATTTAAGGACTTCATCATTACAGTTCAAATGAATCTGAGGCTTCAGGGTAGGTATGTAAATGATGAAAAAAATATCTAAAGGAGGTTTGAATCTAAATCTTTTTTCATGATATTAAAAAATATCCCAATAAATGTCTACCTTTAGAGATGAAATCTCTTTCATCGCACAAAATTATCAATGTTATCACGTGATAAATGTTATCACAATGAATAAATCATCCTCAGTTTCTATTTTTTCTTTTTCCTATTTTTAAATTTTTTATCTTATTCATAGGAATAATCTCACATCCATCACCTAACCACGTATCATAAAAAGAGTGTTGGTATGGAAAATGGTGATTATGGAACCTCCCAAGACCAACTCAATTTTTTTTCATTATTTCATTGTTTAATAGGATAGATGAATAATGAAATACAATGAAATTTGTCACAACCATTAATCAGAATAAAATCATGAATCCCCCAAATAAAATATCCATAATTTAGTGTAGTATATCCGAGTACACCCAAATGTTCCTCCCGCACACTTATTAGTTTAATATCATGAAATTTTTTTATGATGGTAGAAATATATATGATAGTCTTGTAAAATGGATCATTTATTAACAATGAAATTCATGTATTTTATTGTCTTAATAAAGAATTATTTCAAGGTGGGTCATAGGATATGGTATAATCAATAGTAATGACTCAATCCTTTTAAAAGTGTCTTTCTCCAGTCATTACTCCAATAAGATGCAATGAATGTTCTTGAAGAAAACATTATCGAGTTTCTCAAGATATATAAAATTGAAAGAATGGAAAATATTGTCTTAGTTGAGGTCTCTGGGGTGATAATAATGGTTGGGTCAACTACGCATGGCCATGCATATAAACAATTTAATCAATTAATGAAAATTTCAGAAATTCAAACAATGGCCATATATTAGAAAATTTTCATCTACACTGATTAACATGCTCCCAAAATCATGATTTTTTGAATCCTATTCAACATGATTTTCTTTACTAGTTACTTTATCAATTTTATCATTCAAATTTATTGACAATGAAATTTAAATAAATTGAATGATAATTACCCTCATTAATTTAATGTCTCATAGACCATTTGGGTAAAAAATTGATCAAATATGGGGCATGAAATATTCAATTAATGTTATAATAAATTAAAATGTGGGAAATATACTAAAATAAATTTAGTACTAAAACTATTACTCCCCTTCAAATAGATACTTCGAACTTGGGTTGTATAGGTTCTTCTTAATCCCTTTCATAACATGTATGTTCCCATTACGATGTTCAAATTATCAGTAATTTCTTCTCTAGCTTCTGGTTTTGGCCTCCATCTAGACTTTATGGTCATATAGATATAAAATAAAACAAGTGAAATCACATGAGACAAAAATGAATTTGGGAAAAAAATATTTTAGGGTGAGTTATTTTTCCTAAAAGCAGAATACAAATAATGAAAAATACTTAAAAACATGGGTTGTCTCATGAAATCTCTTTTGTTTACCATTATTTGATCAAACGTACAATTTATTTTTTAGTAGGTGTTGGTAGGAAAGAGGTAACCTGATCTGAATCTAAATAATGGAAATGCCTTGATTCATCGGTGTAGATTGTTCCTCTCCCTTTTTTTGAATCTAACATTACCCCTTCATCGGGGAACACTTTATCTATCTCCATAGCCCCAATCCATTTGTTTGTTACCCTTAATGAATAACCAATTGGAATGTCACTAATTTCCCTAACTTTTTTATAATTCATGGAATTATTCTTGAATTAATATTCCTCCACTTCCTTCATAAATTATTCTGGGAACAATATTTCATGTATTTAGTTTTTATCAAAAAATATTGTATTTTAGTATTCACCGAAAATTAAACTTTATACGAAAAATACGAAAAATTAACCGTAAATATTATTAGAAGTGTGGAATTTAAATCCATTTTATGAAAATAATTTTCATAGTATGAGAAATTTAGTTTTTAATTAAAATCATAATTTAATAAAAAAAATAACAATTTGAAAATTAAAACTTATTTTTATGTCTTTGAAAATGTATTTAATGTTAAATAAAATTATCTTTTACTCATAAAAAGAACTATTAATTTTTTAATACATTTAATCGAAATATATTTTATTGTAAATTATTAAATTAATTATAAAACTGTAATTAAATATTTATGACCTACAAATACACAAACAAATAATTTTCCATTTTTAAACAATATATTTGTTTATATCATTGATTAAATATATCGTATTTTCATTCCTAAGATACATTTTTTTTGTTTATAATTTGAAATATTAAGTTACTATTCCATTGGATGGATTATTATTCCAAATGGTCATGTTACTATTCCGTAGGACATGTTATAATTCCACCAGTATAGGTTCCTTAGTTTTTGTAAAAGGCTCTTATTTCATTCAATCTTATTAACAAACAAACCTTTTATTTTATTTCCAATACAAAATTTTGAGAAACTACATGGGGTTCAACATCATGAGGGATTATAATAGCGTATACCCAGAGTGCCCTCTTTTAAAAATATAATCCCCTCAAAAGAGATGGACCTGAGTCTAGTGAAGCATTATATCCATTTATCATGAGTTACCTTAGATGTTATGAAGTCAGTAATTGTATTCCCTTCATGCCACATGTGAAGATTTTATACTCACCTATCCACTGACCCCTTGCCATTTCTAATATATTACTAAATATACTATGGGATTCTATCTTTTTCAAGTGTTGAGTTGTACTGAAATAGAATGTATATCTCAAGTACATAATGAATAAAATCCATTTTCTTGCATAAAAAACTCTTATAAGCATGGCATGCGCTTCACCATATAGTGAATCACCTACTCTGAAAACACCTAAAAAATAAAAATAAAAAAATCCCCACTTTTTCATGAGCTCCTCCAACTCCTCGCATACTACCCAAATGGAATGAACCATTAGTGTTCATCATCAGACCCTATTGTGGGGAGCCACTGAATGCACCAGCATTCAGTTCTTCTGCCGAACTGATTTAGACTAATAAGCCCGAGATCTCGGAAGGAGGTTTCATACTCCCAATCATTTGTGATGCATTTCCAGTTCTATAATTAGGTTCATTGTTTTAAAAAACACTTATTCTTGTCATGATTACATATTTTTAAAAAAATTCAATTATTTAACATGAAATTAACCAACAACCTACTATAAGAACAGTGGACATATCCTTATTTTCCAATCATGAACTATCTGCACCATGAAACTAGCGTTGGAGGAATTCTACATGCATAACCTGCCACCCGATCTACCCTATAAATCTATGAACGGAAATTCACACTTTCTTATCCCAATCACATTCCAAAAATAGGTGATTGATCAACTCTCCATTTGGCTCAATACAATAGTGTAACTTTAATGCCAAGTTTACTCTGAAGTGATTGATGTTTTCATCTATAGCCAGTGACTTTTTCATGAAAGGTCATATCATGAAATTGACTTTTTATGGTATCTCCATGCACAAAACTGTCTCCCCCCCCCACATCTGAGTCATTCACATCAAACTGAATTTTAATGCAGTATGTACCTAACAAAACACATGAGGGGGAAACCATTAATACACACTTTTCTAGATCATTACTAAGATGAAAATGCACAGAAACATCCCTCTAGTTCTCATAAAGTGTTTAATTAATGAATCCAGGGTGTCCACTTTCTGCAATAAATGAGATATCTAGAGTGGGACAACTCAGAAAATTTACCATCATTTCTACCTAGTTCAGCTAACAGTAGCTTATTCCCCCCATTTCCAATGATCCAATGAGATTACTGATGCGGATTGAAAATATATAGATTATCCATTCAACAGATAGAAGAGGGTATAGATTTATCTATGATGAACTCCCATATCTTATCTTCTTATGTTTAACCCACAATGTATTTTCCTTTATTATCTCCCATGATTTTTTAGATTTATTCCCTCTTAACATCCGAAATAGATTCAAGATGTTAATACCCCCTATGGTATGTATTTATCCTACCACATTCATGACGCCCAATGATGTTTTCCATCAATTTGGTTTTCTGATATAGGAGACCAAAATTTTATTAATTTTGGAAATCACATTTTTTGGAATATTCATCGTAGAAATGACATTCATAAATATAAAGGATAATACACTATTGAAAAGGGTTATACGCCCTCAAAAGGAGAATAGGTTTCTCTTCCAGTTCAGGGTTTCCCCCAATGATGTTATAAATAACCTTATCAATGTGGGGATGAAGATGTTTCCAAGGGGACACAGAAGAACCCAGGTACACCATTGAAAAAAACTACTCTTTTAATACCCAACATGCTTACAATTTAATTGACCCACATGTCTAAGCATTTAATTGATATGATGAAATAAAACATATCCCTATTAACCACCTAAAAACTACAAGAACATTACTCCTGCATGAACTCATTGATCTCTTGAATATTTCTTCTTCCTCCATTGATAAATATGCTAGTATTGTCTGTAAACATCAGGTGAGAGATGCCATAATCATTGAGTCAACTCCTATTAGAATGAATCCTTCTATAGTTGATATACAAATTAATATACTGGTAAAAAACAGCATGATCTATAATAAACAAGGATGGGGAGAGGGGTCCCATTATTTCATACCTCATACTACCTCGAAGAAACTAAACAATTTTCCCATGATGAAAATAGATAACCATGAATAGTAGAAACATCGATATATAAAGAAAATAACATAGTGTGGAAACCTCATACAAGTGTGGACTCTTAACAAGAAGCTACATTCGACCCTATCAAAATCCTTCTTTATTTTCATCTTGATGGCTAGGTTTCTCCCATAGGCTCTAAGATTAATTTCACTAATTTCCTCTTGAGCCAGACCAATTTCCCCTTGAATATTCAAGACCAAAATAAAACTATGATGTTACATTTCAATCCAGTCTAGGAGGAAAGACACCACTCTCTTATTGAGGATGCATTCCAAAAACATATTGGTAACATTAAACAAATTGGTTCCACAATAACTATTCGAGGATTGAGGATCAATAACCTTCAGCACCATGATGATCTTCGTGGAACATGAAATCTGTGGTAGAGTCCGGACATTAATGTATCCTTTACAACATGAACTAGATCACTTTTCATCACATCCCATGTTGATATGTAAAAATTCATAGGGAAAACGTCATGCCCCAGATCATTTTTTAGGTCGAGGGACTGTACTACAATATAGACCTCCTTCATTAATTTTTCATTTATAAAAATTTTATTGTGGTCTATATGTGATATTATGTGATTTATAATATATGGAATTATTATAAGAATTTTGTAATTCAAATGTTTAATGTTTGGTTCATTGTAATCATCCACCCTTTTTAAATTTTACCCTTGTAATTTTGTTTTACATAAATAGGTGAGGGTACTTCTGCTTCATTGAATCCTCATGTTCCAATGATTCGTATTCATTATTATGGTTCCTCCAAAACACTTTGACAAGTTTTGTTATATTACTGTGTAGAACCTCATCTCTCTGATCTGATATCATTTCTTGTTGTTCCTCATAAGAGAGATTACCTTACAGTTGTACCAAATATGAGTTTAGTACTTGTGAGGGTTCTTTTATGTAATTCTACAAGAGAGATACATAGAAGACATCATGAATTTGAGTCTAACATGGTGGAAGTGAAAGATGATATGCCAATACTCATATGTGATCATGGATCTCAAAGGGGTCACTGTAACTTGCGATAAGTTTCCATATCTTTCCAAACTGCATGAATCTCTTCCTTGGTGATATTTGAAGAAGGTTTTTTTCTCCAACATCAAACTCTAAGTCCTGTCAACGGTTGTTAGCATATCACTTTTCCCAACTGTGAGCATCATTGATATATTTCTAGAAAGCATGGACCTCTTGTATCACCTCTTTCATAGGATTAGGTCAAATTAGCATTCATTTCCAATCTCCATATGAAAAGGTTGGATTTATACCTGTATTTCCATAGAGAACTTCATAAGGATCCTTATGAATACTCTAGTGGAATTTTTGGTTGTATGAGAACTCAACCAAGGGAATATGTTGATTCTATACTCATTTATATTCCATTGAGTAGGCTCTTATCAAGGCCTCTTCTAAACAGTGCATTCAGATAATCCATCCATTTGTGGGCGATATTTCATTCATAAATTGAAATAATTAATCAAATCTTGTTGAATAATCCACAAAAAAATAGATTTTATCCTTTTATAATGATAAAAAAGTTGATAGTGCAACCCACTGCAGTCTCACCAATTTCATTACATATATTTTAGCATGTTTTTCAAGTGAGATATCTTCACGAACAGAATTAAAATGGGAATTATTGGTGAGTCGGTCCACCACAACCCATAAAACATTGTTTATTTTGGAAGTCTGTAGGGAACTAATGACAATTTATATAGGGAAAGACTAAGAGGTAACTTTATATTACATTAAAAAAATTAAATAGCACAATCAACTCATAGTGGTCTATAATAATGAATTTTGAGAGCATCACCTTGTACAATAATTTTAAAATATTTCAAAAAAGAGCCCAACCCAGTTTTTAAAATGAGGAAAACATCAATTGTCCCCTTATTAGAAATATAATCTATATCATTATTAGCTTCCCAAAAAGTATATCGGACCTAATTATCCTAACTGATAACAATTTTACATTTACATAAGATATATAAATTCTCCAAGATCCAACTATCCCTTCCTTCATGAAAACCAACCAAAATAGCTATGTCTGATTCCACTTCTGAGATAAAGAACTTAAATAGCATGCATAGTAGAATACTAGAAACCAGAGCTCAAACCTCTTTATCAATAGAGTTTCCTTCCCCGTATAAAGAACTAAAAACTGGCATCACTGATCGCATTCTACAACACACCTGGACACCTCCACACATAAACACTACCAAACATGATACGTCCACATTTAATTTAATCCCTAAAACAAGATACCACAATTTGATCCATTGTCGATGGCTGGTTCAGATACACTCAATAGAGGGGCATTTCCTTTGATGCGTACAGTGAAGGAATGTCAAGGATGGCCAGTGAGGAATATGGGATCCCATCTCTATAGAATGTTGCTTCCCACAAACCTAGAATAATAGGTGTGAAACCTTCATACCCTCTATAGATTTATTCTTAACCTCCAAAATCAACCAAAAACTGAATAATAAAAGATTGTAACTCTAGATCATGCATTGGGTAGTTCTACTCAATTATATTCATCAATCATGAGGAGTATGCCGTCAATTTATTGATTTTCATGAGTAAACAACCCAAGTATTTATATAAAGAATCATTGTATTTCACATATTAGTACTTAATTTTTGGTAATGTGAGTACATGTGTAGTGATCAACCTTATATTTAGCCCTTTAAATCATTTCTCACATTATTACATCTAGACATACATTACCCCTTCCCTTATTATCTTATTTTGAGGAATTGAAAATCCTGATATATGTCTTACAAAACATCAATAATACCCTATTATGATAATATAACTAAGGATTTCCATGACAGTAGATGTTATAGTTCAATTATCAATTGCCATTTTTTAATGGTCTACATATTTTCTATGACATGTGATCACATGTCCCAATAATGTGACTTGATGCATCCAAAAGTCAATCTTGTTGAACTTTGACTACAACTTATCCTTCATTAACATGCCCATCGAAAGCCTTAGATCTTTATCATGATCCTCCTTTTTCTTGTAGTATATGTGAATGTCATCGATAAAAACTAACAAAAAATATTCGATTAAATGTCGATATATTCTATTCATCAAATCCATAAATATTGCTGGGGCATGAGTATGTCCTTAGGGTATCGCTGGAAAATCATAGAGCCCATACAATATACATAAGATTATCTTTTGAATATATTAATTCTTAACATTTAGGTGATTATATCTAGAATGATGATCCACCTTTGAGATGTAATGATATCCTCATAGATGATTGAACAAGTCATCAATCCTTCAAATAGGATACTTATTCTGTATAGTGATATTTTTGAGCTCATAGTAGTGTACACAAGGCCATATTGATCCTCCATTTTTCATTATAATGAGTCCTAGTGATCCCCATTGATATGAACTAGGGAATTTGAGCCCTTGCCTAAATGGTTTTTTAGCTGCATATTTAACACATCCAATTAAATCGAGGCCATCCAATAAGGGATGTTTGTGATAGGAGTAGCATCGGGTATGTGTCTTATTGAGAACACCACCTCATGATCTTGGGGGAGTATATGATAATATTTGGGAAGTACATAACTAAATTAAGTCAAAATGGTAGTTTTACCAAAGATGATACCTTCCATTGACTCAACCATTTGAGAGGGGTATGATTATTCATAGGGAATCAACACCCACACCATTGAAGGAGTATTCTATGGAGATTCATGATTTACCATGCACTTATAGAGAAGCATGAGGTGGTTCAGAGTATTTAATATTTTTTATTTTCCATACAGTTGGTTTTTTCTCCATATAATGAGAACCAAAACATTCCCATTATTGATGTAAATACCAACAAGTTAATTATCATGAGTGTTTTTGGAATAATATTCCCACGTGTTCCAATATGAGAATAGTCCAGTAGCTAGGCTGTAATGGCCACACCAGTAAGAGTTTTTTGTGATATATATTATTCAATTTATCAGGGATTTGATTCATTATTCTATAAATTTTAAATATAAAAAATAATGTCTAGAACTAGAATCAATTAATAACATTTCCATTGATGAGTGACGAAGAATTATACCTTGTACCACATCATTTGTTTTCTTCACATCCGCAATAGTGATGGGATAATCAATCCATTATTCCAATGTATTTGGTTAATCAAGATGGTTATTCCCATAAATGACCTGAGGGTTATTTCATTGTCTTATATAGTGACGTTCCTCCCTATAGTTGTAGCATTGGACAATAGTTTGTTCTATCCTTTCTTCTAATATATTGACCCTATTATTTATATCTCTTCAACATTAATGATCTTGGTGGACTTCTCTCCCACACCTATAGAATTACCCCATACCATTAATGTAGTTCCCAGAATGCTTCTTCTAACATTCTTGACATGGGATTGTAAAATATTTCCCCCCACCTTTGTTATGACATCGTCTAGAATGAAAATCCATATTTCATTTCTTATCATGATACTAATGGAACCATTATCCAAGAATCATGTCATCTTTAAGATAAAATTGAACAAAATCATCATAAAACCCTATAATAAATATGACAATTTTGATATCACCATTGATAATAAAATCCGAAAAATTCCTTGAAAGCCTTGGGAAACTTTTGTCATAGGCCATGAAAAATTCACCTTCCTTTTTCATCATCCTTAGGAATTTTCTCTCTATATTATTAAAAAGTGTTTGAGGGATATACTTATTAAGATTAATTTTCATAAAATCATTCCACACCATCTATTAAATTTCATTTTTTAGTTTTTTGTTCATAATCTACAACCATCATTAGTTGGCCTCTCCATATAGATGATAAACATCCAAATTCACTTCCTCCATCTCATAATAGTGAATTACAAAAAAGATATTATCGATTAAGTTGACCATCCATTATATTACTAGTGTATCATAACATCCACTAAATTTTGGTGGTAGCTGCCACATAAAGAACATGATAACATGTTTATCCCTCTTAGTTGAATGAAGGCATTCCACATTGTTCAGGTTATTGGTCACAGCATAAGACACCTGGGTAAGCGTCACTATAAAATTTTGAAATCCACCTCCCAAGGAATTGGGGATGTTGTTCTAGAAATCACTGGATGTTTGCTCACATGGTTTTTTGGTTTAGTTTCTACTTGTTCCGTTCATTTTAAAAAATATAAATTGTTATAAAAAACATAAGTCAATAATTCATGAATTAATAATTTATTCCAGGGTGGAATTAACTCTTATGGAATGTATTACATGATCCCTATGTTTAAATGTCTTTTCTAAAAAACATTATTTGGTTCTTACATACACACAGTCCCATACTAAGGGTTTTCAACAAGGTTCTCTAATCCAAAATCCCAAATAAACATAACTATTCTATGATACCATGTATAGAAAACCCAATTATCTAAAATAAATAATTCAATAATTTTAAAGTTAAACAACATAAAATAATTACACAACCAAGATCCAATGGTTTAGTAACATGGTAAAATTAGGACCATACAAAAATATTTTATAATAAAACATAATCATTTACTTAATTACTTCTTCTATAGCATCTTATTTTCCATCATTATCTCCTTAATAAAAGTGAACACATGCGGATATGCATTAAATGAAGGGGTGATATAAAATCCAATTGAAATCATAGATAAGAACATGAATCAATATAACATAGTGTGGGAATAATCATCATAATATCTTCATTATAATCATTATAGGAAGCATTATAAAAAGGTAAGAAATGTGACAATTCAAAAAAATGAAACATCAAGTATTAGTGGTAAACTACCACACATTATTGTGAAGAAATCTATCATCATGTTCAAACATATTTTGATATATCTCATGAAACTCTTAACATTAACCATTGAATTGGAGTGATATATAATTCTGGGTGCTCCCCTCTCATAAAAACAATTACATCACGAAATAAAATTTTCGGTGCACCCATTTATATTATCATGCACGACACATTTAGCGTATTTCAATATTGGACAAAAAATAACCCATTGAAATAATTTTTTTTCTATAAAGAATGATTTCATGGATAATAATTGGGGTAAAAAAATGGAATAACATAAATGGTATAAGATTCATCCATCTTTAGTGAATAAGAATCAAAATCAATATAAGTAAAACATGTGTTTTTGAAGGAAGATATATTTTAGATAAATATTTCATTTTGTCATTAAATTAGACTAGAAGTATGTATATAAAGATGAAAAATGGAAAAGAAAAATAATTTATATTTAAATGATATTACTATAACATTTATTCTGAAAATAGGGTGAAATAGGGAAACCCAAAGAAGGGGAGTTGGGTTCGAGAACCCCCTTACCTTATATCTGAACTCTCTCCTTTATTTAATTAACTTGAAAATAAAATTAAATTCATTAATTATGAAATAAAAAACCATTTATACATTAATATGATTCATTTTTATTATATCATGTTCAATTAATGGATTTTCAAAGAGTTGTATAGTTTAATTTCATCATACGATGGTGTTCATCTTCTTGGTTTTCATGACCAGTTTACTTGAATATGAGTATGGAATTTATGTAAAATGGGTATAATTCTACATAATAATAAATATATTTTATTAATGAACATAAATAGGTCTAAATTTTGGTGTTTTTAATATTTTTAAATTCAATGAGGAAGAAGCATTAAATATATATTTAACGATAATTATTTGGGTTAATTATATCAGTATTTATCACATCAAAATTTATTTATTTAATCATTTTGTATTAAGGGACTATTTTTGTTATAGAACATATAAAAGGGTTATAAAATATATTTTATATTCTGTACTAACCATTATAGTGATTTTATTTACATTATTGATGGTGGTAAATGAATACGAAAATGCACCATCCATGTTACTTGTAAATTGACACGTCACTTGCAGTGATTTCATTTTTATTTTAAAATATATAGAATATTTTGATTATGGATCATAGATTAACATGATATAATTATATTATATAAATGATAATTGAGTTACCATGAAAATTTTGATAGATTAGGTGAGGGGAGAATATGAAAATGAAACAAAATTTGAAGAAAATAAAAGAAAAAGGAATAGGATTTTACCTATTATGTATATCCTCCGTGGGAACCACCACAGGGAAATGGTTTTGGTCTTATGATGAAACCAAGGGATCCTATAAATGGGGGGGGTGTTAATATATGTGACTATAATTTAGTCATGTCACAATTTTTCAGTGGTGTGAAGAAGAGGTAGTGAGGGGTAGTATTTATAGTCAATGAAAGGGGTGTTTTCTCAATATTTTATTCATTAGTTTAACATTTTTTCTCAAAACAATGAATATCATGAGAATTATCTCTAAATATATAATAATATTGAATTATTTTTTGATATTTTGGGATTACATTAGAAATAAATCATCCATGACTCAATAATTCTTGTATTTATCTTTTATTGAAAATTACCACATTTTACTATTCCCCAAAAAATATAATTATTCTAAAAAATTAATAAAAAACATGATAAATTTTATTTACATGTAGAATTAAAAAATAATCTCCATATTATGAAAATAATTTTATTAATTTGAGGAATTTAATTTTTAATTAAAATCATTATTTTATTAAAAAAATAAATATTTTATAATTAAAACTGTTTTCTAACACCTTGATAAATTAATTCTGTTCTCGCAAAATTATGTTATAATCATAAATAAATAAAATATTAATTTAATAATATATTTTATGAAAATTAATTTTCTTATTAATTATTAAATGAATTATAATATTTTAATTAAATATTGATTACTTACAAAAATTAAAACACTTAATTTATCTTATTTAGAATACTTATTTATATATGTCAAGAAATAAATATATCATATTTTTATTCATAAGATACCTTTTATTTATAATTTAAATGGATATGTTACTATTTTATTGGATTTATTACTAGTCTTGAGGTTCATGTTATTATTCTAATGGTCCTTATAATATTCCATCAGTATTGGTTCTATAATTTAAAAAAATTGCACTTATTTCATTCATTCTTCATTTAAAATGTTTTTATTGTTGTCGCTATGTGATATTATGTGATTCATAATATATGAAATTATTATTACATGTGTAATATTCCAATGATAATATTTTTTTTCTTTACAAATATAAATCGTACTATGTTCCTAATGTTTAGATAATGTTGTTTGGATAAGGATATCTTGCATATGAATAAGTAAACTGGATGGTACTGATTACCATGGAGATGAATAAATATTTTTTGAAAATGTGGTTTATGATATCATGTATGAAATTAATGATTTTAATGGATTTATGTAATATATCCAATTATATGTGGAATAGGAAAGCATGCATGTTTTCGATAAGGATTTATGGTAATTACCTTGTTTCAAAAGAGTACATGATTAAGGTATTCACATGTATCATATTTGAAAAAAAAGAGATGCATTATGATATATGGGGGATCAATGCTTAGATGATTTTGATAAATTTACTGATCTTTGTTTCTAAATCTTTGTAATTTCAACTTCTTGAAGTGTTCTACGGTTAACCATTTATGAAATGGTTTATATTAAGCTTCAAATGAGGTTTGAGAGGTTAAATTATTTTCTTTCGATATGAGTAGTTATGAATACGAGATAAAATGTGTAAACCATTTTGTTGTGACGATAAAATAGATGGAATAAACTATAATCATATTGACCTCATGATTTTATAATGATTTAGGAATGAAAAATTCATCTTCAACTCCTTCAGTAAGAGATGAAGGGGAAATTGATCAAGTTACAATGAAAGGATGGCACGATTCATATGAAATTTAATCAAGTAAGTAATATTCTAAAAAATTACAAATCTAGGGAAGGTATCTTTAAACCAAAATAATTATTCTAGTACATTCCTTTTTTATGAATTAAATGGTCTCATAAATCATCATAGATATATGGCTTTGTGATTGTTATTCATCACTTACTGACCATGTCTATATCATTGTCCATCCGCACAAGATAGTTAGATATCACATCAACATTTATCTATTCACTTGAAACATATGTTTTAATATTTTTAAACCTAATTATAAGTCATTTTGGGTAACTGTTATGTTTCCAACATTCAAATTAAAATAGTTTTTGAGTATTCATTTTTACGATGTGGGTTTTTATGAAATGAACATTCTTGTATTAAACCATTGATGACCACAAATAATTTCAATGGAGAAATTATTTTTAATGTGGGTATAATGTTAAAATCCATGTTTCTATAAACATTTTTAGAATAAATTAAATTACATTGATGTTTTTTTAATATTATACAAAAATATAATCTTCAAGGGCACGCAACAACGACTTAGATTGTGTGACACAAAACAATATGATTCAACAAAAAATTATTTTATTATTATAATTATTTAATCATGACAATTATAACCATGGAGTTAGAACGGTGGATATTTGCAGATTGAGCTAAATAATTAATGTTTTTTATACAAGTAAAATCCTATCAAAAGGTGTTTAAATGTTCATAGGTGTGTTTTATAACAATAAAATAAGAAACCAATCTTATTTTATTATATTATTGAAATATATAAATAATTTATATACATTGTAATGGTTAACATTCATCTTATGTGTTACATGATTTTATATAAGAACAAGTCTATTATTTCTATTAAATGATATATTTTTCTAAAATGTTATTTTCTACCATTTTATGGAACAATTGTTTTAATCTATACTTAGAAAAAAATTATTATTTTGAAAATAATCTTCTTATTTTAATATTGTATCTTAAAATTGTACGTTCATCTACTATTATGTATATTTACATTAGTTATTTTTGTATGAACTTCCAATTATTAATGAATAGTGAAGACAATAATCTATTTAAATTGAAAATTGTATTTTTTTTTAAAGTTATATCTATATATAAATAGTGTTTTTATTGTTTTTAATCCAATAATGTTCATTGGAATCAATTTTACATTTAATGTGGATACAAAAAAATATTATTCATATTAATCATTTTAGAATTTTTTATTTAAAAACCCATTTTCTCAATCCATCAATGAGACCAATTTTTAATAATTTCTGAAAAATCAATGTTTCAATTTTGAAGTATGGATTACATATTTAAATAAAAATGGTAAATTTTTTTATTAGGTTTCTTTTAATTTGGAAAATTTGAATAATAAATTTTTTAAATTTTATTAGTACGGTTAAGGGTATATCAAATAATACTAGGGTAAATATAATATTATAAATATTACAAAAATTACCTAAAATATTATCAAATATTGTTGTATGGTTCTATTTTTTACCATTAATACATAAGGGTTGAAATTAAAATAATTTAATGGACACATGGTCATGAATATGACTTGGATATTATTAAGATCTAAGACAATGAAAATATGTCACATTTTTTACTTGTAGTAAGTATAATATTTTTTTAATATGTAGTTAAATAGATGATATGATTTAATATGTATATTATTTCAAAATATAAGTTTTTTAAATACATCATGGAATTTTATTTTTAATTTTTATTAAAGATATATTTATAATAATTAATTACCCAATGATGATACAATGTTCATTCAATTAATGAAATAATCAATTAAGTGATATTAAAAATATTAAAAAAATATAATTTGATTTAACTAAGGATAAATAAGAATTTTCATAGACAATATGAGGTATTTGGATTGAATGAAATTATATTTATTGAAGTTATATTTATATATATATTTTCATATGTTCAATGTAATGAATAATGACCAAATTTATAGTAATGATATTTTATGAAAACAATTTAATAATAAATTAGTTAAAAATTATAATAATATAAATTGAGGATAAATGAGATAATTTATGGTCACAAATATAATATATTGTCCTTTTATAGATTAATTTACAACTTATATGTAAAGTATCACCTTTTAATATTGAAAACTTAGTTACTATAGTTAAAGAGTAAATAGGTAATCAAATTGTTAATAAAAAATATTTGTTTAAAATTAAAAAAACTTCTATAAAATCAAATATTTTACGTTATCACACAATATCACACATTACGTATGAATTAATTTCCATTAAAAGGTATTTATATTCATATTTAATTATTATTAGTTAATCCTATGAGAAATTACTAATTTTCCCCTAACCTATAGTATAGAAGGACACATCCTCCCTCATCTTATTTCAGAAAATTGATTCTTATAGAACAACCAATATATAAAAACTCATCACTTTGACTTCCCTAGAAAAATTCTATTTGTTTGTTCTTCCTAATTGACCAACTAAATTTTACCTTAATGAAGATCTGAAGGATAAGTTTTGAAGAAAAAGTAATTTCCCTTACCAATAACTCTCTCTTTTTATTTCGTCATTACCAAATATAAAAAATATATATATTAATTATAAAATTATATAATTAGTATCCCTAATATTTTTAAATTATATTGCGATTTTGAACATTCAATTATAAATCCACATATTCATTGAAAATGAAGTGAAAGTATAACTCACATATATGTACTTCTTATCATCTCCACGTAGCGATACTAGTAATTTTATATCACTATATTATTTGAGTGGGAATTATGATGGTTTTAATGTTTATATATGATATGATGACATTATTAAAATTATTTAATGATAATATCTTATCTTACTTTTTACTACATAATATTTTTTGGAAATGATAAACTCGCTCATGCATACATAAGGATTACTATCTCCAAGGTGCGATGAGATTAATTTTTATAGTATCATTCAAATGGGTATTAACGAGGATAATTTTTTTGAATATATATGAAATATATATCAAAAAAATTATTTTTTAATTATCCACTTCTCTTTGTTTTAATATGATGTGAATATTGAAAATAATGGTTATGCGTACGTATGACCTATTATCTCCATGAATTTTAAATTTTATTCCATATCTCTTAATTTTACGAATCAAAACGAATATAAACATATATATAAAGTCTATATCAAGTTTACAATTCTTGATATGCTTAAATAATGATATAATATAGAGGACCGAGAATAAAATGTCAGCACATGTTTGAAAAAAACAGTTATTACCTACACCCTAACATTATCCTAGAATTGTTAATATTAGAGTAATATAATTTCATATGTAAATCATATATGGTATTATATATATGAATATGGTTATGTGGTATATGTACACTAAAACTATATTTTTTATATATGAGTTATTAATATATATAAAGTGAGTAAATAATTATGGTAATGGATTTTTGTGTCATTGTTATTTATATGGGACACATGCCTTATACACTACTTATTTTATCTAGGTTTTATAAATAAATCTAGTTAATTTATTTTAATATACTTATTCTGAATATTATGATATTTTAATATTCATATAAATTTCTCTCTTTCAGGGGTAATATAATTCTACTGAATACGATGTTATATGTGTTTATTTAAAAATATCATCAACATTCATGATTGTTACATTTTAAATATACATTGTGGAATATTTATCTAATGGAGAATAATATGGATGTTTGATGGGGATTTTTATTCCTTGAGAAACCTAGTGCATGAATTCTAGGTAGTCCCTAATGAGTAATATAATTAAAACCTAAAGTATTTTTCAAAATTTAGGTGATTTAGTGTAAGGTATGGAACTGTATATTTTCTATGATCATTGAGATTATATTATGGGATATATGGATAAATAAGATAATATTTAATGTAATTTAAATATATGGGAATTGAGGTATTCAGTCACCAACCATTAATTATTTATTCTCTTTAAATATTAGAAACAAGTTAATTAGTAGACTAACATGAGGAAACTTTATCCAATAAGAGGATGTTTATCCTTCTGTTGTCTCTTTACTATCCATCATTTTTGTTATTAGAGAAGATATCTCATCATTGACCTCTTGTATTAGAAGGGTACGTTTCCATATAACAACTATAACACCAATTAGTAGCTAATATGGATATACTGTTAGATAATTTATATATGGAGGATAGTTAATTGATGTAATAAGCCATTTTATAGGAACAAGATACTAAATTAATGCCAAAAGTAAATTTTGATAATGTGAAAATAAATGAACAATGATAGGAAGATGATTCAAATCACCAATGAATGGGTATCTTGAAATGGGACATGATGTAAATGATATCATAATGATTGATATAATATACATTTTCCTCCCTTATTTAGTGTGTATTTTGGTATAGTAATTTGAGATGTGGATATACATTAATTTTCTATTTTAAATTATTGAAAATGACTCCTTTTTGATAAATATCTTATTATCACACCTTCCCATAGACTCATGTATGTTTTTCAAATTGAGATGGGGTTTGATATATTTTATGTTCTAGTATGGTATAAAAATTTAACCATTTACATTCATTTTAAGAATAAGGGTGTTATGGTTTAATACTAAAGATTCACCCCAAGCTTCATGGATGATAAGAAAATGAATAAAATGAAGTATTAGGAAATACCACATGAGTATGAAGTAATGTCATTAGTATATCATGATTTCATAATATATTATTATGAAATATAGGATTGGTAGTATTATTATCTTTTAAACATGTGCATCAAATAGATATCTGTAGGCCTTTTCGGGGCACATGTTTTATAACCTAAAACTTAGTTTAGATTATAAAATAAAGGATAATGTCTTAATTTCTCCAAGACATGTTCACCTGGAGGGGTATAGGTTGGCCATATATATGGCTCATATTCCATCACCACAATTCAATATTGATGTTCTGGGATATTATATGAAGTGATTTACTATAAAAAATTTTGAATTAGATGGGTATAGGTAGTCCATTATGGAGTGAATTTACCCCCATGATAAGAGAAATATACTGAGTTTAACTTACCATTTCATAAGTACACATTAAATCATTTTACCAGAATATTGAATACTTTTCAAAATAAATCACACACCCATAATTAATGACTTGAATATTCAAATTTAGGTTTATTAATTAAAAATTAAATTACCTACTATTCGTGTAATTTATTTTTTATAACCTTATTAAGTTCATTTGTATCTATTTTGATGGGTTATTAGGTCCAATTTCATTTTTTGAATCAGTTTGTTTCATGATCGATATACATATATACATGAAGAAAATATCCTGTAAAATAACGATGGTTGTCCAGAATTGATGTTATTTGTTTTGTGGAACATATAGAACGATAAATGGTTGAAAATTTAATTTGGATACTTGGAGTGAAGATAAATCCTTGTCTGATTTATTTAAGGATAATTGTTTTGGTTATTTGGTAGTTTTTGAATACAATGAATGAATTTTTCATTATAAATAAAAACCATGAGTAAAAAATGATTCAAAAACCATAGATGATACATAATACATATATTTTATTCTATATCAATAATAATAATGGTCCCATTACCATAATTGAAGATGATTATAGAAATTGTAAACCTATCATCCTTGAATGTGGTAAATTAGCACATCTAAGATGGCATTTTTTTACTAATAGCATAAAACAATGGTAAAGGGGAGATTATAACAACTTATTAAATCATCCTAAAAACATTATAGTACAAGTATGGTAATGGAGTTGTCATAACATTTGGACGAGTCATTGTGATAATAGAAAATAAAATAGTGGAAAATGAAAAGAAGTTAAATGAACCGAAAAGAGGAATTCACCTCTTGAATTAATCATCCTTGAGAGCCTCTTTCGAGGAGAGGATGTTATATTTTGAGGAGATCAAGGACTTATATATGTGGGGAAGGTTCATGGGAGGATATTTGGGCATAATTTTGACAATAAAAAGGGATTCATAGGTGTGAGGAAAATTTGGAGTGAGTGGGGGGGGGGGGTTATAGTGGATGAGAGGAGTGAATTTCGAATACTTAAAACATTATTTATTCACTTTTATCATGATAAGAAGTAGTGTTTTATTCATTTGAAAAAAAATGTTCATTTGATTTCAAAACAATTGGCCATAAATCAGCATTTTCCACGTATAACTTAATAAATCAGGTATTTAGCATTTATCATATTTTATTATTCACCTACAATTCATGTATTTTAGAAAAGTCCCAAAAATTTTCCCAAACCATTCATTGACGTGTAGAATTAAAAAATGAAATACATTATTTGGAAATAATTTTCTATGTATTTTTAGTTTAATATTTGTATAAAATCATAATTGAATCCCAAAAACCAACTTTAAAACTATAACTCGTTTTATAACACCCTGAAAAATTAATCAAGGTCACATAAAATTATCCAATAACCATAACACGATAAAATAGAAAATTATTATTAAATTTTATGAAAATAAGGTTTCATTTTAAATTATTAAAGTTATCATAAAATTTTAATTAAAATATTTATGAAATACAAAATCATCTGTACATATTCTATGATCATTTTTCCATATATAAGATGTCTAAATTGTATTTAAAAATTCATGGGAAATGATTCTATTTTTTGGAAGATTTAATATTCATTACTATAAATAGAATTAGAAAAATTTTGTTTATTGGCTAGGTTATAACAATGGTTTTTATAGAGAGTCATTGTTTCAGGCATTAACTACAAAATTTACTTGTAAATTCATGTGGTGTTACATTCTCGCCTACATAAAAAACAAAAATACTAGAAATTTGAAATTGAACGTGAAAAGTTATTTGTTATGACTTTAAAATTCCTTTGTGGGAAACCCACATCAGAAATAATGTTAAAATATCCTCCTAATAAGAGGGAAAAGGAAGTGAATCAGATGCTTCAAAACTACACCTTCTAATTGGATGACGTGGTCATGGAAGAATAATCAAACCATCAAGACCTGGTGGAATATAATAGACATAATGATTTGATAAAATTTCTTTACCACAAAACCATAAAAAAATGTAATGAAAATTTTTATTGATATCATAAAAAAATATGTTAATAGGAGAACATTTTTGTTTAAAAATCTTGGCCTACAGATGAAGAATTATTCCACTCTATTAGTATACAAATATATATTAATATTTCATAAACAAATTATTATCCTTTTTTTGTTCCTTGATCTATTTACACATAATCCGTTATAATAGGTTGCATCAAGTGGTTACATTAAACTCTATAACCTCATACAATGGTCAACATAAACAATTTCATACATGGATTGACTATACAAAAGATCATAATCCAAAACAATAGAATCATTACCATATTCAAGATTTATATATCCATGTACATTGGATCCTTGGGAATCATTATTTTTCTATAAATCCATGGTCCATCAATCTCAAATCATATTCTACCTTCTTTTCCATTAATCAACATGAAGAAGCCTTAGATTTTCACATTCTAAACTTGTGAATAAAATCATTACATGTCCTCTTGAAATTTTTTAATATCTAAAATTACCATAAAACCTTATTGGAAACATGAATTTATCCATATAAATTCTACTGTATATATTCATTATATCCCAAAACGATGTAGACTCTATCAGGGATCGAATAGAGGACTTTTCGACATGACAATAATAAGTATTGATGTTATAGGTACTGTTCCAAATCAATCATTATTAATCATTATCTTAATCATCAGGAGTATATTTAGATTTTTCTTTCCCCAAACCATATACCTTCTCGACATATAATATTTTTACTAAGTCACTTATCCTTGGTACAATTCATCATACGACCACAAATACATAATAAAATAGTTTTAGAGTGTAACCCTCATATATTCCATAATTCATCTAACTGGTACATTACTGATAAAATATTCAAATGAATTGATTCTTCATGAGGCCTAGTATTAATTCAACTTCATCTGAGGTAGTATCTTGACTTTATCATTATCATGTACCTTCATTCTATTCACATTCGTTTGATTCTTGGGACATTTATTTGCATAGTTTCCCATCTCCTTGTAGTTCAAGCATTATATATTGGATCCTTTTTAATGCCCTTACAATCAAATTTTTTTGTCTATTGTGTCCACACCTATAACAAAATCTCATTCCCTTCAGAGATTTAACAAGTTGATTCTTTCTATCATTATCATGGTGGGAAAATAATTATGTCCCTTATTCCCTTTATCGATGTTTTTCTCTACCATCATGTTCTTTATATGATTCTTTACAGATTAGAAGTACTCTGATATGTTTTTACAAACCTTGTTAACACATGATACATTTTCCTCACATGATTAGGATACGTTTTAGACTATATTCCTTTGAAATGATGGCATAATACCATGATACATATGATCCTTATTAATATTTACATCATGTGAATTGGTGATGTTCTCATTTATTCCAATAGAATCAATTTCTGATCAATTCCATATAATATATTAGATCATAAAATTATAAACTTTATAAAACTATAAATATGGTATATAAAATATCCTAAATTTATGCATCAGAAATTCTAGAACCACATACATTTTTATGTTTGGAAGAATAAATCATTCATAATGTTATGTAAGAAAAAAATTATGAATTATTCTATGAATATCCCACTAGACTGCCGAACTAGGTGCACAGTAAGGCCCATTTTAATGTACCTTGATTCCCTGAGTCAATCTCAAAACTCCATGATAGAGTTGTTACTCCTAGATAGATATGAGCCAGAACTACATTCACTTGTAGTATACATACAAGGATGTGTTTCCTAGAAAGATCCACATAATCCAATCCTTTATAAATTATCAGATATTCTAGTATGTTTATCTTAAATGTCTATCCTAGGGTCTTGTTCTCTAATATAAATTTTCTAAATATAGTTTCCATGTATTCTGAAAAAGTTCATTGATACAAATTGTAATTCCCCAACCCCATTTTCTAGGATCTGGTGCATTATTTCATTACATTGGAATGATTTCTAGTATGTCGTATCCTGAAGGACCGAGTAGTTTAGTAGTTTTCAAAAACCAGATACATACATAGGGTTTGGATTACAACACAAAAAGAAAATACAATATATCAATACATTAGACAACATCCATATCACTTAGGTTAACCCCACTGGTCAATCATAATATACACCCTCATTCCCAATGAAAATGAAACATAAGAATGGAGTGAGCTCAAATTCTCAGAAAGGGTATGAAATATAGTAGAAGATATCATAAACATAAAAATTAGGTAAGGTGAAGAACTAAAAAGAATTCCATTACAAATAAACTTGAGCAAAATATGGAAGGCATAAATGATGAATAAATATTAACATTGTAAATCATAAATATGGGTATTGTTCTACTCAAATAACCACATTAACTATCAGTAAATTGTTTAATAATTAGGGAATGAATAATGTGGGACATCATAAACATACCATCAAGACATCGTGTCAAGGCCATAAATATCCATTTTGTCAAGGTCTCATGCCAATACCATAATTTGTCTCAGGATACCTACTAATGAATTTTGGGGATATAGAATGCCCCAAACATAACATTATAATTCCAATGAATTCCTCTTGTAAATGGTGATAAAAATAGAGAACATATACATTCATATTAAAATTATCATTTGAAATGTAAATATGTTTCCACAGTCATTAAATATAAACACAAACCATTCAGAGTAATATTGTGAATGGTATCTAGATATAACATTCAAATTAAAACTAATACGAATCCTATCAACACCATAATTTTTAGATGAGTTCATAGGATATAAACCTCTATTAAATACAATATTCTTTAATGGATGTTGACATAAATAATGATACTTTTAAATTGAGACAATTCAATAATTATTGATGAAATAATCCTTAAACATTCCAAAGTATCCCTTACCACTATGAAACATTAAAATTATAATCAATTATAATATCATATGAAAAATGAGACACATGATATGATATACCATGGTTTAGTACATACACCACATGATAGGAATACGTGGTTAACAAGGAATATATATCATAAAATTTACTGTGTTGTGAGAAAATTCCATTTTACATTTGAAAGAATAGTTATATTGGAAAATAAGTTTATTTTTTCAAAAATATTATTTTAAATATTTATTTACCAGAATAGAGAATGGAAGGATATTTAGATTTCATTTTTGGCATCAATTATAGTCCACTTAATTGAAATCATACAAAATGTTTTTTAAAGAAACATTACAATTAAAACATTTTTGTGTGATTTAATGAAATCCTAATAGAGATTTTAAAACCCTGAAGAATTTTTGCATTCATAAAAATTGAAATTAAAAAAATTGATTTTTCAATTTAAAATAGATTATTTTATAATGAAAATTATTGATTAAAAATATTATAAGGTGAACATAAAAATAGGTAAAAATATGACAATTTAAATGAATCAAGTTTTTATTTCTGTAGTGGTCATGGATTTTTTATGTGACAAAGGGGTCCTGGAAAATGATGATGAGGTTGGGAAGGTACATGAGTAAACTATGGACTAGTATCGAATCTTGAAAAGTGTGAGGAGAATTGGTGGTGGGAGATGATATTTATAGTGGAGGTTAAAGGTGATTTATCATTATTCTATTAATTTGATTAATTTATTAGCTCATGAATATTAATATTTTTTAATTATCAGTAAATATATTAAAATATTGAATTACATTTCAATATTTTTTGTTTACATCTTCCATAAATCATCTGTGACACAATAATTCTTGTACATAGTTTTTATCAAAAAATATCACATTTTACTATTCATCGAAAATTCATCTTTATCAAAATAAATCCCAAAAAAATAACCCAATATATTTTTTATGTGTGTAATTCAAATCCATTTAATGAAGAGAATTTTCCTATTATGTGAAATATAATTTTTAATTAAAATCTTCATTTACTAAAAAATATTTAATTTTTAATTATAACTGATTTTTTAAGACAATGAAAATTTAATTAAGGTTACAAAAAATTTACTAATACTTATAATAAAACAAAAAATTAATTCTAGAATACATTTTATGAAAATATATTTTACATTAAATTATTAAATTATTTATTAAATTGTAATTAAATATTTTTTACATTATAAAAATTAACAATTAATTTACCATTTTTAAAATTTTATTTACTAATGTCATTAAATAAAAATATCACATTTTCATTCATAAGATACCTATGTTTTATTTATAATTTGAAATATTAAGATACTATTCTATTAGATAGATTACTATTACAAATGGTAATATTAATAATAAAAAGTTCATGTTATTATTCCGTTGATATTGTTTTCTTTAGTTTTTGAAAAATCATCATATATTATTCAATATTATTAACAAAAAACCCATTTATTTTATTAAAAAAACAAAATATAGAGAAACTAAAAGGGTTTCACCATCATGGGGGACTATAATAGTGTAAACATAGAGTTTCGGCTTTATGAAATTTAATCCCCTCAAGAGGGAAGGACCTAAGGCTAGAGAAACATGATAACCATTGATCATGAGTTACCTTAGATACTAAAAATTGAGTAACGATATTCCATTCACGCCACGTGTGAATAATTTATACTCGACTATCCACCATCCCCTTTCCATATCTAATAATTTACTCAATGGAACAAGGAATGATACCTTTTACGATTAGTGAATAGTAGAGAAAAAGAATGTCGATCTCAAATACAGAAACATTAAAATACCTCTGCTTGCATAACTGATTCCTATAATCATGGCCTCCACTTCACCTTGTAGTTAATCACATTTTCTGAAAACTCATTAAAATGACAAAACCACCAAGCCCCACATGTCCATGAGCACCTCCCGCTCCGTACATACAACAAAAAAGGTATGAACCATTAGTGTTCAACATAAGAACCTGTTGGGGGAGCCACTGAACCCACCTCAATTGAGTCATGCTGCTGAATTGGGTTGGAATAATATTCAGGATAGTCATGAAGGTGGGAGAAGACTCCAAATTGTTGCAAAGCCTACCCAATTAAAGAATCAGTTTCTTTGATCTAAGAAAAATATCAGTACTAGACCTGATAACTTCCTAGTGAAGTGATTTATTTCCATAAGACCAAATACACCAACACTATGATGTAGGAATAATTTCCCAAGACTTCTGTTCCAATCCTGAACTATCTGCACCTTGAAACTAGTGCTGGAGGAAGTCCACATGCATAACCTCCCACCCAATATACCCTATGAATCTCAGAAAGGCAGTCCACACTGTATCGCCCAATTAAATTCCAGAATTAGGTGGTTGTTTGGCTCACTATTTGGATCACTTTAGTAGTGGAATTTGGAATCCAAATATACTCTGACACACTTGATGTTTTCATTTTTTGGCAGTTCCCTTTTCATGAAATTCCATACCATGAAATTGAATTTGGATGGAATCCCCTTCCACCACACTATCACCCCCACACATCTTGGTCATTCACATTCACGTGAATTATAAATAAGTATCTACCTTAGAAAACACATGTGGAGACACCCATAAATACACACTTGTTTGGATAATTATTAAGAATAATACTCTCTTAAACATCCCTCTAGATGACATTTAGGTTTTCATTAATGAATCTAGGGTGTTCACTTTCCCCAATAAATGATATATCTGTAGTGGGACAAACTAAAAAATAGATAATCATTCCTAACTAGTTCTGCTTCTAGAACATTATGCCCCCTTTTTATGATCCAAAGCAAATACTAAAGAAAAGTGACAATATAGGGATGCACCATTCGACGAATAGAAGAGGTTTTTGGATGTATGTATGGAAGAAATACCATATTTGTGTTTCATGTTTTTAAACCATAGTTTTGTTGCCTTTATTATCTCCCATGAATGTTTAGAATGATGTCCTCTCAATGTTTTAGACAGATTATGGATGTTAATACCCCCTCTGATAGGTGTTTATACAACCACTTCCATGATACCCATTGATGTGTTTCATCCACTGAGTTTTCCAATAACAAGAAAAAAATTTAATCTATTTTTGAAATCACATTTTTTTTACATTCAACGTAGATAAGACATTATTTAGTATAGAGGATGGTTTATTATAGAAAAAATTTATACACCCTACGAATGAAATGAGCTTTCTCTTCCAGTTCAGGATTCACATCATGATCTTATAAATAACCTTTTCAAATTAAGGAATAATAAGTTTCATGGGGGACACCAAACTACCCATGAAGTCCATCAGAAAAAACTAATATTTTCATTCCCAAGATGATTCGCACAGAACTAACCATCATGACTGAGAATTTAATATCTATGAAGAAAGAATACCTCTCCCTATTATCCACATTCCCATTATAAGAATAGTACTCCTCTATCACCTCAGTGATATCATAAATATCACGTATAGTTCGTTTTGATGGATATTCTAGTATCATCAACAAACATCAGATTAGAGATTCCATAATCTATGAGTCAACTTCTATTTGAGAAGATCCTACTATAGATGATATAAAAATTTATTTATTATAACAACACAAATTGATTTATAATAAATAAGGATGGCGAGAGGGGGTCCAATTATTTAAGTCCCCAAACAGCCTTGAAGACACTAATCTATTTTCCCATGATGAAAATTGATAACCAAGAAGAGTTGAAACATCAATACCTGAGGCCAATATCCCAATGCAAGAACCCCAAACAAGTATGGAATCATAACAACAAGCTCCATTCGACACTATCAGAATCCTTTTTCATGTTCATCTTTATGATTAGATTTGTCCCATAGTATCTAATATTATTTTAACTAATTACTTATTGAGCCTTATAAATATTACCTTGTATATTCCAAAACATAAAAAATTTTGATGTCACTCTCCAATATAGTCTACATGGAAAGACTTCACTCTATAATTGTGAATGCACGTCCAAAAAATATAGGGAATATTAAACAGTTTTATGGGGAAGTAATGATTCGGGTATTGAAGATCATTAACCATTAGCACCATTATGATCTTCATGGAACATGAAATGTGTTATTTGAATCCATCCAATAATGTAGTCATTTATAAAATGAAGTAGATCACTTTTCACCACATACCATGATGATATTTATAATATATTGGGAATCCTTCAGTCCCTGAATAATTTTTTAGGTTAAGGGACCAGACTCCATTGTAGAAATCCTTCAATAAATTTTCATTTCTAAACATTGTATGGTTGTCTATATGTGATTTTATGTGATTTATAATACATTACATAATTATAAGAATGGTGGAATTCTAATTGAAAAAGTGTGGGTCATGAAATTATTCCCCCCCTTTAATTTTTTACTTAGATATGTGAGGGTGATTTTTTTTCATTTCCACCTCTGGTTCCAAAGATTCTTTGTCATAATTATGGTTCCTCCCAAACACTTGGAAAATGTGGGATGATGAGCTACGTAGAACCGTATCTCTCTTGTCTACAATATTTACCTGTTGTTCCCCATAAGAGAGATCATCTTCCAGTTGAACCAAATATGAGTATTGTACTGTGAGGGTTCTATTATGTACATCCAAAAGAGAGATACATGGAACACATCATGAATTTGAGTCTTACTTAGTGGATGTGAAATATGATATTCCACTACTCCTATAAGATGAAGTATCTCAATGGTGTCAATGTACCTTTGGAGAATATTCAATTTTATTCCAAACTGCATGTCTCTTTTCCTTAGTGATATTCGAAGGATGTTTTTCCCCAACGTCCAACTCGAAGTCCTTTTGACGGTTGTTATAATAGATCATTTTCTAACTCTAAGCAGGTTTGATATTATGGTGGATAGCTTTAACAATCTATGTCATCTCTTGCACATGATCATGTCCAAGTAGCATTAATTATCCATCTTCATACAAAAAGGCAAGATTTATACATTAATTTCCATAGAGATATTCAAATGTATCCATCTGAATTCTTGAGTGGAAGATGATTATGTATGAGAAATCGACCAATGGAAGATGTTGATATAATTCTCTTTTAAATTCCATTGAGTATGATCTTATCATGGTTTTTTCTAAATAGTCCTTTTATATTAGGCATTAGTTTGGGGGTGTTATATAATGCAGAAATTGAAATCATTTATCAACTATTGTTGAATAATCATTCTGAATTTATATGTGAGCCTTTGATCACAATCATAAAAATTGATGGTGTATCCCCCTATATTCTCACAACATCCTTAAAATATATTTCATCAATATTTTCAAGAATGAAATCTTCTCAAATATTCTAAAAATGGGCAGTCCTGGTGAGTCTGTCCACCACAACCAGAAAATTATTTTTTATTTTGGATGTCATCAAGACAGCAATGAAAATTTCCATAGGGACTGACTAAAAGGTAAATTCATTATTTCATTTAATATAAAAATAAAAAAACAGCACAATCCTCTCATAGAGGTCTGAAATTATGCATTCTGATAGCATCACCTCATACATTAATTTTACAATCATCTCGGAGAGATCCCAACCTGGTGTTTAAAATGAGACAATCATCAACCCTACCCTTATTAAAAATATAATCGACTTCATCAGTACCATCCCTTAATGTATGTCTGACCTGAAAATCCTAATAGATAACCCTTTTACATTAACATAGTGTATACAAAGTCTCCCATAGCTAACTGACCATTCTTTCATGAAAACCAACCTACATAACTGAGTCTGATTCCACTTCAGATATCAAGAAAGAAAACATTCTTCATAGTAGAAGACCTGAAATCAGTCTTATGACCGCTACGTCAATGGTGTTTCCATCCACAAATAATGAACTAAATCCTAGAAACACAGAACTATTTCTCTCTCACACCAGGCCACCTCTACACATAACCCCTACAAAACTTGATCCTAAACATTTTATTTAATCCCTAAAACAAGAAGATTCTATTTGGTCCATTATCCATGGTGGGTTTAGATACATTAAATAGAGGGTAGGAGTCTTGGAATCATGCAATGATGGAAATTTAAGGATAGACCTCTAAGAATAAGAGAGCCCATATTCGTAGACAATAGCTTCACATGAACCTTGAAGAATAGGTGTGACTCCTTCTTAATCACTCTAGATTTTTTCCTAGCCTCCAAAATCTTCCAAAAACTGAAAACAAAATGCCTTTGGATCTAGATCATCTATCAAGTAGTTCTACACAGGGATCTACACCTATCTTGAGTCATAGGCTACCACGTTAATGATTTTCATGACTACACAACCAACATTTTCTTTAATGAATCACTTTTTATCAAAAAATAGTCTCTAATTTCTTGTAATGTTAGTAATGGTGTAGTGATCAACCTTAAATTTATCTCTTTAAATCATTCCTCACATTCTTCCATATCTACATACTTTACCCCTTTCCTTGTTAACATAGTTAACGAGATAGAAAATCCGGATAAATGTCCTACAAAACGTCAATAATACACTTTTATGACAAGATAACTAAGGGTTTCCATGAAATTATATGTTTTTGGTGAATCATCAATTGCCATTTTTTTAAAGGACTATAGAAATTCACTCACATGTGATCACATGTCCCAATAACTTGACTTGATACATGAAATACTCACACTTCTTGAAAATGGAATACAACTTATCCTTCCATAATACGATGAACCAAATCCCTATATATTCATTATGATCCTCCTTGATCATGGAGTAGATGAGAATATCATGGATATTACTACCAAAAATATGTTGATGAAATCTCTACAGACTCTATTCGTCAAATCCACGAAGATTGTAGGGGAATTAGTAAGCACTTTAGGAATCTCTAGAAACTCATAGATCCCATAACTTATAGAGAAGATAGTCTTATGAATATATTACTTCTTCACCATTATATGTCTTTATCTATAATAATAATCTATCTATGAGAAGTAATGTGCTCCTCATAGGTGATCGAAAAAGTCATCAATCCTTGGAAGTGGATACTAGTTCTTAATGGTGATCTTGTTGACCTCCCGATAGTGGACACATAGTTGCAATGATCTTCCATTTTTCTTTATTAAGTGATCTAGCACACCCGAAGAAGATACAATAGTTCATATGAACCCTTTCCCAAGTAGTTTTTTAGATACATGTTTATGTTATCCAATTAAATCGATGTCATCCTGTAAGAGAAGTATGATATTGGAGTATCTCTTTATATGTTTCATATTGAGCACTCCACCTCACGATCTGGGTGGAGTGCGGGAAACTCATTGGGAAATACATCACTATATTACCTCACAATGGAAATTTTCCCCAGGTTGATACCATCCTTTGACTCAACCATTTGAGAAATCCATGATTCTGTACATAGAATCAATACCCATACCGTTGAATGAGTTCTGAATGAGATTCGTGATTTACCTAACTCTTAAAGAGTTACATGGGATGGTTCAGAATATGAAAATGGTATTACATTTTCAAAAACAAATATGTCTTCTCTATATAATGATAGATAAAAAATCCCCATTATATAAGTAATGTGCACAAAATATAGTATCATTACATTTTCTCGAATAATATTCTAACATATGACAATAGGAGAAGATTCCATCACTTGGGATGTAATGATCACCACACTAAGAGTTTTTTGGATATCTCTTCTTCATGGTTTTGGGGATTTGACTCACTTGACTGAAAAAATTTGAAATATATAAATTAATGTGTAGAACTATAATCATATAAGACTCTTTCCATTGTTGAGTGAGTAGGAATTTTACCATGTACCACATCATTTTTTCTCCACTTTTTAAGTGGTGAGGAAATAAGACATCTATTATACCATTGGCTATGGGGGCTCATGATGGTGATTACAATCGATGACTCAAGAGTTCGTTCGTTGGATTGCTTGGTGAAATTTCTACCTATAGTTGTAGCATTGGAATATGGGTGGTTCTATCCTTTCCTCAAATGTGTCGACCAACTTTTTTATGTCTCTTCGATATTCATGATTTTTGTGGCCTTATCTCACACACTTATAGAATTTTCTAATCCATTTTAGGTTGTTCCTAGAATTATTTTATCACATTTTTTACATGTTATTGAAAAATATTTCTTCACACCATTGTCATGAGAACCTATAGCTCGAGAATACATCTTTTATTTCATGTCATGGTAGTAATGAGACCATTTCCAAAACTACATGTCCAATTTTAGATCAGATCGAACAAAATCTCCATAAATCCAAATGTCTCAATTTTCAAGATCCTTTTTTTGGTGTTGTTTTTAACCACTAATAAATATGTAAATTTTTATACCACAATTTATAATAAAACTGGAAGAATTCCATGAAATCCTCGTGAAATTTTCATCATAGGCCATGAAAAATACACCTTCATTTTTCTTCATCTTATGAATAATCTATCCATATTTGTAAAAATTGATTGACGAAAATACGTATTATGAATTATTTTCCTAAAATATTCACACACCATATCTTCATTTTTTTCGTGTTCTTAATCAACACACACCATTGTTCGGCCTCTCCATCTAGATGTTAAATGACTAGAATCACATCCTCCATCTCAGAACAGTGTATCACAAAAAATATTTTATCCAAAGAGTTGGCAATCCATTATGTGACTAGTGGATCATAACATCCACTAAATTTCATTGGTCATTGTCGCATAAAGAACATGATAGCATGTCTCTCCCTATTAGTTGAACAAGGAAATTTGTCATTACTAGTGTTATTGTTCACAGCCTAAGAGAGCTTGGTAAGCATCACTATAAAATTTTGAAATCAACCTCGCAAGGAATTGGGGATGTTGTTCAGGCAATCAGTAGATTGTCCCTCACATGGGTTGTTGGATTTTTTTCCACCGCTTCCTAGAATATAAAAAAATATAAAAGGATATAAAATACACAAGTTAGTAAGTCATGAATTAATAATATATTTCATGTTAAAATTAACCCTTAAGGAATGTCTTATATGATCCCAATGTTAACAATTTATCTTTTAAAAAACATTTTTCAGTGCATACATACAAATAGTATCATAAAAAGGGTTTTCAATAATTTTCTCTATTAATAATTACATAATTATCTAAATTTAGATCTGATACAAACTATATCAACCCTCATTTTCTTAAATAACATATTACATTATTTTAAAGTCAAACAATAGAAAATCATTACACAAAAATGATCTAAAGGATTAGTGTCTTCATAATATATGGAACATACATAATTTTTTAATAATAAATGATAAACATTTACATAATTCCTTCTTCTCTAGTATCTTATTGTCCCACGTTATCTCATTAGTACAAGTAACCACATAAGGATATAAAACATAGAAAGGGGTGATCTAAAAGCTGAACAAGAGAATAGATAAGAACATGAATCAATATAACATGGTGTGGGAATAATAATAATAATATCATCATCATAATCATTAGATGAAGAATTTTTTTAATATAAGTAATGGGAAAATTCATAAAAATGAAAAATCATGTCTTAGTGGTCAACTACAAATCATTATTGTGAACAAATCTATCATCGTGTTCAAAAATATTACATTATATCTCATGAGAATATTAACATTAACCAATGAATTGGAGTGATATATAATTCTAGGTGAAACCATCACATAAAAACATTTATATTACGCTATAAAATATTAGGAGATCCCATCAAATATTAACATTTACATTTTCATCCATGCCACATAGATTATATATCTATAATGAACAAAAAATAACCCACGGAAATAAATGTTTTTCATTAATAATCCTTTCAATGTTAGAAATTTGGGTTACCAAAATAAAAATTGAATAACATGATTAGTTTAAGAATCATCCATCTTCAGTGAAGAAGAAATAAATTCAAGTGAAGTAAAACATGTTTTTTTATATGGAATAGATATTTTGGAAAATTATTTTATTTTGTCATAAAATCAGAGTAGAAGCATGTATATCAAGAAAAAAATGGTAAATATAAATAAATGATATTAAAAGAATATTAATGGAACATTTATAATGAAAATAATGTGAAATAAGTAAACCAAAAGGTATATAGTTGGGTTTGAGAATCCCCTTACCATATATCCGAACACCCTCATATATTTAATAACCTAAAAATTCTAATTAAATTAATTAATTTACAAACAAACAAACATTTATACTTGAGTTTAATTCATAATTATTTTATTTTGTTAAATTATGGGCTTCTTGAAGAGTTATATAGTCTTGTTTCTTCATTAGGGGGTGTTTATCTTCTTGGTTGTTAGGATCAGTTTATGTGAATATGGGTATTGATGTTTCTAAATAATGGGAATAATTCATGAAAATATAAAATAAATGTTTTTAATGAAAATCTATAGGTTTAAATGTTTGTATATTTGATTTGATTAAATTTTATGAGGATGAATAATTTGATAAATATTTAATGATTATTGTTTGGTTTAAATTTGGTGGGTTTTGTCACAACAAAATCGATCTATTTTATCAGTTAGTATTATGTGAATATTTTAGTTATAGAAAAAAATGGTTATAAATTTTATTTTCCAGTAGGTAATAACAATATTAGATTGTTTTTATGATCATAATTAATGGTGTTAAATGATGATGAAAATGCTTCATCCATGATAATTATAAATTTACATGACACATGCTATGATTTCTTTTTTAGATAAAAAGTGGGATAAAATATTTTGATGATGTATCATCCATTGACATGATAAAATTATAGTATATAAAATATACTGGAGTTACAATGAACATTTGGATAGAGTAGGAGAGGAGAGAATAGTAATAGAATACTTAATTAAATGAAATTAACATAAAAATGAAGCGGATTTTACCTCTTAATCATCACCTCATTGAGAACCTCCTTTGGGAAAATGTTTTGGTCTTATGATGAGATCATGTGATCATATAAATGATGGGGGGGGGTTATAAGATACATGAAAAGAATTTGGGCATGTCTCAAAGCTTGGGAGGTGTTAGGATAATATGTAGTGAGGGGTGGTATTCATAGTGGATGAGAGGGTTGTTTTTTCATTATTTTATTCATTACTTTATCATTTTGGATCCAAAATATGAATATGTTGAGAATTATCATTAAATATATACAACTATTGAATGATTGTTTTATATGTTTTGGATTAAATAATTAATAAATCATCAATGAATTAATAATTTCTTTATTTATCTTTTATTGAAAATTATTATATTTTACTATTCACCAAAAATTCTACTATTTCAGAAAAATCCAAAAAATTCAACCTAAATTCATTAACATGTAGAATTAAAAAATAAGAACAATTATATGAAAATAATTTTCTAAATATGAGAAATGATATTTTTATTAAAATAATCCTTTACATAAAAAGTAAATATTTTACAATTAAAACTGATTTTCTAACACATTGAAATATTAATTAAGGTCAACAAACATATTATAATCAGAAGGAAACCAAATATTATTTTAAGAATACATTTTATAAAAATTAATTTTTTTATAAATTATTAATTTAGATGTAATATTTTAATTAAATATTTTGGACTTACAAAAATAAAAACACATAATTTATCAATTTCAAGACATTTCGTTACTTATGTTAGAAAATAAATATATCATATTTTTATCCATAATATACGTAATATTTATAAATTCAATGGTTAAGATTATATTATATTTGATGGATTACTATTCCTAAGGGTCATGTTAGTATTCCAATGGTCAAGATACTTTTTGATTAGTATCAGTTCTTTAATATATAAAAATGACAATTATTTCATTCATTCTTTATTTACAATATTTTTATTGTGGTCCATATGTGATTTAATGTGATTTATAATATATGAAATTATTATAAGAATTGTGAAAACCCATTGATCTAAGTGTGGGTTGTTAGAAATATAAACCTTACTATGTTCCTAATGTTTACATAATTATTTTTGGATAACGATATGCTTCATATAAATAAGTAAATTCGATGGTACTGATTACCTTGGAGCAGATTAAGAATTTTTTTAAATATTTGGTTTCTGAAATCATGGATGGAATTTATGATTATTTTGTATTTATGTAATATATCCAAAATATATGGAATAAAGAATCATGGATGTTTTAAATAATGATTTATGGTAATTACCTTGTTTAAATAGATTATGTGATGAAGGTATTCACATTTTTCATATTTGAAAAACAAGAGAAACTTTATGATATATTGGGGATAAATTCATAGACGTTTTTTAGAAATTTAGTTTTTTTCTAATTTTTTTAATTTCTATTTTTAGAAGGGTTATATGGTTAACCATTTATGACATAGTTAATTTTATAATTCGAATGAGATTATAGAGGTCAAATTATTATCTCACCATATGAGTATTTATGTGTAACACCCCACCCCTACCTCATTGGATTGAGGATGCTGTGAGGGGTTGTTGGCCTTAATTGATGTTCCCAATCTGCAAAAGGCTTGCAATAAATGTCGGGGGATTCAAAGAACCGTGGGGAATTATTTTCCCTTAAAAATATAACCCAACAAAACCAATCCACTAAATAACGATGCATGCACTTTCCAACCCAACCAAACAATCCACTAACATCCAAGTTTCTCCACAATGCATCCCATGACCAATACAACTAGACATGTGAACACAACATCAGAGTACGAATCAGAAACTAAACAACACAACACCACATGCCATGTCACCAACAAAACGCCACATCAATCCCCAAGCACCATGCTCCACAATGAAATCACAAATCTCTACTAAAGTAGGGTGATGCCTAACCTTTTCCCATGTCACTGTACATGACATCTGCAAAGACACCACAATGCCAAAGAAGGGGGTGAGTACTAAAACACAGTAGTTTTTTCCCAAATGACTTCCCTATACACACCACTAAGATAAAACTGTTATCAAATTTATATAAAATAGTTTATATGAAATAATCACAAGTGCAACTAGCACCATAAGGCAACACCTCCATACCAAGACATCACACCCAAACCAAACAACCAAGGGATATCTAACCAAATATTCCACAATACATTTCATTATTTACACACCAGAAAAATAATGTCAATCTTGAAAAGCATTGAACAACAACCAAAACAACCAAACAACCAAACGGTCGAGCTTTCGTCCAACACGTTCACCCATTCACACTTTAGTGGAACTTCCCATAAACATATCATTTATGGTGGCAATTACATCAACTATTCATCCCCTTTTTATAGTGGTACTTATTGCCAATATCACACAATATACCCACCATTCACAACCTAGAATATAACCCATCGTGGTTACAACACCATGCCATCAACCAATTCCATTGCATATCAATCCACTTCAATAAGTCACCCATTTATTGAAAACCATTTTTCATTCCAAACAAACTTTCATTAAAACAACATCTTTATTGAAAAACATATTCCAACAAATATTTTCCCAAACCAATCTCAAAAAACCATTTTAAAAGTTCCATTTTAAAATCCATAATAATAGCATTTCATCACAAAACACCCTTTTCCCGCAAAAATCCCCAAAACATCACCAAAGGGATTTCCAAAAAAAATTTCCACAATAATCACAATAAATTTTAAGCACAAAAAATTAATTGTAATCAAATATCACTAGTTATAATGATGTGGAGTCAAGAGAGAATCCACCTACCTTTACGGTTCTTGAAAAATCGAACCACAAGCACCTGCACCAAAAATCCGACAAACGCACCACTGAAACCTATCTAGATCACCCTCCCTAACCATAAAAACCATAAAATCATCATTGTAGGAAACCACATCCCTATATCTGCACAAAAAAAGTGTAGATCTTGAATGCCAAGAAAGAGAATGATGTAGATCTAGATGAAAACATAAGGAAACAAATAGAAGTAAAATACTCGGGAGAAACCACCATCAAACCACATTGAAAACCCTTATAATCGCTTCCAAACCGAGTAGGAGAGCCCCTCCAACCTTTGATAACCGAAAATTTTGAGTGATCATCGAATGGGAGAGAATTTGGAGAGGAATGAGGCAATCCTGAGTTAGATAGCCATTTAAAACCCTATTTTTAAATGGCCTCCCGATTAACCCACACGGTTTGGAAAACCGTGCGCTAACCGTTCGCACACTACATTCTTGAGAGAAAGGGTTTACAAGGTTTCCTCAAATGGTTTTTCAAACCATGCACAGGTCGTGCGAAGCCTACTGTCTCACCCTGCACATGTTCATGGGGAATCCGCACGGTATCCACTAACCGTACTCAAACCGATCTCCCTCGAAAAGCCTCCAAACTCGTCCAAAACCATTCTAAACTCTCCCAACCTCTCCAAATCATATCCCATGAAATTTAAGAAAATAAAAATGTATAAAAAAGGTTACATAAATCAAACCGAGGGTGCTACATTATCTTCACCATTTGTGTTTTCGTCCTCGAAATGTAGTGAACCCACCCTTTGCCAAAAGAGCTTGGTCCACTGCTCGACCATTTCTTTCTCCCGCTCATAAGTCTCCTCTGGAATACGACCTTGTTGCCACAAAACATGAAAAAAATGGATGATTTTACCATGAAAGACGTTGCCTTGCCTATCCAAAACCCACACTGTCATGCGCACCAACGAAGCATCCAGATCTAACTCAACAGGATCCCATTGAATCACATGGTTATGATTCGACAGAAAATTTTTCAACTACGATAGATGAAACACATTGTGCACTGCACTGAACCTAGCTGGAAAATCCAAATGATAAGACACTTAACAAACCCTCTCCATAATCTCAAAAGGCATAATATACCTTGGAGAAAACTTTCTCTACTTCAAAAACCGACGATGTCCCAACCTTGGAGAGATCCTCAAGAAAACATGATCACTCACCTCAAACGAAAGCGGTCATCATCAATGATAAACATACAATTTTTGATGAATCTGATCCGTATCTATTCTCTTTCTTGTCAGCTTGTTCATCCTTGTAGTCTCCTGGACAAGGATCGGTCCAACCATAGAGGACTCACCTATTTCCACCCATCATACTGAAGAATGACACAACCTCCAATAAAATGATTCAAACGGAGCCATATGTATGGAATCCAGATAACTGTTGTTTTACAAAAACTCATCCAACAACATGTGCTCCTCCAACGAGCCACCAAAATCCAACACCGAAACCCGCAACATATCCTTCAATGTTTGTATCTTCCCCTTGGAGTACCATTCGTTTGAGGGTGATACGACATACTCATGGTCAACTTATTTCCAAAGGATTTCAGTAAGGATTTCCAGATATGAGATGTAAACCTTGGATCTCTATCGGATACGATCAAAACTGGAGCACCATGCCTCTTTACCACCTCCCAGATATAGATTTTGGGAATATCATCTACTATATGAGATTCATGAATCTAGATGAAATGAGCCAACTTCATTAGCTGATCAAATATCACCAAAATGGAATCATGCTTTCTGACCGTTCTTTGGAGACCTATGACAAAATCCATCGCTATTTTCCCCCACTTCCAAATAGGGATTGGTAAAAGACAGCAATATTCCTGCTGGCCACTGATGCTCTGCCTTGACCTGCTGACAAGTCAAGCATCTCGAAACAAACTCAGCCACTCTTCTTTTCATACCGGCCCACCAGAACTGTGGTTTCAAAACATTATACATTTTATGAATTTCAGGATAAAAACCCCACCTGGAATGACGATACACCCTGAGAAGATCCTCTTGAAAAGAAACTGGTACAACCATCTGATTCCAAAAACACAAAACTGAATCTCCATTCAGTTTCCAACCCTCAATGGTCTCCCCACCATTATGTATCGACCCCATGGTCACACACTCATAATCGGATATCTGTACCTCTCTAACCAGGCCAACCAAGTCAAGAATCAACAAAACCAGAAAGAAGACCACTCTATCGCCGTTGTAATCACATTCCAACCACATATAGGCTATAACTGACATCAACTTCCACTGGTCTGAGGCATGTTTCACCATATTATTATATAATTTTCCTACTAAATGCATCCACCAAAAAATTTCCCTTACCTGGTGCGTACATTAAGTTAAAATCAAACATTTGGATATATTCCATCCATGCCCTTCGAATCAAGTTCAAATCCCATTGTGAGAAGATGGGCTTCAAGCTCTGATAATCCGTATATAACATGAACTTCTTACTGATGAGATAATGACGCCACACTTTCAAATCATGGACAACTGATGCCAATTCTAAATCATGAGTTGGGTAGTTCTCCTGATGCACATTCAAATTCCGTGAGCCATATGCAACCACATGACTCCCTTTCATGAGAGTGCACCCCATCCCTGATCCCGATGCATCATAATAGACCACGTACCATTTGACTGGTTCTAGAAATACCAATATTGGTGCTGATATACGGCAACCATTTAGATCTTCAAAACACTACTAACACTATTCATTCCACTGAAATGGAACATTATTTCTTATCAAAGATATCATCGGTGAAGCCAAATGTAAAAAATCACAAACAAAACGACGATAATACCCCTCTAGACCAAGGAAAATCTGTATCTCAAACAAATTCTTTGGCAGTTGCCATGAGATAACAACCTCTATCTTTTCTGGATCCACAAAAACACCCCTTTCAGAAATCTCATGTCTAAGAAAACAAACTTCCTGTATCCAAAAGTCACACTTTGAAAATTTGTATACAACCAATGATCCTTCAAGATCCCTATAATTGTCTCCCAGTGATGTTCATGCTCCACCATTGTCATTGAATACACCATAATATCGCCTATAAAGACAACCACAAATGTATCCAGATATCTCTGAAATACCTGATTCATCATTCAATAAACACCATTGGCGCATTTGTTAGACCAAATGTCATAACCACTTATTCATAATGCCTATATCTACTTATAAAAGCTGTTTTAGGAATATAGTCCTTACTCACCCATAATTGATGATATCCCAACCATAGGTTGATCATGTAGAATGGCTAGGCTCCCCTCAACTGGTCAAACAAATCATCAATTCGTGGAAGTGGATATATGTTCTTTATCGTAACATGGATAATTCTATGATAATAAACACAGATCCTCAATGTTCCATCCTACTTTTTGACAAACTACACTAGCGTTTCCCATGGAGACATTCTAGGCTGGATAAACCCTTTGTTTTCTAACTCTTCCAACTGGACATTCAATTCCCTCAATTCATCTGGTGTCATTATTTAAGACAGAAGTGAGATAAGATTGGTCCTCAGAAGGAGATCAATTGTAAACTCCACTTCTCTAATGGTAGGTAACCCAGAGAATTCATCTAGAAAAAAAATCCATGAACTGATATACCACTCCCAGAATAACACTCTACTCAACACCCTATATCGATTTCAACAAGAATACCACCGATTGATATAATAACTTAAGCACTTCTGGTGCCAACAAACCCATTGCACCCTGCCTTTCATACCTCTCTCCTCTAAAAAGAATTCTAACACTATCATGTGTCGTAAAAGACATTTTTTGTGCATTAAAGTCTATGTGGGCCTTAAACTCCACTATCCAATAAATTCCCATGATTACATCATAGTCATCCATCCCAAGTACTATGAAATTCCACATTATCTCAACCTCACCCACAACGATACAACATGCTCTACCCAAGAAGGCTCAACACTCTCTTCGACCCAGAGGAGTTTGATGTTTTAAAACCGAGGGAATCATTTCTACCCTTAAACCCAGCAAATCAACCATAGGTGGAATAGTAAAAGAGTGTGATCCACCCGTATCAATCAACACTTGCATAAAAGTATAATTTAAAAGAACAGTACCTCACACTGTGGATGGTATTAACTGACCATCTTCCACAACATTCTCAGCTCCAAAAAAATCCATTGTTTCCACACTCTAATCTTTATTACTTTCCTGAGGCATCGTGGTATTCTAAGAATAACCATTAACTACTATACTCTGCGGCAGAGGGGTATACTACTGTTCCCATCTTGTAGAAGAATACGACGTCTGCGATCCCTGAGAAGTGTCACACGCACCCGACCACCGAGCATTCCGACAATAACGCTGCATATGCCCTATCTGCTTACAATTATGACATGATCAAGGTTGTTTTGTACGATCTCTCTTAATGTTGCTCGTTCAACCACACTGATAACATCCCAACATTCTCTGGGGATTTGGAGGAAGATTCACTGATCATGCCATCAGATTATATTCCATAATCTTTCCCTTGTAATAAGTGTCCCTCCATCGCTTGAACCTAGTGTTAGAGTTCCCAATGTTCCCCATGTGTTCCACCATGCTTTCTTCGCCCAGAGCACCCAATAGATCCCTCTCATTCACCAAGGATCTATTCACCATTTCTGTGTAGTAATCAATACATATTACTACTATCTTTTCACGGATTTCTTGCCATAACCCTACTTGAAAGATCCATTCCTTCAACGATATTCTACCCACCACCTCAGGTGAAAACCAAACTATATTCATAAACTTAGCCGCACACTCTGTCACAAACATAAGCTCTTGCTTCAGACTGTTGAAATCAGTCATGCGCTGAATTTTGAACGTATGTGGGTAGAGTTTTTTGTTAAACAATTCCTCAATTCCTTCCCACATCATACCCTGGTTTGTTCCATCATGGACCGCCATCTCCCACCAAATAAGGGAAATATCTTCCAACATATATGATTCCAACATCACTTTGAACTCAACCATTTTTCACAAGATCTCGAAGATCTTGGTCATTATATACAACCATGATTCTTCCCTTTCTGGCTCTGAATCACCCCAAAAGATGGGTGGATTCTGCTTTTGAAACTGAACTACTTGATCCACATGCCTTGGTTCATTCATTTTATTTTCACTTTCCATAGCTTCGAAAGCTTTCACTATGCTTTGAACTAGCTGGTGTTTGACCTGAGGCTCAGGTGCTACCACATTCTCAGTAGCCTCCTCTGGTTGGTCTCTATGACACCTACCCAGTGCCATTTCAATAAACAGAAAACAAACAACCATGGGCCTCAATTCTATAGACATTAATAATTCCCATTTCAAATCACATTTCACAGCACTATCACAACAAGGCCCTCCACAAGATCGCATTTCCCAGGTATCACCATTTTTTGAAAACCAAACCATTTTCAAAATACCACCAATTTCTATGTTTCAAATCCTTCTGTTTTGAAGCCCAATTATGATTTTTCAAAATATACACATTCATATCACACCATAAATCATTATACCCCAAGGAAATGTTAATCCTAGAGGGAAGTAATTTCTACCATATATTCCATGCTCAACTCATTGGATACTCCCACAACAATGAGATATAGAATGCCTAAATGTCTCTAAAATACTTATGTACCCAACTCCCTCGTAACATGAATTTCATCATAAAAGGGTTAGCTACATCCATTTATGCTATACATTCCATGTTCAGATATTCTTACTCCTTGATACCATCCCAACTCAAGGAATATACCAAACAAAATGTCAACTCCAAAACCAATGATCAACACCAAAGGATCGAACAAATTATATCACTTGAGAGATATGGACTGAACAAATTGGTACCACTTATAACACCCTGCCCCTATCTCATAAGAATGAGGATGCGATGAGGGTTACTATGCCTTAAGTGACATTCCCAAGGACCGAAAGACTGGAAATAAATGTTGGGGGATTCAAATAACCATGGGGATTAATTTTACCTTAAGAATATAACCCAACACAACCAATCCAAAAACTAAATATCCATGAACTTTTAAACCCAACCAAACTACCCACTAACAACAAAGTTGTTCCACAATACAACCCAAGACCAAATCAATTAAACATTTTCACACTACATCAGAGTCAAAAGGAGAAACTAAACAACACAACACCACATGCCATGACACCACCATAGCTCCACAACAAGCTCCAAGCTCCAAGCTCCTCTAAGAAATCACAAAGATCCACTAAAGGAGGGTCATACCTAACCATTTCCCATGTCACAATACACGACATCTGCAACGACACCACAGTTCCAAAGTAGGGGTGAGTACTAAAACTCAGAAGGTTTTCCCCAAATGACTTCCCTACACACGCCACTAGGATTAACCCTTTATCAAAATTATATAAAACTGATTATATAAAATAATCACAAGTGAAACCAGTACCATAATCCAACACCTCCATACCATGCCACCACTCCCCAACCAAACAACCAAGGGAAATACAACAAAACATGCCACAAGCAATTTCATCATTTCCACACTAGAACAACAATTTCAAACTTGAAAAGCAATGCACAACAACCAAAACAACCAAACAACCAATCAGTGAAGCTTCAGTCCAACCTGTTCCCCCATTCTCACTTTTGCAACCAAAATGGTGGAGCTTCCGTTCAACATGTTCACCTATCCACACTTTAGTGGAAATTCCCTTCCACATACCATTGATGGTGGCCATTCCATCCACTATCCATCCACTTTTTATAGTGGTACTTCTCTCCACATCCACACAACATACCAATCAATCACAACCAAGAAAATAACCTACCAAGGTTACAACATCATGCAATCAACTAATTCCATTTCATATAAATCCACTTCAATAATCACCAATTTAATGAAAACAATTTTTCATTCCAAACTACCATTCAATAAAACAACATCTTTATTGAAAACCATTTTCCATCAATCATTTTCCAAATCCAATATCAACAACCCATTTTAAAATCTCCATTTTAATATCCAGAAAATAGAATTTCATCACAAAACCACATATTTCCCCAAAATTCCCAAAAACATCACAAAAGGGATTTATTATGATTTTTTCAGAATAATCACAATTAATTTCAAGAAAAACAAATTAATTGAAATCAAACACCACTAGTTCTAACCATGTGGAGTCGAGAGAGAATCCACCTACCTTTAGGTTTCTAGAGAAATCGACCCACAAGCACCCACACCTCAAATCTGAGGAACGCACCACTGAAAGATCTCTAGATCCACTTCTCTAACCATCACAAACCTTACAATCATCTTCCAAGGCAATTAGAACCCTAGATATACACACAAAAAGGGTAGATCTAGAAAACCATGATATGAAGGGATGTAGACCTAGTGGAAAACACAAGCAAACCAAAGAGGAGAAACTTAACTTAGAGAAACCACCATCAAACCACCCCAAAAACACTTGAAAACTCTTCCATATTGAGTGAGAGAGCCCCTCCAACCCTTGAGAAACGAAAATCCCATGTGAGCTCTGAGTGGGAGAGAATTTGGAGAGGAATGAGGAAGACAGAGTGAGCCCAGGTTTTAAATCCCTATTTTTACATGGTCAAATAGTTTTCCCACACAGTTTAGAAAACTGTGCACTAACCGTGCGCATGCTACTTCCTCGAGATCTAGGGTTCGCATGGTTTCCTCACACAGTTTGTCAAACCGTGCGTAGGCCCTACAAAGCCTACTATATGCCCCATCATGGTTTCCTGGAGAATCCGCATGGTTTCCACTAACCATGCTCAAACCTTACTCCCTATAAAAGACTCCAAACTCATCCAAAAACATTCCAAACTCTCCCAACCTCTTACCGACTCATCCCATGCACTTTAAACACATTCAAATACTTAATCAAAGGTTACATACGTCAAACCAGGGGTGACAGATTATGCATTCTGGATAACCTGTGTAAACCATTTTTTTGGGATGCTAAGATAGATGGAAGAACATATCATCATATGGTTCTCATGATTTGATAATGCTTCAAGAATGAAAAATTAAACATCAACTCCTCGAGTTTGAGATGAAGTGGAAATTGATATAGTCAAACTGAAAGGATGAAAATCTGTTTATGAAATGTAATCAAATAGGTAATCTTCTAAAAACATCAACTCTAAAGAATGGATCCTTAAAAAAATTTATTATTGTACATTCATTTTTAATGAATTAAATGGTCCTATAAATCATCACTGATTTATGGATTTGTTATTGTTATTTAATTTTCTCTAGGCTGTGTTCCCTATCATTATCCATTTGAACATGATAGTTAGATTTCATTTCTAGGTTCATGTTTTCACTTGAATGCTATGTTTTCATATGTGGAAATATAATTATGAGTAACTTTGGGTAACCATTATGTTTCCATCTTCCCATTTAAATAGTAATTTAGTATTCATTTTTCTGATGTGGGTTTCTATAGAAAATACATTATATTATTAAACCATTGATGACCCCAAACAATTTCATGGGAAAAATTAATTTTAATGGGGGTATAATGTAAAAACCCATGTTTTTATAATCCATTTTTAGAATAAATTAAATTTCATTGATATGTTTTTTCATGTGATACAAAAACATAAACTTCCACAACACAAAACACCGACTTATCTTGTGTTACACAGAACACTATGATTCAACAAAAAATCTTTTTATTATTGTGGTTATTTAAATACGCCAATGATAACGAAGCAGTTATAATGTTGGATATATACAGGATTAACTAAATTATTTATGTTTTATTAACAAATGTAAAACCCTAACAAAAAGTTGGAAATGATTTTCTAAAAACTATTTAAATTTTCATAGGAGTGTTTTATACCAGTAATAAAGTAACCACTCTTATTGTATTATATCAATGAAACATATAAATAAATTATATTCAATATAATGTTTAACATTAATCATATGGGGTTTCTAGACATTATATAGGAACAAATCTAATTTTTCTATTAATAGAAGTATTTTTTAAAATTGTATTTCCCTACTTTTGATGGAACACTTGTTTTATGTATAAATTTTTGAAACATTTATAAATTTTATTTGAGAAAATAATCTTTTTATTTTAAAATTGTATATTAAAATTTATTTTGGGTGTAATATTGGTATTTCTCTAAGAAGGTTCATTTTTTGACGAATAGTGAAGAAAATACTTAATTTTACTTGAATATAGTTTTTCCATAAAATTAGTATCTACTTTTAAAATTTATTTTAGATTGTTTTTAATTTTATTAAGGTCATTGGAATCAATTTTACATTTAATTTCAATATAAATATGTATTTATCTTTTTGAGGTTTTTTATTTTAAAACTCATTTTCTCGATCCATGAATGAGATTAATTTTTGATTCATTTATGAAAATTATATGGTAAAATTTATATAGTTAGATTTAATATATAAAATTAAAAGGTCCAAATTTTATTAATAGGAATTTTTTTTTGACAATTTGAATAGTATAATTTTTAAATTTTATTTCTACAATTATGCGTAAATGAAACAAGTTGAGGGTAAGAATAATATTATAAAAATTATAAAAATTACCTAAACCTTTCCAAATATTTATGGATGAATATAATTTTACCCTTAACACATAAGGGTATAAATGAAAATAATTTTATTCACAAATAACCTCGAATATGACTTGGATATTATTAACATCATAGAGAGTGAAAAAATTTCACATTCTCACATTTAGTATGTATAATATTTTTTTATTTGTAGTTAAATAGGAGATAAAATCGAATATTTATATTATTTTTAAATTTAAGAAGTTTAAATAAATCGTGGAATATTATTTTTAATTTTTATGGAAGGAAAAATTATAATAATTAATTTCACAATAATGATACAATAATCATTCAATTAATGAAACAATCAATTATGTGATATTATAAACATTAAAATAAATATAATATGAATTAATTAAGGATCACTATGAGTTTTATAGGATAATATGAGGTATTGGGAGTGTATTAAATTAATTTTATTCAAGGTATCTTTCTGTATTGATTTTCTTATGGTCAATATAATGAATAGTGTCCAAGTTGACACTTATTATATTTTATTCAAATAATATACTATTAAATAAGTTAAAAATTATAAAAAAACTAAATTATGATAATGTAGATAAATTATGGTCGAAAAAATCATATATTGACCATTTATAGTTTAATTTAAACCTTAAAAGTAAAAAACCCAGCTTTTAATATTGCAAATGTTGTTAAAATAGTTTAATATAAAATAGGTAATCAATTGGTTAATAAAAAATCTAAGGATTAAAATTAAAAAAAACGTTTATAAAATCTAATATGTTATGGAATCATAAACTATCTCACATTATCTATGAATTCATTTCCATTTAAAGGTATTTGGATTCATATTTAATTATTATAATTTAATACTCTGGGAAATTAATAATGCGCCCCTCAACTATATTATAGAAGGACACCTCATCCCTCATAAAATTTCACCTCATTGAGCCTTATATAACAACCAATCTATTAAAAATTTTATTTTTCACTTTCTTAGACACATTCTAGTGGTTTCAGTCTTTCCAAAGGACAAACTGTATTTTCCTTTAAAGGAGATCTAAAGTATTTATTTTGAAGAATAAGTAATTTCTCTAACTGATCCCTCTCTTATTCCATTATTTGATACCAAATATAGATAATATATATATATATATCGAAAAATAATATAATTCATATCCCCTATATTCTGTAATAAAATTATGATTATGAACATTCCATTTTAATTATGAACATCCCCTTTCCCTTTGAACATGAAGTGAAAGTATCACTCGTGCATACGTACGACGTACTATCTCCACAGAGCAATACAATTAATTTTATATCACCATATTATTTCAATGGGAATTACAGTGGATTAATGTTTATATATTCTACATATGACATGATTATACATATTTAATAATAATATCATATCTACCTTTTTACTATCAATTCGTTTTTGGAAATGACAAACTTGCTTGTGCATACATACAACATACCATCTCTAGGATGTGATGTGATTGATTTTTCAACTATCATTCAAAAAAGTATTAATAAGGATATTTTTTTTTAATATATATGAAATATAGAACATAAAAGTTATTTTTTATATATTCACTTCACTTTATTTTAATATGATAAGAAATTTGAAAACAATGGTGATGCATACGTATGGCCTATCGTCTCCACAAATTGAGTATTTTATCTTATATCTCATACTTTGATGAATCAAGAATAATATATACATATATATGATATCGATATCAAGTTTATAATTCTGGATATGATTAAATAATGATATAATTTTGACGACCAAGAATTACATGTCAGTACATGTATGAAATAACACATATTTCTTGGAACAAAACATTAACATGGAATTGTTAGTAATCAAGTAATATAATGTCATAAGTAAATAATATATGTTATTATATATATGAATATAGTACTATGGTAGATGTATAATAATCTTATATTATTATTCATGATTTTTTATAAATATAATGTGAGTTAAGACTAATGGTAAGGGATTTTTTTTCTCACTTTTATTCCTATGGGACACATACCTGATACACTAATTATTTATTTTATGTTATGTATATATATCCGATTACGGTATTTTATGATTCATATTCGGAATATTATGGTATTTTCATATTCATATAAATTTATCTTTTTCATGGATAATATTATTGTTCTGATTATGGTGTTATAAGTGTTTATTTCAATATATCATCAAAATTCATGATTGTTTCATTTTATATCCTCATTGGGGAATATTTATCATCGACATCCATGTTTTATAAAAAAATCCAATATATTTTTAATATTTCCTTTTGATTATTTGAATTTTTTTTCCACGTTTACATTTTACTAAATGGTTTCAAAGGAATCATTTTTTTCATTTTTCAAACGAGGTAATTTTTTGATAGTTCTGAAAAAAGTATGTGAGCAATGTTTTTAACATATATTGAATTAATGGAATTTTTTGGTATCATTAATCCTTAGTTATTTGAATTATACATTCATGATAATAAGCTTATTTTCAGAGAAATTTTTTCCATTAAAATTTTAATTCTATTTAAAAAAATGAATTCATAATGGAAATGATATTTTCCCCAAGAAGTATTCCAAGTAATATTTCAGAACCAATTTTCTCCAAAGATAACTTCATTTGATGTTATTTATTCATTAATAGGGATATATAAAAACAATATAATTATTATTATTTCTCTGAATGGTTTATGATTACAATGGAATGATATTTTGGAAATATATTTATTTACATGATTTATGTTATGATGAAGTTTTTATGAAAATAATTTATTTAAACGGGTTCTAAGATGTTGAATGATTTGTGGTTATGTGGGGCACATGAATATTGTTTTCATTATGTTATGGGTGGGGACGTATTCTCCTTATAATGAAAACTGTAACGGATTATAATTCATGATATAGTTAAGGGAAACATGTCAATGTGATTGATTTTTGTTGTGAAACAAGTCTATGTGCTTGATCTATAAGAGAAATAAGAGATGAGGCATGATCTGAGTGTCATTGTAGTTAATATTGACACATGTAATTGTTTTATATACATATGATAATACAATACAAATTTATGACTTGAATATATCATTCATGTATGATTTATGATGATGATTCAATCATATGGTTCATGGTAATGTTTTATTCCATAACTCGTGTTTATGATTCAAGAAAGGATGTGAATGAACTTTTTATGCTATGATCATTAAAACATACCAATATTTATTATTTTATGATTTATTATGATAATAAATTGATATATTTCATGTTTACTATTATTCATCATCTGATCTCACCATTTTATTAAGTTTCCATTCCACATGTTATAAAGAATTTTCTAATGTATGAGTACATATGGGGAATATATTTATTGGAGATATTGATGATATTTCTACAAATTGGAAGAATGTGTTACATGTTCCCAAAGGAACTAAACTATTATGATCCTAACCCTTGTGTTTTTTTACTATAATGAATATTTTTTAGAAAATATGTAATTTTCATGTAAGAAAATACTGGTTCATTATATGATAAAGCCATGATAGACTTTCATGAACTACATACACACTATAAATTAATAATTATTCCATTAAAAGTTATGATATCACATGTTACCATCATGAATCTAGTGAATAGAGTGACATGAGCTATCTTAGGATGAACGAAATCATTATCTGATATGGAAATCAATTAGGCCTCACGTGAACCTCCCTATATACAAGAGGTTGTCTACTAGCGGTGATATCCTAAAATGATACAATGGGGATACTATTCTCTTATATTTGAGTGAAATAACAAAATATATAAACTAAATACAAAATAGACAATGAAAATTATAGAGAAAAAAAATAAATATATAAAAATAAGAAAATTTTAATAATTAGAGGGCTCAATATAGTATCATGGTTAAAAATACACTCATTGGTTTCCCAATAGGGTAAACATACAAATAAATTAAAATATAGAAAATAAATACACAAGAATCCGCTACAACTCTATGTAGAACCATGAAAATTTTTTCATGGATACTGAACAGCTTCATTACAAACCACAGATTCCACCCGAGCATTCCCACACAAATAGGAAAAATTGGACTTCCACCCAATCAACTACATCTGTTTGTCAATATAATTGTAGGACTAAGGTATACACACCGACCATGGTGCCTATTTTATTTAGTTCTGTAGAACCAACTTATGTGTTCTCTATAATAACTTATATTCACTGTTTTAAATATTAATAAACACTTCATTACATCAGGATTATTTTTATACATAACATTGTATCTTATAACTTCATTAGTGTAACATTCACACTAACATGTTAGAGTATTTCCCTGCCATTATGAGAACCTAGAAGTTCAACGTTTATATTCTTAAATATATGTTCTACATCCAAATGAAATCATTTGTGGGACATGAATGATTTAAACTATCATGGGTGGATAGTGAATGGACATTGATTCATTTTCTCATTGTGTATGGCCTTGTTAATATCCATTATAAATTATTATGAGAAAGATAACTACTAGTACGAAATCCAAATTTATTTTTTTCATTGTATGTTCCTATATATGTATGTGTGTATCGATCCTTATAAATTGAGTTTATTATTAATGAATATAATTTGTTCTGTAATTTTATATTCTAAGGAATGTCATGTGTATATATGGTCGTGGTGATGTTGGATATATTGGGTGTGTCATGGGTAATATTTAATTTGTAAATAATGTGACAAATGATTTTTACCATCCATTTTTTAACAATGATTATATCATTAAACCATGGGTGGAAGTGATATAACCTAAATAAATCTAGTGATATAGAGTTCAATAGGCATGTCCAATTTCCCGAAATTCAATGAACATGAAATTGATCACAAAGATTGATTGAACCCTAATTCCACATTATTGATTAGAGATATCATGATAAAGAGATTATACTACATAGTGAGAATCCGTATGAGTTATTACATCATTTTAGCATTAACTTATTTCTCTATGTTTTCCTTAGCATGGTTCTAAATTCTACCCAGGGACTATAGGTGCTTCACCCAATTCCACTGAGAAATAGGCTCAGAGGAACACAAAAAAAGTGTGTAACACCACATGTATTTACAAATAAATTTAATAATGAATGCATGAAATAATGAGTATCTATAAAAAAGAACTTTATGATATCCTTTACAATAAACATATTTTTTCTACTTTTGTGATTTTAATATAAAAAAACTGACATAAACAGTTGCGTTGAGGGTGATATTTAGAGTATGATAGAATCATCATTTTATTTAATGAATAGTAACAAAACCATATGAACAGTAATGAATAGTAAGTCATCCAAAAAAAAAGAAACTTCACCTATTAATTTATAAATAAAATTTCTACATCATATAAGTGATTAAATGATAATAGTATATGTATTGGAATTTTTTTGTCATAAAAATTTAAATTACAATTTTATGACTAATTTAATAATTTAAAATGGAAGTGTACTTTCCTAAAATGTAAAAATAATTGTTTAAATTGTGTTCTTATGTTTAAAAGAATATTTTATAAGACCTTGATTAATTTTTCAAGGTGTTATAAAAAGAAATATAGTTTTAATGATGTTTTTTAATAATTTATGATTATATTTCAAAATTAAATTAAAAATTCCTAGAAAAGTACTTTCAAAAAATGGATTTCATTTTTGAATTCTGAAAGTCGAAAATTTGTTAGGGTGAATTTTTGGGATTTTTCAAAAATAAGTGAATTTTAGGTGCATAGAAAAATACAATAAATTATGATAAATGAAAATTACATGATTTATTGAGTCATAAGTGATGTATTGCAGATTTAATCCCACCTGTTTCAAACTCACATAATGTTATTATTATTTTTTATCACATGAATCAAAGGATATTACTTTTTCTGATAAAAATAATTTAATAATGGATTAAATATTCAAAATTCACTCCTCTCCTCCAATATAAAATCCCCCACTCACTCCCTATTATCTTCACTCATATAATGCCTTGTGACTTGACTAAATGCTTCCAAAATATCCTATCAATATCAACCCCCTTATTTAGAATCCATTGATCTCCCATAAGACCAAATCCTCTCCCCTAAAGAGGCTCTCATTTAAGATTTATTAATGAGGTAAATGTCACTTTTCAATTCTTTTACTTTATTTTCATGATCCATTGTTTTCTTTTCTATCATCACCTTCTATATTCCAAATTATTGGATAAATATAGTACCTTAATTTTTTTACTATTTTTTTATGATGGAAAAAGTTATTATCATCTCCCATTTACCATCCTATTATGATCGAAGTAAAAACATTGTTTGAGATGTGCTAATTTTCAACATTAAAGGTTGATGTGTTTCCAATTTCTATTAACCTCCATAATTCCTATTTTGAACCCATACATATTGTTGAACTAGAATATAATAAATGTATTATGTATCATCTATGGATATTTAATCTTTTTGTTCACATGGTTTTGATTTATAAAACATTTATTTCATTATATTTAAAATCGGAAAGTTAGTCCAAACTATTGTCATTAAGTAATTTATATTATGATTCATATACACCTCAAGTAACAAAATTAAATTATAAACCATATATCCTTCAAGTTTTTCAATATTAAAATATAACTTATATTATGTAAAACCATCCTCATTTTACAGAATTATCTATTCATGTATATAAGTTACCAATCATAAAACAAACGGACCCGAACAATGAAATTGAACCACTTAACCCATCAAAAAGGACAATAATGAACATAATTATGTTGTAATAAATCAATTAAATGAATATGAGGTTCATTAATTATTAAATAATGAACCTATATTTGATTTTTCGATACACTATGATCCTGTGGATAACACCATCAAACTAAAGGTAAAGGTTTCTTCATCTCACATCCATTTTTGGGAGATATTTCGTATTTAATATTATTACTTGTGTATGGTGTATGTATGCCTCACATTGATGTTTAATACTATTAATCTCTTTATTTTCATGATATTAAATGTACCATTTCATGTTTATTACTTTTGGGTCATATGATTCAGTTGATTACAAAGTTCAGATTATTTTCTACTCGAACCACTATTTTCAATAGAGTTGCAGTTATTCTCTACTCACCTCAATGATATTATTATTTATTCACGGGTACTCATCATTAATTTTGTGAGAATGTTATATATATATGTACTTACCATAATCCTAATTTCATTTATGGGTAGTTATATGTTTTAAAAATACTATTAAAAATTTATCCTGAAATACATGCTTGATTCATTGAGATTCTTAGATTCATACATATTTTTATTTTCACATTAAAATCATTTGAATCCATATTTATCATTATATAATCAGTTATTTTAAATTGAAATTTATTTTTGGTTCATTTCTATTTTTATGTATGAAAACAATCTTTTTCACCTTAAAATCACTTTAGTGAATTCCTTAAACCGCCCAAAATTGTTTTAATTGTAAACCTTCTTTAAAAACACATTTTGAATGATTTTAAATAAGTGGGACATCATTGATTCTTTTATTTTGACTAAAGATGAAATTCATTAAAGACGGTGATCAGTAGAAATACAAGTACACAACCATGGTGGGAAGTGGTCAAGCCAGAGCAGATCATTGTAAGGAGGGCCAACGGCTGCCAGCTGGTGAGAGGCCTCGCTCCCTTCCCTTTTGATGAATGAGAAAATGCAGGATATGAAACTTTGCCTGAGAGTGCGAATACTCCGAGTTATGGATCCAAATGATTGTATCCCACCGTTTTTGAGATTGATGTCATTGATGATAGTGAAACTATCAGATTCGATGTGGATTGAGTCCCATCCATGGTTTTTTGCAAAATTTAACCCAGCAATGATGGCGGTAGCCTCCGCGACTGAGGGCTCCGAAAGTGCATGGTGAGATTCATGTTTGGCTGTAATAAGATTTCCATGGTTTTCCCGGGCCACAATACCTAATCCACCAGGTCCATCCTTTGGGAGAGAGGCATCCACCTTAATCTTAATAGTCCCTTCCGGTGTGGGGTGCCAATGTTGGGAGTGAGTAATGGGGGTGACAAGTCTTTGCTGCTCATTGTGGTGCTGCCAACCTGCAATCCAAGATTATGCACGATCAATCCAAAATCTGGGGGGCCTAAGAACGAGATTGAAAATGGCTTTGTTATGCCGATCCCAGATAATCCAGGCCAAAATTCATAGGGAGACTGCTTTAACCGGTGAAAAGGAGGAGCACCATCGCATCATGAGAGATGTGAGATCCGAGGCAGTGTCCAGGTAAAGATCCATGGAAGATCCCCAGCAATTCCAAACCTCATGATCCCCGGGGCATTTAATGAGACCATGAAGTGGGGATTCAAGGACAGAAGGGTAGAAGGGGCATGAATTTTCATTTGAAAATTGTCGGAAGGCTAGGAGGCTCTTGGTAGGAAGGATACCAGTGCATTCCTTCCACCAGAAAAAGATAATTTGAGGGGGAACATTGAGCTTCCATATTGATTTCCAGGGCTTCACATCCCCTTCAGTTGTCCGACCACCGAGAGCGATCTGGTAACCGTATTTCACAGTGTATGCTCCCGAGGTGTCATTAGTCTATTTGAGATGGTCTGGCCATGCATCTGGAACACATGGGATACTCAGAATGATCCTTATGTCCCTCTCATTGAACCAAGAGTAGAGTTTTTCCATGCACCACCCTGCCCCCTGATCAGCAAAAAGGCATCGGACTGTGGTGTGTTCGGAGCCTGGATGGATAGGAGATGATGCCTTCACGCCTACTGAATCAATGAGACATGGATCAGACCAAATATTAACTGTTAACCCATTTCGAATTCGTCATCCTAGTCATATACTCAAAAGATTGCGAGCACCCCATGTACTTCTCCAGAGAAAACTGGGTCGGTAGCCAAGATGGGATTCTTGTAAATCCTTATTTGGGAAATATTTAGCCCGGAGAACTCACGTGCAGAGAGATGATGGATGGTTAACAATGCGCCATCCTTGTTTATCATGTTGTGCGTTACTAGAGAGAGAAAGGTCCCGGAAGCACATTCCGCCTTCGGATTTGGGATGGAAAAGTGTAGTCCCGGCGATCCAGTGGACTTTATTTCTACCATCATTTCGACCCCACCAGAAGTTGTCTATTCTAGAGTTAATCTGGGTAATCACTGCGACAGGAAGTTTAAATATAGACATAAAATAGCTGGGAATGGATAGAAGAGCTACCTTAATTAGAGTTTCCTTGCCGGCTTTGGAGATTTTTTTGTGGGGACATCCTTGGATTTTTTTTATCAATTCGATCCACAATAGTTGTACAAATTTATTTCTTGGACCGACCAACCACTGTCGAGCGCCCAAGATACTTCTGATTCTTTTCCACCGTTGGGATGCATGCTGTAGAAGAGAGTTATTCTCTTTTTGGCTGAGGGACTCTAGAACTGATATAAATTTCTTATTTTACTTGGATTATCTTGTTTCAAGATGCACACTCATACTGTTGAATCACCTGGAATATGGCGGTACACTCATTGTGGGTAGCTCTGGAAATAGAAGGCAGTCATCGGTGAAGAAGAGGCGGGAGACCGGAGGACTATTGCGGCACACTTTCTCCCCATGAATTCTGTTAGAGGAGGTTTCACTGGAAAGAAGGTTATAGAACACATCAGCCACCAAAATAAAAAGGAAGGGTGAAATAGGGTCTCCCTGGCGTAGGCCACGGGACAGGGAGATACATCGGGTGAGCACCCCGTTGACATTAATATGGAAAGACACAGAGGAGACACAATGAATGATCATGTCAATCCATTTGGTGCAGATACCCATCTTAAGCATCACGAATATGAGGAAGTTACACTCCACTTTATCATAGGCCTTAGACATATCCTATTGCAAAGCCATGATACCTCTCTTCGCTTGTGAGCATATTTTCATTGAATGAAAGACTTCATGAGCAGTAATGGAATTATCGGTCATTAATCTCTTTGCCTAAAAAGCACATTGGTTCTCCAAGATGATGTCGTGTAACCGTGGACGTAGCCGATTAGAAAGGATCTTTGAGAAGATCTTATACGAGACACTGCACAGACTAATGGGTCGAAAGTCCGAGACCATTAGCGGTTTTTTCATCATGGGAATGAGGGTAAGGACTGTTTCATTAAAAGCAGACAGGTCTATTTTCCCCGCCCAAAGCTTCCTCATCAGATTGCAGATGTCTGGGCCAATGATGTGCTAGTAATTATTGAAGAAGAGGGCATGGAAACCATCCGGAACCGGGGCCTTCATAGGGTGGATTTGTTTAAATGCCTAGAGTGTCTCGTCATCCGTCACATCTTTGGAAAGATGTCTGTTAATCTCATCAGAAATCACAGGTGTAATGAAATCCTCTATCTCCACTGAATTGTTAGAGTGTTTTACAGTGAATAGATCCTGAAAGTATCTCAAGAACACATCTTGGATTCCCACTGCATTTGACACTTTACTTCCATTTGGTTTTAATATGCAAGAAATAATGTTTTTTAGAGTATAGCTGATGCTTTATGGTGGAAATACCATGTATTAGTGTCCCCTTCTACAATATGGGTATCGTGCAATCGCATAGCCCAGAAACCTTCCTTAATGTGCAGGGTAGCATCCAGATCTCATTGGGTTTCGCTGATTTTGGAGAGTATGCTGCTAGTTGGGGGTTTGCTGAGAAGAGAGAAAAGTTTCCATTTAAGAAAATTTCATTGCCGATCAGGGTGATGGAATTTAGTGGAGCTCCGTGTCTTCAGATCAGACTCCACTTGGTGATGATTGGTTCTAAATTCTGCTTTCCCTCTCTTCCAGCCTGATCGTATAACCTCTTCGCACTCGCGATCTTTTGACCAGAACCATTAAATCTTGAATGGTTTCCTGGTTTTTGTAATCTACTCGTCATGGGTACAATTGATGAAAATCTTACAGTGATCTGAGCAGTTAAGAGTGAGGTGTCTAATATGGTACATTTTTAAAAGTTTTATCCAATCCGTTGTTCCAAGGAATCTATGAAGATGTTCGGCTATACAGTTCCCATCTGAACTGCCTCGGAAACATGTTAATGGATTACCCGTGTATCCCAGGTCCTCCAGTTCCTCCTTAAGAATTTCTTCCTTAAAATATGACATTGAAGTGGAGGATCGCACGGCTCCGCCTCTTTTCTCCTTCTAAAAAAGGATCTCGTTACAATCCCCTCCAAACAGAATAGGGCTTGGTAGATCATGACATAGCTTACAAAGAAGGTCCCACGATTTCCACTTTTCAGTCTGGGAAGGCCAACCATAAAATCCCACAAAAGTCCAAGGGGGGTTGTGGGAATCATGAATGGCTGCTGCCACGTGTCGCTGGGAGGAAGATAATATCCTGACATCAACAATTTCCTTCCAAAGGAGACAAAGAACCCCTGAATGACCCTATCGGGGAACCGGGAGGCATCCGTGGAAGCCGCATTTTAGAGCAAGACATATGGTGTCCTTGTTTTCCAATATGGTTTCGGACAGGAAAACCATATCAGGGTGACTTTGAGCGCAGTGACACTGAAGCATACGAATAGTATTCCTCTACAATAATGAATTCATTTGAATATTTTTTCATCAGTGTAATAGTTAGAAGAAATATAGAATATTGAGTATTAAACAACAATTCTATTTTATTATGTATTTGAGGTCATATGATGAAATGTAGAAAAGATAACTAACTTAGTAGAAAGATTATATGTTGGGGAATAATACTACTGAGGGAATGAAAACCCTATATATATTCAAGATAATTATGATAATGATTAATAATGATTGGTTTGGAATAGTACTTACTACTTCAAGGCTGATGATTTTCTTCTCGACCAGTCCTCTATTCTATCATTGATGGATTCTACAACATTTTGGGATATAATGAATTTATCCAATATCATGTGTATAGATAAATTGATGTTTTAAATAACGTTTTATGGTAATTTCAGTTATTAACATATTTCATGATGTACCATGATGATGTTACTCACATGTTTTAAATGTGAGAAATTAGTGCTTCTTCATTTGGATTAAAGGAAAATAAGGTAGCAGATGAATTGGGCCAGATAAAACATGGTGTTCTAAAAAAATAAAGATTTTCAAGGATTCCATGTGCATGGATCTAGAAATGATGGATATTGGAAGAATTCTAATGTGTTGGATCATGATATTTTGGAGAGTCGAACCATTTAAAAAATCGTTTATGTTGACCACTATATGAGGTTATTGAGTTTAATTTCACAACATGATGCAACCTATACTAAGGTATGATGTATAGATAGTTCACGAAAAAAAGGATAATATGGTTTTTCTAAAATAGAAATATATATTTTTACTCTTATAGAGTGGAATATTTCTTCAACTCTAGGCAATGCTTTTTAAACAAAAATGTTGTCCTATTGACTTATTTTTTCATGATATCAATAATTTTATTTCATAAATGTAGTTTATGGGTTTTTAGTAATGACCTTTTATCTATGCATTATCTCTATTACCTTCCATCAAAATATTAGGGTTTGATTATTCTTCCATGGCCATGATTTCAAATTAAAATGCGTAGTTTTGTAGTAACTGATTTATTTCATTTCCCCATTATTTAGGGGATATTTTAACTATATTTCTAATGTGGATTTACCAAATTTTAATTTTAAAGTATCAACTAATAACTTTAGATGTTCAATTTAAAATTTCTAGGATGAATTTTTTGTAAGTAGGGTAGAATGTAACAACCCATGGATTAAAAAAAAATTAATAGTTAATGCATGAAACAATGAGTCTCTAAAAAAAATTATGTTATAACCTAGAAAAAAAACCTAATTTTTTTAATTCTATGATTTGTAATTAATATTAAATGTTCCAAAAAATAGAAACATTTCCCATGAATGATACATACAATTTAGACATCTTATAAGTGAAAAATGATCATAGTATATGTATTGATATTTTGTATTTCATAAATATTTTACATACAATTTTATGTATAATTTAATAATTTAAAATGGAAAAATATTTTCATAAAATGTAATCATAAATTTTGGTTTTATTTTCATATGGTTATAGGATAATTTTATGTGACCTTGATTAATTTTCAGGTCTTAGAAAATGCTTTATTGTTTTAATTTTGTTTTTTGAAATTACAATGATTTTATATAAATTTTAAATTAAAAACACAATGAAAATTATTTCTAAAGAACAAATTTCATTTTTTTAATCCTACAAATCAATGAATTTATGGGGATTTTTTTTGGATTTGTCTAAAATACATGAATTTTAGGTTAATTGTAAAATAAGAATGTAAGAACCCGGTTCTTGTTTTTGAGGTACGTTATTCTTCTTTTTCCTTTTCCTTAAGTGTTTTTATGAAAATATGGAAAATGGGGGAAAATACTAAATTATGGAACTACACTCCATGTACTTTTCCACACGCATTGTACTTTTGGAAATTTGGAATGGGTACACGGGGCGTGTAGCCTTGTCGGCGACGAAGGGTGTAGGAACCGACTACACATCGTGTAGTGGTACCTTACACGCCATGTAGTCAGTTAGTAGGCATAAACTGTAAGGTGGTGGAGTCACCGCTAGCTATGTGACAAAACACATTGTGTACTTGGGACTACATGACATGTACTCATGTCGACGGATGAACAGTGTGGCGGTGCCGCCTAATGAGCAGTTATATAAAAGAAATACACATCTTTTACTCTGAAGTACACATTGTGTACTATGTTTTTTCAGATTAAAATAGGCAGTATCCTCCTCATTTGTTAGAGGAGGCGTTTGAGACATTTCGGACCCAAAGTAGGAGGCCAGATATTTGAAGATCTGTCAGGAGTTCGTCTGGAATCCGATTCGTTTTCGGACGATCTCGTTGGAACTGTACAGGTAATCCCTCTCCTCTCCCGGAACCGTTCTTACAAATTCGCCTCCTAACGAAAGTTATTTACATTTTAATGGTGTTTTTTCTTCGTCATATCTACGCCGTTATTTGGCGTTTCTGAAGTCGGCGTTCGTGTATAATGCTCGTTGGCGTAGAATGTAGGTGTCTTGGTGAAAATTATCATCTTTCGTGCGTATTTGTGCATTTTTTTCCACGAACCCATGTTGGGGTATCATGTGGCTGAGGACGTTTCTATACATAATTCCTTGAATTGATTAGGTATTTAATTATGAACATAAAGTGCTGGTTGGGATCGTTGCTTGGATCCAGAACCACCCATGGGTGTGTTCCACTATTTAAATGTTTGGACAGGATACCCGAGGGTATGCCTTCAAAGTAGTAATTGTAGATTTTCCTTAAGAAAAGTTTCTTGTTACTGCTTGTTTACCTGTTTGGCATTTCCCAGTTACCTGTTTAGCCTGAGGGCATTGTTGTATTTAGCCTGAGGGCTTTGTTGTGATTATCCTGAGGGCACTCCACTGTTTAGCCCGAGGGCTGTAGTATTTCACCTGAGGGAAACCTTTCGAGCCTAAGGTCTTAACATCTATGCCTGCGGGTGAAACTTCGTATCCCTGAGGGAAATATCTGTTACGCCTGAGGTAAATTCATGCGGGTTGGATTCTGTATACCCTGAGGGCATGCCTGAGGGTATGATTTACAATTTAGCTGAAGGGAACGGTTTTGATTGGCATGTGGGCTTGGTTTTGTTGAGCACAATAATGTTACTAAGTTAAATGAATTAAATGAATAATAAAATAGCAATTTAATTTTTATGTTAGTTACTTTTCAGTACTTCTTACTTTATTTCATTTTACTATTGCACATTATTGTCGCATGCTTACACACAGTTGGGCACGTGCATTTTGTGGGTTCCTACTTAGATATATTTCTCACACCCTGTTTGGGTCACGTTTTTCGGCCCAAACAGGTAACGTTTCTGCAGGTGTACATAGGGGTAAGAGTCCCTATACAGGTACTTGACTATTGCTGAGGAGTAGGAGGGCATGAGACCGAGCATAGGCTCGCGATGCCGCTACCAGCTGTTTTTCTTGTTTTGTTGTACTCTGTATTTTGTTGTACTGTATTGATGTATAACATGTTCTAGATGTTTTCATAGAACATGAAAAATGTAGCATCATCACTTTAATAATGTTGGTTATGTCCATTGATGTAGTTTATTTGAGTTGTGTATGCTTACTACTTCTGTTGTTGTTGTATGTTTATTTTGTTTTTCCACTATGATACACTTTGACAAATGAGGGCACAGTTTCCCAACTATCAGACCTAGGACCTCGCTGCTAGTCGGCAGCCTCTGGCGTTTGGGGAAATGAGCTTGAGGTCACGTGGCAAACCGGGCTCAGGGCACCCATTGCATGGCACCCGGGTCCGGGACATTACAAAGTGGTATCAAAGGAGTTTATTTTCATTAACTTTCTATATGTATCCGTAGTCAGGGATATGACGTAACAGTAATTGGTAATATGTTGTGGCCGGGCGTAGCTAACCCGTGTACATGGAAAAGCCAGTCTACCTCGTATTTTTCATTATTTTGATTTTTCATTTTTAAAGTTGATATGTTTTCACCGTTGGGTGACGCACTTTGAGATTGTGCAGTTTATATTTTATCTAAGGTTTCTTTTTAGTTGCAACCGGATTAGATGAGGGTATTCCATCTCATGCAACATATAGGCACATGATAGAAATCACATGCCATGCATAGTTTCCATGCCATGTAGGTGCATTAGAATATTCATGTTTTCGTGATAGTTTTTGTTCTAATAAAGCATGCTGTTGTGATAGATGCTTGATAAATACCTGCCTTGTGATATGCTGTTTTTGTTTGAGCTTGGTTATAGAATGGATGCCAAACTTCTGTTTTTGGGGAGTATGGGCCCCCATTGGCCGCAATTTGGTTGATAATTGACTGTTTATTGGTTATAACACAGATAATATGTCAAAAATTTATTTGTGGGGAGTGTGGGCCCTCAGAGATCAGAATTTAACACTAAGATGTTGGTTATTTGAATTTTCTGTGTTCCGGGGATGTTTCTGAGGAATACTATCCAGAAAACCTAGAATACACGCCGTGTAGGACCTCATACACGATGTGTGTGTTCTTCTGTTCCGGAAGAAGAATGAACATTTTGAGTACACGCCGTGTAGTCTCTTCCCGTGTCAAAAACCGTGTGGGCGGCGACACAGGGTTGGGAAGGGCTTGGGTAAAACATGCCGTGTAGTTTTTCTCCAGGCCGTGTAGTGTTGACCCGGAGTCCGGACGTGTAACAAACAACACAGGTCGGTGAACTCCTTGACAGCACATGCTGTGTCAGTTATATAGACGCCTTGTAGTGTGACCTGGGGACTCGGCCCTGTAGCTAACAAAACGGGCTAGTGTCACCTCTCCCTGAACACGTCGTGTAACTGTGGGACACGCCATGTAGTCTTGTCCGAGGACAGACTGTGTGGAGTTAGCCGTGTGGCTGGGAAACAGGATGGTGTACACGCATTGTGCATGTGTAACATGTCGTGTAGTGTCAAGCCGAGTAGTCGGCCATGTCACAGACGACACGGGAAGTTGGGAAATAACACTGTGTATGCCGTGTAGATATTATACACGTAGTGTAGTTTTGATGAACAGAATCTTTTTGTCTTAGCCGTATAGAAGGACCTAGGAAGGGGAAGGAAAGTCAAGTATACTTCGTGTAGTAATTGTACCTACCGTGTAGTCTTGTTTTGGAAATTTTGAAATGCTTTATTCCTCTTGTTCCTTTGTGGTTCTTTCGATTTAAGTCTAAATAATCTTGAATCTGAGGCGTTCTTTTGACCTTGTAGATTCATGCCGCCTAGACGACCGCGGGTTGTTCGCTAGGAGATCGGCGACGATTATACTCTGGAGATGGTGGGAAATGGTCTACCAGTTGATCCACCTGCAGAGCCAGATGTGACGCCAACTGCTATACCAGACACAGGCGCGAAGGCGCAGTTCTGTGAAGGCTTATTGTGGTTCATGAGGACCTTTCAGGGAGCACCATAGGCTGCCACATCTATAGCCGAGCTGACGCGTATCTTTCAGCAGCAGCATCCACCTACGTTTTCAGGGGATGGAGGACCAGAGGCTGCAGAGTCTTGGCTAGGATTGATACAGACTATTTTCGAGCATCTGGAGATGCCTCCAGGGCAGAGGGTCAAGCTAGCGACTTAAAAGCTACGTGAATCCGTCAAGAGGTGGTGGGATGTTACCACCCAGACAGAGCATCACATGTACATGGTGTGGTAAGATTTTCAGGTAGTATTCTATGACTTCTTCATTCTAGAGACACTAAGGGAAAATAGAGCTCGAGAGTTCATGAATCTGCAGTAGGGTGCTATGTCGGTGATGGAATATTCTACTTGTATTACAGAGCTTCAGCATTTTTCACCCGTGCTGGTGGGTGATGAGACGTTGAGAGCCAAAAGTTTTGAGGATGGTCATCTTTATGACATCCGAGCGTTGGTGAATGTTTTTAGGTTTCCTACTGAACATGATATTGTGAACCAGGTGTTGATTATAGAGAGAAACCTGCGAGAATCGAGTGGTGTGGGCAAGGGAGTTTCGGCACCAGTTACTGGTACTATTTCTACTGGAAAGAGTAAGAGACTAATGGACTTCTCTTAGGATGGCAGTACCATCCATGAAGCTTCTTTAGGTGGCCCGATCAGGTGATACCAGTGTGACAGAGAGGGGTAGAAGAGACCACAGTCTCCCCGAGACCCAGCGGAGTGCCGAGCTTGTGGAAATATGGGTCATCTGCAACACTTTTTCAGGGTGTTCCACCAGCTAGTGAGAGGGGTTCTTTGCAGACTCTGCGTGCAGGAGGAGAACCAGTGGCTTCTTACCAGTCAGGAAACAGGAATATGTCAGGGCGTGGAGGCAGAGATGGTGGTCATGGCTGTGATAGCCATACACCAGGATCTCAGAGGCAACAGGGCGCGATGGCTCAGGGTTGCCAGGCTGTGTCGCAAGGCTACGGCACTGGGCAATCATATGCAGTGCTACATACCAGGAAGGAGTAGGATCCCAGACCTTCTACAGTCATAGGTACTATTCTTGTAGCTTATGTCTTGTCTTCAGTACCTTTCGATACGGGTGCTACACATAGTTTCATATATTTACCCATTGTGGAGATCCTTGGGCTCTGTTTTTCTACATCATCTGATATCTTGATGCTAGACACTCCGTTGTGGACTAGGAAGGCTGGTGTGCGTCAGTGTAAGGAGTGCCCCTTGAGGTTGGAGGGTGTCACTTTCTTTGGGAACACTATTTCTTGGAGATGATGAGCTATGATGTCATTATCAGTATGGACTGGTTGGTTCCCTTTCGATCCTTTGTAGACTGTTATCATCACATGGTGTATTTCACGTCAATAAATGGCAGAGAGTTTCTATAAAAGTGCGAATGGGATGTTCAGGCGAGTCGAGCTGGACCAGAGCATCATGGGCAAGGTGGAGTCACAACCCAGATCGCGAGCTTATATCTGGATGATCAGAGGACTTGTCAGACAGATTTCCCTCCAATTGTCGATCGTTTAAGGGATGTCTTCCCAGACAAATTTTCAGGTCTACCTCTGGAGTGTGAGGTGGATTTCTTTTTTGATCTCGTGCCAGGAGTAGCACCTGTGTCCATTCCTCATTATAGGATGGTCACGCCTGAGTTGTTGTAGTTCAATAGGCAGTTAGAGGAGCTAAAAGTGAAAGGGTTTTATCTGATCTAGTACTTCTCTTTGGGGTTCTCCGGTCCTTTTTGCAAAAAAGGCTGACGGTACCCTCAGACATTGCGTGGATTATCGGAAGTTGAACCGGTTGACGGTTAATAACTGATATCCCTTATCGAGGATTGATGATCTGTTTGATCTGTGTCGTGGAGCACGGGTGTTCTTGATGATTGACTTGAGATCCGGATATCATCAGCTGCGCATTAGACCATCTGATACACCTCTCACAGCATTCAGGAGTAGGTATGGTCTATATGAGTATACGGTGATGTCGTTCGGACTGACGAATGCGCCAGCATATTTCATGGCTCTGATGAATCATGTGTTCCATCCGTATCTCGATTCATTTGTGGTAGTATTCTTGGATGACATCTTGGTGTACTCTCACATTCGACACAACAATGCCACCCATCTTGAGATCGTATTGAGTACACAGAGAGAGCATCATCTATATTCCAAGCTCTCAATGTGCCACTTTTGGATAAACCAGATTCACTTCGTGGGTCACATTATCTCAGAGGAAAGAGTTTTAGTAGAACCAAAGAAGGTGAGAGCAGTAGTTTCTTAGGACCAGCCTAAGAACGAGTCTGAGATACAGAGTTTCTTGGGGATGGATGGTTACTACAAACGCATCATACATGACTTCTACCGCTTAGCAGCACTATTGACATGTCTGACTAAGAAGGGTGTGATGTTCATTTGGTCAGATGCTTGCGAGACAGCTTTTAAGGACCTGAAGGAAAGGTTGACATCAACACTGATCCTGATACTCCCAGAGCAGGGGAAAAGCTATACAGTTTACTATGATGCATCAGGGATTGGGATGGGAGCCGTTTTGATATAGGGTGACCGAGTTGTTGCATACGGGTCTCGGCAGTTGAGGCCACATGAGAGGAATTACATAATGCATAATTCAAGTTGGCTGTAGTTGTTCATGTGTTGGATATTAGAGACACTATCTGTTGGAAGATAATTTTGTAGTTTTCAAAGACCACAAAACTCTCACGTGTATATTTACTCAGTGTGACCGGAATCTGAGGTAGAGAAGGTGGGTTGAGTACCTACAGTGCTTCAATTTTGAACTTTCTTATACACCTGGTAAAGGAAATGCAGTAGCTAATGCACTGAGCAGGAAGACTCAGATATAGGTGGGGTAAAAGGCTAGTGGTTAGTGGGAGCTTATGTCATTGTTCTCTGATATGCATCTGGAGGTACATGCCAGTCAGGGGAAGACTTGTATTTCCTCATTAGCTATGACTTCTACCCTCCTGGATTGAGTGAGCATGAAGAAGCTATCTGATTCAGAAGGCATAGTTCTATGGGAGTCGGTGGCAGGTGAGGACCCTCCTCTCGGTTGGACGATAGAAGATGATGAGGTTTTGTGTTTCCATGGATGAGTATGGGTTCCAGGGGATATACGCGAGGAGCTGATGCGAGAGTTTCATGCTTCATCTTGGGCAGCTCATACTAGGGTTACCAAGATGTACCGAGACTTGAGACGTCAGTACTCGTGGGCAGGTATGAAGAGAGAGATAACTGGGTTTGTTACGAGATGTTCCACCTATCAGTAGGTGAAGGCAGACCATCAGAGACCAAGTGGACTGTTACAGTAGTTACCCATTACAGAGTGAAAATGGGATGTTGTCGTGATGGATTTCATGATGGGATTGTCGAGGTCACCTCGAGGCAATTATTCCATGTGGGTTGCTGTGGACAGACTCACGAAGGTATATCACTTTTTGGCGATCAAGGAGACCTTCGGTGAGGACGAGCTCAGAAGGCTGTATATTCGAGAGATCGTATGTCTTCAGGGGATCCCTCGTTCTATCGCTTCAGATAGGGACGCTGGCATTACATCTTGTTTCTGACAGTGTTGTCAGAGGGCGCTGGGTACACAGGTGCTTCTGAGCACATCATACCACCCGTAGACAGATGGCCTGTCAGAGCGGACGATACAAGTGCTAGAGGACATGTTGTGTGCATGCGTCCTAGACTTTGGGGTCTCATGGGAGAAGTATATACCCTTAGTCGAGTTTTCCTATAACAATAGTTTTCAGGTGACTATTGAGATGGAACCATACAAGGATATATATGGTAGTACATGTCGATCACCATTTTGCTGGATAGAGGAAGGTGAGGTAGGTTTACTGGGGAAACAACTCATGCAGAAGACATCTGAGTATGTCCAGTTGATTCGGAAGTAGATGGCTACCGCGCAGTCTCGACAGGAGTCTTATGCTGATCGCCGCAGACGACCTTTGGAGTTCATGGTGTGGGATCAGGTTTTCTTGCGTGTTTCTCTGAGGCTATGACACAAGCAGATCTCGTGATAAGGTAATCTTTCCCTGAGGTATGTGGGACCATTTGAGATTCTGGAGAGAGTCGGGCTGGAGGTCTATCGTTTTCAGTTACCGAAGCGGTACCGATCCATGCATGATGTCTTCCATGTGTCTCAGTTGTGTCACTACCATTCAGACCCATCTCACAACATTCAGCCTGAGGAGGTTGAGATTCAGTATGATGTGTCTGTTGGGGAGCATCTGATCCGTATCATTGACAGAAGCAAGAAGGTTCTCCGAGTTCAGTCAGTTCCTCTCGTACGGGTGTTATGGAAGCATGGCCGAGTTCAGGACGAGACCTAGGAGCGGGAGTCCAACGTATGTGCTCAGTGGCCAGAGTTTTTCTGAGATTTATCTTCACCACCCTTGGATGGGAAATTCGGGGATGAATTTCTATAAGGGGGATGTTTGTAAGAACCTGGTTCTTGTTTTTGAGGTACGAGCTTCTTCATTTTCCTTTTCCATAAGTGTTTTTGAGAAAATATGTAAAATGGGGAAAATCCAAAATTTTGGAACTACATGTCGTGTACTTTTCCAAACGCCGTGTACTTTTGGACGTGTGGAATGGGTACAAGGGGTGTGTATCCTTGTCGGCGACGAAGGGTGTAAAAACCTACTACACACCGTGTAGTGGTACCTTACACGCTGTGTAGTTAGTCGGCAGGCCTAAACAGTAAGGCGGTGAAGTCTCCGCCAGCTGGGCGACAGTACACGACGTGTACTTGGGAGTACATGCCATGTACTCATGTCGATGGATGAACAATGTGGCGGTGCCACCAAATGAATAGTTAAATGAAATAAGTACACATAATCTACTCAGAAGTACATGCCATGTACTTTGTTTTTTCTACTGAAAATAGGTAGTAGCCTCCTCATTTGGTTGAGGAGGCTTTTGATCCATTTTGGAGCCAAAGGAGGATGCCGTATCTTTGATGATCTGTCGGGAGTTTGTCCAGAATCCGAATCAGTGTCGGACGATCTCATTGGAACCGCACGGGTAAGCCCTCTCCTCTCCTGGTACCGTTCTTACCAATACTTCTCCTAACCTATGTTATTTACGTTTGAATAGGTTTTTTTTCATTGTCAAATCTACGCCATTCATTGGAGTTTCTTATGTCTGCGTGTGGGTATAACGCTCGTTGGCGTATAAGGTAGGTGGCATGGTGTAAATTTCCAATTGTCATTAGTTTTTGTGTGTTTTTGTACCACGAACCCATGTTGGGGTGTCATGTGGTTGAGGTCGTTGCTATACATAATGCATATAATTGATTAGGTATTTAATTTTGATAATAAAATTCTGGTTGGGATCGTTGCATGGATCCGGAACCACCCCGGGGGTGTGTTCTACTATTTTTCCATTTGGCCAGGATACCTGAGGGTATGCATTCAAAGTAGTAATTGTAGAATTTCCTTGTGAGGAATTTCTTGTTACTACTTGTTTACCTTTTCGGCATGGAACAGTTACCTATTTAGCCTGAGGGAATTGTTCTGTTTAGCCTAAGGGTGTTGTTGTGATTAGCCCGAGGGCACTGCACTATTTAGCCTCAGGGATGTAGTATTTCGCCCCAGGGCAACCATTCATGCCTGAGAGCTTCACTTCTATTCCTGAGGGCGACACATCATATGACAATGACCAATTTTTGTTAAGCCTAAGGGAAATACATGCGGGTTGGATTCTGTATGGCCTGAGGGAAACCCTGAGGGTGTGATTTACTATTTAGCTGAAGGGCACAGTTCTGATTGGCCTGAGGGCTTGGTTTTGTTGAGAACAAGAGTGTTACTAAGTTAAATAAATTAAATGAATAAGAAAATGTCCATTTAATTGTTAAGTTAGTTACTTTTTAGTACTGTTTACTTTATAAAATTCTATTATTGCACAGTGTTGTCGTATGCTTACACGCAGTTGGGAACAAGCCTTTGGTGGGTGCCTATTGAGATATGTTTCTCACACTCTGTTTGGGTAATACCTTTCGTCCCAAATAGATTACGGTGCTATATGTGTCTATAGGGGAAATAGTCCATATTCAGGTACTTGATTGTTGATGAGGAGTAGGAGGGAATTGATCGATCCTAGGCTCGCGATGCCGCTACCAGCTGTTTTTCTTGTTTTGTTGTACTCTGTATTTTGTTGTACTTTATTGATGTATAACATGTTCTGGATGTTCTCATAGAACTTGAAACATGTTGGATCATCACTTATATACTTTCGGTTATATCCATTGTTGTCGTTTATTTCAGTTGTGTATGTTTACTACTTCCGCAGTCATTGTATGTTTATTTTGTTTTTCTGCTGTGCTACACATTGAAAAATGCGGGCATATTTTCCCCACTATCAGACATGGGCCCTCGCTTCTAGTCGTCAGCCTCTAGCGTTTGGGGAAATGCACTTGAGGTCATGTGGTGAACCGGGCTCGGGGTACCCGTTGCATGGCACCCGGGTTGGGGACGTTACAAAGATAAATGCTAAATACATGATTTATTGTGTTATAAGTGATGTAACTCAGATGTAAGACCACTAGGATAGAAGTCACATGAATATATTACTATTTTTTATCACATGAATCAAACACTATTCCTTATCATGAGAAAAATGATTAAATAATTTTTTAAGTATTCAAAATTCACTCATCTCATCCTCTATAAAACCCCCCACTCACCCCCTCTTCTCTTCAGACCTCTAAATCCTTCTCCCATGTAAATATAATTCCAATATATCCTCCCAAGATCCTCCCCCACACCTATCATACCTTTGTCTCCTCAAAATAAAACATCAGCTCCTCTAAAGAGGCTTTCAAGGAAGATAAATTCAATAGGTGAATTCCTCTTTTTAATTAATTTATCATCTTTTCAGGTTCCATTGTTTTTTTCTATCATCACCATGTATCATCCAAATGTTATGACAAATACAAAACCTTACATGTACTGTAATGTTGTTATGATTATTGGATAATTTATTATCATATCTTTTATACCCTTTATTTATGCTATTAGTAATAAACCATATGAGATGTGCTAATTTACCACATTCAAGGACAATATGTTTAAAATTTATATTACCGTATTATATTATAGTCATGATACCATTATTATGATTGTACCAGACTATAATATATGTATTATATATCATCTATGGTTATGCAATAATTTTTTACACATGGTTTTCAATTATAATGAAAATTGTGTTCATTGTATTCAAAACCTACCAATTAACCCAAACAATTATCATTAAATAATTTATATAATGATTCATAATCAAACCGTGTACTAAAATTAAATTTTCAACCATGTAACCATCTGGATGTTCCATAAGATAAAATAAAATAAATTCTGGACAACCAACCTCATTTTACATGACATCCTGATCATGTATATAACTATATCGATCCTGAAACAAATAGTCCCAAAAAATGAAATTGAATTACATAACCCATAAAAAAGGATGTTAAGTAACATAATATTGTTATAGAGAATAAATTACATGACGTGTAGGTTATTTAATTTTTAATTACAGAACAAAATTTTGAATATTCTTGTCATTATTTTTGGGTGTGTGATTTATTTTTAAAAGTAATAAATATTCTGGTAAAATGATGTAATGTGTATTTATGATATGGTATGTTCATGTCAATAAATTTTACATATGATGATAGTAAATTCCCTCCATAATGTGTAAGAGTTGGTTTCCTATAACCAATTGGTATTACTTTGATTACAAGGATATTTAATGTATTATTATATATTGTTCATTTATATTCATGACTATGATGTAATAAATTCCTAGAGTATTTGTTACACTAATAAGGTCAGGGTAGTTCCCCGCTGGGATGAGAACCGTGAAATGCAATAAAAATATTCATTAATATAGTTATGTGGTTGGATGACATGCTATGATGGGATATATAACATGCACACCGTCAGGTGCGAGTACTCGTAAGCAGATACGACTTCCTCTAATGAAGTTCATACTTGGTAATCTCCAAGATAAGAGATTATGAGAACATACCTTCTAGTAGGAATTCTCACATGTTTTGGTGTCAAAAGATATTAGTATTCATGAGCATGTGTAATGATATTTAGACATTAATATTATAATTAACATGTGTCATGGATCACTCACTTTGATTTACTGATAAGAACCATCACGCATATAGTTGGCAGGATGTAAGGTATGTTGGGTGAATCCCGAGTGGCATGTTATTAATTGATAATTTGATGAAGCAATTGAACCATCCATTTATGGAAGATGATATCTTGGACCTTTTATTGAAATTGAACTGTTGCGTGAAATTATATGCAATGTTGTAATGAAGATTTTATTTTAGGTATTTAAAGAACGACATGTCATGAATAAATTTTATGACAATATCATGAAACCTGCTTGACGAGATATTGCGACAAAGGGATTATATTACATAGTGATAATTTGTATGTGTATGTAATTATTGCGTCATTACGTTCTTTCTCTTTGGTTCCTTGACACGTTGCTAGATAGTACTCATGGACTTTAGGCTAGCCGGTCTATTTCCAATAAGAATGATTTCTAGAGGGTCACACGCTAAGTGTTTTTGATGGCCTCAGTTAAATTCTATTAGAATTTAATTAATGAAATAAATACTATTCTCAACACTTTGGAATAATTTTATTCAAGATAAAATGATCGCATAAATTAAATAAATTCATTAATTTATTTTATTGAACATTTAATAAATATTTATTTACTAGTTTGTAAATAAAATATTTAATTATGAGAATATATTATTTATATGTTTATTCAAGTGATCAATAAATGGAAGTTGAGTTAAAGAAAACCATGGTCGGTCCTGTAGTAAAATATTTATTTCCAATATTTGTAAATAATTATTTAACTAGTTGGCTCAAATTAAAATAAGGCTGCTATTATTTTTTGATGTAGAATTTATAATTAAATTTTTTGAAAGTTGGAAGAATGAGGAATAATAACATGGTATTATTATTAATTTCATGGATTTTATCTATGTTCTTGAATTTTTTTAATTTAGTATATGTTTATAAATTTTGTAACTGAAATTCCATCTATATAAATAGACAAGTACACCTTTTGTGGTATTAAACACAACACATTCCTGTTGAATTGAGAATTGCTGAGCCAATAAATTTCTCTCTTGAATCCTCTTCTATCCCCTCTTAATAATGAGAGATTTTCTTCAAGTATGAAGATCATACGATAAAGAATGAACCGCACAAGACAGTTGCTTCTCCATGCTACAACCCAAAGAATGAGCGGTGCTGATCATAGTTCATCAGAACTTGTGTGGATCACCGCTAGTGGGATTCTAGTTTGGATCCTTACATGCACAATGAGATTATTATTATGGGTCATTACTGATGATGAAAATCATGAAAAAGTAAAAATACCAAAGATCTAGGTATTATTTTTCTCTTTGAAATTATTTAAATTAATTAGAAACGTGATGTGCACGATCATATCTAAAGGAATGAAGCCTCTTTTTTCTTTATCTAAATATTTTATTATAATCTGTGGAGATTTTCATTCGTCGTTGTATTGATCTCGTAGTAATCATTGATCTTGGTAAAAATCAATGTTGGGTCCCATCCCAACAACTATTCTGCTACGCTAAAAACCTTCATGTGGTATTAGAGCGGTTACATCATAGTTTATAATAATTTAAGTATTTTGTTGATGACTTAGATATTTAAAAATTTAGTTGTTTCAATTCAATTTAATCGTTCTGCAAATATGAATCATGATATATATTCCTCCTCCTTCATTTCTCATTCACCTTACAATGATCTTTTCATTTAATTTTGATTAAAATAAAAAAGAGGATCTCTTCAAGAGGTACCAAAGCTTCTTGTACATACAACACCAGAACACATAGACTGTATTCTGAAATACATTCCATGTAGTAATGATTCAATGCATCAGACCGGTCCACCAAACCAAGCTGTGTGTTGGGGTATGTCTATGTCTTAAATGACTCTATGTGTTGACTAGGAACCTATGGGGAATTGTTTCAAAATTACATGTCATGTAGCCTAATGGACACTGTGTGTAGTCCCTTCAGGTTAGGGTTGGACCATCTACCCCTATACACTGCTAGCCCAGCTGGAGACTGTGAAATGAGGAACTAAAAAACGTGTGTCCCACTCAACACACCATGTACTCCAATGATTTTTGAGGTACACTCGCAGGTCATTTCCCCGTGCGTGGATTTGGATGGATGGTTAATAATAGTACACGACATGTAGTTGGAACTTCACATCATGTACTCATCCCAATTAAGCATATTTATTAAGATTTATAATGATATTATACAAACACTTGAGAAGTGTACCGTAATGAAAGAATAATGCTGAGGAACACCACTTGATAGGTTATTTATATATTTAGGTTTACTTTAACATTTTTGTAATGTTCATTTCAACTGATTGGGTAGTTATGAATATGAATTCATCGGGCTTCCTAAATGGTACAAGTTACATAAAAAGAAAAATTTCAATGAATTTCTTTGTTTAAAATTAAGATGGATGATAATCTCAAGGAAATATAGAATTGGGTTTCATAAAAAAGATTGATTTATAAAATATGATAATTAATTGATTCGACTGTGATTTATATTAAACAAGAGTGATTAAATAATTTAATTCTAGTTTTATCTATGTGTAAATATTGTTTAATGTATGGATGATCATGAGCTAGACCAAGACCTTTGTATATAGATAGTTTATTTTATTTAAATTAAATTTGTTGGCATGTGAGCCTTCTCCTCATTAATATGTGGGGCCTACGTTCCCAAGGTTTCATTTATGTAAAACCCCCTTTTACCTTGCAACAACATGTGAGTTATAAATGGGAATATTTAAGGGATGAAACTCCCATGCTAGTAAAGGTGGTTCAAAATGCTGCTGAGACAAAACCAATATTAGGGGATACAGAGGTGGACATGTGGAAGCTGTGAACACAAACCCAAAAGGTTCAAGGTGTTTCTCCCCTAGGCCTTGGTTAGTTTGTCATCCACTAGAAAATAATACCATTAGAATATATCATTTCCATTCCATTTACTTTATTTTATTTGTGTCATTTTCATGGTTTATCATTATGGAAGTGCTATAATGATCATATAATTAATGAATTAAACAATCATGCATGATGGAACTAAAATAAACTATACTCATTCATAAATATTATCATGACATGGTTAATTACATAAGTATGTACCACTTAGTATTAACTAGTATGTGATAATATTCAATTCACACATAAGAGATTAAAATACCTCAAATAAAATAATATGTCATTTCATGCATTTAGTTACATGATTAAGGAAAAAACTCAATAAAATAATATTTTGGGAAACCCTTGTTAGGATATATACATTTATACATGATTCCCTTCTGAAAGATTTCGGGATAAAATAATCATATTACATCAAGAGGAGTATTCCTTACAAGACATGGTGTTCTATTGGAGGAAAGTGTTGAGAAAATATAAATTCATGATTTTAGGATTGGGGAGTCCACTCAACAGATCAAGGAACTGCAAACCTAATGTTGGTAATTACATGGGATCCTTAATATCTTTTAAATAACCTTTCTAAACCTTTTTGATGTTATGTGAAGCGGAATATGGATCATTGACACTAGAATGTCATGGTAACTGGAAATTCCATGTTCAATGGTGAAGTCCATTGAGACATGATAAAATAGAGGGATACATAATAAAATTTATTATTTCCCATAAAATGAAACCATGAAAGTACTAATGATATTCTCATTTAATTGTAGAATAAAAAATGACAAGCTCGTCAACAACACTATACTCTAAGATAAATTCTAGATAAAGACAACATCCCCAACAAAAGTAACTTCTAGGAATGACACAGATTCATTTGGGTTATCCTATTTAATGAACAGAAGTCTTACATTCTTTAGGCAGCATTACCTGTCCCCCGTTCCAAGGAGGCGAGTGTAGAGAATTTCTAGGTCTATGAGAAAAATATGAATGATGAGGTCTACAATCAATGTTTGATCTTATCATCAATGTCTAAGGAGCTCATGAAGTCTCAGGAAAATGAGGATTCTTATAGCATTCTAGATAACCTCATTGTCCTCTACCATGAGATAGTAAGACAAGAATGTTTTGAGATATTAAAGGCACTCTTTCAGATTAAGCTTGGAGAAGGTTCCACAAGTGGGCCTCATGTATTCAAGATCATTTTATACATTGAGAGCCAAGTGTTTCTAGGGTTTAAACACCCTGAATAACTGGGCCCGGATCTCATTCTCTTATCACTCCCTCTGATAATCTCTAACATGGTATTCAATTTCAATATGAAAAACATTTAGAAGTCTTCATCTGACCTTCTTATCATTATTTGAATTGTGGAGAAAGATATGATGCGTGAAAAACCTTCTGTCATTATGTTGAATAATAGTAAAGGTAAGGTGATGAGATTTAATCCTCATGCTTCATCACGACATTCCTAGGAAATTATGATCAAAGGAGAGGAAAAGGAACATGAGGCAGTTTGTTTTGCATGTGGCAAGAAGGGCCGCTGGAAGGGGAACTGCACCCATCTTAAGAATCAAGGGGATGCATCTGATGTGTTTGTTTTCTAATGAAATCTATCTGTTTATAAAAAAATTGGATATTATATATAGATTTAGGTGCTCACATATGAATCCAAATACGGGGAGCATGTAGATTCAAGAAGATTGATCGAGGGGAGTTAGATATACGGGCAGAAAACGGAGCCAGACATTCTGATGTAGCTATTGGGGACTACCACCGCATGTTGCCAACTGTGATGATCTTTTTGTTAAGGTGATGTTTTTATGTGACTTTTGTAACCAAAATCATTATTTCTATATCCAGACCAGATACATATAGATTTTTTTCAATTTTTTAAAAGGAATGTTTCTTCATCTATTAAGATAACTTTCTTTATTGGTAGAGAAAATTTATACAACAGTCTTTATGTGTTGGATTACACAATACTAGTAATGTAAATCATTGGCAAATAAACTTTACATGACTCACAACACACCCAAATTTTCCATCACTGACTAGGTCCGGTAAATCAAAAATTCATGACAATGTTACATCAAGATGGATATTTAGATTTTTTTGAACCAAAACCACAAGGCATATTTCATGCATGTTTACAAGGAAAAATGACCAAATCCCCATTTGATGGGAAAGCTGAAAGATCTAAAAAGATTCTTGAATTGGTTCATAACAATGTCTGTTGACCATTTCTGGTTGATGAAAGGGGTGGATACTCATAATTTATAACTTTAACTGATGATTTTAATAGATATGTATATATCATCTTATTGAGGTTTAAGTCGGATTACTTTTATAATTAAAATGAATACAAGAATGATGTTGAGAACCATCTTGGTAAGAAGATTAAGAAAGTCCACTCAGACAATGCTATGGAATATCATAATTAGTACTACATTGATTAATTATGGGAGTTTGAGATCCTATACAAACTCAATCCCCCTTACTCGCCTTAATGGAATGGTGTATGAGAAAGGAGGAACCAAAACTTTTTGGACATGGTGAGATCAATGATGAGTCATGAAAGTCTTCCATTATCGTTTTGGGGAAATTCATTACAAAAATCACCACACATACTAATACATGTTCCAAATAAATCGAATAATTGTATTCTATATGATTTTTGGAGTGGATTAAAATCCATTTTATCAAATTAGAATGTCAGGGGTAGAAACTCTTTTTTAAGGCCTCTTTAGGAATGAAACTCACACCTTGAGGAAAAATGTGTTCCTTTATAGGATACTCTAATGAAATAAGGGGATATTACCTATACAACCCCTCAGAAAAAACGGATATAGTTTCAAGACATTCGATATTCTTTTAGTGGGAGAACATTTCAATAAACGATAGTGGGATAATGATATACATTGATTAAGTCGAGGCTCAAGGTACACAAGATTTGGTACAGGAAAAGATTCCACAAAGCCCCGGGGAAGAAGAATCTATTCCAGAGAGACAAGTACTACATATACGTACAAAAAAGGATAGAGAACCGTAATTGTATGGTTTTCTAGTATCCGAGTACAATGACTCAATATTAGTTGATAATAATTATCATCTAACGTACAAGGATGCATAATGTGGTATAGATGATGCCATGTGGAATGAAGCCATGAATTCTGAAATAGATTCCATGTACCAAAAACATGTCTGGATTTTGGTAGATCCACTAGTTGATGTAATACCTATTCGTTTCAAATGGTTATTCAATAAGAAACTATACATGGAAGGGCATGTCGGTACCTATAAGGCATTACAGGTTACAAAAGGTTTTAAACAACGTTAAGGAATTGACTAAAATGAAACATTTTCATAAGTTTCAATGCTTAAATACATCAGAATTATACTTTCCATTATGGATTACCATGACAATGATATATGGTAAATGGATGTCAAAATAAAATTCCATAATAGGATCCTTCAAGAAGATTTCTACACGAAACAACCTGAAGGGTTTGTGACTCTATAGGATGTCAATAAGGTATGCAAGTTGAAGAAATACATTTAACTATTTAATCAAGCATCCAAGCCATGAAACATTTGTTTTGATGATGCTATAATAGAATTTGGATTTATCATGAATGAATGTGAGACTTTTGTCTACAAACAGTTTAGTGGGAGTGCAGTTGTTTTCATAATATTATATGTTGATGACATATTACTTATTGGATATAAGATACTAGTCATTCAGTCTGTTAAGGCATGGTTAAATCAATGAATATCCACGAAGGACTTGGCCAAGGCATCATATATTCTTGGGATCATGATCCATCCTGATAGATGTAAGATATTGATGTGCCTACGTCAAAGTACATACATTGAAAGGATACTGAAGAGATTCAGTATGGAACAATCCAAGAGGGGATTGCTGCCAACATCAAATGGCATTCATCTTTGGAAGAAAATGTGTCCTCAGACACATGAGGAGTGAATGATAATGTAAATGACTCCATACGCATCGGTGATTGGGTCAGTCATGTTTTCCATGCTATGTACTAGCCCAGATGGCGCCTACACATTTAGTGTGGTAGGAATATATAAGGTTGAACAAGTTGACCGCCATTGGATGGCATTCAAGACTATCCTAAAGTGTCTGAGGCATACTAAGGATATGTTCCTGGTTTATGGAGGAGATGAAGAACTAGCCATCAGAGGATATGTAGATTCTATTTTCTAGATTGATCAATATGATATGATTTTGAAAATATGATACATCTTCACATTGAATGGAGGTGAAGTGAGCTGGAAGAGATCAAAGTAGAGTGTGGTCATAGATTATACAGTATTGAATGTGTATATCACAACATCTGATGTAGATAAAGATTCAGTTTGGATGCGAAGCTTTGTCCGACAGCTAGATAAGATACCTAACCGTAAAAATTCCCTGACATTGTACAGTGATAATACTGCAATGGTGGATCTCGAAAAATAAACATTGGCACATCAGTTGATGAATAACATACTTCAAAAGTATCAAATTTTGAGGGATTTTTCTCATAGAGGTCAATTTTTAGTGAGCAGTATTTCCACGGAAGACAATGCGTCAGATCCCTAGACTAAAGCCTTGACTCATCAAAACATGATCATCATGTGAGGTCTAGAATATTGAACATCGTTGGTAGTTGGCTGTAGTCCAAGTGGGAGCTTGTAAGACTTTTTTTCCAAGAACCAAAAGGTTTTTCTTTGATTAGATGGATATTTAATGTATTTTTACTTATTTTTCATTGTTATTCATTACTATTAGGTAATAATGATCAAGACTATTTGGTATAATGATAAGGTCATAAAAGTTCACCTCCATGATGAGAACCCTGAAATTCTATAAAAATATTATTAAATATAGTTTACGTTAGGATGACATGCTATGATGGGACACATTGCATCTTTACCATTAGGTGTGAGTACTCATATGTAGATGAGACTTCCTATCATGAAGTTCTCAATTGATAATCTCTAAAATAAATGATTATAAGAACATACATGTTAGTAAGAATTATTCATGTTTTGGTGTCATCAGATATTTCTATCTGCAAGTGTGTGTAATGATCCTTATACATTAATATTATCAATAATATGTTTCATGACACTCACACATTTATTTACTGACGAATACCATCAATTAGACAGTTCAGAAGAAGTATGGTATGTAGGGTTTGTCAATAGTGGCATTCTATAAATGGATAAGTCGAGGAATGATTTGTCCCTTCCATTTATGGAAGTTGATATCGCATCCCTTTGATTGAAATAGAATTGTGGAATGAAATTACATGGACATGGTGCAATGTTGAGTTTATTTCAAGTATTTAAAGAATGGAATTTGAAGCATAATCGTTTATAACACTATCACCAAACATGCAAGATGAGATATTGAGATGAGGGGATTATATTACACAGTGAGTGTTCGTATTTGGATATTGTTGTTGTGAAATTATGTTCTTTCTCTGGGGTGCCTTGACCCATTGCAAGACACTACTCTTTTAAAATAGGCAATCCCACATAATGCCTATGAGAAAGAATCCTAGAGGGTCACACAGTATGATTTTATGGTGGCCTCGGTTATATTCTATTTGAATTTATTTAATGAAATAAATATTATTCTCAAGACTGTGTAATAAATTTATTCGAGTTAAAATAATCTCATAAATTAAATAAAATATAATTATTTATTTTATTTAACCTTTAGTAGATATTTATTTAATTGATTTTAAATAAAATAGTTTTTTATGATAATAAATTATTTATTTATTAATTCGAGTGTTCAATAAATAGAAGTGGAGTTCGAGCCGACCAAGGATGTTCTGGTAGTAAATTAAATAATTTCAATATGGTAAATGATTATTTAACTAGTTGGAACAAATAAAAATAACGCTGCTATTATTTTATGACGTAGAGTTTATAATTCAGTTTTATGCAAGATGGAACACCCATGAATAATAACACGGTATTATTATTAAATGCATGGGTTTTCTTTATGTTCATGAATGTATTAAATTTTTTTATTCAATTAATTATTGTAACTGAAATTCCATGTATATAAATAGAAAAATTCACATTTTGTGCTATTAAACACACCACAGGCCTGGTGAATTGACAATTTTTTAGCCAAAATATTTCTCTCTTGAATCCACTTCCCTCCACTATTAAAAAAGAGAGATGTTCTTCAAGGCTGAACAACATTCGATCAAGAAAAACTCACACAAGACACTCGCTTCACTGTGCTAGCACCCGAAGAACGAGCAGTGTCGGTCGGAAGCCAACAAAGCACGTGTGGATCCCCAGTAGAGGGATTCTAGTTTGGATACGTAAAATTCCAATAATATTATCATAAATGGTAATTCTAGATGATCTAAATCATTAACAAAGAAAAATAAATATAGGTATTATTTTTGTTTAAGAAATTAATTAAATTATTTTTAAACATGATGTGCAAGATCCTATTTAATGGTTTCAAGCCTCTTTGTTCATTATCTAAATCATTGGTTATATTACATGGAGACTGGCATTCATATTTGTGTTGTTCTTGGAATATTAATTGTTCATGGTAAAAATCAATGATGGGTCTCATCCCAAACATGATTACACTATCCCTGTAACCTTCATAATGGACTACCTATAGTCATCTAAGTCAAAATTACCCATAGGAAATCACTCATGTCATATCCATGAAGATAGATATTGAATTTTGGTGATGGGATATACTCCCCAAATATGGACTACCTATAAATCTCTAAGTGAACATGGATGGGAGAAATTAAGAAACTATCCGTTATTGAACAAACAAAACTCAGTTTTAGGTAATAATACATGGCCCCCCTAAAAGGCCTACTGATAACTAATTGATGCACATTTTTATATGATAATCATCCAAAAAACTGATATTTCATAATAAAATATATTAGAATCATGATTTGAAAAAGTATTTACTTTATAATAATGTGGTATTTCATACCATTTGATTTTATTCATGTGCATATCCTCCAAGAATCTAGGGGAGAAACATGTGGTTTGAACCATAAAACCATTATTTTTTAAATAAATGTAAATGGTTATGTTTTTATACCATAACAGAACATAAAATTTATCACACACCATATAATTTTGAAAAAATATTTTAGTGTGTGAGAAGTTGGAATAAAAAGAGATATATCTGAAAGGAGACATTTTCATTAATTTAAAAGTGAAATGTAATGGATATCCACATCTCAAATTCCATTAAAAAAATTCACACTACATTGGGGAGTGAAAATGAATATTATATATAAAATTATGATCTTATTTAGATCATGTCCCATTTCATTATACCCATTCATTGGTGATTTTAATCATCTACCAATCGTAGTTCATTTATTTTCACAATATCAAAATATTCCTGTGAAAATAATTTAGTATCTTGTGACTATAAAATGACAAAATCCCTTACTAAACTATCCACAATATATAAATTATCTACCAGTATGTCCATAAAAGCTACTAATTGGTGTTATAATTGTTATACAACATCTTCCCATTCAAATAAAATATTCCAATGTTGATATATCTTCTCCAATAACATAATGTGAGGAAATAAAAGACACACTTAAATGATATACATCCTCCTCTTAGATAAATTATTCCACAAGTTATTCTACAAATTCACATGTGTGTACTATTTTCTGAGAGTAAGTAATGAATGGTTGGTGATTAAGTACCTAAATTATTATATATCTAAATCATCTAAAAAATTATATTATATATTCATAATTATCATAATGGAAACTCAATGATCATAGAGAATATTTATTTCCACTCATTACACTAAATAATCTAAAATATGCAAATTATTTTAGGTTTATATTAGATTCATAATTAGGAAATACTTATAATTCATGCACAAGGATTCGTAGGGGAACCAAAGCCTCATCCAACACCCATATCATTCAGCTTTTGAAAAATATTCACCAATATATATTTAAAATGAAACAATCATGAATTTTGATGATATTTTGAAATAATCACTTATAACATCCTAATTATTAGAACTATATTCCCCATGAAATAATGAAATTTATATGAATATGAAAATAAAAAAATATTCAGAATAAGTATTATGAAATACATTTATTGTATTTATATTCACAATATAGATGAAATAAGTAGTTTATAAGGTATGTGTCCCATTGATAGAAAACTGACACAAAAATCCCTTACAATAAGTCTTATGTCACTTTATATACGTTATATATTCATGTATAAGAAATATAATTTTATTATAAATATACCATAGAACCATAATAATATATATAATACCATATATAATTTACTTATGACATTATATTACTCTATTATTAACAATTCCATGTAAATTTTATGTTCTAGGTAATAACTATTTTTTTCATACAAGTGCTGACATGTTATTCTTGGTCCTCCAAATTATATCATTATTTCATCATTCCTAGAATGATAAAAATGATATAGATACTGTATATTTTTATACATTAATTGTGATTCATTATAGTAGGTGATATTAAATAAAATGTACAATTCATGGAGATGATATGTCATACGTATGCATGACCATTAATTTCAATTTTCCTATCATATTAATTGAAGGAGAAGTGCATAATTTAAAAATATTTTTTCTATTATATATTTTATATATATTCATAAAATTTATCCTTATTAGTACCCATGTGAAGGATAGTTGAAAAACGAATCACATCACATCATGAAGATGGGAATCTCTATGTACACACAAGCGAGTTTACCATTTACAAAAAAAGATTATGCAGTAAAAAGGTAGACATGTTATTATAATTAAAGAAGGATAATCATGTCATAATTATCTTATATAATCATTAAAACCGTCATAATTCCCTGTCAAATAATATGATGATATAAAATTAATTCTATCGCTACGTGGAGATGGTGGGCTGTACTTATGCACAAATGATACTTTTACTTATTGTTCAATGGGACGAGGGATTTATAATAGAATGTTAATAATCATAATTGAATTTCATATTGTTAGGGATACTAATTATAATATTTTATGATATATATATATATATATATATATTATTTTATATAGAATAATAGAAAAATAGAGTGATTGGTTAGAGCAATTAACTATTATTCAAAATAGTTCCTTTGGATCTCCTTTAATAGAAAATAGTGTTGGTCAATTAGAAAAAACTAAAAATATTGAATGAATCTAGGGAAGTGAAAAAGATGATTTTTATAGATTGTTTGTTCTATAAGGCTCACTGTGGTGAAATGGGATGAGGGAGGAGGTGTCCTTCTACACTATAGGTGAGGGTTAGATTAGAAATTTATAAGAGGATTAACTTATAATAATTAAATATTTATCACAATAAATCTGAATGTAAATGAATTCATAGAAAATATGGGATAGTGTGTGATACTATAATATAGTATATTTTAGAATAGTTTTTGTAATTTTAATCCTCGTCTTTTTTATCCATATTTTTATTACCTATATTATGTTTTCTATGGTAAAAAAATTTCAAAATTAAAAGGTGGCTATTACGTATAAGTTGTAAATTAAACAATAAATTGAAAACATATGATATTTGTGACAGTAAATTATAACATTTATCCACATTTAGGATTCCAATAAGTTTTAAATAATAGAATATTATATTATTTTCTTAAAAATCATTAGTGTCAATTTGGAAGTTATTCATTACATTGACCATAAGAAAATCAATATAGGAAAATAATTTCAATATGTATAATTTAATGCACTCCCAATACCTCATTTTATCCTATGAAAAGGTTATTTATCCTTAATTAATTCAAATTATATTTATTTTAATATTTAAAATATCACTTAATTGATTGTCTCATTAATTGAATGATTATGGTACATCATTTTTAAAAAAATTATTATTATTCATCCTTCACTAGAAATAAATAATAAAATTCCAACATATATTCAAACCTCGTAAATTTGAATATAATATACATATTCAATCATATATTCTATTTAAGTACATATTCAAAAAATATTATACTTCATACAAGTAAGAATGTGACATTTTGTCGCTCTCTTTGATCTTAATAATATCCAAGTAAAATTTATGGACAAGTGTCCATTAAAGTATTTTAATTTCAAACCTTATGTGTTAAGGGTCATAATAAATTCATCCAAAAATATTTGAGTATGTTTTTGTTAATTTTTATAATATTTATAATATTATATTTTCCATAAACTTATTTGATTTACCCTTAACCGAAGTAATAAAATTTAAAAATGTTACTATTAAAATTTAAAAAAAAGCGACTCATTAATAAAATTGGACATAAATATTTTATATATAAAATCGATTAATCAGAAATTAATATATCAAATTTTCAGAAATTAATAAAAAATTATTCTCAATGATGGATCGAGAAAATGATTTTTTAAATAAAAAACATCGAAAAGATCGATATGTTTTTATATCCAAGTTAAATATAAAATTTATTGAAATTATCATTATTTGATTAAATACGATCCAAAACATAATTTATAAATAGATATAATATTTAAAAAAAACCATTAAAATTTAGTATTGTCTTCACTATTCGTTAAAAAATGAATCTTTTCTGAAAAATACCAAAAATAAATAGACATAAAAGTCGATGAATGAAACCATTTAACATAAAATTTTAAAATAAGAATATTATTTTCTCAAATAAAATTTTTTAATGTTTCAAAAGATAGACATAAATCAAGTCTTTCATCAAAAGAAAGTTAATACCTTTTTATAAAAATACAACTTTTAATAGAAAAACTCTAAATATTCTTATATAAAATGTAGAAAAACCATAATATCAATGACAACCATTATATTGACTATAAAATTTATATATATATATCATTGATATAATAAAATAAGAGTGGTTTTTTTATTTATTGGTGTAAAACACACCTATGCACATTTAAATAGTTTTTAGAAAAAAATTTCCCACTTTTTATTACATTTTTTCTTTTGTAAAAAAACATAAATAATTTAGTTAATTATGTAAATATCATCTATTTGAAATTCTTGGTTCTAATTTTACTATTTAAATAAATAAAATAATAAATTAATTTTTTGTTGAATCATAGTGCTATGTGTCACACAAGATAAGCCGATGTTGTGTGTTGTGGAATATTATCTTTTTGTAGAATATAAAATACACATCAATGAAATTTAATTTATTCTAAAAATGGTTTATAAAAAAATTTATTTTTACATTATACCCCCTATAGAAAGAGTTTCCCTATTGAAATAATTTGGGTTTATGAATTTTTTAGAACTATAAGGGTCATTTCATAGAAACCCACATCATAAAAATGAATACTAAAACACCATTTAAATGAGAATGTTGGAAACATAATTTTTACCCAATGTAACTCATAATAATGTGTCCACATATGAAAACATAGGTTTCAATTGAAAACATGAATTTGGATGTGAAATATTACTATCATGTTCTGATGGAGAATGATATAGAACATGCCCAAGAGAATGTTAACTAACAATCACAAATCCATATATCTCTGACGATTTATGGGACCATTTAATTCATCCAAAATGTAAGTAGTAGATCAAAATTTATGGTTTCATGATCGTTTATTTAGAGTTTTAGTTTTTTATAATATTACTTACATGATTACATTTCATATGTATATTTTCATCCTTTCATTGTGACTTGATTATTTTCCCCTTTATCTCTTACTCCAAGAGATGAAGCTGAATTTTTAATTCCTAAAGTATTATCAAATAATGAGATACATTGAATGATATTTTATTCCATCTATATTATAATTACAATAATATTGTTTACATAGGTTATCCATAATGCATAAGTAATCATATGGAATGATAATAATTAACATCGAAAAACTCATTCAAATATTAACATAAATCATTTCATAAAAAAATTAGAAAAAAGGTCACTGAATTTCTCAAAAACTATTAAGCATTGATACCACATGTATCATAAAGTATCTATTGTTTTTCACATATGAATCTTGTGAATACCTTCATCATTTAATCAATTAAAATAAGGTAATTATCAAAAATCTTTTTAGAAAACATGCTGGCTTCCATATTTCACATAATATTGGATATTTTTCATAACAAAAAAAATTCACAAATTTCACCCATGATATCATAAACCACATTTTAAAAAATCCTTATTTTGATCCATGGTAATTAGTACCATCCGTTTTACTTATTAATATGAAATATATCGTTATCCAAACAACATTATCTAAACATTAAGAACATATTTTAGTGTATATTTGTATCGACCCAAAAATTTAACAATGGTATTTACCTCTTCTTATAATAATTACATATATTATATATCTCATTAAATCACATAGATACAACAATAAAAATATTTTAAATAAAGAATGAATGAAATAAGTTTTATTTTTAGAAATTAAAGAACTCGTTCTAATGAAATAGTATCTTGACCATTGGAATAGTAACATGACCCTTAGGAATAGTAATCCATATAATAGAACAGTTACTTAAACATTTAAATTATAAATAATAGCTATATTATGAACAACGATATGATATATAAATTTCATTACATAAGTATATAAATGTTCTAAAATGATAAATTTAGTGTTTTTATTTTTGTAAGTCCCAAATATTTAATTAAACATTTATAGAAAATATAATAATTTATAAGAAAATACAATTTCATAAAGTGTATTAATAAATTAATTTTTTTATATGATTATAACATAATTTTTTGTGACTGTAATTAATTTTTTAAAGTGTTAGAATATAAGTTTTAATTGTAAAATAGTTATTTGGAACATTAATAATGTATTTAATTAAAAAAATAAATTTCTAATATTTAGAAAATTATATTCTTAAAATGCAGTTCTTTTTTAATTCTACATGTCAAAGAAATTTAGTATGAATTTATTTGATTTTTTAGAAAATGTTTAATTTTTGGAGAATTGTAAAATGAGATAATTTTCAATAAATGCTAAATACATGAATTACTGAGTCTTGGATGATTTATTTCCAATGTAATACCAAAATATCAAATCTTGATTCAATATTTTTATATATTTAGTTATAATTCACAAGATATTCATAATATTGAATCATAATATTAAACTAATGCGTTAAATAATTGAAAACACCGCTCTCCTCCACTATAAATACTACCCCTCGCTACCTCTTCTCCTCAAACATCTCAATCCTTTAGACTTGTCCATGTTCTGTTCACATATCTTATCCCTACACATTTCTAGGATCCCTGGGTATTATCATTTGACCGAAACCTTTTCCTTATGGTTGTTCTCATGGAGGAGGGTCTTGTGTGATAAAATCCTCATCCTTTTTCTTCTAATTTCTTTTAATATTGTTTTCTTTTCATATTCTCTCATCACCTCCTCTATACAAATGTTCATGGTAACTCCATTATATTTTATATATTATTATTATATAATGTTAATGGATGATCCATCATCAATATATTTTATCTCTCTTTTAATATAAAAATGAAATCATCGCATGTGACATGTCAATTTACAAGTATCATTGACGTTGCATTTTCATCTTCATTTAACACATTCAATTATGTTCATAAAAACACTATAATGGTTATGAAATACTATAAAATATAATTCCTAATACATTTAATGTTCTATAACTAAAATGGTCACATTATACTAAATGAAAAAATAGAGTGATTTAGTTGGGAAAAAAACCCGCAAAAATTAACCCAAAGAATTATTATTAAATATTTATCTAATGACTCATCATTGAAAAATTTAACCAAATGAAATATAAATCTATTTAATCATATTTATGTTCATTAAAAATATATATTTTCAAATTCTATTGAATTATACCCATTGTACATAAACTTCCATACTCATATTCAAGTAAACTGATCATGAGAACCAAGATGATGAACACCCACGAAATATGATATTAAACTATATAACTCTTCAAAAAACCCATAATTGAAGTTGATAATATAATAATGAATCAAATTTATGAACAAAAGGTGTTTTATATGTTAATTAATGAATTTCTTTTGATTCTCTATGGTATTAAATAGAAGAGAGTGTTCTGATATCTGGTAAGGGGATTTTCGAACCTAGCTTCCTTCCTTTGGGTTTCTCTATTTCACTCTATTTTCCATATAAAGGTCATATTGATGTTATATAAATATGATTTATTTATCTTTTCCAATTTTTTTCTTGATATACATAAATCCAGTCTGATTTTATGAAAAAATAAAATATTTTTCCAAAATATCTCTTCCTTCTAAAAACACATGTTTTATATCTCTTGATTTTGTTTCTTCTTCAATAAAGATGGATGAATATTATACCATGAATTTTATTCCATTTTTATTATTTGAATCACAATTCTTATCCATGAAATCATTAATTATAGTAAACATTTATTTATATAGGTTATTTTATATCCAAGATTTATATACGCTCTATGTGGCATGCATGATAATGTAAATGTTATTATGTGATGGGTGCCCCCAGAAATTTTATAGCAAGATGTAAATATTTTTATGTGATGGGTGCACCGAAAATTATATTTAACTCCAATGAAGTTGTAAATGATAAGAGTCTCATGAGATATAGAGAAATATGTGTGAACATGATGATATATTTCTTCATAATAATATGTGGTAGTTGACCACTAATACTTTATGTATCATTTTTATGAATTTTTTCATTTCATACCTTTATATAATGCTTCCTATAATGATTATGAGTATGATATTATGATGATTTTTCCCACACCGTGTTATATTGATTCATGTTCGCATATTTCCTCTTACAAGGATTTTAGTTCTCTCATTTCTATAATGTATATCATCATGTGGTTACTTGTTCTAAGGAGATCACGAGGGACAATAAGACGCTAGAGAAGAAGGAACTAAGTAAATGTTTATTTTTTATTAGAAAATAATTATTTATGGTCTTAATTTTACCAAGACACCAAACCTTTGGATATTGGTTGTGTAATTATTTTCTGTTGTTTGACTTTAAAATGATGTAATGAGTTATTATTGAATATTGGGGTTTCTATAGTTGGTATCAGAGCATAGTTTAGTTAATTTGGGAATTAGGATTAGAGATCCTTTTTGAAAACCCTTAATATGAGACTATGTGTAATAAGCACACATTACGGTTTTTTAAGAAGATAAATTGTAAATATAGGGATTCCGCAAGACATTCCTTAATAGTTAATTTCACTATTGAATACATTAACAATTCATAAATTACTAATTTGTGTTATTTATAACATTTTCTATTTTTCAAAATCATGGGAACAATGAGAAAATAATCCAACAAACTATGTTACGAAAAATCTAGTGATTGACTAAACAACATCCCCAATTCATTGGGAGGTGGGTTTCAAAATTTTATAGTGATTCTTACCCAGCTATGTCATGCTATGAAAAATAACTAGAACAATGTGTTACAGACTCCTTCTACTAAGAGGGAGAAACATTCTATCATGTCTATTATGTGGAAATGAACACTAAAATTTAGTGGATGTTATGATCCACTAGTCATAGAATTGATTTCAACTCAATGGATAAGATCTTTTTTGTGCTTCACTGTTCTATGATGGAGGAAGTGACCTTTTCCGTTTATCATCTAGATGGAGAGGCCAAAAAATGTTTGTTGTTGATTAATAACACCAAACCAAAAATTGAAATTGAAGAAATTGTGTGGGAATATTTTTATAAAATTATTCTAAATAAGTAATTCCCTCGAAATATTTTTTCGTACATGGAGAGAGATTTAATAAATATGATGAAAAGGGAAGGTGAATTTTTCATGGCCTACGAAGAAAATTTCTCAAGACATTCAACGAATAATTCAGGTTTTATTATCATTGGTGATATCAAAACTGAAATATTTATTAGTAGTTTAAAACAGCACCTTTGAAGGTAACTACAAAATCAAGACACTTTGATTTATGAAGATGTTGTTGGACATCCTCTTAAGACGACATGAAGCTTGGGTAATGGTCCCATTATTATCGTGATAAGAAATGATAGATTGGTTTTCATGATAGATGATATAATGAAAAAAGGTGGGAAGAAATATTTACCAATCTCATGTCAAAATTGTTAGAAGAGTATTCTAGGAGAAACCATAATGGGATGTGGAAATTATATATGGATGGGGGATGAATTCCACCAAGCTCATGACTGTCGAAGATAAATTAAGAAGCTGGTTGATACATTTGAGGATATGATAAAACCACCCTTATCCCAATTCTACATCTATAGGGATAAATGTTACTATGCATTCTAATTCACTTACCATCTAGTCATTGATTGTAATAACCATAATGATCCACCAAATCGATAGGAACAATTGATGGATTACTACATCACAAATGTTGAAGTGGAGAAAAAAACTATATTGTACAATGTATAATTCTTATTCACTCAATAATGGAAAGTGTATTATTTTATTCATGTTATAAACATTAATTTATATATTTCAAATTTATAGAACTAATGATACAAATCCTTACTACATTGAAGAAGAGATATCCCAAAAAACACTTTATGGTGCGATCATTACATCCCAAGTGTTGAACTCTACTCCTATTGGCATATGTGGGTATATTATTCAAAAAACACTCATGATACATACCTATGTGGACTATTCATATATAATGGGGTTTCTTTATCTCCCATTATATAGAGCACATACCAATTTATTGGAAAATTAAATAACATTTAATATTCAGAACCATACCAGGTTACACTATAAGTGCATGGTAAATCATTAATCTCCACTGGAAACTCATTCAACAGTATGGGTGTTGAATCCCTATGAATAAGCATACCTCAATCAAATGGTTGAGTCAATGGAAGTTATCATCTATTAGAAAATTCCTATTATGAGTTAATATAGTTATGTATTTACAAAATATTTACCTAAACTACCCCCATGATCATGAGGTTGTGTTCTCAATAGAACTGATACCTGATGCTACGCCTATCTCAAACTACCCTTACAATATGTTCTTGATTGAATTGTATGTGTTAAATATGTATCTAAAAAATTAGTTAAGGGTTCAAATTCCATATTTCAACTCCTTGGGCAGTGCCAGTTCTATTTATAAAGAAAAATGGTGGATCAATATGGTCGTGTTTCCACTACCGAGAGATCAATAAGGTCACCATAAAAGAATAAGTATCCTCTTACATGGATTGATGAAACTTTTGATCATCTACGATGAGCTCATAACATCTCATAGGTGGATCTTAATTAAATATATAATCACATAACAATGAAGAAGTAATATATTCAGAATACATTATTCTTTATATGTTATGAGCTCTATGTGTTTCTTGTGATACCCTAAGGACATACTAATGTCCCTCAAATCATCATGGATTTGATGAGTAGAGTCTTTATACATTTCATCAAATATTTTTTGGTAGTGTTTATCGATGATATAATAATATACTCCAAGAGAATGGATGATCATGACAAAGATCTAGGGCTTGTGTTAGCCATATTAAGGAAGGATAAGCTGTATTACATGTTGAATGAGTATGAATATTTGATGCAACAAGTCACCTTATTGGGACATGTGATCACATGTGATGGAATTTCTAATGACCATTCAAAAAAATCGCAATTGAATATATAACTATAACTTCTATTATCATGGAAGTCCGTAATTATCTTATCATAATATGGTATTATTGATGTTTTTGATGAAGTTTTTCAAGATTTTATATCCTTAAAACTATGATAAGAAGGAATGGGGTAATGTATGTCTAGATGGATGAATGTGGAAAATGGATTAAGGATCTAAGGAGCAGGTTCATCTCTACACCTGTACTCACATTACCTAAAATTAGAGACTATTTTGTGATAATCAAATATTCTTCATAAAAATACGTTGGTTGTGTAATCATGAAAATAGATAAAGTGGTAGCATATACCACACAATAGTTGAAGATCCCAAAGAAGAAATTCCCTTTGCATGATCTAGATCTTGAGTATTTGATTTTATATTTTTTTGGTTGATTTTTGAGGCTAGGAATAAATCTACAGAGGATAGGAAGGTTACACACCTCTTATTCTAGGATCGCATAATGCTACATGCTAATGAGATGGGCTGTCATAATCCTGGCGGGCCACCCTCATCCTTCTTTCATTTTATGCTTCCAAGGATACTACCCTCTGTTGAGTGTACACGAAACCACCATAGAAATTCGATCAAATTGAGGCCTCTTGTTTTTGGGATTAAATAAAATGGGGAAGGATCATGTTTGTTAGGGGTTATGTGTCGAAGTGGCCTGGTGTATGGTAGAAACTGATCAGTGTTCCTAGGATTTAGTTATTTTTATGGGGAAGGATACACCATTGATGCATGGGTTAGAGCTCTGATTTTTTGTATTCTAATATGAAAGTTGTTTGGTTTCGTGATCTCAGAAGTGGAATAAGACTCATCTATGCTGGTTGGTTTTCTTGAAGGAATGGCCAGTAGGCTTTGGGAGAATTTTTATATCCTATAGAGATGTAAAAAGGTTATCAATCAGTATACTCAGGTCATATATACTTTGTAGGATGGTAATGATGAAGTAGAATTTATTTCTAATAAGGGGATGGTTGATTATTGCCTCATTTTAAGCACTGGGTTGGGATCTCTCCAGAATTAGTGTAAAATATTTGTATGAGGTGATCCTCCCAAGAATGCATTATTTCAGACCACCATGAGCAAATGGTGCTATTTAATTTTTTGAATAAGAAATTTACCTCAGAGACTATCCCTATAGAAATTTTTATTGGTGTCCCAAACACATCCAAAATAAACAATGTTATATGGGTTGTGGTGGAACGACTCACCAAGACTGCCCATTTTAACACTATTTGATAAGTTATCATGCTTGAAAAACATGCAATAATATATATGAAGGAAGTGGTGAGACATCACCTGGTTCGACTCTCAATTTTTTTTACCATGATCAAAGGTTCATAACTATATTCTAGAGGATTATTCAATAATATTTGATTACTGATTTCAATTTTGGCATGACATATCACCCCCAAAATAATTACTAATCTGATAGGACTATTCAGAAGAAGTCATTCTAAGAGCCTACACAATTGAATTTAAAGGAGTATAAAATCGAAATTTTACATTGGATGACTTCTCATACAACAAAATCTTCCACTCGAGTATTCCGATGGATCCTTATGATGATCTCTATCAAATTACATATATAAGACCACCATTTTCATTTGAAGATTGAAAATGATTGCTTCATGGACCTAATCCTATGAAATAGATGACAGAGAAGGTTCAAGCTATAATGTAATATATCAATGATTCTCAATTTTGGAAATAGAGCTATGCTTACATCCGTTGAAGGGACATGAAGTTTGACATTGGTGAAAAAAACATCCTTCAAATATCACCAAAGAAGAGATTCAGGTATTTTGGAAAGAAAGGGAAGCTTATCTTAAGGTATATTGACCACTTTGAGATCCTTGATAAAATAATATTAGTGGCATATTAGCTTTCGCATCCACCAAGTATTACTCAAAATCATGATGTGTTCTATGTATCTCTCTAGTGGAAGTACATAACAGAACTTCCACATGTACTAAAATCATATTCGATACAACTGTATGATGATATCTATTATAAGGAATAACTGGTAATGATTTCAGATTAGAGAGATAAGGTTCTACACAACAAGATTACCCACCTTTTCAAAGTGTTTTGGAGGTACCCTAATAATGAAGAAAAAACTTTGGAGCTGGAGGAGGCAATGAAGGAGAAGTACTGTCACCTTCTTATTTAAAAAAATATTCCAATGGTGAAATTTCAAAAGGGAGGATGATTTTATTTACCCAATCATTAATCATTGTAATTTTACCATTCTTATAAAAATAAATATATTTTAAATCACATAAAATCACATATAGACAACAATACAATGTTTATAAATGAAAAATTAATTAAAGTGGTCTACGTTCTAGTCTGTTCCCTTAACCTAAAGAATTTTCTATGGCCCGATGATTTCCCTTGCTGTTTCTATATGTCACCAGGGAATGTGGTGAAATGTGATCTTGTTCATGTTGTAATGGACTACATTATTGGATGGATTCTACCACCCATTTCATGTTCCCTAAAGATCATCGTGCTGCCGAAGGTTAATGATATTCAATCCATTAATCGTTACTAATCCATAATTTTTTTTATTGTTCCCTACAATTTTATGAAATACATCCTCAATAAGAGAGTGGCATAGTTCCTCTTATACTAGATTGTAGAGTATCATCATAGTTTTATAATGGACTAGAATATTCAAGGGGAAATTGGTCTGGATCAAGATGTAATTAGTTAAATAAATTATAGATTTTAGGGGATAAACCTAATCATCAATATAAATATGAACAAGGCTTTATATTGGGATGAATTATGATTCTTATTAGGAGTCCATACATGAATGTGGTTCTACCACTGTGTTATTAGCCTCATATATTGATTTTTCAGCTCTTTTTGTTTATCTATTATCTTCGTGGGAAAATAGTTTAGTTTCATCAAGGGTGTATGTGGTTAGAAATAATGGGACCCCTCTTCCAATAATTATTTATTATATCTCATGATGTGTTCTACTGGTTCCTACATTTGTATATAAACTATAATAGGATCATCTATAATAGAAATTGACTTATAGACTGTGGCATCTCTCACCTGATGTGTTCTGATGATACAAGAATATTTATAAATGGAAATATATGATATATTCAGGAGAGCAGTGAGGTCATGGAGGAGTACTATTCTTTTAGTGGGAAAATAGTTAACCTTGAGATGTGTTTTTTCTTCAAATCTTATACATGATTGGGCATGAGGGTCAGTTATATGGGAAGCATGGTGGGAATGAAAAGAGAAGTGTTTCCAATGGAGTACATGGGTTCTTATATGTACCCTAAGAAACATATTATTCCTCACTTTGATAAGTTTATTTATAAGATCATGGGGTGAATCATTTATTATAAGGGAAATCATCTTTCCTTTTGAGGGTTTATAACCCTTTTCAATAGTGTAGTTTCTTCTACATTGATGCACTTCTTATTTACACTAAATATGACCAAAATGTGATTTCCAAAATAGATAAAATTTTTATCTCCTTACTAGAAAAAAAAATGGATGGAAAACATAATTTTGTGTCATGGAAGAGGTAGGATAAACCCCCATCGGAGGGGGGGTGCTAACATCTGGAATCTGTCTGGGATGTTGAGAGGGCATCATGCTAAAACATAATGGTAGATAATAAAGGAAATTATGTTATGTGTTAAACACATGAAGATCAAATATGGGAGTTCATCCTACATAAAGAAATATCCTCCTCTATATATCAAATGTTGTTTCCCAATCTTGTCACCCTTCATTAGTATTCTCATTGGATCATTGGAAAATGAAGGAATACGATACATGAAGCAGAACTAGGTAGGAATGATGCTCAATTTTTCAGATTCTCCCACTCTGGATATCTATTTTATTGGGGAAATTGAACAACCTAAATTCATTAATAAAGCCCTATATGAGAACTAGAGGGTTGTTTTTGAGAATATTAATCTTAATAATGATCTAGAAAAGTGTGTATTTAAGGGTCCCTCCATAAGGTTTTTACTAACATAATTCTTTAAAATTCTTTATAATGTGAATGACCCCAATGTGTGGGGGAGACAATGTGGTGAATGAAGATCCCATCAAAAATAAATTCCTTGGAATGAAATATTAGGAAAAGGGAGCATTCCATTGAGGAAGACATCCTTCACGTCAGAGTATATATGGATTCAAGATGCCAGTTCTAAAGTGAGCTAAATAGGGAGTTGATCAGTCATCTATTTCTGGAATGTGATGTGGAGAAAACAGTGTGGAGTGCCATTCAATGATTCATTGTGTAGACTAGAGGGATGTTATTTATGTGGAATTAATCTAGTTCTAGTTTCAAAGTACAGATAGTTCAGGAATGGAATGGATGGCTAGGAGAATTATTCTTGTAACATGTTGTTGGTGAATTTTATATTATATAAATCAAGATCATCAAAAAATCATTACCAAGACTAGTTCCAATATTATTTTTAACCTGATTCTTGAATAGGAAAATAATTTCAACAATTGGATGTATCCTCTCTCATTCATAGCTCTCATGACTATTATTCCAAATTAGATCAGCAGCACGACTCATGGGTGGGGCGTTCAATGGATCCCCCCCAATAGAGTCTGATGTTGAACACTAATGGTTCCTTCCTTTTTGATAGTATGTGAGGAGATGGAGGTTCTCATGATCAAGTGGGGATTGGGGGTTTTGGCTTTTTAGGTGTTTTAAGAGAAGGCAATTTAGTTCAATGTGAAGAAACTGCCATGATTATATGAGTTTTGTTATGGAAGCATAGGGATTTTAATTTTTCTGTACTAGAGATATTATTTCATTTTCTCTACAACGCACTACATTGAAAATATAGAATGCCCTGGTCCATTGTGTAATCTATTTTAAATGGAAAGGGGTCAGTGGATAATCAAGTATATATTAAACACACGTGGTGTGAAGGGAATACATTTACTGACATCCTAGAATCTAAGGCAACTCCTGATCAATGGATATCATGTTTCACTAGACTCGGGTCCTTCCCTCTTCAGGGTATTAAATATTTTAAAGCCGACACTCTAGGTTTACACTTTTATAGTCCCACATGATATTGATCCCCTTGTATTTTCTCAATATTTTTTATTGTTAATAAAATAAATGGTTTGTTTTTAAATAAGATCAAATGAAATAAAAAGATTCTTCAAAAATTAAGGAACCTATACTGATAGAATTATAACTTTACCATTGGAATAGTGACATATGGAAAAGTAATACATCCAAAATAATTGTAACTTAATATTTCAAATTATAAACAAAAATTGGGTATCTTATGAAAAAAATATGATATATTTATTTAATGACATAAATATATTAATTTTTTAATTATGGTAACTTAATTTTTTGTTTTTTAAAGGTCATAAATATTTAATTTAAATTATAGAATAAATATAACAATAGAAAATAAAATATATTTTCATAATATGTATTCCAAATTTAATATTTTCTTTTATTTTCAGTAGAAGATAATGTATGTAACCTTAATTACAGTTTCAATGTTTTTGAAAATCAGTTTTAATTTTCAAATAAATTTTTTTTTAGTAATTATGATTTAAATTAAAAATTAAATATCCCATGTTATGAAAATTATCTTCATAAAATGGATTTTAATTCCACACATCATAAAATATTTAGGTTTAATTTTTGGGATTTTTCTGAGAATGTTGATTGTTTTGTGAAAAGTAAAATACTATAATTTATTATAAAAACTAAATACATAAATTGTTGTGTAATGAATGATTTATGAATGATTTAAGCCTAAATTATCGAACCCTCCTCCAATATTTAAATATATATAGTCATTATTCGAAAAATATTTATAGTCTTGATCCAAAAAATTAAACTAATGAATAGAATAAGGAGAAAACACGCATATCCTCCACTATAAATATCATCACTCTCTAACTCTCCTACTAACAACTCTAAAGCATTAAGAGAATTCTGTATTATACTTAAGTACCTTCCCAATCCCCTCCCCCTTTTCTAGGATCCCATTGTATCATCGTAAAACTAAAACTTTTTCACTAAGGATTTTGTCAAGGAGAAGAGCCTCAAGAAGTAAAATCATATTCCTTTATCTTTTAATTTGTTTTAACTTCTGTTTCTTTTTGTATTATCTCAACAAATCACCAATCCAATCTTTTATTATAACACCAATATTTTAATATTATAAAATAGATAATTTTTAATGGATGATACATCATTAAAGTCCTTTATATCTCTCTTTTATTCTAAAAATGAAATCATTGGTTGTGATGTGTAAAATTACCAATATCATGGATGATGAATTTTCATGTTCCTATAAAATAATAAATTTTATACAAACATCCACTATAAGTGTTGGTACATGAAGTAAAATATATGGTACAACATTTTTTGAGTTCGAAAATAAAATATTCAGATAATAATAAATGATAAACCAAATCATGTTTATTGATATCAAAAACCCCAAAAATCAACCCAATAAATTATCAATGGATTTGTATATAATGATTAATACATATACATTATAAATATATTTATTTTCATTAATAATTTTTTTTTCAATTTGGGATAATTATAACCATTCTACAAAAAAATCCTAACACATAATCAAGTAAACATTTCCTAAAAACCAAGAACAAGAACACTAAAAAATGATTATAAATGAACTTAAAACTATAATTAATAAAATATGTGTATAAATGGTTTTGAATTTATTAATTAATTGATTTGATTTGATTATCCTTGATATGAAATAGAATAGATTGTTCTGACATAATGTAAGGGGATTATTGAACCCAACACTCTTCCTCGTGGATTTCCCTCTTTAACTCCATTTTCAGTATAAGTATTCCATTAATATTATTTAAATATAATTTACTCTTCATTCCCTTTTTTGATTTATATACATGCATTAAATATAATTTTATGAAAAAATAAAATGTTTTTCAAAATAACACTTCCTTCTAATAACAGAAGTTTTACTTATCTCAATTTTTTATTTCTTCACTCAAGATGGATGTTTCTTATACCATGTATATTATTAAATTTTTATTTTGGAAAAATATTTATCCACGAATATATGAATTATAAAACCCATTCCCTTTCTATGAGTTATTTTGTGTTCAGGGTTGATTTATGTTCTATGTGGAAAGTATGATAACGTAATGTTATGATGTGATGGGTGCAACCAAAATTATTTAGCACAATATAAATGTTATAATGTGAAGACTCCACCCATAATTATATAGTGATCCAATTAATTGGATAATTTAATGAATCACCTATGATATGGTGACATATGGATGAACATGATGGCAACATTGTTCACAACTGTGCATGGTTGTTTACCACTGGGACAAGATGTTTATTTTTTATACATTTCCAAATTTAATGCTTTTATCTAATTCTTCCTATCATGAGTATGATAATGTTATTATGATGATTTTTCTCACCCCATATTCTATTCATTCGTGTTATTATATAACCTATTTCTCAGGTTTTAACTTGACAATTTCTTTGATCTATATCCCCATGTGATTACTTCCCTATGGAGAACATGTGAGACAATTATAAGTTATATAATAAGGAATTAAATAAATATTTATGTTTTATCAAGTAATTGTTATGTATTCCCCAAATTTTAATATGAAAAATAAACATTTTATCATAGTTTTATAATGCATTTATGTTGTTTGTCTTTAAAATTATGTAATAAGTTATATAGGAAAAGTTGTGTCTCCATAATACTCCCCTTTATATTTTGATTCTCATAGTTTCCACCATTCTGTTAAATATTTTTTATTTTCCATTATAACCATTAAACATATTCTTTTATATCCATAATATAAAAATTAAACAGAATAATCATTATATATTTCATAATTCATATAACATAATAATTCATTCTGAATACATAAACACATTGATTATTTAGCTTCATTACTAATGAATTAAAAAGGCTCTTTAACCATATAATGTAATACCAATTTCCCTTCACATTTCACATGTATTCACATCAACATAAAAAATGTAACCACTAAATGTAACACCATGTTAATTGTCATCATCAGCGTTCCACTTGGGACATAGATTTTCATAATTCCCATTATTTCCACATTAAAACATTCTGTAATTGATATTACTTTAGGGTGGCCAATATTACCATCCGTTGTGTTAACGGAAATGTTCATTTTTTTACTTTTCAATTACATTCTTTGTGTCCTTCATATTTATAGTCGAAACTTCTTCTTTTTCCAGTAATATATTTATTTGGGTATTTCTTCCATAATTTTTGTCACAAAGGAAAAAATATTCATTCCCAAAAGTTGTACCCTAAACCCAAAAACATATACCATATATTGTAATCATGAAATCCTTAACCCTAAATCATAAAAGCTAAACCCTATCACTTATATCTAAAACCAAAACCCTAAAACCAAATCCCAAAATCCAAAAACATTGTCCCAAACCTCTATACCCGAAACAATAATCCCTAAAATCTAAATCCAAATATTCAAAACCGAAACCCAAAAAAATATACCTTATAACATAATCTTGAAATCCTTAACCCTAAAACATATATGATAAACCCTATCACTTTAATCTAAAACCAAAACTCCAAAACCAAAACACAAAATCACAAAACCGAGTCCCAAAACCCTATAACCAAAACCCTAATCCCTAAACTCCAAATCCAAAAATCCAATCGATAAACACAATAACATATAACCTATACCCTAATCTAGTAATCCTTAACCCTAAAAAATAATGATAAACCCTATAACTTAAATCCAAAACCAAAACCATAAAACCAAAACCCAAAAACCCAAAACCTAGTCCCAGAACCCTATAAATGAAACCCTAATTCTTATACATTAATCACAAAAAGTCAAAAGCTAAACCCAAAAGCATAAAACCTATAATTTAATATTGAAATCATTATCCTGAAATCATAAAATCTAAACCCTATCACTAAAATATAAAACCAACACCCTTAAAGAAAAATCAAAAATTCTAAAACCTATTCCAAACACCCTATACCCAAAACCCTAATCCCAAAACTCTAAATCCAAAAAGTCAATCCCTAAACCCAAAAAAAACTTCATTGTACCCTAATCTTGAAATCCATATCTCGAAAACATAATATTTAAACCCAATAACAAAAATCTAAAACCAAAACAATAAAACCAAAACCTAAAATCATAAAACCTAGTCCCAAAACACTATTCCTGAAACACAAATCCCTAACACAAAATCGAAAAACTGAAACCCTAAACCCTAAATCATATACACAATACTCAAATCTTGAAATCATTATCCTTAAAACGTAAAATCTAAACCCTATCACCAATATCTAAAAACAAACAAAAAAAACCAAAACCCAAAATCCTAAAACCTAGTCCCAAAAACCTATACCTGAAACCCTAACCCCTTAACTCCAAATCCAAAATACCAAACCATAAACCCAAAAATATATACCCTATACTATTATCTTGAAATCCATAACCATAAAACATAAAACTCAAACCCTATCATTTAAATCTAAAACCAAAACCCTAAAACAAAAACACAAAATCCTAAAACCTAGTCCCAAAACCCTATACCAAAAACCATAATACATATCTATAAATCCAAAAAATCCATACCCTAAACCCAAAAACATATGCCAAATACCCTTTTCCTGAAATAGTTAACCCTAAAACATAAAATCTAAAATTTATAACCTAATTCTAAAACCAGAACTCTCAAACCAAAACCCGGAATCCAAAAACCTAGTCCAAAAACCGTATACCTAAAACCCTAATCCCTAAACTATAAATCCAAAAGTCGAACACTAAACCAAAAAACATATAAAATAAATGCTTATCGTGAAATTATTAACCCTACAACATAAAAGTTAAACCCTATCACTTAAATTTATTACCAAAAACCCTAAAACCAAAATCCAAAATACTAAAACCTATTTTCAAAACCTTATACCAGAAACACTAATCCCTGAAATCTAAATCCAAAAATCCAATCCAAAAATCCAAAAACATATACCCTATATACTAATCTAGAAATCAATAACCATAAAACAAAAAATCTATACCCGATCACTTAAATCTAAAACCAAAACCCAAAATCATAAAAACCAGTCACAAAACCTTATACACGAAGCCATAATCCCAGAACTCTTAATACAAATATCAACACACTGAACAAAAAAACATATATCATATACCCTAATATTGAAATAGTTACCATTATAACATATATTTTTGACAAAATAAAAAAAATATAATACCAAAATACAAAATCCAAAACCCAAAATCAAAAATCCTAATTCCAAAACCCAATAAATGAAACCGTAATCTCTAAAATCTAAATCCAAAATCCCGAAACCTAATCCTAAAACATATAAATATACCCAAATCATGAAATACATAATCCTAACACGTAAAATCGTATTCTTATCCCTTAAATGTATAATCAAAACCCTAAAACTAATACCCAACATCCTAATAACTATTCCTAAAAACCGATACCCGAAACCCCAATCCCTAAAATCTAAATAAAGACAATCCTAACCCTTAACACAAAAACATATATCATATAACATAATATTAAAATATGTGACTCTAAATCTAAACAGCTAAACCATATCACATAAATCGAAAACCAAATCTAAAAATCCGAAAATTAGTCCCAAAACCCTATACACAAAACCCCAATCCAAAAACTCTAAATCTGAAAATATAAACCCTAAACCGAAACAAATATACCATATAAACTAATATTGAAATCCTTAACCCAAAAATATAATAGATAAACCCTATCACTTAAATCTAAAATAAAAATCCTTAAACCAAAACCAAAAATCCTAAAACCTAGTACCAAAAACCTATACCCATAACCATAATCCCTAAACACTGAATCTAAAATGTGGTACTCGAAACTAGAAGCATCCACCATAAACCCAAATCAAGAATAAATTAACCATAAAACCTATAACATAGACTCTAGGCCTTAAATATAAAACCATAACTATAAAACCAAAACCAAAAACCCAAAAACCTAGTACAAAAACCATATACCTAAAACCTTATTACCTGAATAGTAAATCCAAAAAGGTAAACCCTAAACAAAAAAAATATATATTTAATACCCTAATATTGAAATAAATAAACCCTATAACATAAAATCAAAACCCTATCAATGAAATATACAATAAAAACCCTAAAATCCCATAATCCGCAAAACATAGTCCCAAAATCTTATACCTGAATCCCAAATCCCTAAAGTCTAAATAAAAAAGCCTAACACTAATAACAAGAACATTAATCCTATACCCTAATATTTAAATACTTAACCCTAAAGTATAAATCCTAACCTGATCACTTAAATATAAAAAAACCATAAAATAAAACCCCAAAATCCTAAACATAGACTCAAAACCCTATACCTATAAACCTAAACCGAAAAAACTAAATCAAAAAAGCCGAAACCTAAACCAAAAAACATATATCCTATAGAATATTCATGAAATCATTAATCCTATAACATTAAATCCAAACCCTATCACATAAATGTAAAACCAAAACCCTATAACCAAAACCAAAAATCCAAAAACGATGTCTCAATGCCCTATACCAGAAAACCTAATCCCGAAACTCTAAATCCAATAATCTGACCCCAAAACCCTTAGACATATTCTATATACAACCACATTGAAATAATTAACCCTAATACATTAAATATAAACCCTATCACTAAAATATAAAACAAAAAATATGTTCCTAAAACCCAAAATCCTAAAACCTAGTCCCAAAACACTATACCTCAAACCCTAGTCCCTAAAGACTAAACTGAAAAAGCCAAACCATAAACCTAGAAAAATATACCATATACGCTAATCTTGAAATACATAACCATAAAACATAAAAGATAATCCTTGTAACTTATATCTAAAAACAAAACCCAAAAACAGAAACCTAGAATCCTAAAACCTATTCCAAAACCCTATACTCTAATCTAGGAATCCTTATCCCAGAAAAATAAAGACAAACCCTATCACTTAAATCCAAAACAAAAACCATAAAATCAAAACCCAAAAAAAAACATATTCCCAGAACCCTATACTCGAAACCCTAATTCTTATACATTAAACACAATAAGTCAAAAACATAACCCAAAAACATATACCCTATACTGTAATCTTGAAATCCTTATCCTGAAATCATAAAATCTAAACTCTATCACTTAAATTTATAACCAACACCCATGAAGAAAAATGGAAAATTCTAAAACCTAATCTGAACACCCTATACCAAAAACCCTAATCCCAAAAAACTAAATCCAAAAAGTCAAACCCTAAACCCAAAACTATATACAGAATACACTAATCTTGAAATCCATATCTAGAAAACATAAAATATAAACCCTATAACAAAAATATAAAACCAAAACACTAAATACAAAACCCAAAATCATAAAACCTTGACCCAAAACATTATTCTTGAAAAACAAATCCCTAACCCTAAATCCAAAAACTCAAACCCTAAACCCAAAATCGTATACAGAATACTCAAATCTTGAAATCGTTATCCTTAAAACATAAAAGCTAAACCCTATCACAAAAATCTAAAATCAAACCCCTAAAACCAAAACCCAAAATCCTAAAACCTAGTCCCAAAAACCTATACATGAATCCCAAATCCCTTAACTCCAAATCCAAAAGACTAAACCATAAACCCAAAAAATATACCCTATACTATTATCTTGAAATCCTTAACTATAAGACATAAAACCCAAACCATTTAATTTAAATCTAAAACCAACACCCCAATACCAAAACCCAAAATCCTGAAACCTAGTCCCAAAACCGTATACCAAAAACCATAATACATAAACTCTAAATCTAAAAACTCCATACCCTAAACCCAAAAACATATACCAAATAACCTTATCCTAAAATCCAACACCCTAAAACATAAAATCTAAACTTTATAACATAAATCTAAAACCAATACTCTAAAACCAAAACCCGAAATCCTAAAACCTAGTCCAAAACCCTATACATAAAACCATAATCCATAAAATATAAATCAAAAAAGTGGAACCCTAAACCCAAAAACATATAAAATAAACCCTTATCTTGAAATCATTAACCCTATAACATAATATCTAAACACTATCACTTAAATTTATAACCAAAAACCCTAAAACTAAATACAAAAATACTAAAACCTATTTTCAAAACCCTATAACAGAAACCCTAATATCTGAAATCTAAATCCAAAAAACCAATCCCTAAATCCAATAACATATACCGTATATACTAATCTAGAAATCATTAACCATAAAACAAAAAATCTAAACCCTATCACTTAAATTTATAACCAAATCCAAAAATCCTAAAAACATGTCACAAAACCCTATACACGAAACCCTAATCCCTGAACTCTAAATACAAATATCGACACACTAGACATAAAAAAATATAGCATATAACATAGTATTGAAATACTTACTATTATAACATATATATGTTTTACACAATAAACAAAATATAAAAGAAAAATCATAAATCCAAAACCCAAAATCATAAAACCTAATTCCAAATTCCAATAAATGAAACTGTAATCTCTAAAATCTAAATCCATAATGCCGAACAGTAATCTGAAAACATATAAAATATACCCAAATCATGAAATAAATAACCCTAACACAAAAAATCTTATACTTATCCCTTAAATATAAAATCAAATCCCAAAAACTAATATCCAAAATCTTAATAACTAGTCCTAAAAACCTATAATCGAAACCCCTATCCCAAAACTCTAAATAAAAAAAATCCTAACCCTTAACACAAAAACATATATAATATAACATAATATTTAAATATGTGAACCTAAATCTTAATAGCTAAACCCTATCACATAAATCGAAAACAAAAACCTTTAAACCAAAACTAAAAATCCTAAAATTAGTCCCAAAACCCTATACCCAAAACACCAATCCCTAAACTCTAAATCCGTAAATATAAACCATAAACCAAAACAAATATACCATATAAACAAATATTGAAATTCTTAACCCTAAAATATAATAGCAAAACACTATCACGTAAATCTAAAATAAAAATCCTTAAACCAAAACCCAAAATCCTAAAACCTGGTACCAAAAACTTATACCCAAAACTGTAATCCCTATACTCTAAATCTAAAATGCTGAACTTGAAACCAGAAGAATCCACCTTAAACCCTAATCAAGAATAAATTAACCATAAACCCTATAACCTAAACTCTAGACCTTAAATATAAAACCAATACAGTAAAAACAAAACCAAAAACCCAAAAACCTAGTACAAAAACCCTATACCTAAAACCATATTTCCTAAACACTAAATACAAAATGATAAAACCTAAAATATATATATATATATATATATTAAATACTGTAATATTGAAATAAATAACCCTATCAGTGAAATATACAATCAAAACCCTAAATCAAAAACCCATAATCCGAAAACATAGTCCCAAAATCTTATACCCAAAACCCAAATCCCTAAATTCTAAATAAAAAATCCTAACACAAAAAAAAAGAACATTAAACCAATAAACTAATATTTAAATCCTTAACCCTAAAGTATAAATCCTAACCTGATCGGTTAAATATAAAAAAACCATAAAACAAAACCCCACAATCCTAAAACATAGACTCAAAACCCTATACCTATAACCCTAAACCGAAAAAACTAAATCAAAAAATCAAAAACCTAAACCAGAAAACATATATACTATAGAATATTCATGAAATCAGTAATCCTAAAACATAAAATCCAAACCCTATCACATAAATGTAAAACCAAAACCCTGTAACCAAAACCCAAAATCTAAAATCCTAGTCCCAATGCCCTATACCTAAAACCATAATCCCTAAACTCTAAATCCAAAAATCTGAACCCAAAACCCTTAAACATATTCTATATATAATTAAATTGAAATATTTAACCATAATACATTAAATATAAATCCTATCGCTTAAATATAAAACAAAATATGTATTACTAAAACCCAAAATCCTAAATCATAGACCCAAAACCCAATACCTCAAACCTTAATCCCTAAATACTCAACTCAAAAAACCAAACCCTGAACCAAGAAACATATACCATATACACGAATCTAGAAATACTTAACATAAAAACATAAAAGATAATGCTTGTATCTAAAATCTAAAACCAAAACCCAAAAACTGAAACCTAGAAACCTAAAAAATATTCTAAAACCCTATAAATGGAACCCTAATCCTTATAATCTAAATTCAAAAAGCCAAAAACTAGACCAAAAAAACCCTATACAATAACCCTGAAATCCATAACCATGAAACATAAAGTCTAAACCCTATCACTCTAATCTAAAACCAGAACCCTAAAAACAAAACTCAAAATCCTAAAACCAATTCCCAAAACCATATACATGAATCTGTAATCCCTAAATAATAAATCCTAAAATAAAAACACTAATAAAAAACATATACCTAATACCATTATATTGAAATCCATAACCTTAAAAAATAAAAGATAAACCATATCACTTATATCTAAAACAAAAACCCTAAAATAAAAACCCAAAATCCCAAAACCATGTCCCAAAACCCTATACCCAAAACCCTAATACTTGAAATCTATTTTTAAAAATCCAAAACCTAAACACAAAAACATATTCCCTATACACATGTTTATTTTATGATTCATTTTGTTTATATGAGGAATGTATTATTATTATTAATTGATGGGTGGGGCCTATTATAGACCCCTGATGATTTGATATGTATCATTAGACACAGTAGTGGCTTTGCATGATGCCATGTAAAAAGTATTATTTATGGTCTTAGAATGAGGCCTTGATGGTATGATTTTGATGTTAGATATTATGTAGTCCATCATTAAGAAATTATTTAATGTTATTACTTGTGATTATTATACTGTTATAATATCGATGATATTTTATAAATATAATTATTATATTTTTTCTCATGATATATTTTCAATTTTATGTTCAAAAGGATTTTGTTTTAGTTTTATACTTCCTTGAATGCTTTTTTTTATTTATCAAAACATCTAGTGTTTTGTATAACCATACAGAGCTTCTTAGATAACCCCTTTTTTATGTTTTCTTTTACTAGGATTGAATGATGTGTTTTATAATTGATGTGTATGGTTAAGCTAGTTGAATAATGGAATTCTCAAAGTATTATCTATATTTCAGTTTATGTTTTGAATTTTATTATAATGTTTATGTAGGTAATATATTTAACAATACTGCTAAAATGATCTATCCTTCAGTATTTTATTCCGTATCGTAATTCTAATGTATTAAAATAATGAAACGACAATAGAGATCTAGGGCTTGGGTAGTACACTAATCAAAAATAACTATAATGATGAAAGGCACTTTTGAAGAGATTTAATTTTAGTTGTAAATAACATTCATGTTGTTTTCCGCGCACGATGTAGAAAAGGTATTCTAGATCAGAAAACATTACCATCAAAAATACTTTTTTAAGGAATATTTATGATGGAATTCATGTGTCAATGCAAATATACCTTGCAGAGGTACTACTTATAAAAGGATTCATGTCCATCTCAAATTATTGTCTTTCATAGTTCCTAGTGGTAACTGACAAATTTTTTTCATTTATGAAATTTACTGATTTAGAAATTTAGATATTCTGTAAAATTTCATAATTTTGGTTTTATGGAGAGTAATTCCTCAAAATTCTAATACAACATTGTATGATTTATTTTAGAGAAAAAACCTTTTGTATTTTTGGTTTAATAAATGACACATCACTTGTGTGTCATTATCCTCTACATTTCATCAACATTGGATATTAAATATCCCTTTACGCATTTTTAATATTTAGTCATAATCTTTTTAAATTTTATTATTACTTTGTTCTCTAAAACATTGCACATTAAATAAAATTTTCTTATTCTGTATGCTCACATTCAATAATATGTGAATATGGTTAAAAATTAGAAATTAAATGTTATTTATAAATCTATAATTTTTAATTAGTAAAATAGTTGTTTAATTTTTATTTTATTAATCTTATGAAAAAATGGGTTTATCCACATCAATCGTAATTAAATAAAAATTAATTATTAATTAAATCTTATTATATTATATAATAATATTATAATAACTTTTATCAAAAAAGAAATTTTAATATATTTTCATTAGATGATATATTTTATATACATTTTATAATTTTCCCATATATATTTTGAATAAAAAAACAATATATTTCATTATATTGTTTTTTGAATTATCAAATTATATTTACTGACGTTATGATTTAGAATATCAATTGCTTTTTTTGATTATTTTTAATAAATATTAGTAAAAATTGGTGTTTTCCATAGAATTCCTAATTATAATCATGAGATTAAATATTCTTTCAATTATTCGGGAATCTTGGTAAAATGGGGTATTGTTTCTGATGATGGAGGTGACAAGGAAATGTGGATGGTTCTATTGGACACTTCTCATCTCTCAGATGACATGACCAGTTGCACAAAACCATAAATTATTTGAAATTATTTTTAGTCATACCATTATTAATTCAATTTCAAAATATTGTAAAGAAAATTAATGTTTTCTAATTTTATAAACCCTTGTAAAAAAATAACATATCACAACACAAGAAATATATCCATTATTTTTGAAAAAAATCTAATTATATTCAAAACACACAATTGAAATATTTTCCATTTCATGTGGAACTACGAAAAACCCCTTTATGAAGTCAATTTCAATCCATTCATGAAATTTAAAAAATATTTTTTTTTTTTTAAAACTAAAATTTTTTTCCTCTTGGAAAATATGCATAACCATAGATAAAAAATAACACCTTCTAAGTGGAACTAGTATATCAATAAGAAACATGAAAATAAATAATAACATTGAGGGTAACAGTTGAAAAAAATAATAAATTTATATAAAAAGTGTGGAAATGAAAATATTCTACATAAAACCATCTATAAAGGCACAAGATTCATGAACTACAAACATATATATTCATGTATTTTAACCATAAACTAGAAACATTAGAACCAAGACAACAATAATAAAACTATTATTCCATGTATCCCCATTGAATTATGTATTCCCTTTATACGTATAATGGGACAAAAGCTACACTAGTTAGATAATAGATCGTGGGAGAACTCACCTTCCCATTGTTGTGACCCCATGTAAGATAAAAATCCACACTAAGGGTTTTCCCACATCCATGTATCTACCAAATAACTTATTTTTCTCATCACCAATCAATTATGGAGGAGAGGAATCAATAAATATAATTATATAAATTAATAAAGAAAATTTCCAACACCCTGCCTTCAAAACCCTCAGATAAAAAACCATATCACGTCATTTATCAAATCACTAAAATATAATAAAAATCCCATAAAGGGTTAATGATACATTGAGAAAAATGAATAGGGCCTCAAGAGAGATGACCCATTCATTTTTAAGGTACTAAATGGGTCTTTACATAACATAAATATAAGATGTAGTGTATTTTATAATCCTTTTTAATTCAATAATTCTAACATATTAAAATAAATTTGAAACAAGACCCCTTTTAATCATAATGAAATAATTATTTTAAACAATGAATCATCCTTAAAAAATTCAAAACAAGTGCTTCAAGCTGCATTAAGACAAACAATACTCTAAAAAACCTCTTAAACATATCTCAATGATTTGGGAACGTAAAATACTTTCATTCCAAATCAAAAAATAATGTTATTTTAGAAAATACATTATTCCAATAACAATTAGATCAAAAACCAATTTATAATTCCTTCTAATTATCATTATACAACTATAAATTAATAAAAAAAATTATAACATCAAATCAATCAAATAGTATCATATTAAATGGAAACTATAGAAACATCTAACATAAAAATCATATTGTAATATTTCATTATACATGGAAAGCACAAAAATGGGAATAGAATCACACTCCACAAGAACTAAAACTGAAACCCTATCATTATAATAAGACAGAACCCCAATACTAGTTTTTTTAGATAAATAAGTTTATATCTGTAAATAAGAACATATAAAAATTAGAATAAAGGATGGGGAATATAAGGAAGTGGAAAAGGATGAAGGAATCCCTTCAAAATCACTTGAAATCAATGGAGATGTGCCAAAATGTAAATGAGCTGAAGGGTGTAGCTCTCACTTAATCTCCCCAGGTTCATATGATCAAGTGGGAGAGGAGGAGAGGATAATTAGGGTAAAAATTGGTTGGTATATTTAGAAATTTTACTTTCATAGTTGATATGGAAAGACAACCCAGTTTTTCCACACATTTATCCAAATAGCGCATAAACTATTTGGATAGAACTATCCATGCTACTGCACAACGCATAATTTACCGACATATTTTCTACTAATCATGCACAAACATTATGTCACCATCATTATGAATACTATCATTTAATATTTTGTTTTAGGGGACAACTTGGCCACAACTCAATAAATGATCTACTTGTGCACATTACCCAAGAACATTTTGAAAATGAATTAAGGACCCTTGTACATGATGGTAACTATAACAGTTGGACTAAATATAGTGTTATAACTCTTGAAAAGAAGGAAATACTATGTAAAGGTCATTTTTGTGTATTTGAAAACCATGTAGTGACCTTGTGAAAACTGTGTACAATGGGAATTTTTTAAGAAATTTAAAAACCATTTCTCGTTTCCTCTATAAATTAAAATTACCCAATGATTAAAATATATAAATAAAAAACTAGTAAAATGGGGTATTAAAATATCCATAAAATAAATATTTCTTCCCCTAAAAATACCATGTTCAATAATAAATGGTAAATAATAATTAAAACACCACTAAAAGTAGAAAAAACTAGTATACAGATTCCATAATCATGATTATATATAATAAAAAGGTAATTAAATAGATAAATTTAAATCCTCAAACACAATAAAACTACACCCTATCACTTAAATCTATAGCCAAAACCCATTATCCAAAAACCTAGTCCCAAAACCCTATACTTGAAACCCTAATCTCTAATTAAAAAATCAAAATAGCCAAACCCAGAACAAAAAAACATATTCACTATAGAATAATCTTGGAATCCTTAACCTTATAACATTAAATCTAGACTATACAACTTAAATCTAAAACCAAAAACCAAAAACCCAATTCCTAAATCCTAAATCCAAATCCAAAAACCCTATACCTGAAACCCTAATCTCTAAACTCTAAATCCAAAATATTGAAACTGAAACCCAAAATCATATAAAATATACAATAATAATGAAATACTAAACGCTAAAATATAAAATATATACCTTAGACGTTAAATCTAAAAGAAAAACCCAAAATCCAAAAAACTAGCCCCAATAACCTATACTCGAAACCCCTATCCCTAAACACTATATCCAAAAATCTGAACCCTAAACCCATAAAATATACCCTATATAATAATCTAGAAATATGTGACCCTAAAACATAAAATCTAAACCCTTTCACTTATATCTAAAACCAAAACCCTTAAACCAAAACAAAAAATCCAAAAACCTAGTCCAAATGAACCGTATACCCAAAACCCACATCCATAAAATATAAGTCCAAAAAGCTAAACCCTAAACCAAAAAACATATACCATATACTATAAACATGAAATTGTGAACAATAAAATATAAAATCTCAACACTATCAATTAAATATAAAACCAAAATCCAAAAACGAAAACCCCAAATCCCAAAACAATGTCCCAAAAACCTAAACATGAAACAATAATCCCTAAACTATAAATCCATAATGAAGAACATGAAACCAAAAAATAAACTACCCCAAACACTAATCATTAAATAATTAAACCAATAACTAAAAACTGGAACTATAGGCCTTAAATCTAAAACCAAAACCCCAAAACAAAAACCCCCAATCCCAAAACCTAGTCCAGAAACCCTATACCCAAAACCATATTCCATAAAATCTAAATCCAAAAAACTAAACCATATCCCAAAAAAGTACATCATACACCATAAAATTTAAATCCATAACCCTAAAACATAAAAGCTAAACCCTATATCTTAAATACAAAACCAAACCCCTAGAACCAAGACACAAAATCCTAAAACATATTCCCAAAATCATATACCTGAAACCCTAATCCCAATCGTCTAAATAAAAAAAAGAATAACCCTAAACCCAAGAACATATAATCTATACCCTAATCATGAAATCCATAACCCTAATGTATTAATGAAAAACCCTATCACTTATATCTAAAACCAGAACCCAAAAACCCAAACCCATAATCCCAAAACATAGTCTCAAAAATCTTGACCTGAAACCCTAATCCCAAAAAACTAAATCGAGAGATTCAAACCCAAAACCCAAAAAAATATAAGTAATAGCCTATTATAGAAATAATTGACATTAAAATATAAAATATATACCCTATAACATAAATTTAATACCAAAACCCTAAAACCAAAACCCAAAATCCTAAATCCTATTCTCAAAACCCTATACGTAAAACCCTAATACCTAAACTAAAAATCCAAAAATCCAACCCCTAAACCCAAAATCATATACCATATACATTAATTTTAAAAAAATTATCTATAAAACATAAAATATAAACCCTTTATCTTAAATATAAAATAAAAAACCTAAAACCAAACACAAAATTCTAAAACCTAGTCCACAAACACTATAGCTGAAACACTAATCCCTAAAATTGAAATTCAAAAAGCCAAACACTAAACCCAAAAAAATATAACCTATACTGTAATATAGAAATACTTAACTCTAAAATATAAAATATAAACCTTTTCACCAAAATCTAAAATCGAAACCCAAAAAAATCCAAAATTCACAATACCTTGTCAAAAAAACCTATACCTAAAACCGTAAACCCAAAAATCCTAATCCAAATATCCAAACACTAAACCCAAAAACAATATACCTTATACCATAAACATGAAAACCCAAACCATGAAACAAATAATATAAACTCTCTCACACTATTATAAAACAATAACCTTAAAACCAAAACTCAAAATCCTAAAATCTATTCCCAAAACCCTATAACTGTTCCCCTAATCAATAAACTATAAATCCAAAAATCCAAATAATAAACCCAAATACATATAATTGTTATCCTAATATTGAAATAAATATCCCTAAAACATAATCCTTAAACCGTATCACTTAAATCTAAATAAAAAAATGATAAAAAAACACCCAAAATCCTGAAACATTGACCTAAAATATTATAACTGAAACAGTAATACATAAACTCTAAATCCAAAAATCCAATCCATAATCACAAAAACATATAACCTATACACTTGTTTATGATATTTTTCAAAATAATAATAATATTAATTTATTATACTTAGTAATTGATGGGTGGGGACAACTATATCCCCTTGATGCATTGATCGGTCTCATGAGACTAACAAGTTTCTTGGCACGAGGACTTGACAAAATGATAATGTATTTTCTTATAATTAGTCCCTAAAAGTATGATTATGATGTTAAAAATTATGTATGACCTCATTAATAGATTATTTATTTATTTTAAATGTGATTATTCGACTGTTATAATATACATGTGAATGATTAAATTGAATTATTTGAATGTTTCTTGTGATATTTTTAAATTTTATGTTTTAAAGGTTTGTTTTTTAGTATTATATTTTTTTTAATGTTTATGGTTATTTATGAAGTCTTATTGTGTTATCTTTAACCTTACAAAACAACTGAGCTCACACCATTATTATTATTTTTTCCCACGATTCCAAGATGTGTTTTATAATTGATGTGTATGAATAAGATAGGAGAATAATGGTGTTTTAAAATTATTATCTATGTTTTATTTTATGTTTTTAATTGTATGGTAGTGATCATGTAGGTAATATATTTAACAGGACAGAAAAACAGATCATTCCTTCAGTCTTGTTTTCCTTCTAGTCATGCCAATGTATTAAAATAATGCACTGACTCCAGAGATTTTGGGTAAGTGCATTGCATTGATAGAAAATAAATAAAACAACGAATGGATATTCTGAAGTGAATTAGTTTCCATTGTAAATAACTTTCATGGTGTTTTCCATGCACTATAAAGAAAATTTATTTTCAATGCGAAAAAATTCCCATCACAAATAAGGTTTTTTATGTAATATTTGTGATCAGATTCATGTTTCATCGGAAGTAGTCCTTGCTGAAGTACTACATCCAAAAAGTGTTGATCTTATCACAAATAACCTATCAAAAGTCAGTTTTACTATAATTATATGTCTTTCAGGTATTTATTCCAATAATTAATGTGTTTTGAAGTACCTAGAGGTAGGTGACATGTTATTTTCAGTAATGAAATTTACTTATTTAGAAACATAGATATTCTATAAAATTTCATAATTTTGGTTTTATGGAGATTTATTCATCAACCTTCTAATAAAATATCATAAACTCTAATTTAGAAAACAATCCTATTGTATTTTTGGTTTAATAAATGTCACATTAATTATTTTTCATCATCCTCTTCATTTTTTCAACATAGGTTATTGAAGACGTAATTACTCATTTTTTATATTTCGTAGTGTCTTTTTAAATTTTATTAATATTTGGTTTTCTAAAAAATTTGTAATTAAATAAAATTTACATATTCAATAAGATCACGATAAATAATACATGAACATGGTTCAAATTCAAAAATTAAATTACATTTTTAAATCTTTAATTTTTATTCAAAAAAATATTAATTTAATTTAGAAATATTTTATTCTATTAATAATGGTTTTAGCCACATAAATCCTAATAAAATAAAAATGAAATATTCATTAAATCACATTAAATTATATATGAATAATATAATAACTTTTAACACAATGTAAAATTTATTATATTTCAATTAGATGATATATTATATATAATTTTCATAATTTTCCATTAGGTATTATTAATATTAAAACATAATATTTCGTTATATGGTTTTTGGAATTATAAAATTATTTTTCGTGACATTATGAATTAAAATAGTAATTTATAGATTTGAGATTTTTTTTTAAAAAAATATTAAAAATGTGGTTTTCCATATTATTTCTAATTATCATCATGAGATTCAACATTCCTTCAATTCTTCATGAATCTATGTAAAATAGGGTAATGTTTTAAATCATGGAGGTGACGAGGAAAATTGGATGGTTCTATTGCACACTGCCCATCTCTCAGATGACATTCCCAGTTGGATATCACCAATGATTATGTGCAATTACTTTAATTAGTAAGTTCATAAATCAAATTTCAAAATAAAGTAAAGAAAATTATTTTTTTCTATTTTCATAAACCCTAGTAAAAACAAATAACATATCACAAAACAAAGAATAAATCCTCTATTGTCGAAATAAAAAATTTAATCATCTCCAATACCCACAATTTCAACATTTTCCATTACCTGTGAAATTACGAAAAAACACCTTTATGAAATTATTTTCAATCAATTCATGAAACTGAAAAAATCTTATTTTTTATAAAATATTATTCATAACTATCATTTATGACTTTTGGGAAAACATGCATTCCCATATATAAAGAATATCACATTCTATGTGGCACAAAAATAACAAGAATAACCATGAAAATAATTAATTAAAATAATGGTTCCACGAGAAAGAATCATAAATTGATATTAAAAGTGTGGAATTGGAAATATTCTACATGAAACCTCCTACAATGGTACAAGATTCATAGACTAAAAACATGTATTTGCAGGTAACATAACCATGAAATTTAAACACTAAACCTAGGAGAGTAATAAAGAAACTATTTTTCCTTATATCCCCAATGAAATATTTATTCCCTATATACAGATTATGGGAGAAATGATACTATTACCACATAATAAATCATGGGATAACACAATATCCCAATGTAGTGACCACCAAGTAAGAGAACAATCCACACTAAGGGTTTTCTCACATCCAAGTCCTTACATAATTACTTAATAGTCTCATGACCAAACAATTTAAGAGGAGATAAAGAAATGAATACAATGATAGAAATTAATATATCTAATATACAACACCCTACCTCAAACACCCACAAATAAAATAACCCCATTTCACAACATTTATCAAATCATCATACTATAAAAAAACCCAGAAATGGTGAATGAAACCTAGGGGATAATGAATAAGGCCTGACGAGAGATGAACTATTAATTTTTATTCTACTAAATGTTCTATTAGATAAAATAAATATAGGATGTGGTGTTTTTTATAATCCTTTTAAATTAAATAAATATAATAGCTTAAAATACTTTAGATACACACCCCCTTCCAATAATAATGGAATATTTCCTTTAAAAAAAGAAACATCCTTCAAAAATTCAAAAAAAGGTCTTCAAGCTACATTCTAACTAAGAATATTCTCAAAAACATTGTAAAAATATCGCAAGGATCTGGGAAAGTAAAATATTTTCATTCCAAATAAAAACAACAAATTATATTTGAGAATACATTATTCCAAGGCCAACTACATCAAAAACCATTTAATAATTCCTTTTAATGAGAATTATAGAACTATTATGTAATAAAAGAAAATATATAACTCCAAATTAATCCAATAGTCTCAAATTGATGGGAAACTATAGAAACATCTACCAAAATCAAATTAAATTAATATCATACTGTTTTATTGTAAATGAAAAATACCAATTTGGGAAAATAAAAATAGTCCATAAGCCCTAAAAATGAATCCCTTACGTGATAATCAAATAGAATCTTAGTACTATTTTCTATATAAAATTATGGTTCTATTTGTAATGAAGAGCATATAAAATTTAGAATAAAGAAGGGGGAAGATAATTAAGAACAGAAGGCAGAAGGAATCCCTTGAAAATCGCTTGAAATCCATAGAGAGGTGCCAAAATGAAATGGAGGTGAAGGGTATAGGTTTCCCTAGGTTCATATAATCATGTGGGAGAGGAGGAGAGGATAATTAGTTGTATAAATTGGAAGATAGAAAAAAGAAATTTTACATTTAAGGTGGATATGGGAAGTCCATTCAGTTTTTCCACACAGTTATCCAAATAGAGCATAAAAAACTAGGATATAACTATCTATACTACTGCACAGTGCATAGTTGACAAACACATTTTATACAAACCTTGAACAAAAAAAATGTCACCTCCATTATTAATACAATCATATAATGTTTTATTTTAGGGTTAACCTTGGCCTCGCCTCAAATAATTCTCTACTCATTCACATTAACCGAGCACATCTGAAAATGAATTTAGGACCCTTGTAAATGACTGTAACTATATCATTTAGAATAAATTGTCTGTGATAACTCATGAACAGAAGGAAATACAATGTAAAGTCATTTTTATAGATTTGAAAACCATGCAGGGACGTTGTGAAAACCATGTACAACGGGAATTTTTTAAAATTTGTAAAACTCCATGACCGAACCCTCTATAAATTCAAATTACTCAAGGAAAAAAATATATTAATATAACAATAATAAAACGGGCTATTGAAATCCCTATACAATAACTCTTTCTCCCCCTGAAAATCAATTTGTCAAAAAGAAATGGGGAAAACCCATTCAAAAACCACTAAACATAAGGAAAACTTGTATATTCAATCTATAATCCTGATACCATATAAAAAAGGTACTTAAATTGCAGAATTCCAATCCTCAAACACAAACCAGCTACCATAATCTATATTTGAGGCCCTAATAAGAGATAAATCCATTGAGGGTTTCCTATAAATTATAATTACCATATGGTTGTACAAATAAGAGGACAAACTCCTAATAGGGGGAAACCAGTTTACGTAACCACACCCCCAAGTCATAGCTACCCATTCCAAGAATATCAGTAAAAAATTCCCGATGGTACAACCACAAATAAAAATAACAGCAATAAAAGAAACTCATCATTAATCCCCAATTACTATTACATAAAAAGGGGACATGGAGAGAAACCTCAAAAATTTATTATAGAAAACAAAATTGGGTACCAAACCTGGTAATTGATCATCTACATGGGTAACATTTACATTAGCTATGGTACACTCTCCTACAATGTTTCTACAATAAAATATCGTCACTAACAGATGAACACCATTAAAAAAGAAATCTCACCATATTCACATGATAAGGGAATCATGGGACAATCATGTTAAACATATCTTGATTCAATCTTAAATATCACATGATCAAACCCATTGGAGATCTATCTATAAATAGATAAAAATAAAACCATATTACCCTCAAGAAACAATATTCCACCGTGCTGAAAAAAGCATAAAACAAACAACCAATACACCAAAACAACTATCATTTAAAAGGGTGATAAAAACACCCAAATTAAAACATATATAGCTTAAAATTATTAAAATTTACAAATGATAATTCTAAAAAACAGGCGATCATACCATACCATGATTTCAAAGTTGATGTATCCTGTTAACCCAACCTAAAGAACTTATCAAGAAAACATATGAATATATGATAATAATAAACTCTAAAATACCCAATATTACCTTTATTAGTAAGTGGAATTTAAATAATAATAGTATACCATGTCATTACAATTATTACCAACCACTAAGGAAGATTCACGAGGTACTAAATAGGGTCCAAGAGGAGATAACATCCTATGATCACCACTCCATTTAGTTTCTGAGTGGAGTATTGAATAAAAAGAACCAAATTAATCCAATTATATGTTTCAATATACAAAAATCATTATAATTCCTCTCTTACCCATTCTAGTTGGCATATTTTAAATTACATATGAAATACACTCACAAAATTTATGCTTCAAAATTTAAACAAAACATCCCCCATTAAAAACCAAGGGATAAATCTAAAAACAAAATTATTTATAATACAAATCAATCACAACATTTAAACATCCTTTTATTTAAAAAAACTATTATTTGAAAAATAATATATTCCCCCACTATGTCACACCCATTCTAAAAAGTATATTCATTAAAAAAATACCATTATAAAATAGTACAATTAAATTTTAAATTAAACATAATCTGCTCACAGATTTATAACAATTTAAAACCATCAAGAAACTTCATTAAAAAATTAAAATTCTAATTACATTATAAATCATGTAATAAAAATATACAAAAAGGTCAAATTTCATCTTAAAAACATTTTCCTACACCTCATTAAAATATTATACTTTATAAATTTCTGATCTAATATAGATAACCCCTTTTCAAAACAACATAAAAAAAATTTAAAACCCAAACCATTATAATGCACTCATTTTCACATTAGATAAAATTTAAAAATCAAACACATGCACTTGAGAACCCCAAATATATGGCCACTCTTCAATAATAATTTACATAAATCACCTCAAGAACCATTAAAACACCTCATTAATTCATGCCCAATCAGTGGAAACCACTATACGAGAAATCAAAAACCAAGAGAGACCAAAATATAAAATTTTAAATAGATGAAATTTTATGGATGTATTGGATACACATTTCGCAAGTCTATGAACCAACCATGTGATTTCCTTTATGAAGATTAAAAAACCATATGCAGAGGCTTCACATGAGTTGTTATATAGTGTGGGAAAACCATGAAACCCAAGTTCATCATCCTCATTCAATCCAAAAAGTATAGGGACTCCAAAAAACCTTCAAAAATACAATGATTCCAAATATATTTCCTTTAAATTAATATATATAAAAAATCATGAAATAAATGAAATAAAATATATAATCGTAATTACAAATGGAATCCTCAGTCTTAGGGTAGGCAGGAGTTTTCTTGACTCTTCCCACATCTCACTCTAGAGTTTCAACATTCATATCTTGTTACTAGTTCAGCACATCCCTAAAACAACAAGATGTAAAAATCAAGAACACATGCTCATATAATGAATATATTATTTAATTCATTTTTGTAACATACTATCCCAAGATGACATGACATGTCACTCAACTGAATCTATCCCAAGGCCCAAAGGATGTTAACAATTACTATAAGAAGTAAAACAGTTCATGGGCATCGAAGTAATCACCTTATAAAAAATTTCTATCAAAATTCATATTTAATTAATAGAGAGTAAATCATGATAAATCCATAATATAACATTAATACCATGGATATATATTCTAAACATAAATAACATGGAACAAATAAATAGAAGGAAACAAGTTATAGTTGATAAAACTATTTCAAAACATCAATATAAAATTGCATCATGACATCTATAAAATAAAAAAATGATCCTATAAAAAATGAAATTGAATACAAATATTGCTATTACTATATTGGATAGTATGACAATACAACCCAATGAGAATAAACTAATAACACCTCAATGAATCTATTAGTATACCTCCACATCCTAACTCATCATATCATGAAAATAGAAAAGGTAACAAAAGTCAAGTAGACCTCAGAACCTATATAAAATATATAATAATTATATACATACTCAACTGTGTATGCATGGTGTGAGCTAACTCTCTATATAGGATATCAGAAAGGATTATATGAAATCCCTTTATATAATAATATACTAATTTCTAGTTTTAAATATAAAAATGTTAAATATGTGTTTTATTTTTATAATACATAGGAAAAACAAATCAAACATCACATAAAAAATAATAAATACTGCATTTTTAATCCCAAATAAGAAATGCTGCTTCAAAATCCAAAATTATAAAACATACAATTTCATAAAAACCCAGCAAAAACCCCACTATAAAATAAACTCAAATCCTTTAAGTAAAATACAAAAAATAACACTTTTTTCAAAAAAAATATTCAATCAAACAATGCATTATGACCAATTCAAAAAAATACCTATACACAGATAAAAATATTAAATTCAATGTGGTGCCACTCGATGATGATGTCACATAAAAATAAATAACTATAATAATGTAACTAGTATAAAAAAGTGTAATTTTATATAATTAGAATGGAAATGAAAATCCAAATTATAAAACAACCAAAAATGATAATGTAATATGGGAAATTTACCTAGGTAGTCAAATAACTCAACCTTGTACTGCAGACATGAACCCTAGGCTGGAAATAAAGAATCTCTATATACGATTATCCCTGTTGAATAAATTGGGTCATATATCCATCCCATGGTATTGAAGATGGTATGGGAATACAATACATCTTATGTGAATTCAAATTCCATGAGGAATGGTCCCTTTACATGAGGATAATTGACACTATGGTTGTGCACTCATCCAATACACCACATAATTTCTTATTAGTCTCATGAACAAATAATTAATGAGGTGACAATGAAATCATGATAACTACATATATGAAGAAATTAAATATATCACACTCCACATACAATAGCCACACATAGAACATATCCTTTTAACATCATCCATTCAATCGCCATATAATAATATAAAACCCATGAATAGTAGAAAAATCATTTGTCTAATTGAGGATATTTGTATGAGATATGTACTATTATATTTTAAGGTTGAAAATTGGACTTTATCCGAAAACTAACATTAGATGTAAAATATTTCCTTTACCTTTTGTTTTCAATAATTGAAATAATAGGAAATCATTTTAAAGCACACCAATTTGTAAACACAAGAGAAAATTTCATTGATAATTAGCAACATCATATGAAAATTAAAAACTACTCCCATGACCTAAATTTTCACAAAACATATTCTAAATAACCTCATTGATATTTAACAAGGGTCTCCTCACACAAAACCATTTAATTTGAATGTAAAACATAAAATTTCTTTTTAAAATCCCATATCCCAATCCCAACAACTTAGAAACATTATATAAAATAATATATAAGGAACCATATATAATTATATAATAATAAGAACAATTTTTAACACCCATGAGTTCAAAATATTACATAATAAAGGGAGTGAATTTAAATAACTACAACAACCTGAATAAAATAAATCTTTGATGTGTCTCCATTCATGGAGAACCTGATAATAGAAAATGATCCACCCTCAATAATCCCTAAATAATGAATCCCTTGGGATAAATCAATAATATATTCAACCATATATTGAAAAAATAATTATGGTTTCTAGAGATAATAAAACATATAAAAATTATAAAAATGTAAGGGGTAAAATAAACGACATTCCTTAAACTATTCATATAAGTAGTCCCTATGTAAAGGTAATTTATATGGGGTGAAAAATTATATAGTGACTTTGTAAAAATTATGGTTATATAATTTTTTTTGAAATATTTAAAAATCCAAGATTGAATCCTCTACGAATTAAAAATACCACAAGATAGAATTAATCAAATAAATAAAAACATCTTTTGTTACATAATCAGATTGATAATTCATATGATGAGGTATTTAGTTCTCATGATTTCTGAAAATATGAAACATTATTTTTACACAACACCTTTTAGGATAATCATACATAACTATTAGTTTATCATAAGTTAGTTTTAATTTTATCACTTAATATTAATTAATTAATATCCAAAAAACAACTAAACCATTATCTAACACCAACTATGGTGAACCAAGATAAACATGTATATATAATACATCATATTTATGATGTATACATTATATTTCAAAAATAATCTCACAATCCAAAAAAAATGGTTTAGTGCCTTTAGAGAATAGTTATATAGAAATTTCATTAAGAATTATTTCTTCAACATATCCCAAAGATATTTCTATATATAAATTAATTTAACTCATTGTGATGTATATAATTTTCTATAGAAGTACAAACCAAAAATATTAGTGATATCAAAAACCTGATGAGGGAAAATTTATCGATGAGGAATAATTCTTTATATTATAGTCTTGTAATAAATAATGATCATATGAGAAATAACTAATTTGAGGAATCATTGAATATTAAGATATAATCATCAGAAATAATATAATATCATAAAAAATTTCTGGAGATAACGGGATCATAAAAGGGCCACCATGGGATCATAAATCACATACAATGTTTTGGAATAATTGATTATAATGATAAACCATGGTAACAAGACATTAGAGTGTGGTATATTTATATGAATATAAATAGTAATACTGTGGAAAAATTTAATTATTTCCAAGTCTGTGAATTAATTAATAAAAAAAATAAAAATACTCATGATTCATATTTTTCAAATTACAAACCTATCCACACATCATGTGTTACGCATTACAATAGTTTCCACACATCATGTTGTGAACATAACTATAATTACAATGCATAAACATCATTGTATCATTAGTAAAAAAATATCGATGAATCAATTTATTGGATATGTAGGAGATCACACATCGCATGATGATTAAACATACATTTATGTGCTATAATAACTTTAGATCATTCATTATTCAAGTATACATAAATAAACCAGTGTAAAAGAAACAGGTTTCATGAAAATTATCTAAAAAATATAATCAGCCATCCAAATAGAAAAGGGGATTTTACCATCAGAGAATATAAATTTTGAATAATAAAAATAATAATTTTATGTGAAATATATTAAAATACATTTTACAAAAAAAATTATATATTTTCTCATTGAAACAAGAATAAATTACCGTCTATTTTGTTAATGTTTAGAAATGGAGATTTCATAAAATAATTTGAATATGATTTTAATTGAAAAAAATGAAATTTAAAAAGTAATATTAATTATTAATAATTTCCATGGCAGAAAGAATATTTTTTCAGGTGGTGAAAAATAAGAAACAATATTTTTTCACTTTTATAAAGAATGTTAATAGATACCCATATGGAAAATTTTAATAATTTTTTTTAAATTTTTGTAAGGAAATGAAAATATAATACAACATGGCCTTAAAAATAATTTAAATATAGATTAGTGAATCATAAAAAAAATATAAATAATATAAATATGGTTGTAAAAAATTATTTTATGAGCCATTAAAAAATTTAAATATAATATTACAAATAAAATCTCATTAAAATTTTAAAATAAAAAAGTCCCTTCAATTAGAAAACAAGAATCAACATTAAATACCATGAGTATAAATATAATCAGTATGCAATATTTAAAATATGTATTATTTACACCATATAAATATATAAATTTTATATTATGAGATATGTCTCATTGTAGTGAAGATGATTTATAAACCCTTACGACATTGGTGACTATTGACTTAAAAGACCATGAATGAAAAAAGATGATAAGGAATTGTAAATCCATTAAATGCATTAAAATGTATAATTGAACAAATCCATATGTAACATTTTCTCCAAAAGAGAGTAAAAATGTTATTAATATTGTATATGTCTCAATTGATAGGATAAAACCATACTTGGGATTTTGGCTACGTCAAACGCGCTAAATCTTGCTTATTCCTCAAGAAAAATCCTTAAACATTATTATATTTGTATCTTAGTGAGTCCAACACCTATAAAACATTTTAATGATATTTTTAATAAGATTTTAGAGTTTTTTAAATCTAAAAGTAATTATTTTTTGGGAGAATTTGGGTTAATAAAGGATCCGTTTATAAGTTATAGGGGTGGCAATTTTAAAATATTCACCACATTATATTAAAGGCATATCATTATTAAATTAAATTTCAACCAATAGTGGAAAATTATGGAAAATGTAAATAATTGGTTGATACAACCCTCATAAAAACTAATTATGGGATATTTTTTTAATAATTTGACACCCACATAGTTTGTCTTTTTATCGTTATTTAATTTAACCGCATTAACTACTTTTTACCCAAATGACATATTTTCAGTACTTAAAATGAAATTTAACATAAAACCTAATATGAACATGACATTTGAAAATTTAAAAACCACTAGAAAATATTCAATTTATAGAGGTGGTAAAAATTAAATTTAATAAAATTATGATTAACAAAACAAATATATTTCAAATCGAATTAAAATATATAAGAATAAACTGAATATAAAAAATATATATATTATACATTCCCATGACGTTTATAATAATATAATTAAAAAATTTTAATTTAATGACATTAAAATCATTTTCAAAATATAATGAATCGTTTTTTAAATTTAATCAAAGGAAATGGACTAAAATAAATTTTTTTAAAGAATATATAACATGGGTTCCATAAAGAAATGAATATATATAAATACACAATATTAATTTTAGGTGTTTTGTTTTACTCCATTAATTTATTTTTGGTTGAGAAAGAGGTTTCATATTTATTTAAGTCTTTCTTATATAAAACAAGTGTCATAATCGTTGTGGAATTTATATAAACTTCATTTTTACTATTCAGATAAAAATCAACATAAAAAACCTCACAATTTTTCCCAATGATTATTTTTACAATATGAATTTAAAATTGAATTTTAATTTATCAAACCCAAAATCTAATGACTATAAATTTAAAATTTTAATAAATAATAAATAATATATAATATAGTGTAAAAGAAATTTATTTTAGGGAAAAAAATTAAACTATGAATAATGAATGTAGGACTCGTTACAATTACTAAATTATTTCTTAAATATACCTAAATGATATTTAATAAAAATTTCTTGAATTTTATTAGTAAAATTTTTACCGGAATTTTTTAAAATTAATAAATGTAATTATAATATTAATTATTCCAAAAAATAGTTTCATTAAAATCAATTGTTTTTTATCATTGTATTTTGACCTTAAAATCTAAAAAATCATTTATTTTTCTATTTTGGTTGTATAAATATCATTTAATGTGTTTCATTATATATTGTATAATGACTTATTTAATTTAGTTTAGTTTTTCAATAATTAAAATCTTCCAATATTATTGAATGTATTCTAAAGGGAAATATAAACTAAAATCATGATTCATTATATTTTACCCCCTTAAAATAATTCAACAATCACAATTAAATTTATTTCATGAAAACGAATAATGATAAAAATTAATCATTAAATCATTACATTCCCACGTAATTTCATCAATCTTATACCCCCTATATAATCACTTGACTAGGTCAATGTTCTTGTTTTCTAGTACATTATATCTATAATCCATGATTTCAATCATTTTCTCCTTATAATAATTACATGACCCTCCTGTATAAAATCTATGTTAAGTACATGGGAAGGGTTGGGTATGTGGATTATTAGGGATATATGGAATACATTATGCTATTTGGATACATTAAATGGAAGTGAAGGATAATAATACATCACTCTAACATGATCAATAATTTAAAAGGATCAGTGATCCAGGGGATAAAATTTCACATCATTATAAATCACATATACTACTTAGAATGTGATATTTAATGGAAACCCGTTTCACTGAATTAAAACCCCAAATTTTATCAATGATTATTTTCATATATTTTATGTCTACTTTTTTAAGTTGAATGTGTTTCAAAATGATTTGGACTTAATATAACATATCTTATGAAAGATATGGCCCCAGTGGCTCGAGCTCTCAAAATTCATCACAACAAGATGGATTTATAAACCTATTTCCATTTAATGAATCATATATTTCAAATATATTTCAAGAATGGATATTGTTTTTATATGAGAACTATAGAAGGGGATGACATTTATCCAAACAACTATTGAAATCCATTGAAAAAAATATCATCCTATGTTATAATGTTTGAATGATCCTCTCATACTGACTTTCTATGAGGATGATATGCAATGTCAAATCTCATCTTCGTAATCAATGATTATTAATTTCTTCTCTAGAACATCATGGAAAACTCATATCCTGATCAGATATAGTTAAAATTGGACTCCATATAGTGTATCATATCTTTAATGTATATCATAGATAATTGTTCTAGAGAGAAATATTCTTCGTTAATTATTAATTACACTAATTATTTTTAGAAATAAACTCTAAACCATATGTTATTATGGAATTTAAATTTATTAGAGGGTAATAAGATAAAATACTAGGAGAATTTCTCCCATTTACATACTGATATTGGAAATGGATTCATCATCCTATTATATTTTTTGTTCAACGTTAATTTTATGGAATACCAATAATAGAGATACATACTAAAAATATGTCCCTACAAATTTTCCCTCCAAAATTCATTTTTAATATCTCTATACATCTTCATGCTCCCTGAATATAGAGATAATGGTTTGTTATGGGAGTCATCCAATGTCTACTTCTTCAATTATTCTATTTATAGAACACATATTTTATCATAAACACAATCATTCCATCATCATCATGGTTAAACCTTGAAACATTCCTTACCTTATTTTGAATATCCATATCTTCTTTCTATACCTTTTTTATCATCACATGCATATATGTTTAAACGTACATTTGTGAAATATAATATTTCTCATATTTAATTATAATTTAAAATTATGACCTATATAATTCCCTATGTATTATATCTTTCTCAATCCACATCATTGATAATATAAAATGATCATTTTTACATTGTATGTCAACCAAATGGTTTTCCATCCCAGGTTTGTCATGTCTTGAGAAATCATATTCCTGACTAAATTCCAAAAATCACATATGATAAAAATTTATATCCTTCAATGTTAATATATAATTTAATCATATATGATCAATATATATATATATATCACAAAATTCAATACATAGATAATAACACCATATTTATAAAGAAAAAATTACTACTGGTAACTCAAAATCTTGAGTTTGGTATTGATTATCATGAAACATTAATTTAAAAAAGGGATAATAAATTACATTGGTATACTGCGTAATGGAACATACCACTCCCTTCTTTCATGAATCTCTATATATATAGAAACTTTCCCTCAAACAAGTAAATTTAATCATAGGTGTAGTTTCTAAACTCTTATTAAGATCCATGAATATTTTTTCACATTCATTTTTAGTTAAATTTAACTCCCTTCCACATTAAATCTATTATTGGTTTTGATATACATGATACATTTCCCAAAAATAATCAATGGTATATAATAAAACTAGGGATACTACATATATCAATTATATAAGTTAGTATGGGCAATTGTTTAACTACCTCTATCTATGAAGTATCTATAAATATTCACCTTCTTATTATTACAGGACACGAGAATGGTAATTTATATAACAAAAATCATACATGAATAATTTAACGTACAATTGTTTTCTCAAGACCATAGAAATAATAGTCATATGGTAATCATGATCCTCCTTGTTCGATGAGTATATAATAACATCATATACAAATACTACAAAAAATCAATCTTGGTACTCTATAAAGTCTATATTCATCAAATACATGAAGATTGAATTGTAATTTTTAAGTCGAAAAGGAAATGGTAAAAAATCATATTTTTTTATAACTAATAAAAACCCTATATTGGGTATATCCACCCTTTTAACTATTAACTAATGTTATCTAGAATGATTCTTAATCATAGAAAATTAATAAGACCCAAAAAGTCTAACAAATATGTCATCAATATAGGGTAAGGGATTTTTTAGTGACCTATATTCTAGACTAAAAAAAATTCATGTGAATATAAACTTTCTCAATTATGAGAAGTGATGTTTTTAAAACTATGAATCAGAACAGAATTACAAGATTTGGAAGACTTCAATGAGTGGTTTTTAGATATGGGGGAAGTACAAATAGTATCCATGGGTGCATCTTCATGTTTTGATTGCACAGGAAACCCAAGATTAAAAGTTTAGGAACTCTAAGAAGGGTGCACAGTCTATCTGAAATCATGCGCACCCCGTAAAAAATCGAGTAACTGTAGTATGGGAGAAAAAATACTCCACATGAGTTGCACACTTTTTTACAAAATTGTGAAATTGTCCCACATGGTTAGTTTCATTTAGGAAATAAAATCCAATTATTATTTTTATGGTTGGTTAATGGTTATAGTAAACAGGAGACACAAACCATATAATTTTATTTCTCAAGTAATGGTGTCACTTGGTTGGCGAACGGTTTAGCTAAATTGTGTGATGTAGTTTTTAGTGTATTAATGCCCAAAATTACCTTAATTATATTATATTTAATTTGACTTATTTATTCCCTACATTACAGACTCATAAGAATCCTCTCCATCATGGGTTTCTCCATATCCTATCGAATCAATTCATGGTGATATCTCTTGGATATGTTGTTCGATCCAATCATCATCATCTATATGGATATGAATCGCTAAGGACATTGATCATCAATAATATATTTAATGTACTTAATTCAATATTCTATGCTATTTTTGGTCTGATATCATTTTCCATATTTTTAGGTCAATGTTCCATTTCTATGTTTTCATCCATGCTTGATCAAATCAGACTTCGATATTGGATGAGTGGATTTTCATAAGCATGTGGTAGGTGGTCTATGGATTTTTAGATAATTTTCCATCATTTTTAATAGTTTCATTGTGTCTTTCATTTAAATTTTCCATGAGTCTCATAATAATTTGTTTCATCATATAGAATTTATACTTGCTCCAGGATACATGTATATTGATCCCTATATAGGGAATTATAGATTTATTGGGTTCTTTTATGGACACCCCCTGGGTGTACCATGATAATTTACCCTTTATAAATTTATTTTTAAAAGACTAAAAAGAATTCAAAGAATTGATCTTATATACATGGAATTTCACCTTATATATATTTTTTGTAATGAGGATGGAACTATTTAGGTGATGGATGGACCATTATAAATTTATTTTCAATTAGTTATGACTACCTTAAATGCTTATTTTGATAAATGTAAATTTCATGAATGAAAATAATAATAATTATAAATATAATTTTTATGCATAATGTCATGTTTTCATAATAAATCCCACTGATGGTGGTGTGGCAGATTTTAATCAAAACTGTAATGGTATGTGATAGAAACCATTCTTAACATGTTGAATTTTTTATTCTTCTGTGATTTGATTTCATGTTTTGGAAAATGGAATATTTGAGAAATATCATTTATTAAATCTATAAAATTATTTGAAACCATTATATAGATGACAAATGAACAAACTCCTCCTAATTGATTTGATTTCGTTGTAAATGGGTTTATCAATGTAGGTAATTTCCATGTTGACTGAGGAATATTCCAAGATCCATTTTGATCCTTGACTATATAATTTCAATTATTTTATTATTTAAATGGAATACCATAAATTGAATAGAATTCCCCCTGATGGATTTCAATCCATGATTGAATTAAATGGGTTGGTTGAAATATTGTGTAAAGGATGGCATCACCACACCATTGATTGCATGTTTAAGTATATTCTTAATTACAATTGTAATAAATGGAATATTGTTGTTTATATTGGTTTATTTAAATGAAAATTTCAAGATTTATTACCCCATGGAATGTATTATTAATAAGATGATTCATTTATATAGAGGGATTAATAAATGTAATATATGAAAGGTATTGTTTCAGGGATGTTAATTATAGACATGATTATGCCTAATAAATATTATATGGAATAATGGAAGGGTTTTTGTTGAGAATGACAACCTCACACTCACTTTAATTGGGTGTTGAGTATGACAACTAACACATGGGATTTTATAGAGTAAATTGGAATTACACACCACGTTTCATGATTAGTGTGTTTCCATGGAAGCTCACCCATGATCCCGAGTATTGCAGCTTGGGGTCTCTCACTCTATAGGGATGTAGGGAATATAACCAATTGTATGATATTATAATCTCATTTAGAACTCATTAGGATATCTATGTTATTCCTTGGGTCTGTTAGAAATGATTATTCCTATTATATAGTCATTAGGTGACATCACACACTTGAATGATATAGGTTGATTAAATATATATATATATATATATAATTACTGTATATATTGTTCCTAATCAAACATTCATTCTAGACATGATCCAATGTATGTAGAGCTTCCATGTGTCCTTATGTAATTTTAGGGTATGGTTGATTATTTATTTCAAAACTATATACCCTATTAGTTTTTATATTTATTTATACTATTGACACAATGAATTACCTAATATTCATGGTCTGGAATAGTTCTGACACTATGGGTTATAAACCATAGGGATTTATATCTCACACCAAGCTCGTACTTCCATTGCACTGAAGTACCCGATTATAACGTTATTTGAATAGGACTGTGGACGCTTTATTGGGACGTTTTCTAGTACCGATGAGTTATAAGAAAAGGAACGAGAAGGATTTCTGGATTTTCGATGAAATATTTATTGGGATTAGGATTATATTATTTATTTATGTGTTGTACTATAATAATTTTATGATGTGTTTTTACTTTTTTAGTTATGTATCATTTCCATAAAATGCATGCTTCAATTATATATTTGTGTTGACCATCTTCTAATTTTAGTTTATATTTTTTATTTTATTATATTTTGTTATTTATTTTTTTATTTACTGTTGTGATACATTTTTAATGAGGTTATAGTCTCCTCTATCACCTCTTTAGACCCTCGTTGTTAGTTGGTGGCATCTGGCATACAGGGAGGGGTGCTTGAGTTAATGTGACCCACCAGTCTAACCACCATCTTAGTGTTGAGTTGGGTAAGGATGTTAAATGTGGTATCAAATAATTATTTTCAAATTTGTCTTACTATTTTGGTATGGAGATATGAGACTAGTAATGTATCAATACATTGTAAATAATTATATATGTGAGTGATCATCCCATGAATGGGGAAAATACCAAGTATAATGAGAAGGTATTTTTGTTCATATTAATTGATGTTGCATTGATTTTCATTTTACCATTAGGGATTAGTTTACTATTCAATTCTTATTGATTTGTGGATTTTTTTTTGTTTTACCCTTGTCCTAGTATGGAATGGATGAAGCATTACATGAATCATAATAGGCACATATAAATCCACATACTCTTTTTATTCCATGCCATTTAGTTTCATTTATAGGCTACTTTCAGATTTTGAATTCACGGATTGAGTGATGTTCCATGATTAGTTTGATTTGGTTGAGGTGATTTTCATTATTCTTGCTTATATACCATGATTGAGTGATTTAATTGTCACGTTAGTCTATTTCCATTCATGGGTGAATATATTCTATGTTTCATGTTTAATTAACATGTTTTCTGTGCCTTTTACATGTAATAGAATAGATAGTTTTCTTGTGACAACATTCTTAGTTATTATTTTATATAAAATTGGTTTGATGGCCTAAATATATAGGTCGTGATTGAACATGAACCCATTTTCAGTTTTAAGATGTATGATTGACTTATAATTGGGAATTGGTAACCCGTATACATAATCCATCTTTTATTCCTTATTTGTTTATCTATATAAATTTTTTGATTGTAAAAGGCTACTAATGATTAAATATTAAATGTGAATTGGTTTTGATTAATGGGAGAAAAATTAATAACTATAATGTTTATGGTCACTTTATGAATTTCTATATATCCACCCATATAAATGAATCATTATGATATATAACCATAACAGATCTAAAATGGTTAAAATGTAGAGGTTGTATTACTTAAATATGAAACGAATTAGATTTCTTATTAAGGATTTACATCTATTTATTGGGCATAATGAACCATATGGACACATTCTTAAATGAACAACTAGACCCAATTAGTATAGATTGGGCATGTTACTTATGAGAAACCCCTCTATGGGTGTTTTGAATCTTTAGTAAGTAAAAAAATATTCTTGGGGTGATTTTTTACGAACAATTGTTAGAAAAATGGGACCCTCATAGGTTTCCTCGTCTATTACATCTTTCAATTCCTAAAGTGGATTTTATTAGATAAATTTCATAATTTAAAACAGTATTTCAATGAAGGATAATTTTTCAATGAAGGATAATGACATATCTAGCCTATAATCCATGTTGATTTTAAATATTTTAGAAGTTCATATATTCAATATGAATATGATGTAATTGGAATAATATGGAACTTTAAGTGGGGTCCGATGTTTAATCCCATGCATAAGGGAAGTCAGACTATCCCTATGAGTTTCCCTTGAATGGAAACCTGGGTGTTTTATAATGATTTTATCTTTCTAGAAATGGATTATTTATTGGCCACTTGAGCCTAGTTACTTTCTATTTGGCATGACCTCATTAATAATTGACATATATGCCTTTTAATGGGAAAACCCATGGTATATTGCACACTTATTGATTAAATTCCTTGTAGGACTCTAGGAGATTTATGATGTTTTGTGTTTTTCGAGTGTCATTTTTCCTAATATAAATCTTAGTTACAAATGAAAACCTTGTTCGGATGGTTGGTCATGAATTCTATAACCATTTTTATGGGAGTGAGCATCTATTAATGCTCAGTTTCAAAAGTTTATACTTGCCAAGGGCATGTCGTCTTCTTCATAGAACCTGTGACCCTGTTTTCTTTCCTTGAGTGACATGGGTTTCTCTCAATATGTTTTATAGTCGTATGAGACAATGGGTGACATGAGCCAGTTTTCTAAGTGATCCATCAGATATGTGAATTCATAGGGGAAACAATCCATGTATAATTTTCATGATGTTTTCAGTTCTATTTTAGTTTCTAGGTAGTATGCGTTTATATATGGGGTACCCATCGTGTTGCTAAATTATGTGATGAACTAGTTATGTTTGGTGTAATGGTTGAGCCTTTTTTGTTAAGTGTGTTGGCGGTTTATACGGATAGTAATGTGGCCTATGGGTAAAGGAAATTACGTTTTCCCATTTCTCATGAGTGATATTTATATACATTGGTGTTTTTACACACCGGTCATTTTGGATTTGGTTATCAGACGAAATTAATAAACATTTGAGTTTAATATGGTATGGTGAATATGATATGGTGTTCTTGTGAGTTTCTAGTTTACATTTCCTATCGATGAATATGAAAATACTAAGGTGGGGATCATTGTGTCGGTTCTGGTAATCATCATCCCTTCTATGTAGTAGGAACAAAAACAAATAAAACAATTTATAAATTTTTTGTATCCTTTAAAGGCCTTTGCAACTTACATGTTTTGGATCATGTCATTGATTTCATGGAAGAATGTTGTTCTTGTAGTATACTTTTTTAAAACCCTTTGGAAAAATTTATTGATCATGGGGATCTTTGGTGGTTAAGATTGGATGGTCATATAAGGCCTTAGATGGTGAAGGAATCTAGTTTTTGTTGGAAATGCGTCAGTATGTTATGTCAATCTTATTTCAAGAAGTCGAATAGTAGTGTACTCTTCTAAAAGAGATGAGTGTGTCCCCTATATTGACTACTTGATGCACTATTAAATATTTTGTATTACATAATTCTAATGTTTTAAATGTTTTTGGGTATCATAAGATTTTTCAATCTGTGTTTCATGCTAGATGCATGGATTTTTATTCCAGTGTGGTTAGTTCTTAGTAAGACCAGGATACACATGTAAGAATTCCTTTGATGGACTAATGGAAACTAGCCATATTCCTTTGACTTGAATACTAGTATAAGGCTGATATGAGATCATCCAATTATAAAATGTGTACATTTTCACCTTATAAAAACATATCACTTATAGACATGGATTGTGGACTACTTCAGTTATTTCATTAGTATATTTTTTATTGAATTCGAGGTAATACTGTCCTCTTTTTGGGATCATAGGTGGTTTTGAAAGGGTAAAAATTTCATTGGGATGGATCAGGGATACTACTTGTTCATTTTGAGGAATGGTAGTGTAAATGATAAGATGATGGTTTGATTTGGGAATGTCTCCAAAAATTATGTATTGACTATGGTGAAATTGATCATTATATAATTAAAATTTAGTGAAAATAAATCATTATAGTTCTTGTTGAAATATTCTAGTTTCCTAAGATCATTGTTTTAGATATAAGTCAACCAGAGTGGGATGACTAGCTTTCCTCCTCGTTAAATGTTATGGTCAGTGATGGACAATTTTTTAGACCTTCATCCGGTGGAGGTGACTGTGGTATGTTTCGGATAGTGCTTTTCCTAAAAATCAATCATGAACCAATTTAATGATGTTGGTGGTATACCTATGGGATGATCATTCAAAATCATATCATAATTGTCATTTGAACTCTTAGGGTTATTCTTTTTAAGGCCACTCTAATAGTGGAGGTTTCATGGCTTAAAATTTACCCCATTATGATGTTAAATCCAATGGTGGGGAGCACCTTTGGCTAGATGTTTAGTGAGACAAGTATGTGATTGTGTCTCTACCTAAACATGTTTATGATAGCAGAGTTTCCGTGTTTGATTTGGAAAATCTTCATTGGATTAGGATTTATATCAATTTAATATCGTTTGCTAATAAAGTGTTTGAAGTTTTCTTGGGTATTTGGAAGTGAAATGTAGCCATTTGAATGAAACTTCATGAACATTTTAGGTCTTTTGCAGTTTTGTTATTCCTAAAGGATTACTGAGAATTAGATGATTTATGCTTGGGAGGTTATAATGACCTCGTGTTATGGACAGGAAGAAAAATCAATAAAATTTGAACATTTGAGGTTACTGGATGGGCCATGTTTTAAACTGATATTCAGAATGAAAATCCAAGAGTTATAAAACATCCAAGTTCTGTTTCTAGACTAGGGTGAAATAATTTTTGTTTCCTTGGGTGTCTTGTCAAGTTTCGGGTGAGCCGAGCCCTAAAATTACAAGTTAGGGTTCTTTGAACTGAGCACATGGTTTTTCTGAAACAATATAACCCCCACCTGTAGACATTGCAAGTATAACAGGGGAGAAAAAATTCCCTATATAGGCTATGCATGGTTTTCACAATCCGTCTACGTATCCCATATGGATAGATCCATTTAATCATTAACATATCACTATTAATCACATGGTTTGTTCATGATTATTTTACCCATGTGGGACCAATTATGTGAGTTGATTTCTTAAGAAGGGGGTGTACCAGTGTTGGTGCATGGTTCTGTCAAACCGTGTGGACAAACTAGTGGACTTGGTTTTTAGGGGTAAAAAAACCAAAATGAAATTAATGGATTTAATATATATTTTCCTTCATTATATCCATCCTGGAAGTTGTGTGAGCCTCCTCTCCTTCATGAGTTACTCCTCCTCCTCTCCAATCTAGGCATATAGATAACTCTTGGATTAGTTGTCTGAATCAAGAATTTTCATTCTCTATGGATTCACATCGGTATTCTCTTTAACCCCCTATAGTCTATTTCAAGATTTAATTTCCATATAATGTGTTCTTTTTTGAAATATCATTTACACTATTTTTAGGAAAAAATATATGTTTCTAAGTTTTTTTTAAATTCCGGATCAAGTCATCCCTTGATAACAGATGGGTGGTTATTCCTAAGTACATGGTTTGTTGTTTATATACATTTACCTAATATTACATTGTTTTTTAATAGTGATGTTTTGCCTCACATTGGCCTTTGATGAGTGTCACCTATTAATTAGATTAGTCATATAAAATCGATCCTTGAACATTGATACATGTACATTGATCCATGTTTTGGTATTTAGAGATTGTTGATCTCTTATATTGACACCCCATGGGTGTCCAATGATAATTTACCATTTAACGTAAAATATTTAAAAGCTCATAGCACCTTCTAGGAATTCATCATAGATGATAAATGGAATTTTCCCTTGTATCTCTTTTTGAAAAATTATATGAAACCTTCTTTTTGTTGTTGTAACTTATATAAATTTATTTTCTATATGTTTTGACTTTCTATAAAGAATATTTTGATAAATATAATTCTTCTGAATTAAATTCATTACTCTGATAAATAATATATTGAGGAAAAAATATATATTTTTATAAAAAAACCATAAAAGGAGGTGTTTTGTCTTCAAAACTAAAATGTAATGGGTTCTGTTATAAACCATGCTTATCATGTAGACATTTTCTTTTCTTATATGCCTCCAGTTAATGTATTGTAATTTTACATGTTTGTGATGAGGCCTTTATTAAGGATATAAAATGAGATTCACTCCTTATATATTTGACTAATTAACTAGGTACCTCCAATGTGCCTGGATTTCTTAATAAATGGGTTTACCCTTTTAGGTAACCACAAAGTTGTACACGGTACCTTCTATATACTTCTTGAACCTTGATATAGGAATTTATATGTTTTTTATTGAAATGGAATGTATAAAATTGAATGGAATTGTAACACCCCAGGTAAATAAAGAATATGAAATTTTCATACTTATCCATCTTTTTGAATAAAATATTAATATTACATTAAAGGAGACGCTATGCTCGATGGCGTACCCAACACGCAACAACGAGTTTCTTGGGAATCTTACGTTGCACTCTAATAATAAAATAATATTATTTTAAATGGAAGTTAACATGTAGCCATTGTATTGGCAGGAATGGATAGAAATAACTAAAATATGATTATATATATTTTTAAATGTTTTTACATTTATCCAATATACGATAAAGGCTTAAAATACGGAAAGAATTCAATTTTTCGCATTTATACCCTAATTTTTCACTAAAGGTTCACATATCACCTTTTGATGGAGAACCATCATTAAATATAGTTTTGATCACACTTTTACATTCTTTTGGACCAAATATAACTCTTCTTTAGAATCAGGACATCAAAATTTTCTTTGTGTAAATTTTTGGTATCTTTCCGATAAAGTTCATTTTTTTAATGAATAGTGTAAAATGTTGTAAAGTAATTCAAACTCTCTTTTTAATCTAATTTATTTATATGATTAGATAATATTTTGAATTGGTTTTAAACTTAAATTTGAAAATATTTTTACCATTAAATCCAATAGTGGTCGTTGGAATTAATTTCACTTTGAAATCAGACTTAAACTAGTATCATTCTTTTGATACTTATTGTTTTACAAAAACACGCTATTTGTCATGATAGCAGGAATTAATTATTAAATTAATTAATGTGACTTATATGTTTTGAATTTTGTAATATAGACTTCATTTTTGAATTCGGAATATCTAATATAGCTTAGAGTGAATTTTTGGTAATTTTCTGAAAAACTCCAATTTTTGATGAATAGTGAAACCACTAAGTGGTAATCAAGCAAACTGATTTTTCAGTTAAAAGAATGATTACCACTAATGTGTATTGAATTTTAAAAATCATACATACGTGGTTGTCATTAGTATGTAAAATGTGGTTCAATGGGATGAAAATAATTTTTTGGTGAATAGTAACTTTTTTCATTAATCGCGATTAGAGGTTATTAGTGTAATTTAAGGTAAAAATGATATTATAAAAATGTTAAAACACCATGAACCATGTCTTAAACCTATTTGGTGAGTCATGGACGACCAAGACAAGCCATGGGTCAACTTGGGGACCCCATGGAGCCACTTTAGTTTGAAAATTACAATAATTTATTTTTATTTAATGTTAAAATTAAAATGACACAAACATGAGTTGTTTTACTAAAATAATTTTTAAATGGGGTTATACAAGTCCAAATTTTTACTATAAATATTCATTATAAATCTAAAAAAATTTCCTACATCATATTATTTTTTTTATAATTTTTTAGACATTATATAAATTAAATTATTTATGACATCATGATGATGTAGCGATGACCTCATTATTTAACGATTTAAATAAAATGGAAATATAATGTAATATATAAGACCTACACTTGTCCAAAAACTATTGGATGGTACTATGTCGAAGACTTATCATCTTATCTTTGAAATATATCAATGTGAGACCTTATATATTCGAAACACTTTTGAAAATAAAATAATATTTTCATGATTTCTAAAAGTGTCCCTCCTCTCCTCTTATAAAAGGCCCCCACCTCTACCTCATTTCACACACTCCTCAAGCCTTTGGCTCGGCCATAACCTTCCCATTTACTCTATACACATCCCTATCCTCATCCTAGATGATTCCCTTTAGGCAGAATCCTTTCAAAGGAAGCCTTTAGGCAAAAATCAAAAGGAGTTACACTTTTAAAGGTAATTCATTCTCTCATGTTCATTTGTTTTATTTTTCTTCTCCAACCCCCAAAACTCTTTTTATTTATTCTTTTGTAACAACACCAGAATATTCAATATACTATGATGTTGTTATATGATTTATTAGAGCTAAACTCTCACAAAACTACATCAAATGGTTAAAGAACATACGGTTTCTGTGGATGGCGAAATTCTACCTCCCGAAACGATGATTGTTCAATACTCATACAACACCATCAAAGGTGGCCATTATGATGTCACTATTTTTATATATGATATATAATATTTTTATTCTTTACTTAAGATTCTGTATTTTTCATTTTTGGCTTACCTTTATGGCTTCCATTATGGGTATACGCGATATCTTCATTTTAGGAAGTGCGGACTACCGCCCCCTGAAAGTGATTTGATTCGTTAATACCATATGTGGGATGTGTAAAGGATACAGTTAATGATATTATATATGTTATTATACTGGAATTAAAATATACTCTTATGTCATTATGATTCCATTCCGGAAAATACGAAATAGAAATGGAAGTAGCGTACATGCGTATGTACAGCTTACCGTCTCCATGAACGGTGCATTTCATTTATTACCTCTAAATGTGATGTAATATTATAAATACAGGTATATTCTGAATATATATGATATATATGTTATCCAAATCATTAATATCATTCTGGATATAATTAACCTTTGACCAAACTAACAACATGTAAGTGTAAGAAGTCTATTTTTGACTTAAGAACCAAATATCGACAAAATGAACATTATTAACTTAAATGATTACATGATGTTCATAACATGGTATAAAAAGGGATAATGAACTTTAAAAAGGTTCTTATGCAAGTATAGATTACCTCATTTTTATTATTCATGAGATTAAAGAATGGTCGGGTCAAGTCGGATACGAGGTAAGGGATCTTACTCCTCTCTTTCTTTTTAAGTACAGTCTTTTATGTCATTTCTTTTAAAGCTCATCTTTCTTGTTATTGGGATGTTCGTTTATATTACTCATACTGTAATTTTTATTATTCACATGATGAGAGAACCTATTATCTCTCATCAATCCATTTTTGGATGTTTTGGGTGGCGCCGTTAGGCTGCCGAATTTTCGTAAGAGATCTAACCTCTCTCTTTCTTTTTGAGTGCTCTCTTTTTTGTCACTTCTTTTAAGATCATATTTGTTATGATGGGGGATGTTATTTTATATTCCCCTTGATGTAAATTCTATTGTAATATGATGGGATACTCTATGTGATCTCATCAATCCATTTAAGAAGTTTTAAGTGGCGCTGTTAGGCTCACGAGTTTTCGTAAGAGATTTTTCATCTCACTTTTATTCCCATGAGATTTATGATACATTTGCCACAATTTCCTTTGAGTGGTGTATGTACTGACCATTATTTTACTCATTGTGTATTATTCTTTCATTTATGATTATTTACATCAATGATGTATTTTCCTTCTTTCACGGGGCGTATGTTTCGAAAGATACCCATGTCGGTAAGGGAACCTTTCACCCTCCTCTTTTTAAAAGACTTCTTTTGTTGGGTCTCTTAATTTACATATTGTTATGTTGGGATATGTTCTCATATATCCTTATTGATGTAAATTTTAAGTCCATGTGATGAGATACTTTTTTTATCTCTCTTCACCTCATTTTGATGTGATGCCGTTAGGCTGTCAAGGGAACTTCATAACCCAATTTCGATTTCTTTGGGATTAACATGTAGTTAATGAATATGTCATCCTTTGAATATGTGTGAATGACATTTTATTGTTTTACACTTAATATCCACTTATATTGGGTGTATTTATATTTTTCACACATAATTATGAGATTGAATTATCCTTAATTTAAGGATACCTTCTTTACAATGGATTTCATCTCATTTTACATTTCTTTTGAGACTTCATTGTTGTTATGCACCAAATTCACTCTTATATGGTGTGTATACTGTCCGTTGACATATTATATCATGAATCCATTTATTCTCATGATATTATAAAGTTCGAATTAAATGTTATTTTGCAATTATTTGTATTCAAGAGTCTCTCATTTTGTTAAAAACTCTTTAACAAAAATATCGTTTTAAATGTTTTAATGATTTATTATTTTAAATATTTATCATTAATGTCCATGTTTTCAAAATGTTTTTCAGTATTTATTTATAAGGACATTAATGTTTTAAAATAATAATTTCACTAAAAGCTTCAAAGTGGTATGGGACACTTTGATTCAGAAATCTATTTTAAATGGTTTTTGAAAATCGATTGATTAATTAAACATCTGGGAATTACTTATTGTGATTTCAAATGAAATGTTTTTATTGAAATGTCTATATTTTCAATATTTTATGTTTAATAATGGTACTTAGACATTATGATGGGTGGTGCCGTGAATACCAGGACGGGTGGTTACGTTATAACCTCCAATGCATTGGGTATGGAAGTCGGCCGTATGGCTATTCCATTAAGTATGTATGGAAATTGGAAGTATGGCTATTCCATTAAGTGATATGTGTGTAAGTAGACTATATGGTTATTCCACTTAAGTATGTTTATGTCCCAAGTTACCTTTAAATATGTTTTGTGTTCTTTATATGGGTTTTAAGGTAATCCTCTGGTTACAAAAAGGTAAGTAAGGATACTTTATTCAGTGAAGAGTTTTTACTACTTCATGAAGGTTAATGTATTACTTTGATAGAGTATACATGGTTTATTTGATGTTTGAAAAACTAATAGTTTTCATTCTTTGTGTATCCCTTACTGAGCTTTTTATGCTCATCCCAAGTTTTTGAAATGTTTTTCACAGGTCACGGGGATGGTACATGATAAGATGATAGAGTTAAGGATGTGTCAAGAAAGAATCCAAGTTTTATTTTAAATATGTTTCCGTTGATGGGAAGGATGAATCCTATCTTTTATGTAACCACATTGTTTAAAGGTGGAATGTAATGCAAGTTTCATGATCTAATTCTCAAAAACTCTAAACCTGAAAAGATCCTCAACGTGTAATCTTGTGATAACTCAAGATTATGTAAGGTTTAAGGCTGGGGCCTTATAGTTGGTATCAATGTTCGGTTTAGATAACTTTAGAGGTTAGGGTATTCTTTGAGCAAGCAACTGAATGATATGGGAGATTGAATGAGAAATCTTGTGATTATCCTCAACCAACTATCTGGAGTCATGATTGACCACCTCAACTTTGGTGATTTCTCTAAGGAATCAAATATACAAGAAACAAATCCCTACGGAAGTACAAGTAATAATGATAAAGGTAAGTGTGTTCAAAAACCTATGTGTCAATGATGTGGAAAGAAACACCCTAGAAAATGTTTCAAAGGGACAGAAATATGCTATAGATGTGGAAATGAAGGTCATAAAGCAAGAACCTGCCATGGAAAAAGGAAGCATGTAGTTGACTCGAGGAAAGGGAAAGAAGTTCTTTATGGGGGATCAATTGAATGTTTTAAATGTGGTGTGCATGGTCATAATTCAAACACATGTCCTATGAAGATGTTTCGTGAATGGGGTTACCAAGAGCATACAAATGTTCTTTTACCAATACCTAATGCCATTCCGATTGAGGATGAAGAAACTGAAAATTACCAATCAAAGGTATGTATTATTTCATGACTATTGTTTTCCTATTTTGGAATCTTAGGATATGGTTCATGATTTTGTTTGTAGGAAAGAGGTATTTCAGAATAAGTTGGAAAGTAATGGTTAATGGATCATGAAGAATGTTGAATGAGTAAGATGTCAACATATAAGGGCTTTAAGAGTTATGGTGAAATTATTTAGAGTATTAAGTCTCTTTTGATGATGGGTTACATTAGAAGACTTCTTATATTATGTGTAACCCTGATGTTTAATACAGGCAAATTGTATTCAAGGAATAGTTATCTTTTCTTTTGTGGACATAGTTATAAAGAACCATTTGGGTTTATATAATCCTTACTTTTGAGGTAATTATGTGTTACTATATGATTGAAGAGAAAGGCATGTGATTAGGTAAATAACTTTTCAATATGAGACTTTAGGAGCAACTGATGTTGTTTGGAGATAAATGTTATGATTTAACTTGGAAGACTATGTGACTAAATCCTTCAAATATTTGGGTTTCAATCTTAGATGGGTTTACTTTGAAGAATTTTATGGACAAATTTTTTATCGAATGATCCTTGTTGAACTTTGGGTTTTCTTTGAAAAAGTTTGGAGATTAAGAATAGATTTTCTTTTTATAAAGGGTAATCATTTTCTGGTTATCTGATCTTGTACTAAATTTTTTTTGTTTTGGTTTTGGTTGAAGTATAAATACATGGGAAATATATAGTTCTCTTTTGTGGATTAGGTGACTCTCTAGAAGTTGATTATAGTACTCTTAATGCGAACAAGTCTTCTGAAATACTCGTCGTATGGGGAAAATAAGAGTTTGTGTAAGGAATCTAATAAAATTTGAAAGTCAACATGATGAGTGATTATGTTTCCTTTTGAATAAATTCCTCAATAAAAATTAACATAAAACAAAAATGTTGTCTATTAACTTTTCCTACTGGGGAATCGAATACCGTTTAACCCATCACAAGTTTGTGATTTTCTCATGGTTAACTTTCTCCTAAACATGTTTTATATCACTCTCCATCCGAACATGGCCCTTTGTTTTTTCCTCCATGTCCATATTTTATTACATGGAATCCTAGTATGGGTTAACTAGGGTGACATTTGTACTTCTCTCCCATTCTTTTAAAGTGATTGTTTTACCGACTCTTGTTCCGATGTGGGACATTCAAGGATGTTTCCAAGCCAAATTTTAAAATTGCGAGGACGCAATTTCCAAAAGGGGGGAAGGATATAACACCCCAGGTAAATAAAGAATATGAAATTTTCATATTTATCCATATTTTTTAATAAAATATTAATATTACTTTAAAGGAGACGCTATGCTCGATGGCGTACCCAACACGGAACAACGAGTTTCTTGGGAATCGTACGTTGCACTCTAATAATAAAATAATATTATTTTAAATGGCAGTTAACATGTAGCCGTTGTATTGGAGAGAATGGATAGAAAAAACTAAAATATGATTATTTTTATTTTTAAATGTTTTTACATTTATCCAATAAACGATAACGGCTTAAAATACGGAAAGAATTCAATTTTAGGCATTTATACCCTAATTTTTCACTAAAGGTTCACTTATCACCTTTTGATGGATAAACATCATTAAATATAGTTTTGATCACTCTTTTACATTATTTTGTACCATATATAACTCTTATTTAGAATCGGGACTTCAAAATTTACTTTGTGTAAATTTTTGGTATCATTCCGATAAAGTTCATTTTTTTAATGAATAGTGTAAAATGTTGTAATTTAATTCAAAACCTCTTTTTAATCTAATTTATTTATATTGTTAGATAATCTTTTTAATTGGTTTTAAAGTGAAATTAGAAAATATTTTTACTATTAAATCCAATAGTGGACATTGGAATTAATTTCACTTTAAAATCGTACTTAAACTAGTATCAGTCTTTTGATACTTATTGTTTTATAAAAAACGCTATTTGTCATGACAGTGGAAATTAATTATTAAATTAATTAATGTGACTTATATGTTTTTAATTTTGTAATATAGACTTCATTTTTGAATTCAGAATATTGAATATAGCTTAGAGTGAATTCTTGGTAATTTTCTGAAAAACTCCAATTTATTATGAATAGTGAAACCACTAAGTGGTAATCAAGAAAACTGATTTTTCAGTTAAATGAATGTTTACCACTAATGTTTATTGAATTTTGAAAATCCGACATACATGGTTGTCATTAGTATGTAAAATGTGGTTCAATGGGATGAAAATAATTTTTTGGTGAATAGTAACTTTTTTCATTAATCGCGATTAGAGGTAATTAGTGTAATTTAAGATAAAAATAATATTATAAAAATGTGAAAACACCATGAAACTTGTCCTACACCTATTGGGTGAGTCATGGATGACCGAGAAATGTCATGGGTCAACTTGGGGACCCCATGGAGCCACTTTAGTTGGAAAATGACAATAATATATTTTTATTTAATGTTAAAATTAAAATGACACAAACATGAGTTGTTTTACTAAAACAATTTTTAAATGGGGTTATAAAAGTCAAAATTTTTACTATAAATATTCATTAGAAATTTAAAAAGATTTCCTACATCATATTTGTTTTTTTTATAATTTTTAGACATTAAATAAATTAAATTATTTATGACATCATGATGATGCAGCGATGACCTCATTATTTAGTGATTTAAATAAAATGGAATGATATTGTAATATCTAAGACCTAAACTTGTCCAAAAACTATTGTATGGGAATAATTCGAAGACTTATCATCTTATCTTCGAAATATATCAATGTGGGACCTTAGAAATTCGAAACACTTTTGAAAATAAAATAATAGTTTCATGATTTCCAAAAGTGACCCTCCTCTCCTCTTATAAAAGGCCCCCACCTCTACCTCATTTCACACACTCCTCAAGCCATTGGCTTTGCCATACCCTGCCCATTTACTCTCTCCACATCCCTCTCCTCATCCTAGAGGATTACCTTTGGGCATAATCCTTTCAAAGGAAGCCTTTATGTTCAAATCAAAAGGAGTTACACTTTTTAAGGTAATTCATTCTCTCATGTTCATTTGTTTTATTTTGCTTCCCCAACCCCCAAAACTCTTTTTATTTACTTCTTTTGTAACAAAACCAGATTATTAAATATACTAGGATTTTTTTATATGATGTATTCTAGCTACACTCTCACAAAACTACATCAAATGGTTAAAGAACATATGGTTTCCGTTGATGGCGAAATTCTGCCTCCCGAAACGATGATTGTTCAATACTCATCTAACACCTTCAAAGGTGGCCATTATGATGTCACTATTTTAATATATGATATATTATATGTTTATTATTTACTTAAGATTCTGTTTTTTTTCATTTTTGGCTTACCTTTATGGATTCCATTATGGGTATACGCGATATCTTCATTTTAGGAAGTGCGGACTACCTCCCCATGAAAGTGATTTGATTCGTTAATAACATATATGGGATGTGTAAAGGATAATGTTAATGATATTATATATTTTATTATACTGTAATTTTAATATACTCTTATATCATTATGATTCCATTCCGGAAAATAAGAAATAGAAATGGAAGAAGTGTTCATGCGTACGTATGGCTTACCATCTCCATGAACTGTGCATTTCATTTCATAACTCTAAATGTGATGTATTATTATAAATACAGGTATATGATGAATATATATGATATATATGTTTTCAAAATAAATAATATCATTCTGGATATAATGAACCATTGACCAAATTAACAACATGTAAGTGTAAGAAGTCTATTTTTGACATAAGAACCAAATACCGACAAAATGAACATTATTAACATAAATGATTACATGATGTTCAAAACATCATATAAAAAGGGATAATGAACTTGAAAAATGTTATTATTCAAGTAGTGATTAACTCAAGTTTATTATTCAGGAGATTAAAGAATGGTCGGGTCATGTCGGATACGACGTAAGGGATCTTACTCCTCTCATTCTTTTTAAGTATAGTCTTTTATGTCATTCCTTTTAAAGCTCATATTTCTTGTTATTGGGATGTTATTTTATATTACTCTTACTGTAATTTTTATTTTTCATATGATGAGAGAACCTATTCTCTCTCATCAATCCATTTTTGGATGTTTTGGGTGGCGCCGTTAGGCTGCCGAATTTTTGTAAGAGATATAACCTCTCACTTTCTTTTTAAGTGCTCTCCTTTTTGTCACTTATTTTAATCTCATCTTTGTTATGATGGGGGATGTTATTTTATATTCCTCTTGCTGTAAATTATATTTTAATATTATGGGATAATTTATTTTATCTCATGAATCCATTTTGGAAGTTTTAGGTGGCGCCGTTAGGCTGCCGAGTTTTCGTAAGGGATTTTTCATCTCACTTTTATTCCTGTGAGATTTATGATACATTTTCCACAATTTCCTTTTATTGGTGTATGTAATGACAATTATTTTACTCATTGTGTACTATTCTATCATTTATGAGTACTTACATCAATTATGTGTTGTCCTTCTTTCACGGGGTGTATGTTTCGAAAGATACCCACGTCGGGAAGGGAACCTTTCACCCTCCTCTTTTTAAAAGACTTCTTTTGTTGGGTCTTTTAATTTACATATTTCTATGTTGGGATATGTTCTCATATATCCTTATTGATGTAAATTTTATGTCCAAGTGATGATATACTTTTTTTTATCTCTCATCAACTAATTTTTATGTGACACCGTTAGGCTGTCAAGGTAACTTCTTAACCCAATTTCGATTTCATGGGGTTTAACATGTAGTTTTTGAATATGTCATCCTTTGAATATGTGTGAATGACATTTGATAGTTTTACACTTAATATCCACTTATATTGGGTGCATTTATGTTTGTCACACAGAATTATGAGATTGAATTATCCTTAATTTAAGGATACCTTCTTTATAATGGATTTCATCTCATTTTACATTTCTTTTGAGATTTCATTGTTGGTATGCACCAAATTCACTCTTATATTGTGTGTATACTGTCCGTTGACATATTATATTATGAATCTCTTTATTCTCATGATATTATAAAGTTCGGATTAAATGTTATTCCGCAATTATTTATATTCAAGAGTCTCTCATTTTGTTAAAAACTCTTTAACAAAAATATCATTTTAAATGTTTTAAAGATTTATTATTCTAAATATTTATCTTTAATGTCCATGTTTTAAAAATTGTTTTCAGTATTTATTTATATGTAAATTAATGTTTTAAAATTATAATTCCATTAAAATCTTCAATGTGGTATGGGACACTTTGATTCAAAAATCTATTTTAAATGGTTTTTGAAAATGGATTGATTAATTCAATATCTGGGAATTACTTATTGTGATTGAAAATGAAATGTTGTTATTGAAAGGTTTATATTTTCAATATTTTAAGTGTAATAATGGTACTTGGACATTATGACGGGTGGTGCCGTAAATACCAGGACGGGTGGTTACATTATAACCTCCAATGTATTGGGTATGGAAGTCGGCCGTATGGAAATTCCATTAAGTATGTATGGAAATTGGCCGTATGGCTATTCCATTAAGTGATATGTGTGGAAGTCAACCGTATGGTTATTCCACATAAGTATGTTTATGTCCCAAGTTACCTTTATATATGTTATGTGTTCTTTATATGGGTTTTAAGGTAATCCTTTGGTTACAAAAAGGTAAGTAATGATACTTTATTCAGTGAAGAGTATTTACTACTTCATTAAGGTGAATGTATTACTTTGATAGAGTATACATGGTTTACTTGATGTTTGAAAAACTAACAGTTTTCATTCTTTCTGTATCCCTTACTGAGCTTTTTATGCTCATCCCAAGTTTTTTAAATGTTTTTCACAGGTCACAGGGAAGGTACATGATAAGATGATAGAGTCAAGGATGTGTCAAGAAAGAATCCAAGTTTTATTTTAAATATTTTTCCGTTGATGGGAAGGATGAATCCTGTCTTTTATGTAACCACTTTGTTTAAAGGTGGAATGTAATGAAAGTTTCATTATCTAATTCTCTAAATCTCTAAACCTGAAAAGATCCTCAACGTGTAATCTTGTGATAACTCAAGTTTATGTAAGGTTTAAGGTTGTGGCCTTATAAGAATTCCTTAGTGTGCATTTCCTGGAGTGAATTAATTAAATGATTTAATTGAATCATAGTGTCTTAGGGGGCATGGCCATACTGTTGAATGCATTTTTAAGTATACGATTAATTATGATTGTAATAAATGGAATACCCTTTTTTTATAATGGTTTATTTTAATTAAATTCATTAGAGGTATTGTCTTATATATAGTATTATAAATATGATGATACCTTGATATAATGGGATTATTAAATATATGGTATGAGAGGTATTACATCATGGAAATTTATTATAAATATGATTATGAAAAAGACATCGGTTGTGGAATGATGGTAAGGTCTCTATTGATCATGATGGCATCATGATCCCTTACATCAAGTGTTGAGTAAGGAAGATTACACAAGAGATACTATATGTGTGATTGGATTTATGCTACATATTTCATGATTAGAGGGGTTCAGTGGTGTCTCACTCGCCATTTAGATTGTTATATAATGACGTATCTAAAACTATAGGGACATAGATCATGTACCCTATTACAAGTGATTATAGGATTTTTTAAACTGGTTATGGATTTTTGAGTTACACCCCGGTCCATCCAGTAACTAGTATGCCTAGTATATGGTTGTTAGGCATCAACACACACTTGATTCATATTGGTCGATAAAATATCTAATTATATTATAAATATATAATTAATCTATATATAGTTCATCATTAGACATTAATTCTGTCCATCTGATGAACCAGGTAGAGCCACTTAGTGTCACTAAGAAAAATGAGTGGGTTGTGGGTATATTTATATCATCACTATTTACTTTTTAGTTTTCTTATTTATTTACACTACCTTCACACATAATTACCTTATATTCATGGTCTATAATGGATGTTGACACTATGGTTAGTATCCAACTATGATTCATATCTCACAACCTACTCTGGAAACCAAATGCACTGGGGTATTCGAGTAGACCATTATTTTCATAGGACTATGGTCCCTTGATTCTGCTATTTACTAGTACCTGGATGAAATGAACATAGGACCGCTCTAGATCTCATGATTCTAAACACAATTCCCTTTGGTATTTTTTCCTTCATTTATTTACGTGCAGTACTATAACAATTGCCTAATTTATTGTTTACAGTTTTACTAGTGTATCATTATCATATCATGCCTACATTTTTTGTATATTTGAATAGGACATATTATAGTTTTAGTATATATTATTGCTTCAGATATAGTCTTCTATTTACATTTTCATTTCCCATGTGCTACTCGAATCATGATTGTATAGTCTCTCTAAAATCACCTCATTAGACCATCACTGCTAGTTAGAAACCTCTAGCATACATGGAGACACACTTGAGGCCATTTTACCCACTGGTGAGAAAACACTCTTAGTGTTGAGCTAGTTCATAATTTTAAATTCTTGATCATGTTTATTTTATTTTCAGGTAAATATGTACAAAGATGCATTGATATATGTTTCGTCTTGAAACAAATTATTGATGTACCTCATAGTGAAGAATTAGGGTGTATAAATCCCTTATCTAAATAAACCTGATGTTTTCTCATCAATTATTATACTTTTAAGGGATTGATTTAATATGGTCTATTTGATATCGGAATAGAACATTGTATAATTTCCATTGAAAAAAATAACATTATTAGGGAACACGATGAAGATCCTTGGGAAATATAACAATATACTATTTTATAATTTTCATATATCAAATGTTGAGATAATAATGACCCATTTGAGCCTATATTTACTTGTAATTATATATCAATGAAAATATAATTGGGAGTTAAAATCCATTCCTAACATCACATCAATGTTTTTTAAGAAATGAATAAATATATTTATAGAAATTATCTCCCCACAAACATCATTTGAAGAAGAGTTGCACTCTTTAGACAAAAACAATAAAATATCATGTGTTTTTACTGATCATTTGGTATCCAATGTTTTCACTCAGGATTATATATCCAAAAAACTTGCATGACATGAATTAGTGAGTAGAACCATAATCAAATAAGACACCTGTGAATTTTTAATGAATATTATGTTCACCATTCACCCATTAAATATAATGATCCATGTTAGCATAAATGATTGCAAAGAATCATCTTTATCCCCTTGATCTAGGTGGATGATGATACTTATTATCTTAATAAACCCTAGGGATTCAGAATATATTATTATAATTTCCAAACTCCATTAATTTAAGCATTGAAGTGTGGGTGGTTCCTTAGTTGCCTCATTATTTTCTTATATCTTATTGATTGAACACTTCACCACATTTCCAAAATTATTAGTTTGGTGGTTATTACTTACACACATGAAAAAGTCAACATATTTAAAGGAAATTTTCTAGGTGTTTCCTCCTATAATAATAGAATATATGGGGGTTTTCTTTCTTCATTCAATATGATTTTTTATTATAGTCCCTGTGAAACTATATTTTTATTTTATTATCTATAAATACATTGGACGAGTACCCATTTTTAATCTACCTAGCGAACACAACATAAAATTTCATTATAGATATTGAATTATCATACACCAAATTGTATATGAAGACATGATTTTTGGGTACTAAATAAATGATTGATCATTCTTTCAATTTCAATAATAAAACTGGAGGCCTAACATATTATCCTCGTGATGTTTTCTTCACAGTTTTCCATAGGTACAACATCCTTTTTCCATATATATGAATCCCTACTTCATTTTCATAACAAGATATTTGAGAAAAATACTTAGAGATAAAAATTTTCAATGAATCATATCATTATATATAGTAAACTTTTATCCTTCTGCATCATATTATTAATTAGGGTTCACCATTGGTCAGCCACACCATCTACTCATTAAATGTATGAAACAGTTGATGAGTCTATTTCAGGCATATATTTTTGAGTAGTTTAATGTGTTGAAATTTTTATTTACTTACATGTTATTTATAATTTGTGATTATTTTATTGGTTTGATGTTATATGGTCAGAATTTAGAGATTTTTGAAAAAAGAATGAAAATAATGTGATTTTGGAGCCTCAAGACAATTCGCTTTGTGAGCTTCGCTTGCATCGCGACATCACAATTTTTAGGGAGAAGATGAGGAGAAATTTGGAGGAGCTGGACTACACATCATGTAACATGACTACATGTCATTAATTTATTATAGAAGCTGGCCTCCACTAGAAAATCCATGATAATAAAAAAAATACATAAATGACAAATTTATGTTGTGTAACCCCAGTACACGACATGACATTTTTCGTGATTTGATTTTGGGGAATATTCTTCTGAGATTCATGGTATTTTAAGATTTTAAGGTTTCACAACATGTACCATCATTAAATAATGTGACTACATTCAATGTTTGGAAATTATGGGCATGGTACATAGAAGATTCCTATGGACACATGTGTATCACAAATCGAGGGAACACTTCATATACCTTTAGTAAACATCATTTATCATTTCAAGAATATCTCAAAGAGTGCCAATAAATAGTACCCTCAATCACATCTTCAGGAATAATCTTCTAGATGGTGCTCAATGTGGAGGTACCACCGATAGAAGGAACAACCACTTGCGCCGCCAATTTCTATGAGATTTTTCCTTTATTTATTTTCTATACCCACTCGTTGTCAGAATGAGAAAGTGATTTTTTGTGCCAGTGACAGCATGATTAAGGTGAATTAAATGTAATTAATTTTATATTTATTTCAATTAATGTTGGGATTTCACATTTTCATTTCAATTTTATTTTTTTCTAGATTTTTTTTGTGGATGAACATTGTGAGTGGGGTTCAGGAAAGGGTTTAATTTAATTCTGACATTGAGCATTCCCATTACCTAAGTGGACATAATACATCTATTTGATGTGCCATATAGTGATTATATTTCCTCCATGAACATTGGGTTTATTTTGTGCATATGTTCAAATAAGGTTTCGGGTTACCCATTCGTTCCAATCCCATGTACCTAATAATGAAAAAGGAAGTGTTCTAGATGGAGTGCATTTATCACGTGCATTCAACTCAATAAAAACTGATTCAGACAACTGCATGATTGTTAAATTAATATATTATAGCGTTTTATCTCATGAACCTTGAATAATTACTACCTGACACCCTTTTATATTATGTTCCCCATTTTCTCCATAAATCCAATGATGTGTACTTTATATTTATTTTATTAAAATTTAAATAAGATTAAATTTATGTAATTTAATTAATATTTTCTACAACACTATGCATGTGGGTTTGACCATGGACATTATATTCATATTCTACCCTATTGTTTAGTGTTTTATCAATTTCTGAAGAGTATTTCTCTGTATGAAAATGTCTCTGTATGAGGTAATCACATTACAAATGAGAATATGATGTGTGATAGGTCTTGGTCACCTCATTGAAATATATTTTTAGAATTTTTTTAAACACAGATTTCGACCACCGTAAACTCCCAAGAACATTTTCCCAGATTTATTATTATAACAAAATTCTTTATTGCATTGAAAACACACATATATATATAATGAATGTTTTCAAAATCCTCCATTAATGTTAGTATCATTGTTTACATTAGTTAATTTATCATTGTGACAATTGGAAAAGAGTGGGTGTAACCAAACTCATTGTGATTGACCCTCAGGTGTGACATCATGGTACATTATTAAGAATAAATAAAAATATAATTGAATAGTGAAACACAAATTAAAATCACTTTTATCAATTTGATATTGTTTATGGGGAGGCAAAACTCTTAGACACAATATTTTTCATAAATAAATAAAAATAAATTCATTTTATATCAATATTTTTATATCAAGGTGGATTATTTTTATGATTTCTCATATTCTTTTCCTTGTGATGATTTTTATATTAGGGGTGAAATTTTGAATAGAAGATCAGAGGAGCTACAAAACGAACTGGAAAACCCTTACTCCCTCATTCATGAATCCAATGTTCGATGGTTGTTACAACCACAATGAAAGGAAATTTATCTAGAAGAGATATACATTCTTCGGAAGAACATTTGTTAGATATTTTGGAATTTAATGAGTTAAGTGATGCTCCCATATTATTTTAAAATGAACAAGTACCTCTCTACCATTCTCTTTTAATGGAAAATATGATAAATTATCTAATAAAAGAGAATGCACAGGGGCCTTTCATGGAGAGATCTTGATTCAAGATAACCCTCATGAAAGGGAATATATTTATATTTATTTTTTATGTTTCAATCTCATTAAAGTTGAACTATTTTCTGACATCACCATTTCTGAATTGTATGTATCAAAATCACAGTAGAAATGTTGGGAAGATGATGTTGAATAAGCCACATAAGTTGTAGTTATGGCAAGTGATTAATCATTCATTCTAATTCCCACATCATTCCAGTTGTACCACGTTGAAATTGGGGATGAGGTGATGTACTATGTCCATGGGTTCCTCTATGACTATTTCATGATAAAGATCACCTGAAAAACGAATTTATGGTTGTTTATAAGCATGACACCCCATCCACCATTAGATTGGGCTTACCCCACTACAACTGATTGACTAGGGGAATTAAAAAACCTAGATCCATCTTAGGGGTCAAACCAAATCCCATTACATTCCACTTTATATTTATCTTTATGTTTCCCATGGTGTTCCATTTCATTTTTTAGGATTAATATGGTAGAATTAATTATCCTAACACAGGGCTTCCACTTTAAAAATAAGGTCAGGTTGTATATATCCTTATCTTTCAATTTTTTTCCATTATATTTATTTATTTTTTTGATGTAAAATAATGGTTAGTGAAATGTATGTTTGGAGGGAGTGTCACATTGGGTAATGGAGACTCATGATTTGTACTTACAGTCCACAGTGTGTTCTGTCATCACGACATATCTAGTGTAGATATACCCCATCCAATAATGTCACAACATGTACTAATGGTACAATATGTGTAACCATTTTCCATTATTTTATAGCTATACTTCCTCTTTAAAAATATGGTGTCACACTACATATCTTCTCTCAGGAAATGAAGGGACATTCAGCTCATATTACCATCTCTTATTATTCCTTCTTCAAATATTCATCATTTCATTCCATAATAAAATCAAATAATTGCCATATTTAAAGGATTCATCATTTATTTACAAAAATTAATGCATAAAATTTATTCCTGAAATGTACTTATCAAATATTTCCACGCAAGAACCATTCTTGTCCTCAAGTATAAAATCTCAATATGGAATTAATAGGATTCCAATGTTAACAGTATTCAAATTACAATTATATAAATTCAAAAAATATCCAATGTCAAATCAAATGTTCAATAATCCATACAAATTATCATATTTATTTATCATTTGTGAAAGGAACAACCAAATCATGTATTTTACTTTTCCCCATTTCAAAATGATTGATCTTATCTATTAATTCATTAAAGATCTTCAATTCATTATTACTAAACATGCAATGTCATGATTTACCTCACATGAGTCTTTTATATCATCTCTCGTGATACAATTCATGTGGATTTTTTCTCATATCATGAGAACATATTCGTTATCCTTAGGATATTAAATGACAAAATTTCTCAACTTTGTCATGACAAACGCACATTATGTCATACAGATTTGATGATTAAATATTTAAGGCTCAAGGTAAATATTAATATTTTAATTATAATGAATGAAATAAAAAATAAAAGTGAAATTAAATTCTCCCATTCAATATAGTAACTCACACATCACCCCAAAACTATAGGGAAAGTCATGATCATTTTATGCATAATAAATGATTTTTAATACCTCTTGATATTATTTTAATTTTGTTAATTTTTTTATTGTTTCCAAAATTATGATTATAAAAAACCTCATATCAATAACATAACCACATATGATCATAAGATCTTCGGTATAGAAAATGGTGGTTTTTGGTTTTCCCAAATCACAACCCATTTTTCTCTTTTTTCCATTTCAGTCATTTTTTTTCATTTTCAATTTTTTTTCAAGAGTGGATAAGAAATAGATAGTAAAATTAATTAATCAAATTACCTTTCTCATTACCCATAGTATCACTCCAACACTTTTCCCTTAGAATGTATATCATCCCATCAACCGTGATTCCATTTACCCCCACGTTTCTATATTAAAATATCATGTAAATACCATGAGTATGGTAGGAATTGATATAAATGTAAATTACATTGATCATTCCTATTAAGGTATATCAGGGATTATGTGGGATAAAAAAGGATTGATATAAAAGCATTCTTTAAGGAAAAAGGCATTTAAAAAAATTCCACAATCATTTTAAATGTGTTTATTAACAATAATACATTTTACAGGTTCAAATAATAGTTATGGTCAGTGACATGTCCCAATATCACTCCTGAAATGTGATAAAGAATAACTAGTATGTACATAGTCTATAAATAATATCAATAATGAGACATATGATATTTTAAAATTACTAAAGACCTAAATAATAATAGCAAATCAGTTCACTTTAATTTCAAAAATTCAAATCATGAGAATGGTAGGGAAATTTCATTTACATAAATCAATCAATTCACTCAAATCATGAGTCCTTATTTCAATATCCATGATTTTATTTTTCAAATTCAATTCTCATTTTTCTATTATTCAATCTCATTAACCTATAAATCAAAAACATGGAATCACAAGATTCCTATGAATCTCATGTCACCTATATAGGTCAAGTAATGCATGAATTCAATTTTGGGCACACAATTTCCAACTATATATCAGAAGATAATTTTTGAGAAAATTATAAATAGTTTAAATGTTAAAAAAATAAATGAACTCCCTTTCCTATTATGATCAGTCATTCTCTTCCACTATCTAATGATTCCTTCTAACATCATGAACCGATAAAAAAATCAACATAATTAAGCACAAGGATCACATGATTAAAACTCAAAAATATAAGATGGAGTTGGATGCATTATTGAGAAATTTCTAAAACGGAATTTGAAATCTAAATTCATATGATTGTATATAAAATCACTAAAAACAATGTAATGGATAAATCCTGGTATGATCACCCATGTGGGACTAGAATTTTTATATCCTCTAGTAGGTAGTAAAAGCTGTTATCCAATGTCTGATGGGGGTTGTGGTTTCTTTGACATTAAGAATAACATGTGGATTTACTCATAATCATCTTCTTTGTTTTTTTGGAGGAATCCATGGATAGGGTACACTAAATCTTCCCCTACAGAATGTAGTACAACTTGCATGGTGGATGCATGATGAATTCTGGAACCTCCTTTGTTGCTACTTGTGCAAAAACATTGTTTTTGTACTCCCTCTTGGGAATATTCAGTGTATTTTGGGGGGTGTAGGGGTTACTAAATAGGTGAATCTTATTTTTAATAAACATCCTCTAGGACATAATAAGAGTCATCCAATTCATGAAAATGAAAATAGTTGGGAGTAAGACTGAAATTAGTTTCAATAATATAGAATGAGATTGAGATCAAGAATGTATCATCTCCATGAGTCGTTATGACTTGAATATCATCTTTAACTGAACATGATTTTTGGAGTTGATCTTCACTAGATAAAGGTAGGTAGTTGTTATCCTCTGCCTTATGTTTCAGATACACTCCATAGATTTATTTAGTGAAATTTGGGAATAACAGCGATACATCCTTCTTGGACTTGAATCATTGAAAATTAGTTTGGAGTTCATCAACCATAGACTTAAAGTCAACATGTGAGATCCATTTTTCTATTCCTCTTTCCTTCTATTTTACCCTTATCATTATAGAATCAACCCTTTATTGGAAGGACTCCTCAGTGTAGTCGATTTATTCTTCTTGTTCCAGTGAGTAATTGTTCCATGAATAATAATTTCAATTTCAATAAATCATATAAAAATGGAAATTTTCAATTTTTTTAAGAAAAAAAAGAAAAATATTTACAAAATTGTAAACTTCGAATAAGTTATAGAAATAAGTTTTTATTTTATCAAAAACAACACTAGTTTTCATGCATGCTTATCACGGGGTGTGGAAAATGATAATTTCTATTCATAGTGCGGTAAAGATAGTTGAAAATAATGCACATGGAACTCAATAAATTCATCATTCCATCCCTTGATAATTTTTTGGGGTTATTTCTACATTTTTGTTAGATTTTAGAAGGGAACGATGGTGGGAGAACATAAAAAGATAAAAATGAATGAAGAAGTTTAATGTTGAAGAAGAATAATATATTAAAAGTAAAATTTTATAAAAAATAATTATGGTCTTACTACAAAGAGACTAATGAAGAAAATTATGGGTTGGCCCAATGTTGACCACCACCAGAATAATTTGCAGGGACTGCCGAAGGCTCAATTTATAGGGAAAATCCTACGGAGAACTTGTAGAATATCATTTAATTTTTATCATCCCATATTCATCACGATGTGTACAGGGGTTACATGTCATATACATATGTTATGTATTTTCCTCCACCACATTGATTCCAAATATGTTTCTTTAACCATTTGACTTGTTAAAGGACGCGTATTGGGAGTTCTGGTCATGTACCCCATCTACGTGTTCGTAATTCTATGTAAATCTCTTGGGAAAATCTAAATTTCAATATTTGACTCACTACACATCATTTAATTGAGACTCATGTCCTGTAGTTTTAGTTCACAACATGTTTTCTAATCATGACTTGCTCTACATAGCCAATTCCCCTTGATGATTCAATGACGTGTACTTGTGGTACACGGTGTGTAGTCATTATGCTCTATTTTATAGTTCTTCATTTCCTTAAAACATTTGTTGTTGTGCCAATTTTCTGCACTCATGACACAATTTTTCTTGTGTAATCATCATTAAATACATATGTAATTAATGGTAGTTAAAATTCCAGAATGAAACCATTTTTTCATTTCATAACAAATTAATAGAAAAGTATAAAACAAGACAATTGGCCATTAAATAACTTTATGGTGGGATTAAAATCATTGAATAATATAATAAGATTTGTGAAAATATGAGCTTCGTAATGTTTTGATATCTCCATAGGGCATTTTTAATTCCCTATGTGTGTATGAAAAACCAAATTTACAAAACCCAAACTATACTACTCGATTAATTAAAATGTATTATTATTGAGGATCTTGGTCGAAACCAAAGAGGCAATGATTTTAGTTTGATTATAATTTCAGAATATTTATTTTATTAAATTGGAGAAAGAGGTGTGAAAATTATTTATTTGATTGATTTTAGGAATAAAGGATGAATGCATAGCAGATTTATTGATTGATTTGAAAATATATTTTGAAGAGCATGCTAGGGTATTGTAATTTCCATGTTCAGGAGAAATTGGATTTAATAGGTTGATTATTTCATTGCCGGTTTCATAGTAGAGATTTGGTAGATCCAATGGTCATGTTATATCCTCCTACAATTAGAAATCCCATAATTACCCTCTTCTATTAATATTCGATTTCACCCAATCGAGTTTGTCTCAAAACCATATTTACACCTGATTAGCCCTAAAATTGAAAATGGCCAATCCTCCTTTAGGGTTATCAGTTTTGAAATTTTAATGTTACTTTTAATTATAATACCAATAGTCATGATAAAATCAAAATAAAGTGATTTAGAAGATGAAGAATATAAATTTCCCATACCAAATACATGAATAATTATAATAAATAAATCCAATTGACCACCCCCTTTGGTTACATCACCCAAGTAGAAGATGGGTCTACCCCCTTATCCTAGTAATGTGATAATAAATGAGAGGTATATAATAATACATAAATAAAAGAAAGAACTTGTATAAAGTGAAGCAGCTTAGATTCAAGACTGTGTCTCCAACTGATTTTGAATACTCCAAATGTGCATGTAGGGGATCTATTAACAGGTTCTCAATTTAGTCAACATGACTGTTGTCATGAGGTGTACTTGGTGGTCTTGTTTTGTAATGGTGATCCACATTTTGTGAATCCATGTGAGGTTTGTGGGGACATCAGATGATATTTTTGAAATTTTCCTACTACACAACGTGTACGTGTACTATATGTCATGTACTACTAATCAACATTCTCCTTGCCTAGTTGAATCTCACTAATATATCATATATGGATTGTGACAATTGACTGATGTCATCATGCGTAGTGAAATTAAACGACGTGAAAACGTTAATTCTTCAAATCATAAAAATCAAGGAAAAATATACTCCAATTATATTCATGATGTTAACTTATCAAATCCCACCACATAGTAATTCATCATTGTCCTCCATGACAGAATATAACAGTACAGTAATGGAAATTAACTACACCCCGATATAAATTCAATTTCAATAAAAATAATTGATCACCTGGAAAAATAAGATTCCATGAATTACATGTAGAAAAATTCATTAATGCCTAATTTTTCAAAAAATCAGGCCAACCATGTATTTTACTTTTTTTTCTCTTTTGAAAAATCCAATGCCCTTCATTCATATATTTCCATTTTTCAATTTATTATCAGTATGGATTCCAATTTCGGTCATGCATTAATTAATGTTTATACTCATTACCTATGTTAAAATGTAAATATAATTATGCACATTCATCAAAAATATTTAGCTTACCATAGTATTGAAAGGCATCTAGCTTCTCCAACGTGTAATGATTGATATCACAATTAATCATGACGTCTTCACTATTAATGATGAAATGACTCTAAAGTGTTTGATAATGTAGGTAAATGATATACAATGTATTGATGAAAAAGGAAGTTTGTCTTTAATATACATTGCATTATAAAAAATGATAAGATCAATCAAAGTCACCCTTTACTAATGTCATCTCTCTTACCACAAAACACTCAACATTATCCCATGATACATGAATGTGTAATGAATGAATCAACCACTATTTGTTTTTTTCTTCTTCTTTTGTTTATTTTTTTTATTGTTATGCTCAGGGAAAATGTCACATCCATCACCTAGCCACATATGATAAAAAATCATCAGTCTAGAAAGTTGTTATATTTTTTCATCCTAAAACACAGAACCTTTTTTTAGAAAGTGAGGTGAATAATAAAATATAATGAATGTCACATGGACTCTTCTGTATCATAATAGAGATACCATAGTAAAAAATACACAACACTCTTTATCCCGGTACAAATATTAGAATTCCCCCTATACTTATTCTTCTAAATATCATGAAATAAATTTAAGGGAGGTTAGGAATTGGTAAAATTGGATAATAACATGGGTCAGTTCTTATAAAATAATTCGTGGGTTCTACTGGCTTAAAATGAATAAAGAAAGTTGTGTCCCTAGATAAGGGATAACAAAATAATTCATGAATCATTTTAAAAGTGATTCTGTTCAGTTATATCTTATATAAGATGCAGTGAAAATTCTAGAAGAATACATTCATTGTATTCTCATCAAATATATAATAGAAAGAATGGGAAATATTAGCTCAGTGAATGTCTTGGGGATGATATGAATTGTTGGGTCAATCAATCATGGAAATTCATGCAAATAATTAAATCTATTAATGAAAACATCCAAATTAGAAAACATGTCCAATTCAAATAAAAAATTAATCTTCAATAATAAGAATGCTCCTTAAATTATTATTTTTAGATCCTATTCCACTTGTTTATCCCTAATAATTATTTTCTCCATTATTCTCATTAAAATATATTGGAAAATAAAATTTAAATTGATTCCATGTAAAATATCGTATGTAGTTTTATGTCTCCTAGATAATTTTTAGTAATGAATTTTTCAAGTGTAGGGATGAAATTGAAAATTAATACTAAAAAATAGTTAAAATTTGGTAAATATAGGATAAAATTATTGAATTTTGAAACTCTTACTCCCCTTATATGTTGTGGTTCATGGTTTTTTGTGAAATTCTATCTAATCATGTTCCCGACGTGTACTCAGCCATCACGATGTGTGATGTTCTTGTTGCTTCTTCTATTGATCCTTGTTGGTTTCTACTGTAGTGGTTCTAGATGGTTCTGCAAATTATTAATAAACAAGTTAAATCACATACCATTATCAATGAATGTTAAAATATATTTAGTGAGAGAATGTGTGCCTCAGAAAAAATAAATTAATTTAAAAAAACATGACATTCCTCCCAAATTCTCTTTTGATTAATGTCATTGTCATGGAGATACATATTTTAGATAATGTGGTATATGGTTGAAAATTTTGTACCTATTTGGGATCCCTAAATGGTCTAAGTTGTGTCCTCTCAACACAGGTTTTCCTCTGTCCTTATTTGAATAAATTGATTCTTATGGGCAATAATACATGATTTATCTCCATTAGACCAATAAATAATTTTTTCTTCAATCCGGACAATCTATATTTATGTTCATGTACATTAAAAAATTGATTCCTCTTTAAAATGTACTGTTGTTAGTCCCTCCTTCAGTGTTAGTTCCCTTGGTATTCAACATTTCCTTATTCATTGGTTGACCATCCTCTTCTGTGGCATCCTCTATCTCATTCAATCCTTCAATGTCATCTAAATCCACATCATCAGTTGTCTCTCTTTCTCTAAACTCATCATCATCTTTTACATCGTAGTACTTCATCTCTTCGTGGATTTTGATGCAAACTTGATCACTTCAAACTCTCAAATAGTGTTTTTCATTTGGAACATCGATTAGCGGACACCATGTGGCTAAAAATGGTCATCCCAGAATTAGTGGATTCCTTTCATCTTCTATATCAATCACTAGAATCTCGAATCGATAAGAAAAATATATCTACATTTATCTATACATCATCGATGACTCCAAGGGGATTCATTAATATTGATTTTAATAATTGAAGTGAAACACTTGTGGGCTTTAGGCCTTCCTGTCCCAATATATTGAAATTCATTTATGAATTTATATGGATGCTCACATGTTTTTAAAACAATGTTTTCACACATTTTGTAGCTTAAATAATAATAGGATTTGAAAATCTAAATATGTCTCTTTGCATCGTAGGTAAGTCATTTGACACCACTCCTGAACACTCTTATTTGAGTGGGATAATGCCAATCTCTTCCAACATCCACTAATTGCTAGCATTCTCATTCATGAATTTTGTATAAGTTGGCATGTTCAAGAGATCCTCTAATAAGGTATATTAATGTTTAATTTTAAAAAAGGATCAAGAAACTTACCTCCCTACAAGTTTTTCTTTCACTGTGACATCCGCTCTGGAAAATACATCCTTGGATTGTATAGAGGTTGCTCTTCTTTTTCTTCTTCTCCTAGTAATTGTTACTTTTCATCTTCTGCTTCCTCATCTCTTACTTTCACTGGTGTTCATCCTAAAAACTATATTCTGCATCCTTGTTTTTTCATCCCATTTATATTATTTATTAATTTAAAATCACCACATGGTCATTCATCAGTTAATCCGGAAATCTCTCCTCTTTTAATATAATTAAGTGTCTTGACAATTTGGCGAACATGACACTCAAGATTCTAAAATGAGGCTTCATGGGGGGGCTAATTCTTCTCTTTTTTCCTTGAGTTCAACCCCAGAGGTAGTCAAGAATTTTTCAAGTGTCTCCTCTATTGAGTAGACCTTTATCATTAGTGTGGGGCCTTAAGGTTCTTGTTTTTGTTATCCTTGTAGGCTTTGTTTATACCCCTAGAATTTTTATTTTTGTGGTTTACATCCCTGAAATTTATTTCCATGATTATAATATACATAATTGGCATCTTCCACAAGTGTAACATGGTGATTTTGTTGTTGGACCATCATAAAATCCATCTTCTTTGTTGACGACTCCAGTTGTGCTGCCATCCAGTCATTGGTTTTTACTGCATGAAATCATCTTTAGTATGTCCCTTCTCCTTGACATTAAAAATTGTTTCTCATCATTTCATCAAAAAGGTGGTAGCATTCTTTAGCTGATTTCTTCATTAGTGATCCTCCAGATTCAACGTCTAGAATTGACATATTTTCTTATGATAAAACTATCATAGAATTTTTGGATTTAAAGCCACAATTATATTCAATTATTTAATAACAAATGTGATAATAATGAGTCAAAAAATTATAAAAATTAAATAGAATTATTTTGAAAGTAAATAATGAAATAAGAAACATGGATACAAAACCATGTCAATTTATTCCACTATCCCATACGGATTTATCCAACCGTGGTAGGGTGATCGAAAATAATGAATGAACAATATTCCATCGAGAGAAGAATAAATGAGATGGATAGAGAAGAAAAATGAATAAAATTGAAAATTGAAATTAAAAATGAAATCATTTAATGATTACATAATATAATGGAAGGAAAATATAAAAAAAACATATCCATGAAGGAATGGATCCCTACAGTAGCCTTTTGGTTGTCACACATCAATCATGGAATTGTCTAAAATGTGTTTCCATGGTGTTGTAATGATTAGTGATACCGGTCACGATGCGTACTAGGGGTACATTCAATGTACCATCAATCTGCACACATTTCCATTGATTTTGGATAACTATTATGGCTCACATATCTCTCGTGAATTTACGAAGTTTGACTAGGTACACATCATCTACCGGGTGTTCAGGACATGTACAACTCACCAAGCTACAATTTTTCATAGATTCCCCATGGATTTATCTGTATATATTTTTACTTGAATCACCAGGTGTGCTATGGACTCACGGCGTGTACTAAATGATTCCTCTTCTTTCTTTAAGGCATGGTGAGAGCTTGGCATATGACTTGGGCATGCTTTGAACTACCTGTACATGATAGGTATGAAATGTTATTGTCAAGTACTAAATGGAATCTAAATTTTTCTTTATTTATTCCTCGAATCCTATAAATCCTCATTCATCATCATCTAGTGTCATGGAATAGCGCTTTGCTCATGTACCCAAGTGTCATTTCGGTCCTCAATTCCCATGTTTTTATTTGTTTTTATCCAAATGATAATCCTACATTACAATTTTTAAAAAATTAATATCAATAAAAAATTATATTTAATCAATTTATATTTAAGGAATTCATATATAAAAGCTTGTTAAAATACTTTCAAAAAATAGAAATATCAAATCCACCCCACACTCAAATCACTACTCATCCTCTAGAAAATTGTAAACATTAAAATACACATGATCCATACCCCAGCAATGGAATTTAACAATTATTATTATCGTTAAAACATGTTTTCACATGAGACTTTTGAAGCACCAATCATACACAATAATGAATCCCCAAAATCACGCTTCTTTTAAAATGTCTAATTCAATACATAACTACCTTTTCACACAAAATGTTCATCCTTTCATCAACACCAATGCCATTTCTGATTTAACTCTCCATTAGTTTTTCCACAAATCACTCAATGTAAAAATATAATGGAGTTATGTTCATACCTCAAGTACATGATACTAACCATAATTTTTCATTGAATATACTTTATCTATAGTGTAAAAGAATTTATCACAATTAATCAAGAGGGATTAGAAATAAGGATCATATGACCCTGTGATTGAGGGTAGGTTGGTAAAATGATAAAAATCATGTAAGTATCAAGGAGGAAGGTAAAATATAATATTAAATTCAATATATTCAAAATAAAATCTCAATTAAATTCTCCTAAAAAAATGTTATTCCATCTCACACACCCCATGATGCTCAATGTAATGGCTCAAAAAAAGTAAAATATAATTATTGATAATCATCTCTTATTTTCAAATTTTTTTTCTTCTGTTTTTTCAAAAGTCTTGTTTGGAATAAATCTTGCGTCCACCAGCTAACAACATATGATAAAAATCATCAGTATGGAAAATTTTGGTTTTTTATTCTCCCAATTTGATATCCATTTTTTCATTCATTTTTTTGATTGTTGTCTTAGGATAAGTCTCACATACACCACCTAACAACATATGATTCTGACATCATCAGCTGACAATGGGTATTTTTGACATACCAGAGAAACAACCCATTCTTTTCATTTTTCAATTATTTATTTTTATAATATTTTTTAACATTAAGAGAGTTATACAATGGAGTATAATTTACTCATATATGAACCTTCCCCATTGTCCCATGAAAACACCTTGCAGTCTCCCCTCAAGTTATCATAACCCAAATCCACAAAAAAAACCCCTACCCCACAATCATTCAATTAAATATAATGTAAAACATTTAAGGGAAGGTAGTAATGAATAAAACATACTTGTAACATATCTCAATTACTAACACGAAAATTCATGGTTTCTATATGATTTAAAAGGATTAATGCAAGGTGGTCTCTTCATAATGTCTAACAAAAGAATGCCTCAATAATTTTAAATGTGATTTTTGTTAGTCATATCTTCGATAAGTTGCATTGAATGGTCTAGAAGAAATCATTCATAGGTATATAATGAAATATACTACAGATATAATGGTTAGTATTATAAATGTTGATGTCTCGGGATTGAGATGAATGGTTGGGATAATCACTGATAGAAATTAATAAATATAATTAAATAAATTAATGAAAACATTTTCAAATTATAAAAATAGACAAATATTAGAAATATTAATTCTAAAATTTTTAACATACTCCTGAAATCATGATTTCTTATATCTGAATCCACATTCTTCTCTCTATTAATTATTATCTCTATTTTTCCTTCAAATTTATTGACAGAAAAATTTAATTACATGGAATGTTAATTATCCTAAGTAGTTTATATCTCATAGATCATTTTATTAAACAATTAATCAAATTTGTGGCATTAAACATTAGTTTAAATACATAAAACAATTATAAATGTGCAGAATATAACACAAAAATTCATAATGGAATTTCTTACTCCTCTTTCAATTGTTGGTTCTTCATCTTCATACTGCATTCTTCTTCCTGCCACATGAGCCTTTGATGGGCTTGAAAATTAATAAAAATAATTTAAATTACTGGACCTTTTAATATGATAAAAAATAATTGGGTAATTTAAATTAAATAAATATATAAAATTAAATTCTAATAATAAACAAATATAAATTCCATGAAAGCAAAAAAACCATCGGGTTGACTCCCGGATTATTCTCTTTTTTAATAGTCATTTACCTTCACCATACCTAGGTCATATGATTAGAGTGTGATATAAGGGAAAATGTCATTTTTTACCCAATCTTGTTATTGATTTCCACCCAGCTAATCATTAATTATACTCCATTGATTTGGAATAGACCATAAAGGTGGTTCCTAGAGTCTGAACAACACAATTATTGCACATAGAATTTCATCATCAGTATAGACTAGGTAAAATTCATCTTCATTGAAAACATGTTGTATGTGTTTCGATTATTCAATGATAGCTTCATTTTTTCAACCATATCGTGTAATTCTTCTTTTTTATGCTACGTTAATTTATTCATCTACATAGTCTACATATATTGAAACTTTTTATACTTCATCCTATTCATCATCTTCTTCATCTTATTCACAACCTTCTTTATCTTCTTCATCATATTTTTTCTTCTACGTTATCCAATATTCTTCATACCATTCATGTTATGTCTCAATGTCACCATCATAATCATATTCCGAGCCTAAAAAATCAAAGGCATCATGATTTGAATACAAAAAATAATCAGATGTGGTACTTACCTCTTCTTTTTTATTCATTATTCTTTGATTATAACACTCCTCGTATAATTTTGGGTCCAGTATATGGGGTGATTTGTGTTATGTGAATTGGTACAATTTTGGGAAATCATATGGTTGACTTCTCATTTCATTAATAGTGATTAGTAGATGCTCCATATTCTCCTGTAATAAGTTGAACCTATCAATAGTAATCATTCTGGTCTGTAGCCCTGCCATCACAATTTAAAATACCTTGTGCGTTAAAAAGCAATAAAAATAAAATTTCTATTCTAAAATAAGCAAATAGAAAATATGGGGGAAGGATTTTTCAAAAAATTTAAGCTATAAATTCTCTACTAATATCCTTGAAAACAATCCCCAAAATTTTTAGCCCTACAGGTATGGTTAATTCCTACTGGGTTATCAAAATAAGAAATTTGAAACACAAAACAGAAAAAATAGCAAATTAAATTGTTGTATAGGAATTCCATGTCTGACGTTGAACCCACCAAGATAGGGTTGGAGAAAATATTAATTAAATAAGATAATCATATGCATGTTTTTTTATTAAATTGAATCTAAACTACTGATCACTGGATTTTTAAAGTTGGTGGGAGAAGTCAATATAAAAGGGTTTCGGGAAGCAAAGATTCGAGGTTCAGGAGATAGAACGGTATACGATATTTAGTTAAAAATAATTTACTTGTCAGAATCAGGTCTTAGTGAGTTCAATGGCCATGATAAATTCACTCCATCCTAAACACTCCTTTTCTCATGTTCAGGTACTTCAGATTGCAAAGAATGGGTAAGTAAAACCATATTTAAACCTAGGGAAACGAAAAACCCATTGGTCAGGGAGAAAATAAAACCCCTTGATCACACATTAAATATATAAATTCAACCCAAACAGGAAATGGTCATACCCAATGTTAGAATGAAATTAAACCATATCCCTAAACCTAATCATAATGGTCATGCAATAAGAAATCCAAAAAATATAGAATTGAAGAGAAATTTTGAAATACCAAAATGAATTAAATTAATTATAAAACACCCCGTATTCAATTACCCTTTCATCATTCTTGCACCAAAACAATGAAATAAAACTGTTCATGTTAACCTATAGTGGGTTTAGAAATTAAATAAAGGAAAATTCCTATAGAAATTGTTGGCTTGGGTGGTTTCACCTTCATTCAGTAGTGGCTACTCATAGATCTCTATCTAGAAGAAGATAACCAAAGGTTTGATTGGGGGATATATTTATAGGTGATCATTGAGATCATATGAACCCGAAACATCATGTGTACCAATGGTACATGACATGTACCCCTGATCCATGTTGATTCCATGTTCGCAAGAATCTTCCACTAATCACGTACAAAAATTTGGAAGATTGACTACCATCACATCTTGTAGTGAAGGTACACCACATGTAACCTTATAATCATCAAATCCCATAAATCTATGAAAAATATTCTCTAATATAAAATCATGAAAAATGTCACAATGTGTGTTGGGGTTACACGATGTGTACATGTCATCCATGGATTGTTTTCTCATAGCGACTTCTCTGGCGGATTCCAACCTCTCTTATGAATTCAAGACGTGCAGTCACTGTACATTATGTGTACTCGTGTTACTCTAGATTTCATCTCATGTTCTTACTCAAATTTTTTATGTCATGCCGCTTCACTTGGCTCATGGAATGAGGTGTATTTAATCTCCATAACCCCTCTCTTTTATTTTGTTTTTCACAAATCCGTTATTTCCTACCATAAAACATAAAACAAATATTCACAAATTTGAATGAATATTCAATTAAATACAAAAATTAACAAATTAAGCTATGGAAATATATACTAATGAAATAGACATATCAAAGTCCCAACACATGAATATAACATTTTCCTCATGGATGGAATATCAATATACAACAAAGGAGGTTTACCTTACAATGATTAAAATTAAAATTTAATAAAAATGATAGGTAAAATGTAGAATAAAATGTTTAAGCATCAAACAAGAGAATTAATGAACACATTATTTTTAAACGAATGAAAATAAATCATGTATTTTTCTTTTTCTCTTTTGAAAAATCCAATCATTTTAATTAATTTATCTTATTTTTTCAAATCGTTATCAATATGAATTCAATTTTAAATCTACCTCAAATGATTTTTTCCACTAATTATCAGGGTACTAATATAAATATAATGATTCACGTACATTAGGAAATGTAACATACTATGGAATTTTAAGGCATCTAACATATCAACTATGTAAAGGCAAAATCACAATCAATTACGAGGGCTTCATCGTTATGTTTCAAATGACTCTGAGGATTTATGGTATGTAGTTAAATAATGATAACATTAAGAACAAAAAAGAGGTTTGACTCTAATTAATTTTTCATTTTTTATATATATAGCTCAATGAATGCCTCCCCTAACACATGTCATCTATATCTTCCCCCAAAATCTCAAAGTTGTCCCATGATACATGTGACCACAAAGAAAAAGTTATATTCTATTTATTTTTCCTATTATATTTTTATTTTTCAGAAGTTATGATTTGCACAAATTTCACATCCATCACCAATCCACATACAAAAAAATTGTTTTGGTCTACAAAATGTTGTTTATTTACACTCACAAGATACACCAAAAATTATTTTCATTTTTTCCCTTTTTTAACATGATAGGTGAATAATGATATACAATGAAATAATTTATTTCTTTCCCCAAGATGACAATCATGAATCCCCTCAACAAAATATCCATATTATAGTATTGTATATAATAGTACATCCAAATCTTCTTCCCCCGCAGTTATTCTTTTAGATATAATAAAAATAATTAGAGTAAGGAAATAATGGATATGATAGGCTTGTAACATGGATCATTTCCTAACATGTAAATTCATGTCTTATAGAGGAATAAAAATGAATTATTGTAAGGGGACTCAGTATAAGGGATAATCATAACTAATGCATCATTCATTTTAAATGTTCTTATATTCATTCATAGCTTTGATAAGATGAAAATATTATTCTAGATGAAAACACATTTAAGTTTCTCAAGAAATATACTATTGAATGAATGGAATATGTTGGATCAGTGGATGTCTTGGGGATGAGAATAATGTTTGTGTCAACTACTCATAGAAATTCATCCGGAATATTAAATCAATTTATGTAAATTTTATAAATTCAAAACATTGCCAAATATTATAAAAATTTCATCTATAATTATTAACATGATCCTCAAATAATGATGTGTCAAATCTTAATGAACATGATTATATCTACTTATTATTTTCTCCATTTTCTCATTCAATTTTTATAACAATATTTATTAAATACATGTTATGATAATTATCCTGAGTAGTTTAATGTCTCCTAGACCATTTGAATAAAAAATAACTCAAATATGGGGCAATGAATTTTCTATTAAACCTCAAAATTAATTAAAATATGGGGAATACAAAACAACAAAAATTGAAACTCTTACGCCCATTACAATTCATTATTTGAATGTAGGATGTACATGTTCTTCATGAACACTTTCATGATGGTTAAGTGCCCATCATGATGTTTCAGGTTTATGTAGTTTCTTTTCCTGCTTCATATTTCTTCCTCACTCTTTCCATGATTGTCCTAAAAATACAAAATGAAACAAGTTAAAGCACATGAAATAATAATGAAATATTGAAAAAATAAGGGATAAGTGCTTGTTCCAAAAAGGGAAAACTAATATTGAAAAATACTAAAAAAACTAGGGTTGACATTCAGATGATATGTTGTTTACCATCATTTGATTGACCTTTCCTATTATAATCAGGTTGGTGATGGTGGTAAATAGGATAACTTATGTGGATCTATGAAATGACGAAGCCTTGATTCCTTAGTATATATTTCTATTATCCATTTTTTTGAAACCAACAATACTCCCCCATTTTGTAAGACTTATTCTATATCCATAGTCCCAATAAAGTTGTTCATTACACTTAAAAAATAAAATTATTTTACATTACTAATTGCCAAAAAAAATTCTTTCTTTGAATTCTTCTTTAACGAAACATCCTCTACTGTCATCATCCATTTTCAAAAAATTCTCATATTTCTTCTACTTTTTATTACATACTTATCCAGTATCCACAATAGGTTCATCCTAACTATTTCATTTGAAAAAAAACATTTTTCATTCATCATATCATCTCTTGAAATTTCATCAACTAGATTCTCAGGATTCTACATCACCCATTGCAGAATAAACATCACTTCTAATCCTCTAACTCTCAACCTCAACTCTCCATCGTGAACATAAATTTGTTCCCTTCCTATGTCTAGGAATGGTTTTACCATTATAATTGAATGAATCTCCTCATCCCGTTACGTTACTTGAAAATTCCCCAGAATATATAACTCATATACTTTAAAAATGGAATATTAAAGTAGTCATTGTCTGCATCTCACTATTGTATCATCTATTTGAAGCATAAATTTTGTTGGTTGCATCTCTTTCAATCACAGGCTCTAAAATATTTAATATGAAATGATATTTACATTGGCACCTAAATCAAATAATTATTTACCAAACTCAATACTACCAATGTTAATTGGAATTTATATAATCCATAGATCCCACAGTTTCGTTTCTAAGATGCTAGAAACTATTGCTGAACATTCCCCTTCTAGTGGAATGTTAACTAATTATTAGGTCTTCTTATTGTTAGTCACCTACTACTTTAGAAATGTTTAATAAATAGACAAGTTTAGTATAACTAGATATACTTTTATGGTGACGTATAATGAAAAATGTGTGAGAAAAAATTCTCAATAATGGGAAAATATCAAAGAGCCATAAAGCATATGATTAATGGAATGTCATATAACATGTTCCATCAGGAAATATTTGATTAAAAGAATCATTATATCCTAAGAAACAATCATAATAATTATTAAATATCAGAAATTATATCATGAAATTAGATAATCATAAAAGGACAATCATTAGATCATAAAAGATACAAAATGTTTTGGAACATCTGATAATAATGACAAACCATGGAAACAGAACATTAGAGTGTGGTACAAACATAACCATATTAATTATAGAATTATCGATAAATTTATGTATAAAAAATTCCTTTTATAAATTATTAATCATAAAACTAAGGTTTATAAATCACTTTCTGAACATAACAACAATGTACACATTCTGGGTTGTGAAAATAATAATAATTCTTATACATCATATTGAATATATGAAAATATTTCCCATGAATAAAAATCATTACCTCATGAGACATAAAACATTAACCCATGAATTTGAAGGATATGTAGGATTTCAACTATTACATGATGATAAAAAATACCTATTTGTGCTATATAAATAGAATTTATTATTCCTGCATAGCTTAATTAACCTATTAAAAAGGAATGCAGTTTTTGATATTTATTTCAAAACATTATCATAATCCATACATTGAGATAATGTTGAAGGTGTTATATTGTAGGATATCCCTGGTGATTCAAAACTATCATAAAATTATGCAGATATAATTGAAAAAACATTTCATAAAACCATTAAATATCTTCATTGGTAAATAAGAACTACAATCCATATCATTTAGTGACATTTAAAAATAAAATTTTATCAAAAAAATGGGATTATGAAATTTTTTGAATAACACTGGAAACATGCAAGGAAATATAAATAATCATGAATGTTCATGATAGTGTGAAAAATAATCTAACTTGAAAATATTAAAATAACATTCTTTTCAAATGTTTAAAAACAATGTTAAAAATTAATTGTATGGAAAATTTGAATAATAATCTCATTTGATCCTTTGTGAATAAATTAAAACATATTTGTAAGTGAAATTTAACCAATTTAAGAAATATATAGATGAAAATTACTTAAAAATATAAGGAACATGAATTTAATGGAAAATGTTTTACGTGGACATCAAAACATTTAAATAAATGATTTAAAATATAATCTCTTATAGCTTTTAAAATAAACTCCGTGAAATATAGAACATAAGAAAGAACATAAAATACATGGAGTGTAATTAATGTCATGAAATAACATATTAATTTTTTAGTATATACACCATATAAATTAAAATAATGCATGATATGAAACATATCTCAATTATGTGATATTTAGATTAAAATACCTATGACTTTGGTGACATTGCCAAATATCATTAATGAGAAATTTTTTTATGAATTTGTAAATAACATAAATTTCATGAAATATATAAAGAAACACATCAATGGGAAGTTTAGAAAAAATGAAACAATTTTTGAATATGGAATATGTCTCAATAAAAAAATTTACATGAAAAACTATTTCCTTGGATTCTTATGTGGTCATACATGCTCTATCCTTATTACTCCTCAAGAAAACTTCTTTCCAGTAATGTGTCACCCATATTTTTGATATTTATTTTATATTAATGAGCTTGGTGGCCTTATCTCCCACACATATAGTATTTCCCATTCAATTTTAGGTAGTTCCCATGATGATACTTCCCACATTTTAGACATGTTATTGGTCAATATTTCATCCCACATTTGTCATGAGATCCTCCAGCTAGAAAATCCATCATTAATTTCCTATCATTATATCGATGGGACCATTCTCCAAACATCATGTCCACATTAATGTCACATCATACAACGTCTTCATAACTCCCAATGTATCAATTTTCAAGAGCCGTTCAAAGGTGTTGTTTTAAACCACTAAAGAATCTGTCAATTTTGATATCACTGATGATAATAAAACCCATAGAATACCTTTAAAGCCTTGAGAAATTTGATTCGAAGGCCGTGAAACATTAAGAGTCATTTTTCTCCATCTTTATAAATTGTCCCTTCATCTTTTTAAAAAGAGTTCTAGTAAGATTGTAACACCCCAGGTAAATAAAGAATATGAAATTTTCATATTTATCCATATTTGTGAATAAAATATTAATATTACTTTAAAGGAGACGCTATGCTCGATGGCGTACCCAACACGCAACAACGAATTTCTTGGGAATCTTACGTTTCACTCTAATAATAAAATAATATTATTTTAAATGGAAGTTAACATGTAGTCATTGTATTGGCGGGAATGGATAGAAATAACTAAAATATGATTATATATATTTTTAAATGTTTTTACATTTATCCAATAAATGATAAAGGCTTAAAATACGGAAATAATTCAATTTTAGGCATTTATACCCTAATTTTTTCCTAAAGGATCACTTATCACCTTATGATGGTGAACCGTCATTAAATATAGTTTTGATCACTCTTTTACATTTTTTTGGACCAAATATAACTCTTATTTAGAATCGGGACATCAAAATTTACTTTGTGTAAATTTTTGGTATCTTTCCGATAAAGTTCATGTTTTTAATGAATAGTGTAAAATGTTGTAATTTAATTCAAAACCTCTTTTTAATCTAATTTATTTATATGATTAGATAATCTTTTTAATTGGTTTTAAAGTGAAATTATAAAATATTTTTACCATTAAATCAAATAGTGGTCGTTGGAATTAATTTCACTTTAAAATCAGACTTAAACTAGTATCAATATTTTGATACTTATTGTTTTATAAAAACATGCTATTTGTCATGACAGCGGGAATTAATTATTAAATTAAATAATTTGACTTATATGCTTTAATTTTGTAATATAGACTTCATTTTTGAATTCGGAATATCGAATATATCTTAGAGTGAATTTTTGGTAATTTTCTGAAAAACTCCAATTTTTGATGAATACTGAAACCACTAAGTGGTAATCAAGCAAACTGATTTTTCAGTTAAATGAAAGTTTACCACTAATGTGTATTGAATTTTTAAAATCCTACATGCATGGTTGCCATTAGTATGTAAAATTTGGTTCAATGGGATGAAAATAATTTTTTTGGTGAATAGTAACTTTTTCATTAATCGCGATTAGAGGTAATTAGTGTAATTTAAGGTAAAAATTATATTATAAAAATGTGAAAACACCATGACACTTTTCATACACCTATTGGGTGAGTAATGGACGACCGAGACAAGCCATGGGTCAACTTGGGGACCACATGGAGCCACATTAGTTGGAAAATGAAAATATTATATTTTTATTTAATGTTAAAATTAAAATGACACAAACATGAGTTGTTTTACTAAAACAATTTTTAATTTGGGTAATACAAGTCAACATTTTGACTATAAATATTCATTAGAATGATAAAAATATTTCCTACATCATATTAGTTTTTTTTATAATTTTTAGACATTAAATAAATTAAATTATTTATGACATCATGATGATGCAGCGATGAACTCATTATTTAACGATTTAAATAAAATGGAATGATAATGTAATATCTAAGACCTACACGTGTCCAAAAACTATTTAATGGGAATATTTAGAAGCCTTATCATCTTATCTAATAAATATATCAATGTGGGACCTTAGAAATTCGAAACACTTTTGAAAATAAAATAATAGTTTCATGATTTCCAAAAGTGCCCCTCCTCTCCTCTTATAAAATGCCCCCACCTCTACCTCATTTCACACACTCATCAAGCCTTTGGCTCGGCCATACCATATTCATTTACTCTCTCCACATCCCTCTACACATCCTATAGGATTCCCTTTAGGCATAATCCTTTCAATGGAAGCCTTTAGGATCAAATCAAAAGGAGTTACACTTTTAAAGCTAATTCATTCTCTCATGTTCATTTGTATTATTTTGCTTCTCCAACACCCAAAACTCTTTTTATTTACTTCTTTTGTAACAAAACCAGTATATTCAATACACTAGGATGTTGTTATATGATTTATTCGAGCTACACTCTCACACAACTACATCAAATGGTTAAAGAACATACGGTTTCTGTGGATGGCGAAATTCTGCCTCCCAAAATGATGATGGTTCAATACTCATCTAACACCTTCAAAGTTGGCCATTATGATGTCACTATATTTATATATGATATATAATATGTTTATTATTTACTTAAGCTTCTGTATTTTTCATTTGTGGCTTACCTTTATGGCTTCCATTATAGGTATACGCGATATCTTCATTTTAGGAAGTGCGGACTACCGCCCCCTGAAAGTGATTTGATTCATTAATACCATATGTGGGGTGTGTAAAGGATAAAGTTAATGATATTATATATTTTATTATACTGGAATAATAATATACTCTTATATCATTATGATTCCATTCCCGAAAATACGAAATAGAAATGGAAGTAGCGTTCATGCGTACGTACGACTTACTGTCTCCATGAACGGTGCATTTCATTTCTTACCGATAATTGTGATGTAATATTATAAATAAAGGTATATTCTGAATATATATGATATATATGTTATCCAAATCATTAATATAATTCTGGATATAATTAAACTTTGACCAAATTAACAATATGTAAGTGTAAGAAGTCTATTTTTGACTTAAGAACCAAATACCGACAAAATGAACATTATTAACTTAAATGATTACATTATATTCATAACATGGTATAAAAATGGATAATGAACATGAAAAAGGTTCTTAAGAAAGTATAGATTAACTCATGTTTATTATTCAGGAGATTAAAGAACGGTCGGGTCAAGTCGGATACGAGGTAAGGGATCTTACTCCTCTCTTTCTTTTTTAAGTACAGTCTTTTATGTCATTCCTTTTAATGCTCATCTTTCTTATTATTGGGATGTTATTTTATATTAACCTTACTTTAATTTTAATTTTTCATATGATGAGTGAACCTATTCTCTCTCATCAATACATTTTTGGATGTTTTGGGTGGCGCCGTTAGGCTGCCGAATTTTCGTAAGAGATCTAACCTCTCTCTTTCTTATTAAGTGCTCTCCTTTTTGTCACTTCTTTTAAGCTCATCTTTGTAATGATGGGGGATGTTATTTTATATTCCTCTTGCTGTAAATTCAATTTTAATATTATGGGATACTCTATTTGATCTCATCAATCTATTTTGGAAGTTTTAAGTGGCGTCGTTAGGTTGCCGAGTTTTCATAAGGGATTTTTCATCTCACTATTCTTCCCGTGAGATTTATGATACATTTGCCACAATTTCCATTGAGTGGTGTATGTACTGACCATTATTTTACTCATTGTGTAATATTATTTCATTTATGATTATTTACATCAATGATGTATTGTCCTTCTTTCACGGGGCATATGTTTCGAAAGATACCCATGTCAGTAAGGGAACCTTTCACCCTCCTCTTTTTAAAAGACTTCTTTTGTTGGGTCTTTTAATTTACATATTTCTATGTTGGGATATGTTCTCATATATCCTTATTTATGTAAACGTTATGTCCAAGTGATGAGATACTTTTTTTATATCTCATCAACTCATTTTGATGTGACGCCGTTAAGCTGTCAAAGAAACTTCTTAAACCAATTTCGATTTCTTTGGGTTTAACATGTAGTTATTTAATATGTCATCCTTTGAATATGTGTGAATTAAATTTTATTGTTTTACACTTAATATCCACTTATATTGGGTGTATTTATATTTGTCACACATAATTATGAGATTGAATTATCCTTAATTTAAGGATACCTTCTTTATAATGGATTTCATCTCTTTTTACATTTATTTTGAGACTTCATTGTTGTTATGCACCAAATTCACTCATATATGGTGTGTATACTGTCCGTTGACATATTATATCATGAATCCCTTTATTCTCATGATATTATAAAGTTTGGATTACATGTTATTCCACAATTATTTTTATTCAAGAGTCTATCATTTTCTTAAAAACTCTTTAACAAAAATATCGTTTTAAATGTTTTAAAGATTTATTATTCTAAATATTTATCTTTAATGTCCATGTTTTCAAAATGGTTCTCAGCATTTATTTATATGGACATTAATGTTTAAAATTATAATTCCATTAAAAGCTTCAATGTGGTATGAGACACTTTGATTCAAAAATCTATTTTAAATGGTTTTTGAAAATGGATTGATTAATTCAATATATGGAATTAATTATTGGGATTGCAAATGAAATTTTGTTATTGAAATGTTTATATTTTCAATATTTTATGTGTAATAATGGTACTTGGACATTATGATGGGTGGTGCCATGAATACCAGGACAGGTGGTTACGTTATAACCTCCAATGCAATGGGTATGGAAGTCGGCCGTATGTCTATTACATTAAGTATGTATGGAAATTGGTTGTATGGCTATTACATTAAGTGATATGTGTGGAAGTCGACCGTATGGTTCTTCCACTTAAGTATGTTTATGTCCCAAGTTACCTTTATATATGCTATGTGTTCTTTATATGGGTTTTAAGGTAATACTTTGGTTACAAAAGGTATGTAATGATACTTTATTCAGTGAAGAGTTTTTACTACTTCATGAAGGTGAATGTATTACTTTGATAGAGTATACATGTTTTACTTTATGTTTGAAAAACTAACAGTTTTCATTCTTTGTGTATCCCTTACTGAGATTTTTATTCTCATCCAAAGTTTTTGAAATGTTTTTCACAGGTCACGGGGAAGGTACATGATAAGGTGATAGAGTCAAGGATGTGTCAAGAAAGAATCCATGTTTTATTTTAAATATGTTTCTGTTGATGGGAAGGATGAATCTTGTCTTTTATGTAACCACTTTTTTTAAAGGTGGAATATAATGAAAGTTTCATGATCTAATTCTCTAAAACACTAAACCTGAAAAGATCCTCAACGTGTAATCTTGTGATAACTCAAGATTATGTAAGGATTAAGGTCGGGGCCTTATAGTTGGTATCAAAGGTCGGTTTAGATAACTTTAGAGGTTAGGGTATTCATTAAGCATAAGTGGCATTTCCATAATGGTTAGGATTTCAGAAAGAGTCTTAGTTTTAGAAAAAGTGAATGAGTAAGTATATCTTAGTGTCTATCTTCCTCATTAGTACTTGATGGTTTTTTATATATACTCACACTGACCTTTTTGGTTTTAGTTAATGGCTGGATCTAGCAGGCACCAAAGTAACAGTGGATGTAAAGGAAACTGTCACAGTTTTTTGAGTAAGCAACTGAATGATATGGGAGCTGGAATGAGAAATCTTGTGATTATCCTCAACCAACTATCTGGAGTCTTGATTGACCACCTCAACTTTGGTGATTTCTCTAAGGCATCATATATACAAGAAACAAATCCCTATAGAAGTACATGTAATAATCATAAAGGTAAGTGTGTTCAAAAACCTATATGTCAAAGATGTGGAAAGAAACACTTAGGAAAATGTTTCAAAGGGACAGAAATATGCTATAGATGTGGAAATGAAGGTCATAAAGCAAGAACCTGCCCTGGAAAAAGGAAGCATCTAGTTGACTCGAGGAAAGGGAATGAAGTTCTTTCTGAGGGATCAATTGAATGTTTTAAATGTGGTGTGCATGGTCATTATGAAAACGCATGTCCTATGAAGAAGTTTCATTAATGGGGTTACCAAGAGAAAACAAATGTTCGTTTACCAATACCTAATGCCATTCCGATTGAGGATGAAGAAACTAACAATGACCAATCAATGGTATGTATTATTTCATGACTATTTTTTTCCTATTTTGGAATCTTAGGATATGATTCATGATTTTGTTTGTAGGAAAGAGGTATTTCAGAATAAGTTGGAAAGGAATGGTTAATGGATCATGAAGAATTTTGAATGAGTAAGATGTCAACATATAAGGGCTTTAAGAGTTATGGTGAAATTCTTAAGAGTATTAAGACTCTTTTGATGATGGGTTACATTAGAAGTCATTTTATTTTATGTGTAACCCTGATGTTTAATATAGGAAAATCGTATTCAAGGAATAGTTATATTTCTTTTGTGGACATAGTTATAAAGAACCATTTGGGTTTATATGATCCTTACTTTTGAGTTAATTATGGGTTACTATATGATTGTAGAGAAAGGCATGAGATAAAATTTGAGGTTAAATTATGTTATGGTTATTTTTGATGATTTTATCCCTTTTAGGGGAATGATTTGAGAATTATATAGTTTTGGAAGAAGGACAACACGCAGACCGTGTGACTACCCATCGCGTCGGACAAAGCTGCGGGAATAGAACCCACAACCAAGTGCGACTGGTATTTAACGCCTACCACTGGACTACGTGAAGTACCTGGTTATTTTGACTTATTCTTTTTAGTTATATGAATTTATGAATTAAGAGTAAATTGATTTTGGGTTATTTATTAAAATGATTAACCTATCATGGAGGATATGTGATTAGGTTAATTACTTTTAAATATGAGACTTTAGGAGCAACTAATGTTGTTTGGAGATAAATGTTACGATTTAACCTGGAAGACTATGTGACTAAATCCTTAAAATATCTGGGTATCAGTATTAGATGGGTTTACTTTGAAGAATTTAATGGACAAATTTATTATCGAATGATTCTTGTTGAACTTTGGGTTTTTTTTAAAAATTTTAGAGATTAAGAATACATTTTCTTTTTATAAAGGGTTAACCTTTTCTGGTTATCTGACCCTGTACTAGCTTTTTTTTATTGTTTTGGTTTTTGATAAAGTCCAAAGACATGGGAAATATATAGTTCTCTTTTGTGGATTAGGTGACTCTCTATAAGTTGATTATAGTACTCTTAATGCGAACAAGTCTTCATAAATACTCGTCGTTTGGGGAAAATATGAGTTTGTGTAAGGAATCTAATAAAAGTTGAAAGTCACCATGATGAGTGATTATGTTTACTTATGAATAAATTCCTCAATAAAAACTAACTTAAAACAAAAATGTTGTCTATTAACTTTTCATACTGGGGAAACGAATACCGTTTAACCCATCACAAGTTTGTGATTTTCTCATGGTTAACTTTATCCTAAACATGTTTTCTATCACTCTCCATCAGAACATGACCCTTTTTTTTCCTCCATGTCCATATTTTCATACTTGGAATCCTAGTATGGGTTAACTCGGGTGACATTTGTACTTCTCTCCCATTCTATTAAAGTGATTGTTTTACCGACTCTTGTTCCGATGTGGGACTTTCAAGGATGTTTCCAAGCCCAATTTTAAAATTGCAAGGACGCAATTTCCAAAATGGGGGAAGGATGTAACACCCCAGGTAAATAAAGAATATGAAATTTTCATATTTGTCTATATTTTTTAATAAAATATTAAAATTACTTTAAATGAGATGCTATGCTCGATGGCGCACCCAACACGCAAAAAGGAGTTTCTTGGGAATCTTACGTTGCACTCTAATAATAAAATAATATTATTTTAAATGGCAGTTAACATGTAGCCGTTGTATTTGCGGGAATGGATAGAAATAACTAAAATATGATTATATATATTTTTAAATGTTTTTACATTTATCCAATAAATGATAAAGGCTTAAAATATGGAAAGAATTCAATTTTAGGCATCAATACCCTAATTTTTTCACTAAAGGTTCACTTATCACCTTTTGATGGAGAACCATCATTAAATATAGTTTTGATCACTCTTTCAAATTCTTTTGGACCAAATATAACTCTTCTTTAGAATCGGGACATCAAAATTTACTTTGTGTAAATTTTTGGTATCTTTCTGATAAAGTTCATTTTTTAATGAATAGTGTAAAATGTTGTAATTTAATTCAAAACCACTTTTTAAAATAATTTATTTATATTATTAGATAATCTTTTGAGTTGGTTTTAAAGTGAAATTAGAAAATATTTTTACCATTAAATCCAATAGTGGTCGTTGTATTTAATTTCACTTTGAAATCGGTCTTAAACTAGTATCAATCTTTTGATACTTATTGTTTTATAAAAACACGCTATTTGTCATGACAGCGGGAATTAATTATTAAATTAATTAATATGACTTATATGTTTTGAATTTTTTAATATAGAAATCAATTTTTAATTCAGAATATCGAATATAGCTTAGAGTGATTTTTTGGTAATTTTATGAAAAACTCCAATTTTTGATGAATAGTGAAACCACTAAGTGGTAATAAAGCAAACTAATTTTTCAGTTAAATGAATGTTTACCACTAATGTGTATTGAATTTTCAAAATCCTACATACATGGTTGTCATTATAATTTAAAATGTTGTTCAATGGGATGAAAATAATTTTTGGGTGAATAGTAACTTCTTTCATTAATCGCGATTAGAGATAATTAGTGTAATTTAAGGTAAAAATGATATTATAAAAATGTGAAAACACCATTACACTTGTCCTAAACCTATTTGGTGAGTAATGGCCGACCCAGACAAGCCATGGGTCAACTTGGGGACCCCATGGAGCCACTATAGTTGGAAAATGACAATAATATATTTTTATTTAATGTTAAAATTAAAATGACACAAACATGAAAAGTTTTACTAAAACAATTTTTAAATGGGGTTATACAAGTCCAAATTTTGACTATAAATATTCATTAGAAATATAAAAAGCTTTCCTACATCATATTAGTTTTTTTTATAATTTTTAAACATTAAATAAATTAAATTATTTATGACATCATGATGATGCAGTGATGACCTCATTATTTAACGATTTAAATAAAATGGAAAGATAATGTAATATCTAAGAACTAAACTTGTCCAAAAACTATTGGATAGGAATATTTAAAAGACTTATAATCTTATCTTCCAAATATATCAATGTGGGACCTTAGAAATTCGAAACACGTTTGAAAATAAAATAATAGTTTCATGATTTCCAAAAGTGCCCCTCCTCTCCTCTTATAAAAGACCCCCACTTCTACCTCATTTCACACACTCCTCAAGCCTTTGGCTCGGCCATACCATGCCCATTTACACTATCCAAATCCCTATCCACATCCAAGAGGATCCCCTTTGGGCATAATCCTTTCAAAGGAAGCCTTTAGGCTCAAATCAAAATGAGTTACACTTTTAAAGGTAATTCATTCCCTCATGTTCATTTGTTTTATTTTGCTTCTCCAACCCCCAAAACACTTTTTATTTACTTCTTCTGTAACAAATCCAGTATATTAAATATACTAGGATGTTTTTATATGATTTATTCGAGCTACACTCTCACACAACTACATAAAATGGTTAAAGAACATACGGTTTCTGTTGATGGAGAAATTCTGCCTCCCGAAACGATGATTGTTCAATACTCATCTAACACCTTCAAAGGAGGCCATTATGATGTCACTATTTTTATATATGATATATAACATGTTTATTATTTACTTAAGCTTCTGTATTTTTCATTTTTGTTTTACCTTTATGGATTCCATTATTGGTATACGCGATATCTTCATTTTAGGAGGTGCGGACTACCGCCCCCTGAAAGTTATTTGATTCGTTAATACCATATGTGGGATGTGTAAAGGATAAAGTTAATGATATTATATATTTTATTATACTGGAATTATAATATACTATTATATCATTATGATTCCATTCCAAAAAATACGAAATAGAAATGGAAGTAGCGTTCATGCGTACGTACGGCTTACCGTCTCCATGAACGGTGCATTTCATTTCTTACCACTAAATATGATGTAACATTATAAATACAGGTATATGATTAATATATATGATATATATGTTATCCAAATAATTAATATCATTATGTATATAATGATCCTTTGACCAAATTAACAACATGTAAGTGTAAGAAGTCTATTTTTGACTTAAGAACCAAATACCGACAAAATAAACATTATTAACTTAAATGATTACATGATGTTCATAACATGGTATAAAAAGGGATAATGAACTTGAAAAAGGTTCTTAAGAAATTAGGGATTAACTCAAGTTTATTATTCAGGAGATTAATGAATGGTCGGGTCAAGTCGGATACGAGGTAAGGGATCTTACTCCTCTCTTTCTTTTTAAGTACAACCTTTTATGTCATTCCTTTTAAAGCTCATATTTCTTGTTATTGGGATGTTCTTTTATATTACTCTTACTGTAATTTTTATTTTTCATATGATGAGAGAACCTATTCTCTCTCATCGATCCATTTTTGGATGTTTTGGGTGGCGCCGTTAGGCTGCCGAATTTTCGTAAGAGATCTAACCTCTCTCTTTCTTTTTAAGTGCTCTCCTTTTTGTCACTTCTTTTAAGCCCCTCTTTGTTATGATGGGGGAGGCTATTTTATATTACACTTTCTGTATATTCTATTGTAATATGATGGGATACTATATTTGATCTCATCAATCAATTTTGGAAGTTTTATGTGGCGCCGTTAGGCTGCCGAGTTTTCGTAAGGGATTTTTCATCTCACTTTTATTCCTGTGAGATTTATGATACATTTTCCACAATTTCCATTGAGTGGTGTATGTACTGACCATTATTTTACTCATTGTTTAATATTCTTTCGTTTATGATTATTTACATAAATGATGTATTGTCCTTCTTTCACGGGGCATATGTTTCGAAAGATACCCATGTTGGTAAGGGAACCCTTCACCCTCCTCTTTTTAAAAGACTTATTTTGTTGGGTCTTTTAATTTACATATTGTTATGTTGGGATATGTTCTCATATATCCTTATTGATGTAAATTTTATTTCCAAGTGATGAGATACTTTTTTTTTATCTCTCATCAACTCATTTTGATGTGACGCCGTTAGGCTGTCTAGGGAACTTCTGAACCCAATTTCGATTTCTTTGGGTTTAACATGTAGTTATTGAATATGTCATCCTTTGAATATGTGTGAATGAAATTTGATTGTTTTATACTTTATATCCCCTTATATTGGGTGTATTTATATTTTTCACACATAATTATGAGATTGAATTATCCTTAATTTAAGGATACCTTCTTTATAATGGATTTCATATCATTTTACATTTATTTTGAGACTTCATTGTTGTTATGCACCAAATTCACTCTTATATGGTGTGTATACTGTCCGTTGACATATTATATCATGAATCCCTTTATTCTCATGATATTATAAAGTTAGGATTAAATGTTATTCCACAATTATTTGTATTCAAGAGTCTCTCATTTTGTTAAAAACTCTTTAACAAAAATATCGTTTTAAATGTTTTAAATATTTATTATTCTAAATATTTATCTTTAATGTCCATGTTTTCAAAATGGTTTTCTGTATTTTTTTATATGGACATTAATGTTTTATAATTATAATTCCATTAAAAGCATCAAAGTGGTATTGGACACTTTGATTCAAAAATCTATTTTAAATGGTTTTTGAAAATGGATTGATTAATTCAATATCTGGGAATTACTTATTGTGATTCCAAATGAAATGTTGTTATTGAAATTTTTATGTTTTCAATATTTTATGTGTAATAATGGTACTTGGGCATTATGACGGGTGGTTCCGTGAATACCAGGACGGGTGGTTACGTTATAACCTCCAATGCATTGGGTATGGAAGTCGGCCGTATGGCTATTCCATTAAGTATGTATGGAAATTGGACGTATGACTATTCCATTAAGTGATATGTGTGGAAGTCGACCGTATGGTTATTCCACTTAAGTATGTTTATGTCCCATTTTACCTTTATATATGTTATGTGTTCTTTTTATGGGTTTTAAGGTAATCCTTTGGTTACCAAAAGGTAATTAATGATACTTTATTCAGTGAAGAGTTTTTACTACTTCATGAAGGTGAATGTATTACTTTGATAGAGTATACATGGTTTACCTGATGTTTGAAAAACTAACAGTTTTCATTCTTTGTGTATCCCTTACTGATATTTTTATGCTCATACCAAGTTTTTGAAATGTTTTTCACATGTCACGGGGAAGGTACATGATAAGATGATAGAGTCTGGGATGTGTCAAGAAAGAATCCAAGTTTTATTTTAAATATGTTTCCGTTGATGGGAAGGATGAATCCTGTCTTTTATGTATCCACTTTGTTTAAAGGTGGAATGTAATGCAAGTTTCATGATCTAATTCTCTAAAACTCTAAACCTGAAAAGATCTTCAACGTGTAATCTTGTGATAACTAAATATTATGTAAGGTTTAAGGCTGGGGCCTTATAAAGACATATGTTAAGAATCATTTTCTTAAAATCCTCCTACACCCTCTCTCCAATTTCAATTTTTGGTTTGGTTGTATTAATCATCACCCACCATTGGTCGGCCTCTCCATCTCAATGATTAACATCCATAGTAACTTCATCCATCATAGAACATAGAAGCAAATAAAATATCTTCCCATTTGAGTTGACCAACCATTATATGACTAGTGGATCATAACAATCACTAAATGTCGGTGGTCATTTTTTCATAAATAACATGATAGATAGTTTCCCCAACTTAGTTTAAGGGGGACATTCCACATTTTTCAGGGTATTGATCATAGACTAAGATAGATGAGTAAAAATCACAATTTTATATTGAAATCTACCTTTCAAGCCATTGGTGATGTTTTTCAAGAAATCACTACATTGTTCTTCACACAACTTATTGGCCTCATTTCTCCTGGTTCCCACCATTTCCTAAAATATAAAAGGTTATAACAAAACATAAGTCAATTATTCATTAATTAATAATTTATTCCTTAGTGAAATTAACTCTTCAATATTTCTTACGAGATACTTATGTTTACCATCATATAAAAAATGATTCATGGGTGCTTATTTACACATAGTCTCATACTAAGGTGTTTCATTGAGGTTATCTAATACTAATTCCCAAATTATCTAAACTATGATATAATAACAACAATAGAAACCCTGATTTTAGTAAATATCTTATTAAATCATTTAAAAGACAAACAAAAAAATAATTATTATACCATGATCAATAGTTTTAGTGTATTGGGAAAATTAGGAACATGCATATATTTTTTGTAATTAAAAAAAAAGTTATATAATTCTTTCTTATTTAGAATATTATATTCCCACATATTCTCAATAGTAAAAGTAATGACTTGAGTATATACATAAAAGAAAGGTGTGTGGTAGAATTCATTTAAGAGCATTGATAAGAACATGAATCAATGTAACATGCTTTGGGAATAATAATAATAATAACATCATCATAATTAGGAGAGGAAGCATTAGATAAATTTATCGAATATGACAAATACATAAAAACAAAACATCATGACATAGTTTTCAAATAACACACATTGTTATGAACAATGCTATCATCATGGTCAGGCATATTTCACTTTACCTGATGAGACTCATAATATTAATCAATAAATTGGAGTGACATATAATTCTAGGCACACCCATCACATCATACAATTTACATTGTGCTATAAAATTTCGGGTGCACTTATAACATAATAACATTTGCATTATCATTCATTCCACATTGCGATTATATCAATCTTGGAAATAAAATACCACATGGAATGGAAATGAATTTAAAAAAGAAGTAATTTTGGGATAAATAATGCGGTTCCAAAAATAAAAATGGAATTAAATACATGGAATAAGAATCATTCATCTTTAGTAATGAAGAATCAAATTTAAGAGAAGTCAAACTTGTGTTTTTAGAAGTAAGAGTTATTTTGGAAACATATTTTATTTTTTCAGGAAAACATAATTGATGTATGTATACCAATAAATGAAATGTTAAATATAAATAATAATATTTAATTATTATTAATGGATAAATTATACTGAAAATAGAGTGAAATAGAGAAACTGAATGGAAGAGAGCTGGTTTCAAGAATTCCATTTATCTTATATTTGAACGCTCTCTTCTCTTTAATACCATAAACAATCAAATTAAAATAATTAGTTTAAAATTTACAACTTTTAATATATGAATTTTATTTTTTATTATTTTATTATGTTCATTTATTAGATTTTAAAAGAGTTACATAGTTTAATTTTATCATTTGTTGTTGTTTATGTCCTTGGTTTTCATGCTTGGTTTACAAGAATATAAGTATAGAAGTTTATGTAGAATTGGTATAACTCAGAAGAATTTAAAATAAATTTTTTAATGAACATACATAGTTTAAAATGATTATATATTTAATTTATTAAATGGAATGAAGATGAATCATTAGATAAATATTTAATGATATTGTTTGGGACAATGTCAGTGTTTTTTAAAAGAAAAAAATTTGATCTATTTTATAATTTATTATTTTGTAAATATTTTATTTCTAGAACACAAAAAATGGTTATAAAATATACATTAAAATATTCCACATAAATTTTAGTGGATTTATAAATAGAATTGAAGGTATTAAAATATATTTACAATTCATCGTCTATGATATTTGAAAATTGTCACGTCACTGTCGATTATTTAATATTAGAATAAAAGTGAGAGGAAATATTTGGATTATGGATAATGCATTAACTAGACATAATTATTTTATATGATATATACTGTAGTTATCATGAAATCAAAAATAAATTAAAATAAATTAAAATAAAATAGAAGTGGATTTTACCTCTTAAGTATCTATTCCTTGAGAACCTCCGAAGGGAGCATATTTTGGACATATGATTATAGAAACAACACCTAGAAATTGGGGGGGTGGTAAGATACATTATCATAATTTTAACATGTCTCAATGTTTGAGATGTGTTTGGTGAATTAGTAGTGAGGGGTAGTATTTATAGTGAAGGAGCGGGGTGTTTTCTGATTATTTGTTTCATTAGTTTAATATTTTGGCTCAAAAATATTAATCTTCATAGAATTATCACTGCATAAATAAAGATATTGAAGTGGGTTTTGATATTTTGGGCTTACATCTGAAATAAATAATCCATGATTCAATAATTCATGTATTTAGTTTTTATTAAAAAATATCATATTTTACTATTCACAAAAAATTCAACTTTTTCAAAAAAGTCAAAAAATTTCTACATAAATTTATTTGACATGTAGAATTAAATTATGAAATACATTTTATGAAAATAATTTTATAAATTTGGGAAAATTAATTTTTAATTAAAATAATCATTTACTTAAAAAAAATAATTTACAATTAAAACTGATTTTACAATACTTTGATAAAATAATTAGATTCTCATAAAATTATCTTATAATCATAAGACAAAAAATATTAATTTTTCAATACATTTTATTAAAATATGTTTTCTTTTAAATTATTAAATTAAATGTAAAATTTTAATAAAATATTTATGACTTATAATAATAACTACACTTAATTTATCAATTTTAATACATTTATTTAGTAATTTAATGAAATTAATATATGATACTTTTATTAATAATATACCTATTATTTATAATTGATATGTTTATGTTACTAATCTTTTTGATGGATTGTGATTCTTAAGGGTCATGTTACTATTACAATGGTAAAAATATTATTCCATCAGTATATGATCCTTAATTTCTAAAAAGGCCCCTTGTTTCATTAATTCTTCATAAAAAAAGTATTTAGTATGGTCTATATGAGATTTAATGTGATTTATAATATATTAAATTATCATAAGAAGGGTTAAATTGAATTTATAAATGATTGGGTTGTTAAAAAAATAAATGTTACTATTTTCCTACTTTTTAAATAATGATGCATGGATATAAATATATTTCATATGAATAATTTAATTGGATGGTACTTAATACCTTGGAGATGATTATGAAATTTGTGAAAATGTGGTTTATGATATCATAGATGGAATTTATGTTAATTAAATTATTTCAAGAGATTACATGATGAATGTATTCACATGTTTGGAATGTGACAATCAAGAGATACATTATAATATATGGGGGAACGATGCTTAGATGTTTTTGAAAAATTCAGTAACCATATTTGTTAATTTTTATAATTTAAACTTTCAGAAGAGTTATATGGTTAACCACTTATTAAATGTTTTATGTTAATCATCATATGAGGCTTTTGAGGTTAAATTATTATCTCGCCAAATGATGAAATATGAATATTGGATAACCTGTGCGAACTTTTTTCATGTAATGCTAAGAAATATATAATAACCTATCATCCTATAAAATTCATGATTTTATAATGCACCAGGAATGAAAAATTCAGCTTCATTACCAGGTGTAAGAGATGAAGGTAAAATTGATCAATTCATAATTAAAGTATGACATTGTTCATAAGAAATGTGGAAATTTAAGTAATATTTTAAAAATAATTCAACTCTATGGGAAAGATTTTGAAACCAATTTTTTTCCAGTACATTATTTTACTATTAATAAAATGGTCCCATAAATCATAAGAGATTTATAGCATTATGATTGTTAAATTTATCATTTCCATGTTCACTATCATTCTCCATCATAACATGATAGTTAGATTTCACTTCTAGGTTCATGATTTTACATTAAAACAATTTCATCATACGTGGAATCCAGATTATGAGTAAATTTTGGTAAATGTTATATATCCAAATTTCCCATTTAAATGGTGTATTAGTATTAATTTTTATGATGTGGGTTTTTATGAAATGATCTTGATATGTTTAAGCCTTTGATGAACCAAAATAATTTTTAGGGAGAAATTCATTTTAATGGGGGTATAATGAAACAGCAAATGTTTTTATTACCCTTTTTTAAATAAATTAAATATCTTGGATGTGTTTTTCATACGCTATAAAATGTGAATCTTTCACAACACGCAACCCTGGCTTAGATTACGTTATACACAACACTAATATTAAACGAAACATCATTTTTTTATTGAAATTATTTAAACAGGAAAATTATAACCTTGATGTTCTATAGGAATATATGTACAAGATTAACTAAATTTTTAATATTTTCATTACACATGTAAAACCCAAAAAAAGAGGGAAAGGTTTTTCTTAAAAATATTTAAATTTTAATAGGTGTTTTTATACCAATAAATAAATAAACCACTATTATAATACTATATTAATGAAATATATAATTACTTTTATATTCAATATAATGGTTAACATTAATCTTCTTTATTTTCTTGGCATTATATAAAAAGAATTCTAATTTCCCTAATAAAAGAAGTATTTTTTTATAAGATATTTTTTTTTCCTTTCGATGGAACACGTGTTTGATGTCTATTTTTTGAAGTAATTAAAAATATTATTTGAAAAGAAAATCTTATTTTAAAATGGGATTTTAATATTTACATTGGATGGACTTTTGGTATTTTTCTACGAAGATTCGTGATTTGAAGAATATTGATGACAATACTGAATTTTAATTAAAAATGGATATCTCGTCAAATTTAAAAATATTGTTAAATTAGGTTTTGTACTATTTTTTTTGTATAATTACATTGAATATTTATAATTTAATCCAATTAACATCATTGGAATAAATTTTAAATTTAATTTTTATATAAAACATATTAATATATTGAACATTTTGTATTTCAAAAACCATTTTCTTGACCCGTCAATGATATTAATTTTTGATTAATATCTAAAAAATATATATTTTAATATTGGAATATGGATTTTATATTTAAAATAATATGGTCCAATTTTTTAAAATAGGTCACTTTATTTTTGGAAAATCTCAATAGAAACATATATAAATTGTATTACCATAGTTAAGGATATATCAGATAAGTTGAGTGTAAAGATAATATTATAAATATTATACAAATTCTATAAATCATTCCACAATATTTTCGGATGAAGTTATTTTGAACAATAAAAAATAGGGGACAAAATGAAAACAATTTTATAGACACTTGTAATTGAAAATGACCATGATATAATTAATATCAAAGAGAGGGACAAAATGTTAGACTCTTACTTTTAATAAGTATAATATTTTTTAATATGTAGTTAAATAGAAGATATAATTTTCTATTAATATTATTTTTATATCAATGAAGTTTAAATACATCATGGTTTTGTTGTTAAATTTTTATAGAAAGAATAATTATCATAAATAATTACACAATGATGATAAAATAATCATTCAATTAATGAAACAATCAATTAAATGATATTATAAATATTAAAATAAATAAAATTTGAATTATTTAATGGGAAATAATAATTTTCAAATACAATATGATGTATTAGGAGTGTATAAAATTAATTTTTTTGAATTTATATTTATGTATTCATTTTCATAGGGACAATGTAATGAGTGGTGTCCATATTGATACTAATGATATTTCAAGAAAATAATATACTATTAAATTATTAAAAATTATACAAATCATAAATGAGGATAAATGGGATAACAATTTGTATATAATAATATATATTGACCATTTATTGTTTAATTTGAACCACGTAAGTAAAAACCATCTTTTAATATTAAAAATGTTGTTAGAGTAGTTAAACGTAAAATATGTAATAAAACGGTTAAAAAATTATAATATTTAAAAGAATAAAAAAATTTATAAAAAAATTTATTTATAGTATCACACCCTAATCCACATTATCTTTGAATTCATTTCCATTTAGTGGTATTGGGATTCATATTTAATTTATTATAAGTTAATCTTCTGAGAAATTCCTAATTTTCCCTTCACCTACAGTATAGATGGATACATCCTCCCACATCCTAGTTCACCACATTGAACCTTACACATCACCTTTTCAATTGAACATGAAGTAGATGTATCACTCATGCATATGTATGACTTGCAGTCTCAATGTAGTGATACAATTAATTTTATATCACCATATTTTATTAGTGGGAATTATAGTGGTTTTAATTATTATATATATTATTTATGACATGAGTATAATTGTTTAATAATAATATCATATCTACCTTTTTTACTTCTTAATCATTTTTGAAATGATATCCTCGCTCATATGTACATATGGCTTACCATCTCCATGATGTGATGTTCTTCGTTTATCATTTATATTTCACATGGGTGCTAATATGGATCCATTTTATGAATATATATGATATATATAACTTAAAAATTATTCTATAATTAAGCACATCCCTTTCATTTAGTATGATGAAAAAATTAAAACATTGGTCATGTCTATGTATGACCTATCGTCTCCATTAACTATGCATTTTATTTTATATCCCTTAATTTTATGAATCACAATGAATATATACATATATATGATATCAAAATAATTTTTATGATTCCATATATGATAATATAATGATATAATTAGGAGGACATAGAATAGCATGAAAACACATGTATTAAAAACAGTAATTACCTAGAACACAACATTAACATGGAATTTATTTTAATCAAGTAATATATTATCAGAAATAAATCATATATGGTATTATATATGTTAATATTGTTCTATAGTAGATGTAAAATAAACATATATTTCTGATATCGGAATTTTTAGTACATATAATTTGAGTTAATACATATAGTAAAGTATTTTTGTCTCACTTTTATTTCTACGGTACACATGCCTTATACACTACTGATTTTATCTTTGTTTTGTATGTACATACCATTAATGTATTTTAGGAGACTTGTTCTAACTATTATGGTATTTTCATATTCTTAAATCATTATATATTTCATGGGGTATATGATTCTACTAATTATAATGTAATAAGTGTTTATTTCAAAATCTAATCTATATTCAGGAATGTTTTGTTTTAAATCTCTATTGGGGAATATATATCTTCCACACCCATGTTTTCTAAAAACAATTCAAAAATATTTTTAATAATATTATATGAATATTTGAAGTTATTTATTCCACATTTTGGTTTTTTACAAGAATTATTGAAAGGAATGAATATTTTCATTTTTCAAATGAGGTAATTTGTGACTTTTCATTATAAAGTATGTGAAGATTTTCTTATCTTTTATGGAATAAATGGAATTCTATGATATCATTAATCCTTAAATATTTTAATCTTCCATTAAAGATTATAATTTTATATTTAGAGACATTTTTTTGTTTAAAATTTCATGTCTCTTTAAAAAACTGAATTCCTAATGGTAATGATATTTTCCTCAGGAATTATTTCAAGTAATTTTTATAAACCATTTACCATCTGAGATAACATAATTCGATTTTATTTATTATTAAATTGGGATATGTCACTAGGATACCATTATTATTCTTCCCTGAATGATTTATTATTATGATGTCATGAAAGTTATGAAATCTATTTCATTTACATGAGTTATTTTATGATAATGTGCTTAGGAATCTCATTTCATTAAATGGGTTCTGAGATGGTGAATTATTTCGTGGTAATGTGGCACACATATGTATAGATTTAATTAAGTGATTGTTGGGACCAATATCTCCCTATAATGGATTTGTTAATGAATGATATCTTAGGATACATTTAAGGGAAACATGTTAATGTGTTTGATTTGCACTGAGAAACAAGTCTATGTGCTTGATCTGTAAGGGAAACAAGTGATAAGGCTTGATCTGAGAGACATGGTAGTTAATTTTGACATATGATGTTTTTTATATACTTATGATAATTCCCCACAAATTTATAAAGTGAACAAATAATTCATGAATAATTTATGATTATGTTTTATTCGTATGGTTCATGGAAATATTTTATTCCATAACTTGAGTTTTTGATCCATGACAGGATCAGTATGAACATTGTCTATTATTCCAATGATAACATACCCATATTTCTTATATTATTCATTCATAAGGTAATAAAATTATATCTTTTGTTTTTAAAATTACGGGTCATGTGAGCTCACACTTTTCTTATATTTCATTTCTATAGTTTATAAATATGTTTTTACGTATGAGTACTAAAGGTGTATTTATTTATGTGATATATTGAAGATATGTCTCCAAATTGGAAGAATGTATTCCATGTTTCCTAAGCTAATATACTATTTTTATCATCATCCTTGTGTTTTTGTAATGTAATGAATATTTTTCAATGAAGGATTAATATCCATGTATGAAAATCCCAGGTCATTATATGAAAAATACAAGATAGTATTTCATAATGAATTTAGACACTTTAAAATAATATTTCATCAATTCCATATTAATAATTCTCCTGAAATCATCATGTATATGATGAATATAGTGAGATGATATGGAATCAATTGACATGAGACATCAACCAATCTAGAAAAAAATTCCCCAATTGAATCTCCATATATGATAAAGTTTGTATAATTTGGTTGAGGGAAAAAATAGATACAATGGGGAAACTATCATATTATATCAGATTGAAATTACAGAATAAATACACTAAATAAAAAAATCATGAACATTATTGTAAAGAAAAATAAATAAATAAAAGTAAGAAAATTGTAATAATTTTAGTTATGAATAAATTCTCATGGGATGAATATACATTCATTGGTTTCCCACTTGGATAATGACAAACAAAGAATAAAATAGTGAAAATAAAAACAAAAGACTCCACTACAACTCTGAGTAGAACTGTGAAACTAGTCTTCGTGACTGCTGAACAGCTTCTTAACAAACCACAAGCACCACTTGACCATTCCCACAAAAACCTGAAACCCTAGACCTCCAACAAATCAACTATATCTGGTTATCAACCATTATGTATACATAAGTTATGAATAGAAACCAATGTGAATGTTTGAGTCGGTGGCCTAGACCCAACTTATGTGTTTTTATAATAACTTGTATTCATTTTTTTATGTTAATAAACTCTTTATTACACCATGATTATTATTTTACATATATATGGATGTGTATCTTGATCATGAGAAATTGTGTTAATTATTAATGAATATTATATGTAACGTAATTTTATGTGTTAAGGAATGTTAGGATGTAATATCATCATGGAAAGGTAGGATATGTGGGGTTCGTCATGAGTAATATTTCATTAGTAAATATTGTGAGAAAGTATTTTTACCATTATTTATTTAACAACGTTTATATCTCAAACCCTTTGATGAATATTATATAATCTAAATAAATCCATGGACATAGAGTTCAATAGACAAGTTCAATTTCTTAAAATTCAACGAAAGTGTCATTGACCACATAGGTTGATGGTACCAACATGAAACCAAGGTGATTAGAGATATCATGATAATTGGATTATATTATATAATTATCATCTGTATGAGTTATTTTATCATTTCTACATTAAATTATTTCTCTATGGGTTCATTATCATGTTTCTAAATGATAACCATTGACTTTAGGTGCTTCACCCAATGCCACTGAGAAATAGGCATAGAGGGTCAGATACAATGTGTTTCCAGAATCATATTTATATAATAAATTATTATTTATTATTTTTAATATTCGAATATATATTATTCCCACATGCTGTTTAAAAATTTTTCATATGTTCTTGACCATATATATTTACTCACATGTTATTTGAGAGAGTATAATGTGACAGAAATATTTATTTTATATTTATTTTTCACTTAGTGAATATAATATTAATTTTTATATTGGTGAACAATGTGGTGATATTTATTTATTATATAAATATTAACTATGAAATTCATGATAAATATTGTGTATGAATTGAAAACTATGTTTATAGAATGGTGATAAATAATATATCTTAAATATTTTTTAGATAAATATTATTTAATTTTAACTTTCAAGTTTACTACATGTCGAGAAATAATAATAATATTATTATTATCATAGAAATGCTTTTCCATATATAATAAATAAAAATTAAAGGGAACTTGTGAAATTATTTATTTCTAAAACCAGCGGTATATAAAAAAAATATATTACTTTTCAAGAGATCTAATAAATTTGTTTATATGTTCATAAGAAATCCGGATACTCCTCATGATTCCCTAGAGAGCTTCCTTCTCCATAAATGCTCTCATGAATTGAGAGTGATCTCCATCCACCCGCCACTATAATTTCTAGAGAGATCAAGAATAATCCTTTGGAACCAATTTTTTAGTTGATCCATGATACTCGATGCAAGAGTTATGATTTGCTGCTCTAGAACCCGAAGATTCCTACATCAACATTTGGAATTTTTTGGGAACATGTGTAAATTACTACTGTAGGGGAAATTGCATTGATTCCGATATGAAATGACTATACAAAAGATATCTATTATCAGATCAATCAATTAAAAAATAATTCATCACAAATTAATCATTTATTTGATTAAAAATAAATAAAAATAAAATGAGATGATAATGTGCTTGGATATAATATTTTATCCCTTACCTATTCTCATTTATTTAATTCCATTAATCTTTGTGCTCATCATCAGGTAAATCAAAAATTTATCATTGACCATGAAAAAAACAAATGGTGGGCATGTCCCATCATAACAATTCTACTATTCCAAGAACCTAAAAGTTTTATCAGTGGTTAGATAATTATTTATTATTATTTAAACATCATTTATATCTATATGTATATATGATTAGTTTTTAAATCCATTGTAAATTTTATTTAAAAAAATTACAAAATATTCTTATTCAATTTCATTTGTCATAAATATAATTGAAATCATTAATTTTATGAATGTAATAATATTCAGGATCGCATCAAGAGGTGTAGAAGTGTCTGAGTGGATAACACAAGTGTACACTCTTTATAACCCAGAGGTACACTCCATGTACTAGTGTTAAATACACCATAGGTAATTAATAATTAATAGAATGATTTGTATGTATTAAATGTGATTCATTTAATTATACATTGTGTGATGACTGGTCCAGCTTGGTGTGTAGTCATTTAGTCACAGTTACATGACCTATCTAACTAGTGAACATGTAACTCGGAGACTGCCCTATGTGTAGCCCATGTACACATTATGTGACCTATCTTATTATATGGAACACTTTACATGTCATGAAACTATGTGTATGTCTTGTAAAAACAATATTAACATGTTCTTATGTGAGGTGATTAAGTATATATGGAATTGCATTTGTTGTGTTTTAATGTATTGAAATGTGTAATTAATTTTTTCATTATATTTGGATCATTATATAATTATTGGTTCTTATTAAAGATATAACTCTAAGTTCATTAAATAATAAAATATTAAAAAATAATCACGTAATTCGTGTTATCATTCAATTGATAGTAGATGTCATAGAAATACATGATAAGTCATGTGTACCAAAATTCATAAGAGTAAAAATTATGTGGTTATATTATATGTTGGGTAGTTTGAATGAGTCCACTCGGTGTTTCCTCTAAGGTACATGTTTTTACATAGTTAATTTTAACCAAATTTATTTATTTTCTTTAAAATTATGATGGATAATAATCTCAAGAAAATTCAGATGAGTATTAATCTAAAAGAATTGATTAATTTATGGCGGTAATAAATTTTAACAAGCATGATATATATTAAAAATTAATGATTATAATTGAATGCTAATATTATTAAATGAGTAATTATATTCATGCACATGGATGTTCATAATCATAGACTACACCTTTGTATTTGATTTTTTTCTTTTACATTATTAAATTAAATTTTGTGCATGCATTCCATCTCTCCACTTATTATGTAAGGTCCCATATGCCCATGGTTTCATTTATTTAAACCCTTTCACCTCAACTATATGTGATTAAAACTATATTTAAGGGAAGGAACTCAAAATATAATAGAGTTGATTCATGTTTGGAGCTATCATGAAACCAATCTAAGAGATATACATTTGTGGAAATGTGGAAAGTTGTAACAAAAAACATAACATGATAAAGTTGTCTTTCCCCTAGATCTATGACTAGTTTATCATCAACTATATAAACTAACCATTAGAAAATTTCATTATAATTCAACATTATAATTTTATTTCTATCATTTGTGATGTTATTAATATTTTAATAACTTATTCTATACTCCCTTTACTGATTTTATATGAGAAAATTTCATAAATTGTGCGAAATATTAATATTTAAATATTAATTTTAATTCTTGAGCACTATTTGAATTCATCCTGATTCAAGTCAGTTTTCTAGTTTAACAATAAATATCACAATAATAATCCAAATTGTGCGGTTATTTTTTTAGGATTACTTATTCAATTTCTTATATAATTATAGAAAATATCATTATCCTATTCGTCCATTTCAAGGGTTATATGGACCACACAAGGACTATAGAATCTGTGAAGAAACTAGATCATCCATGATGATTAAATTACTGGGCTCATTCTAGATGTTAAAATTCATTAATTATCCTCCAAAGTTGGTATAAAAATACAATTATTAATGAATAAAACATTCATGGCCCAAATTGAAAACAAGGGGCTCAACTGATGCTTCGAAGTCCGGCCCATCATTCGGTCCCGGAATTAAATTCTACACACTATTAATGACATAGATCGTGATTTTAGCGTCAACTCAAGATGATATTTTTCATTGTGAAAGAGGAGATATAGGATACCGACATTCTTGGAGAATGTTCTTGGATTTAAAGTTATATTCATATTCCAAAATCCTTTTATATGTTGGCCACTAAAAAAGAATGGACAGAAATGGACAGTTTTACATTATTTAATCAAACCTCTATAACTATGGATCCATAAGTCCAATTTCACCAAATTTTAGATTATTCATACAATATTATTATATAAAAAATTGAACAAATATATATTTCATGTTTCAGCTGTATGGATGTCCAAATAAGCTATCCAAGTGGAGGAGATGATTTGGAATGAAAATAGACCACCTCCTTAGGCAATAAAGACAACCCCCTCTTCTCCTTGCTTATGTTTTCAATTTCAGAATTGGGGAGAAAATATTTTCACGAAACAATACTTGTAATGGGATTGGGAGGACCTTCATACTCATTTTTTCACTTGGAATACCCTTCATCCTCTCTTTTTCAACATCTACTTTTGTGTTTTTCATTATTGTAATCTTGAATGTCATTTCATTGTAATTTTGTTTTAATGAAAGTTTCTTTTTAAGAATCTCATATTCTCATCCACATTCTGTAGTGTAATATTAATGTTCTTAAAATAGTTTAAATATTGTTGATTCTCATTCCATTTTTTTCATTCTCATTCAATCTAATGCTTGTTTTTAATAATCATCATTGTTTGTGTGTCTGTTCATCACACCAATCTTCTCTTGTCACTTTATTTTTCTAATCTTAATAATTTATCATAATAATAATTATAATTAGATTTCTAATAATGTCAATTACTGTGTAAATCATTTATTAGGGTGAATTATAATTTAGGTATGTTAATCGATTGAGAGCTTTTCCTCGATGAATATTTTTTAAATTAACATTTTGTATTTTGGACTTAAAATTTCATGGATTAATGACATGTTTTGTTTAATCTATGGATTCCATGGATTATTAGAACCATAAATACAATAACACAATCAATTATTGATCAATATTAGAATCATTTTTATGTTAAGTCTTGGATTGAAGCCTAAAAAATTAGGAATTCCAATCAACGTCAACTTGTTACATGGGTGTTAATTTTATGCAATATAATGATGGGCTCAAGGACATGACAAGCTAAACTTCATAATGATGAAATCACCCTAATATATATAAATTTATTTAATCAATTATAATAAATAAATAATTCCATAATCACTATAAAAAACCACAATAAGAATAGAATCAACATAAAACAATAAACTATTTAAAATAATCATCATCAAGGATATGACTAAAGTGCTGCTATACTCATTAGCAAAACATCAGAACATTGAATGGTTTATATGTGATAATTGTACATGATTTAAAATGGTTCCATTTCAGGGATGGTTCTTTATATAGTCATTAGTTTTAGGTTATTGTAAAAAAATAAAAAAAATTATATTTTAAAAACAAATTGAAAAAAACACAATGAAAAACCTATATTCTCATAAAAATAATAAACAAAAAATACACAATGAAAATATTCGCCTTCCTATATCTTTCAACGTCTCTATAAATTCATCATAGCCTCCCAAACAAGCCCCCATATTTTTTGGACCCTAAAATGAGCGAACAGTTTTCCAACATAAGAAGACAATAAGAGATAATCTACTCATTCAAGAATTTATCCTTGTCCAACAATTTGAATTAGATATTTCCAATCCCAGGGTACAAACACTTAAAGAACTCGCTGCCCCTGGAATGAATTAAAAACCTCGTGGTATTCAATATCCAAACATAGAGGCTGACATCGAACCCAAATCGGGATTGATTCATCTTCTTACTTACTTACATGGGCTAGCCAATGAGGATCCTCATCTCCATCATAATGTGTTCCATGCTGTAGGCTCTACCATGGAGCCTCAAGGGTTTTATGATGATCAAATCAAAATGTGATCATTCCCTTTCTCTATAGCTGACATTGCTAATTACTTGATGTAATAACACCTCCTAGTTCCATAACCACATGGAATGAAAAGAAGTGAATCTTCATAGATAAATTCCTTCATGCTTCTCATACAGCTTCTATCTGAAAGGAAATAAGTTGTATTTGTCACTTCTGAAATGAATCACTACATGAGTACTAGGAGAGGTTCAAAAATATTTTTGCAACCTACCAACACACCCATATAACTAAAAAAATATTGATTAAATACTTTTATGAGTGGTTATTGGCTATGTAGAGAACCCTCATTGATAACACATGTGGTGGTGCTCTGGTTGATAAAACTCAAATAGTTGTAAGAGATATCATGAGTAACAATGCTACAAACACACAACAATTCCATATTCGAGCACATGATGAAGTGAAACAAACCGAATATATTCAATTGATAGAGACAAACTAGATGACAGAGTGGATGAGTGAACTTACAGGTCTTGTGTGACAACTAAATGTGGCTTCCAAATCCCCAACCGCATCTTATACACAATATTTATTCCCTAGACCTATGAAGAACTATTGCATATTAAGATCCACATCTCATCCAATTGACACAAATCCAAAACTCCATTAGGGTCCCTATGTTTCATCCAGACAAATGGATTTCAAGGTAACATATGCTCAGCCAAACCCCAACCATCAATAAACATTTCAGTTTGTTAGAAACATCAACCAACCCCGCTCTGAGCCTTTTTCTTCTAACTTCAACCAAGGCTTGAGGTTTGGTAATCCTATTTCTCATCACCCTCAACACCCTAATCAAAACCCCAAAAAATTAAAATATGGTCATGGTGGTGGTAACATCCAACACCATTACCCTATTGTTCCTCATCCTCAAACTATCCATATTCCTCATCCACCACCTGGATTCCACTTTCCTAGTGAGCCTTCCCAAATCCCAAACAAATAAAATAACATTCCCAAGAATAGATATCAAGGAAATACCAATCCAAGACAATACTCTTATTCCAAAAAACCATGGGATAGTTCAGTTGAAGATCATTTCTCTTTCACTCGTTCCAGCCTCAAAAACAATGAAACTCAAATTATTCAACTATCATCCCTCCCGAGCCAGCAACAACAATCAAATTCTTCCCAACTCACAGTTCAACCATTACCAAAACCCAAGGGTAATATAAGTCTAATATCACTTATATCGACGATGCAAAATGCTATGCCTCAAGATAAGTACTCTAATCCCCCTTTAAATGTTGACCAAGATAATGAAAAAAAATTAATCATGAAAAAGAACCTGAAGCCATTCCCCAACCTTCTTCTATTCCACTTAGGAATTCTATTTCTTTTCCTCAAGCCATTTATAATCCAATTAAGTCCTTTGAACCCGATCGTAAAATGCTCAACATGAATAGATGTGTTGAAGTCAACATTCCCCTATTAGATGCCATAAAAAATCCATGTGATCACCAAGATTCTTACGGAATTGTGCACCCATAAGAGTCATCTTAGGACCATTGAAAATGCCTTCGCCCATCATTCTATTCCCATAAAGTGAAAACATCCTGGTTCCTTTACGGTTCCATGCCAAATTGGATGTTACAACATTGATGATGTAATCATAGACCTAAAAGCCTCAATTAATATTATTCCCAAATCCATCTTCTCCATCCTAGGTCTTGGTTCCTTACATCAAACTAGTGTTGTCATTAAATTGTCTAATCGAACCACTACTAGTCCTTAGGGTATAATCGAGGGTGTCTTTGTTCATGTGAATGATCTTATATTACCAGCTAACTTCTATGATGTTAATATGGATGGTGAGGAAACTTCTTGTCAATGTCCTTTGATTCTAGGAAGACCATTCCACGTGACATCAAAAACAAAAATTGATGTCCATGCTGGTATCTAAAACATGGAATTTTCTGACCAACTGGTCAAGTTAAATATTTTCCAATCCATGCTATATCCATTAGAGAATCAATCTGCATTCCCTATCCATTCTTTTGAATGTCTATCTGATAGTGTGTTGGACCCCAATACATGATGTACTTCTTGTTCAAGTGATAAAGGAGTTGTAAATTCTTCATCCTAATTAACCATGTCATAAATAGAGAAGTCGATGATTACATTACAAATACAAACTACCTTGATCAAAATTATCTTGAAAACTCATTGGAATCTCGTCTTGACTATTACCTCGACTTATCCATCTTGGATGATAACGAGGAAAATGAAATACCATTATCATTTTTTGATTCATATCAATTTATCCAACATTCAACATTTCATATCCATGATTCTGAAAATTCTTTTATCTATGAGGTGAACTGTAAACGAATCTGTTTATCTTGTCCCAATGAGAGTGACAGCTGTGCGATTTGTTCACTAATTAATAAAGTGATCACAAGGGGTGTTGAAATTAAACATTATTTGGTAAAAAACTTTGATGTTGTAACACCCAGACAATTTATGATAGATATGTTTTATGTCTTATGTTATACTAAACACCAATGTAATCTTTCACTATACAAACCACTATCTTGGGTTGCGTTACACGCAGGAGCAACCTTTCTCGATAGCATGCGTTGTATGCAATACCGAGTTTCACTAAACAATGATATGTTATTAAAATATTATATAAATAAGCTTTTATAAATAGTATTTAACACATATTAAATTTTATATAACATTATAATTCATCTTACATATGATATGAGAAAGAAATCAATTTTTCAGATAAAAGAATCCTTTTTTTCAAAAATACAGTTTTCTGACTATTGACGCCGCACCAATTTTTAATATAATTTTGAAAAATTTTATGATTATCATTTGACAAAGTAAACTTGTTATTTTGAACCAAGATATGAAAAATCACATTGGATAAAGTTTTTATACTTTTCTGTTAACCTTCATATTTTGACAAATAGTAAAAATACACTATATGTTTCATAAAAAGAATGTTTTAAATCGAGATAATTTATATAGTTAAATTATAATATTGTATTATTTTAAAGACTAAATGGAATATATTTTTACCATTTCATATAATGTATTTCGTTACCATTATTTTGACTATTAATTCATAAATAAAAATTTCAATCTTTGGCAATATTTTAACTTTTACAAACTGTTTTCTTAACAATGGGATCTATTTTAAATTAATTACTGCAACTTCTGTGTTTTAAATTTTGAAAAATTTATTCCATATTTGAATTATGTGGGTCCAAATTGTTTTAATATTTTACTTGTTTTTATATTTTTAATAGTAACTACCCTAATTTGTTTTAGGACAGTTAAAGGTATATCGAGTAATTAGGGGTCAAAATAAGATTATAAAAATACTGTAACACCTGTTAAAATTCTATTGGATCAATAAAAGTAGACCCATATCACCAAAAGGTCGGAATCGATTCATTTAATGGACTTTTTCCAATGAAAATAATTTATTTATTAATAAACCAATGAATGTGACAACATGTCACTCTCTTAAATATTATATGTGTAATATTTTTAATTTGGTGGTAAACAACATTAAAATTCAAATATAAATAGTCTACAGAAATCTAATAAAATTATCTACATCATGTGAATTTATTTATTATTTTTAGTGATTATATATTTATCATTAATGATGACATAATAGTGATGTAGAAATAATTTTATTGATTGAAATATCAAATAAATGGTTATCAAAATATTAAAATAAATATTATATGAACTATTTAACGTTCTCCATTAATTTTAAAGATATATATGACATGTTATGTGTCTATTAAATCTTTAAGGACGAACATATCTTCTGTGTATATTTTATTTAAATTCCAATAAATGAATTGTGTCAATATTGACACTATTGTTATTTTATAAAAATAACTTATTATAAAATTGTTTAAAAATCACAAAAAATATTGAAATATTATAAATCGAAACTTACATGGTCTACAATGTCATAATGTATAAAATTATTTACAATTAACAACAAATAATTTATTATTTAAAATAATTTTAAATTTAGAATATAATTATCACCAATAAGATTAAAAATATTAAATAACGATAAATCAAGTTGATAATATTTAAAATAAATTCCCAACGTGTCTAAATTTTATTGTGTGATGATATTTAAAACCTATATCATCTAAGAATCGGATTGGAGTCATTTTGGAAGTTTTTAAGTGGGGTTTGAAATTTTTATAAATTAATATTTTTAAGTTTTCAAAGTTGTCCCTCTTCTGCCTTATAAAAGGGCACCTCCTCCCCATACACTTCACAAAATTTTTATCCTTAAAGCTTATCCAACTCTTGAAAATTCATCTTATCAACATCAATAGTTATATCATAGTGGATTTGGTCTTCTCAAAAGACCAAATCTAGTGCCCTGAGAGGAAGTATAAAAGAGGCATGTCGAGGAAGAGGTAATCTGTTCTACCGATTATTTCCATTTTATTTATTCTTCTAATTATTATTATTTATTTGTTTCATTATAAAATAATAACATCATTATCACTCATATACTGATATTTTATAATAAATTTGAATCAATCCTATTTCACCTTCTATCCATCCAATAGAAAATGAAATCACCGCGCGTGCGTACGAACGGAATACCGTCTCCACGTCGTGGTGTAATCTATTTTCCACCACCACCTTACATGGATGAGTATAATTGTGTAAATAATAACTATATATGATTATTATAACATGACAATAATTCTTAGATATTATATTATCAATTAAAATTCCATTCATATAATTATAGGAATGATATCATCGCTCGTGTGTAAATATGGCCTACCGTCTCCACGATATGATGCGACTCATTCTAGATGATCTTCATTGAATAATGATTATATAAATGATTTAAATGAATACCTATGATATTTATTATAATAATACTATTATTTAAATGATATAGCTATTACCTAAAATTTGGAATAAGAATTTATTCGACAAAACATGAATAAAAACATAAATCTATGAACACTCGAAAAAGAAGTAGAAATGCAATATAATTAATAATAATATAACAATATGACCATATATGATATCATAATAATTAATATGACTCTAGAATAATATAATGAAATTATTTAAATCATTATATTACAGGTTTGGATACGTACAAAGCATATCAGACCTAAGGTAAGGGATAACATTTACAATATCATTCTATCTGAGATTGTTTATTTGTATGTATTTAATAGGGTCATATTTATCATCCACATACATGTTTCCATTAGGTGACCTTATTTTGAAATATTATTTCTATCCACCTACATTTGTTTAAAACAAATTTAACCAATTGGTGAGTTTTTAGTAAAAGATATGAAAGGAATCTTTTGTCATTTTCAGTACAATGTACTTTTGGACTTTTCTAGAAAAAGTACGTGGATAATGTTTTTGAATAAAGTATAATGCATTCATGAATGTTTATGGTTTCATAATTCCTTATTTCCCTGAATCTTCATATGCAATATTTCAATTTTATTTTCATCTAAATTCATTATTTTAAAATTAAATGGAATTTTGAGAAAATAAAATGAATTGGAAGAGGAAAGAATATTTTCTTCAAGAATGGAGATCAAGTGTTTTATCAAAATTATTTTTCATCTAAGATGGTGCTCTTAAATAGTTTTTTGTTTATGTCCCTATTTTTATATTGATTTGATTATGTTTATGATGAAATTGTTTTGTGATGTCCATTTATCTTTTTTATATAATGTTAATATGGCATGATGTTTGAGGTTCCCATTTTATTACATGTGTTATGCTATGATGTATGATTTATGATTTTTTGGCACACATAAGAACGGTTTCATTATGAGATGTTTGGGACATATATCTCCCTCCAATGCATTGGGTAAAGATTTATATCTCATGAGATTGACATGGCTAGAATAAAATGTTAATCCTTTTTAGTGATATAGGACTGGAATGAGGAGTGAACTCGGTTCAGTAAATGACTTTTTCCACTATGGTGGTCTTGGAAATGAGTCTTTACCAATATGAAATGATCTTATACGATTATTTCGTCATTACACATAGTTACATGTCATATGTTATGATTATTGGGATGACATTTCACTACTATGATCTATCCCATGTCATGATATTATGATCTCCTTTGTATGATTAGATTTTCATAATGTTATGTTCTTATGAATATGATATTATTGATATTTCATTCATTTACCCATACAGAGCATTTCAGCTCACCCTTTGGTATGTTTTCTTTTCCCTAGGCCAGGAATAAGGGTATTAATAATCATATGCCAAAAGGTACTATAGATATGATTAAATAAATTAAAGACAACGTAGATGATTTAAGAACCATTTGTTTATGTTTCCCAGTTTCTAATGAAACTATACCTATACGGTCCATTCATGGATTTGTTATATGATGTAATAAATATGTTTCAATTCTTATGTAATAACAATGTATGTAATTTTTGGGCGGTTATAGTTTGTATCATTGGAAAGGTATTGTCAACCATTGGAAACTAGAATGTGAAAGCCTTAGTAAGATCCCTAGGGATATGTCTAATCATAGAACATAATAGAAGTGTTTTAGGAATGGCCATGAATAACCTATGATAATAACTAATGTTTGAAAATTTATTCATTATTATGTTGTTTTTCTATTATAATAAGTGTTTCTCAAACTATTCCTTGATTTAGTCAATGGCTGGAACCTGAAGGAACCATATTAATGTTGAATGTGATAGGTAATGCAATGATTGTCCCTCTGAGCAACCAAACTTTATGGGAGTTGGAATTAAAAATTTTGTAGCCATTCTCACACAACATTCTCAAGATATAAATAATACATTACTTCTTAATGATAAAAGGAAAAAGAAACATTATGTTGAATCCTTCATGAGGTAGCATCCACCTTCATTCAGTGGGTCTTCTAATCCATTAGTAGCTGGACAATGGATTAGTACCACTAAAAAGATATTTTCAGTTCTACAATGTTTTGAACATGATAAAGTCATTGTAACAGTATATCTATTGGAAGGTGAAGCTGATTAATGGTGGAATATTATCAAGAATAGAAGGCAAAGAGACGAAATTGAGTCCATGGAATGGGATGAGTACAAGAACCAATTTTTCAATAAGTACTTCCCTTGTATTCTTCGAGCAAAGATGGAGAAGATATTATTGAACTAAATAGAAAGGATGATGAATCAGTTGGTACATACAATGAATGTTTTACAAGACATTCAAGGAACGCTTCTAGAATTACTATCCAACATGAGAGTAAGATCGAACAACTCTTTAGTGGCTTAAAACAATGTATTTGAAGGGTGTTAGGCATAAGGGACTTCAATATCTATATGAGGAAATTTTTCGATGTGCTCCCAAGGATGAGATGGAGATTGGAGTAACCCATCAGTCATATGGGATTGATAAGACGAGGAAAAAGGAATTCAAAGGAAAAACTAAAGACCACAATGAAAAGAAGATGAGTTTTCCCTTATCCTGAATGTGTGGAAATAAATAAGGAGGGAATTTTCTTAAAGGTAAAAGGAAATTTTTTATTGTGGAAAAGAAGGTAATTGGAAAATTGAGTGTCGAATTAATGGGAAGAATATGTCTAATGTTACGAAAAAATGAAAGGGATACACAGAATGCACCTCCTACACTTCAATGTTACATGTGCAAGGAAATGAGGAATTATTCCAATCAATTACCAAATCCAATGGTTGTTGATGATGATCGACGTCAACAAACTATTATGTCCAATGAAAATGGAAAGTCACATGAAATTTCTTTCGGTGATGTGGAGCATGATAACGTTGTGACGAAAGGTACACTTAACATTCACTCTATGGTAGAAAATGTTTTATTTGATTCTGGATACACACACTCTTTTATTTCTGAAGAATTTTCTATTGTTATCGTTGTATTACCACAAAAATTAGATGTTGAGTTAGCTATGAAAACCCCTAATGGAACAACAGATGCATAAAAAGTTTACAATTATTCTATGATTGGAGTTTGTGGTAAAGTGCTTCCTGCAATTCTTGTGATCCTTCCTATAGTTGAATTTTATCTGATTCATGGCATGTATTGGATTTATTTATATGGATCTCACATCAATTTCCAATGAAGGGAAGTCACATTTCATATTCCAGATCAATCAACTGTCATTTATGGATGCATGGATGAATATAACCTTCAAGTATAAATTTCTTCCATCTTATGGGTCTTTATTCCAATAAATTATGGTTATTTATCTCAAATGGTTGGACAGAAAATCACGATTAAGAAAAAAACCATTGTATGGGTGTCTGATGATGCCTTTCTGGAGGAATTTTCAGGACATCCACCAAATCATGAATTTGATTTTTCAATAGAACTCGTATCGGGTGCTATACATATTTTAAAGACACCATATATAATGTCCCCAATTGGGTTTCCGTAATTGAAGAATAAACTCCAAGAGAATCTTGATAATGGATTCATACTCCCTAGTGATCACCCTAGGGAGCACCAGTTCTGCTTGTTAAGAAGAAAGATAGATCAATGAGACTCTGTATTGATTATCGAGAGCATAACAAGATCACTATCGAGAACAAATATCATCTCCCACACATTGATGACTTATTTTACAAACTACATGGAGCTCAATAATTTTCCAAGATCTATCTTTGTTTAGGGTACCATCAATGAATGGTCAAAAGGAAGGATATACCAAAGGCAACATTTCGTACAATGTATGGACAATTTGACTTTATAGTGATGCCATTTGGTCTTACTAATTCCCTTGCTATCTTAATAGATCTAATGAAAGGAGTCTCTAGAGATTATCTTGATCAGTTTGAGGTAGTCTTTATAGATGATATTCTTATCTATTCAAAGATAAAGAAAGAACATGATGATCACTTGAGAATTATATTAAAGACCCTGTGAAAGGAGATGATTTATATGAAATTTGCCAAGTGTGAATTTTGGCTTCAAAAAGTTTCATTTTTGGGTCACATAATCTCAGAATAGGGGATATCTATGGATCCAGCAAAAACAGAGGTTGTCGAAAGATGGTCCAGACCAACAATAGTAATTGAGATCCAACGTTTTTTTGGTTTGGAAGGGCATTATAGATGTTTTGTGAATGATTTTTTACGATAATCTAATCCACTCACTAGGGTGACTCAAAAAGTAGTTATGTTCGTTTTGATGGAGGAGTGTGAAGAGGATTTCTCATAATTAAAAAGAAGGTTATCTAGTGCACATGTGCCCACATTGCCTTGTAGTAGAGCAAGGTTTGTGATCTACAGTGATGCATCCATGAAGGTATTGGGGTGTGTTCTTGTGAAAAATGATATGGTGATAACCTATTCCTCACGACAGTTGAAAATCCATGATAAAAATTACCGAACTCATGATTTGGAGTTAGCTGTGGTAATTTTTTCATTAAATAGTTGGAGGCATTATCTTTATGTAGAAAGTTGTGTTATTTATACAAATCATAAAAGATTAAATTATATTTTCACACAAAGGTAGTTAATTATGCACCAAATAAGATGGTTGAAACTGATTAAGGATTACGACTACTCAATTCATTACCACCCTGGAAAGAAAACAAGGTGTAAAATGCATTATGTTGACAAGACCATGCAAGCTTATCAATGATGAGGATCACAAAAGATCCAATATTTATGGATTTAAAAAGGATGGATCGTAAAATTATAACTTAAGGGGAAAATTCTTTTCTTTATCAAATGAATGTTCAACCATATGTGCATGTGAAGATTAAAGAGGCACAAAAAAAGATGTTGAATTACAAAAGAAGGTGAGAAATGGTCCTGAATTCAACATTGATTGGGATGAAATAATAATGTTCATGAATCAGTTTTATGTTCATACCATTCCATAGTTAAAGAAGAAAATATTGGATGAAGCTCATAGTTCTTCATTCTCTATTCACCTTGGAAGTACGAAGATGTATAGGGACCTGAAAGAGTACTTCTAGTGGGATGGAATGAAAAGCAATGTTGATGAATATGTCTCTCGATTCTTCGTTTGTCAAAAAGTTAAAGCGGAGAGATAGAAGTATAATGGGATGTTATAACCATTAACCATACTAGAATGGAAATGGGAAAGCATCTCTATGGACTTTGTCACTGGACTTTCTAAAACATCCAAAGGCAATAATGTTATCTGGGTTATAGTTGATCATCTTACGAAGTCAGTACACTTCATTTATATTATAGAATTTTTTTCTCTGGATCATTTTTACAGGATATATGTAAAGTAAGTGGTAAGATTGCATGGAATAATAGTCTACATTATATCTGATCGGGATCTGAGGTTTACCTCGATGTTTTCGCGAAGTCTTCAACAGACTCTAGATACAGGGTTGAGTTTCAGCACTGCATATAATCCTCAGACAGATGGTCAGTCTAAGAGGAAAATTCAAACTCTATAAGTCATGTTGATATCTTGCTCTATGGATTTAATAGGTGATTGGGGTCAACACCTACCATTGGTAAAATTTTCTTATAATAATAGATTTCAATCCAGTATCGAGATGGCTCCTTATGATGCCCTCTATGGAATGAAATGCAGAACTCCAACTTTCTGGAATGAAGTTGGGGAAATAAATCTATAAGTAGCTGATCGTGTTGATTAAATGGTAGAGAATATCATATATATTCAACAACGCATAAGATCAAATCAGAGTCGACAAAAAAAGTTATGTTGACAACTGATGAAAAGACCTAGATTTTTAAGTGGGTGATAAAGTGTTCTTACGAATACATCCTTGGAAGAGAGTAATGAGATTTGGAAAGAAGTGAAAGATTAACACTAGGTATATTGGTGTTTTGAAATACTGGATCATGTTGGGAAGGAAGCTTACCGATTGGCACTTCCACCGAATCTCTCTCAAGATCATTATGTGTTCCATGTATCTCTCTTGAGAAAGTACATACCCGATTCTTCATATGTACTAAGCTCAGAAGTTGTACCCATGGGGAAAAATATTTCATATGAAGAACATCCGATAGAGATTCTAGATCGTAATGAAAATGTTCTACAGAAGAATAACAATGGCTTGGTGAATGTTTTTTGGAGGATCCACCAATTAGAAGAAGCTACACGGGAAATTGAGGATATGATGAGGGAAAGGTATCCTCATCTTTTGTTACAAAGTGACTAATTTGGAGGGAGAAATTAAAATTAAGGGCTGTAGAATGAAACACCCTGATATTTTATGAGAAATATTTTTTTATGTATTATGTTATACACAATGCCAAAGGAATCTTTCACTACCCACAACACTAGCTTGGCTTGCAGTACACGCAGGAGCAACCTACCTCGATAGCTTGTGTTGTACGCAATAACAAGTTACACTAAACAACGATATGTTATTAAAATATTATATAAACTAGCCATTATAAATTTTATTAAACAAAATTTGAATTTTACATGACATTATAATTAATCTTACATTTGATATAAGAAAAAAATCAATTTTTCAGATAAAGGAATCTTTTTTTGCAAAAATGCAGTTTTCCGACTTTTGATGGAGCACCTATTTTTAATCTAATTTATGAAACTTTTATGAGTTAAATTTGAGAAAATAAACTTGGTCTTTTGAATCATGATATAAAAATTTACATTGGATAATTTTTTTATACTTTTCTGATAGCTTTCATATTTTGATGAATAGTGAAAATACGGTAAATTTTTCTTAAAAACAACTTTTTTTATTGGAGATAATTTATATAGATAAATTATAATATAGATTGATTTAAAACTATAAATAGAATATATTTTATCAATTTAATATATTTTATGTCACTGCCATTATTTTTACTTTGAATTCTTATGTAAAAACATTTCGATCTTTGGCATTGTTTTAACTTTTAAAACCCATTTTCTTAACAATGAGATTAATTTCAATATAATTACTGCAACTTCTGTGTTTTTAATTTTGAAAAATGGATTCTATATTTTCATTAAGTGGGTCCAAATTATGTTATTAGTTTACTTTTATTTTTTTATGAATAGTAAATCAGAAATTTTTTTACTGTAGTTAAAGGTAAATCGTGTAATTAAGGGTCAAAACAAGATTATAAATTTACCATAAAACCAATAAAAAGTCAATTCGAAAAAAAGTCCAATAAAATCAGATAAGGGTCGGAAATTATTCATTTCATGGACTTTGGACTGTGAAAATTATTTTATTATTATTAAAACCAATGAAAGTGACAACATGCCACTCTCTTAAATCTTATAAATGTAATAATTTTAATATAGTGATAAAATTCATAAAACATCGAATATAAATAGTCTCTAGAAATATAATAAAATTATCTACATAATGTGAATTGATTTATAAATTTTAGGGATTAAATATTTATCATTAATTATGAAACAATAGTTACATAGAAATTATTTTATTTATTGAAATATCAAATAAATGGTGTTAAAAATATTAAAATAAATATTATATGAACTATTTAATGTTCTACACTAATTTTATAGATAAATATGACATGTTATTAATCTATTAAATATTTTAGTTCGAACATATCTTATGTCTATATGTTTTTTAAATTCAAATAAATTAATATTGTCAAAATTGACAATATTGTTATTTTATAAAAATAACATAATATAAAATTGTTTAAAAATAACAAAAATATTTAAAAATTAAAAATTGAAATTTATATGGTCTAAAATTTCATAAAGTATCCAATTATGGACAATTCACAACACATTAGTTATTAATTATAAATAATTAATATTTAGAATATAATTACCACAAATAAAATTAAATAGATTAAATAAGGATAAATCGAGTTGATTATGTTAAAAATAAATTTCCAACATGTCTAATTTTCTTTGTTTGATGATATTTCAACCCTATCTCATCTAATATTTGTATTTCATTCATTTTGGAATTTTTTGTGGGGTTGAAGTTTTTATTAATTATTATTTTTAGGTTTCCAAATATGCCCCTCTCCTCCCTTATAAAAGGGATCCACCTCCCTCTCCTCTTCACAACATTTTGAGCCCTCAAGCTCATAAAAACCCGGCATATTCCTCTTTTCAACATAACTAGTTATATCATAGAGGTTCTGGTCTTTTCTAAAGACCAACTCTAGCGCCCTAAGAGGAATTTTAAAAGGGGAACGTCGAGGAGGTGGTAATCTCTTCAACCGATTATTTCAAGTTTCTTTCTTCTTCTACTTCCTCATAATTATGTGTTTCATTATAATGTAATATCATCATTATCACTCTTATACTAATATGTTATTATAAATATGAAACAATCCTATTTAACCTTCTATCCATTATTAGAAAAAAGAAATCATCATAGTTGTGTACGTACGGAATACTGTCTCCACGTTGTGGTGTAACATTTTTTCAAACACCACCTTACTTGGATGGGTATAATGGTGTAAATAATATCTGTATATAAATATTTTAACATGATACCAATTCTGAGATATTATAACATCAACTCCAATTCCATTCATATAATTATGGGAACGATATCGTGGCTCGTGTGTACATACGTCCTTCCGTCTCCACGATGTGACACAACTCAGTATACATGATCATTATTGAATAATTATTATATAAATTAATTTAATGAACATATATGATTTATATTATACTAATAAAATTATATAAATGATATAGCTATACCCTAAAAATTGGAATAGTAATTTATTCGACAAAAAATGCATTAGAACCTAAAGCAATGAACACTCGAATAACATATGACAACCTTGTTTTTTATTAAAAACATAAACATGATTTATTAAATTAAACATTACTTGATAAAACAATGATTATAATGAGTTTTAGTGTCTTTGTGGCATTGTATCATTACATTAAAACTTAAAACATGAATACAACATCTTTATTGAAAACTTCCGTTACATGACCACTACATTCCCTCGTACTTAGCATTGCATGGGATAACCTGAGGACATGCATAAGAAAAGGGTGAGCTATAAAGCCCAGTAAGGGAATAAACATGGAATACATGAGGAGTAAAATACATGTTAGATAATAGGCATATCTGTATGGAACAATAGAAACATGAACATAAAGGGATGATAAAACATGATAATCATAACATGGAAATGTGGTAATAACACTTAACGTGGAATTACAATGAGCCAAGGCTCATTGCACATTGAGCATGAGTAAACCCTCATTTCACACGAAGCATGTGTAAACCTTCGTTGTACTTGAATTAGCATGAGTCAACACTCATTGCACACTATGTATCCTGATACTATACTTTTCCCTAATGCATTGGAGCTCTATAATGGGACACCTTTCATGAACAATTTATTTCATGCATAAGTGTGCCACATGGATCATAAAACATGGATTCATAAAACATAATTAATTATTTCCTGATAAAGGAGTATGGAATTAATACACACAACATTATAATCAATAATTATATGTGCATATAGGTGAATACCCTTGATGGAGAAATGGGCATTGTAGTCACTACACAATGGAATAAGCTTAGAAAAGCGGTGCAATTTCGGCAGCATAACTGCGTGACATAAGAGTTCATAGAAGTAGTTGATGAGAGAGAAAGTGGTGTCTCATCATATTTACATGAAATGGACAGTAACAAGGTCATATATATACATGTCCCAACAATTGTTTTGGAATTTAGATTAATGATACAAATGTATTTCTTGACTATAAATTTGGAGAGAGAAGTTCCTTTCAGAATTTCATCATAGTAACAGGTGTACATGGGAGGAATTTAATGAGAGTGAAAGGGATATCTCATCATTAAAACAATAATAGGGAAGTATGGGGAGGTGCGGAACCATACCACATCATTTATAATTGAAATTAAAAGGCCATAACAATATTAAGAAAATTGGGCAAATAAGAGAAAGGAAGAAAAACCCTTACATGGATGTGTGCTTCCAAAGGCTACAGAGAGGCTTCTTGGGAGCTTCGGGCACCTTGAGAGGATTCTATTGAGATTAGGGCACAGGTTGGACAAACTCCAATGGATTTGAGTGAGGATGAAGTGGAAGCCTTGGTGGGTTTATATAGGAAAGGTGAAGGAATTCTTAATTATTTAGGTTTGGGACCCCTTACCTTAAACAAATCCAAACCACAAACCATCCCATGGTTTTTGTACATGGTTTTTGGTAAAGGGAAGAGAAAAACAATACTTTATAATTTCAAAGTCCTAACATCTTAATATAGTTGGGTTTCTTATCTGGAGGTGAGTGACAATCTCATGGAAAACAATTTAAAAAGACAAGGTGTTGAATAAGTATTGAAGGGTCCATTAATGCTTTGGAAAGTAATTCAAAAAAACCTAAAATAACATTATTTTAATGATAAAAGCTATATTGGCCCAACATTAATCTTATGGTATTTTATTACATCACTATTTGGTCATTATGATGTCAATAACCACATTATATATTTAAACCGTATTTAATTTTTACCCAAACATTTCACTGTCTCAGAAAATTATGAAAAATTCACCACTTGATAATATCAACTTCCTAATACTAGAAATAATTTTTATTTTATCTAAATAATTTTCAAAATATGTTAATTTTCACTTTTAAAATAAAAACTGATATATATCGAAAATTCACGAGTTTTGACAAAAATGGCCTTTAATCCTTAATAAAAATTACAATTGCATTCATAAAATTATATGATCATTTATATATAATAAAATTAACTTAATAATAAGAATATTTTATTAAAATAATATTTAATTAAAAAATCCATTAATTTAATAAAATAGATTTATTTATTAAATAATAACTAAAAACACTATTTTAACTTTAAAAACTATTTAAAATGTTTCAATAATGACATGAATGTATATTCATTATTATATAGAAAAATAATGTACATGAACATAGTACTAGATATTTGTTACATAACTCCTATAAATAGTTTCAGAAGACTTATGTATAAGGAGTGCGATGGTGACAGACACTTGGGGTGGCTCGGATAAGATCGCTCGAGTGGTAATCTCTATCATCCTCCAGTTTTCATGTAGACGTTTCCATTCGAGATTGACATGATGAAACTCAGCTTGGGATTTGTCAAGAGCGAAGCCCAATGATGCCACCACTTTTTTGAGCTCCAACAAATGGCCTTCATATGGATCAATTCTACTGTATGAGACTAGCACTTCCTTTTTCTGAGTAAACTGGATTTGTTCAAGCCCTATATTTATACAAATCATGTGATCACTGTTCAATGGATATAAAAGAAACGATCACAATTCGTAACGTAAAACCAAATAAGATGACATTTTTTATAATCATTTTACATAAAGAGACATTTAATTAGATAATGAGGGATTTCTATTAGTGAAACATTGGGTCGTTACAATATTCCCCCATTAAGAAATTTCACACTCGAAATTTCCATTTCCCACACTAAAATAGATGTGGGTAACTCAGCTTCATCATCTCCCCTAATTCCCAAGTCTCTTCTTCATACTTGTGGTTTCTCCACAACACCTTGACGAAGGGCATTGTCATATTTCGTATAACTTTTTCTCTATGATCTATGATCTTCACTGGTTTCTCCTCATAAAAAAAGATCATCCTTCAACTGTACCACCTCATAAGAGAGTACATGTGAATGGTCTGATACGTACTTCCACAAGAGGGATACATGAATGAAAATATGTACTTTGGCCATGGTAGGTGGAAGTTCTAGTCGATAGGCCACATTCCCGACACCATCAAGATTTTCGAAGGGGCCGGTGTACCATGGAATTAACTTCCCATTCTTTCCAAACCTCATGACCTTCTTCCAAAAAGTTATGTGTAGAAAAACCATATCTCCAACTTTAATCTCAAGGTCTCATCGACGATTATCTACATAACTCTTTTATTGACTCTAGGCAGCCTTGATATGCTACTGAATTGTTTTCACCTACTCCACCATTTCCTCGACCATTTCTGGTCTAAGCAGCATATGTTCACTGACCTCATCCCAACACGGTGGTGTTCTGCATGTTTTCCCATAATGGTCTTCATATGGTTCCATTTGGATGCTCGAGTGGAAACAGTTATTATAAGAGAACTCAACCAGAGGGAGATGTTGATCCCATCCTCCTTTAATTTCCATTGAGCATGCTCTCAACATGTCCTCAAGGTTTTTGATAGTCCGCACGAATTGGCCATCAGTTTGAGGATGATATGTCATACTAAAGTTCAGTTTTGTGTTCAGAGAATGCTAAGGACTCTTCCAAAACAAAGCGGTGAATCTTGTATCTCGGTCAGACACATTGATAGTGGTACTCCATGTAACCTTACCACTTTCCAGATATATATCTGTTCCAGTTGATCTAATGATAAGTCCTCCCGGATAGAATTGACATGTGTAGTCTTTGTAAGATGATCCACAAAAACCCAGTATGCATGGTTGCCTTTGGATGTCCTCGGAAGTCCGATGACAAATTCCATGGTGATGTTCTCCCATTTCAATTCTGGTATGTGCAATGGTTGCATCATCCCCTTATACTTTTTCCTCTCTACCTTCACTAGATGTCAAACCAGGAAAATTGATGTATATTCAGAGATCTCCTTCTTCATATTATTGAACCAAAAGATTTCTCGAGATCTCGATATAACTTTGTGCTCCCTGGGTGAATAGAATAATTTGGACAATGTGCATCATCCAAAATTTCCTTATTCAGCTCTGGACTTGATCGAACACATAGTCTTTTCCCAAACTGCAAAATTCCTTCGACATTAAAATTATACTCTCAGGATTTACATATTTTGATAGCTTCCACTTTTTCTTGAATTCCCACATCATCCTTTAGAGCATCCTTTAACCTTTCTAAAAGAGTTTGTTGAGCAATAATTTGTGAAAGGATTGATAATGTTCCCTTCTTTATGATTCTCAAGTCCAGCTTCATCAAGTCTAAAAAGATTGGATCCTTCTCAATTCTCATCATTGATAGAATCTCTGGGTCTTTTATACTTTGGGCATGTGCCACCTTTTTCTCTTTCCTAGGGTGGTAATTTATTGAAATATTATAATCCTTGATGAGCTATATCTATCTTTTATGGCTCATACTAATCTCTTTTTGTGTGAATATATATTTAAGACTTTTTTGGTCAGTATATATCTCACATTTCTCCCCATAGAGATAATGTCGCAAGATTTTCAAGGCAAAGATCACAGCTGCAAACTCCAGATCATGCATTGGATAGTTTTGATCATGGATTTTTGAATGACTTGAGGGATAGGTTATCACTTTATCATTAAGCATTATCACACAACCTAACCCCTTTTTTGAAGCATCACTGAATACCACAAAAAGTTCCCCACTTGTGGGTAAGGTGAGCACAAGCTCAGTGATAAGCCTCCTTTTCATCTCCTAGAAGCTTTCATCGCATTCATCACTCCAAGAAAAATTTACTCCTTTCTGAGTTATCTTGGTAATAGGGTTGGACAATCGTGAGAAATATCTCAGAAATCGTCGATAATATCCAGCTAACCCCAAGAAGCTACGGATATCTATTTCCGATGTTGGCCTTGGCCATCCCTCAATTGCATCTGTTTTGGAGGGATCCACATGTATCCCATTTTTGTTGATAATATGGCCTTAGAATGATACCTCCTTCAACCAGGATTCACACTTACTATACTTTGGATTGAGCTTATCCTTACTCAATGTCTCTAGTATATTTCATAAATGTAGCTCATGATCCTCTTTGGTTTTTGAGTATATTAGAATATCAACTATAATGACTACCATAAATTTTCCTAGGTAATCTCTAAAGACACTATTCATCATGTCCATGATTAATTCATGAGAATTACTGAGTCCGAAAAGGCATTACTATGAATTCATAGTGCCTATATCTTGTACGAAATGCAGTATTGGGAATATCTTTTTTCTTCACCTTTACATGATAATATCCCGGCCACAAATCTACCTTGGAGAAGTATTGTGCTCCGCACATCTGATCGAACAAGTGATCGATCCATGGCAGAAAATACTTGTTCTTTATCGTGGTTTAGATAAGTTCATGATAATCGATGAAAAGCCACATTTACCCATCATTCTTCTTGACGAAGAGGACTAGTGCACCCCATGGTAAAGAACTTGGGCGTATAAACCCTTTATCCATATTCTCCTATAGTTGTATCTTCAGCTCCTCAATCTCCACAACAACCATTATATATAGAGTCTGGGATATTGAAAAAGCCCTGGGTACAAGATCAATTGAGAATTCAACAAATCTTCTAGAAGGAAGACCATGAAATTCCTCGGGAAACTCTTCAGCGAATTCCCTCACAATAGGTATTTCTTCATGGATGGTTTTTTAAGTGGACTTAATCATCTGATCCAGATACGCGTGCTCATAGGGCAGTAATATCCATGCTTGAGATCATGGAGCTAAAGCAGATTCATCTTACTCCTTACACTTGTAAATAATTGGTGGTTAATTATCTATATGGATATTGATTTCAATCTCTTGGAAATTTATGACGTCTCTATATAATGAAATCCAATCCATGCCAAAAATTTAATCAAATTACACTAGAGGGAGTATGAATAGGTTCGTCAGGAAATTCAATCCACAACTTATGATAGGTGAGGAGTTATATTCATGGGATGCAATGATATCCCCATTTTTCGTACACACCGACAAATTTACTTCCATGATTTGTGGTGGTGCTGGTATTGTTCTACTAGACATTCGATATATAAAATAATGTGTAGAACATGAATCAAAAAGTCCATCGCTATTCATGAGTGAATAACTAGCATACCTGTCACCACTTTGTTGTCTGGGTTCACTTCAGTAGATGTGATGGAAAAAGCACTTCCTTGCTGCATTGGAGGTTGTTGGTTGCCTTCGAAAACCCTTGGATTAGGGAAGTGATTTTCAAGATTCTCCAGTTCTTTTCATTTCTAGCAATGAACAACGCATTGAGGTTCAAACAGATTGTTCCGCTCCTCTGTCGTAGTCATGGGTCTTTCTTGCTGACAGTTAATAGCTAGGTTCCCTTCTCCTCCACACCTAAAGCATTTCATCATCCCCTTGAGGAAATTTCCAAGGTGTTTCTTTCTGATATTTTGGAAATTGGGGTGCTAGATCTTCTTAGCATCATTGGACTTATCTATCGGACCACTGACATTGAATTCTACCTTACGCTTCTTGTCCCCATGATAGCCATGTGATTCCCCGATCTTTATTTCGACCATGAGGGAACATCAGAAAATTTCCTCATAGATATTGATGTCACTGATCTCCAATGCTTTTCACAGGATAGGCTTTAGCCCACCAAATAAGCGGTCAACCTTGCATTCGGGGGTAACGAGAATGCCGAAATTGTATCGTGAAATCCTTGTAAAGTTTTCCTCGTATGATCTAACATATTCTTCATATTTTTCCTTGAGGTAAAGTAAGTCCCTTTCCATCTTATATCTGAGGGTGCACAGAAAATATTTATCAAAAAACATATTCTGGAAATAATTCCATGACAACACCTCGATCTCATCCTCAAGCTTCATATTTTTTATGAACATCCACAATTTATCAGATTCACCTTCCATATGATAAGACACCAGGTGAACATTGTCTTTTTCTGAACATTGAAGGATGGAGATGATCTTTTCAATGGAGTTGATCAATTGTTCAGCGATCGTGGGATCAGATGGTCAACTAAATGTATGAGGCCTTTGTCTCATGAAGCTCTCTATACCGACATGTTCTTTCTTGGGGGGGGGGGGTGAACGTTATTCATGACCCGTGTTTCTATTCAAAGATTGAGTTAGCTGAGAGGGAAGAGTGACAATGTTCACGATTCCATCTCCCATTGGATTGGGCATCTCATTAGTACAATCATCACACTGATCATCACATCAGTTGTTAGCCCATGTCCTCCTATTACCGGCCATTGGCTGGAATAAAAGAAAATTTAGGGGTAACACATAACGGGTAATCCAAAGAAAATAGTTGATGACTTATATATTTTATTTTATTTTCCTATCATTAGAATCTATAGGCTTAAATATAAGAATTTTATGATCTACTTTCTAACATATATTCGATGGGGGGGTTTATTCCCTTAATAATGGTTCATACTAAGCTTGTGAATTTACCAGATCATATCCCCTGGGAGTGTTGTAACCAAGATTGCAGGAAGGCCCGTTTTCGTGCACCAATTCCCGTTCGAGTCAAGCTCAAAGCGGTGTTTTTGGGTTTTACCCCTATGATAAATCTATTCCAGAGCCAGCTCTACCTGCTCGTATCCAGATAGTGATGTACTGGCTTGATAAACCACTTACTCAATACTCACCAAAATATAGGTACGTTTTTATTGTACTTAGTCTTGTATCTATGTATTTACTAGGGTTTTCTAATCCTAATCCCAAAAATAAGTAAACAAATTCTCTGATACCAACTATGAAAACCCTAATATTTATTACAATGTTAATCATGATATATTACATAAAACATTACTTGATACATAAAGGAAGATCAAGAGGTTTAGTTTCTTTGGGGTATAATGTAATTATATAAAAACATAAAACATGAATACAACAAATTTATTGAAAACCTCCATTGCATGACCACTACATTCCCTCGTACCTAGCATTGCATGGGATAACCTGAGGACATGCATAAGAAAAGGGTGAGCTATAAAGCCCAGTAAGGGAAATAAACATGGAATACATAAGGAGTAAAATACATGTTAGATAATAGGAATATCAGTAGATCACAAGAAAAACATGATCATAAAGGCATGATAAAACATGATAATGAAAACATGAAAATGTCGAAACAACACTTAACATAGAATTAGCACGAACCAAAGCTCATTTCACATGGAGCATGAGTAAACCCTCATTGCACATGAAGCATGAGTAAACCCTCAAGGTCCCTTGGGATGTGTATCTCGTTGCATTGCTTTGCCTTAGGCTTCTCCGAATAGGCACGCTAACGACTATTGCTTCTTCGCATAGCCATGCTAACGTGGACCACCCGGTGGTTCGCCCTACAACCCCCCTTCACCATGGCCTTGCCGATTACTTCCCTTCCACAATGGGTATAGGGCGTTGGGAATGTAATCCCTAGGGTTGTGGAGTGAACCCACCTCGTCCAAGCTGCAGGACGTTAAACTGCTATGCACCACGTCCTTAACACAAGATGTTAAACTATGGGCCGACCCTGTGCTTCGCACGTAGGGTCCCCCTAGCTCGGACATTCATTATGCCCACTCGTCTCCATGGTAATGGACTCTTCCTCACATGGAATGAGATCCTCCTTGTCAGAGCGGCGTTTGTCCGTGGGGGAAGGGTTGCCTCAGAGCGTAAGCCCCTAGCCTCTCAACAGATGACTGCACCAATGCTTCTCCGTACTTCACCCCTGCCAAGGCCAGTGGAGTCATTTTCCCACTGCGCTTTGGCGCACTAGGGGCCTCCACCCTGGAGTAAGCCCCGACACCAAGGGCCACTAACCACACATAAGCCCATGTTTCCTATTTGGGCCGCTCAATGCATAAGCCCCGTTCTGCTTCTCACGGACGCACCCATCGCGACGTGATCATCTGGTCCATGTCGCCTCTTGTTTCTCACACCGAGCATGACTCACGTGGGATTAGAGTCTGCATCAACCATGACATCCTCCTATGGGCCGCCCCAGAGCGTAAGCCCCATCCCAGTGAACTACGTGGACTTTGATATGTGCTAACACACTGTACGTAGGAAGCCTTCCCGAGGATCAATCCCACCACCTGGTTGTCCCGACCTAACCATGTTGGTTCCCCGACCTCCTTGGGCCGCCTCAAAGCGTAATCCCCAAACCCTTCGTCCTGCATGACATTAAACTGTATTCTGTCCTGCATGACGTTAAACTGTACCCCGTACCGTATGACGTTAAACTGTATCGTGTCATGCATGACGTTAAACTATATCCCGTCTCTTGGGCTGTCTCAGAACGTAATCCCCACATCTCACTCCATCATCCATCATGATCCTTACCCGGGCCGCCACATCCTGGTGAGGTCATGCCACCCCATCCCACTCCATGACACCCGGGAAGCCACCCACATGCTGGCCCCAACATCGGTGTTCCCCCCTGGGGATCCTTCAACCCGATACGTCTCTGCAAGACGTTAAACTCACGACATACCCTGTGTTAAACATGGGAAGATGAGGAAAACCTCATATGGTACATATTCCACGCATTCGATGTGGGATGCCTCGGGCTTCCGCGCCCTCGAGAAGCCCTGTGATGAGGGACCAAAGAAAGACATGCGGACGACGCCCCAACGTGACCATTTTCTTCACTGAAGGTTGTTGCCCCGAAAAGACCCCTTGGAGTGTCTTGATGGAAGCAGCGTAATTAACTGGCATCCATGTAGATATGGAATCGGGAAGGAGCTCACGAACCTGTTTTATATCTATGAGGGAGACCCAGACTAGGTAATGAGCTCCGAGGAGGAATCCATGGAAGAAGAACCGACATCCCATCATCCCGGTTTCGATCAAGGAGAAGACGTCGCTGAACAAGGAACAGATGTCGCCCACCTTTGGAAAGCGGGAATGCGGGGTAACAAGCAGCGCGTCCTCCCCAAAGACGGATGTGCGCACCCCGGCGAAAGCATCGTAGCAACAAAAACGGTGAACCCGACGTGAAGGTCTTCTCCTCAACACGGGGAATGGTTGCCGTCGGGGCGTCGGATGAACAACATGTCACAAGGAATCTGATCACTGCATTCGTAGCTCGATCGCCACCTACCCACCGGCGCAGGGGTAGGGGCAGTACCAACGTGGCTACCCCGCGTGGTCCCACCTATTCCACGGTCGCTCCGACTTCGACCGCCATAGCAGCTGGGCGCTTGTGTCCCCTCTCCCTGTCAGAAATCATCTAGTGGAGGGTGATCAATAACCTGGTTCGTAGGTATGACGAGGAAGGGGTCATCCCCACAAGGGGCATGGCCTGCTTGGATCTAGAGGCAGCCACACCTCACCACCATCGCCTCCCTCGAGGGCCGTGCAGGGAGCTGTCGCTCCCCACGCTGACTTTCAACCGCTTTTGGAACCTATCCCCAGAGCGATTTGACACATACCTCCCCTACGACAATGAGGTGGGGGATGTCCGAGTCCACCAGATCGGTGATCCATCCCAGTGGTTAACGACAAGAACCCCCGCCAGGCTGTGTCGACGCCGCTGCCTGACTCCCCGAGCCGAGGATCTGGCAATCTTCATCTCCGCACTGCCGGTTCCATCCCATCTGACTCGACGCCAGCCTCAGGCGCGAGCGTGAGAGAATGCCCATCCTCGGGCACCAGCATCAGCAACCACTGTGGCACGAGCCACTGTTGCCTGCTGTTACCTGATCCCTGCGCATGTTGAGCAAGGGCAGTCGCATGCCCGACTGGGATCGAAACCCTGACCGCCCTGCAGGCAAGTTGGGTCGAATCTCCCGGTCGCAGACACTGGCAATGGCCACTGCGGACCAATCTGCGGTAGTGCCACTCACCACGAGGGCTCATTCTGTGCCACCTATATGGGAAGACTAAAGCTTCTTCGCGATGACTATGCTCTGGGTATGACTCCTTCTAGCGACCACTGCATGGGGTATGAGGTCACTCCCCCTACTGTCGGCCGCGAGCATTGAGCCGTTCTGTATCCAGTTGCTCACTCACATGGAGGACCTCCCCATGTCCCTTTAGACATCTGTCCCGGAGCTTCTCGCACCCTGGCCTTCAGTCCCCTCTGCACCAGCTCTATTGTGGCTGAGGGACCCCATGATAGAAATCATCCTCACCCTGAGGAGATACACAGGGGCGGGAAGGCCCGGCATCGTCGCCATAGGAGGAATGTCAGGGGTGTCTGGACGGAAATCAGACTAGTCCGTTTCTCGGATTCTGAGGCAAAGTACGACTCGATGACAAATACACCCCCCCCCCAACACATCGAGTTGAGGGCAGGGATGTGGACATGGCGCGTCAGTCTCGTACTCTCCGAATGTGAGATCCGTATGATTCCCTCCTGCCTTCGAAGGTATATCCAGGAGGACGAGGAATTGGCGTACCGCCGGGGATCATGCCCACAGTTGCCACTAGCCTCCTCGGAAGCACCTCCCACCCCTGTTGGGGAGGGTGAGGAACTTTTCTGGGGACCGACGGAAGAATTGCGAGGTGATACAACCTCGGCAAGCACCGACACAATGACAGGAGGCTCATTCATCGGCCCATCCTATTGCAACGTGGCAGCCAGGGTACTGCAACCCCTGTAGGTTGACCCGCGGATAGGCAGCCAATCGACATGTTTGCCGTATTCCCTGCCAGCCATCCCACTGCCCTGACACCCTACCTCGACGCCATTGCCAATTCCTCGACTTTCCTAGATGGACGAGCAGGGGCGGCATGTTCCGGACCCCGAACCGAGGTCATGGAGCTTCTAGACCGTTATTGCAGTAGGCCACTTCCCCGAGAAGTTTTGGCCGGTCGCAGAATCAGATTTTGTTGTGCCGGAGTCAGTCACCCTGAAGGATTTTGAATGCTTCCGCCAGATTCTTCGGATGACTCACTCCTGCCTCCGCCATCAGCTAGCGCCTTATCCTGGCATCCAAGCACATCTCGAGGAGATTGTTGAGAAGTGCCGCTGGGTCGACCTAGCAGCACTCCCCACGGTCTGGTACCCCGAGTTGCTGGACCCCCATGAGGCCCTTCATCAACAATGCGTCCAGAGATTTCAAGTACTCCGCAGAGTTATTGAGGAGACCACCCCCCACGCGCACGTCCGCGGGTGGGGGAAGTACGATGCTCTCATGTTCTGTGCGATCTTCCGACATCCCAATCCACTGGGCGGCCCTGAGGGAGTGTCTCCAAGGGAAGTGGTAGTCAACATGGCTGACCTTTCGAATGAGGGAAACATTGTGGAGCCCCTCGATGGGGACTCACCCTCAAGGACAGGCTGCTACTGGACCCATCTGGGAGGATTACTCACAAACAAAGGATCCTCCTAGGTCTTCCTGTACCCACGGAGGCACTGGCGCTGGGCCGAAACATCGGCAAGGGTAAACAGCCCGTTGGGTCTGTCAAACTCGCTGACCCATCTGCCTCAGTGCAGAAGGTAGAGGAAGATCCCGATAAGGCCACGTTGCACTGACAGCTAGCCAAGAAAAAGTGGCTGGTTGATGAGCACTTGGCCGAATGCATTGCAGAGCGGCGGCCTGACTACGACAAACCTAGACCAGGACAGCAGGGGAAGGAGCATCAACCCCTTGCTGAGATCCCCACGGGCAACTGTAACTGTGTCGTGTTCGCTGATAGGGGAGACACTGGAGCCCATGGCAAGAGGTCGTGATATGTTTCACCAAACCCTCCCGAGCGGTGAGACAACCCGGGGGACCCTGCTCGGTTTCCTGCCGCCGCTCTGAGAGTCGCTCCGCCAGCTGCCCTGGGAGCCGCTGAGCGCGACTATTGTATCGAAGATCCTTGAAATGCACTTGTTTTTAGAGATCCCTGCCAGGATAGGAATCTGCATCTGGATGATCTGATGGAAGTACTCATCACTCGCTTTGAGGCCATGGAAACTCGGCTGGTGGAAATCCCACCAGATGGAAAGCCGTACCCCGCATGGGTGGATAACATGCTGGCCCCGTCGGGTTTTGGGAACCCCACCTTTGGCCCCTTTAATGGGGCCTAAGACCTGCCACAACACTTGGCCCACTTCAACTCGAGGTGTGGGCCAATGTTTGGGACTCCAGCGCAGTAGGAGGCATCCATGCTCCGATGATTCATTCAGACATTGGAAGGACCATCATTCTTCTGGTATAGCCAGCTCCCTGTTGGATCTATGGCTAGCTGGGAGGACCTTAGCCGGAAATTACTCAACCAGTTCAGTTCCACAACCCGGAAGATGAACATTTCAAACATCTTCAGGTGCAAGCAACGGCCCGACAAGCGAGTTGCGGATTTCATCGCTCGGTGGAAGGGGCACATGTACTCCCTTGACATGCCACTAACATAGGAGAAATTATTTATGATGTGTGTATGGAACGTCAAGGCAGAGTTGGTTCCTTCTCTGATCACGCATAATTACTCCGGAGGGTTTCGGGACTTCTCGGACAAGGCTCAGCTCCTCGAAGAAGCCCTGCAACATGCCAGTGAGGCGCGCCCGCTACCTCCTGTAATCTCTGCAAGGGGAGCCGCCAGAGCCGAGCACAGTGTTGCGGCACAGATAGAGGCCCCCAGACAGCTAGAGTTTCTCCTAGTGAGGCCAGCTCAGCAAGCACATAGGGGTCGACCCCCACATCCTCCGGCCCAGCAGCGGCCGACTCAAAATCGGCATGCGCCTCCGCGTAACACACCGCCACCACCTAGGTGAGGTAATCCGGTTCCGCCTCCTTGGCCTTCACCTTAGGCCCCTGGCCATGGTCATCCCCCAAGCGTCCCCTTTCAAGACCTAAGGAATCGGGCTTACTCGTTTGGCGAGGCCCAGGTCCCCGGTTATTTCTGTAGAGCCTTGGAGTAGAGGATCGTGCGACTTCCTGAGTGCCAGAATCCATAAGAGGTGTGTCTCACGGATAACCCTTACTACTGCCCTTATCACCGGATCCTGGGACACACTATATAGCAATGCTATGTGTACAAGGACTTTCTCCAAGACCAGATTGACAATAACATAGTCAGGTTGGGCCCAGCCCCGACACAGGTGGCAGGTGTCTTCGTGGGATCAGATGGCAGTAGTGACAACGGGGATGGGTGGGAACAGGTTTCCGACCGTGGGTCCCAGAAGTATAATGACTGGATGGCCCACAGGATGTTCACCCGTGCCCATGGAATCATCCGTGCCCGTCTGGATCAACCAGAGCCCTCGGAGTCAGCGAGCGCCACTTTGGCATCGTCGTCCCAGCCTACTTCTTCCCAGAAGAGCAGGCGGCAGCGTGAGAAGAAATAATGCGCCCTGCTATCGCTGTCATCTTCTTGCACGCTTGGTGATTTCATGCCCCCAGAAAGGGGGATCCCTCCGAGACTCCGTCCGGTAGTGGATGACTCCTTGAGCGAGAGGCCGAGGTATGCATAGGTTAATACCGTAGAGTTGGTAAATCCCTTTTTGGCTCTCGACCGTGAGGAGCACCAGGTGGACCTCCCTGAGAGACCGGGGTACGCTTCGGTTAATACCGTAGAGTTGGGAAATACCTTTTGGGCTCACAATGATGAGGAGGGCCATGCGGACCTCCCCAATGTCCCCAGCTGTCGCCAACGTCGACGGAGACGTGTCTACATAAGTCGTCAGGGCACGGTAGTCGTCACCTCCAGTCATGCCGTGCACGCTACCGAGACCAGGAAGCATGCCCGGTATAGAAAGAAGCACTCGCGGCTCCCACACTCGGTGACAATTGGTTCGCTTCCACCACTGTTTGTGTTGCTGGATCGGGTGGAACCACCTTGCCCGAGTCGTAACCAGCCCATCCCTACCACTGGCCCACTACGGCCTTCCGGTCCTAGCACGACAGCCACCTCCCGGGCATCAGTTGGTGAACAGCGGGACGTGCCTAGTACCAGTCAGTCATCGGTCCCGCCAGTAGGGACCGTCATTCCCCCAATCGCAGAGCGACCTCCTATAAGCATAAGATCGTGTTTGGAGCGAAAGTATGATGTCTTGAAGCATCTGGTCATCATTCCAGCAAGGATTTCCATCATTGAGGCCCTTTTCTTGTTGTCCAAAATGTGTGAGGCGCTTGCCAAGGCTCTAAGAAGCCCCCTCCAGTCTGAAGAAGAGGTCGCGGTCGTAGAAGCCTTCCACATCGATGTGATTGAGGACGCCGAATGCCAGGCGGTTATCTCATTCTCTGGTGAAGATGAAGACACTCCCATACAGGGGCACATCCTCCCGATGTACATCACCGGCCAGTTCAATGGTGTGGAAATCCGTCATTGTATTTTCGACACGGGTTCTGGGATTAACTTGATCCCAAGTCATACACTATGAAAATAGGGGTTGTCCGAGGATGATTTAACTCCATCCGACCACAGAATCTAGGGGTATGACAGGACCGAGAAAACTCCACATGGAAAGATTCGTCTGAAGACCCAGTTTGGCGGCTTAATTTCCAATACTGAAATCATTGTTGTCTCTCAGGACACTGCCTACAATGCATTGATGGGATGGTCGTGGCTCCATCTTCATGCAGTGGTTCCCTCATCATACCATTAGTTCCTCAAATACTCCCGTAAGGGTCGAGTGGGTGTGCTCCAAGGAGATGCGTCTCCGTTTGCCTCTTTTAAAGCTCGTTACCTGGATGCTAACTTTTAAAAGAGCAAGGAAAAGCAAATCCTGGCAGGTGAGGTTGAGCCCGCCGCTGTCGCGAGTGATCCCTGGGCAGGTTTGGATGACACATATGTCTTCCCAATCCATCGATTGGAGGCCATGACTCCTGATATGGGAGAGTTCTTTGTTGTTTTGGGTACTAGAGGAATGCATATTTCTGGGTCTAAGTGACGATGGGAAATCACCTCGTACTCTTATACCAACCAGGCCCATGTGATCCCCGAGCCTCCTTCCCCCGTACGATATCGGGATTTTGGGATCATGGCAACGGTAGTACGTCATACATGTCTGTTTCGCCATGCCGGGATCGACCGGCTCAAGCCAATGCGTCACCACTGCTTTGATGTCATATAGCGTGGCCCCTTGGGCCGCATGCCGGATGGGATTGGATCAACCGCCTTCATCGCCATGGTCTCCGCGGTGCATGAGTCTCCCGTCGTGATGACATTTTCCGCCCAAGCTGGTGCCAGCTCCCCATCAGGGTCGAGCAACTCCGAAACGGCTCCCCCCGTGGAAGATCCTTCCATGATCGGAGAAGAATTCATGGAAGATTCTCCTCCTGCCTTTGAGGAGGGCTTTCCACCACGGTCGATGATCTAGTACAGCTGAACCTTGGTAGTGAGGCAGACCTGAGACCCACATTGGTTAGCGCCGCTATGCCTCCCGAGGAACTGGAACAGTACATAGACTTCCTCAGATAGCACCATGATGTGTTTGCATGGTGTTATGACGATATTCCTGGACTATATCCCCAGGTATCCATCCACCTCCTTGGCCTCCAAGCAATCCATCGCGGGTTCAAGCAGCCTCCCAGAAAAAAAGAACCCCTTTCATCGTGTCATGGTTGAGGCCGAAGTTGATAAGCTCATTAAGGCCAACCTCGTCAAGGAAGTCCAGTACCCCAGGTGGCTATCCAACATTGTGCCCATCAAGAAGTGGAACAAGCAGATCAAGGTCTGCATCGACTTCCGTGATCTTAATCACCACTGTCCGAAGGATGACATTCCCCTTCTCATGACAGAGCTGTTGATCGACACAACGGCCGGGTTCCAAGCCCTCTCCTTAATTTATGGGTACTCCAGGTAAAACCAGATCCGGATGGCCCCCGAGGATGAAGAGATAACTGCCTTCAGGGCCCCCCAGGGAACTTTCTGCTATCGGGTTATTCCCTTCGGCCTGAAGAATGTACGTGCCACCTATCAACGGGCTATGCACCGCATATTCAAGCCGATCCTCGGGACGCTGGTGGAGTGATACGTAGACGGCCTGGTGGTTAAATCTCATCAGCACTGTGACCATATGAAAGACCTTGAGAATGAGTTTGGTTTTCTCTGTTCTCGCCACTTGAAGATGAACCCGTTGAAGTGTTCCTTAAAGGTCACCTCTGGAAAATGTCTTGGCTTTATCGTTAGGTATAGAGGTATCGAGATCGACCCTGAGAAGATCAAGGCTATCAGTCAGATGCCTCCCCCAAATAATTTCCGGGAGCTTCGAGGCCTCCAAGGCCACTTAACCTATCTACGCCGATTCGTTGCGAATCTGGCTGGAAAGTGAAAGCCATTTTCTCGACTCATGAAGAAAGGCACCTCCTATGGGTGGGATGAGGGGTGTCAGACCACTTTTGAGGAGATCAAGCAGTATCTGCTTCAACCTCCGGTCCTAATGCCACTCGTTCCCAGAAAGACTCCGGTCCTTTAAGTGACCTCCCTAGAGCGATCCCTCAGCACCCTTATCACCCAGAAGAACAACAAGGGAACAGAGAATAGCCTCTACATCCTCAACCTCATGCTCCTCAACGCGAAAATTAGATATTCTCCCATCGAGGAGAGCTTCCTTGCACTCGTATTAACCGTATAGAAATTGCGACACTACGTACAGCACCACGAGGTACATCTAGTCTCTCGGGTAGACCCGTTGAAATACATCCTAAGTCGGCCTATGTTGACCGGCTGATTGGCACGCTGGGCGGGGATCCTCTAGCCGTTCAACATTAGGTTCGTACCTCAGAAGGCCTTCAAAGGACAGGCGTTGGTAGACTTCTTAGCTTCCCACCCAACCTCTACGGACCAGGAACTATATTTGGGCTTTCCTGATGAGGAAATCCTCGCAGTCGATCACGCCACACCATGCTGGCAGATGTACTTTGATGGTGACTCCCGAAGCCCTACCGGTAGAAGGCTCAACTATCCTTGGCTTGACAGTGTGGGCCTGTGTATCGTCTTCATCACCCCAGAGAAAGCCATTCTGCCATATTATTTCTTGTTGTCAAAAGACTGCCCCAACAATGAGGCAGAATATCATGCCCTCATTACTGGACTCGAGTTAGCTCTTAAGATTAACATACCCCACCTATATGTAAAAGTGGACTCTGAGATAGTCATCAAGCAGGTTAATGGTGACTACGCTGTCAGGAAGCCGGAACTCATTCCGTTGATGGAATGCACCCTCCATCTAATGGCTATGTTCCCCTCCCGACCAGATGTCGTTCACGTTCCTCGGTCACAGAATAGTCGAGCAGATGCTTTGGCCAGCCTGGCCGCATCACTCACCGAGCCCGAACAGGATAACCTAATCATCCACGTGGCACACCGAAGAGTCATTTCTCTTGTTATCCCGGAGGGCGATCATGACCCGTGAGTGAACCATATCACCACTGGTGCCCTCGTGTCAGGACCCCCTGGGGCTTCATGCGTGGTGATCGAGATAGTTCCTAACTGGAGGATACCCTTGGTTGAATATCTCTGGCACGTCAATCTTCCGATGTACCGAGCAGACCAGGAACGAATCCGGCGACGCGCATCACAGTTCACCCTTCAGAGCGGTCCCAGTCGTGAGCAGCTCCTTTATAGGCGTGAGTTTGACGGTGTTCTCCTCCATTGTCTTCAAGGGTTGGAGATACCACATGTCATGCAGGAAGTGCACGCTGGCTTTTGTGGCGCCCAACAGGCCGGGTCGAAGTTGTCCCACCAGATTCGGAGACTGGGATACTTTTGGCCCTCCATAATCCACGAATGCATCGAGTGCACCAAGAGGTGTCACGTGTGCCAATTTCATGATAACTTCATGCATCGGCCACCAGATCCTCTCAAAACTACTATGTATTCTTGTCCCTTTGCAGTTTGGGGGATGGATGTCGTAGGGCCTTACCCGCTGGCGACGGACCACCAGGGCCAGTTCATCTTAACCACCATAGATTTCTTATCAAAGTGGGCAGAGGCAGCCCCGCTCAGGGACGTCAAGGCAGGTTCTATCGCCGAATTCGTGATCTCTAATATCATTCACCAGTTTGGAATACCTCATGTTGTCCTCACGGATAACGGAACCAACTTCCGAGCAGCCGAGCTGAAGAGATTGTACCCGAAGTACAACATTCTCTCTAACCACACCTCCCGCTATCATGCGCAGCCGAATGGACAGATTAAAGCATTTAACGAAACCCTCTCTAACGTTCTGCAAAAAATGGTTGGTCAGAACAAGAAAAGTTGGCCGGACAAGCACCTCAATGACCTCTGCGCTTATAGGACGACGACTCCCAATTCCACCCAGGTGACTCTGTATTCCCTGGATTACGAAGCTGAGGCTGTCCATCCCATCGAGGCCCAGCTGCCCTCATTGTGCACGGCGATCTACGACCAGCAAGCACCGGAAAGAGTTGTCGAGATCCATCTAGCCGAATTGGAATCGCTGGACAAAAGTAGGCTTTGCGCTATACATAACTTTGAAAGGAATCAAAGAAGGATGGCTCGAGCTTTCAATAAGAAGGTTCGCCTCCGCTCCTTCCTGAAAGGTGACTTGGTGCTGGCTCTTAGAGCGTCAATTATTCCCTCCAGGAAACCACCCAAGTTGGAGCCCAAGTGGGAGGGACATTTTATTGTCCACAAGGTCTATCCCAATGGTGCGTATTCCCTGGTAACTATGGATGGTGATCGTATTACTCCTCCCACCAACGCCAGGTTCCTCAAGAAGTACTTTGCCTAACCAGTATGGTCCAGAACGGCCTCAAACTACACTCTTCCCTACATCTGGTCTCCATGGTCCATGCTCTAAGACCTAAAACTAAGATCCTCTTGGTCCGAGTTCTAAGACCTGAAACTAAGATCCTCTTGGTCCGAGTTCTATGACCTAAAACTAAGATCCTCTTGGTCTGAGCTCTAAGACCTAAAACTAAGATCCTCTTGGTTCGAGGTCTGAGACCTAAAACTAAGATCCTCTTGGTCCGAGCTCTAAGACATAAAACTAAGATCCTCTTTGTCTGAGTTCTAAGACATAAAAGTAATATCCTCTTGGTCCGAGTTCTAAGACCTAATACTAAGATCCTCTTGGTCAGAGTTCTAAGACCTAAAACTTAGTTCCTCTTTGTCCGATTTCTAAGACCTAAAACTAAGATCCTCTTGGTCTGAGTTCTAAGACCTAAAACTAAGATCCTCTTGGTCCGAGTTCTAAGACCTAAAACTATGATCCTCTTGGTCAGATTTCTAAGACCTAAAACTATGATCCTCTTGGTCCGAGTTCTAAGACCTAAAACTAAGATCCTCTTGGTCTGAGTTCTAAGACATAAAACTAAGATCTTCTTGGTCCGAGTTCTATGACCTAAAACTAATATCCTCTGGGTCCGAGTTCTAAGACCTAAAACTAAGATCCTCTTGGTCCACGTTATCTGAACAAAAACTAAGATCCCCTTGGTCCGAGTTCTAAGACCTCAAACTAAGATCCTCTTGGTCCGAGTTCTAAGAACTAAAACTAAGATCCTATTGGTCCGAGTTCTAAGACCAAAAACTAAGATCCTTTTGGTCCGTGTTCTAAGACCTAAAACTAAGATCCTCTTGGTCCGAGTTCTAAGACCTAAAACTAAGATCTTCTTGGTCCGAGTTCTAAGACCTAAAACTGAGATCCTCATGGTCTGAGTTCTACGACCTAAAACTAATATCCTCTTGGTCCGAGTTATAAGACCTAAAACTAAGATCCTCTTGGTCCGAGTTCTAAGACCTAAAACTAAGATTCTCTTGGTCCGAGTTCTAAGACCTAAAATTAATATCCTCTTGTTCCGAGCTCTAAGACCTAAAACTAAGATCCATATTTCGCCTTTTGGACCTTGACCACAGGATCGCATGGCGTGGTGTGATATTATGTCCCCATTCACTTCGGGTTTGGAATAGATGCACCATGCACACCCTGTCCTCAGGATTTATCCCTCCTCTATCCAATGGAATTTAAAGATGCACGCTTTCAAGAACTACGCGTGGCTTGATTCCCATCATTATGGGATACATAGGACCGCCTAAACACATGGATGTCAGGTCCGACCCCATCCCTTAGGAGATACGATGATCTACCGGTTCCCAGGGTGTTTGGCATTACGCCCCCCTTTTTCCCAGGGATCCTCCATCTTTTGGCTACTCTCGGGCTGAGCCCTCTGACCGTTTCCAGTGGTCTGATGATGTCCTCAAGGCACTATGGTCTAGAACTTGGAGTGCCATATTCTACATACGCAAGTTCCATACACTTTCCAAGCATCATGTTCCCCTTCATTCGGGCCCCCGTTATCCTTCACACCCGGAGGGACCCACAAGAATGGCCTAGATACAAAGCCCAAGGGATCTCCTACCGTCATGGTCCAATGCCCCCGATGGTTTCAGACAACAAATTGATACGAATCCCGCGTTGCCTGCATGGTCAGCTGTTGATACTCATTTGTTTGTCCCTGTGTATAACACGACAGGATGCTGCATTGCGAACATGGTCAGCAGTAATCCTCAGTCGTCACGCCGGCTTCCCCAGGCCCTGAATGTTGGTGGAATGGTTCATGTCATGTTCCGCCCCACTGTGTCAAGGTGGAATCTTGACACTCCATGTACTAACCCTCAGTACACCCCCGCACATTAGACAGACCGAGTTGCGTAACAGTGTCTCTCGGGGCTCCCGCAATTTGAGCACTAGAGTATGTGCTTGGGTCTCTTCCTTAAACGTTGCGTACATCTTGACCCTCAACCCCATGGGAGATGAGGAGTCGCCCGGACATTGCGTTTCGGGCCCAGCACAGCTAGGAGATAGCATCTCATATCCCACTCTTGATTGATGAACCCTCGTAGGATCTTTGTCCAGAGGCTCCTCTCTCGGATGGTCCAAACAATACGACTGAAAAACAATGTTGTGGGTCCAAACCATAGGACCTTAAACTATGTTGTTGGTCCAAACCATACGACCTTAAACTATGTTGTCGGTCCAAACCATACGACCTTAAACTATATTGTTGGTCCAAACCATATGACCTTAAACTATGTTGTTGGTCCAAACCATAAGACCTTAAACTGTGTGCCTGTCCAAACCATACGACCTTAAACTGTGTTGCTGGTCCTATCACATGACTCTAAACTATGACATTATCATCCTGGCCACAAGACGAAAAAACAGCACCGCCTTGTGACGACCTCATTTTAGAGGACATCACGTTGGGTATTGGTCTTGTGCCATGCCATTTGTCAACACCGATCACAGCTTGATGCTTGTGGAGACACCATGGCCTACTACTCTAGGTTTGTCTCTTAAAAAAAACCCACTTACCTTAAAGGACAAACATGATTTATGAAATTCTTCTTCTTTTAGTGCAAGGGCAATGCCTGCACTCCCCTTTATTCCCTAGAACTGGTATCTTACCATGTCACCTTCCATAACTACATATGGATTGATTCTCATACTTATAAGATACTTAGGAACGCCTGAGGCACTTCCCCCTGGGTCCAGCCTACCATCATGTTCGGTCCCTCGACTCGAGCATCTCCCCGGAGTGTATATGGTATTTAGGGATTAGGTCCTCATTCACGTCGGGTTTTCTAACTGCCTTTCCATGTGTTTGTTTATCCATTTTTCCCACATCATGGTCCGAGTTCTATGACCTAAAACTATGATCTTCGTGGTCCAAGATCTAAGACCTAAAACTAAGATCCATATTCCATCCCGCATGACGTTAAACTTTATTCCGTCCTGCATGGCGTTAAACTATATATCTTCCAACATGATGTTAAACTGTATTCCATCCTGCATGACGTTAAACTGTATTTCGTCCCCCATGAAGTTAAACTATATTTCGTCCCGCATGACATTAAACTATATTTCAAGAACTACGTGTGTCTTGATTCTCATCCTAATGAGATACGTAGGACAGCCTAGGCATTTCACCTTGGGTCCTTCCCTAGGGATTATTGAACCACGTCCTTCCTTATTGTCGGCCCCTTGGCCCGACTTCATGGGGAGTGGTGTAATTAGGACATCTACCCCGAGCAGGTTCGGGATACCCCATGATAATAATGGGAAGCGGAAGTTCTCTCCCAAAGAGGTCCTGCCTGGAAATTGGGACGACCCGTGATCAGGTCGGTATGTCCGCCTAATGCTCCTTTGCCATGGTGGCGCAATTTTGGGAGTGGTGGACTCTGTTCGAACAAACCACAACTCCACCTTCCACGATTTGCATCCCCCCTTATTCGGATCCTCATTTACTTGCATGTTTGACGGGTCCCCTTAATAGTATGGATGCTCGACCTATGGTCCGCCTACTGTCCTCAGCCAACGTTCTGGAGGACTGGTCATGTTTGACGGGACCCCCTAACAGTATGGATGCTCGACCTATGGTCCGCCTACTATCCTGGGCCAACGTTCCGAAGGGCTGGTCATGTTTGATGGGACCCCCTAACAGTATGGATGCTCGACCTATGGTCCACCTACTATACTGGGCCAACATTCTGGAGGACTTGTCATGTTTGAAGGGACCCCCTAATCATATGGATGGCAGACCTATGGTCCTCCTATTGTCCTGGGCCAATGTTCCAGAATACTGATAGACGATATTTGAGTTAGGCCCTGTGTTGCGAACATGGTCAGCGTTCAGCCCTCATTTATTTCCCCCCATTCCAGGCCAACATGATATGGGTTCTGTGTTTCCACCATGGTTGATAGTTATCCTCCATGGTTGCACCCCATTGGGTTCTGAATTTGGGCAGTGTGATTAACCCTTCCTCTCCATCCCCCTGTGTTTGGATGGATTTCAATGCCCACGGCATCACCCCGCTCGTTTGTTAGAGCACATTGAGGAGTCGACACATCAATTGTCCTGGGGTCTCCTCAGAAGTCCAGGCCCAATTTTGGATGCCTGAAGCTTGTTCAATGCCCCATAGTTGAGAGAAATGATGGTACGATCACCTTCTGATTCTTGTGTTGGGAATGAACCACAGGAGCCTAGGGATGAGTTGTTATTCATTTCGATACAATGGTGGAGTGCATTAAACCAAGGGTAAGAATGAATGGATTTTTCCACATATTGGATTGTGACGATGAGAAGTACAAGAAGAATGTTCATGAGATGGAAAATAAAAATCCCTTAGGGATCAGCGTGCTGAAGCGATATTTCCAGCGCTACTACCCTTTGGCTGGTGGTCTCCAGGACCGCTTCTCTCTCTTTGAAAACTCTCTCCTCTTCAGCCACCGTAGAATGTAGCTCGCCAGCCCTAGCTTGTGCATGCGCCCTATTGGTTTGAAGTACGGTCATTTGGTGACTATCCTTTACCAATTTATCCTATGCATCAGCTAGCTGGGCCGTCATTTGCTCCACGATTTCAGAGCATGTTGCGATGAAGTCCTCCTTATCTGCCGCCTGCCCATCGAGGTGTCAGACTTCCTGCTCCACCCTCAGCAGCGCTTGAGTGCTCGCCAATCCTTCCTGGCAGTAGGAAATTTCGGTGCACTGGCTTCTCTCGCGTATCTTCTCGGCCATGTAATCACGGACCGTCAGATAAAGGCATTGAGCGTCAGTTGAGCCGGCGCACAAGAAGCACAGCCAGGTCTGAGGTGATCCCATCCGCCTCTGCCAATCTGACTTGGGTTGTCTGAGGAAGTGCTAGATACACTTCCACCCTTTGTGCCGTGTCATCCGGATCTCCTCGGCTGCCTCTGAGTCTGAGTCATCTATCTCCTCAGGGTCAGTGGGTCGGTATATAGGGAAGGCCGCCAGCAGATCAGCAGTAGGATCCGCCACAGTGACGCCTTCATGAGGAATAGAATCCTTGACGTCTGGGCGACCTTCTTCTCTTTCCCCAACAACAATGACGCCTCCACTAGCTTCCAACCTTGTCTCAGGAATAGCTCCATTGATGTCCGCCACCCCCTGTTCATCAATTGTCAGGGCCGACTCCGTGTAGAGAGCATGTTCCAAACAAGGTGGTATGTCCTTCGCTGTTCCACTCGTGGATGGACAAGGCTCCACAGCCTGACGTGCCTCTATTTTTGAGATCACTGCGCAAGTCATACACTAGTCAGACGAGATCTTTTGACACGAAGCACCAGTAGTGAAGTGTGAGACTTACAGGAATCCTGAGCGTCAGTCCCCAGGGTTTCAGCCGCTGTAGGAGTCGCCGTAAGGGGAGACCCCTCTACACTTGTTAATTCAATGATGGGTGTCAGATCCCCATCATGTCCCACTGGTTCCACTCCTCCCTCCTCTAGTGGGGACGCACGTCCAATGCTCAACTGCTCTTGAGTAGGTTGGGGATGTGAGTTATAAGTTGGAAAGTAGAATGTATGAATGAGGGAAACGAATGAAGACAGAGGAAAACCTCTAGAATCTCGGTTATGTCGAGATCAGAGTCGGCAATCTCGCCACTCTCTCGGAGAATCCCTAGGTAGGTCGCCCCTTGCGACCCCTCATGTTTGGGCTCCTCTTCTTCATCTTCTCCCTCACCTTCGTCCTCTCCGGTTTCCTCCTCCCCCTCCGGATCCTCGTCACTGTCACCTTCTCCCGGTGGCATTGCATCCAGATCATGATCCTGGCCGAGCATCACTTTCACTAGGAAAGTTGGCTCTTCACACCACCCCCGTTGGCGTGCGTATGAATCCATGGCCGTCAGATAAGTATGCCGCCTATGAAAGTTTACTCGGTCGTTAACTCGAACGAGCCTGACCTCTGGCAGTTGGATCCCGTTTTGCATTATCTTCTGCTAGATAGATTCGACGCTCAGTGATTTCCGCATGGTCATCCTGGCCGACAAGAGTGCTAGGAGAATTGCGTCATGGGAAGGTTCGATCAGATATCTTATCTTCTTCCCGGGTAGTTCCCTGGCCAACTCATGTGACCCCCCTGTGGGTAACGAGGACATGGAAGCACCATGTGATGTTCCCGCTGCCGAAGCCTCGGCCTACGCATGCCTCGCTACATGACGCGTCCTTGGATCCCCCCCCCCTTCTGAAGGCGCCGTTCCTTCTTTCCCATCGCCCGGTTTCCTCACGAGTAACCTCATGTTGCCATACGCGCTTGCGTAATAGCCCCTTAGGGTATGCAATGGTCCAGTGTTCGGCGTACTTGGTTGCTAGGACGACATCGACCCCAGTGGGAGGAAGAGTAACTAAATCACTGGAGCCAAAAGTGGTAAACATCAACCACATCTGGCACAGGATGCATGGATTCTTCTCCTGCCAGACAGCCGTGAATACCTTCTTCAGTATTCGTTGGAGCCACCTGAACTGCCTGGCGAATCGGGATGGCACATAAGGCTCGCAGATCACATTCCCATTGATCTATGCCACGAGCACCCCACCCCAAATGATCTGGAAGTATTCCTGCTGTTCCAGAGAGCCTCGCCTGTTGTCCACCATCTGGCCTACTGGGGTGGGAAACAGGCTGAAGTTGATGTTGGCATGGTTGCCGATGCGGATCCTCACACCCTCCTCATTGAGCTTCATCGGTGCCACCCCTGTGATGTTTAGCAAGGACGGTCTCAGACCGTTTCCCGGAGGATGGAGGACGTTTGGGAAAGTATACCCACCGAGTTGAGCTACCAACCAGCCATCGAAGATCTGGAAGGGACCTCATACTCTCCGAGGCGACCCACTCATGAGATGTGCCCCAGGATGATATACAGCTTGTCTAGCACAGGGAAACCCAATTTGAACCGTTTGTTGGTGGCCATTGAACCCACCATCACCAAAGTCGCTGTACGGATGCCCATTCTCGCGTCCTGCACCAGTAGGATCCACCCGCTCAGGAAGGCGGCTAGGAACCCGGCATACTGAACGTTCGGGTCTCGGGCCACAATGACGCAGTATCCCAATGATTGGTATTGCCCCGCCTCCAGGGTCTTCCAGTATGACCCTTCCTTACTCCTCTGAGTCGCGGTTGGGAACCGTTTTCCCCATCCCGGCATCTTGACGGTCAGATCCTTCTCAAGGAACAGGCTGAACCAGCCCTTGTAGGCGATTTCCTTCAGGAAGTCCTTGACCCCCAGCCTCTCCTTGGCCAGCTGCAGCAGGTGCCACGTCAGCATAGGCGCCCGTGACCTGTCTCCCCATGTGTTATTTGGAGGAACGAACTCGTCATATTGGTAACCCTCTAGTGGGATACCTCCGATGCAGTGAACGTCCAAGAGACTGATGCCGACTTCCCCATGATGAAGGCGGAACGTATTGGTGTCAGGAGACCACCAGGTGAATAACTCTAGTCCATGTTCAGGATGGTGGTGGAAGTGGAACTGTGATGTCCATACTGCCTCGAACAGGCCGATATACCGCAGTTCGTCTCCGAACTAGTCATAGGTATTGCGAACCCAGAATGCCCAGGCCCATTGCCTGGTGAAGTTTCCCCCGGACCGCAGGTCCCAATCCTTCAGCCAACCCTTCGTGTCATCCATGATGCTCTGACAGAACGTGCTTGCATTGAGGGCCGGAGAATCCTCTGCCACATGCTAGTCCCGGTAATAGTCCTAGTCCTCAGGTTCAGTACATATAGGTCTATATGTCTAGTTTCCCTGGCAGTATGGCCATTGATGGTGATGTTTTAGCGAAGAAGTTCATCCCCCCGAGTCACCCAAGACCGCGGCGTTTCAACTTCAAAGCCTGGCAGGGGCACCTCCTCCAAGATGCCCAAATTCCAGAGTGGGAGGCTGTCTGACAAGGGATATGTCTTCTGGGCCGGAGTCAACAGGATGAACATGGTCAGATTGTTGGAGACAATCACCTTGGCGCCATAAATATCCTCGTTTTCCGCCATTTCTGTCATACGGGCTGCGGCTTCCCCCTCATCAACTCGGTTTGCAGCCATCTAGACTCTATCAGGAGTTGGTCGAAATCATGATGTAGGGCGCGGAATCGGAGAGTTCTGCGCAATATCTGAATGAGTTGTGCGAAATCCTGGAGATGATCGCGCAATCAGCACATGAAGCGTGGAAAAGCCCGAACAGGCGCGAAATCCCGGCCAAATTTCGGATGGATTTCCGTGCTGATAGAGTGTTATTACGCACAGCCGTAGAAGCGATTTCGCGCACGAGAGCAATAATCTTATCGTGCTGGTAAGGCGGAAGTATAGATTTGGGACCCAGTGCCCCTTTTCATAGGCGAGGCCAGGGTTCCGCTCGCGTCTAGAGGATTTGCGCGCCCCATTGGAATTTTGTGCGCAACATGACCATGATACTCAGCACTTCGGTGTTTCGGCGTTTCCCTTGGAATCCGATCGTTGCGACCTATCACCGATCCAATTCCAGGGGGGAATTTTTTGATGCCGAAAAAAGACCATAAGTCCTGGAGGAAGTTTCTAAATGATGAAGCGACGTCATATTCAGAATCAGAGGACCGATCCGGAGGCCCGATATGTGGTGTGTGAAACAAAGGAGGGTCTGCACAAAAAATTGTTCTGCGCGCGTAGAATCACCGGGTTTCGCGGAATTGAGCTGATGAGGCACACAATCTTTCCACGCCCTGGGTCTGCGTGGTGAATTTTTGTGCGCCGGATGTGCTCGGTGCGAAGAATTTCGCGCACCGCTCGGATTTCGCGCCCGAGGTCGCCTATAAATAGCAAGTGACCTCGAACGGTTTGGGGGTTGCGGAATCCGAAGTGACTCTCGTGCGCGCAATTCGGCTCCCCTTGCGCGCAAGATGACTTCCAGGTAAATCCCTCATTTCACGCAACCTTGTCCCAGAGTTCGCCTTTGTGCGCAACTCCACTGTATTCAGTGTATTTTCCCCCTCCCCAAGGTTCCAGCCTTGCGCGCAATCTGTGTCTCGTGCGCGCGATACCCTACCGTGTGTGCAAAACCCTCTGCGTAATTCCCTCTTCACACGCAATTCTCTTGATCCAATTGCGCGCCGTCCCAGTGTTTTACGCGCAAATCTTCCCTTTTGAGCACAAAGCCCAGGACCGCTCACCTTGACGCCCCTTGGCGCGCCCTGCACCGGCACCTAATATCTCCCCTACCGGGCACACGCGCCATGCTTTGTTTTCCCGTACGTCCTTCCAGGTTATTGCGAAGTAACCTCAAGTTCCCTTGGGCCATGTTTCCCATTGCGTTTCTTTGCCTTATGCTTCTCCGCATAGGCATGCTAACGACTATTGATTCTTCTCATAGCCACGCAAACGTGGACCCCTCGGTGGTTCGCCCTGCGGCCCCCCTTCACCATGGCCTTGCCGACGCCTTCCCTTCCACAAGTGGTAGAGGGAATTGGGCATGTAAGCCCTAGGGGTGTGGAGCAAACCCACCTCGTCCAAGCTACAGGACGTTAAACTGCTAAGCACCTCGTCCTTAACACAAGACGTTAAACTGTGGTCCGACACTGTGCTTCGCACGCAGGGTCCCCCCAGGTCGGACATTCATTATGCCCACTCATATCCACGGGAATGGACTCTTCCTCACATGGAATGAGATCCTCCTTGTCGGAGTGGCGTTTGTCCGCGGGGGAAGGGCTGCCTCAGAGCGTAAGCCCCTATCCTCTCAACGGATGACTGCACCCATGCATCTCCATACTTCCCCCCTACCAAGCCCAGTGGAGTCCTTTTCCCACCACACTTTGTCACACCACGGGCCGCCACCCTGGAGTAATCCTCGACACCAAGGGTCTCTAACTACGCATATGCCCCTATTTCCTCTTTGGGCCACTCAACGCGTAAGCCCCATTCCGCTTCTCACGGACGCACCCTTCGCGACGTGATCATCTGGTCCCTGCCGCCTCTTGTTTCTCACACCGATCATGACTCACGTGGGCATAGAGTGCGCATCGACCATGACATCCTTCTATGGGACACCCCAGAGCGTAAGCCCCATCCCAGCAAACTACGTGGACTTTGATCTGTGCTAACGCACGGTACGTAGGAAGCCTCCCTGAGGTTCAAGCCCACCACCCGGTCATCCCGACCTCTCCATGTCATTTCCCCGACCACCTTGGGCCGCCTCAGAGCGTAAGCCACAAACCCTTCATCCCGCATGATGTTAAACTGTATTCCATCCCGCATGACGTTAAATTGTACCCCGTCCCGCATGACGTTAAACTGTATCGCATCCCGCAAGATGTTAAATTGTATCCCGTCTCTTGGGTCGTCTCAGAACGTAAGCCCCATGTCTCACTCCACCATCCATCTCGATCCTTACCCGGTCCGCCACATACCGGTGAGGTCATGCCACCCCATCCCACTCCATGGCACACGGGAAGCCGCCCCCGTGCTGGCCCCAACATCGGTGTTCCCCCTGGGGATCCTTCAACCCGATCCATCTCCGCAAGACGTTAAACTCGCAACATACCCCGTTTTAAACATGGGAAGACGAGGAAAACCTCATATGGTACATATTTCCCGTGTTCTATGTGGGATGCCTCTGGCTTCCGTGCCCTCGATAAGCCCTGTGATGAGGGACCAAAGACAGACATGCAGACGACGCCCCAACGTGACTATTCTCCTCACCGAAGGATGCTGCCCCGACAAGACCCCTTGGAGCGTCTTGAAGGAAGAAACATAATTAATTGGTGTCCATGTAGATATGGCACTGGGAATGAGCTTCACGAACCCGTCTTAAATCTATGAGGGAGACCCAGACTAGGTAATGAGCTCTGAGGAGGAATCAATGGGAGGAAGAACCGACATCCCATCATCCTGGTTTCGATCAAGGAGCAGACGTCCCTGAACAAGGACCGGATGCCGCCCACCTTTGGAAAGCGGGAATGCGGGGTAAAAAACACCTCTTCCTCCCCACAGACGGATGTGCTTTCCCCGACAAAATCATCGGAGCAACAGTATTCACTACACAATGGAATTGGCTTAGAAAAGCTATGAAATTTTGGCAGCATAATGGCATGACATAATAATTCATAAGAATGGTTGATGAGAGAGAAATGGGACTCTCATTATATTTACATGAAATGGAAAGTAATGGGTTAATATTGATACATTTCCCAACAATTTTAATGGAATTTAGATACATGATACAAAAGTATTTCATGAATGGAAATGAGGAGACATAAGTTCTTTTCCGAATTTCAGCATTGTAACCTGTGTACATGGGAGGCATTTAATGGGAGATAAAGGGGTCTCCCATCATTCGAACAATAAGAGAGATGTATGGGGGGGGGGGTGAGAAACCATACACCATCATTTATAATTGAAATTTAATGGTCATTACAATATTACAAAAATTGGACAAAAATGAGAATGTTAGAAAAACCCTTACTTGGAAGGGTGCTTCCAAAGGATATATAGAGGCACGATAGAGGCTTATTGGGTGATTGGTCGACTTGGGAGGATTCTAGAGAGTGAAGGGAAGAGGATGGACGAACTCCAAAGGCATTGAATGAGGATTAAGTGGGAGCTTGTGTGGGTTTATATAGGAAAGGTGAAGGAATTCTATATTATTTAGGTATGGGACCCCTTAAAATAAACTAATCTAAACCACAAACAAGCCCATATTTTTCTGAAAATGGAAGAGGAAACAATATTTAATAATTCTAATGTACGAACTTCTGAAAATAATATTGTTTCTTATGTGGAGGTGAGTCACAATCCCATGGAAATCATTTTAAAAATACAAGGTGTTTAATAGGTTTTGAAGTGTCCATTAATGCTTTGAAAGGTAAGTTAAACAAACCAAAAATCACATTATTTTAATGGTACAACATATATTGGCTGAACATAAAGTTTATATTATTTTAATTCATCAGTATTTTGTCATTATGATGTCATAAAACACATTATATATTTAAATGGTATTTAATTTTTAACCAAAAATTTGACTGACTAAGAAAATTATGAAAAATTCACAGTATGACAATTTCAACGTCATGATTCCAAAAATAATATTTATTTAATCTAAATAAATTTTCTATATGTTTTAATTTTCACTTTTAAAATAAAAACAAACCTTTATCAGAAATTCACGCGTTTTGAAAAAAATTTTCTTAAAACCTTAATAAAAATTACAATTTCATTCATAAAATTATATGATAATTGGTATATAATAAAATTAATTTAATAATAATAATATTTTATTAAAATTTTATTTAATTCAAAAATACATTAATTTAATAAAATAGATTTTATAATTAAATAATAACTAAAAGCACAATTTGTACATTAAAAACTATTTACAATGTATCAATAATGACAAGAAGGTATAGTCATTATTATATAAAAAAATAATGTACATGAACATAGTACTAGAGATTTGTTACATAACCCATTAGAACAGATGCGTAAAACCTAAGGGTAAGGTGTGTGATGGTGACAAACTCTTGGGGTGGCTCGGATAACATCGCTCGAGGGGTAATCTCTATAAACTTCCACATTTACTGTAGATAGTCTCATTTGAGCTGGAAATGATGAAGCTCAGCTTGGGCTTGGACATGAACGAAGCCCAAGGATTCCACCGCTTTTCTGAGCTCCAAAAAATGGGCTTCATAAAGTGCAATTGGACTGGATGAGGCCATCACTTCCATTTTATGATTAAATAGGGTTTGTCAAATCCCTATATATATAATAATTAGTTGATTACTGTTCAATTTATATGAAAGAAACAATCACAATTCATAACATAAAACCAATTAAGTTGACATTTTATATAAACATTTTACATAACGATACATTTAATTAGATCAAGAGGTATTTCCATTAATGAAATATTGGGTCGTTACCTAACAAGTAGCAATGAAATATTATTAATAAGAAGATAATAATATGACCATATATGATATCATAATAATTACTATGATTTTGGAATAAGTCAAGGACATTATTTAAATCATTATACATCAGGTTCAAATACGTACATAGCATATCAGACCTAAGGGATGGGATAACTTTTCCAATCTCATTCTATCCGATAATGTTTATTCTTAAGTATTTACTGGGGTCATATTTATAATCCACATCAATTTTTTCTCCATGTTTCCTCATTATGTAATATTATTTATATCCTCCTACTATTTTTTAAATCCAATTTTACCCATTGGAGAGTTTTTACTAAAATGTATGAAAGGAATTTTTTGTCATTTTTAGTAGAAGGTAATTTTTGACTCTTCCATCAAAAGTACGAGGAGAATGTTTTTGTTTAAATTATACAACAAGCATGAATGTTTACGGTTAATAACTCCTTATTTACATGAATATTCATATGCCATATTTAATTATTATTTTCAACAAAGTTAGTTCTTTTAAATTTAAATGGCATTTTGAGAAAAGAAAATGATCTTGAAGAAGAACAGATATTTTCCTCAAGAATGGAGTTCAAGTGTTTTATAAAAAAAATCCATATAAGATGAATCTATTAAATTCATTTGTGTTTATATACCTATTTTTACATTGATTTTGACTATGTTTATGATGGATTTATTTTTGAGATGTCCATTTATCTTATATGGATTATGTTATGATGGCATGATTCTGGAGGTTCCCATTTTATTACTTGGGTTATGCTATGATGTATGATTTATTATTTTATTTCACACAAAAGAATGGTTTCATTATGAGATGGGTGGGACCTATATGTACCTAAAATTCATTGGTTAAAGATTTAAATCTCATGAGATAGACATGGCTGGAATGGAAAGTTAATCTGGTTCAGTGATACAGGACTAGAACGAGGAGTGAACTCGGTTCAGCAATGGGTTGGCTCTGCTATGATGGTGTTAGAAATGTGTCTTGACTAATATCAAATTTTTTTGATTATCTATGCATGAAACAAAGTTACATGTCTTACATTATGATTGTTGGTATTACTATTCTATACTATGATTTATTCCATGTCATGTTATTGTGATCTTCTTTGTAGGATAATATTATCAAAATTTTATATTCTTATGAATATGTTATGATTGATATTTCATTGTTTACCCTTAGTAAGCATGTGAGCTCGCCCTTTTTATGTTTTTTTACCTAGGTCAGGAAGAAGGGTATTAAGTAGGATATTCCAAACGGGAATCTAGATATGATGAAATAAATGGGAGACAATGTAGATGATTTATGAACAAGTTGTTTATGTTTCCCTGTTTCTAAAGACACTATACCTATATGGTCTTTTCTAGGATTTGTTATATGTTTTAATAAATATTTTTTAATTCCAAAGTAGTAATAATTTATGTAATGTATGGGTTGTTATAGATCTACATGATTTTAAAAATATTATTTATTCTTATGACTCCACTGATATGTATTCCTATACATCTATAAGTGATGAAGTAAAAGAGTTAAAAATAATTGGGATCTCATACCATGGTTTTCTGTCATCTGATCCTTACATAAATGCACCATCAAAATTGAAACATCTTCCGAAATTTCCATGCATAGAAAACCATCACTTTGTGGATAAAATCATACCTCATTCTAAAGACCAAATCAATGATAGGAAAATTCACTTTCCACCCCCATTTAACTACAAGCACAAAAAAAGGATGAGAAGATATTATCCAATGAACTATCAGGAATCCAAAAAGGGAAGTTTTTCTGGAATCACACTAGAGGAGAAAAAAATGATGGCCACCATCAGACTATTGGTATTTAACTGTAACATTCCAACTGTAGATAAAATCAATAGAACGCTTTTAGGGAGACATACCAGGTTTAGACTTACTTGTTTTGAAAACTAATTTCTTTTTAGTTTTTCATTAGATGAATAATTATTTTTCTTTTTCATTTAACATCCCACATGAGGCACAATGACTTCCACCAACCCACCACCAGATGGAGGTGGAGACCCGTCAAATCCACACCATGGGGCCCCTCTTTCCCTTTAACTCCTCTTCTCCATCTCTCTCTATCTTTCTTCTGTTTCCTCCCTCCTTCTCATTTTTTTACCACTTTCCTCATCTCATTTTTTTATTTACTCATTCTCTTTATTGTGGGTGTGTCTTTATAAAAACATATTTAAACCCTAAAAACTAAAAAACCAAAAAAAACTAATAAACAATATGAAAAAACGAATCGTTCTTACTCACCATCTAGTAATGAAATTTTTTCCATTATATTGGGGAGTCAAAAGACATGTTTTCAACTACAAAATGTTTTATTTTCATCATGTCTTTGGATATAGAATCTTTTGTCATAAAAAAAATTGAATGATGGGTTTTAGATTTCGTAAATGATTTTCCCCACCCATGAGGAAAAACTTTTGATTTCAAATCAAGGCCACCTACAACCATATTTTCAAAATGTGTGTTTTCACCTATATTTGCGAGTATTTAGTTTTTGGACCATAGATCTGAATTTCCCACTTTGGTTTTCATTAATATGATAAAGGAATTTATGAAGCCTATGAGGATTATAATATCATAATATCCTCCCATTAACCATACATTAATCCCCGTTTTGAAAGCCCCTTTTTATTGAAGGTTCTGGGTGTAGCGGAAGCACATCAGTGGATGTCCCACTTGGCTTTTTGTCATTAGAAATGATCAATCCGGGATCAATTCGATGATAAATACCAGAATCCATGGATCTAATCACAGAAAAAGACAAAGAAGAAGGTTTTTCCCAGAACAACAAACAAGGATCATTACAGGTTGATTATAATTACTTTAATTAATTATAAAGAAATAACTTTTGGGTGTTCTTTCTTCATTGACGTTCTTGATCACGTTGTCGATGTGATCCATTGTTGCATCGCAGAAGCAAAGTGTAGACTCCCTCTAGCAGTTATCCACACATGTACCTCGTATCTATGGACATCGCCAAAAGATTCTCTGGGTGCTAGCGTGGAGAATCCTTCTCTTGCATTGTCCGCCTTAGATTGACTTGATACGACAGAAGAGGATCTCTCTCGGCCTTGAGAGCATTTTTGGAGGAATAGGTTCCTTCATTCTTGAAATAATTCTCCTGAATTGTTTTGTTTCACCCGGGGTAGGAAAAGAGTTGGGGTTGTGAGGATATTTATAATCGGGGTAGAGTTATGACAATAAATAAACTCGTTATGCATTTTATTTATTTCATTATCTCTTATTTGAAACCCCCATGTTGAATAATTAATTACCTGAATTGCGCCCATGCTAATTTTAATAAATATCATTTAAAACAATATTATCTCCTTAAAATCCAGACTGGAAAAACTACACGACATGTATTAATAAATACACAGTGTGTACTTGTTTTTCATTTAAAACTAAAATGCGGGTACATTCAATGTACACGACGTGTATATCTTGTTATCATTTATTGATTTCCTTTCCATAATGAAAACTACACGGAGTGTAATTATTAATACATGACGTGTACTTGTTTTCCATGAAAAACTACACGGCGTGTAATCTTTAACACACGGCGTGTATATCTTGTTTTTCATTTCCTTCTTCATCCATCATTAAAACGATTTAGGCATCCATGATTAATTATTAAACCATGTATGGGAATAATCTTTATTCTACTTGAGATACTTGAATACACTTAGTGTGTGACCCTCTAGGGCGCTTTCTTGTTGGCATTAGGCGAGCATTGCAAAAGTCCAAGATTACTATCTAGCAACCGGACAAGGCGCCCAAGAGAAAGATGTTGAAGACGCATTGACGTATCACCTCATACGAATGCTTATTGTGTATTTTAATCAGTTTCTCTTGATATCTCATCAAGCAGGTTTCATGGCAGTCTCATATAACTATATTCATGATCCGTCGTTCTTTGACTACCTGAAATAATCCCATCGTTCACACAATGTCCATGGAATTTCATGCGACAGTTCTATTTCAATCAAATGGTCGAGATATCAACTTCCATAAATGGAAGGTACAAATCATTCCTTGACTTATCCAATAAGAACATGTCACTCATGACACACCCAACATACCCTAATTCCCGCCAACTATCTGCATGAGAGTTTTCATCAGTAAATCTAATTGCACGAGTTATGACATGAGTTAATGATAATCTTCCAATCTATGGACCATTACACACGCTCATAGATAGCAATGTCCGATGACACCATGAAATGAAAAATTGCTATTGGCGGGTCTGTTCACAAAATATCCCATCTTGGAGATTACAAAGTGTGAACTCCATGAGAGAGAGTCTCATCTTCTTACGAGTACTCACACATGACGGTCTGTATACTATGTGTCCTATCATAGTATGCCATCCAACCATAGAACTTTATTTAAGAATATTGTTATATAATTTCAAGGTTCTAATCATAGAGGGGATCTTTCATGACCTTATCAATGCAAAAAATATTCCGGGACATTATTATATTATAGTTATGAGGAAAAACGAACAATATATAATAAGTGATCATTCATGTAATCAATGTACAAAACAGTTGGTTCTCAGGACACCAACCCTTAAAAACTCCCACTTGGACTAGACCCAACTGCCTATGTCTTTTAGTCTGATAGACCTCACATGATGATCATGTTTTTGATGAGCCAAGGCTTTAGTCAAGGGGTCTACCATGTTGTCTTCCGTGGAAATTCTTCTCACTGCATCATCACCTCTCTGATAAAAATACCTTAAGAGATGACACTTCTGAAGAATGTTCTTTGTCTGCTGATGTGACCTTGGCTCTTCTTCAAGTGTCACCGCTGCAGTATTATCACAATAGAATGTGATAGGATCTTTATTGCTCGTTACTACATCCAGCTCTTGGAAGAATATTCACATCCATATTGCTTCTTTAGCTGCCTCAGAAGCTGCGATATACTCGGACTCTGCTGTAGAATCTGCCACCACACTTTTCATTGAGCTATTCCAGCTCACTGCACCTCCATTCAAACTGAAGATGTATCCAGTATGCAACTTCATGTCATCTTGATCAGTCTATAAATTAGCATCTACATGTCCTCTGCTGACTAGTTCCTATTCTACTCCATAAACCAGGAACATATCCTTAGTACGCCTCAGATACTTTAGGATAGTCTTGACTTCCATCCAATGGCGGTCTCCTGGATCAGCTTGATATCTTCCTACCTCACTTAATTCGTAAGAAACATCTATCCTCGTACATAGCATATCATACACGACTGACCCAATCACGGATGTGTAAGGGATCCTTTCCATTATCATTGTTTCTTCATGTGTCTAAGGACACATTTTCTGGGAAAGATGAATGCCATGTGACACTGGGAAAAATAACCTCTTGGATTTTTCCATACTGAATCTCTTCAGTATCTTGTCAATGTATGTACTTTGACTCAGGCCCAACATTCTCTTGGATCTATCATGATGGATCTTGATCCCATGAATATATGCTGCCTCGCCCAAGTCTTTCATGGAGAAGAATTTATGCAATCATGCCTTAACTGACTGTAATAAAAGTACTTTGTTTCCAATTATTAATATGTCATCATCATATACTATTAGGAAAATGACTGCACTCCCACTAATCCTATTGTAGACATAAGGCTCACATTCGTTCTTCAAACAACCAAATTCTATTACAGCTTCATCAAAATGAATGTTCCATGATCTTGATTCTTTCTTTAATCTATAAATGGATTTCTTCAACTTGCATACCCTGTTGGAATCCTTTGGAGTCACAAACACTTCAAGTTGTGTCATGTAGACATCTTCCTGGAGGTTCCCATTAAGGAAAGATGCTTTGACATCCATTTTCTAAATTTCATAGTCCTGGTAAGAAGCAATGCCCAATAGGATTCTGATGGATTTCAGCATCACAACCGGTGAAAAGTTTTCATCATAGTCAATTCCTTGACGCTGTCTAAAACCTTTTGCAACCAGTCATGCCTTGTAGGTGCTTACATGCCCCTCAATGTCCAGTTTCATCTTGAAAACCCATTTATTACCAATTGTCTTTACATCAACAAGAGGATCTACCAAAATCCAGACTTGGTTTTGGTACATGGAATCCATTTCAGAATTCATGGATTCTTGCCACATGGCAACGTCTCTGCCTTCAACATCTTCCATGTAGGTAATAGGATCATCATTGTCAACCAATAATGAGTCACCATCCTCGGTGACAAGAAAACCATATCATTCTGGTTCTCTCACCTCTCTTGTGATCCTATGTAGTTCTTGTGTCTCTAGAACAGATTGTTCTTCAACGGGGCTTTGTGTAATATGTTCTTGTACCAACTCATGTGTATCTTGATCCTCGACTTCATCGATGTCTATCTTGCTCCCACTATATCTTTTAGAGATGTGCTCCTACTCAAGGAATATGGTGTGTCTTTCCACTGTATCCTTTTTATCTGAGGGGTTTTAGAGGTAATAACCCCTTGTTTCCTTGGGATATCCTATAAATATACATTTTGTGCCTCGGGGTGCATGTTTGTTACCTGAAGAGGCCTTAACCAATGCTTCTCTACCCCACACATGTAAATTAGATAACATGGATTTGCGTCCACTACATAACTCATATGGAATACCATTTATCGATTTATTTGGTACTTGGTTTAGTATGTGCACTGCTGTTTGTAATGAATATCACAAAAAGGATAATGGAAGACTCGCATGACTCATCATTGATCTCACCATGTCCAACATGGTGCGGTTCCTCCTTTTGCTGACACCATTCCATTGTGGCGTGTAAGGAGTAGTGAGTTGAGATAGAATCCCAAACTCCCATAAGAAATCAAGGAAGTCCTGATCATGATATTCTCAACCTCTGTCTAAGCAGAGTTTCTTAAACTTCTTACCAATCGGGTTCTCAACTTCATTCTTGTATTATTTGAACCGATCAAAAGAATCTGACTTATACCTCATTAAGTATATATATCCATATCTACTAAAATCATCAGTAAAAGTTATGAAGTACGAGAACCCACTCCTTTCTTCAACTGGAAATGGTCCATAGAAATCTGTGTGAACTATGTCTAGAAGCTCCTTATCTCTTTCACCTTTCCCATTAAATGGGGCTTTGGTCATTTTTCCTTGTAGACACGCATGACATACAACAAGTGGTTTTAATTCGAAAGAAACTAAATACCCATCTTGATGTATTTTTGTCAAACAATTATCATTGACATGACATAGCCGGTGATTCCAAAGTTGGGTGTGGTATGAATCATGAGAATTAACTTTGTTATCGATTCGCATTACTTGGTTTGTGTGGTCTAACACATAAAGGTCGTTATATAAATGTGCCCTACCAAAACCAATGCTATCTTTATAAAAATAGAAACATTCATTTCCAAACATGAATATGAATACATCAGTATCTAATATGGATACTGAAATAATGTTTTTAGTAACAGAAGGAACATAATAACAACCTTTCAAAATAAAGATCATCCCCATAGGCAATGCGAGGTTGGAGTCCCGACAGGTACAACCGCAAGTCTAGCTCCATTGCCTACTCGTAGATCTACCTCCCCTCGATCAATCTTCCTGAATCTACTTGGTTCTTGTATTTGGATACAGATGTGAGCACCAAAAGAAGTATCTAATAACCAATTAGTAGAAATAGATAGATTGCATTTGATAAGAAATGCACCTAAAGATTCCCCTTGCCTCCTTGGTTGGGTGCAGTTTTTCTTCTAGTGGGCCTTCTTGCCACATGAAAAACAAACATAATCATGTTCCTTTGCCTCTCCTTTGTTCATCCTTTTCTTAGAAGGCCTTGAAAAAGCTTTGGGCATAATGCTCTACTTCTTCCCTTTCATTTTATTCACCATGACGACAGAAGGCTTTTCACGCTTCATGTCAGTGTCCACATCGTGAATGAGGATGAGAAGATCTGACAGAGACTTCTCAATGTTGTTCATATTGAAGATCTTACAAAGTTTGAGAAGCACTAGGGGATTGATTCAAGAATGAGGTCGGTACCCAATTCTTCGGGGAGTTTAAACCCTAAAACCACCAAGCTCTCAATGTAGCCAATGATCTTGACTACTTGAGGCCAGGCTGGGGCACCCTCTCCAAGCTTTCTCTGAAATATAGCCTTGGAGATCTCAAAACATTCCTGTCTTTCTCATTCCTGGTATAGACCACAGAGGTGCTCGAGAATGACATAGGCATTCATGTCTTCATGCTACATAATGATCTTACTAGACATTGATGATAACATCAAACATTGAACGTCGAGAGCATCGTTCAAATGTTGATCATAGACCATGAAATCTTCATCACTCGCCCCTGGGGTAGGAGAATCAGGAAGTGAGGACTCCAGCATGTTAAAAATTCGTTCATGGCGTATGATAACCCAAAGGCACCTAAACAATTTCTGAAAGTTACTGCCGGTGAGGATATTGTCTTTATCCAGTATTGATCACAGAGATAATGTGGTTCATGAGTTTGTCATTTCGATTCTATACATTAAAATAGATGATTTATCAGTACCTTTTTTATTACAATTTTATGAGAAATGTTAAATTAATTAATTCTCCCACTATTTTATCGAGTCCCAATGGCCCTCACCATTGAACTTGGAATTCCCAGTTTCTTTGACATTCTAGTGTAAAGGATCCATATTTCCCTTCGCATAACCGCAACAAGGGTTTGACAAACTATTTGAAGGTATTTAGGTAGGCAGGTCGTTGCCAACTGTGAGCTTACAGTTGCATGATCTGTTGAGTGGACTCCCCAATCCTGAAAACCTAAGATGGATTTCCTCAACTCTTGCCTCCAATATTACATCAAGTCATGCAAGGGATACTTCACTGGATGTAATATGGTTAAGTCAACCCAAAACCTTTCATAAGGGATTCTTTTATAAAAGTAAGGGTCCCAACAAGGGTTTGTCAAACACATAGTTTTCTTGAGTCTTTCCCTTAATCAGGTAAAGGAAGGCATGGTATGACATAATATGGTATTGAGGTATTTTAGTCTTTATGCGTAGTTTCTCATTATCACATGCTTATTAATATTAACTGAAGCTTTCTTAAGTGATTAACCATGTTCTAATAATGTTTACACATAATCCGGTTTTTATTTCATTCCATCTTTGCATGCTTGTTCATTTTGTTAATTATGTGATCGCGACAACTCATACATAATAAATAAAACATGAAATCAAACAGAAATAAAATAAGATGGCATGATCATGAGCATCTATTGGTTAGCTTATCTAGCGGTTTTGTTAAGCTAACCCTGACCTAGGGAAAACACCTTGAACCTGTTGGTTCGTGTTTTGCAGGACCGACCAGTCCACCTTTTTATCTTCTTGCGTCAGTTTTTCCTCAGCTTCGAGATTTGAACCATCTCATCTGGATTGGGAGATCCTCCATTACATGGGTTTACAGTAAAGAAACCATGGGCATGCAGGCCCTACATTTTATTGGAAGAAGGCTTGCAGGCCAACAAATTTAAATTAAAAAAATTTAAATGAAACCATATACATAAAAAGGCTCTTTGGTCTAGCTCATGATCATCCATAGTATGCAATGACATTTACACATATTTAGAATTCAAATTCTTTTAATCATTATTTTATTTAAGATAAGATGCACTCGAATTCAATTAATTATGATCTTATAATTAATCAATTCTTTATCTTAAATTCCTTTCTGAATTTCAATGAGATTCTTCTCATCCACATTCCTTGTATGGGTCTTTGTACATTGGAGGAAACCTGGTGAAATTCCATTTCTGGAAAGTACACAGCAGGTAGTTTATAATTACAAGGCATGTATTTTTCTTTTCAACCTTTATCCAAAGTACACACTGGGGCTTTGGCGTGTTTTCTGTACTTTGGAAATTTTGTAGTACATGGCTTGTAGATGAATCATACACGAAGTGTACTTCCTTGTTACGTGGTAACCGGACTAGAGATCCTGTGTACGCGGTACGCGGCTTATCTTTGTACACGATTACCCCTGGGCCGGAACGGACTACACGGCGTGTTGCTTCAACATACACGTCGTCTATTCCGGTTTCCACGCGCTGTTCATTTTTGGTCAACATGGCATGATTAAAAATTAGTCATAATCAATTCACACAGCGTGGATTGGCGGACCAGTGCTGGTTCGTGGAACCTAAGTACACGGTGTGTAGTTTTAAGTACACGCCCTGCAATCCCGTGTTGTACAGACAGAAAGAGCGGATCATTCAGAAGAGTTCTTCATTTTTATTTTAATCAAAATTAAAATAAAACGGTTGTTTCTATGATATGAATCGAGAAACGAAGGAGGAAGAAAAAATATCATTCATTCCAATTTATAGAACAATTTATTTCGAATTGAATAAAATATAAATGCGTAAATTATCAACGAAAATTAAATAACAATAATCAATGTTGTAACATCCCTTTGATACATTTTAAGGTTCCAGGTGCAGCAGAAGTGCGTGGGTGGATGTGACCACTTGGATTTTTGTCAATAGAAATGATCAATCTGGTATCAATATGACGATAAATGCCAGTCTCCATTGATCAAATCAAAGAAAAAGTCAAAGAAGAAGGTTTGTCCCGGAACCACAAACAAGGATCGTTAAAGGTTGATTATAATTAATTTAATTAATTATAAAGAAATACCTTTTGGGTGTTCTTTCATTGATGATGTTCTTGATCACGTTGTCGATGTGATCCGTCGTTGCGTTGCTGAAGCCATGTGTAGACTCCCTATAGATTTTTTCCACACGTATACCTCGTATCTCTGGATGTCACCAAAGGATTCTCTGTGTGATAGCATGGAGAATCCTTTGATTACATTGTACACCTTAGATCGTCTTGATCCGATGGAAGAGGATCTCTCTCGGCCTTGAGAGTGTTCTTGGAGGAAGAGGTTTTTTCGACCTTTAAAGAATTCTCTAGAATTGTTGTGTTTCACACGGGGTAGGAAAAGAGTTGGGGTTGTGAGGATATTTATAATCAGGTTAGAGTTATGACAATAAATAAACGCGTTACACGTTTTATTTATTTAATTGACTCTTATTTAAAACCCCCATGTTGAATAATTAGTTCCTTCACATGTTCCCACACTGATTATATTAAATATCATTTAAAACAATATTATATCCTCAAAATCCCGACTGGAAAAACTACACTGCATGTATTAATAAATACACAGCATGTACTAGTTTTTCATTGAAAACTACGCGGCATGTACATTCAATGTACACAAAATGTATATCTTTTTTTTCATTTATTCATTTCCTTTCCATAAGAAAAAATACACGGCCTATAATTATTAATACACGATGTGTACTTGTTTACCATGAAAAACTACACGGCGTTTAATCTTTAATAGACAGCGTGTATATCTTGTTTTACATTTCTTATTCCTTCATCATTAAAATGATTTAGGCTTCCTTTAATAATTATTAAACCACGTACGAGAATAATCTTTATTCTACTTGAGATAATTGAATACACATAGTGTGTGACCCTCTAGGCCTCTTTCTCATTGGCATTAGGAGAGCTTTCCTAATGTTCAAGATTACTGTTTAGCAACGGGTCAAGGCACACAAGAGAAAGAAGTTGACGACGCATTGACGTATCACCTCATACGAACTCTCACTGTGTAATTTAATCCCTTTGTCTCGATATCTCATCAATAAGGTTTCATGGCAGTGTCATAAACCTACATTCTTGATCCGGCATTCTTTGACTACCTAAAATAAACTCGTCGATCACACCATGTCCATGGAATTTAATGCGACAGTTCTATTTCAATCAAAGCACCGAGATATCAACTTCCATAAAAGGAAGGGAAAAATCCTTCATTGATTTATACATTTACAACATGTCACCCGTGACACACCCAACGTACCCTACTTCCCGTCAACTGTCTGTGTGACGGTTTTCATCAGTAAATCTAAGTGCGTGAGTCATGACATGAGTTAATAATAATCTCCCAGTTCAAGGACCATTACACACGCTCATAGATAGTAATGTCCAATGACACTAAGACATGCCGAATTTCTATTGGTGGGTCTTCTCTAATAATCTCCCATCTTCGAGATTAACAAGTGTGAACTCCATGAGAGAGAGTCTCGTCTTCATACGAGTACTCACACACGACGGTATGTATACTATGTGTCCTATCATAGTATGTCATCAAAATATATAACTTTATTTAAGAATATTGTTATATAATTTCAAGGTTCTCTCCATAGCGGGGATCTTCCATGACCTTATCAATACAACAAATATTCTTGGACATTATTAAATTATAGTTCTGCAGAACAATGAAAAATATATAATAAGTGATCATTCATACAATCAAAGTACAAAATAGTTGGTTCTTAGGACACCAACCCTTACATCTATCCTATGAAAAAAAATTATAGAAAAACTAAAATCCCAATTCCTTGTCCCACTGAATATCAACATGGATGTTAATTGCATAATTTCATGAAATTTAAGTGCGGGGGGAATTTATTTCATTTTTTTGTGTGCCCTTTAATTGATTTTCAACGAGTTATCATATGCTTTAGGGAATTAATCAAATTAGTGTGGGGGATAGGTTGTCATTATGTGAGTTTTCGGAAATGTAATGTACATTCCATTAAGTAAATTTGAAAATGTTATTGACAACTATTAAAAAAAATAGAACAACAAATGGTTGTTTCATGGGAAGGTCAAAAATCACTCTTCCCCATCCTTTGATCTTATTATAACTATTACAATTAGTGTTGTGAGGTGATCAATCACGGGTTGGTATATGAATGTGAGATTTTTCCAAGTTCCGCATTCAAAAAATGAGAAAAAAAAGAACACTTATGTCATTGGGATATATTTTTTTGGTAATATTTCATCTTTTCATCCCCATCAAATTTTCTTCCACTGTTGTCTCTTTCTTCACGTAATCATTATATTGTATATATGTTTTTACATTTCCTTTCAGGTGTCATTCCAGAAAATGTTCATTTCTTTTTCCATGTTGGTATATACCCCCTTTTTACTCTCTTTTGGATATCTTCATCCTGACATACAATAGCCACAGAAAACCCCTAACTAGTTCTATTGAGTTTTAAGAACATTAGGATATGGATTGGAAGTTTAGATCACTTAAAAAATCTAATATTTTAACTTTTGGTTGGTGAATTAGTGTATGACCATAAATTAAATTTATCATCTTGAGAGGATTATGTTATTAGTGTCACCATTTTCCACTCCTATATTTGAGCATGAAAAATTGAGTTGTTTTTAAAACATTTTTTATACAACAACTTGTGGTGGAATTCAATATATATGAGTAAAATTTTCTAAACCTCCCCTGATTTGGGAAAACAAAAAATTAATATTTGTTTTTGAGTGAAAATGGTTTTGTCATGTTTTTATACTTGTTTCACATGAGGACTTGAACAAGATTAAATGTGGGGGAATTGATGTTATTAATATTTTCAAAGATTATTATACACCTCATTACTGTTTTTATAAGAAATGTGCATAATTTTTGTGAAATAGTAATGATTAAATATTAATTATAATTCATGATCACTATTTGAATTCATCTATATTCAAGTAAGTTTACTAGATTAATAATAACTATCAAAATTCTAATCTAAATTGTGAGGTTGGTGTTTTGAAATATTTTTTATTCTATTTTCCACATATCAATATAAGAAATCATTGGACTATTTTTCAATTTGAAGGGTCATATGGACCGCACAAGAAGTCCTACAGAATTTGTGAAGAAACTAGATCATCCATGATGATTGAATTACTGAGCTCAATCAAGAAGTTAAAATTCATGAATTATCCTCCACCATTCGTCTAACAATTCATGGAGATAGTGATAAAAATTCCATGTCCCAAATACAAAAAAGGGTCCCAACTAATTCTTTTAATTACAGCCCACCATTTTGTCCTTGAATTAAAATCCAGACACCATTCTAGACATATATCATTATATAATCATCTTATCAAGAATAGATTTGTCTATGTGAAGGAGAAGATAAAGGTGGCTGAAATTTTGAAGAATATTTTTGTATTTCAATGCATCTTTCTATTAATAAATCCATTAACATGTTGTCCACCGAAAAAGCATGGAAAAAAATGGACAGTTTTACATTATGTAATCAAACTTCCATAATGTAGGATCCAGAAGTCCAATTGCCTAAATATTTTGAGAGTGGTCGCCCAACATTATTATCTACAACTTGGTAGAAGGATATTTCTCTGGATTCATTTGTTTTGATGTCCAAAATGTCCATCAATGTGGAGGGGTAGATTTGGAAGGAAAAAAGTCAACCTCCTTGTGCTATAAATACAACCCCATATTCTCCTAGCATATGGATGGAATTTCAGTATAGAATAGAACATATTTTCATGACCAAAGCCCTGATAAGTTCTTGTGAGGACCTTATAAACATTGTTTTTCACTTGAGATACCCATCGTCTTCTCTTTGTTTCCTATTACTTTTGTGTTCTTCATTATTGTAATCTAGTAACTCTTTTCTCTATAACCCTGTTTTAATGAAATTTTCTTATTAAGTATATATTTTTCTTAAACACCTTATTTAGTATAATATTAATGTTCTTAAAATATTTAAAATATAGTTGAATCACCATCCCTTATTTTTCTTTCTCATTAAATTTAATGTTCGTTTTAAATTATCATCATCATTTGTGTGTGTGTTCGGAACACCAATCATTTCATATCCATTTAATTTTCTTAAATTATTAATTAATCATCATAATAATTACAACCATATTACTAATAATTTCAATTATGTAGTAAATCTCTCATTGGGATGAGTTATAATTTAGGTATGTTTATTGATTGAGTGCTTCTACTCAATGTATACTCTTTAAATACACATTGTGTATATTGGACTAAATAGGTCATCAATTAATTTCATGTTTTGTTTAACATATGGATTACATGGAGTATTGGAACCATTAATACACTATCATAATCAATTACTAATTGAGAATAAATTCCTAGTTACGATCAGGTTTGGATTAAATCCTTAACACTTAGAAATTCCAATCAACATCATCTTTTGACAAGGGTGTTAATTTTATGAAATATAAAGCTAGGATCTAGAATATCACTATCTTAACTACCTAATTATATAATGATCCAATATTTATAAATTTGTTAAATCAATCCTAGTCAATCAATAATTCTATATACTGTACAAAAAAACCCCGATTAGAATACAATAATCTATTTAAAAGAATCATCGCTGAGGATTCGACTTGAGCGTTGCTATACACATTAGCAGAGAATCAAAAATTTCAATAGTCGATATGTGAAAATCAGATGTGCTTTAAAAGTGGAATGGTTATTTAATTAATGAAATTTTGTTAAGATCCATGAATTAGTGAAATTAACAAGAATGCAATATAAAACTATAATAAATGGTTTTATGCCAAAATATTATATAAGACATGTTTAATCACATAAATAAATCCACTTATTATTAAAAATAATCTAATAAAGGTAATATTATTAAATTTATGCATAAAAGATAAAATACATTAAATATATATAATATCAATATATAATTACAGTACTTCAGTTATAAATGAACTACATTTCAAAGTCCTTAACAAGAAATTGTTCATGTTCATTCAATAATTGAGTAATTTTGATATTTTTTTTGAATTAAATTAGTTCAAATCAAGGGATCACTGCCAATGTATGAAATGGTGTAACTGATAGAAAATTGTGGAGTAAATCCAAATTAATGATTTCTAGATAGGGGTTTCCACTAAATAGATCAATGAACTATGAGTTAATGCATTTTACTATTTAAATTCATACATGAAACCCATTAAATTTATTTACCAACCAAATATGAGGTGATAAGAATGGGAATATGGACCTCTTCAAGTAGAATATACATGAAATATGATATTATAATGACAATGTTGAGGGATATTGTATTTTGATTATATAATGAAAAATTAATATGTATAATAACTATTTCATTTTTGAAATTTTATCACATAAAATTATAAAAGTATTCTAATTTTTTAAAATGAATTAAAATATATAACTATGATCCATACATGTGATGTATAAACTTCTCACTTGCATGAATTTCCAACAATGGAAAAGTTTTTTATGAATTATCTTATACCATGTATAGAAATTTTATATTCTAGAAGAATGTATTCATAATGTGCCTGGTAATGAGTCTAGTGACAAAGAGTTATATATATATGATAATAATTTGAAATCTGCAACATGTGTTTATTATTTTAAGCTATAATACATGGCCAAGGTGATTTTGATACAACATGAAGACATTGATTCATATATCATGATGTCTCAACATTGGGATCTCTGTCAAGATAAGGTGAGAAAAGAGAGATATGGGATCTCCAATGGTCCATTTACAACTAGGGTTAGATAGTCGATGCCAACTAGGCCTCTTGTTTTCAATCTATTGGCTATATTGAACTCTTAGACATAATTGGGATTAAATTCCCGACTGAGTTGTACATAATTCTAATACTTTAGTACCTACCTAAGAAATTGTCCAGTACAATTTTTAATTATAATATGAACAATAATGAGAAGTGTATTTTAGAACATATTACTATACTTCTCCATGAGGATAAAGACATGCCACATGATAAACTATTGGTCCTTATAGTGAATAAGAAATGGGAGAACAATGAAATGAGGTCTGTGAATCATAAAAATTATAAATATCCAAATAACTACCCTTATAAGATGAGTAATACCCCTGGTAATTGAAATTAGTATGTTATGTATGTAGTAAGAAAATACACTCGAAGACAAATAAATCTCACAAGAAAGGGGAAGGTAAATTTGTGTTGGTTATTGACTTTAATTTTTCAATATATTCATATTGGTTTCTATATAAATCTTTTGGGACACACATATGTATCCAAATATTTGAATCAATTAGATTCCAAAATATTTCTATAGGGTAGGTTGTTTTTTGAGCTTCCAATGATGCGAGGTTCAATTCACTAGGCATTGGTGACTATCAGATTTAATTTATAATGATAATGAAATTAGTTTTAAGGGTTTTTATTATATATCAACTATTTCAAAGTGCACAATTTCTATATAATTATTAGATTCATATGGTTTTTTTAAGGTTTGGAAATAAAAGGTCTATCATTTATGAAGACAACATATGTTATGGAATCGAGCATTTAAATAATTATTTATTCATTAAATTATGAAAAAAACTTTATTGAAAATAGATAATGAACCATGTTAACATGACTTACAAAACACATAGCTATAGAACCACTGTCGTTGTCATGTAAATGAGAAGCATTTTATAATCTCTATCATGATGGTTATTTAGACTCATTTATGACAAAACCAATTTAAATTTGACACACTTTTTTACAAAAAAAATGACCAAACCGCCATTAATTTTATAGGGTGAAAGGGCCATGAGGCTTTTAGGATTGGTACACACTAATGTGTGTGGACCATTTATAGTAGATGCTAGAGGTTGGTATTCTGGCTTCATAACATCTTCAAGATACATAAGTAGATATGGAAATGTATAATTGATGAGGTATAAGTCTATTACCTTTGGGAAACTCAAATTGCTCAATAATAAAATATAGATTCAACGTGGAATGAATATAAGTTAGATTCAATCAGATCAAAGTGGTGAATATTATTTTTAAGATTTTGTCGAGAGTCTAGATGAGTTCTGGACTCTATCATAATGGACTCCACCATACATAGCATAATTGAATGGTGTTACCTAAGGGATAAACCAAACCTCGTTATAAATGTTTAGATAGATGTTGATTCATGTGGTTGTTCCATTATATTTTAGGGGATATGCATTACAAAATACTATATATACATGAAATTGGGTACCAACTATTGTATAAAATGAAATTTTCTTTGATTTGTGTATTGTAAAGAATCCTTTTTTCGCATACACATGTATTGTGTTATGAGGAATTTATTAAGGCCTTATCAATTGAGAAACTAACACCTTGGGGTAGAAAGTGTATCTTTATAGGGTATTCTACAGAAAGAAATGGATAATACCTATACAACCCCATCAGACAATAAAGAGAGTTTCCAAACAAGCCTATTTTTCTTAAGAGGGAAATCATCCTAAAAAAGGATAGTGGGAGCATTATTTACATCAATGAAGCTAATGATCATGATACACAATAGTTGGAACAGAAATAGATTCCACAAGTCCCTATGGAAGAATTATTTCATAAAGTACAAGTACATTGTAGCAACACTAGAGAGGTAAGATAACTATGAATATATGATTTTCTAGTTAGAAAATAAAGTTTCTCAATATTGGTTGATAATGATGAACATATATCCTACAAATATGATTTATAGAGATCAAAATATACCTTATTTTCAAAATCCATTAATTCTAAAATTAATACCATCTATGATAACAATGTTTGGGTTCTGGTCAATGTTCCATTTGATATAAATCCAATAGGGTGAAAAATGGTATTTAATAGAAAAATGGACATGGAATGTAATTTAATTACCTATAAAGAAATAATAATGGATTAATGGTTTAGTAAATCAAGTAATTGAATATGAGGACACATTTTCACCATTTTCCATGTTGAAATACATCACAATTAAAATTTACATAGTAGATTACCTTAAATATGATATTTTTTAGAAGTATTTCAAAACTTATTTACATAATGGGAACCTTCCTAATGATTTATATATAACAGAACCATAATTTTTTATCACTCTATAGTATTCAATTTTTTTTAAAGAATAAAAAGTCCATTAATGTATTGATGAAAGAATCTATGTCATGGAACATTGAATTTTATGATGCTATATAAGAATTTTGATTCATTAATAATCAGTGTGAACCATGTTTTTAGAAGTGGTTTAATGGAAATATATTAATTATCATATTATTATATGTTAATGAAATATATTATTGGATCTGATATACTAGTCTTATAATATGTTATAAAAAAGATGAACTACTGTTTCTTCATGGACATAGGTGAAGTAGCCTATACTATATCGATGAAGATCAATTGTGATTGATTCATGAAGTTTCCTGGAATAATTCAAATTATATACGTTGAATAGAAAATAAAATGATTTAGTATGGAAAAATATATGAGGGGATTGATTCTAGTATTACATTGTATACATATTTTTATGAAAATGTATCCTTATATGCAATAAGACAATGACAGATTGAGTAAGATCGCATTTTCTTCCACTACGAAATCAATCATGTATGACATGAAATGTACTAGATAGGATATTTCATAGGCGTTGATCATGGTAGGAAAATATCAAATGATCTTAAAGAAAAATCTTGTTATGATATTAAGGCTATCCTCAAGTATTTACTAAGAAATAAAGATATGTTACTAGTGTGTGGAGGTGGTGGGGAACTGGTCGTCCGGGGTATAAATAATTCTATTTTATCTAAATTATCTAAAGGTATATTTAGGATATGTTTTCTATGTTAACATAGGAGCTGTGACCTTGATGATTTCAATGAATCCATTTTTTGCTAATTCTATATTGTAGTTTGACATTATAGTAGTGTTTTATGCCCCCAAGAAATCTTGTAAGATATGAAATATTTTCTAAGGGAATGATGTGGCATATAAAAGTAAAAACACAATCACATTGAATTATGATTATTCCATAATAGTAGCTCTTGCAAAAGATCCAATGTCACACCTATATGAAAAATTACATACTCCAGAAGTATCATCTCATGACAGATTCTATTCATAGTGGTTATTTTTTAGTAAGTAGAGTTCCCATGGAAGAAAATGTGGCATAACCCTTGATTGAAGGACAATCTCAGTAGAATCTTGAGTATAATGTGAGAGAGTGAGTATTGAAGGTAGTTAGTAGTTTTCTCTACTACAAGTTGTTTTTAGTTGGTGATTTTACCTTAAAATGTACATATATGTAATTTATAATAACATGAATCCATAGTTTTTAATATTAATAAACATTATAAATCATCATCATTGATCTTATGCATATCATATTATCGGATAATTCCATATTAATAACTATCCGACTAAATAGTCATAGCAGTATCCCGCTATAATGAGAACCTAGAAGTGCCATAATAGTATTCTGAAATATATGTTATATAGCCATCTAAATTAATTTGAGAGACACAAATACTTCAGGATAGCAGGTATTGATACTCATAGTACATTGATGTATCATCTCATGGCATAATCCCTTGGTAATTTCCATAATAGTATATTATGACAATGAGACCCACTAGTAGTAAATCCACATTAATATGTATCATTTGATGCTCATACATACAAATGTGTATATTTATCCTTGGAATTTAATATTCTTATTAAAGAATATTATAATATGTGTACATTGATGTATTGGTGAAAACCATAATGACATATGTTCACAATGATCAAGGATTGATTGGATGTGTCACGAGTAATATTGAATTAATGAATAGTGTGAGAAGGTATTTAAATAATAAATTATTTAATATATGTTGATATCTTAAGCCATTTAATGGAAATTAAATATCATAATATATTCATTTCCATGATGTTTGATAGGAAATTTTTATTTTCTAGACTTCCATGAAAAAGACATTGTGGACATGGGTTAATGGAAACAACATGATACCTTCATGATATGATATATCATGATAATGATATTATATTACAAATTCCATATCTATATGAGGTATTATGTCATTGTCTAATTTACATCATTAAATTTTGGGTCTCTTGGCCTGTTATTATTTGTTAATCATGGACGTTAGGTTACTCTACCTAATGCAGCTAAGAAAGAGGCCCAAAGGGTCACACACTATGTGTATCTAGAATCTTAATTAAATCATTTATTATTAATTATTATTTAACAAGTTAAATAAATATTACTCTTATATATGGTTTATTAATTATTTAGTTTTTATCAATCATATATATATATATATATATATATATATATATTCATCAGTTTTCAAGAGATTATAAATTAAACAGAATATTTAATAAATATTTATATTTCTATTTAATCTAAAAAATATTATTTCATTTATTTGAAAATAATGTAGATATATTTATTTATTAAATAAAAATTCATTATTCAAGGCCTGATTTATATTGTGGAGGAATAGAGGACCATGTTTATGGGCTTGGTGATAAAAAATATATATTTAATATTATTTTAATAAATAATATTTATTTTTAATTCAAGAGTTTAGCGCATGTCATGAAATGAAAATAATAATAACAATAATAATAATATAGACATGGGGTTCCATAGGGATTAAATAAATATTAAAGGGAAACTATATACATATTTATTTCTATCTCTTGTAGTATATAAATCCAATGACATTATTTTTCAGGAGAGCCAATTAATTTTTTTAGTTTGCAACACCAATTCTAATGAATCATTATAAATCCATAGAGAGCTCCATTCATAGAAAATTCTCTCAAGAACATATAATGATCATCCTCTACCTTTAACTGTAATGTCTAGAGAGATCAATAAGAATCCATTGAAAGTGAATCTCAAGGCGATCAAAATTGAATGACCAAAGTGATAAGATACAATATGATGGCACCAAGAGATTCCAATATTGAAACTTAATGATTTATAGAACACATTTGGATCACTTTTAGAGTCAATATTCCCATAATTCGTACAATGTGATGATGGTGAATCATATATCCATCTTCATCTCCTTAATTGAAGAAATAATTTCCCATATGCTAATACATTATTCTGTTAACATTAATTATAAATAATATGTGATGATCCAGTTGTTGGATCTAATGTTTTATACATTTTATATTTTATTTTATTCAATTATGTGGATCAATACATTTATCTTCATTTAAATATCATATAGATCATCGATCATAACAAAAATCAATGTTGTTCATGACCCATCACAATGATTCCTCAACACCCAGAACCTACAATTCATGTACATGTAGGGAGAAACAAAATTAATTAGGCCACCTCCAATGGTGGTCTTAATATATGTGATCAGAACATGTGTATGAATCATCTAATATGAGTATCTTTGTAATATAAATACTACTAAAATAAAGGGATACAAAATTTAGAAAATGATAAAAAGAAATGGCAAAGGGAAAATATCAAACCATGGGTTCAACCCCGACCCCATAGGTACAACTACCCTCTCTCTATCCCTAGACAGAGTAATTGAAAATAATGGGTCATATAGCCACAATGTCAAGCACATACGCCTAATCAAAAGGGAGATATAATATCTAGTGGAATGATAGGAAAAAATAATGTGCCCAAGGATCTCATTCCAATCATCAAAAATAATGAACCACATTAACTGGACTCTATGACTATAGTAGCACGATTTGAACTGTTAGTAGTGACTCACTGTAATCATTAGGAGGATATTAAGAAGTCAAATAATTCATTCAAAACTAACTAGTAAATAAAAAACCTATATGAGCATATCTATTCCTGTTTAACAAGACACAAACATCAAATTACATGGCCTTGGGATCATAAAGACCTCGAAAAACTAATGACCCTATCTTAGAAGATCAAGTAACCTAGGAAAAATAACTCATCAAGATCATCCATTAGAACCCTATATCCTCATTACAAAATCCTACCAACAGAGAAGAGAAAATAACACAATATTACGTTGAACACATTTTCTATTAATATCCCAAAGTTCTCTTCTATCATACATTCCAAAACTATATCAACCTCATTCTTCAAGACCATAATGTCATGAACCATGTTTTGTAGCACAAAAAACAACTAGATGGAACTATTGAGACAAGAATCAACCACATCACAAGAATGTTGTAGTCGGTGTCTTAGAAACAACTACTTTAGACATTTTTTTTGATTAAAACATATATCATTAATGACAAAAATCAGCAGAAGTACAAGTACAAAGCCAAGTAGGGAAATTGCCCAGCCAGAGATGGATGGAGTCAAAAGGGCCCGAGGCCCCCAGCTGATGGGCCGCATTGTCTCCTTCTAGTTTTTTAAAGGAGAAGTTGCAAGAAGCGAAGAACTATCCAAGTGAGAGAATCATCCTGATGATGTTACAAAAATTCTGGAGTCCACCATCATTGTTGTTCATAGAATTTATGAGAGTAAGGATGTCAGACTCCAAAAAATGTCAATCCATCCAAATTCCACAGCGAGCATCAAACCAGCAAGGATGGCTCTGGCATCAGCAACTGCCGGTTCCCAGAAGGCATGGTGTGGAACATATTTTTCAGCAAGTATTTTCCACAGATGATTACGGGCCTGAAGGCCGAGGGCAACAAGCTCATCCTTTTGGTTAGATGAATCGACGTTAATTTTAAGAATACCTTCCATTGGGGGGGGGGGGGGTCCACTGAGATGGTGGGATGAGGGAAGCTCCTATAATAAAATGGTCCTTGTGGTCCTTCAAGCCCTTCAACTAATTTAGAATTTATTCATTAATAAATACCTTATCACGTCTTGATTATTCTTCAGCATGAAAATTAATGTGGTAATGTCCTAAGGATAGTAATTGCATTAAAGGGTTATAGTGGATCCCTGCTATGATGAGACCCCGGATGTTCCATAACATTGTTCTTGAAAGTATGTTCTATGGACGGATGATGTGATTTGAGGGACACAAAAAATACAGTCCATTTGCGGGGAGGACACCAAAAACTTTGAGTCACCTTCCCAAGGTGTGTACCCTTGGTATAATCCAGGAAGATATAATGAGAATGTGTCCTGCTAGTAGGAAGTCCACATTTCATATTTTCATTGGATGTTCCTATTTGTGGACATGTGTATTAGTACATAGACATTAAGATTATTATTAATGTTTATTACAACTCAAGCACTTATATGTATTGACGAAAACTGTGACGACACACTGTTTGTAGTGAGGTAGGATAGATTGGGTGTGTCACGAGTAATACTACATTAATAGATAATGCACAAAAGCATTTGTCAATTCTATTCCATAATAGAAGCAAATATATAAGTCCTTTTATAGAATTGATATAACCTAAATAAATCCATGTCCATGTTATGGAATGTGAGAGTTCAATTCTGGGAAGTCAAAGAACGAATAATCGAGCATATGGGGAGATGGGACTAGCTCAAAACCCACATGATAAGAGATATCATGAAAAAGGGATTATATTACACAGTAATCATTCATAGGTGGTTACATATCATTGCAGCATTAAATTATTTCTCCATGGGTTCCTTGGCTCATTTCTAGACACTATCCATGGACTTTAGGCAGGCTCTATCTAATGCCAATAAGAAATATTCCTAGAGGGTCACACACTAAGTGTGTCCACGTATCTTAGTTAAATACTAATTTAACAAGTTGAATAATGATTATTCCCAATTGTGGTTCAATATTTATTCAAGTATGCCTAATCGCTTTTATTTCAAAACTAGTTATTCATGAAAATATATTGTTGGTGAAATAATATATTTATTAAAGAGTAATTCAGTGATATTTATTTTAGTAATAAATATCCACTTTCTAGGTATAATCAATGTGTTAGAGGAAATAATGAAAAAAATTGAAAAATAAAAGTACACGCTGTGTATTTTAATATATACACACCGTGTAGTTTTTCTAGGAATTTATGAGAAATAATATTATTTATTTAATTAAATAATATTAGCTGTAATTCACTGGTCGCGTGTCAATTAATAATAATAGTCAATAGTTATTATTAGAAATGAGGTATTACTATGAATTAAATGAAATGTATTAATGTTTTTGGTTAATTAATTCTTTTTATTATTCTATGTAATTAAAATCCCAATTATAAAATTCTAATTAGCCTACCTATTTTAGTGGTTGTGCACAATGGATATGGAAATACTCTTAAGCCAAGAGAGAATTTTTTTTTCAACCATGAACACTGTCAGGTTACGAGAGAGAGATCCACCTCCACCGGATCAAGGCGATCGAAGGCGGACATCACAAGCGAAGGCTCTTCTGTTCTAACATCTGGAGATCGCTTTGGCGATGTCCAGAGATACGTGGAGTATGTGTGGATCACCATTAGAGGAATCTTATACATGGACTCTTTGTCATAATGCCCTATCACATCAGATCATGGCTGAAAACATCAACAGAGAAAGAATTTCATCAAGGTAATTCTTGTAAATTAATTAAATTAATTATAAACAACATAGGATGATTCTATGAAATTGTTCAAGAACTCTCCACTTTCTTTTTTGTTCTTCTATCTATTTAGAAGAACCACTATTTTATTATCGTGATAGATCTCATATTGAGCATTGTTAACGATAAAATTAATGATGGGTAAACCCACCAATGCTCTTATCCTATGCTCATATCCTACAAGTAGTATCAGACCAGTCATATAGTTGATTATAACTATTTAGTTTTTCATTGGTGATTTATGAATTTAATAATTTAGTTGTTTAAATTCAAGTTAATCATTCATTAAATCCGAATCATGATATTTTTTCCTCCTCTCCTGCTTCTCATTCAACATACATGTAACGACCTGAATCCTGAGCCCTTCCACTGGCGCCCCATACCTGGTTTGCCACATGACCTCAAATGTGTTTCCCCAAATGATAGAGGCTGCTGAATAGCAGTGACGACCTTGGTGATTTAGTGGGAAAACTATGCCATCATATGGTCAGGTATACAGCGGAATAATAAGCATAAACAATAGGGGATGCAGTAAATAGCATGAATCAACTGAACATACAGTAAATGAATTTTCTGATGTAACAATGATGCAGGATGGAACACATGTATATGGAAAGAAGTAAGAAAAACAACATGATGAAATACAATTGAAACCCAAGTACTAGAAGTAAACAGCAACTCCAGCAGTATCGCGGGCCAAGACCTGGTCTCATGCTCTCCAGCTACGACTAGAAATCAAGTACATGAGGTGGAAGGGCCAGAATCCCCACCGAAACCTGAAACCATATAATCTGTTTGGACCGAAAAGAAGGACACAAACAGGGTGTGAGACTAATTCCAGTATGCATCCACCACAAGATTTGTGCCCTACTATTAGTGAGTGATATAGCAAAAGTAAAGGTAAACAATGCGGTAAACAATTCTACAAAATACCATTCACATTCATTTAATTACACAACCATGGAAAACCAGCAATGTTTCTTATTCCAAGATAAGCATGTAACACAGAAGGTATCTAAAAAGACTACCTAACACCAGTAGTAAAAAACCCAAGATTGTTCATTTTCTTAGTGGACTCGTCACAACCAACCATCAAAATCACACTGACTCTCTGTGTGGATTAAACTAGCAGACCCCAATAGTCCAGTAATCAAACAAGTAACAGACACTCTGGGAAGCTCCTACGTCAATTCCCCAGTGGTCTTGCAATAATAGATATAGACTCTTTGAGGAAGCACTTACCTCTCATTCCTCTTGTGGTCTTGATGAGTGGGTAAACTAATAACACTATTGGGAAGCACAAAGTCTGATCCCCATAGGTCCTGCGTATGAAACTAAAAGGAACAAACCCTCTAGGGATGCACTTAATCGTCTATTCCCTCTTTGATCTCCGGCACCAGGTTCCCACGGCCCTGAGCAGTCCAGTCTTACGTAATCGACTGTTAGCAGCCCTATGTAAGTTAAACAACTATTTTTCTAATAGCTACAAAATGCATCCACAAGCATATAAACAACAACAAATTCATGCAATCAAGTCAACATACATACTAGCAATGCAATAGGGGTTGCCTCAAAGGTAAACCATGCCAAACGGCAAAAAACAACCAAAACAAGGGAAAACAAACATGGGGTGATCCTCAAACATGCTAACACAAAATTATTAATCATCTAATCACCTCAAGAATACATGAAATCTAAGGCAGATAAATAAACAGGATCAAAACCCTGACCCGGGATACCTGATACATGGGTATCTGGCACTTTTGAAACCAAAACTCAAAGAACATCAGCATAGGGCAACACACCACCTACCTCGATCATTGTAGATCTATATACATGAACCTCGGCCCGAGAATCGTCCTAGAATGGAGTAGATCTGCAAAAACGTCTAAAAATCTCAACCTCAGATAACTCACATGAGAGGATAAATCAGGAAACGAGGATAAAGAAGAACCAAGAACGCACCGATGCGATTATTCTACAATCGATAGAGTTCGATTCGGACAACCGGTGACATATTGATGGCTCGGAGAATAATCGGACTCCTCGGACGCTCTGGATGGAATTAGGTAGAGAAGAAGGTGTTTAGGTCATTAGGAAAAATCCCAGTTCGATTAATGAAATAAAAATAATGTACATGGTGTGTACTTATTGAGTACACGGCGTGTACATCAATTTTTTGTACCCATAAATAATCGGCCTCCCCCTCAGCCTTACACACCATGTGTTTGTCCCGGAAATGGCCAATCACACGACTTCGAGCGTCATAGGAGTACATGGCATGCACTCATAAAGTACATGTCATGTACTCAGAAAATTTCTAGATTCACACAGTGTGTGTGGCCCTGTCTCGGCCAACACACGACTTATATTGGCCCAGGAGTACACGACGTGTTCTCATAATGTACACGACGTGTACTCTGAAAATTTCTAGATTCTCCATTTTTCCTTAAAAATCCTGTAAAAGAGATTTGTACCTGAAACCAAAGCTCTGGGTTATTACAAACTTCTCCCCTTAATGAAATTCGTCCCCAAATTTCCCTAGAAAGGTTTAGAAGAAGAAATCTTGAACAACTCTGATCACTGTGATCGCATATCAGCCTCCCTCTCCCAAGTCTCATCTTGTATATGGCTATGCTTCCATTGCACCCATACCAGAGGAACGGACTGGCCAAAGAGAACATTTGTACTATGATCAACAATCCTGATAGGAAGCTCCTTGAAAGATGAATCCTGCTCCAACTCAACCTCCTCAGGTTGCAAAACATGAGACAGGACTGAGAAATACCGTCGAAGATGAGAAACATGAAAGAAGTCGTTCATAACCAAGTATCTCTGAGGTAACTGCATCATGTAAGCAACCATCCCGACCCACTCCAGTGCCTCAAAAGGCTCGACGTATCTTGGTGAAAGCTTACACTGTCCTTGAATCCTCTTGTGTCCTAACCTTGGTGCGACATGCATGAAAACCTGATCCCCGACCTCGTACTACAGAGGTTGTCTCCCTGATTAGAATAAGACATTTGTTGAGACTGCGTTGTAGCCATCCTCTTTCGAATCAGCTCTGAAGTTTCCTGAACAAGATGAGGCCCCAGCAAAGCCGGCTCTCCTGCCTCTAGCCAGCATAATTATAATCGGCATGGCCTACCATTCAAATCCTTGTAAGGTGCCATCAGAATTGTCACATTAAAACTATTATTTTAGGCTATCTCCACCACATAAATATGCTTCTCCCAAGAACGGACAAATTCTAGAATGCATGCTCAAAAAATATCCTCAGGCACTTGGATTGGGCGCTCAGACTGGCCATTAGTCTGGGGATGGTATGCTGTACTCAGAAGTACCTATGTACCCAACACCCTCTATATCCCCTTCCAGAAGTGCGAAGTAAAACGCACATCCCTTTCTGGAACAATGGAGTTTGGTACTCCATGCAGACGTACAATCTCCTGGATGTACAACTGTCCTAGCTCATCAACACTAAAGGTCTCCTTGATCGGAAAGAAGTGTGAAACCTTCATTATCATGTCCAATACAACCCAAACCACATCATTTCCTTAAGTCAATCATGGTAAACCTGTAAGGAACTCCATCGCGACATCATTCCATTTCCACTGAGGAATGGGTAACTATTGAAAAAGCCATGTTGGTCACTGATGCTCTTCCTTCACCTGCTGACAGGTGGAACACCGCATAACTAAACCATCCACATCCTTCTTCATACTTGGGCACCAATAATGGCGGTGCAAGTCTCGGTAAATTTTGGTGACACCAGGATGAACTTTCCAAGCTGAAGCATGAAGCTCCCACATCAGCTCCTCACGTAAGTCCGCATAAACCTAGTCGCGGCCATGAAAACGTAGCACCTCGTCATCTCCCACTATCCACCCTAGAGTAGGGTCACCATCTGACACACCCTCATGTAGGACTAGGACTTCAGGGTCTGATAGCGTTCTCATTTTAACTGATCAAAAAGGGTAGAGGTAACAGTTACGGAAGAAAAAACCCTCTGACCATGTCTATCGTGTACCTCCAGATGCATCTCAGAGAACAGGGCCATCAGCTACCACTCACTACTGGCCTCTTGAACAGCCTGCAACTGAGTCCTCATACATAGTGCGTCTTCCACAACATTGCCTTTTCCAGGTGTATAAGCAAGCTCGATGTTGAAAGACTATAGGTACTCGGCCCACCTCCACTGTCTCAGATTCAAATCTCGTTGCGTAAAGATATATTTGAGGCTCTTGTGGTCACTATATACCATGAAATTCCCTCCCATGGGATAGTGCCTCCAACAACACAAAGCATGAACAACAGCAGCAATCTCCAAGTCATTCATAGGGCCGTTCTTCTCATGTGGCCTCAACTACCGAGATCCATACGCGACAACATGATCTTCCTGCATAAGCACTGCTCCAAGACCGATGCCAGATGCATCACATAGAACTGTATAACTCTTTCCCAACTCTGAAAGAACTAGAATCGGTGATGAAGTCAATCTCCGCTTCAGCTCCTGGAAGGGTGAGTCAAAGGAATATGACACAAAAAACGTCACCACCTTCTTAGTCAAGCTCATCAACGGTTCTTCTTGGCGTGAGAAGTCCTGTATAAACTGCCAGTAGTAACCAGCCAGCCCCAAGAAATTACGTACCTCAAAGACGTTCTTCGGCTGCTCCCAGTTGACTACTACTCTCACCTTCTTTGGGTCAACAGATACTCCTGTCTCTGAGATGAAATGACCCAGTAAGTGAATCTCATCCATCCAAAAGTGGAACATTGAGATTTTAGCATAATGATGATTCTCCCCCAGTGTACTCAAAATAATCTCAAGATGGGTTGGATGGTCGTGTCTAGTGTGAGAGTACACCAATATATAGTCCACAAAGATGACGATGAAGGAATCCATGTATGGGTGGAACACTCGGTTCATCAGTGCCATGAAAACTGATGGCCCGTTTTTAAGGATGAACGGCATAACCATATACTATTAGAGGCCATACCAACTCCTGAAGGCTGCCAGTGGTATTTCTGAAAGCCTAACACACAACTGATGATAGCCTGATCTCAAGTCGATCTTTGAGAAAACACGAGCTCCTCGAATCTGATTGAAGATATAATCAAACCTCAGAAAGGGATATCAGTTCTTGACCATCAAATAGTTCAACTTCCGATAATACATGTAAAGCTGTAAGGTACCATCCGGCTTCTTCGCAAACAACACAGGTGAACCACAAGGGTATGTACTAGGTCAGATTATACCCTTAGCTTGTATCTTCTCCAACTGCTTCTTGAGATCTTACAACTCAGGCGTAGCCATCATATAAGGAGGTATGGATATTGGTGCGGCTCTTGGTAAAAGATCAATCGAGAAGTCTACCTCATGCTCCGGAGGCAAAACTGGGAAGTCTTCTGGAAAGAAATCTGGAATGAGATCAACCATTGGAGGAAAATCCATCTGAGAGGTCCCCAGATCATCTAGGTATAAACTGGAAATCTGGACCGTAACTCTGCCCAACCTATGATGCTCTGGTCTAGCTCTGCATGCCTGGACATCCCATTCGCCCTTGTGAAGAAAAGACCTGCCCTCTGGTGACGTGAAACTCAACCTATGGCGATAATAGTCGACAAAGTCCTGAAAAGGAACTAGCCAGTCCGTTTCGAGAATGACATCATAACCTGTCATCTCTTGGACTTAAAGATCCCACACGAAGTGACACCCACCAACCGCAAGGGGGCACTCCTTCCAGTGAAGCAAATTAGATGTTCTATGTCCCAGAGGAGTGTCTAGTGCCAAGGTTTCCTCAGAAGTAAGGATAGTGAGTCAAAGGGTCTCCACAGTGTGCACTAAAATAAAGATATGGGAAGCTCTATTATCGAAAAGTGCATAAGATAAAACTGAGTCTACTATGATCGTACCTCGAACTGCGGAATGTCCGTGATCTTGCTCCCGATGAATCTGCTCTACTGCAATGTCGGGCCAGTACCGCAGAACTGTGTAGTAGCCTGATATCCTTGAGCTGATACCCTTGATCATGACCACCGTGTCCGTGACCTCTACCCTAGACTAAACGACCTGATGAAATTCAGCCCCTAGTCTGTTGTGGGACTGGTAATCCTGCTCCTAGGCAAGGGGTAGAAACAGATCCTCCTTCACTAGCCGCTGGAAGAAGAACCCTGCAAAAACGCTGCAAATGACAGTCTTGCCTCAATCTCGGTACTCCGATGGATCTCTTGGGCACTGAGGCTTCTTATGCCCTCTATTTCCGCACTCATAGTACACCACCTGGTTGCCAGAAAGAAGATCTCGTCTACTAGAAGATATACCTCATTTCCTCAAGTCACCTCGAGTAGACTCTTGGTGGCCCTTCCTACTGTCAGTATGAAATGACTCAACCTTGGATGATGAACCGCCCTAGTCAACAGCTCTAGTCTCCCATAGATTTCTTTTGGTGGTCAGTGCATGGTTGACTATAAGAGTAATTGAATTCAACTGGAAAATGTTCACCTGTGATCTGAACTATGGTTTGAAGCCTTCCTCAAAATTCCTTGCCAAAAAATAGCTTATCATTTCCCATAATGGGAGAGAAACATTGTATCTCGGTGAAGAGGGTGGAATACTCCATAACCGAAAGAGTACCTCGCTACAGGTTCATGAACTCCATGGCCCTGTTGGCCCTCAGCGTCGCTGGATAGAAGTAGTCATAGAACGTATGCTGGAATTCGTCCCAAGCCAAAGTCTGCTGGCACCCTACCTGTGAGACTACATCCCACAATCTCTAGGCAGAATCTCACAGCATGTATGTCGCGAGCTTCACTCGTCTTTCTAGGGGTGTCTACAGATGCTCGAAGATGGAAAGAATGGTTTCTAGAAATGAATCTGCAACCTGAGGTCCTCTATCCCCTATGAAAGTGGGAGGATGTTGTTGCTGGAAGACTCATGTCTGCTATTCCATAGACGGGGTAGGATGTTGAGCTCCTTGGAAGGTCTGCATAAACCTCCTGAAACACTCTCTGAACTGAGCGACTGCACCAGTGTCTGAAATCACTGCAGGTACCATATCTAGAACAATCAGCGGAACTACAAGTAGTCCCTGGTCTGCCGTATCAGTCGTAATACCACTTCCTAGTTCCTGGCATGCTATAGGAGGACGTCTTGGTGCCATAAACCTGAAAATGTCAAATTCACACTCCATATTTAGGATCAACAAGAACAACATACACGAGGGTACATAATGGGAACAGGAAAGAGAAACACTTAAACATGAAAAACTGAACTACACATCGTGTATTTAAACTATACAACATGTTTATTAATTCCATTTACATGGGCTTGCAATTCTACTACCATCGGTTCTGTAACCTTTTAGAATACATGGCGTGTTGTCCCAAAACAAAGTGTGTACTTGGACTCCACACCCCTTCCCGAGTCTCATTTCACGGCTAACCTACATGGTCCTCCAAAAGCTAGACTACATGGCATGTTCACTGAGGACACGGTGTGCACAAGCCAGGAATCGACTATCCGAGTAATAGGTTACATGGATGGCCACATGGCCAACCCCTTCGACAGCGTGTTCCGAATATACATGTTGTGTATCGGAGGATATAACACAGACCCGTGTTGTTTGTGACATGGTCGGGTTCCTAGAAGAAGACTACATGACGTGTTCTTCTAACACACAACGTGTACTAGACTGGCTCGGTGACCCGTGTAGCAGGTTACATGGCCTGCTACACGGCTGGTCCTCTACACGGCGTGTTCTGAACAAACATAGTGTGTATAAGGATGGATAAAACCGACCCGTGTTTTTCGTGACACGGTCGGGCACCCAGAAAAAACCTACACGGCGTGTATTTATAACACACCGCGTGCACTAAACGAGCTTCCCCAACCCGTGTTGTTGGTGACACAGCTGGTACATGGTTGACTACCACACGACGTGTACATAATGTACAGGGCGTGTCCGAAAAGATTTTCAGACACCCCTTGTTTTTGTTTACACAGATAGTAACATGGTTTTAAAACTACACGGCGTGTATGAAGTAAGTACACGCCGTGTATTCTGGGTTTTTTGGGGCAGTAGCTCTGAAATTGATCCAAATGCCAGAAAATGTGAAAAACAACCAGCTATGTGCCAAATTCCAATGTGTGGGGGCCCATACTCCCTGTGAATCAAATCGTGGCATCATCACAATTCATACAACAAGTAGACCACATAACAAACAATGATCCGCCAAATTCCGATCCTCGAGGGCCCATAACACCTCCAAGACCAGGGCTTGGTACCCATGCTAAACAGGCTATAAAAGAAGTAATACACTATCAGCGCAACAAGTATTTATATCACAACAACTATAACAATGACATGTATAATCTATCATGACATCTATCAAAACAGCATGAAATTATAATGCACCATAAATGGCATGGTAAAATGCATGACCTGTGATTTCCTACCCGGTGCCTATATGATGCATGAGATGGCACACCCTCATCTCATCGGGTTGCAACTAGATAGAACCATAATCATAAAAACTGTAACAACACAAAACATGTGCATCACCCAACGGTGAAATATAGTAAACTGTAATAGTTTCAAAAAACTGAAAATTGCAATTACAATGTAATATAGCTTTTCCCTATACATGGGTTAATTACCCCCGGGCACAGTTAAGTACTAACTACCCAGTTCTTCCTATCCCTGGCTATGGTCGCAAAATAGTAAGGCAATAGAAATAAGGAAAACTCATCTGATACCACTTTTTAACGACCCGAATGTGGAGCCCTTCAAATGATGCCCCGTACCCAGTTCGCCACATGACCTCAAGCGCATTTCCACAAATGCCAGAGGCTGCCGACTAGCAGAGAGGGCCTTGGTGAGTCAGTGTGGAAACTATTCCCTCCTTTGGGAAATAATGCAATGGATGAATGATCATAAACAATAGCGGAAGCAGTAAATAGCATGGAACAACTGAATATAAATTAAACAAATTATCTGATATAACAATGATAAATGATGGAACATGTGTATATGGGAAGCAGTAAGAAATACAACATCCTGAAATACAACTGAAACCCATGTACTAGAAGTAAACAGAAACTCCAGCAGCATCGTGGGCCAATACCCGATCCCATGCTCTCTAGGTCCGACCAAAAATCAAGTACCTAAGGTGGAAGGGCCACATCCCTTCCTAAACATGCAACCATATAATCTGTTTGGCCAAAAAGCATGACCCAAACAGGGTGGGAGACTAATCCCAGTAGGCAACTACCACATGATTTGTGCCCTACTTTCAGTGAGTGATACAGAAAAAGTAAAGGTAAACAATGCAGTAATATATTATACCAAATACCATTCACAATCATTTAATTACACAACTAAGGAAAACCATCAAAGTTTCTTATTCCAAGATAAGAGTGTAACACAACAGGTATCTAAAAATGCTACCTAACAGAAGCAGTACAAAACCCAAGCTTGTTTTTTCGATTTGTGGACTCGTCACAACCAACCATCAAAATCACACTAACTCTCTATGTGGATTTAACTATCAGACCCCTATGATATAGTAATCAAACAAGGCACAGACACTCTGGGAAGCTCTTATGTCAATTCCCTTATAGTCTTGCAATAATAGCTACAGACTCTCTGAGGAAGCACTTACGTCAAATTCCTCCTGTGGTCTCGATGCGTGGGTAAACTAATAACACTCTTGGGAAGCACAATGTCTGATCCCCATAGGTCCGGTGTACGAAATTAAAACCATCAGACCCTCTTGGGAAGAACTTAATCATTTATCCCATCTTTGTTCTCCTGCACCAGGTTCTCACGACCCTGAGCAGTCCAGTCGTGCGTAATCGACAATTAGATGCCCTAAGTAAGTTAAAAAACCACTTGTCTAATAGCTACAAAATGCATCCACAAGAATATAAATATAATGAAATACATGCAATCAAGTCGACATACATACTAGCAATATAATAGGGGTTACCTCATAGGCAAACAAGGCCAAACGGAAAACAAAAACCAAAACAAGGGAAAACACCCATGGGGTGATCCTCAAACATGCTAACAAGCAATTATTAATCCTCTAATAACATCAAGAATACAATCAATCTAAGGCAGATAAATAAACAGGATCAAAAACCTAACCAGGGATACCAGATACATGGGTATCCAAAGGTTTTGCAACCAAAACTCAAAGAACATCAACGTAGGGAAACAAACCAACTACCTCGATACATAGAGATCGATATACTTGAACTGCAGCCTGTGAATCAGCCTAGAATGGAGTAGATTTTGAAAAACTCCTAAATCACTCAACCTCAGATAACTCACGCGAGGGGAAGAATCCGGAATCAAGGCTAAATAAGAACCAAGAACTCACCGCTCTGATTCTTCTACAATGAAAGGAGTTCGATTCAGACAACCGAGGACGGATTGATGGCTTGGAGAAGAATTGTCCTCCTTGAACGCTCTGGACAAAAATAGGCAGAGAATAAGGTGTTTAAGAGCATTAGGAAGGACCCCTGTCCGATTAATTAAATAAAAAGAAAGTACAAGGCGTGTACTTATTGAGTACATGGCGTGTACATCAATTTTCCAAACCCTGAAATAACTGGCCTCCACCTCATCCTTACACACCGTGTGTGTGGCCCGGACATGGGCAATTACACGGCTTAGAGTGGCAGAGGAGTACACGGTGTGTACTCATAATGTACATGGCATGTACTCTAAAAATTTCTAGATACACACCATGTCTGTGGCCCGGTATTGTCCAACACACGACATAGAGTGGTAGAGGAGTACACGGCGTGTTCTCATAAAGTACACAGCATGTACTATGAAAATTTCCAGATTCTCCATTTTCCTTAAAAGCCCGTAAAAGGGATCCGTACCTGTAACCGAAGCTCTGGGTTCTTACATTACAAAAACGATTTTTTCTATTAAATTTTTATTAAAATAAAATAGATGACCTCATCCGGAGGTTCCAAACGTTCCTTGCCATACAACACTAGCATACACGATGTGTATTTGGCAGTACACACCATGTATTCTAGGTTTAATGTAGTGGATTGGTCCACCAAATCAAGATGTGAAAATGGAACCTTTCTAAGTCATAAATGACACTGTTGTTTGACCAGGAACAAGTGGAACACAGTTTCCAGATTACACACCATGTGGCTCATTGAACACTTCGTGTAGTCCCTTCAGGTTAAGGTTGGACCGTGTACCCCATACCTGAATCGCCAAAATTGAAACCATGTAACGCGGAATCGACACAATGTGTGTCCCACTATACACACAGTGTACTCCCAAAATTTCCGAAGTACATCTAGATGCCATGTCAACATGCGAGTACATTGGATGGATGATGAATAAATGTGCACACTGTGTTGTCGGAACTACACACCCTATACTCATCCAAATATAGACGATTTATTAAAATTTATTATTATATTATACAACCCCTTTCGATGTGTACCATAGTGCAGGCGTAAAGCTAAGTCACAACACATGAAAGGTGTTTTATATATATGAGTTTATTTTAACAATATGTGTATTGTCCATTTCTACTCATTGGGTAGTTATTAATAGTAATTCACCGTGTTGCATCCAAGGTAAAAGTTACTTACAAAGATAATTTTAAATGAATTTATTTGTTTAAAATTATGATTCATGGAAATCACAAGTAAATTCCGAAATAGGGTTTCAGAGACAAGGATTGATTAATTAAAGATAATTAATTGATTCGAGAATGATTTATATTAAACAATAACTATTAATGAATTGAATTTGAGTAGTATTTATGCGTAAATATCGTTTCATGTATTGATGATCAGGATCTAGACCAAGACCATTTTCTATGATTGTTTTTGTTTATATTATTTATTTAAATTATATTTGTTGGCCTCTGATCCTTCTCCCCAATAATATGTAGTGACTGCGTGGCCAATGTTTCTTTTATGTAAAACCACTTTTACCCATCACCTGTGTGTGAGAAAAATGTATATGTAATGGATGGATCTTCCAAGATAGTGGAGGCGGCTCAAGTCAGGAGACAAGGTGAAACTAATCCAAGGAGATACAAAGGTTTACATGTGGAAGGCTGTAAACATAAAACTGTATAGTTCATGGTGTTTCTCGCCTAGGTCATGGCTTATATTATCAACCTCAAGATAAACAAACCAATAGAAAAATCTCATTACCATACTATTTATGTTTTTTCTATAATTTTCATGGTTTATTTATTGTGGGTTTGTTGTCACGATCAAAAAAAATGTAATAAACCATAATTCATGATAGAACTAAAATAAGACCGGCTTATATGTAAATATAGTCTTAGAAATGGTTAATCACTTAAGTTTATCCCACTTAATATTAACAATAATGTAATAAATGATAATAAATTATCAATTTACGTATAAGGATAAAATTCTACAATGAAATATTAAGTCGGTATTGCCTTCCATAATCTTAGTTAGAATCGAACTATAGTTCAAAGATCTTGACAAACCATAGTTGGGGAGTTTTCAATTATCTGGGAATTATAATTCATATTTTTGGGGTGAATTGACTTGGTTTTCATCATGGTTTTCCTGCTATAGCCAGACATGGTGTGACCAAGAGAAAAATTTTGAGAAAATAAATAATAAAAGGATTTCAGGATTAGGTAGTCCACTCGGTGGATCAACCAGCTGTGAGGTAATGCAGTTGGAATTTGGAATTCCTACATAAAACCCTTCAAGTTTCTTGACCAACTATAGTTGGGGTAATTAAAAGGGGAATATGGATCCTTTCCACTAGAATATTCAGGCAACAGAACATTTCAAAGTCAATGGTGAGGGTTATTGTATTTTGATAAAATAGTGGGAGACTAATTTATTTATTTTTCTATGTTTTATAATAACATGCTAATACATTTCTCATATTAATTATTAGAAACTTCAAGAAAAATGAGTTCAATCATATCATTTTGAACCATACCCATGAAAGAAAACCATCTCACTGGCACCAATTTCCAAGAGTGGCAGAGGCTTTTAAGCATAATCCTTCACCACAAAAGGAAATTGAATGTGCCGGAAGAGCATGTTCCAGTTGCACCTGGAAGAGAGTCATGTGATGAGGAAATATATTTCTAGGAGAAACTTTTGAATGATGACACAGAATTTCACTGTTTCATGCTATTATCCATGTCTAATGATCTCTTGAAGCAACATGAAAACATGGACGCATATAGAATTACATCTCACATTGAGGATCTCTACCAAGAGAATGAGATGCAAGAGAGATATGAGATCTCCAATGTTTTTTTAAAAATATTCTTTGAGAGTCTATGCTAGCAGGGCCTCATGTAGTCAATCTTATGTACTACATTGAATGCCTGGACATCTTAGGGATTAAATTCACAAATGAGTTGTGTACAGATCTCATCATATCATCATTTCCCTAGTCCTTCTATAGCATTATTGTCAACTACAACATTAGAAAAAATGAGAGGAGTCTATCAGAACTTCTGAACATAAATATCTAAATAGATAAGGACTTGGGGCATGAAAGACCAGCAACCATTATGGTGAATAAGAAAAGGAAGGACATGAAAAAAGGTCCAAAGACTTATAAATGGTCTGAATCCCCCGAGAACCATCCCTCCAAGAAGGGGAAGATCTAGAGACTGGTCAAAGAGTGGGAGGCATTATGTTTTTCATGTTTAAAGAATGGCCACTATAAAAGGAATTGCACCTAAAAGTGTTGGGATGCTAAAGGTGTGTTCTTTATCGAGTGTAATCTTTTCATTTGTACATATTGTGTATTATATAGAGCATGTGGGGCTCACATTTTTATTCAAATGTATGTACCCAGTATATTTTGAAAGATTGCCAGAGGAAAGTTGGATCTTCAAGCTACCAATGGCGCGAGGCTAACTGTGCTAGCCATTGGAGATTACCACCTCTCATTACCGACTGGGATGATTTTGGTTTCAAAAAACTGTAATTATGTGCCAAGTGATACCAATAACATAATTGATGTATCTTTATTTGGATTTGGATTGATTTATTTTTATGTTACGAAATAGGACTTTCTTATTTTATAATATCAACATATATTATGGTATGGTTCATTTAAATAATGGTTTTTATGTATTAAATTTGGAGAATCAAGTGTTCGAAATCGATAACGAAACAAACACACCTGACTCATATATCACCAAATTGTGGCATCACTATCTCCGACATTTAACGATAAGTGATTGACAAAGCTCTTCAAAGATGTCTATGTAGACTCTATAGATCTAAAATCACTGCATAGATGTCACTCTTTTTTACAAGGTAAAATGACCAAACCCCTTTTCGATGGACAAGGTTAAAGGACCACGTAGCTTCTAGGATAGGGTCACATAGATGTGTGTGGACCATTTCCTATAGAAGAAAAAGGTGGATATTCTTAGTTCATTACTTTTATTGATGATTTTAGTAAATGTGGCTATGTATAAATAATGAGGTATAAGTCAGAGTCCTTATAGAATTTTAAGGAATTCAAGAATGATGTAGATATTCATCATGGTATGAAGATAAAAATCTTCTATCGGATGAAGGTGGAGAATATCTGAACCAAGAGCTCATTGATATTCTCTACGAGTATAGGATTCTATCTCAGCTCACCCCTAATTATACACCACAATGTAATGGTGTTAGTTAAAGGAGGAACCACACCTCGTTGGACATGCTGAAGTCGATGATGTGTCAAACAGATCTTCAATTATCCTTTAGGGAATACGCATTACAAACTGCAGTATACACATTAAACCGATTACCAACTAAGGTGGAATATGTAATTTCCTCTGATTTATTGAATGGAAAGAAAACCATTTTGTAGCACACACATGTATGGTGATGTGAGGAATTTGTTAACGTCATCTTAGGCAACAACTAGAACCCCATGGAACGAGGTGTATCTTTATAGGATATCCCATGGAAACAAAAGGTTATTACATATATAACCCTTAAGACAAGAAATTAATTGTCTACAGACAATCCATATTTCTTATGAGGGATCACATCCTCAAAAAGGATATTAGAAGAAAGATTGACATCGATGAAGTCGATGCTCATGATACACAGGAGTTGATACAGGATGATGTTCCACATGTCCTTGTGTAAGAGGTTCTAGAAACAGAAGTACTGCGTAGGAGCTCAAGAGAGGTTAGGGAACCAGAGAGATTTGGTTTATTAGTCACTAAGGATGGTAAATAATTATTGATGGACAATGATATACCTCCCTCCTACAAGGAAGTAGTAGAATGATCAAAAGCTGCAAGATGGGTTGAAGCTATGAATTTTGAGATGGCTTCCAAGTATCAAAACTAAGTCTGGGTTCTGGTTGATGAGCCAGTTGATGTAAATCTAGTTGGATGCAAATGGGTATTCATGGAAAATCTGGACATGGAAGGTCAAGTTAGCACCAAAAAATCATGAATAGTGGCTAAAGGATTTAGAATGCTTCATGGATTTTTTTATGATGAAATCTTCTCTCCAGTTTCCTTTCTTAAATCCATAACAATAATATATTACATAGTGCCTTACCATGACTACGATATTTGGAAAATGGATGTCAAAACAGAATTCCTTAATGGAAAACATCAAGAAGATGTCTATAGGACTCAACCGGAAGGGATTGTGACACAATGTGAATCCAAATAGGATTGTAAATTGCAAAAATCCATTTATGGATTAATGCAATCATCCAGCTCATGGAAAATTTGATTTGATGAAGCCGTAAAGGAATATTGGTTCATTAAGAACAATTTTGATCCATTTGATTATAAGAGGTTTAATGAGAATTTGATCGTTATCCTAGTAGTATATGTTAAGGAAATATTTCTTATTGGAAACGATGTACTTGTCTTATAATCAGTAAAACAATGGTTAAACAAGTGTTCCTCCATGAATGAGTTGGTTGAAGTATCCTACATTCTAGGGATCAAGATCATTTGGGATAGATCAAAGAGGCTTCTTGGATTATGTCAAGGAACATACATTGATTGGATACTAAAAAGATTTATTAAGGAACAATCCAAGAGGGGACTGGTCCTAGTGTCACATGGCCTAAATTTTTATAAGAAAACATGTCCTCAGACACAACAAGAGAATGATAGAATGAGTAAGATCCAATATGCTTTTGCTATAGGATCCATCATGTGTACAATGTGAAGTACCCGGCCTGATGTTCCCTATACACTTATCAGTGTAGGAAGATATCAAGAATAACCAGGAGAACAATATTGGACTGTTATTAAAACTATTATTCAGTATCAAAGAAGAACTATGTATATGTTCATGGTGTATAGAGGAGATGAGGAGCTTGTCATCATAGGGTATGCTGATTCTGGTTTTCAGACAGATCATAACGATCTAATATTGTAATATGGATTTTTTTCTGTCTCAATGGAGGATTTTTGAGCTGGAAGTGTTCAAAACAGCCCATTGTCATCCATTATACAGTAGAGTTAGAATATATAGAGGCTTCTCATGCAGCCAAGGAAGTCGTATGGATTCAAATCTTTGTTAAGGAGCATGATGCCATGGCTAGAAGTGAAGATCTTATCTTGTTGTATTATGATAATACTATAGTGGTGGATCTTGCAGAATAACCAAGGTCACATCAACGGATAAAGCACATACTCAAAAAGTATCTCCTCTTGAAGGATTTCTATCGAAGGGGTGAAGTTGTAGTGACCAGAGTGTCCAATGAATATAACATGGAGGACCCCATGACTAAATTCCTATCTCTAAAGAAGCATAATTATTATGTGAGTGCTAGTGGGTTAAATTTTGTTAGTAGTTGGCTCTAGTCCATGTGGGAGTCTGTTAGATTTGGTGGCCTAGAACCAACTACTTTTTACTTTATTCATCAACAAATACCTTATCACTTCTTGATTGTTCTTCTGCATGAAAATTAATGTGATAATGTCCTAAGGACAACTATTTCATTAAAGGTCATAGAGGATCTCTGATATGATGAGAACCCAAAGTGCCATAACAATGTTCATGAGTGTATTTTCTCTGGGAGGATGATGTAATTTGAGGGACATAAATAATATAGGACATTTGGCTTGATGACTCATAAAAATATGAGGCACCTTCTCATGGTGTGCACCCTTGGTAATATCTAGGAGGATATTATAAGAAAGGGACCCACTAGTATGAAATCCTCATTTTATACAGTCATTGGATGTTCCTATATGTGGACACGTGTATTGGTCCATAGAATTTATGATCATTATTAGTGGCTATTACAACTCATGGACATTGATTTATTGATGAAAACTATGAGGACACACTTTTCTAAGCAAGGTAGGATATGTTGGGTGCATCAAGAGTAATATTGAATTTTTAGATAATGCGATATAGGATTTTTTTCCTTCTATTCCATAATGGAAGTAGATATCTCTGACCCTTTGATGGAATTGATACAACCTAAATAAATCAATGTCCATGGTAAGGAACTGGGGAGTTAAATTCTGGGAAGTCATATAAAGAATAACCGAGCACATTGGTTGACAACACTAGCATGAAACCCACTAGATTAGACATACCATGACAAAGGGATTGTTTTACATGGTAACATTTCATAAGAGGTGGCATGTCATTGCGACATTAACATATGTTCTAAGGGTTCCTTGGCGTGTTTCTATATGCTAACCTTGGACTTTATGTAGTCCCCACCTAATTCCACAGAGAAAGAGGCCTAAAGTGTCACACACTAACTGTGACCAAGTATCTTAGTTAAATATTAATTTAGAAAGTTGAATAAAGATTATTTCTGATTGTGGTTTAATAATTATTCAAGGATTCCTAATCGAATTTATTTCTAAATTAGTTATTAAAGAGAATATATTGTGGGTAAAATAATATTTTTATTAGTGAGTAATGCAGTGATATTTATTTTAGAAATAAATATCCATTATTCATGGCCTAATAAATGTGTTGGTAGAAATAATTAAAAAATTGAAAAATAAATGTACCCGCAAGGTATATTAATATATACAACCCATGTAAATTTTCTGGGAATTTATGAGAAATTATAATATTTATTTAATTAAATAATATTAGGTGAAATTCAATTGGAGAATGTCAATTAATAATAATAGTCAACTATTATTATTGGACATGGAGTATTGGTAAGAAATAAATGAAATGAATAACGACATTCTGGTAATTAATTCATTTTCTAATTCTATGTAATTAAAATCCTAATTAAATAATTATCATTATACTAGAATTTTTTGTGGTTGTACATAAGGGATTTGGAAAAAACCTCAAGCCAAGATAGAATTATTTTTCCACAAAGAACGCTCTGAGGCTACGAGAGAGAGATATATATCTCCACCGGATCAAGGTGATCGAAGGCGGACATCACAAGTGTAAGCTCTTCCATACTAGCACCCACGGATGCCTTCGTCGAAGTCCTGAGATACGTGGAGAATGTGTGGATCACCACTAGGGGAATCCTACACATGGACTCTATGATGCAACGACATATCACATTGGATCGTGACCAAAATCATCAACAGAGAAATAATTCCATCAATGTAATTCTCATAAATTAATTAAATTAATTATAACTAACATATGATGATCCTCTAAAATTGTTGCAGGACTCTCCTGTTTCTTTTTCATTATTTGTTCTATTTTGAAGATCCGGAATTTTATTATCATGACAGATCTTGTATTGATTTTTGTTAATGCTAAAATTAATGTTGGGTAAACCCACAACCATGATTCCACTGTGCCCATAACCTATAATGAGAACAAGCACGAGGAACCATCTATGGTCCCAAAAATCTCACCTCGTGTACGATACCCTACAAGGGGTTCATCCAAAAAAACCAAACATCTGGAGAAGATCACCAAAAGAAATAACCTCTTTTCTCACACCTCAAAGTTGAAATACTATTCTTTAAGAAGAAAAATATCAATAAACACCATAAACAAAAGTAAAACATTAAGCCATAACCCACCGAGATGGAAAACCCCATGAAACACCTTTCTAGAATGGTGACATCAAGCTAGAATATGCTCATGAATGGAATTTCATAAATAGTCATGTGAAACCAATATCAATATCACACATTGACAACGAACCAATACCAAAATCCTATGATGTATTCCAAATTAGAAGGCACCTAAGGCACTACACCTTGTGAAAACAATAAGATAATATCATGAAAGAAGTTAATCAATCCCAAATTCCAAAATCTACCCAAAGAAACTCAAATGAACACACCTGCAATCCTCATGACATGGAGATTAGAAATCACATAACCCTTACTAAATCTATCAACACATAACCCATCCTCAAAGAGGATTTTAAAATGACAACATCAAGGATTCATCCCAAAATGATATCTTAATCCAAATCACCGTCCATATGCACTATAAAATACGAAATGATTCAACCATTATGATCTATATAAAAAAATGATTCGACCAGACTACTCATAAGTCCAATTCAAACTCTGAGGCACTTTGACACCAAAAATATCTTGCTAGAAAAACTATATGGCATTTACTTTTGAGTTCACTGTGTGTAATCTCAGAGTTGTACCTAGATATCTTTTCGTACATGTACATATCACACCTAGGTTCAACCCATATAATAGTACATTGGGAATGAAATACATGGGTCTACTCATTTAGAAATACATAACCATTTCCCCCTCACACGGAGTGTCTTACAAAGTACTCTGCTACATGGACATGTACCACTACATGGTGTGTACTTAAAGTACATGATGTGTAGTTCCAAATTTTTTTTATTGCCATGTATTTCGCTATAAGGCCATGTATAACTACACAATGGGTAGTCATGTTACATGGCATGTTTTCCCAAAAACAACACAAGACCAAGTACTCATACACATGAAAATGTAGTACTACATGGTGTGTACTTCTTAAAACCCCACCATCCCTAAATAAGGAGAACACATAGTGAGAGTTCATCCGACCATACACTGTGTGAACTGGACATCAGAATTGAAAAACACTATAAACCTTATGAATCCGTTGATTAACACATGAAACCAGTATATAATATATATAGGGGTCCCAAAGAACCAAAAAAAAGAGTGAAAAATAAAGACAACTAATATATTTTTATTTATTGTTATAGCAATAAAAATGTAAAATGTTCTAGTGAAAACCACTTATGATTTGATCTTATCTATGTTCCATTGCTAATGTATGATGGTCCAACTCATCCCATGATATATAGGTACAAATCCCTCTACTTATCTCACCCTCTCTCTCTCCATACTCCTCTCATATCTGAGGCATGAAAAGGAAAATACATACGGGGAGTTTTCATAAGTCAATACGATAGAGGAGATAAAATAATTGTAAAAATGGGGAAATGAGGAATGATAAAAGAAAGAAAAAGAAAAGAAAACAAAAATTGAAAATGGATCGTCGGTTCTATGCCTAAAATTAGGTTATACCTCAACTAAGAACCGCCCCACATATGTTTTACACAATCCTAATGATGGAATTCCAATATTTTTCTTCGAGTAGAGGATATCTTTGAATTTAAAAGAACATGAAATTATAATTAATCAATTATTAAATATTTAGCTAAAATTCCAACAGATCTTAATTCCACAAAAATCCAAACATAGGGTAAAATACATTTTTAATGAAAAAATAGTGATCATAATAATTAAACTAGTTTTCATGCTGACGAAAATTATCATTATTCCCATGAATCACCACCTATGAGAAAAAAAACTAAAAATTCCCATATTTTTCTAAAATATTAATCATGTGGTTCATGAAGGGATACCCACCTTAAATCATTCCCACTACCAATAATCCTTGATAGTCTACCAGTTATCAGGATTTACCCTAAACATCGGCGCTTCCAACGTAACCATGAGAGTCCAACAAATGATCCCACATCGCCCATGACTACCCTAAAGAGAGAGACATTTAATTTTGTATCTTAAGATTCCCAGACCCATATGAGTACCTTATCATGGACCCAATTATAAACAATATACATATAAAACTAACATCCACACACTACCAAATGAAATTTCTATAAATGGCCAAATTTCTCACAAAAGTGTTCTAATCCCAAACACCAACAACTTCCTATTCCCAGCTAATTAGGAATGAAATCCCCACACTCAAAAAATATCTTAAAATAAGGAACACAATCTCTATCATCCAATGTTTCACTACCTAACATTAGGATTCACATACACTACTACTCGATCATTTACCTCGTTAACTAAGTAGTAGTGTTCCTAACCAGTGTGCACATGCCCTCACTCAATAATGATATTACGCAAAATGCCAATCTAACCAACGTTATCCTCTTAATGTAAGAGTGATTATTGAAAAAACCACTCTGAAACTATCATTATCATATAAATCAAGATGTAATTATCCTAAGATAACAATGATGAAAGAACTATCCATTCTCCTGACCCAGGCCAATTCCAACAAACCAGAGCACCACAAACACTAAAAAAACAAGTTATAACCCTCATGATTAGAAACACTACATAAAAACTCTCCAATAAGGATTCAATAAAGAACCATGATATCCAATCCAAGCCCTCACCACCGTACCCTAGGTAAAACCAAAACCTAAAAAGGCTAGGAATCAAACTAAACCAATCATTTGAAACTATCTAAGAAGCCATGATCACTCAAAGTTCTCTGAATCACAAGTCCAAGAAAATCTTAACCTCACCACATAAAACCATAGGGAAACCAAAAACATAGGGAATCATCATCTCAATACAGAAATCCCTCATAAATTATTGAATTCTCAAATCCATCCCCATTAATATAGAATTTGATATCCTACAACACGCAAAAATGGCTTCCTTGTATCCAGGGTCTAACAGACTACATCTCCATCACCAGATATAACTATCCAAAGTATCATCATGACATGACATAAGATAAATATACCCATGGTTCCATTGATTATAATTACACACGGAATCTATGTGTGATGATTCCATATAGGTTTTGGCTGATAATTTAATCAACTAAATCTTAATATTTAGTAAAAATACACATGGTTAATTTTTTTTAAAGAGGATCCTAATTTTCTATCATGATACTTGATCACATACCTCTTTACATTAAAAAATTTCTAAAAAATATTTTTTCAAATAATTCATAAACATTATTGATTCATTTTAGGTGATAAAATTAAAACCATAAAATTGAAAATGGCAACAAAATCACGTATCCCAAATAAATTGGTTTTCATACTAGAATAGGTTTTCATGACACACATTGATGAGATCCATCACAAGTTACAAAACATTTCTATACCACATGGAAACCAACATCCCTTATAGTTTGATAAAGAGAACAATTGATTAAATCCATTTTTTCACAAACCATCTTAGGTTGAATCGGCCCGTCAAACAATTTGGATTGTATCAAAGCCTCAAACACACCTTCCCATTTACTAGTTGATTATTACATGAGGTGAGGTCCTAGAAAGGTAACATGGGGATATTATTCACACATATAATAGAAAATTAATAGGGTAAACGTACAAAATACCTACATATCCATGAACATCATATACAAATAATTAAATAAAAAATAAAAAAACATTAATAAATGTATTGTTTTATACATACTAAAAGAAAAAACATAAATATATGTGTCACCCACTGGGGAGACCACACATAGAAAATAAGATACATAAAATAAATACATGAGGTTACACTACCACTCTCATATGAACAACATACCTACTCTCCATGACTATTGATCAATGCCTGCACAAACCACATACTCCACCAGAGCAATCATGTCTAAACAAGTAACATTGGGTCTCTGTTTGATCCACCACATCGTATGCCAATTGAGAAATAAAAAATAAGGAATTCATTTACATTGATCACCATGAACGTGGTGTGAGAAATAAATCCCTATAGGCCACCCTCAATGGTGGACCTATAATCATATAGCATTACATGTGTACGAATCACCTGATATTACCAACCTATATAAACAATGAATACTAGAATAAATGGAAAAAATAATTGAAAATTAAAAAAAAAGAAAAAAAGGAAAATATCCTTCCATGGGTTGTATCCTCACATCGGAGGTCAAACTACCCTCAATCTATCCAGAACTAGAAGAAATTTGAATGATGGCTCATACTTCCAAAACATCATGTGTGTCCACTTTATCAAGAAGGAGATACAAATTCAAACACAAGTACAAACACGAAGTATAGACCCTTATATATTTTCACAAATGTCTATAATAATTATGTGAATCTATAATGAAATAGTAAATCAATGGAAGGATATGAACTTGTTTTCAAGGCTTCTTTTAGACCATGGAGGATAATAAATATTATTTAATGTCTCCCAGAACTATATATGTTATGACGAACCTACCATCAAATCTAAATTCTACCTAACATGGTCCAAAACATCAATGAACTAGGGCTCAAGAGCCGAAAGGCCACCATGGTCCACATACCATATCTAGGGTGGTCATCTAAAATTTGGTGGATATACTCATACAAGTCATTCATTATCTCCCTAGAACTATGTCATAGTAACTAACTAGCAGTGGAAATACATTAATTCGACCTTAGGTCTAACACCTGGCCCAATAATATCCCAAAGGTCTCCTATTTTATAAAGTCATGATAAAGAAAAACCTCAAGCCACCATGTAACAACCCAATATTTCCATACCAAAATATTACATAATTTTATATGAATATTTAATAAATTTCACGATTACACACCCAATGGCCATAACGGTTTATCATCTTTGGAGACTAGATACACAATATTCTTATTTTATAAAATATCTTCAATATTTCTCAAAAATATAACCACATTTATTAATTTTCATTGAAATATCCTACATAAAATAATTCTTCATAATATATAGAAGGAAATATAAGAAATCATGAGAAAGAAAATCGGAGTAAGGGTAAACATGGAAGATATTAACTGATGATCATATGCAAGAATAAGTTATGTATATGGGTATGTGATCATATTGGTAACTTAAAAAGGTCATAATGATAATAAACATGATTCAATTCATAAAAATAAATCATTTTAAATGACATGAATCATAAGAGTGATATATCATCATAAATAAATCATGAACCCTATTTTCATGCAATAAAAGTGTATCACCATCATTGGTAAATAAGGATATCATGTGTGGAGAATTTTATAGTTGATGTAAAAGACATATATTAAAATTATAAGCTCATGTACCTAATATATATACACCCAAAAACATATAGGTTATGGGTGTTTGATTTATTTTGAGATGTAATTAGTATTATAGTAAAATGATCTAATGTGTATTTATGTTATTGTAAGGTCACTTCATGAAAATTCAAATATGATGAGGGTAAATGCACTCCATAAAAGAAAAACTATATTCATATAAGTCATTGTTTTCTAGAGTAAATCACGTAATCTAATATTCACGAAGACCGATCTTCAATTATGATGATGGAATATGCACCCAATATATGGCCTACCTATACCCCACAAATTGTACATGGCTGGGAGAAATAAAGACAATATGCTTAATTGAATAATACAAACTTAGTTTTAGGTGATAATACATGATCCCTATAAAAGGACAACAAATATATATTTATGTAAGGTATTTAAAGAATAATAATCCCATCAAACCCCTATTTCATTCTAAAATACATTGGAATCATGATTTACAAATGACTTTCCTTTATACTCAAGTTCTATTTCTTAATTTCATATTTTATTCATGTGAATATCCTATAAGAAGCTACAGTTTAATCATGTGGTTTGATCCAAAATAAATTTTTTCAAATAAATTTAAATGTATTATTTTTTATTCCATACTAGATCATAAATTGTATTACACACCATCTCATTGTGAAAGAATACATGAGGGTGCAATAAAGGTGTGATAAAAAGATTCATATCTAAAATGGGGTAGTTTTATTAATTTATATGTGCAAAGCAATAGATATCCACATCTCAAATACCCATAACAATATAACCACTACATAGGGGGAAGAAACTGGATATTATTTTAAAAATTATTTATCATTTACATCATTTCCCATTTCAATCTAGCCATTATGGGTTCTCAAAATCAACTACATATCACAGTTCATTTATATTCAAATTATGAACATCTACATATGGTTATAATTGAGTAGATTGTGCCTATATAATGACTTATTTCCACACTAAACTATCAACCATATATAAAATATCTACCAGTATATTTGTAGTAGCTACTAATTGGTGATCTTGTTATTATATAACAACTTACCCTTCAAATACAATATACCAAAGTTGAGATATATTCTCTAATAACTAAAATGGATGATATTAAATTGATTCCAAAATGATCTACATCCTCAACATGGAATAATGTTTTATCATATTATTTTACCTATTCTCATTTGTCTTATATTTTCTAAGAATAAATGTTGGATGGTTGGCAATTAAATACCTCAGTTCCCATATATTCAAATTACCTAATGAATTATCGTATTTATCAAAAAATACCATAATGGAGACTAAATGATCATAGAGAATATATTTTTCAACACCATACAATAAGTCATCTTAAATATGAAAAAAAAATTTGGTTTAAATTAGATTCATCATTCGGGAACACCTAGAATTCAAGAACTACGATTATCAGGGGAACTAAAACCTCATTAAGAAACACATATGATTCTCCTACCATTAATATCTATCTAAAAACACGATAATATGAACCTAATAATTAGAATAAATATTACTACTTTTATTTTGGGACCTTCTGGAATGACTTATATGTTTTCTCTAGATGATGAATAATGGATTCTTCTATTTTCTTTATCATAATATTGAATGAAGGAGGGTTATTCCAAGTACAATTTTTATTCAATATTAGATCCCATGGTGGTTGAGTAAGGTCATCCCTTATCTATAAAACCTTATAAAGATATGTGGGTTTAGTAATATAATTTATGATATTAATAAATTATATGTTTCCTTTTCACTATAATGCATACCTTTTTTCTTCATGGTCTTGTTTTTTTAAAAAATCATATATAAGTTTTATTCCTATATTTAAAGAACATGCCTTTATTTAAATATAACAATAAATAATTGTTAAACATAACCATCAAAGACAATTATAATTGAATAAAATACATATATTATGTATTCATTATATAATTTGGAGTGGGTGTTGGGAATGTCTATGAGAGAAAAATATGAAAAACTGAAAATGTAGACACATAATGAAATAATATATATATCGCTTCTGATAAATCCAAAAAAAATAATTATATGATCAATAGAATAAAATATATATATAGAGAGAACTAAATAGTCAACATAGAAATATACTAATTTGGAAAACCTAGAGGGGGTATGAGAATTATTCCCAATACTAGATCCAATAAAAATAAGTGATTACATTATATAGATTTCAATTATTTGATCGGGATCTCAAATTAGTACTCAGATAAAATGATATGTCGGATAGAAAATAGATAAATTATAAAAGTTGTTCAAGAATTATATATCCAACTTGAGAAAGATAACCAAATAAATTATTTTAATGTGTATCTTGAAGGTTCACCAACAAAATGAAAAGTGTAATAATATAACCAGTATCAGAATAATGACTATCAACACTTTAATCTAGCCAAAATAAAACAATTTATTATCAGAAATAGATCCAAATACCACTTTTAAACCATGGTTCTACCAAAATAATTAAAGGAATAGAGTAATGTGAAATCCCCTGATGTTTTCTTTAAAATAAAGACACAATTCCCTTTGAGGATTTTATTTGTTTTCATCTTTTTTAAAAAAGAATTTGAGTCCCTATCATGAGCACATCCATAGAAAAAATTCCCCCATGACTCAACTCGGGATCATCAACAACCATAATATATTTTTGTATGTCTCAAAATTACTCTTCAATAAAATATTTTAAATATGTATACTCCATTATCATCAATGTTAATATTATGAAAATCGATCTATCTAGAATTGATTAATTTCATATAATGTCATAGATCACATAAATATGTTTTTATATACCATAAAAGTGGAATTCTTTCCCAAAATGGTATTTTAAATATTTAAATGAAAAATATAAATTTCCTCATTATAATTGAGTTAATCGGTTAAACTATTCATTTGATACAATTTCTTTTATTCATCTATAACATTAATAAACTCAATATTAGTGGTAGAAAAAGATACAATCCTTCACAAGTTAGACTGTCAACATACAACATCCACAATTAAAGTGTTCAAAAAACCTAAAATTGGAATATATGAATTCATATATCTTATAATATTTGAATATATAAATCTGTAAATAATTGGTATCCCACTACCAAAACACAATATCAATTTTAAATTATAATAAATATCCTAAAACATGAAATCCATTAATCTCCAATGTTTTCTACCTGGATTTGATAGAAAACAACTGACTATTTAAACCACATGAGCTGCATCAGGTCAAATATATACCATCAAATACATAAAATAATGAGAGATAATTTAATAATATATGTGATCTATATCACCTCTCACCTCATATATAAAAGGTTTACGTACTATTACTCAACTAAAAATGTAAACCAATAGGAATACTGACCATTTTGACACTATCATATTAATTATTTAAAATACCCCAAAGATGTATATCTATTGAGATAAAAATTATTTCAAGGAATTTATGTCATCATGGATTTTAATACTATGAATCTATCGCTTTGAACCCCAGTTCTTCATCACAAAAAGAAACCAATATCCTACTCCAATTGGTATATTTGAATGGCTTCATAAACACTAATTATAATATCATCAATATAAACAAAATAGTATTATAAAATTATAAAATAAAACTCAATAAAATGACTATAATAGGTCAACATAAATACATGATGAATAAATGGAATGATAATTTTTTTATACAACTACCTCAAAGGTTAATTCAGAAAAAAAACTCTTCTTCATATTGCATACATAATCCACTTTACATATTTCAATAAAACATTCCAAATGATCCATAATGAACTACTCCTTTAAATTAGCATAGATGAAAGTTTCCTTCACATACATCAACTCAACATATAGATAGAATCTTGTAGACAAACTGAGAAAAACTAAAATGAAATATATCATAAAAATAACTATAAAAATTTCATCAATACATATAACCTTCATCTGATAGATGACATTTAAAACAATCCATGACCTGTATTAGGGAACAAAACAAAATGCTCAATTTTTATTTTGATAAATCCACCAAATTTTTTATGATCTAATATAGTTAGGTAAATTAATCATCAGAATATTGTCATTTTAATGCATTGATCCCATTAAATTATCCATTATTGTATCCCATTTTTCCTTTTAATCTATTTCTATCAAACTTTAAAAAGATTCTAGTAATCTACCTTCACTGAGGATAATATACACATTGTTGTTTATTGGTACAGTGGAAGCATTGGAATGATGGTGAAAAACTATTATTTTATCATTGTCGAAAATCAATCTGATGTCTATTTCGATGAAGAACACGGTGACCAACATAATTGAATCACATAAAAGACAAGGGAAATAAGAACTCAGAACAATGTAAGGGGAAATTTCCACATGTTCTTTATAATTAATTTAATTAAAAAATAATTGATTTAAAGGAATACTATCTTAGTTGAAGTTTATGACCATAGACAGGTTGTGCAACACTATTGTGTCTTATAATCCATGTGTAGGATTCCTCTAGTGGTGATCCACACATGCTCCATGTATCTATAGAAATCATTGAAGAAGTCCCTAAGTGGTAGAATGGATGATCTTTATGATTATGATGTCCAACTTCGATCAACGTGAGAGTCAATTTCAAATTATTCTACTTTATTTTGTGGATGAAGATTGCTCTCATTATTTATAGCATTCTTGGATAAGGAATAACTCTATAGGAATGATTTCTTTTTCTACAATCTGTTTTTTACAATGAAACATTTGGTTATGTTATGAGATAAATTATATAATTGGGTATTTATATCAGTAGGTTTATAATAAGTTAATTTCACATGTTCCCTTATTTATATTATGAGATTTATAAAACCCCCATGAAAAACAATAATAAAATTATTATTATTATCGATATGAACATAAGTTGAAAAATATTTATTAAATATTACATAAATAGAACTCAATATTCTTATTCTCACTAGATCCTAAAACTCAGTCCTATAATACTCAAATATTTATATTAGGCCTTCAATAGTGTCTATTTATTTATTAAATAAATGTCACTAAATTACAGGCCTATACATATATATAAATATTATATTAACCAAAGAAAATATAAATATTTATTAATTATTCCACTCACAAAATATTCACTTGAATAACTCGAGATAGAATTAATATGATTAGTTATATATTAATAATTACTATTCCACAACCGGGAATAATATTTATTCAAATTTTTAAATTAATAAATTATTTTACAACATTATTGGATACACGTATTGTGTGGCCTTATAAGCCTCTTTTTCAGTTTCATTAGAGGGATATGGATAAAGTACAAGGATAACATCAAGTTACATTCAAATTCACCCCTATGGAATGAATTTAATGACATAATGACTTTCACCTCATATGAACACACATCATGTAATATAATCCCTTTGTCTTGATATATCTAATCAAGTAGGTTTCATTCTAGTGTCATCAACTCATGTGATAGATTTCTCTTTCTTTGACTTTCCAGAATGGAACATTCCAATTGAACACCATGGACATGGATTTTTTTAGGCTATATCATTTACATAAAAGGTAATAAGATATCAAATTCTATAGAAGGTAAAAATTAATTCCAACATTATTCATTTATTTAGTATCACTCATGATGCAACCATCATATCCAACCTCTCCACTAATAGTGTGCCATCATGGTTTTCATCAATACATCTATATGTGATTCATAATAATCATTAATAATATTCTTAAAATATAATGACCAATACACACATCCACATATATGAACATCAAATGACACATATAAATATGGATTCATACTACTGGGTCTCATTCTCATAATATCGTATCGGATATTATCATGGGAAGTCACCCTGATATGGTGCCTCAAAATCATATTAGTCTTCACCCATGATAGCCAATATTATTTTTGTCCATCAAATTATATCATCACGCTATAGAATATATATTCATGAATAGTGTCATTGATGTTATGGGCTCTCATAATTTTAGGAGGACACTATGATCTCTCAGTGAAACAACTACTTTGATGACATTATCACAGGAAATTTCATGAATAAAACAATAATGATGTGATAATATTATAATCTATGAATACTTGTTAATCATAATGTACAAAGGAATTTGGTTCTTGGTAACCAACTATGATAGACTCCCTCATTCACTAGATCCAACTAAAAATAACCTTAGGTTAACTATCTCTGGAATGATATTTATGCTTATGTTAAGAGAAGGCTTTATTCGGGGGTTCTTCCACGTTATCTTCTATGGACACTTTGGTCACTGCATCTTCACCTGTTTGATAGAAATCCTTCAAGAGGTGATACTTATTCAGTATGTGATATGTCTATTGATGTGACCTTGACTCTTTTAAAAGATCCACCACTGTAGTAATATCAAAATGTAATGTGATAAGATCTTTATCGGTAGGTAGCAAAAAAAATCCTAGAAAAAGATCCAAACCCAAATGGAATTCTTGGCTTCATCAAAAGATGCTATGTACTTGGAATCCATAATAAAATCAAATAAAACATGCTAATTGGAATACTTCTATATCCAAACCCCATCATTGATATATAAAAATATATCTATATCGAAACATCAGATCATTATGATATGTCTTAAAAATAGCATTAGCATACCCTCTAATGATAAGCTCCTCACCTCCTCCATAAACTATGAATATTTCCTTAGTTATTTTCAGTTACAAAAGGATAATCTTAAGAGCAGTGTAATTTTATCTCATAGATCTTCATGATATCTACCTACCATGATAAGTGGATAGAGAACATCATGCATAGTACATAACATGGAATACATGATTGATACTATCACTGATGCATATGGTATCTTACTCATACAATCTTTCTCATGTTGTGAATGTGGACACATTTTCATCATAATATTTAATCCCTGTTGAACTAGAACCAACCCCCTATTTGATTGTTCGATACTAAATCCATTTATTATCTGGTAAATGTATGTAATATGAAACAGTTCAAGCAACCTCTTGAAACTATCACGAATGATCTTGATCCCCAGAATGTATGTTGTTTCACCTAATTCATTCATAAAGACGCACTTGTTCAATAAGTCCTCAACTGACTATATGAGTGGTATACCTTTTTTAATAAACAAAATATCATAGAAATACACAACTAGGATAATGTCCTCATTCCCATTAAACCATTTTTAAAAACATGTATCACATTCATTATTAATGAAACCTATTTCTATTATGGCTTCGTAAAATTGAATGTTCCATTACCTGGATTCGCCGTTCAATCCAGAAATGGATCTATACAACTTGAAAATACTTTTCGCATCACCTAGAGTTACAAACCCTTATAGTTGTGTCATTTAGACAACTTTATAATGATTCCCATTAAGAAATGTAGTTTTAACATCCATCTAAAAAATATCATAGTCCTGGTAAGCTACTATGGAATGTATGATTCTTATGGATTTAAATAAGGAAACAGGAGAGAAAGATTCATCAGAGTAAATTACATGACTCTATTTAAACCCATTAGAATCTAGCCTTGCTTTATAGGTACATACATTGACATCCATGTCCTATTTTCTTTTGAATACCTATTTGCATTAAATAGGTTTTACATCAACTGGAACATCAACCAAAACCCAATCATTGTTCTGATACATGGAATCCATCTCAGAATTTATATTTCATAGCCATCTTGTGTCTTCTGAGATTTTGACTAATTTTATGTAGGATATAGGTTTATAATTTTCCAATAATAATGATTAACCATACTAAATGACTAAAAAACCATATCTCTCTAGTTACCTTACCTCTTTTATAATTCAATGTAGTACTTGTGTTTTAGGAACTAATTATTCCACATGGACCTATGTAACTTGTTCCTACACCAACTCATGTGTATCTTAAGCGTCAAATGAATCGAAGTAAATCATGCTCCCACCATAATCATGATGTGTCTCACATTGACACAACAAGGATCTGAGAAACTAGATATATACTAGATTTTATCCTACCCAATCAACGTGGTCGACTATTTTAATCAAAATTGTATTATCTATTGAAGTATGTATCCCAAAAATATTATGATGACTGGTACTTTCAAATAGTCCCCTATTCCTGGGAATACTCGCCTGGTTTACCCAAGGAGATCCCGAACATACCCCAACTCACGGATCAGAGCAGCGTACACCTCCAATCAGATCAACTTCCATTACGAAAATCAGAGGTGAAAGTGAGCCAACACATCATAAATGGCAAAAGATTCTCATACACAGAGGCTTTTTCGGTGGCTCGAGTACTGAAGAATTTTTATTACATCCAGGTTAGGATGAATCGCAAACCAGGCTGGTAGCTGTTAGTGACTTCGAGTCATAGGGATATTGTGGGGTTATGGTAATATATTAGGAAGTGACAAGGTTGGGATACCAGCGTAGGCGATGTGGTCAATCCAGATATAGTATGATAAGGGTGAGGATTTGCGGTCCAGGAAATTAATGGTGATGATATTTTTGGCATGTTGGCATATGTGTGATGATAACATAGGCAGTGAGGGCCTTCATCGGGCAACACACTGAAATAGTGATGTGCTAAAGTGGAAAAAGTTCACACCGGGTCTATGGGGCGGATGACTCATCTAATATGATTCAGTGCGGTAGGGTTCACTATTTAATAACTGCTGGTTAGGGTTAGTTTTTCATTGGGTTTACTGCAGCAATGAAATAGGTAGAAGAATTAGAGGTTTTGATTGTTTCTTTCAGTAAAAAAAGAATACATAACCTTACATATTTACATATATATCTGATTATTATATAATAAATAGAGTTTATTGTATTTAAAACAATTTCTAAATAAAATGATTTTTATGTAAATTATTTTATTTCCCGTAAGAAAGGAAAAAAGAATATATTTTTTAGAGAAAGAAAAAATTATAATCATTTGAATAATATTCATAAATTTTGTTTAATATTTTTTAATATATAATATAATTATAAACATATAAGAAATACTTATTTTTTAGACAATTTAAATTTTTATATTTTATTTAACATAATATCATATAGATTTTTTAATGAAAAAATTTTTCTTATTAAATAGGAAAACATGAAATACATGATTTAATATATATATATATATATATACATACATACATACATACATATAGATATATAGTATTTCTTTGTGAGTATATTATAAATTGTGTTTTATTTAAACAAGATCTATTTTTTTCATATGACATTATAATTTTTTTAACCATGATGTTTATTTCGAGTTTATTTTCTTCAATAATTTTCAGTAGATGTTTTACTAGAATTTTTTGTTTAAATATATTTGTATTTATACAATCATAAATATTTATTTATAGAAATGGCCTTAAAATTATATTATATATATATATATAAACACACATATATATATATTAATAACTATATTTATTTATATATATACCATGAATGGTCGGATGGCCTATGTAATAATATAATTTATTATTAAATATTTATATAAATATATTTATATTTAATTATATTTTTAAATACTTTATTAGTTTTATTTAATTTTTTATCCATATTTTTTAATATAATTATCATACATATGTACTGATATAATTAATATTTTTTAAAATCAAATAATATTATTAATAGTTGTTGTTATATAAAAATATTATTAATATATAATAATGTTATAATATAATTATGATGTAATAATATAATTAGAATGTAATAATATAAATAGAATGTAAAAATATTATTATTATATAATAATATAATTACAACGAAACAAAGAAATGCACCACACACTACTTGATAGGGCAAGTCATATCCCCCCAAAGGGATAACCCACCAATTATTTGATGGCCCAAAGACCCAATGAACATGAAGTACTATTATTAGTGTTATTATTTAATTTTTTATTATTATTTAAGGTCATTAAATACTTTTTGTGGGTCTTGACTTCATCCCTTCATTTCTACCCAAATTTTCTCCCACTTGGATTTGAACACGGGTCTGATGCAGGCATGGTGACATAGATGGTATGATGCAGGAATGACGCAGGCAGGGGACCAACACATTTGTGAAGGTAAAAATTGTTGCATGTTCTGGGAACCTAGGTTGTTATCCTTGTAATGGACTCCATTCACATAGGTCCTATGAGCCTTTAAAAATGGGTGGGATATCCCTTGGGGGGAATGACCTGCCCTATCGGGTTGGGTGTGTTGCATTTCTATGTTTCGTTGTAATTGTACCCCTATGTACCTATAATATATATAATTAGAAATAACACAATTAATAAGTAATAATATAATTAATAATTAATAATATAATTATTTACTAATAATATAATTTATATTTTTATTCATTTTTATCAATATAATTATGGTAAATTTGTAATAATATATTTAATATTTCTAAATATATTTAAATAAATATATTTTAATTTAAATAATTATATATATATATTTATAGAAATTGATTTATAATTATATTTATAAAATATATATATCTATTGATATTTATAATTATTTACTTATAATTATATATATTTATAATTATATGTATATATACATATACTCTCAACTGCCCAATAGAATATATATTTAAACTCATTTTTTGAGAATCTTCTTCCTTCACTCAACTAATAGAGAACCCTTATTAATACATAAAATTAAAAATAAAATTTTAACAATATTTCATATTATTATATAAATTATTAAAAAAAATTAAATGTTTTAAATTTTTATATAAAGAACAAATATAAATATATTTATAATTATGTAATTATATTTCTCCCTTTAAAAATAAATATTAATTATTTTTAAAATAACACTATATTTATAATTATAAAATTATTCAAATATATTTATATGTTCCACTAAATATATTTATAATTATATAATTATAAATCTAATATATTTATATTCACATTTAAAATATACTTATACAGATATATCCTTACATTTATAAATAAATAATATTATGAAAAAACACATATATATATAAGAATATATATATATATATATATATGAACTAATTGATGTGTAATAATATAATCAATAAGTAATAATATAGTGAATATGTAATAGTATAACTAATATGTAATAATATAACTATTATTTTTGTACATATTTTTTTATTTTACTATTATATATATGTAATACTATAATTATTATTTATTAATAATTTCATAATTTAATTTATTTTTACCTCTTTATTAATATGTAATAATATAAATAATATTTATTTTTAATTATATCATTACCTACTTTATTAGTATTATTTACATTTTTATTCATATTGTTTAATTATATTAATGTACATATAAAATAAAATCATTATTATTTTAATATTTAAAAATATAATTAATATATTAAATATATATATGATTTATTAAAATGTACTAATATAATTAATATATAGTAATATAAATAATAATACATTAATATAATTATTGTATAAAAATATAATTAGTATGTAATAATATATTTAATATGTAATAGTATTTTTATTATGTGATGATTCTTGGCATAACTCTAATCATGACATTAGTGATGCTTGAGTTTATGTTTTTTCCTTTTGGATATGGGTTGGCCTATTGGTATAATAAATACGTAATAATATAATTAGTAAAAATATGGTCTTTAGCCCCAAGCCTTCTTGGTATAATTAATATGAAATAACACTAATAATGTTCAGGGTGAAACCCCTTATTATAAAAATAAACAAAAATAAATAGTACATGAATAAAGAAAGGTAAGAACACACTCATAAATAAAAATAACAATTTAAGTGTCACCATAATAAGGATTATAATAATGATTAGACACACCAACATCACCAACAGACTCCCAATTTTTCTAATTATTTTTAGATACTTTATTATTATTATTATTTACATTTGTATTATTATTGAATTTCCTTAATTGAATGATTAATATTATTTAATATGTAATAATATTTTTAATACATAATAAAATAATTAATATTAATTAATATCAATAAATTGAAAATGGTCAAAAAAGCATGGGTGAGACTGAAAAAGAGGTAGATGGAATCGCGAGTTCTGCTCGGACCCAACCATGGCATCTAGGGTTTATGTATGGTAGAGAATTCTTCTCAATCAGCAGTTGCGTTTCTTATACAAAGACTCTTTGACTCCCACAACTTTGTGGATTGTACTTCGGTTTGTCGGAATCATAAAAATATGATGACCCCGACACATGGTGGGTTTCATATTTGCGGACACTCTAACGGTTTTTTGGATTCCACTTCACTCAATACCGATTAGGTGTTGATCATTTCCCCTAGTCAAAAATACATATCTCTTATCAAGGTATCAGTTGGTGGTATCTTCCAGAAAGGGAGAAACACATATGTTATGGTTGATCCCATGTCAGTATCCAAGCATCTGAAAATTAAAGAGTTCTCGATTCTTGGATGTCTTGTAATGCCTGAAGGATCATTGTCATATAATTTCTAGGATTTGTTCTCATATATTTTGAGCATTTTGGGATTCAAGGGATGGCGATGCATCTCTCAAGGGAGGGTGTTCTCCCATTTTCCTATTTCCATTGATGGATCTTAAGCTAAAGGAATATGGATTTGGTTCGATTTCACTACAACTAGGATTTCTTCATATCCGTGAGTGGGACTGTTTCTTCAATCCTGTCATGGTAGGACAATTTTATTTATAGGTATGGGTTAATGTATTTGGATTGAATTGTTTTCTTTGGAACCCCATGATTCTCTAAGACAACGTGATGTCAATTAGGGTGCCAATAAGACTGGACCAAGTGTCATTAATATTTGGGCCATGCACTTTACAAGATATCTAGTTACAGTTGATTTGGCATCTGACTTAGTTGACCATGTTTTTCTCTCCACTAAAAATGATGAAATTAAATAAGAGATTTGAAATGAAAAAATGACAAAATTTTATTCTAACTGTAGGAATATTGGGAATGATGTTCTGAACTGCATTAAATTGGGTGGAGTGAATCTGTCTTCAAAAATAATAACATGGTAAGTCCCCTCTGTGGGGTATGAGATAAATCAGAGTCAAAAATGTAATGAGAGTGGATCTGGCCGCTTGGATGATCCTACTGTTATTCCTAATTCTATCTGTGATAGAGATAGGTGTATGGATGAAGACATAAAACATGTTAGATCATGGAATGAGATACCAGAGGTATATAATGAGGGTGATCACTCTGTTGGGATGATTTACATAGTTTTGGTGCACTTCATTTGTCACAATACACAGCCTTGTAAGTCTAGGAGTTTCTACTGGTAGAATAAATAGTTATGATGGTGGACTTGTGATTGAATGAATTGACAACCTATAAATTTATGAGGATTAAATTAAAGGGTAAATTGATAAAGACCTACAACAGAAGCCATTGATTATTTTGAGGTCCGACAAGGGGAAGTAAACTGTACTGGAAGCATAAGGATACTTTTTGGTATGTATTCGAAATTCGAGATTAATAGAGTCTCGTCAAGTTCTATTGGCTTCATCTATATCATAAGATTGTTTAGAAGATATGGAATTGGAAAAGGATTCTCCATCATCTAACGATAATGATACTCATCTAGATAATGAGTTTTTTAATCCTCAAATAGTCATACTTTTGTAATAATTCATGTAACAATTATGTAAGAGGCACACTCAAATATGACTGTGGATACTGGTAAAAAAGTGTAATGGGTTTATGCTTAATATTTCATCAATATTTTATAATATTCATATTATTATATTGGAAAGGCCTCGAATGAGGAGTGTATTAGTATACAAAAGAATAATATTAATGTGACCTTCCCAATGATCCACGATGGTCGACAACCTCTTATAGTTATTGATAATGAAGCGAGGGATTGTTTATTTTTGTAGTTGGATGTTTTTTTCATAAAATTGGGCAGGTGGTTTTGGATTTAGTGTCTATCTTGCAGTTTATAAGATTCTTTCAATCATCTTTTTGTATTGTTTTTAGTCGAACCTGGATTTGATCTTTCAAAACGGATCTTGGATTTTTAGGAGTTTGGTGAGGTTTTCATGTCATTGTTTGGAACTTCATCTCGTGAATTTGACTAGCTAAACAAAACATAGTGGAGAGGACTATATCCCATGGGGACGGGCAGATATCCCTAGAACATGGGATCTAGGGGTGACCATTGGAAAATAGTGTGTATTTCCTTATATACAGACAATGTCATGTTTATTTTATCCTGTTGTTTTACATTTATGATTTCCTAATAAATATAGAGCCATGGGCCTTTTCCTATGGTTGCACATTTTGAATTATATGTAACAATATATAAATATGTGTATTTATTTAAAATTTTAAACACATTAATATATATATATATATATATATTGGAAATGAGGTGGAGGAATGGGGGTGGTGATTTGGAATTGGGGGTGTGGGGTGAAACACAACATGATATGGCGCTTGTTGCTACCTTTAAAAAGTGACACTTCATTTGGTGTCTTTAAACGCCATTTCCGAAATTAAATGAAACCTAAACCCATTTTTTTATATATAAATATAACTTCCCTGGAAAATTTGGCCCCATGATAGTGTTCAATATTTGGGGTAGGATTATCTTTTTTCTGTTTACGAGTGGTTAAAAAAAAGAGTAAAAATTATATATAGAGAGAGAATAAATCATGTATAAATGTTAATATGAGTCAAATGATAGATTATTGATTTAAAATAAACATTTATAACAGATTTAATTTTTAACACATTATTTTAATCAAATTCTAAAATATTTTTAAATATTCTTTTAACTAACCAAACTCGTTTATTTGAGGAGTTTTTTGATATTTTTTATTTCTAAAAATATTTATAAATATAATAAAGACTTATATAAAAAGAATATATTTCAAAATTTTATTTACATTTTAAAATAATTCATCATTAAATTAATTATAATTAATTTAATACAATTAGAATATAGATTTCACATATAAATTTAATATGATTAACTTACCAAATACCTAAATATTTTAGATTTTTTACTATTTTTTAATATTCATATAATAAATTAATAATAACTAAAAAATATGGTTGCGTACTTCCTTATTAATTCTTGATATAAATAATGAATCTTATTATCTATAAATTATACCAATTAAAGGATGTTTGGAATGTTTGGAGAGGGTAAGACATAAAAAATACAAAGCAATAACATGATGTCATTCTATAAGTGTGGTGGCCATGTTTTCATATTATCACCCATCCAATGGGTTCATTTTACCCCTTCATGCAGGAAAATGATGATGATGAAGTTAAAGAGATGGATGATAGTAGATCAATGAAAAAAAATGTCACCAAACATACCTCAAACTCGGTAACCAAGAACCCTTTGATTCCTGAAATTCTTTGTGGTCAGTGATTCTCAGGAAATTAGGCTTCTCCAATGAAGAGAGTATTAGACAACACTTTTCATTACAAGAAGTATCCACCAGTTCCATTTTCCTGAGAACACTCCCATGAGGTACCCAAGGAGGGAGATCCCGAATGTACTCCAACTTCGGCACTATATCACAAAGTTGTTCCTAACATTGATGCGACAAGGTTCATAGAAACTGGCCATATAATAGATTTTATCTGACCCATTCAACCTGACCAACGATTATCATCAAAAATGGATTCTATAGTGAATGAAATATCACAGAAATCTTATCATGATTTTTAGTGTCCAGAAATACCCTTCGCATGGGAACAGTACCTCGGGTTACCAATGGAGATCCAGAACGTACCCCAACTCATGGAATTGAGTACCTTACACCTCCAATCAAACCGAGCTCCATTATGAAACAGAGATATGATAGTAAGACAACCCATCATTACAAGTAAATGATTATCATCCACAAACTAATACATATTTTTCTTTTATCTATTCTAGAAAATAACCATTAAACTCAGTGATGATTGGTGTCCACTTTAACATTGCAAAAACAACATTGATAAAGGCATGCCCTTTATCAGCTCTATTTTAGAACGTATAAAGGAAACATTTTATCATCATATTAAAAAGTTATTATAAAGGCCTAAATTCCTATGATGTGTTGTTTATATAACAACACACTAAACAGAATCACCTATACATATAAAAGATACACCCACCAGCAGCATCTGCACAACACACACGCACTACTTACACAAAATAGAACAGGCACAACAAAACCATGAACAATGTAGTGCAAAAATTTCTTTATAAAACAATTATATATAAATTTCAATCAATTTTTTATATTATTAAATTTTCAATTATCCATAAAAAAGTTAAAAAAAATTAATGTTTCATCATTTGATATTCATGATCCCCTCTCAAAAATGTCCACTCAAAGTATTTGATGCTGAAACAATCATCCCAACTCAAGTAAAAAGTTCCACCTATATAAGAAAACAAATATTATGTTAGTGATAATATAAATAAATAAATTAAACATTAATATAAAAGATTAAATTAATATAATGTCAATTTTTAATATAAATAACATAATTGTTGTTATAAAGGTAACACTATGCTTCTTTTTGAGGTGGAGTTGATTCTTACACGTTATAAATGAGTTATGGATCATTGTCCTAAAATATAAAAATACTCAGAATCGGTTTTCATGGTTTTGAGTGTGCCCTTGTTATTTAATATCAAATTTAAATGAAATTATTGGATTTATACTGGTCACATAATTCATTGGATTTAGCTGTGGTTGATTCATACATGTTACAAATGACTCATGGATCACAGTTCTAAAGTGTCAAAACAATCCAAATGTGATTTCTCGGTTTTCTGTATGACAATTGCATTTTTTACTAAAATATTATTTGAAAATAGAAACACACATTTTGAGTCATACCAGTCGCATTGAGAATCGGATTGAGGTCACACTACTACATAGATAACAAAAATGAAATAAACATAGGTCATCTAAATCATGAAAACAATAGTAAAGTGTTTTATTTGTTTTCTATGAGTGAAACATTTTCATAAAAAATGAAAATTTTAAACTGATAACTGACACTTCTAGTCCGGATAGTTACATTGTCTATCAGATTGAGGTAAGGTTTTTAATAACACATAAAAAAAGACTCATAGATCATTGTATTAAATTATCAAAATAATTTGAATTCATTTTCTTGCTTCTCAGTTTATCAATTATTATTTTTTACTTACATTAATGTCAATTTTAAATAAAAACCCATTTGGATTTCTACCCAACCCATTTTTCATCGGATTAATGTGTAGTTGGTTCCTACATGTCACAAATAACTCATGGATCATTGTTCTATGAAATCAAAACTATCGAAATGTGTTTTCTCTCATTTTAGTATGTTAGTTTTGTTTTATTTTTGAAATATCTTTTCAAACCAGAATCATGCTTTTTGAGTCATACCGGTAACATTGTGCATCAATTTAATGTGATACAACAACATAAACGTCCTAAAGGACCTATGAGTCACTATCATAAATTATAAATACAATCACAAAGCATTTACATGGTTTTTAGTGACTGACATATTTTGAGCTAAAATATAAATTTTAAACTAGTAACATACACTATTAGTCATACCAGTAACACCATGGATTGGATTGAGGTGAGGTTGATTCCTAAAAACAACATTAATGACTAATATATCATTTTCCAAATGTATAAATACAATAAAAATGAATTTTAATAGTTTTTAGTATGTTAGTGATTCTATTTTTTGAAATTATTGTTAATTATAAATAAAATGACTCATTTGGATTTATACCAGCCAGATCGTGTATTGTATTGAGGAGGGGTTCATTCCTACACCACAAAAATGAGTCAGGGGTTTTTTTCATAAATTATGAAAACAACATGAATGCATTTTCTCAGTTTTCAGTATTCCACTTCTGTTTGTTTAATAAAATTAATGTCATTTTTAACTAAAAATGGAATCTTTGAGTAATACATGTTACACCGAGTTCCAGATTGAGTTTTTTTTGTTTCAAACACGTAAAAAATGACGTATAGGTCATTTTGAAAAAGTATTAAAACAATCCAAATGCATATACTCTATTTTTAGTATGTCTTTCTTGTTTTTTTAATAAACTATCAATACAAACTGAAAAAACACATTTGGAGTCATACCAATGGCATAATGTGTCAGTTTAAAATGAGACTAGTTCATACACATATAAAATAACATATGAATATTTATCCTAAATTATGAATATTTTGGGAATGAGTTTCTGTTGTTTTTAGTGAGTAACAAATTTTTAGCTAAATTGTCAATTTTAAACTGATAACGGATAATATTAGTCATATCGCGCACACTGTTCATCTAATTGATGTGTGGTTAATTTCTACAAATCATAATTTATTGATGTATAACGTTCCTAAAATATCATCACAATATGAATGTGTTTTCTCAGTTTTCAGTATGTCACATATTATTATATTCTAAATTTATTTTTAATTTAATTTAAAAACACACAAAAAAAAGTCTTAAGAGTAACACAATGCCTAAAATTTAGGCGTGTTTGATTCCTACGTGTAAAAAATGACTTATGGATCATTTTCCTAATGTATAAAATCAATACTAATGTGGTTAATTAGTTTTTAGTATGTCACATGTTCTTTTTATAAAATTCTGATAATTTTAAATACAAATAGACACATCATGTCCTACTGATCACATCATCATTCTATTTGTGTACATTCGTCCATGAGGAATACTTCCCATTATTTTTTAAACAAATCTATATCATCTTTTGAATATGTGTCTTTTCTACAATCAAGGTAGTACTGTAAAAATATAAATACACAAGGTATTAATAATTACATGAAATGAAATAGAAATTTTATTCATAAATATATCATTATTGTTGCTATATTGGTGATTAAATATGAACCATTTCATAAATATACAAACATAATAATCAAATTCTTTATCATTTATTTATTTTAGATGATGAAAAAACATTGATAAAAATATTTATTTTTTAAATGTGTTTGGATAGTTAAATTATATTAAATATATCATGGTTTGTATCCAATCATAATACTTATGATATTCCGTTTCCTTTTACCATGGCCTTATTCCATGTTGTATTCAATATTCACAATCCACCATATCATAAATAAATCCTCATTAATATATAATATAATTTATATAACTAGATGTTTAGTTCTAAAATGTTGGATGTTGTGTATTAAAAATTCAAAAACACCATAATTTTGGTCGATTTGTTTGATATAAATGTAGTGAATCTAGTAAATGAATGACTAGAGTATCTAAATTGATTGCAATGAGTATCCAATGATGCCTAAAAACATAAAAAATTATAATTAATGAATGAAATTATAGTATATTTGATATGATTAATTTTAGGAGTTTTAACCCTCCATCATTGGTATTATGAAGAGTCATTCATCCATAATTTTTCAATTAAATGATTTGAAAAGGTCTGCTACTATTTCACCCACTTTCTTTGATTCTATATCAATTTGTCCTATAGAGGTGACATGAGGACCAAGGTGCCTAAATGTATCTTCATGTGGAAATCCCTTCAATTTATTTACATATATAATACTATGAAAAATATAAAATGTATTTAGTAATAATTATCATAGTATAGCGACTTTTTGAAAATAAAATCATGAAAACATAAATCATTATTATATTTACAACTGAGATGCCTAAATAATAAAACTCTAGGATTTCATTACATATTCAACATTAATGAAATATGGATCTTCCCCTTTGTACATATTTTCAAAAATAAGTGTGCGAGTACCACTATCTCTCTTCTTCGTATTCACATGATCATGCAATGACGATAAATGTGGATATAGAATGAGTAGGTTTATGGTTCTTTTAGTAGATCGTTTCGATTGGTTAGTTGATCCTTGAGTTGGTCTTGATCCGTTATTTCATTTCACCCCCATCCATGTGTCTCTATGAAATAGAATTCAATGGTTCATACCTTTTTTCATTAAATGATAATGCTGTGTGTTGAAAAATAAATTGGAAATGAAGACCTCCTTATTAAAAAGTATTTCTTCTAAATGTGATGACCATGCGATGAATGTTATTATTCAACCTTATGAATATCTTTGTCATCAATTGAAATATGTATAACTATGCTTAGGATGTTATGAGGTTGGGATACCAGCGTAAGAAAGGTGGTTCATCTTAAAATAAAATGTAGACGACGAGGATTTGATATTTAGCCAATCGATAGTGATTTTTTTGTCAAGGTGGTAGGGGTGCAATGACAGCATAGGAAGTGTGGCCTTCATTAGGCGACACATTGAAGAGGAGTAGTATTGACGGGACATTGAGTGGTGGGGTATCCAGGAAGGAAGATCATCATCAACGGCATTAGAGAAAGAGTGACACGCTGAAGGGAACACGTTGAAGTTGTGTCTATGGGAAGGATGACTCATACAATGTGATTCAGTGCAACAATGTTCATAGTTTGACACATGTGGGATATGGTATGTTTTTCATTGGGATTAATAATACCATGTATTTGGAATAAGAATAATATAGTTTCAATTATTTCATAAAATATAATATAATGAGTCCCCCTTATCTAAAAAACCCAATAATCATATAATACTTTGAGATTATTGTATTGTAAAACAATTTATTTTTCTAAATAAAATGAAATTTTTATGTCAAAAAATATTTTTTCCCATTTAATAAATGACACAAAATTTTATTCTTTCAGAAAAGTAGGTTTTTAATTATTTTAATTATATTCATAATTTTTCATTAATATGTTTAAATACATGAAATTTTTTTTAAAAAATTATAAATAAACTTTTTTTGAGTATGATTAAATTATAATATTTTCATTAGGAAAATTACATATCGCTATTTGTTTTGAAAAAGTATTTTATTATTTAATAGGATAATAATATATAAATGTTTAATATATATATATATATATATATTATTTATATGAGAAACAATAATTTTTTTTGTTCTACTAATAAAGAACAATTTTGGTGTATTGCCTGATTTTTTTAATAAGAAATTTTATTTATTGTGGAAGTTACAGTAAACTTTTATGTGGATGTGTTACTAGAATATTCCTTTTAAATATATCTGTATTTATAATATTATATAAATTTATTTAGAGAAATAATTTTATATTTATATTATATATATATATATATTTATAAAAATAAATTAGTACTTATTAATAAATATTTATATTTTATATATTAATAATTTTATTTATTAATATATATACTCTGAATGCCCCGAAGGCTTATGTAATAATATTATTATGATTTATATTTACTTTTTAACTACAATATCAGGATTATTTATATTTTTTTCATATTTATTAATATAAATATTGAAAATTTGTCGTAATTTAATAATAAAATTTTAATAAGTATTAATATAATTATTATTTTTTAATATGTAATAATAGAATGAACATATAATAATATAATTACTAATATAATAATATATTCAATATGTAATAATATAATTATTTATAAAAAATATAATTAATATTTAACATATATGACTACAACAAAACATATAAGTGAAACATACAAAACCTAGTAGGGCAAGTCATAGCCACCCAACGGATAACCCAAACATTTATTGATGGTCTGATGGCCCTATTGACATAATGTAAAACTATTTCTATAATTATTTAAATTTTAATTATTATTTAATGTCATTGTGTACATTATTAGTAAATTATTGCATCATCACATTTCTGTAGAAATTTGGTCCCACCCGAATTTGAATCGTGTCTGATGCAGGCCTAGTGAAGCATATGGTATGATGCAGGCATGACATAGGTAGTGGACTCAACCAGTTGTGAAACAAATAAATTACATCATATGTTGGGAACATAGACTACATAATTTTCAACGGAATCAATTTCCATAGGGCCGTTGGGCTATAAAAAATTGTGGTGGGTTATACCTTCGGGGGCTATGACATGCCATATCAGTTGCTCTGTGTTTCATTTCAATGTTTAGTTGTAATTGTATCCATAAGCACCTATAATATATATATATATATATATTATTTAGTAATATAATTAATGTTAAATAATATAATAAATAAGTAATAATATAATTAGTATGTGATAATATAGTTTATTGTTTTATTCATATTTATCAATATAATTATTATAAATTGTTACTACTATTGTTAATATTTATACATATATTTTAATAATTATATAATAATACATATATATATATATATAATTTTAAATATTTATTTATATAGAGAAATTGAAATTCATATAAATGATAATTTGAGTCAAATGCAATATTATATATTTAATATCAACATTTATAACCCCTATAATTTTTAACTAATAATTTCAATCCAATTCAATAATATCTTGAAAGATAATTTTATCTACCCAAACCTGTTTTATTAATGACATGTTTATTATTTTTAATTTGAAGATTTATTTATCAGTCTACAATCAATTAAAATAAAAAAATATATTTCATAATTTTATTAGCATTTCAAAATAAAACGTCATTCAATTAATAATAAATTATTTATTCCAATTATAATTAATATTTCATTTATAAATTTAATATGAATAATATTCAAAATAAATTATTAAATTTGATTGTTTTACAGTTTTTTATATATTCATTTAATGAAATTAAAATAATTAAATAAATAAGGTTGGGTACATCCATATTAAATCTTGTTATAAATTAATGATTTGAATATTTAGAATTTATATCTATTAAAGGATGTGTGGAATGTTTGGTGAGGGAATGGCATAAAAAATAGGAAACAATGGGATGATGCAGTTTAAAAGGGTGGTGGCCATGTTTTCAAACATCAACCCTTCCACTGGTATTCCTATACCACTCCTTCTAGGATGATGATAATGAAGATGTTAAAGCGATGGATGATTGTAGTCCAAAGAAAACGGGAGGTCACCGATCATACCCCAACCCCATCATCTGAGCATCCTGTGATACTTGACATTCTATGTGGTCAGCGATTCTCGTCAAAAGATACTTCATATGTATATGGAGTATCACATATCTCTTACCAAGAGTGCTAGTCCCTAGTATTCCCCTTCACTTGTGAACACTCTCCTGATGTACCCAATCAAGGAGATCCGGAATGTACTCCAACATCAGAACTGGAAACCATATTGTGCCTTACATTTATGTTTGAAGGTTTCTGGAAGTTGGAAATATTTTGGATTTTATCCGACCCTTTAAACGTGGTTTGTGATTATCATCAAACGTAGATTATCCACTGAAGGATGTAACAAAACACTATTATCATGATTTGTAGTTTATAGCCATCCAATTCAACTAGGAACACTCAACTGGGTTACTTAATGATATCCTGGTCATTCCCCAACTTGGGGACTGGAGTGTTGGGTATTGGATCCCCAAGAAAAAATCATGTAACATTAACTGGAAGATCCCCCATGACATTGGGGTCTAGAACTAGGAATTCTATGAACCCCTTCCAATGAAAAGAGTCATCATTTAATATGGTTCCATTACTCTTAAGGTCTTCATTTCTTGAAACAAACAAATGCACATGATAAGGAAACATGCAAGAAAGCACAATGTACGAAACAATACATAATGTGATTATGTGGTTCAGAATACTGTCCTACATCCACAAGAGAATTAAATAAACACAATCATTCAAATAGGAGAAACATCTAGGTTACAAGGATATACATAATTCCAAACACTATGAAGATCAATATATGATATGCTACCAACAACGTTTGGTTGTTGAATCTTTGGGATCCTTCTTCGGGGTCTACACCCTTGCGGGTCTCAACGTCCTCCATTGTATTTGGTTCCATTGTCTATTCGTGTATTCCCAGGATGGCTTCCCCAAAAGGGGAACCACCTTTGTCTTTGTTAGGACATATCTTCCCCTCATCAGTTGTAGGAAATAAATTAAAATGCATCCATTTATATCGATCCCAATCCTTATCACAAATTATGTAGTCAACATTAATTTTTTAATCAATTAATATTGAGAAATTACTACCATTTAATGTTGGGAGAAACTAATATATTAATTTTGAGATTAAATATCATCATTAATGAATTTATATCTCTCAACTAAATGGGTTGGCCCAAAATCCTTTCTTTCTAGAGAAATTGTTTCATAGGTTGGGCCCAAAAGTCCTTCATTCGAAGACTATGCTAATGCTCTCCCTAATGTTGGAAGTTGTCTAGATTCCATTAAAAATTTGTTATACTTGATTGCAACATTTTCTGTAGTGTTTATCGATTTTTTCATGAGTTACATTCTAGTGTGTTTAATCCTGGTAATATAGAGAGAGAGAGAGAGAGAGTTTCCACCCACATTTTACCATAGTGAAATCCTTCTATTTGACTATGGGTTTTTACCCCTTTTATTTGGGGATTTTTTTAAATTACATCTGATGTTCTTTTAATTATGCACTTTTTCACATTATATATATCTCACAATTATCATTCAATTTATTTTCTAGTTGTTTACAATCCTAACAAGGAGCAGTGTACACCTCCGAACAAAGGGATCAGATCAGCATACACCTTCCATCAGATCATGCTCCATTAAGAATGTCATAGATGCAAGAATGTAGACCCATCCATCAATGTATAATATTCTAATCCATAGGAACTTATCAAGTGTCATGAGTTTGGATGGATTATTATTTTGAGTGGGTTTGGATGACTGAAGACCTAGGCTGGTGCCTATCAGTAAATCTGAGCCATAAAGGGATCATGGGGGTGGTGGGGAGATATCAAGAGGTGACCCAGTTGGGATATCAGCACATGCATCAAGGTCCTTCCTGATGTAGCATGAAGATGACCAGGATTGGAGATGAAAGTTACTAATGATGATGGTACTTTTGGATAGGTGGTAGGGGTACAATGACATCTCAAGAAATTGTGGCATTCATTGAGTGACACATTGAAGAAGAGTAGGGTTGATTGGGCCATGATCAGTGGGGTATGCAGGCAGGTTGAGTGTCATAGAAAAATTTAGAGAAAGGGCAACACACCAAAGTGGTGTAGGGTGTCATTGGGACTATAGTGAAGAATAATTGTCTACTGTGATATAGTGAAGTAGGGTTCACGGTTTAATACCTGTTGGTTATGGACAATATTTCATTTGGTTTACTACTGTCATGTAATTGGTAGAAGAATAAACTGTTTGGATTATTTCCTCCAATAAAAAAGGATGAATTCCCCGTATGTGTTAATAAAACACCCGTTTACCATATAATAACATGAGATTATTGAATAGTAAATGTAATTTTTTTTCTAAATAAAATTACATTTATATATAAAAAAATATTCAATTTAATAAAAAACAAAATATATTTTTAGAAAAATATATTTTAAATATTTTGAATAGTATTCTTAATTTAAATTTATTATTTTTATATAAATTAAATATTATTAAACATATAATAAATTCTTATTTTGGAGACAAATTACATTATTATATTTTATTTAACAAAATTAAATATCTCTGGTTTTTTAAATAATAGTTTTCTTATCAAATAGGAAAACAAAAAACATGTTTTAATATATATATATATATATATATTACTTGATAAATAATAGGTTCTTATTTTAAACAAGAACTAATTTTTGTGTGGATTACATTATAATTTTATTATGTATAAAGTTGATTTAGAGTGGAATTTCCACATGAAATTTTTATGGATGTTTTTCAAGAATTTCCCATTTAAATTGCAAATGAAACATTCAAGTGGAAGTTGATAATATCACATGGATGATCTAATTTAAATTATTCAAGGTTATTAAATAGATGTTGAGTTGATATTTCGAATGGATGTTTTAGTGAAACAACCCCTAATATGTTTACTTAAATACTCAGGTGGAAGTTTCAATGGAATTTCAAATGAAGGATTCATGGAAATTTCCACTCAATGATTCAATGGATAATTTTTAGTGGAATTTGATGTTTCCACATAATGATTTCACTAGAGGTTTACATTATAAGTTTTCATTAATATGTTCTAGTAAATCATTCTACTAGATGTTTATAGTGAAATTTGACAGTGATATTTTATAGCTAATGTTTCTACTAGAATTTCCTAGAAGATGATTCAATGGGAATTTTCAAGAGGATGTTAATCATTACATTGTGTTTTTTATTGTACATATTATCCTTTTAATTTTAATATTTTGTTAAGAAATATAACATGTAGTGTGTTCTATAAATGTAATATTTCACATTAATATTAATACAAAAATGGAATTTTCTAGAATGACATAATTTTTTTGAGTTTTGAATGGATTTTCTAATATACCCTTTGAATGAAATTTTGTATTATAATCACCCAATGATAATTTTCAACATAAAATCCCAATATTTATTTAAGGGGATTTTTAAATAAATGGTCAATCAATTAATTAATAATGTAATAAACTATGGTCTAATAAATTATCTAAACAATTGTTAAAATTGTACATTATGTTCAATAAAATGATTTATTTTCTATGAGTATAATGTATTAAATTAAGTCTATTATTTTTATATATTACTTGGTGAAAATAAATTTCTATTTTTTATTAATCTTATCAACAAAGTAAATTTGTTTGCGTTGTTGGTTATAGAACCAACTATAAATTTTGACCACCCTACAATTAGAAGATTAAGGGAACATATTCCATCTACATCACTCATGTATATTGTAGCAAAAAATGAAAAATATATTATCTGGGATAAGGAATTTGTAACATGCCCAAATAGAAAATATCTATTTGTGATGGTGTCCCATCGCAAATGCCTCATTTCCAAAACAACGTGGGGAAAGCATTTTTTTGTGATAACATCAAAAAATACTATCATTTTCAAAAGGCCACCCTCCAATCTAAAATAATTTCTAACTGGATTATTTAAATAGGTATTTATAGTGTTCCAAGTTAATTGTATTAAAGAATTGTTTATGATGAGACTACATCCCATCAATAATTATTTAAAAAATAAAAAATGATATTATAAAAATTAAAAATAAAAAAAAAATAATTTTTTAAAATGTAATTAAAAAAACTATGGATATAAAAAAGAAAACAATATTAAACCAATTATTTAATTAATGTTCTATCATAATAAACATGTAAATCAATTTGGATGGGGCATGTAGTGGGTCATATCATTGAAGAGGGGCCTAGAACTCCATTAAAATATTAGGGTCCAACAGTTGAATGTACTCCATCATCTGACCGTGCTGCTACTATGTTGTCCTCACATATCCTTCTTATACAACTCATCAGGGCTGGCCCACGGGTGATCCCCATTATCTAGTTGGCTTGGTAAAATCTCCGACTAGGGGAAACAAATCTCACAACCCCCACCGCTCCCTTAACACAATTTCTCTTCTCCCTGAAACTGATCATAAATCACTCATGGTATCACCGTGAGGCCCCTTCACACTCCCAGTATAACCCTGATGAAATTTTTTATCTCTCCCATAGGATTCCCCTATGCACTCTGGGTCTCTCCCTGATTCCCTACCCACATGGGTGCCCTATACTCTTTCCATCCAGAGGTTTGTTAATCTCTCCTTCCCTTTTCATCTCTTATTCCTTGATCTCTTTTGTATTTTTTCTTTATTTTAGTTTTCTATTTATATTTATATTTTTGTAATTTCCTATCATGAACAATACTTTTTTTAGTTAATTGAGAAATGATTATTTTAGGATTGTTTTTCAAACATCGTGAAAACTAGATTTTTTTTTTCATCTAATTGTCTAATCTAACAAACAGATGGTGGTATTCTTATTCATGGTCTTATTAGTTTATTAATCCTATGGCTCTTTATGGTATGATCTAATGATGTTTTTTTAGTTTTTTATGATTTTTGTATTTTTCATTGAATTTATTCTCCTAGAACCATAATAACATCCATGTTGCTCTAGGTGTCGAATGAGATCTCCATGAACTCTATGAATGAACCATATTACCTCACTATGTCCTCCCAACTACTCCATGTACTATGAGGCTAATGATTCCCAATATCCAAAAACTCCACTATATTTGGATTCTAACCATGGAACAATACCATAATAACTATCAGGCGTCAATTGAGAACTGATACCAACAACCCTTCATTTGTCAAAATCATATAATTTTGCCTGCATCCATGCTATATCATCAAATCCTACCACATCGACAGCCTAAATCGCAGTGTCAGATAGATTCTCATCATGTGTTCGAGATATTTTGGTCTCATATGACTACTTCATTTGAATTTTGAAATTAAAATAGTTAAAATCTTATTTCTAGAAAATTATAAACCACATGAAAAATTACACATAACCCAATTTGATGTTGGAAACCACCCACAATCACTCCAGTGACATGATCTCTATACATACTCATATATACATTGAACTCCATAATATCGAGATGTTCAAATACATATATGAGTATAAAAGTAATTTTTTACAATTAAAATTATATGAAATATTAAAAAAACACATACCATAGGTCTTCGATGCATACTGAAAGTACGATTAATAGCTCGATGAGTTACATCGTTCCTCCCCCAGTTCTACAGACCTAATGATTACCTCTACTAAAAACTATATATAATTTAGTATGAACATAATCTAACCCAAACATGAGATGATATGTAATATGGTTTTTGTATTCAACAAGACTATTCAAAATCCAAGACTCTCACATTCTTCAATGATTTCCTCCACAGATTGGGAATGAACCAATGACATTGATCATACATAAAGACCTCACAAACCTCCTAAAAATATGCACACATGCTATAATCGATACGATTCCATTAAAAATTTAATAAATAATAATATCATGTAATTAATTAAATAAATTTCAAAATAACTTTTATTTATTTATGTAAAATCCAATAACCAGACATGTAGTGGTGAACATCAACGAGAATCTGATCCCATGTTAACCATGATCCAAAAAATATTTCATAAATATAGCCCTCCCCTATCTAAGATCTATATGCATAAAGCATAAAAAATGTAGAAAAAAATTAATCAATTAAAATATAAATAAATTAATTAATATCAAAGGAAACAAAATAAAATACACAGCTGACCATACCTCTGGGTGTGTGGATAAAACTCAAGATGCGAAAATCGCTCGACAATAGGGTTAGAAATCATTAATATTGTAATACCCTCTCACCTCTGAGTCAATGATAAAATTATAGGAACTATGTTTCTAATGACAATTCATCATTCTCATCACCAGGTAGTACAACCTCATCCAGGCTTGGAAAAAATATCATCATATGTCTTTCCAACCATCTAAAACGTAAATATTTTTGTTAGAATCCAATAATTAATAGTGTCACTTATATATATTTATTAATTTTGACTATAACTAACATGTAATTGTTATATTTGTCATCTTCATTCTCATATTAACTTATAATGGTTTCAATATATTCTTCTACTTCCTTAGTATCATCAATGTTTTGGATTCATCATCACATATTAATTAAAATTCATTTCACACTTCATTAACATCATAACCACCATCAACCTGTAACCACATGGAATCATCATTTATATTATTTTGTCTATATTGAAATGATATATCATAATATATATCAAGAAAATAATAAATTACATTAACTTTAATAACATCACATTTACTTTGTATAAAATCATTTTCAAGGGATTTTATTTTAATAATGATCCAACAATGAATTAACTCTCTTTAAGAACCACTATAATATTCATAATATATGTTGCATGCTTTATTGGATAAAAAAATGGGTTCATTTTTCTGAATGAAATATTCTATATTCAATATTAAATATTCCATGGTGTGGATGGACATGAAAGACTGTAGCAGTATCAAACCAATGAATTTTAAACATTGTTATATAATACTTTCCTAGAAAACACAACTCAAATTATTTCATTAGGAATCCCATAAAATCCAACATCAGATTCTATATGATGAGATCCTATCAGGAATACACTATTATTCATTGATTTTTTGAATCACCATATGTACATGTAATAAATAAAAACACATTCACCACATATGAATTATAAGATACAATCAGTTTTTATGTTGGTTTACTCAAAAAAAATTATTTTCAATTTTATCATTAGGTCATGATACGTAAAATAATTAAAACCAATTAAAAATATATCATATAATAAATTGATTTTGTATGTTAAACCAAAAAAAAATTACATTACCAATCTTTTAAAAGAGTAGGAAAAATTATATTAGTAAATTTATTCAATAGTTACTGCTGTACTTTTTGGAGATTATTTATTGATATGATCATGATATAATAAAAAAATAAAATATTATTAATTTAAATAGATTAATGGTATTTAGAAACATGTTGTAGTAGAACTCACAGTAGAAATCTTGTCATTTCTTCATATTCGATCATACCTTTTATGTGATCCATATCATGTTCAACATCTGAAATACACCATTAAAACAACTCCATTAAATACATGTTTAGAATGATAAAAACAGATCATTTAATTTTCAACACATCATCATCATTGAACTCATTATGAAACATCCAATTTTGTTTCAAAGGAATTCCATGATGGAAATAATGCGTGAAAAAAATAAATTCTCTTCTATAAACAAGCTTATATAATTGTCCCTTCAAAAGATGCAAAGTTACGTACCTTTCTGTTCAGTTTCTTTGGGAATATTTCATATGGATATATCCATCCAAATTATATCGACACTATATTTTTATTCCGGTAGAAAATGTAACATCATATTTTATATTGAATCAAAGAATGATGACCATTTTTTCCATTTTAAATAATATTAAAACAACATCATCTTACAATCTACAAATTGGATAATAGTATATTGTCATGAAATAGATATCTTTTAAAAAGAATGATATTTTTTAGTGCATAATAAATCAAATAACTCAACAATATATACATATAATCAGTAAGTGTCTTTCCAATATAACATGAAAATATTCACTTTTGAATCTGGTAATATGAATATTTCAGACACCTCAATCAAAATTGAAAACACATCCATTTTCTAGTTTCAAACTCACAATCTATTGAAAAAACAATAAACTGTTTTCTTTAGATATTTTATACGCTACTTTTTGATTCATAAACTTCTATAATCAGTCATATTTAAACAAATCATGTTCTAGTCTCCTAGAAATTTAGACAATATCTATCAACACATTTATTTTATCATAATTACTACCACTAATTATTACTAATTGTCACTGATTTTTAGTAATTACTGCTAATATTATCTATGTAACTTTATTTATTGTTATTTTTAACAATGTAATGATAATTATCAATATAGTTCACTCTGTATACCTTAATTGTAGCTAAATTTTCACAATTACCACTAATTTTTACTAATTATTTATAATTTGCAGTAATTACCATTTATTACCATTAATTCATATTAATAAAAACAAATCATTATTAGTTACCACTAATTATCACAAATTACAGCTAATTATTACAAATTATGACTTATAAATACTTTATATAGATAATTTTTATTAAGTACTACTATTTTATAGTAATTAATTATTATATTTACAAAGTACAAATAAATTTTAAATATTGATTTCTATTTTTAATATGTTCTCATTATTTTTACAAATCACTACTAATCACTACTAATTTTTACAATGTCATAATAATTTTCAATATGATCAATTTTCAAAAAACATTACTACTACTTTTTTCTATGTACAATTAATTACTGCTAATTTTTAATAAGTACATCTAATTTGTTATAATTTCTATTATTTTTTAGTAATTACTAATATTTTTTAGTAACTATGAATAATTTTTTGTAATTAGGTACTATCTATAGTAATTTATGCAATGTTCTACTAAGTGGTGCTAATATTTTCTTAGTGTAGCTTATTATTGTTAATTTTTCATAATTACCGCTTAGTAATTACAACTAATTTATAATAATTACTACAATGTTTAATTATGTATCATTAATCATTACTATATAATTCTTATTAGTTCTATGTACAATTAATTAGAAGTTATTTATACAATGTACCACTGAATAAAAACAATTTTTACAAATTACCACTATTTACCATTAATTTGTAATAATTATCGTTATTTTTTAATAATTAATTTTATATTTTAGTAATTACCTATAAATATTGAAATTTTTTATAATTTGTTCTAAATAAAAATAGTTACAGCTAATTGTTAATACATACTAATATTTTTTATGATTGATTAATAAATTTTAGTAAATATTTTCTATTTATAATAATTACGTAAAATTTATAATAAAAAATGGACAATTTCTAATAATTACAACTAATATTTACAATTTAGAACTAATTCGTATTCCTTATCAGTAATTATTATTTATTAACAAAACATATAAAATAGTACTAATTTTTATAATTCCTTCTTATTTCCATTAATTTGGACTAATTTCTCTTAGTTACCAGTAATTTTTACAAATTACTGGTATTTTAAAAAAAATCACTATTTAATAGTAATTTACAATAGTTACCTATAAATAGTATTAATTACTACTAATTAAAACTACATTTAAATTATTAAAACTAATTACTACTAATTAAAACAAAATACTTCTAATTTAATTTTTTTTTTTATAATTTAAACTATGTACTTTTAATTAAAAAAATCTATTGCAAAAAACTAATTAATACAAAATAAAACAATGTAATTCTAATTAGATATAATTACCACTATTTTATGATAAATATTTATAATTTAAATTAATTTAAATTAATTAATAATAAAACACATCATAAGAAATGCCTTAAAAATGATTCTTTTAGCGAATGTAAATCCTGAATTTATTTACTCGTATAATTTAAAACAATTAAATTTTTAAGTAGGAGAATATGAGATGAGAGGAGGAAAGGGGAGTTCAATCGACAAGAGAACAAAAAATAATCAACGGTGGGGAGGGTGTATATAGGGTAGATAATTTTACATGGGATTCTCATCGTAAATAGTATTAGTTTGCTACATGTCCTGTTGTAATTAATACCTACCATTAATAATTATGTCAACCGTGAAAATGGTATTTCCAATGTGCCCTCTTTAAAATATCCTTCTCCTTAGAGATTAACTATGAGAGGGGTTAATTCCCATCATGAATGACAATAATGATGAATGTTATTTTCGATATGAATAAACTGTCCTCAAAAATACCAATCCTGGGGTATAGCGTGGAATGAGAGCCAAAGGTGTTCATGATTAGAAATCATTCCCACGAAAAAATGGGTTTTAAGGATTTTTTAATGAGTTTTGTTTCCCATCGCTATATGTCCTTGCTGAGGAAATCTTTGTGATGGTTAATGGGCCTATCATAGCTAGGCCATTAAAAACACATTTTTCCCTTTGGGAGAGGTCATTTTGGTTTTGATTTCACCAATTACAACATTTTACAATGGCCGAAGGTTGGTGATAGGTTCTTCACATTAAAGAAAATTACAGAAACTAATAAATAATTATTCTATAAAATTTCTCACATTTGTTGTCAATGAGAGTTATAACTTTTCCCTGTAATAAAACATCATATGAACTGTTTTAGAAAAAACTATTTTGTATTAACATTTAAATAAACAAAAAATTAATTTTCAATCATCATCCTCTTCATATTATCAACAATATTTGTATAATATGTTTTTACACATCCAAAATTCTTTATTAGGGATTTCTTTTTAAATTTTGTTAAAATTTTGTTCTTTGAAAACATTCCTAATTAAATAAATTTTACACATTCAGTAAAATCACATAAAATAATACATATACTTTTTTCAAATTCATTAATTAAATGATATTTAGAGATCCTTATTTTTCATTGAAAAAAATAAATATTTAATTACGATTGTCATAAATTTGATCAAAAAATTAGTTTAGCCACAACATTACTAATTAAATAATACTGATATATTCATTAAATATCATTAAATTATATTTTTAAAATATAATAAATTTTACACCACTTTAATTTTTATTAAATTTTCAATAGATTATATATTAAATTAAATTTAATTAATTTTATCACTAGTATTATGAATGTTAAAAATTTATTGTTTTTTCGTAGAGTTTGTTGAATTTTAAAGTTATAAATCATGAATTAATGAATTAATGTACTAATTGATAAGTTTGTTATTTTTTATAATTTTTTTTAAAAATTTGTGTTTTCCAAAACATTTCAAATAAAAAAACTAAATATTCCATAAATTACATTTTATAATAAATGAAATATATAATAAATTTTATCCCATAAGCGATTTTATTAAATTTTCATATGATGATATATTATTCATAATATTCATTATTGTCCCAAATGTATTATTATTCATAATGATTTAATATTTTTCCATATGGTTTGTTGAATTATATAATTATTATTCAATTAATTTATGAATTAGAATATTAATGGATAATTCTTATTTAATATCTCCAATATGTTTAAGTAAATATTTTACCCTTGGGAAATTTTATATTTTTTATAATCAAGATTACAAAATTTATTATGTAAATTATGTGATTTGGAGTAATAACCAGTGATTTATTTTTCAGTTATACCATCATGTTTTTTTATATTTACTATGACATTCCAATATTAAAGGGAGAAACCAATAAAAATTTGAAGATAATTATTTTTCAACAAGGATTAATAGACATTGATTATTCTATATAGAAATATTAAACACATAAAATAAATAATAAAAAGTACACCAAATTATGTATCATTTTATGATCACTGGTAGTGGTCAAACTGTCTTACTACGATGATCAAAAAAACTAAATTTTGACTAGCATTCACAGTTCAGTTGATCGGTATAATATGGTATGTAACATGATAAAATCTATAAATGACTAGTTCATCGTCTAATATAACATACTAGTAATCACATTATTAAGGAAGTGATCATATATAAGACTGGACACCATGAAAGGTTTTCACGAGCACATCATGTAGGTGAGGGATATTATGGTTCTAACTAAGAATCTTATTGTCGATATATCCAAGCTATTTCTAGTCTAGAATATTCTCAACAATCATCTAAATAAATATGGGATAACTGAAATCGATTATTACACACATGAATAAAATTAATGAATCAATGATTATGTGTGTTCATGGGGAGGAATGGATTATTGTAGAAATGAGAGAATTGAACATCCAGACAATGTAACAAAAACATAATGGTCATAAATTACAACATACAAGGATATGGAAAGTGAACCATATTCATTATCCTAATATTATGAATGGACTCGTTTTCTTCTTTTATATAGGAAAAGGACTTGCAAATAAAAGTTTCCCTTAATTATTGAAATATTTTTAAAATATAATCATTTAATTTTCATTTTGTTTTTAGGAATCAAATATTTTTGTAACAATTTATAACACATGGTGAATTAATTTTTTTTTTTGAAAATACATATTGTGAATACCTTTTATGGTATGAGAAACCTATAGAAACCATTTGAAATTTATCGTTGTGTGTATCTAAGAACCAATATGATTTAACTTATGGAAGGCAAGGTGATAATATTTCAAGCATTAAGAATATAATATAATTTTCTATTGGGAATTTTATTATATTCTATATTTCTCTAAAAACATGATTCTAGTTCCCAAACATGTACTGATGTCTTTTAAAATTAATTTTTTTAAAATTATTTGAAATATGAATATGACTTCGTTGGATATAGTGCATTAAAGGATTTTCTTTACTACATTCATTTTATAAGTAAAACTATCAATGATAATATGGACTATCATACTGGAATTCTATGAAATTCTAAATATGAAAATTTTCATATGTTATAGAACTAATAGATTTGGTCATATCTCATAAGAATGGATTTAATGAACATTTCATGTTGGGGTACCTAATATTTTTTATTTCACTTATTTTGTAACTTATCGTGATTATATTAATGGAAAGAAATCTAATAAATCGTGGAAAGGTAAAAATTGAAGATCATCGATATAAGATTTCATAACTATAGGCATATATAAGACAATAATAGAATTTCATAACCAATAATTATTCATTTCATTTATTGTTGATTATTAATGATATATGTATCTCTGCTGTCTTGACAATTACAATGATGCACATGATTACAATAAAGGTTTTATGGCTGATATAGATAAATAAGGTATTAAACAAATTAGGATCATAAGGTTAGATCAAGGTGGAAACTATATGGGTGATATGATGTTGATAAAATATTTCCTAATTCATTCGCATGGTTTCATCAGGAAAATGGAATATTTCCACAAGAAACATTTTTCACTACGGGAAAAAAACGATTATTGCGATGGGGTATTTGCGATGGGCCTTTTTCCCGTTGAAAAAACTCCAATGAAAAGTGTTTCTGCAACGGGAATATATTCCCATTGCAAATGGTCAGTTCTATGCGACAGAAATGCAGGTCCCATCGCAATTGCAATGGCGTGGTTTGCCCACCAAAACGCGGGAAGCCTATTTGTGACGGGTAGAAGGCTACCTGTCGCAATTACCTCATGGTGGTAAGTAGTATTTGCGACGGGGAAATGTACCCGTCCCAAAACAATATTCACCCGGTGTTATTTGCGACGGTCCCTGTCGCCAATACTAGCCGATGTAAAGACTATATGCAACAGTCACATTCAAACCGTCGCAACTACCCATGGTGGTAAATACTTTTTTGCAACGGTACTATTTACCCGTCGCGAAAGAAAATCCAATGGGTGGTATTTCTGACGGGTCCCGTCACAAATTCCGGTGGCGGTAAATAAGAATTTGCAATGGGGATATCCCCCCGTCGCAATGACTAGCGGCTGTAAGTAGTAATTTGTGACAGAGATATCCACCCGTTGCTAATGGTGTGGCAGTTGCGACGGGCCCATCGCAACAACCCTTTTACCTACCGCCAGTAATTAATGCGGGAAAAGGTATTTGTGACGGGCCCTATCGCCAATACCGGTAGCGGTAAATAGAAATTTGCGACGGGGATATCCGTCCGTCGCTAATGGTGGCTATTTGCGACGGGCCCGTCACAAAAGATCTTTTACCCACCGCCCGTATTTAATGCGGGAGAAGGAATTTTTGATGGTATCCCGTCATAAATACTAGTTATTTCGATGGTATCCCTTCGCAAATATGATCTTCGCCAATAATCTAACCTATATATACACCCCCTATGTTTTTTCCATAACATTCAGATCTCTATTCTTCTCTCTCTCTAATTTTATGTTCTGAGTAGAAATTTTTTATTCTTTTAATTTTTTCTTTCGAGAATAGGAAGGAAGGAGTTAGAAGGCGCAGATTACTAAAGGTATTTATATTTTTTTTAATTGCTAAAATTATTTTTAATTGTCAATTTTATTTATAATTGTTAATTTAATTTTTATTAATAGAATTTTTAGCAATATAGTATAATTAGTTTCTTTGGTTGTACCAAATAATCCTTGTCTGGATATGAACAAGTAGAGGAAGCTCTGGAACAAATGTATCTAGGAGTGGAATCTCTGACAAGGTGTTTCGAGCTTGACTCGGGGTACCCTCATACACAACAATTGGCCTTGCTGCACTCTTGGTTCGACACTCCCGGGGGATGTTTTGGTAATAATTAGAAATAAATATATAATTATCAAATAATTAAGAAATAATTAGATATTAAAATAATTAAGAAACTATTATATTTAATTAGGAAACAATTATATTTAATTAGGAAACAATTATATTTAATTAGGAAACAATTAGATTTAATTAGGAAGCAATTAGATTTAATTAGTAATCAATTATATATAATTAGGATACAATTAGATTTAATTAAGAAAAAATTAATTTAATTAGGAAACAATTAGATTTAATTAGGAAACAATTAGATTTAATTAGGAAACAATTATATTTAATTAAGAAACAATAAGATTTAATTAGGAAACAATTAGATTTAATTAATTAGGAAACAATTAGATTTAATTAGGTAAGAATTAGATTTATTTAATTTGGAAGCAATTAGATTTTATTAATTAAGAAACAATTATATTTAATTAATTATGAAACAATTAGATTTAATTAATTAGGAAATAATTAGATTTAATGAATTAGGAAACAATTAGATTTAATTAATTAGGAAACAATTAGATTTAATTAATTAGGAAACAATTACATTTAGTTAATTAGGAAACAAATAGATTTAATTAATTAGGAAACAATTAGCTTTAATTAATTAGGAAACAATTAGATTTCATTAATTAGGAAACAATTTGATTTAATTAATTATGAAACAATTAGATTTAATTAATTAGTAAAAACTTAGATTTAATTAATTAGGAAGGAAATAATAAGATTCAATTAGGAAACAAATAGATTTAATTAGGAAACAATTATATTTAATTTGGAAACAATTATATTTAATTCGGAAACAATTAGGATAATTAGGAACAATTAGGATAATGAGGAAACAATTAGGATAATTAGGAAAAAATTAGGATAATTAGTAAGTGTGATTGACTGCTCATCTACCTCAATTTTCATTTCATTTGTGTGTTGAGGCTTGATAGGAAACTTCTGCCTCCACATGTAATATCTGTGTATACTATCAAAATTATCAACCTCCTCACCAATATATAGGTTAGAAGGTTTATAATTTTGATAGTAAAAGCACATATTACATGTGGAGGTAGAAGTTTCCTTTCAACCTCAACACACAATTGAATAGAAAATTTAGGTAGATGAGCAGTCAATTACATTTGTTTTTTTAATCATTGATTGGTTAACCACCCAAACTATATGTATATCTTCGCATTTCTAATGAATAACATAATTTCTAAAATAATTAGCAATATAATTAGTAACATAAATAGTAACATTATATAAAATATTATATTACTCTAATATTAATAGTTAAATAATACTTATAATATAATTATTTTATTATTATATGTTTAATATTTATAAAAAAAATATTAATATTATTAAAATTATATAAAATTTATAAAATATTACAATTATAAATATTTTCGACAAGTTTTTCTTTATTCTTAACAGTTCAAATCTTAAAGGGTTTCCAATTTTCAGGTCATTCCCAATAAAAAGTTTGCGTCAACCGTGTCCAATGTAAACTCTATAATTGTTCTTGCTTGGTTGATCACCTTGCAAGTATCGTTGTAATAGGACAACCCAAGTCATGTCTTTTTCATTACTTGTGTCGTCATATTGCAACACTATATGCGAGATGATCAACCATATAAGGACAATTATAGAGTTTAAATTTGACAAGGTCGACGCAATCTTTTTATTGGGAATGACCTGAAAATTGGCGACCCTTTAAGATTCGAACTATTAAGAATAAAGAAAAATCTGTTGGAAATATTGAGATTTTTAATAATTAGTAATAATTACTAATAAAATTAATCAAAATTCAAATAAATTCATGTACATTGTTATAAATTGGCACAATTTCCAGCGGATTGACGGCTACCTTTTGTTCAACGTCTCATATCATTGCTACTTTTACCCATTGAAATCAGTATGAAAAATGTGCTCTAACGTATGTCATAGAATGTTTTCCATACTGATTTCAGTCGGGAGAATGTTAAAAAGAGATGAGCCGTCAGACAAATCAGAATAATTAGTAATATAATCTCCACAATGATTATTACAAAATTTAATTTCATTATTCAAGCATATTTCATTTTTCCATGTATTTCTATGTATTGCTAAATTAATTATAATTATTGGGGATGATTACAAACTAACTGTGTCACTGATAATTATTGGAAATTACTAATAAATAAATGTAATTTTGTATCTTCTTTTTTAAGGATATTGTTTCTTATATCAAATTTTTTAACAATAGTAATGGTTTTAAATTTTTTAGAAACATATATTTGAATATGGAAGAAGGAAATATACATCAATCATTATTAGATGATCGTGCTTGGATAAATCAGCGCATAAATCCAAACAGTTCTAGTTTAAATCCTGTATATGTTGATGGTGTTGAAGCTTTCTTATCATTTGCATCATCAAACCCGGAATTTGTTTCAGAATGGAAAATTTAGTGTCCTTGTAAAAACATTTCACTGAGAACGTTTGAGACATTTGACATCATCGGGAAACATCTCTTGAGTTATGGTTTTCAATTAGATTATATTTTTTGGTATCAACACGGTGAACGCAGTTCCAGAGAAGATACTAATAATTTGATTTCAGATCCATCAAGGTTTCAGAATTTTGTAAATGATGTTGCAGGGTCATCCGTTCAACAAACAGAAATTTATGATGATGTTGATTTACCTCGCGAGTTGGCACCATCTGAATATTATGAGTTAATCAGGTCTGATGAGGATTCATTATATCATGGTTTCAAGATAAGAAAATTAGAAGCAGTTACAAAATTCATGGCTATTAAATCAGATAATGGAATGTGAAATAACTGTTTTGATCAGATATTTTCTTTGGATAAAGCACTGTTACCTGAAGGAAATATGCTGCCTACTAATTATTATGAGATAAAAAGACTCGTTCGTAATCTAGTCCTTAGTTATTAGAAGATCCATGCATGATCAAATGAATGCATCTTATATTCTGGTGAAAATGAGTCGTTGGATAGTAGTCCCACATGTGGACAATAGAGGTAGAAAGAAGCTCAATCAGGGAAGTATGGATTGATTCCTGTAAAATAGTTGTGATATTTCCCGCATACACCCAGGTTGTAACGTTTATTTATGTCTCAGAACATAGCAAAAATTATGTCATGGCATAAAACATATATTTCAAATGGTAAAAGCATGATTCATCTATCTGATGGTGATTCATGGAAACATTTTGATCAAGTGAATCCGACTTTTGCTTTAGAATCCCGGAACGCGTGATTGGGTCTTTCTACTGACGGTTTTTGTCCATTTGGATCTTTTGGTGGTCAGTATTCCTATTGGCATGTCTTTATAACTCAGTACAATTTGTCTCCATGGATGTTGATGAAATATCCTTATATCTTTTTGACATTATTAATCCTAGGCCATCCGAAAAAAAATATTGATGTTTATTTGAAACCATTGATTGATGAGTTAAATTTATTGTGTAGTCATGGTGCTGGTACATATGATGCTACTGTGAAATAGAATTTGGTAATGAAAGCTGCTTTGATGTGGAAAATTATTGACATCCTGGCATATGGTAGGTTATCTGGCTGGAGTACACATGGTCCAAAATCATGTCCTTACTGTATGGGAGACAACAAAGCATTTATGCTCGTGAATGGAAAAAAAACCTTTCTATTTTGACTGTCATCGCAGATTTCATCCAATCGATCATCCTTTTCGGAGGAATAAATTTCATTTTAGAAAATGGAGAATTTAAATAGATGAACCTCCAAAAATGATATCAGGTACAGAGATTAAATTAGTTGTATTTTCAATACATTATATCACTTTTGGACCGACAATAAACCAACAAAAAATTCATGGTTTTGGGAAAGAACACAATTGGACAAAACGGAGCATTTTTTGGAATATGCCATATTGGTCTGATTTTATGGTCTGACACATGTTGGATGTCATGCATATTGAGAAGAACTGTTTTGATAATTTATTTAATACAGTTTTGGATACACCGGGTAAAACCAAAGATAATGTAAAGGCACGATTATCTCTTTCCCAAATTTGCAGGCGACCAGAACATGAATTGTTTGAACATGTCAGATCACAGAGATTAATGAAACCTAAAGTAGCTTATACACTAACCAAAATGAGTCACTTATTATTTTCTCAGTGGATTGCAGATTTGAGACTTCCAGATGGTCAACTTGGGCAGATGTGTTAAAAATGGTCATATTACCGGATTAAGAAGTCTAGACTATCATGTTATATTGGAAAGAATTATGCCTACTGGATTACGAGGTTTGTTGAATTATAATATTTCTGATTTGATAATAGATATATTATATTTTTTCTGAGTCATGTGTGCGGCAACAACAGACTATGATACACAAAGAAAACTGGAAGAAGTTTTTGTTGTAATTATATGCAAATTGGAAAAAATCATTCCACCGACTTTCTTTGACTCGATGGAACATTTGATATTACATTTTCCACATGAAACAAATGTGGAGGTCTGGTTCAGTTTCGATGGATGTACCCATTTGAGATATGCATGCAGAAATTGAAGAAAAAAGACCGTAACAAAGCATTAGTTGAAGGCTTAATTGCTGAAGCTTATTTGCAATAAGAAATTTCTTTATTATGCTCTCATTATTTTGAATCTGAATATCCCTCAAAATTTAACTGGATGAGATGAAATGAGGGGAATATTGATGATGGTATGAACAATCAATTATCAGTTTTCAATCAGCCTGAACTTGGCTTTGGTGGTGTTAATGATAGATGGATTTCAGATGATGAATATCATAGAGCTCATATATATGTTCTACTCAACTATGAAAAAATGTCACAAATTGTACAGTGAGTGATCTTATCCCTTATTCTATAGATTCTGTTACAGTAAATTAATGATATTGTATTTTTAGGTTATATGATGATCATATCAAGAAACAATTTCAACAAATTACAGTAGCTGTCTTAGAAAAACGATGGGAAAAAGAAATTTCCTACGGGTTTCAAAAACTGGTAACATACATTATTTTTTAGTTTTACATATAAAAACAATTTTTTACTTGTAATAGTGATAAATGTTTTACAAATTTTCAGGTTTCTGTACATGCTGATAAGATTGATAGTCGATTGCGTATATTGAGTAGCCCACAATCCAAAATGGTTAAATCTTATAATGCATATGTGGTGAATGGTTATCACTTTCATACACGTGAATATGGGGAATCAAAGAAAACAATGGGTAGTGGTGTTTGTTTTAAGGGATCACATCATAGAGATATGGAAGTTGTCTTTTACGGCATGCTTGAAAAAATTATTGAACTGTGTTATTTGGTACAGAATTATGTAACAATGATTAAATGACAATGGCAGGATACTGAGAGAGGCTTGCGTATTCATCTGATTCATGGAATTATTGACATTAAACATAAAAGTATTCTTTTATTAAATGAACCATTTTTATTGGCTCATCAGGCATATCAAATTTATTATGAAAAAACCGTGCTACTGAAAAAGATTAGAATGATTTGTGGAGTATAATAAAAGTTAAATGATGAGAAAATCAGTTTACTCAAACTGAATTTGGTTCCACTGAAGTGCAATGAAATGATATTTTTTAGGACACTCCTCAAAACACATCTTTTTCACAACGAGACATGAATATCGATGATGACACCCCATAGTTAAGGGTCGATGGTTACGATGTTGTCAAGGATGTTACAACTAAATTTGAAATGAAAAGAGATGATGAAAGTGAAACTAATATTGAAATTGATGATGTTGATGAGGACGATGAAGACATTGACATTGACAACTATGAAGATGATGATGAAGATTAAAATTGACACAGTAAAATGATGGTTAGAATCATATCAAATATATATCTATACATAATATTTATTTTCAACAATTTTCTATTAACAATAATTTCATGTTTTAGATGGACTCGGAAACGTATCGTCAGTTTCTGGAGGCTGATCTACCTATGGATGATGATATTTTTGATTAATCTGACCCTCAGGCTGTTGGCACTACAGGGATCACTCGGAGGGGGCGCGGTCTTGCCAGACTGATGATTCCAGATCCTATCCCGGAGCAACGTCCACCTCTTGGATTGGATGCGCACACGCGGTGTTATAGTAACCTGTGTATTTTTATTATCTTTCATTATAATTTATTAATATTATAATTGCTTGATTTTTTTTTCTTTTTCCACAGTTTTACGCATATAGCTATTGGACAAGGGAGCACTATCTTGCGCAATTATTTTTCTCAGCCCTGGCTCACATGGGATCATATTTCCACTGATGTGTAGGCCACCATGTTCGATCATTGGCTGGTTCATAATTAAATATTATTTATTTTGAAATTTAGTTCATTAATAACTTTATATTAAGGTTTATGGTATCCCATCAATGAGAGCATTCGTGCCACTATCCACACGACATGGGTGGTGTCTATGCGTGACCATTTCCATCAGTTTTTGCAAAATTTGAGAAAGACGGTTGTGAAGAAAGATGGAGTGACAGAATTTGATGAGTCCTGTAGAGACCACCGACCAGAGTACATTTCATCTCACGTTTGGGATGGATTATGTAAACACTCATTGGGTGGTGGGTTTCAGAGATGATCTGCATTGGGTCGACAGAATCGGGGTAGAAAAAAGTGACGCATCGAGCCGGTAGTCGTATATTCAGTGCGCATAAAGAGTATCTAGTAAGTACTTTTTTTAATATTTTATACAACTGTAAATATAATCAGTTTATTTTATATTCGTATAGGAAGCCGAGCAGCCCGGTATTTCACCGTACGGTGTTTATCAGATGATGTACACTGACCCGGCTACTGGAGAGATTAGAGGTGACCGCTAGCGTCCGATTGTGATTAGTATTATTTTCTTTTGAGTCTGAAAATTAAATTCATATAATCGTTTCATTATTTTAATTTATAATTGAAACTTAAGATGTAATATGAGGCCGCGACCTCTCAGACACAGGCTAAGTGTCAAGACGAGATGGGTGATCAGACTAGTTCCAACCATTTTGATGAGACGACATGGATGCAGGCGACCCAATATGGCTTCGAAAAGGGCCGAGTAGTTGGTATCAGCTCTGATTTGACTCCTCCAGCTTATTATGCTACTGCTGCGATGTCGGTGTCCAGCTCGAGAGGAGTTCATGGAGAGACATCATCTCTTGACTCACAGTATCTGGAGAAAGTGCGTGCTCAGAGTCAGCTTATAGAGGATTTGCGTCATGGGCAAGAGCATATGTGTCAGTAGCACGATGTGGAGATGCGTCGATGGCAGGAGCAGATGCACCAGTAGCAGGATGAATAGAGACGTCGATATGAGGAGAAACATCAGGAGTATATGGGGTATATGTGTCGTCTTACTCATAGTTTAGGGATTTAGTTTCCTCCACCACCTCCTCCAGGTCCTCCAGTTCCTCTAGATTATCCACCTCCCCAATGATTTTTTAGATGTAATAAACATTTGAGTTCGTAGTTTGTTGTCATATTAACTATTTTCAATTCCCCTTTCATATTGGTACGAATATTACATGATTTAATTTGTTTTTAATTTTTTAATATATTATTACTTATTAGTATTATTTTTGTTGTCTTCTTATTTTAGTAATATTACATTTAATATTTTATATTTATTGTTAATATTGAGCTGTTTATAATTTTATAATTTTATTAATATTAATAATATAAATATTATCTTTTCATAAATATGTATGTTTATTTTAATAATAATATTATTATATTAATTTTTTATAATAATAATATTACTATTATTATTATTATGTTTTGATATTAAAATTTCATAATATATAATATTATATTATTTATATTCATATAATTATTATTTTTTGATATTAATATTTCATAATTATAATATATATATATTTTATTATAAATATTATAATAATATAATTTATTTATATTATTAATATTAATAATATTATTATATAGATAGTTTAATAATAATAATATTATATTAATTTTTTATATTATTAATATTAGTATTATTATAATATATTATATTATTTATATTCATATTATTGTTATTTTATATTAATATTTCATAATTATATTATATATATTTTTTATTTATATTATAATAATATAATTTTTTTATATTTTTAATAATTTTTTTATTTTTATATAATATTATACGATTTATAATAATTTTTTTAATTTTTTTATTTGTTTTACTATTTACGAAGGGAACATTTTCTACGGGATTTCCCGTCAGAAATGTTTTTTCACTGTACTATTTGCGACGGGACGAATACCTGTCGGGAAAACCTTTCTGCGACGGTCCCCCACAAATACCTTCGTTAGAAGTATTTTTTTAAATTTCGCATTTGTGACAGGATTCTGACCCGTCGCAACTAATATATCTGTGATGGACCGTCGTAAATACCTTATATATATAAAAACGATAACTCATTTTCGATGGTGGAAAAATACCATCACAAATACTCTTTTTCCGAGGCAACGGGCGATTTGCGACGGAGCCCCATCACAAAAGACCTTTTGCGACAGAGCCCATCACAAATCGTCTGTAACACCCGATACTTTTATGAGAAATATTTTGTTTTTATATAAATCATCAAAGGAATCTTTCACTACACACAACACTAGCATGGCTTGCTTTACACGGACCCGCGGCCTTCCTTGATAGCTTGCGTCGTACGCAATACCGAATTTCACTAAACAACGATATGCTATTAAAATATTATTAAAACTATCCATTATGAATAGTATTAACTTAATTTTGAATTTTATAACATTTTAATTCAACTTATACATTTTCTAGAATGAGGTATAAAAGCAAAATCAGTTTTTTTATAAAAAAGATGTATTTTTAAAAAAATGCAGTTTTGCCGCCTTTTGATGGCGCACCCACATTAAATCGTGTTTTTGACATGTTTATAAGTTAAATTTGAGAAAACAAATTCTCCTTTTGAATCAGGTTATAAAAATTTACTTTGGATAATATTTTTATATTTTTCTGATAACTTTCATATTTTGATAAATGGTAAAAATATGATAATTTTTAATTAGAAACAACTTTTTCCATTGAGATATTTTTTATGGATAAATTATAATATAGAATGGTTTTAAAGTATAAATAGAATATATTTCTACCATTTAATATAATTTATGTCATTATCATTAATTTCACATTGAAGTCATAGGCAAAAACATTTCAATCTTTGGCAATGTTTTAACTTTTAAAACCGATTTTCTTAACAACAGGATTTATTTTAAATTAATTACTGCAAATTATATGTTTTGAATTTTGAAAAATGGATTCCATATTCAGAATCAGTGGTTCCGAATTATGTTAATATGATACTTTTTATTTTTGGGCTTTTTGAATAGTAACTCTGGTAAATTTTATTTACCACAGTTAAAGGTAAATCAGGTAATTAATTGTAAATATATGATTATAAAATTATCCTAACAGCTACCAAAATCCTATTGGATGACTAAAAGTCGACCCATATCACCTAAGTGTTGAATTAGATTCATTTTATGAACTTTTTCCATGAAAATAATTTAATTATTATTAAAACCAAAGAATGTGACAACATGTCACTTTCTTAAATCTTATAAGTATAATAATTTTAAATTAGTGATAAACTTCATGAAACATCGATCATTAATAGTCTCCAGAAAGATAATAAAATTATATACATCATATGAATTTATTTAGAGTTTTTATAGATTAAATAATTATCATTAATTATGATACAATAGTGATGTTGATATTATTTTATTATTTAAATTATCAAATAAATGGTTTTAAAAATAATAAAATAAATATTATATGAACTATTTAATGTTCTACACTAATTTTCTAGATACATATGACATTGTATCGATCTATTAATTCTTTTATTTAGAACATATATTCTATATATATTTTATTTAAATTCAAATAAAGGAATAGTTTCAAAAGTGAAACTATTGTTATTTTATATAAATAACATATTATAAAATTGATTAAAAATAACAAAAATAAATAAAAATTATGATTTAATATTTATATGGTCTAACATGTCATAAAGTGTCAAATTATGGAAAACTCAGAACACATATGTAATTATTTATAATAATTTAATATATAGAATATTATTACCACAAATTAAATTAAATTGATAAATAAGGATAAATCAAATTGATAATGTTTAAAATAAATTCCTAATATTACTAAATTTTATTGTTTGATTCGATTAAAACCCTATATCATCTAATCATTGGATATGAGTCATTTGGGAAGTTTTTATGTGGCCTTGGGATTTAATATAATCTAATATTTCTTATATTTCTAATAGTGCCCCTCTCCTCCCTTATAAAAGGGCACCTCCTCCCTCTCCTCCTCACACCAATTTGAGCATCCAAGATCATCCAATCCCTGCCCATTTCACTTCCCCACTTCCCTAGAAACATCCTAGAGGTACTGGTCTTGTTCAAAGACCAGTTTTAGTGCCCTAAGAGGAGGTTTCAAAGAGGTGCTTCAAAGAAGAAGTAATGCCCGTTACCGACTCTTTCATCATTATTTCTTCTTCCACTTATTCTTCTTTATTTGTTTCATTATGAAGTAATTACATAAGAATCACTAATATAGTGATATGTTATTATAATTATTACACAACCTTATTTCACTATCTATCCATCCTACGGAAAACGAAATCACCGCGCGTGTGTACGTACGGAATACCGTCTCCACGCCGTGGTGTAATCTATTTTCCTCTTCCACCTTACATGGATGGGTATAATGGTGTAAATAATAACTAGATACGATTATTGTAAAGTGATATTTATTCTGAAATAGTATACATACACTCCAATACAATTTGACGATCATGGGAACGATATCATCGCTCGTGCATACGTACGGAATACCGTCTCCACGATGTGATGAGACTCGTTCTACATGATCTTCATTGCATAATAATTATATATATGAATTGAATTAATTAATATGATATATATTACACTAATTTTATTCTGGAAATTATCTATCTATAATCCGAAGAGAAGAATAAGAATTAATTCGACAAAACACGCCTATGAACAAAAAGTAATAAACACCCGAATAACAAGTATGAATGAAACATTACTATTAAGAAGCTAATAATATGACCATATATGATATCATAAAAATATTTATTATTCTTGAATAATTCAATAACATTATTTAAATCATTATATAAGAGGTTCGGACACTTACGAAGCAAATCAGACCTAAGGTAAGGGAAATATCACAATCTCATTTTTATCCGAGATTGTTTATACTTTGGAATTTATTGGGGTGTATTTTATCATACACATACATGTTTCCTCAATATGTAATATTTATATCCTTATACTATAGTTTATATCCTATTTTACCCTTCGGTGAGTTTTTAGTAAAAGATATGAAAGGAATCTTTTGTCATTTTTCGTACGAGGTACTTTTTGACTTTTCCGACAAAAGTACGAGAAGAATGTTTTCTTTTAACTTATACAGAATGAATGGATTTTGAAAAAATTATTTCCAAGAAGCTCCCCTTACATGTTTTCAAGATTATTTTTAATCAACTACTTTTATTTTATAATTTTATGACATGTTAAGAAAGGAAAAGTGTTTTTGAAGTAGAAATGATATTTTCCTCAAGAATGGAGTTCAAGTGTTTTATCAAATTTATTTTCCATCTAAGATAATAAAGGTTTCTATTTATATCCCTATTATTACATTTATTTGATAATGTTGTGATGGAATTATTTTTATTAATTCATTTATCTTATATGAATTGTTTTGTGATGTCACGATGCTTAAGATTCCCATTTTTATTACATGGGTTATGCTATAATGTATGGTTTATGATTTTGTGGCACACATAAGAATGGTATAATTATGAGATGGGTGGTACCTATATATCCATCCAATGCATTGGGTAAATATTTTATATCTCATGAGATAGACATGGAGGGAACTGCAAGTTAAACTGGTTCAGTGAAACAGGACTGAAATGAGGCGTGAACTCGGTTTAGAAATTGACTTTGTCCACTTAGATAGTTATGGAAATGAGTCGTGACTAATAAGAAATTATTCTCTATGATTATTTGTGTATGACACAATGTTTAATGTTTTATTTTATGATTATTGGGATTACATTTCACTACCATGATTAATCCCATGTTATAAAATTATGATCTCTTTTGTAGGATAAGATTTTCAAAATGTTATGTTCTTATGAATTTGATGTAATTGATATTTCTTTTGTTTACCCGTACTGAGCATTTGGGCTCACCCATTTGTATGTTTTCTTTTCCCAGGTCAGGAAGAAGGGTATTATGTAAGATATTCTAAAAAGGGACTATAGATATGATGAAATAAATGGGAGACAATTTAGATTCTATATGAACCAGTTGTTTATGTTTCCCAGTTTATAAAGACTCTATACAAACACGGTCCTTTCATGGTTTTGTTATATGTTTTAATAAGTATGATTCAATTTTGATGTATTAACCATGTATGTAAAGTATGGGTCGCTATAGTTGGTATTAGAGGAAATTTATAGTCAACCTCTGGAAACTAGGATGTGAAAGCCTTAGTAAGAACCCTAAGGATAAGTCTAAGCATAAAACACAATCTTAGTGTTTAGAAATGGCCATGAACAACCTATGATAAGACCCTAAGTGTGAAATTTTATTCTTGATTATGTGGTTTTCCTATTATAATTAGTGTTTCTCACACTATTCTTCTTGGATTTAGTCAATGGATGGAACCCGAAGAAACCTTGTTAGTGTGGAATGCGACAGGCAATGCAATGATTGACCCCCTGAGAAACCAAACGTTATGGGCGCTGGAATGAAAAATCATGTAGCCATGCTCACACAACTTTCTCAAGATATGAATCATGAAGGACATCCAAATGAGAAAAGGATGGAGAAACATTCTATCAAATCTTTTATGAGGCAGCGTCCACCTTCATTCAGCGGGTCTTCTGATCCATTAGTGGCTGAACAATGGATCAGTACCACTGAAATGATATTTTCAGTTCTTCAATGTTCTGAACTTGATAAAGTCAGCTTATCAGTGTATCGTTTGGAAGGTGATGCTGATCAATGGTGGAAGCTTATTAAGAATACACGACAAAGGGATGAAATTGAGTCCATGAAATGGGACGAGTTCAAGAACTTATTTTTCAATTAGTATTTTCCTCATATTCTCTAAACAAAGATGGAGAAGGAGTTTCTTGAACTAAAGAAAATGGATGAAGAATCCATTTGTACCTATGAAGAAAATTTTACAAGACATGCAAGGTACGCTTCCGGAATTATTATCCAACCTGAGAGTAAGATCGATAGATTATTTAGTGGCTTAAAACCAAGTCTTCGAAGGGCGTTATCCATAAGGGACATCAATAGATACGAGGAAATTGTTTGATGTTCTCTCAAGGTTGAGATGTAGATTGGTGTAACCCATCAGTTACATGGTTTTCATAAGAAGAGGAAAATGGAATTCAAAGGAAAATCTAAAGACCACACTTAATAGAAGATGAGTTTTCCCTTATGCTCAAAGTGTGGAAAGAAACATGGAGGAAATTTCCTTAAGGGAACAAGAAACTTTTATAAGTGTGGAAAGAAGGTTATCGGGAAATTGAATGTTGAAATAATTGGAAGAAGATGTCTAATGATGCAAAAAAAAGGAATGGGTACAAAGAATATACATACTACACTTCAATGTTACAAGTTCAAGGACATGGGGGGTTATGCCAATAAATTCCCAAATCCAAGGGTTGATGATGATGATCGACGTCAACAAAATCTTAAGGCCAAAGACAAAGGAAAGTCACATGCAATTACTATCAGCGATGTGGAGTTCGACAACGAAGTGTTGAGAGGTAGACTTACCATCCACTCTAAAGTAGAAAATGTTTTATTTTAATTAGGATCCACCCACTCTTTTATTATGGAAGAATTTTCTAAGGGTATCATCGTATTACCTCAACAAGTATATGTTGAGTTGGCTGTGATAACTCCTAATGGCACAACAATTGCATCAAAAGTTTACAATTCATCTCCAATTGAAGTTTGTGGGAAAGTGCTTCTGGAAAATCTTGTGATCCTTCCTATAATGGAATTTGATGTGATTCATGGCATGTATTGGAATTCTTTATATGTAGATCATATCAATTTCTAAATAAGGGAAGTCACATTTCATATTCCAGATCAATCTATGATCATCTATCGATGCAAGGATGAACATAACCTTCCAGTGGAAATTTCATCCATTTATGGTTCTTGATTCCACTAAATGAAGGTTATTTATCTCAAATGGTTGGAGTGAAACTCACAATTAATAATATGCCCATTTTACGGGAATTTGATGAAGTATTTTCGGAGGAATTTCCAGGTCTTCCACCAAATCGTGAAGTTGAATTTTCAATAGAACTCGTACCGAGTGCTTTTCCTATTTCAAAGACACCTTATATAATGGCCCCAATTGAGTTGCAGGAATAGAAGAAGCAACTCCAAGAGAATCTTTATAATGTTTTCATACGCCCTAGTGCATCACCTTGGGGAGCACATGTTCTGTTTGTTAAGAATAATGATGGATCAATGGATGTATTGATTATCTAGAACATAACAACATAAATATCAAGAAAAAATATCCTCTCCCATGCATTGATGACCTATTTGAGAAACTACGTGGAGCTCAATACTTTTCCAAGATTGATCTTCGTTCAGGGTATCATCAATCAAGGGTCAAAAGGGTGGATATACCAAAGACGACTTTCCGTACAAGGAATCGACAATATGAATTTATAGTGATGCTATTTGGTCATACTAATTCCTCTGCTATCTTCATAGATCTGATGAATAGATTCTTTAGAGACTATCTTGATCAGTTTTTGGTAGTCTTTATAGATTATATTATTGTCTATTCAAAGAGCAAGTAAGAACATGAAGATCACTTTAGAATTGTATTAAAGACCCTATGAAAGCAGAAGCGTTACGACAAATTTAACAAGTGTGAATTTTTTGTTAAAAATGTTTCATTTTTGGGTCACATAATCAGAAAGGAGGGGATATCTGTGGATCTAGCAAAAATAAGGGTTATCGAAAGATGGTCGAGACCAAAAACAGTAACCGAGATTCAATGTTTTCATGGTTTGGCTGGATATTACCGATGTTTTGTGAATGATTTTTCAAGGTTATCTAACCCACTCACCAAGTTGACTCGAAAAGTAGTTAAGTTTGTTTGGATAGAGGAATGTGAAGAAAATTTCAAAGAGATAAAAAGAAGTTTGGCCAGTGAACATGTGCTCACAACACCTTGCAATGGAGAAAGGTTTGTGATCTACAGTGATGCATCTAAGAAGGGACTAGGATGTGTTCTCATGAAAAATGATATGGTGATAGCTTATGCCTCAACATAGATGAAGATCCATGAGAAAAATTACCCAACTCATGATTTGGAGTTACCTACAGTAATATTTTCATTTTAGATTTGGAGGCATTACCTTTATGGTGAAAGGTGTGATATTTATACTGATCATAAAAGTTTAATGTATATTTTCACACAAAAGGAGCTGAATATGTGTCAAATAAGATGGTTGGAGTTTATTATGGATAACGACTGCTCAATTCATTACCACCCTGGGAATGAAAACAAGGTAGTAGATGCATTAAGTCGACAAGACCATGTTAGCTTATCAATGATGAAGATCACAAAAGATCCAATATTTATGGATTTACAAAGGATGGATCTTGGAATTATAATGGAAGAAAATAAATTGTATCTTTCTCAAATAAATGTTCAACCATCTATACATGTGAAGATTAAAGAGGCACAAAAAGAAGATGTAGAGTTAAAAATGAAGGTGAGAAATGTACCTGAATTCAACCTTCATAGTGATGGGATAATAATGTTCAGGAATCAGGTATGTGTTTCTCCAATCCCAGAATTAAAGAATGAGCAACTGGATGAGGCTCATAGTTCTTCATTCTCTATTCATCCGGGAAGCACGAAGATGTATAGGGATCTGAAATAGTACTTCCGGTGGGATGGCATGAAAAGAGATGTTTCTGAATTTGTCTCTCAATGCTTGGTTAGTCAGGAAGTTAAAGATGAGAGACAGAAGTCTAAGGGGATGTTACAACTATTACCCATACCTGAATGGAAGTGGGAAAACATCTCTATGGACATTTTCACCATACTTCCTAAAACATCCGAAGGCAAAAATTCTATCTGGGTAATTGTTAATTGTCTTACAATGTCTACACACTTCATTGATATTGGAGAGGACTTCTCTCTAGATCATCTTTCCAGGATATATGTAAAGGAAGTGGTAAGATTTCATGGAGTACCAATTTATATTATATCTGATCAGGATCCGAGGTTTACCTCAATTTTCTAGAGAAGTCTTCAGCATTCTCTAGATACATAGTTTAGTTTCAGCACTGGTTATCATCCTCAGACAGACGATCATTCTGAGAGGAAAATTCAAACTCTATAAGATGTGTTGAGATCATGATCTATAGATTTCAATGGTGTTTGGGATCAACACCTACCTTTGGTGGAATTTTATTATAATAATAGCTTTCACTCCAGTATTCCGATGGCTCTTTATGAAGCTCTCTATGGAAAGAATTGCAGGACCCCAACTTGCTGGGATGAAGTTGGGGAAATAAATCTATTAGGAACTAATCTCATTGATGAAATGACCGAAAAGGTCAAGTCTATTCAACAACACATAAGAGCAGCTCAGATTCGGCAGAAAATTTATTCCAATAACCGAAGAAAAGACATAGATTTTAAGGTGGGTGATAAAGTGTACTTATGAATATCTCCCTAGAAGAGGGTCGTGATATTTTGAAAGAAGGGAAATTTGAGCCCTAGATATATTGGCCCTTTTGAAATTATGGATCATTTTGGGAAGGTAGCTTTCCGATTGTCGCTTCCACTGAATCACTCTCAACTTCACGATGAGTTCCATGTATCTCTTCAGAGAAAGTACATACCTAATACTTCACATATACTCAGCTCAGATTTTATTCCGCTGGAGCAAGATCTTTCTTAGGAAGAACAACCGATAAAGATTCTAGATCGTAGAGAAAAAAGTTCCACAGAATAAGACCACTCTCTTGGTGAATGTTTTATTGTAGAACCACAAATTAGAAGAAGCTACATGGGAGCTTGAGGATGTGACGAGGGAGAGGTATCCTCATCTATTTGTTACAAAGTGACGAATTTCGAGTGAGAAATTCATTTTAAGGGGCGTAGAATGTAACACCTGAGACTTTTATAAGAAATATTTTGTTTTTATATAAACCATCAAAGGAATCTATCACTACACACAATACTAGCTTGGCTTTCTTTACACGCAACCGCAACCTTCCTCGATAGCTTGTGTCGTACGCAATACCGAGTTTCACTAAACAACGATATGCTATGAAATATTATTAAAATTATCCATTATTAATAGTATTAACTAAATTTTTATTTTTATAAAATTTTAATTCAACTTATACATTTTCTAGAAAGAGTTATAAAAGCAAAATCAGTTTTTTTGGATAAAAGAAGTATTTTTCAAAAAATGCATTTTTGCCGCCTTTTGATGGAGCACACACATTAAATCTATTTTTTGACATGATTATAAGTTCAATTTGACAAAATAAAATTCTTCTCTTGAATAATGGTATAAAAAATTACTTTGGATAATTTTTTGATATTTTTCTGATAACTTTCATATTTTGATGAATAGTAAAAATACGCTAATTGTTTATTAAAAACAACTTTTTTCAATGAGATAATTTATATGGATAAATTATAATATTGAATTTTTTTAAAGTATAAATATAATATATTTTTAACATTTAATACAATGTATGTCATTATCATTAATTTCACATTGAATTAATAGGTAAAAACATTTCAATCTTTGGCAATGTTTTATCTTCTAAAACCTGTTTTCTTAACAACAAGATTTAGTTTAAATTAATTACTGAAACTTATATGTTTTGAGTTTTGAAAAATGGATTCCATATTCAGAATCAGTGGGTCCAAATTATGATAATAGGCTACTTTTTATTTTTGGGCATTATGAATAGTAACTACGGTAAATTTTATTTGCCATAGTTAAAGGTAAATCAGGTAATTAAGGGTAAATATAAGATTATAAAATTACCCTAACACCTGCTAAAATCCTATTGGTTGACTAAAAGTCGACCCATATCACTTAAGGGTCGGATTAGATTCATTTAATGGACTTTTTCCAATGAACATTATTTAATTATTATTAAAACCAAAGAATGTGACAACATGTCACTTTCATAAAGCTTATAAGTATACTATTTTTCATTGAGTGATAAAGTTCATGAAACATCGACCACAAATAGTCTACAGAACTCTAATAAAATTATCAACATCATAGAGTTTTATTTAGAATTTTTAGGGATTAAATAATTATCATTAATTATGACACAATAGTGATGTTGAAATTATTTTATTAATTAAAATATCAAATAAATGTTTTAAAAATAATAAAATAAATATTATATGAACTATTTTATGGGCTCCTCTAATTTACTAGATACATATGACATTATATGGATCTATTAATTCTTTTATTGAGAACATATCTTCTATATATATTTTTTTTAAATTCCAATAAATGAATAGTGTCAAAATTGACACTATTGTTATTTTATAAAAATAACATATTATAAAATTGTTTAAAAATAACAAAAATATTTAAAAATTATAAATTAAAATTTATATGGTCTAAAATGTAATAAAGTGTCAAATTATGGAAAATTCACAACACATATGTAATTATTTATAATAATTTAAAATTTAGAATATTATTACCAAAAATAAAATTAAATTGATAAATAAGGATAAATCAAGTTGATAATGTTTAAAATAAATTCATAAAATTACTAACTTTTATTTGTTGATTAGATTACAACCCTAACTCATCTAATCTTTTGATATGAGTCATTTTGGAAGTTTTTATGTGGGGTTGGGATTTAATATAAACTAATATTTCTTATATTTCCAATGGTGCCCCTCTCCTCCCTTATAAAAGGGAACCTCCTCCCTCTCCGCCTCACACCAATTTGAGCCTCCAAGATCAGCAAATCCCTACCCATTTCACTTCCCCACTTCCCAAGAAACATCCTAGAGGTCCTGGTCTTCATCTAAGGCCAATTGTAGTGCCCTAAGAGGAGGTCTCAAAGAGGTGCTTCAAAGAAGAGGTAATGCTAGTTACCGATTCTTTCATCTTTATTTCTTCTTCCACTTATTCTTATTTAGTTTTTTCATTATGAAGTAATAACATCAGTATAACTAATATACTGATATGTTATTATAAGTATCAAACAACACAATTTCACCATCTATCCATCCTACAGAAACAAAATCACCGTGCGTGCGTACTTACGGAATACCGTCTCCACGCCGTGGTCTACTCTATTTTTCCCCACCACCATACGTGGATGGGTATAATGGTGTAAATAATAACTATATATGATTATTTTAATGTGATATTGATTCTAAATACGTATAAATACACTCCAATACAATTCCACGATCATGGGAATGATATCATCGCTCGTGAGTACGTACGAAATACCATCTCCACGATTTGATGTGACTCGTTCTACATGATATTCATTGCATAATGATTATATAAATGAATTGAATGAATTAATATGATATATATTACACTAATACCATTCTGTAAATGATTTATCTATAACATAAAGATATGAATAAGAATTTATTCGAAAAAACATGCATAAGAACAAAAAGTAATAATCACCCGAATAAAAAGTAGTAATGATATATTACTAATTAAAAGCTAATAATATGACCATATATGATATCATAACAATAACTATTATTATGGAATAAGTCAATAACAATATTTAAATCATTATACAAGAGGTTTGGACACTTATGAAGCAAATCAGACCTAAGGTAAGGGAACTATCACAATCTCATTTTTATTCGAGATTGTTTATATATTGGAATTTAATGGGGTGTATTTTATCATTGACTTCCATGTTTCCTCAATATGTAATATTTATATCCTTTTAAAATAGTTTATATCTAATTTTACCATTCAGTGAGTTTTTAGTAAATGATATGAAAGGAATCTTTTGTCGTTTTTCGTACGAGGTACTTTTTGACTTCTCCAACCAAAGTATGAGAAGAATGTTTTCAATTAACTTATACGACATGAATAGATTTTTAAAAAATTATTTCCAATAAGCATCCCTTACATGTTTTCAATTTTATTTTTAATCAACTTCTTTTAGTTTAGAATTGTATGACATGTTAAGAAAGAAAACGTGTTTTTGAAGTAGAAAGGATATTTTCCTCAAGAATGGAGTTCAAGTGTTTTATCAAAATTATTTTCCATATAAGATAATAAAGGGTTCGGTTTCTATCCCTATAATTAAATTGATTTCATTATGTTGTGATGGAATTATTTTTATGAATTCCTTTATCTTATATGAATTGTTTTATGATGTCACGATGTTTAAGATTCCCATTTTTATTACATGGGTTATGCTATGATGTATGGTTTATGATTTTGTGGCACACATAAGAATGGTATCATTATGAGATGGGTGGGACCTATATCTCCCTACAATTCATTGGGTAAATATTTTATATCTCATGAGATAGACATGGCTGGAACGACATGTTAAACCGGTTCAGTGAAACATGACTGAAACGAGGAGTGAACTCGGTTCAGAAATAGACTTTGACCACTATGATAGCTTTGGAAATTATTCTTGACTAATAAGAAATTATTCTCAATGGTTATGTGTTTATGCCAAAAAGTTTCATGTTTTGAGTTATGATTATTGGGATTACATTTCCCTACCATGATTTATCCCATGTTATGAAATTATGATCTCTATTGCAGGATACGATTTTCAAAATGATATGTTCTTATGAATTTGATGTAATTGATATTTCTTTTGTTTACCCTTACTGAGAATTTGTGCTCACCCTTTTGTATGTTTTCTTTTCCCATGTCAGGATGAAGGGTATTAAGTAAGATAGTCCAAAAAGTGACTATAGATATGATGAAATAAACGGGAGACAATGTATATTCTTTATGAACTAGTTGTTTATGTTTCCCAGTTTCTAAAAACACTATACCTATATGGTCATTTCATGGTTTTGTTATATGATGTAATAATTATGTTTCAATTATGAAGTATTAACCATGTATGTAAATTATTGTTCGCTATATCTCATGTCGCATATATTCAGTATTCCTGTAGTGTTTTGGTTCACTAGTCCTAAATGGGGAAACTGAAATAAGAAACTGAAATTTAATCGACTTGGTATAATGGAATATGGGTAAGTTTATGTCACATTAATTCCTTTAGATAGATTCACTTAATGTGGATTCATAAATTTTCAATTGGGTTATATTCAAGGTTATAAAAAAACACATTTTTGTTTTATTTAACTGATATAAAATGAGTTTGAGGCTTGTACACATTCTAGGATATACTTTAGAAGATCATTCTTATAACCTAGAAAAATATAAGTTTTATCCCATGATAATTAGTGGATACTTAATTGGATATGATTAATGGTATTAAAAATATCTAATTTATCATCATCATTGAACACTAGAATTGTGGAATCAAGAGATGATCATTTCATGATAATGAACTGATTAGTGGGACCAATCTTATAGAAAAAATATAATAAAAACCTATTAGATGGTCAAACCAATATATTGGGTGATAAATATATAATTATTCATAATAAAACACATTTTAGAACAAACATCATTCCCTAAATGGTGTAAAATCATCGTTTATATCAAATAGATGAAGAGTTATGAACTCGAGGACAACAAGTTAAACTAAAAATTTCTAATGAAAATAATAGTTAAACATTGAGAATATCCAGAAGGATGATAAATGCATCAAATTTAAATGATTATATATTTTATCTACAAGAAACTGATTAAAATATTTTTTTTGGAAATGATCCTTATATATTTTTAGAATCATTAAATGGTAATGTGTTAATTATGTGGTAGAATTCCATGATAGATGAGTTGAACTATAGGAAGAGTATGGTGTATGGAAAAACTAGGAATTTACAATTGGTATAAAACCTATTGGATGTAAATGGGATTTTAAAAAACAAAAATTATTTATTAGGAATCATTGATAGATACAAGTCCCAACATCATTCTAAATTTTTTACTTAAAATGAAGGAATTTATTATACTAATAACTTTTATCTAGTATTAAGAAAGTATTCCAAATGCATTATATTTAAAATAATATATTATTTTGAATTAAAATTACAAAAAATGGATGTGAAAAGTGCATTTTAAATTTTAATCTAGAAGAAGAGGTTTACATGAAACAACATGAAATATTTCTCTATAGTAATGATTATCATATGATGTGAAATCGTGAAAGGTATATCAATGATTTAAAACAGGTACACAAAAAGTTGTGTTTATGATTTCATGATGTAATTACATTATTAATATTCAAAGATAACATTATGAATCATTTTATATAATGGAAGGTCAGTGGTAGTAAAATGTTTTATTATTTTATATGTTGAAGAAATATTAATTTCACTACTGATAAGGGCTTCTATATGAGGTTAAAATGTTTCTATATATAATATATGACATGAAATATATACATGATGCATCCATTTATATTTTATTAATATTTCATAGGTATAGGTTGGGAGACCATATAAGATTGTCTCAAGAAACCTATATTAATAATTTCATTGAGATATTTTTAATCAAATACCATGGACCATGAATAGAACCCATTGTTAAGGGTGATAAATTCATATTTAACAAAATCCCTAAAATGATTTTGAATGAGAACACATGCAATCCATACTATTTGATTCCACTCTTTGTAGTTTAATGTATTCTGAAGTATGCTTGAGGATTGAAATTACATTTGCTGAAGGAAGTATGGGGTCATATAAGTGTAATAGAGGTATATACCTCTATAATGTTGTGAAGAAGGATTTTAGATTCCATATGAGCACTAATAACTACATTATTATATAAAATTGAACATATATTTTAGAATTCATCATATACATTGATATATATATTATTGAGTTGATTTTTGTAAATCAACTTTAGGTTATATATTTATAATGTGTAGTGAAGTAGTGTGTCAAAAATACTAACAAAGTATTCTACTTTTAATGATTAGTTCGTTTCATGTTTTTTGAAAACATTTCATGGTTTATGGATACGATGTTTCATTTTGGTCCTAAATATTTTGAATTATATTTATATGATATTGATTATCTGTTGTGAAAATTAACCTACTATCATTATAAATATTAATAAAAAATTAGGAGTAAAAGTAACACATCGATATTATGTACACAGACATAAGATAAAGTGTTAAGAATTAAAAGGGGCTAATTTAGTATATCAGTATTGGATTAATGATTATAGATCCATTGACAAAAGACACACCTCCATTTAAATTCAAGGATCATATAACATTAATGGGACTAGGATATACATGTAAATATATTAAATACGAAATATTTAACTTGAAATAATCCAAATATAATTATTTATATCTTCCTCTTATGTGGACACATTCATTACCTGAACAATATTTAATTTTGGGACTACAGAAAAAACCATATGGTTGAGGATTGTTCTTATAGAAAATAAACATTGTGGTTATGGTTTATTTATATAATTATTTTAGATACATGATATATTGTGATACATAGATGTGTGTAGACATTGTTTAGAAGAAATAAAATTATGATTCATGTGTAATGTTTCATTCTAAAGAGGAAGATTGAATTAATTATTGTAAATTATTTTAGACACAATTGGATAATGTAAAAAGGATTAGTTAATTAATATTGTAATAAATTATTGTCCCATAAATCATGAAACAAAATATTAATATAATAAATTATGTTAAATACAATAAATTATTTTCTATGAATTTAACTTATTAAATCCAATATATAATATATATTTATTATTTAATTAAACTCAAGCTACACACATTGATAATAATTTTCTATAGAGTAAATTGATTTTGGATCTAGATGGATGAATACAATATAAATATTAACCCCTCTAAACTCAGTGAATTAAGTGAACATACTCAATTTACAACCCCCATGCAGTTTATTAAATGAATTAAGCTTTTTATTCCACAATTTTTTACATTTTATAATGTCTATAAGGGAGTGATATGTTATTTTCATTAAATAAATTTATTGATCCTAGAATCTAAATATTCAATTAATTCCTTAAATATTTTTCTATTTGTATTTTTTTATATATTAATTTTGAAATTTCATATAGATAACCAATTATAGAGTGTCTCTCTCTCAAGAATGGAGAGCCCCACTCCCTTGATATCAAAGGTTTTGGGATAAGAAACACAAAAAAGATCTACAATGATGGTATTGTCAGTAATTTTTATTTGTTTGTAGCCTATGTAAATATCTAAAAGGGTGGATCATGTGATGAAATAGGTGGTGCAAAAGAAATTGTAGGTGGTTATTCTATCTCTGATGTTGGTGAAAAAAATATTGGTTAGGATATAATGTCTAGTGATGCTCTGTTATAAAGGCACACTAGTAGTGGACTATGGTCTGATAAGTGGATTAGGGTTGGTTATTGAGAAGAATACGAGGTTCTATGTTGGTAATCCAATCCGATCAGTATGTTTTTGGAACTTGGTGGATATGTTGATCTGGGGATATAAAAATCAACGAGGTGGTTTTTTCATAGCGGTAGTGTGTGAGGGGTACCCGTGAAGGAGGCCTATTGTTGGGACAACACAATGGCTAGTTTGGGATTCTAGGGCTGGGTGTTATTGGCCGTGATTACTTCATGATACATATCCATTTCGATGGTGTGGATTCTCTATGGGTGGTGACGAATGGCGCAAACGCAGCCGGTGCACTGACATATTTCATGCTAGAGATGATCCATTTGGTGGGCTGGTTGATTGTTGATGAAATGTCTATGCAACAAGAATTATTTCTAGTAGTATATTCTTCTAGCTTCAAACTAAAAGGTGTGATAGATGGGGATAACCGTGATTAATGGTAATTAACTCGGGGGATGTTGTGACGTCAGGGTATGTGATTAATTTAGGTGTTCTTATTGTCATGACTTTGGGGCATGTTATGAGGATGGATAGAAAAGCAGGTGTCTGTGCTGGAGGATAAAGAATGATGAATATATCCTTGAAAGCCAACTATGTGAATTTGGGGCTGCTATGCGGGTGTGGTGATATCAACTAGTTTCACAGTTGGGTGCATGGAATTGACAATTGCGAATGTGGTTTTGGTTTTTGGATTATTATGTTGGATTGACTTTGGAGGGTCATCTACTATGTGGTGCCTATTTTTTCTCTCGATGTTGGGATTTTTCATTGGTTGTCTTGTGAGTGGTGTTGGCCTTCAATATTATGTTTGATGGTTCTTGGGCACAATTTATTTCATTTTCATTGTCTAAAATTTCAGTGTTATTTTTTGTACTAAGTTGGATCATATCTCGAATTATATTAGTATAAAAAATATCACTATTTATTTAATAATTATTAATTACTTATAAATATATTAATATATTTTAAATATGGAAAATGATTATTTATTTTTTATAAAGAATTCTAAATTTTCATTATGAACATTTTTTCACCTTTTTTAATTGAGCTTGAATTTATATATTAGGACATATAAATACATGTCACAAACCATTCTGGGCATGCAGACTAATCTATACCAGAATACATTCTAAACTGGCTTGATGGACGTTCTCAATACACATGGGATGGAGACTAGAATCTTGACATCAAAACATTATTTTCATGAAATTTAAATGTCTATAATAAAGATGCATACGATATATATTTAAATCAAAAAATGTATATGAAAGAAATTTTTTTCAAAAGTGGCATGAATAATGCCTAGGGTTAGCGAGATCAAGGATCATGTATCCTAAAACATCATGTTGAAATATGGAAAATAGTATGTATGAATCCCTAAATATTTGGTATAGGGGGAATAGGAGAACACCCCCAAAGAATGAACTCTGTAACTTCATCAGATTTGTATCATTTTCATCTTAAATACATTTCTAGGAAAAGATAATGCATTCTTAGTGTGATTTTCATGGATTACCCACCTAAAAAACCATTTAATCATGTGATTCATGGAAATGAATCATAAATGCATCAATAATCCATTTAAATGAGTCTAAAATCATTTCAATGAATCATATATTATTGGCCACATGTTCAATTTTTAAAACATTCCACTCAATTTTAAAAACCAACATCAAATGGTTTTATCAGAACAATTGCTTATTCATTTCACATGATTACATGATTTTAATCTCATCAAATTCATTATTCAAATAATTTATTTCAAATAATGATCATTTATTTTAGAAATCTATACATTGTGTATAAATCAAATTTCAAAAGAATTCATCACACACACATGTAACACACTATTTAAAATCATTAATCAGGTGATTCAATTCATGATTTAGAAATTAATTGGAAACAACCACTAAAAAAATGTTATATCATCGATTTTTAACTATCTTTATAACCCCTAAAACTGTTGGTATATCCTATACCAATGATTTCGGGGACTGTAGGGTGATTTGATATTTTTATAAACCTATACCAACAGTTTGACCAATCCATTAATATATGTATTATATTGAAGAAAATTATAGCTATGGGTAGTAATCCCACAACCACTCGCTTATATTCCAAACAATTTAGCAGTATCCAACAACATTTTTTTATATTCTAATATACATGCATATATATATATATATGTATGTATCAAAAAAAAGTAATCAAATTAATTTATATATTATTATTATTATTATTATCATCATCGTTATAATTATGCATAAATAATGACACCACATATACCATAAAATTACCAAATTCATTTTTATAAGTGTACAAAATCAACACATATACCAATATTTTGACCAAATCATTAATATATGTGTATTGAATAGATTCCTATAACAATGATTTGAGAAAACCATTACTATAATTTTGATGAATGAATACCTATACCATAAATTTGGTCAATTAATAATTATTAGGTGTTCACAAACAATCCCAATAAGAACTATTTGATAAAACAATTTGTATAGGTTCAATATACCATACATATACCAACAGTTTGGCCAAACAGTTGTTATAGGGTTCCAATAACAACTTTTCAGACAATTGGAATTGAACCATTGTTAAAAGTTATATTCTTGTAATGAAACATATTGAAATTTAATAATAATAAAATGTTTAAATTTATTGTTATTTACTTTCTCAACAACATACTTCAACAAAGATCAATGACACAAATATGGGATCCACCAATAAAGAGTTGAGGGCTAGAACACTCAAAGTAGAATCATTGAATCCCAAATCATTAGGTAATGATTTATATCCATCAATGACATGAATAATTATCATTAATTACAGATTATTAAAATATCATAATAACAATCAAAATTAATTACTTCTAATTAAAAAAAATACATCTAATCAATAATAATAAATAATAATTTAAAATAAAAACATTTAATTCAAATATTTAATATCAATTTTGAATAATTACTAAAAAATAATACTATATAATTATAACTAAATCTATTCACTATTAACTGATTATAATTTTTACTAATATAAAATAAATCGAATTAATTAAATATTAAAAATAGCAAATAAATGCTAAAACATTAGTGGCTGAATGGTCAGAAATTACCTTCCTTATAAAATTTAAAACATTAAAATGTTATTTTCATAGAATATTAGTGAGATGGTTGAAAGGGGGGCTTAGATAAGAATATAATGAAAGGCATCCAAGTGGTGTGGTGTAAATATAGGTCAGATAATATGTGATAGAAATATTTGTGATGGGTCACATTGTAATTAGTACCCACAATTAATTACTACATCAATGGTAAAAATGTAATTACAATGGAACCTATCAAAAATATTCTTTAATCGATAGTTTATTTGTCACAAGAGTTAATTTCCATCAAAAATAACTATAATAAAAAAGGAATTTGTGATGGGAATAAATTTTCATCAAAATTAACTTTACGGTGGTTGACAATGTAATATGAAAAAATTTACTTTCGGTAGAAATAGAATCCCACCAAAATTAATTCTTTTAAGGAAAATTTGTGGTGAGATTCACATCACATTGCAATAAATCATTACTGAGGGACTACTCTAAATAAGAAATGAACTTGTTGAAAATATCCCAACTAAAAATCAATTTGTTCCCACAGTGAGAAATCATTTGAGTATTGATTCCCCCAATTCATGCATTTCGTAGTCTCTAGTGGTAAGTGAAAGGTTTTTTTCATTAATCAAATTTAATGATACATAAATTTAAATATTCAATAAAAATTTTTACATTTGGTTTTGTGGAAAGTTATAACTCAACATTGTAATAGAACATTTTATGATCTATTTTAGAGAAAACCCATTTGTATTTTCAGTTTTATAAATGAAACATTCCTTGTTTGTATTTATCGTATTAATTTAATCAAATTTAATTATTAATGATGTTTTTACGCATTCATGAATTATTTATTCACATTTATTTATAAGAATTATTACTATTCGATCTTTCAATAGAATACAAAATTAACTTTTTTTACATATTCAGTAAAATCACATTAATTAATACATGACCTTTTTGCAATATTAGTAATTAAAATATATTTATAAATCCTTAAATTTAATTTAGTAAAGTATTTATTTAATTGTGATATTTATAATATTTTTTAAAAATGGGTTCACCAACATCAATCATAAATAAATCAAAATTACATATTAATTAAATAACATTAAAATTTATATTAAAAATATAAAAAATTATATTTAACTTGAAATTTTATTATATTTTAATTATATGATATATTATAATAAATATTCATAATTAGACCACATGTATTATGAATAACTAAAAAATAACATTTATTCATATTGTTTTTTTAATTATATAACTATATTTAATGAATTTATGAATTAAAATTTTAATTGATAATTTTGTGATTTTTTGTAAATATTATTAAATTGCGGTTTTTCATAGAATTCATGATTATCTTCGTGAGATTTTGTATATTTTGTTTCTTTAGCAATATATGGAAAATGGAGTAATATTTCATATGATGGAATTGATAAGTATAAGTATCTGGTTCTACTCAACACTTCTCATCTCTAATATACGAGTAGTGATATTACAATTTCATTAAAAGATTCTATTTGAAATTGAAAGGGAAATATGGTCATTAGTGATGTTGATGCTCTAGTTCCTCCAAAAAGAAGGTTGTGGAAGGATTATTCTCGTCTTCTCATGAATGTGTCTATAAGTTCATATTCTAATGCATTAAGTATTTAATACACATTGGTGTAGGAGAGGTTCGTGGAGGGAATCCTTTGGATTCGAAATAAAATAAATTCATAAATAGATGGGAATCTGCTGATGAGGATGATGATTCTGACTATAATTCATGAAATTATCCTGATTCTCTATGTTTATAATTTTCATTTATGGATGGGGGCATGTATCTTTTTTTGAAACCACCTATTTTTTATCTTATCTATTTTTCATTATTATTTAATAAATGGTCAAGATCTTTGGCATTTGGATGGAAATTTTTTTATTATAGTATATAAATAATATTATAAATTTTACAAAATAATAATTTTAATTAAATTTTCATTAGATGATATATTAAATTTTGTTTTCATTATTTTCCTACATGTATTATGAGTAATAGCAATTAAATATTTTTTCATAATGTTTGTTGAATAATAAAATTATAATTCAATAAATTGATTATTTAAAATATTACCTGAAAATTAATATTTTTTATCCAAAATCAATTAAATTTTTAATGTTAACCAAGATCATTTTTAAAATTTTTAGACACATGTTAACAAAATTTACTGGAAAATAATGTAATTTGTACTCATAATAATATATTTAATTTGCATTTATACAATAATGTTTAGATAATAATAATTGTGACATTCATGAAATAAAGTATAAAAAATAGAAAATTTGGAAGAGAATTACTTTTTATCATGTTTGGATGCGTATTGATATTCCTTATAGAATGATGAACTACCTATAGTTAATAATCATATAACTCAAGATTATATTAAATTTTATTAACATTTTGAGTGGTGAATCTCTCTTACTATGATGCTCAGAAAAACTAAATTTTGTGCTAGTATTCACAGTTCAATTGATGGGAATAATAATATTTTTAACTGGATAAATTCTATAGATGACCCATTAATCTCTTCAGATAATGAATTAGTAATAAAATTAACATGGAAGTTCTCATATAACGATCCAACAGATTGAATAAAAGTAGAGAGGGGGATTGAATTAGTTGTTCACTTTTTGAAGTTTTAATACATTAAAAACTATTTCCTGACACCTTATTAATGTTGATGTCACTATGATCTATTACTAAATAATAAATCAAGAAAAAGTAGGAATGATATAAATTCATAAAAGATTTACAAGGTTTTTCCTCAAAGTGAGAACATATATCCATGTCATAGCCACTCTAATCGGTATACATGAATTTACTACAACGAATAAGTGAATAAAACCCAAGACAAACCGTATTAGACACATTCTACATCCTGATAGGAATAATTTTATCAAAATAAAAACTGTTTAAAGAGTGTTCCTACATAAAAAATAGAGATTTTGTTTTATTTTATCCACTCATGGGTCTGATGAACTTGATTTTGATGGTATTTTTTCAGATGAACCCATTCTGATTGAATTACTCTAGTTGAATGAATATGATACTCCCTTTATAAATATTTTCCGAATGGAATTTTTTATTTTGTTTTGATAACAAATCAATCACCAATCAAAACTCAATATGATAATCTTTAGTCTGATTGAATCAATACGATGAACCATTTCTCAAACAACTAAAGTCAAAATCTGCTCAATCTTCTCAATCAAATCTTCCTCAATCTAGTATGAAAACATTCTATTGTCTGATCACCTAATTTGGTGTTAGTCTTAAAAGAGACTGTGACATGAGAACACTTTAGTCCTTTACCTTTTCCATAATAATTACTATTAAACATTTATGACATAACTCTGCCTCTATTTATAGGAATCAAAGATAGAAAAAGGAATGAAATAAAAAATATTTTCCCACTTATCATAGTTCAATAACACTAAATGACACTCACAAATAAACATAAACTTTTTCTTTTATAAGTTTTCATAGACCATCTCAAATCTTTTGAGTCTTTTCTGTAAATATCTTTCTCAAACATCCTAACATTTCTTAAATCAAATAGAACTTATACATCATTAGTCTCTGGTTATTTCATCATCATCAGTCTGATTTAACATCCTCACCTTATGTAAAATGTAGCTCCATTACAATTTACCTTCCTCAGATCATTACGATCTAACTTTATTCTTGGACTCTTTACAAGAAAATATTCTTGATATTCGTATTACGATATGACATTCTCCTTTATCTCACTACCATAAGACATTCATACATTTCTCATTACTATCGGGTTTTCATCCACATGTCATTATGATCCGACTTACTTACTCAGCTAATTACGATATTACATTCCACCTCATAGTTAGTCTGATTAAATTTCATTCTCAGATCAAATTTGATGAAATCCCCATAATGATGTAATTATCATTAGAGTGGTATTTTTATTATGATGGAATACTAATTATTATGGAAAATATATTATGTAATATTGAAATTCCTCAAAACTCATAAGTTATAACTCTCTCAAACATCTGATAACTTATGTGTCTGGTACATCTAGAATATAAATAGAATATTACTTGATTTCTAGACATAATTAAATCTATATTATTCATCCAATTCCTCCCAAAGAGAACTCAATATGATTAGAATCACATATTCTCCCCCATTTCTTCACAAATCATACTTCACAAGTGTTACAAACAACATATGATATTTTAGAACTATAAAATAGTAAATCGTCATCTAGATAGAGGTTTAGAATGCTTGAAAACATTCAAAATCCTAACTTCATATTCTATTAAATATCTTCTTCATCATTATCCGGACTTCATCTCTCATTATCTTATGACTTAAAATATAATTATGAGTTTGATAAATCATTAACATCATTCCAATTTATCTGAGAGTGGAAATTTGTCTAATAAAGAACGCCATCCTTCTAACATTCTGAAACATCTGATAAATTATGTGTCCAGTACATCTATATTTCAATCACTCACTCGAAATCCATTTTTTCAGACATGTAAATAAAAAATCCACCTAGATTAATTTTTTTCTCCCACATTTTCATCTAACCCACTTTATGATTACCTCACCAACAAGATTTATTAATGAAATATAAGATTCAATTTCATAAATACTAAAATGATGTCACTTTTTGTCCCCCTATTTTCTATATAATCCAATTAATTGTCGTGGACATCCATATGAAATTTATGAAGTCACTGTATAAGGTGGAACAAGAATTTATGCCTTAAATCAACACACATTTCTGTCATCATTACCATTGTTGTGATATTTACCTTCCAGAATGGCCCTGATGCCTTTTTTTAATTGATAATGCCCCATTCGAGGAATGAGTTGTAACCCTTACAAGGCCCACATGCTTAAGATATTACATGGTTTGTTGGTTTAAGATACATTATTTGACCCAAAGGTATTAGGAAATTGAAGAAGACAATAACTACAAAGAACTACCCCTCCCCAACATATGCATCATGATGGTATCCATCAAACGTTTCATGGCCGTCTAGCTATGCATTTTGTGCAAGCACAGGATGGTCTTGATGGAGTTTTTATACCCTCTCATTCTTCCAAATCTATTGGTTCTGCTCTGGAGAGTGTTCCGCTCTGAATCAGGGATGCTTCTTTTTTATAGTCTGTCTGGGGAAACTGCATTGATATGGCCTGATGGCCTTGTGGTGGCTCGAAGGACTTACTAACCTGAAGGCTTGGGTGTCCTGATGGCTTTAAGGACTACAAGCCAAAACCAGTGGACTAAGGGGAATAGTTTAAACTACAATAGTACCGAATAATACCTACTACAATAACTACTATAGTACCCGAACAATACATTCTTTTCATTAGATAAATAAATGTATTTTTCTCTTTGTTGAACATGTAAACCAAGGTATAAATATAACTATCCCAACATCAACATTTTAAAATTATTCTTCATTTTTTCTAAAAAATATTTACATAATTTATCTTTATATGAAACAAAAATTATATCATCCACACAAATGATTAAAATTATATGTTCATAGTCAACATTGTTCACATATAAATTTCAATCAATATTTACCATATAAAATTTCTACAATCTCAAACAATAGTTAATATTAGAATATGATGCATGTCGATATTGTCTCATACCATAAAATTATTTCTTTAATTTACAAACATTAATTTCATCCTCTTTATTTGGAATCCCACTGGGATTATCAATATAAACATCTTCCTTGATCTCATAATTTAGGAATGCAAAATTTAAATCCATCCAATAAACAATTTAATTTCGATGAGAAACCACGAATAGAAACATTCTAATAATTTCTAATCATGATGTTGGGGAAAATGTTTCATCAAAATCTACACCTTTCACCTATAAAATATTCCTTAAAAATCAGAAATTATTTTTTTATTGATGCTTCTCCATGTTCATTCAACATGATTTTCTAACACAAATTGTTACAAAATCATTTCTGTTTTCTAGTTGTGGAAGAAGATCACATGGATAATTTTTTACAATCTGAACCAACTCAACATTTATTTTATCCACCCATTCATTGTGTGGTATAGATCTAAAAACTAATTATGGATTAACTTTTGAGATAAGTGAAGTATAATTTTTTAATATCAACTTCCATCTATTCTGAACAGGAGCCTTTCTAATATCAGTTGTTTCCATTACGTTTATTGTTATGGAACTACCATTCATAAAAGTAAAAACACATCTATTACGATTTTCTAAACATTTCAAAATATCAAAATCACATGTCATGTGTGAAGAAGAACCACTATCATGTGTCCATGTTTTGTTCTATTTTTTTACATTCAATGCCATCTCATCATCAAAACCTATTTTATAAAATTAATTCTTTATACCAAATTTTTTTTCTCTACCATACGAAAACAATTTCAGAAGGAATGTCATATATCTTTTGGAATGATGAAAACCCTAATATCATCTTTTGGAAAATTCTTCTATTAATATAGTTTGATTTATTATTGGAATGTTTGTGACATCATTATTTGTTTCTCTTTCGACATTTTGAGCTTTTGTAAGGTTTCTTATTCTAATTTCACTATTTCTTCCACATTTCTAATATCAAATTCTAGGATGAGATATGTTGTGCCAAAAATTATATTATATGTTCCCATTGATTCTACAATACTATGAATACCAATCAAATCATGATTTTCTATTAATGTAACATATTTCAATGAAGAAACATTGTTGACGTTGATAACTTATTTCTACTCTAACATACTCTATTCAATTACCATCCTTTAATTATGAGATAATTTTTATACGTTATATTAGAAATATGTTTCTCATATCCGTTTTTCACCCATTATTACCCAAACATTTTCTGGTACATAAAATGACAGGAAGACCAGTAGAAACATTGTTATCGGTGGGTGATGATTTAACATGATTCCTGATTTGAACTTTCATAAAAACATTAGAAGTCTCAACATTTAATTCCGAATCATTTTCAAATATTCCATTCTTCTTCCTCAAGGTAATTTCAGAATTAATAATGTAACAACCCATAAATTTGTTAATCAAAATCCCTCTTCATCTAATTATATGTCTAAATATTTGAAATGGTTATACAACAAATGAACATCTTTTGTTTTATGTTTTTTGGTTTCAAAAATACCCTTATGAATTGTGACCATTGGTATTATAGCCTTTGATCCTTGATCACATGATTAGTATAAATATAGGTCTTTAACAATCCAATTTTTTCATACAAAGGAAGTGATGGCCTCATCCAGTAGAATTGCTCTATATGAAGCCCATTTGTTGGAACTCAAGAAATAGGTTGATTCATTGTTTATCTCTCATGACTATGTACAAGCCGAGCTTCAACATGTCATGCTTGATAGGACACGTCTACGTGATAAGTTGATGTTGATAGAGATCACTATGTGTTAAATGTTATCTAAGCCAGCCCAAGAGTCTGTCACCATCGCGCACCTTACACTTAGGTCTAATGCATCTGTTTTAAGGGGGATTGTATCAAATCCCTAGCACTATGATTATGTACATTATTTTTGTATTTAATAAATAATGTACTTTCATTTTATTATTGTTACATTATAAAGAGTTTTTAAAGAAAAAATATTATTTTTAGTTAATATTCTACTAAGGAATCTATTCTGAATAATTAATGGATTTTTAAATTAAATAATACATTAATAAAATATTAATATTATTATATTATTTTCTTAAATATAAATGATTTTATTTTTTTAACGCAGTTTTTATTTTTAATCATGTTTGAAAGCTATTTTTATTAAAACCCACGTATTTTTTATAAATATCATTTTTTATATTAAAATAAAAAATTAAAATATTTGAAAAATTATTTAGATAAAATGACTATTATTTATGTAATCAGGACATCGAAATTATCCATTGGTGACATTTTCATAATTTTCTAAGACTGTCAAATTTTTGGGTAAAAATTAAATAATGTTTTAATATATAATGTGTTTTATGACATCATAATGACCCAATAGTGATGTTATAAAATACTATAAATATTATGTTCTGCCAAAATATATTTTTCATTAAAATAATGTTGTTTTTTATTTGTTTTATTTATTTTACAATGATTTATTGGACTCTACAAGACTTATAAAACATTTTATCTCTTTAAATTGTTTTCCTTGAGAGTGTGACTCACCTCCACATAAGAAACCCAAATATTTTAAGATTCTCAGACATTGACCTTATAAACTATTTATTTCCTCTCCCCTTGAATAAAAAACGTGGGAAAAACAATGGGTTAGTTTGAGGATTTGATTTGTTTAATGTGAGGTGTCCCAAAGCTAAAAAAATAAACAATTTCTGTTCTTTTACTATATAAACCCACCCAAGATCCCACTTCCTCCACACTCAAAGACTTTGGATTTCTACCAACCTCTTTCCCTCCTCTATCTATAATCTTCTAAAGGTTCCCCAAGCTCCCATGAAACCTCTCTCAAGCCTCTCTCAAGCCTTTGGAAGCACACTTCCAATAAGTGTTTTCTTCCTTTCTCATTTTGTCCATTATTCTTTAAGTTGTTATGCCCTTTTAATTTCAATTATAAATTTGGGGGTATGGATTATCACCTCCCCCATACTACCTTATTTATGTTTTAATTATGAGAGACCTATTTCTCTCTCCTTAAATGCCTCCCACGTACACCTGTTACTATGCCAAAATTCCGAAAGGAATTTCTCTCTCCTCATTTACATTTAAGAAATAATTTTCTATCATGAATTTAAATTCCAGTACAATTGTTAGGAAATGTACCTTTAATAACCCATTACAGTCCATTTCATGTAAATATTATCAGACTCACCTTTATCTATAATCAACCATTTTTATGAGTTCTTATGTCACACCGTTACGCTGGTGAAATTGCACAACGTTTTTCCCAAACCATGATCATTTTATTTTGAATAGAATATCAATGTCTCTAACATGGGTATTCACCATTATGTAAATATACATATTTAATTTTATTTCATTTATGTATTCCACATTCCTATATTGTGTAATAACTTATAATGTTGACTGATTCCATGTTATATGATCCATGTGGCACGCTTATGAGTGAAATGAAATGTTTATGATGGGTGCGCCCGGATAGCACTTCAATGCATTGGGTAAAGTATAGTATCATGATACATCATGTGCAATGAGTTTTGACTCACTCTAATTTAAGTGAAATGAGTTTTTACTCATTCTTCATTGGAAATTTGGGTTTACTCATGCTCCATGTGCAATGAGACTTGGGTTATGTTAATTCAATGTTAAGTGTCGTTGCCAAATTTCCATGTTCTAATTATCATGCTTTATCATGCATTTATGTTCATGTTTCTCTTATAATACATTGATATTAATATTGTCTAATGTTGATTTTATTCCTCATGATATTCTATGTTTATCCCCTAACTAGGCTTTATAGCTCTCCCTTTTCTTATGCATATCTTAAGGTTATCCCAAAAAAGCTAATTACGAGGGAATGTAGTTGTCATGTAAAAAGAGTTTTCAATAAAGATTTTGTGTTTTGTGTTTCAAGTTGTTATGTAATGTTCCTAAACCGCATTGACATTAGACCTCTCGATCTCCCATGTTGTATCAAGTGATGTTTACATAACAAATCATGTTTATGTTTGTAATAAAATTTCAGGGTTGTCATAGTTGGTAATAGATGATAAGTTTAGTTATTTTTGTGATTGGGAATAGAAAACCCAAGTGAATCCATAGAGACAAGACTATGTATAATAAAATCATCCCTTTGTTTTGGTGAGTATTGATTTTGTGTTTTATCTATAAAATACCTCCTTGTCTAGATACGAGCAAGAAGAGGAGGCTCTGGCACAGATATATCCTTGTGGTGAACCCCGAAAACACCGCATCGAGATAGACTCAAATAGGAAATGGTGCACGACAACAGCCCTTGCAACACTCATTATTACAACACTCCCATGGGATATGATTTAGTAAATTCACAAGCTTAGTATGAACCATTATTAAGGGAATTAAAAAATTCCCAAGGAATATATTTTAGAATGTAGATCATGGATAACATAGATTGATGCCAATAGATTCATAAGTTAAGGAAATAAAAGTTATTTGTATGTTATCCATTTTTATCTTTAAATTATCCTTTATGTGTTACTCGTAAAATTCCTTTCATTCCATCCAATGACCAGTAATGTGAGGATTTTGGCTAACAACCGATATGAAGATCAATGTGTTGACTATACTAATAAAATGCCCAATCCAATGGGAGTGGGAATCACAAACTTTGTCATGCAGTTCTCTCATTTAACTCAAGATTTTAATAGAATAATGGGTCAAGAGGAATGTTCAACCCCCCATATTAAAGAACAAGTTGTAATCGAGAGCTTCATGACATACACGCCTCTTACTTTTAATGGATCATCTGAACCCTCAATCGCCTAAAAATGGATCAACTCCATTGAAATGATCTTTCACATCCTTCAATGTTCTGAATAAGAGAAGATTATTATGACTGTTTATTGTATGGAGGGTGAATATGATCAATGGTGGACATTGATCAAGAATACACGGGCCAAGGAGGAGATCGAGGTGTTGGAATGGAAGGATTTCCAAAAGAAGTTTTTTTGATAAATATTTTCCACGCACCCTCCAGATTAAGATGGAAAGGGACTTCCTTGACCTTAATTAAAAAGAAGATGAATCTATCAAAGAATATGATGAAAACAACACAAGGATTTCATTTTATGCGTTTATCTTTGTCGTTACACCTAGAATGGAAGGTTGACTGCTTCATTTGTCGGCTAAATACTAGCCTTCAGAATACCCTGGAGATCCGTGACTTTGACAAGTTTGAGGAAATTGTCTAATATTCCCTCAAAGTCAGAATAGAGATCGAGAAATCTCAGGGGTATCTTGGGGATATGAAGAGTAAGGTGGACTTCCATTCTAGCAGTTCAATGGATAAATCCAACGGTTCTAAGAAAATTCAGCACCCCACTTTCCAAAGGTGCGGAATGAAGCACCCTAGAAATTGCCTGAAGTGGACAAGGAAATGCTTTAGGTGTGGATGAGAAGGGAACATAGCCATTAACTGCCGACAAGAGTATCCCACAGCTGCAATAGAGGAGAGGAACTCTATGTTTGAATCTCAATGTGTTGTTCATTGCTACAATTACCGAGAACCATGGAATCTTGAAAATCATTGCCCTAAGCCTAGGGTTTTCGAAGGAAACCAATAACCTCATAGGAAGTATGGTTGAGATTTTTACATCACTACCACCAAAGTAAACCGTGACAATGATGTGGTGATAGGTACACAAGTTATCCATTCATGTATAGTGAACAAACATTTTCATTGTGGTTATACACATTCTTTTAGGCCCAGAATGTTTTGTAGAAAAATCCCCAAAACACCACAAATCATGGATGTAAATATATTAGTGAGTATTTATAATGGTGAAATCATTGCATCCCATGAATATAACTCATCCCTTGTCATAATTTTTGGATAGAACTTCCCGATGAACCACTTCATTCTTCCTCTGGAGGAATTTTATGCAATTAATTGCATAGATTGCCTTTCCTTATATAGATGCAACATAAATTGTCGTGAGAAGGAAATCACTCTCCATATGGAGAATCAACACCTGATTCTATAAAATTGAAAGGAGGATGATGAATATTCTTTAGATCCAACATCCCAAGCATAGATATTACTTCCCTATGAGTATGTGTATCTAGCTTATATGATTGAGTCTAAGGTAGAAAACATACTTGAAGACATGCCTAATGTGAGGGAATTAGCTGAAGTGTTTCCCAAGGAATTTCCTGGCCTTCCTCCTAGATGAGATGTTGATTCCTCAATTGACCTTATAACCCGGGAATTAATAATATCCAAGACTCTGTATAGAATTGTTGTTGTGGAGGTTGATGAGCTGAATAATCAACTATAGGATAATCTGGATAAAGTCTTTGTACGCCCAAGTGCCTCACCATGGGGTGTATCAGTCATCTTCGTCCTGAAGAAGGATGGTTCATTGTGTCATAACATCGATTATCATCAGCTAAACAAATTCATGATAAAGAAAAAGTATCCTCTCCTATGAATTGATTACATGTTTGCTAAGCTGCGTGGATTAAAATACTTCACCAAGTTATATTTGCGGTCAAGATAGTATAAAGTAATGGTGAAGAAGGAAGATATCCACATGACTGCATTTCGTAAAAGGTACGGGAAATATGAATTCAAAGTAATGCCTTTTGGACTCAATAATTCTAAAACAAAATTCATTGACCTGATGAATATAGCCTTTAGAGATTTCATTGAAAAATTTGTGGTAGTCTTTATAAATGATATTCTAATATAATCCAAAACTAAGTAGGATCACGAGGAGCATCTAAGAACTGTACTAGTGACATTACGAATGGAGAAGCATTTTGAAAAGTACAAGAACTGTGAGTTTTTGTTGTAGGAGGTTTCATTCTTGGGTCATATCATCAAAAGTAATTGGATATCTGTGGATCCCTCCAAGACAGTTGCAATTGAGGGATAGAAGAGTCTATCATCGGTAATAGATATTCATAGCTACTTGGGGACAACTAGATATTATCGACAATTTGTGAGAAATGTTTCGTGATTTGACAACCCTCTTACCAAGATAACTCGAAAGGGAGTGAAGTTTTCTTGGAGTGATGAAAGCAAAGATAGATTCAAGGAGTTGAAAAGGAGTCTTATCACTACACCCATGCTCACACTACCCACAGGTGGATAACATTTTGGAGTATTTAATGATTCATAGAAGAAGGTCCTAGGATGTGTGTCAATGGAAAATGACAATGTCATTTCTTATGTTTCAAGGAAATTTAATGTTCATGGGCAGAACTACCCAACACATGACCTCGAGTTGGATGCAGTGATCTTATCTTTGAAAATTTTGGGCCATTATCTCTTGGGAGAGAAGTGTGAAATATATAAAGACCACAAAAGCCTCAAGTATATATTCACAATGAAAGAGTTGAGTATGTGCCAATGAATATGGTTAGAGCTAATTAAATACTATGACATATAAATCTATTACCACCCTGGGAAAGAGAAGAAGGTGGAAGATGCTCTAAGTAGAAAGGAACTAGTGATTCTATCATTCATGAGAATTGAAAAGGATGCAATGTTATTAGATTTTATGAATATGGACATGGGAATCATAAAGAAGGGAACACCATCAATCCTTTCACAAATGATTTCTCAACCATCTCTTTTGGAAGTATAAAAGAAGCTCAAAAGGATGATGTGGGAATTCTAAAGAGTGTGGAAGCTATAAGAAAAAGGAAATCCTTAGAGTTAAATGTTAATGAAGAAGTAATTGTGAGATTTGGGAAAATACTATGTGTTCCATAATGTTCAGATTTGAATAATGATCATTTAGATGATGGAAATAGTTTTAATTTCACTATTCAGCTGGGAAACACAATGATGTATCGAGATCTCTGCGAGCCTTCTTGGTGGGATAACATGAAGAAGGAGATTCCTAAATATACATCAAAGTGTCTGGTGTGTCGGCAAGTGAAGGATGAGAGACAAAAGTCTACGAGGATGATGCAACCATTGCCCATACCAGTATGGAAATGAGAGAACATTACCATGGACTTTTTCACTGCACTTCCGAAGACATCCAAAGGCAAAAATGCAATCTGCGTTGCTGTCGATCGGCTTACATAGACTTCGCACTCCATTGCTATTCCGGAAGATTTCACATTGGATCAGCTGACACTAATATATATATCAGGGAAATGGTAAGGCTGCATGGAGTACCACTATCATTTGTTTCTGATCAAGATCCATGAATCACCGCTATGTTTTGGAAGAGTCTTCAACATGCTCTAAATAATGAGTTGAACATCAGTATGCCTTATCATCCTCAAACTGTTGGACAATCTAAGTGGACTATCCAAAAACATAAGGTCATGCTAACATCATTCTCAATAGACTTAAATGGAGGATGGGATCAACCTCTTCATTTGGGTGACTTCTCTTATAAAAACATTTTCCACTCGAGTATCCAAATAGAACCTTATGAATCCTAGTATGGGAAGAGGTTTCGAACACTGACATGCTGAGATGATGTTAGTGAGTGTATGATTCTACAACTATAAATGTTCAATGAAATGGTTGAGATGGTAAAAACCATTCAATACTATATCAAGGTATCCCAGAGTTGAAAGAAGAGTTATATAGATAACCATCGATGAGACCTTGATTTTAATGTTTGATTCATGGTGTCTCTACTCATATCTCTATGGAATAAGGTCATGAGGTTTGGAAATAATGGGATTTTATGTCCAAGGTACATCGACCCCTTCTAGTTTCTTGATCGTGTTGGGGTTGTGGTCTAATGACTAGCACTTTCATCTACCATGGACAAAGTACACGATGTCTTTCAAGTATCCCTCTTAAGAAAGAACATACCAGACCCTTCACATGTATTCTCTTCAGAGGTGTGATAGCTATAGGATGATATTTTTTATGTGGAGAAACCTGTTAATATCTTAGATCGTAGAGAAAAAGTTCTACAATATAATACAATTCCCCTCTTCAAGGTGTTGTGGCGAAACCACAAGTTTGAATAAGAAATGTGGGAATAGGAGAAGGCGATGAAGAAGAGTAACCCTCATTTTTAAATTGTGGGAAAAGGAATTTTCTAGGGAGATATTTCTTAATGGGGGTAGATTGTAATGACCCAAACATTGGTTAATTAAAATCCCTCTTGATCTAATTAAATGACATAATATGTGAAATGGTTATAAAACATATGCACATGGTTTGTTTTATGTTTTTTCGTTTTAAAAATACCACTATGAATTGTGAATGTTTCTATTATATATGTTGAACAATGATAAGACGATTAGTATAAATTAATGGCTTTAATAGTCCAATTTTCATAGAAAAAGGAAGCGATGAGCTCATCAAGTAGAATTGCTCCGTTCAAATCCCATTAGTCGGAGCTCAGAAAGAAGGTTTCATCATTGGGATTCTCTCCTGACCAAGCCCAATCCGGGCTTCAACATGTCAAGATTGAACAAAACTGTCTATGGGATAAGTGGAATTTGATAGATATCACCACAAGTGAAATGTTGTCTAGGCCACCCCAAGAGTCTTCCACCATCACACACCTTACCCATAGGTCATATGCGGCTGTTTTAAGGGGTTATGTATCAAATCCATAACACAATGATTATATACCATTTAAATATATAATGTGATTTATGACATCATAATGACACAATAGTGATTTAATAAAATATTATAAACATTATTTTCATCCAATATATACCTTACCAATAAATTAATGTTGTTTTTTATTTGTTTGATTTATTTTACAAAGCATTAATGGGCCATCAAGAACTTATAAAACATTTTTTCTTTTTAAGGTTTGTTCCATTAGAGTATGACTCACATCCATATTTGAAACCCTATTATTTTAAGAGTTTCGGCCATTGAACTTATAAAATATTGTTTTCCACTCCCCTTCGGAAAAAACCATGGGCAAAAACCATGGGATGGTTTGTGGTTTTGTTTGAATAAATTGAGGTACCCCAAATCTAAATAATAAACAATTCCCCCTCCTTTCGTATATAAACCCACCCAAGGTCACAGTTCCACCTCACTAAAATCCTTTGGAGTTTATCCAATCTCTTCCCTCCTCTCCCTAGAATCCTCCAAGGTGCCTCAATCTTCCATGAAGCCTCTCTTAGTCCTCTGTTATGCCTTTGGAAGCACACTTCCATGACCATTTAATTTCAATTATAAAAGTTGGGGTTTGGTTCCAAACCACTCCCATATTTACCTCTTTATTTTTGAATGATGGGAGACCACTATATATCTCATTAAATTCCTCCCATATGAACCCTTTACTATGAAAAAATTCTGAAAGGAATTTCTCTCTCCTCATTTACATTCATGAAATTATTTTGTATCATGAATCCAAATTCCATTACATTTGTTGGGACATTTTTCTATATTACCCACATACTGTTCATTTCATGTAAATATGATGAGACACCCATTTATCTGTCATCAACAATTTTTATGAGTTCTTATGTCACACGGTTTCGCTGCTGAAATAGCACAACATTTTTCCAAGCAATGATCATTATGTAGTGAATAACATACCCATGACTCTATCAAGGGTGTTAAACTTTATGCACATATAAATATTTAATGGTACATTCATGAATGTATTACACATTCCTTAATCATGGAATAACTTATGATGTTGAATGATTCAATGTTATATGATCCATGTGGCACACCTTTGTGTGAAATTAAATTTTTAAGAAAGGTGTTACCTGATAGAGCTCCAATACATTGGGAAAATTAAAATATCATGATATTTTCATGTGACATGAGTGTTGACCAATGCTAATTCAAGTGCAAAAAGGTTTTACTCGTGCTTCATGCATGTTGAGGAAGGAATTTATTATACTACTACATTTTATAGATTATAAAAAAGTATAAATTATGAATTATATTGGAATTAGTATCAAATTTTGACTTCCAATTACAATAATTATATGTGAAAATTCAATTTAAATTGTAATCTAGATGAGGAGAATTACTTGAAATGGCATGAAGTATTCTCCTATAGTAATGGAAATAATTTTGTTTTCAATATCAAGATGTATATCTATGGTTTAAAACATGTATATGAATAGTTGTATTTATGAATTCATGATGTAAATACATATATAGTTATAAACATAACACTATTGATCATTTTATATACTATAGGGTCAGTGGGATTAAGATTTTGTTTCTTATTTTATACGTAGATGAAATTTCACTTGTTACTGTTGATAATGGATTCCTATATACAGTTACAAGGATTCTATAAAAAATATATGACATGAAAGATATGGGTTATTAATCCTATGTCATTTTATTAATGATTCATATGGATAGGTTGTGAGGCCTTCTAGGATTTTCCAAATAAACCTATTAAGAATTTCATATAGAGATTTTGTATAAGAGACTATATAGAAAGTTCAACACAAATTGTTAAGGGTTATAAATTCATATTGAACCAAAACCCTAAAATATGTTTTCTGTGATATCAAACAGAATCCATCGTATTTGCGTGATTCCAATAAATTAATTTTAATGTATACTAAAAAATGTATGTGACATGAAATTGAATTTATCATAGTAAAATTGGGGTGATATTATAGTATTCCCGGTATAAACCACTAGAATGTTGTGATGAAGTTTTTGAGATAACATAAGGGGACTACATACTCAGATGCATAAATATTTTGTTGTGTTTATTTACAGAAATTAAATTTAGAGTATCTCATTATGTTGTGTAGCAGAGTAGTGTGTAAACAAAATGAAAATAGAAGATTGTACTCTTGATGATTAGCTCGTTTCACGTTTTGTGGATTCTTATCTTGATATATGTCTAAGAAGTTTACCTTTTCTCCTTAATGTTTTGGATTCAATTTATAGGATGTTGAATTTATATTGTGACAATCCACCTGATGTCTTTATGGAAATGAATAATTTTTTTCAGTAAATCTAATAACATCAACATTAAGTACATTTACCTAAGGGAATTTGTTAAAGATAAAAAGGTGCTTATTCAATATATCAGCACTAGATCAACGATTGCAGATCCTTTAACAAAAGGTGTGCCTTTATTTAAATTCAATACACCATTTAACTTGTATAGGAATTTTTTCTACATTATAAATTTGTTAAATAAGATATAATACATTTGAATTATTATATATTGGATTATTTCTCTCTTACTTTTATGTGTATACTCTCATTACATGATAAATATTTTTATGGTTCATTAGAATAAACCATAGGGTTGAGGTTTGCTCTCATAGAAAATAAACCATGTGGTTAAGGTTTATTTATAGAGTTATTTACGTTATATGATATATTGTGATACATAAAAGGGGAACACTATGTTTAGAGGAAACAAAACTATGATTCATGGGTCAGGATTGTTTCTAAAGGCAGATATTGAATTCACTATCAGTAATTGTTTTGGACTAAATGAGAGAATTCAATAAAAGTTAAATCAATTAAGTAATAATTTAATAAACTATGGTCTAACAAATTATATCACAAAATATTAATATGATACATTTTGTTAAATAAAATAAAATATTGTCTATGCATTGAATTTATTTAATTCAATATATATTAATTATTTATTATTTGATGGAAATCACGATCCTTTTGTTAATACTTGTTTTAGTTGGATTAAATTGACATTGTACCTGATTGTAGAACCAACTATTAATACTAAACCCTCTATACTATGATTATTAATATAATGGTCAACTTCTATATCCCACATGAAAAATTTAAGAGAAATTAAGCTTTTTATTTCGCCATTTCCTAATTTTTATCTTTGTTAGAGGTGAGTGAGAGGCTATTTACATTAAATAAATTTATTTATCCTCATATTTAAATATTTTATACAATTTCTTATGTATTTTTCTATTTTAAAATCTTTTTATGAATTTAACATGATTATATATAAACATTATATTTTATTAAGTTATTAAGAATTATTAATTATTTGTAAATATCAAAAAATAATTTTTAAATTGATAACAATTATTTACATTTTTTTATTAATATCTAAATTATTATTTTCAATGTATCTTTTCTCTTCTTTTATAATTGAGTTTTAATTTTTCTTTCATAAATATAAATACATTTCATGAACCAACCGATATATCGATCCTAAAAGGTACATGAATCCATTCAAAAATGTATTAATTGGAATTAAAAATACCCATGGGAAGGAGACTAGCATCTAGACATCAAAACATGATTTTCATGAAATTTCAATTCCCTGAATAAATATTCATATAGAGAACATTTCCATCAAACAAGTTATATGAATGATATTTTATCAAAATAAGCATAAATAAACCTTTCTATAAAAATTTTAATGGATGAACATTTAATTTTAACATGGCTTGTAATGATCATTTTCTGTTATATCCCCATAATCATAATGACTACGGTTTCCTAGATAAAGGATCAAGTATCCTCACACATCATGGTGATATACAGACTTGAGTGTGAACAAAACCCTATATGATAAATTAGAGTAATAAGAGAACACCCCCAATGAATGAGCTCCCTAACCACATCATGTTTGTATCATTATTATCATCAACCCACTCTTATGTAGATCTAATGAATTACTAGGGAAATTTGTCTAGATTTCCAACATACCTACCCATTCACTAATGTGATTCATTGAATTCAATCATAAAAGGTTCTAAAAACCACTAAAATCAATCAATAAACATTTAAACAACTCATTTAGTGTTTTCCCCATGTTCTGGGATTTAAACATTCCATTTCATTTAAAAAACATCAAATGGTTTTCTAAAAACATACATTTCTTCCTTTCAAATCATTTCATGCTTTTTATCCAATCAAATTCATTCTGAATTCATTCATCTATAATCATGATCATTTAATTCATGAATATATAAATTGTTTGAAAATCCATTTTCAAAGTAATTCATCACACACATGTACACCACATTATTTAAAATCATTCATCAAGAGAATCATGTCATGTTTTAGAAATTTATCAGAAAACACTAATGGGAACAAAGATAAATCAGTTATTTGCAACCATTGGTGCAGACCCTAAAAATATTGGTATATACTATACCAATTTTTTTAGAGATTATTGGGTGATTTTAGACCAGTATAAACCTATACCAATGGTTTGACCAAACTTCTAGTATAGGACGTATATTGAAAAAAACCTTGCTCTAACCATTAATCGCTCAACCTCCAACATCTATTCTAAAAACATTACCAGTATTCCAAAGCATGTTTTGTATTCGTATATATAAATATATTTATATATAATAAAAAATTATTAAAATTAATGAATGTATTATTATTATTATTATTCATAAATAATGACACATCCTATAAAAACTATTTACCCAAATAGTTTTCATAGGTGTCGAAAATTAGCACCTACACTAACGGTTTGAAAAAATCGATGATATATGTGTCTAGAATTGATTCCTATAACAGAAGTTTGGGAAACCCATTGGTATAATTGTTCATAATCAATACATATACAAGTAATTAGGTCAATTGAGTATTATATGAGTTCAAAAATAGTCCTTATATAATCTATTTGGTCAAAATGTAGGTATAAGTTCTATATACCATACATATGCCAACATTTTTCCAAAACCATTGGTATAGGGTTCATATAACAACATTTCAAACCATTAGTACTGAACCATTAGTATAGTTCATATTTTCAGTGGTACATTCCCTACATCCCTATAGAGTGAGAGACACCATGTTTCAAAACTCGGGATTGTGTCTGAGATGCCATGGAAACACAAAAATCATGGGACATGGTGTGTAAAGCTCATTTCCCATATAGTATCACATGTGTGAGATATCATACTCAACTCCCAATGTAAGGGCATGTGATGTCATCATGCTCAACAAAACCATTTCCATTATTCAATAGACTATATATTAGGCATAACCATATTTACAATAATCATTCATGATGCAATACCTCTCTTGGATTACATTTATTAATCGCACTATATATATGAATTTTAATATTTATAAAACATTCCATGGGGTAATAACTACCATAATTTTCATTTAAATAACCCATTATAAACAACAGTATTCCATTTATTACCATTTTAATTAAGAATATAATTAAACATGCAATGATGGGTGAGGTAATGCCATCCTTTACACTATGTTTCAATTAAACCATTGAATTCATTAAGGTCATGAAATCCATAGCGAGGAATTCCATTCAATATAATGTATTCCCTCCAAATAAACAAAACATGGAAATTACATTATCAAGGAGCGAAAATGCGCTTTTATGTTTCCACATTCAACTTGGAAATTACCTACATTAGTAAACCCATTTACAATGAAATCCAATCACTTTGGAGGATCTTTGTTCATTTCTAATCTATATAAGGGTTTCAACTCATTTTATAGCATTAATAAAGGCCATTTCTAAAACATTCCATATTTCAAATGATGAAATGAAATCACATAAGAAAAAATTGCAACACGTTAAGAATAGTTTATATCAAAAACAATTAAATTTTTGTTTAGAGGACATCATACCACCATTAAGAGGATTTATTACGAAGACATTAAATTTTTAATAATAATGAATTTAAAAAAATTATACATTTCATTCATGAAAAATAAATTTATCAAAAGAAGCATTATATGTAGTCAAAACTTATTGAAAATCAATTTAGAAAGGTAAAATCATCAATTAAAAGGTTCCATCCTCATTTAGATGAAGATATATAAGGTGAAATTCCAATATATATAAGATGAATTCGTAGAAGTCATTTTATTAATTTAACAATTTTATTATAATGGGTAATTTCTCTTGGTACACCCATGGGGTGTCCATAGAAGAACCCAAAATTACTAATTCCCAAAAAAGAATCCGTATACATGTATCATAGTGGAAGGATAAATTTAATATGATTAATCTAATTAATAAGAGACACTTTGAAAAGGTTTATGCAAGACACGATGAAACTATAAAAAATGATGGAAAATTAGGTAAACATCCATAGATCACCTAACTTATGCTTATGAAAATCCTCTCATCCAAAATCAAAGTCTGATTTGATCTTTCTTGGATGAAAACATAGAAATGGACCAATGACCTAAAAATAAGGCAAATTATCTCACACCAAAACAGTATTTAAGTTGGATTGATGAACTTTAAATATATTAGAGAGGATCAAAGGCCTTACCGACTCAGATCCATAGAGACTGAAGATGCTCGGCACGAACAACTGATCCAAGAGATATCTTCATGCCATGATTTGTTAGGAGAATGGGAACACCAAGATGGAGAGGATTATTATGTGTCTACTATGTTAGGATAAAATTAAAAAAAAACACAGTTGAATTTTGGTAAATTTTTCCATTTAAACCCTAAAAACTCCATCGCATGGTTTGGACAAACTATTGGCCAACCATGTGACACCACTACTCAAGAAATCAACTCACACAGTGTGTGTCTCATTTTTTCTTTAACTGTAAACCAACCATGCATTTAATAATGAGAGTTTACATTCTAAATAAAACTATACATATGGGATAAGTTCACAGTTTTGGAAAAAGGTGTGCAACTAGTGTGGGGAATTTCTGCTCCCATACTGCTGTCACATGGATTAATACTAGCGGGTATATGAATTCCGAAAAATTTTTCACCCTGCTTACAGTACCCAAAAATATAAATTTGGTATCTAGTGCTTTCCAAAATAGAAGAGGCAATAAGGGAAACTATTTGTCCTTCCACAAAGTCTAAAAACTACACCTTTCTGTCTACCAACTCTTGGAATATTATTCTAATTCATAGTTTTAAAAACATCATTTACCGTAAATGAAAATGTTCAAATTCCCTTGACTTTATTACTAGTCCAAAATATGGGTCACTAAATTAATAAAACATTTACCTTACCCTATATTGATGACCTATTTGATCAACATACAGGGTCTTAGTAATATTTTAATATTAAACATCAATCTGGATAACATTAGTTAAGGGTTAAAAGAATGGATATACACTATATAATGTTTTTAATGTTATAAAAACCATTAATATATAATTAATCCTTTTAGACCTAAACATTACCATTCAATCTTCTTGGATATGATTAATATAGAATTTATAGGGTACCAAGATCAATTTTTGGTAGTATTTGTAGATTATTTTAATTTATATTCTTAGAACAAGGAGGATCATGATTATCATTTTTGTAGTATGTCTACGTCCTTAAAAAATGATTTTATGATAAATTTTTTATGTTTGAATTTTGTTATATAAATTACCATTCATGTGTCATCTAATAATAAGTATGTTATTCTTATAGATACTTCATAGATAGAAGTTATAGAATAATGGGATAGATTGAATTCTATAACACATATATGTAGTATTCCTAGATTGGTTAGATACTATTTATTATTATTTTTTAAATGTCTCATGGATATCAAATCCAATAACCAAGTTAATGAGGAAGGGTGTAAAATATCAATAAAAGTGAATGTGATGAAATATTCTAGCAGCTTACTAAGAGTTTAGCTGCTGTACTTGTGAATACATTAACCTATACGAGGGAAGTGTTTTTTTATTTATAATGATTCATTAAAGTAGGTATTTTTTGTGGATTTATATAGTTTAACAAGGTAATTTATTATCCATTATATAAATTACTTTTTCATGATAAACAATACCAAACACATGATTTTTAGTTAGTATTATTAATTTTTTCCTCATAAATATAGTAGGGTTATCTATTTAGTGAATGTTGTTATAAATAAATAAATATATATATATATTGATCATATAAAATTAAATTGTATATTCAAAATTAAGGATATTAAAATTAATCATATGCGATGGTTGTAATTTTTTGAGGTTTATGATTTCTCAATACATTACCATCCTTTGAAGGAAAACAAGATCCGTGATGTACTGAGTAAAAACGATCATTCAATATTATCAAAGATAAAGATTTATAATGATACAATTCTCATGGAATTATAATGGAAATAATTTTAAATAATAAGTAAATTGGAGAAATATTATCTTTCAAAAAATGTACAAATAACAATATATGCATGTGATGATAAAAAAGGTATAAAAGAAATATATTGATATTCAAGAGAAGGTATGGATATAAGGCCCCATCCTTAAACCTTACATAATCTTGAGTTATTACAAGATTACACATTGAGGATCTTTTCAGGTTTATAGTTTTAGAGAATTAGATCATAAAACTTGCATTACATTCCACATATAAACAATGTGGTTACATAAAGATAGTATTCTTCTTTCCCATCAATGGAAACATATTTAAAATAAAACATTTATTCTTTCTTGACACTTCCTTGACACTATCATCATATCATGTACCTTTCCCTTGACCTGTGAAAAAAATTTCAAAAAAACTTGGGATGATCATAAAAATCACAGTAAGGGATAGAAAAATATGGAAAGGAAACATGGGTACATATATACATACGAATGAAATCATACTTTACACATAAAACATAAGCACTTAACATACCTCATAAAATCATGAATAAATCATATAAATCATAAGACATAAAGGTAACTTGAGGCATTCATAACATTCTTACATAGGGAGTAACCCTCTTGGTTACATTTGGAATACCCATCACAGTATATTCCCTAAATCACTTCGTAGAAACCTTAACGTTTCAATCCTTCTCGTTACCCAATGCATTGGAGAGCTATATCGGGCTCACCCGCCCTTAGTTTATCACGGAACCACCCGTCTTCATAATAATGCCCAAGAACCTCAACATAATCGTATCACATAATACATGCATAAAGGAAAAATAAAATTTCCACCTTTCAATCACAAGATATCAATACCACACATTGATATAAAAATATTATGAAAACCATTTTCAATACCAAAAAAAATGAAAAGTAAAACATTGTATTTATTTTTCTTAAAAAAAGGTATGGCTTTTAGAGGGAGCCGAATCTCAAATAATGGTCACGGCGGCGAAGAAGTCGTTGTCGCCACATACATACAACAAAAACATTCCCTTTTTTTGTTTAGTAAATGCTTCATATAAAAAATATTCCTTTTAAATAAATGTAAAAGTCAAAGGGGTTTATACACCGTATAAAAGAAGGTTGTGTATAAAACAAAATATGCCTCAATGAAAGGAGATTGAGACGAAGTCCCATACCTCAGGTCCGACTTGACTCGGTCGTTCATTAATCTCATTAATAATAAAATTGATTTAATTTCTAATTTCTTAATAAATTTTTTCAAGTTCATTATTCCTTTTATATCACTTATTTCCATGTCATGAACACTATGTAATTATTTAAGTTAATAACGATCGTTTTAACGATTATTGGTACTTGTGTAAAAAAGAATCCCTTTATAACTACAAGTTGTTCATGTATCCATTATATCCAGAATGGTATTCATGTTGTAGATATCATATATTTCATATATATCCAATAAATTCATGCATTTATAATATTACATAATCATTTAGAGGTATGAAATGAAATGCATCGTTCATGGAGACGGTAATCCGTACGTACGCATGAACGCCACTTTCATTTCTATTTCGTATTTTATAGAATTCAATCATAATGATATAAAGGTATATTATAATTCCAGTATAATATCATATATAATATCATAGTTCCATCCTTTTTACATCCCATATATGGTGTTTAATGAATCAAATCACTTTGAGGGGGCGATAGTCCGCACTTCCTTAAATGAAGATATCACGTTTACCCATAATGGAAACCATAAAGGTATGACCAAAAAGAAAAAAACATAAGGTTAAGGAAAAAAAAGACATATAATATATCATATATAAATATATTGACATATTAATGGCCACCTTTGAAAGTGTTAAAAGAATGTCGAACAATCATCATTTTGGGAGGCATAAATTCACTATCCACGTAAACAGTATGTTCGTTAACCATTAGATGTAGGTGTGTGTATGTGTAGCTCGAATACATATTATAACAACATCCTAGTATATTGAGGATACTGGAGTTGTTACAAAATAAAAGAATAAAAAGAGTTTAGGGGGTTGGAGAAGCAAAATAAAACACAAGGACTTAAAAGAAGACATTACTTTAAATCGGGTAACTCCCTTTGGTTTGAGCTCAAAGGCTTTATTAGGAAGACTTCTGCCCAAAGTGAGGCTTCAAGTAGTATGAGAGGGAAGGGGAGAGACAAAATGGGAAGGGGTTGGCCTAGCCAAAGGCTTTGGGAGTGTGGGTGAGGAGGTAGAGGTGGGGGCCTTTTATAAGAGGAGAGGAGGGGAACTCTTGGAAAATAAAGATAAGTTACTTTATTTTAAAATGAGTTTCGGATTCAAAAGGTCCAACATTGATATAATTAGAGGGTAAGGTGATACGGGTTCGAAATCCACTCATCCAATAGGTTTTGGACATGTGTAGGTTTTAGATATTACATTATCTTTCCATTTTATTTAAATTATTAAATAATGAGGTCATCGCTGCATCATCATGATGTCACAAATAATTTAATTTATAAAAATTATAAAAAAATACTATGATGTAGGAAATAGTTTTATCTTTCTAATTAATATTTATAGTCAAAAATATGACTTGTATAATCACATGTAAAAATTGTTTTAGTAAAACACCTTATGTGTGTGTCATTTTTACTTTAACATTTAATAAAAAGTTATTTACGTAATTTCCCAACCAAAGTGGCTCCATGGGGTCCCCAAGTTGACCGATGGCTTTTCTTGGTCGGCCATAACACATACAATAAGGGTATGACATGTTTATAGGTCATTTCGTTTTATTAAAACATTATTCTTACCTTAAACTACACTAATTACCTCTAATCGCGATTAAGAACTTAAGAGTTAGTATTCACCAAAAAATTATTGTAATCTCATTGAACCACAATTTACTTCTTAATTACAACCATGTATGTTGGATTTTTTTAAATTAAAAACACAATGATGGAAAAATTTCATTTAAACAGAAAAATCAGTTTTTATAAGTACCAATTAGTGGTTTCACTATTGATCAAAAATTGATGTTTTTTAGAAAATTACCAAAAATTCACCCTAAGATATATTTGATACTCAGAATTCAAAAATGAAGTCTATTTTACAAAATTCAAAAAATATAATTCACATAAATTAATTTAATAATTAATTCCCTTTGTCATGACAAATAGCGGGTTTTTTGAAACAATATCTATGAAAAGATTGACACTAGTTTAAGTCCAATTTCAAAGTGAAATTGGTTAAAATGACCACCATTGGATTAAATGGTAAAAATATACTGTAATTTCACTTTAAAACCAATTCAAATTATAATCTAATCATATTAATAAATTAGATTAAAAAGAGTTTTTGAATTAAAATACAATATTTTACAATATTCATTAAAAAATGACCATTTTCCGAAAAATACCAAAAATTCACACAAAGTAAATTTTGATTTCCCAATCATAAAGAATAAGTTTATTTAGACAAACATAGCTTATAAAATTGTCAAAATATATATTTAAAAATGGTTTTCCATCAAAAGGCAGTAAAACAATCTTTTAAAAAATATTAGTGTATTTCATGCATAAGATTGGATTTATTTTCATTTTAAGCCTCTAAAACACTATCTAATTCATTAATAGACATAAGTAAAAATATATAATACTCATTACTTATTTGGGATGATATATACTTCCCCCTTTAGAAAATTGCGTCCCCGCAATTTATTTACTTATCAAATAAATGGGGGTACTTATCCCTCATTGCATTTTCAGATTCCCATGTTTCCTCTTCAATCATATGGTTTTCCCACAAAACCTTTACCTGATTAATCACCTTATTTCGTAACACTTTCTCCCTATGGTCAAGAATCTGGACAGGTTGTTCCTCAAAAGATATGTTCTCTTCCAGCTGAACTACCCCTGGACTGAAAACATGAGATGGATCTGGCATATAATTTCTCAACATCGAAACATGAAAAACATTGCGTACCTGAGATAAACTCGGAGGAAAAGCCACTATGTATGCAACTGATCCAACTCTCTCCAGAATTCCATATGGTCCAATGAACCTTTGACTCAGCTTTCCTTTCTTACAAAATCGCATCACACTTTTCCATGGTGATACTTTGAGAAAAACATGATCACCTACCTCAAAAGAGAGATCCTTCCTCCTATTGCCTGCATAACTCTTCTGCCTGCTCTGAGCTGTTCTCATGTGTTTCTGAATCAGATGAACTTTTTCTGCCATCTCTTCTACCAATTCTGGTCCCATCAACTTCCTTTCACCCACTTCATCCCTGAAAGCTGGAGTTCGACACGGCTTCCCATATAACGCCTCAAATGGTGCCATCTGTATACTTGAATGAAAACTATTATTAAATGAAAATTCAACCAAAGAAAGATGTTGGTCCCAACTTCCCTGATAATCCATCGAACAAGCTCGTAGCATATCCTCCACGGTCTGAATTGTTCATTCTGACTACCCATCTAATTGAGGATGAAAAGCTTTACTAAAATTTAATTCAGTACCCAACGACTTCTGAAGGCCTTTCCAAAAGTTAGAAGTGAACCTAGGATCATGATCAGATACAATGGAGAGGGGAACTCCATGTAACCTGACTATATCTTTAAGATACAAACGGGAAAGTTGAACCAGGGAAAAGTACCTCATATAGCAAAGAAATGAGCAGATTTGGTCAAGAGATCAACAATAACACAGATTGCATTATTACCTCGAGATTTTCATCGGTAATCCCACAACAAAGTCCATGGATATAGTCTCCCATTTTTAGTCTGGCACTGGTAAAGGCTGATGCATCCCTTTTGGTTACTGCCGCTCTGCTTTAACCTATTGACAAGTCAAACACTTTACAGTAAAATCAACAATATCTCTTTTCATTCCATCCCACCAGTAATACTCCCGCATATCTCTGTACATCTTAGTACTGCCAGGATGAACTGAAAACGGAGAACTATGAGCTTCACATAACAACTCTCTCTTCAACTGTGAATCACAAGGGACACACAATCTCTTCCCAAATCTCAAAACACAGTCATCATCAATGTTGAATTCAGGCAACATACCTTTCTGAACAAGCTCTACCTTTTTCTGCAACTCACTGTCTTGTTTATGTGCTTGCTCGATTCTGTCTGATAGAGATGATCTCACTGATACCTGAAACAAAACAGACGAAATTCCTACACCAATAACATCTATGCCAAAGTTCATCAAAACCTTAACCAAAGGATCACATTCCAAACACAACATTTCTAATGAAGCATTACTTTTTCGACTCAATGCATCAGCCACTTTATTTTCTTTTCCCAGTTGGTAATGAATTGTACCATCATAATCCTTGATTAATTCTATCCATATCATTTGTCTCATGTTCGACTCATTCTGAGTGAATATATACTTTTAACTTTTGTGATCAGTATATATTTCACACTTTACACCATACAAATGATGCCTCCAAATTTTTAAAGCAAAAACAACAGCAGCTAATTCCAAATCATGTGTAGGGTAATTTACCTCATGAGTTTTCAACTGTCATAAAGCATAAGCAATTACCTGATCATTCTGCATTAGGACGCAACCAAGTCCTTTCAATGAATCATCACTGTAAATAACAAACTCACCATTCATGGAAGGTAGTGCCAAAACTGGAGCATTCACCAATATTTTTTCAATTCCTGAAAACAATCATCACATTTTTTTTTCAAATAAACTTAACACCCTTCCGAGTTAGCTTAGTCATTGGACTAGATAACCACGAAAAAATTCTAACAAACCTTCGGTAATAGCCTTCCAAACCAAGGAAGCTACGAATATCGGTTACATTTGTTGGTCTTGGCCAGTCTTCCACAACTTTTGTTTTTGCAGGATCAACAGTTATCCCATCTTTAGAAACAATGTGACCAAGGAAAGAAATTTGTTGCAACCAAAACTCACACTTGCTGAATTTCCCATACAATTTCAATTCTTTTAAGGTATTCAAGATAACCTTGAAATGTCGTTCATGCTGTTCATTACTTTTAGAAAAAACCAAAATATCATCAATAAAAACCACCACAAACTTATCCAAGAACTCATGGAAAATTCTATTCATTAAGTCCATGAATACAGCAGGTGCATTGGTTAGCCCAAAAGGCATTACTACAAATTCATAATGGCCATATCTTGTACGGAATGCGGTTTTCAGAACGTCTGCTTCCATTACCTTCAGCTGATGGTACCCCGATCTCAAGTTAATCTTTGAAAAATACTGAGCTCCCTCGAGCTAATCAAACAAATCATCGATATGAGGCAAAGGATATTTTTTCTTAACAGTGATGTTATTCAAGGCTCTATAATCAATGAAATGTCTCATTGAACCAGATTTCTTTTTAACAAACATGATATGAGAACCCCTTGGTGATGTTCTCGGTCTAATGAATCCTTTCTCTAATAAATCTTTCAATTTCTCATTCAACTCTAAAAGTTCAATTTTAGCCATTCGATAAGGGGGTTTTGATATTGGCTTAGCATCAGGAACTATGTCAATAGTAAATTCAAATTCCAGATCTGGTATTATTCCAGGCAACTCATCAGGAAAAACATCAGGATACTCATTTACCCCTGGCAGATCATTAATCTGAACATTTCCTTTATTTTCAACGATGTGTGCAAGGTAACATTCATTTCCATCTTTTACATGTTTCTTGGCCTCCTGATAAGTTATCAATAGTAAGGGTTTATTCTTGTACACAAACTGAAAGTCTTTCTGAAATGAAACTTCTTTAGCTCTACAGTCAATCTTAGCATGGTAAATATAGAACCAATCCATACCCAGGATAACATCAAACTCTACTAGAGGTAGAACAATAAGGTTTTCAAGTAGGTTCTTTCCACATAAAAGGATAGGAAGATTCTTATAAATTATTTTTGCCTCAACATTCCCCCCAGGTGTTTTTACCAAATGTTCAGGAGTCATTTCTTGAGATGGTATTCCCAATTTACTAGAAAAGGATTCAGAGATGAAAGAATGTGTAGACCCCGAATCAAACAACACATTGGCATAATCTGAAAAAACAAACAAAGTACCTGATACAACTTCATTTGATGGCCTGACATCTGCTGAAGTAGTTTCAAAGGATTTCACCACCCCTTTCTTCTTGTAGTATAACTGATTCCCATAAATCAAGCTCTTTGTCGGACACTCGTTTGCATAGTGGCCCATGTAATTGCACTTATAACATTTCACTAACTTTAAATCAAATTTGGTCTTACCATCACCTTGATCCTTTTCAGTGAAATCACGATCCTTAAGTCCCATATTACCACATCGGTAGCACTTTCCAGAATTCCGAGGACATTCCACAGCATGTCTTTTTCCACATTTATCACAAACTGGAAACTTATTTTTCTTACCATCAGACTTTTTTGAAGAATTCATACCTTTCTCCTGCCACCTTAGTCTCATCTTCTGGTGGTTTTTATAGAACACTTGATCATCGGAAAACTCCATTTCCACCTTCTCAGCACATCAAACTAGGTTTTCATAACTTTTAAACTCACGAGAAGCTAATTCCCTTCGATATTTTTTCTTTAATCCTGAGTAAAAATGATTGATTTTACTATCAAGGTCTTGGATAAAATTTGGAGCATACCTTTCCAATCGAGTGAACCTTTCTTCATAGGTAGCCACTGAGTCTTCCTCTTGCCTCAATTCAAAGAATTGTTTTTCCATCCTATGTCGAACAGACTTACAAAAATACTTCTCAAGAAACATACCTTCGAATTCATCCCAGTCACGAGCATCAATCTCATCAGTGTCCCTGATATTTTTAACCATAGACCACCACTGATCTGACTCAACGTCCAAACGGTAAATAGCATGACTAACCTTTTGATTGTCTGAAAACCCCATGACATAAAAAATATTCTCTAGTTTTTTAATCCACCCTTTAGCTAGAACAGGGTCAGATGATCCTCTGAATGATGGGGGATGTTCCCTCATGAAATGTTCCACCACTGACATGTTCCTCTGCAGTTGATCTGGCTGATCTTGTGTATGGATACCACCGCCATTTATTACTTGGGTCAACTGTGCCATTATTGCAACAAACTATTCAGTTCCAATTCTGACTATCTCAGGATGCTGATTCGGAAGTTTATTTCCTTCCGTATGCCTTCCTAGCACTTCTTCCCTGTTTCCTCTACGGAAACCCATTCTGAACAAACATGTCATAGATGAAGCAACATGGTAATCTTCAAATGCTATATCATTTCAAAAAAATATTTTTGGATAATCATTTAATAGAATTATAACTCCTAAAGTTATCTAAACCAACCTTTGATACCAACTATAAGGCCCCATCCTTAAACCATACTTAATCTTGAGTTATTACAAGATTACACATTGCGGATCTTTTCGGGTTTAGAGTTTTAGAGAATTAGATCATAAAACTTGAATTACATTCCACATATAAACAAAGTTGTTACATAAAGATAGTATTCCACTTTCCCATCAACGGAAACATATTTAAAATAAAACATGGATTCTTTCTTGACACTTCCTTGACACTATCATCATATCTTGTACCTTTCCCTTGACCTGTGAAAAACATTTCAAAAAAACATGGGATGAGCATAAATAGCTCAGTAAGGGATATAAAAATATGGAAAGGAAACATGGGTACATATATACATAATAATGAAATCATACTTTACCCATAAAACATAAGCACATAACATACCTCATCAAATCATGAATAAATCATACAAATCATAAGACAGAAAGGTAAATTGAGGCATTCATGACATTCTTACGTAGGGAGTAACCCTCTTGGTTACGTTTGGAATACCCATCACAGTATATTCCCTAAATCTCTTCGGAGAAACGTTAACATTTCACTCCTTCATGTTACCCAATGCATTGGAGAGCTATATCGGGCTCACCCTCCCTTAGTTTATCACGGACCCACCCGTCTTCAAAATAATTCCCAAGAACCTCAACATAATCGTATCACATAAAACATGTATAAAGGAAACATAACATTTCCACCATTCAATCACAAGATATCAATACCACACATTGATATAAAAATATTATGAAAACCATTTTCAATACCAAAAAAAGAAAAGTAAAACATGGTATTTATTTTTCTTTAAAAAAAGGTATGGCTTGTAGAGGAAGCTGAAACTCAAATAATGGTCACGGCGACAGAGAAGTCGTTGTCGCCACATACGTACGAAAAAAACATTCCCTTTTGTCGTTTAGTAAATGCTTCGTATAAAAATGATTTCTTTTGAATAAACATAAAAGTCTAAGGGGTTTATACACCGTATAAAAGAAGGTTGTGTATAAAACAAAATATTCCTCAATGAAAGGAGATTGAGACGAAGTCCCATACCTCGGGTCCGATATGAATCGGTCGTTCTTTAATCTCCTGAATATTAAACATGAGATAATTTATACTTTCTTAAGAACCTTTTTCAAGTTCATTATTCCTTTTTTTCACTTATTTCCATGTCATGAACACTATGTAATTATTTAAGTTAATAACGGTCGTTTTAACGATTATTGGTACTTGAGTAAAAAAATAAGCCCTTTATAATTACAAGTTGTTCGTGTATCCATTATATCCAGAATGGTATTCATTATGTAGATATAATATATGTCATATATATCCAGTGAATGCATGCATTTATAATATTGCATAATCATTTAGAGGTATGAAATGAAATGCACCGTTCATGGAGACGGTAAGCCGTACGTACGCAATGAACGCAACTTTCATTTCTATTTCGTATTTTATGGAATTTAATCATAATTATATAAAGGTATATTATAATTACAGTATACTATCATATATAATATCATATTTCCATCCTTTATATGTCCCACATATGGTGTTTAACGAATCAAATCACTTTGAGGGGGCGGTAGTCCGCACTTCGTTAAATGAAGATATCGCGTTTACCCATAATGGAAACCATAAAGGTATGACCAAAAAGAAAAACATATAAGCTTAAGTAAAACATAAACATATTATATATCATATATAAATATAGTTACATCTTAATGGACACCTTTGAATGTGTTAAAAGAATGTTAAACAATCATCGTTTCGGGAGGCATAAATTCACCATCCACGGAAACAGTATGTTCGTTAACCATTAGATGTAGGTGTGTGTAAGTGTAGCTAGAATCCATATTATAACAACATCCTAGTATATTGAGGATACTGGAGCTGTTACAAAAGAAAATAATAAAAATATTTTAGGGGGTTGGAGAAGAAAAATAAAACAAAAGAACTTAAAAGAAGACATTACCTTAAAATCGGGTAACTCCCTTTGGTTTGAGCTCAAAGGCTTCCTTGGGAAGACATCTGCCCAAAGTGAGGCTTAATGGAGTAATAGAGGGAAGTGTATAGACACAATGGGCAGGTCTTGGAAGATCCAAAGGCTTTGGGAGTGTGGGTAAGGAGGTAGAGGTGGAGGCCTTTTATAAGAGGAGAGGAGGGGCGCACTTGGAAAGTAAAGATAAGTTACTTTATTTTAAAACGAGTTTCAGATTCAAAAGGTCCTGCATTGATATAATTCTAGGATAAGGTGATAAGGGTTCTAAATCAACTCATCCAATAGGTTTTGGACATGTGTAGGTCTTAGATATTACATTATCTGTCCATTTTATTTAAATCGTTAAATAATGAGGTCATCGCTGCATCATCATGATGTCATACATAATTTAATTTATTTAAGGTCTAAAAATTATAAAAAACTACTATGGTTTAGGAAATCATTTTAGCTTTATAATTAATATTTATAGTCAAAAATCGGACTTGTATAACCCCATGTAAAAATTGGTTTAGTAAAACACCTTATGTGTGTGTCATTTTTACTTTAACATTTAATAAAATGTTATTTATGTCATTTCCCAACAAAAGGGGCTCCATGGGGTCCCCAAGTGGACCCATGGCTTTTCTTGGTCATACATGACACATCCAATAAGGGTCAGACATGTGTCTAGGTCATTTCATTTTATTAAAACATTATTCTTACCTTAAACTACACTAATTACCTCTAATCGCGATTAAGATCTTAAGAGTTACTATGCACCAAAAAATTATTTTAATCTCATTGAACCACATTTTAATTCTTAATGACAACCATATATTTTGTATTTTTGAAATTCAAAACACAATGATGGCAAAATTTCATTTAAACGAAAAAATCAGTTTTTATAAGTACCAATTAGTGGTTTCACTATTCATCAAAAATTGATGTTTTTCAGAAAATTACCAAAAATTCACCCTAAGATATATTTGATAATCCGAATTCAAAAATGAATTATATTTTAAAAAATTCAAAACATATAAGTCACATTAATTAATTTAATAATTAATTCCCGCTGTCATGACAAATAACGGGTTTTTTTGAAAAAATATCTATGAAAAGATTGACACTAGTTTAAGTCCAATTTCAAAGTGAAATTGATTCCAATGACCACCATTGGATTAAATGGTAAAAATATATTGTAATTTCACTTTAAAAACAATTCCAAAGATAATCTAATCATATTAATAAATTATATTAAAAAGAGTTTTTTAATTAAAATACAACATTTTACAATAAACATTAAAAAATGAACATTGTCAGAAAAATACCAAAAACTCACACAAAGTAAATTTTGATGTCCCAGTCATAAAGAATAAGTTTATTTTGAAAAAAATAGCTTATAAAATTGTCAAATGATATATTTAAAAATGGTTTTCCATCAAAAGGCAGTAAAAAAATCCTTTAAAAAATATTAGTGTATTTCATGCTTAAGATTGGATTTATTTTCATTTTAAGCCTCTAAAACACTCTCTAATTCATTAATAGACATAGATAAAAATATCTATTACTCATTACTTACTTGGTATTTTACAATGGAAATGTTCAATGTTTATCCATGATGATGATGGAATGAATATGTCTCCGAAAAAATATGTGTTCTATTAATACTACAACGTAAGAAGGAGACATTGATTGACTCACGTAGCTAACCATTATACCTAAATTTAGGGAGCACAAAGATGTATAGAGACATAAGAAATGAATTTTGGAGGGAAAACATGTACGGGGATATTTTTTAGAATGTATCTCTATTGTAGGTATTCCATAAAATTAATTTTGAACAAAAGAATCTAATGGGATGATTAAACCATTTCCAATATGAGTATGAAAATGGGACAAATTCACCAGGGATTTTATCTGATTACTCCTTAATAAATGTAAAGGCCATAATACCATATGGTTTATAGATTATTTCGATTAATATTTAGCATATTTAATAATTATGAAAGAATATTTCTATCTATAATAACTATCAATTATATACATTAAGGTTGTGATACACTAGATGGGGTACCAATTTTAACAGTATCTGATCGGGATATGATTATTACCTTGATGATCCAGAGAAGTATTTAATAATAAATTATTATGAAGTTGATCATTGACATTGCATATCATCCTCGTTGAAATTGTCAGTATGAGATGAACATTCAACCCATATATGATATTACTATTTCTTTTTCAATGGATTTAAAAGGTGCTTGGGATAAATACATTACCCTTATGTAGTTCTCCTTTAAAAATAGTTTCCATTCAAGGAAAAAATTAGAACTGTATGATTCTTCTTAAGGAAAGAGGTTTATAAATACAACTTGATATTATCAATTTAGAGTGCTCAAGGTTCTGTGGCTATATCTTTAATGATAGATGTTATAGAAAATCCAAAAAATTAGAAACACATTCAAATTAAAAAAATTTGACATAAAATATATGAAAATAATAATTCATGAAATTTTGGGTTTTAATTCAGAAAAAAGGTTTTTCGTTAAATATGACATTGTACGGAGCCTATATGATTTATAAATAAGGTAAATTTTATCTCTAGGTTCATTGGTCCATCTAAATCCTTGATCAAGTGTTAGTGATGTATTATTTTCTTTCACATCAATTGAATGTATCCCAAGTGTATTATTTTTTCCATATATTCCTAATAATCCACATAACCAAGAATTCTCATTCAATTAATATATATGTTATACAGGATGGTCATGTTCTTCTTATAAGGAGAAACTGATAGAAATCATGGATTATAGATATAATGTACTACAAAACAAGACCGCAAATATGGTCAAGGTATTCTAGAGGGAGCGTAATATTGATGAAATGATGTGGAAATACAAGGATTTAGTTAATTAATGGAATCCTTATTCTTTTACATCAAAATTATTTATTTGAGAGTGTTGAATTATTTTAAGGGTGTAAAATATAAAGAATCCTGATTTTAGATTATATTTCCCATTGGAATATATTCAATAATATTGAAATATTTGAATGAATGAAAAACTAAATTAAAAGAAATAATTCATTATAAATTATATAATGAAACTCATGAAATGATATTTAGAAAAAAAATTAGAAAAACAAATTATTTTTTAATAAAATGATTATAATCCAATTATAAGAAACCATTAATTTTAAAGAAATTGTTTTTGGGAATTATTAATATTTAATAAAATGTAAAAATTATAACAAATTTGGTGAATAAAATGTGCCAATAAAAATCAAGGAATTTTTTTTTAAAATCAATTAGGGGAATTCAATAAATAATTAAGTAATTAAAAAGAGTCCTAACATCATTTTTTATCGTATAACAAAATAATCTTAAACACATTTCTTTTACAGTATATTATATATTGTTTATTTAAAAGGTAAATTTATAATCATTAGAATATGGGTTTGATAAAACAAATCTCAGTTTTAATGTTATCATTTTAGACTGAGCATTGGAAAAAATTGGGAGGGTATTTTAAGTTAAATTTTATTTGAAGAGTAAAAATGTAGTTTTTACAAATTCCATACATTTTATAACACCATTTTTATATAATATTGACTGAAATATATATGAGACATTTTTTATGAACTAAATAAATATTTAAAGAGTAAAACAACACAATTAAAATTAATAATTTGGATTTATATATCTATTCATGACATTTTGGTTCCCATGATATATATTTTTTAATGAAAACCCATTTTGGTATTTTACATTGATTATAAATTAAAAATGACCAATTCTATTTTGAAATTATTTTATGGTCATAAATTAAATAATTGTTTAATTATATGATTATAAACGAAATGACAATTAATAGTATAATTTTTTCTATTCTTTTAATATTCTAGAAAAATGTATTTCTAAAAAAATATTTGTTTTGTTATGAATATTTTTAATAAATATAATTATTACCACCTCTGTAAATTGAATCATTTATATTGGTTTTTAATTTTTAAATCAGAATGTTCGTATTAGGTTGTATGTAAAATTTTATTATGAGTCTTAAAAATAAGTCATTGGAGAAAAAAAAGAGTTCATGCGGTTAAAGTAAATCAAGATAAAAATATAATTTAGGTAGGGGTAGAATATTAAATAATTAACACATAATAATTTTTAACGAGGGTTGGATCAACCAATACATTACCCTTATCCATTAGTTTCAACTATTGGGTCCACTTTTCTTTAAAATTGATATGCCTTTAATATAATGTAATGAAAATTTACAAAAAATTCCACCCCTATCACTTAAAAAATGGAATCTTTCACAACCCCAATTCTCCTCACATATAATGACTTTTATATTGAAAAAACTATAAAAAAATATTAAAATATATCATCACAACTTTTTATGGGTGTTGGTATCACTAAAATAACAATAAAATAATTCTTACAAATATTTCATGTGGAATAGGAATGATAAAGCTTGTTTGATGTAGCCAAAATCCTAGTCAAGTTTTTCTCATATCAATTAACACATTTATCTTATTAAATTTTTTACTCTCTTATTGTGCATATATTACACATGTATGTGTCTAATATTACATTTAAATACATTAAATGAATTTATAATTCCATATCATGTTTTATCTTTCAAGGTTGTTTGATTCAAATGTTACTAATGTCGTACGGGTATTTATCTCATCTTCAATTTGTTGAGACATATATCATAATATACAATTTATTTATTTATATAGAGTATGTAATAACCATTTTACTTATTGAATAATGATTCTATTTATACTCATGGTATTTAATGATGATTCATTTTATTTGTCATTCAATTCCCTTTTTTATTTTAAAACATGTATGGGTTTTTATGGAAATTATTTTATTTAAATGTTTCAAAGGCTCTTAACAATCTATTTTCCCACAATATTTATATTCATTATATTTTCTTAATAATTTTCTTAACAATATTTAAATTTTTAAATTTCCATTTTATGTTATATTTTCTTTTCTTTATAATGATTTCTTAAAAAATATTCATAGCATTTTTGATATGAGTAATTTTTTCCTTTTTTTATAAATGTTCAAAAAGAACGTTTATTAATGTTCACCACTAGATAAAAATTTCATTCCCCTATAAACATTATTAATAATTAACATTCCCTTTTAAATTTCAATTTTTTTTCATATAAAACCATATTGCCATTTTTCTATGAAATCATCATTTCAAAACATTACCAAAATATAATGTCATTTATTCTTATTTCAGAGAGATATGTCTAATGATTTTGTAAAAAGTTTTTTAATATATTTAACATCCAATTACTATTATTATTCATAAATTTTATTCTCTAATGATACATTCTGTATTTTATATTTGGATGGATCATGATGATTTTTTATATAATTTTCATGAATCCTATTTATATTCCACATGTTAATTAGTCGAAGTTGGAATAGTGAATGATCTTTTGTTCATATAGCACATATTTTTTTGTTTTATCAACATGTGATATGTGAGATCCTACATATCTCTTAAATTATTTCATAACTTTTTTTGACTCATGATATAAAGATTTCTATGCATGGTAATTTTTGTTTTGTAGAAAACATGATGTGTAGGAACTATTGAAATTCTTAATACATGATGTGTGGATAGTTTTGTAATTTTAAAGACATGTTACATGATTTTATTTTGTTTTTATTAAATTTATTTATGGACATAGGAATAATTATTTTTTTCACATTGTTTTGATTTATATGCATATCGATATACCACACTCTCATGTTTTGTTTCCATGGTTTATCACAATTGACACTTATTTCCAAAACATGGTATAATATTTATGCTCCAATGATGGCCCTTTTATGATCATATGACCTTAGTAAATGATTTATGATATTATATTATTTCTTATGATTATATCTTATTATTCAATGAATCGTTAATTTAGTTATTTCTATTATGCCCATTTTTATTGCAAGCCTATAATCTAAATATTATTCCTCATTGATAAGTTTTCTTATATGAGGAGTTCAATAAAACTCTACATTTTAGCTTACACTTCTATAATAAATTATATACATCACAAAGACGTAAGTGAATTTATATACAGATAATGTTTGTGATATGTTAATGAAATAATGTCTAATGATATATATATATATATATATATATATATATATATATTCTCTATAGGCTCTAAATTATTCCATTTTGGGATTCTGAGATTATTTTTGAAATATAAATTTTACATCTTGAAAAGGATTTATAATAAATTCATGTTTAGCTTCGTTCATCTTAGTTGGGGTAAGATGAATATTTTGTTGCTTTTGGGTATCAATTTATTAATATTATGTGTATAAAATGAAAAACAACATATGTTAAACTAATTTTTATATAGGAATATCTTAAAAGGTTATGTGTTAAAATAATGTGTCATATTTTCAGAAATCATCAGAATGATTTTCCCCATTATATGATTTTTCACACTGATTATGTCACACCAAATGTTTTTATTTATTTATTTAATTATATCTTGTTATATTTTAAATTCCTATAGGATTTGATCTTGTATTTTTAAACAGTTCTAAAAATTATCTATAATCATAATTTTTTTGTAGAAAATATACAGTTTTTCACCGCATATAGATTACTTTTACATAGGTATTCCTTATATGTATATTTTAAGGAACACAATTTATTTTGATCAATTTGATTTTCCTTATGATGAAGGGTCCTTAGTACTTTTTTAGTGTTCACTAGTAATAAAATGGCTTATACAAGGCCTAGGGGAATGATAAAAAATACAATTCAATGTGAGTGTGTGTAATGTGCAGTGTGGACTGAATTTTTCATGGTTACAAGAAACCATACGAGTTAACTACATGTAAAACTATATCTTGGATGGTTTTATCCTCTTAATTGGTACATGGGTTGGAAAATTGTGCATAAAAACTATGTGGTTTTTCCATATTCACATAAAAAGTGAGATTTATTATTTCCTTCCATAATCCAAATCCTTATTCTCCACTCCTCCTCCCCCCCACACATGTCGAAATGATGGGAGATAAATGGAGAGGTCCAAATTTCTCCTCTAAATTTTCACCTCTACATGGATTTTAATTGGTTTTTACTGTATTTTATATTGTATTTCTATTATTTATTTTACCTCATACATTCTTATAATTTTTCTACATTATTATTTCCTCTAGAAACCCTAATTAGTTGTTTATTCTATCGTTGAAAATCTTGTTGATTCTATCCCACAGGTTTCATTATTTAAGGATTATAAATTGTAGCCCATTTTCTGTTTTCAGGTTCTCCATGCAATGAGACACATCGAAGATTGATTTTTTTTTTCAGGTTGAGTTCCTTGTTTCTATTCACTCACTTTATTATGTAATATTTAAAATTCATGGGTGTTTAAAATTAATTTTATTAATATATAATTTTATATGGATCCTTAATTGTTATTATATATAATGTTTCTATGTAGTTTGGATTTGAATAAAGGATTTTCAAAATGAATTTTATGTTTTATGTTCAAATTAAATTGATTTATCTGACAAGACCCATGATAAATGTATTTGTTATATTTTTGAATGTGTTCTTTGGAAATGTAGGTAATGTGAATTATTTTAAAATTTCTATGGATGTAGTTAATTTTCAAAGAAATTTTCTCTCGTGTTTACAAATAAGTGTATTTCAAAATGATTTCAAGTTATTTCAATTTTTTGAAATAAAAGTTAAGGAAAATATTTTACATCTAAGGTTAGTTTTTATTTAATTTCAAATTTTCAACCTTAATTGTGAATAGTTCAAGTCATAACAAAATCATCAACAACACCTATCTGCATTCCACCATTCATGGGTTTCTTATTATTATATGGCGTTTGAATGAATGGTGTTAATGGGTGATGTTTTATGTGATGTTGGTGTATGTGGGGTGTGAGATATTTCATTTTTTCATTTATATAGTTATCATTATTTATTGATCACCTCATTAATTATTAGTTAAGGGTATTACTGGGAAATTATGTGGAGTCCTAGATGAGTGTGAAAACCTAGTGTAAATTATGCTCTTGAAAAGGGGTCATTCCTCAATGAAGTTGAACTCAAATAAGATGTATTGTATTACCTTTTTTCTTCAATACCATGGAATGGATATAGGATCCAATTTATTAAATGGGTATAATGGTATATATAGTTTATTTAGTTCCATACTATGGTTCATGTCTGTATTATAAGGATTCATTATTTGAGTACATAAGATTCTATCTCAGGTCACTTCTAAATTGATTAATGGTTCTATATTTGGGATTTTCATTTCTATTATTGTTATATCCACTTAAAATTGTCTCTAAAAGTTACCTTATTATACTTATTTATTTTCATGTTACGTCATCATCTTTTGGCACCACATTGAATTTAATATTTTTATACATCTACATGTATGTTTTTGAAATTGTTTTGAAGCTTGGTTTGGTTAAATATTTTGGGAATATGTGTTAATTTTTTCAATTTTATTAATTGGTTTCAAAAAAAATTAGAGGGTTTTTTATAGGATTTATGAAATTGTATATTTTAGATTTCTGAATTTTGAGGAGGATTTTCTTATTTGGGATTAAAAATGAATGATTTATACTTTTTGATTTGCTGTTTGATATATTTTAATAATTTTTTATAAAAATGAAACACATATTTTTAATTACAATATTTCAAACTAAAAATTAGTATAATCGTAATGAAAATAATTTCATATAATCCTTTTGGAGATCCTACATAGAAAATTAGCTCATACCCTGCATACCCACTTGTGTATGTATATAATAATAATATGTTTTATATAAGTCCTAGTTTCCATTTCTCTTTGGTTACCTTTTCTCAATGTCGTAGATGATGAGTTAGGAAGTGGAGGGAAACAAATATTTTATTGGTTTTGGTTTTAGTTTATTCTCACCGGGTTGTATTATTCTACTAGCTAAGAAAATATCATATGTATTTGTATTCATTTTATTTTTTTATATAATATTTTTTATTTTTTATGATTTCATGATGAATTTATATATTGATAGGTCGAATTAGTTTTATCAACTATGACATGTTTCCTTGTATTTATTTGTTCGTTCTTATATACATTTAGAGTATAAATACATGGTATTGATGTTCTATTATGGATTAATGGTGAATTATTATCTAATAATTAACTATGAATTTTGTTATTAATGTTTTATAAAGTGTTTCCTCCAATTCCCATGAACTGGTTTCCTTCCTATAGCAATTGGTAACATCATTTGTGCCTTGGGATAGAATGAGTTGAGTGATATGTCTGATCATCCAGGACTAGTATGTAACAAAATGGAATTAAAGTCTATATTCATTGTATGAGACTAGGTTCTTGATTTCTACATATTATTTTTTGAGGGTGTGTTGTGGTATTAGGAAGATAAATATTTCAGAACTCTTGAAGAAAATGTGGTAAGAGACTAGAAAACTCGTTCTTTCCCTAATACCGAGGTTTGAATCGGTAATAAAGATTAGGTATTTTTTTCATTTAATTCTGTATTTTTATATATTTTAATTTCAATGGAATATATTTAGATTCCCCTGATTATTGAATGTTATTTTAAGAGTCCCACTACATTTTTGATTTACTGAGGAAGTTATGGTTATCCAACACTATATATCATGTAATTTGAATCCCCTACATATGGTTTTTTAAATTCCTTAAATGAAAAAACATGTTTGGTTCATTGAATAACTAAATGTGTATCCAACACCTCCATAATATTTCATCCTTTTAAAATTTTATATTTTGATCGCTATTGGTTTTAGATTTCGCATAAAGTGCTTTACACTTATTGGGAAGGAAATAAAGAGGAGTTTTAATGGTGCATGGGGAGATTTATGTAAATTATGTTAGATGAGTATACTTATATTTGTGATTCATATGTGTGTGTGTTTTTATTTTTTAATTTTATATTATGTGACAATGAGTACTATAGAATGTTTTGGGTTTAAAATTATTTTTTTATTATGTTGTTTTGGATAGGGGTTATCTATTTTAGATGGGTAATAAATATTGCATCAAATTTTAGTGTGGTGTTCGAAAATGTTTTTCAGATGAAAGCTGACCATTAAGTATATTTTGAGAGATGAATAATAAGGTATTTTGTATTTAATTTTTTTAATGATGTTCCGAGAAGTGTCTAAATTGTAATAAAATATTGAAACGATTTGGTTTAATTTAAAATTGAAGTGTTCTATTTTATAATTGTTTTTAAAATTAACTTTGCTTTGCACGGGTGTGACTTGGTGGGGTAGATAATTTCTTTATAAAATTATAGTGATTTTTAAGTAAAGGAAATTTGAATCGTGGGATTGATGTTTGTTTTAAATAATTTTGTATTTAGATTAATCCCTTTTCTTTTAATGGGGTATGTTTTTTAAAAATTATAAAGCATAAATTTTGTGAGTCTATTCCTAGAGTAATTTAAAAAATTACACCTATAATGGTTATGAGAAAAATCATAATGATTTTCCTCTATTGAAAAATAACATTGGTGTAATTGGGTTATTTTGATTCAATACATCCCTTAGACTCTGAATAGAGTGGTGATCATAGGATGTTATCTCCTTATGGACCATATCATGGACTTATTGATTCTTAAATAGTGGTTAGTATTCATTTTAATGACCTTGTTTAATATGATTATTTGAATTCCACTTACAGATAAAGAGTATATTGGGTATTTTAGAGTTTATTATTATCATATATTCCGAGCATATCATGATAAATTCTTTATTACGATTATTAGAAGACATCTAGATTGAAATCATGGGTTGGGATGATCGCTCTTTTATTGGAATTACCATTTTTAGATTTTGATCATGTTAATATATAGATGTTTTCATTAGAAATTTTTATCATCCTTGTAAATGTTAGTGGTTTTATGATATTAGTTTTTTGATTTATGCTCATTTTGGTATGGTGGTATTTTGTTTCATGAGGGTAATGTGGTTTTAGGTTTAGCTAGTTATAGTGAGATACATTATGGGTTTTATCATTGGATTTTTAAGATTATGTCAAGACATGTCTAACATGGGGGACCCCTGATTCCTTGTTGAAGTGAATATGATGAGTGATTATTTTTAACGTTGATCACATGTTAGTGATGATATTGATTTGTAAAATCATTTTAAGACACTATTCCATATAAATTGTACACGTTACCCATGTGGATTAAAAACTACCATGTTTGGTACCAATATTTTTTTCTACAATAATATATGGGTTATTGTCTCATTATCCCCTATTTATGTAGTATTCATTTTGTTTGATGATGAGTTTCTCTTGTGGATGTTATATTTATTTCTGGTTGTACCGTTGAGAAGTTATGATTGATAAACTTGTAATTGTTAACTATGACATCAATATGTTGTTATATATATTGGTGATTCCCTTTTCAGAGTCTTTATAGTCATTTATACCACTACATGTTAACTATAAATTGTGGGATACACCCAATGGGCCTATGTACTATTAGGGCCACAAATTTAGATTATGGTAGCTGGTTTGTGTTTGAGGATTTGAATTCTTTTATTTATGAACCTTTTTATTATATGGTATTGAGATGATAGAATTTGTATACTAGTTTTCTCTAAGTTTTAGAGTGTTTTAATGACTAGTTACATTTTTTTGGGAAAGTGATTTATAGGGGAAGTTTGAATTATTGAATGGAGATTTTAATACCGTTTTTTACTGTTGTTTTATTTATATATTCTTATCAAGCAGTAATTTGAATTTATAGAGGATTCGGTCATGGGTTTTTTACAAATTTTTAAAAATTCCGATTGTACATCATTTTGACAAGGTCACTATATGGTTTTCAAATCCAAAAAATGACCTTTACATAGGTTTTCCTTATTTTCATGAGTTATAACACACAATTTAGTATAAATGTTATAGTTACCATCATGTTCCAGGGTCCTAAATTCATTTTCAAATATTATTGGTTAATGTGCATGGGTAGAAAATTGATTGATGCGAGGCCAAAAGAGAAACCTATATTAAAACATTATATGTTAGTATGCTTAATTTCGGTGACACACTGTTTGTGCATGTTTGATAGAAAATGTGTCAGTCAACTATGCATTATGCAGTATCATGAATAGTTCTATCCAATTAGTTTATGTTCTATATAAATATTTCTGTGGAAAAATTGAGTGGTCTTCCCAGATCCACCTTAAAAGTGAAATATCTTATTTTCCCTCCCAATTTTTAAACCAAAATATTATATCATCCTCTCTCACATGATCATACGAACCTAGGGAGCTCAAGGGAGATCTACACCCTTCAACTCCTTTGCATTTTTTCACCGCTCTAGGGATTTTAATAGATTTTCAAGGGATTACTTCTTCATTTTACCTTACCTTATATTCCAACAACAATTATTATAATTTTCATATGTTCTTCATTACACATACATCCATAAATCTCTATAAAAACTAGTATTGGGGTTCTAGATGAATATAACATAGTGGTTTCATTTTTAGGGCTTCTCGGCTGTGATTTATTTCCAATTTTGGGGTTTTTTCTTTGAAAATGAAACATTAAAATATGAGTTTATTTTTTTGTAGATGTTTCTATAGTGTCTAATTAATGTGAGACTATTTGATTGATTTGGTGTTATAATTTTATTTATTAAAGGATAGTTGTATAATGATCATTAAAATGAATAATAAAATGGTATTTCATGTAATTAGTCTTAGAATAATGTATTTTCTAATATAATATTATGTTTTAATTTTGAATGGAAATATTTTACGATCCAAGATCCTTGAGATATGTTTACAATTCTTTTTAGAATATTCTAGGTGAAAATTTATATTGAATCTCTTGTTATGAATTTATAAAGGATGTTTCTTAGTTTAAATGAAATATTCAATTTTTATTAAAAGGATGTGTGTTTATAGTGTATTTTAATAATTATAATTATTTAATTTCAAATCATTATAAAGCACACCACATCCTATATTCAGTTTAAGTGAATTCCCATTTTGTACCTTAAAAATGAATGGGCTATCTCTCGTGAGTCCCTATTCATTTTCCCCTACGTATCATTCACCCTTTATGGAATTTTTATTATAGATTTGGGATTGGATAAATGATGTGAAATGTTTTTCTTCTCTTAGGATTTTGGGGTTTGGGTATTGCATATTTTCTATATGAATTTTCATAATTATATTGATTGATTTATCTCTATCTTGATTGTTTGGTAATCAGAATAATAGGTTATTTGGTAGAGACATGGATGTAGGAAAACCCTTAGTGTTTATTGATATCTTACTTGGTAGTCACTGCATAGGTTAGGTGATTTCCCCAATGATGTGTTATGTTCCAAGAGTTTCATTTCTCCCATAATATGTATATAGGGCATAAATATTTCAATAGGGATACATGAAAAAACTGTTTCATTAGTGTTGTCATAGGTTTATGGATTCTGGTTCATGGTCATATTACAAGAATATATAGGTTTTTAGTGCATGAATCTTGCTCCTTGATAGGTGTTTTCATGTAGAATATTTTCAGTTTCCACAGTTTTTATATCAACTTATAATTTGTTTCTATGGGAACTATTATTTTTATTATTTATTTTCATGTTGATTTTTTATATTTGGTGCGAAATAAAATATAAGGACCCAGAATTATTACATATATAATCTTGGTTTTATTGAAGAAAAAAATTCCTTTTTTACATTGAAGATCTTTTCAAGATTATAGCTATTTATAATTAGGACAATACATTTATAACATTACATATTATTACTGAGTTGATACAACAAAACTGTTACCCATTTTTTCAAAATTCAAATCATTAAAACATTAACATGATTTCGTGACAATTATTCAAAATTTAATATGGACTCATTCATTGAATTACACGTCCATTAATTGGTGAAAATCATTTAAAAACATTGGAAGAGAATGAAAACTCAGTAAGGGATATGATAACAAGGAATGAACACACTAGACCATGAATACTTGTAATGAATGAAATCATTTTCAGAAGACTTGCTTATCAACTGTATTTATATATATATATATACATACCTTGAGAAACATGAGATTTACACAAATAAATAATAACATAAGTATAAACAAAAAGGTATCTTGGGGAAATACTTATATAATCTTGTAACCGCCCATGGAAACCTTATAATTTGTAACCCTCACATCTACCTTACTTTGGGTAACCATCACAGTTAAACATGGTGTAACCATAAGGCCGAACAATATCTTACTCATACACAATGAATTTGATGGAAATATTGGCTCCACCCTTGTTCATAAACAATTCTCAAGAACCGTATCATAATCATACAACATGAATAATTGCAACAAAACATTGCTTTTGAATTCTGTAAAACAGAATTTTAAAAGAGGATTTTTAATAAAAAGTCACTTATAAACATCATATAAATGAAGTGATACTTAATAGAGTGGATGGAATATGAATATATTAAATAAATATACATAATTAAACATATTATAATCATAATTTATCAAACAATCAATTTAAATACCAGATAAATGAAGAAGTATATTATTATCCCAAAGAATGGAAATCCAGATAATAATTTGCTTACATTTGGCTTGTCTAACTTAAAACATAGATAAACATACATTATAATGGTTAAAAGAGTGTTATTTGTATTTTAAAGTAACATTTTCATGTTTATAACTTCTTATATGATAATTTCATAACATCATTTTACCCTTTAATCGTTAATATTTTTCTTCTTGCACTGTTTTTGGGTGAGTTCTTTACATGATTTCCAAAATTGGTTCATAATGGATGTTATTATATAATGGACATGAAACTCCAGAATTTGAAAGAAATGGTATTTAAATATTTTCACTACCATAAATTATACCATTTATCATTTTGATGTTTTATACGAGGACGATTCCTAAGTTCAAACATTAATGATGCTCGATTAGATCATTGTAGTGGTTCTTCAATAACAACACCCTCAATTTTTCTTATAAATTAGAAAAATGAGTACAAAATAATTACAGAATCATGGATGATTCATAAAACATATTTTATAACCTGGTTTAACCATATAAATGGTTTCATAACCATACTTGGAATAATTAATGGAAATTTAAATTACATCGTCCAGGATGTCGGTAATTAGACACATCACGGACAATGTTTTTTTCGTTAAATAAGTGGGAGAGGAGAAGAATAATTGTGAGAAATTTTCATAAACATGATAACATCAAGAATATTCATAATTGTTGATATTTTATTCCTCTTGGATAATAGATTGTTAGGAAATAATAAAAAAGAATCATTAAAAAAAGAAAACATTAGATATTTCTCACGAAAATTCGGCAGCCTAACGAAGTCTCTTAAAATTTCCTAAAAACATTATTAATGAAAGGAAGAGGATATATCAACATTAAAACATAATATGGAATGTAATTGGATATGTTTAATGAAATAAACCAACATATAAAAAAGGTAATGGAAGAGAATGCCATAAAATGAATGAAAAGAATGAAAATAAAAGAGGTTTTTTACCTCTTGATCTCTTCTCCTTGAGATCCTCCATAAGGGCTTTAGATTTGGTCTTTTGGTGAGACCAGCAGATCTATGACGTGGGGAAGATCCTTCAAAGGAGTATTGGGAAGAACTTAGGTATGGATCATGTTTTGAAAGCTGTTGGAGGAAGAGGGGAGTGAGGGTGGAATTTATAGTGGAGGAGATGGGGTATTTTCCATTATTTTAATCATTATTATAATATTTTTTCACAAGACTATGAATAATATATATTAATGTGACCCCAAATAGTAATAATTTCAAGTGAGTTCAATACAAGTGTGCTTACATCTTCCTTGCATCACCTATGACATTGTAAATCAAGTATTTAGCATTAACCGTATTTTATCGTATTTTACTATTAATAAAAAATTATTGAATTTCAGAAAATTCCCAAAAATTTACCCTGGCCATTTTTTGATGTTTAGAATTAAAAAATGAATTCCATTTTTTAAAAATAATTTTCTACAAATAAATAATTTAATTTTAAAATAAAATCATACTTAATTAAAAAATTAACAGTTCTTATTCTATAACTTGTTCTTTATCATAATGCATAATTAACCAATTTGTTATTATCTTCTAGCCATTAAAAATAGTATAGTAATAAAATATACTTTTCATTAGGGTCATATTACTATTCATATTACTATTCATAAGTGTATGTTACTATTAAAAAAAAACAATTTGGATTCATCAGACACCAAATAACATACTGAACACAATTGTAGATGAAAGTTTCTTGAAATTCAAAACATTGTGGTAGTAATGTCATTTTTAAAGGCTAGTTATAATCATCTACGTAAAAAATGTTCATGCATTTCCAAATTTTTATAAAATATTATGGTGTTACATTACACCACCTTCTAGAAACTGCATCCTCAGAGTTTTATTTACGTATTAATCAAGTGAGGGTACCTTTCCCTCATAGCAGTTTCAGACTCCCATGTTGTTTCTTCAACCATGTGGTTTCTACACAAAACATTTACCTGGTGGATTACCTTATTCCGCAATACCTGTTCACTGCGATCAAGAATCTGAACTGGTTTCTCTTCATAAGAAAGGTTCTCTTCCAGCTGAACTGGTTCTGGGCTCAATACATGTGATAAATCTGGAAGATAATCTCTCAACATCAAAACATGGAAAACATTGTGTACCTGATACAAGCTCGTAGGAAAAGCTACACGGTATGAAACTATTCCTACTTTATCCAACATTTCAAAAGTACCGATGAACCATGGACTTAGATTCCCTTTATTACAAAAACACATGACACTTTTCCAAATATGGATTTTAAGGAAAACATGGTCACCTACCTCAAAAGATAATTCATTAATTATGTTATCTGCATAAATATTATTCCTACTCTGAGCTTTCCTCATGTGATGCTAGATCATCCTTAGTTTCTCAGCCACTTCCTCTTCTAATTCTGGCCCCATCATCTTTTTTCACTGACTTCATCCAAAAACATTGGAGTCCGACACTGCTTCCCATACAAAGCCTCAAAAGGTTCCATTTGAATACTGGAATGAAAAGTATTATTATAAGAAAACACAACTAAATAAAAATGGTGATCCCAACATCCCTGATAGTCTATTTAACAAGAACGAAGCATATCCTCCAATGTGTGAATCGTTCGTTCTGATTGCCCATCTCATTGAGGATGAAAATATGTACTGAAATGTAACTCTGTTCCCAATGACTTCTGATGTCCCTTCCGAAAGTTATAAGTGATCCTAGGATCGTGATCTGATACAGTGGAAAGAGGATATCCATGTTAGCTGACAATCTCCTTGATGTACAATAGGGAAAGCTGATGCAAAGACATTGTATCTCGAATAGATCAAAAATGTTTAGATTTTGACAGTCGATCAACAATAACTCAAATCGTAATGTTTCCTCGAGAAGTCTTTGGTAGTCCCATAAAAAATACAATGGATACATTATCCCATTTCCACTATGGCACTGGAAAACGCCAAAGAATCCCCTTTGGTAACTGCCTCTCTGCTTTAACCTGATGACATGTCAATAATTTCATGGTATAATCAGCAATATCCCATTTCATTCCATCCCACTAGTAATAATCTTGATGGTCTCTATACATCATAGAACTTCTAGGATAAATCAAGAATTGAGAAATATGAGCTTCACACAACAAATCGTTCTTCCACTGAGAATCACTAGGCACACACAGCCTTTTTTCAAATCATAAAACACAATATATATCAAGATAAAATTCTAGAAACTTATCCATTTTAACCAATTATACATTTTTCTGTATCTCACTGTATTTTTTCGTTTCATTCTTAATTTTTTCTGAAAACAAATACTGCACTGAATCCTGAAACAAAATAGATATATTCCTTGCACCAAAAACTTCTATGACAAAATTTATTAAATAATTAATCAATGGATCATGTTGTAAACAAAACATGGATAATGAATCATGATATTTCTGACTCAAGGAATCCCCCACTTTGTTTTCTTTTCTAGGATTATAATTGGCCATGCAGTCATAATCTATTATCAGTTCTAGCCATCTTCTCTTCCTCAGGATTTATTCCTTCTAATTGAATATATTCTTTAGACTTTTATGGTCAGTATATATTGGATATTTGGTTCCATATAAATAATGCCTCCATATTTTCAAAGCAATAACTAAAGATTCCAATTCCAAATCATGTGTGGGATAATTTAAACCATAAGGATTATGTTTTCTCAAAGCACAAGCAATTACCTGATCATTTAGAATTAAAAAAAACCATGTACCATCAAAGAATAATCACCATAGATAACAAACTCACCATTCCAGGAAGGTAAGACCAAAACTGGAGCATTCACCAATCTCTTCATCAGTTTCTGAAAACAAATTTCACATTATTCTATCCAATAAAATTTAACCCCTTTTCATGTTAACTATGTTATCGGGCTAGATAACCATTCAAAGTTATTAACAAACTACCTATAATAACCTTCTAATCCAAGAAAACAATGAATGTCTATAACATTTTTGGGTCTTGGCCATTCATTAACTACTTTTGTTTGGGAATGATCAAATGTTATTCCATACCTATTTACAATGTTCCCAAGAAAAGAAATATTTTGCAACCAAAAATCACACTATCTGAATTTTCTATACAGTTTATTTTTTTTTAAGTTTTTTAAAACAACCGTTAGATGATTTTTATACTCTTATTTATTCTTAGTAAAAACCAGAATGTTATCAATAAATACAACAAAAAACGTATCCCAGAACTCATGAAATACTCTATTCATAAGATTCATAATTAAAGAAGGTGCATAAGTTAATCCAAACGGAATAACAACAAATTCATAATGACCACATATTGTATGATAGGCTATTTTCGAGATGTCATCCTCTTTCACCTTCAGCTGATGGTATCCAGATCTCAAGTAAATCTTGGAAAAGTACTAATCTCCCTGAAGCTAATCAAACAAGTCATCGATGTGAGGAAAAGGGTACTTGTTTTTAATAGTGATGTTATTAAAATATCTATAATCAATGCAAATTCTATTGGAAACATCTTTATTTTTAATAAAAAAAAACAGGATCTCCACATTGTGAAGATCTAGGATGAATGATGCCTTTGTCAAGAAAATCCTGCAACTGGTTTTCAATTCATGATAATCTATTGGAGCCATACGATTAGAGGGGTTTTGGAATTGTCATAGCATTAGTAACTAAGTCAATTGTGAATTCGACTTCTCAATCAGGTATGACCCAGGGTAACTCATCCGGAAAAACATCATGGTATTCATTTACCACTAGCACATCATTAATTTTTATAGTTACTTGTTTTCAACAATATGACAAAGATAAAATTCATTTCAATCTTTCAATAGTTTCTCATTTTCTTGATTTGTTATCAATTGTATGGGTTCATTCTTTTATACAAAGTTAAACTCTTTTTGAAAAAAAAACATCTTTATCTCTATAGTAAATCTTAACATGAAAATCAGAAAGTCGTTCCATCCCCAGAATAATATCAAACTCGACTATGGGTAAAACAATAAGGTTTTCTGGTAATGTCTTTCCATAGAACACAATAGAAAGATCCTTATAATTCCTCTTTGCTATACCATTTCCCCCTGGTGTTTTAACATCATTTTCGGGTCTCATTTGTTGAGGTGATATTTCCAATTTTCCAGAAAATATATCGGAGATGAAGGAATGTGTAGACCATGTATTAGAAAAAACATATGAAAAATCTTATTGACCAAAAAATGTACATGATACATGTTCATTGGAAGGAAGGACATTTTCTGATGTAGCCACAAAGGATCTCACTACACCTTTCTTCTTATAGTTTGGCTTATTTTCATCATCTGGATCTCTCTTTGTGCATGCTTTTTTCACAATGATCCATCTCAACAGATTTAAAACACTTTAGAGTTTTCTTATCTGAATTAGTCTTTGGATCATTTTCATTACAATATCAAGACATATGTCCAAACTTACCACATTTAAAAAAATTCACAGTTTTTCTAAGCCATTCTCCAGGGTGTTTCTTGCCACACTTTTCACTAACTACAAATTGGATTTTCTTACCATTAGATTTCATTGGTTTATTCTTACCCCATTTCTTTCCAACTGGAACTCTTATTCTCTTTGTTTCCAAAATGCACGTGATCATTAGAAAACTCCATCTCTACCCTCTCATCACATTAGACAGGCTTCTCATAACTTTTGAATTCACGGGAGGCCAACTCCATTCAATAACTTGGCTTCAGTCTTATGTAAAAGAAGTTGATTTTGCTATCAAGATCCAGAATAATATTTACAGCGTACCTTGCCAGAAGGGTGATGTTCACTTCCTACATTTCCACTGAATCTTCCTCATTCTATATCAATTATAGGGATTTATTCTCCATCCTAATTTGCACCACCTTAGGAATATATTTTTCAAGGAAAAGGATTTTAAAATCATCCCAATCTAAGGAATCGAAGTCATCTCTACCCCTGATATTCCTTACCATTGACCACCACTGATCATCATCCCCTTGAAAACATTTAATGTCTAGGAATACCTTTCGATTATTTAAACATCCCATAACATCAAATAACATTTCAATGGATTTGATCCATCATTCGGCTGCTAATTGGTCAGAAGTTCCATTGAATGTAGAAGGATGTTGCCTCATAAAATGTTCCACTACTGGAATGTTCTATTATAGTAAATTTATTGTTTCTCTTGGATGGATTCCACCACCATTTATTTCATGCAGTAGAAGATCCATTACTGTGACAAACTGCACGTTTCCAATACCAACCATTCCGGGCTGTAGTTCCAGAAGGATATCATTCTGTCAGTGCCTCTCCTCTTTAGCATCCCTGCTCCTTCTATGGACAACCATTCTAAAAAAACACGTCATAGATGATGATACATGGTATTATTTAATTTCTATAACATTTGAAATTAATCATAGAGAGAAAATATTTTATGTTATTTTATTAACATCACTATATCCCCTAATGTTATCTAAACCAGCCTCTGATACCAACTATTAGGACCTAGACTTATTACATACATAATCCTAGTTTTATTCAAGAAAACACTTCCTTTTACATTGAGTATATTTTAATCTCTAGAGCTTTAGATTATTAGGACAATACATTCATTACATTACACATTATTATAGAGTGGATAAAAAACAGTTCCCTATTTTTTTGATATTGAAAACATGAAAACTTAAACTTGATTTCATGAAAATTCTTCAACATTTAACATGGATTACATCTTTCACTAACACATCCATTATCCTATGAAAATAATTTAAAAACATGGGATGATCATAATAACTCAGTAAGGTATATGATAAGAAGGAATCAACACACTAGTCCATGAATACTTGTAATGTATGAAATCATTTTCACAGGTCTTAATTATCACATTTATATAAATATATATACTTACCTTGTGAAACATGAGATTTAAAAAAATAAAAAATAACATCAGTAGAACCATAAAGGTATCTTGGGGCATTACTTACATAATCTTGTAACCATCCATGGTTACTTTATAATTTGTAACCCTCACGACTACCTTACTTTGTGTAACCATCACAGTTACACATGGAGTAATCATATAGATGACCTCCATCTTAATCATACCCAATGAATTTGTGAGAAATATACTCCCCACCATTCTTGAAAAACAATTCCCATGAACCATAATATAATCATACAACATGAATAATTTCAATAAAATATTTGTTTTGAATTGTGTAAAACAGAATTCTATAAGAAGATTTTAAAGAAAGTCCCTTATAAACATCATATAAATTATTTGAGACTTTATAGAGTGGATGGAATATGTATATATTCTATAAATACACATAATTAAACATATTATAATCATATGTATTCACACAAACAATTTAAATACCACATAAATAATGAATTAGAATGTAAACCCCAAGAATGGAAATTAGGTTAAGAATTCCTTTACCTTAGGCCTGTCATACTATAAACTTGCTTAAACTTCCTGTATAATGGTTAAAACAGTGTTATTAGTATTTTACAGGTACATGTTCATGTTTATAACATCTTATATGATCGTTTCATAACATCATTTCACTATTTAATTGTTAGTATTTTGCTTGTTGCACTGTTTTTTGGTGAGTTTTTTACATGATTTCCATGATTGGTTTATGATGGATGTACTTGTTGATTGGACGTGAAACTACAGAATTGGAAAGAAATGGTATTTACATATATAAAATACTATATATTATACAATTTATCATTTTGATGTTTTATATGAGGATTATTTATAAGATTAAACATTAATGATGCGGGTTTAGATCATTTAAGTTGTTCTTTGATAACAAAAAACTCATATTTTCGTATAAATTAGAACCATGGATGCGTTATAAAACATATATTATAACCTGGTTCAACCAATTAAATTTTTTCATGTCCAAATTAGGATGAATTAATAGAAATTGAAATTACATCGTCCATGATGTCAGTAATTCGACACATCACGAAGAATGTTTTTTATTCCTTAAATTAGTGGGAGAGGAGAAGAATAATTTTGAGGAATTTTCTGAAAACATGAGAACATCCAGAATATAAAATTTTCTAGAGATTTCGGTCCTCCTAGAAACAGGGGTGAGGAAATAAGAAAAAGTAATCATGAAATAAAAGAAAACTTGAAATATTTCTCACGAAAATTCGGCAGCTTAACGTCATCTCTTAAAATTTCATAAAACCAAGATTGATGAAAGGAAGGGTATATCTCATCACTAATATATAATATGGACATTAAGGGGATATAATTAATGACATATCCCAACTTAATAAAAATGGAATGAATGACTATAACATAAAATGAATGAAAACAATGAAAATAAAAGAGGTTGTTTACCTCTTGATCTCTTCTCCTTGAGCTCCTCCTTGAGGGATTCAGTTTTTGAATATGGGTGAGACCAGGAAGTATAGGAAGTGGGGAAGAGACTTTGGAGGAGTATTGGTCAGAACATACGTATGGCCCATGTCTTGAGAGGTGTGAGAGGAAGAGGGGAGTGAGGTTGATATTTATTGTGGAGGAGAGGGGGTATTTTTCATTATTTTAATAATTATTATAATATTTTTTTTTCCAGACAATGAATAATATCAATTAATGTGACCCCAAATAGTAATAATGGAATGTTATTTAGAACCATGTGGGATTACATCATCTTTGCATCAACTATGATGCGGTAAATCAAGTATTTAGCATTTATCTTATTTTATTGTATTCCAATATTCATAAATAATTCTTGAATTTCAAGAAAAGCAAAAAAGTTTACCCTAACCATTTTTTGATGTGTAGAATTCAAATATTAATTCCATTTTTGATAAATAAATTTCTAAATAATAATAATTTAATTTCTAAATAAAATCATACATAATTAAAAATTAACATTTCTAATTGTACATCTACTTCTTTATCACAATGAAAAATGAACCAAGATGTTATTGTCTTCTAGACTTACGAAAATAAAGTAATAATAAAATTTACTACTCATTAGGGTCATATTACTATTCATATTACTATTCATAAGGTTATGTTACTATTCACTAAAAAACATGTTTCTTTCATCAAACTCCAAATAACTTACTGTACACAATTGTAGATGACAGTTTTTTGATATTCAATACACTTTGGTAGTAAAGTTATTTTTAAAGTCTAGTTATAAATATCTAGTTAAAACAATGTTTCATGAATTTCAATTTATTTTTACAAAACCATTGTGTGTTAAATAGAATGTTTTTGTTTTTTGTCTATGGGTATTCATGTTTTCCATGCAGTCATAAATGTTAGTATTAAAAATTATTTTACATAAAATTATAATTGTTATTTATTTCATGAATCGATTGAAATTGATTTCATAATGGGTTTTCTCATAGTTTCGTAAGAAATGGAAAATATTCCAATTGTGGTTTTTGAAGATGAATAAAATTTTTATTTAAAAAATAATGGATTTATTCTTGGGGTTTTATATGTCATTTATTGTTATTAGGGTTTATAATATTAGAAAACATTAATTTTGTAGAGACCCGAAGCCTGACGTACATGGACTTTACATTACATTTGCAAAATACTTAGTACATAAAAAAAACACACACACAAGGATCGTAATAGTTTAGTGTCTTTGGAAACTCGGAATATAATCTTCTAATCGTGGTGAAAGATCTTCAACATCTCCCATAAAGATCTTCCTTTTTTACCTAAATCCTTTCTTTATATCCTAGGGAAAAGAAAACATAAAAGGGTGAGCTCAAATGCTCAGTAAGGGTAAACAAAATAAATATCAATCACATCATATTCATAAGAACATAACATTTTGGAAATCATAACCTGCAAAAGGGAGAATAATTTCATAACATGGGATAAATCATAGTAGTGAAATGAAATCCCAATAATCATAACTTAAAACATGAAACTTTGTGGCATACACACATAATCATAGAGAATCATTTCTTATTAGTCAAGATTCATTTCCAAGACTATCTTAGTGGACAAAGTCCATTTCTGAACCGAGTCACCCTCATTTCAGTCCTGTTTCACTGAACCAGTATAACCTACCATTCCAACCATGTCTATCTCATGAGATATAAAATCTTTACCCAATGAATTGGCGGGAGATATAGGTCCCACCAATCTCATAATTATACCATTCTTATGTGTTCCACAAAATCATAAACCATACATCATAGCATAACCCATGTAATAAAAATGGGAATCTTAAACATCATGACATCATAAAACAACTCATATAAGATAAAGTAATTCATAAAATTAATTCCATCATAACATAATCAAATCAATGTAATAATTTGGATAGAAATATAACCCTTTATTATCTTAGATGGAAATTAAATTTGATAAAACACTTGAACTCCATTCTTGAGGAAAATATCCATTCTACTTCAAAAACATTTTCCATTCTAAAAATAAATACCAATTTTAAACTAAATGAAGTTGATTAAAAATAAACTTGAAAAATTTTAAAGGATGCTTCTTGGAAATAATGTTTTTAAATTCCATTCATGCCTTATAAGTTATAAAACATTTCTTCTTACTTTTTTTGGAAAAGTCAAAAAGTACCTCGTACGAAAAACGACAAAAGATTCCATTCATATCCTTTACTAAAAACTCACCGAAGGGTAAAATTTGATATAAAATATTGTATAAGTATATAAATATTACATATTGACGAAACATTGTTGTGGATGATAAAATACACCCCAGTAAATTCCAATGTATAAACAATCTCTGATAAAAATGACATTGTGATATTTCCCTTAACTTATGTCTGATATGCTTTGTACGTATCCGAACCTCCTATATAAATATTTAAATAATGTCATTAACTTATTACATAATAATATTCATTGTTATTATATCATATATGGTTCACTTATTACTTTATATTACCCGTTCTTTTGTAAATTCCATGTTAAAGAAGCGTTTTGGGTAAAATCGTTTCATTTATCGTAGGTGTTTGGACTTATTGTTCTTGATATTATTATTACTTATATCAGGATTTACTTACTTATAGAATATAAAATATGATTTATATATCATATATATTCAGTATATATATATATAATAGATAGATAAATGAAATGAAACACACTGTTCATGGAGACGGTAGTCCGTACGTACGCATGATCGCTGTTTTTCTTTCCTTATTGTCCTGAGTGGAAGTAAGTAGATGAAATATATATATACATAAATACAGTAGAATTAACATGTCATATATTTCATTATTATTCATTATATATACTTTATAATCATTCTGGAATGGTTTACATGGATAATGAATCTCATCACGTCGTGGAGACGGTAGTCCGTACGTACGCATGAGCGATGATATCGTTCCCATGGCCGTGGAATTGTGTTGAAGTGTATGTAAACTATTTCAGTATCAACATATCTCTATAATAATCATATATAGTTACTCATTAAACAATTATACCCATCCAATTAAGGTGGTGGTGGAAAATAGATAACACCTTGGCGTGGAGACGGTATTCCGTACGTACGCATGCGCGGTGATTTCCTTTTTTCTGTAGGATTGATAGAAGGTTAATTAGATTTGTTTCATATATCTAATAACATATCAGTATATAATAAATACTGATGTTATTACTTTATCATGAAACAACTAAATAAGAAGAAGTTGAAGAAGAACGAAATTGAAAAAGATCGGTAATGGATATTACCTCTTTTTGACGCGCCTTTACTTAACCTCCACTTAAAAAACAAAGGATGGTCTTTGAAAAAGCCCAGGACCTCTAAGATGATACTAGGGAAGTGGAGCTGATATTTTGTCTGGGGTTAGCCGAGCTTGAATGCTCAAATTGGTGTGAGGAGGAGAGGGAGGAGGTGCCCTTTTACAAGGGAGGAGAGGGGCACCTTAGGAAAATCTCAAAATATTATTTTATATTAAGGACAAATTCGGTTTATAATGGTTCCAAAGGGTCTTATTTCGAAGATAAGGTGGGGATGGGTCTAAATACTCTCATAAAATAGGATTTATACAAGTTTGGGTTATTATTTTAACCTTATCAATTAGATTTAACTCTAAGTTAAATAATTTTACTTTTACCGTGTCTTATTTTTTTCTTACACTATATGGTTAATAAACCTACCATTACAAGCCAAACAAACCCCAAGTTGTTTATTATTAATATATATATCCGTATCTAAGTCATTTTTCTGAAGATTAGATTTTTAGGAATTAAATAACAATTAATAATATAATATTTGTTTCAAAAACTAATTTATGTCAATTTTAACAATATTTGGTACATGATTTTTATGAAATTCATAAAATAATGATAAGTTTGAACCAAGTTACTTATATCAACAATAACATGTCATATTAACCTATTAAAGTAATTTAAGTCATAAAAAGTCTCAGATTACATTTATTTGGGCATTTATAACATCAATTATGTCAATATTTTCATTAATAAGACAATTACTGCATCATCTTGGTGACATAATAAATGATAATTATTTAATCACTAAAAATTCTTAATAAATTTCTATGATGTAGATAATTGTATTAGATTTCTGGATACTATTCATGTTCTAAGTTTCATGATGTTTATCACTAAATTAAAATTATTATACTTATAAGATTTAAGAAAGTGACATGTTGTCACATTCTTTGGTTTTAATAATAATTAAATTATTTTCATGGACCAATGTCCATAAAATGAATCTAATCCGACCCTTAGTTTATATGGGTCTACTTTTAGTAATTTAATAGTTTTTTTCCAAGTGTTAGGGTAATTTTATAATCTTATATTTACCCTTGATTACCCGATTTACCTTTAACTATAGTAAATAAAATTTACCGTAGTTACTATTCACAATGCCCAAAAATAAAAAGTTGCTTATTAACATAATTTGGACCCACTGATTCAAAATATGGAATCCATTTTTCCAAATTCATTACACAAAATATTCATAAATTAAATTAAAATTAATCTCGTTGTTCGAAAGAAAACGGGTTTTTCTTTAAAACATTGCAAAAGATTGAATTGAATTAACCTATGAATTCAAGGTAAAATCAATGCTAATGACATACATTATATAAAATAGTAAAAATATATTCTATTTATACTTTAAAACCATTCAATATTATAATTTAACCACATAATATATTATGATGAAAAAAGTTGTTTTTAATTAAAATATAGCGTGTTTTTACTATTCATTAAAATATGAAAGTTATCGGAAAAATTTCAAAACTTTATCTAATGTAAATTTTTATATCCTTTTTCAAAATAAGAATTTTATTTTGTCAAATTAAACTTTTTAACATGTCAAAAACTAGATTTATAGTGGGTGCGCCATCAAAAGGCGGTAAAACTGCATTTTTTTAAAAATACTTATTTTACCCGAAAAATTTATTTTGTTCTTATACCATGTTTTAGAAAATGTGTAAGATGAATAATAATGTCATAAGATTCAAAATTTAATTAATACTATTCATAACTGCTAGTTCATAATAATATTATAATAATATATCGTTGTTTAGTAAAACCCGGTATTGCATACAACACACGCTATCGAGGAAGGTCGTGATTGCGTGTAATGCAAGCCAAGTCAGAGTTGCATGCTGTGCAAGAATCTATCATTGTTTCGTATATCATAATACAATCATATTTCATTTATACATTGAATATATATATATATATATATACTCAATGTTGCGTAGAATAACTATTATAAAAATTGTGTGTAACACGATCCAAGAATAGTATTGCGTATACTGCAAAATAATACGGTGTTGTGTATAGTGCAAGGTAATCTTGGTGTAGCATACAACACAAGACATTAATGAAATTAAAAGAATTTTTTTCATAAAATCTCGGGGTGCTACATTCTACCCCCATTTAAATGAATTTCTCCCTCGAAATTCGTCGGGGTTATAAACGGTTTACTATTCAAAAGTTTCTTTAATAGAACCCACATCGTAAAAAGGAATACCAAAACCAATCTATAAAAAAAATATGAAATGTAATGGTTACCCAAATAAACTAATCACTGGGTTTCCACATGGGCGAAAATATGGATATGGAAGAGAAATCTAACCATCATGTTCTGATGGAGAGTGGTAGAAAACATGGCTATGGAAAAGACAACAATCACAAAGCCATAAATTTTGGACAATCTAGGGTACCATCTGATTCATCAGATATAAGGGCACTAGGACAAAATTTTTGGCTTTCAAGATCATTTCCCTAAAGTTGAAGAATTTGAATTAGAATAAATACTTACTTTATTTTGGTACAATCTCACTGTTGTTCGTGCCTTGACCAATTTCCACTTCATCTCTTAAATAAATGAAGTTGAATTTGTTATTCGTGAAGTGTTAGCAGATCATGTGATAGAATTAAAGGTCATTCCATCTGTCTCAAACAAAAGGTTAGAAAAAGTTATATACATAAGTCGATCTATAGTGAGATTAATCATATATGGTTCCTAAAATGGACTTATACTTCATATATCATACTGCTTAATATAATAAAACTAGTTTCTACTAAACATGGTCTTCCTGTAGGCTAGTGGTAGGCGATAAAGGCCAGTCTCACTTCGGCTGGGGGTTCGATTCCCACAGCCTTGTCCGACGCGATGGGATGTCGCACGTCCTGTAGGTTGTCCTTTTTCTAAAACTACATTACTAAAAAATCCCATCAGTAATATCAGAAAAAGTTCTATCCTTAAAAAATACTTAGCATATGTCCAACATAATCCATTCCAATATTTAGGATTATCTAAAATACATTGGTCCAAGCTCATAGTACAATGAAAATGATTACTTGAAATGTCATCAACCAAGCATGTGAATACCATCATTTATCCCCCATATATATATACATTGTTGCTCACATTCCAATCATGTGAATACCTTAATCATGTATTCTCTTGAAAAAATGAATACCCATTAAACCATAGTGAAAACATGAATGCAGTTAAAAGTTAACACTTTCCACATACCAAAATTAAAAAATTCTATATACTCAAACCATGATATAACCTTCTCCGTATATCAGTCATGAGCTCATGAATACTATCAAACTTTTAATTTTCTCCTTATCCCTTCATTATGAATATATCATCTACATTCCAAAAATATCTGAATAACCTTTCATGGATACTAGTACCATTAATCATACACTTTCAAAACTCAAGGAAAGACAACAGTGTAACAATCATTATATGTCTCTTTATTCCATAGTACCATGAGATTACTGATACAACATTACACATGATAAACATGTAATCATTCCACTAAATTCTTAAACCATTGACCGAGATTCAATAATTCTTTCATCTCACATATCATTTGGAGTTTCTTCATCATCATCAACATAAATACTACCCATACGACCATACTGATTCTCTTCATGAGACTTTCCCTTAGGGCATTGTTTTGCATAATGCCCATACATTCCACATTTAAAACATTTAACCATTGTTGATGTCATAGAATTACCATTATCCTCATCCCTGGTGTTAACTGAACCTTTTCCCTTGCACTTACTGGCTTTGTGTCCTTTTTTTCCACACCGAAATCATCTTCCATTTCCTTTGAAACATTCTCCTTGATGCCTCTTTTCACATGATTTACATAGGGGAAATTGAACTTTCGTTTCTCTATGATCATCATGAAACTCCATCATTCTCTTATTAGCTGAGTCAGGAAACTTACAAAATATTACTTTATTGATCATATTATGAGATTTCTGATTCAGCATAATAATGATGTTTGGACTTCCAAATCCCATTTCATTTGGTTTCTCATGAAGAATATCATTCCATTGTCCATCATATCCTCCATTATCGTGAATCTTCTTGTTTCCAGCCATTTTCTAAAACCCAAAAAGAATAGTGTGAGAGGAAAAAATCATAATAAAGGGGGAGTAACATCAATATCTAACATCTTTGGTTTAATCTAATATCGTTACCATAATTCTAGGACTATATCCTATACGTATACTTATCCTTAGGGGAATCCCTAGACATACCTTAGAAATATCTCTAGGGATCTCACTAACGTTTTCGCATCTTAGTTTCCAAAGGTTGACTAAACCATTCCTCTAATACCAACTATAGAGACCCAGAGCTTGACGTACATTGACATTACATTACTTTTGCGGAATACTTAGTACATAACAAAAACACATGCACAAGGATCATAATAGTTTAGTGTCTTTGGAAACTCGGAATATAATCTTCTAGTCGTGGTGAAAGATCTTCAACATCTCTCATAAAGATATTCATTTTTTACCTAAAACCTTTCTTTATATCCTGGGGAAAAGAAAAGATAAAAGGGTGAGCTCAAATGATCAGTAAGGGTAAACAAAAGAAATATCAATCACATCATATTCATAAGAACATAACATTTTGGAAATCTTAACCTGCAAAAGGGAGCATAATTTCATAACATAGGATAAATCATAGTAGTGAAATGAAATCCCAATAATCATAACCTAAAAAATGAAACTTTGTGTCATACACACATAATCATAGATAATAATTTCTTATTAGTCAAGATTCATAGCCAAGACTATCTTAGTGGACAAAGTCCATTTCTGAACCGAGTTACCCTCATTTCAGTCCTGTTTCACTGAACCGGTATAACCTACCATTCCAGCCATGTCTATCTCATGAGATATAAAATATTTACCCAATGAATTGGAGGGAGATAGAGGTCCCACCCATCTCGTAATGATACCATTTATATGTGTGCCAAAAAATCATAAACCATACATCATAGCATAACCCATGTAATAAAAATGGGAATCTTAAACATCATGACATCATAAAACAACTTATATAAGATAAAGTAATTAATAAAAATAATTCCATCACAACATAATCAAATAAATGTAATAATAGGGATAGAAACATAACTCTTTATTATTTTAGATGGAAAATAATTTTGATAACACACTTGAACTCCATTCTTGAGGAAAATATCCTTTCTACATCAAAATCATTTTCCATTCTTAACATATCTTAAAATTTTAAACTAAAAGAAGTTGATTAAAAATAAAAATGATATCTTATAAAGTAATATTCTTGGAAATAATGTTTTAAAAAACCATTCATTCCGTATAAGTTAAAAAAACATTCTTCGTATTTTTGTCGGAAAAGTCAAAAAGTACCTCGTACGAAAAATGACAAAAGATTCCTTTCATATCCTTTACTAAAAACTCACCGAAGGGTAAAATTGAATATAAAATATTGTAGAAGGATATAAATATTACATATTGAGGAAACATTTATGTGGATGATAAAATACACCCCAGTATATTCCAAAGTATAAACAATCTCGGATAAAAATGAGATTGTGATATTTCCCATACCTTATGTCTGATATGCTTTGTACGTATCTGAACCCCCTGTATAATGATTTAAATAATATAATTAACTTATTACAGAATCATATTCATTGTTATGATATAATATATGGTTCCCTTATGACTTTATATTAAACGTTATTTTGTAAATTCCATGATAAAGAAGAGTTTTGGGTAAAATCGTTCCATTTATCGTTGGAGTTTGGACTTGTTGTTCTTGACATTATTATTACTTATATCATGATTTAAATACTTCTAGAATATAAAATATGATTTATATATCATATATATTCAGTATATATATATAATACATAGATAAATGAAATGAAACCCACCGTTCATGGAGACGGTAGTCCGTATGTACGCATAAAAACTATTTTCCTTTTTTTATTGTCCTGAATGGAAGTAAGTAGATGAAATATATATATAAATAAATACAGTAGATTTACCATGTTATATATTTCATTATTATTCATTATATATACTTTATAGTCATTCTAGAATGGTTAACATGGATAATGAATCTTATCACGTCGTGGAGACGGTAGTCCGTACGTACGCATGAGCGATGATATCGTTCCCATGGTCGTGGAATTGTGTTGAAGTGTATGTATAATATTTAAGTATCATTATAACTCTATAATAATCATATATAGTTACTCATTACACCATTATACCTGTCCAATTAAGGTGGTGGCGGAAAATAGATTACACCATGGCGTTGAGACGGTATTCTGTACGTACGCCCGCGCAGTGATTTCCCTTTTTCTGTATGATGGATAGAAGGTTAATTAGAGTTGTTTCATATTTATAATAACATATCAGTATATAAGAAATACTGATGTTATTACTTTATCCAGAAACAACTAAATGAGAAGAAGTTGAGGAAAAAAGAAATTGAAAAAGATCGGTAATGGATATTACCTCTTTTTGACGCGCCTTCACTTATCTTCCACTTAAAGAACTGAGGATAGTCTTTGAAGAAGACCATGACCTTTAGGATGATACTAGGGAAGTGTAGAAGAGATTTTGGCAGGTTTTGGCCGAGCTTGAATGCTCAAATTGGTGTGAGGAGGAGAGGGAGGAGGTGCCCTTTTATAAGGGAGGAGAGGGGCACCTTAGGAAAATCTCAAAAAATTATTTTATATTAAGGTCAAATTCAGTTTATAATGGTTCCAAAGGGTATTATTTCGAATATAAAGTGGGTATGGATCTCAATCCTCTCATCCAATAGGATTTATACATGTTTAGGTAATTATGTTTACCTTATTAATTAGATTTAACTCTATGTTAAATAATTTAACTTTTACCGTGTCTTTTTGTTTTCTTACACTATATGGTTAATAAACGTACCATAACAAGCCAAACAAACCCCAATTTGTTTATTTTTAATATATCTATCCTTATCTAAGTCATTTGGACGAACCTTAGATTTTTAGGAATTAAATAAAAATTAATAATATAATATTTGTTTTAAAATCTAATCTATGTCAATTTTGACACTATTTGGTACATGATTTTTATGAAATTAATAACAGAATGATAAGTTCGAACCATGTTACTTATATCAACAATAACATGCCATATTAACCTATAAAATTAATTTAAGTCATAAAAAGTCTCAAAATACATTTATTTTTTCATTTATAACATCAATTATGTCAATATATCATTAAAAAGATAATTACTGCATCATCTTTGTGTCATAATAAATTATAATTATTTAATCCCTAAAAATTCTAAATAAATTCCTATGATGTCGATAATTGTATTATATTTCTGTAGACTATTAATTTTCAAAGATTCATGATGTTTATCACTAAATTAAAATTATTATACTTATAATATTTTAGAAAGTGACAATTTGTCACATTCTTTGGTTTTAATAATAATTAAATTATTATCATGTACAAAAGTCCATAAAATGAATCTAATCCCACACGTAGTTTATATGGGTCTACTGTTAGCCATCCAATAGGTTTTTCCAAGTGTTAGGGTAATTTTATAATCTTATATTTACCCTTAATTACACGATTTACCTTTATTTATAGTAAATAAAATTTACCGTAGTTACTATTCACATTTCCCAAAAAGAAAAAGTATCTTATTAATATAATTTGGACCCACTGATTCCAAATATGGAATCCATTTTTTCAAATTCAATACACAAAAGATGCAGAAATTAAATTAAAAATAATCTCGTTGTTCGAAAGAAAACGAGTTTTTCTTTAAAACATTGCAAAAGATTGAATTGATTTAACCTACGAATTCAAGGTAAAATCAATGATAATGAAATACATTATATTAAATGGTAAAAATATATTCTATTTATACTTTAAAACTATTCAATATTATAATTTAACCACATAATATATTACGATGAAAAAAGCTGTTTTTAATTAAAATATAGCGTGTTTTTACTATCCATTAAAATATGAAAGTTATCGGAAAAATATCAAAACATTATCTAATGTAAATTTTTATATCCAGATTCAAAATAAGAATTTTATTTTGTCAAATTGAACTTATAAACATGTCAGAAACTATATTTAAATTGGGTGTGCCATCAAAAGGCGGTAAAACTACATTTTTTAAAAAATACTTATTTTACCTAAAAAATTTATTTTGTTCTTATACCATGTTTTAGAAAATGTGTAAGATGAATAATAATTTTATAAGATTCAAATTTTAGTTAATACTATTCATAACGGCTAGTTCATAATAATATTATATTAATATATCGTTGTTTAGTAAAACCCGGTATTGCGTACAACACACGCTATCGAGGAAGGTCGTAATTGCGTGTAATGCAATCCAAGTCAGAGTTGCGTGCTGTGCAAGAATCCTTCGTTGTTTCGTATATCATAATCCAACCATATTTAATTTATACATTGAATTTATATATATATATATATATACTAAATGTTGCATAGAATAACTATTATCAAAATTGTCTGTAACATGATCCAAGAATAGTGTTGCGTATACTGCAAACTAATACGGTGTTGCGTATAGCGCAAGGTAATCTTGGTGTATCATACAACATAAGATATTAATGAAATTAAAAGAATATTTTTCATAAAATCTCGGGGTGTTACAAAATTTCTATACTATATTTTGAAATTGAATTAATAAAGATATTAATGAATGGAGTTGCATATAATCATTGGTGAGATCCAACTATGTGTGTAATCTGAGAGAGGAGTAGTGTCCAACATAACCATCCACTTCTCATTGTCACCTCCATTGTTCGAATATTTACCCATTTTACTGAGAATCTGGAAGAATTGAATAAATGTTGAATCTCCTGATGCTAATTCGGAATTATAAGGAAAATCACAATTTTTATTAAAATTTTCAATAAAATCACAAAATTATCAATTAATATTTTCATTCAAAAATTCATGAAATATAATTTTATAATTAAAAAACCATATAATGAATTATTATTTTTTATTCATAATACCTATGGTAATATTATGAAAATAATATATAATTTTTCATCTAATGAAAATAAACTAAAATTTCATGTTTGAGAAAAGTTATTATATTCTTCATATATATATTAAATTTATATAATTAATAATAAATTATTTATTAATCCGTATTGATGTGGCTAAACACAATTTTGAAAAATATTAGCCAAAATCAAAAACAAATAACTATTTTTCTGAATGAAAATTAATGATTTATAAATATCATTAATTTATTAAATTGTTCCATGTTCATGTATTATATAATGTGATGTTTGTGAATAAGTGAATTTTATTTAATTAGAAATGTTGTGGAAAAGAAATATTTAAAAAAATTTATATGATCATGACTAAATATTAAAAATGAGTTAATACATCTTCAATAACAAAATATGACGAAATGAAGAGGATGTTGAAACATATGTAATTTTTCATTTATTAAACCTAAAATAAAAAATGGTTGTTTATTATATAGAGTGTATGGAGTTTTATTATATGTTTAAGGAATAAAAATCCATAAAAACAAAAGTATGAAATTTCAAAGAATATCTAAATTTCTAAATCTTAATATTCCATTAATGAAAATAACATGACAGTTACCTCTAGTCACTACAAAACAAAAGAATTAGAGGAATAAATGCCTAAAGGCTTCTCATTATAGGAAAACCATCTTCTGAGACATGTAATTTGTGATGATCTCGACACATGTTTGAAGTAGTACCACAATAAGGACTATTTGTGAAGAGAGATGAATACCATCACAAATATTCCATTAAAAATTTATTTTTGATGGGAATGTTTTCCTATCGAGAATACATTTTCTACATGGTGCATGGAAAACACTAGGAAAGTTATTTATGATATCAAATAATTCTCGTCACAACTAACTGTCGTCATTATAGTTACTTGCAATTTGTGTAACGCCCATACCCCAGATCTGTGTAGATGGGGCATTATTTTAATACATTGGAATGACTACATGGAGTCAAATACTGAATGACCGATCAGTTTAGTAGTCTTGTAAAATATATTACCTACCTGAACATTATGATAAAATTCATAACATAAAATAAAACAGAGATAATATTTTGAGAACTCTATTATTCTCCTCGCATAACCATACAAATCAATTATAAAACACATCTCAGAATCCTAGGAAAACGTAAAATAAAATAAAGGTAAGCTCAAATTCAATGTATGGTGAAAAAACACACCATAAGTATTCATAAATAAAAATAAACGTTAAAGGAAGTATAAAACTGAAACACAAGCCTTTTGAAAATAAAATTGAAAATACATAACATGAAAAAATCAAATAATTCTATTTTAACATTCTGAAGGATTTTATACGAGTGGAAAAATCAAATGTAAAATAAATAAAAAATAACTTAATGAGGTAATACATAATTTTTAGCAACATAATAAAACCTTAATGGCATCATTCTAAGACCATAAATAATTAGTTTTAAAGGGCCTTGGGCCAAGACAGTAGTTTGTCTCATGGGACTTGTCAATGCAACAAGGGGCTATACCAGGCCCCACCCATCGAATTTTAACATCCAATGAATTCCTCATATTAAAAGAGTGATACATAACATAAACATGTGTATAGGTTTTATTTTTTTTATGGTTTGACATTTTTTATTTAGAGTATAAGTATTAGGTTTTCGGGTATATGGATTTGGGACAAGGTTTTGGGAATTTTTGTTTTTGTTTTAGAGTTTTTGTTTATGATTTTAGTGATAGGGTTTATATTTTATGTTTTGGGGTTAAAGATTCATATATTAGGGAATAGGGTATACAGTTTTGTGTTTATGGTTTGGTATTATGGATTTAGAGTTTAGGGATTAGTGTTTAAGGTATAACGTTTTGGGAATAGCTTTTTGGATTTTGAGTTTTGGTTTTAGGGTTCTAGTTTTGGATTAGAGTGATAGGGTTTATCTATTATGTTTAACGGTTATGTATTTCATTGTTAGTGTATAGGGTATATTTTTTTGGTATATGGTTTGGATTTTTTGATTTAGATTTTATGGATTAGGCTTTCGTATTTAAGGTTTTTGGAATAGGTTTTTGGATTTTGGCTTTTAGTTTTTGGGTTTTGGTTTTAGATTTATGTGAAAAGGTTTAAATATTAAGTTTTAGGGTTATGGGATTCCAGATTAGTGTATGGGGTATATGTTTCAATGTTTAGGGTTCAGTTTTTTTTATTTAGTGTTTAGCGATTAAGGTTTCATGTATTGGGTATGGGGACTATGTTTTAGGATTTTCAATTTTGGTATTACGTTTTTTGTTTTATATTTAAATTATATTTTTTATATTTTTTGTTTTATGGTAATTTATTACATGATTAGGGTGTGTAATATATTTCATGGGTCTAGGGATTATATTTTTTGATTTAGAGTCTAGGTATTAGGGTTTCACGTATAGGGTTTTGGGACTAGGGTTTAGGATTTTGGGTTTTTGTTTTAGGGATTTTATTTTACATTTAATTGATAAGTTTTAGATTTTATGTTTTAAGGTTAATTATTTTAAGAATAAACTATATGTTATATGTTTTGGGATTAATTATTGGCCTTTTGGATTTAGTATTTTGGGATTAGGGTTTCATGTATAGTTTTTTGAGACAATGTTTTAGTATAAGGGGATTTTGTTTTAGTTTTTTGGGTTTAGATTTAAGTGATAGGGTCTAGAATTTATACTTTTGTGTTATGTATTTCAATATTAGGGTATAAGGTATATGTTTTTGGGTTTCGGGTTCATATTTTTTTATTTATACTTTAGGGATTATGTTTTAGAGTACATGATTTTGGGACAAGGATTTATTGTTTTGGGTATTGGTTTTAGGTTTTTGGATTTAAATTTATGTTATAGGGTTTATATTTTATATTTTAGTGTTATGGATTTGAATATTAGGGTATAGGGTATATGTATTTGGAATTAGGGTTTAGAGTTTTTGATTTAGTAATTGAATATGGTTTCATGTATAAGGTTTTGGGAACTTGATTTATGATTAAAGGTTTTTGTTTTATGGTTTTTGATTTACATTTAAGGGATATAGTTTAGATTTTAGTTTTTAGGGATAATTATATCATGATTAGGGATTATGGTAGATGTTTTTTGTTTTTGGGTTCATTATTTTAGATTTATAGTTTAGGGATTTTGGTTTCAGGTATAGGTTTTTGGGACCAGGTATTAGAATTTTGGTTTCACATTTAAGTGATAGGGTTTAGATTTTTTATTTTATGGTAATGGATTTCAAGATTAGTGTATATGGTATACTTGTTTCTTTTTAGAGTATAGATTTTAGTATTTTGAGTTTATGGATTATGGTTTTGGGGATAGGGTTCTGGGACTAGGTTTTAGGATTTCGGGTTTTGGTTTTAGATTTAATTGGTAGGTTTTGAATTTATGTTTTAGGGCCACAGATTTCAATATTTGGGTATATGGTATATGTTTTGGTTTTAATGTATACTTATCAAGATTAGTCTTTGGATCATTTTCATTAAAATTTCGAGCCATATTTTCAAACTCACCACATTTAAAACACTTCAACGTTTTTCTAATACATTCTCCATGGTGTTTCTTGCCACACTTTTCACAAACTGGAAACTGTATTTTCTTACCATCAGATTTCTTCGGTTGATTCTTACCCCATTTTGTTCCAACTGGTCCTCTTCTTCTCTTTGTTTCCAAAATGCATGTTATCGTCAGAAAACTCAATCTCTACCCTCTCAGCACATCAGACACGTTTCTCATATCTTTTTAATTAACGGGAGGCCAATGCCCATCAAAACCATAGCATCAGTCCTAAGTTAAAGAGACTGCTTTTTCTATCATGATCCAGAATAAGATATAGAGCATCCCTCACCAGAATGGTAAAGTAAGCTTCACACACAGCCACTGATTCTTCCTCCTTTTTCAATTCAAGGAATTGATTCTCCATCTTAAGTCTCACCACCTTAGGAAGATATTTTTCAAGGAAAAGACTTTTAAATTTATCCCAATATATGGCATCAAAATCCTCTCTACCCCTAATATTCCTTGTCATTGAAAACCACTGATCAGAATCCCCTTAAAAATTATAAATTTAATGACACAACATTTGATTTTCTGAACATCCCATAATATCAAATATCTTTTCAAGGGATTTGATCCATTATTCAGCAGCTATGGGGTCAGAAGATCCGTTGAATGTTGGAGGATGTTGTCTCATAGAAGTTTCCACTACTGTCATGTTCTGTTGTGGTACCTCTATTGTTTTTCTAGCATGGATGACACCACCATTTAATGCATGTGTTAGTTGAGCCATTACTGTCACCAACTACTCAGTTCCAATCCCTACCATTCCAAGATATAGTTCATGAAGGATGTCATTCTGTCGGTGCCTCTCCTCTTCAGCATCCCGGTTCCTTCTGCGGACAACCACTCTGAAAAAACATGTCTTAGATGAAGTAACATGGTATTCTGTAAATTCTATAACATTTGAAATTATTAATAGAGTTAAAATATTTTATGGTATTTTATTCACATCACCCTATCCCCTAAATTTATCAAAACCATCCTTCGATACAAACTATAAGGACCCAGCCTTATTACATACATAATCCTGGTTTTAATCAATAAGACACATCCCTATACATTGAGTATCATTTAAATTTTAGAGATTTCATGATTTAGGACGATACATTCATAACATTACTCATTATTACAGAGTGGATACAAAAAAGCAGGTCCCTATTTTTAAAAATTTGAAAACATTAAAAATTAAACAAGATTCCATTAAATTCATCAACATTTAACATGGATTAATTCTTTGACTTACAACTCCATTAACCTGTGAAAATAATTTAAAAACTTGGGATGAACATAAAAACTCAGTAATGGATATGATAATAAGGAATGAAGAAACTAGTCCATGAGTAAATGTAATGAATGAAATCATTTTTCAATGACTTACATATCACCTGTATATATATATATACATACCTTGTGAAAAATTAGATTTACAAAAATACATAATAACATAATTAGAACCATAAAGGTATCTTGGGGCTTTATTTACATAATCTTGTAACCATCCTTGGCTACCTTATAATTTGTAACCCTCACAACTACCTTACTTTGTGTAACCATCGTAGTTACACATGGAGTAACCATATAGCTGACCTCCATCATACTCATACCCAATAAACTGGAGGTGAATATAGGTGCCACCATTCTTTATAAACAATTCACATGAATCATAACATAATCATACAACATGAATAATTGCAATAAATCATTTCTTTTGAATTTTGTAAAATAGAATTTTAAAAGAGTATTTTAAAAGAAAATCCCCTTATAAAAATCATATACATGAAGTGATACATAATAGAGTGGATGGTATTTGTATATATTCTATAAATACATAAAATTAATCATATTATAATCATAATTCATCACACAATGAATTTTAATACATCATAAATAACGAAGTAGAATGTTAACCCAAAGAATAGAAATCGGGTTAAGAATTCCCTTACCTTAGGATTGTCCTACTTCAAACATGGATAACCATATAACTTTCTACCCTTTAATTGTTAGTGTTTTGCTTCTTGAACTGTTTTTGGTTGAGTTGATTACAGGATTTCCAAGATTGGTTCATGATGGATGTTCTTGTTGATTGGACTTGAAACTCCATAATTGAAAATAAATGGTATATAAATATTTAAAGTACCATAAATTATACCACTTATTATTTTTTATGTTTTATATGAGCATGATTCATATGTTTAAACAATAATGATGTTCGTTTAGATCATTAAATTGGTTCTTCGATAACAACAACCACATTGTTTTCTTATAAATTTGAACCATGAGTACAAACGAATTTAAGAACCATGGATGACTTATAAAACATATATTATAAACAGTTTCAACAATATAAAATGTTTCATGTCCAGATATGAAAGGATTAATGGAGATTTAAATTATATCGTCCACAATGTCAGTAATTCGACACATCACAAAAAATGTTTTTTATTTCGTAAATAAGTGGGAGAGGAGAAGAGTAATGATGAGTAATTTTACATAAATATGATAAAATCCATGAATATACATTATTCTAGAGATTTAATTCCTCTAGGAAAAGTTGGGGTGAGGAAATAAAAAAAGTACTAATGAAATAAAAGAAAACATGAAAAATGTCTTACGAAACATCGGCAACCTAACAATGTCTCTTAAAATTTCACAAAATCAAATATTTATGAAATGAAGGGGATATATAATAATTCATACATAATATTGAATGTTATGGAATATATTTAATGAAATATCCCAACAAAATCCAAGTGGAATGGAAGAGAATAACATAAAATGAATGAAAAGAAAGAAAATAAAAGAGGTTCTTTAACTCTTGATCTGTTCTCCTTGAGATCCTCCTTAAGGGAATTGGTTTTGGTATTTTTGTGAGACCATCATCGATAGGAAGTGGGGAAGATAATTCGGAGGAGTATTGGGAAGAACATAGGTATGGATCAAGGCTTGAGAGGTTTGGGAGGAAGAGGGGAGTGATGGAGGTATTATAGTAGAGGAGAGGGGGTATTTTTCATTATTTTAATCATTATTATAATATTTTTTCTCAAGACTATGAAAATTATAAATTAATGTGACCACAAATAGTACTAATGGCTTTTGAGTTCGAACCAAGTGGGCTTACATCATCCTTGCATCACTTATGATGCAGTAAATCATGAATTTAGAATTTATCGTATTTTATCGTATTTCACTCTTCATCAAAAAATTCTTGAATTTCAAAAATATCCAAAAAATGTAACCTAACAATTATTCGATTTGTAGAATTAAAAATTTAATTACATTTTGGAAAAAAAATTCTCAATATTATTAATATCATTTTTAATAAAGGACTTCATAATTCTAAAATTAACAGTTTTAATTCTACAACTACTTCTTTATCAATATGAAAAATCAACCACATTTTATTATGTTATAGACTTAAGAAAATAAAATTATAAAAAAATTTATTATTCATTAGTGTCATATTACTATTCATAATGATATGTTAATATTCACAAAAAACATGTTGGCTTCATCAGACTCCAAAAAACTTGTTAAACACAATTGTAAAAGACAGTTTCTTTAGATTCAAAACACTGTGTCAGTAACGTTATTTTTAAAGGCTGGTTATTAATATCTACTTAAAACAAACCTTAATACATTTCAATATATTTTTAGAAAAACCTGGGGAGTTACATAAAATGTTTATGTTTTTTGTCAATGGGTAGGCATGTTTTCTCAGAGGTCATCAATGTTATTAGTAAAAAATATTTTACAAAAAATTATAATTGTTTTTTATTTCATGAATGGAGTGAAATTGATTTCATAATGGGGTTTTTCATAGTTTCACATGTAATGAAAAATATTCATATTGTGGGTTCTGAAGATGAATAATATTTTTAGTTAAGAAATAAATGGTTTATTGTTTGGGTTTGATATGTTATTTGTTTTTATTAGATTTTATAAAATTAGAAAACATTAATTTTCTATAATATATTTTGAAATTGAATTAATGATGTTATTAATGAATGGAGTTGCATATAATATATGGTGATATCCAACTATGCATGTCATCTGATAGATGACTAGTGTCCAATAGAACCATCCACTTTTCCTTTTCACCTCGATCATCTGAATCATTACCCATTTTATAGAGAATCATGAAGAATTGAAACAATGTTGAATCTCATGATGATAATTCATAATTATATGGAAAATCACTATTTTTATTAAAATTTTCAAAAACATTCAAAAAATTATCAATTAATATTTTCATTCATAAATTCATTAATTAGAAATTTATAATTAAAAACACCATATAATGAAATATTATGTTTTTTATTCATAATACTTATGTTAAAATTATGAAAATAATATATAATATATCATCTAAGGAAAATATAATAAAATTTCATGTGTGATAAAAGTTATTATATTCTTTATATATATTTTAATTCTATTTAATGAATATTTAATTTTTTTTAATCTAGATTGATGTGTCTAAACAAATTTTTTAAAAATATTAACCAAAATCAAAATTAAACAACTAATATTATGAATAATAATTTAATATTTATAAATATTAATTAATTTCTGAAATTAGTCTATTTTGATGTTTTATTTAATGTGATGTTTGTGAATAAGTGAATTTTAAAATTTATAAATGTTGTGGAAAACCAAATATTAATAAAATTTAATAATATCGTGGCTAAATATTAAAAATGAGCGAGTACATCTTCAATAACCAAAGTTGATGAAATGAAGAGGATTTTGAAACATTAGTAATGTGTCATTTATTGAACCAAAAATTAAAAATGTTTTTTTTATAAAATAGATTGTACAATGTTTTATATGAAGGTTAAGTAATAACTATCCATAAAACCAAAAGTATAAAATTTTATAGAATATATAAAATTCTAATTCTGAATATTCAATTAATGAAAATAACATGACATTGTACTCTAGGAACTAAAAACACAAGAATTAGTGGAATAAATGCCTAAAAGACTTCTCATTATAGTAAAAAACAACTTTAGAGACATGTAATTTGTGATGATCTCGACACTTATTGGAAGTAGTACATCAACAAGGACTATTTGCGACGAGACATGAATTCCATAACAAATATTTCTTAAAAAATTATTTGTGATAGGAATGTTTTCCTATCGAGAATACATTTTCTACCTATTTCCTGGAAAACCCCCAGGAAATTTATTTACGATAGAAAATAATTCTCGTCAGAACTACCTCTCATCGTTATAGTTATTTTCAATCAGTGTAACCCTGCGACCCCAGATCTATGTAGATGGGTCATTATTTTTTTACATTGGAATGACTACAAGGAGTCAAATAACAAATGACCGATCAATTTAGCAGTCTTGTAAAATATATTACCTACCTGAACATTATGATACAATTCAAAACATAAAATAAAACACATACAATATTTTGAGAACTCTATTATTCTCCATGTTTAACAAAACAAATCAATTATAAAACACATCTCAGATTCCAGGGAAAACTTATGATAATAAGGGGTTAGATCAAATTCTAAGTAAGGTTAAAAAATACACTATAAGTATTCATAAATAAAAATAAACATTTTATAGAAGTATAAAACTGAAACACAAGCCTTTTGAACATAAAATTGAAAAAATATAACATGAAAAAAATCAAATAATTCAATTTAAAATTCACATGGATATTATACCAGTCGAATAATCACATGTAATATCAATAAATACAAACTTAATGAGGTAATAAATAATTTTTAACAACATAATAAAACCATTGAAGACTCATTCTAAGAACATAAATAAACATTTTTACAAGGCATGTGGCCAGGACACTAGTTTGTCTCATGAGACCTGTGAATTCAAGAATGTGCTATAGTAGGCCCCATCCATCAATGATTAAGTCCAATGCATTCCTTTTATTAAAAGAGTGAATCATAACATAAAAATGTGTATAGGGTATATTTTTTTTATGTTTATGGTATGGTATTTTGGATTTAGGGTTTAAGGATTATGGTTTCACGTATATGTTTTTGGGACAAGGTTTTGGATTTTGGAATTTGTTTTAGAGTTTTTTTAGATTTAAGTGATAGGATTTAGATTTTATTTTTTGGAGTTAAATAATCAAATATTAGGGCATATGTTATTCGTTTTTGTGTTTAGGGTTTGGATTTTTGGATTTATAGTTTAGGGATTAGTTTCTATGGTATACGGTTTTGGAAATAGCTTTATTTATTTTGAGTTGTGGTTTTATGGTTCTATTTTTAGATTAGAGTGATATGGTTTATCTATTATTTATCATTGTTATGGATTTCATTTTTAGGGTATAGGGTATAATTTTTCAGTTTATGGTATGGTTTTTTGGATTTAGAGTTTAGGGATTATGCTTTCGTATTTAATGTTTTTGGACTAGGTTTTAGGATTTTGGCTTTTGGTTTTTGGGTTTGGGTTTTATATTTTTGTGACAAGGATTAGATTTTCTGTTTTAGGGTTATGGTATTCAAGATTAGTGTATGTTGTATATGTTTCTTGGGTTAGGGTTCATATTTTTGAATTTAGTGTTTTGGGATTAGGTTTTCTGGTAAAGGGGTTGGGGAGAAGGTTTTAGGATTTTGGGTTTTGGTATTATCTTTTTTTGTTTTATATTTGAATGATTGGGTTTATTTTTTATTTTATGTTCCTTGATTACAATATTAGTGTGTATAATATATTTTAATTGATTTAGGGGTTAGATTTTTGTATTTAGAGTCTAGGGATTAGGGTTTCACGTATAGGGTTTTGGGACAAGGTTTTGGGATTTTTAGTATTGGTTTTAGGGATTTTATTTTACATTTAAGATATAGGGTTTAGCTTTAATGTTTAAAGGATAATTATTTTAAGAATATGCTATAGTTCATATGTTTTGGGTTTATGTATTGGCCTTTTGGATTTTGTTTTTTGGGATTAGGGATTTAGGTATAGGTTTTTGAGACAATGTTTTAGGATAATGGGATTTTTTTAGGGTTTTGGTTTTAGATTTAAGTGATATGGTATAGATTTTAACTTTAGGGTTGTGGATTTCAATATTAGGGTATAGGGTATATGTTATTGGGTTTAGGGTTCATATTTTTTTATTTAGTCTTTATAGATTAGGGTTTGAGGTATATGATTTTGGGACATGGTTTTATTATTATGGGATTTTGATATAGGTTTTTGGATTTAAATTTATGTGATAGGATATATATTTTATTTTTTTGGGTTATGGATTTTAATATTAGGTTATAGGTTATATGTATTTAGAATTAGTGTTTATATTTTTTAGTTTATTGAATATGATTTTCGGTATAGGGTTTTGGGAAAAGAATTTAGGATTTTGTGTTTTTGATTTGGGGTTTTGGATTTTGATTTGAGTTTTATAATTTAGATTTTAGATTTTATGGTTAATTATATCATGATTAGAGATTATGGTAGATGTGTTTTGGTTGTGGGTTAATCATTTGGATTTATAGTTTAGGGATTTTGGTATCCATTATAGGTTTTTGGGACTCGGTATTAGGATTAAGGGGAAATATTTAATGAAATATCCCAACAAAAGCCAAAGGGAATGGAATATAATAACAAAAAATGAATGAAAATAAAGAAATTAAAAGTGTCTATTTACCTCTAGATCTCTTCCCCTTGAGATCCTCCTTGAAGGATTTGGTTTTGATATATGGGTGAGACGAACAGTGTTAGGACGTGGGGAAGAGACTTTGGAGGAGTATTGGGCAGAACATAGGCATGGATCATGGCTTGAGAGGTGTGGGAGGAAAAGGGGAGTGAGGGTGGTATTTATAGTGGAGGAGAGGGGGTATTTTTCATTATTTTAATTATTATTATATTATTTTTCCTCAAGACTATGAATAATCCCAATTAATGAGACCCCAAATAGTAATAATGGCATGTGACTTAGAACCATGTGGGCTTAAATCATCTTTTCATAACCTATGATCCAGTAAATCAAGTATTTAGCATTTATCATATTTTATCGTATTTCACTATTCATAAAATATTCTTTAATTATAGAAAAATCCAAAAAAATTACCCTAACCATTTTTCGATGTGTCGAATTCATAAATTAATTCCATTTTTCAAAAATAATATTCTAAAAAATAATTATTTAATTTTTAAATAAAAAATACTTAATTACAAATTAACAGTTCTAATTCTACAACTACTTTTTTATCATAATAAAAAATTAACCAAGATGTTATTGTCTTCTAGCCTTAAGAAAATAAAATAATAACAAAATTTACTATTAATTAGTGTTACATTACTCTTTATATTACTATTGATAAGGGTATGTTACTATTAACACAAAAAGCAAGTTTGTTTAACGAGACTCCAAATAACTTACTGAACACAATTGTATATGAAAATTTATTGAAATTCAAAATACAGTGGTAGTAAAGTTATTTTTAAAGGATAGTTATAAATATCTAGTTAAAACAATATTTCATGAATTTATATTTATTTTTATAAAACCTTGGGGTGTTACAAAGAATGTGTTAATTTTGTGTCTATTGGTATGCATGTTTTCCTAGAGATCATAAATGACAGTATAAAAATATATTTTACAAAAAAATATAATTGTTTTATATTTCATGAATGGATTTAAATTGATTTAATAATGGATTTTTTCATATTTTCACATGAAATGGAAAATATTCCAATTGTGGTTTTTGATGATGAATAATATTTTTATTTAAAAAATAATGGATTTATTCTTTGGGTTTGATATGTTTTTTTATGTTATTAGGGTTTATATAATTAGTAAAAATTAATTTCCCATACTATATTTTGAAAATGAATTAATTATGTTATAATTTAATTGATTTGAATGTAATATTTGGTGAGATCCATATACCCATGTCATCTGAGAGATGAGTAGTGTACAACAGAAAAATCAACTTTTCTTTGTCACCTCCATCATCCGAATCATTACCCATTTTATAGAGAATCCTCAATAATTGAATGAATGATGAATCTCATGATGCTAATTTGGAATTATATGTAAAATAACTATTTTTTAATAAAATTTTCAAAAAAAACATTAAATTATCAATTAATATTTTCATTCATAAATTCATGAAATATAATTTGATAATTCAAAATATCATATAATGAAATATTATTTTTTTATTCATAATATCTATGGTAAAATTATGAAAATAATATATAATATATCATCTAATGAATATATAATAAAATTTCATTTGTGATAAAAGTTATTATAATATTCATATATATTTTAAAGTGATATTATGAATATTTAATTATTTTTTAATCAGGATTTATGTGGCTAAACACAATTTATAAAATATTAACCAAAATCAAAAATAAATAAATATTTTTTCTGAATAAAAATTTAAGATTTATAAGTATCATTTAATTTCTGAAATTGATCTATTTTCATTTATTATTTAATGTGATGTTAGTGAATGATTTAATTTTATTTAATTAGAAATGTTTTTGAAAAAAAAATTTTAATAAAATTTAATAAGGTCGTGACTAAATATTAAAAATGATTTAATACATCAACAATAACAAAAGTTGATGAAATGAAGAGGATGTTGACACATAAGTAATTTTTTATTTATTAAACCAAAAAAATATTTTTTTATAATATAGGGTGTATGAAGTTTTATTAGATGGTTAAGGAATAACTATCTATAAAACAAAATGTATGAAATTTCAAAGAATATCTTAATTTATAAATCTGAAATTTCCATTAACAAAAAGAACATGACAATTACCTCTAGTCACTACAAAACACAAGAATTTGAAGAATAAATTCCTAAAAGGCTTCTAATTATAGGGAAAACATCTTCTGAGACATTTAATTTTTGATGATCTTGATTGTTGCTGGAAGTAGTACCACAACAAGAACTAATTGCAATGAGACATGAATACGACAACAAATATTCCATAAAAGATTTATTTGTGATGGGAATTTTTTCCTATAGAGAATAAATTTTCTTCATAGTTCATGGAAAACACCAGGAAAGTTACTTATGATAGAATATAATTCTCGTCACAACTACCTATCTTCGTTATAGTTATTTCCAATCAGTGCAACGCCCCGACCCCATATCTGTACAGATGGGGCATTATTTTAATACATTGGAATGACTACAATGAGTCAAATACTGAATGACCGACCAGTTTAGTAGTATTTTAAAATAGATTACCTTCCTGAACATTATGATACAATTCAAAACATAAAATAAAACATATTTAATATTTTTAGAAATCTATTATTCTCCTAGGTTTACCATAAAAAACAATTATAAAACACATCTCAGAATCCTAGGAAAATGTAACATAATAATGAGGTAAGCTCAAATTATATTTAAGGTTAAAAAACACACTAGAAGTATTCCTAAATAAAAATAAACATTAAAGGATGAAAAGAAATTGAAACACAAGACTTTTGAACATAAAATTGAAAATACATCACATGACAAAAAACAAATAATTCAATTTAAACATTCACAAGGATATTATACCAGTCGAATAATCACACATAAAATCAGTAACTAATAACATAATGAGGTAATACATAATTTCTAACAACATAATAAAACCTTAAATGCATCATTATAAGACCATAAATAATCGTTTTTACAAGGCCTTGGGCAAAGACACTTGTTTTTCACATGAGACCTATCAATGCAACAAGGGGTTATAGCAGGCCCCACCAATCAATTTTTAGGTCCAATGTATTCCTTGTATTAAAAAAAGTGAAAAATAACATAAACATGTGTATAGGTTATATTTTTGTTGTTTATTTTTTGAATTTTTGGATTTAGAGTTTAAGGATTAGGGTCTCAGGTATATGGTTTTAGGAGAAGGATTTGGTATTTTGTGTTTCTATTATATTGTTGTTGTTATAGATTTAAGTGATAGGGTTTAGATATTATGTTTTGGGGTTAAATATTTAAATATTAGGGCATAGGGTATACGTTTTTGTGTTTATTGTTTGGATATATGGATTTAGTGTATAGGGAAAAGGGTTTATGTTATAATGTTTTGGGAATAGATTTTAGGATTTTTATTATGGTTTTAGGATTCTAGTTTTAGATTAGAGTGATAGGGATTATCTATTATTATTCATGGTTATGTATTTCTTTGTGTGGGTATAGGGTATATTTTTTTGGTATATGGTATGGATTTTTGAATTTAGGGTTTAGGGATTAGGCTTTCGAATTTTAGGTTTTTCGACTAGGTTTTAGGATTTTGGCTTTTAGTTTCTGGGTTTTGGTTTTAGATTTCTTTGAAAACGTTTTTATTTTATGTTTTAGGATTAAGGGATTCATAATTAGTGTATGAGGTATATGTTTCTTAGTTTAGGGTTCATAGTTTCAAATTTTGTGAATAGGGATTAGGGTTTCAGGTATTGGGTTTGGGGACTAGGTTTTAGGAATTTGAGTTTTGGTATTAGGTTTTTTATTTTATATTTAAATGATATGGTTAATTCTTTTTGTTTTATGGTCATTTATTACAAGATTAGGGTTTATAATATATTTTCATTTGTTTAGGGTTTAGATTTATGGATTTATTGTGCATAGAATAGGGTTTCACATATAGGGTTTTGGGACTAGGTTTGAGGATTTTGGGTTTTGGTTTTAGGGATTGTTTTTTTACATTTAAGAGATAGGGTTTAGCTTTAATGATTTAATGTTAATTATTTCAAGAATAAAATATGGTTTATATGTTTTTTGGTTTATGTATTGTCCTTTTGGATAGAGTTATTTGGGATTAGTGTTTTAGGTATTGGGTCTTGAGACTATGTTTTAGGATATTGGGATTTTGTTTTAGTGTTTTGGTGTTAGATTTAAGTGATAGGGTCTAGAATTTATAATTTATGGTCATGGATTTCAATATTTGGTTATAGGGTATATTTTCATGGGTTTACAGTTCATATTTTATTATTTAGACATTAGAGATTTGGGTTTCAGGTACATGATTTTGGGACAAGTTATTATTATTTTGGGTTTTGGTTTTAGGTTTTTGGATTTAAATTTAATTTATAGGGTTTATATTTTATGTTTTTGGGTGATGTATTAGAATATTAGGGTATAGGGTATATGAATTTGGAATTAGGGTTTAGATTATTTGATTTAGATATGGAATATGGTTTCAGGTATAGGGTTTTGAGAATAAAATTTAGGATTGCATGTTTTTGTTATAGGGTTTTTGATTTAGATTTATGGGCTATAGTTTAGATTTTAGTTTTTACAGATAATTATATAATTATTACGGATTATGGCAGATTTATTTTGGATTTGGTTTCATCATTTTAGATATATTTTTTAAGGATTATGGTTTTAGGTATAGGTTTTTTGGAGCAGGTTTTAGGATTTTGGTTTCACATCCAAGTGATAGGGTTTATATTTTTTATTTTATGGAAATGGATTTCAAGATTAGGGTATATGGTATATTGGTTTCTCTTTAGATTTTAGATTTTAGGATTTTGAGTATATGGATTATGGTTTTGGGGGTTGGGTTATGGGACTAGGTTTTAGGATTTCGGGTTTTGGTTTTAGGATATTGGTTTTAGATTTAATTGATAGGGTTTAGAATTTATGTTTTAGGGTCACAGATTTCAATATTTGGGTATAGGGTATATGTTTTGGGTTTACAGTTTACTTATCAGGATTAGTCTTTGGATTATTTTCATTGCAATCTCGAGCCATATGTCCAATATTAGCACATTTAAAACACTTCCCAATTTGGCTAAGTCATTCCCCAGGGTGTTTCTTGCCACATTGTTCACGAACTGGAAATTGGATTTTCTTACCATGAGATTTCTTTGGTTGATTCATACCCCATTGCTTGAAAACTTTTCCACTTCTTCTCTTTGTTTCAAAAATCCGTGTGATCATCAGAAAACTCCATATCTACCCTCTCACAAAATCAAAAAAGTTTCTCATATAATTTTATTTCACAGGAGGCCATCACCCTTTGATAGCTTGGATTCATTCCTAAGTATAAGAGGTTGATTTTTCTATCCAGATATAGAATAAGATATAGAGAATATCTCACCATTTGGGTGAAGTTCACTTCATACATAGCGACTGATTCTTCCTCCTTCTATTTCAACTGAGGGATTTTCTTCTCCCTCCTGAGTCTCACCACCAATGGAGAATATTTTTCAAGGAAAAGACTTTTAAATTCATCCCATGTTACGGCATAAAAATCTTCTCTACCCCTGATATTCCTTACCATTAACAACCACTTATCAGCATCCCCTTCAAAATGATAAATGGAAAGACATACCTTTTGATTGCCTGAACATCCCATATCATCAAATATCTTTTCAAGGGAATTAATCCATCCTTCAACAGCTACTAGGTCAGAAGATCCATTGAATGTAGGAGGATTTTGTCTCATAAAATGTTCCACTACTGTAATGTTCTGTTGAGGTACATATATTATTTTTCTTGCATGTATAAAACCAACATTTAATTCATGTGTTAGTTGAGCCATTACTGTCACAATCTGCTTGGTTCCAATCCCTACCATTCCAGGTTATAGTTTAAGGAAGATGTCATTCTGTCGGTGCCTCTCCTCTTCAGCATCCCTGTTCCATCTGCAGACAACCATTCTGAACAAACATGTCTTATATGAAGCAACAATGTAATCTTTAAATTCTATAAAATTTGAAATTAATCATAGAGTGAAAATATTTTATGGTATTTTATTAACATCACCCAATCCCCTAAATTTATCTAAACCATCCTATGATACCAAATATAAGGATCCAGCCTTATTACATACATCATCCGGGTTTTATTCAATAAAACACATCCCTATACATTGAGGTTCGTTTCAAGTTTAGAGAATTAGAGAATTAAGACCATACATTAATAAAATTAAACATTATTACAGAGTGGATACAAAAAAACAGTTCCCTATTTTTTCAAAATTAAAAAACATTAGAACTTAAACATGATTCCTTTAAATTCATCAGCATTTAACATGGCTTCATTCTTTGAATTACACATCCATTAACCTATGAAACTAATTTAAAGACATGGTATGAGCATAAAAACTTAGTAAGGGATATGATAATAAGGAATGAACACACTAGTCCATGAATACTTGTAATGAATGAAATAATTTTTAGAAGACTTACATATCACCTATATATATATATATACCTACCTTGTGAAACATCAGATTTACACAAATATATAATAACATAAGTACAACTATAAAGGTATATTGGGGATTTTCTTACACAATCATGTAACCATCCTTGACTACCTTATAATATGTAACCCTTACAACTACCTCAATTTGTGTAACCATCACAGTTACACTTGGAGTAACCAAATGGTATAACACCATCTTACTCATACCCATTGAATTGGAGGTTAAATATAGGTCCCACCATTCTTCATAAAAAATTCCCATGATGCGTAACATAATAATACATCATGAATAATTTCAATAAAGCATTTCTTTTGAATTTTGTATTACATAATTTTAAAAGTGTATTTTAAAAAAGAAAAGCCCCTTATAAAAATCATATACATGAAGTGATACATAATTTAGTGGATAGCTTATGTATATATTCTATTAATACACATAATTAAATATATTATAACCAAAAGTCATCACACAAACAATTTAAATACCACATAAATAACGATGTATAATGTTAACCCAAAGAATTGAAATCAGGTTAAGAATTCCCTTACCGTTCGGTTTCCATACTTCAAACACGGTTAAACTTACTGTATAATGGTTAAATGAGTGATATTAGTATTTTACAGGAAAATTTTCATGTTTATAAAATCTTATATTATCATATCATGACATCATTTCACCCTTTAATTGTTAGTATTTTGCTTCTTGAACTATTTTTGGGTGAGTTCATTACATGATTTCCAAGATTGGTTCATGATTGATGTTCTTGTTGATTGGACATGAAACTCCTTAATTGGAAAGAAATGGAATATAAATATTTACAGTACCATAAATTATAACATTTATTATCTTTATGTTTTATATGATGATTATTCAAATGTTTAAACATAATGATGTTCGTTTAGATCATTATAGGGGTTATTCGATAACAACGACCACATTTGTTGTTATAAATTAGAACCATGAATACGAACAAATTCCAGAAACATGGATGAGTACTAAAACATATATTATAACATGATTCAACCATATAAATTGTTTCATGACCAGACGTGGAAGAATTATTTGAAATTGAAATAACATCATCCACTGTGTCGGTAATTCGACACATCACGGACAATGTTTTTTATTTTTTAAATAAGTGGGAGTGGAGAAGAATAATTATGAGGATTTTCCATAAACATTCGAACATCCATAATATACATGATTTTGGATATTTCATTCCACTTGGATAATAGAGGGTTTGGAAATAAGAAAAAGGAATAATGAAATAAAAGAAAACATGAGAAATTTCTCACGAAAATTCGGCAGCCTAACAACGTCACTTAAAATTTCATAAAAAGAAGAATTATTAATGGAATGGGATATCTCATCATTAATACATAATATTAAATTTAAGGGGAAATATTTAATGAAATATCCCAACATAATCCAAGAGTAATGGAATAGAATAACATAAAATAAAAGAAAAGAATCAAAATAAAAGAGGTTCTTTACCTCTTGATATCTTCTCCCAGAGATCCTCCTTATCGATTTTGTTTTGTTCTTCTATGTGAAAAGTGGCTCTAATAAGTGGGGATGGTACATTGGAAGATTATTGGGCAGAACATAGGTATGGCTCAAGGCTTGAGAGGTGTGGGAGGAAGAGGGGAGTGAGGGTGGTATTTATAGTGGAGGAGAAAGTGTATTTTTAATTATTTTAATCATTATAATATTATTTGTTTCTCAAGACTATGACTAATCTCAATTAATTTGACCCCAAATAGTAATAATGTAATGTGAGTTAGAACCATGTGGGCTTACATCCTCCTTGCATAACCTATGATACAGTAAATCAAATATTTAGAATTTATCGTATTTTATCATATATCAGTCTTCATCAAAAAATTCTTGAATTTCAGAAAAATCCAAAAACAATTACACTATCCATTTTTCTATGTGTAGAATTCAAAAATGAAGTCCATTTTGGAAAAAAAATTTATAAATATTATTAATTTATTTTGTAATAAAGAAATGCTTAATTCAAAAATTAACAGTCCTAATTGTACAACTATTTCATTATCACTATGAAAAATTAACCAAGATGTTATTATCTTATAGACTTAAGAAAATAAAAAAATAATAAAATTTACTATTCATTAAGGTCATATTACTATTCATATTACTATTCATTAGGGTATGTTACTATTCACAAAAAAAGTGGTTGGTTTCATCAGACTCCAAAAAACTTACTGAACGAAGATAGTTTCTTTAAATTCAAAACATTGTGTTAGTAATGATATTTTTAAAGGATAGTTATAAGTATCTACTTAAAACAATGTTTCATGCATTTAAATTTATTTTTAGAAAACCATGGGGTGTTACATTGAATGTGCGAGTTTTTTGTCTATGGCTATGCATGTTTTCCTAGAGGTCATAAATGTTAGTAATAAAAAATATTTTACAAAAAATTATAATTGTTTTTTATTTCCTGAATGGATTGAAATTGATTTCATAATGGGGGTTTTCATAGATTCACATGAAATGAAAAATATTCCAATTGTTGTTTTTGAAGATTAATAAAATTTATATTAAAAAATTAATGGATTTATTCTTTGGGTTTGATATGGTTTTTGTTGTTATTAGGTTTTATAAAATTAGAAAAAATTAATTTTCTATTCTATATTTTGAAATTCAATTAATGACGTTATTAATGAATGGAGTTTCTTATAATCTTTGGTGAGATCCAACTATACATGTCATCTGTTAGATGAGTAGTGTCCAACCGAACCATCAACATTTCTTTGGCACCTCGATCATCTGAATCTTTACCCATTTTATAGTGAATCTTAATGAATTGAAACAATGTTAAATCTCATGATGATAATTCATAAATTTAATGAAAACCACTATTCTTATTTCAATTTTAAAAAACATTCAAAATATTATCAATTGATATTTTCATTCATAAATTCAAGAAATATAATTTGATAATTCAATACACCATATAATGAAATATTATGTTTTTTATTAATAATACCTATTGTAAAATTATGAAAATAATATATATTATATAATCTAATGAAAAAATAATAAAATTTCATGCATTATATAAGTTATTATATTCTTCATATATATTTAAATGTGATTTAATAAATATTTATTTATTTTTTAATCAGGATTGATGTGGATAAACAATATTTTGAAAAATATTAACCAAAATCAAAATTAAACAACTATTTTTCTAAATAAAAATGAAATATTTATAAATATAATTTAATTTCTAGAATTGAGCTATGTTCATGTATTATTTAATATGATGTTAGTGAATAAGTGAATTATATTTAATAAGCAATGTTGTGGAAAACCAAATATTAATAAAATTTAATAAGATCATGACTAAAAATTAAAAATGAGCGAATACATCTTCAATAACCAAAGTTGATGAAATGGAGAGGATGTTGAAACATAAGTAATGTGTCATTTATTCAACCAAAACTAAAAAAGGTATTTTTCTAAAATAGAGTGTATTAAGTTTTATTAGAAGGTTAAGGAATAACTATCAATAAAAGCAAAAGTATAATATTTTAAAGAATATCTAAATTTCTATATCTTAAAATTACATTAATGAAAATAACATGACACATAACTATAGGCACTAAAAAACAGAAGAATTAGACGAATAAATCCGTAAAAGACTTCTCAATATAGGAAAAACATCTTTAGATATAGGTAATTTGTAATGATCTCAACTCTTGTTAGAGGTAGTACATCAACAAAGACTATTTGTGACGAGACATAAATCCCATAAAAATATTCCTTAAAAAAATTATTTGTGGCACAAATTGTTTCTTATCGGGAATTCATTTTTCAGCATATTGCTTGGAAAACAACAAGAAATTTATTTACGATATAAAATAATTCTCGTCACAACTACCTCTCATCGTTATAGTAATTTTCATTCAGTGTAACGCCGCGACCCTAGATCTCTGTAGATAGGGAATTATTTTAATACATTGGAATTAATACATGTAGTCAAATACCAAATGACCTTTCATTTTAGTAGTCTTGTAAAATAGATAACCTACCTGAACATTATGATACAATTAAAAACATAAAATAAAACCTAGATAATATTTTTAGAACCCTATTATTCTCCTAGCTTAACCATAGAAATCAATTATAAAACACATCTCAAAATCCTTGGAAAAAATTACATAATAAAGGGGTTAGGTCAATTTCTATGTATGGTTAAAAAATAAAACATATGTATTCATAAATAAATATAATGTTTAAAGGAAGTATAAAAATGAAACACAAGCCTTTTGAACATAAAATTGAAAATATGTCACATGAAAAAAATCAAATAATTCAATTTAAAAATTCACATGGATATTATAACAGTCGAATAATAACATGTAATATCAAGAACTAATAACATAATGAGGTAATAAATAATTTTTAACAACATAATCAAAACTTAAAGGCCTCATTTTGAGACAATAAATAATATTTTTTACAAGGCCTTGGGCCAAGACACTAGTTTTTCTCCTGAGACTTGTGAATTCAACAAGGTGCTATAGTAGGCCCCACCCATCAATTATTAAGTCCAATGAATTCCTTATAATAAAGTAGTAAAAAATAACATAAACATGTGTATATGGTATATTTTTTTATGTTTATGGTTTGACTTTTAGGATTTAGAGTTTAAGGATTATGGTTTTAGGTAGATGGTTTTGGGACATGGTTATGGGATTTTTGATTTTGTTTTAGAGTTTTTGTTTTAGATTTAATTGATAGGGATTATATTTTATGTTTTGGGGTTAATGATTCAAATATTAGGGCATAGGGTATACATTTTTGTGTTTACTGTTTGTATTTATGGATTTAGAGTTTATGGATTAGGGTTTAAGGTATAAGGTTTTGGGAATAGCTTTTAGGATTTTGAGATTTTGTTTTAGGGTTTTATTTTTAGATTAGAGTGATATGGTTTATCTATTATGTTTTATGGTTATCGATTTCATTTTTAGTGAATATGGTATATTTTTTCAGTTTATGGTTTGGATTGTTGGATTTATAGTTTAGGGATTAGGCTTTCGTATTTATGGTCATTGGACTAGGTTTTAGGATTTTGGCTTTTAGTTTTTCTGTTTTGGTTTTAGATTAATGTGACAAGGTTTAGAATTTATTTTTTAGGGTTAATGGATTCAAGATTAGTGTGTGGGGTATATGTGTCATGGTTTCGGGATTTTATTTTACATTTAAGAGATATGTTTTAGATTTTTTGTTTTAAGGTTAATTATTTTAAGAATACGCTATAGGTCATATGTTTTGCGTTGACGTATTGGCCTTTTTGATTTAGTTTTTTGGTATTAGGATTTTAGGTATAGGTTCTTGAGACTATGTTTTACGATAATAGGACTTGGTTTTAGGGTTTGGGTTTTATATTTAACATATAGGGTATAGAATTTATGATTTAGGGTTATGGATTTCAATATTACGGTATAGGGTATTTGTTCATTGGTTTAGGGTTCATATTTTTTTATTAATTATTTAGGTATTAGTGTTTCATGTATACGATTTTAGGACATGTTTTTATTATTTTGGGATTTGGTTTTAGGTTTTTGGATTTAAATTTATTTCATAGGGGTTATATTTTATGTTTTAGGGTTATGGATTTGAATATTAGGGTATATGTTATATATATTTAGAATTAGGGTTTATATTTTTTAGAGTTTATTGAATATGATTTCAAGTATAGGGTTTTGGGAATAGGATTTAGGATTTCATGTTTTTGCTTTAGGGTTTTGGATTTTGATTTCAGGGTAATAGTTCAGATTTTAGATTTTATGGTCAATTAATTCCTGATTAGTGATTATCGTAGATTATTTTTGGTTTTGGGTTCATCATTTGGGATCTATAGTTTATGGATTACGTATCAAGTATAGTTTTTTGGGACCATATCTTAGGATTTTGGTTTCACATCTACGTGATATGGTTTAGATTTTATATTTTATGGTAAAGGATTTCATGATTATGATATATTTTATTTTTTTATGCTTAGATTTTAGGATTTAGAGTTTATGGATTAGGGTTTTAGGGATAGGGTTTTGGGACTAGGTTTTAGGATTTTGGGTTTTGGTTTTTGGGTATTGGATTTATATTTAATTGATAGGGATTAGAATTTCTGTTTTAGGTTCACATATTCCAATATTAGGGTATATGGTATTTGGTTTGGGATTAATGTTTCAATTTTTGGAGTTAGATTTTAGCAATTGAGGTTTTGGTTATAGGTTTTTGCGACTAGTTTTTAGGTTTTTGGGTTTTGGTATTAGGGTTTTGGTTTTACATTAATGAATAAGGTTGCGATTTTATGGATTAGGGTTAACGATATCAATATTAGGGTATATTTTACATTTTTTCTGGGTTTTTGGATTTGCATTTTGGATTTAGATTATATATTTTAGGGTTTCAGGTATAGTGTTTTGGGATTAGGTTTTAGGATTTTGGGTTTTGTTTTTATGATGTTGGTTTCATATATATGTGATAGGGTCTATCTTTTATGTTTTAGGGTTAAGGATTTCATGATTAGTGTATATGGTATATGTTTTTATGTTATGGGTTCAACTTTTTGGATTTAAATTTTAAGGATTAGGGTTTAAGGTAAATGGTTTTAGGACTAGGTTTTAGGATATTTGGTTTTGGTTTTAGATTTAATTGATTGGTTTTGAAGTTATGTTTTAGGGCCACAGATTTCAATATTTTCTTATAGGGTATATGTTTTGTTTTTAATGTATACATATCAGGATTATTCTTTGGATCATTTTAATTGCAATCTCGAGCCATATTTTCAAACTCGCCCCATTTAAAACACTTCAAAGTTTTGGTAATACATTCTCCATGGTGTTTCTTGCCACACTTTTCACAAACAGGAAATTGGATTTTCTTACCATTAGATTTCTTCAGTTGATTCTTACCCCATTTCGTTCTAACTCATCCTCTTCTTCTCTTTGTCTCCAAAATGCACGTTATCGTCAGAAAACTCAATCAATACCCTCTCAGCACATCAGACAAGTTTCTCATATCTTTTTAATTAACCGGAGGACAATTTCCTTCAATACCTTAGCATCAGTCCTATGTTAAAGAGAATAATTTTTCTATCAAGATCCAGAATAAGATATAGAGCATACCTCGCCAGTCGGGTAAAGTTCTCTTCATACACAGCCACTGATTCTTCCTCCTGTTTCAATTCAAGGAATTGAATCTCCATCCTATGTCTCACCAACTTAGGAAAATAGTTTTCAAAGAAAAGACTTTTAAATTCATCCCACTCTAAGGCATCAAAATCCTCTCTACCCCTAATATTCCATACCATAGAAAACCACTGATCAGAATCCCCTTCAAAATGATAAATTGAAAGACTTAACATTTGAATGTTTGAACATCCCATAATATCAAATATCTTTTCAAGGGATTTGATCCATCCTTCAGCAGCTACGGGGTCAGAAGATCCATTGAATGTATGATGATGTTGTCTCATAAATGTTTCCACTACTATCATGTTTTGTTGTGGTACCTATATTGGTTTTCTATCATGGATGACACCACCATTTAATCCATGTGTCAGTTGAGCCATTACTGTCACCAACTGCTTGGTTCCAATCCCTACCATTCTAGGCTGTAGTTCAAGAAGGATGTCATTATGTCGGTTCCTCTCCTCTTCAGCATCCCGGTTCCTTCTGCGGAAAACCACTCTGAACAAACATGTCTTAGATGAAGCAACATGGTAATCTGTAAATGCTATAACGTTTGAAATTATTAATAGAGTTAAAATATTTTATGGTATTTTATTAACATCAGCCTATCCCCTAAATTTATCTAAACCATCCTCTGATACAAGCTTAAGGACCCAGCCTTATTACATAGATAATCCTAGTTTTAATCAATAAGACACATCCCTATACATTGAGTATCTTTTCACGTTTTGAGATTTCATGATTTAGGACAATACATTCATAACATTACACATTATTACAGAGTGGATACAAAAAAAAACAGGTCCCTATTTTTAAAAATTTGAAAACATTAAAAATTAAACAACATTCCTTGAAATTCGTCATCATTTAACATGGATTCATTCTTTGACTTACACATACATTAACATGTGAAAATAATTTAAAAACATGTGATGAGAATAAAAACTTAGTAAGGGATATGATAATAAGTAATGAACACAATAGTTCATGAGTACAAGTAATGAATGAAATCATTTTTCAAAGACATACTTATCACCTATATATATATATATATACTTACCTTGTCAAAAATGATATTTAAACAAATACATAATAACATAAATAGAACCATAAAGGTATCTTGGGGATTTATTTACATAATCTTGTAACCATCCTTGGCTACCTTATAATTTGTAACCCTCACAACTACCATACTTCGTGTAACCATCGCAGTTACACATGGAGAAACCAAATGGACGACCTCCATCACACTAATACCAAATGAATTGGAGGTGAATGTAGGTCACACCATTATTCATAAACAATTCCCAAGAATCATAACATAATCATACAACATGAATAATTGCAATAAATCATTTCATTTGAATTTTGTAAAACAGAATTTTAAAAGAGTATTTTAAAATAAAAGTCCCTTATAAAAATCATATACATTATGTGAGACATAATAGAGTGGTGGTATATGTATATATTCTATAAATACACATAATTAAACATATTATAATCATAATTCATCACACAAACAATTTTAATACAACATAAAAAATGAAGTAGAATGTTAACTCAAAGAATAGAAATCGAGTTAAGAATTCCCTTACCATAGGCTTGTCCTACTTCAAACATGGTTAAACATACTGTATAATCGTTAAATGAGTGTTATTATTATTTTACGGGAACATTTTAATGTTTATAACATCTTATATGATTATTTGATAACATCTTTATACCCTTTAATTGTTTTTATTTTTCTTATTGCACTGTTTTTGGTTGAGTTGTTTACATGATTTCCACGATTGGTTCATGATGGATGTTCTTGTTGATTGGAATTGAAACTCCATAATTGATATAAATGGTATATACATATTTAAAGTACAATAAATTATACCAATTATTATTTTCTATGTTTTATATGATCATGATTCATAAGTTTAAACAATAATGATCTTCGTTTAGATCATTAAATTGGTTCTTCGAAAACAACAACCACAATTTTTTATTATAAATTAGAACCATGAGTAAAATCAAATTCAAGAACCATGGATGAATTATAAAACATAGATTATAAACAGTTTCAAAAATATAAAATGTTTCATGTCTAGACTTTGAAGAATTAATGGAAATTTAAATTATATCATCCACAATGTCGGTAATTTGACACATCACGACCAATATTTTTTATTTCGTAAATAAGTGGGATAGGAAAAGAGTAATGATGAGGAATTTTCCATAAAGATGATAAAATCAAAGAATATACATTATTCGGGAGATTTAATGCTTCTAGGTTAAGTATGGGTGAGGAAATAAAAAAAGTACTAATGAAATAAAAGAAATCATGAATATTTTATCACGAAAACATCGGCAGCCTAACAACATCTCTTAAAATTTTACAAAAACAAAGATTGATGAAATGATGGGTATATATAATAATTCCTATATAATATGGAATGTTACGGAAAATATTTAAAGAAATATCCCAACATAATCCATGTGTAATGGAAGATAATAACATAAAATGAATGAAAAGAATGAAAATAAAAGAGGTTCTTTAACTCTTGATCTCTTTTCCTTGAGATCCTCCTTATGGGAATTGGTTTTGGTATTTTTGTGAGACCATCATCTCTAGGAAGTGGGGAAGAAAATTTAGAGGATTATTGGTCAGAACATAGGTATGACTCAAGTCTTGAGAGGTTTGGGAGGAAGAGGGGAGTGATGGTGGTATTTGTAGTGGAGGAGAGGGGGTATTTTTCATTATATTAATCATTATTATAATTTTTTTTTCTCAAGACTAAGAAAATTCTATATTAATGTGACCCCAAATAGTAATAATGGATTTTGAGTTCGAACCAAGTGGGATTACATCATCCTTGCATTACCTATGATCAGTAAATCAAGAATTTAGAATTTATCGTATTTTATCGTATTTCACTCTTCATCAAAAAATTCTTGAATTTAAAAAATATCCAAAAAATGTACCCTAACAATTTTTCGATGTTTAGAATTAAAAAATTAATTAAGTTTTAGAAAAAAAATTCTAAATATTATTAATTTATTTTTTAATAAAGGACTGCATAATTCAAAAATAAATAGTTTTAATTCTACAACTACTTCTTTATCAATATGAAAAATCATCCAAGATGTTATTATCTTATAGCCTTAAGAGAATAAAATAATAATAAAATTTACTATTCATTAGGGTCATATTACTATTCATAAGGTTATGTTACTATTCACAAAAAACAGGTTGGTTTCACCAGACTCCAAATAACTTGCTTAACACAATTATAGAAGAAATTATCTTTAAATACAAAACAGTATGTTAGTAAAGTTATTTTTAAATTCTGGTTGTTAATATCTACATAAAACAATGTTTAATACATTTCAATTTATTTTTAGAAAAACATGGGGGGTTACATAGAATTTTTATGTTTTTTGTCGATGGGTATGCATGTTTTCCCAGAGGTCATAAATGTTAGTACTAATAAATATTTTACAAAAAATTATAATTGTTTTTTATTTCATGAATGGAGTGAAATTGATTTCATAATGGGGTTTTTCATAGCTTCACATGTAATGTAAAAGATTCCTATTGCGGTTTTTGATGATGAATAATATTTTTATTTAAGAAATAAAGGGTTTATTGTTTGGGTTTGATAAGTTATTTGTTGTTATTAGGTTTTATAAAATAAGAAAACATTAATTTTCTATACTATATTTTGAAATTGAATTGATGAAGTTATTAATGAATAGAGTTGCATATAATCTTCGATGATATCCAAATATGCATGTCATATGATTGATGAGTAGTGTCCAATAGAAGCATCCACTTTTCCTTTTCACCTCGATCATCTGAATCTTTACCCATTTTATTGATAATCATGAAGAATTAAAAAAATGTTGAATCTCATGATGATAATTCAGAATTATAAGGAAAATCACTTTTTTATTAAAATTTTCAAAAACATTCAAAACATTATCAATTAATATTTTCATTTATAAATTCATTAAATATAATTTTATAATTCAAAACACCATATAATGAAATATTATGATTTTTATTCAAAATACCTATGTTAATATTATGAAAATAATATATAATATATCAACTAATTAAAATATAATAAAATTTCATGTGTGATAAAAGTTATTATATTCTTTATATATATTTTAATGTGATTTAATGAATATTTAATTATTTTTTAATCAAGATTGATGTGGCTAATTTTTTTTTTCAAATATATTAACCAAAATCAAAATTAAACAAATAATTGTTAGATTAAAAATTTAATATTTATAAATATCATTTAATTTCTGAAATTGGTCTATGTTCATGTATTATCTAATGTGATGTTTTTGAATAAGTGAATTTTATTAAATAAGAAATGTTGTGGAAAACCAAATATTAATAAAATTTTATATGATCGTGACTAAATATTAAAAATGAGATAATACATATTCAATAACCAAAGTTGATGAAATGAAAAAGATGTTGAAACATTAGTAATGTGTCATTTGATCAACCAAAAATAAAAAATGTTTTTTTATAAAATAGATTGTACAATGTCTTATAAGAAGGTTAAGGAATAACAATCCATAAATCCAAAAGTATAAAATTTTATAGAATATATAAATTTCTAATTCTAAAAATTCCATTAATGAAAATAACATGAAACTGAACTCTAAGAACTAAAAAACAAAAGAATTAAGGGAATAAATTCCTAAAAGAATTCTCATTATAGGAAAAACAACTTTAGAGACAGGTAATTTGTGAAGATCTCGACGGTTATTGGAAGTAGTACCTCAATAGTGACTATTTGCGACGAGACATGAATCCCATCAAAAATATTCCTTAAAATTTTTTTTGATAGGAATGTTTTCCTATTGAGAATACATTTACTACATGTTTCTTGGAAAACAACAGGAAATTTATATAAGATAGAAAATAATTCTCCTCACAACTACCTCTCATTGTTATAGTTATTTTCAATCAGTGTAATTCCCCGACCCCAGATCTATGTAGATGAATCATTATTTTATTACATTGGAATGACTACAAGGAGTCAAATAAAAAATGATCGATCAATTTAGTAGTCTTGTAAAATAGATTACCTACATGAACATTATTATACAATTAAAAACATAAAATAAAACATATATAATATTTTGAGAACTCTATTATTCTCCTAGCTTAAAAATACAAATCAATTATAAAACAAATCTCAGAATCCAGGGAAAAGTTATGATAATAAAGGGGTCATCTAAAATTCTAATTAAGGTTAAAAATACACTATAAGTATTCATAAATAAAAATAAACATTTAATCTAAGTATAAAACTGAAACACAAGCCTTTTGAACATAAAATTGAAAATATATAACATGAAAAAATCAAATAATTCAATTTAAAATTCACATGGATATTATACCAGTGGAATAATCACATGTAATATTAATAACTAGAAACTTAACGAGGTAATAAATAATTTTTAACAACATAATAAAACATTATAGGACTCATTCTAAGACCATAAATAATCATTTTCACAATTCTTGGGGCCAAGACACTAGTTTGTCTCATGAGACCTGTGAATTCAAAAATGTTCTATAGTAGGCCCCATCCATCAATTATAATGTCCCATTCATTCCTTTTATGAAAAGAGTGAAACATAACATAAAAATGTGTATAGGGTATATTTGTTTATGTTTATGGTTTGGGTTTTTGGATTAAGATTTAAAGGATTAAGGTTTCAATTATATGATTTTGGGAAAAGGTTTTGTGATTTTGGAATTTGTTTTAGAGTTTTATTAGATTTAAGTGATAGTGTTTAGATTTTATGTTTTTGGGTTAAATAATAAAATATTATGGCATTAGGAATACGTTTTGGTGTTTAGGGTTTGGATTTTTGGATTTATAGTTTAGGGATTAGGTTCTTTGGTATAAGGTTTTGGAATTTGCTTTTTTGATTTTGAGTTTTGGTTTTAGGGTTCTATTTTTATATTAGAGTGATATGGTGTATCTATTATTTTTCATAGTAATGGATTTCATTTTTAGGGTATAGGGAATAATTTTTCAGTTTATGGTATGGATTTTTGGATTTAGAGATTAGGGATTATGATTTCGTATTTAATGTTTTTGGACTAGGTTTTGGGATTTTGGATTTTGGTTTTTGGGTTTTGGTTTTATATTTATGTGAGGAGGATTAGATTTTATGTTTTAGGGTTAAGGGATTAAAGATTAGTGTATGGGGTATATGTTTCTTGGGTTAGGGTTCATATTTTTGAATTTAGTGTTTTGTGATTAGGGTTTTTGGTAAAGGGGTTGGGGAGAAGGTTTTAGGATTTTGGGTTTTGGTATTAGGTTTTTTCGTTTTATATTTGAATGATAGGGTTTAATTTTTACTTTATGGTCATTTATTACAATATTAGTGTGTATAATATATTTTAATGGATTTAGGGTTTAGATTTTTGTATTTAGAGTCTAGAGATTAGGGTTTCACATATAGGGTTTTGGGACTAGGTTTTCGGATTTTGGGTTTTTGTTTTAGGGATTTTATTTTACATTTAAGATATATGGTTTAGATTTAATGTTTAAAGGATACATATTTTAAGAATATGATATTGTTCATATGTTTTGGGTTTATGTATTTTCCTTTTGGATTTTTTTTATGATTATGGTTTTAGGTATATGTTTTTTAGACAACGTTTTAGGATAATGGGATTTTGTTTTAGGGTTTTGGTTTTAGATTTAAGTGATAGGGTATAGATTTTATACTTTAGGGTTGTGGATTTCAATATTAGGGTATAGGGTATATTTTATTTGGTTTAGGGTTCATATTTTTTTATTTAGTATTTAGGGATTAGGGTTTCAGGTATATGATTTTGGGACATGGTTTTATTATTTTTGGATTTGGAATTAGATTTTTGGATTTAAATTTAAGTGATTAGATTTATATTTTTTGTTTTAGGGTTATGGATTTTAATATTAGGAAACAGGTTATATGTATTTAGAATTCGTGTTTATATATTTTTTAGTTTATTGAATATGATTTTGGGTATAGGGTTTTGGGAATAGGATTTAGGATTTCATGTTTTTGATTTGGGGTTTTGGATTTATATTTCAGTTTTATAATTTAGATTTTATATTTTATGGTTAATTATATCAGGATTAGAGATTATGGTAGATGTTTTTTGGTTGTGGGTTCATCATTTTGGATTTATAGATAAGGGATTTTGGTATCCATTATAGGTTTTTGGGACTAGGTATTAGGATTAAGGGGAAATATTTAATGAAATATCCCAACAAAAGCCAAAGGTAATGGAAAAGAATATCAAAAAATGAAAGAAAATAAAGAAAATAAAAGTGGTTATTTACCTCTTGATCCCTTCTCCTTGAGATCCTCCTTGAAGGATATTGTTTTGATATATGGGTGAGACCAGTAGTTCTAGGACGTGGGAAAGAGACTTGGGAGGAGTATTGGGCATAACATAGGCATGGCTCATGGCTTGAGAGGTGTGGGAGGAAGAGGGGAGTGAGTGTGGTATTTATAGTGGAGGAGAGGGGGTATTTTTCATTATTTTAATTATTATTATATTATTTTTTCTCAAGAGTGTGAATAATCCCAATTAATGCGACCAAAAATAGTAATAATGGCTTGTGACTTAGAACCATGTGGGCTTACATCATCTTTGCATAACCAATGATCCAGTAAATCAAGTATTTAGCATTTATCATATTTTATCGTATTTCACTATTCATAAAATATTCTTGAATTATGGAAAAATCCAAATAATTTACCCTAACCATTTTTCGATGTATAAAATTCAAAAATTAATTCCATTTTTCAAAAATAATATTATAAATAATATTAATTTAAGTTTTAAATAAAACATACTTAATTAAAAATTAACAGTTCTAATTCTACAACTATTTCTTTATCACAATGAAAAATTAACCAAGATGTTATTGTCTTATAGCCTTATGAAAATAAAATTTACTATTAATTAGGGTTACATAAAGATTCATATTACTATTTATAAGGGTATGTAACTATTCACACAAAAAACAAGCTGTTTTAATGAGACTCCAAATAACTTACTGAACACAATTGTATATGACAATTTATTGAAATTCAAAATATAGTGGTAGAAAAGTTATTTTTAAAGGATAGTTATAAATATCTAGTTAAAACAATATTTCATGAATTTCAATTTATTTTCAGAAAACCTTGGGGTGTTACATAGAATGTGTTAGTTTTGTGTCTATTGGTATGCATGTTTTCCAAGAGATCATAAATGATAGTACAAAAATATATTTTACAAAAAATTATAATTTTATTTATTTCATGAATGGATTTAAATTGATTTAATAATGGAGTTTTTAATATTTTCACATGAAATGGAAAATATTCAAATTGTGGTTTTTTATGATGAATAAAATTTTTATTTTAAAAATAATGGATTTATTTTTTGGGTTTGATATGTTATTTGTTTTTATTACGGTTTATAAAATTAATAAATATTAATTTTCTATACTATATGTTCAAATTGAATTAATTATGTTTTTAATTAATTGAGTTGAATGTAATATTTGGTGAGATCCATATACACATGTCATCTGAGATATGAGTAGTGTCCAATGGAACAATCCACTTTTCCTTGTCACCTCCATCATCCGAATCATTACCTATTTTATATAGAATCCTCAAGAATTGAATGAATGATGAATCCCATGATGCTAATTTGGAATTATATGGAAAATAACTATTTTTCATAAAATTTTAAAAAAAATCACAAAATTATCAATTAATATTTTCATTCATAAATTCATGAAATATATTTTGATAATTCAAAATACCATATAATGAAATATTATGTTTTTTATTCATAATATCTATGGTAAAATTATGAAAATAATATATAATATATCATCTAATGAATATATAATAAAATTACATTTTTGATAAACGTTATTGTAATATTCATATATATTTTAATGTGACATTATGAATATTTAATTATTTTTTAATTACAGTTTATGTGGATAAACACAATTTTTAAAATATTAACCAAAATAAAAAATAAATATCTATTTCCCTGGATAAAAATTTAAGATTTATAAATATCATTTAATTTCTGAAATTGATCAATGTTCATTTATTATTTAATGTGATGTTACTGAATAATTGAATTTTATTTAATTATAAATGTTTTTGGAATCAAAATTTTTATAAAATTTAATAAGGCCGTGACTAAATATTAAAAATGAGTGAATACATCATAAATAACCAAAGTTGAAAAAATGAAGAGGATGTTGACACATAAGTAATTTGTCATTTATTAAACCAAAAAAATTGTTTTTTTATAATATAGACTGTATGAAGTTTTTTTAGAAAGTTAATGAATAACTATCCATAAAACCAATAGTATGTAATTTCAAAGAATATCTAAATTTCTAAATCTGAAAATTCCATTATCAAAAAGAACATGAAACTTACCTCTAGTCACTACAAAACACAAGAATTATAGGAATAAATGCCTAAAAGGCTTCTAATTATAGGGAAAACATCTTCTGAGACATGTAATTTGTGATGATCTCGACAGTTGTTGGACGTAGTACCACAACAAGAACTATTTGCAATGAGACATGAATACCGTAACAAATATTCCATAGAAAAATTATTTGTGATGGGAAATTTTTCCTATAAAGAATACATTTTCTTCATAGTTCATGGAAAACACCAAGAAAGTTACGATAGAAAATAATTCTCATCACAACTACCTCCCGTCTTTATAGTTATTTCCAATTAGTGTAATGCCCCGACCCCATATCTCTATAGATGGGGCATTATTTTATTACATTGGAATGACTACAATGCGTCAAATACTGAACGACTGACCCGTTTAGTAGTCTTTTAAAATATATTACCTTCCTGAACATTATGATTCAATTCAAAACATAAAATAAAACATAGATAATATTTTATGAAATCTATTATTCTCCTAGTTTAACCAAAAAAATAAATTATAAAACACATATTAGAATCCTAGGAAAATGTTACATAATAAATAGGTAAGCTCAAATTCTATGTAAGGTTAAAAAACACACCAGAAGTATTCATAAATAAAAATAAACTTTAAAGGAGGAAAAAAACTGAAACACAAGAATTTTGAACATAAAATTGAAAATACAGCACATGAAAAAAAACAAAGAATTCAATTTAAACATTCACATGGATATTATACCAGTCTAATAATCACATGTAAAATCAGTAACTAATAACATAATGAGGTAATACATAATTTCTAACAACATAATCAAACCTTAAATACATCATTATAAGACCATAAATAATCGTTTTTACAATTCCTTGGGCTAAGACACTAGTTTTTCTCATGAGTCATATCAATGCAACAAGGGGTTATAGCAGGCCCCACCAATCAATTTTAAGTCCAATGTATTCCTCGTATTAGAAAAGTGAATAATAACATAAACATGTGTATAGGTTATATTTTTGTTGTTTATGGTATGACTTTTTGGATTTAGAGTTTAAGTATTAGGGTTTCAGTTATATGGTTTTAGGACAAAGATTTGGGATTTTGTGTTTCTATTATAGAGTTTTTGTTATAGATTTAAGTGATAGGGTTTAGATTTTATGTTTTGGGATTAAATATTTAAATATTAGGGTATAGGGTATACGTTTTTGTTTTTATTGTTTGGATTTATGGATTTAGAGTTTAGGGAATAGGGTTTATGTTATAAGGTTTTGGGAATAGATTTTAGGATTTTGATTTATGGTTTTAGGATTCGAGTTTTAGATTAGAGTGATAGGGATTATCTATTATTATTCATGGTTATGGATTTATTTTTTAGGGTATAGGGTATATGTTTTTGGTATATTGTTTGGATTTTTGAATTTAGAGTTTAGGTTTTAGGCTTTCGAATTTTAGGTTTTTCGACTAGGTTTTAGGATTTTGTCTTTTAGTTTCCGGGTTTTGGTTTTAGATTTATATGAAAAGATTTTCATTTTATGTTTTTTTGTTAAGGGAATCAAGATTAGTGTATGAGGTATATGTTTCTTAGTTTAGGGTTCAGAGTTTTGAATTTTTTTTAAAGGGAATAGGGTTTCAAGTATTGGTTTTGGGGACAAGGTTTTAGGAATTTGAGTTTTGGTAATAGGTGTTTTATTTTATATTTAAATGATATGGTTTATATTTTTTGTTTTATGGTCATTTATTACAATATTATGGTTTATAATATATTTTCATTTGTTTATGGTTTAGATTTATGGATTTATATTGTAGGGATTAGGGTTTCACATATAGGGTTTTGGACTAGGTTTTAGTTTTTTGGGTTTTGGTTTACGGATTGTTTTTAACATTTAAGACATAGGGTTTATATTTAATGTTTTAAGGTTTATTATTTCAAGAATACAATATAGGTTATATGTTTTTGGGATTACGTATTGGCCTTTTGGATTTAGTTTTTTGGGATTAGGGTTTTAGGTATAGGGTTTTGAGACTATGTTTTAGGATATTGGGATTTTTTTAGTGTTTTGGTGTTAGATTTAAGTGATAGGGTCTATAATTTATACTTTATGGTTATGTATTTCAATATTAGGTTATAGAGTATATGTTCTTGGGTTTACTGTTCATATTTTATTATTTAGACATTAGGGATTTGGGTTTCAGGTACATGATTTTGGGACAAGGTATTATTATTTTGGTTTTTGGTTTTAGGTTTTTGGATTTAAATTTAAGTGATAGGGTTTATATTTTATGTTTTTGGGTGATGTATTAGAATATTACGGTATATGGTATATGAATTTGGAATTAGTGTTTAGATGTTTTGATTTAGTTATTGAATATTGTTTCGGGTATAGGTTTTTGAGAATAGGATTTATGATTTTACAGTTTTGTTATAGGGTTTTTGATTTAAATTTATGGGCTATAGTTTAGATTTTAGTTTTTAGGGATAATTATATAATGATTAGGGATTATGGTGGATGTTTTTTGGATTTCGTATCATAATTTTAGATTTACAGTTTAAGTATTATGGTTTTAGGTATAGGTTTTTGTGACCAAGTTTTAGGATTTTGGTTTCACATCCAAGTGATAGGGTTTAGATTTTTTATTTTATCGTAAAGGATATCAAGATTAGGGTATATGGTATACTGGTTTCTTTTTAGAGTTTAGATTTTAGGATTTTGAGTTTATGAATTATGGTTTCGAGTGTAGGGTTCTTGGACTAGGTTTTAGGATTTCGGGTTTTGGTTTTAGGATTTTGGTTTTTTATTTAATTGTTAGGGTTTAGAATTTATGTTTTAGGGTTATAGATTTCAATATTTGGGTATAGGGTATATGTTTTGGGTTTACAGTTTACTTATCAGGATTAGTCTCTAGATCATTTTCATTTCAATCTCGAGCCATATGTCCAATATTACCACATTTAAAACAATTTCCAATTTGGCTAAGACATTATCCAGGGTGTTTCTTGCCACACTGTTCACAAACTGGAAATTGGATTTTTTTACCATCAGATTTCTTTGGTTGATTCTTACCCCATTTATTGCAAACTTGTCCACTTGTTCTATTTGTTTCAAAAATCCGCGTGATCCTCAGAAAACTCCATCTATACCCTCTCACAAAATCGAACAAGTTTCACATATCATTTTATTTCACAGGAGGCCAACGCCCATTGATAGCTTGGCTTCATTCCTAAGTATAAGAGGTTGATTTTTCTATCAAGGTATAGAATAAGATATAGAGCATATCTCTCCATTTGGGTGAAGTTCACTTCATACACAACCATTGATGCTTCTTCCTTCTATTTCAACTCAAGGATTTTCTTCTCCATCCTAAATCTCACCACCAAAGGAGAATATTTTTCAAGGAAAAGACTTTTAAATTCATCCCACGTTAATGCATAAAAATCCTCTCTATCACTAATATTCCTTACCCTTAACAACCACTTATCAGAATCCCCTTCAAAACTATAAATGGAAATACATACCTTTTGATTGTCTGAACATCCCATATCATCAAATATATTTTAAAGGGAATTAATCCATCCTTAAGCATCTACTGGGTCAGAAGATCCATTGAATGTAGGAGGATGTTGTCTCATATTATTTTCCACTACTGTAATGTTCTGTTGAGGTACATATATTGTTTTTCTTGAATTTATGGAACGAACATTTAATTCGAGTGTTAGTTGAGCCATTACTATCACAAACTTCTTGGATCCAATACTTACCATTCTAGGCTATTTTTCGAGAAAGATGTCATTCTGTCGGTGCCTCTCTTCTTCAGCATCCCTGTTCCTTCTGCGGACAACCATTCTGAACAAACATGTCTTATATAAAGCAACATGGTAATCATTAAATTATATAAAATTTGATATTAATCATAGTGTGAAAGTATTTTATTGTAATTTATTAACATCACCCAATCCCGTAAATTTATCTAATCCATCCTATGATACCAACTATAAGGATCCAGTCTTATTACATACATAATCCTGGTTTTATTCAATAAAATACTTCCCTATACATTGAGGTTCTTTTCAAGTTTAGAGATTTATATAGTTAGGACAATACATTCATAACATTACATATTATTACTGAGTGGATACAAAAAAATAGTTCCCTATTTTTTCAAAATTGAAAACATTAGAAGTTAAACATGATTCCATGAAATTCATAAACATTTAACATGGCTTCATTCATTGAATTACACATCCATTAACCTGTGAAACTAATTTAAAGACATGGTATGAGAATAAAAACTCATTAAGGGATATGATAATAAAGAATGAACACACTAGTCCATGAATACTTGTAATGAATGAAATCATTTTTAGAATACTTAAATATCACCTATATATATATACATACTTTGTGAAACATGAGATTTACACAAATATATAATAACATAAGTACAACTTTAAAGGTATCTTGGGGCTTTACTTACACAATCATGTAACCATCCTTGGCTACCTTATAATTTGTAACCCTCACGACTACCTTAATTTGTGTAACCATCACAGTTACACTTGGAGTAACCAAATTGTAGAACTCCATCTTTCTCATACCCATTGAATTGGAGGTTAAATATATGTCCCACCATTATTTATAAACAATTCCCATGAAGCGTAACATAATCATACATAATGAATAATTTCAATAAAGTATTTTTTTTGAATTTTGTATTACATAATTTTAAAAGAGGATTTTAAAAAGAAAAGTACCTTATAAACATCATATACATGAAGTGATACATAATTGAGTGGATTGAATATGTATATATTCTATTAATACACATAATTTAATATATTATAATCATAAGTCATCACACAAACAATTTAAATAACACATAAATAACAAAGTATAATGTTAACCCAAAGAATAGAAATTGGGTTAGGAATTCCCTTACCTTAGAGTTTCCATACTTCAAACACGGTTAAACTTACTGTATAATGGTTAAATGAGTGTTATTAGTATTTTACAAGAAAATTTTCATGTTTATAACATCTTATATTATCATATCATAACATCATTTCACCCTTTAATTGTTAGTATTTTGCTTCTTGCACTGTTTTTGTGTGAGTTCATTACATGATTTCCATGATTGGTTCATGATTGATGTTCTTGTTGATTGGACCTGAGACCCCATAATTGGAAAGTAATGGAATATAAATTTCTAAAATACCATAAATTATACCATTTATTATCTTTATGTTTTATATGATGATTATTCAAATGTTTAAACATAATGATGTTCGTTTAGATCATTATTGTGGTTCTATGATAACAACAACCACATTTTTTGTTATAAATTAGAAACACGAGTAAAAAATAATTCCAGAAACATTGATGAGTCCTAAAACATATATTATACCCTGTTTCGACCATATAAATGGTTTCATGACAAGACATGGAAGAATTAATGGAAATTGAAATTACATCATCCACGATGTCGGTAATTCGACACATCACAGACAATGTTTTTTATTTTGTAAATAAATGGGAGTGTAGAAGAATAATTATGAAGATTTTCCATAAACATGAGAGAATCCATAATATACATGATTATGGAGATTTCATTCCTCTTGGATAATAGAGGTTGAGGAAATAAGAAAAAGGAATAATGAAATAAAAGAAAACATGAGAAATTTCTCAGGAAAATTCGGCAGCCTAACAACGTCTCTTAAAATTTCATAAAAACAAGAATTATTAAAGTAATGGGATATATCATCATTAATACATAATATAAAATGTAAGGGGACATATTTAATGAAATATCCCAATATAATCCAAGAGTAATTGAAGAGAAAAACATAAAATGAAAAAAATGAATGAAAATAAAAGAGGTTCTTTACCTCTTGATCTCTTCTCCCGGAGATCCTCCTTATGGGATTTTGTTTTGGTCTTCTGTGAGACAAGCGGCTCTAATAATTGGGGAAGAGACATTGGAGGAGTATTGGTCAGAACATAGGTATGGATCAAGTCTTGAGAGGTATGGGAGGAAGTGGGGAGTGAGGGTGGTATTTATAGTGGAGGAGAGGGGGTATTTTTAATTATTTTAATCATTATAATATTATTTTTTTCTCAATACTATGAATAATCTCAATTAATTTGACCCCAAATAGTAATAATGGAATGTGAGTTCAAACCATGTGTGCTTACATCCTCCTTGCATCACCTATGATATAGTAAATCAAGTATTTAGAATTTATCGTATTTTATCAAATATCACTCTTCATCAAAAAATTCTTGAATTTCAGAAATATCCAAAAAAATTTACACTAACCATTATTCTATGTGTAGAATTAAAAAATGAAGTCCATTTTGTAAAAAAAATTTATAAATATTATTAATTTAATTTTTAATAAAGAAATGCTTAATTCAAAAATTGACAGTCCAAAATCTACAACTATTTCTTTATCACTATGAAAAAATAACCAAGATTTTAATATCTTATAGCCTTAAGAAAATAAAATAATAATAAAATTTACTATTCATTAGGGTCATATTACTATTCATTAGGGTATGTTACTATTCACAAAATAACATCTTGGTTTCATCAGACTCCACAAAACTTACTGAACACAATTGTAGAAGATAGTTTCATTAAATTCAAAACATTGTGGTATTAAAGATATTTTTAACGGCTAGTTATAAATATCTACTTAAAAAAACGTTTCATGCATTTAAATTTATTTTAAGAAAACCATTGGGTGTTACATTGAATGTGTTAGTTTTTTTTCTATGGGTATGCATGATTTCCTAGAGGTCATAAATGTTAGTATTAAAAAATATTTTACAAAAAATTATAAATTTTTTTATTTACTGAATGGATTGAAATTGATTTTATAATGGGGTTTTTCATAGTTTGACATGAAATGAAAAATATTCCAATTGTAGTTTTTGAAGATGAATAAAATTTATATTAAAAAATGATGGATTTTTTCTTTGGGTTTGATATGTTTTTTATTTTTATTAGGTTTTATAACATTAGAAAAACTTAATTTTCTCTCCTATATTTTGAAATTAAATTAATGAAGTTATTAATAAATGGAGTTGCATATAATATTTGGTGAGATCCAACTATACATGTCATATGAGAGTTGAGTAGTGTCCAACCGAACCATAAACTTTTCCTTGGCACCTCCATCGTCTGAATCATTACCCATTTTATAGTGAATCTTAAAGAATTGAAACAATGTTTAATCTAATGATGATAATTCATAATTATAATGAAAACCAATATTTTTATTAAAATTTTAAAAAACATTAACAATATTATCAATTTATATTTTCATTCATAAATTCAAGAAATATAATTTGATAATTCAAAACACCATATAATGAAATATTATGTTTTTTATTCATAATACCTGTTGTAAAATTATGAAAATAATATGTATTATATCATCTAATAAAAATATAATAAAATTTCAGGCATTATAAAAGTTATTATATTCTTCATATATATTTAAATGTGATTTAATAAATAGTTAATTATTTTATAATCAGGATTGATGTGGCTAATTTTTTTTTTGAAAAATATTAAACAAAATCAAAATTAAACAACTATTTTTCTGAATAAAAATTAAATATTTATAAATATAATTTAATTTCTAAAATTTACCTATGTTCATGTATTATTTAATATTATGTTAGTGAATAAGTGAATTTTATTTAATTATCAATGTTGTGGAAAATCAAATATTAATAAAATTTAATAAGATCACGACTAAATATTAAAAATGAGCGAATAGATTTTAAATAACCAAAGTTGATGAAATGAAGAGGATGTTGAAACATAATTAATGTGTCATTTATTAAACCAAAAATAAAAAAGGAATTGTTCTAAAATATAGTGTGTTATGTTTTATTAGAAGGTTAAGGAATAACTATCAATAAAAGAAAAAGTATCATATTTTAAAGAATAGAAAAATTTCTATATCTTAAAATTCCATTAATGAAAATAACATGAAACATAATTATTGGCCCTAAAAAACAGAATAATTTGAGGTATAAATCTGTAAAAGACCTCTCATTATAGGAAAAATAACTTTAGATACATGTAATTTGTGATGATCTGAACACTTGTTGGAGGTAGTACATCAACAAGGACTATTTGCGACGAGACATAAATCCCATAAAAATATTCATTAAAAAAAATATTTGTGAAAAAAAAATTTCTTATCGAGAATACACATTCAGCATATTGCTTGGAAAAAAACATGAATCTTATTTACGATATAAAATAATTCTTTTCACAACTACCTCTCATCGTTATAGTTATTTCCAATCAGTGTAACGCCCCGACCCTAGATCTTTGTAGATGAGGAATTATTTTAATAAATTGGAATGAATACAAGTAGTCAAATACCAAATGACCGATCAGTTTAGTAGACTTGTAAAATAGTTTACCTACCGGATCATTATGATACAATTCAAAACATAAAATAAAACATAGCTAATATTTTTAGAACATTATTATTCTCCTAGATTATACATACAAATAAATTATAAAACACATCTCAGAATCCATGTAAAAAAAAACATAACAAAGGGGTCAGCTCAATTTCTATGTGTGGATAAAAAATAAATCATATGTATTCATAAATAAAAATATATTTGAAAGGAATTATAAAAATGAAACACAAGCCTTTTGAAAATAAAATTGAAAATATATCACCTGAAAAAATCAAATAATTCAATTTAAAAATTCACATGGATATTATAGCAGTCGAATAATGAAAAGTAATATCAAGAATTAATAACTTACTGAGGTAATAAATACTTTTTAACAACATAATCACAACTTAAAGGCCTCATTCTAAGACAATAAATAATAATTTTTACAAGGCCTTGGGCCAAGACAATAGTTTGTCTCATGAGACTTGTGAATTCAACATGGTTCTATAGTTGGCCCCACCCATTAATTATTATATCCAATGCATTCATTGTAATAATTGAGTTAAAAATAACATAAAAATGTGTATATGGTATATTTTTTATGTTTATGGTTTGGCTTTTAGTATTTAGAGTTTTAGGATTAAGGTTTCATGTAGATGGTTTTGGGACATGGTTTAAGGATTTAGGATTTTGTTTTAGATTTTTTGTTTTATATTTTATTGATAGGGTTTATATTTTATGTTTTGGGGTTAATTATTAAAATATTAGGGTATAGGGTATACTTTTTTGTGTTTAGGGATTGGCTTTATGGATTTAGAGTTTATGGATTAGGGTTTAATGTATAAGGTTTTGGGAATAGCTTTTAGGATTTTGAGTTTTTGTTTTAGGGTTCTATTTTTAGATTACAGTGATCTGGTTTATATATTATGTTTCATGGTTAAGTATTTTATTTCTAGTGTATAGGTTATATTTTTTCAGTTTATGGTTTGGATTTTTGGATTTATAGTTTAGGGATTAGGCTTTCGTATTTATGGTTGTTGGACTAGGTTTTATGATTTTGGCTTTTAGTTCTTCTGTTTTGGTTATAGAAAAATGTGACAAGGTTTAGAATTTATGTTTTAGGGTTAATGGATTCAATTTTAGTGTATGAGGTATATGTTTCATGGTTTAGGGTTCAAAAGTTTTAATTTAGTGTTTAGGGATTAGGGTTTCATGTATAGGGTTTGGGGACAATGTTTTAGGATTTTAGGTTTTGGTATAAGGTTTTTTGTTTTATATTTAAATTATAGGGTTCATATTTTCTATTTTATGGTCATTTATTACAATATTAGGGTGTATAATATATTTTAATGGGTTTAGGGTTTATATTTTTGGTGTTAGAGTCTATGGATTGGGGTTTCACGTATAGGGTTTTGGGACTAGGTTTTCGGATTTTGGGTATTGGTTTGAGGGATTTTATTTTACATTTAAGACATAGGGTTTAGCTTTGTTGTTTTATGCTTAATTATTTTAAGAATATGCTATGGGTCATATGTTTTGTGTTGATGTATTGGCCTTTTTGTTTTAGTTTTTTGGTATTATGGTTTTAGGTTTAGGTTTTTGAGAATATATTTTAGGATAATGAGATTTGGTTTTAGGGTTTGGGTTTTAGATTTAATATATAGGGTATAGAATTTATGCTTTTGGGTTATGGATTTCAATATTACGTTATAGGGTATTTGTTCTTTGGTTTATGGTTCATATTTTTTTATTAAGTATTTAGGTATTAGTGTTTCAGGAATAAGATTTTAGGACAAGGTCTTATTAGTTTGGGATTTGGTTTTAGGATTTTGGATTTAAATTTATTTGATTGGATTTATATTTTATGTTTTAGGGTTATGGATTTGAATATTAGGGTATAGGTTATATATATTTAGATTTAGGGTTTATAATTTTTTATAGTTTATTGAATATGGTTTCAAGTATAGGGTTGTGGGAATAAGATTTAGGATTTCGAGTTTTCTCATTAGGGTTTTGGATTTTGATTTCAGGGTAATAATTTAGATTTTAGATTCTATGGTTAATTAATTCATGATTAGTGATTATCGTAATTTTTTTTGGTTTTGGGTTCATCATTTTGGATTTATAGTTTATGGATTACGTATCAAGTATAGGTTTTTGGGACCATTTTTTTGGATTTTGGTTTCAAATCTAAGGGATAGGGTTTAGATTTTTTATTTTATGGTAAAGGATTTCATGATTAGGGTATATTGTATTTTTTTTAGTGTTTAAATTTTAGGATTTAGAGTTTATAGATTAGGGTTTTGGGAATAGGGTTTTGGGACTAGGTTTTAGGATTTTGGGTTTTGGTTTTTGGGTTCTGGATTTAGATTTAATTGTTAGGGATTAGAATTTATGTTTTAGGTTCACATATTCCAATATTAGGGTATATGGTATTTGGTTTGGGATTAAGGATTCGATTTTTGTAGTTAGATTTTAGTGATTTAGGTATTGGGTATAGGTTTTTGCGACTATTTTTTAGGTTTTTGGGTTTTGGTTTTAGGGTTTTGGTTTTAGATTAAGGGATAAGGTTTCGATTTTATGGTTTAGGGTTAATGATATCAATATTAGGGTATATTTTACATTTTTTCTGGGTTTTTGTATTTGCATTTTGGATTTATATTATATAGATTAGGGTTTCAGGTATAGTGTTTTGGGATTAGGTTTTAGGAGTTTGGGTTTTGGTTTTATGATGTTGGTTTCATATATAAGTGATATGGTCTAGCTTTTATGTTGTAGGGTTAAGGATTTCAAGATTAGGGTATAAGGTATATGTTTTTACGTTATGGGTTGAAATTTTTGGATTTAGATTTTAAGGATTAGGGTTTACGGTAAATGGTTTTAGAACTAGGTTTTAGGATTTTGGGTTTTGGTTTTAGATTTAACTAATAGGGTTAAGCTGGATTTTGATTGAGGATTTGAATTATACTTTTAATGTTCCATTATATTATATGGTATTGAATGATATATTTTGTAAACTGTTTTTTTTTTCTTTTTATAGTGGTGTTTTAATGTCTTTTTACCTTTTATTTTTGTCCAATGTCTTTTAAGGTGAATAATGAAATATTTTATGGAGATTTTAATACATCACTTTATTGTTGTTTTTTTATATATTTTTATCTTGGATTAATTAGGATTTATAGTGGATCTGGTCATGGATGTTTTAAAAGTTCAAAAATGTCCCATTGTACATGGTTTTCTCAAGGCCAGTTCATGGATTTCAAATCCATAAAAATGAACATTAAATAGGTTTTCCTTCTGTTCATGAGTTAGCACTCACAATTTTGAACAAATTTTATAGTCACCATTAGGAAAAAGGGTCCTAAATTCATTTTCAAATGTTCTTAGTTGATGTGAATAGGTAGAGGATTGTTTGAGGTGATGCCAAGGGAAACCTTGAAACAAAACATTATATGTTAGTATGCATAATGGTGGTGACACATTGTTTTTGGATGGTTAGTAGAAAATTTATCGGTCAAATATGCACTTGGAGTTGCGCAGATAGTTATATACAAATAGGTTATGCGCTATTTGAATAATGGTGTGTCATAACTTGGTGGTCTTCACATATCTACCATAAAAGTAAAATTTATTATTTTCCCTCTAAAATTTAGACTCTAATTATCCTCTCCTTTTATCCCACTAGATCATATGATCCTAAGGAGATCAAGGGAGAGAAACACCATTCACCTCCTTTTCATTTTGGAACCTCTATATTGATTTTAAGTGATTTTCAAGGGATTAATTATTACATTAAATCTTCTTTATCTTCCACTTTATTTATTCTAATTTTCATATGTTGGTCTTTAAACATAAATCCTTAATTATCTATAAAAACTCATATTGGTGATTATCTGATTATAAGGAAAGGGATTCATTTTTAGGGCTTGTGGATTGTGATTATTTTCCCATTTTGGTGTTTTCAATGGAAAATGAAACATTATAATATGAATTTATTTTTTTGTTGGTAGCTGTTTCAATAGTGCCCCTTAAATGTGATACTTTTTGATCAATTTTCTGTTATAATTTTTTTTATTAAATTACAATTGTATATTTGTCATTAAAATGAGTGATAAAATGGTTTTTATGTAATATTTCTTGGAATAATGTATTTTTTAATATAATTTTATGTTTTGATTTGGAATAAAAAACGTTTACATTCCATGATCCTAGGAATTTGTTTACCAGGTGATTTTGAATATTCATGGTGAAAATGTAGCTTAAATCCATTGTTTTTATTTTTTGAATGATGTTTGTTTGTTTATAAGAAATATTACATTATGATTAAAATTGGGTGTGTTTCTAATGTTTTTAAGATATTAGAATTATTGAATTTGAAGGATTATAAAAGACACCATAGCATATATTTATTTTAAGTAAAGGCCCCGTTTAGTACCTTAATAATGAATGGGTCATCTCTCATGATGCCCTATTCATTTTCCCCTATGTTTAATTAACCATTGATGGGATTTTTTACATTATATAGATTGGATAAATGATACGAAATATTGTTTTTTATCTAAGGGAATTGGAGGTATGGTGTTGTATATTTTCTATATTAATTTATAAAATGATCAAGATTGCTTTCTCTCAACCCTTATTATTCTGTCAAGAGACTAATTGGTTATTATGTAGAGACGTCGATGTGGATTAACCCTTAGTGTATATTTTTCTATTACTTGGTGGACACTACACATGGAAGCTGAGTTCTCCCATGTTGTATTATGTGCTAAGAGTAGCATTTCTATGACAATATATATATTGAGAATAAATATTTCAGTGGGTATACATGTTTAAATAGTTTTTTAGTGTTATCATAGGTTTAATGAATCATGAACATGGTTATTTTACATGAACATATAGGTTGGTAGTCTATGATTCATGTGACTTGATAGGTGGTTGCATGTAAAATATTTTCACTTCAATACTATTTATAAAAATTTTTGATTTCTTTCTAGTGGAATCATTATTGTTATTATTTATTTACATGTCGCTTATTCATATTTTGGTGCCACTTAGAATGTGTTATATTATATCAATGTGTATGCATGTTTTCCGAGAGGTCAGAATTGTTAGTTTCAATCAATATTTTACAGAAAAAATATAAATGTTTTTAATTTCATTATTGGATTGAAATTGATTTCATAAAGGGGTTTTTCATAGTTTCACATGAAATGGAAAATATTGAAATATTGATTTTTTATGTTGATTACATTATTTATTAAAAATAGGATCTATTCATTTTCTTGTGATATGTTATTTTTTACTAGGGTTTATAAAAATTGAAAACATTAATTATCATTACTATATTTCAAAATTGAATTTATGAAATTATTAATTAATAACATTGCATATAATCATTGGTGAGATTCAATTGGGCATGTCATCTGAGAGTTGAGCAGTGTCCAATAGAACCATCCACTTGTACTTTTCACCTCCATCATCAGAAACATTACCCCATTTTACAGAGATTCCTGATGAATGGGTAGAATGTTGAATGTCATGATGATAATCAGGAATACTATGGAAAACCAATAGTTTTACTAATATTTTAATACAAATCACAATATTTTCAATTAATAATTTAATTCATAATGTCATGAAATATAATTTTATAATACAAATACCATATAAAGATATATTAAGTTTTATTATTCATAATACCTATAGGAAAATTATGAAAATTATATATAAAATATCATTTAAGGAAAATATTATAAAATTTAATTTGTGATAAATGTTATTATATTATTCATATATAATTTCATGTGATTTAATGAAATTTTTATTCTTATTTAATTTGCATTGATGTGGATAAATCCATTTTTTAATAATATTAGAATTATCAAAATTAAATATCTTTTTTAATAAAAAAAATTATAAATATCTTTTAATGTTTGAAATTGAACAATGTTCATTCATTATTTAATGTGATCATAATGAATAATTAGAATTTATTTATTTTGAAATGTTTTGGAAAACCAGATATTTATAAAATTTAAAAAATATCACCACAATATATTAAAAATGAGTACATACATCTTCAATAAACAATGTTTTTAAATTGAATAGGATGATGAAACACATGTAATGTGTCATTTAGTAAACAAAAATAGAAATGGGGTTTTTTCTAAAATAGATTTTAGTATGTTTTATTAGATGTTTGAGGAATAAATATCTATAAAACTAAAAGTATGAAATATTATTGAATATATAAATTTAAAAATCAGTAAATTTCAATAATGAAAATAACATGTTACTTACCACTAGGAACTAAAAAAAGAATTAGTGGAATAAATACCTAAAAGACATCACATAATAGTGAAAAAAATATTTTGATAAGGTTATTTTTCATGATCTTGACACTTATGGGAAGGTGTATATCATCAAGGACTATTTGTGATGAGACATGAATCCCATCACAAATATTACTTATGAAATATTATTTTTTATGGGAATGGTTTAATATCGATAATAAATTTACTGCATAGTTCATGAAAAACACAAGTAATGTTATATACGATGGAAATTAACTCACTTCACAAGTGCCTTTCATAATTATAGTTAATTTGAAATCAATGTAAAACCCTGACCAAAGATCTATGGAGCATGTGGATTATTTAAATACATTTGAATGACTACAAGGAATCATATAGAAAAGGACTAATCAGTTTTACAGTATTTTAAAATAGATTACCTACAAGAACATTACAATATAATTGAAAACATAATATAGAAAATAGAGAATACATTGAGAACTCCTTAATTCTTCTAGTATAACCAATCACATCTATTATAAAACACATCTTCCTATCCTATAAAAACAAAACATAATAATGGGGTGATATTAGATGCTCAGTAAGGTTAAACAATACACCAAACATATTCAAAAATATTAATAAACATTAAACCAACAATAAAATATAAACACAAGACTCATTACCATAAAATTGAACACATATAACAAAAAAAACATATAATTCAATTTAAACATTCACATGGATATTATACCAGTGGAATAATCACAAGTAATATAAATAAATAATATCATAAGGAGGGAATACATAATTTCAAACATCATAATAATTCCTTCATGGCCTCACTCTAGTACCATACATAATCATTTTTTCAAAGCCTCGTCCCAAGACACCATTTTTTCTCATGATACCTATCAATGCATCAAGGTGATATTGAAGGCCCTACCCATTAACTACTAAGTCCAATACATTATTCATATTAAAATAGTGAAACATAATATAAACATCTATATAGGGTGTATGCTTTTTGTTTTTTAGGGTTTGGATTTTTGGATTTAGAGTTTATGGATTAGGGTTTTGGGTATATCGTCTTGGTAAAATGATTTTGGATTTTGGGTTTTTGGAGTTTTTGTTTTAGATTTATGTCGTAGGATTTAGATTTTATTTTTTAGGGTAAAGGAATTCATAATTACAGTATATGATATATGTTTTTAGGTTTAGGGTTTGGGTTTTTGGATTTAGTGTTTAGGGATTATAGATTCAGGTATATGGTATTGGTAATAGGTTTTAGGATTTTTTGTTTTGGTTTTAGGTTTTTTGTTTTAGATTTGTGTGATATAGTCTATATTTTATGTACCATGTTTATTGATTACAATGTCATTGTATTGGGTATATGTTACTGGGATTAGTTTTTGGGTTTTCATATATAGATTTTAGGGATTAGGGTTTCGAGTATATGATTATTGGAATAGGTTTTAGGATATTCGATTTTCGTTTTTGGGTTTTAGTATTAGATTGAAGTGATTAATATTAAAATTTATGTTTTATGGTTAAGGATTTGAAGGTCAGGACATAGGGGATATGTTTTGAGATTTAGGTTTTGGATTTTTGAATTTAGTTTTTAGGGATTGGGGTTTCCTATATAGGGTTTTGGGATGAGGTTTTAGGATTTTGGTTTTAGGTATTCGGTTTTTAATTTATATCTATGGCATGCCACCTTTTTTAACATAAAGTTTAATTACATTTTACAAAACATAGGATCTTTAAAGACTATTGTCTGGGAAATTAGGAAGATAATACATGAAAATAACATAAAACAATCTTCTTAAACACTTCAAAGGCTTCTTCATTGTTCATATTATGTTCATTACAACATCTCATAACTTGGGAGAATACATCAACGGAAAAGGTTGAACAAAAGGCCTAGTAAGGGAAACAAGAGAAACATTTACTTGGGAACTTGATATACATAAATAAAGTCATAATATATAGATTGAAGGCATGATAAAGAGATCATGAAGCATATTATAATAAAAATAACATGATTCATAACATGAAGATGTGACTGCAACATTTAACATAGACAATCATTTTTGTATCACCAAGGTCCATCCCCAAAGTGTCATTAAAAAAATTACCATGGTTATTCACCAAGGTATCGTTAAAAAGGTCATCTCTAGAGATTAAGTCTTTACCAGATGCATTGGAGCAATATCTGGGTGCACCGTTAATTTCCCATTATTATAATGTGAGCCACATATATCATCAACAACCATTTAATAAAAAAACCTTTATATTATAAAAGAAATGGGTTTCATTTCATAATCATAACATTTTAAAAACTACTTTTAAGACATGATCTTTATGTCACTTTAAACCCATGGAAATAGGAAAGCGTGTTTCATTTATGTAAACCCTAGAATTAAAATATATCAATTATATATATATGTGAATAACCCTATAGATGAGAAATCATAGAGTATTCACTTACTAAAATATAAGGATTTGAGAAAAAGGGAGTGACATTTTGAGACGAAAATTCGGCAGCATAACAGCTATGTTGTAGGGTTTTTGAAAACATTGAAAAGAATGGGGACACGGGTCACCAACTAATAAATGATCCATAAAACAGTATAGAGACATAATATAAAGGATATAAGATCATGTTAATTTAATTTGAAAGACATAACATATGAAATGAAAAACATGCAAGGAAGACAAAAATAATATTTCTCTTATGAAAATTTGGCAGCTTAACGACGTCACTTAACACATCAAAAAAATGAATTTATTATATCATATAGGGCCTATCATCAAATGAACATAAATTAACAGTATTATGGACATATAGATCATACCCCAACATGGAAAAAGGTAACTTTAATGACTTAACATGAAAGTAGAACTTTGAAAATGGGAATAATGAATGAATCCCTTACCTTGAAGAGTAACATTGATATCTTGATTATTGGGTCCTTGGATGGCTTGAGGGAACCTTGGGAGGAATCCTTGTTATGGAAGGAGATCAGAACATCGTTAAGGAGGATTTTGGAATTGAATGGATGAGATAATGGCTTGGTATTTATTGGGGATGTGAGGGGTAAAGGCATTAATGACCAAGGGACACCTCATCGGTGGTGTTGGAAAAACAATGTACTATTCATTGGTATTTCCTCATGGTATTGGTCACATGGGACACCTAAAACCTTCTATTACTATTAATAAGTCGACCATAAGGATTGCATAAATATATCAACCTTAATGATGTCAGTAAACACCCAATACTCTAAGCTGAAAATTTATTATTCACTGAAAATTCAACTTTTTCAGAGAAATCCCAAAAAATTATGTTATCATAATATCGATTCTCTAAATTCAAAAATGAACTCCATTTTATAAAAATAATTTTATAAATATATTTAATTTTATTTTTAATTAAAAAACATTATCCAACTGAAAAAAATAATACATCACTAATAATTTGTGAAACAATTATTAACCTATTTTATTGAATCACATTACTTAATCAAGGTGCCTATATTATATTAATACTTTTTTTAAATGAGATCACTAATCCATTTGGTCAAATTACTAATCCTAAGCGTGAATTCATTATTCATAAATTACTTTTAACAAAAAATTAAGTTGATCTTATTAGACTCTAAATTTCTTAGTGAACACATTTGTAGAAGACCATTTTTTGAAAATATTTACACATCATTAATTATTAAAGGATTACATAAATATTTTAAAATATAATTTTTCCAAAATTCATAAATAATGTACATATTAAAATTATCTGGACATTTGAAAATTTAAAAAATTAACCATATGAAAAAATCACATTTTTTATTTATCACAAAGGATTACACAAAGTTGATATGGTCTCGTTACATAGCTGCTTATAACACCAGCATATGACCTAAGTGTAAGGTGTTATAAGGTGAAAGAATTTGAGGGAGGCTTATATAACATTTCCCTAATAGTAATATCCACTAACTTGAACCTCTCCCATAGGAAGTTCTGTTCAAGCACGAAACGCCGGAGTTCTGCCGGGCTGTGGTCCAAAGCGAAGCTCAAAGATGCCTCCTCCTTCCCAAGATCTGATAAGTGGGTTTCATAAGGTTTGAGTATACGGGATGACGCCATCGACTCTGATTTCTGCATAACTATTATCATCTATATTAAATCATTAAGAGTAAATTAATATAATATTCAAAAGTTGGGTCGTTACATTCTTCCCACCTTAGGAAATTTTATCCCTGAAATTTAAAATCAAAGGCCTAGTCGAAAAGGTGAGGGTACTTTTGCTTCATTTCTTCCTCAGGTTCCCACGTCACTTATTCATACTTATGATCCTTCAGCAACACTTTCACAAGGTGGGTAGTCTTGTTGTGTAGAACCTTGTCTCTATGGTCTAAGATCACCACTGGCTACTCCTCATAAGTTATTTCATGATCCATTTGTAGAGCCTCTGGGTTCAGTAAATGGGAAGGGTCAGGTATGTACTTCCACAAGAGAGATACATGGAAGTTATTGTGAACATGATCTAGGGTCTGTGGAAGTCCTAGACGATAGGCCACTACTCCTATGAAATCAAGGATTTCATAAAGGCCAATGTACCTAGGGATGAGCTTCCCATTCTTCCCAACCTCCATGAATATCTTACATGGAGAAATTCAAAGGAAGACTTTGTCCCCAACACCAAACTCCAAGTCCCTTTGACGGTTGTCAGCATAGATCATGTGACAATTCTGAGTAGCCATTATGTGTTTTTGGATAGAATGAACCTTTTATTCAATATCTGGCACATGATCTGGCCCAAGATGCTTTCTCTCACCAACTTCATCCCAAAAAGTAAGAGTTCTACATCACTTTCCATACAGAGCCTCATAGGGTGCCATCTGAATACTCGAATGAAAGTTGTTGTTGTATGGGAACTCAACTAAGGGGAGGTGTTGATCCCATCCACCTTTAAATTCCATTGAGTATAATAAAAGAATGTCCTCAAATTTCTGAATAGTCATTTCATATTGGCCATCAGTTTGAGGATGACAGGCCGTACTAAAATTTAATTCAGTATTCAGAGCATGTTGACGACTTCTCCAAAATTTTGGTGAGAATCATGGATCCCGATTAGATACAATGGATACTAGAACCCCTTGCAGACTTACCACTTCCTTTACGTATATCATGGAATGTTGATCTAGTCATAAATGTAACACCCCAAGTTTTCATAGTACATTATTTTTATCAAAGTAATTCAATAACTTCCACTTCACGTAACACCGAGTTCAAGCGCATCACGACATACCAAATGAGCCGTTCAAAAGTGGTTATGAATGGTATTAAATAAATTATGAATTTTATATAATCCTTATAATTTAAGAATCCATATTATGAGTTTCTTAGACATAATATAAGAACAAAATCATTTTTTTCAGATAATAGAATTATTTTAAAAAAAATGCAATTTTACCTCCATTTAATGGAGAACCTTTTTAAAATCAAATATTTTACACTATTATATATTCAATTTGACAAAATAAAATTCTTATTTATAATAAAGACATAAAAATTTATTTTTGATGAATTTTTTATGTTTTTCTGATAACTTTCTTATTTTTATGAATATTGAAAATACTAAATTCTGACTAAAAACATGTTTTTTTAATAAAAATAATTTATAGTGTAAAATTATAGATTTGAGTGGGTTTAATGTATAATTAGATTTTATTTTTACCATTTAATTAAATATTGTTCTTTGAGAGTAATTTCACTTTGAAATTGCACATAAGCAAATGCCAATCTTTTAATAGATATTATTTCTTAAAAACCCTATTTTTGGTTTTGACAATGAGAATTAATTTTAAATTAATAAATGCAACTTTTATTTTTGAATTTGGTAAAATAGACATCATTTTTGAATTTGGAATATTTAAATTATCATAAGGTGAATTTTTTTATTATTTTGATAACATTCAATTTTTGATGAATAGTAAAAAATTAATGAGTTATTAGTTGAAGTAGAATATTTATTTAAATAATTATTTATTTTATTTAAATTTACATTAGGTAAAAATAGATACATAATACTTATATATATTCAATGTAATTAATTGGAGTCAATTTAGATTATGTTTATATATATAATATTTTATTGAACTTTTTACCTTCTTTTACCCACCTCCTAAGAGCTCGTGCAAATTTTCAAAAAAAAAATTTACCGCTTTTGTGGATTGAATTTCAAAAATCCGAGAGACAAGGCTGATAAAAGTACGTAAAATTTGATTTAATGAGATGAAAATATTTTTTGGTGAATATTATCTTTTTTACTTTTATTTACCACAGTTAAAAGTAAATAGGGTAATTAATGGAAAAAATGACATTATTTATACCCTGAAACATGTTCCAATTCGATTGGATAAGTATAATTCAACTAAAAAAACTTTGGAATAAAATATGAACCTCTTTGGTCCACATGGATTAGATTAGGACATCTATTATTATTTAATTTAAAGAAGTTTTAAAATATTTAAAAGCAGAGTTTAATAACTAAATCATTTTTAATAAAGGGTTATACATAATATTAATGAGATTATAAATATTCATTAGAAAGAAAAAAAGGTTTTTCTATATAATTATATTTTACTTATAATTTTTAGACATTATAAAATTTAATTTATTTATGACACATTGGTGATGCAGTAATTACCTTATTAATGAAATATTCAAATAATTGATATTATAAATACCAAAATAAAAATAAATTGAGACTTTGTATGAATTATTCTAATTTTATAGGTTATTATGACATGTCAGTATTGATGTAAGTATATTTTTTATAATTAATAATTCTTTTATGATTTTAAATAAAATCCATTTCCAAATAGTATCAAAATTTACAGAAAATTGTTTTTAAAACAAATATTATATTATTTAATTAAATTCTATTCCTAAAAATATATGGATTGAAAAATAGACTTATATAATAATAGGTGTATCATTAATGAACCACTTAGGGTTCACATTGATGTTTATTGTATGTTTATTAACCATATAATATAAAACCATAAAGAGACAAGGTAAATGTCAAAGTAATTAACTATGATTTAAAACATAAAGATAAGGTAAATATAGTAACCATAACCGGTCTAAAAACTATTGGTTGAGTTTTTTTCGACAACTCCCCACCTTATACTCTAAATAAATCAATTTTTTCCCATTATAAACCGGAAATGATTTTATTATTAAATAATATTTCTAGCTTTTCCTAAGGTGCCTCTCACCCCTCTTATATAAGGGTACTCCCTATTATCGTTAATTCACACCTTCAAAGCCATTTGGATCAGACAAAGACTGACCAAATAATATTTATACTCTCATATATTTAACCTAGAGGCCTTATTTTGATCAGAAAGAAAACCTATGGATCCCTTTTGATCAATTCAAAATGAAGAACCCGAAGAAGAGGTAATGTTTTCACCAACCTTTTTCAAGTTCCTTTCATCATCCACTTCTTCATTCATTGTTATTTACATTATAAAATAATAAATCTAGTATATTATATATAATTTAATATTATTATAAATATGGAACAACGATATTCATTATTCTATCCATCCTTTGAATGACTTACCACCAAAAGTGCGTACGTACGACATACCGTCTCCACGTCATGGTTTTTTTGTTATTGAACACATTATTCTTTGTATGGGTATAATAATTAATATAAATTATGTAAATAATAAATATAAAATGATAAGTATTATTTATATATGATATACCATTGAATTATATACAATTTTATTACCAAAAGAATTAAATTGTCGCTCGTACGTACATACGAATTACCATCTCCGTGACGTGATGAGATTCATTTCCACGTTCACCATTCAACAATGATTATAAAAATATATATTATTAATAATTATGTAATACATGACATAATAATGATACTCTAGATATATGTATGTATGTATTTAGTTACATATAACTTATTCACTTACTTATGTTAAATACGATATGAAAACAGAAACAGTGTTTATGCGTACGTACGGCCTACCGTCTCCATAAACGATGTTTTCCATTTCATATATCTATCTATTATATATATATATATTATAAAAATATATTATATATAAATAAATATTAATATTATTGACGTATTTTAATCATGATCTTAATGATACGATCAAGAAGAATAATTTAAAACACGTACGATAAAGAAAACGATTATTACCCAAAACGATAATTCGACATGAAAATCATAATTAAATGGATAGTATAAAGTCATAAATGAATAATTATGTTACAATAAATTTGAATATGGTTATTTTATAATTTAATAACATACAATTTTCATTATAAAGGAGGTAAAACGTACCCTCGAACAACGGAAAGTTCTAGGTAAGGGTTATTTCGTCAATCTCATTATTATCGGAGATTGATCATTTGTAAGTGTTTTCTAAGACATACATATCATAGATTACCATATTTCATAGAAGTATTTTAAAAAATAATCTTTTAAGGTGTTATGAGAGGTTCTATTTAACAAAATCATCATTTTATATGTTTTGAAGATTTATCTTTCTATTCCATTTTAATTAATGTCCATGTTTCCAAAGTGATTTTAATGATTTATTTATATGGACATGAATGTTTTGAAATGAAAATTATTTTCAAAATATTCAAAGGGGTATGAGACACTTTGATTCACAAATCTCTTTTAAATGAAATCCTTTATAAATTGTGATACTTTTAAATGATTTCATGAAAAGGGGTATTTCTCTCATTGCATTTTACTGATCATTATCATCTATGTCAACATCTTTTGATGGATTTTAATCGTGTTTGAAGTTGATATATTATGATTCAAATCTTTAATATTGTATTGTAGGTTTTGTGATATCTCTGACTGTGGATGTGTTATTTTTATAACATTCATGGTTTATGGATAAGGTCATGACATTTCGTATGCTAGTTTTAATACGAATATTTATTTTATGTTTCAACATTTTCATATAAGGAATGTAGTGGACTTAGTATGTGACGGGTGGAGCCGGCTATAGATCATCAGTGCATCGGTAGGTCTAATGAGACAAACTAGTGTCTTGGCACAATGGCTTGCCAAAAACATTTATTTGTAGTCTTGGCACAAGGCCATGACTATGTGGTAATGATGTCCGACATTAGGCATTCTCTCATTATAAAATTAGTTATTACATGTGATTATACGACTAGTAGAATATTCATGTGCATGTTTATATTGTAATGTTTGATTTATTTTTTCATATTATGTTCAATGTTTATGTTTAAAAGGTTGTGGTTTTTATTATCCATATTTCTTTAAAATTTTATTGCTTCTGCTAAATTATTTAACCTTACTGAGCATCTGAGCTCACCGGTTTCTATATTTTACCTTTCCCAGGATCCCAAGAAGTTTTTTATGATTGAGATACAGGGTTAATCTAAAGAAAAATTGTCGTTATCAAAGGATTATTTATGTTGTGTTGTATGTGAGAAAGTGTAATGTAATGTTAATTTATGTAATGTATTTTCCAAGATTGCTAAACTGATCGGTTCTTCGGGACATGATTCCTTTTAATCATACCAATGTATTAAAATAATCCACCAACTCTGGGCAACTAGGGTTGGGGAATTACACTTGGTATCATAAGAAGTTTAATAAGAATCCATTGAATCTAGATTTAGGTTAACTCTGATTACAACACATACACATAAGATGGACTTTGAGTATATGTATAGAATATATTTCATGAATGTTGGTATTGTAAGAAATTTTTTGAGTTTTATGAGCAATAAATCCTTGTCTGGATATGAGCAGGTTGAGGCAGCTATTGTACATATGTACCTAGGGGTAAATCTAGAAAAAACACTTTTATCTATACTGTAATGGGAACTGGTGCACAACAACAGGCCTTGATGAACTCTTGGTTACGACACTCCCGGGAGACATGCTTAGGATAATTCGCATTTCCATTACAATCCATTTTGACGTATTTAGGAGTAAATACTTCCTAAAAGAGAACATTTTTATGATTATGGATTATATCAAAAAAATATTAAATTTACATTAGTTATTTTATGATTTTGGAATTATGAATTTCCATTCATAAACTGACCTAATGTATGCCATTGTTTAGAAATGGAACCTAATAGAATGAATGAGAACTCCAGCAATACGAATGATCCAAAGTGTAAGAAGGACCATATCATTCATAGTATTAAGAAAACATTTATAATGGAAATTTCCACCCACGTATTCTCATCATATGAAGAAATATTATCATGTGTTAATAAGACACGTTAAGAATTCTCTGAGTCCTATGGATTTGATGGGAAGGAAGAGAAACAAATGTTGTAAGAGAGAAAGATGGATAAAGTGAATAGGGAAAAGAAGAATTTTCCCATATGTGATAAATGTGGAAAGAATCACCTTGGTAAATGTTTGAAGAGAATGCGAGTTTGTTATAAGTATAGAGGAAAAGGAAACCATGTACGTGACTGTAAGGGTAATACAAAGGTTTTAAATGTATAATGATTCCACTACAATGAGTTGGGACACAACGCGAACCATTGTACAAATCATCAGAGTATAACTTAAATGATGCTATTAGATAATAATCATGTTATGATACTACCATAGTTGAAGTGGAATGATTAGTTTTCTTATGCTTTTATTTAAGAGTAATTTAATTTAAGTGTTTTATCAATGATGTACTAAAAATAAACAAGGATTGTACTACAGTACTATTTCATTGATGATTTGAGATTTTATGGTACTAAGAAATGTGACTCTACAGCGTGTTAAACTTTTTGGAAATTACATGGTTGAAGAAAAGATAAACCTTAATATGGTCTTAATATTGAGGTACTGATTTTGGAATAAGATATGGTTGATTTGGATATGTTATATTTTATATTCATGACTACCTTGAAACTGATTCATGATTTATATTTTCCATAATTGTTGGAGTTTACAACGTTTTTGGATGGAAGAGGTAAATCCAGTATTCTATATGGAATAAGGGACCATGAATGTAATCAATAAGGTTTTATAGTAATTTAGGATGTTTCATTGTTTTAAAAGAAAACATGATGAAGGTGTTCACATGTTTTTATTTGGAAAAAATGATCATAATTTTGTTTTCCTTCGTTATAAATTTTGGAATGTGAGTTTGGAAAGAAGTATTTTGGATAATTCTAAAGGTTGGAATCGATTAAGTTTGATATTAGATAATATTTTCAAGGTTATATAATTTCTAGAGATTATTTTTGGATTTTTATAAAAATGAAAACATGGAGGTTGGGTTATAATTTTTCATGTTCGGCAAGACCGCAAGAATTGAATAGGCAAATGAAGGGTGACAATAGTGCATCACATACCACTAGCTTACGTGATTTCCTGGTTTGTATAATGTGGTTTTATTTTGTTATGATAGATGAATTATAAATTCATTTTTATTGAACCTTATATGGTTTGGATAAATATAATATTTTTGAGTTCTATTACATTTTGGTGTTAAAGATGAGTTTGTGGTAAACATTTAGTAAAGAATGAAAGACTAGATGACAAGTAAGTATATTTCCTTACATTCTTATTAAATCTCATAAATAAATTCTTCAACATAATGAAAGGTAACTTAAATCAAAAAGCTTGTCGGATAACTTTTCCGACAGAGGAATCAAAGACCGTGTAACCAATCACTTGTTTGTGATTTTCTGGTAGTTAACGTTCTTTTAATCCTATTTTCTACTACTCTTGATCAGACCTTGATGGTTTTTTTTCCTCCATATACATGTTTTCATAGAATCCTAGTATGGGTTATCTCGGGTGACCTTTATACATCTCTTTATTTCTTTTAATGTTATATTTTTATTAACCTTATTTCCGATGTGGGTTTTCCACAAAGGTATTTTCTATTTTTTACCTTTTATTTTTGAAAAACAATTTCAAATTGCAAGGACGAAATTTACTGAAGGAGGGGAGAATTTAACACCCCAAGATATCATAATACATTATTTCTTCATAGTAATTCAATAACTTCCACTACACGCAACACCGAGTTCAAGTGCATCACTACTTACCAAACGAGCCGTTCAAAAGTGGATATGAGTAGTAATACCGAAATTTTTAATTTTATATAATCCTTATAATTTTAGAATACATATTATGAGTTTTTTAGACATAATATAAGAACAGATTCATTTTTTCAGATAAAAGAATTATTTTAAAAAAATGCAATTTTACCGCCTTTTAATGGAGAACCTTTTTAAAATCAAATATTTGACATTTTAAAATCATAAATTTGACAAAATTAAATTATTCTTTAGAATCAGAAAATTAGAATTTAGTTTCAATGAATATTTTATGTTTTTCTTATAACATTCATATTTTGGTGAATAGTGAAAATACTAAATATTGACTAAAAACACGTATTTTAATCAAAATAATTTATTGTGTTAAATTTTACATTTGAGTGGTTTTAAAGTATAATTAGACTATATTTTTACCATTTAATTAAATATTATTCATTGGGAGTCATTTCACTTTGAAATTGCACATTAACAAATGTTAATATTTTGATAGTTATTATTTCTTAAAAAACCGTTTTTTGGTTTTGACAATGTAAATTAATTTTATATTAATTAATGAAAATTTTATGTTTTTATTTGGTGACATAGACATAATTTTTGGATTTGGAATATCGATATTATCCTAGGGAGAATTTTTGGTATTTTTTTTGAAAACATTCAATTTTTTGATGAACAGTGAAAACCAATATGTTATTAGTTAAAAACAACTTTTTATTTAAATAATTTATTATTTTTTGATGTTTACTTTATTTAAAAATAGATGCATAATACCTATATATGTTCATTTTAATTCATTAGAGTCAATTTAGATTATGTTTAGATATATAAAATTTTATTGAACTTTTTACAGTCCTTTACCCACCTCCTAAAAGCTTTTGAATATTTTCATAAAACATAATTTTATGGCTTCTGTGGATCAAATTACAAAAATCTGAGAGACATGGTTGATAGCAGTAAGTAAAATTTGATTCAATGAGATAAAAATATTTTTTCGTGAATAGTAACATTTTACATTTATTTACCACGTTGTAATGTAAATAGGGTAATTAAAGGTAAAAGGATATTATTTGTACCATGACACGTGTTCCAATTCTATTGTATAAGTATAATTCGACAAAAAACAAATTTAGGAATAATATATGAACCTCTATGGTTCACATGGATTATATGGGACATTTATTATTATTAATTTCAAAAATGAGTTAGAAGAGTTAAAATATATGTTTAATAACTAAAATATTTTTAATATTGCGTTATACATAAGATAAATTCGATTATAATAATTCATTAGAAGGATAAAAATATTTCCTACATAATTATATTTTATTTATAATATTTATACATTAAATAATTTAATTTATTTATGACACAATGGTGATGCAGTAATTAACTTATTAATGAAATATTAAAATAATTGATATTATAAATATCCAAATAAATATAATTTGATAGTTTTTATGGATTCCACTAATTTGATAGGTTAATAAGACATGTTAGTATTTATTTAATTATCTTTATTCGAAGTAATCATTCGGTTATGTATTTAAAAAAAACCAATTTCCAAATAGAATCAAAATTGACAGAAAAGAGTTTTTAAAACAAACATTATATTATTAATTAATATTCTATTGCGAAAAATATAAGGATCGGCCTAGAGACTTATATAATGAAATGTATATCATTAATAAACCACTTGGGGTTATTTTGGATGTTTATTGTATGTTTATTAATCATATAATATAAAAATATATCGAGACATTATAAATTTCGAACTAATTAACTAAGAGTTAAATCATAAAGATAATGTTAATATAGTAACCAAAACATGTCTAAAATTTATTTGTTGAGTTTTTTCGACACATACCCACCTTAGCCTATAAATAAATCATTTTCAAGCAATTATAAACCGAAAATTTATTTTTTATTACATAATATTTCTAACTTTTCATAAGGTTACCCTCACCCCTCTTATAAAAGGGAACTCACCCTTATCTTTAATTCACACCTTCAAAGACATTTGGATCGGCCAAAACCTGACCAAATACTCTCTCAACTATCTTCTATTCAACCTATAGGCCTTATTATGATCATAAATCCAACCTAAGGAGACCTTTTGATCAAATCAATAGGAAGAACCCGAAGAAGAGGTAATGTTTTTCACCACCGTATTTCAAGTTCTATTCTTCTTCAAAATCTGCTTTCTTTTTTATTTCTATTGTAAAATAATAATTCTAGTATATTTTATATATTTTTATTTTATTATGAATATGGTCCAACCATATTCAGTATTCTATCCATCATTTGAATGATATGTCACCATACGTGCGTACGTACAACTTATTGTCTCCACGTCGTGGTGAAATTGTTATTCAATACATTAATTTTTGGATTGGTATAATAATGAATATAACTTATGTAAATAATAAATATAAAATGATAATTATTTTGTATATATGATATACCATCCCATTATATATTACTTTCATACCAATAGAATGATATTGTCGCTCGTGCGTACGTACGGAATACCGTCTCTATGACGCGATGAGATTCATTTCCACGTTCACCATTCAATGATGATTATAAAAATATATATTACTAATAATTATGTGATATATGATATAATAATTATAATGTAGATATATATATATGTATGTACTTACATATATCTTATTCACTTACTTCTGTTCAATACGGTATGAAAATAGAAACAACGGTTATGCGTATGTACGGCCTACCGTCTCGATAAACGGTGTTTTACATTTCATATATATATCTATTATATATATTTATATTTTAAACATATATGATATATAAATAATTTTTTATATTCTGTAAGTATTTTAATCAATATCTAAATGATATGATCAAGAATAACAATTTAAAACAAGCACGATAAATAAAATGATTATTACCTGGAACGTTAATTCAACATGAAAATCATTTTTAATCTGATAGAATAAAGTTATAAATGAATCATGAATGATATAATAAATATTAATATGGTTCTTGTATAATTTAATATCATAAAATGGTCATTATACAGGAGGTTAATTGTACCCTCGACCATAGGAAAGTGCAAGGTAAGGGTTATTTCCTCAATATCATTATTATCCGAGATTGTTCATTTGTAACTATTTTCTGAGACATACTTATCAACTATGGCCATATTTCATCAAAGTGTTTTCAAAAAGAATCTTTTAAGGTTTTATGGGAGATTCTATTTAACAAAATCATCATTTTAAATGTTTTAATGATTAATCTTTCTAAACCATTTTAATTAGTGTCCATGTTTTCAAAATGATTTTATGGATTTTTTTATATGGACAAGAATGTTCTGAAATTAAAATTCTTTTAAAAAGTTTCAAATAGGTATGGGACCCTATGATTCAAAAAAATCTTTTAAATGACTTCCATTATAAATTGTGATACTTTTAATCGTTTTCATGAAAAAGTGGTATTTCTCTCAATGCATTTTACTGATCATTTTCATCTATGTCTATATACATTGATGGATTTTAAACTTGTTTGAAGTTTATTTATTATGATACAAATACTCCATATTTTATGGATGGTTTTGTGATATTTTTGACTATTGATGTTTTATATTTATACCATTCATGGTTTAAGGATAAAGTATTGACATTTCGTATGCTAGTTTTAATATGAATGATTATGTTATGTTTCATCATTTTCATATGAGGAATGCAGTGGACATAGTATGTGATGGGTGGAGCCCACTAAATCTCCTCGATGCATCGGTAGGTCTCATGAGACAAACTGTTATCTTGGAACAAGCCCTTGCCAAAAACATTTATTTCTAGTCTTGGAATGAGTCCATGACTATGTGGTAATGATGTCCGACATTTGGCATTCCCTCATTATGAAATTAGTTATTACATGTGATTATTCAACTAGTAGAACATCCATGTGCATGTTTATATGGTAATGTATGATTTTTTTTCATATTATTTTCAATTTTATGTTTAAAAGGATGGGTTTTTTATTACACATGTTGCCTAAAAATTTTATTGCTTCTGCAGAATTATTTTCCCTTACTGAGCATCAAAGCTCACCCCTTTCTATATTTTATTTTTCCCAGGATCCCGAGAAGTGAATTATGATTGTGATTTAGGGTTAAAATAAGGGAACAATGTTGTTCTCAAAGGATTATTTATGTTGTGTTGTATGTTTGAATGTGTAATGTAACATTCATGTATGTAATCTATTTTCCAAGACTGCTAAACTAATCGGTTCTTCATGACATGATTCCTTTTAATCATACCAATGTATTAAAATAATGCACCGACTCTGGGTAACTATGGATGGGGCATTACAATAAATCTTCCCGAAAAGAGATAAAATGGGCGGTCTTGGTGAGATGGTCCACTATAACCCATAACGCATTGTTCCCTTTGGATGTTTTTGGGAGACCAGTGAAAAAGTCCATTGTGATATTATCCCACATACATTTTGGTATAAGTAGCGGTTGTAATACCCACTTAGGAAGATGTCGTTATGACATTACTTGTTGACACACTAGGCACCTTGTAGTGTAATCAGTAATCTCCCTCTTCATGTTATCCTACCAATAATGATCACGAAGGTCACTATACATTTTAGTGATTCCATTGTGTATATAAAAAATAGATCTATGAGAATCATCCATCATTTCATTCTTTATCTCCATAATATATGGAACACAAAGTCTTGTAAAAAATTTCATTGCACCTTCTTGATAAATATTGAAATAAGGATACATCCCATCCTTCACAGCCTCAAACTTCTCCTGCAAATGAAGATATTCTCTTAGAGCCTTCTTGATCTTCTCTAGTAATGATGGTTGAAAAATCATTTGGGATACGGTTGATGTTTTCCCTTCCCTTTCAATTCCCATGACCAGTTTTACAAGGTCCTTAATCAAGTGATATCCATGGATCCTAATTGTTTCCAGAACAACACGGTCTTTCCTATTTAACGCATTCGCGACTTCATTGGATCTTCTAGGGTGATAATGAATTGAACAATCATAGTCTTTAATAAGATCCAACCATCTTTATTGTCTCCTGTTAAATTCTTTATGTGTGAAAATATACTTTCAACTTTGGTGGTCGGTGAATATATCACATTTCTCCCCATAAAGATAGTGCCTCAATATTTTTAGAGAAAAAACAACTGCTGCCACCTCTAGATCATGTGTATGATAATTCTTCTCATGTTGCTTTAGCTAAAGAGATGCATAATCAATTACCTTATAATTTTTCATGGGGGATCAACCAACCCAGTTTAGATATGAATCTCTAAAAATAACGAATCCTTCCCCGATAGAGGGTAGTGTTAACACAGGTGTAGTAACCAATCACTTCATCAGCTCTTGGAAAATTTCCTCTCATTCCTTTTTCCAGATGAACTTAACCCTTTTTCGAGTCAACTTGGTTAGTGGATTTTAATATCATGAAACGTTTTTCACAACCATCCTATAATATCCTGCTAAACCAATGAAACAATGAATATCAGTTAATGTTGTGGGTTGAGGCCACTCATCCATAACCATTGTCTTTTTCGGGTCAACTAAGATTCCTTCATTGGATACGATGTGCCCCACGAAAGCCACTTGTTGTAACCAAAAACATACACATGCTAAACCTTCCGAAGAGCCTATCATTCCATACTGTCTGAAAAATAACCTTTAGATGATCTTTATGCTCCCCAATATTTTTTTGTATATATCAATATATAATTAAAAAAACTACCAAAAAGCTATACATGTAGTCCTTAAATACTCCACTCATCAAATCCATGAAAATATCAGGAGAATTAGTCAAGTCGAAGGGCATAATATTAAACTCATAATGCCCATATCTTGATCGGAATTCATTCTTTGGAATATCATCCTTCTCTAAACTCAGTTGATGATAACTAGATCAAAGATCATTGTTGGAGAAGAATTGAGACCCACTAAGGTTGTCCAATAAATCATCAATTTGAGGAAGATGGTATTTGTTCTTCACTGTGATCACATTCAGTTCTCTATAATCAATGCATAGCCACATTGATCCATCCTTCTTCCCAAAGAGAACTGGTTCTCCCAAAGGAGACACACTTGGTCGGATAAACCCCTTCTCCAACAAGTCTTGGAGTTGTTTCTTTAACTCATCTAGCTCCACATTTCTACTCTATACGGCGTATTTGATATCAGTTGAGATCCAGGTATGAGTTCAATGGAGAATTATACCTATCTTTCTAGAAGAGGTCCAGGTAATTCATCAAGAAATTCGTCAATGTATTCCTGAAGAATCAGAACATCTTCTATTTGTATACTCCCTTTACTTTCACAATCCTCACCGATTAACTCCATAGAGAAGCCTATAGAAGGTGCCTCTAGATAAGGATCAGGTCAGGATATATATCCTTAGAAGAAAATTGCAGGTCGTTCATTCAATACTACTGATATTTCCTTACTTCTTCATTTGATCTTAGCATTATATGTTGAGAGAAAGTCCATCCCTAGTATAACATCGAATTCCATCATGGGAATGATTACTAAATTTGTGATAAGATTTTGCTCAGTAAATTATACACTAGAGTCTCTAAACACTATTGATGCATGGATACTCTCACATTGAGTCTACAGACAAGTCTACCTCTAGAATTTAGGGGATTGAATCCTTATTCTTTGCAATCTTGGAGGAAATAAAGGAAAGCGTGGAACCAGAATCAAAGTACTTTCTAGTTTTGAGTGGACAACAAGAGTACCTGCTACCACATCATTTGGAGAATCAACATCTGTTGGTGTGATAGAAAAAGAGTGATCTTTATCCTTTTTCCTTTGTTGAGGTTGATGGTGTTTCCCCTCTACTGCCCTCAGATTTGGAGAGTGATTAGCAATGTGACCAAGATGTCCACATTTAAAGCAGTGGACATCGGGTATGGCCAGAACCATCTTTCCTCTGTTGTTTTGTTGAGAAGTTTAGGATTCACCTCACTATGAAAATTCCGAGTAATATGGCCTTCGCTTCCACACATATATCACTTTCTACTACCGATCATGCAGTGCCCTGAATTCTTCTTCCCACATTTATTGCATGTGGAAATTTTCATTTTCTTTCCACATTTTTCCTGATAAATGTTTCTCCATAGGATTTGTTCTAGAGATCGGTTTTTGTCATTAGATTTTTGAGACCAATGTTTCTCAACAAACTCTAGTTCGACTTTAATAGCACTTCAAACTATTTCTTCGCAGTTATCATAGTCCCTATTTGCTAGATTCTTTCACAAATTAGGTCTTAGTCACAAAATAATCTATCAACCTTCCCATTATGGTCCATGAAAATGCTTGAGGTACAACGGGAATGCCTTTTGAAGATCATCTCACAGATTCCAACATATTCATTCTCCTTCTGCTTCAGCTTGAGAAATTCTTTATCCATTTTCGTTCTCATCAAATGAGGGAAATACTTATTGATGAATATTCACGTGTACTCTTCCCACTCCATAGCTTCCATCCCTCCTCTTGGATTTGTGTTTTTGATCAGTGACCACAACTGATCAGCTTCCCCCTCTAGGTAGTAAACATAAAGGGTGACTTTTTCTTATTACGAACAATGAAGTACATAAAAGATCTTCTCTATAGAGATGATCCATTGCTCAGAAATCAATGGATCAGTCGATCCAGTTAAGGTTGGTCATCGTTGGCACATAAAGGACTCAACGGAATATTATTCCCTTCGTGGCGAGATCAGCCTCTCAGCTTGATTCAAGTTTTTACTCATATCATGAGTCAGTTGGTTCATCATTTGTATGATTGATTCCATTCGGGCTTCCATCGGACGACCATCAGTGCATGGTCCATTGTAGTCAAAATTTGCACAGTTCCTCCTATTTTACGACATTTTCTAAAACAATAAAATCTTAGTGAGGATCTTGTTTCACTTACGAATATTTTCACTATAATGTATTCAATATCTTAAAACTTCATGATAAAATAATTATATTTCTCTATATTTCATTAATAATGATTAAAAAAAATCTTTTTATTAACTAAACATGTCCCCTGGGAGTGTCGTAACCAAGAGTGCAGCAAGGCCCATTATGGTGCACCAGTTCCTGTTCTAGTCTAGCTCAAAGCGGTGTTTTCGGGTTTTACCACTATGTACATTTGTTCCAGAGACACCTTTAACTTATTGTATCCAGACAGAGATATATTTTTTTGATAAACCACTTAGTCAATACTCACCAAAATACAAGGAATGTTTCCCTAAATGAAAACTTTTATACAGGGTTCGTCCTAATGTTTTCGTAGCCAAATTTCCATAAATAACATACCCATACATTCATACCAACTATGGAATCCCGCCTTTTTATAACATAACTTTTCAATACATCATACAAAACATAGGATCATTAAATTCTAGTGTCTTTGAAATTAGGAACATAATACATGAAAACAACATAAAACATTCTTCTTAAACACTTTAAAGTCTTATTCATTGTTCATCCTAAGTTCATTATAGTATCTCATAACCAGAGAGTGTACATTAAAGAAAATGGTGAGCCGAAGTCCTAGTAAGGAAAACAAGAGAAACATTTACATGGGAACTTGATATACATCAATAAAGTCATGATAAATATCTTTAAGGAATGAGAAAGAGATCATGTGGGATATAATAATGAAAAGAAAATGATTCATAACTCGATGATGTGGCGACAACATTTAACATAGTTAATTATTTTCTTATCACCAAGGTCCATCCCCAAGGTTTCATTACAAAAATTACCAAGGTTATTCACCAAGGTATCATTAAAATGGTCATCTCTGGAGTTTAAGTGTTTACCTAATGCATTGGAGCATTATCAAAGGAAACCCTTTATTTTTCGTCATTATTATGTGACCCACATATAACAACATCTAAAAATTCATAAATAACCCATATAGAATAAAATAAATGGGTTTTATTTCATAATCATAACTTTTTAAAAACTTGTTTTAATACATGATCTTTATTTCACTTTAAACCCACAGAAAAAATAAAATGGGTTTCATGTATGTAAAAAATATAATTAAAATAGAATATTTTGATATATATGTGAATACCCCTATTGAAGAAATATCATTGAGTACTCACATATTAAAATAAAATAATTTGAGAAAAAGAGAGAGACATTTTTGAGACGGAAATTCGGCAGCATAACGACTATGTTACAGGGTTATAGAAAACATGAAAAAGAAAGGAGACATGGTTCACACTCTCAGAAACGATCCATAAAACAGTAGAGGTACAAAATATAAAGGGTAAAAGATCATTCTAATGAAATTTTAAATAAATATCATATGAAATGAAAAACACGTAATGAAGAGAAAATTAAGATATCTCTTATGAAAATTATACAGCCTAACAATGTCACATAAAACATCAAAAAAATGAATTGATAAGATCAAATAGGGTCTCTAATAATATGATCATAAATTAACAATATTATGGATATAGAGATAATACCCCAACATGGAGAAAGGAACTTGAATGACTTGACATGATAGTAGAAATTTGAAAATGGGAAGAGTTAAAGATTCCCTTACCTTGAAGAGTAACTTTAAAATCATTATTTTTTGGACCTTGTGAGGCTTGAGGGAAACTTGAGAGGACTCCTTGGAAGTTAAGGAGACCCGAAAATAGTTGAGGAGGGTTTTGGTATATTGTATGGGGAATGGAATGTTATTTATAGGGGATGTGAGGGGAGAAGTCATTTATGGCCAAGGGTCACCTCATTGGTTGTATTGAAAAAAAACATGTAAAATTAAATGGTATTTCATCATGGTATTGGCCACATGGGAAACATCATAACTTATCTTAATATTCATAAGTAGACCAGAAAGACTACATAATTATTACATCCTTAATTATGTCATTAAACACCCAAAACTCTAAACTGAAAATTCAATATTCACCGAAAATTCTACTTTTTCATAAAAAAAATTCCCCAAAAATTACCTTAACATAATATCGATTCTCTGAATTCATAAATGAACTCCATTTTATAATAATAATTTACTAAATATTTTAAATTTAATTTTTAATTAAAAAAACACTATTCACCTGAAAAAACTAATACAAATCTAATAATTTCTGAAACAGTTATTTACCTATTTTATTGAATCACATAACTAAATCAAGGTGCCTATATTATATTAATACATTCTTTAAGTGAGATTATTAATCCATTTGGTCACATTACTAATCCTAAGCATAAATTCACTGTTCATAAATTAATATTCACCAAAAATTATGTTGATCTTATTAGACTCTAAATTTCTTACATAACACATTTGTAGAAGACCATTTTTTGAAAATATTTTCACATCATTAATTAATTAAGGTTTACATAAATATTTTAAAATATTGTTTTTCCAAAATTCATCAATAATATACATCCTAAAATTATCTGGATAATTGAAAATTCACAATCTTCACCATTAGAAGAAATCACAATTTCTATTTATCACAAAGGATTACAAAAAGTAACTAATGTCGTGTTACATAGCCCCTTAAAACACAAGTATGTAACCTTAGTGTAAGGTTTTCTATTGTGAGAAAATACGAGGGAGGCTCAGATAACATTTCCCTAGTAGTAAGCTCCACTAACTTGAACTTCTCTCGAAGGCGGTTCCTTTCATTCTTGACACGTTGTAGTTCGTCTTGGGATTGGTCCAAAGAGAAGCCCAAATATCTAACCTCCTTCCCACCCTCTGATAAGTGGGATTCATATGGGTCTAGTCTACTGGATGAATCCATTGACTCTTCTTTCAGCATAACCATTAACATCTCTATTAAACCATTAAGAGTAAATTAATATACTATTAAAAAGTTTAGGTTGTTACAATATTTAAGAGATAGGGTTTAAATTTTATGTTTTAGGGTTAATGTTTTCAGAATTACGGTATATGGAATATGTTTTTGGGTTTAGTGTTCAGATTTTTGGATTAGTGTTTCAGGAATAGGGTTCTGATTTTATATTTTAGTATTTTGGGTATGGTTTTAGGGTTTTGGTATTACATTTAAATGATATTGTTTATCTTTTTTGTTTTTGGGTTCATGATATCAAGTATAGGGTATAGGTTATATATTTTTGGATTAAGGGTTCAACTTTTTCTATTTATTTTTTTGGTATTTGGGTTTCAGTTATAGGGTATTGAGACTATGATTTTGGATTATGGGTTTGCTTTTATAGTTTTTGTTTAACATTTATGTGATATGGTTTTGCTTTAATACTTTAGGGTTAAGGATAAAATTATTAGGGTATAGGGTATGTGTTCTTAGGTTTGGGGTTCAGGATTATTTCTTTAGACTTTAGGGATTAAGGTTTTAGTTGTATGATTTTGGGACAATGTTTTAGGATTTTGGGTTTTGGGTTTAGGGTTTTGTTTTAATTTAATTGATAAGGTTTAGATTTTATGTTTTAGTGTTATGGATTTGAATATTATGGTATAGGTTATATGTGTATGAGTTTATGGTTTAGCTTTTTTTATTTATATTTTAGGGAATATGGTTTTTGGTATTGGGTTTCAGGACTAGGTTTTAGGATTTTTGGTTTTTGTTATTGGGTTTGGTTTTAAATTTAAGGGATAGAGTTTAATTTTTAGGTATTATGGTTTTTTATTTATTGATCGGTTTTTACAGTAGATGTTTTTTAGTTTTATGTTCATCATATTGGAATTTGAGTTCATGGATTATGGTTTCTGTTATTTGTTTTTCGGACTAGGTTTTACTATTTGGGTTTTTGGTTTTAGGGTTTTGATTTTAAATTTAATTGATAAGGATTAGCTTTTATATTTTTGGGTTATGTATTTCAATGTTAAGGTATATGTTATATTTTTGGTTTAGAGTTTATATTTTGGATTTAGAGTTTAGGGTTTGGGGTTTTTTTATTGGTTTTTGGGACTAGGTTTTACGATTTGGGTTTTTGTTTTAGATTAAAGTAATAGGGTTTAATGTTATTGTTCTACGATCACAATTTTCAATATTATGGTATGGGATATATGTTTTTGGGTATAGGTTTCATCTTTTTGAATTTAGAGTTTTGGGATTGGGGTTTTGGGTATAGGGTTTTGGGACTAGTGTTTGGGATATTGGGTTATGGTTTTAGATTTAATGTATAAGGTTTATATTTTATGTTTTTGGGTTAACGATTTAATCATTAGGGGATAGTTTTTGTGTTTTTGGGTTTTGGGTTTGGCATTTGGGTTTAGAGGTTATAGAATAGGGTTTCAGGTATAGGTATTTAGGATTGGGTTTTATGATTTTGGGTTTTTGTTTTAGGATTTTGGTTTTAGATTTCAGTGATAGGGTCTAGATTTTATGTTATAGGGTTATGTATTTCAATATTATGGTATAAGATATATGTTTTTCTGTTTAGGGTTTGGATTTTTTGATTATGTGTTTAGGGATTAGGGTTTTCAGTATAGGGTGTTGGGACTAGGTTTTAGGATCTTGGGTTTTTGTTTTTGATTTATGTGATAGGGTTTAGATTTTTTGTTTTATGGTTTTGGATATAGATATTTGGTTATAGGTTATATATATTTTGTTTTAGCATTTGGCTTCTCGGATTTAGTATTCAAAGATTAGGGGTTCATGTATAGGGTTTTCAAACATGGTTTTAGGATTTTATGATTTCATTTTAGGGATTTGGATTTAAATTTAAATGATATGGTTTAACTCATATGATTTTGGGTTAAGTATTTAATTTTTAGGTTATAGGATATATATTTTTGGGTTAACTATTCGGCTTTTTGGATTTAGATTTTAGTGTCTAGGGTTTTAGGTATAGGGTTTTTGGACATGGTTTTAGGATTTGGGGTCTTTGTTTTAGGGTTTTGGTTTTAGATTTAAGATATATGGTATTCATTTTATGATTTAAGGATATGGATATTAATATAATAGTGTATGGAATATGTTTTTGGGTTTAGGTTTTGGATTTTTGGATTTATAGTTTAGGGATTAGGGTGTATGTTTATTGGGTTTTGGGACTAGTTTTTTGGATTTTTGGTTTTGGTTTTAGATTTATCATTTAGATTTATGTGATAAGGTTATGGTTTTATTTTTTATTGTTATGGATAAAAATATTAGGTTATATAGAATATATTTTTCAGTTTATGGTTTGACTGCTTGGATTTGGAGTTTATGTGATAGGGTTCAGTGTAAAGGGTTTTGGAACTGGGTTTTGGGATTTGTGATTTTGGTTTAAGGGTTTTTGGTTTTAGATTTATGTGATAGGGTTTAGATTTTATGTTTTATGGTTAATTATTTCATGAATAGGGTATAAGGTATATGATTTTGGGTTTAGAGTATGATTTTTTGGATTTACTGTTAGGGATTAGGGTTTCATGTAATGTGTTTTTGGACAATGTTTTAGGTTTTTGGGTTTCAGATTTGGGGTTTTTGTTTTATATTTTAGTGTTATGGTTTAGATTTTATATTTTAGATTTAAGGATTACAAAATTAGGGAATAGGGAATATTTTTTGGGTTTAGGATTCTGCTTTTTGGATTTAGAGTTTAGGGATTAGGCTTTCAGATGTAGAGTTTTGGGACTAGGATTTAGAATATTTTGTATTTGTTTAAGTGTTTTGGTTTTATATTTTATTGATAAGGTTTAGAATTTATGATTTATGGATAATTATTTCAATATTATTCTACCCATGACTTGGTGTTAGCAACAGTGGTCTTCGCCTTGAAGATGTTGAGACATTACATGATGGGAAACCATTTTACAGTCTTCTCTGATCACAAGAGTCTCAGGTATATCTTCCCTCAGAATTAACTAATCATCAGACAATGATATTGTCTAGACTTTCTCCAGGACTATGAATTTGAGATATTTTATAATCTTTGTAAAGGTAATGTAGTCACAGATTCACTCAACAGGAGATCTGGTATACAATTTCTCTGTGAGGCGACAGAGTAGCTACCCGCTTTGTAGACATCCTTTGTGGATAAGGATGGAGAAACACACCTCCCATATATGACAGTAACCCCCCCACTACTTTAGTATGTTAGGGAGGTGCAACTTCGAGACAATGACTGTGAGTCACTAAATGCTCAGATATCCTTAGGCCATAAACCTGTTAGATATACTGAAGGTGGGGAGTAGGCTATCATTTTTAGAGGACGTTGATGAGGGAGTTCTATACATCACCTTTGGCGGTACATCCTGGTGTGGTGAAGATATACAAGGACCTCCGGTGTCAGCACTAGTGTCCAGGGTTGATGAATGTAGTGGCAGAGTTTGTTGCTTGATGCCTCACTTGGCAGCAAGTGAAAGACAAGAATCAGGTCCCAGCAGGCATTACTCAGCCACTTGAGGTTCCAGAGTGGAAGTGGGTTCGAATATACTTGGAATTCATGACCGGTCATTCATGCACATCCAGGGGTCAGGATCTTATCTGGGTGATCATTTACCGACTCACCATGCCATCCCACTTACTAAATATCACAGAGAAGGGGTCAGTAAAGGGCTTTGGGATGCCTCTACATGAAAGGGATTGTACAACATCATGGAGTGCCTTCGACCATTGTCTCTATTAGTGATGCACATTTAACTTCCCAACTATGGAAGGGGTTGTAGGAGGTGTTTGATTAGTAGCTTTGGTTGAGCACCACCTTCCATCCCCAGATGGATGGTCAGATAGCGCAACCATTCAGATTCTCGAGGACATGATACGTACATGCGTCATTGATTTTGGCAGCAGCTGGTATGTTCTATTGCCCTTACTATATTTCTCATACAATATTGGTTATTAGTCAAATATCGGTATGGAACCATTCATGGCATTGTACGGTAGACCTTGCAGATCACATCTGTGATGGACTAACCCAGGAGAGTCAGCACTGGTCGGTCCATAGATAGTATAATCTACCACGGAAAAGGTTCATATCATACAGGAGCAGATGAAGACTACATTGAGCTGGTAGAAATACTATGTTGACAGGAGATGGACACCTCTGGAGTTCGAGGATGGTGACCACGTCTTTCTAAGGGTCTCACCTAGATGAGCTTTGCAGAGATTTTTCTAGGGCGACAAGTTATCTTCAAGGTTCATCGGACCCTTCCATGTCCTTTGTAGAGTTGGAGAGGTGGAATACTACTTAGCTCTTCCCCCTCAGTTGGATTGGGTAAATCATGTTTTCCATGTATCCTAGTTGAGGAGATATGTGCATGACCCATCTCATATCATTGACCATGGAGAGCAGAAAATCAACGATGGGGTGACATTTTCGAAGGATTCAGTGGAGATTTAGGATCGACATGAGAGAGTTATTCGTGGTTAGTTGATACCTCTAGTGCACATTCGTTGGAAGTAAGGGAACCTCCAGGAGAGCTCATGGGAGCGGGATGCTCAGATTTGTGCGTAGTACCCCAACATGATTCCCTAGATTGTGATATGGCTTTCGAGGATGAAAATCCCTGAGGTGGGGAGAATTTAAAGACCCAAATTATTCCATGTAATTTTTTTAATTATATTGAAATATTATGAGTCTGCAAAAATTAATGGTGCATGATTCTGAGGCCCATTGTGACTTGAATGAATATCTGAAATTTATTTTGGGTAAGTTCAGTAAATGCATGATTTCCATTTTGTAACCTTTCAACCAGGGCACGAAATTGAAATCCAAGGACACCATTGAACTCACTACATCAATATTAATTTAAGGAGACATTCACCTCGACCATAGTAGGTTGAGGGTGAATGTTTATTTTCTACAGATTTCTTGTGAGAAAATAAAAAAATCATGATTTATTTTTTATTGAAATTGAAACCTATCATTTGGATATTTAGAGGTGGGGACCCCCCATAGTCTCTCAATTAACACAGTTCAACCCTTGGAATCCGCCGAAGGTAATGTTTCAACATAAACTTAATTAATGTTCAATCATTAATTAATTAATAAAAATAATTTTAGATGTGGCTCCTCACCATTCGTGAGGTTGGAGGATCTTTGGCAAAGGAGATCTTGGGAGAGACTTTGGAGAAACATTTTTCTCTAATGATTAACCTCTATATCAAAGAGAATTCTTAAGATCGAGATCGAGGAACTATCTTTGGAGAGTCTTGTGGGAGTGACGAACACCGAAGTCACCATCTTTATTGAATTTTTATTCTTCCTCAAGTCACCTTCACCAGACGATCAAGGTAGGGGTTTCAATTTTGAAATATGATTGAATTTTTTTGTTGATTCGTTATATTATGGATACACAATGATGATGGTCAAACAAACAAGGACATCGTTCCACACTTATACCTTTCCCCTTTTCATTGTTTTCCACGAATTCTTCATGCATTCTTCAATGGAAAATAATTAATTGCACTGGAAACACAATGTTTTTTTGAGCACGACAAATGGATGCAGAACCCTCGACTTGAGGATCGCAAATATTAGGTCATTATATTGTTTGGGCTTAGAACAATGATGTAGTGTACCGCAGAAGTGGAAGGCGGCCGGAACACCGGCCCACCATGTGGAGGTACACTAGTGCGCATCCACACCGCCATAGATGGAGATCGTGGATGCTTGGCCGCTGTAGAGGCCAAAGAGAAGTAGACACCTGGCCAGCCAAGGATGACAATGGCATCGTCATGCCACCAGGAGGAGGACCGGCCTGTGAACCAGCCGACAGTGGTGCACCGAGTAGGACCTACTCCATCGGGTCCCACTTCCAAATACCAAATAACTCTTTGGATGTCCGGGTGACCTGCGATCACCTCCCTTATAGGTGTTGGCTGGGGAGGAACTCGCAATGATGGTCCACCTGATCATGGGCCACACCACCAGGCTAGCCCACCCCCTTCATGGGTCAGCCAAGACCACGGCCCAGCGAGCTTGGCCAGCCAAGGGATTGACCATCCGGGCCATACCAGGGAAAGGGTGGCTCGACCCGAACCATGTCGGGTAGGCCCAGGCCGGGTCGGGATGGGTCGGTCTGACTGGGTCTGACCAAAGCCAGGCCCTTCCAAACCCAGTTTCGCCTTTTTGGACGTATCTTGATTACCGTGTGTCCGTTTGATAATCCTTATGCGGTGACAAAATACATGGATTGAGATGGTCCTTTTTTTGTACCCCACACGAGTTTTGGATAACATTGTTGTGCTGATGGGTTGGATCAAACCTGAATCCAACCAGGCCCATGGAATAGAAATTCTAATAACATACAGACTGAGCGTTTGATTGATGCGCTGTCAGTTGTGTTGGGTCCACTTGAATTGTATCATGGGACCTAAGATAAAATATTCAAGTTAGGTATATCATGACAAGGAATGTTTATTAATAATGAATTGAGTAGAATGAATTAATGAAGTGATATGTTCCCTCATTTTTCTAAGGGGAAATCTAAAATACCCGAATTAATTATTTCTTTGAAAAATTGGAAATTAAATTAATAATTTATTTGGATTCATAATGATTTTATTTTAAATTAAAAATTATTTTATTCTATTGATTTAGAATTTTAATATTATTAGAATTGAATCCCTTTGAATTCCATGATGAGATTTTATTCTTGAGTTTTAGAATGGATTATGTGTGGGGGTATTTTATATGTGTATTTAATGAATACATTTTTTTCATTAATTTGTTTAATTAGATGATGAATATTTCAATATTTATGGAATGATTTGAATTTTTCTATTTTTTATGGATGAGAATTATGAATATTTGAAGAAGGAAATAAGAAAAGGAAATAAGTGCTAAAATATCCTTCGAGCCACGAGCGATGCGAAGTGGAATGAAAACAGATTTTTAAAAATGATGTTGAGATGAAAAATGAATAATAATGGTTACATGTCAGGTACCATTAGTAAATTTCATGACATCATTGGATGAGCCAGATCTGCACTGGACATTTCGGGATGAAAGAACACGCTGTGAAATGCATGTACTTGTTTTGAGTCCCTAGTACACAACGTGACACTCCCCCCAAAATTACATTTCACTACAGTTTATTTCAACTCCACAAAAAATAAATATAAGGTACAAAAAAATAAAGAGAATGAACGATAAAACCTGAAATTATTTTTGAAGTGGAAGCATCGAGTTAGTCTCCTAACTGCTACATTATTATACATAAACAAAATAAATGAAAAAACATATGAATCAAAATAAGGGGAATGAAAATGGATAATGTGTTTAGTTAATAAGGTTTACTTATGAATTTTTCATTCCTTTTTGTTTTGAAAACCAGAAAAACTATATATTAAATAAAATTATATTTTCCCCTAAACGTTATCTTTATAAAAAACATTTCCCACTCTAGGAGAATTTTATCTTTACCTATGTTATATTTATTGATATTATAGTCTCTCTAAATATAAAAAATTTTAATTCCTCAGTCTAAAATTCGGTTTCACCAATAAATCCTCAAATTCATATAATTCCATGGATAGAGAAGATTATATTTTCATGTTCCTAATTCTCTGAAATTAAGAATCCAAATTCATTGAAATTTAGGTTCTGAATTCTCGGAAATTCTGGTTCTAAATTCTCTGAAATTCTGGTTCCGAATACTTTTATATTTCTGTTCCAAATTATATGAAATTGGGAATTTGAGTTGATTAATATTTAGACTCTAAATTCATCATAATTCAGACTCAGAATTCCCCAATATTTAGACTATGAATTCTTCATAATTACGACTTCGAATTACTAATAACTCAAACTCTAAATTCCTCAATATTTAAACGATGAATTTCTCATAATTCTGATTCTAAATTCATTGGAATTCAGAGTCTGAAATCATTAAAATTTAGGTTCCGAATTCTTTGGAAAAAAGAATCGGAATATAGATGATTTATAGTTTTCAAATGTTTATTTTCATAAACTCTGGAATTTAGTTTTCCATAAACTCTAAAAAGTATATTATTTTAAGCTACCTTATTTTTATTACAATTGTTATTATTATGGAATGATGTCATCAATTATGTTTATAACTAACCATTGTTTAAGTGACACATTTAGAGAGCCCTTAAATATTTAAGGAAAAATGTGATCATTGGAGGAGGGAGACGACAATTATAGAGTTGCATATAAATAGGAGCTCATTTGAGTGATCTCAAAGATCAAAATTGAATCAAAAAATATGTTGATCAATCTAGAGATTTCATGCTATTAAATATTTTTTAGAGAGAGAGACTCTCATGATTTTTTCATACTGAACATCCGGTCCTTCTTCCTTTGTGCAACTCCAATTTTTTTGAGTACAATCAATGTCTTCCATGTATAGGAAGATAGAGGGGCTGACTACATTAATGTTTTAGGAAATCTGGGGATGGGAAGACATAGGTGAAAACTACCTTAATTATCTACGTCTTGTAGTGATAGAAAGATAGATTCTATTATTCCTATCGACAGATTACCCTAGTCCGGGTAATACTTAATTTCATTAATTTATAAATTAATGGACTTTTATCCATGGTTGTTGGATACCCTTGTATTTTGGGTTTAAAGATTTCATAGTTTTTACTTGTTTTGTTCCATGTTTATTTCCATTGAATATTGAGAATGGATGAAAGTATAAATATATTATACTTTATTGTACTCTTTTATACTATGATAAGTAATATTCGATATGCATTAAGGTAGAATCATTTCCTTGTATGTTTTCCTTATGTTTAATTTTGACAACAATATTTATGGAACCTATCATGTTGGTTGAATTAAAAGTGGCCTTATAAAGTTACCTTGTTTAACATTGTTAAATATAGTTTTCATTAAGGTTAAAAACAAATGTCTTTAACCATACAATTGACCCCTCTTGTAATAGAGCTTCTACAGTCATATTTCAATCCTGAAATTGGTATCATAGGATGTCTACGAATTAAATATATTCACATATATGTTTTCTTAGTCATGTTTTAATAGTTTTAATATTTTAATTACTAAGGAATTTTTATCTTTTTTTACAATCATTTACTATTAACATGTTTTTTGGAATGATATATTATATTAGATGGAAGGAATGAATGTTGGTTCGATTGATATTCTAAGTCCAAGTGAACCAACTATATTTGATGGGAATGATTATTAGTATTGGAGAGATAGTATGAATACTTTTGTTATCAATACAAAAGAGGACCACTTTGTCATGCTCACTAGAGATTAAAAGGGTCCGGACAAGTAAGTCAAAATCATTACCAATAAAGAGAAGTCAAAATGTCAACTACACTACAAGGTATGTAAAAAGTTTATTATTCCCATGAGAAGGAATTTATATAGTCTGATATTTCTTGTGAAGTTGCAAATTACATATAGATGAAATTGGAAGTTACAAATTTTTGTACATTCAAAGTCATAAAAACTAGGGGAGCTATACATAGGGAAAAATATCATGAATTTATTTTTTCCTTAAAGTGAACCAGACTATAAGATGGAATGAAAGATTATGACTGTTGTTAACATTTTACAATAAATGGGTTAAGAAGGTCTTCAAGATGAAGCTCTTGTGGATAAGATTATAGGTATCACACATAATGAGTTGGAATCTATGAGAACTACTATTGATGAGAATAATAATGTTTCTAAAATTACACTTGATGATCTTTTTGGATCAATTCATCAACATGAGACAATAATGAAAAGAGACGATGATATGAATAAGAAGAAAATTGGAAATGGACCTTTAGCCTATACTAAAACTATGTCAAAGACTCATTAAAGAGTTACAAGATCTATATCTAAGAAAGTCACTGTTTTATATTAATCTAATGAAAGTGAAAATTCTATGAATGAGCTAGATAATATTTCTCAAATGATTAACAAGATAGTTAGAACGAAAGACTTACATTATTGATATATGAAGAACGAATGAAAAGAGAAGAAAGAATCATAAGATACTTGTTACAAATGCATAAAAGATTGGCATATAAGGCCAGACTATTCTATGCATATGAAAAAGGATAGAGAGGAAAAAAATTCTGATAGGAATATAAAGAAGAATAAGAAGGCTAAGGATAATAATGTTTTGAAAGTTAATGACACCTAGAGTGCATGTGGTGGTGACTCTTAAAATAAATCCACAGACTATGAATCTTTTGTTTATAAGAATCCCGATTTTATAGCAAGGTTACCGAATTGAAAATCATTGACTAATGGCCAAGGTACACAATGAAGAATTTATTACTAATGTATCATTGAATGAAAATTTTAATGACGTTAAATATTTTGAGTCTTTATATGATTAATCCTCTTCTGATAAAGATAACTCTTTACCTCTATAAGAATAAGTGTTTAGGTTTGATAAAATCCATGAGAATTAAAATTCTAATCTCAAGAACTATTTTGATAAGGAAAATTCTATAACTTCTATTCTAACTATAAAATTATAAGAGCATTCCAAATATCATAATATGAAAACTTTTTATTTTTAATGTATTTCAATAAATCTTGAGGATATTAATTTTGAAAAGGATAAATACTATAAGAATAATGAAAATTTAATTTCTATGAAAAATATTTTAGAGTCTAACTCTAGTTCTGAAACTAATGTTCTTAAGGATAAATTTTTTTTATTAAACAAAATTCAGAAATATTATCCTGGAGGAATTGTTTGTCAAACAGTAAGTTTGGTTAGGAAAACTTGGACACTATGTATTCGCCAATTCGACCTGTAAGGAATTGTACTTTATTTGGTTATACCCAATATAAACCAATTTTTAGTAAGAACTATTTTCTTCTTCAAAGTGCTCCGTTCTGCACTAAATGTCACTGTGGTGGACATTGGGATAAAAATTGTTCTTTAAATAATAATAAATCTTTAGTTTTTCATAAATAATAATTTTCTAATCAAATGTGTATACCTAAAAATTTTATTTCTAGTGTTTTCAAATCGATGATTATTTGGATTTTGAAAGTCTGAAACTCTTATTTTCCAGAAAATAATGAATGCACCATCATCAACACATGAAACATGGATAATGGATGTTCCTAGAATATGACTGGTTACAAAAACTTCTTTAAAATTATTATTTATATGGAAGGTGTAAGAGTAACTTTTTGATATAATGCATAGGGAAAAATTGTTGGTATAAGTAATGCAGTTCTTCATGGAAAAACATTCATTTCAAAAGTTTTACTTGATAAAGGTCTTAAGCGCAACATCAATAGAATAAGCCAATTTTCAGATGAAGGATACCTTGTGAATATTTGGAATGATAAATTTTTATTACACAATTCGAAGGAAGTTTTTGTTCATTCTTCCCATAGGCAAGAGAATATATACACACTAAACTTATAAGACCATAGGAGTTATGATCTACCTTTCCTTAGTGCACTGATGGAATTTTCCTTGGCTATTACACAACGTCTAATTCTTATATAATCATGAATAAAAATACTTTTACTGTTAACAAAACAGTGCATGTCAAATTTGATGAAACTAATCCTTTTGTTTTTAAATATCCTCATCCTAGATCTTCGAATATGTTTTCAAAAACTGATTATCAACCCTTGATAGATGATCCTTCTGATAAGGAATATGTTAAGGAAAATATTTCTAAATTCCTTACCCTAAAATATTTTACAACATATATTATTAAACAAGTATTAAAAAACCCGAATCAATTGTTTTTAAGAGTAATTCTAGTTACAGTATCATTGTTGATGTAAATCAACATGTAAGGACAATAAGTTCCTTAAGAAATGAAGTAAAACATCTAGAATTTATTTCCCAATTAGAACTAAAAGGAATTAATGAACATTTAAGTTTTATTGATTTATTAAAATCCATGAAAGATAAAATAAATCAATTCAAAAGAAATAATTTGTGGAGAATGTTTGAAAGTCCAAAGGAAACATATGTAATTAGAGTAAATTGGGTCTTCAGAAATAAATGTGATGAAAATGGAATCATTGTGAGAAGTAAGGATTGATGTGTTTCTAAAGGCTACAATCAACTAGATGTGATAGAATATGAAGAAACATATGATCTAGTATCTCGACATGAATATATTCATATATTACTTTCCTATGTTTCATTGTTCAATTTTAAACTTTTTCAAATGGATGTAAAATGTGCTTTTAATGACGTATATGGTCATGATGATGTTTTGGTTGAACAACCTCTGAGTTTTGAATAATAAAACCATACTGAACATGTTTTCAAACTTACCAAAGCATAGTATGGACTTAAACATGCCCCTAAAGCTTAGCATGATAGAGTAACATGATTTTAGTTGAAAAACCACAATTTTAACTGAAATGTTGATCCAACCCTTTTTATAATGAAATATAGGAATTTAATTATTGTTCAAATTTATGTTAATGAAATTATATTTGGTTCTACATATCAATCATTAAGTAATTTTTTCGTGAATCTAATGAAATATATGTTTTCAATGAGTATGATGGGTGAGTTATTATTTTTCCTAGGATTTCAAATTTCTCATAAAACAAAAGTTACCTATATATCAAAACATAAGTATATTCAATATCATATTAAAATATATGGATATGACAAGACTATGAGTATATGTACTCGTATTGGTACCTCTTGTTCACTTGATCTTGATGAAGCCAAGATACAAGATGATCAATCATCATTTAGAGGTATGATAGGATGTATACTATAGTTGATAGCGAGTAATCCAGACATGATGTTTTCAGTATAATTATGTGAGTAAAATCAATCCAATAAAAAGGAATCTCATTTAAAAGTTGTGAAAGGTATTTTTTTCTATTAAAAGGGAACCATGGATTTATGACACATTTATACTTCTGGAAATGATTTTTTAAAAAAAATCATTTCAAATGATATATTGGGTGGATGTATAATGGATTGGAAAAGTACATCCAAAACATTTCATTTCCTTAGAGATTCAATAATTATTTGTTCATGAAATAATCTACACACGAAAGCACTTTTACTCCTGAATCTAATTATGTAACATCATGATGTTTTTGTGCTCACGTGTTTTTGATGCAACACACACTCACAGACTATGACTAGTGTTTTACCAAACACATATATTGCGTGATAATGCTTTTTCAATTTCCCTAAGTAAAATCCTTGCACATCACTCTTGTGAAAAAAATATATATATTAGGCATCAATTTCTTAGGGATCACACACAAAATGGAGATATAATTTTTCAATTTATCAGAATGCATGATCAACTTGCTGATATTTTTAATAAATATTTACCCTCCAATATATTATAATACATTAAACAGACGTTAGGAATGATAAGAATAAAGTAATTTTCTATATTAACATCTTGTTAAACCCTATCTCCTTAATTTAAGAAACCCTTTCTAGAGGTGGTGTATATTTTCATATAATGTATAAAATATTGTAATAAAAATATTTCTTGAAATAATGTTTTTCAGTTGTTAAAATCAATTTTTTTATCAATATTTTTCCTAAATCAAATTTTATATTAGTTAAAATAATTTTCTTGTAATCAAAATTTTTCTATTATCAAATTTTTTTGTAGTTAAAAATAATTTTCGTAATCAAAATTTTTGTAGTCAAATTCTACCTATTTCAAAAAATTTCCATACTTATGAAAATTTTCTGGATTCCAATGTTTTTTAAGAAGAAATTTACTTATTACTCATAATTGTCAAATCATTCTGAAAATTATATTTCTGTTATTAAATTTTCATAATCATTTTTTTACATGTTGGTATTTTTCATCGTGTTTAAAAACAATTTTCAGGTTCACTTTTCATTAAATTTGAATTTATATCTTAAAAACATCAAAATATCGTAACCTAAAAAGTTAATTCTTCAAATATTATATCAACCTTCAGATCGGATCAAAAGTGTTTCCACCATTAGATATTTTTAGGATGTCAAACATTCACCTCAAACTCCAGTATGAAGACCCCCTGATATTTTTCCCACAACGATAATCTAATCCTTGGCGTAGTGATGTTCTTCCCTCTACGTACTATTGTTCTGAATCTTCAATTTTTTCCCTCAATTCCAAATTTCTATGGATGCATCTCCTAAAAAATAAATATCATCAGTAATGAAAATTTATGAATTGCAGATATACAGAGAAAGGTTAGTTGATCAAAAATTCTTTGCTAACTGTAATTCTATTATAACAAATAATATCATGTTGATAGGCTGACAGAGCCTATAAGTACCCAAACTGAAGGTACAAGATTGGTTTTAATCACATATTTTGGTTAAATTCTATAAATCAGTAAGTTTTATCAATGAAGGAGGGAGAGAAAATATTTCATTTAAGATCTATGGAATGAATTCTTCATTTTCCTATAATAAGGTTTCTGATCTGATTGGAATGCATATGAAGGAGTAGCTGAGTCCTACACTCAAAAGATTCAAAATGTTTCAGGATCACTTGATAAGAATAAATCCATGTAATACCTTGGTTAATTTGTGGTGAAGACTCTTAAGATTAATCATTACTCAGTAAAATTTTGGATCTTTGTATTTTGGGTTCACTGATTTATCATTCCATGAAAAGGTGACAAGGATACCTTGAAGAAAAGTGATATTTATGCCTTAGAATTTCTATTTAATCACAGAAATATATACATGAAAAAATATGATTTTTGAACAATAGAAAATATCAATAATGGGACACTCAAATTCCAAATAATAATGGATCCAGTAATTTTCAACATGATTATAGTACTTTTTATATAATTGTATAAAATTTCATGCAGTTCTAAGACAAGAAATTTCAAAATCATGTTTCATAGTGATGAAACCTGAATAAGGATTAATGTTAGATTCAATAGTTAATCTATTGTCTTTTATGAGTTATTAGATGCTAAAGTAGAAGCCCTTACAATGAAACTAGAACTGGATGAGAATCTTGAACTAAATCCCCACCACCAAAACCAAAGAAGAAAAAGTCGTCTCCAAATGAAGTGGATTCCACGTGTAGTGAAAACATGAAGAATATGAAGTAAGGGGATCCTAGTTTTTTCATGGACCCTGCTGCGGAATTATAGTTAAAGATGAATGATGTTGAGGATCATTAGGAGTAAGAAAAATAAAAGAATTAGAAAAATAATATGTCGTATGTTGAGATTATTCAATCCTTTCATAAGCATACTGATAGAGACACTGATCAAATTCAAGTACCAAAATCTTTTTTGAATGAACCACTTCCTGTGACTCGGAAAAAGATAATGGTGTTTGCTGAAATAGAACAAGAAGAACAAATAGTTCTGAAAGAAGATGTCGAAGAAGGATATGAATAATAAAGAAGTGATGATACATATCACATGATAAAAAAATGTGAGTATTATCCTTAAAAGGATATTCCTTATAATAAATTTTTAATACAAAAATCCTAAATCCAAATATATAAAGCATAATAACCCATGGAAATAAGAAAAGGTCCATGAAGAATTGAATAAAACATCTTAATAAGAGAGTTGTAATCATGAATTTTTTCATACAGAAGATCATGTGGCGGATGTAGAGAAATAAAACTTTGATCAAGAAAATATTGATCAATTATTAGATAGTGAACAAGAATCATCCAAAGCAGAAGAAATCATTTTGAGAGCTAATAAGGGAAAGAAGGTGTTGGTTGATACACCTTGGAAATCCATAAAGAAAATGAAATATGTTGGTGGTTCATTGAAGAGAAAAGATGATGATATAGAAAAAGAATCCTCACCAACCAAACAGCGAGATTCTGAATCATAATCTCTTGGAAACGACATTGTAGTCCAATATTTGAAGAAGTTATTGGATTTAATTGTATTCTAACCATGTATTGATTTCAGGATCCAGTTTCTTCAGTACTAGATTAAACGGAAATAAGAATCTGCTTCCATGCTTATGGATAAGTTTGTCAGGCATGAGTCTGATTTCAAATCCTTCTTCATGGGATATGAATCCCACAAAATATCATGCATGGAAATCACCAAATGGTCAAAGAAGACAACATAATAGATGAGAATCCATGATGATTTTCAAGAAAACATTCATGATGAATTTGACACCGAAGACTTTATGTTCTAGGATCATACTAAATGTTTTGAGAAGAAGAAATGACTCAAACATACAACTCAGAAGTAGGAAGGCAATGATCTGAATCAGAATCTTAATTATGTGTCTATTAATTGGTTGATGTAATGAGATCTCAGAATACATCTTGAAGAAAACAATTCAAACTAATATGATGTTTTGAATGCTCAAGAAGAGATTCTTAAATCTCGTGAAGAAAAGATCAAAGCATTAAATATGAAAATTAAGTTCAAGATCAGTTTCGCAAGCATGTTGAAGAGGATCAAAAGAATCTTAAGAACTTGAAAACCATTATGAAGAAGATAATGTTGAAGGATAAAGAAGGATTATTTTTCCAATCCGATGTTTTGATGTTTTTCCTTCTATGTACAAATCATTTCAATTGTAATGAAATTTATATTAGGCTTTATATTTTATTTTGTTTAATACAAATATTGCAGGTACCATTTATTCCATTCCCTTCATTCAGTTTTTAAAATCACAAAGGGGTATAATGGTATGATTAAAAGAATACTACGTAAAGAAGAAAAATCCCAATGGTGGAGTTTATCTTGGGGGGTTCTTATCAAAGAAAGATTTATTATACATGAATATGTAAAATTTCATTAAGAAAGTAAAGAATACGATCCACATGGATTTCAACACCTAAGGGAGAGTTATTCATATTCACCCTAATCAATAAGAAAAGGAAGATATGTTTTTATTTTGTGTTCATAATACAAAACTCTTTATTTATATTCTTTTTCGTAAGAATGTTTTTACTTTCCATAGAGGGGGATATTGATGAGTCAATAAGGTTTCCGTATTAATTTCGATTCCTTTTTTTTAAAAATCACTAACACTCTATCGTAAGGAAATGTATATTTTTTCCTAATGTTTATATTTATATAGATATTTACCTTCTCTATGGAAATTTTATCCTTAACTATGTTTTCATTGTTCCTATTATAGTCACTCAAAATATAACTCAGTTTCATTCATAAGTCTAAAATTTGGTTTCACATCTAAATCATTGAAATATAATAATTCCTTGGATATAGTGTTTTCTATTTTCAGGTTCCAATTTCTTTGAAATTCAGTTTCCAAATTCTTTGAAATAAAGGTTATGAATTCTAAGAAATTCAGTTTTTGAATATTCTAAAATAAATGTTCCGAATTCTTTGAAATTTTGGTTCTGAATTATCTGATATTTAGACTCTGAAATCATCAGAATTAAGACTCCAAATTCCTAATAATATAGAATGTGAGTTCTTCCGAAATACGACACTAAATTCTTTATAATTCCAACTTTGAATTACTTATAATTCCGACTCTGAATTACTTATAATTCATACATTGAATTCCACAGAATTCGGACTCAAAATTCCTCAGAATTAGGATTCCAAATTCCACAGAATCAGGAGTCATCAATCGTGTAAGACCGTGCCCCCTCCGCATACTCCATGGAGCGCCTGCAGGCTGAGGGTCATCTGTCAGCAACTCATCCGCATCAAAAGTCAGGTCAGCATCCGCCAACGCATGAAATGTGGCGTCGTCCATCTGAAACAGAAAATGTTAATGTTATCAAATAATTGATAATTACTATTATATATACATATATACATATTATGATTGTATATAAATACCATGAAATGCTATCAGTGTTCATCTTCATCATCATATTCATATATGTCAATGTCATCTTCATATTCCTCCTCAACATCATCGATATCCATTCGAGTTACAGTTGCTTCATCTCTTACCGTTTCAAATTCATATGTGACATCATTAACATCATCGTCATCACCGACTCTTAAATGTGGGGTGTCGTCATCGATACTCATGTATCTTTGTAAAAAAGATTGATTTTGAGTACTCTCTTAAAAACGTCAATTCTTTGCACATCAGTGAAAGCACATTCACTTTGACTAAACTGATTGTCTCGAATTTTTATTTTTATTACACTCCACCAATCAGTCAAGTCTCTTTATGTTGCACAGTACTTTGCATAATAAACTTGATATGCCTGTTGAGCCAATAAGAATGGTTCATTTTCTGCGAGAACACTTTTACATTTAATATCAATGATTCCATGAGTCGGATTAACACGCACGCCTCTCTCTGTATCCAACCACCGACATTTGAACATGGTTATGTAATGTTGTCCAAGATAACAGAGTTCAATGATTTCATCAAGTATGCCATAAAAGTCAACTTCATTTTCTCGATGATGAGATCCTCTCAAGCTAACTCCACTGTTCATTGTTGTTTTCGATTCCCCATATGCATGTGTTTGGAATCGAAATCCATTCACCACATATGCATTATAAGTTTTAACAAGTTTGGAAGGTGGGTTACTCAATACACACAACCATTTTTCAATTTTATCAGCATGTCGGGACACCTGAAGATTTGTGAAATAATTATCAATATAGTAAACTATACATTGAATGAGTTGCTAAAAGATAAAGAATTTATGTTACCAGTTTTTGAAAGCACTGAGAGAAATTTTTCAGTCGACGTTCTTCGAGAGCAGCTGCTGTAATTTGTGGAATTTGTTTCTTGATATGATTATCATACAACCTATAAAAACCAAAGTTATTTACTGTATCATAAATGATAGAATAAGTGATATAAACACTTACAGTACAACTGATGTCATCTCTTCACAGTTGAGCATAACATACGTATGAGCTCTATGATGTTCATCATCTGAAAGCCAGCGTTCAGAAACTCCACCAAAACCAAGCTCTGACTGGTTGAAAACAGATAATTGATTGTCGATTTCATCAATATTCCTCTCCTTCCATCCCATTCGGTTGTGTTTTGAAGGATACTCAGATTCAAAATAATGGGAGCAGAAAAATGATATTTCCTCTTGCAAATAAGCTTCTACAATAGATCCTTCAACAGATGCTTTGTTGCGTACTTTTCTTTTCAATTTTTGCATGCATCTTTCAAATGGGTACATCCATCGAAACTGTACCGGACTTCCACATTTGGCTTCATATGGAAAATGTAACATCAAATGTTCCATTGAGTCGAAGAAAGACGGCGGAAATATTTTTTCCAGTTTACATATAATTACAACAACATCTTTTTCAAGTTTGCCTAGAGCATCATAATCTGCCGTAGCCGCACAAATTTCCCGAAAAAAATGAGACATGTCTGTTATGGAATCCCAAATCACAGAATCCAACAGACCTCTTAATCCAATGGGTAGAAGTATCTCCATTATAACATGACAATCATGACTTTTTAATCCAGTAATATGACCATTCTTTACACATCTACCCAAATTGGAAGCACAACCATCTGGAAGTCTCAAATCTGCAATCCACTGACAAAATAATAAACAATTTTCTTTAGACAGTGTATAAGCTGCTTTTGGTTTCAGTAACCTTTCTGTTCTAACATTCTCAAATAGTTCCAATTCTGGACGCCTGCAAATTTGGGCAAGATCTAAACGTGCATTTACATTGTCTTTGCTCTTTCCTGGTGTATCCAAAACTTTATGAAACAAATTATCAAAACAGTTCTTCTCAATATGCATGACATCTAACATGTGTCGGACCAACAAATCAGACCAATATGGAAAATCCCAAAATATGCTACGTTTAATCCAATTGTGTTCTTTCCCAAAACCAGAAATTTTCTGTTGGTTTATTGTGGGACCAAAAGTGATGGGAGGTAATGAAAATACAACCGATTTTAACTCCGAACCTGATATCATTTTTGGAGGTCCATCCCTTTCAACTGTTCCTTTTCTGAAATGAGATCTGTTTCTGCGAAAAGGATGATCAGCTGGAAGAAATCTGCGATGACAGTCAAAATAACAAGGTTTCTTTCCATGAATGAGCATAAATTCTTTGTTCTCTTCCATACAGTAAGGACATGATTTCTGACCATGTGTACTCCAGCCAGATAACATCCCATAAGCCAGGAAGTTACTTATTGTCCACATCAATGCTGCTCTCAGTATGAAATTCCGTTTCGTTGCAACATCATATGTACTGACACCAGTACTCCACAATAAATTTAATTCATCAATCAATGGATTCAAATAAACATCAATATTTTTCTTCGGATGTCCTGGAATTAGTAAAGTCAAAAAGATATATGGCTCCTTCATCAACATCCATGGAGGTAAATTATACGGAGTTAAAAAAACAGGCCAACATGAATATTGACTACATGATGTTGCAGGTTCATCTACTCTTACTTTCATAGTAATTTGCAGGTAAAACATTTCCTTCGGGTAACAGTGTTTTCAGCAAAGAAAATATCTGATCAAAACAGGTGTTTGACATTCCGTTATCTGATTTGATAGCCATAAATTTTGCAACTGCTTCTAATTTTCTCATCTTGCAACCAGGATATAATGCATCCTCAGCAGACTTCAACAACTCATAAAATTCAGACGGTCCCAACTCAAGATTTGAAGCTATATCAGCCGGAGTTTCTGTATGTTGAATAGATGAACCTGCAACATCATGTACTAAATCTTGAAACTGGGATGGATCCAGAATCAAGTTGGTATCACCTGCTCTGGAACTGCGTTCACCGTGTTGATACCAAAAAACATAATTTGCTTGAAAACCAAAACGCAAGAGATGTTCCCCCACTTTGTCAAACGTGTCAAACGTTCTCAATGCACATTTTCTACAAGGGAATTTTATCTTTCCTTCTGAAAAAAATTCTGGATTTGATGCCGCAAATGATAAAAAACTCTCCACACCCTCTGTATATACTGGATTTAAACCAGAACCATTTGGATTTCTACGTTGATTTATCCATATGCGGTCATCTAATAATGACTGTTGACGACCTCGTTGTTCCATATTTTTCTATAAAATATAAAAGCATTACTGGTTTTGAATAATTTGTTAGAAAAAACACAAGCAAGGATTGAATATATTGAGAATAAAGAAAAACCTGTTACAAATATTGATAATTTTAATATTATATTGATTTTTTATTTTTTTAATAATACTAATATAATTTTTTTCATAAATATTAATTATATAATAATAACATCATTACATTATTAGTATATTTTATTATTAATATTAAAATAATATAATTTTCTATATTATATACAATTCTCCTTTCATCTGTGTGTTTCACATTCTGTCTCCACATGTAATATTGGCATTCACTTTTACCTCTCCATTGGCGAGTAGGTTGATAATTTTGAAAAAGAATGCCAATATTACATGTGGAGATAGAAAAAACACAGAAGAAAAGAGAATTGTATATAATATAGAAAATTATATTATTTTAATATTAATAATAAAATATACAAATAATGTAATAAGGTAATTATTCCAAATTATTGGTAAGTATTTCAAATTATTGGTAATTATTCCAAATTATTGGTAATTATTCCAAATTATTGGTAATTATTCCAAATTATTGGTAATTATTCCAAATTATTGGTAGTTATTCTTAATTTTTGGTAGTTATTCCTAATTATTGGTAAATATTGGTAAATATTGGTAAATATTGGTAATTATTGGAAAATATTGGTAATTATTGGTAATTATTGGAAAATATTGGAAAATATTGGTCATTATTGGTAATTATTGGTGATTATTGGTAATTATGGGTGATTATTGGTAATTATTGGTGATTATTGGTAATTATTGGTGATTATTGGTAATTAATACTAATTATTGGTAATTAATACTAATTATTGGTAATTAATACTAATTATTGGTAATTAATACTAATTATTGGTAATTAATAATCATTATTACTAATTATTGGTAATTATTACTAATTATTCCTAATTAATACTAATTATTCCTAATTATTCCAAATTATTACTAATTATTGTTAATTATTACTAATTATTGTTAATTATTACTAATTATTACTAATTATTTCTAATTATTACTAATTATTTCTAATTATTACTAATTATTGCTAATTATTAGTAATTATTGCTAATTATTACTAATTATTGCTAATTAGTATTAATTATTGATAATTATTAGTAATTATTGATAATTATTAGTAATTATTGATAATTATTGGTAATTATTACTAATTATTGTTAATTATTGGAAATTATTGTTAATTATTACTAAATATTGGTAATTATTACTAAATATTGGTAATTAATACTAATTATTAGTAATTTATACTAATTATTGATAATTAATACTAATTATTGGTAATTAATACTAATTATTGGTAATTAATACTAATTATTGGTAATTAATACTAATTATTGGTAATTAATAATCATTATTACTAATTATTGGTAATTATTACTAATTATTCCTAATTAATACTAATTATTCCTAATTATTCCTAATTATTACTAATTATTGTTAATTATTACTAATTATTGCTAATTATTACTAATTATTACTAATTATTTCTAATTATTACTAATTATTTCTAATTATTATTAATTATTTATAATTATTACTAATTATTGCTAATTATTGGTAATTATTGCTAATTATTACTAATTATTGCTAATTATTATTAATTAGTGATAATTATTAGTAATTATTGATAATTATTAGTAATTATTCATAATTATTGGTAATTATTACTAATTATTGTTAATTATTGGAATTATTGTTAATTATTACTAAATATTGGTAATTATTACTAAATATTGATAATTAATACTAATTATTGGTAATTAATACTAATTATTGTTAATTAATACTAATTATTGTTAATTAATACTAATTATTGGTAATTAATACTAATTATTGGTAATTATTACTAATTATTGGTAATTAATAATCATTATTACTAATTATTGGTAATTATTACTAATTATTCCTAATTAATACTAATTATTCCTAATTAATCCTAATTATTCCTAATTATTCCTAATTATTACTAATTATTGTTAATTATTACTAATTATTGTTAATTATTACTATTTATTACTAATTATTTCTAATTATTACTAATTATTTCTAATTATTACTAATTATTTCTAATTATTACTAATTATTGCTAATTATTAGTAATTATTACTAATTATTACTAATTATTGTTAATTATTATTAATTATTGATAATTATTAGTAATTATTGATAATTATTGGTAATTATTACTAATTATTGGAAATTATTGGCAATTATTGTTAATTATTACTAACTATTGATTATTATTGGTAAATATTAATAATTAATACTAATTATTGGTAATTAATACTAATTATTGGTAATTAAAACTAATTATTGGTAATTAATACTAATTATTGGTAATTAATACTAATTATTGGTAATTAATACTAATTATTGGTAATTAATACTAATTATTGATAATTAATACTAATTATTGGTAATTAATACTAATTATTGGTAATTAATAATAATTATTTCTAATTATTGGTAATTATTACTAATTATTCCTAATTAATACTAATTATTCCTAATTATTACTAATTATTACTAATTATTGTTAATTATTCCTAATTTATACTAATTATTGGTAATTAATACTAATTATAGGTAATTATTACTAATTATTGTTAATTATTTGTAATTATTACTAATTATTGTTAATTATTCCTAATTATTACTAATTATTGGTAATTAATACTAATTATTGGTAATTAATACTAATTATAGGTAATTAATACTAATTATTGGTAATTATTACTAATTATTACTAATTATTCTAAATTATTGATAATTATTGATAATTGTTCCTAATTATTAGTAATTAAATGAATAATTATCAATAATTAGAAATAATAACCAATAATTACAAATAATAACATTATTAATATATTTTATTATTTTTATTAAAATAATATAATTTTCTAATTTATATACAATTCTTCTTTCATCTGTGCGTTTTCTATCTCCACATACAAATGATACATGTGAAGACAGCAAACACACATATGAAAAAAGAATTGTATATATATAAAAAATTATATTATTTTAATATTAATAATAAAATAAACTAATAATGTAATAATGTTCTTATTCCTAATTATTGGTATTTATTACTAATTATTAATATTTATTCTTAATTATTAAAAATTATTACTAATTATTCCTAATTACCATTATCTATAAACAATACTAAGAATTTAAATTTATTAAGTAATAAAACAATGTAAACATAATTAAATTACAACTAATTAATAATAATTGAAACTAATAAAAAATAAAAAAAATAAAAAATTAAAATGAAGATAAATACCTTGAAAATTGATCTGTTCTGATCGTTCTTCAAAACGTTAATATCAGCTCCGGAGAAAAAAAATAAACTGGAGAAAAACTCAACTCTAAAAATATAATTTTGAGGGAAGGAGAAGATAAGGAATGAGAATGAAATGAAAAAAACGGATGGGGGTATTTATAGGTTAGATTATTTGCGACGGGCCCATTTGCGACGGGATTCCCGTCGCAAATACCTTAGCCAACATTTATTACGGTCAACCGGTAAATAGTTATTTGCGACGGGACCCGTCACAAATAACCCCTGCCGACATAGTATTTGCGACGGGGGAATATTCTCGTCGCAAATACCTTTTACCGCCGCCGGTTATTTGCGACGGGAATATTCCCTCGTCACAAATAAGTTTCCCATGATTTGATGCGCATCGTGGGAAAACTATTTGCGACGGGGAAAGCAATCCCGTCTCAAATAAGTTTTTAACATGACTATTTGCGACGAGATTTATTCCCGTCGCAAATAACCCGTCGCAATTGCTCATTTTTCCCGTAGTGCACCTGTGATAGTCTGAATCATTTTTTCCCTTCAAATGAATTTATTTTGCTATATATAATATATTTAAGAATATTGTGGTGGCACTTATAGGTTCGTATAATTGCATGGAACTATAATTACTTGTTAATGTGAAGGTTACTGTTATAAAATTATCAGATACTATGTTATGTATTATAATAATCATGATGTAATAAGGAGCATATCAATATTTTAAACTATGAATCTAGGTTATAATAAAGATCACATAAGTTTTTTCTAGGGAACCAACTAAACAATGGTGGGTGTGCATACATTTTTCCTATTTTTATGTTGAGAACCAGATGAAGTTGATTTGGTGGAGGTCCAATGATTCATATTTGTTGGGGAATTCTCGGGTGGGATCTGTGGTTTGTGACGATGTAATTTAGAAGTCATGAAGACAAGTTTCATGGTTCTACTCAGAGTTTCAGTGGAGTCATGTGTATTTATTTTCTATATTGTATTCCTTGTGTGTGGTTACCCTAGAGGGAACCAATGACTATATATTTTTCCAAGGAGACCATATTCAACAATCCAATTAGTACAGTTTTCATACTTTAATATATGTATTTATCTGTACTCTAATATTCAAGTATTTTTTTTGTATTTAATTTTTTAAGCTATTATTTCACTATAATATAAGTGGATAATGTCCCCATTGTATCCCTATAGTCCCTCACCACTAGTAGATAACCTCTAGAATATAGAGATGCACACTTGAGGTATTATTGTTTTCCAGATCGGTTGATGATTCATGTCAACCCGAGGTAGACCATGTCACTCTATTCACAAAATCCTCGATGATAATAGGTGAATTTATATGTTTTAAAGGAATAATTATTATTTTATAGTGTTCATATCATTCCTGAAAGGATATCATGTGAATATCATATAGTGGCCCAATATATGCGTACATGGATATTACATCTTTTTAGAAAAACATTCATTACATAACAAAAAATCAAGGTTAATGATCATAATAGGTTATTGCCTTAAGTAACATATAACACATTATTCCGATATGGGGAAATATCATCAATATCTCTCATATATATATTCCACCTTTTAACTAATTCTGAAAAACATTATATATAACATGTGGAATGTAAACATAAGAAAATGGTTATCTCAAATTCCTAGTAAGTTTAATTATGAAAGATATCAGTTTATTATCTTATGAAATAATAAAATAAGAAATATGGGTACGTTATCATGAGAATAACATACACAGTTCACAACCAAAATTTCATGGATCATAAACATTAGTTATGGAATAAAACATTTCCATGAACCATATGAATGAAAAATCGTCATAAATAATTATTGAATAACATATTCAAGTCATAACTTTGTATGGAATAATCACATGTGTAGAAAAAAAATTCATATGTAATTATTAACTACAACGACTCTTAGATCAAGCCTTATCTCTTTTTTCCCTTACAAATCATGAACATAGACATTTTATACATCACAAATCAAGCACATTGACTTGTTTTCCATAACTATGCCATGTGATATAATTCATTATCATTCTCATTTGAAGGATATATTTTCCCCTACCATTACATAATGAATACTCTACATATGCGTGACACATAACCACAAATCATTCTCCATCTTAGATCCCATTTAAAGAAATTAGTTTCATAAACACATCATCATAACAAAAATCAGGTTAAAGAAATATATTTCATTAATATAATGTCTTCATAAAAATAAACCATTCAGAGAATGAATAATAATGATATCCCTATCTCATATGCTTATTAAATCATAAGTAACATAAAATAATCATATCATTGAAGGAAAATGGTATTAAAAGATTACATGAAATAATTCTTAAGGAAAATATCATTTACTTTATGAATTCATATTCTTAAAGAGACATGAAATATTAATGGTAATAATTTCTATGAAAATAACCATATAATATTGAATTGAATATTCAAATAACTAAGGATTCATGATACTAGAAAATTTCATTAGTTAAATATATGATAAAAAACATTCCACAAATACATTTTCTCGAAAACTCTCAAAAATACATTGTTTGATAAAAATTTCAAAAAATATTCCATTGAAACCATTTAGTAAAAAATAAAATGTGGAAAAAATAACATCAAATATTAATAGTATAATAATAAAAAATATAATATATTTTTTTAGAAAACATGTATTTTGATGTTAAATATTCACCCAATTAAGATTTAAAATAAAACAACCATGAATGTTGATGAAATTATTAAGTAATCACTTATATCATCATAATCAGTATATTCATTTTCCCCATAAAAAAGATAAATTTATATGAATATGAAAATTAAACAATATTTAGAATAAGTATAAAAAGATACATTAATTGGATGTATATAAACATAATAGAAGAATTATGTAGTTTATAAGGCATGTGTCCCATTGAAATAAAAGTGAGAGATAAAATCCCATATCATAAGTCTTGGCCCACATTATATAAATTAAAAATTCATGTATATGAAATATAAGTTTATTGTATATCTACCATAGAACCATATTCATATATATACAATACCATATATGATTTATGTATGAAATTATATTACTTGAATATTTAAAATTCCATGTTAATGTTATGTTCTATGTAATAATTGTCTTTTTTCATACATGTGATGACATGATATTATTAGTCCTCTAAAGTATATAATTATTCCATCATATCCAAAATGATAAAAATTATATAGATATCATATATATGTATATATTTATGTGGATTCATAAAATTAAGTGATATAAAAAAAATGTGGAATAAATGGAGACAATAGGTTGTACATACACATGACCATTGTTTTCAATTTTCTTATTATATTAATAGAAAGTGAAGTTTATGATTAAAAATAATTTTCTGTTATATATTTCATATATATTCATAACATTTATCCTTTTTAATACCCATGTGATTGATATTTTTAAAAGTAATAATATTTTATCGTGTAGATGGTAAGCCATTTTTACAAACGACAAAATTATCACTTCCAAAAAAGATTAGGTAGTAAAATCTATATATGATATTATCATTAAATATGTATCATCATGTAATAAGTATCATATATAAACGTTAAAACTATCAAAATTAAAACTCAAATAATATGGTGATATAAAATTAATTGTATCGATATGCAGAGGCGATAAGTCGTACGTATGAACGAGTTATACTTTAACTTCATGTTCAATTGTAAAGGGGTTGTATTATAGAATGTCCATAATCGTAATAAAAATACAAAATATATGGGATACTATTTATATTATATTATGATTTATATATATATATTATCAAAATTTGTTATTGAATAATTGATTTAGAGTGATCGGTTAGAGAAATTATCTATTCTTCAAAACAGAACATTTAGATCTCATTTAAAGGAAGATATAGTTGGTTAATTAGTAAGACCAAAAATGCTAGAATGTGTCTATGGAAGTGAAAAGGATATTGTTATATATATTGTTTTTTCAATAAATCTCAATTTGATTAAATTTTATGAGGGAGGAGGTGTCCCTCTATACTGTAGGTGAGGGGTACATTAGGAATTTCTCAGATAATTAACTTATATTAATTAAATATTAATCTGAACAACTATAAATGGAAATTAATTCATAACTAATATGGGATAGTGTGCGATACCATAAAATAATATATTTTATAACTATTTTTTTAATTTTAAACCATTTCATTATGATTAACCATTTGATTACCTGTTTTATGTTTAACTATGGTAACACCATTTTCATTATTTAAAGCTGGTTTTTTACATTTAAGGTATAGGTTATTCTATAAAAGTTCAATATATGATATTTGTGACCATGATTTATCCCATTTAACCTAATTTAGGATTTTCATAATTTCTAACTAATTGAATTGTATATTATTTTCATAAAATATCATTAGTATGAATTTGTATACTATTCATTACATTAACAATAAGAAAATAAATTAAAAAATATATCTTCAATAACATAAATTTAATAAACTCCCAATAACTCATATTTTTTATGAAAAATCTTAGTGATCCTTAAATTATTCATATTATATTTATTTTATTTTTTATAACATCACTTAATTGATTTGTTCATTAATTGAATTATAATTCTATCATCATTGTATAATTAATTTTTATAATTCATCATTAACTAAAAATTGAAAATAAAATTTCATTATGTATTTTAACAACTTATAATTAAAAATAATATACATTTTCAATCATATCTTCTGTTTAACTACATATTAATAAATATTATAAATACTAAATATAAGAATCTGACATTTTTCCACTCTCTTTGATATTTATAATATCCAAGTCATATTCATGGGCAAGTTTCCATTTAATTATTTTCATTTAAACCCTTATGTGATAAGGTTCAATATAATTTCATCCAACAATATTTGTTAATGTATTATTTAAATTTTATAATATTTATAATATGAGTTTTTCCTTCAAATTATTTTAATAACCCTATCTGTATTAATAAATTTAAAAAAGTTAATATTCATATTGTCCAAAAACAAAAGTGACCAATTAAAAAAATTAGAAAATTTTTATTTTATATATCTATTACATTTTTTTAAAATAAAACATATAATTTTCAGAAAATAATATAAAATTAATCTCATTTATTGATCGAGAAAATGATATTTTAAATAACAAATGTCGAAAATATTAAAATGATTTTATATCCAAATTAAATATGAAATTAAATCCAATAAATGTAACTGGATTAAAAATTATCCAAAACATCATTTAAAAATATATATAAATTTGACAAAAAAACAATTTTCAATTAAAATTCATTATTTTCATCATTATTCGTCAAACAATTAATGTTATCAGAAAAATGCCAAAAGTACACCCAAATTAAATGTTTATATACATCATTAAAATTATAAGATCATTTTCTCAAATTGAATTTATAAAAGTTTCAAAAAATAAACTTAAAACAAGTGTTCCATTAAAAGGCAGAAAATGCATTTTAGAAAAATACTTCTGTTAACACAAAATTTAGAATTGTTCTTTATATAATGTCTTTAAAACCCATAAGATGATTTTTAACCATTATATTGAATAATATTTTTTTATATATTACATTAATATAATAAAATAAGAGTGTTTTTTTTATTTATTTCCATAAAAGATGCCTATACACATTTAAATAGTTTTAAAAAAACATTTCCAACATTTTCTTAGGGTTTTACTTATTTAAAGAAAATGTTAATAATTTACCTAATCCTATAAATATCCACCATTCTATATTCGTGGTTATAATTGTAGTATTTAAATAATTACAATAATAAAATTATATTTTTCGAATCATTGTGTTGTATGTAACAAATGTTAATACGATGTTGCATGTTGTGGAAGAATAAATTTTTGTAGCATATAAAGAACACATAAATTGAATTTTATTGATTCTAAAAGAGGTGTATAGAAACATGTGTTTTTACATTATAAACCCATTAAAATGAATTTCTCCCTTGAAATTATGTGGGGCCATCAAATATTTAATACAAGAATGTTCATATCATAGAAAAACTCATCATAAAACTGAATACTGAAATCCCATTTAAATGGTAAAGTTGGAAACATAATGGTTAGAAAAAGTAACTCATAAATTTATTTACACATATGATAACATAGGCGTCAATTGAAAACATGAACCTAGAAGTGAAATATTACTATCAGGTTCTACTGGAGAATGATAGAGAACATCGTCAAGAGAAAGGTAACTAACAATAAAAAAACCATAAATCTCTACTAATTTATGGGACCATTTAATTAATAAAAATGGAAAATACTGGGATAACATTTTTGGTTTCATGATCATGTACCTAGTGTTTTTGATTTTTTAGAATATTACTTACTTGATTACATTTCATAGTCTCATTGTCATCCTTTCATTATGGCTTGATCAATTTCCCCTTCACCTATTACTCTAGGATATGAAGCTAAATTTTTCATTCCGAAATCATTATCAAATCATGAGATCCATAAGCTGATAGGATATTCCATTTGTATTATCATCACAACAAAATGTTTTAAGGAAGTTATCTAGAATGTTTATGTACTCATACGGAGAGAAAATAATTTAAACTCTAAAACCTCATTATTATATTAACATAAACCTTTTCAAAAATATTTAACCTTATAACTCTTATGAATGTTGAAATTAAAAAAATTTAGAAAATTGTTAACTGAGTTTCCCAAAAACATATAACCATTAATCCTCAATATATCATAAAATATCAATTGATTGTCTCATATAAAAACTTTGAATACCATCATCATGTACTCTCTTGAAGCTATGCAATTACCATAAATCCTTATTGAAAATATAAATATTTCTGTATTCCACATATTATTGGATATATTACATAAATTCGAAGAAGCCGAAATTCCATCTATGATATCATAAATCAAATTTTCAATAAATCCTTAATCGTCACCAAGGTAATCAGTACCATCTGGTTTACTTATTCATATGCAACATGTAATTATCCAAACATAATTATATAAACATTAGAAATATTATAAGTTTAATATTTGTAATGACCCAAACATTTATCAATGGAATTTCACCCTTATTATAACAATTTTATATATTATAAAATCTCATTAAATCACATAGATACCACAACAAAAACATTGTAAATGATGATGTAATAAAATAACTATAATTTTTATAAATTAGAGGGCCAATACTGATGGAATAGTATCATGACCATCTGAATAGTAACATGACCATTAGGAACTGTAATCCATCCAATAGAATTGTAACTTAACGATTGAAATTATAAATAATAGGAATCTTATTAATAAAAATATGATATATTTATTTCATGACATAAGAAAATAAATGTTTTAAAAATGTTAAATGACGTATTGTAATTTTTTTAATTCATAAATAATTAATAAATATTTTAAAATTAATATAATAATTTATAATAATATAAAATTTCATAAAATGTATTCTTAAATTAATATTTTTTTTCCTTATTATTATAACATAATTTTATGAGACCTAAAATAATTTTTCAAAGTGGTAAAATCAGTTTTAATTGTAAAATATTTATTTTGTTAGTAAATGATGATTTCAATTAAAAAATAAATTTCTCATTTTCAAAAAATTATTTCACAATGTGGATTTCATTTTTTAATTATACATGTCCAATGTATTTATGGGGAATTTTTTGTATTTTTCGAAAAACGTAGAATTTTTGGAAAATAATAAACTACGATAATTTTCAATAGAAGGAAAATACATGAATTATTGAGTCTTCAAAAATTTATTGCCAAATTAATAACAAAATATCAAAATATCATTCAATAATTTTATATATTTAGTGATAATTCTCATCATATTCATAGTTTTGTGAAAAAATACAAAACAAATGAATAATATAATGAGGAAATACCCCTCTCCTCCACTATTAATAATACCCTCACTACATTTTCTCCTCACACCGGAAAATCATTGAGACTTTTCCAATACCTGATCACGTATCATACCAACCCCCACCCCCAGCACTTCTAGGATCCCTTTGTCTCATCATATGAACAAAACCTTTTCCCTAAGGAGGTTCTCAAAGTGGAGATACATTAGAGGTAAAAACCTCTTCCTTTTTCTTTTAATTTTTACTTTTTTAATTTCATATTCTCTTCTCACCTACTATATAAAAATATTCATGGTAACTCTAGTATCATTTACTTACTATAATTATATCATGTTAAGGTATGATCAATAATTAAAATATTTTATCTCTCTTTTAATCTAAAAATGAAATCATTACAAGTGACGTGTCCATTTACAAGTATCATGGACTATGCATTTTCATCTTAATTTAACACCTTAATTTCTATTCATAAAACCACTAGAATGGTTAGGAAATACAGTAAATTATATTTTATAACCCATTTTATTTTCTATAACTAAAATAATAAAATATTAATAAATTATATAATATATCGATTTTTTGTAATAAAAATCGCTAAAATTAGCACAAACAATTATCATTAAATATTAATCTAATGATTCATCCTCATAAAATTTAACCAAATGAAATATACAACCATTTAAAACCATTTATGTTCATTAAAAATATATATTTTAAATTCTGGATTAATATACACATTCTACATCAACATCCATAATCATATTCAATTAAACTGATCATGAAGCCAATAAGATGAACACCCTCGAACGATGAAATTAAACTATATAACTCTTCAAAAAGATAACAACTCAACCAAATGAAATAATAATGAATTAAATCTAGTATGAACATTTTTTTATTTTTTAATTAATGATATTAATTTTATTGTCTATTGTATTGAATGGATGAGAGTGTTCATATATAAGGTAATGAGATTCTTGAACTGAACACTCTTACTTTGAGTTTACCAATATCACTATATTTTCAGTATAAAAGTTACAGTATTGTTCTTTAAATACCATTTATTTATCATTACCATTTTTTTATAGATATACATGCTTTGATTATAATATTATGACAAAATAAAATAATTTTTAAAAAGATCTCTTTTTTATAAAGACACATGTTTTACTTCTCTTGATTTTGTTTCTTATTCACTGATGTTGGATGATTCTTATACAAAGTATGTTTTCCCATTTTTATTTTGGGAGCCCCAATATTTATCCATGAAATAATTATTTTCTGAAAACATTTATTTTCATGGGTTATTTTATCTCCATGATTGATATTATCTCTATGTGTCATGCATGAAAATGTAAATGTTATTATGTGATTGGTGTGCCTAAAATTTTATAGTGCAATGTAAATTTTTTAATGTGATGGTTTCACCAAGAAATATATATCACTCCAATGTATTTGTTAATCTTAAGAGTCTCATGAGATATAGTGAAATATGCCTGAACACAATGATATCTTTGTTCACAATAATGTTTGGAAGTTGACTACTAAGACATGATGTATCATTTTTTGGAATTTTCACATTCGAAAACTTCATATAATTATTACTCTATGTATTATGATGATGATATTATGATGATTATACCCACACTATTTTATTCTTATTTTTTTCTTATCTATTCTTCTACTTGGCTTTTAGATCACCCCTTCCTTTGAAGTATATCCACATGGGGTTACTTATACTAGAAAGAGAATGAGGGACAATAAGAATCTAGATAGTAAGGAATTAAGTAAATGTCTATGTTTTATTAATAAGAAATTATGTATGGTACTATTTTTACCAAGACACTAACCCATTGGATCTTAGTAGTGTAATTATTTTATGTTTTTTTTAATTTAAATTGATATAATAAGTTATTTAAGAAAATTAGAGTTTCTATAGGTGGTATCAGATAACAATTTAGTTAATTCAGGAATTATGATAACATATCATTATTTAAAACCCATAGTATGATACTATGTGTCATTAAGAACCAAGGAATGTTTTTTAGATGAAAAATTACAAACATATGATCCTGTAAGAAATTCTGTAAGAGTTAATTTTCCTATGGAATAAATAATTAATTAATGACATAAAAAATTATGTTTTTATATACTTTCATAGTTTTGAAAATTGTTGGAACTAGGAGAAACTATGCCAATAACCCATGTGAGGGACAATCCAGTGATTGAATAAACAACATCCCCAATTCCTTTGGAGGAGGATTTCAAAATTTTATATTGATTCTTAACCTGCTATCGTATTCTATGAACAATAACCTGAACAATGTGGAATGGCCTCCTTTATCTACAATATAAGAACATGGCGTCAATTCCTTTATACAACAATGTCCACCGAAATTTAGTTGATGTTATGTTCCACTAGTTACAAAATGAATGGTCAAAATAATGGATAGTATCTTTTTTCCTCTTCACTATTCAGAGATGAAGGAAGTAACTCTGACCATTTATCATATAGATGGGGAGGACAACTGATGGTGGCTGTTGATTAAGAACACCAAACCAAAAAATGAAAATGAAGAGATGGTTTGGGAAGATTTTAGGAAAATTATTCTGAATATGTATTTCCCTCGAACTCTTTTTAAAAATATTTAGAGATAATTCATAAATATAAAGAAAAAGTATGGTGAAAGTTTTATGGCATATGAACCAAATTTTACAAGGATATCAAGGTATTCATCAGGTTTTATTATCAAGGGTGATATCAAAACTGAAAAAATAATTATTGGTTTAAAACAAAACAATTTAAAGGCTCCAGAAAATGTAGTCATTTGGATTTATGAATATGTTGTTTCATTTTCTATTAAATTGGATATCAAGTTTGGATAATGGTACCATTGATGACCTGATAAGAAATAAAATATTGATTTTCCAACAAAAAGATCTCAAGGCAGTGGGTGGAAGAAATATTGACCAATCACATGCCAAATATCTAAGAAGAAGAATTCTGGGAACTACCTCAAAGTGATGGGGAAATTCTATAGGTGTGGGAGAGAATTCCAATAAGCTCATGAATGTTAAAGATACAATAATAATATGGTCGATACATTAGAGGAAATGATGGAACCACCCATGGTAAAATACTATAACTATAGGAATAATTTTCAATATTCAAGAAAATTCACTAACCCACTAGTCCCTGATAGTAATCACCATCATGAGACACCAAAGATGAAGGAACAATGGATGTCTTATTCCATCACCACAGCTGAATTGTAGAAAACAAATGATGTGGTACAAGGTACAGTTCCAATTCAATCAATAATGGAATGAGTCATAAATTATTTTTATTCCCCACATTCCATTATATATATAATTTTATATAACTGATGAATCAAATCCTCAAAACCATGAAGCAAATATATCCAAAAAACACTTAGTGGTCCAATCATTACCACCCAAGTGTTGAACTCTTCCATTATTGTCATATGTGGGAATGTTATTCCAGAATCTATCATGATGCATTCCTTGGGGGACTTTTCAGCTATAATGGGGATGTATTATCTCTAATTATATTGAGAACACATCAAGTGTTTGGAAAAGTAAATCCCTTTTTATATTTTGAACCATTACATGATACTCTAAAATTGCATGGTAAATCAGGAATCTCCTTTGGAAACTCCTTCAATAGTGTGGGTGTAGATACCATGTGATGAAGCATACCACGCTCAAATGGTTGAGTAAAATGATGGTATCATGCTAGAGAAAATTTCCATTGTGAGGTAATATATTGATGTATTTCCAAAAGTTTTATCAATACACCCCCATAGATCGTGTGGTGGAGTTCGTAATAGAACTCATACCTGAAGATACTCATATCTCAAACTACCCTTACAGGATGGCCCCAATTGAATTGATTATTTATATATAACGCTAAAAAGCATTCAGACAAGGGTTAAGACTCCATAGTTCATATCTTTAGGGTGCACAAGTTCACATTATAAATAAAAGTTGTTGATCAATGAAACTGTGTCTCCACTACTAGGATCTCAACAAGATCACCATAAATAACAAGTATCATCTTCCATAGATTGATGACTTGTTTGAACATCTACGAGGATCTCATTAATTCTCAAATATGAATCTTCATTCTAGATATAATCAACTAAAGGTGACGATGTAATAAATTCAAAATTCATTCTTCTATAAAAGGTTTGGGATCTACGAGTTTCATGGGATGCACTACGGACATACTAATGCCCCAACAATCATCATGGATATTTTGGATAGATTATTTAGACATTTCATCGACAATTTTTTTGTAGTGTTTACCTATGATATTCTCTTTTATTTTGAGATAAATGGGGATGATGATGATGATATATGGATTTTGTTGGACATATAAAGGATGAAGAAGATACATTCCATTTTCAACAAGTGTGTCTTTTGGATTTATCAAGTCACATTATTTTGAAATGTGATCACATGTAGTGGAATTTATGTGGACCATTCAAAAAAATGGCAATTGAGGATTGACCAAGACCTTTTATTGTCATGGAAATCCTTTGTTATCATGTCATAACTGGAAATTATCGATTTTTTGTAAGTACTTTATCATGATTTTCTATCATGATATCTACGTTATTAATGAACGGGGTAATGTTTTTCTGGATGGGAGAATGAAAAGAAAGATTTATGGAGCTAAAGATAATCCTTATCACGGCACATGTACTCACATTAACAAAAATTGGAATCTATTTTTTGATAAATAGTGATTCTTTAAAGAGATACATGGGTTGTGTACTCATGAATATTTGTAAAGTGATAGTCTATGTCTCAAGATAGTTGAAGACCCATGTGCAGAACTACCCGACGAATGATCTACAGATAGAGACATTCATTTTTCGGATTTTGGATGTTTTTCGAGGCTAGGAATAAATCTATAGAGGGTAGGAAGGTGTCACACCTCCTTTTCTATATTAATGTGAAGATACATACTACAATGATGGGAACTCTTATTCCTCGATAGGAATCCTCGAACTCACATCATTGAATGGTTCCAGGCTCCTACCCTTAATTGAGTGTAGTTGAACCGACCATGTACAATGGATCAAATGAAGGCATCTCATTAATGGTTTAAATTAAATGTGGACATAAAATTTTTTGTAGGGGTAATATGTATAGGTGGTCTGGTGTGTGATAAAAAAAGATTAGCATTTATAGGTATTAGTTTTTATATGTGGAAGAAAACTCCATTGAAGAAGAAGTTAGAGCTCTGATATCTGGCCTTTTACGATTCATGTTGTTTGGTTTCGTGATCTTGGAAGTAGAATCATACATTACTATGTTGGTTGGTATTCTTGAAGGAATGTCCAGTTCGCTATGGGAGACTTTCTATATCCTAAATAAATGTAAAAGGGTTATCAATCAGGATACTCCAGTCAAGCATACTTTCAGAGAAGGTAATAATAATGTAAATTTTAATACTAATAATGGGTGGGTTGATGATTGTCTCATTTTAAACACTAGGTTGGGATCTCTCCTGGATGATTGAAAAATTGTTGTATCAGAAGATTATCTCATAATGAATTATTTCAGTCCTCTATTAGTGGATTGTTCTGTTTTATTTTTTTCATTTTAAAAGTAATAAGAAGTTTCCTCTATTTCGGTCTTTATGTACATTTTCATTGGTGTCAGAAAGATATCCAAAATAAATAATGTGCTATGGGTTGTGGTGGACCGACTCACCACGACTAGCCATTTTAACACTATTAGGGAATATATATAGCTTGAAAAACATGGTAAAATATATGTGAAGGAAGTGGTGACACTACATGGAGTTCCAGTCTAAATTTTTATGATCTTGTTCAAAGGTTCAAATCTAAATTCTAGAGGTTTATTCAACAATATTTGATTAGTGATTTCAATTTCTTAAAAGGCATATCACCCACAAACTGATTCCTAATATTAAAGGACTATTGAAAAAAAGGAATTATAAAATCCTATTCAATGGAAATTAATTGTGTATAAAATCCACATCTCTCATTGGTTGAGTTCTCATATATCAACAACTTCCACCCGAGTATTCATATGTATCCTTATGATGATCTCTAAAGAAATCCATGTAGAAATACATCCACTTCGTATGACGATGGAAAATGAATGCTACTTAGACATGATCATGTGAATGAGATGATAGAGAACATTCAAGATATCCAATAATATATCAAAGATGCATAGAGATGGAAAAAGAGATATACTGACAACCGTCAAATGGAAATGACGTTTCATGTTAGAGAAAAACACATCACTCAAATATCACCAAGGAAGAGAGTCATGAAGTTTGGAAAGACAATCCACCTTGTAAATTTGTTTTAGAGTAACCATAAGTACGATGAAGAATCATATGAACCATAATAGGTAATTAAGGAGAAGTACCCTCACCTGTTTAGGTAAAACAAAAATCCGAGGGTGAAATTTCAAAAGGGGAGTAAATGTAATGTCTCCATCCATAATCATTGGTATTTCAACATTATTATAATAATTTCATATATTATAAATCAAATTTATTTACATATATACCACAATACAATGTTTATAAATGAAAATTTAATGAAGCAGGTCTATGATGTCGTTTGGTACCTTGACCTAAAAAACGCTCTAGGCCTGATGGCTTCCCTTTCTATTTCTACATATCATCATGGGATGTGGTGGAAATTTATCTATTTCATGTTTTAAAGGGATACATTATTGACTAGAGTCTACCACACATTGCATGTTCCATGATGATCGTCATTGTGCTGAAGGCTAATGATCCTCAATCCCTGAATCATTATTTCCCTTTCAGTTTGTTTAATGTACCCTAAATGTTTCTAGAATGAATACAAAATAATATTGTAGAGTCTTTCCTCCTATGATGGATTGAAGAGTAATATCAATTTTTAATTAAGTTCGGGAATATTAATAGGGGAATTGGTCTAGCTCAAGAGTTATTTAGTGAAACTAATCAGAGAGCTTGTGGGGTAAACCTATCCATCAAGATGAATAGGAACAAGGAATTCGAAAGGGTTGAATAGAGCTTCATGTTAAGATCCATATTTGTATGGGGTTATCACACTAGATTATTGGCCTTATGTATCAATGTTTCAGATCATCTTGGTTATATATTTTCATCATGGAAAAATAGATTACCATCATTATGTTTGTATGAGGTCTGAAATAATGGGACACCCTCTCCCCATCCTTATTTAATATAGCTCAATATGTGATGTTCTAGTTTATAAATTTGTATATCAACTATAGTAGGATCCTCTCTAATAGAAGTCGACTCATAGATTGTGTCCTCTCACACCGGATGTTTGCTGATGATATGAGAATATTTATCAATGGTAGTAGAAGATATATTCATGAGATCAATGAGGTCATGAAGGAGTAATTTTCTTGCAGTGGGCTGGTGGTTAACTAGGAGATGTGTTTCTTCTTAATATATAATAAATGGTCAGAGCTGAGGTTCTGTGTAACACCACATGATTTCAAAGTACGCTATCTCTTTAAAATAATTTAATATCTTCCACTACACACAATACTGAGTTTGAGAGCACCACAACCAACCAAACTAACCATTCAAAATTCGTTAATGAATAGTATTAATTGATTTTTGAGTTTTATATACTCTATATAATATTAACATCCAAATTATGTGTTTCTTTGACATTTATAAGAATAAATTCATTTTTTCAGATAAAAGATGAATTTTCCAATAAATTTCAAATTTACCACCTTTTAATGGAGAACCCTTTTTAAATCCAATATTTGACACTTTTATATATTCAATATAACAAAATAAACATTTTATTTGAAACAGGGATATAAATATTTAGTTTGGATAAATTTTTGGTATTTTTCTGATAAATTTCATATTTTCATGAACAGTGAAAAATACTAAATTTTAATTAAAAACAACTTTTTAAATCGAAATAATTATTAGTGCTAAATTATTCATTTGAGTGGGATTAAAGTATAATTAGATTATATTTTTTTCTTTTAATATAATTGATGTCATTATAAGTAATTTCCCTTTTATATAGTACATCAACATATGTCAATCTTTTGATAGGTTTTACTTCTTAAAAACCTGCGTTTTGTTTTCGACAATGGGAATTAACATTTAAATAATTTTTGAAACTTCTGTGTTTTGAATTTGGAAAAATGGATTTTCTATTTGGAATCATGAGGTTCAAATTGTATATATCGTTAAATTTTATTTTTAGACATTATGAATAATTACTTATGTAAGTATTTTATTTACCATTGTTAAATGGTAAATTCGGTAAATTAGTTTAAAAATAATATTATAATAATATTAAATTACCCTAACACATGTACGGACAATATATTTTGATACATGTATAACCATGTGAATCCTTGGGTCTATTTTGGGAATCCATGGATCCACTTGGGAATAATAATGAAATTTTATATTAATTAATTCAAAGTGGAGACAAAAATAACAAAATCTTGTATCTTTTAGTAATACAAAATTTATATGAGGATATATAATTGATATCTATGACTATAAATATTCATTATAAATATATAAATATTCCATACATTATGATCACCTATTTATTATTTTTAGACATAAGATAAATATATTTATATATGACACATTAATGACATAGTATTTTCCTTATTAATAAAAATCAAATAAATGATATTATAAATATTAAAATAAATATAATTTGAAATATTTTATACCATAAACGAATTTTATATGTTAATATGACATATTTTTATTGATTTAATTTTTTTATTTCGATGTAAACATGTTTTTATGACTTTCACATTGAAACAAATACTAAATAATGTTAGAATTGACATAAATAAGTTTTTAAAACAAATACTATATTATAAAATGATATAATAGTTCTAAAAATATAAGGATCATTCAAAAGAGTTATATGATAATATATATGACATTAAAGAACCACTGTAGGTTTTCTTAGTAGTTTATAGTTTGTTTATTGACCTTTTATTATAGTAATACAAGAATACATGGTAAAAGTTAAACTATTTATCTAAGAGTTTAAACTAAAATATAAGGTTACAATGGTGACCTAAACATTCCTAAAACCAATTGGTTGAGATTATTTCTACCCATAAACAAGTTAGTCTCGAAATAAATCCTTTTTGAGCCATTATAAACCAAATATGATTGTATAATAAAATAATCATTCAATCCTTTCCTAAAGTGACACTCACCTCTTTTATAAAAGGGAACTTCCCCTTATCTCAAAATCACATCTCCAAAGCAATTTAGATCACACAAACCCTTCCAAAATATCCTCCCAACATCCCTGAATTCAATCTATAGTACTTAATTTGATCAAAAATCTGACCTATAGAGCTATTTTGATCAACTCAAAAAGAAACACCCTAATGAGAGGTAATAAGTTCACCACACTCTTTGAAATTCCTTTCTTTATCCACTTCCTATTCTTTGTTGTTTTCATACCAAAATAAAAACTCCAGTTCCTTTTACATACAGTGATGTTATTATAAATATTATGAGACCATATTTATTATTCAATCTATCCTATGAATGTCAAAGTCACTACACATGCATAGGTATGACTTACCTTCTTCAAGTCGTGGTGTAGTTTCTTACTCAACACCTTAATATTTTGATGGGTATAATAAGGACTATAATTCATGTAAATAATAAATATAACATGTTAATTATTTGATATATAATATTTTCCATCCAATTATATACAATTTCACCATCAAAATAATGATATTGTCACCTATGTGAATGTACGACTTACCATCTCCACGACGCGATGAGGTGTCATTCCCCAACGTAACCATTCAAGACTAATTTTCATTTAATTATTAAAATAATGTTTAAATAATTAATATCATTCTTTATATGAATAATATACATCCTATACATAACAAACATGATTTACATTACACAACATATAAAGGAAAACGATGCAGTAAACACCCAAAACAATGATACTAATAAAGTATTATAAACAAAACAATATTAAAATATCATATATGATATAATATTAATGTATATGGTTTTTGTATAATTTAATAACAATGATTTCACCATTAAACTGTAGGTTAACCAACCCTCAACCAAGAAAAAGTACATGGTGAGGAATATTTTATCAATCTCATTAGTATACGAGATTGTTTATGTGTAAGTATTTACTAGGACATATTTTTCATAGATTCAAATATTTCATAAAAATGTTTTCGAAACAAATATTTTAAGGTTTTTTTGGGTGGGTTTATTTAACTAGATTATCATTTCCAAATTTTTAAATATTTATATTTCTAAATCCTTTTAAATAATTTACATTATTTTCAAAATGATTTTAAGTATTTATTTATATGGACATGAATTTTTTGATATGATAATTAATTTGAAATTTTTCAAAGTGGTATGTGACACTTTTATTTAGAAATATTTTTTAAATGGAATCTTTTCAACTATGTCAACATCCATTAATGGACATTATTCTTCATTAAGGTAGATTTATTATAATACAATCTTCCATATTGTATTTAATGAGTTATGATATGTTTGAATGTGGATGTGATATTTTTAAACCCATCATGGTTTATGGTTGAGGTATTGAAATTTCGTATACTAGTTTTAATAAAAATGTTTATCTTATGTTTCTACATTTTCATATGTGTAATGCGGTGGACTTAGAATGAGATGGGTGTGTCCCTCTATATCCCATCAAGGCATTACTAGATCTCATAATTCAATTATATGTGTAATTGGACGAGGCCTTTCACAATTTAATATATTGTATTTTCCTAGGCCTTAGTCATTTTTAATCATCTTGGTTGAGGCCTTGACAAAATGTTTCAGAATGTCACACATTATACATTCCATAATTATGAAAATAATAACAATGGATCATGTGTTTATTAAACTAGTAGAATACCCATGATTATGATTTATTATGGTATTATTTAATGACCTCATATTCCTTCCTTAAAATTATCATGATTATTATTTTTAATGGAATGTTTTTTCAATTATTCTCCATGAATAATGTTTATGTTATCTCTCGTTGTATTTCTTGCTCTTACCGAGAATTTGAGCTCACCCATTTCTTATAATTCATTTTTCCAGGATATGATGAAGTTACTTATGAGTGACTTGCATGAATAATCTAGGAGGATTGGATGTTTTTAATGGAATAAATTAGAGTTTTTTTTGTTTTCACGTTTAAATTTTGAACTTATGTAAATATTTTGTTTCCAAGTCTACTAAATTGATCGGTGTTTCAGGACATGATTCCTTGTAAAATTCCAATTTTATGTAATAATGTACTAACTCTGGGTAAATGTGGTCGGGGCATTACTGTTGGTATCAGAGGAAGTTTATTATATAACTTGGAAAATAGATTTAGAAAAACTATAATGAGAGCACATTACCCTAATAATTCATTGAGGATTGGTATAGAATTACTTCCTATAATTTTGGTAATGTAGAGGTTTTGTGTATTTTCCATGGAATACATCCTTGTCTGGATACGAGCAGACATAGGTGGCTCTGGCACAGATGTACCTATGAGTGAAAACTCCGACAAGGAGTTTTAAGCATGACCTGGGGTATCCTGGTACATGATAATAGGACTTTCTACACTCTTGGTTACGAAACTCCAAGGGGATATTTTTAGGATAAATTTACATTTTATTTACAAAACATTATGGATGATTAATGAGTAAATACATCCATAAAGAAATTTTTTTTATGTATATGGATTATATGCATAAACTGTTCAATTTATGTTAGATATTTTACATGTTTGTAATTATGAATTGTGATTCATAAACTATCCCAAAGTAAAGAATTGTTTAGAAATGGTGCCTCATAGAATGAATGAGAAATCATACAATACGCATGATCCAAAGAGTAATAAGGACCGTCTCATTCATCTTCCTATTCCATCTTTTAAAATAGAAATAGTCTCTCACGTATTCTCATCATATGAAGAAATAATATCATGTGTTAATAAGATATGTAATTAATACTATGATTCATATGTATTTGAAGGGAAACTAGAGATGAAAAGGTTGGAAGAGAGAAATATGTATAAAGGGAAGAAAGGAAAGAAGGATTTTCGTATATGGGATAACTATGGAAAGAATAACATTGGTAAATGCTTGAAGGGAATAATAGTATGTTATATGTGTGTATAAAAAGGACACCAAGTACATGATTTCAAGGGTAAGAAAAATGATTCAAATGTACAATGCATCATCCGCAAGGAGTTGGGACACAACGAGAATCAACATCCAAATCATCAGAGGATGCCCCAAATGATGTTATTGGATAATAATAAATTTATGATACTACAGTAGATGAAGATGAATGACTAGTGTTTTTATGTTTTTATTAATGAATTATTTCATTGGAGTGTTGTATCAATAATTTACTTGTTATATGAATTATGGTAATAAATAAGGATTGTACTACAATACTATTTTATTTATGATTTGAGATTATATGGTACCATGTAATGTGAAAAAATTTCAAGTTAAAAATTTTGGAAAATATATGGTTTAGAGAAAGCTAGATCTTAATATTGTCCTGAGGCTGAGGTAGTGATTTTGGAATAAGATATGGTTTATTTGGATAAAATATATTGAATATTCTTAACTACATTGGAACTGATTTATTGTTTGTTTGTTCGATCATTGTTGGAGTTTACAACATTTTTTGTATTTAAGGAGTATATCCAATATTCTATAAGAACAAGTTAGGGTGAATATATTCAATATGGTTTTATGGGAGTTTAGGGAGTTACCATGTCTTAAATGAATACATGATCAAGGTATTCACATGTTATTACATGGGAAAAGAGATCTTCTTTATGTTTACCATCCTTATAAATTCTGGACTATGAGTTTGGATAGTTGTATTTTTGATATTTCTAAAGGTTATAATGAATAAAAATGGACATTGGATACTATTGATTGTGGTTAAAACATTTCATAATATTATTTTTGTATTTTTATACTAAGGAAAACCCAGAGGTTGGGTGACAAACTGTCACGTCCAAGAAGGCCATTAGACTTTAACCTGTAACCGAAGGGCGATAAGGGTGAATCACCCACCACTGGCCTGTGTGATGTCTTGGTTTGTATAATTTAGTTTTTTAAATGGTCTGATATATGAATTATAAACTCATTCTTTTAGAAACCTCTATGATTTGGATAAATAGAATATTTATTTGTATTATTATCTTTTGGAGTCAAAGATGAGTTTGTGGTAGAAATTTTTTGAAGGATGGAACACTACAGGTCATGTATTCTTTTTTTATTATATTCATAAACATTAGGGAAGGGATCAAAAATAAGTGTTATCCTAAAACCTTATGTTATGTTGAACCAATAATTTTTTAAATCATTATAGGTTGATGGCATTGAGGGCCTCAATTTTACAATTATTTTTGATTAATGACATCAGTCACTCTAAATAAATATTTACATTCTTCCTCCAATTATGTGTCTATAATAGCCACCAATTTCATCCAATTAGAAGCCCTGATTTGGGGTGACTTTTTTTCCCTTTACATCATATTAAGTCTAAATTTTATTAACCCTAGTTCTGATGTTGGTTTTCCACAATGGGATTTTATATTTTCAAACATTTATTTCTGATGAACAATTTCAAATAGAGAGGATGCAATTTATTGAAGGATAATAAAATTTAACTCCCCAGAATTTCATAGTACGCTATCTCTTTAAATTAATTCAATAGCTTGTGCTTCACGCAACACCGAGTTCGAGCGCACCAAAACATAGCAAACTAGACATTCAAAATGCAGTTATGAATAGTATTAATAACATTTTGAATTTTATATACTCCATATTATTTTGACATTAGTATTATGTGTTTATTATACATATTATAAGAATAAATTTAAATTTACAGATAAAAGTATTATATTTCAAAAAAATGCAATTTTACCACCTTTTAATGAAGAACCCTTTTTAAATACAATATATGACACTTTTATATATTCAATTTGAAAAAATAAACTTCTTATTTAGAATTGGGACATAACTATTTTGATTTGATAATTTTTTGGTATTTTTCTGATAATATTCATATTTTGATGAATAGTGAAAAATACTAAATTTTAAATAAAAATAGCTTTTTTAATCGAATAAATTTTTACTGATAATTTATTCATTTCAATGGTATTAAAGTATAATTAAATTATATTTTTATCATTTAATACAATTTATGTTAATATAATAAATTTAACTTTTATATTCTACATTAACATATGACAATCTTTTGATAGTTATTACTTCTTAAAAACTCTCTTTTTTGTTTCGACAACGGGAATTAATTTTAAATTAATTTATACAACTTCTGTGTTTTTAATTTGAAAAAATGTATTTAATATTTGGAATCAGGTATTCTAAATTGTGTAAAAAGGTAACTTTTATTTTTAGACATTATTAATGATTACTTCGGTAAATATTTTATTTTCCATTGTTAAAGGGTAAATCTAGTAAATAAGGGTAAAAAATAACATTTTAATAATATTAAATTACCCTAAAACATGTCGTAGACCTATTGGATGAGGCATTTACGAGAATGGGCATCCATGGGTTGATTTCGGGACCCCAAGGAGCCACATGGGAGTGACAATGACATTTTAAATTAATTAATTCAATGTAAAGACACAAATAACAAATGTAAGTATCTTATAGTAAAACATTTTTTTATATGGGGATATAAAATTGATCGATTCGACTATAAATATTAATTAGAAATCAAATAAGACTTCATACATCATGAAATTTTATTTATAAATTTTATAAATAAAATAAATATATTTATATATGACAAAATAATGATGTAGTATTTTCCTTCTTAATGAAAGAATGAAATAAATTATATTATAAATACTAAAATGAATAGAAATTGAATTATATGATTCCAAACACGAATTTTATAGGTAAAAATAAAATGTTAGTATTGATTCAATCTATTTGTTTAGAAGTAATCATGTTTTTATGACATTTACAAAAAAATACTAAATAATTTCAAAATTGACATAAATGAGTTTTTAAAACAAAAACTATGTTATTAAATAATATAATTGTCTTAAAAATTTAAGTATTGAAAAAAATAATTATATAAAAATAGATATAAGCTTAATGAACAACTTTAAGTTTTATTACTAGTTTATAGTATGTTTATTAACCATATATTATATTAATACAAAAAGATGTGGTAAAAGTTAATCTATTTAACTAAGAGTTAAAAAAATGATATGGTTAAAATAGTTACCTAAAATTGTCCAAAACCTATTGGTTGATATGATTTCAACACATAACCACCTTAATATATAAATAAATCATTTTGAGAATTTATAAACCGAAAGTGATTGTACAATAAAACAATCATTCATGAATTTCCTAAAGTGACTCTCACCTCTCTTATAAAAGGGACCTTAACCTTCTATCAAAATCACACCTCCAAATCCTTTTGGTTTGGACAAAACCAACCCCAATATCCTCCCAAATTCCCTCACCTGAACATAGAGTCATTACTTTGATCATAATACCACCCTATGAATCCATTTTTTACAACTCAATCTGAAACACCTGAAGATGAGATAACAATTTCAACACCCTCTTTCATGTTCTTTTATTATTCCACTTTCTCATTTTCTGTTGTTTCTATACCAAAATAATAACACCATTACATTATACATATTTTTATGTTATTATAAATATGTAACAACCATATTCATTATTATATCCATCGTATGAATTACAATGTCACCACATGTGCGTACGTATGGCTCACCGTCTCCACATCGTGGTGTAGTTTGTTACTCAACACCTTAATATTTGGATGGGTATAATAATGAGTATAATTTATGTAAATAATAAATATAAAATGTTAATTATTCTTTATATATGATATACCATACAATTATATATCATTTCACCATCAAAATAATGATATATTCGCCTGTGCGAACATACAGTTTAACGTCTTCACGACGCTATGAAATGGCATTCCCCATTGTAAGCATTCAATACTAATTTTCATTTAACAATTAAAAATAATGTTTAAATTCTTAATATAATTCTGTATATGAATAATATACATCATATCCATAACACACATGACTTGTGTAACACAACATATAAAGGAATACAAGTTAATAAACACCCAAAACAATGATACTTCCAAAATATTTTAAACAAAACAATATTAGAAGATCATATATGATATCATATTAATTTATATGGTTCTTCTATATTTTAATAACAATTATTTAAAATTATACCTGAGGTTAAACTACCCTCAACCATTGAAAATTACATGGTAATGGTTATTTGAACAATCATTTTATTATCCGAGATTTTTTATGTGTAAGTAATTATTGAGACATTTTTTTCATGGATACACATATTTCATAAAAATGATTTCAAAAGGATTATTTTAAGGTATTATGGGAGGGTCTATTTAACTATATCATCGTTTTAATTATTTTAAATATATATCATTCTAAATCCTCTTTTTAATGTCTATGTTTTCAAAATGATTTTAAGAATTTATTTATATGGACATGAATGTTTTGATATGATAATTCTTTTAAAAAGATTCAAAGTGGTATGCGACACATTGATTCAGAAATCATTTTTAATTGACTTCCTTTATAAATTGTGAGACTTTTAAAAGATTTTAAGAAAAAGATTTATTTCTCTGAAATCATTTTACTGATCCTTTTCAACTATGTCATCATTATTTACTTGATATTATTATTCATTAAGGTTGATTTATTATAATAAAATCTTCGAAATTGTATTGAATGAGTTATGATATGTTTGAAAATGGATGTTTTATTTTTATACCATACATGGTTAGTGGTTGAAGTATTGACATTTCATATGATAGTTTTAATGAGAATGTTTATGTTTTGGTTCATCATTTTCATATGAGGAATGCAATGGACTTAGAAAGTGATGGGTGTGCCCCTCTATAGCCCCTTAATCCATCGGTAGGTATCACGAGAAAATTAGAAATGGAATTGGTTGACGCATTTCCCAATTGGATATATTGTTTTGTCTAAGACCTTAATAATTTTTAGACGTCTTGGACGAGGTCATGAAAAAATGTTTTAGAATGTCCCACATTATACATTCCCTCATTATGAAAATAATATTGATGGTTCATGTGGTTATTAAACTAGTAGAATACCCACGATTATGTTTTATTATGGAATTAATTACGCAGCTGATATCTCTATCATAAAATGTTCATGATTATTATTTGTAGTGGCTTGTGTTTTCAATTATTCAATATGCATATTGTTTATGTTATCTTATGATGTATTGCATACACATACTTAGAACTTGAGGTCACTCATTTATTATGCTTCATTTTCCCAAGATATGATGAAGTTACTTATGAGTGACATGCATTCATAATCTAGGATACTTGGATGTTTCTAATTAAAAAAATTATTTTTTAATTTCTTATCATGTTTTAATGTTGAAATTATTTATGTATCTTATTTCCATGGATATTAAACTGAACTGTCTTTCGGGACATGATTCATTGTATCCTTCCAATGTTATGTAATAATGCAATGACTCTGGGTAACTCGTATAATGACCCATACTTTACATACATTATTATTGCTTCAAAATTGAATGAACGCTTATTACAACATATAACAAAACCATGAAAGGACCGTATAGGTATAGTGTCTTTAGAAACTCGGAAACATAAAAAACTGGTTCATAAATCATCTACATTTTCTCCCATTAATTTCGTCATATCTAGAGTTCCTTTTTGGAATATCCTACTTAATATCCTTCTTCCTGACCTAGGGAAAAGAAAACATACAAAAGGGTGAGCTCAAATTCTCAGTAAGGGTAAACAAAAGAAATATCAAACATATCATATTCATAAGAACATAACATTTTGAAAATATTATCCTATAAAAGAGATCATAACATGGGATAAATCATAGAAGTGAAATGTAATCCCAATAACCATTACTTAAAACATGATGCATTGTTGCATACACTCATAATCATAGAAAATCATTTCCTAGTAGTCAATACTCATTTCCAAGACTATCATAGCAGACAAATTTCATTTCTGAACCGAGTCCACTCCTCATTTCAGTCCTTTTTCACTGAACCGGTTTAACCTACAGTTCCAGAAATTTCTATCTCATGAGATAAAAATCTTTACCCAATGAATTGGAGGTAGATATAAGTCCCACCCATCTCAGAATGATACCATTCTTATGTGTGCCTCAAAATCATAAACCATACATCATAGCATAACCCATGTAATAAAAATGAGATTCTTAAACATCGTGACATCATAAAACAATTCATATAAGATAAAGGAATTTATAAAAATAATTCCATCACAACATTATAAAATCAATGTAATAATAGGGATTGAAACAGAACCCTATATTATCTTTGATGGAAAATAATTTTGATAATACTCTTGAACTCTATTCTTGAGGAAAATATCCTTTATTCATCAAAAACAATTTTCCTTTCTTAACCTGTCATACAATTTTAAACTATAAGAATTTAATTAAAAATAAACTTGAAAAACTATAAAGGATGCTTCTTGAAAATAATGTTTTAAAAATCCATTCATTCCATATAAGTTAAACAAACATTCTTCTCGTACTCTGGCCGAAAAATTCAAAAAGTACCTCGTATGAAAAACGACAAAAAATTCCTTTCATATCTTTTACTAAAAACTAACCAAAGGGTAAAATTGGATTTAAACAATTGTAGAAGGATATAAATATTACATATTGAGGAAACATGGATGTGGATGATAAATATTCCCCAGTAAATTCTGATGTATAAACAATCTCGGATAAAATGAGATTACGTGATTTTCCCTTACCTTAGGTCCGATTTGCTTCATAAGTGTCTGAACCTCCTGTATAAGGATTGAAAAAATGTCATTGACTTATTCCAGAATCATAATTAATTTAATTATATCATATATGGTCATATTCATATCTTCTTATTAGTAATATTTCATTTCTACTTGTTATTCGAATGTTTATTGCTTTATGTTCGTATGTGAGTTTTGTCGAATAAATTATTATTCCTATTTTTCGGTTATAGACACCTCATTTCCAGAATGGTATTAGTGTAATATATATCATATTTATTCATTAAATTCATTTGTATAATCATTATTCAATGAAGATCATGTAGAACGAGTCGCATCACATTGTGGAGATGGTATTCCGTACGTACGCACGAGCGATGATATCAGTCCAATGATTGTGGAATTGTATTGGAGTGTATGTTTACTATTCAAGAATCAATATCACTTTAAAATAATTATATTTAGTCATTATTTACACCATTATACCCATCCAAGTATGGTGGTGGTGGAAAATTGATTACACCACGATGTGGAGACGGTATTCGGTACGTACGCACGCAAGGTGATTTCAATTTCCGTAGGATTGATAGATAGTGAAATATGGTTGTTTCATACTTATAATAACATATCAGTATAGGAGTGATACTCATGTTATTACTTCATAATGAAACTACTAAATAAGAAGATGTAAAAGAAGAAATAAAGTTGAAAGAATCAGTAACGGATAATACCTCTTCTTTGAAGAGTCTCTTTGAGTCCTCCTCTTAGGGCACTAAACTTGGTCTTTGAAGAAGACCAGGACCACTAGGATTTTTCTAGGGAAGTGGGGAAGTGAAATGGTCAGGGGTTTTCCGAGCTAGAAGGCTCAAATTGGTGTGAGGAGGAGAGGGAGGAGGTTCCCTTTTATAAGGGTGGAGAGGGGCACCTTTGGAAATATAAGTAATTTTAGATTATATTAAATCCCAGACCCACATAAAAACATCCAAAATTTCTCATATCCAAATATTAGATGAGATAGCTTTGTAATCTCATCAACTAATAAAATTTAGACATTTTAGGAATTTATTTTAAACCTTATCAACTTGATTTATCCTTATTTAATCAATTTAATTTTATTTGAAGTAATAACATTATAAATATACATTATAACAAATAATTACTTAATTTTGGTGAATTATCCATAATTGGAAACTATATAACATTTTAGACCATATTAATTTATATTTATAATTTTTGAATATTTTTGTGATTTTTAAACAATTTTATAATATGTTATTTTTTTAAAATAACAATAGTTTCTATTTTGACACTATTAATTTATTTGAATTTATGTAATATATATACAGAATATATGTTCAAACTAAATGATTTAATAGATTCATAAAATGTCATATGTATCTAGAAAAGTAGTGGACCACATTAAATAGTTCATATAATATTTATTTTATTATGTTTAAAAACATTTATTTGGTTTATCTCTTAATATATTAATTACTACAACATTTTTGTATAATTATTTATTATAATTATTTGTTGCATTAAATTTAATACTAAAATCCTATGACAAATATAAATCTATTAACTATGAAAATAATACTTTTACTCGAATTTATCATCTTAAAATCACAATATTAAAATTGTTATATTTATTAAATTATGAAGGTGAAAACATCAGCGTCATTTAAAATAATATTATATAAGTGTCATGATCTCCTTAATAAGGATCCAAATGGTAAAAAACTTGGCCATTGTATGATTAGGGTTTATATATACACTAATAATAAATTTTGTTTGCAGATTTTTGGGCCTTTTGATATGTATAACTATTTCAATGAAAACTATATTATTGATTTTTCACTAAATAAATAATTTATGCGTCATTAATGTATAAGATAATTAGGTAATTAAATAAATCATAAAAATTACAAATAAATTACCATAACAAATAAAAACATGTTATCTTTCAAATGGGTATTTATAAAAAAATTTATATTCTGTATAAACTTATATTAAATATACTTTAATTATTAAAGTTGAGTGATAAATATTTTACATTCCTTTAAATTAAGTAAACTAATGGTCTTGATCACCTCCATGTGGGTTTGAATGGATTCCATTTCGACCCAAATATGACATAGGACAAATTATAATCAACCAATTGTATTAATACACGTATTAGAATAATTTTATAATATTATATTTTCCTTTAATTACCAAATTTACCTTTTACAATGGTAAAATAAAATTTAGCGTTGTTACTATTCATAAAGACCAAAAATAAAAAGTAGTATATTAATATAAATTCAACCCACCGATTCCAAATATGGAATACATTTTTCCAAATTCAATACACAGAAGTTGCTGAAATTAAATTAAAATTAATCCTGTTGTTGAAAGAAATTGGGTTTTTTGTTTAAAACATTGCAAAAGAATGAATTTATTTAACCTACTAATTCAGTGTAAAATCTAGGCTAATGACATAAATTATATTAAATGGTAAAAATATATTCTATTTATACTTTAAAACCATTAAATATTATAATTTAACCATATAAATTATCTCAATGAAAAAAGTTGTTTTTAATTAAAAATTAGTGTATTTTTACTATTCATCAAAATATGAATGTTATCAGAAAAATAACCAAAATTTATCCAAAGTAAATTTTTATATCCTGATTCCAAATAAGAATATTAATTTTTCAAATTGAACTTATAAACATTTAAAAAACTAAATTTAATGTGGGTGCGACATCAAAAAGCGGCAAAACTGTATTTTTTGAAAAATACTTATTTTACACAAAAAACATATTTTGATCTTATACCATGTTCTAGGAAATGTGTATGATGAATAATAATGTTATAAAATTAAAAATTTAGTAAATAGTATTCATAACGGCTAGTTCATAATAATATTATAATAATATATCGTTGTTTAGTAAAACCCGGTATTGCGTACTACCCAGGCTATCGAGGAAGGTCGCGATTGCGTGTAATGCAAGCCAAGTCAGTGTTTTGTGCAGTGAAATATTCCTTTGTGTATTAAATAATACATAAAAAAAACAATTCTCATAAATATCAGGTTGTGTCATTCTACCCCCCTTAAAATGAATTTCTCCCTCAAAATTCGTCACATCGTAACAAACAGATGAGGATACCTCTCCCTCATCATATCCTCAAGTTCCCATGTAGCTTCTTCTAATTGGTGGTTCCTCCATAAAACATTCACCAAGAGAGTTGTCATGTTCTGTAGGTCTTTTTCCCTACGATCCAGAATATCAATCGGTTGTTCATCAAAAGAAAGATCTTGCTCCAGCGGTACAACTTCTGAGCTGAGTGCATGTGAAGGATCTGGTATGTACTTTCTCAGGAGAGATACATGAAACACATCGTGAACATGAGATAGATTTGGTGGACGTTCCAATCGGTAAGCTACCTTTACAACACAATCCAGAATTTTAAAAGGACCGATATATCTAGGTCTCAACTTTCCTTTCATTCCAAATTTCATAACCCTCTTCGAGGGAGAAATTCATAAGAACACTTTATCACCCACTACAAACTCTAGGTCTTTTCATCAGTTGTCATCATAACTTGTCTGTCGACTCTGAGATTATCTTATGTGTTGTTGAATAGATGTGACGTTTTCTGCCATCTCAACAACAAGATCTGGTCCTAATAGCTTTCTTTCCCCAACTTCATTCCTAGCAAGTTGGAGTTCTACATTTCTTTCCATAGAGGGCTTCATAAGGAGCCATCTGAATACTGGAGTGAAAGCTATTATTATAAGAAAATTCCACCAAAGATAGGTGTTGATCCCAACCACCTTTTAAATCCATAGAGAATGCTCTCAACATGTCTTCTAGAGTTTCAATTGTCCTCTCAGACTGATCGTCTTTCTATGGATGGTAAGCAGTGCTGAAACACAACTCCGTATCTAGACCATGCTGAAGAATTTGCCAGAATTTCGAGGTAAACCTCAGATCCTGATCATACATAATGGAAAGTGGCACTCCATGCAATCTTTACAGTTCTTTTACATATATCCTAGAATGCTGATCAAGAGAAAAATCTTCTCTAATAGCAATGAAGTGTACCGAATTCGTAAGATGATCAACTATAACCCAGATATCATTATTGCCTTTGGATGTTTTAGGAAGTATGGTGACAAAGTCCGTAGTGATGTTTTCCCATTTCCATTCTAGTATGGGTAATGGTTGTAACATTCCCTTAGACTTTTGTCTCTCATATTTAACTTTCTGACAAACCAAGCATCAAGAGACATATTCAACAACATCTCGTTTCAGTCCATCCTACCAAAAGTACTCTTTCAGGTCCCTGTACATCTTTGTACTTCTAGGATGAATAGAAAATGAAGAACTATGACCCTTGTATAGTATATCCTTCTTTAATTCTGGTATGGGAGGAACACAAACCCGATTTCTGAACCTTATTATCCCATCACAATCAAGGTTTAATTCAGGAACATTTCTCACCTTCTTTTGTAACTCTACATCTTCATTTTGGGCCTCTTTAATCTTCACGTGTATAGATGGTTGAAGATTCATTTAAGAAAGATATTATTTCTCCCCTTCCATTACAATTCCAAGATCCATCCTTTGTAAATCAATAAATATTGGATCTTTTGTGATCCACATCATGGATAAGTTAGCATGGTCTTGTCGAATTAATGTGTCTGCTACTTTGTTTACTTTCCCAGGCTGGTAATGAATTGTGCAGTCATAATCCTTAATCAGCTCCAACCAACTTCTTTGATGCATATTCAGCTCCTTTTGTGTGAAAATATACATTAAACATCTATGATCAGTATAAATACCACACCTTTCTCCATAATGGTAATACCTCCAAATCTTTAATTAATAGATTACCGCAGCTAACTCCAAATCATGAGTTGGGTAATTTTTCTCATGGATTTTCAACTGCCGCGAGGCATAAGCTATCACCATATCATTTTTCATGTGAAAAAAAACCCAAGTCTCTTCTAGGATGAATCACTGTAGATCAAAAACCATTGTCCACAGCATGGTAGTGTGAGCAGAGGTGCACTAGATAACCTTCTTTTTAGATCTTTGAAATTATCTTCTCATTCCTCCGTCGAAAAAACATAAGTCCTTTCTGAGCCATCATGGTGTGTGGGTTAGATAAATTTGAAAAATCTTTCACAAAACATCGATAATATCCAGCCAAGCCATGAAACCATCTGATCTCAGTTACTATTGTTGGTCTTGACCATCTTTCGATAACCTCTATTTTTTCTTGATCCACAAGTAACCCCTCTTTTGATATTATGTGTCCAAAAAATGTAACTTTTTTAAGCCAAAATTTACACTTGTTAAATTTTTCATAAAGCTTATCCTTTCTTAGGGTCTATAATACAATTATCAAGGGAGCTTCATGTTCTTCCTTTCCCTTTGAATATACAAGAATAACATCTATAAAGACTACCACAAACTGATCAAGAGAGTCTCTAAATACTATATTCATCAGATCCGTGAAGATAGTAGGGGCATTAGTAAGACCAAATGGCATCAATATAAATTCATAGTGTCCATACCTTGTATGGAAAGACGTATTTTTTATATCCTCTCTTCTGACCCTTAATTGATGATACCCTGAACGAAGATCAATCTTGGAAATGTATTGAGCTCCGCGTAGTTTGTCAAATAGGTCATCAATGCGTGGGAGAGGATATTTGTTCTTGATAGTGATCTTTTTAGGTTCACTATAATCAATGCAGAGAATCATTGATCCATCCTTCTTATTAACAAACAAAATATGTGCTCCATAAGGTGACGCACTAGGGCATAGTAATCCTTTATCATGACTCTCTTAGAGTTTCTTCTTCAATTCCTGCAACACAATTGGGGTCATTCTATAAGGTGTCTTTGAAATATTCAAAGCACCTTGTATGAGTTCTATTGAAAACTCAACTTCACGATTTGGTGGAAGACATGACAATTCCTCCGAAAAGAAATCATCAAATTCCCATATAATGGGAATATTATAAATCGTGAGATTCTATCCAACCATTTGATATTAATAACCTTCATTTAGTGGAATCAAGACCCATAAGATGGAAGAAATTTCCACTGGAAAATTATGTTCATCCTCACATCAAAAGACAATAATAGATTGATCTGGAATATGAAATGTGACCTCCCTTCATTGGAAATTAATATGAGATCCATATAATGAAATCCAATCCATGCCAAGAATCACATCAAATTCCACTATAAAAAGGATCACCAGATTTCCAGGAAGCACGTTCCCACAAACTTCAATCATAGAAGAATTGTAATCTTTTGATGCGACTGTTGTGCCATTAGGTATTGTCACAACCAACTCAACATCTTACTATTTAGGTAATATGGTGATACCCTTAGAAAACTCTTTAGAAGTAAAATAGTGGGTGTATCTAGAATCAAATAAAACATTTGCTACATTAATGTGGATGATAAGTATACCTCTCACCACTTCGTTGTCGTTCTCCACATCGTTGATAGTAATTGCATGTAAATTTCCTTTATCTTTGGACTTAAGAGTTTGTTGACGTCGATCATCATTATCAGCCCTTGAATTTTGGCATTGATTGGCATAATTCCCCATCTCCTTGTACTTGAAACATTGATGTGTTGTAGGTTCATTCTATGTATCCCTTCTTTGTTTTCATCATTAGACATCTTCTTCCAATTATTTCGACATTCAATTGCCCGATGACATTCTTTTCCACACTTATAAAATTTTCTTGTCCCCTTAAGAAAATTTCCTCCATGTTTCTTTCCACACAATGAGCATAAGGGAAAACTCATCTTCTTTTTATTGTGGCCTTTATATTTTCCTTTGAATTCAATTTTCCTTTTCTTATCATACCCTTGTGACTGTTGGGTTACACCAATATCTATCTCAACCTTGAGTGCACATCGAACAATTTCCTCGTAGATATTGAATTCCCTTATGGCTAACGCCCATCGAAGACTTGGTTTTAAGCCACTGATGAATCGATCGATCTTACTCTCAAGTTGGGTAATAATTCTGGAAGCGTACCTTGAATGTCATGAAAATTTGTTTCGTAGGTACCAACAGATTCATCATCCTTTTCCTTCAGTTCAAGAAACTCCTTATCCATCTTTGCTCGAAGAATATGAGGGAAATACATATTGAAAAACAAGTTCTTGAACTCGTCCCATTCTATGGACTCAATTTCATCCTTTTGCCTCATATTCTAAATAAGATTCCACCATTGATCAGCATCACCTTCCAAACTATACACTACTAAGATAAATTTATCATGTTCAGAACATTGAAGAACTAAAAATATCTTTTCAGTGGTACTGATCAATTGTTCAGCCACTAATGAATTAGAATACCCACTGAATGAAGGTGGACATTGCCTCATGAAGGATTCAACAATATTTTGCTCCTTCCTTTGCTAATTTGGAAGTCTTTCATGATTCATAGCTTGAGAATGTTATGTGAGCATGGATACAAGATTCTACATTCCAGCTCCCATAACGTTTGGTTTCTCAGGGGGACAATCATTGCAATGCTGGTCGCATTCTGCATTAACATAGTTCCTCTGAGTTCCTGCCATTGAATAAAACCAAGATGAATAGTGTGAGAAACACTATTAATAATAGGAAAACCATATAATCAAGAATAAAATTTCACACTTAAGGTCTTATCATAGGCTGTTCATGACCATTTATAAAACACTAATATTGTGTTCTATTCTTAGAGATATCCTTAGGTTTCTTACTAAGGCTTTCACATCCTAGTTTCAAAAGGTTGACTATACCATAGCTCTGATACCAACTATAACGACCCATACATTACATACATTTTTATTACATCAAAATTGAAATCACACTTATTACAACATATAAAAAACAATGAAAAGACCGTATAAGTATAGTGTCTTTAGAAACTGGGAAACATAAACAACCGGTTCATAAATCATCTACATTGTCTCCCATTTATTTCACCATATCTAGAGTTCCTTTTTGGCATATACTACTTAATATCCTTCTTCCTGGCCAGGGGAAAAGAAAACATAAAAATGGTGAGCTCAAATGCTCATTCAGGGTAACCAAACGAAATATCAAACATATCATATTCATAAGAACATAACATTTTGAAAATATTATCCTGCAAAAGAGATCATAATATCGGATAAATCATAGAAGTGAAATGTAATCCCAATAATCATAACATAAAACATGAATCTTTGTTGCATACACTCATAATCATAGAAAACCATTTATTATTAGTTAAGACTCATTTCCAATTATATCATAGCGGACAATGTCCATTTCTGAACCAAGTTCACTCCTCATTTCAGTCCTGTTTCACTGAACCGGTTTAATCTACCATTCCAGCCATTTCTATCTCATTAGATATATATCATTACCCAATTAATTGGAGGGTGATATAGGTCCCACCCATCTCATAATGATACCATTCTTATGTGTGCCTCAAAATCATAAACCATACCTCATAGCATAACCCATGTAATAAAAATGGGAATCTTAAACATCGTGACATCATAAAACAATTCATATAAGATAACGGAATTGATAAAAATAATTCCATCACAACATAATAAAATCAATGTAATAATAGGGATAGAAACAGAGCCCTATATTATCATTGATGGAAAATAATTTTGATAATACACTTGAACTCCATTCTTGAGGAAAATACCCTTTCTTCTTCAAAAACACTTTTCCTTTCTTAACATGTCATACAATTTTAAACTGAAAGAAGTTGATTATAAATAAAGATTAAAACTTGTAAAGGAAGTTTCTTGGAAATAATGTTTTAAAAATCCAATACTGCCATAAAAGATAAAAAATACATTCTTCTCGTACTTTGGCCAGAAAAGTCAAAAAGTACCTCGTATGAGAAACGAAAAAAGATTCCATTCATATATTTTACTAAAAACTCACCGAAGGATAAAATTGGATTTAAAAAATTGTTTAAGGATATAAATATTACATATTGTGGAAACATGGATGTGGATGATTAATATTCCCCAATAAATTTTGAAGTATAAACAATCTCCGATAAAAATGAGATTGCGAGATTTTCCCTGACCTTAGGTCCGATTTGCTTCTTAAATGTTAGAACCTCCTATATAATGATATAAATAATGTCATTTACTTATTCCAGAATCATACTTATTTTTATGATATCATATATGGTCATATTATTAGCTTCTTATTAGTAATATATCATTGCAACTTGTTATTCGGGTGTTTATTGCTTTATGTTCGTATTTGAGTTTTGTCGAATAAATTTTTATTCCTATTTTTAGGTTATAGACAACTCATTTACAGAATGGTATTAGTGTAATATATATATTAATTATTCATTAAATTCATTTATATAATCATTATGCAATGATGATCATGTAGAACGAGCCGCATAACATCGTGGAGACGGTATTCCGTACGTACACACGAGTGATGATATTGTTCCCATGATTGTGGAATTGTATTAGAGTGTATGTATACAATTTTATAATAAATATCACTTTACAATAATCATATATAGTCATTATTTACACCATTATACACATCCATGTAAGGTGGTGGTGGAAAATAGATAACACCACAGCGTGGAGACAATATTCTGTACGTACGCACGCGCGGTGATTTCATTTTCCGTAGGATGGATAGAAGGTGAAATAGGGTTGTTTCATACATATAATAACATATCATTATATGAGTGATACTTATGTTATTACTTCATAATGAAACAACTAAGTAAGAATAAGTAGAAGAATAAATAATGTTGAATGAATCGGTAATGGACATTACCTCTTCTTTGAGGCGCCTCTTTGAGTCCTCCTATTAGGGCACCAAAATTGGTCATTGAAGAAGACCGGGACATCTAGGATTTTTCTAGGGAAGTGGGGAAGTGAAATGGGCAGGGGTTGGTAGAGCGTGAAATATCAAATTGGTGTGAGGAGGAGAGGGAGTAGGTGCCCTTTTATAAGGGAGGTGAGGGGAACCTTTGGAAATATAAAAAATATTAGTTTATATTAAATCCCAAACCCACGTAAAAACATCCAAAATGACACATATCAGAATATTAGAGGATATAGGGTTTTATGCTAATCATCCAATACAATTTAGACATGTTAGGAATTTATTTTAAACATTCTCAACTTGATTTATCCTTATTTAATAAATTTTATTTTATTTTTGGTAATAAAATTATAAATTTTAAATTAAAACAAATAATTACTCATTTGTTGTGAATTATGCATAATTGGATACTTTATAACTTTTTAGACCATATAAATTTAAATTTAGAATTTTTAAATATTTTTGGGTTTTTCAAACAATTTTATAATATGTTATTTTTATAAAATAACAATACTGGCAATTTTGACACTATTCATTTATTTGAATTAAAATAAAATATACACACAAGATATGTTCGAAATAAAAGAATTAATAGATTCATAAAAGGTAATATGTATCTAAAAAATTAGTTTATCACATTAAATAGTTCATATAATATTTATTGTATTATTTGTAATACAATTTATTTGGTTTATCTCTTAATAAAATAATTACTTCAACATTTTTGTATAATTATTTAATATATTTATTTTTGTATAAAAATTAAAAATAAAATCCTATTATAAATATAAATCAATTAAATTTTACAACTATACTTTTAATAGAATTTATCATTTTAAAATCACATTATTTAAAGTATTATATTTATTAAATTATGAAGGTGACAACTTGGCATCATTTAAAAGAAAACAATATAAGTGTCATAATCGCCTAAATAATGATCCAAATGGTAAAAAATTCGGCATGTGAAAGATTATGGTTTATATATAGACTAATAATAAGTATTGTGCAGATTTTTGGGCCCTTTGTTATTTATTACTATTTCAATAAAAAAAATTATGGATTTTTCACTAAATAAATAATTTCTGCATCATTAATGTATAAGATAATAGGGTAATTAAATAACTCTTAAAAATTACAAATAAATTACCATGACAAATAAAAACATTTTATCTTTAAAATGAGTATTTATAACCGAATTTATATTCGGTATAAACATATATTAAAAATACATTAATTATTAATTTTGAGTGAGTCATATTTTACTTTCCTTTAAATAAAATAAACTAAAGGTCTTAGTCACCTCCAAGTGGGTTATAATGGATTCCATTTCGACCCAAATATGACTTAGGACAAATTATAATCATCCAATTGTATTAAGGAAAGTATTCGGATAATTTTATAATATTATATTTACTCTTAATTACCAAATTTACATTTTACTATGGTAAATAAAATTTGCCGTTGTTACTATTCATGAAGCCCAAAAATAAAAAGTAGTCTATTAATATAATTTGGACCCATTGATGCCAAATATGGAATCCATTTTCCAAATTCAATAAAAAGAAGTTGCATAAATTAAATTAATATTAATCCCGTTGTCGAAAGAAAATGAATTTTTGTTTAAAACATTGCAAAAGATTGAATTTATTTAACCTACGAATTCAGTGTAAAATCAAGGATAATGACATAAATTATATTAAATGTTAAAAATATATTCTATTTATTTTTTAAAACCATTAAATATTATAATTTAACCATATAAATTATCTCAATGAAAAAAAGATGTTTTTAATTAAAAATTATCGTATTTCTACTATTTATAAAAATATGAAAATAATCTAAAAAATATCAAAAATTTATCCAAAGTGAATTTTTATATCCTTATTCCAAATAAGAATTTTATTTTGTAAAATTGAAATTTTAAACATGTTAAAAACTAGATTTAATGTGGGTGCGCCATTAAAATGAGGCAAAACTGGATTTTTTTAAAAATTATTATTTTACCCGAAAAATTTATTTTGTTCTAATACCATGTTGTAGAAAATGTGTAAGATGATTAATAATATCGTAAAATAAAAATTTAGTTAATACTATTCATAAAGGCTAGTTCATAGTAACATTATAATAATTTATCGTTGTTTATTAAAACCCGGTATTGCGTACTACACACACTATCGAGGAAGGTCACGATTGTGTGTAATGAAATCAAAGACAGTGTTGTGTGAAAAGAATGATTCCCTTGCGTATAACATAATACTTAAAAAGATATACTTCACATAAAATATCAGGGTGTTACAACTGGGGTCGGGGAGTTACATTCCGTTCTATGGGAAGCTTGATGGGCATGAAAAGAGTATTTTCTCAAATGTAGTACCCGGGATCTTCAGTGTCCCCCAGGAAACATCATATTCCACACATTGATAAGGTTATTTAAAAGATCATGTGGTGAATCCTGAATTGGAAGAGAAATCTACTTTACATTGGAGGGCATATAACCCTTTTCAATAGTGTACATTCCTCTGTACTGATGCATTTCTTATGTACATTGAATGTGACAAATAATGTGATTTCAAAATTATATAATATTTTTGTCTCCTTATCAGACAAAAAAATAGATGGGAACATCATTTTGAGTGATTTATGTGGTTGGATAAACCACTCTCGAGTGGGGGTCTTGACATCTCGAATCTGTCAAGGACATTGAGAAGGAATAATTTTAAACATTTAAGGAAGATAATAAAGAAAATGAATTTTTGGGATAAACACATGCAGCTCAAATATGGGAATTTTTCTATAGATAAATAAATACCCTATTATATATGTCCAATGGTGTAGTCATAACTTTTCATTCCACATCAGTATTCTCATTTGATCTCTGGGAAGAGGGAATATGGTGTTGGAAGCAGAACTAGATAGGAATGATGCTCAGTTTTCTTGGTTGTCCCACTACAGATATGTCCTTTACTAGGGAAAGTGAACACCCTAAATTCATTAATGAATCCCTTGATGAAAACCAGTTTTATGATCATGAGAATATTCATCTTAATAATGATCTGGACAAGTGTGTTTTTTTGTGTTCCTTCAAAGGTGTTTTTTAGGTATAGACTTCGTTAAATTTTAGGTTGACGTGAATGACTAGGATGTGTGGGGGGAGACATTATTGTGCAAAGAGATCCCTTAAAAATTCAATTTCCTTACATGTAATGTTAGGAAAAGGGAGCTTCCAATAGAGGAAAACATCCAGCATGTTGGAGTATACTTGGATTCGATATTCCACAACAGCAGTGATCCAAATAGCGAGTCGATCATTCAACAATTTCATGAATTTGATTGGGATAAGACAGTGTGGAGTGAATTTATGAGATTCGTAGGGTAAACTAGGTGGGAGGTTATGTATATAGGATTACTCCCATTCTCGATTCAAGGTGTAGTTAGTTAATTATTATAAAGGATGTTTAGGGATAGAATTCTTGTAGCTGAGTGATGGTGTATTTGGTCATATTGAAATGAATCTCATCAAAAGGAAGATATCAGGACTAGTATCGGTATTATTTTTAGAACAAATAACCTTATTCCGGAATTGGATAGGCTTTGTAACAATTGGGATTCTGCTACATCTTTCAGAGCTCTCCTGACTATTATTCCAAATCAGTTCAGTGGCGGGACTCAAGGGCGGTGGGTTTGGTGTCTCCCCCCTGATCGGGTCTGATGTTGAACACTGATGCTTCCTACCTTTTTGGTTGTATGTGCGGAGTGGTTGGTGATCATGGACAAGTGGGGATTGGTGATTTTTTCTTTTTCATGTGTTTTTAGAGGAGGTGATTCATTGCAAGGTGAAGCGCATTCCATGCTTATAGGAAATTGGTAACGAAAGTAGAGGGACTTTAATCATTCTGTTGTGGATATATGATTTCTGGTTCTCTACAATGAACTACTTCCGAAGGTAGAATACCTCGGTCCATTGAGTATTCTATTAGAAATTTCAAGGTTTTGGTGGATATTTAGGTATAAATTCATCACATGTAGTGAGAAGGGAATACAATTACTGACTTCTTAGTATAAAAAGTAACTCTGGATCAATGGATATGAAGTTTCATTATCTTCATGTCCTTCCCTCTTGATGGCGATTAAATTTTCTATGGTGGACACCCAAGGAATAAATTATTATGTTTATCCTAGGCAGCTGAACCCCTTATAGTTTCTCTATATATTATATTGGTAATACAATAATTTTTTTTAATAAGATTAAATGAAATAAGAGGGTTTTAAAAAAACTAAGGAACCTATTGTGATGGAATAATCACTTGAACTTAGGAATAGTAACATTACAAACTGGAATAGTAATCCATCGAATAGAATAGGTACTAAATATTAAAAATTATAAATAAAATATAGGTATCATATAAATGAATATATTATATATTTATTTAATGACATAAGTAAATAAATTATTTAAAATGGTAAATTAATTGTTTATATTTCTGTAGGTCATAAATATTAAATTAATAATTAATAATTAATTTAATAATTTAAAATAAAATATATTTTCATAATATGTATTAAAAAATTAACATATAGTTGTTTTATGAGTAGAATATAATTTCATGTATCCTTAATTACATTATTAAAGTGTTAGAAAATCAGTTTCAATTTTAAAATCTATATTTTTTGAGTAAATGATTATTTTAATTAAAAATTAAATTTCACATATTATGATAATTACCTTTATAAAATGGATTTGAATTCCACACATCTAAAAATAGTTAGGGTTAATTTTTGGGATTTTACTGATAAAATTAAATTTTTGGTGAATAGTAAAAGAAGATAATTTTCGATAGATACTAAATACATGAATTATTATGTCATGGAGGATTTATGGATGATGTAAGAGTAAATTATCAAAACCTACTTCAATATTTAAATATATTTACTGATATTTCACAATATATTTATAGTATTGAGAGGAAAATTAAACTAATGACTAAATTAATGAGAAAGCACACATATCCTCTACTATAAATATCATCCCACTCCACCTCTTCTCCTCACACCTATCAAGATTTGGGAATAGTCCATATTCTACTAAAGTACCTTACCATGACCCTCCCCCATGTACATAAGCCCTTTTTCTTATCAAAAAACAAAACAAAACCTTTTTCGCACATAAGTTCTCAAGGAAAAGAGATTTATGAAGTAAAATATGATTACATTTTATTTTAATTTGATTTAAAATAGTTTCCTTTCGAATTCTCTCATATACTCATCTATGCTAATAGTCATGAAAACTAAAATATTTTTATATATTAAATACGATCATGTTAATGGATGATATATCATCAAACTCCTTTATCTCACTCTTTTATTCTAAAAATAAAATCATTGCCAATAATGTGTCAATTTACCAACATCATGGATGATTCATTTTAATTTTACATTAAAACCTTAAATTATATTCATAAAACAAAAATAAGGGTTTGTACATGCTATAAAATATATATTTTAACATTTTTAATGTTTTGAAACTATAATATTCATATAATACTAAATTATAAATGAAATCATGTTCCTTGTGATCAAAACCCCCAAATATTAACCCAAAAATTATCATTGAATAGTTATATAGTGATTCATACCCATACCATTTAAAGATATGTATTTTCATTAAAAAAAATAGTTCCAATTTTTTATAATTATACCCATTATACATTATCATCCATACACATATTCATGTAAACCGGTCATGAAAACCATGAACAAGAACACTCTCGAACTGTTGATTTAACTATCTAACAAATAGAAAATCTCCCAAATGAAATTAATAAAAATATAATGAATCAAATAAATGTATAAATGGTTTTATATTTATTAATTCATGAATTTTATTTTATTTTCCTGGATATTAAATGGAATAGATTGTTCAGACATAAGGTATGGGGATTCTCGAACCCAACTCTCTTCCTTGTGGTCTTCCATATTTAACTCCATTTTCTGTATGAATGTTCCATTAATTTTATTTAAATATCATTTCTTTTTCCTACCCTTTTATTTTTTAAATATAAATTGTTCCAATATAATTTAATGACATAATAAAATATTTTTGGAAAAGTAGTCTACCTTCTAAAAATAGATTTTTTACTTTTCTTAATATTGTTTTTTATCACTCAAGATGGATGATTATTATACCAAATATGTTATTAAATTCATATTTTGGGAACCAAAAAGTTTTTTCATTAATTTATGAATTATCAAACCCTTTTTCTTTCCATTTGTTATTTCATGTCTGAGATTAATATATGTTCTATGTGGAAATCATGATAATGTAAATGTTAAGAAGCGACGAGAGCACCCAGAATTATATAGAACAATATAAATTTTATGATAAGACGAGTGCTCCTATTATTATATTGTGATACAATGCATTTTGTAATTTTATTAATCTCATTAGATAATGTGAAATATGAATGAACATGATGCAATCTTTGTTCACAACAATGCGTGGGAGTTAACCAGTACGATAAGATGTTTATTATTTATACATTTTAAAATTTGATGCCTTTATATAATTATTCCACTCATTACAATGATGATGTTTTCATGATTATTATTCTCACCCCATGTTATATTGATTCATGTTATAATCTATCATATTACTGGGATTATATCTCAACCCTTTCATTGATATATATCCCCAGTTGATTATTGTACTATGGAGAACATGAGAGAAAATTAGAAGTTAGATAAGAATGAATTGAATAAATGTTTATTATTTTTTATGTAATTCTTATTTATTCCCTTAATTTTCTTAAAAAACATTTGATACTAATTTTGTAATTATATTTGGTTATTTTTCTTCAAAATGTTGTAATAGTTTTTGTAAGAAAAGTATGATCTCTATAATTTTCCCCTTAATAATTTTTATCCTCATGGATTCCACCTTTACATTAAATCATTATTCTTTTCCATCATAACAATTTGACACATTCTTGTAAATACACAATGAAAAACATAAATTGAAGAATTCTTATATACTTTACAATACCTATAACATAATAATTCACCTTGAATAAATAAACAATTTGATTATTTAACTTCACTCCTAATCCATTAACATGACTACCTGGTCCTATTACTTAATACCTATTTCCATTCATATTTCAACTATAGTCGCATCATCATCAATAATATAACAAATACTTGTATGAAACATGATGATTGTCTTCATAAGAACTCCACTTGGGACATCAATTTTCATAATTCAAATTATTTCCACATTAAAAAATTCATCAATTAATATTTTCATATGGTGCCCAATATTGAAATCTATTGTGTTAAATGAATTGTTCATTTTTCCATTGCAATTACAATATTTTTTCACTTCATTTCCATAGTCAAAAAAGTTTCTTCTTATTATAATACATCTATTTGGGGGTATCTTCCCATATCCTTGGAATAAAGGAAACAAAATATTCATTCCCCGACGGTATACATTACCATAATTCTGATAAAACTATTTCATTCACTTATAAGGAATGACTGAGAGTTGATTAAGTTATACGTTGTTAATCATGTTCAATTAAAAATGATTAGCCGTGATCACAATATACCTAACAACAATGGTCATCCCTTTTGAATTATCTTTATAAAATTGATCTCTACATTAAATGTCAATGCAGTTCCCTATACTTACCTCCAATGACTAAAACCAGAATGAATAGCCTGAGAAACACATATTATATTAGAAAACCACATAACTATGAAATGTTAGTTATTGGATGCCTAAATTATGACACATCTTATAATATATGATACCTTAGGTTTAATCCGATGTTATTCCTAATTATTATGAAAACAATATGATTGTAACCTAAAATTAGACTTATCCTTATGATCAATCTTAGATATATCCTTATAAATATATCTAGGTATCTCGCTAAGGTTTTATTAATAGAATTTCCAAAGGCTGACAACATCTCTTCTTTGATACCAACTATAATAACCTAGGATTTTCATTAATGGATATTATTTATTTCTAGATTAATTATCATTAAATTATACAAATAGAAGCCTGAAGACTATAATATTTTACATCATTTGGAAACATAGAATACATTCTCCTAATTTGGAGAATTATCTTTAATGTCTCCCATAAATATCTTCCCTTTTTGTACCCATACTAGAAACCATTCCTTATAACATTTTAAATGTAACATAAAAAATGGGTGAGTTCAGATGCTCAGTAAAGGTATGAATGAAAGATATCAATTTATTATCTTATGAAATAAAATGATAAAAAAATATGTGTATGTGATCTTGTGCATAAAATTAAAAGTTTAAACCCATCTTGTTATGGATCATAATCAAAATTTATGTCATAAAATATTTACATAAACCATACTAATGAAATTTCCTCATTAATCAGTTTCAAACCATATGATCATGTCATTAATGAATGTGGCATCGTCCTTAGTATATAAAAAATTTAATATGTCAATGTTAAATACCAAGACTCTCAAATTAGGCCTGATAACATATTTCCATTATGGATCAATCACAATGACTTCTTTCCATAGCCAGATAAAGCACATAGAATTGTTTCCATTATCTATCTCATATGACATAATTCATTACCCAATTCATTGTAGGGAATCATATTCTTTATCAATAAGTTAATCAGAACTATATATATTTCTGCCACAAAACCATAAATGAATCACCATATTTGAACCCTTGTAATGAAATGATTTTTGTAAGCACTTCATCATAACATTACTCTTTTAAAAGAAATGAATTTCAGAAATATTATTCCATAATAAAAACATCATTCATATATAGAATAATAATTCAATCCATCGTTAAAATATTTATTAAATAATAAATAATATCAAATAATGTTATATTTTAAGGAAAATCACATTGAATGATTAATTGAAATAATTCATGAAGAAAACAGTATTTCCTTTATGAATTAATTTTTTAATGATCCTATAATTTTAAAAGGAAACTATTTTCCTTGGAAATATCCTTATAATATTGTATTGGATACCTTAAACAATTGAGTAATCATAATAGTGGAATATTCCATTCCTGATGTATAGGTAAAAAATTGTATTTTTCTAGAAATTTTCAAAAGTACATACTTTGGAAAACAAGAAACAAATTTCAGTTAAAACCCTATAGTAAAAGGTTAAACATGGTAAAAATAACATAACATATTCATAGGAGAATACTAAGAACCTTTTTAAAATCATTTTTAGAAAACAGGGACATTGAAGACAAATATCCCCATTATAAACTTAAAATGAAACAATCCCAAATATTGATTAGATTGTGAAATAAACCCTTATAAAATATTTATCTGTAGAATAATTTGTCCCATGAATGAAAGAAAATTATATTGATATGAAAATACCATAATATTCATAATAAGACTCATAAAAGACACTAGAGGTCAATATATACACCACGCAAAAAAAATAAGTAGTGTATAAACTGTCTGCCGAAAAAAAGTGATACAAAAATATAACATAAAAATATATTTTTATTATAAATATACCATATAACAATACTCATATTTATATATTACCATATATTATTTAATTGTGACTTTTATATTACTCTCTTATTGAAAATTCCATGTTAAAGTTATGTTTCGGGTAATAACCACACTATTTTCCATACATGTTTTGGCTTGTTATTTTTGGTCCCCAAAATTAGATCATTATTTCATGACATATATAATTATAAACATGATATATATATCACATATATATATATATATATTATATAATTATTCATGGTGATTCATAAAATATGGAGATAGAAAATAAAATAAACTATTCATGGAGAAAGAAGGTTGGACGTACGCATGAACGATGATTTCAATTTTATTTAAATTAAATAGAAAGAAACTATATGATATATTATAATTACAGAATAGTTTTGTGTCATATATATCATATATTTTTATAAAATGTCTCCTTTTTCCACCCATGTAATATATAGATGAAGAAAATTACATCGCATCGTTGAGATGATAATCCATATGTATACACGAGCGATGTTTCAATTTCCTAAATCATAGATTGTAAAAATATAGATATGATATTATCATTTAGGAATTATAATAATGACATATATATAATAATTAAATATTAAACCCACCATAATTCCAACTCATTTAATATGGTGGTGGAAAATTAATTGTATTGCTATGTGGAGATGGAAAGTCATATGTACGCAGAAGCGATATATTCAATTATTGTTCAATGGGGAAGGGAATGTATGAAGATGTGTTGATAATAATAATAAAATTTACACATATTAGTAATGATGAATTTATCACTATATGATATATGTCATATATTTTATATAGGTATAGAAGAGTTGAAATGGTGAGTGATCAGTTAGAGAGATTACTTATACTTGGAAACAGCTCCATTAGATATCATCTAAAAGACTATAGATTTGATATTTGGGATGAAAATAACCTCTATAATGTTGAAAGGAAGTGGATAATAGAATTTTTCAGATATTTTTAAACCTAAAATGATCCAATCGGTGAAATGCGATGATGGAGGAGGAGTCCTTTTATATTGTAGGTGAGGTACGATTTTAGAATTTCTAAAAAGGTTAACTTATAATAAATTAAATATGAATCCAAATATATAAAAATGATAGGAAATTAAAAGATAAGGTGGAATAGTCTATAATACCATCAACCAACAGATTTATGAAATATTGTTTTGTAATTTTAAACCTTATCATTTTTTTAATACATTGTTTACATATTTTAATATTAACAACAATAACAACATTTTAAAGATTAAAATATAGAAATTTTTATCTATAATGTGTCAATTAATCATTTAATGGGAAATTATTGATATTTTTTACCATAATTTATCACTTATATTATTATTTATCATTCAAATTATTTATAATTAATATAATAAAATATTATTTTCAGGAAATATCATTGGTGTCAATATTGACACTATTCATTACGTTGATTTTACAAAAAATAAATCCAATAAGATAACATAAAATAAATTGATTTAATACACCCATAATATTTCATATTCTCCTGTAAAATTATTTGATAACCTTAATAAATCCAAATTATATTTTTTTAATATTTCTTATATCATCCAACCGATTGGTTCATTAATTGAATAATTATCGAATCATTGTTGAGCATTTATTTATGATAATTATTCCTTAAAAAACAATTTAAAACAAATTACGGGATGTATTTAAAAATATTATATTTGAAAATAATATAAATATCTTTTAATATCGTTTATTTTACAACATATTAACGAAATATTATTCTTATTAAAAGTAAGAGTGTGACATTTTGTCACTCTTTTTTATTATAATAATATCAATGTCATTTTCATGGACAATTATTCATTAAATTATTCAATTTCAATCCTTATGTGTTACCGGTCAAATTAAATAATTCTAAAATCATTTGTGAATGTGTTGTAGTAATATTTTAACATTTACAATATTAGTTTCACCCTTAACTTACCTGATTTACCAATAGTCGTGGATTTTTTTTTAAAAAACATAAAATTAATAGAGTATAAAAAGGGGTATAATAACTGTATATATACCATATTATTTAATATTTTGAACCCATTATTCAAAATTTAAATCTATTAATTTTATAAATAATTAGTTGGAAATTAATCCTCTTGATGGATTGAGAAAATTAGTTGTTAAAGTAAAATTTTCCACACGATTGATATGTTTTTATATAAAGAATCATTTAAAAAATGATTTAAATGAATTAATATTATTAAATGATATAAATTATATCTTATTATACATTATTAACAATAAATTTTTTTTATCTCTTTAAATAAATCATATCAAAAACATAGTTCAATTAAAATTCAGTATCTCTTTCACTATTATTCTTAACATGAATCCTATTTGAAAAATATCATAAGTTCATAAAAAATTTATTTTGAAATCATTATTTCAAATAATAAATGTAATTTTTCAAATATATTTTATTATTGTGTGGAAAAAATATTTAAAACAAGTCTTCTATCTAATGGCGACAAAATTTCCTTTTTATAAAGGTACTTCTTCTATTACAAAAATTGGATTTCTTCATATATAATTTCTAGAAAACACATAGGAATAATGTTACTCAGTAGATTAAAAATAATATATATATATATATATATATTATTCATCAATATAATAAAATAATATTAGTTTCTTTTCTTATTGGTATAAAGCACAAATGTGCACATTTAAAATGTTTTCAAGAAAACATTTTCTTTATTTTTTATGTGTTTTACATGTGTAATCAAAACATTCATACATTAGTTAATCATGTATATATAATCCATACATATCTCTAATATATAAATATATTTATTTTTTAATTAAAATAAAAAATTTATGTTTTAAAAAAACTCAGGGTTCAGTGCAACACAAGCTTAAAACAATGTTTCATGTCATGCATGATTAAATTAGTGTAGTGTATAACACAATACATAAATGAATTTTAATTAATTATAAAATGGTTTGTAAAAATATGAGGTGCTACATATCATCTCTATTTACCTATAATTTATGATATCTATATAGAACATCACCCATTATGAATTATTGAGTCTAATGTAATTGATTTAGTATGTCATCAATACAGGGTAGATGAAATTTGTTCATGACCCTGATCTTGATAAGTTCGTGATAATAAAAATATAAAATCATCAAAACATATTTATTATTAACAAATAGAATAGTTAAATCTCATAGTAACGCACTTGGTATTACAAAACCCTTATCTATGTATAACCTTGTGATTTTACTATGAATTTAACAGATGAATAAACTTAACATGTTCAATAGATTTTGATTCCTAAAATACTAAAAAAACTATAATATCTCTTTATAAAATAATCATTAAGAAACAATTTAATATATTTAGAGAATAAATTAATAATTATTTAAATTCGCATATGAAATATAATTGATTTTACGAAAACGGTCATTATAAATTAATTTTTTTTTGAAAATTTTAAAAAATTATGAAATAATATAAATCAAATTTATTTATAAAATTAAAGGGATAAATATTAAAATCTATTATAATCATTTATGTAATAATTAATTAGTTTTATATATCCTTAAATTTAATATATATTACTAAACAATAATGTTTTCGTTAAAAACATTTTTCTTACTATATATAATTAATTTTTTAATTAAAAAATAGATTTCTAAGTTTAAATAATTGAGTTTTATAAAATAATTTTTTTAGATTCATCATTCCAAATGATGATTTGAGTAAAATTGTGGGTTTTTTCTAGAGATGATGATTTACAAGTGAGAACTAAAAATACATTTATATGAAAAAGAAAATATTTAATGACATCATTATTATTTGAACAAGATTTGAGAATATATAAAAATATTATTTCAAATAAAAATTAATTTATGTTGTAAAATAATCATTTTAAAATTAACATGATCGATTTATAAATCCCAGCTTGAGTTTTTTTAACATATGTTATTATGTTCTAATAAAAAAATTATTTGGTCAATTTTTATTAATTTTTAATTCTAAAATATAAATTTGATTTGGTCTTATATTTTATTTAAAAACCTATTTTTGTTTAATAGTAAACCAATAATTTTCATAATAATCAGTACTATACTTAATTTTTGTATTCCTAAAAAAGGATTTTTAAAAAAAAACTAGTTTTCTTGCAATAATCATTATTTTAAAAATTAATTTTATTATCTATAAATTCAATATAGTAGAATTGTTTTTAATTTTAAAATTATGATTTTAAAATTAGTAAATAGGATGAAATCATTTTTTTATAAAAATAATTTACCAAGGTGAATAAATGAGTTACTGTGGTAAAAGAAAATTATGGTGAAAAGTTAAATTAAGGTGGAATGACCTAAAATATTTCAAATATTATCAATTATATGTTTGTATGAGAGGTAGAATAACTTAAAATTCTCCCTCTCCATTATTTTCAATTATTAGATCTACATTCCCTTGAACGTGACATGCTTTTAATATATTGTAAATATTATTTACAAAAATGTCACCACTCACTCTTATAAATGGTTCCCTTTTCCACCCATCTCACCCTCATTTTTATAGCTTGTTAGCTTGAAATAATTATAAAAAACCCCCTTTATTAATCTATTTACCATGTTTTGTCGGTATTTTTCTCCTAAAATAACAATCTAAGAAACTTGTAGGAGTTGTCTCGATGAGTAAGTATTTTAAAGAATTTATAACCAAGTATTAATCCAAAGTAAGAGTTTCTCATATCAAATTTATTTCATTGAGAAATATACCATTTTCAAAACTTTTTTCAATTTTTTGTATATAATTATTATTGATGTGTTGCATTGTAAATTTCATAAAATTTAAGTGATTTACAAGTTCGTATAAATTTTTATCCTTCAAAATCATTTGATCCAAATGTCACCAAATCTTTAAGTCTTTTTATCTAAATTTCAACTAACGGAGACATGTTTCATATCATGAATTATTTTAATTTATATGGTTTATATACTATAAATTTAATATATATTTTCATGAAACTCATTATACACATGTTATTTTATTTTCATTCACAAGTTTTATATTTCACTAAGTTAAATTTAAAATCTATAAGTGTTTTTATTTTAAATAATGTATTTTAATGTTTTGATGTCCACCCAAATATTTTTACTTCATATACATGTTCCATGTATTTTTAAAGAATGTTTTATATATATTTGTCGTATTTTTAATATTCAATTTCAATTATATTTGAATTTCATCACAGGGTGTTAAAAAGGATAATGCTTCATATTTTTCATGAAGGAAATTTTTAACATTGTTTTTAAAGGTTTGAACGTAATTTTTTATATATTTACAACTTGGATACATTTTTAAACTATCATAAACTTTATTTATTATTAATATTCCCTTCCATGTTTCTGTGTGTTTTCAAATAAATTAATATAACCATTTCTTTGTTATTTTATTAATTATAAATGTTTCCAAAAGAGAATGATATTTGTTCTTATTTATCATAGATGATTTATAATGGTTTTTTGAGAAGTATTTATATCAGAATAATTTTTAATTATTATGAGTCACTAGGGAAATTAAGTAATATAATACCAACTAACTTCTTTCTATTTATATATTGTTATAATGTTTATGGAGAACTATCACAAACACCATTCCTTTCCAATAGGTTAATTAAGCTATGCAGGAATAATAAATTTTTTTCTTAACCCCTATAATGCATGGGTTAATGTTTTATGTCTCATGTGATAATAATTTTTATTCATAGGAATTTTTGTTATATTCAAAACAAGATGTGTACGAATTTTTCTTATTTTCTACACATGGTTTTTGGAAATTATTGTTATGGTCACAAAGTGAAGTATAAATATTGGTTTTATGCTCATGAATTTATAAAAGGACTTGGTTGTATTTAATATATTCTATAATTCTGTAATTTCTTTGTTTATGTTTATACCACATTATAATGTTCTGTTTCCATGGATTATAATATTTATCACATGTTCCCAAAAAAATTTATGTTTTATGCTCCCATGATGGACATTTTATGATTCTATAATTTCATAAAATGATTTATGAAATTATACCATTGATTATGATTATATATTTTTATTTAATGATTCATTTAATGACACATTTCTCCAATGACCATGTTATATCCCAATGATTTAGTCATCTGTTTTATGGATCATTGTTATTTTTCCATCACTGAGAATTTTTTCCCACCAATTTTGTTTTATACATCAATAAGAAATTATATACAAAAATCCAAGAATGCATATTTATGCAATGTTAATGAAGTATTAGGTGATGAAAAATAAGAATATGGAAGAATTAGCTACCATTACACTAGCTTGGGAATGTTTAGCCGTAGTTTTGAGCTTCCAAGTGAAGAAATAGAGGGATCTAGGTATTTTTTCAATTCCAATTACCATTGTTAATAATGAGTTTGGTAATTATTTTTTTATTTAAGTTATAGTGTAAATATCATTTCATATTAAACATTCAAGATATTATGATTGAAGGAGGTTCAACCATCTCATTGTATGCCATAACTAGCTGTTACAAAAATGAGACATCCATGAGGGATACTTGATGATGTCATTGTCAAAGTAGATGAGTTCTATATTCCAGTTTATTTTTTGGTGATGGATGTGGATGATGAGAAGCATTAAATAATATCCGAAAGACCATTCTTATGAATAGTAAGGGAACAGATTGACATTTATAATAGAGATCCTAGTTTGAGAGTTGGAGTATCATAAGTAATTTTCAATTTTTACCTGGTGATGCAGAGTCTAGATGAACCAGTTGATGACTTTTCAAGAGATTATTTGATGAAAGAAGAGGATGTTGTTGTCCAAGGAATGGGAGGTTATTTTGTTATTGTGGAGACTGGATAAGTAAGTAAGAAAATGTAGAAGAAATATGATATGATTTTATAAAAAGATTAAGACAGTGGAGAAAGATTCATTCATGATGAATTCATCGAAGGAGAAGAAGATTGGAAAATTAGTGAAGTGCCATTTGGTTATTCATGATGGGAAAATAACCATTCTATTGGGAATATGGATATAGAAAGATTGTTTCAGAATGAGAGAGTAATATTATATTTAGAAAAAGGGTGAGTTACAATCTATACCAACTAATCAAGGCATTGAAATTTCGTAGATTCAAATTAGGTTACCCCATTCCTACCATCACTCACCTGAGCAGAAGTGGTACTATAGATCTAATAATGGTAAAAAAAGAGTTTTCAAGAGGAAAACTAAGTTTTTTTTAGTATTTTTCTTTATTTTATTCTTCTTTTAGGAAAAAATTATGACCCCAATTATTTTTTCCCATTTTATTGTTATAGAATGTTTTTTCACGTTTTTTATATTTATAGCACCGTGAATTCTAGAGGGAGGAAAAAAGAAGTAGGAGAAGAATCTACAGATACATGACTCATCGTGATGTGCACATACATATCATGGATGTATTCAGGCATAACCAAGATGTCCCAGGTTTGAAGCATCAATTGAAAGGGGAGTAATAGTTTCAGTTCTAAATTGTCTTACTGTATTTCAACAATTTTTATTATTTCAGAGGTTTAATTAAAAATTTCAATCCCCACTTTTGATTCATTCATTACTCAAATGATCTATGAGACAAAAAACTACTTTGGATAATTATAAATCAATTTATTAAAAGTTCATTTTCATTAAATATCAATTAGAAAATAGTGAAATGAATTATTAAAGATATGAATGTTAATTATGATTTTAAAAATCATTATTTGAGGAACATGTTAATCATTGTAAATGAATTTTTTATGATATTTTTCCATGTTTTGATTTTCTGAAACATGCATTAATTGATTTATATTTTCGTATTCATTTACATGATTAGTTGAACCAACCATTCATCTCATCCATGAAACATCCCCAAATCCAATACATTCCAATCATTCAATTGAATATTTCTATAGAAACATAAGAGTGTTTTCTTCTAGAACATTCATTTAATCTTATTAAAGTTATGACTATACATAACACCATTTAAAATGATTGAAGCAATAAATTTTTTCATCCCTTATCATAAGACCCACATTTCATTAATTCATATTTAACCACATAGAATCTGTGAATTCCTTTTTTAGAAAATGTGCCATGTTACAAGCCTATCATTCCAATTCCTACCTTCCTCTAAATGTTTTGAATGATATTGAAAAGAATAATTGTGAGGGATGAACATTTGGGTGTACTATGTTATACTATACTAAATTATGGATATTTTATTGGGGGGATTCAATATTGACATCTAGTGGAGGTTCATGACATATTTAATTGTATTTCATTATTCACCAATCTTGTTAAAACAATAATAAAATGGAAAATATCTAAGGTGTTTATTGGGAGGGAAAAAATAACCATTTTCCAGACTGATGAACTTTTGATCATATGTGGTTAGGTGATGGATGTGAGATTTTTTATAATAATAAGAGTAAAAAAATAAAAATAAAATTGATAAAAAAAAGAGAGGATGATTAATTAATTATGCTTACATTTATCATGGTCCAAATTTAACCTTTTGTGGGATGTGAGAGATGACATCTGTAAACGGAGACACTCATTTATATATTTTTTTTATATAATGAAAAATTATTTATAGTCAAACAACCATTTTGATATTTATTTTTACATTAATTACCCACCTTACCTAAATCCTCTGATTCATTTGAACCATAATTATGAATCCATTATAAGTACTTTGGTTTTTTACTTTACATGGTGGCGATGTTAAATGCCTAGAAAAACATTGGTATTTTACATGTTTTTGAGGTATGTGCATCATTTTATTTTCATTTTTACCCTCATAATGAGCTGTAAAAATTCATGTGAGGTAGATTGAATATGGCATGCATATTGATAATGAATTGAAATATGAATATGGATGAATGAGATGTCTTGGTTTTTACAAAAGAGAAAATGTAAAATACATTATTTATTTTCATTATTTGAAATATGAGGGGTTTACAATTTCTCCCATTTTATGCTTAACAATTATATTTTCCATTTGATCAATCATTTTAATGAAATTGTATTTGAAGCATGACACGGTAAATTCCATTTGTAGTATCTTGAGAGTCCAACATAAAGGACAAGGCTAAATTCAAATTTGGGGGAATTTGATAAGTCAATTTCTTGCATATAATTTTCTGTAGTTTAAAGTGCTAATTTTTATTTAATTGAATATTGTTTCTAATTTGTGAGTATTTGAGTTGTTTTATGTTTTATGGTATGAAATGATGGATTTGTGAAAAAGGAATGAAAATAGTTTCTTTTTTGATCTTAAAAACACTTCGTCATGGAAGAGAAGTGAAGCTCCGTGACATCGGAATTTTTGAGGAAGAAGAGGATCTGAAATTTGGAGGAACACTATTTCACATTCTTTTCCTCGGCTACACGTTGTGACTTCACCAGATATGAAATCTGACGCTAGACTAGTCATGATGATAAATCAATCCATGAATGAAAATTTCACGTCGTGTAACCACAGTACACGAAGTGACATTTTTCATGATTTTATATTGGTGAATATGTTTTCTAGATTCAATGGATTTGAATATTAGAAGGATAGATGACATGTACCATCATAATATGATGTCAAGATAGTACACCATCTAAATTTATAGATGTGATATGTGGAATATTCATGAGGAAATAGAATTAGAGAAGGGGTACACTTTATGTACCATCATTTCACATCATGTACCAGGTCAAGAAGATCTCAATGATCACCTATAAATAGATCCCTCTATTACACCATTGGGAATCATCTTCTGGATGGAGCTTGATGAGGAGCCACCATCGAACTAAGGTGAAACCACCTGTGCCACCAATTTCTATTGTATTTTTCTTATATTTATTTTTTGTACACACTCATGGTTAGTATGAGTGGGAGATATCATTATTCTTGTGTAATAATGATAAAGGATAATTGAATGTAAGTTATTTTATAATTAATGCATTTCATGTTGTGATTTCACATTTTCTCTTAAATTCTATCATTTTGGAGTTATTCTTGTATGACCATGGTGAGTGGTGTTCTGGAGAGAGTTTATTTTCATTAAATCACTGAGCATGTCCATTTCCCATGTGGATTTATTACACATGTTTAATGTGTGATCTAGGGATGATATTTCCTCCATTACCATTGTGTTTTTCTTGTCCTTATGATTAAACTAGGTTTCATGTTACCCATTATATGCAATACGAATTACATGACCATGAGAAAAGAAGAGTTATGGATGGAGTGTGTTTATTATGACCATAGAACTCACTATGACCTGATTCCGATGACTACATGATTGTTAGTTAAATATCTTATACCTTGTCATCAAATGAACCCTATATAATTTATTATTGACACCCTTTTATATTGTCTTCCACAACCTTCTCCCCAAATCCAATGGACAAATATTTAGATTTTTTGTAAGAAAATTGAAATTAGCTTAGCTTTATCATGTTTAATTAAAATTTACTACAACCCGATCTGTGTGGGATCAACCTTAGGCTTGCAATATCCATACTACCCTGTAGTTTTGTGTTTTTTCTGTTTCATGTTTTAAATTTCTAAATTCAGTAACTAGGCCAGAATTAATGATGTGCGTAGGGATATCATATTTTTTGTGTCGTTTCTAAAGATAATAGTTGATAATTATTAGTTTAATAATTTAGATAAATTATTTTCCCATCTATTCTACATAATAAATTTTCATAGGATCATCATTATTATATTTATTAATTTTTATCAGACTGGGAATTTTGAGTTGTGATGGCACGACTATAGTGTGGAATGACTAATAAGGAGAGATTCCACTTCTTACTGGATGATATGACATAACTACTCATTGAAATTTGAGATGTTAGAAGTAAACCATATGAGTTCCTAAAAATTCACTAATGCACTGAACACAAAACACCCCATAGTCTAGTGCCAAATTTCTACTAGGAAAATTACAATAAAATAAATATGAATAATAAAGGAGAGGAAAGTACAACATTCGATGATTATTTTTATTCTAATCATGATTCCATTTATTTTTTAGGGTTATAAGATTATTATGAGGGTGACCATGATGCGTAATATGATCAGTATGAATCAAACTGGGGAAGGAAAACATACGATTATGATGACAAATATAAAGTATATGATGAAGAAGACGAAGAAGATGATGATGAGGAAGATGATGAACAAGATGCACCCAATGCTGACAATGCAGAGGATGTAATTGAAGCAGTGGTAAAAAAATCAGTGAATGATCTGGTTGGAGAACATGAAGTGGTCATTGAAAAAACCCAACACATACATTGAGTCTAGACTGATACTAAAATTCTATTGGCAATACTTATGTTGTTCAAACACTGGTCACCACCTTCGAGATCAACACCAATTCTATGGGGGGTGTTTCAGACTATGTTGGGAGGAAATCAACATCATGATTAGGTAAATTTGATATGATGACCATTATATCACACCCTATTCAACTAAACCATGTATAGTTGAGCTAAACGATAGTAAAAAAGGGATGTTTTTGGGAGGCAACACTCTTTTTTTATTACATTCAAGGAATTTAGATTTATTACTTCCTTAGAAATTAATATTATATTATTATTAAATTTAAATTCCCTATTTATTATAATATTTTAAGGTCATATACATTCATTTATTCCTATTAATTTTTAGTCCCATCGAAAGCACAAGTGGAAAGAAAATGAATGTAGTAGGAAGAAGATGAATTATAAATTATATGGGTAGTAGGTGTCTAAATTATTAATTTTTAAGTTATATTCAACATATTTTTAAATTTTAAATGAAAATAAATTGTAGATTCATTCCCGAATTTGATTCATACGTTAGTCAACTGATGTAGGAGAATAATCTACACTGGTTATTTAAGAGGCCATGTATTTAAATTTTTATTTCAATAAATTTGAATGAGAAAAATGGAGAAAAGAATTAGTTGATATAAGAATGTGGACTATGATTTGGTAAATCATGAATTTAGGAGTATGATAATAATTTTAGATGAATTGTTTTGAGATATGGATATGTTTTTTATTTTTGATGTTTTCATTAATTGATTTAATTATTCGTATGCATTTCAATGAGTGATTGTCCCAATTTTGTTCACATTCTCGAGACATACACTAAGCTAATAATTTCTATTAAATCTATAATATATTTCATGGGAATCATTACTTTTTCCTTTAGAACTTTCATTGCATCTTATTAATGCTATAATGAAATAGAATCACATTTAAAATGATTCAGGTATTCTATTTTTAGCCCTTATCCAGATTCCAACCTTTCATTAATCATTTTTATGCATGTATAAGTCATGAATTTCCTTGTTAGGAATTGAGACATGTTAAATCCTATTTTATTCATTCCTACCTACCTCCAAATTTTTAACATTATATTTATTTAAATGAGTGTGGGGAGGGGTTATTTATTGTGGATATGGGATGTGATAACTTGAGGGGAGACTATATTGTTTTTTTATGGGCTATGGGGAGGTTCACATTTACCTTTATTAAATTACATTGTATATTCGTCTTGTTGATAAAACAATATAATTAAAAATAATTAAATAAAAAAGAAAAAAAATGGTTTTTTTCTTTGGTAGGTCAAATATCACAATTCCTGGACAAATGATGTCAAAATCATATGTGTTTAGATGGGGATGTGAGAATTATCCTAGGAAATATTATGAAAAAAATGATTGAAAAAGGGGTTTTTAATTTTCATATTAGTAATCACCATTTTATAGAATGATTATTTTTATCATATGTTGTTAGATGGTTGATGTGATGTTTATTCCAATCAATAATTTCAAAAAAAAAAGAAAAAATGGGAACAGTATGAAATGATTATATTTCATTATAATTACTTGGTTGTGAGCCTTTACCTTGAGCTTTAAGGGTGTGTGAGATGAAACTACATATTTGTGAGGATAATTTCTTTGAGATTTTCCTTTAAAAATCATGAATTTTGTGTTATAGTTTAGACTCCTCCTTGATACATACTTGGTTTTCAACATTTTACATACATACCCTCATCCATAGTGTCTTGTGTTCCTTATTTCAATGCCCCCATGATTAATTGTGATATTATTCATTACAAAATAGTGAAAGTAGATTCACTGAAAGACTAGACTTAAGAGCATATACTTGAGGTATGATGATAACACCATTAAATTGTAACATTGAGGTACTAGTGGATTCATTAATGGTTAGGTAAATCATAAATGGAATGGGTGTTGATGAAAGGATGAAAACTATGTGTGAAAAGGTAGAAATGTATTGAATTGCTGACTTTCGATGAAGCATGATTTTTTGGATTCTATATTGGGTAGGATTTGGGCCACAAAAATCTCAAGATAGAATATTTGTTAATGACCATAACAATTGGGAAATTATATTTCCAATGTATGGAACCTAGGTAGTTTGATGTTGAGGTTTTTCTTGAGGATGAGAAAATAATTTAGAAGCACTATTACCTTTCAATACATGCAGTGTACTAGTAGTACATATCATTCCCATGTCATGATCCATGATGTGACTATGCTCCGAATCCATTAGAGGAAACATCAGAACACATCGTGATTCCTTAGTACATGATGTGATGCCACTCAAAACATATTGTGAGAAATATATGAGGAATTTGTGAATAATGATAGCTCGATGAGGGGTACATGTTATGAACACCTAGTACAGGATGTGTACCTGGTAGACTTTATAAATTCTCAAGAGATACACGTGAAACACTGGAGATCCAAAATCCACATAAATTGACGCGGTTCAATGGTACACATCATGTACCTATTTTACAAATCAGGAATAATTTTTCATATATTTAGAGAAACTCAGAAATCCATTTTAGATGATTCCATACATGAGGCATGACCACCAGGAGGCCACTCTTGGAATATTTTCCTATGTAGATATGCTTTGATTTTTCATTCCATTAATTTGTGTAATCATTGAATGATTTCCTTTTTAATGTCAATTTTACATTTCATTAATTTTTCTTCTCAATACCACTCGTATATTATCTTCCAAATGGACTTCATTTTAATCATCATTGGAAATCATACAATTATGATTGGCAAAATCCATAGAGGAGAGCAGAATTAGTTGAAATGTGTGTGTATCAATGTGTTTTATTTCATTAATTAATTTCCCAATAATTATATACAATTAGTATAATATTTCTACTAATTATTATCATATCTGTTATTGAATCATGGAATATATATTTTTTCGTTAATCCACTAAATTTTATAAGGGTTTTTTCGCAATAAAACTGGTGGATTGTAGATTCTGTGGCTAGAGGATCACTAGTGAAGAAATCACCTCAATCATGCTAGAAACATTTGGATGAGATGGATAGAAAGTGTTTCCAATTAGAAGGAGAATTGATGCAGTGGAGAGGAGATCATGACGTAAACAACAATGATTGGATGGCAGTGCAACTGGAGTTGCTGACCAAGAAAATGGATATTATGCTCAGCTAGGCTATAAATCCCAATTTTACATGCGTTTATGTAGCCAATAATGCTAATTGTAACTGTAGAAGTCATTTTTAGGGATGGATAACACAAAAACAGCAAGGCCAATGGTATAAACATATACCATAAGGGTACCAACAACTAGCACTATAAGGGACAAAACTGATGAACCATGCCCATTCATTGGAGGAGACATTGGAATCATTCATGAATTCATTTGGGGTTGCACTCAAATAAATAAGAGAAGAAGAATCCTACAAAAAGTCCACATTTCAAAATCTGGAGAGTCAAGTTTTCCAAATCACAAAAAAACATAAATAATGAAAAAGAGTAGATCATCTAATATTCCTTTAAGAATGGCCATGTGAATATTAGAAACATATTGCTCTTAGAAGTGGAAATAAAACTAAATGAAGTAGAATAGAGTTTTCAGGATGACCAGGAGTGGAAGCAATTGAATATGAAGTTGAAGATGAAAAAGAACAAGTAGAAGAAGATGAAAAAGAAGAGCCACCTATATACAAACCTAGGATTCCTATTCCAGAGCAGATTCCACAAACAATGAACAATGTAAATAGAGGTAATTTTCCTGATCATTTCGAAAAATTACACATTAAAATTTGTTTTGCAGAGGCTATCATGAACAAGACAACCTATGAAAAATTCATGAATGATCTTGTTAGTAACAAGAGGAATCTAGAAGATATTGGAACAATCCCACTCACATGATGGTGTTCAGGAGTGGTTTCAAATGACCTACATACAATGCAAATATACCCATGTAGATTTTCAATTCACATATTTATTTATGCTAAAAAACTTGTGAATACTTTGTTTGAATTTTCTAAGAGTGTCTATATCATATCATACATGGCCTTCAAGAGTTTGGGACTAGAATGACTAATTCCAACAAGAGTTTACCTTCCATTAAAAAAACTCAATAGTAAAAATCTCTTAGGAGTAATCAATGATTTCCTGATAATAATAGGAAAATTATACTTCCCCATTGACTTGGATGTGCATGATATAGAAGAGGAATGTAATCTAATAATTCTGGGAACACCATTTTTAGCCACATGGCATGTTCTAACCGATGTTCAAAATGGTGAACTCTGTCTAAGAGTTAGAAGTGATCAAGTGAGATTCAACATCCACCAAGTGATGAATAACTATAATGTAAAAGAGGATGATGAGTTCAGAAAAAAAGAGACATCTGATTTAGAGGATGTTACTGATATTGAAGAATTAAATGAGATAAAGGATTCTATGGAAGAGGATTCTCAACCAATGAAGATGTAAAAACTGAAGGCCATGGTCACTGACCCCAAAAGTAGAGACTTACTGCACTAAATTTATGAGAGGAAAAAAAAATTGGATGTTACAAGAACTTCAATTTAGTTTATCATGATTGAGGTGGAAATAGTGGATTAGTCCAATAGAGATAATGTAAGTAATACCATTAGGATGATTCAAGGTGTTTATAGAATAAGGATAGGGGCCAACCTATATTTATGGGACATAATTAAGATCATTCAGGGACCCCAAAAAAACACAAAATTTTCAATCATACATCACATGAGTAAAAATAGTTAATGTTGATCCTACAATGTTAAACAAAAGTGTATCTAGGAGGAAACATGAGTTTTTTTCCTTTATTTTATGTTTTTTTAGGTACACATGATATTGATCCAAATATATTAAAATTCATTGATAATTCAAAGTTCATTCACGTGTTAAATATTGATTTGAAGGACCATTATGAAAAAGGAAGAAAAAATCATCAAGGATCAAAAGAAGTAGCACCAGGAACATTAAAAATCATGATGGCCGAGTACATATCGTGAAAATGAAAATACATAACTACACAAAAATATTGAACCATTATATATAAGGCGGGTAAGAGTTTAAAAATTCAAAAAACATATACTGTATTTCAAAAATATTAATTGTTTTAGATCATTAATATCAAATTTCATGCCTTCACTTGAATCATTCTTAACTCAAAATGATCAAGGAGACATGAAACTACCTATGATATATAAAAGGTCATGTATTTAAATTTCATTGTAATTAAATTTGAATGAGGAAAATAGAGAAAACAATTAATGGATATACAAATGTGGATTATGATGTAAAAAATATTGATTTAGGTAGTATCTTAATCATTGTAGATGATATTTGTCTAAGAGTATGAAATGAATTGGTTTATTGTTGTTTTCATCAACTGATTTAATGATTATTAAGCATTTCCATGAGTGATGGAAACAACCATTCATCTCATCCTAGAGAAACCCACATAGATAATATTTTAAATTATTTTAACAGTATATTTCTTATGAAACTCGGGAATGTATTATTCTATAACATACACTGCATCTTATTGATGTATAAAAAAACAAAAATCACTTATAAAATGATTTAGGAATTCTTTTATTATCCCTTATCTATATACCCACCTTGCATTAATCATTTTTAAGTCTTTATAAGACATACATTTCCATGTTAGGAATTTGTCCTTGTTAAAAGAATTTTGTAACCATTCATACCTTCCTCAAAAATATTTTCATGATATTAATAAAAATAATTGTAGTTGATTAATTATTATAGGGGAACTGGGATAAACATCATTGTATATATTTTTCTCGGGAATCCATTTTGTGATCTAGGAGAGTCCATTTATCTTTCAATTTTTTAATTATTCACCTCTCTTACTAAAAAAATTTGGTTAGTGTTTTTTATGATAAAAAGTCACAATTTTATAGAAAGAAGATTTTTTTTTCTATGTTTTAAGTGTTGTATGTGAGAATTTTCCAGAGCATAAAATTCATGAAAAAAGGAAGAAATACAAGAAAAAATAAAGAGTTGTTGATTCATTAATTAAACTGACATGTATCATGGGCCAACTTTGATCTTTTTGGGTGAAGAGAAATGATATTTGTAAAATGATACATTTGTTGAGATTATATTTTGTTATCATCAAAAGTACATTATATTAAATCCTCCTTTTGAGCCTTTATTTTTATATCATTTATCTACCTACCACGAATCTTTAGAGTCATTTGATCCTTAATAATGACTCCCACATGATTAATTTTGATATCCATCTCTACACGGTTTTTATGTTAGATGTCGTGCATACCTATAGTAAGTTACATGTTTTTTTTGGGTTATGTACATCATTACATTTACATTTGTAAACTGATAATGAGTAAAAATATTCAAGTGAGTTTGATGGATAATGAAAGTATACTAATAATAAATTTAAAAATGTAAATGGATGAATGAAGGGGATTGGCTATTACAAAAGAAACAAAAAGTAAAATACATGTTTGGTTTGTTTAATTGAAAAATATGGAATTAATTAATTTTTCTGCATGTGTTCCGTAAAAATAATACTTTCCATTTGATCAATTTATTTTTTTGAAGTTGAATTTTAATCATGATAAGGAGAATGTTGTTTTATGTAATGTGACATTCCATCCTTGAGGACAAGGCTGAATTTAAGTGTGGTGGATTTGATAAGTCAATATCATCCATATATTTTTTAGTTAGCTAATGTGTTATTTGTGTATATAAATAAATATTCTTCAAATTTTTTTAGCAAATTAACTTGTTTTTTTGTGTAAGGAGACAACAAAATATTGAAAAGGAATGAAAATGGGTGAATAATGATGTGAAATGACAGTTTGCGCTATGAGAAAAGAGAAGCAGCACGACACCGGATTTTCGAGGAATAAAGAATTTGGAAATTATGTAAAAACATTCTAATATATCATGTACCACGACTACATGTCCTGTATTATTCAGATAGGAAAGCTACCACTGGGTCAAGTCATGAAGTCGTATTGCACTGTGAATGACTAGTACAAGTCATGTTCGTTCATTAAACTATGTGAAATTTTTTGAGGTATGATTTTGGAGGAGATTATTCCATGATTCTAGGGATTTGACGAAATAAATTTTACACATCATGTAATTTTAGTACACATCTTGACATCGAACATTGTTTAAAATTTACATATGAGATTCCCAGGAGAATCATTTAGGCAGAGGAGAATGTGGATCAAGAGTACATGATGTGAAAGACGTGTAAAATTTGTGTAGGTGGTCATATTTTCAAAATCTCAGTTTAGACATTCCCACGTGTCATTCCGATTAACAAAAATCGGATCCCCAATACAAGAAGTGACCACAAAGTACACGTCATGATAGATGTCAGGAATGACCTTTCTAGGGTTTATAAATAGAGCCCTTGGATACACCTTTATAATATTCGAAATTGTTTTGGGATACAAGATTTGAGAGATGTTATTGATGTCTATCAGAGTTCATTATTCTATTTATATATTATTTTCTCCCTTATGATTTTTCCTACATAACTAGGATGACGTGGTAAACTCATCTTGTTCTTCGGTGATATAACCAAAGAGAGAAGGTTTGTCAGATTTATTTATTATAATTATTTATGTATTTGGCTTGTGAAATTTTTATTTTTCATAATCCAAATCCCATTATTTTAATTTTATCATTATCACTTGTAATAAAATTAAAAGGAACATTATAATTTCCCATCTGATAACCCCAATGGAGTAATGACCATTTTCAATATTAGGGGTAATCAAGTATAAATATGGTATCAAGACTAACTCAATTCGATGAAATCCTATATTATTATACGAAGGGAAATAATGGATTTTCGTGCATAGGATGAGATTCCATTACCACTAGATCTACATCATCTCGACTCCAAAAATAACTACGAATTAATCAGCATATTAAATCTAATTTCACATGAACATGTAAATTACATTTCCCTAACATGCTCTTCAAAATATATTTTCAACCCAATAAATCAATATGCATTACATTTGTCGTTTATTATCCTAAAAACAATAGAATTAGTCATTTTCTCACCACCTTATCCTATTTAATAAAATTAATATTTTGGAATTATAGTCAAGCTAAAATAACCATCTATGTGGGTACGACCTAAACCATTTACAATAATACATTTTAATTAATAAAGTATAATTGTTCGGGTATCATAAATTTGATTTTTTGAAGAAAATTAGGGAATTAACGATGCCCTAAGAGTATATCAATAATTAATGAAGGTCATATTTTCACATATTATGTTATATAAATAAATATTTTTAAACCCTCCGTAGTGTTATTTAATGGACAATTATCACATTTTTATATATTTTTGTTAATTTTATTTGAAATGAAAAAAATGGTTTAATTTTCGAATTTTAACTACCTTTAATTACTTCTGTACTTCAGAATGAAGTAGGAGAAACTTAGTGACGTTAGTGAATAAAAGTGTAATGAAAATATATTTATAAAGACAATGAATAACTATAGAATGGGGAAAAACAACTACAGACAGTGTACCAAAAGTAGACATCATGACATCTTCAAGTGGAATTGGTTGCACATAACATTTTATGAATCGAAAACAAGTTGTGAACTATAACTACATGATGTGAATCTCATGTACATTATGTTTAGTGAGTCAAATTGTTAAACTATGATTCAAAAGCTATATTTACATAGAATTCAGAAGACAAAGTGGGGGTAAATGACATGAAATCCTAGTACACGTTGTGTGGCCAGTAAAATAGTAAAAGTAGTGTATGTGGATTCAATTCTATTGAGGAAACCCCTGATCTTAATTACATGACATGTAACCATTATATATGTTTTTACGAAGATGACACACTAAAAATTAAAAGTGATGTTGCATGTTCCCCATTGGAGTTTCCCTATAAATTGAGCCATTAGAACCCCTTGAAAATCATTCTAATGTAGAGAAACTAGTGGATAGCCCTTTTTGTGATATTTAATCTATTTTAGTATTTAAATTTTAGTTTTTTAATAGAAATTTACATTTCATATATTAGAAAATTTTTTCCATTCATGAACTTCTATAATTTTTATCATTATGTGTTCTCCAATGGTTGTTCCCTTATAAACTCCAACATGAATAAATAAACAACCATGATACATGTTCAAGGGAGTGAATGGTGACATGAATGACTTCCATGTGCTTTATTTTCTAATCTCTTTACAGTGCTTGGGAAAATATTTCACACCGCGCGATAAGAGTGTGTCAAAACTAGTGTCGTTGATGGGGAGCTAAAATGTAATTTCAAACACATTAACTAAATTCAAAAAAATTTCAAATTTTTTATTCTGTATTTCTTTAAAAAAATTCAATAAAACCCTTTTCTATGATGTATTCAGATTCAAATTATTTTTCATGGAACAATTACACACTGGTTCTTGAAGTAGAAATAGACCACACTGAGGAGACCCTCAAATGAATGTATGATTCTCTAATGATAAGGGTAAAATAGAAGGATAGAGGAATAAAATTATGGATTTCACATGAATAGTTTATTTCCATGGATGATGGACACCAAACTGACATTCAATGATTCAACGAGAAAAAGGAAGTGCCACTGGTCTTCATAGATTTCCCTGAAGACATCTATGATGATGAACCCAAACATGAGGTCGAGGGTATAGACTACCTACCTCTATCTAGTGATGATCATTTCCAAGAGTCACATTCAATTGAAGAAGATATTCAAGTCCTAACAATAGAGTTAGATGAAAATTTTTGATCTCAAACTCATTTTATTTTTTTGAAACTAATTTGAGTATTACACCAAACTATTTTGAACTGTTTAGACGAAGTTGAATATTATTCCCTGGAGGAAAATGATTAAAAATAATATTCACCTATTGAGGAATACCTAGAGATCCTAGAAGACACTGAATATTCAAAAGATATAGTATGAGAATAAAAAAAATTTGTTTCCCATGAAGCAATAAAGGAGGTTCAATTATTCATCCTACCCCTACCATGCATGGTGCACCACATTGCGGAGGTGGTGGATCTAGTGTAATATATCCAAGGAATCCTCCTCAACATGAACAAATAAGTGGATTGTGAGAAAATTCACATGTGTTGGTTCATGGAAATGAATCCTTAATAGCTATTAGAGTTTGGATAATATCTGGTACTGCCCACTAGAGGCAATGAGAATTCAGGGAACAGTTGGGGGATCGAAAGGAGATTTATCCATTACATTCGTTTTAATACTTTTATTTATAATCATAGGAATATAGATTTCAAATTCAGTCATACAAATCAGTCAATAATGAAGCCCACACCCTCCTGTTTTTTTATCTTTTATGACACGATATGTGTACTTAATTGAGTTAATTTTTTTATAGATTCATGATGGCAGAGGGAATCCTGTGAAAGTGGGAGATTAAAAGAAAGAATCATTGGAATAGGATTTAATTTTTTGTTTAGGATTTTAATCTCCTTCTATTTTTTTTAGTAAATTGTGATTTAATCTTTAATTGGATATTGCATTCTGATACACGAATTCATGCTTTACTAGACAAATCTAGGTGATACGGGTTTCATTGGAATCCTATGACTTCATGTTTCATATTTCAATATTAATGAGATTGAATAATTGAAATTGAGAATTAGTTTTTTTTAAAGTGATTAATTTATATTTAAATAAGGGCTCATGATTTGCGGGAATTGATAGATTCATGTAAATGAAATTTCCCTACCATTTTTCATTATTTGAATTTTTTATATTCATGTGAATTTATTTCTTATTATTTTTAATTCCTTCAGTGATTGTCTAATATCATATGTCTCATTTCCAAGATGAGTTATTGACCAAGAACATCCTGTTTACTCTTGAGAATATTTCTATAGTGACATTGGGACATGTGAGAGACCATAAATTGATTTTGAACTTTTCAAAGATATGACTATATAAAACATATTTAAAATTATTGAGGCATATTTTGAAAATACCTTATCGTTAAAGAACACCTTTACATAAATACTGGGTTATTCCATATAACCCATGATCAACCTTTATAGCAATGACCATTATTTCAAGTCATTTTTTCATTTCCTACTCAACTCTTGGTAATTGCATGATATTTTAAAGAAGAAGTTTGGGGGTAAAGGGAATCATGAATATAGGGATGATATAAATTGTAAAGGAATAGTTTTGTGGTTTTAATCTTGGTAAGAGGAAAGTTCATTGGATTTATTCATTGTACTCTATATTTCTTTTTCCCTCTTGAAAAAAAAATCTAAAATGAAAAAAATAAAAGAAATGAAAAAATGAAAAAAATTAAAATGGGTTATGATTTGGGAAAACTATAAATCCATATTTTTTTTCAAATTGATGATCATCTGATTACATGTAGTTACATGATGGGTGTGATGTTTGATCTAATAACAACTTTTAAAGAATGAAAAAAAATAAAAAATTAACAGAAAATATATTCAAGAGGGTACAAAAATTATTCATTATGATTAAACTGATCATGACCTCACATTGAGTTTATAGGGAAGTGGAAATTGATAAATTGATTCAGATGCATTCTTTAGTCTTTTATTTTAGATATCCTGGATGGTAATTATGAAATAAACAACCTCCAAGAGCCTTAATTTTTAAAACAAAAAATCTTACCAAGCTTGAACCTCATAGTCATTTAAACCATTATTGAATGTCCCCATGATATATGTGATTCTATCATAACAAAGTAAAGAATTTAATTCATTCTAAAAACAATAGATATTAAACATGTTATCATGATATGAGAATAACTCCACATGAAATGTCTCATGGGACATGAGATAAAATATTCAATTGAGGTATATCATGACATGGCGTGTTTAGTAATTATGAATTGAGGAGCATGAATGAATAAAAGGATATGTTCAGTAATTTTTCAAATGGGAAAAGTAAAATACATGAATTTATTATTTCCATAGAAAATGGTAAATTAAATTTATAATTTATTTGGATTCATGAAGATTTAATTTTACATTGAAAATTGATTTATATTATTTATTTGGAATTTTAATATTGGTAACATTGGTGTCCTTTAAATTCCATGTTGAGATTTTCTGTTTAAGGTCATGAATAGATTTCATGTGGTGGTATTTGATATGTGTAATTATTTAATACATTTTATACATTATTTTTTGTAACAAAATAATGAATATTTCCATTTTTTCGAATGATTTTTTGTTGGATGTTTTTTGGAAGAAAATGATGATTATCTGAAGTCAGAAAAAAGAGAATTAAATATGAGCTAAAATGTCCTTTGATCCACAAGCGATGTGAAGTGGAATGAAAACAGATTTTTAAAGATGAAGTAGAGCTAAAAATTTAAGAAAAATGGTTACACGTCATGTACCATGAGTACATGTCGTGAAATCACTGTATGAGGTAAATCAGCGCTGGACATTTCAGGATGACAAAACACACTGTGAACTGTAGTACATGTTGTGATTATTTAGTACACAACATGAAACTCCACCCATACATAAAAGTCACTACCCTTTATTTTAGCTCAACAAAAAAATAATTATAAGTTATGAAAAACTAATGATAATGAATGATACAACATAAAATTATTTTTCAAGTAGAGGCATTGAGTTAGGATCCTAACTGCTACCGTATTAATCCTAAATAAAATAAATGAAAAAAATAAGAAACATAAAAATAAATAAAAAAGGGAATGAAAAGTGATAATGTGTTGAGTCATTAAGGTTTCCTTATGATTTTTTCATTACATTTTGTTTTGAAAATAACAAAAACTCTATCTAATGGAAAATTATATTTTTCCATAAGGGTTATCATTATAATGGAATTTCCTACTGTAAGTGAATTTTTTCCTTACATATGTTTTCGCAGTTCATATTATAGACTCTCTTAATCTAACTCATGTTATTCCTAAGTATAAAATTTGGGTTCACATCTAAAACCTTGGAATATTATAATTCCTTGGATATAGAAGATTCTATTTTAAGGTTTCAAATTCTATGAGTTTCATGTTCTAAATTCTATAGAATTCAGGGTCTGAATTCTCTGAAATTCAGGTTCCTAATTTTCTGATATTACGGTTCCAAAATATCTGAAATTCAGACATTGAATTCCTTAGAATTCAGAATCTGAATATATCATAATTTTGACCCGAATTCATCATAATTCAGACTCTTAATTTCTCATAATTCTATCTCTATATTCCTCATAATTAAGTCTCTAAAGTTTTCAAAATTCAGACTCTAAATTCCTCAGAATTCATATTCTAAATTCTTTGGAATTCAGACACCAAAATCATTATAATTCAGATTCAGAATTCTTTGGAAAATAGAATATAAATATCTATGATGTATAGTATTCAAATGATTACTTTCTTAAACTATGAACTTTATTTTTCCATAGAAATCGAAAAATTGATTTGGTTATGCTGCCATATTTTTTTTATAGTTTATATTATTATGGAACATGAATATAAAATCTGTTTCGAATTAAAATTTTTTTATGAGGAACTTTTAGAGGCCCGTCCAATATTTAAGGAAAAATATTACAATTTGAAGAGGGAGAAGAGAATTAGAGAATTTACAATAAATATGAGCTCATTTGAACGAGCTCAAATATCGAAATTGAATAAAAATATATGTTGATAACTCCAGAGATTACAGGTTGTTGAAGTGATTTCCAGAGAGAGATAATCTCATTATTTGTGTGTACTGAACATCTAGTCCATCATTCTTCATTCAAATACAATTATATCTGAGTACAATCAAGGGATTCCAGGGATATTTAGATAGTGGTTCTGACTAACTTAACGTTCGAGGAGTAGGGGTATAGGAAGACACAGGTGTTGACTACCATTATGATCATGGTCTTGCAAGGTTAACAAGATAGATTCTAATATTCCAATTTAGGGATTTCTATGTTATGAGTGAAACATAATTTCATGAAATTTTAAATCAAGGGATGTTTATCCATGGTAGTTGGATACACTTATATTTGGGTTAAAAAGTTTCATACTTATTACTTGTTTTGTTTGATGTTTATTTCCACTGTATATTGATAATGGAAGAAATCATAACTATATTTGACTTTTAAATACTCATTTATAATTTGATAAGTAAGATTATATATGATTTAAGGTAGAATATTTTCCTTGTATGTTTTCCTTATGTTTTATTCCCAAAACCGTATTTATGGAAGCTATCATGTTTATATAACTAAAAGTGGTCTGGTTAATTTACATTGTTTAAATTTGGTAAATATATTTTTCCTTAATGTTAAAAACATATGTTTTTAAACATAAAATCCAACCCCTCTTATAATTGACCTTCTGCGGTCATATTTCGAAACTACAATTGGTATCATAGGAGGTCTATGAAATTTTTATATTCACATATATGTTTTCATGATCATGTTTTAATTGTTCAAAACAATTTCCATGCTTAGGAATATTTATCCTTGTTTACAAAATTTTACTATTAACAAGTTTTTGTGGAAAAATATTTTCTTTCAGATGACAGGAATGAATGTTGGTTCGATTGAAAATATAAATCCTACTATACCTCTTATATTTTATGGGAATTATTATGATTATTGGAGAGATCATATGAAGACATCTGTTTTTAATACTAGAGTGGACAACTTTGTCATGCTCACTAGAGATTACATGAATCCTAACAAGTATGTCAAAAACATTTCCATTCATGGGATGTCAGAATATCAACTAAACTACAAGGTTTGTAACAATTTAATGTATTACATGACAAGGAATATATATAATTATATTTATTCTTGGGAAGCTGCAAATTACATCTAAAAGGAATTGGATGTTACACATTTTGGTACAACCAGAGTCATCAAAACTAGAAGATCAATACATAGGGAAGAATATCATGGATTTTTTTTCCTTATGGAGAACCAGTCTGTAAGGTGAAAAAAAATTTTATGACTATTGTTAGTAGGTTACAATGTATGGGTGAAATAGGTCTTAATGGTGAATCTCTTGTGGATATGATTATAGATATAATTCCAAATGAGTTGGAATCTAAGAGAACAATTATTTATGAGAGTAGAAAAGTATCATAAATTACTCTTGATGATATTTATGAATCTCTTTTTCAACATGACACAATAATGAAAATAGATGATGATATGAATGAGAAGAAAAATGGAAATGTAACTTTACCCATTACTACTACAATGTCCAAGACTCCTAAAAGAGTTACATGATCTATGTCGAAGAAAGTCACTATTTTATATAAATATAGTGAAATTGATCATTTTGAGAAGGAACTAGCTAATATTTCTCAATGTATGAACAATATAGTTCGAATGACATAAATTAACAATAGATATATGATGAAATAATGAACAAAAAAGAAAGAATCATAAGTTAGTTGTTATGAATTCAAAAGAGAAGTGAATATAAGGCCATATTGTCTTATGCTTAAGAAAAAGGATAGAATGGAAAACAATTCTGAGAGGAATAGAAAATAGAATTACAGGTTTAATGCTAATAATGTTTTAAAATCTAATGACACATGGAGTTCTAGTGGTGGTGACACTTCATATGAATCCTCATACTATGAATCTTCTAGTCAGACGAATATCGCTTTACTAGCCAAGCTACCCATTGAAAATCATTGTCTATTGTCCAAGGTACACAATCATAAATCAATTACTAATATATCATTCAAATGAAAATTTTACTAATGATATATATTTTGATACTTTAGATGATGAATATTTTTTTGATGAAGATAACTCTTTTCCTTCTTATGAAAAAGAGTCTAGATTTTCTAAACTCCTTGAGAATGAAAATTCTAAACTCATGAAATTTATTGATAACGAAAATTCTAGAATTTCTATTATAACTAAATAAGTATCAGATCCTTCCAAATATATTTATAAGAGAAATTTTTATTTTGAATTTATTTCCAAAAATCACGAGGATGTTAATTCTGAAAAGGGTAAACGTTCTAAAAATCAAGAAAATGTAATTTCTATGATAAATATTTTAGAGTCTAACTGTAGTATTGAAAATAATTTTCATGAGGATTAAATATTTTTTAATAATCTAATGTTTGAAATATTTTCCATGAGGTAGTGTTTGTGAAACATTACCTTTGGTAATGAAAATTTGGACAAGTTGTATTCCCAAATTCAACTTGTAAGGAATTTTTCTGGATTTGGTTATAATCATTCTAAACCAATTTTTAGTAATAACTATTTTATTCCTCAATGTGCTCCATTTTTCATGAAATTCCGCTGTGGTGGAAATATGGCTAAAATTTATTCTTTAAATAAAACCTTTTCTTTAGGATTTCATAATGCTTATTTTTCTATGAAATTGTGGATACCGAAAATTATTCATTCTAATGTTTCCATATCATAAAAAATTGATATTTAAAAATATTACTCATTTATTTTCCAGAAAATAATGAATTTTCCATCATCAATACATGGTACATTTATAGTGGATGTTCCTAGCATATGTTTGGTAAAATAACTACATTGAAAAGATTATCAAGTCGAATGGTAGAAAAGTAACTTTCAAATATAATACATATAGATAATTTGTCGGTATATGAAACAATGTTCTACATGAAAAAACATTCTTTTCAAATGTTTTAATTGTTAATGTTCTTAAACCAAACCTTATTAGCATAATCTAATTATTTGATAAAGTATACCTTGTAAATTTTAGGAATGATAGATTATTAGTACACAATTCCAAGTAAGATATTATTCTTTCAGCCTATAGGAAAGATAATGTATATACACTAAACTTATAATACCATAGGAGTCATGATCAACTTTTCCTTAGTGCAATAAAAGATCAATTTTGTTTATGGAAGAGATGGTCAGAAAACATTCACCAATGGAACCAATGTAAACTCTCTAAGTGATGACTTGTTAAGGATCTACCAGAGATTAGATTTGATTCTTAAAAAGTTTTTGATCCATGTCAATTTTTCAAGCAACATAATCAAGATTTAAATTAATCGATGATGTATGAAGTTATAATGAGTTACAGTTAATAAATATGGATCTTTTTGGACCAAAAATAACTAGAATCATTGGAGTCAAATATTTTCTTTTTGACATAGTTAATGATTACACTACATTTACAAGGGACTATTTTCTTGAAAATAAATATGATTCATTTTATAAAAAAATTTAGAGCCCATGTTAAAAATTAGAAAATAATTCCATTGATAACAATTCATTTTGATCATGGTTGATAATTTCAAAAATCATATTTTGAAACATTTTGTATTAAAAAGAATTACTGATAACACCTCAGCACCATGAACTCCTCAACATAATAGTGTTGTTGAATGAAGAAATCAAATTCTTCAAGAGATAAATACATCCATTTTGAGTGAATATTCGATAGCTAAACACTTTTGGGATGATTCTTTAAGAACTCCTTATTATACTATAAGTTGTGTATTGGTTAGATCTTTTATTAATAAAACCCCATAAAAATTATGGAATGGTAGAAATCCTAGACATTATTACTTCAAATTATTTGGATGCAAAGTATTCATTATGAATAATAAATATAAATTACATAAATTTGTACCCAAATATGATGTTGGAATTTTCCTAGGATATTCCACATCTTTTAAGTCTTATGGAGTTTTTAATAAAAATTCATGTAATGATGAAGAAATAGTGCATGTCAAATTTGATGAAATTGATCCGTTTGTTTTTAAATTACCCCAACCTACATCATTAGATGTGTTTTAAAAAAAGGATTATCAATCTTTGATATAATATCCTTATAATAAGGAAAATGTTCAAGAAAATAATTCTGAATTATTTACCCCAGAATATTTTCTACCATCTGTTGATGAACAAGTATTACAAAACCCGAATCAGTTGTTTCTTAAGAATCATCCTATTGATAGTATCATTTGCGATGTAAATAAAAATGTATGGACTATAAGTTCCTTAGGAAATAATGTATAACATCTAAAATTTCTTTCTAATTATACCAAAATTCATTGACGAATATTTAGGTGATGATGACTGGATAAAATCCATGCAAGATGAAATAAATTAATTAAAATGGAAAAAATTTCGGACCATGGTTGAATGAACTATGGAGACATATGTAATTGGAGTAATTTAGGTCTTCATAAATAAATGTTATGAAAATTTCATCATCATGAGATGTAATTCTAGATTAGTTTCTAAAATCAATAATCAACTAGAATGAATTGACTATTTATAAAATTATGCTCCAGTATCTAGACATGAATCTATTCATAATTTACCTGCCTTTGTAGCATTATTCAATTGTATACTTTTTCAAATGGATGTAAAATGATATTTAAATATTTTATATGTTCAATATGATGTTTTTGTTGAATAACCTCCATGTTTTGAATACAGAAGAAATCATGAATTGGTTTTCAAACTTACCAATGCATAATATGGACTTAAACAAACCCAAAAGCATGATATGATAGAATCATATGATTTTTAAAAAAAAACTATGTTATGGGTAATGTTTATCCAACAATATTTATAATTAAATAAATGAATAATATTTTCATTGTTCAAATTTATGTTGATGACAGTATATTTGGTTCAACTCTACAATCATTAACAGATTTGTTTTCAAATCTAATGAAATTTGAGTTTGAAATTAGTATGATGGTTGAGTTAACATTTTTCCTAGGATATCAAATTTCTCAAAAAAAACAGATGGAAGTTATATATATATATCAACAAAAATATTTGAATGATCTTCTTGAAATGTATGGATAAGACACCACTAAGAGTATAAGTACTTTTATTGGTACATCAAGTTCACTTGATCTTGATGATGCTAGGAAACCAATAGATCAAACATTATTTAGAAGTATGATAGAATGCCTACTATAATTGAATTATATTTATCCAGACATAATGTATTCAGTATGATTATGTGAACGATATCAATCCAATACTAAGGAATCTCATTTAAAATTAGTGGAATTTATTATTCACTATTCAAAGAGAACCATGGATTTATAAATCTTTTTTACTTCTGGAAATGATTTTATGTTAAAAATATTTTTAGATACTAACGTTGGTGTATGTAGAATGGATAGGAAAATTACATCCAGAACATGAAATGTTCAAAAAGATTCATTAATTTCTTGGTCGTGAAGAAAAAAACTCTCGGTAGCACATTCCACTACTAAGCATGAATAAGTAGCATCTAGATTTTGATGTGCTCACGTGTTGTGGATGAAACACACACTCACAAACTATTGCATATATTTTACCAAACATATATATTAAGAGATAATAGTAGTTCAATTTACCTAAGTACAAATCATGTGCATCACTCTCATAAAAAACACATATATATCATGCATCACTTTCTTAGGGCTCACATAGTAAAAGGAGATATCATACTTCAATTCATCAGAATGCAAAATCAACTTGTGGATATTTTCACAATATCATTACTCACATTAAATTATAATACAATCAATAGAAGATATGAATTATTACAGTAAGGTAATTTTCCATATTAAATTCTTGTTTAAACCATTCTCCATATAATAAGAAACCCAATTTCATAGGGGGAATACATTTTCTTTTAATGTAAAAAGTTTCATAATCAATATTTTTCTGTAATCAACCTTATTAGTCATTAAAATCATTATTTTTGTAATCAAAATTATATCATAATGTAATTTTTCAATAGTTCAAATCAATTTCTTGTAATCCAAATTCTTCTATAATCAAATTTTTTAGCAGTTAAAATCAACTTTAATAGTCAAAATATTCATCGTCAAATTATACCTATTTGAAAAATTTTCCTTGTGAAATTTTTATGGAATCTAAAGATCATTAAAAAGAATTTTCCATATTACTGATAAATTTTCTAGAATTCATAAATTTGTATTTCAATTATTAAATTTTTATATTCTACTTTTTACTTGTTGGTATTATTCATCTAGTTTAAGAAACTTTTTTAGATTCACTTTTCATTAAATTCTAATTTATATTTTGAAAACCTCAAAAGATCAGAACCTACCAAATTTCTTCTTCGACTATCATCTCAACTGTTAGATATGATCAAATGTGTATCCACTATTGGATAATTCTAGGAATTTTAAATGTCGCCTCAAACACCAATATAAAGTCCTCCTGATAGTTGTCCTGCATCAATATTCAATACCTTGGCGTGCTGATTTTCTTTCCCTCTACTTAATGTCATTCCAAATCATCAGTTTTTTCCCTAAACTACCAAAGTATGTGGAGGCTTCTCCTCCCAAATAATTGTTATCAGTAAAGGAAATTTCTTAATGGAAGATATAAATATAATGGTTAGTTGATCCTAAATTCAATGCTAACTGTGATTCTATTATTTCAAAGAATATCAAGTCGAATGGATGGTAGAGCCTATGTGTATCAAAACTGAAGTCACATGATTCGGTTTATCTGTAGATTCTGGTTGAATTCTATGAATCAGTAAGATTCTTTAATGATGGAGGGAGAGACATGTTTTCATTTAAGTGATCTGGAGAAACAAATTCATATTCCTATAGTAAGGCTTCTAATCTGATTGGAATTTCGTATGATGGAGAAGCTAAGTCCTGCACTCACAAGCTTCGTGATGTTTCACGATCTTTTGATAAGGATAAATCCAAGGAATTACATGTTCTAACTATGGTGAAGACTCTGAAGATTGATCATCTTTCTATAAATTTTCAGATCATAGAAATATGGGTTCATTGATTTCTCTTTCCGTGAAATGGTGAGAAGGATACCATTAAAAAATGATATTTATTCCTTATACTTTCTGTTGAATTTCAGAGAGATAAACAATAAGAAATATGTTTTAATGAAAATAGAAAATATCAAGAATGAGACACTCAAATCCCAAAAAATAATGTATCTGATTATTGTCTGCATGATTATGGTTTTTGTATAGAATCGTATAATATCACTTGCATTTCTAAGACAATGAATTTCAAGGTCATGTTGTTTAGTGATGAGTCCCTCGAAAGGATCATGGTTGGATTCAATAGTGAATCTATAGAATTTTATGAGTTATATAAAGATGAATTAGAATCCCTAAAAATGAAAATGGAAGTGAATTAGACTTATAAGAAGGGTGGAATGAAGAGTAAGTTGAAGGAACATGAAAAAAAATAACAATACATACTGTTATTGAAACTAAATACGCACCTCCACAACCAAAGAAGAAAATGACTTATCTAGATGAAGTGGTTTCCAAGTGGAGAGAAAACAAGAAGAATGCGAATGAAGTGGAACATTGTTTATTCATGGACCCTATGAGGAAAAATATTTAAATTTGAATGATGTTGTGGAACTAGAGGAGCATGAAAAAGAAAAAATTTCAGTGAAATAATAATTCTAAGGCTCACATTATTCAATCCATTCTCGAGGCTAATGAGAAATACTCTAAAAAAATCATGTACCAGAATAATTTTTGCAAGAATCACTTATTGTGAATCAATGAAAGAATATGGTTATTCTTGAACTGGAACAAGAAGTAAAAATATTTTAGGAAGAAGATGTTGAATAAGAAGAATAATGAAGGAAGTGATGATAGATATGAATTGATCAAAAAAGTTGAGGATTATCATGATAAGGATAATTTTTATGAAATGTTTTCAATCTGAAATTCTAAAGCTGAATATTCAAATCTTGCTACACCAGGGAATTAATGAAAGGGTCATGAATATGTGAATAAACCATTTGAAGAAGAGGGTAGTAATCGCGACATTTTTCAGCTAGATGATCTTGTGGTAGATGCCGAGAAATAAAACCTTGATGAAGATAACATTTTTCAATTATCCGATAGTGAACACAAATCACCCAAAGTATAAAAAATCATTTTGAGAGATAATAAAGGAAAGTAGGTGTTAGTCGATACACCTTGGAAATCCATAAAGAAGATGAAAGATGTTGGCGGTTCGTCAAAGAGAAAAGCTGAAGACTTAGAAAAATAATCCTCACCAACGAAATAGTCAGATTTAACATCATCCTCTCTTGTTCATGACATTGTAGTCCAATCATTGAAGAATATGGTTGATACAATTATGTTGTTTTAAAGTATAGATTTGAGGTTCTAGTTTCTTTAGCAGTCAATTACATGGAAATCAGAATCAGTTTAAATACTTATGGATATGTTTTTCAGGATTCAATTTGATTTCAAATACTTATTCATTGGGTATAAATTCCAAAAAAGATCATGTCCGAAATCACAAAGTGGTCAACAATGACAACAGAAGATATGAGAATCCTTGATTATTTTCACGAAAATGATGAGGATTTTTTTTACACTGAAGACTGCAAGTTCAAGGATCTTACAAAAAGTTTTGAGGAAATGTTACCTCTTGAACTTACAACTCATAATTAGGATGTCAAGGATCAGAATGGAAGCTTAATTCCATGGCTATGAATTGGAAGACTGAATGGGATCTCAGAATAGAGTTTGAAGAAAATATTTCAATGTAAGAAGATATTTTGAATGCCTAATTAGAGATTCTTAAGTCTTCTGAAGAAAAGATCAAATCCTTAGAGATGAAAAATGATGTTCAAGATTAGTTGCTCATGTGTGTTGAATAATATCACCAGGACCATATGATGATGCATTCCATTATGAAGAGGTTAATGTCAAAGGAGAAGGAAGGTTAATTTTTCCATTCCTATTTTTTGTTGTATTTTATTCTATGTACAAATATTTTTAATTCTAATGAAATTTTGATTTTCCATCACATATTTTTTTGTTCATTACTAATATTTCAGGTAACATTTTCTTACATTCCAAATATTCCTTTTTGTAAATCATGAAGGGGGAGAAAGGAATGATAAAAAGTATACAATTTAAAGAAGAAAAATTCCTATAAAATGGCGAATATATCTAGGGGCTTATTATCAAATAATATTTTCTTACACATGAAAAAGAAAAATATCTTTAAGAATGTCATGAATATGATCCTCATGGATTTCAAAACATAACGAGGAGTTAGTCATATTAACCATGATCCATAAGTAAAATATGATATGTTTTTCTTTTATGTTCATTAGGAAAAACCCAGTCCTCATATTCTTTTTCATAAAAATGTTTTTACTTTCCCAAAAAAGGGATTTTTTTTAGTCAATAATATTTCCTTATGACTATTTCATTCATTTTTGTTATGAAAATAAAAAATACTCTATCTCAAGGAAAATTATATTTTTTCTTAATTATTATATTTATATGAAAATTTTCCTTATCTAATGAAATTTTATCCATACCTATGTTTTAATTGTTCATGTTATAGTCTCTCTAAATCTAAATCATTTTAATTACTATGTAAAAAATCAGGTTTCACATCTAAAACCTCAAAATATTATAATTCCTTGTATATAGAGTATTCTATTTTCAGGTTCCAAATTCTCTGAACTTCAGTTTCCAAATTATCTAAAATCCAAGATCGAAATCTATGAAATTAGGTTCTTAATATTCTAAAATTCAGGTTCTAAATTTTATGATATTATGGTTTCGAATTCACTGATATTAAGACTCTGAATTCCTTACAATTAAGGCTCAAAATTCCTCATAATTCAGAATGTTAATTACTTAGAATTACAACTCTAAATTCCTCATAATTCTGACTCTGAATTCCTCCGAATTCTACCTCCAAATTCCTCAAAATTCTGATCCTCAATTCCTTAGCATTATTATTCCGAATTCCATAGAATTAAGACACAAAATTCATTGGAATTATGATTCATAATTCATTTGAAAACTGAATATGAGTATCCATGAGTTGTAGTCTTTAAATTTTTATGTTCATACACATTTAACATTAGTTTTCCATAAACTCTAAAACATATATTCGGCTAATCATCCTTATTTTTCTTTCAATTGTTATTGTTATGACACAAAGTTGTACAACCCTTTTCTAACTAACCGTTGTTTAAGTGAAATCTGTATAGGTCCCTCTGTTATTTAATGAGAAATATGATTGTTGGATAAGGGAGCTGACTGTTGAATAATTTCTTATATATAGAAGATCATTTTAGTGAGCTCAATGATCGAAATTGAATCGAAAAATATGTTTATCTCAATAGATATTACAAACTCATGAAGAGATGTCTAGAGAGAGGCTCTCATGCTTTGTGCATACTAAACATTTGGTTCAGATTACTTTGTGCGACTCTGATTGTTGCTGAGTACAATCGAGGGATTCCATGTATAAGAATACAATTGTTTTTACTACATTAGAGGTAGAGAACGTTCGAAGATAAAAATATAGAGGTGCTGGCCACCTTAATGATCAAGGGCATGTGGGGAGAACAAGAAATATTTATATATTATTATCGAGGGATTACCATGGTGTGGGTAAGACATAATTTCTTGAAAGTATAAATCATGGGACTTTTTTCCAAGGTAGTTGGATACCCTTCTATTTGGTTTAAATGATTCATACTTGATACTTTTTTTGTTTCAAGTTTATTTCTACTATATTTTGATAAAGGAAGAACATATAACTATCTTATTCATTATTGTAATTTTTTTATACTATGATAAGTAAAATTCTATACACTTTATGGTCGAAAAATTTCCTTGTAAAATTTCATTATCTATCATTTCTAGAACAATATTTTTGTAACATAGCAAACTTGTAGAACTAAAACTGGTCATGTGAATTTACCATGTTTAAATTTCTTAATCCTAGTTTTCCATACGGTTGAAAATGAATATTTTAAAACATAAAATTAACCCAATCTTTTAATTGAGCATCTACTTTCATATTTTGAACCTATATAATTCTTGGTTTGACACCCCAGATGGTTCTATGTTTTTCCTGACCCTAGCAAGGCAGTTGTAGTGGGATAACCGTAATATGAATGTGGAAGGGGTTTATTGCTCAAGAAACACCAGAAATAATTTATCATAGATATATTTGTCTTCAACTGGTCATGGAGGAACCCATGGACAGATTACATCCGTAGAAACCCAATTGAAATGTGGTAAAATTAGGATGATGGGGGAAGTGGAAAGAATGGGCCCCTATTTTCACAGCCACAACATGTTTGGCTTCTTAAACATCATCTTCCCACCCTTTATCATGTGATATTTTTATATAAAATTCAAGAAAGGGGAATTTATAAAATAATTCAACTTGAATGTGATTGAAACATGAAGAATCAATATAAAAATATTTACATTCATGAAGGTCATCCTGAATCACGATCTATTTAGGAAAGGCTACTGGGAATGATTTTGTACTATAGAATTAAACTTCTTCTTCCTAAGAAATTGAGTGGTATAAAGGTAATGATTCTTCGTGAAAAATATTTGAGGATCACCTACCTATTTCTCTTCAACAAAATATACAAAATTCTCTTCCAATTCATGTTGAGATCCCAATGTTGTATCACATGGCATATATCTTTTAAGAAACCCTTTATGAATTGACAAGGGAAATAGGATTCGATCTTCATGTTGCATCATCATGTTTCATAATCACATATTCCTTGGGTTATTTCACATCAAATTTTGGTGGAACTATCATAATCTATTATGGCTCAATTTCCTATAGTTGTGTTTGTTCTGACAATCAGACAATAGAATCTTGAATAAGGGAAGAAAGGAATTCCAATTAGTTTTACAGCCCCTCCGATCTTCTATTCAAAATTTCACCACTTCTATTCAAATAATCACTAGGACATGAAAATGAGAAATAAATAAAATAATCATTCTCGACCTAAAAAATAATTATATTCATTTAATTAATTTTTTTTCTTTTTTATTTATTTATGAAAAACAGTGGGCATAAGCACCTGGCCTCGCCAAAATTACTGTCAAATTGATTACAAGTATTTTTAGCTTCATTTACATGTTGAATTAAATAATTATTTTTTCCAAAGAATGAACTGTAGTGGAACACCGTAGGGTTGTTCTCAAGGGGGGATCTTTCAAATACTTTGTTCCTATTGTCACTATTGTAAACTAATAAATATAAACTACAATACTAATATAAATTTAGTTTTTGAAAACATGTATTAAATATAAATAATATATATTTAAATATAAATGAAATTCAATTAAGAATATTATTAGAGGAAGAAATGAAAGCAATTGTTCTTGGGAGTTTACAGTTGTTGAAATCATTGTTTAACGGAATTCCAAAAAATTAATTCCATGAGGTAATTGAGACCCATCACACAACACCTTATCATTTAAAATGTGATTATGCTATACCAATACCTCTTAATACATAGAATTCCTCTTAAAAAATCATCTTGGATATATCCTTATCAAACATCACTAACCATTCCATACTCCGTTGTATGTATGCCATAGATAGTGAAAAGAGGGATCATAGATAAATGAGTAGAAAAATTGGGATGACAATGAAAACGTGGATATCACACACCATAATAAATTTAACCATCTATGAAATTCATAGAATGTTATAAATATATTTGAAATTAATGAACATTAAACTAAATTAAAGCATCATTCCCTACCTTGAACATGTTTCTTGGTTATTTCACCATTTTTTTGATGTTGAGAAAGGAATAATGGTGGGAGAACATATAAAGATAAAAATAAATAAATGAGATGAATGTAGAAGACAAATAATAAATTAAATGTCAAATTATATTACAAAATTAAAATTAAAGACATCAAAGCGATTAAAGGGGAAAATTAAGGGTTTCCTTGTCATTCTCCGCACTAGAAAGATTTAAAAGGGATTTTGTAGGCTCGTTTTATAGGGAAAATCCACCAGGGAACTAGTAGCATCACATTTAATTTTTAAAATTCCATCTTCATGACGAAATTTACTAGGGTTAGTCATCATGTAATCACGATCCAGATTTTCCTTTACTAAATTGGATCCGTAGATGTGACTTTGACTGTTTGACTGGATACATGACGTGTACTGGGAGTTCACGTCTTGTACCCCCTTCGAGTCATCCAAATTCTGTGAAAATATCTCATATGAATAATAGTTGCAAACTATGACTCACTAAATGTCGTTTAATTTAGGCCCAGGTTGTGTACTTGAGGTTCACAACATGTTTGCACATCATGATTCATTTTTTACTTCAAATTACACTTGATGAAGTCAATACATGTACTTGTAGTACACGGTGTTTATTCATTCTTCACAATTTTTCAGTTCTACATCACCATTTATAATTTATTGTAACACCTCTTTGCTTCGCTTATGGAATGATGTTTCATGTTGATTCATCCTGAAATAAAGAAGTAATTAAAAATAGTTAAAATTCCCGAATAATTTTTTTTTTCATTTGAACTGAAATGAAAATTAAAATATAAAAATTTGAGAACTGCCTATATAATAACACTTTGGTGGGTTAAAAACATTGAATTACTGATTATATTATGATAAAATATGAGCTTCATCAATCCCACACACTTATTAGTTACACTCCCCTGAAATTATCATATATTCAAATCAAAATCCACTTGAAAATTATAACTGAGAAAACATCCATGATCACATAGACAATAGAATTTCATCATGTATCCTATACGAAAAAAATTTCCCCATCATTTTCAATCCTCACATTTAATTTTTTCAGCCTTATAAATCCATCCATGTCTTAATCACCATTTACGTCACATTGTATTTATTTTCACTCTTTAATCAAGAGAAAATTAATCTAGAGTGATGCTCATACTTATAGATTGCATGTATCTACATAGGATTGTTGAAATTATCATTTCTTAATTGTGTGAAACAAGAAAATATTTTCAATCCTGAGGGCTTTAATGAAAGATAAAAATGTCTTTGTGGGTTGGGGATGGTGGCAAAATGATTAAGAGGTTTTATGGCTAGAATGGGCTGGTTTGACCCTTAGTTGTAATGCATGAATAAAAGTGAAAACATAGGAAATCATCAATCATCCACCCTTAAGAATGTGAAAAACAACACCATGCCCTTTTCTGACATAGGAAATAATCCAATCAGTGATTTCAAAGAATGATATCAACCAAGTTCTCTGACATTCTTTTTTCATATTTTGTGAAACTAAAGAAAGGAACAAAATTATTTTCTATTTTTTAATATTATTCATTGAGAATTTTATCAAAATTGAATATAATGGATTAGTAAAAATAATGACCATAATTTTAGAGAGGGAAAAGATTCAAAAAAAATATAGAGTGAGAAATTCAATCTCATCTCCATTTTAATTATTTCACCATTTTTAATGAATATGTAGTATTGTATGAATGAAATGATTCCTAATGAAATGGTAACTGAAGCCCAATATTCTAATTTTACACCGACCAAAATAATTAAACACACCTTACACCACCCAAAAATGATACACATCTTAAATAACACACAAAAAAAGGCCATTCCCCACACTCAAACATGAAATATTGATACATGAAGTCTAAACTTTCGGGTAGGTAAGTAATATCAGCTTGTAATGTGGATTAAACCTATAATGAAAACTGAGGAAATTCATGGGATAATTAATGATAGATGTATATGAAGGTCATAGAATAAAATGTGCCTAGAAAATGAAGTTACACAATCATATTAATGATATTCCATGAATTAAAAACTATTTAAAGAGAAAAATAATAGATTCTAGTTCTCACACAATGTCCATTTTTTCTCTCAAGAATTTGTTGGTATTAAAATGGATATTTATAAATGGTTCAGAATACCACATAGGATGTTGAAAATGTTTTGAGTCAGCGTTTCATTGTAATTGATATAAAAAATTAGTCAAAATCATAAAATGATTTAAAATTCAATTAAAGGAAAAAGCTTTCAGATCAATAATCATTTAAAATTAGTTTCTTTCCATAATCATTTTAGTTCCCTATAAATAAATTAATGTGTGAACAATTATTAGAATATTCATTACGCTCAAGGTTCCTAAAATGTTGAAAATAAAAAGGAAAATTATGATCATAAAAAACACAACTAGCATGTCAACATTCCAAAACAGTAAAATTTCACTACCCATTATTTTAGCTCAAGAAAAAATAAATATAAGGGTAGAAAAACAAAAGAGAATGAAACTTACAACCAGATTTCATTTTTGATGTGGAAGCCTCAAGTTACGATCCTAGATACTACTATATTAAACCTAAATAATCAAAATGAAAAAAATGGGAAACATAAAAATATATAGGAAGGGGAAGGAAAAGTGATAAAGCTATGTTTGACCCCCTGTGTGGGTTTCAGGATTTTAATACCCATAATATGGCAGTTAAAGTGGGTTAAGACCAATCCGACGGTGGATGGGATTTCTTACTCATAAACCAATAGATATTATTTCTTCCAATTACATTTATCTTACACTGGTCAAGGAGGAACCCATGTACAGGTTACATCAGCTCCCCCTAAATTGAAATGTGGTACAACAAGAATGATATGGTATGTAGAACGAATGGGTCATCAATGTTCACTTCCATATAATTAGTTGCTTCTTCAACTTCAACTTCCCACCATTTCATGTGTGATTATGTTATAGAAAATTAAATAAAGGTGAATTTATATAATAATTAAACTTGAATATGATTGTAACATGAAGAAAATATATAGAAAATACCACTTTCAAGTAGGTTTTTTAGAATCACGATCTCTTTTGGTATGGTCATTGGGAAATATTTCTTATTAGAGAATTCATCATCTTATTCCAATGAAAGAGAGAGGTAGAGATGTACTGATTGTTCTTTAAATAATATTGGACGATCATATACCCTTTCATATTCAACATAATAGACCCAAGGTTCTTTTTAAGCGAGTTGATCTCCCACAGTTGTATCACTTGGCATGTCGCCTTCAGCAAGCTATTCATGAAATTGGTACATAGATAGGATTGGATATTAATGATTCATATACATGTCTATATGGGTTCATTAACATGAAAGTTGGGTGGAACAATCGTGATCCCTTATGGATCGATATCTTTTATTTTTGGTTGTTTTAACCATCACACACTGGATTTTTTGAATGAGAGTGAAATTGGTGTCCAATTGGTTTTCCAGATCCTTTGATCTTCGCTTAAAAAATTCACCCATTCTATAAAAATCATCAATAGGAAATTGGTACTAAGAATCAAAAAAATAATACATCTCTACCTACAAAATAATGATATGCATTGAATATCTTTTGGGTTTTTTTATTTATTTATGAAAAATATCTTGGATAAGCCCTTGGCCTCCCCAACAACTATGCCAAATTGTTATCAAGTATTTTTAGTCATGTTTCCCTATTCAATTAAATTCTTATTTTTTCCACAGAATTCACCATACAACCACACCCTAGGGTCGACCTCAAGGAGTCTTCTTACACGCAGTTTCTTCCTATTGTCACTATTATAAACTAACTAATATAAACTATGATAATAATATAAAATGGGGTTTTTTAAAAAAAGCACTAAATATATATATATATATATATTAGTATATATATTCAATGTAATATAATCTATTTTTATATTATGAAATGAAGGAAATTGTTCTTGAGAGTTTTTGGTTGTTAAAATAATTGTTTAAATGAATTAAAAATATTTAATTCAATGTTGTGTTCAAGGCCTATCACACCATACCTTCTCATTTTAAATGTGACTACCCCCTATAGAGACCTCGACATATAGGGAAATCCTCTCCCAATTATCCTCCTGGAGATCTCTTCACCGAACATCACTACCCATGCCATACTCCTTCGTATGGATGACATAGATAGTGGCATGATGTATGATCGACAAATGAGGAGAATGATTTGGATGATAGAGAAAACATGGAGATCTCACCCTATAATAAAATCAACTAGCACCGAAATTCATATAATTTTATCAAGTGATTAGACATTAATGCACATGGAACTAAATCAAATCATTTTTACCTCACGTAAAATGTTATTGGGTTAGTTCTACATTTTTGTTGCAGTTGAGAATGGAATAATGGTTAGAGAACACATAAAAATAAAAAGTAAAGAAGGAGATGAATGAAGAAGATGACTAATAAATTAAAAGAAAAACATCCATTACAAAAAATAAGGTAATGACGACATATATATTAATGAGGATAACGAAGGGTTATCCTTGAGTTTCATCACACCAAAATGATTTACTAATGATTTTGGAGGATAAATATGTTGGGAAAATCCCGTAGGGAACATGCAGGAACACATTTAATTTTTAGGGTTCCTTTTCAATTAATACATGTACTAATCTTACACATCGTGTACTTATGTTCCGGGTTTTCCTCCACTTCATTGAATCCGCAAGATGAATCTGTGACTAGTTGATTGGATACACGATGTGTTCTAGGATTTCATGTCGTGTACCCATATAACATCTTCTGAATTAGGCGAAAATCTCAAGTTGAAATCTCAATTTCAAACATTGACTCACTAAATGTCATGTACTTGAGACTCATGTCATGTCGTTTTAGTTCACAACATGTTTGATCATCAACACTTTTTCTACGTAACCAATTCCACATGAAGAAGTCATGTCGTGTAGTTGTCGTACATGGTGTGTAGTCGTTCTTCTCAATTTTCCAGTTATGCATCGCCATTAAAAATTTATTGCATGCCTATTTCCTTCCCTCGTAGTGCATATTTTCTAGTGGATTTATATTGAAATACACGAGTAATTAAAATTAGTTAAAATACCTAATTTAAATTATTTTTTCATTTAATCTCAAATTAAAAAAATAAAAATTAAAAATGTGACAACGTCCCTCAAAATAACATTGTGCTAGGTTTATGAACATTGAATTAAAAGTAAATTATGTGAAAATACTACCTTCATCAATCCCCAAAACTTATTCATTTCACTCCCGAGAAATTCTAATATATTAATATGAAAATCAATATGGAAATCAAAAATATGAAAACCTCCATGATCACATAGAAAATATAATTTCATAATGCATCCTATATAAAAAAATTCCACATAATATTCAATCCTCACATTTAAATTCCTTTATCTTCATAAATCCATCAATGGCCCAATCAGAACCTACATCACAGTGAATTTTTTTTCACTCTTCTATCAAATGAAATTAAATCTAGAGTGGCACTCATACTTAGAGATTGCACGTATCCCCATACTATTGTGACAATTTTAATTTCTCTATAGTGTGAAACATGACAATATTTTAAATCATGAGGGATTTAATTGATGGGCCAAATGAATTTGTGGATTTGGTTGGTGGGAAAATTTAAGATATTTTAAGGCTAGAAAGAGAAGGATTGACTCTTAGGAATAATGCATGAATAATCAAGTGAAAGCACAAAATTAGACAGTCATATACCCTTAAGAATGTGAAACACAACACCACACCAATTTTGTTACATGGTACTTGATCCAATCAGTTATTTCAATTAATGATATCAACCAAAATATCCGCCTTTTTATTTTTATTTTATTGATCAACAAAGGCACAAATCTATTTTCCTCTTTTTCATTTTTTTCATGGAGGATGAGATAAAACATATGTATAATTGATGAATGAAAATAATGAAATTAAATATAGAGAGGGAAAATATTCACGAAATAATTTACAATGAGAAATTCAATATCATCAGCATTTTTTTATTTTTTAGTTTTTTTAATGAATATGGAGGATCAGATAAAACAAATGAATCATAATTAAATGACAACTCAATAAAAATTTTCTAATAATACACATCCCAAAATAATAAAAACCACCACACATGACCCAAAAATCATACACATCAAAAAAAACACATACAAAATGCCCTTCCCAAAATATCAAAATTGTAATATCCATGAAAAAATTCTAAAAGTGTTGGTAGGTAAAGAAACATAGTCTGGTAATGTGGCATAATCCTATAATGAAATTCATGGAATCTAAGATATAATGAATGCTAAATGTAAGAGATGGTATTAGGATAAAATGTGTCTAGACAAATCAATTACTCAATCAAATCAATTATATTCCACGAATTAAAAACAGTTGAAAGAGAAAATTCTTAGATTTGTATTCTCACACAAAGTCCATGTTTCTATTAATAACGTGTCTATATTAGAATGAATATTTAAAAATTTTAAAGAATACCTCATAGGATATGAAAAATATTTTTACTCAGTGTTTCATGGTCCTGGATTTCAAAAATAAGTCAAAATAATAAAAATTATGGAAAATCCAATTCAAGGAAAAAATAATTCATATTAGAATACATTTAAAATACATTTTTTCAATTTTAATATTAGCTCTATCAAAATACATTAATGTGTGAATAGTTATAAAAATATTTATTAAAGATCTATGTTCCTAAAATGATAAAAAAACATAAATCACATAATAAAAACAACTTCAATGTCAACACCCCCCCCCCCCCCGAATGTAAATTTCACTGCCCTTAATTTTATCTAAAAAATGTAAGGGAGGGAAAAAACAGAAGGAAATATGAAACATAGAATTATTGTTGATGTGGGATCCTAAAGTTAGAATCCTAGATATTAATGTATTAAACCTAAATAAATGAAATGATAAAACATAGGAAACATTAAAATAAACATAACAGGGAATAAAAAGGGAATATTCTTGGTTTGATTCCTAAGAATGTTCTGGGATTTTACTACCTATAGTCAGGATTTTTCACTAGGATAACCCCAATATAAAAATTGTAGCGTTTTTTTTTTTGCTCATTAACCACAAAAAATTCTTTCTTACATTTTTCTTTATCTTATTGTGTTCAAAGAAGAACCCATGTAAATTGTACATCATCTCCCCCTGATTGCAATGTGGTACAACTGGAATGATGGGAGAAGTCACAACGAATGGTTCCTAATAGTACACATCCATAAATTGTGTGGATTATTCAATTAAAACTTCCCACCCATGATCATTTAATGATGTTACCGAAAATTTGGGAAAGGGGAAGTTTGAAAATAAATCAACATAAATGAGATTGAAACATGAATACAGAATATAGAAATATTCTCTTCCATGTAGGTTATCTTGAATCATGATATCCTCCGGCATGGAAACTAGGAATTCATTCGCAGTAGAGAATTCATAATATTATTCCAAATAAAGTGAGTGGTAGGAATGTACTTAATTTTCAATGAAAAATATTAGTGGATAACTTAACAATTGGTATTCCAGAAAATCCAAAAAAAATTATTCAAAATCCTATTGATCTCACAGAGTTTTATCACCAGGATAATCTCCTCCAAGAATATCTTTATGCAATGGGCCCAGAGAGAGTATTGGCTCTATATGTTGTATCTTAATGTTTTTTTGGGTTCTTAGACAACAAAGGTTGTTAGAACAATTTTATCTCTTCTGTATCAGTTTCATTTTGATGTTTGTACCATCAGACATTACATTCTTGAATGAGGAGGGAAAGGTTGTCCAATTAGTTTTGTAGCTCCTCCAATCATCTATCTAAACATTCACCATTGCATTACAAATCATCACTAGACCGTGAATATGATAAATCACTAATGTAATGCATCATGATCTCAAAAATAATGATATTCATTGAATTTATTTTTTTCATTGTTTTTTAATTATGAAAAATAGTCTGTGTATGTGCTTATCCTGTAACACCCCAAGCATCAATGGTACACTTCTATTTGTAAAATAGAGCAGTGTGTTTTGTACGCAACAACGAGTTCTAACACACTGCGACCAATCAAAGTAGCCGTTATGAATAGTAATAACCACCTATTGAAATTATATTAATTTTATAATTAAAAATGTACTTCATTTTTATATTCATAATATCGGAATTATCCTTTGTTTAATTATGGGTATTATTCCGAGAACTTCAAATTTTTGATTAATAGTGAAAAATACTTGAAAACAACATTTTTAATCAAAACAATTTGTAGTGATAAATTATACTACTGATTGGTTTTCATGTATAATTAGAATATAATTTTACAATTTTAGCCAATGGCGGTCATTAGAATTAATTTCATTTTGAAATTGGACATTAACAATTGTCAATCTTTTGAATGATATTGTTTCTTAAAAACACGCTATTTGTTTTGACAACCAGAATTAACTATAAAATTAATTAATACAAATTATATGTTTGGAATTTTGAAAAATAGAAATCATTTTTGAATTCAGAATATCATTTATATCTTAGGGTGAATATTTTGTATTGTTCTGAAAAACATCAATTTTTTATGAATGGTGAAACCACTAAGTGGTAGTTAAAAAACTGATTTTTCTTTTAAATGAAATTTTCTCTCTTCTATGAATTTTATTTAAAAATTCTGACATCCATGGTTATAATTAGGAAGTAAAATGTGGTTCATTGTGTTGAATATAATTTCTAGTGTATAGTAACATTTATGTTTTATTAATCGTGATTAAAGTTAATTTGTGAAAATTAAGGAAAAAATGATATTATAAAAATATGAAAATTTCATGACACTGTTCCTACCCCTATTGGATGATTCATTTCCTACCATTAAAACCCATGGGTCAATTTTTGGGACCTCATGGAGCCACTTGGGTTAGATTATGACATTTATACCTTTTATTTACAGAAAATATAAAAATGTCACAAACATGTATTGTTTTACTAAAACAATTATTACATGGGGTTATAAAAGTCATATTTTTGAATATAAATATTAAATAAAAAGATAATACAATTTCCTACAAAATGGTATTTTTTTATAATTTTTAGACATTAAAAAAAATAAATTTATTTATGACACTATGGTAATGCACTGATTACCTCATATATGAACGATTTAAATTAAAAGAAAATATATGGTAATCTCTAAGGCTTACACAATTCAAAAACCTATTGTATGGGTGGATTTCGAACCATTATCAACTTATCTTCGAAATATATAATTGTGGGACCTCTAAAATCAGAAAATCACTTCATAATATTGTAACATTTCATGACATTCCATGAGTGCCCCTCCTCTCCTCTTATAAAAGCCCCCACCTCTACCACCTTATTAACACAATCAAAGCCATTTTTCTTGACCAAACTCTGACCAAATACTCTCTAAAATACCCTCTCTTACTCCTAGAAGCCTCACTTTGGGCATAAGTGTTCCCAAGTAAGCCTTTGGCTCAAATCAAAAAGAGTTATCCGATTTTAAGGAAATGTCTTCTCTTATGTTCGTTTATTTTATTTCGCTTCTCCAACACCTTAAACCGTTATTATTCCTATATATGTAAAAACAAAGGTATATCCAATATACTATGATGTTTTGATGTGATGCATTTGATTTACAATTACACACACCTATGTCTAATGGTTAAATAACATGTTGTTTATGTGGTTTGCAAATTATTGCCTCAAAAAATGATGATTGTTCAATCATCTTTTAACACCTATCTTGGTGGATGTTAATATGTAACTATATTTATATATGATATATATTATGTTTCTTTTTTTCTTAGGAGTCTCTATTTTTCATTTATGGAATCCCTTTTTTATTTCCAATATGGGTAGTCGCGATAATTTCATTTTAGAAAGTGCGGACTACCGCCCCCTCAAAGTGATTTGAATCGTTAATGCAATATGTGGGACGTATAAAGGATGGAGTAAATGATATTAAATATGATATTATACTGTAATTATAATATACCTTTATATCCTTAAGATTACATTCAATTAAATATGAAATAGAAATGAATGTAGAATTCATGCATACATACTGCTTACCGTCTCCATGAACGGTGCATTAAATTTATTACCTCTAAATGTAATGTAATATTATTAATGCATATATATAATGGATATATATTATATATATTATATCTATATTATGAATATAAATCTTGATATAATGTATATTTTACCACATGAAAAAAATTTAATTACAAGAAGTTTATTTTTGACTCAGGTACCAAAGATCGACAAAATGACCGTTATTAACAAGAAATAATTACCTAATGATCAAAACATGGTAATAAGTGATATAAAAGTAATAATGAACTTCAAAAAGGTTCTAAATCAATTTGAAATTAACTCTAGATTATTATTCATGAGGTTAATGAAAGATCATGTCAAGTTGGACATGATGTAAGGGACTTCATCTCAATCTCCATTCCTTGAGGCATATTTTGTTTTATACATAATGTTATTTTATATAGTGTATAAACCACATTGACTTTTATGTTTATTCAAAAGGAATATTTTATATATGAAGCGTTTTACTAAACGAAAAAATGGATTTTTTTTGTCTTACGTATGCGGCGACAACGACTTCTCCGCCGCTGTGACCATTATTTGAGTTTCGGCTTCCTCTAGAAGCCATAACTTTTTTAAAATGAATAATAAATACCATGATTTTCATTTATTTTATTTTGGAATTGAAAATGGTTTTGATAATGTTTTTTAATTTGTTGTATTGATATCTTGTGATTGAAATGTGGAAATTTTATGTTTCCTTTATGCATACTTTATGTGATACGATTATGTTATGGTTTATGATATTTTTAAACCTTTTCATATAAGGAATGAATTGGACGTAATATGTGATTGGTGGAGCCTGTTATCACTCTTCGATGCATCAGTATGTCTCATGAGACAAACTAGTTTCTTGGAACAAGGCCTTGACAAAATCTTATTTGTTGTCTTGGCACGATGCCTTGGCTACGTGGTTATGATAGTCTTGAATTATGCATTCAATCATTATGAAAGTGGTTATTGATATTTCTTGTGATTATTCGACTACTAAAATATCAATGTGAATATGTAAATGGCATTATTTCATTTTATTATAGATGTATCATGTCGAATTTTATGTTTAAAAGGCTTTTGTTTTAGTTATACATTGCCTTAAATGTTTATGTTTATTTATGAAAGTTCCCGATATATTGTTATCTTTACTGAGCATATGTGCTCACCCCATTCAATGTTTTATTTTTCCCAGGTTGTGAAGATGTATTTTATGAATGACCTGCAGGGATAGTATGAGGGGATATGAAGAAAAGAATTTTTAGTAGTTTTTTGTACGTTATGATGTAATGTAAGACATAAGAATGTATCTAGTGTCCCAAGGCTACTAAACTAATCGATCATTCGAGAATGATCTTTTGTGATCATGCCAATGTTACGTAATAATGCACCGACTCTGGGTAACTGGGGTCGGGATGTTACAGTTGGTATCAGAGGTAGTTTATTACTAACATTGGAAACTAGATTTAGGTAAACTCTGATTAGAACACATATCCCTAAGATAGACATTGAGGATTAGTATAGAAGAACTTCATATAATGATAGTATTGTAGAGATTTTGTGAGTTTTCTGAGCAATAAATCCCTATCTAGATACGAGCAGGTAGAGGCGGCTCTGGCACATTTGTACCTAGGGGTAAAACCCAAAAACAACGCTTTGATGTAGAATCGAACGGGAACTGGTGCACTACAACGACCCTATGAACTATTGGTTACGACACTCCCTAGGGATATGCTTAAGAAATTTATCATTTTCATTAAAAACCATTATGAAAGGTTTATGAGTATTTAATTCTCAAAGAAAACATTTTTATGATTATGGATTATATCCATAAATGGTGCAATTTATGTTATGTTTTTTTTCAAGTCTGTTATTATTTATTTCGATTCATAAACTAATTTAGTATATGACATTGTTAAAAATTGCTCTTAGTGGAAGTAATGGAAACCATGTCAATGCATGCACTCCATGTAGGTATTTCCCTCCAGCTAATAATAATTACAATGGAGTTAGTGATTCAACTGGTGCTAATCAGCTTATCACCATACTGGGACAACTCACTCAGGTTATGAAAAAAAAAATTACTCTTATGGATCACCCCAATCCACAATGTGGAGGATCAAAGTTAGATAACTTCATGAGGAAGCAAACACCATCATTCAATAGGAGTAAAAATCAAATAGAAGTTGAGAAATGGATTAGTTCCCTAGAGAAAATATTACATGCCTTGGTGAGTAATGGAATGGAAACATATATCATGGAAGTTTAATGCCATCCTGGAGATGCTTATCAATGGTGGTCATTGATTCAAAACACGAAATAAGATGAAGAAGTATCTATTATGGAATGGAGGGAGTTAAAAGAGATTTTCATAGAAAAATACATTCATTGTGACCATCGATCAGATATGGAAAGGAAATTTCTATGTCTGAGGAAAAATGAGGATGAGAATGTCGAAAAGTATGAGTCTAACATTACAAGGTTAGTGAGGCATGATGCAGATTATATATGTAACCCAATAAGTATGATTGATCATTTCTTTGATGGGTAAAAACTATTTCTCCGTCAAGGTTTAGTATCACAATCTTCCTAAACGTATGAATATATAATCACATGTGTTATCATGACAGAAAAGGAATTCTCTAAATCATATGGAAATAAAGTAAAGCAAGAGGAGAAGAAAATGGTGGAATAATTGACAGATAAAGGGAAAAATGGAAAGAATGATTTTGCATTATGCGATATTTGTTGGAAGAATCACCCCAATACATGAATAAAAGGAATGTGAGTTTGTTATAAAGGTGGAGAAAAGGTCACCAGGCTCGTGATTGCAAGGGAAAGAGAGAGGCTATCAATGTTGAATGCTACAATTGTAGGAAAATGGGGCATTATGAAAATGAACTTCCTAAGTGTCCGAGAAACACACCTCCGAAAATTCCAAGGGATCAAGGCCAATCTTTTGTTGTTATTACAGTTGAAGTGGAATAATTAATGTATTGGTGCTTTTGGACTCAAGGATTATTTTCTGGTTATTAGAATAATTTGACATATATTAGGATTGTACTAGAGTACATGTTGTTTTCATTATGTTTTAAATATGTTAAAAGTAATCATATTTTTATTATGAGACAATAAGAGAAACTTTACCTTGTTTGTGGAATCTTATGTTACTATTTATTTTGGAATTAAGAGGTCCTTTAGAGGACATCTGGAAAGAGGTATTTTGGATAAAGTTAAAGGTTGTAATATATTAAGTTTAACATTGGATATTATTTTTTAATGATAAAACATTTCTGAAGATTTTTTTTGGAATATTATAATATGATAGTTTAGGAAATAGGAAACCTACAGGTTGAGGGATAACCCATCGCGTCGAACAAAGATGTAGGCATCGAACCCACAACCATAGTGTGACATACCATTATTACCAACCACTAGCCTACAAGAAGTCCCTGGTTTTTAAAAAATAGTTTTTCTAATCTAAATGGTATGTGTTAATATATGTAACCCTATACGATTAGGATAAATATAATATTTTTGAGTTCTATATCTTTTGAAGGAAATATGAGTTTGTGGTAGAAATTAGTTGAAGGTTGAAACTCTAAATGGCAAGTATATATATATATATACCACTCTCTTATTCTATTAATAAATTATTTATTAAACATTAGGAAAGGGATATTAAAAAAATGTGTTATCTGAATACCTTATGTTTTGTTGAAATGGTGATATTTTAAATCACTATAGATTGAAGGCTTTGAGGACCACAATTTATGACTTGTGTGTGATTTATGACCCCAATAACTCCCTATAAATATTTACGTTTTTTCTCCAATTATATGTCTCTAATTTATACCAATGTTCTCCTAATCGAGATCATAATTTGGTGGTGACTTTTTCATTTCCATTTCCCTCTAATTAAGACTAAATTTTATTAACACTTTTTCTGATATGGGTTTTCCACAGTGGTATTTTCAATTTTCATCCTTTTATTTTCATCGAACAATTTCAAATTGCGAGGATGCAATTTATTGAAGATGGGTATAACATAAAACCCCAAGCTTCCATTGTACGCTTCTCCTTGATTTATAGAGCATCATTTGTTGTACGCAACCTCGAGTCCTAACACACCGCAGCCAATCAAAGTAGCTCTTATGAATAGTAATAACTACTTTTTCAGATTATATTAATTTTATAATTCATAATGGACTTTATTTTTGTATTTAGAATATCGGAATTATCCTATGTTTAATTTTTGGAATTTTTTCGAGAACTTCCAATTTTCGATGAATAGTAAAAAATACTTTAAAATAACATTTTTTAATCAATATAATTTTTAGTGATAAATTATACTATTGAGTGGTTTTAAACTATATTTAGAATATAATTTTACCAATTTATCCAATGGTGGTCATTTGAATTAACTTCACTTTGAAATTGGACATAAACAATTGACAATCTTTTGATTGATATAGTTTCTTAAAAACACGCTATCTGTTTTGACTACGAGAATTATTTATAAAGCTAATTAATGCAACATATGTGATTGGAATTTTTTAAAATATACATCTTTATTGAATTAAGAATATCAATTATACGATTGGGTGAATTTTTGGTATTGTTCTGAAAAACCTTAATGTTTGATGAATAGTGAAACCACTAAGTGGTAGATAAAAAACTAATTTTTAATTTAATTGAAATTTTCCCACTTCTGTGAATTTAATATAAAAAATCTGACATACATGGTTATAATTAGGAAGTAAAATGTGGTTCAATGGAATGAAAATTATTTTTGGTGAATATTAATTTTTAAGTTTTATTAATCGTGATAAAATGTAATTAGTGAAATTTAAGGTAAAAATTATATTATAAAATTATGAAAATATCTTAACACGTGTACTACCCCTATTGGAAGAGTCATCTCCAACCATTAGAACCCATGGGTCAATTTGTGGGACCCCATGGAGCCACATGGGTAAGATAATGACATTTATACCTTTTCGTTAGAGTAAAAATAAAAATGTCACAAACATGTATTGTTTAAGTAAAATAATTATTACGTGGGGTTATACAAGTCATATGTTTTTACTATAAATTCATTAAAAAGAAAAATATAGTTCCTACAACATGGTATTTATGTTATAATTTTTATATAAAAAAATTATTTATGACAACATGATGATGCAGCGATTACCTCATTAATGACTGATTTAAATAAAATGAAATGATATGGTAAAATCTATGACATTCACTTGTCACAAACCAATTGGATGGGTGGATTTAGAACCCTTATCAATGTATCCTCGAAATATATAAGTGTGGGACCTCTGAAATCCGAAAATAACTTCATAATAATGCAACACGTCATTACATTCCAAGAGTGCCCCTCATCTCCTCTTATAAAAGGCCCCCACCTCTACCACATTATTCACACATTCAAAGGAATTTGGCTCGGACGACTTCTGACAAAATTCTCTCTCATCATCCCTCTCTTACTCCTAGAAGCCTCACTTTTGGCCGAAGAGTTCCCAAAAAATCCTTTGGATCAAATCAAAAATATTTACCCGATTTTTCAATAATGTCTTCTCTTATGTTCTTTTATTTTATTTCGCTTCCCCAACCCCTTAAACCATTTTTATTCCTATATTTTTTAACAACACCAGTATATCCAATATACTTGGATTTTGTGATGAGATGTATTTTATTTACAATTACACACACCTCCGTCTAATGGTTAAAGAACATACTGTTTCTGTGGTTGTCGAATTACTACCTCATAAAAGGATGATTGTTCAATCTTCTTTTAACACCTCTCATGTGGGACATTAAGATGTCTCTATCTTTAAATATGATATATATTATGTTTATGTTTTTATTATTCTTATTTATATTTAATTTAAGGCATAACTTTATGGTTTCCATTATGGGTAAATGCGATAATTTCATTTTAGGAAGTCTGGACTACCGCCCCCTCAACGTAACTTGAATCTTTAATGCCATATGAGGGATGTATAAAGGATGGAGTAAATGATATTGTATATGATATTATACTGTAATTATAATATTTTTTTATATCATTAATATTTCAATCCATTAAATACGGAATATAAATGAAAGTAGCGTTCATGCGTACGTACGACTTACCATCTCCATGAACGGTGCATTTCATTTCTTACCTCTAAATGTTATGTAGTTTTATAAATGCATATATATATAGGATATATATGATATATATGATATCTAAATCATGAATATAATTCTTGAACTAATGGATATTTTAACACATGAACAACTTGTTTTATAAGATGTTTATTTTTTATTCAAGTACCAAAGATTGAATGAAAGACCATTATTAACATAAATAATTACATAATGTTAATAACACGGTAATAAGTGATATAAAAGGAATAATTAACTTCAAAAAGGTTCTTAATCCGGTATAAATTAACTCTAGTTTAATATTCATGTGGTTAAAAAACAATCGAGTCAAGTTGAACATGAGTTAAGGGACTTCGTCTCAATCTCCTTTCATTAAGGCATATTTTGTTTTATACAAAACATTCTTTTATACTGTGTATAAACCTCTATGACTTTTATGTTTATTCAAAAGGAATCTTTTTTATATGAAGAGTATTACTAAACGACAAAAGGGAATGTTTTTTTGTCTTACGAATGAGGCGACAATGACTTCTCCACCGCCATGAACATTATTTGAGTTTCAGCTTCCTCAACAAGCCATAACGTTTTTTAAATGAAAAATAAATACAATGTTTTAATTTTCTGTAATTTTGGTATTGGAAATGGTTTTGATAATGTTTTTTAATGTTTTGTATTGATATTTTTTGAATGTAATGTGATAATGTTATGTTTCCTTTATGCATGATTTATGTGATACGATTATGTTATGGATTATGATATGTTTAATCCTTTTCGTATAAGGAATCAGTTGGACTTAATATGTGATGGGTGGATCCCGCTATAGCTCCTCGATGCATCAGTGTGTCTCATGAGACAAACAAGTGTCTTGGAACGAGGCTTTGACAAAATCATATTTGTAGTCTTGGCACGAGGCCATGGCTACATGGTTATGATAGTCTGGCGTTATGCATTCCATCATTATGAAAGTGGTTGTTGATATTTCTTGTGATCATTCGACTAGTAGAATATCCATGTGAATAAATAAATGGAATTATTTCATTTTATTATTTCTATATTATTCTAATGTTCATGTTTAAAAGGATTTTCTTTTAGTTATACATTGCCTTAAATGATTATGTTTATTTATGAATGTTTCCACTATATTGTTATCCTTACTGATCATCTAAGCTCACCCCTTTCAATGTATTATTTTTGCCAGGATGTGAAGAAGTATTTTATGAATGATCAGCAGGGATAATATGAGATGATATGAAGACAAGATGTTGTTGTAGTTTTTTTACTTTATGATGTAATGTAAGACTTATGAATGTATCTAGTTTTCTAAGGCTACTAAACTAATCGGTCATTCGGGACATGATATTTTGTAATCATGCCAATGTTACATAATAATGTACTGAATCTGGTAACTAGGGTCGGGGAATTACATGGCCTCCCTGGAAAAAGCGCCAAATTGATAATAGGAATATTCAATAGTATTTCACTATTCAATTAAATTCATATTTTTCCCTAAGAATGAACCATATTGACACACCCTAGGGTTTATCTCATTGTGGCCACTGAAACACACTCTCTTCCTATTTTCACTTGTATAAACTATCTATTATAAACTATGATACTAATATAAATGGGATTTTTTTTAAACATGCATTAAATATAAATATAATATATAAACATATATAAATGCAATGGAAAATAAAATGTTGTTAGAAGAATAAATGTGGAAAATTAATCTTATTAGTATATAGTGGTTTAAATTATTGTTTAAATGAATTATAAATATTTAATTCAATTTGGAGATCAAGACCTATCACATCTCAGGTTATCATTTGAAATGTGATTACCCCATTCTGAGACATTTGAATATGGTTCAATCCTCTTCCAAAATATACAAAAAACTAAACAATAGTGTAGTATCATAATTTCATATTCAGTGTCGAAACCAAAAAGATAGGGTTGGAGAAAATATTAATGAAATCATATAAACCTAATCTAATTTCGATATGAATAAAGATAATCTAAACTTTTTAGTATTAAATTTGTAAAGAAGGTGGGTGATTAATGTATTAAAGGGTTTCAGGGAGCGAGGTTTCCAGGTTCATGAGATTAAAAGGTATAATATATTTAATTAACAATCATGTGGTAGTAGGAATCAGGTTATAGTGATTTCAATGGTCAGGATAAAAACACTCTATCTAGAACTCTACTTATCACATGGTCATGTACATTGGACTGTAAAGAATGGGTTTTCTGAAACATTATTTAAACATATGGACAAGAAGAGCCCAATGTTTAGGGTCGAAATCTAATCCCTATATCACACAAAAAACATATGTATTTAGTCAACTCACACAATGTTCATTCTCTAAAATATAAATAAATTAAACCCTATCCTGAAACCCACTCACAATGGTCAAGTATGAAGAAATCCAAAAAAAATATAGAATTTCATTGAAAATGTTAAATCTCAAAATGATTTACATTAATTATAAAATAACTTATATTCAATTCCCCTTTGTCATGATTTCATCGGAATAATTAAATCACATTCTCATACAAACAAAAAGAGTGTATAGAAAATAAATAATGAAAAAATTAAATAAAAATTGTGGTTCATGTGGCTTCCCTTTGTCCGGTAGTGGCCCCTCTTTGATTTCAAACCATAAGAATAATCCCAAAGTTGTGATGGAGGTATCTATTTATAGGCACTCGTTGTGATCTTCCAGACCCAAAATACAATGTGTATTAAAGGTGCATGGCTTGTACCCTCGTTCTGTGATGCATTTGTGTCTACATGAATGTTCAACATACCGCATCCATTAATTCATTACATTAACAACTATAACATCATGTACTAAAGGCACATGACATGTAACCTTCAAATCCCAAAATCCCAATAATCAAGGAAAAATATACTCAAAAATGAAATCATGAAATGGAAATTGTGTTATGATATTTTGGTATCTGTAAAAATTTTATTTTTTGTGCTCAATGTAAAAATTAAAATTGGTGAATCTTCCCATGTATTCGGAAAGAATAAAAAGAAAATAGAGATTCATGGGGACACTAATGGAAAATCATATTTAAGGAAGAAAGGAAAACCCCATATATACTAAAATTCTAGTAATAAACACCTTGTAATTTTACTTAAAACATGATGATTGTTTCAAGTGTGTAAGTAGTGACCACCAAACTAATAATTGTTTCAAAGAGGATAAGAGTTTAGTGAATAAAATATAGTAAACTAAGGAGGAATCTAATGCACCACACAAACATAAGTGATCCCAATTAAAGGGGTTTATATATTATAAAAATCTGTGATGAAGTCCAAGGTATGATAATGATAAAAAGTATCATCAACCTCCTAGATCATGGGAATAAGGAGGATTCTTTTTAATAATTGCTGGTAAAGTGTATCATGATAATTAATTGGTGAAGGGTGCACATAATATTAATTCAAAAATCATGATTCTATTATTAAATTATTCTTCTACTCATTCATTTATGTCATCAGTTTTTTAAGTATATTTATTCATGAGTGAAATATTTGTATTCTAATTTATCATTAAAACTCATAATGGTGCATTGATTGTGTGTAAATAATATAACCCTTCATAAAGTAATGTTTGTGGGACGATAATTCTTATAAATATAGTTATTATTTCAATGAGAAATTTTTATCTGATTTTTTGGAATGGATTGGATTTATGATAATATGTTTTCTGATATAGAATTAATAGGGAATATAGGGACAAATGGTTTATTAAGAAATCAACAATTGATATATTCCAATTATATGATAGTATACTAATATAATTTATGTTTTTTTCAATGTAATTGATACAAAGATATACACATTTATCAAATAGTCATTATTTAATTGAACCCATATAATTATAACAATTGAAAAAAGGATTGATGTACACCATAGTGAAGAAGTAGGGTGCATAAATCCCTTATATAAATGAACCTTATATTTTGTCATCAATTATTGTACTTTTACGGGCTCAATTTAATAAGGACTACTTGATACATGCATAGAATATTGTATAGGTTCCATTGAAAAAATATCACATTATAGGGTAATTCCTTGAAGATCCTTGAGAAATATATCAGTATACTATCTTGTAATTTCTATATATCAACTGTTGAGTCTTTAATAACCCATTTGAGCATATATTCACTTGTAATTATATATTAGAACACATATTATTGGAAATCCAACCCATTCCAAATATCACATCAAATTTTATCATGGATTGAATAAATATATTTATTTGAATTATCATCCCACAAACATCTCATGAGGATTATTTTTATTCATTAGATGCAATAAATTCACCGATTGGTGATTTACTAATAAATTGGTATCCAATGTTTTCACTCATGAATATATATACATAAAAAATATCATGACATGAATGAATGAGTAGAACCATAATTTAAAATGACACTTGTGAATTTTAAATGATTATTATGTGAACCCTTACACCCTTAATTATCATGATCCACATTACCAGAAATGATTGCAATGAATCTTACTTATATAATTGATCTAACAGGTTGATGAAGCATATTATCATCATCATCCTTTGGACTTATGTACTGATTATTATGATATATCAACTCTTTTATTTTGAATCATTAAAGTGTTGATGATTAATTAGTTGTAGGATTAATTATCTATATTTTATTGAATGTACACTTCACCACATTGTAACAGTTTTTAGTTTGGTGGTCATTCCTTACACAAGAAAAATTCATCATTTTAAGGAAAATTACAAGGTTGTTCCTCCAATAATGTTAGTATATATGGGGTTTTTATTTAATCCTTGAATATGATTTTTATTATATCACAAATTAAAAAATATTTTCTATTTATTATCTTCAAGTATATGACAATATTCACTTATTTTAATTTCTATTTTGAGCACACAACATAATTTTTATAATAGACACCAAAATATCATAAAAATAAATATATTTTTGGATTTTATTTTGGAGAATATTTTGCTGAGATTCATTGTATTTGATGATATTATGGTTACAAATTATGTTCCTTCAATACATAATGTGAAAATATTTGAATTTCTTAATTTTGGGAAGCAATACCCAAAAGATTCATGCAGACACAGATGCAATGCAGATCAGGGGTACTTGTCACGTACCTTTAGTACACATTATATACTGGGCCAGGAAGATCTCAATGAGTGACTATAAATTGATCCCTCAATCAAAAATTTGGGAATTATCTTTTTCATTGAGATCAAAGAGGATCAACCACCGGATATAGGCGCAACCACCTGCAACACCAATTTTTGTTGTTTTTTCCATTATTTTTTTTCTATACATGCTCATGCAAAGAATGAGTGGGTTATTCTATTATACAAGTGAATGTGTAGTGTAAGGGAATTGAATGAAATATATTTTATAATTAATGCAATTCTTGTTTGTATTTCACATTTTCTCTTCGATTATATATTTTTCGGATATCTTATAGCATGACCATTGTGAACGGGTTTCGAGATATGGTTTAATTTATTTCAATTTTTTAGAATGACCATTGCATGTGTTGACTGAATATATAAGTATAATGTGTGATATATGGATTATATATCCTCCATTAACATTGTTTTTATCTCATCCCTATGTTTAAATAAGGTTTTGAGTTAACCATTCGTTGAAATCCAAAGTACCTGACCATGCTAAAAGGAGAGTTCCGTATGGAGTGCATTTATCCTGACCATTGAACTCACTATGACACAAATATAACAACTTCATGAGGATTAATTAAATATATTATATCTAATCATCTCATGAACCAGGAATCATTCCTTCCCATTACCGTTTTATATTGTCATCTCCCACCTTCTCTACAAATATAATGCTCAATAGTTTAGATTTATTTTATTCATATCGAAATTAGATTAGGATTATCGTATATAATAAATATTTTCTCCAACCCTATCTCTGTGGTATCGATCTCAATATTGAAATTCCAATACTACCCTGTAGTTTATTGTTTTTTCTGTTTTGGAAGAGGATTTCTCCATATGCAAAGGTCCTAGTATGGGGTAATCACATTTAAAATGATAAGGTGAGGTGTGATAGGTCTTGATAATCTAATTGAAATAAATATTCATAATTTTCATAATCAATGATTTCAATCACTATATACTCCCAAGAAAAATTTCCTTTATTTCTTCTTCTAACAATAATCAATTTTTCATTTCATTTATAAATATATAATATTTATATTTAATGCATGTTTTAAAACACCCAATATATATTAGAATCATAGTTTATATTAGATAGATTATTATAATGATAATAGGAACATAGTGTGTATATGTGGCCTTATTTTGATCGACCCTAGTTTGTTTCAATAGAGTTCATTCCTATGAAAAAATAAGAATTTAATTGAATAGTGAACATGACTAAAAAAACCTATTATCATTTTGGAAAAATTTTCGCGGTGGCGAACCACTTATACACACTATTTTTCAAAAATAAAAATACCAAAAAAAATCAATTTATAACATTATTTATTGTGTTATGATGGATTATATTAGTGATTTATCATATTATTAGCCTAGTGATTATTTGTATATCAAGCGTGAATTTTTTAATAGATGATTGAACGAGTTACAAAACCAATTCGACAACCTTTCCACCATTAATCAAGAATCCAGTGTCTGATTGTCCGAAAAACAAAAATAAATTGAGAAAAAAGAGGTTAACATTATTCCAACTAACATTAGTGTCGAAGAAACAAAGGAATACTTGATGATGCAGTATATAGATCCAATATTCTATCTAGGTACATTGCTTGTGGATTTTCCAAAAGGAGATATTATTGGTGATACATCTATGGGAGATCAAAATTCTTTTGGAAGAACATTGGTTTGATTTTATGAATACAAAATGTTATGTTATCCTCATATTTGTTTCAAAGAAAAATAAATTACTCCCTATGTCTCTCTTGATTTAGAATAAGATGATAAATTCTATACTATAAAATAATTCCTAGTGGCCTTTCTTTGATATATCATGATTCAACATCACATACATGAAAGGGAATATTTTTATTTTTATTATTCATGTTCCAATTTAATTATTGTTTAATTATTTTCCAACATACCATTTAATAAATTTTTTATAATAGAATCGAATGAGAAATGGAGGGATTTTTATGTCGATGAATGCACACAATTGGTTCATGTGTACAAATTTTAACCATTCTTTACACTTCTCACATCATTCTAGTTGTACCACATTCCAATTTGGGAGGACCTAATATACTCTATCATTGTGTTACTCCATGAAATGTTTATGATAAATAGAACTGGAAGAAAACATTTCTAGTGGTTCATGAGAATGAAAAACCATCCACCTTTACATTAGTGTTATCCAAAAAATATAACATGACTAGGGGTAGTAAAATCCTAGAACCTTATTTGGGTGTCAAACCAAGAATTATCCCTATTAATTCCCCTTTCTATTTTATTTCATGTTTCCCATGTTATTTCATTTCATTTATTTAGGATTAATATGGTAGTATCTATAAGTCCTACTCCATGCTTCCACTTCAAAAATAAATTCATGTTTTATATTTCCTTCTCACACATTAACTTATTTTGAGGGAGATGAAGTATGTTTGAAAGAAATTGATTTTAAATGATTGTTGATATGAAGCATTCTTTCCAGGAATTGGATGATAAATCAATTTTATGAGTTTTACTAATTTTTGAAATCCCTGACCAAGAAGCAAAAGGTCAAAATATTTTTCCCTTCTTATGATGTATTATATACCATTTTAAAATATACTTTTGAATACCCACAATTTTATTGAGAGAAACACAGACTTTGTGTGAGAAATAGAATAGACGATTTTTCTCATTGAAATATTTTTATTTCGTAGAATATATTTGATATGATTGAGTAACAGATTTGTATAGAAACATTTTATCCTAAAACCATAAACTATATATATCCTTCATTATGTTTTAAATTCCATGAATATCCTTATAGGTTTAAGCCACAGTACATGCCAATATCTCCATTTCTACCCACACTTTTAGCTTTTGTTCATGGATATTTGAAGATTAAGTATGGGAGAATTCCCTTTTGATTGTGTTCTTTGGGACATGTATCATTTTAGGGTGGAGTTTGGTGTGTTTCCTTTTTTTTTTGATGTGTATTGTTAGAAAATTTGGCATGAGTTATCATTTCATTATGAAACATTTGTTTCATATAATCCTCCATCATCATTAAAAAATGGATATGAGATTGAATTTCTCATTGTACATTATTTTATGAATCCTTTACCACTATAAAATTAATGGAATGATTATCATTATCAATTGTATACAATTATACTGATCGTCCAAAAAAACTAAAAAAATAGAAAATAGAGGTGTGCCTTTCTAGAGAATTAAAAAAAATAAAGAAATAAAAATGGGGAGAACATGGTGGATATCATTCCATTAAATCAATGACTGGCTCATGCCCCATGTCACAAAAATGGGTGTGTTGTTGTGTTTTACATTATCAAGGTTGGATGAATGAGTAATTTCATGTGTTTTAACATGATTATTCATGCATTATACCTAATAGTAAAACCTACTCTATCTAGCCTTAAAATCTCTTATATTTTCCCACCAACACTAATACATAGAGTCATTTGATCCATTAATTAAATCCCTCATGATTAAAAATAATTTCAGGTTTCACACTGTTGTGAAATGAGAATTGTAAAATATATTTGGAAATACAGACATTCTCCAAGTATGAGCATCACTACAGATTCAATTTCTCTTGAATGAAGAGTGACCCAAAATTCAATGTGACGTAGGTTGTTATTGGTCCATGGATGAATTTATGAGTTTGAAGAAATTTAAATGTGATGATTAAAAATTATGGGGATTTTTTTTCATATAAGATACATAAGGGAATTATATATTATCTGTGATCATGGATGTTTTCTAATTTTTAATTGTTTTGTGTATTTTGATTTGAATATATGATATTTTAACTGGTGTGAAATGCTTAAGTGTGGAGGTTCATTTATGTAGTATTTTCACATAATTTAATTTGTAATTTGATCTTTTTAAATCCCCCTTTGTTTACTTTAAAGTGAAGTTGTGCATTTTAATATATTTTAGTTAATTTGAGTTGAAATGAAAAAATTGATTACTTATGGAATATTAACTACTTTTAATTACATTGGTACTGGGGGATGAAGACACAAGAAACCTCGAACCATGATCGAATAAAAGAGGTGTGAAAATAGATTATTAAAAATGAAGCATAATTGGAAAATACAGAAGAATGACTACACACCATGAACCACCAGTACTCTTTGTGACGTATTCAATTGGAATTGGATGTGTAGAAAAAGTCATGATGAGATAACATGATGTGAACTACAAAATATGGAAATGAGTCTCAATTACATGACATTTAGTGATCCATTGTTTGAAACTGAGATTTTCACATGATATTTTCATAGAATTCAGATGATACAGAGGGGGTACACAAAGAAAAATCTCGATACACGTCTTGTAGCCAGTCAATTAGTCTAAGTCGGATCTTCGGAATCAATGCAGCGGAGGAAAACCTGGATCATAATTACATGATGTGTGACCCTAGTACACATCATGACAAATATGGAACCCTTAAAATTAAATATGATGATGAAAGTTCCCTGGGGGATGTTCACTATAAATTGACCATTTATAATCTCTTACAAATAATTATAGTGTGGAGAAACTCAAGGATATCCCTTCATTGGCCTCATTAATCTCTTTTTAGTATTTACATTTTAATATGTACTGGAATTTTACATTTAATATATTATTCATCTTTTTAAATCATCTCCTTCTTTCCTCTTTAACATTATGTGTCCTCCCACCGTTATTCCCTTCTCAACTAAAAAAAATTTACAACTAACCACAAAACACGTAGGGAATGATGAATTTATTGAGTAAAATGTAAGTTAATTTCTAATATATTAATTCAATTCTATGAATTTATGTGATATTTAAATTGATTATAGTGTGTGATTACCATGTTTTTTCTAACATCCAAATTCTTCTACTCATTTATATATAAACCTTCATGTCATTATCTATATCATTCATGCGCTGGAGTATGGATTGGGTAGTGATGATCGGTAAATAGATCTCTAAGATGATATTTTGGAGTATATTTCACTTTATGCAGAGGTAACTTTATGGGGAAGTCACATTTCAAATGATAAGGTGAGGTGTGATAGTTATTGATCACCTAATTGAATTAAATATTTGAAATTCATTTAAACAATATTTTCAACCACTGTAAACTCCCAAGACCAATTTCATTCATTTCATCTTCAAAAAAATGACTATAATGCATTGATAATATATATATATATATATTTTATATCAATATTCAAATAATGTTTTTAGAAACCCCAATTTATATTTGTATCATAGTTTATATTAGTTAGATTATTATAGTGACAATTGGAAGACAATATGTATAAGCGGCCTCCTTGAGATTAGCCCTAGGGTGTGCCATTATGGAGCATTCATAGGAAAAAAGAAGAATTTAATTGAATAGGTAAACACGACTAAATATACTTGATATCAATTTTTGAATGTTTCTGGGGAGGCCAAGCACTTTTGCACACTGTTTTTTATACATAAAGAAAACACCAAAAAAATAAATGCAAATATTTTCTTTCAAGGTTGATATGGTTAATTATTATGATTTCTCGTATTATATTCCTATTGATGATTTTTATAACAGGATGATTCTTTTAATAGAAGATCAGAGGAGATTCAAAATGAATTAGATAACATTTACACCCCCATTCATGATTGTAGTGTCTGGTGGTCTGAACAACCACAATTAAAGAAAATTGAGCAATAAGGGATCATGACTGTTCTGCATGCCATTGAAGTTTAAGAAACCAAGGAAGACATAAATATTCAACATGAATATCCAATCCACTCTCCCTGTATATTTCATCATTGTTTTCTAAAAGGAGACATTCCAGATGATACAACTGTTGTATATCAACACACATTAGAATAACAATGGTTAGATTTTTTTGAAGACCAAAAGTTAAGTGATCCTCAAATATTTTTCAAAGAAGAATTAGTACTTACCTTCCTCTCTATATCATTTGAGTAAGAGGATGAATTCTCTGCTAAAAAATAATTCCAAGTGGACTTTCCTTTAGAAATCATGATTCTAGCTTTCCTACATAGAAATATTGATTTTTATATAGATTCTTCACGTTTCAATTACATTTATGTTGAATTATATTATAAAATTATCCTTTACTGAATTATTTATAACATTGTAACATGATCAAGGGTGGTAATTTGTTGTTGAATAAGATTCAAAAATTTGTGACACTGAATAAATATGACCGATTCTTTCTACATCCCCGATCATTCTAGTTGTACCACATTTCAATTTTGGAGGAGCTGATGCACTCTAGCCATGGGTTTCTTAATGACCAGTGAAATATAAATATAATTATAAGAAATATGTTTTGGTGGTTCATGAGCATGAAACACCAAAAGCCTTTGGATTGGGGTAAACCCACTACTACTTCCTTTCTTGGGGAAGTTAAAACCTAGAACCCTCTTAGAGGTCAAACCAAGCATTATCACATTTCTTTTCCCTTTCTATTAGTTTTTAAGTTTCTCATGTTTTTTCATTAATTTTTTATAGGTTTAATATGGTTGAATCTAGGATTGTAACTTGAAGCTAGAACATCAAAAATATATTGAGGTTGTAACTTTATTTCACTTTGGTTTTTTACTCTTATATTTATTAATTGTTGAGATAAAATTATGTGTTGTGAAATTTAACTGTGGGGGGAGTATCGAAATTATAAACTTTTTCTTATGTTTTTTCATTTCATTTTTTTCATATTTTTTACTATCCTTGATATTGAATGAATATTCTTATCACTCTTCACACATTAATTGATTTGGAGGTAACTGAAATTATTTTTGAATGAAATGGATTTTAAATGATTGTTGATATGAATCATTTTTCATTGAATTGTATTTTCAATCATTTTTATGAGTTTGACTAATTTTTAAAATCAATAACCACGAATCAATGACTAAATTTATTTTTCCCATCATTTTTTGTATTCAAAACCAATTTGAAATATTATTTCTTATACCCACACTTTATTGAGAGAACCATACACTTTGTGTCAAAACCAAAATCTATTTTTTTTCTCATTCAACGATTTTTAATTATTTGAATATCTTGTATATAATTGAGTAACTACATTGGCTTGACACATTTTATCATAACACCTTCCCTTACATCAATAATTCTTTATCCTCTAGATTCCATGAATTTCTTTACAGGTTTAAGCCACATTACATGCTGAAATTTACTTACCTACCCGCAATTTTAGTATTTTGAATGGATAATTCACGTTTTAGTGTGGGGGAAGGGATTTGTGTGTGCATTATTTAGAATGTGTATCATTTTGAGGTGGAATAAAGTGTATTTCATTTTTTCAGGATGTGTATTTCTAGAAAATTGGTCTTCAGATATCATTTCATTATTCTTCACTTCTTTCAATTAATACTTCATCTTCAATAAAAAACAGAGAAATAATAAATGGAGATGATATTGAATTTCTCACTATACACTATTTTTTGACTAATGTCCCTCTTTAAAATTAAGGGAATGATTTTCAATCATCCACTATATTCAATTGTGACCTCATCCTCTATGAAGAAAATGATAAATGGGAAAATAATGTTGTTATTTTCTTGAGCTTTCCAAAAAAATAGGGGGGGGGGGGGAACATGGGTGATATTATTTTTGGAAATCATAGATTGGCTCATGACCTATTACCCAAAAAGAGGGTGGTGTTGTGTTTCACATTCTTAAGGGAGGATAAATAATGAATTTTCTATGTTTTAATATGATTATCCACAAATTATACCTATGGTTCAAACTTACTCTTTCTATCCTTAAAATATAATAATCACATTCCCACTAATGCCAAGACATAAATTAATTTGAACAATTAATTAAACAGTAATGATTGAAAAAAATTTCATGTTTCTCATTGTGAAAAAATTAGAATTGTCACAATCCTGTGGATATAACTGAAATATCCAAGTATGCAAATCACACCAGATTTAGTATTTCTTGAATGAATGGTGACATTGAATTCAATGTGATGTACGTTGCGATTTGGCCATGGATGGATTTATTGGGTGGAAAAATTGTAATTTTAAAATTGAATATAATGGGAAATAGTTTTTATTATAGGATAAATGAAGGAATTCTATTTCGTAAATGACCATGAATGTTTTATATTTATTAATTATCATGTGGATTTTGATTTAACTTTATGATAATTTTTCAAGAGGGAAAATCTTATGTGTGGGGGATTTAGGAAGATCATATTTTAACATAATTTACTATATAACTCGTTTTTTTAAACACATCTTTGTGATTTTTAATAGGAAGTTATCACAATTTTTAATTTTTGTGTGAATTTTATTTGAAATGAAAAAATGTTTTAATTACAGAATGTTAAATACATTTAATTACTTTTTTATTTCTGGACGAAGCCTTGTGAAACATCATGCTGTGATCAATGTAAGGAGGTGTGAATATAGATTTTAAAAGGAGATGTAGAACTGGAAAATAGAGATGAATGAATACACACCATGTACCACAAGTACATGTTGTGACTTCTTCATGTTGTATTGGATTCTCAAAATAAGTCATGACGAGAAAAAAATATGTGAACTACAACTACACAACATGAGTATCAAGAACACAACATTTAGTGACTCAATGATTGTAAATGAGATTCAACCAAGACATTTATAGAGAATTTTGAAGAATTTGAGCGGTTACACGACGTGAAATCCCAGTACACAACGTGAATCCAGTAATCCTATTAAAGAAGCATCCACAAATTAAATGAATTGCAGGAAAACCCATATTATAATTACACTATGTGTAACCATAACACATGTCAGGACAAATGTTTCTCCCTGAATATTAAATGTGATGTTGCAAGTTACCCTAGCGATTTTCCCTATAATTTAAGCATTCACAATCCCTTTGAAATCATTTTGGTGTGGAGAAACTCAATGATAACCCTCTGTTATCCACTTTAATCTATTTTTAGAATTTACTTATTATTTTGTAATATAATTTGACATTTAATATATTAGTCATATTCTTTATTAATATACTTATTTCATTTTTATCTTTATCTTTTCTCCCTCTGTTCTTCCCTTCTCAACTCTAATAAAAATGGAGAACTAACCAAGGAACTAGTTCAAGGGAGGAAATGGTGCTTTGATTGATTTCTCTGTGATTTAACATATAATTTACTTATTCAATTATTGTAAATTTGGTGATCTCAAAATTTATTATGGTGTGTGATATCCATGTTTCTTATATAATCCAAATTCTTATTCTCATTTATTGATCATAAATCTTCCCACTATCTATTTCATACATACGATGGAGTATGGATTGGGTAGTGTTGATCGGTAAAATGATCTCCAATATGATGTTTGGAAGAGGATATTCGTGTATTAAGATGTCTCAGTATGGGGAAATCAAATTCAAAATGGGATCGGGAGGTGTGATTTTTCCGGATTACCTGATGGAATTAAATATTTGGAATTATTTTAAATAATGATTTCAACCACCATAAACTCCTAAGTAAAATTTCCTTCATTTATTCATCTAAAAATATTCTATAATTCATTGTATATATATATATATTATTTATATATGATTCATGTTTTTAAAATCTCCATTTAAATTAGTATCATAATTTATATTAGTTAATTTATAATAGTGACAATAAGAAGAAAATTTGTGAAATCAGACTCCTTGAGAACAAACCAACTATTTTCCACTTCGGTACATTCTTATGAAAAATTAAGAAATTAATTGAATAAGGAAACAAAAAAATAATTGTTATCAATTTGTCACCGTTTCCAGGGAGGCCATGTTCTCACGCACAATATTAATAATAAATAAATAAAAACCCCAAAAAATAAATTCCATGTATAACATTATTTTTTAGGTTGAGATTGATTATTTTAGATATTTATCTTATTCAAGTACTACTGATTATATGTATTAGAGGGTTAAATTTTTTAATCAATGATCTGAGTGGATGAAAACCCAATTTGATAAACTTTCCATACTAATTGAAGAGTCCATTGTTTGAGGGTCAGAGAAACAAAAAATAAAGGAAATTGAGCCAGAATATTTCATGATCGTTCTACCTACCTTTGAAATTGATTAACCCAAAGAAGTCATGAATATACAACATGATGATTCAATATTCTCTCCCAGAAAATTTCATGAAGAGTTTCCTGAAGGAGACATGCTAGGTGATACAACATTTGGTGGTCAAAATGCTTTGGAAGAATATTTTTTAGATTTTTTTAAACACCAAAAGGTAATTGATCCTCCAATATGATTCATAGAAGAATCTGTACCTCTATACCTCTATTTTTCTTTGGAATAATCTGATGAATTCTATTCTATTAAATAATTAATAATAGCCTTTCCTATATAGATTGAGAATCAAGATGACCTTCATGAAATTTCAGATTTTTATATTTATACATTATATTTCAATCACATTCATGTTTAATTTTTTTCTAAAATACACTTTCTTGAATATTTTGTAACAACATCATAAGAGAAAGGGTGGGGAGTTTATGTTTATAAATCCACACATGATGTGACTTTGAAAAAGGAGGACTCATTCTTTATACATCCCCCACCATTCCAGTTGGACCACATTTCATTTGGGTAGGATATTATGTATTGTTCCAATCGGTTCATATGTGACTAGTTCAAGATAAAGATAACTAAAAGAAGGATGTTGTAGTGGTTCTTGAGGAAGAAACCCCTTCCACCTTCAGATTGAGGTTAACCAAAAAGTTGTCTTTCTAGGCACAGTAAAATCCTAGAACCAACCCGGTGGAAAACCCTGAATTATCCCTTTTCATTACCGTTAATATTGTTTTCTGATTCTTCTATTTTTTTATTTTGTATTTTTAGGTTTAATAAGGTAGAAGTTAGGATCCTAACTTGATGATGCCACTTAAAAAATAAAGTCAGGTTGTATATTTCATTCTCTTCAGTTTTTCTTCACTTAAATTTAATTTTTTTAGTTGAAATGAAGGGTAGTAATTTTAATGTGTGGGGGAGAGTCATGTTGTGTACTAGACACTCACAACGTATAGTTGCATTTCACAGCGTGTTCTGTCATCACGACATGTCTAGTACAGATCTGCCTCATCTAATGATTACATGACGTGTACTCATGGTACATGATGTGTAACTAGTTTTCTTCATTTTCTATATCTTCTTTATCTTTAAAAATCTGTTATCAAACCACTTCACTTCACTCGTGGCATGAAGGTTATTTCATCTCATATTTCCTTATTCTTTTGTTCCATATTCATATATTTATCATTTCCATTCATAAATCATAAAACTAATCAAATCGTACCAAAATAGAAATATTCATCATTTATTTACTCAAATTAATTGATAAAATATATACATTAAATAAACTTATAAAATAAACTCACACATAAACCATTCTTGTCCTCAAACATAATATCACAACATGGAATTTAGAAGAGTCCAATTTTACCAATATTAATATTCCAAAGAAATAAAATAAAACAATATTCAATGTCAATTCAAATATTAAATAATCCACATAAATTAGACATTTTATTTCCCATTATTTGATGTAATAATTAATTCAAGAATTTTACTTTTCCCTTTTGAAAAATTAAGGATCATATCCATTATTTCATTCAGACTCCACAATTCATTACTACTAAACATGATATTTAATGATATACCTCACTCGAATCATTTCAATAATCTCACATGATACAATTAAAGTGGAGTTAGTAATATATCATGATAACATGTTCCTTCTCCATGTGCTTTTAAATTAATTACATTCTTGACATTGTAATGAAAAAATCTCTTAAAATCATGGTGACATTCAATAAATTTTAAAATGAATCTGGGCTTTACGGTTTGTAATATTTATGGTTTTAAAAAATAATTCTCATGGTGGTTGATTATCTCTTATGTACAATCGATGTTATCAAAAATAAAAATGCAATGAAATTATCCTAATCAATATAGAAACTCCCACTTCCCCCAAAAACTCAATGTGAGGTTATTATTTGTTTTATCATTATGAATGATTTGTATACCCTCTTGAAAATATTTTTTATCAATTTTTTACATTATTTCTTTTTTTTCATGTTATGATTAGATAAAAAATCACATCCATCACCTAAACACGTATGGTCAAAATATCGTCAGTCTATAAAATATTTATTTTAGTTTTCCCAAATCAAAAATCATTTTCGCTTGTATTCTTTTTGAAATTGTTTTCCTTTTTGTTAATTTTCAGGTTTTTTCAGGAGGGAAAAAAAGAAATAGAGTGTATAATGAATGAATCAAATGTCATATCTCATTACCCAATGTAGCTCCCCCAACACATTTCCCTTGCAATTTATATCATCCATTCCGCAATGATTCAATTTACTCCTACTGTTCTACATTAAAATATCATGAAAATACCAAGATTAGGGTATGAATGGGTAAAAATGGCTTAAAATAAGGCTCATTACTATAAATGTTGATCATTTAATATATTGAAAAAAAATTATTGATGTAATAGTGGGATTTAAGGATAATGGATTTTGATAGGATTCCTTAATAATTTTAATTTTTTTTGTATAGTCATAACTTTGACATGTTCATAAACATGTTCTAGTCACTGACATGTCCCAACATCACTCATGAAATATAATCAAGAATAAATGGGAAGTACATGGTCCAGAAATATTCCTGGGAATGAGACATATTATATTTGGCAATCAGTCATGGAATGACTAATAATATCAAATCAATTCAAATGAATATTAGAAATTCAATTCATGAAAATTTGTTGGTAAATTTAATTTACATGAATCAATCAGTTCCATCAAATCCTGAGTCCTTATTTCAATATTCATTCATCACTTTTCAAAATACAATTATAATATTAAATAAATCAATTTAATTATAAATAAATTCTATAACATGACATCTTGTGATTCATAATAAACTCATGTCACCTTGATAATACATATAAAACCTAAATTCAAGAATGGGCATGAAATTTCCAATTAAGGTTCACAACATATTTTTGGACAAAAATCAAAAGAGTGTAAAAGATTAAACAAAAAATGAACTATTTTCCCATGAATCTTAGTCATTCTCTTCAACTATCCTAATATTCCTTCCACCATAATTAATTTATAAAAGAATACAACTGAATTAAGTACATGGATCATGTAATTAAAGCTAAAAATATAGGAGGGAGTTGGATACATTATTAACATATTCCAAATATGGAATTTTAAATTTATATTCTTAAGATTGTTAATAAATGTATTATAATTAATGTAAAGGATAAATATCTTTATGATCCCCCAAATTGTCCTTGAATTTTTATTGCACGTAGTGGGTAGTACCAACAGTTATCCGAACTCTGATGGTGGTAAAGGACTCGTTGAAATGAACAATCACATGTGTATGTTATTAGAATACACATATTAGTTCTTGTTTAAGAGGAATCCATGCATAGAGTACACTAGACCTTCCCACATCAAAATTTTGTATAGTTTTCCTGTTGGGGGTACAATGAATAATTGAAGATCTTTTATTGATACATGTGAAACAACATCTTTTTCATATTGTAATCCATATTGTGAATATTAAATTTATTATAAGAGAAATAGGTCTTCCTCAATAGGGGAATCTACTTTTTAATAATTTTACTTTAGGGAATAATAAGAGTCAGTTGATTCAAAAAATTCAAAATATTTGGGAGTAATAAAAAAATAATTTCAATAAAATAAGACCAGTTTGAGATCAAGAATGTGTCATCTACATGAGTTTTTACTATTTGAATATCTTCTTAAATTGAGTCTCTCTTGGATTTGATCATCACTAGATTAAGGTGGGTAGTTAGGCTCCTCCACCTCATGTTTGGCTTTGTAATCATGGATGTCTTTATGGAAATCCGGGAAGACCAGTAGTAATTCCTTCTTGGCCTCGAATCGTTGAATGTTAATTTCGAGTTCGTAGACAATGGATGTAAAATCCTCAAGTGTGATCTATACTATTATTCCTTTTTCCTTATATTTTTCCATCATCATTATAGAATTATCCCATCATTTTAGGTCCTCCCCAGTGTTGTAAATTTATTCATCCAGCACTAGTGAGTAATTCATTCATGTATAATACTTTTAATTAGAATACATCATAGAAAAAAGGAATTTTGGAATTTTTAAAAGAAAACAAAGAAAAATATATTAAAAATGTTAATTTTTCAAAATTGATCTAAATAACATTTTATCTCCCATGTAACAACACCATTTTTTACTAACACCTATCGTGGGGTGTGGAAAAATAAAATTTCTATTCCATGTAAAGTTAACATATTATAAATTAAAGGAAATTTAACATAATAAAATAATAATTTCATCACATGAACATGTTTTGCGTTAATTTCACCATTTATTGGAGTTGAGAAGTGCACATTGGTGGGAGGACACATAAAGATAAAAATTTAGTAAGGAGATTAATGAAGAACATGTCTAATGATTCAAAGTAAAATTCTATTTAAAAATAAAAAAAATACTACAAAGAGATTAAAGAGGTCAATAAAGTTATTTCCCCATGTTTTTTCACACCATAATGATTTTCATGGGATGCTGAAGGATCAATTTATAGGGAAAATATCAGGGTAAACTTGCAGCATCACATTTAATTTTCAGATTGTCTTCTTCATCACAACATGTACTAGGGTTAAACGTCGTGTAATTAATATCTTGGTTTTCCTCCACCACATTGAATCTGCGGACACTGTTTTGACTATTTGACTATCTACACAATGTGTATTCAGTGTTCATGTCATTTACCCACTTCGCATCTTGTGAATTATATGAAAATATATCTTGAAAATATAGGTTGCAATCATTGACTCACTACATGTCGTCTACTTGATACTCACATTTGAAGTTGAAGTTCACAACATGTTTTCTCTTCATGACTTGTTCTGTGTAGCCAATTCCACTTGAAGAAGTCATGACGTGTAGTTGTGCTACATGTTTTTTAGTCATTCTTCTCTATTTTCCAATTATGCATCGCCTTTATAAATTTGTTGGTGTGAAAATTTTCTTCACTCATGTTACAAAGAATCTTGTGGCTTCAACCTCAAATACAAATGTAATTAAAAGTAGTTAAAATTTATGTATTAAACCATTTTTTCATTTCATCTTAAATTAACAAAAAAATCAAAAAATGTGACAACTGGAAATTAAATAACACTAAAGTGGTTTTAAACTCAATTAATTACATAATAATATATTTAAAAATATGGGCTTCATTAATATTTTCTTTCCTTGTATGGAATAATTAATTCCTTCTGTGTCTATGAAAAAACAAATTTATAAAACCTAAAAAATGATACATGATCAATTACAATGATGTATTAGGAATATTTGAGGTCGAACCCACATAGACGCTGATTTTATATTGCTATAATTTCTTAAGATTTATTATATTGAATTGGAGAAGGTGGTGAGAAAATGATTCATTTTAATGATTTTAGGAAAACTAAATGACGAATGAAAAACATATTGATTTATTGGATTGAAAATAGATTTTTATGAGCATGTTGGGGTAATGTAATTTCCATGTTTAGGGGAAATTGGATAGAATACGTTGATTAATTCATAGTTCGTGTCTGAGTCGAGATGAGATGGATCCAATGGTCATTGAATCTCATCCTCATTATGAAAATCCCTTATTTCCCTTGGTCTTCTTATATCGGATTTCACCAAATAATTTTAGTATTGTTACTATATTAAGAGTTCATTACCCCTATAATTGACAATGGTCACTCCTCCTTTGGGGTAATCAACGGAAAAATTTTAATGTTGATTCTAATTAGATTACCATTGATCATGATTAAAAAAATGGGATTTTTAATATGAAGAATAGAAATATCAAAATCCAAATACATAAAAAATTATAATAAATAAATCCCTCATACCTTCGACATTTGGTTGCATCACCCTAGAATAAGATAAAATGTCCCCTAATCTTATTTATGCTATAATAATTAAGATGGAGGAAAGAAAATATAAAGGACATAAATAAATAGGATAGAGGGAAATAATTTTGAATACTCCAATGGTGTAGCCAGGGCATTTATTTATAGGCTCTGGAGAGGTCCTCCCCGACAGGTGCCACCACATGTACATTTCAGTTATGTTGTGTTCTGGAAATCCATTTTTTTGTTTATATGCATGAAGCATGGGAAAATATCAGTTGATATTTTGGAAATTTGACCACCTAAACAACATGTAAATGTCCTACACATCATGTAATGTTGATCTGTGTTCTCCTCTTCCGGCACAAATATCCTTTGAATATCCTACGTGAATTTTGAACAATGAATGTTGCCATGATGTGCCTACACATCATGTAATGCTGATCTGTGTTGTCCTCTTCCGGCACAAATATCCTTTGAATATCATACGTGAATTTTGAACAATGATTGTTGCCATGATGCATTCTTAAATAATAAGAAGTGTAACCATGAATTCTTCAAATCCTGGGAATCATGGAATAATCTCATCCAAAATAATATATCAAAAAATGTCATGTCATGTAATATATTTACACAATGTGTACTGGTCTTTCACGATGTGAGATGACTTCATGACTTGTATTGGTGGTGTCATTCCTCTATGACGAAGACATGACATTTTCATGTGGTACAAAAAATATAATATCATTTGTACTTAATTTTTAGCTTTTTATTCCTAAAAAAATTGGTGCCTCAGCACGTCACTTTTCTCGCAGTGAAAACTGCCATTTTGCTTCATTATCGACCCTATTTCATTCCTTTAAAAAATTTTGTTTTCACCTTCCAAAAAACAAAAAATTGTTTTATTTGTTCAATATTTGGCATGAATATTCATTTAATAACACAAATAAATCAATTAACTAACTAAAAAATATGTACATTAATTTTACTTATAAAATCCCACAAACATGAATTCAACCTTTTCCTCCATGATGGAATCTCAAATTCCTTCCAAGGATATTAACCTTATCATGACTTAAATAAAATATCAATAAAATAAATTAATGAAATGGAAAACTAAATTTTCAATAATTTAATGTATAAATATTCATTAAAGCCTCATTTTTCAATGAAACAAACCAAAAATGTATTTTACTTTTTTCTCGTTTGAAATACCCATTCCCCTTCTTTCATCCATTTATATTTTCCGATTTATTACCATTATGCATGCCATTTTAAATCAACCTCACATGAAACATTCCACTAATTATGAAGGTAAAAATAAAAATAGAATGATGCACATAGCTCAAAAATCATTTAACATACCATTGGATATGTAGTCATCTAACATATCCACCGTGTAATGATGGATATCATAATTAATCATGAGGGATGCACCATTAAGGATCAAATGAATCCAAATATTTAGGGTAGGTAGGTAAATGATATAAAAATAAAGGCTCAAAAAAGGATGTTTGACTATAATGTTCTTTTCGTGATAAAAAAATATATGATCAACGAATGTCTCCATTTACAAATATAATATCTCTTCCCCCCAAATGCTCAAAGTTATCCCGTTATACATGTACTTGTAACGAATAAATCAATCAATAATTATTATTTTTTCTATATTTTTTTTTTCATTTTTTTGAATGTTATGCTAAGGAAAAAATCACACATCCAACACCTAACCACATAAGATAAAAAATCGTCGGTATATAAAATGGATATTTTTGAATAGTACAAAATAGAACCCAATTTTTTGTAATAGTAGTTAATAATAAAATAAATTTAATGATACATGGCCTATCCCATATAACAATAGAGTTCCCCCAGAAAAATATCAACAATGAAGTTTATCCCGGAACACCCATAAGAGGTCATCCCATTCACTTATTCTTTTAAATATCCTAAAAAACATTAGGAGGAAGGTATGGATGGATAAAATTGGCTTATACCGTGGCTCAATTACAACCAATGAAATACATGTCTTAAAAATACATAAAAATGATTAATTCACGCTAGGTCTCTAGATAAGAGCTAATAAAATAATGCCTTGATCATTTCAAAATAGGTTTTTTTTTCAATCATAGATTCAATAAGATTAAATGTAAGTTATAGAATAATGCATGCCCCTGATTATTAATAAATATTCTATAGAGTGAATGGAAAGTATTGGGTAAGTGTATTTCTCATGGATGAGATGAATAGTTGTGTAAATCACTCATAAAAATGCTTACGAAAAATTAAATCAATTAATTAAATCATCATAAATCCAAAACATTCCCAACTCTAAGAAAAATATCTTTTACAGTGATTAAAATGCTCCCAAAATCAAGATTTCTCAAATGCTAATCCACATGTTTATCTCTACTTATTCATTTCCCCATTTTCTCATTCAATTTTATTGATAATTAAATTTAAATTCATGGCCTATTAAATATCCTAGGTAGTTTCATGTTTCCCAGATCATTTTGAGAAAACAATTACTCAATTACAGGAATGAAAATTAAATTTAATGCTCTATAAAATTAAAATGTGGGAAATAATGTATAATGTTTTTGAATTTTTAAACACTTACTCCCCTTATATTTGGTGGTTTAACATTTTTTGTAATTTTTTCTTCTCCATTTCATGTTGTGTACATCTCCATCATGAATTGTAAGGTTCTTGGTGCTTTTTATTTTGATCCTCGATTTTTTCTACTTCCTAGTTTTTTGGTGGTCTTCCAAATCAATAATAAAATAGTGAGAGAACATTCCATTATCAATTAATTTTATAATATTTTGAGTGATATCATGTGTGCCTCTAAGGACAAAAAATAATGGAAAAACAAAAAAATCGAGTTTCCTCCTAGAAATGCATTTATTTAAAGTTGTTGGATCTACCATAACTCTTTTTTATCATGTGATAGATGACTGAATATTTTGTGCCGCTTTGGGGTCCATGAATGGTCTTAGTTGTTTCCTATCAATATAGGTTAGCCCCTATCATTATTCCCTAGAAAACATGATTCTTATGGATATTTTTACTTGATTTATCTCTATTGGACCAATAAACCATTTATTAGTAAATCCTGATGAAAAAAATGGAACTTCATGTACCATTAGAACTTGTAATCCTCTCATTAATTTAGTGTAGTCAATCTATACTTTGGAGTAAGTGACCTTGGTCTTCATCATTGGTTGAGTATCATCTTCCCTATCTTCATTTGTATCATGTAATTCTTCAATCTCAGCAACATCCTCATTTTTAGCTATCTGTTTATTTGAGCACCAAATCATCTATCACATCATATTTCATAATCATATTGTGGATTTGGATGTTCACTTGATCACTTCTGACTCTCAGACAAAGTTTTCCAATTTGAACATCGATTAGTGCACACCATGTGACTAATAATAGTCTTCTTATTATTAGAGGATTTCTACCCTTTTCAATGTCCAACACTTTATTATCAATGGGGAAGTATAATTTTTCCACATTGATCATGAATTCATTGATTACTCCTCTAGGATGCATTAATATTGAGTACTATAATTGATGTGATAATCTTGTGGGCTTCATGCCTTCTAGTCCCAAACTCTTGAAAGTCATGTATAAAATTATATGGACACCCACATCAATGTCAAATAAAGCATTCACACATTTTTTAACGTAAATAAATATTAGAATTGAAAGGCCACATGGGTCTCTTTGTTTCATAGGTTGGTCATTTGACACAACTCCCAAACACCATTGTGTGAGTGCGATTATTCAAATCTCTTCCAGATTCCTCGTGTTTCTTACCATCTATTTCATTAATTTAGAATAAGTTAGAATGTTTGTGATAGCCTCTATAAAAGGTATATTAATGTGTATATTTTTAAATGATAATTAAACATAACTCGCTTCAAAATTTTATTTGTTTGTGACATACTCTCTAGAAAAGGCATCATGGGTTTTTATAGAGGTGTCTCTTCTTCTTCTATTGCTTCTACTTGTTCCTTGTAATCATCAACTTCCTCTACTGTTTCTTCCACTTGTGATCATTCATCAATCTCTATTCTACTTCATTGTGTTTTATTACCACCTATAAACTCAATGTATTTTAAATATTTAAAATTTAATAAATGAAAAAATCTTCGAAGACCCCCTCGTTTTCTTTCTGTAAGTGTCTCAGTGATTTCGCCAACTTGATGCTCCAGATTCTAAAATATTGTCTTTTGGAAGGCAGCTTCTTCTCATAATTACATGATTACAACCCCAGATGCAGTCATGAATGTTTCTATAATCTCCTCCAAATAGTGAACCTGGATCATTAGTGTGGTCCCTTATAGTCCCTGTTGTTGGTACCCTTGTGGTCCTTGTTGATAACCTTGGACTTGTTATTGTCATGGTCCCCTTCCATAAAAATGATTTCCACAATTATTATAGGTATAATGGGCATTCTCTACATGCGTATCTTGGGGATTATGTTATTGGACGATCATAATATCCATATTCTTGGTCAGAAACTCCAATTTCACTTCCATCTAGTCATTATTGTTTTCTTCATGAACTCCTCTCCATTGCATCCCTTCTCCTTGCAATTGGAAACTATTTATCACCATCTAATCCTAAAGGGGGTAGATTTCTTTATCAGTGATCCATTACTGCAACATCTATATTAGACATGTTTTCTTGTGAAAATACTTTATAGATTGTTTGGATTACCAGCAAAAATTCTATTTCATGATTCAATAATAGATATGATAATAATGATTCGTAAAACAATAGCAATTGAATAGAGTTATTCTAAAATTAAATAATGAAATAAAACAAATTTATATGAATCCATATTGACTAATTCCTCTCTCCTATAAAGATTTATCCAATCATCGTTGGGTGATCTCCAAGGATGAATAAACTATAGTCCATCAGGATGACAATAGGTGAGAGAGATTGAGATTGAAAATGAATGAAAAAAAAGGAAATTATAATAAAAATCATTAAATGATCACAAAAATTTTATGGAAATTAAAACATAGAAAAAACATATCTATAGATGAACATATCCCAACAATGTCCTCTTGGTGATCGCTCCTCATGTGTGGAATTTTTTGAAATTCATTGTCAAGGTGCTCTAAATATAAGAAAAATTTATCATGACATGATGTGTACTTTCGATCCACAACAATTGTTTTTTGGATTTTTGATCTCCAGTGTGGCACATGTGCCTCTAACGAATTTATGATGTTTGACTAGGTTCACATTGTATACTATGTATTGACAACGTGTACCCCACATTGAGCTGTCATTTTGTACAGATTCATAATGGATTTCGTGCTATCAGTTTTGACAGGAATAACATTGTGTACTGAGGACTCATGATGTGTACTAGTTGTTTCCTCTACTGGCTTTGAGGCTTGGTCATGGATTGGTTCATGACATGGGAAAAATATGAACTACTAGTAAACTATGTGTATGTACATGTAACGACGTATCTAAATTATTTTCTCATCCTCAAGAAAAAACTCAACATCAAAATACCCAAGATCCATACATCAGAAAGGGAATTTATCAATTAGGATTCTCATTAAAACATATTATATAGTTGTATTTTTTAAACACAAATCCTACCCAATATAGAATCCCCAAATCATTCTTCATTTAAATGTGGAATTCAATTTATTTATAGCTTTTCCCACAGATTTTTCAACCTTTCATCAACACCCATGAATTTTAAGTGTTACCTCACTATTAAGGTTTCCACTCGTCCCTCAAAGTTACAACTTAATGGATTTATCCTTATACCTCACGAAAATGCTCCTAAGCATATTCATGCATTGAATATAATTTATCCATAGTGTAAATAAAAATATCACAATTAATCATGGGGTCTTTGAAATAAGGATCATATGATTCTGTGGATGAGGATAAGTAGCTAAAATGTTGAAAATCATGTAAGGCTCAAGGAGGAGTCTAAACTCTTACACACAATTAATGATACTCAAATGACAAACTCAATGGAATGATACTCACAAAAAATGAAATTTCGTCTCACATACCCCATAAAGGTCAAGGTAAATGCTCACAAACAATGTAATTATAATGAAATATAATAATTTCTTATTGTTCCCTTTTTTATTCTTTTTTTTGTCAAATATAATGATTGGAATTAACCTCATATCCACCATCTAACCACATATGATAAAAATATTCTGTTTGGAAAATTGTGATTTTTTATTCTCCAAATTCAAATCCCATTTTTTTGATTCATTTTTTTGAACAATTCCATATGATATATCTCACATCCCCCATTTAACCACATATGATTTTGACATCATCGGGATGACAATGGTGAATTTTGACCTACCCTAGAAACAGACAATTTTTCTTATTCTTTATTTATATTTTTTATATTTTTTAACAACCAGAAGAATATACAATGGAATAAAATGTATGTAAAAATGAACCTACTCCACAATCCATTGAAAAAACAATGTAGCCTCCCCTCTTGTTATCACATCCCATATCCACTATAATAAACCCCCCAAAACACATTCAATTAAATATCATGTAAAAAAATCTAGTCGATGGTAGGAATGGATAAAATAGACTTGTAATATGGCTCAATTTCTAACAATGAAATTCATGACTTCTACGGGCATAAAATGGATTAATGCAAGGTGGGTATCCTGATAAGGGATAATAAAGGAATACCTCAATAATTTTAAAAGTGATTCTATTTAGTCATAGATTCGATAAGATGTAGTTCACGTTCTAATGGAAAAAATTGGGTGTTTCACATCAAATATACTATAGATTGAATGGGAAATATTAGCTCAATGAATGTCTCATGAAGGAGTTGAATGATTAGGAAAATCACTCATGTCAATGAATACAATTAATTAAATCAAATTATGGAAAAAATCATAAATTCAAAACATATCCAAATATCAAAAAAAATCAACTATAATTATAAACAAAATACTAAAATCCTGATTTGTAAAATCATAATCTACATGGTTATATCTACTGATTATTTTATCCATTTTTCTCAATCTACTTTACTGATAAAAGATTTAAATGCATGGCATGGTAATTATCTCGAGTATTTTATGTCTCCTAGATCATTTGATTAAAGAATGAATCTATTTATGGGCATGCAACATAAATTTAAATCCATATGTCTTTAATAATATGGGAATATGACTAAAAATTCATAATTGAAACGCGTACTCACCGTCGAATTGATGTTTCACCTTCCTCCTACTTCTTGTAATTTCCGTCCAAATGTGCCATTGATGTGCATGATAATTAATTGAAATAAGTGATATTATAGAACTTGAAATACGAACAAAATTTACTGTGGGATATAAATTAGATACTAATATGAAATTAAAATCTATGAATGTAATAAATCTAAATTCCTAGAATGAAAAAAGATTGGTTTCCCTCCCAAATGATTCTCTTCATAATTATCTTTTAGATCAACCATACCTGGGTTAGCCGATTAGGGTGTGATATAAATGTAATTATCTCATATTTAACCAATCATGAAGTTTATGTCTAGCCAGATTAGCCTGAAACATCCCCCAAGGTATTGGTGTGGATCTAGGAGGTGGTTACCAGAGTCTAAATAACATAAGTTTTTACAATAGAATTTGAGCATCGGTCCAGACTCATTATATGTGTTGGGTTTCTTTAATGACCACTTCTTGTTGGGAAACCATATATTTGAAATCTTCTTTTACTGCTGTTTAAATTTGATTCTCTTTATAGTCACCACATACTGTATCTTGTTATTTTACATTCTCTTCATTATCTTCTTCATCTTCTTCATCATATTCTTTATCTTCTTCATCATATTCTTGTATTTTCCTTATATAGTGTTATTCATACAATTTATGTTTTGAATTAAGTTCACCCACTTCACCATCTTCTAAACATGAAAAATAAAAGGCATCATGATGAGAATAAAAATAAGCATCAAAAGTGGTACTTTACTCTTCTACGTTATTAATGTTTATTTGATTTTAACGCTCCTAATTGAATTTTGGCTCTAGAATATTGGGAGTTTTCTGTTCAGTACATGGGTACAGTTGTGGGAACTCATATGGTTGACTTATCACTTCGTAAATATCAATGAGTAGATACACCATATCATCTAGCACAAATGTGAACCTCTCCTTATTAGTCATTCCTCTGTGAAGCCCTACCATAAATCCTCAAATTAACCAGTATAGTAAAAATTATTAAAAATAATAATGAAAATATTTTGTTAAATTAGTACATAGAAATGATGGTAAAATAAATTTTCTGAATTATTCTTCTAATAATTCTCCAGTCCTACCCCCAAAAATGGCACCCAAAATTTGATATCCCAACATGCATTGTTAATTCTGGTTGGCTTACCGAATTTAGAAATATATGCCACAAAACGGATAAAATAGTAAACTATAGGGTAGTATATGAATTGCATGTCCATGGTCCTACCCATAGAGATATGGTTAGAGAACATATTAATTATATAAGATAATCCTTTTAAAAATTTCAATTTGTATATAAGAAGTCTAAACTTTAGATCATTGGATTTGTGGAGAAGGTTGGATAAGACAATATAAAATGGTGCCAGGAAGAAATTATTTAGGGTTCATGATTTATAATGGTATAAGATATTTAATTAATAATCATGTAGCTGTTGGATTTGATTGATAGTGAGTTCAATGGTCATTATAAACACACTCCATCCATAAATATCCATTTCTCAGGGTCCAGTAATTCGGATTGAAAATAATGGGTAACTCAAAACCTTATTTAATCATAGGGACAAGATAAACCAAATGGTCATGGAGGTAATATAATCCATAGATCAGACATTAAACATATGTATTCAATCCACTTAGGAAATGGTCATTCTAAATGACTTAATAATATTATCCTATATCTAGAACACCGCTCACATTTGACAAACAAGATGATATCCAAAAATTATATAACATAAGAGAAAATGTGAAATCCCAACATGAATTCTATAAATTATAAAATAAATTACATTAATGTAATTATTAGGAAGAATCTCAGTTTCTTTTTTTTTTATTTTGTATTTATTTTTATTTTTTAAGGTAATTATTATGAAGAATCTAAAATCCATCACCTAACCACATAGGATCAAATGAGTGTTGGTTTGGAAAATGGTGATTTTTGACCCTCCCAAGACAACCCCAATTTTTTTCATTTTTTCATTGTTTTAACAAGACAAATGGATAATGAAATAAAATGAATTGGTCACATCCTTCCCTCTGAGGAGAACCAAGAATCCCCCCTAATTAAATATCCATAATCCATTATATTATATCTCAGTACACACAAATATTCCTCCCCTACACTTATTCATTTTAACATGATGAAACAAAATTAGAGGAAGGTAATAATAGAAATGATAGGCTTGTAACATGGATCGTTTCCTAACAAAGAAACTCATGGATTCCATGGTCATAAAAAATAATTAATGCAAGGTGGGTAATAGGATAAGTGATAATCATATGTAATGGCTCAATCTTTTAAAAAGTATTTTTTCATTCATAACATAAATAAGTTTCAAAGAATCTTGTAGATGAAAACATTCTCGAGTTTTTCAAGAAATATACAATTGAAAGAATGGAAGATATTGTCTTAGATGAGGTCTCATAGATAAGTAGAATGTTTGGGTCAACTACTCATAGAAATACATAAGCACAATTTAATCAATTAATGCAATTTTTATAAATTCAAACCATGGGAAAATATCATAAAACATTCATCTACAATGATTTTCAAGCTCCTAAAATAATTATATTTCAATTCATAATCAACATAATTGTCTATGGGAATTATTTTCTTCATTTTATCATTCAAACTTATTGATAAATAATTTTAAATAAATTGAATAATAATTATCTTTAGTATTTTCTTATCTCCTAGATCATTTGAGTAAATAATGAATCAAATATGGGGCATGAAATTTTAAATTAATTCTCTAAAACAATTAAACTGTGTGAAATATATTTGAAAAATTATAATTTAAACTATTACTCCATCTGAAATTGATGCTTCGAATGTGGGCTATATAGTTTTACCTAAACCATTTCATGACATGTAAATTCCAATCACATTGTGCCAATTATCTGCAAGTTCTTATCCTACTTCTTGTTTTATCCTGCATGTACCCTTTATTGTCCTATAAATAAAAAATTAAACATGTGAAATCACAGTCCACAAAAATGAAATTGGGAAAAAAATATTTTTGGGGTGACTGATTTTTCATAAAAGAAGAAAACAAATAATGAAAAATACATAAAAACTCTAATTTCCTCCAAAAGGATCTTTTTTAACCATTATTGGATCAATATTACATTTTCATATTTGGTGAGTAATGGTAGTAATGAGTACCCTGATCTGAATATAAAAAATTTCAAAACCTAGATTCATCGGTATAGATTTGTCCCCTACCTTTTTAAGAATCTAACATTACCCTCTCATAATGGAACACTTTTTCTATCTCCATAGTTCCAAAAACATATTATCATTCTTTAACATGTTCTTACTTCCTTCGCCAGTCTCCAAAATTGGTACATCATCTCCAATTACATGGACAAAAACATCCTCTTATTTAATCAAATAATCTCTTTAAAAGTCGTCAACATGTTCTTCTAGATTATTCATCCCCCATTTCGAATTGATCATTACATATGATCCTCCATCACTCAAAATAATATTTCCATTGTGATCATTAATCAGTTCCCTTCCTATAACTAGGAATGGTTTTCTGATATAATTAAATCCTCTCAACATCTATTTCCATCACCAAAAAATACACTAAAAAATTGAACTCATCTAGTTTTTCAATTACATCTTTAAGTATCCCTCATGGATGTCTCATTTTTGTGTTACCTAATTGAAGAATAACTCGATTTGGATGCAACTCCTTCAATCACAGGATCTTGAACGTTTCCTATGATATGATAGTTACACTTTCACATAAATCACATAAATATCGACCAAACACATTATTACCAATGGTAATTGGAATTTAATAGTTACTTGGATCCCTTTTTTCATTGCTAAGATGATCAAAACTACTATTGAACATTGACCAGATAGTAGAATAATAGCTAATTCATCTAGATTCTTATTGTTAATCACCAAATCCTTCATAAAAATTTCCAAAACATGTATTTTATCACTAAATTCATGTGATATAACATGGTTCTTGGAGAAATGTTTGATTAAAAGAATAATTAAATCATAATTTATAATAATAATTATTATTTAATTTCATAAATCATTACATGAAATTATTGAATCATAAAAAGACCATCATGGGAGAGAAAAACATAATAAATGTTTGGGAACATGTGATAATTATTATAAACAATGAAATTAGAACATTAGATTTTTTTATTAACATAACCAAAAAAATTATAGAATTATGGGTGATGTTAACTACAACTAAGAATTTTTATAAAGTCTTGAGCATAAACCCAATGTTTATACATCACTTTGGGAACATAAAAACAATATCGACAAACCATGAGGTGAAAATAACAATAATTCCTACACATCATGTAGTGAATATAACAACAATTCCCAGGAATAAATATTATTATCACATGAGACATGAAACATTAACCCATGAAATAGAGGGATAAGTAGGACCTAAAAAATTACATGATGATAAAATATACCTCTATGTTCTTTAAGAAAATAATTTATTATTCCTACATAGCTTAATTAACCTATGGGAAAGGAATGGGTTTTGTGATGATTTTATACAATCATTATCATAATCCATACATAGAAAGAAGGTGGATGGTATTATATTATAACATATCCATCGTGAATCAAAACTATCATAAAATTATTCTTATATAAATAATTTTCACAAAACCATTATAAATATTATTTGATAAATAACAACAAATATCCTTATCTTTTTGTAACTTCTTAAAATGAAAGAATCATCAAACACTGGGAATATGAAATTATATGAAAACATGTGGAAACATGGAGGGGCATATTAATAATCATGAAAGATAATGATATTGTGATAAAGTATCCATGTGGTAAATATTAAAAAATAATTCTTTTAAAACAATTAAAAATGTATAAAATTAAATATATAGAAAATATGAAGCATAACCCTTTTTGATCCTCCATGCAGAAAGTAAAATATAATTGAACGTGAACATTAAAAATCATATGAATATCTAGAAGAGTATTTCTCAAAAAAAGGTAACATGTATATGAAGAAAAAATATTTGGGTGGACATTAATAAATGTGAATAAATTATTTAAATGAAAAACTCTTATAGATTTTAAATCAACTCAGTGAAATATAAAACATAATAAAGAACATAGAATACCATGAGTATAATGAGTGTCTTTAAATAATATATTAATGTTGTAGTATATACACCATATAAATTAAAATAATTCATGATATGAATCATGGCTCTGTTATGTGGAAATTAGATAAAAACCCTTATGGATTTCGGGTCTTTTGAATCAATAGACATTGAAAAATAAAAATTGATATGAACATGTAAATCGCATAAATTTCATGAAATTTACAATGAAACATATCAATGGTATGTATATACAACACAGAAAATGAAAAAATTATTTAACATGAAATATGTCTCAATGAAATTAAATTGAGATAAAAAACATTTTACTTGGAATCATAATTGGTCATAAATTACCTATCCTTCTCACTCCACGAGAAAACTCCATGAAGATTCTTAGATTGGTCATTTGGGAGAAAAATAACTATATAACATGGTAAATATATTTTTAAAATGTTTTTGAATATTTTTTTCAAGCTAATATAATTTATATGTGAGGTTGACTGTGGTGGTGATGGAATCCATTTATAAGTGTGATGGGTGGAATTTATTTAAATAATATTTACAATATATTAAAAGCATGTCACATTAAAGGGTGCGAAAATCCAATAATTTAAAACAATGGAGGGTGATTAATTATTAGTTATTCCACCTCTCATTTACACAAATAATGGATAATATTGGAAATATTTTTGGTCATTAATCCTTAATATAAATTTTTACAATAATTTTTATTTACTAATGTAACTCATTTTTTTACCTAGGTATATTATTTTTTTAAAAAAAATAATTTATACTTCTTTCTATTTTAAAATGATAATTTTTAAATTAAAAACCACCCTACAAGATTGAATTTCTAGATTTTAAAATTATGTTTTGTACAAATATGCATATTGCAACCAAACTAGTCTTTTTGATAAAAATGCTTTTGTATGAATAAAAAATATTTTATAGTATTGATTATTATGAAATATATTGGTTTATTGTGAATAAAAGAGTAGTTTGTTTACATTATATGTAATACCAAATCAAATTTATAATTTTCAATTACCAATTAATGAAAATATACCAAATTATATTTTTATTAGGATATAATAACATAGGTACAAAAAAAGTCAATCATGGATTTATAAACACCGCATGTTAATTTTAAATTTATTAATTTAATCCGTAAGTTGTATTTATTTTAGAAAATATATTCATGTATTTTAAAATCATGCTCAAATCACAAGGATGTCATAAATGTATTGGAATTTGAAATAACAATAATTTTAATTATCACTTGAAAGTCATCATTTATAGAAAACCCCACAATTTAACTCTGACCATATTTTTAAATGATGAATCTAAAAATGTAATATTAAATAACTCAAATAATAAAATTTAGAAAATTACCATTGATATAAAAGATATAATATATATATTAAGAAAATGATTTCGAAGAAAAGAATTTTTTATCTATCAATAATAAATTTATGGATATTAAAGATTTTTTATTTATTACATTAATGAAAATAGTTTATTATTAAATTTATTACTGTTAATTTATAAATAAATTTAATTTATATAATTTCATTATTTTTTAAAATTTTTATTAAAAATCACAATTTATAAAAACTTTTTCCTTAAATTTTATTATATTTCATAAGAGAATTTTAATAATTATTTTATAATGAAAAGATTAGGTTTTTATTAATTTATTGTTAAAATATATTACAATGGATTGTAAAGTTTATTTTATAAGGTGATATTCTCTTTTGAATAGTGTTTCTGGAATCACATGTTAATGAACATGTTAAATTTATTGAAAAATTAAATACATAGTAAAATCAAAAGGTTTCACATAGATAAGGATTTTGTAATCCCAAGTGATTCACTATAAGGTGTAACCATAATATCTTTTATGAATAAAAATTTAGTAATGTATTTCAATTTTTTTTATCATGAACATAACAAGATCATGGTCAACAACATGTTTCCTCTAGCCTGTATTAATGACTTACCCGATAAACTACATTGGACTCAATAATTATTAAAGGCTGAATTTCTGTATTGATATCCCAAATCAAGGGAAAAGAGAGATGATATATAACATGTCATGTTTTTAAAAACCATTTTCTAACAAATTAAATTTTTTTATGTCTTTTGTTATACGCTACACCAATTTATTCTTGCACAACATGAAATACCAGTTTAGCATGCATTGCATGCAATATTGAGTTTTTAAGAAACATAATTTTATAATTTTAATTATTTTAAAAATAAAATAATATCCTAGATGTATGATTGGCAGATATGAATAGGATTAACCAAATTGGAAATGTTTGGTTTACACATGTAAAACACTTAAAAAAAGGAAAAAAAATACTTTTCTAAAAACTATTAAAATTTTTACTTGTCTATTTTATAAAAATTAAAAAATAAATTACTCTTTCTAGATAATATTAATGAATAATAGAAATATATATATATTATATTAAATATAATGTGTGACTTTATTCTTATGATTTTACTAGAAATTTTATATGAACATTTCTAATTTTTTTCCTAAATGAATTATTTTAATAAAAAGGAAATTTTGTCTCCTATTGATGGAATACATTCATTAAATATAGTTTTGAAGCTTTTATAAAATATTTTTTAAAAAATAAAATTATTTTTTGAAATCAGGATTTAAAAATTTAGTTTTTGTGAATTTTGGTATTTTTCAAAGATGATTCATGTTTTGAATAATTGTAAAAGAGATACTGAATTATAATTGAAAAATGTTTTTGATATATTTATTTAAATAGTAAAATTATGATTTCATTGTTTATAATGTATAAAAAGATATAATTTTTATCATTTAATCCAATTAAGGTCATTGTAATCAATTTTAAATTGAATTTGGATAAAAAAAACACTTCAATATTTTGGACAATTTTAATTTAACAACATGTTTTCTCAATCCATCAATGAGATAAATTTTTAATTAATAACTAATAATAAATAGATTTTTTTAATTTTAAATGAATTCAATATTTTAAATAAAAATGTATATATTCAATTAATAGGCCCCTTATACTTTTAAACATTATTAATAGTTACCATTGAATTTTTTTACAACAGATAGTGATAAATCATGTAAATTGAGGTTGAAACTAATAATAAAATATTATAATACATCCCCAAAACATTCACAAATGATTTTGGTTTTATTTAATTTGACCTGCAACTCATAAGGATCCAAATTGAATAATTTAATGAAAAACTGACATTAAAATGAATTTGATATTATTATAATCAAAGAGAGTGAAAAAATGTCACACTCTTACTTTTAATAAGTATAATATTTCATTAATATGTGGTAATATAATAGATATGATAAACTATATATATTGTTGTGAAATATCTGATGGTTAATTACATCATGTATTTTGTTTTTAATTTTTAGTGATGGAATAATCAACATAACTAATTTCCCAATGACGATTCGTTAATTAATCAATTAATGAAACAATTGATTATATGATATTAGAAATATTAAAATAAATATAAATTGTATTAATTAAGATAATGCACACGTTTTACAGGGTAATATAACATCTTGGTAGTGTATTAAACCAATTGGTAAGATGATAACTTACTAGATTTATTTTCATAATGTCAATGTAATAAATGGTTTTAAAATTGATTGTAATGATATATTATGAAAATAATATTATATTAAATTAGTTAAAAACATAATAATCTTAATTAAGGAAATAGGGGATAAATTATAGTCAAAAATATCATAAATTGAGCATTAAATGTTATATTGACGCATTATTAGTAAAAATATCTACCTTTTAATCATTGTAATTTCGCTACCTTAGTAAAAATTGAAATATGCAAACAATGGATTAAAAAAAAGAGAAGGGTTAAAATAAAAAAAACATCTCAAAAATCTATTGGTTGATTGTATTACACACTATTCCATATTATATTTTAATTCCCTATCATTTTTATGCATTTGGATTGATATTTAATTTTTTATATTATAATATATTGAGAAAATTTGCAAAGTGCCCCTCAGCTACATTATAAATGGACACCTCCTACCTAATCCAATTTCACCACTTTGTGCCTTTTAGATCAACAAATATCTGTAACATTATATTCTCCACTTCCCAATGAACGTTCTAGAGGATCTTTTCATCCCAAATATAAAATATATAGTCCTTTAGAGGGTATCTAAAGGAGATGTTTCGATGTAGAGGTAATCGCTCTAACTGATCACTCTCCTTTTCACTCATTATACCTATAGAAAGTATATGACATATATCATATAATAATAAATTCATCATTACCAATATTATTAAATTTTATTATTATTATGAAAACACTATGATACTCCCCATTCCCCATTGAATAAGAATTGAATGTATCGCTGGTGAGTTCATATGGCTTTCTATCTCCACATAGCGATGCAATCAATTTTCCATGACCATATTATATGAGTGGGAATTAGGGTGGGTTTAATATTAAAATATGATATTTATTTCATGATTATAATTATTTAATTATAATATAATATCTAAATTTTTACAACCTAATCTTTTATGAAATTGTAACATCTCTCATGTGTACACATCAATTATAATATCCATGATGTGATGTGATTTGTTTCATCTATATTTTACATAGGCTGTAAAAATGATGCATTTTATGAATATGTATTACATATCCACCATTAAAATTATTATTTAATTATAATATATGTTATAGTTTTGTTCTATTCAAGTGAAACGAAAATGAAAACATCGTTCATGCGTACATACAACCTACCGTCTCCATGAACAGTGTATTTTATTTTCTATCTCTAAATTTCATGAATCACAATGAATATATATATAAATAATATATATATATATATGATATTTATACCAAGATTATCGTTCAAGATATGATAAAATAATGATTAAAATAAGGGGACTAATAATAAAAAGCCAAAACATGTATGAAAAACAATGCGGTTATTACTTGAAACATAACTTTAACATGGAATATTCAACAAGATGGTAATATAAATTCATAATTAAATCATATATGGTATTTTATATATGAATATCATTATATTGTATATTTATACTAATCTTTTATTTATATGGTATATTTTTTCTCACATTAATTTTTGGTGGACACACAACTTATACAATACTTATTTTTTCTAGGTGGTGTATATGCAAACCATAGTGTCTTTTATGAGTCTTATTATGAATATTGTTATATATTCATATAAATATAATTTTCTTTCTTTAATTGGAAATATGATTCTATATATGAAAATGTTATAAGGGTTTATTTCACAATCTCATCAACATTTGAGATTATTTCATTTTAAATCTCCAATGTGGATATTTGTCTTCCATGTCCATGTTTTCTAAAAAGGTTTTCATAATGGTTTTTAATTTAATCCTATGAGTGTGTTATGTTATTTTTCCCACATTTAATCTTTCATTAAATTATTTGAACGGATTATTTCTTGTTGGATTCAAATAGAAGTACATTATTATTTTTCTAGAAAAGTATAAAGTAGATGTTTTTTCAGCCTTTGGAAATTTATTTACGAAAACCATAGTGATATCCCTAGTGATATATAAGGATATATTTGGGAATGTTCATAAGGATACATCCATTTGTAGGTTACAATTCTATATTTTTCATAATAATTAGGAATAAGAAAGGATTAAACCAAAGTTATTTTATATTAAATTATGTGTCATAATTATGACATCCAATAAGTGAATTTACATAGATCTATGGTTTTCTACTACGATAAGTGTTTATCATGTTAATATTTATGATATTAGTCATTGGAGGTAACAAGGCTGTTATAGATTGTATCAAAGTTGTTTTTTTAGACATTGGATATTTGGGTAAGAAAAACATAGTGTTTTCCCTAGAGATATTTCAAACGATATATCTAGGATTGTTCTTAAGGATACCTCCAAGTATTGGATACAATACTATAGTTTTCAATGTAATTAGGAATAACAAAGGAATTAACCTAAGGTATCATATATTAAAATTTGTGTCATTATTTGGACAGAAAATAAGTGAATTTTCATAGTTAGCTGGTTTTCTGTTATGATATGTGTTTCTCAAGCTATTAATTCTAGTTTTAGTCAATAGAGGTAACTAGACGGAACAAGGTTTACATTTAATGTGGAGAGAGTTTTTCTAAAGACCATTAAAATGAGATATCTATTGAAGTGAAGTATGTTGTGATCATGCCTAATCAATTTTTATGGAACATGATTAATAATGTATAGCATGACAACTCTCAATCATTCTCGAGAAGTGATTAAAATAATATGATTAGAATTAGGTTAATCTATACCTTGGTGGAACGAATATTGTGTATCCTTTGTGACAAGAATGTTGGGAGAAACAACCAAATGGATGTATTACAGGAACGCGAAGATATTTCAACTATGGAAGTGAAGGAAACAATTAATGTAATTTAAAGGAAAATGAACATTTCAGTTCACACAAGGGATGTGAATATTGTCCACCCTATGGTAATATCAATTAATGAATGGGTTTAATGTGGAAATAATGGGAATTATTCAAATCGATGTCCCAATTGGAACACTCATGAAGACAATCAACAAGGTGGTACATGTAATGGTTATATTGTTAATGATTATGCGACTTCAGGTTAAATTTTAAAATAAAGAGTTATTATGTAATAGGGTTTTTGAGTCTTGTTAATGTATTAGGAATGAAGTTTAATAATCAATGATTTTATGTATTTATAATGAGTTATTATGTTATATGAATTGGGAAATATATAAATATTGTTCAATTTATTTTTTTCATTAAGGATTAACAATAATATGTTGAATTTTTATGATGGAAAAGAAAAAAGATTTAATGATAAGGTGGAATTCATGAGAAAAAATATTAATGGGAAGAATAAAAATACCATACTTTTCTTACATAACATATTAACTCATTTTAAATACAAACAAAAAAAGCATTAAAAACTAGGAACCAAAATATTTTTTCTTCGGAAAATTAGGTACAAACATAACAATTACATGACAAAACATAAAAATTTATTTAATTCCTTCATATCTAAAACTTAATTGTATTTCATGTTCTCCTTAGTGATGTAGTCACATGGGGATTTAGATCAATGAAATAGCGAAGATAATGTTTTATTAATATCAAAGATAATAACACAAATCAATATAATATGGGGAGACAGTAATCATAAAAATAAAATAATCATAATCATGATTGGAAGATTAAGGTAATGTCATCAAATTTGGATATGTATAAAAAATAAACATCTTGTCATAGTGGTCAACTACCCCACATAGTTGTTAACAAAGTTAGCATCATGTTCATTGATATATAATATTAACTCATTAGATTCATTAAATTACACAATCAATTGGTTAATTATATAATTATGGTGTCACTAAATACATCATAAGATTTATATTGCGCTATATAATTTAGGGTGCACATGTCACATCATAACATTTACAATATCATTCTTTCAAAATAAAACACATATCAATCTTGGAAATGAAATAACTCATGGAAAGAAAATGGGTTTGATAATGAATACATTCCAGGATATACATATTTATTCCCAAAATAAAAATGTAATAACACTCTTGGTATAAGGATAATCTATCTTGAGTGAAGAAATAAAAAATTAAGCGAAGTGAAACATATTTTTTTTGGAAGGAGGAGTTATTTTGAAAAAATATTTTATTTTGAAATAAAATTATATTTGAAGAATCTATATCTAAAAATGGAAGAGAAAATTAAAGACTATATAAAAAACTTTAATAGAACATTCTTTCTGAAAATGGAGTTAAAGAAGGAAAACCCCAAGGAAGAGAGTTGGGTTCGAGAATTCCCTTAACTTATATTGGAACATTCTCTTATATTTAATATCCTGGATAATCAAATGAAATCAATTAATTAATTAATATAGAACCATTTATACATATCTTCAATACATTATTGATTTATTATGTTCATTTATTGGATTTTCAATGAGATTTATATTTTAATTTAATAAATTGGGATTGTTCTTGTTCTTGGTTTTCAGGATCAGTTTACATGAATATGTGTATGGATGTTTATGTACAATAGATATAATTATGAAAAATCAATACTATTTGCAATTAATTAAAATCCATATGTTTAAATGGTATGGGGATTAATTATTAGATAAATATTTAATAATCATCATTTTTCTTTATTTTGGGGGTTATCGATCCCAACAAATTTTGATTTTATTTATCATTTTGTATTATGTGAATATTTTAGCTCTGAAACATAAAACATGTTATACCATATATTTTTCAACATTTACCAAGCATTATAGTGGACTTATGAATAGAATTGAAGGTTTTAAATGAAAATAAAAATGCATCATACACGAGGTTAGTAAATTGACACATCACAAGAGATGATTTCGTTTTTTGAATAAAAGAGAGAGAAAAGGGACTTTGATGAGGTATCTTACATTAAAATGATATTATTTTAGAATATAAGAATATTGGAGTTGTTATGATGTTTTTATAGATGATTGATTTATATAATATAAAAATAAAAACATGTTAAATCAAATTAAAATAGAATGGAATAGTATTTTACATCTTAAATCTATTCTCCATGAGAACCAACATAGGGAAACAATTTTGGTTTTTTTATAAGACAAAGGTATGATAGTCATAGAGGAGGTGCATGGGAAGGTACTTGAGTAAAATATGGACTAGTCTCAAAGATTTATAGGAATGAGGATAAGTGGTGGTGAGCGATGATATTTATTGTGGAGCATGGGGGTGTTATCTCAATATTTTATTCATTAGTTTACTCTTTTCGCTGAAGACTATGAATATTTTATGAATTATCAATTAATATATTAATATATTGAAGTATTTTTCGTAATATTTTATTACATCATCCATAAATCATCCCGGACACAATAATTCATGTATTTAGTTTTTTTAAAAAAAATTCATACTTTTCTATTCATCGAAAATTCAACTTTATCCAAAAAATACTAAAATTTAACCCTAAATATTTTTAGATGATTTGAATTGAAATCTATTTTATGAAGATAATATTCCTAATATGAGAAATTTATTTTTTAATTAAAATCATCATTTACACAACAAAATACAGATTTGAAAATTAAAACTGATTTTATAAAAATTTGAAAAAGTAATTATGGTTACATAAAATTATATTTTACTCAAAATAATAAAAACTATTCAATTTTTAATACATTTTATCAAAGTATATTTTATTTTAAATTATTGAATTAATTATAAAATTTTAATTAAATATTTATGACTTACAAAATTTCCAATAAATAATTGACCATTTTTAAAACATTTATTTATTTATATCATTGAATAAATATATAATATTTTCATTCATAAGACACTTATGTTATGTTTATAATTTGAAATACTAAGTTACTATTCTATTGGATGGATTACAATTAAAAATATTCATTTTTCTATTCTATAGGTCAAGTGATTATTCCACTGGTATTGGTTCTTTAGTTTTTGAAAAAACCACTTATTCCATTCAATCTTATTAACAAGAAAACCTTTTATTTTATTACCAATAAAAAATATAGAGAATCTACAACTGGTTCAGCCTCATGTGGGACAATAATAGCATAAACCCAGAGAGTTATATTAAAAATATTTAATCCCCTCAAAAGGGAAGGAATTGAGGATTGTGTGACTTTATATCCATTGATAAGGAGTTTCCTTAGATGCTAAGAAGTTCGTAATTATATTCCCATCATGCCACATGTGAGGAATTTATACACAACTATCCACTATGCCCATTCAATTTCTAATAGATTACTCAATTGACCAAGGGATTCTACCTTCACCATGTAGTTATTTGCTGTGAAACATAATTTATATCTCATGTACATAAAGATTAAATTCCCTCTACATGAATTACCAAACTCTTATAAGCATGGAATGCGCTTCACCTTGCAGGAAAACACCTTTTGTGAAAACCCCTAAAAAAAAAATCCCCACTTTTCCATGAGAACTTCCCTCTAGACACATACTACCCAAAAGGTAGGAACCATCAGTGTTCAACCTCAGACACTATTGTGGGAGCCACTAAACCCACCACCATTGAGTCATGCCGCCAAACATATTTAAATTAATAGTTTGGAGATATTTGAAGGAGGGTGCATGCTCCCAATTGTTATAATTTCGTTCTAGTTCAAGATTCATGTTCTTTGTTCTAAAAACAATATTGTTGGTAGTCATGATAACTTCTTTGCGACGAGAATCATTTCTATAATACCAAATTCACCAACAACCTGGTGAAATAATAATGTCTCTATCATTACTTTCTTATCCTGAACAATCTACACAATGAAACTAGAGTTAGAAGAAGTCCAAATACATAACCTTCCACCTGGTCTACCCTATTAATCTATGAAAGGCATCCCACACTGCCTTCTCTGAATCACATTCGAAAAATATGTGACCAATCAACTCGATGTTTGGCTTACTATAGTATTGTCATTTGGAAGAACAGTTTACTCTGATGTGATAGATGTTTTCCACTGTAGACAGTGACCTTTTCATGAAATGTCATACCAAGAAATTTAATTTTAATGGGACCTCCATGCACCACACTATCTCCCCTCCCACATCCAGATAATTCACATCAATCTTAATTTTAATGAAGTATGTACCTAAGAAAAAACATGTCGAGGAACCCAATAATGAGTACTACTATGGATAATTAGTATAATAAACATTCTAATAAACATCCCTCTATTTCCCTTATAGTGTTTCATTAAATAATCCATGGTGTTCCCTTTCCCCAATAATGGAGATATCCAGAGAGGGACAACCCAAAAAATTGAGAATCATTTCGACAAATTTCTGCTTCCATTACCTTATTCCCCCTTTTCTGATGATCCTATGAGCATACTAATGGATATTTAAAATATAGGGATTTACCATTGGATGGATTTTAGGGGTTATTGATTTATATATGGATGAACTCCCATATTTTATCTGCATGTGTTTAGCCCACATCGTCTTTTCCATTATTATCTACCATTATTTTTTAGTATGATTCCCTCTCAACGTCCCAGACAGATTCTAGATGTTAATACTCCCCCCTAATAGAGTTTTATCTAACCACTTCCATGACTCCCAATGATTTTTTTCCATCCATTTGGGTTTCTTATTATGATTCCAATATTTTATCAATTTTGGAAATCACATTTTTTGGCATATTCAGTGTAGAAAAGACATGCATCAATATAGAGAGGAAAGTACAATGTTGAAAATGGTTATACGACCTCAAATGGAAAAGAGATTTCTCTTCCAGTTTAGGATTATCCCCATGATCTTATAAATAAACTTATAAAAGTGAGGATCAAGATGTTTCCTGGGGGACATATAAGTTCCCAGCTACTCCATTAAAAAAACTACTCTTTTAATGCCTAGCATGCTTCCCAAAGTACTGGCCATCATGTCCGAGCATTTATTAGCTATTATAGAAAAAAAACATCTCCATGTTAACCACATTCCCACTAAAATCACAATACTCCTCCATGAACTCATTTATCTCATGAATATGTGTTCTTCTACCATTGATAAATATACTAGTATCTTTAGTTAACATCAGTTGAGAGATGCCACAAAATATATGTCAAATCATATTATAGAGGATCTCACTATAGTTGATATACAAATTTATGTACTGGCACAAAACATCATGAGTTATAATAAGAAAGGATGGGGAGAGGTGTCCCATTATTTCAGACCTTAGACATCCTTGATGAAACTAAACAGTTTTCCCACGATGAAAATAGATAACCATGAAGAGCTAAAAATTCGATATATGAGGCCAATAACCCAGTGCGAGAACCCCATACATGTATAGACTCTTAACAAGAAGGTTCATTCCACCATATCAAATTCCTTGTTCATATTCATATAGATTACTAGGTTTCTACCATAGGATCAAAGATTAATTTCACAAATTACCTATAGAGCTATACCAATTTTCCCTTGAGTATTCCAGACTATAATAAAATTTTGATGTTACTCTGCAATCAAGTATATAAGGAATGACACCACTCTGTAAATGAGGATGACTGAAAAATCCTTACAGGGAATATTAAACAAATTGTTGGCACATTAATGATTCATGGATTGAGGATCATTATCCATCAGTACCCTGATGATATTCGAGGAACATGAAATTTTTAGTAGAGTCTATCCAATAATGTAGTCATTTACAACATGAACTAGATCACATTTCCACACATCCCTTGTTGATATGTAGAAATATATATGGAAATTGTCGATCCCCAAAGCATTTTTTACGACAAGGGACCAAATTACAGTGTATAACTCCAAAAATTTTTCATTTATAAACATTATATTGTGGTTTATATGTCATATTATGACATTTATAATATATATAATTATTATAAGAATGGTGAAGTTCTAATGATTAATGTTTGGGACATTATATTCTTCCCCCCTTTTGAAATTTAAACCTTGGAATTTTGTTTTACATAAATAGGTGAGGATACTTATCCTTCACTGCCTCCTCAAGTTACAATGTTTCTCCATAATAATTATGGTTCACCAAAACACTTTTAAAAGTTGGGTTATCTTGATATGTAGAACCTTATCTCTCTGATCTGAAATTATTTCTGGTTGTTCCTCAAAAGGGAGATCATCTTCCAGTTGTACCAAATATGTGTTTAGTACATGTGAGGGTTCTGTTATGTACTTTCACAAGAGAGATACATAGAACACATAATGAATTTGAGTCATACATGGTTGAAGTGAAAGCTGATATGCCACTACTCATATGTGATCAAGGATCTCAAAGGGGAAAATGTACCTTGCGATTTGTTTCCCATTCTTTCAAAACTGCATGACTCTCTTCCTTGGTGATATCTGAAGGATGTTTTTTCTCCAACATCAAACTCCAAGTTCCTTCAATGGTTTTCAGCATAGATCCATTTCCAACTATGAGCATATTTGATGTATTTCCAGAAATCTTGAACATTCCATATCATATCTCACATAGTCTCAGGTCCATGTATCATTTATTTTACATTTTTGTACAAAAAGGTTGGATTTATAGACGGATTTCTATAGAGCACTCTATATAGATCCATCTGAATACTCAAGGGTAAGTTGTTGTTATATGATAAGTCAACCAATGAAAGATGTTGATTCTACACTCCATTAAATTCCATTGTGTAGGCTCTTATCATACCCTCTTCTGAATAGTCCATTTAGATTAGGCATCAGTTTGGGGGTGATATTTCATTGTTAAATTGAAATTATAAATCAAATATTGTTGAATTATCCTCTAGAATTTAGATGTGAACCATTGATCATGAGAAAAAAATTGAGATTGGTACCCACTTTAGTCTCATGACATCCTTCACAAAACTATTTAGCATGTTTTTCAAGTGATATATCTTCATAAATACTATTAAAATGAGAATTCATGGTTTTTTAGTCCACCAAAACGCATAAAATATTGTTTATTTTGGATGTCTTTGGGGATCCATTTAAAATATCTATTGAGACAGACAATGTGGTATGTTTTTATTAAATTAAAAAATTAAATAGCACAATCCACTCATAGATATGTGAAATAATGCATTCTAAGAGAAAAACCTCGCACAATAATTTTACATTCATGCGGGAGAGAACCCAAACAAGTGTTTAAAATGAGGAAATCATCAATCGTCCCCTAATTATAAACATAATCTACTGCATCATTACCTTCCTGCAACGTATATATGACCTGAGTATCCTAATTGATAACCATTTTACATTTACATAGGATATTGAAATTCTCCTAGAGCCAACTGAACTTTCCTTCAAGAAAACTAACCAACATAGCTGGGTCTGATTCCACTTTGGAGATCAAGAATGTAAACAACCTCCATAGTAGAAGACTAGAAATAAGAGCTCTAACCTCTTCATCAATGGAGTTTATGTCCCCATATAAAGAACTAAATCCTAGACATAGTTATTACTTTCTGAAACACACTAGGACACCTCTACACATAACCCCTACCAAACAAGATCATTCCACATTTAATTTATATCCTAAAACAAAATCCCTCAATTTTATCAATTGTCCTTGGTGGGTTGGGATACACTCAACAGAGGGTAGTATCCTTGGATGCATGCAATTAAGTAAGGTCAAGGATGGACAACCAAGAATAAGGGAGCCCATCTCTATAGCATGTAGCTTCACACGATCCTATAAGAAGTGGTGTGAAACCTTCATACCCTCTCTAGATTTATTCATAGCCTCCAAAATCAAACAAAAACTAAAAAATCAATTATTGTAGCTCTAGATCATGAATTGGGTTGTTTTTCTCAGTGATCTTCATCTATCATAGGGAATAGGCTATCAATTTATTTAATATTCATGAGTAAACAACCCATGTATTTCTTTTATGTATAACGTTTTATCACAATGTAGTCTCTAATTTTGGTAATGTGTTTACATGTTCAATGATCAACCTTCTATTTATCTCCTTAAATCATTTCCCACATTCTTCAACCCAGGCATACATTACCCCATTCCTTGTAATCTTAGTTTGAGGGATATAAAATCATCATAAATGACATACAATACATCGATAATACCCTATTATGTTAATATAACAAAATATATCCATGAAACTATAAGTTCTAGTTCAATTATTAATTTACATTTTTTATGGTATACATAAATTCCATCACATGTGATCACATGTCCCAATAATGTCACATGATTCATCCAGAATTCACACTAATTGAACTTGGACTACAGCTTCTCCTTCAATAATATGGCCAACACAATCCCTAGATCTTCATCCTAATCCTCCTTTATCTTGGAGTAGATGAGAGTATCATCGATAAACACTTCAAAAAATATTTGATTAAATGTCTATATACTCTATTCATCAAATAAATAAATATTGCAGGGGCATTAGTAAGTCCTTAGGGTATCACGAGAAACTGTTAGAGCCCATACCATATTCAATAGATAGTCATCTGAATATATTAATTCATTAAAATTATGTGATTATATCTAGAATGATGATCCATCATTAAGATGTAATGATATCCTCATAGATTATTAAACAAGTCATTAATCCTTGGAAGAGGATACATATTCTATATAGTGATCTTTTTGAGCTCCCTGTAGTGGACACATAGCTGCATTGGTCCACCATTTTTCCTAATTAAGAGAACTAGCTCTCTCGAAGGAGATGCACTAGGGCATTTTAACCCTTGATTAATTTTTTTTTATTTTCATATTAACACATCCAATTATATCAAGGCCATCCTATAGGTGATGTTTTAGATAAAAGTATCTTTGGTTATTCATTCTATTGGGAACACAACCTCATGTTCTGGGGGGTGTCCAGGTTAATCTTTGGGAAATACATAGCTATATTAACACATAATCGCAATTTTCCATATGATGATTCCTTCTATTGAATCATCAATTTGAGATAGGTATTCTTCATTAGAGGGAATCAAAACCCACACCATTGAAGGAGTTTCCAATGAAGATTCATGATTTTCCTTGCACGTATAGAGTAGAATGGGACGGTTAAGAGTATGAAAAGTTATTTACTTTTCCAAAATATTGATTTTTGGTCTAAACAATGAGAGAAAAACCATCCCTATTATAAAATAAAATTACAGCAAGGTAATTATAATGAGAGTTTTTGTAATAACATTCCCACATGCGCATATAGGAGAAGAGTTTAGCACGTGGGTTGTAATGATTACCCAACTAAGAGTTTGTTGTATATCTATGCATCAATGTATCAGGGATTTGATTCATTATTCTATAAATTTCAAATATATAACTGAATTTGTAGATCTAGAATCAATTAGTACTATTTTCATTGTTGATTGAATAAGAAATTCACCTTGTACCAAATCATTTTTTTCTTCACATCAGTAACAGTGAGGGAATAAGCCATCTATTATTCCTACAGATTTGGTGGATCATGATGGTTACTACCATCAATGACTCAATATTAATATCATTGGATTATATAGTTACATTCCTATCAATTTTTGTGTCATTGTATCATGGGTGGTTCTATCCATTCCTCTAATATATAGACAATATTCTTTATGTCTCATCGACATTCATGAGCTTGGAGGACATCTCATCCACTCGTATATAATTTCTCCATTCCATTAAGGTAGTTCCCTGAGTTGTTCTTCTCACATTATTGACATGGGATTAGTAAATATATCTTCCCACCTTCGTAATGGGATCCACTAAAAAAATCCATCTTTCATTACTTATCTTGAAGCAATGGGACCATTCTCCAAGCATCATGTCATCTTTAAGAGAAAATTAAACAATATGTTCATAAATCCCAAATTATTAATTTTATATATCCTTTAAAAGGTGTTGTTTTAAACGACTAAAAAATCTATCAATTTTGATATCACCATTGATAGTAATATCCAAAAAATCCCTTGAAAGCCTTGTGAAATTATCTTCATAGTCTATGACTAATTCACCTTCATGTTTCATTATATATATGAATTTTTTGTCCATATTTTTAAAAATAGTCCAAGGTAAATACTTATTCAGAATAATTTTCAGAAAATCATTCCATGCCATCTATACAATTTAATTTTTTTTTTGTTTTGGTGTTATTAATCAACACCCACCATTAGTCGGCCTCTCCATCTAGAAGACAAAGGGCCAACTTCACTTCCCCCATCTTAGAACAGTGTAGAACAAAAAATATCATATACAATAAGTTGAACATCCATTATATTATTATTGGATCATAACATCCACTAAATTTTGGTGGTTGTTTCCACATGAAGGACATGATAGCATGTTTCTCCCTCTTAGTTGAAGGAGGACATTCAACATAGTTCATTTTATTGTTCAAAACATAAGAGAGCTGGCTAAGCATTACTATAAAATTTTTAAATCCACCTACCTAGGAATTGGGGGTGTTTTTCATGAAAGTACTAGATTTTACCTCACTTGGGTTGTTGGATTAGTTTCTCATATTTCACACCATTTTAAAAAATATAAACGGTTATAAAAAACATAAGTACACAAATCATGAATTAATAATTTATAAAATATGGAAATTAACTCTTAAGGAATGTCTTATAGGATACATATGTTTATAATTTTTCTTCTAAAAAAATTCATAGGTGCTTACTTAAACATAGTCTCATACTAAGGGTTTTCCACAAGGCACTCTAAACCTAATTTCGAAATTAACTAATCTATGATCTGATTGTAAGTATAGAAACCCTAATTTTCTTAAATAACTTATTAAATAACTTTATAGCCAAATAATAGTAACTAATTACACAAGAATGGTCCAAAGGATTAGTGTCTTGGAAAAATTTGGACCATATATAAATATTTTATAATAAAACATTAACATTTACTTAATTCCTTTTTATCTAGAATCTTATTTTCCCTCATGATCTCCTTAGTACTAGTAACCACATGATGATATACATCAATGAAATGCGTGATATTAAATCCATGTAGAAGTATAGATAATAAAATTTATCAATATAACATAGTGTGGGAATAATAATAATAATATCATCATTATAATCCTTATAGGAATCATTATATAAATGTATGAAAAGTGAAAATTCATAAAAATGAAACATCCTGTCTTAGTTGTCAACTACCACACATTATTGTGAACTAATCTATCATCTATTTCATGCATATTTCGTTATATATCATGAGACTCTTATCATTAACCAATGAATTGTAGTGATATATAATTATGAGTGCAGCTCTCTAATAAGTACAATTACATCACGCAATAAAATTATAGTTGCGTCCATAACATAATAACATCTACATTATCATGCATTCACAATAAGCATATATAAATATTGTACAAAAATTAACTCATGGAAAAAAATTCTTTCCATAATGAATGAGTTCATTTAAATGAATTGGGGTTACCAAATTAGTAATGGAATAACATACTTGGTATAATAATCATCCATCTTTAGTGAATAAGAAACAAAATCAAGAGAAGTAAAACATGTGTTTTTTGAAGGAATTTATCTTTTAGAAAAATATTTTATTTTTTCATAAAATCAGACTAGAATCATGTATATGTAGAAGACAAATGGAAATGATAAATAAATGATATTTAAATAACATTAATTTAACATGTATACTGAAAATAGAGTGAAATAGGGAAAACAAAAGAAAGGGAGATGGGTTTGAGAATCTCCTTACTATATATATGAATGCTCTCTTGTATTTAATACCCTTTAAAATCAGATCAAATTCATTAATTAAAAAATAAAAGTCATTTTATACCTGAATATTATCATTATTATTTTTTAAAGTTCAATTATGGGATTTTCAAAGTGTTATATTGTTTAATTTTAACATTTGAGGGTGTTCAGCTTCTTGGTTTTCATGATAAGTTTACCAGAATATGAGTATAGATTTTATTTAAAATGGGTTTAATTCTCCATAATTGAAAACATATTTTATTCATGAAAATCCATAAGTTTAGATTTATGTATATTTAATTGGGTTAAATTTTATGAGGATGAATCATTAGATAAATATTTAATGATAATTGTTGGGGATAATTTGGGATGTATTTGTCACAACAAAATCGATATATTTTATCATTTAGTATTATGTTACTATATTATTTATTGAACATAGAAAGTTTTTATAAAATATATTTTATATTATTTACCAACCATTATATTTTTTTATTAAAAATAATTTAAGTTGTTAAATGAATTTGAAAATGCATCGTCCATGATACTTGTAAATTAACACGTCACATGAAATGATTTCATTATTATATTAAAAGAGATAAAATATTTTGATGATGGATCATCCATTAACATGATATTATTATAGTATATAAATGATAATGGAGTTACGATGAAATTTTGTACAGACGAGGCGATGAGAGAAAAATAAATGAAAACAAATTTAAAATAAATTAAAAGAAAAAGGAAGAGGATTTTAACTCTTAAGTCTCTCCTCAGTGAGAACCACCTTGGGGAAATGGTATTGGAATTATGGTGAAACCAAGGGATCCAATAAATGGGGGGGGGGTATTGTTAAGATATTTGAGTAGAATATGGAAAATTCTCAAAGTTTGAGAGGTGTGGGGAGAAGCGGTAGTGAGGGTTAAAAATAACAGTGGAGGAGAGGGGTATTTTATCATTATGTTATTCATTTGTATTTCATTTTGGCTCAAAACTATGAATATAAGGATTATTATCACTAAATATATAAAAATGTTGAATGATGTTTTGAGATTTTGGGATTACATTAGAAATAAATCATCCATGAATACATAATTCAGGTATTTAGCTTTTCCAAAAAATTATGTCATTTAACTATTCACCAAAATATAAACTTTTTCTAAAAAACCCAAATAAATCACCCTAAATTTCTCTGACATGTAGAATTAAAAAATAAAATAGATTTTATGAAAAGATTTTTCTTATTAAGATAAATTTAATTTCTAATTAAAATCATCATTTACATAAAAAAATATATTTTATAATTATAAATGATTTTATAACATGTTGAAAAAATAATTATGGTCTCATAAAATTATGATATAAACATTAGGAATCAAAATATTCATTTAAGAATATATTTTATTAAACTTTTTTCTTATTTATTATTAAATGAATTATAAAATTTTAATAAAATATTGATGACTTACAAAAATTAAAACAATTAATTTTTCATTTTTAAAACATTTATTTACTTATGTCAAGAGATAAATATATCCTATTTTTTCATAAGATACCAATTATTTATAATTTCAATGGTTAAGTTACTGTTCAATTGTATAGAATACTATTCCTAAATGTTACGTTACTATTACAATGGTCATGATACTATTCCATTAGTATTGGATTCTTAATTTCATAAAATTCCACTTATTTAATTCATTATTAATTTAAAATGTTTTTATTTTGGTCTCTATTTGATTTAATTGGATTTATAATATATGAAATTATTATAAGAAGGGTGAAATTCCATTGGTAAAATTATTTGTCATTATAAATATAAATCGTACTATGTTCTACATGTTTAGATAATTATGTTTGTATAATGATATGTTGCATATATATAAGTAAACTGGATTGTACTGATTACCTTGGAGATAATAGAGAATTTATTTAAAATGTGGATTATGATATCATGGATGAAATTTATGTTTTTTTTATTTAATTAATATATTGAATAATACGTGGAATAGGGAAGCATGCATGTTTTCAATAAATATTTATGCTAATTACCTTGTTTCAAGAGAGTATGTGATGGAGGTATTCACTTGTTTCATATGTGACAAACAAGAGATACATTATAATATATGGGGGATCAATGCCTATATTATTTTGAGAAATTTATTGACCTTTTTTACTAAATTATTGTAATTTCAAATTCATGAAGTTTTATTGGGTTAATCATTTATGAAATGGTTAATATTATGCTCTGAATGATGTTTTAGAGGGTAAATTATTAACATTCCATATGTGTTCTTATGCAAACAGGATAAACTGTGAAAACCATTTTGTTGTGTTCCTAAGAAAGATGGAATAAACATTCATCCTGTGGATCTCAAGATTTGATAATGGTTTTAGAATGAAAAATTCAGCTTCATCTCCTGGAGAATGAGATGAAGGGGAAATTAATCAAATCACAATGAAATTTTGAAAATGTTCTTATAAAATTTAATCATGTATGTAATTATTATTTTATTTATTTAATGATAATTGATTGGGTTAATTGGTAGTTTTTGAATACAATGAAAACATTTTTCTTTATAAATCAATACCATTTGTACAAAATGATTACAGAATCATAGATGATAAATAAAACATATATTACAGTCTAGTTCAATCATAATAATTGTTTCATGACCATAATTGAAGATGTTATTAGAAATTGTAAACTTATCGTCCTTGAATGTGTTAAATTCGTACATCTGAGATGGTGTTTTTTACTAATATCAGAAAAAATGGTAAAGGAGAGGTGATAATAACTTATTCAATCATCTTAACAACATTATAATACATTTAAGGTATTAATGTTATGATATTATTTGTTTGAGTCATGGAGATTATAGAAAAGAAATCAATGAATCATGAAAAGATGTTTAAAGAATTGAAAAGTTGAATTCACCTCTTGAATTAATCATACTTGAGAGCCTCTTTAGAAGAGAGAATATTGTATTTTCCTAAGACCAATAGATTATATATGTAGGGGAGGATATTGGGAGGAGATTTGGGATGAATTTAGAAAATGCACAAGGACTTATAGTTTTGAGGAGAAGTGGGAGTGAGTGGGATTTTTATAGTGGATGAGAAGAGCGAATTTTGAGTAACTAAAACATTATTTAATCATTTTATTCATTATAAGAAATATTATTTTATTCATGTGACCAAAAATAGTAATATGTTCATATGTGTTCTAACCTACTAGACTCACATCCACATTGCATCACTTATAAAATAATAAATCTTGTATTTAGCATTTATTGTATTTTACTATTCACCTAAAATTCATGTATTTTAGAAAAATCACAAAAATTCACCACAACCATTCAATGATGTGTATAATTGAAAAATGAAATCCATTCTTTGGAAACAATTTTCTTTGTCTTTTAAATTTAATATTTATATTGAATCATAATTTATTCCCAAAAACCAACATTAAAAATATAACATGTTTTATAAAATCGTGAAAAATTAATCAAGGTCAAATAAAATTATCATATAACCATATCAATATTAAATAAAATTTTTTAATTACATTTTGTGAAAATAAATTTCTTTTTTAAATTATTAAATTATTCTAAAATATGTAATTAAAATATTTATGACATACAGAATTATCAGTACTTATACTATGATCATTTTGTCACATATAAGATGTCTAAATTGTATTTAAACATTCATGGGAAATTTTTCTATTTTATGGTCGATTTAGTATTTATTACTTTTCACAGAAGTAGAAAAATTATATTTAAAATCTTGGTTATAACAATGTTTTGTATTGTGGAGACTCATTGTTTCATCCTTTAACTATTATGTTTATTTTTAAATCCATGGGGTGTACATTCTCTACAACTTACGAAACATTCATCCTTGAAATTTGAAATTGAACATCAAATGTTATTGGTTGATACTTTAAAATTTCATTTTGGGAAACCAACATAAAAAATACAGGTAAAATATACTCTTAATAATAGGGAAAGGGATGTGAGTTAGATTCAATAAAAATATGCTTTCTAATCGGATAACATGGTCAGGGAAGAATAATCAATCCATCATGTTATGATGGAAAGTAATAGAGATCAAGATTAGATAAAAGGTAATTACCACAAAACCATAAACAACAGTTATAGTGTAAAAATATATATTTCTATTTCATAAACCTAATATTATACTTTTTTATCCTTTAACTATATACACTTCATCCCTTAGAATAGGTTGCCTCATGTGGTGACATTAAACTCTATTACCTCGTACAATGGTCAACATAAACCATTTCATACAAGGTTTGACATTCAAAAAGATCCTGATCCAAAACAATAGAATTATTACCATATCCATCCTATTTAGATCCATATACACGGGCTCCTTGGAAATTATTCTTTTTTTAGAAGTCCATGGTCCATCCTTCTCAATTCATATGCCACATTCTTTTCCATTATTCAAAATGAAAAATACTTATATTTTCACATTTCAAACAAGTGAATAACTTCATCATGTGTCATCATGAAATACTTTTATAACTAAAATTACCATAACACCTTATTGGAAACATGAATTTATACATAAAAATTATATTATATATATTCATTGTATCGAAAAAAATGTTTTAGAATACATCAATGATAGAATAGAGGACTTATCGACAAGACAATAATCTGTTTTGAGGAAGTAAGTACTATTCCAAATCAATCATTATTAATCATTATCTTAATAAAAATGAGTCTATTTAAGGTTGTATTTCCCTAAACCATATAATTTCTCAACATATAATATTTCTACTGAGTCACTTAACCTTGGTAAAATTCATCATACGACCCCAAATACATAATAAATTAGTATTGAACTGTAATCCTCATATATTCTATAATTCTTGTAACCGGTATATTGCTGATAAAATATTCAAATGAAAAGATTATTAAAGAGGCATATTATTCATTCAACTTTATATGTGGTAGTATCATGACTAGATCATTATCAAGTATCAGCATTAGGGTCATATACCTTTAATGGTTGGGCGGGTGATTCCCATACATCTCCTATTAATTCAAGAATTGTACATTAGAAACATTTTTCAAGCCATTGAAATCACAATATTTTTGTATTTTTTGTCCACACTAATAAAAAAATCTCATTCCCTTCACGGATTTACCATGTTGATTCTTTCCACTGATATCACATGTGTGAAAAAAATTCTTTCCCTTCTTCACTTAATCCATGTTTTTCTCTACCATCCTCTTATTAAATTGATTCCTTCCCAACAAAAAGGACTCGGATATTTTTTTTCATACCTTGTTAACACAGGATACTATTTCCTTATATTATTAGGATACTTAGCACACTATTTTACTTTGAAAATATGGATTAAGACCATGATACATATGATACTTATAACTATTTACATCATTTTCATTGGTGCAGTTATCATTTGTTCTACTAGGCTGCAATTAAAATCAATTCCATATACAATATTAGCTCATAAAATTAATAACATTCTATTACTATAAAGATGGTATAGAAAATATCTAAAATTTATGCATTGAAAATCCTAGAACCACCCACATTGGTTAGTTTGGAAGAATAAATCTTTCATAATGTTATTGTAAGAAAAAATATGTAAATTATCCTAAAATTTCCCACTGGACTACCAAACTAGGTTAATAGTAAGTCCCATTTCCATTTACTAAGATACCCTATGTCATTTTTAAAATTTCTTAACAGAGTTGTCACTCCTAGATAGATATGTTCCAGAACTACATCCACTTGTAGTATCCCGACATGGATTTTTTTTCTATAAAGATACACATAATCTAATCCATTCTAAAATTATATGATATTCATTTATGGTTATCCTCAATGCCTTCCCTAGGGTTTTGTTCACTAATATAAATTTGCTAAATATTGTTTCCATGTATTCTGCTAAACATCCGTTTATACCAACTGTAACACCCCAAACACAGTTTCTTAGAGTCGATGCATTATTTGATTGCATTGGAATGATTAAATAAATGTCTTATCATGATGGTCCGAGTAGTATAATAGTTTTTGAAAACTAGATACTATCATATGTTTAGAATTACGACATGAAAGGAAATACTGTATATCAATTCATTTGAAAACATCCATATCTACAAGTTTATCCCTACATGTCAATCACAATATACATCCTCATTCCCTATGAAAATGAAACATAAGAATATAGAGAGATAAAATGGTAAGTAAGGGTATGAAATATAGTAGATGAAATCATAATCCTAAACATTAGGCATGGTGAATAACTAAAAACTCATTTCTTTAAAAAGAAACATGAGCACATTATGAATGGAATAATAGATGAATAAATAATTCCATTATAAATCATAAATATGGGTATTCTACTAGTAAAATAACCTCAATAACTATCAGTAACTAGTTTCATGATTAGGGAATGCATAATGCAGGACATCATAACCATACTATCAAGGCTTCATGCCATGACCATAAATATCCACTTTCTCAAGGCCTCATGCCAAGACCATAATTTGTCTCAGGAGACCTACTAATGCATCAAGGAGATATAGCATGCCTGAAACATAACATAATATGTAAAATGAATTCTTATTATAAATGGGGATAAACATAGAAAACATATACCTTCATATTGAAACTAACATATGAAATGTAAATAATATTCCCTAGTCATTAAATATAAATACTAACCTTTCATAGTGATATGGTGTATGTTATGAAGATATACAATTCACATTAAAACTAAAAAGAAACTATTCAACAACATATTTTTTAGATAATTTCATCAATGATAAACCTCTATGAAATAAAATATTCAAATAAGGATGTTGACTTTAATAAATATACTTTTAAAATGATACCATTAAAAAGTTATTGATGAAATAATCCTTAAACATTCCAAAGTGTCCCATACCACCATGAAACATTAATATAATAATCCCATTGAATATCATAAGAAAATGGTGACTCTTGATATGATATACCAAGGTTGAGAACATACACAAAATCCATGGAATAAGTGGTGAAAATGGCGTATATCTCATAAAATTTAATGTGTGGTGAGAAAATTCCATTTTACATTTGAAAGAATAGTTATTCTGGAAAATAATTTGATTTTTTAAAAAATATGTTTTTAAACATTTATATTCCATAAAAAATGAAAGGATATTTTTATTTCATTTGAGGAAACAATGATGTTCCACTTATGTGAAATCATGAAAAAAGTGCTATTAAGGAAGATTTATGATTAAAACATTTTAGTGAGGATTAGAGAATTCAATAAAGATATTTTACAGAAAAAAATAATGTTTCCATTAATAAAAATATAAATTAACCAAAATTGATTTTTCACTATAAAATATGTTATTTTAGAATGATAAATACTGATTAAAAATATAATCGAGTGAACATAAAAATAGTTAAGAACTTGAGTATTTCCATGACATAATCTTGTATTTTGGGAGTGGTGTTTAATTGGGAAGGTATGTGTGTATAATATATACTAGTCATGAATCTTGAGAGGTGTGAGGAGAAGTGGTGGTGAGCGTTGTTAATTATAGTGGAGGTTAAAGGTATTTTATCATTATTCTATTCATTTGTTTAATTTTTTGGCTCATGTCTACGAATATTTTGTAAATTATCACTAAATATACTAAAATATAAAATTAGGTTTTAATAATTTATGTTTACAAAATCCATAAATCACCAGTGAAACAATAATTAATGTATTTAGTTTTTATTGAAAATTATTGTATTTTATTATTCATAGAAAATTCAACTCTATTAGAAAAATACCAAAAAATATCCCAAACTATTTTTATATGTGTGGAATTAAAATCCATTTTATGAAGTGAATTTTCATAATATGAGAAATATAATTTTTAATTAAAACTAACATTTAATCAAAAATTAATGATTTTTAAATTAAAACCGATTTTTAAACACATTGAAAATGTAATTTAGGTTACATAAAATTAACATCTACTAATAATAAAACAAAAAATTAATTTATGAATATATTTTATAAAAATATATTTTATTTTAAATTATTAAAATATTTATAAAAGTGTAATTAAATAATTATTACCTATGAAAATACCATCAATTTGTTTACCATTTTTGAAAAATTTATTAACTTATGTTATTAAAAAAATATATCATATAATCATTCATATGATACCTATGTTTTATTTATAATTTGAAATATTATGATATTATTCTATTGGATGGATTACGAAACCAAATGTTCATGATACTATTAAAAAGGTCATGTTATTATTCCCTCAGTATAGATTCCTTATATTTGGAAAAATCATCTTATTTCATTCAATATTATTAACAACCAACCCTTTTATTGTATTAACAATACAAAATATGGAGAAAATACAAGGGGTTTAGCATCATGGAGGACTATAATAGTGTAAACCTATAGGGATAGCTTTATCAAATTTAATCCCCTCAAGAGTGAAGGACATGAGGATAGTGAAAATTGATATCCATTGATGTGGAGTTACCTTAGATACTAAAAAGTCAGTAATTGTATTCACATCATGTGAAATGTGAGTAAATTATACTCGAATATCCACAAATACATTGCAATTTCTATTAGATTACTCAATGTCCCAAGGGATGATACCTTTTCCAATGAGTGAATTGGAGAGAACCAGAAAGTCTCTCTTCACTACATAAACATTAAAATCCCTCTGCATTCAAAGCTAAAGTCCTATAATCATGGCCCCCACTTTACCTTGCAGTGAATCACCTTCTCTGAAAACACATCAAATTGTAAAAACCATCAAACCCCACTTGTCCATGAGCACTTCCCGCTCCTCATATACAACCAAATATGTAGGAACCATCGGTGTTCAACATCAGACCCTTTTGGAGAGAGCAACTGAACCCACCTCCCTTGAGTCATGCTGGTGAACTGGTTTGGAATAATAGTCAGGAAAGCACTGAAGGAGGGAGAAGACACACATTTGTTGCAAAGCCTAGACAATTCTAGAATCATTTTTTTATTCTAAAAAAATCAGTACTAGTCCAAATAACATCCTTGTGATGTGATCCATTTCTATAAGACCAAATACACCATCACCCTATGGAAGGAAGAATGTACCTAGACATCCTTTCCTATCCTGAACAATCTGCACCTTAAAACTATCACTAGAGGAAGTCCACATGCATAACCTCCCACCCGGTATACCATATGAATCAATAAATGGAACTCTACACGATCTCACTCAATTACATTATAGAATCAGGTGACTAATTTACACATTATTTGGATCATTGCAGCATTGGAATTTGTAAGTCATGTATACTATGATGCGCTGGATGTTTTCATATATTGGTAGTGCCCTTTTCCTGACATTCCATAAATCAAAATTTAAATTTGATGGGATCTCCTTACACCATACTATATCCCCCACACATACTGGTCATTCACATCTAGATGAAATTTAAAAAAATATCAACCTTGGAATACACTTGTGGAGGAACCCATAAATACACAGTTGTTTGGATAATTATTAAGAAGAATATTCTCATAAACTACCCTTTTGTTCTCATTTAGGGTTTCATTAATGAATCCACGGTGATCAGTTGACCCAGCAAAGGAGATATCTTGAGTGGTACAACAATGAAAACTGTGAATCATTCCTAACAAGTTCTTCTTTGAGTACCTTATTCCCCTATTTCTGATGATCCAACGATCATACTGGTGGATAGTAACAATATAGGGATTCTCCATATGACGGATAGAAGAGGTTCTTTCATTACGTATGGAATGAATCCCATTTTTGAGTTGCATTTTTTTAACCCATAGTGTCTTTGCCTTTGTTTTCTCCCATGAATGATTATCATGATGACCTCTCAATGTTGTAGACAGATTCCGGATGTTAATACCCCCCTCTGACTGGGGTTTATCCAACCACATCCAGGATTCCCAATGATGTTTTCCATCCATTGAGTTTTCTGATAAGAAGACCATAATTTTATCTATTTTGTAAATCACATTTGTTGGAACATTCATCGTAGATAATACACTAATTAATATAATAGAATGTACATTATTGAAAAGGGTTATAAACCCTCTAAAGGAAATGACCATTCTCTTTTAGTTCAGGATTCACCCCATAATCTAATAAATAACCTTATCAAAGTGAGGAATAATAATTTTCACTTGGGACAATAAAGCACCCACGCACTCCATTGGAAAAAACTACTCTTTTCATGTCCCGCATTATTCCCATAGAAATGACCATCATTTCTGACCATTTATTAGCTATGAAGAAAAAAAATTATCCTTTTTAACCACCTCCCCACTCCAAGAACAGTACTCCTCCATCACCTCAGTGATCTCATTAATATCACTTATAATTTTTTTGATGGATATGCTAGTATCATCAGCAAACATCATGTTAGAGATGCCACAATCTATGATTCAACTGCTAATAGAGAGGATCCTAATATAGCTGATATATAAATTTCTTGTATCAGAACAACACTTCATGATCTGTATTAAATAAAGATTGGGAGAGTGGGTAAAGTTATTTAAGACCTCTCAAAGCATTTAAGGGATTAAAATATTATCCCATAAAGAAAGTAGATAACGAATAAGAGCTGAAACAATGAAACCTGAGACCAATAACCCATTGCGAGAACCACATACAAGTATAGACTCTTAACAAAAAGATCTATTCGACCCTATTATAATTCTTTTTCATCTTCATCTTGATGGGTAGGCTTCTCCCATAGGCTCTAATATTAGTATCACTAATTACCAATTGATCCATACTAATATTCACTTGAATATTACTATGTATAAAAAAAATGTGATGATACTCTAAAATCCAGTATAGGGGAAATATGTCACTCTGTAATTGAGGATGCATGTCAAAAACATATAGGGAACATTAAACAATTTGTTGGGGAAGTAATGATTCGGGGATAGATGATCATTAACCTTTAGCACCATGATGATCTATGTGGAAAATGAAATCTGTGTTAGACTCCATCCAAAAAAGTTGTCCTTTACAACATGAACTAGATCAATTTTCACAACATCCCATAATGATATGTAAAATATCTATGTAATCCTTTGGCCCCTGAAGAATTTTTTAGGTAAAGGTAGAAGACTACATCGTAGACAACCCTCATTAATTTATCATTTATAAACATTGTTTTATGTGATTTTATGTGATTTGAAATATATGACATTACTATAAGAATTGTTAAATTCCAAAGATAAAATTTTTGGTTATGAAATTATTCCCCCCTTTTGTAATTTCTACCTTGTAATTTTTTTTTACGTAAATAAGTGGGGGTACTTTTCCTTCATTGCCTCCTCCAGTTCCAAAGAATCTTCTTCATACTAATGGCTCCTCCAAAACACATTGACAAGGTGGGTTGTTGTACTTTATAGAAACTTATCTCTCTGATCTGAAATATTTACTAGTTTTCTTCATAAGAGAGATCATATTCTAGTTTTACCAAATATGAGTATTGTACATTTGAGGGTTCTATTATGTATTTTCCCTAGAGAGATATATGGAACACATTATTTATTTGTGTCATTCGTGGTGGATGTGAAATTTGATATGCCACTACTCATATACAATCAAGGATCTCAAAGGGGTCAATGAACCTTAGGATACGCTTCCCTTTCATTTCAAACTGCATGTCTCTTGTCCTTGGTGATATTTGAAGGAAGTTTTTTTCTCCAAAGTCATATTCCAAGTCCTTTCTACGGTTGTCATAATATCACATTTTCCAAATCTAAGTATCTTTGATATATTTCTGGATATCTTGATCCTTCTGTGTAATCTATTTCACAGGATCAGGTCCAAGTAGCTTCCATTATCCATCATCATAATAAATGGTTGGATTTATACATGGATTTACATAGAGAGCTTCATAAGGATCCATTTGAATACTCGAGTGGAAGATGTTATTTTTTGAGAACTAAACCAATGGAAGATGCTGATTAAATACTCCTTTGTATTCATTAGATTATTCTCTCATCATTATCATTTCTGAATAGTCCTTTCATATTAGAAATCGGTTTGGGGATGATATATCATGCAGAAGAAGAAATAATTTATCAAATCATGTTGAATAATCCTCCATAATTTAGATGTTAACTTTTGATCAAGGTCATGAAAATTGAGGGTGGAACCCCCTATAGTCTCACTACATCCATCACATATATTGTAGCATTATTTTCAAGCGAGTAATCTTCTAAAATATTGTTAAAATGGACAGTCTTTGTGAGTCGGTCCACCACAACCCATTGAACATTGTTTATTTTGGATGTCTTTAAGACACAAATGAAAATTTCCATAGGTATCATCTAAAAAGATACTTTTTTATTTATTCTAAAATAAATATAAAAAAAATAGCTAAATCTACTCATAGAGTTCTAAAATAATGCATTCTGAGATCATCACCTCATACAATAATTTTACAATCATCTTGGAGAGATCTCAACCTGGTGTTTAAAATGAGACAAACATCAACACTACACTTATTTGAAATATAATATAATTCATAAATTCCTCCCCACAAGGTATTTCTTACCTGAGTATCCTGATTGAAAAACCTTTTAAATTTCCTTAAGATATAGAAATTCTCGCATAGCTAACATGCCATTCCTTCAAGAAAACCATCCTACATGGCTGAGTCTGGTTCCACATCTGAGGTCATGAAACCAAATATTCTGCATACTAGAAGACATAAAATGAAAGCTCTAACCTCTGCTTTAATGGTGTTTTATTCCCCATATATTGAACTAAATACTAGAAACACGGATATGCTTCTCTCGAACACTAGTCCACCTACACACATAACCCATACCAAACAGGATCCGTACACATTTAATTTAATCCCTAAAACAAGAGACCACCATCTGATCCACTATCCATGGTGGGTTCAGTTTCACTGAGCAGAGGGGAGGATCCTTGGAAGCATGCAAGTAATTATGGACAAGGATGGCCCGCAAGGAATAATAGAACCCATCTCTGTTGCCAGTAGATTCACGTGAACCTAGAAGAAGAGGTGTGAGACCTTCCTACTCTATTTAGATTTATTCCGAGCCTCCAAAATCTACCAAAAACTGAAAAATCAATTCCTTTGTATCTATATCATGATTTTTTAGTTCTTCTCATGGATCTACAACTATTGTGAGGCATACGATATCACTTTTTCAATTTTCATGAGTACACAACCCATGTATTTCCTAAAAGGGTCAATTTTTATAAAAATATAGTCTCCAATTTTTGGTAATTTGAGTACAGGTGTAGTGATCAGCCTTCTCTTTATCCATTTAAATCATTCCTCACATTATTCCATACTGACATACATTACCCCATTCCATGTTAACATAGTTAGCGGGATAGAAAATCCTGATTAATATCCTACAAATTGTCGATAATACACTATTATAATGAGATAACTAGGGATTTACATGACAATAGAAGGTTTAGGTAAATCCTAAATTTCCATTTTTTAATGGTCTATAGAAATTCCCTCACATGTGAACACATATCCAAATAATGTGACTTGCTACATGAATATTTCACACTTGTTGAACTTGGAATAAAACTTATCCTTCCTTAATATCGCCAACAATATTTGTTGATCTTCTTCATGATCCTCCTTGATAATGTAGTAGATGATAATATAATTCATATCCACTAATAAAAATTTCTCTATGAAATGTATAAAGACTATATTCATAAAATCAAAGAAGATTGTAGGGGAATTAGAAAGTCTTTTGGGCATCACTATAAAATCAGATAGCCTATACCTTATATAGAAGACAATCTTATGAATATATTACTTCTTCCCACTTAGTTGGTTTTATCTAGAATGAAGATACTTCATTGAGAAGTAATGAGCTCCTCGTAGATGATCAAATAAGTCCTCAATCCTTTTAATGGGTTACTTGTTATTAATAGTGATCTTGATGAGCTCTTGATAGTGGAAACACATCCGAAAAAATCCACCCTTTTCCCTTACAAAGCGATCCGGTGCACACCATGGAGATACCCTAGATAGTATGAACCCCTATCCAAATTCTTTTTTATCTACATGTTTAACTCATCCAATTTAATCAAGGACATCCTGCAAGGGATTTTTTAGAAAGGATTATCTCTTCGTATGAGTCCTATTTAGAACTCCACCTCATGATCTGGGAGGAGTCTGGGTAACTCTTTGGAAATTCATCACTATATTACCTCATAATGGAATTTTTCCCCAATTGGATACCATCCTTTGACTCTAACATTTGAGAAAGGAATGCTTCTTTAAAGGGAATAAAAACCCACACCGTTAATGGAGTTCCAAATGAGACTCATGAATTACCATGCACTTATAGGGTAACATGGGATGGTTTAGAATATTAATAAGGTATTAAATTTTCCAAAAACATTATGTGACCTCTATATAAATAGACATAAAATATCTTCATTATAGAAGCAATGTACACAAAGGTATGTATCATGATAGTTTCTGGAATAATATTCCAGCATCTGCCAATAGGAGAAGAGTACATAACTTGGGATGTAATGATCACCCCACTAATAGTTTTTTGGGATATCTCTACTTCATGGTTTCGAGGATATGATTCAATTTTTCAATAAAATTTGAAATATATAAAGGAATATGTAGAACAATAATCAAATAAAACTCTTTCCATTGTTGAGTTAATATGAATTTTACCTTGTACCACAACTTTTGTTTCTCCGCATTAGTAGCAGTGATGGAAGAAACCATCCATTTTTCCTCTGGATTTGGGGGATCATGATGGAGATTACCATCGAGGACTCAAGTGTTAGTTCATTGGATTACTTAGGGACATTTCTACCTATATTGATAGACATGGAAAATGGGTGGTACTATACTTTCCTATAATGTATAAACCAACATTTTTATGTCTCTTCAACATTCACGAGCTTTCTGGACGTCTCTCCCACACTTATATAATTTCCCCATCCATTTGAGGTTGTTACTAGAATGTTTCATATCACATTTTGACATGTTATTGCTAAATATTTATTCACACCTTTGACATGAGATCCTCTAGATTGAAAATCGATCTATCTTTTCATGTCATGATATCAACCAGACCATGGTGAAAACATCATGTCCACATTGAGAGAACATCATATAACATCTTCTTAAATCCCAATGTCTCAATTTTCTAGAGACATTATAAAGTGTTTTTTTAAACCAGTTGTAAATATGTAAATTTTGATATCACCATTGAATATAATACTTGATGAATACCATGAAATCCATTGAAAATTTAATCATAGTCCAAGAAAAATCCACCTTCCTTTTTCATCATCTATATGATTTATCAATTAATATTTGTAAAAAGAGATTGAGGGTAATACATATTATGAATTATTTTCTTAAAATCATCACATAACATCTCTTCAAAAAAAATTGGGTTGGTGTTCTAAATCAACAACCACCATTGGTCGGCCTCTCCATCTAGATGATAAACGGCGAGAGTCACTTCCTCCATCACAGTATAGTGAAGCACAAAAAATATCTTAACCATTGAGTTGAACATCCATTATGTGACTACTAGATCATAAAATCCACTAAATATTAGTGGTACTTGAAACATAAAGTACATATATCCTATTGGTACCTCTTTGTTGAAGGAGGAAATTCCACATTATTTAGGTTATTGTTCATAGACTAAGAGATACAGGTAAGCATCACTATAAAAGTTTGAAATCCACCTCCAAAGGCATTGAGGATGTTGTTCAGGAAACCACTGGATTGTCCCTCACATGTTCTGTTGGTTTAATTTTTACTAGTTTCTAGAATTTTCAAAAATAGAAAAGGTTATAAAAAACTGTAGTCAGTAAGTCATGAATTAAAAACATATTTCATGGTGAAATTAAATCTTAAGGAATGTTTTATAGGATTCCTATGTTTACAATGTTTATACTAAAAACATTTTTGGGTTCTTACATACACAGAGTATCATAAAAATGGTCTTCAATATGATTATTCTATTTATATTTCAAAAAATTACTAAATTGAGATATGATACAAACTATATCAATAATAATTTTCTTAAATAACATATTACATCATTTTAAAGTAAATAAAAAGAATGGAAATACACCAACAAGATCCAAAGGATTTGTGTCATGGTAATATTAGGACCATACATAAATGTTTCATAATAAAAGATAATAATTTACTTAATTTCTTCTTTTCTAGCATCTTATTATCCCCCAATCAATCCTTAGTACAAGTAACCACATGAGGATATACATCAAAGAATGTGGTGATCTAAAAGCTGTGTAAGAGGATAGATAAGAACATGAATCCATATAACATGGTGTTGGAATAATCATCATAATATCATCATCATAATATTTAGATAAAGTATTATATAATGGTAAGGAATATAAAAATTCATAAAAATGTATCATCATGTCATAGTGGTCAACTACCACACATTATTGTGAACAAAGCTATCATCGTGTTCCCAAATATTTATTATATCTCATGAGACTCATAACATTAACCAATGAATTGGAGTGATATATAATTCTTGGTCCACCCATCACATCAAAACATTTACATTGCACTATAAAATATTAGGCGCACCCATCATGTAATAACATTTATATTGCATGCATGCCACATAAAGTATATATCAATAATGGACATAAAATATCCCATAGAAATAAATGTTTTTCATAATTAATTATTTCATGGATAATTATTTGGGTACCCAAAATAAAAAACTAATAACATACTTGGTATAAGAATCATCAAAATTTAGTGAAGAAGAAACAAAATCAATAAAATAAAACATGTTTTTTATAAGGAAAAGATCTTTGGTAAACATATTTTATTTTGTCATGAAATCAGACTAGAAGCATTTATATCTAGAAAAAATGGTAAATATAAATAAATTACAATTAAAGAACATTAATAGATCCTTAATACTAAAAATAGAGTTAAATAGGGAAACCAAAAAGAATAAAGTTAGGTTCGAGAATCCTCTTACCTTATATTTGAACTCTCTCTTCAATTTAAAACCCTAGACAATCGAATTGAATTCATTAATTAACAAGTAAAAAATCTTTTATAATGGAATTATCTTTATTATTATTTTATCAATTTTAATTATGGTATTTTTACAGAGTTATATAGTTTAGTTTCATCGTTCGACGGTGTTTATCTTCTTGGTTTTCAGGATCAGTTTTCTTTAATATGAGTATTGATGTTTCGTAAGAATGGGTATAATTCTCAAAATTGAAAATATATGGTTTTAATGAACATCCATTGGATTAATTTTGTGTATAATTCATTTGGATAAATTTTATTAGGATGAATAATTTGATAAATATTTCATTATTATTGTTTCGGTTATTTTTGGTGGTTTTTTCCACAACAAAATTGATCTATTTTATCATTTTGTATTATGTGAATATTTTTGTTATAGAACATTAAATGGGTTATAAATTATATTTTACAGTATGACCTAACAATTTATAGTGGTTTTATAAATATAATAGAAGGTTTTAAATGAAGATGAAAATGCATCATCCATGATACTTGTAAATTGACACGACCATTTCTATGATTTCTTTCTTAGATTAAAAAAGAGATAAAATACTTTCATGATGGTTCATCCATTAACATGATATAATTATACTATATAAAAGATACTAAAGTTACAATGATAATTTGGATAGAGGCGGTTTGCATAAAATAATAAATTTAAATAACATTAAATAAAATTAACAGAAAAAGGAAGATGATTTTTCCCTTTATGTATCTCCTCCTCCAGAACCTCCACAGGAAAAATGTTTCGGTGTTATGACGAGGACAACAGATCCTATAAATGAGGGGGGGGGGGGGGGGGGGGGTTAAGATACATGAACCTAATTTGGACGTGTCTCAAATATTGAGAGGTTTTAGGAGAAGATGTAGTGAGGGGTTGAATTTATAGTGGTGATAGGGTGGTTTTTTCAACTTTTTATTCATTAGTTTAACATTTTGGCCTGAAAATATGAATGTGTTGAGAATTATCACTAAATATATAAAAATATTTAATAATTTTTTATATATTTTTATAACATCAGTTATATAATATCAATGACTTAATAATTCATGTATTTAGCTTTTAATGAAAAATATCGTATTTTACTATTCGCCAAAAAATCAACTATTTCAAAAAAATCCAAAAAATTCAACCTAAATTTAATTGACACGTAAAATTAAAACATAAAATTCATTATATTAAAATAAAATTCTATGTATGAGAAATGTAATTTTTAATTAAAATCATCATTTAGATAAAAAATAAAAATTTTACAATTAAAACTGATTTTGTAACGCTTTGAAATATTAATTGAGGACTCAAAAAATAATATTAAAATAATAATACAACAAAATATTAACTTAATAATACATTTAATGAAAATTTATTTTCTAAAAAAATTATTAATTTTATTTTAAAATTATAATTAATTAATTATTACTTAAAAAACAACAAAACTAAATTTTTCTTTTAAAAACATTTATTTAGTTTTGTCAGGAAATAAATATATAATATTTTTATTCAACATATACATATTATTTATAATCTCAATGGTAATGTTACTATTCTATTTGATGGATTACTATTCCTAAGGGTCATGTTACTATTCCAATGGTCAAGATACTATTACATCTGTATTGGTTCCTTAATTGCTAAAAATACAATATATTTCATTCATTATTCATTTACAATCTTCTTATTATGGTCTATATGTTATTTATTCTGATATATAATATATGAAATTATTATAAGAAATGTGAATACTCATGGATTAATCTAAGGGTTGTTACAAATATAAACCTCCCTATGGTTTTAATTTTTAGATAATGTTGTAAGGGTAATGATATGTTTCATATAAATATGTAAATCAGATGGTACAGATTACCTTGAAGCCGATTATGGAATTTTATGAATTTATGTATTATATCCAATAATATGTGGAATAAGGAAGCATATATGTTTTAAATAAGGATTTATGATAATTACCTTTTTTAAATAGAGTCTGTGATGAAGGTATTCACATGTTTCATATGTTACAAACAAGAGACACATATTGATATATTGGGGATAAATGATTAGATGTTTTTGATAAACATCGTAAAATTATTTCTATATTTTTTTAATTAAAATTTTTATAAGAGATACAAGGTTAAACTTTTATGAAATGGTTTATGTTAAGCTTCGAATGACCTTTTTGAGGTTAGATTTTTATCACTCCACACAATTACTTATGCATACTGGATAACATGTGTAAACCATTTTTTGCGATGCTAAGACAGATGGAATAACCTATCAACATATGGATCTCATTATTTGATAATTCTTTAGGAAGGAAAAATTCATCTTCATCTCCTGGAGTAAGAGTGGAAGGGGAAATTGATCTAGTCACAATGAAAGGATAGAAATGTACCTATGAAATGTAATAAAGTAAGTTATATTCTAAAAAAACTACAACTCTAGGGAAAAGATATTAAAAAGAAAAAAATTATTCTAGTACATTACTTTTTGATTCATTAATGGCCACATAAATCATCAGATATTTATGGCTTTGTTATTGTATTTTATCTTTCTATAGGATATGTTGTCTATCATTCTCCATCAGAACATGATAGTTAGATATCATTTTCAAGTTCATGTTTTCACTTGAGAGATATTTGTTCATATGTGGAAATCTAATTATGTGTTACTTTGGGTAACCATTATGATTCCATCTTCCCCATTTAAATGGTATTTTAGACTTAATTTTTACAATGTGGGTTTCTATGAAACGAAACTTATAGTATTAAACCTTTTATGACCCCAAATAATTTCAAGGGAGAAATTAATTTTAATGGGGGAATATTGTAAAAAACCATGATTTTATAAACCATTTTTAGAATAAATTAAACATCATTGATATGTTTCTTTATATGATACAAAAACATAATCTTCCACAACACGCAAGACCAACAAAGCATGTGTTACACACAACACTACGATTAAACAAAACATCATTTTATTATTGTAATTATTTAAATATGTAAATGATAATGAAGTATTTAAAATAATGGATATATACAAGATTAACTAAATTATTAATGTTTTGTTGACACACGTAAAACCCTAACAGAAAGTGGGAAATGTTTTTCTGAAATCTTTTTAATTATCCATAGGAGTATTTTATACAAATAAATAATCAAACCACTATTATTGTATTATATTAATGAAAAAATATATATTTATATTCAATATAATATTTTGCATTCAACTTATGTGATTTATAGATATTATATAAGAAAAAATCAAATTTTTCAATTAAATGAAGTATTTTCTAAAAATGTATTTTCCGCCTTTTGATGGAACACTTGATTTAAGTACATTTATTTTGAAAAATTTATTATTTTTATTTGATTAAATAAACTTCTTATTTTAAAATTGTATATGAATATTTACTTTGGGTGTACATTTGGTATTTTTCGGAGAATGTTCATTTTTTGACCAATAATGAAGACAATACTGAATTTTATTTGAAAATAGTTTTTCCATCAAGTTAATATCTATTTATAGGTTATGTTTTAGACTGTTTTTAATTTTATTAAGGTCATTAGAAAAAATTTAAATTTAATTTCTTTATAAAAACATATCGATCATTTTGGCGTTTTTTATTTTAAAATTCATTTTCTTGAACAATCTATGGGATTAATTTATCATTAATTATTGAAAATTATATGGTTTAATTTTAAAAATTGGATTATATATATATAATAGAAATGCATTTTTTTAATAGGCCACATTTAATTTTGGTAAATTTGATAAGTATCTTTTTATTAATTTTATTAATATAGTTATGGGTTAATCAAATAATTTGAGGGTAAGAATAATATAATAAATATTATAAAATTTACCTCAAACATACAAAAAAATTTATGGATTCATTTATTTTGAACACTAACACAAAAGGGTGTAAATTAAACCAAATTATTGGACACTTATTCTTGAGTATAACTTGATTATTATTAAGATCATAGAGAGTGACAAAATTTCACATTCTCACTTTTATTAAGTATAATATATTTTAATATGTATTTAAATATATGAAATGATTGAATATGTATATTATTTTTAAATTTAAGTGGTTTAAATATATCAGGGAATTTTATTTTTAAAATTTATTGATGGAAAAATTATAATAATTAATTACACAATGATGTTACAACATTCATACAATTAATGAAACAATCTATTAAGTGATATTATAAACATTTAAATAGATATAATATTAATTAATTAATGATCACTATAAATTTTATAGGATAATAAGAGGTATTGGGAGTGTATAAAATTAATTTTATGGATGTTATTTTTCTATATTGATTTTCATATGGTCAATGGAATGAATAGTGTCCAAGTTGACACTGATGATATTTTATGAAATTAATACACTATTAAATTATTAAAATATCATAAAAAACTAAATTAGGATAAAACCAATAAATTATGGTCGAAAATATCATATATTGACAATTTATAGTTTAATTTACACCTTATAAGTAAAAAACAACCTTTTAATATTGAAAATGTTATTACCGTAGTTTAACATAAAAAAGGTAATCATATGGTTAATCAAAAAATATGGATTAAAATTATAAAATATATATATATATAATCTATTATATTATGGTATCACAAAATATCCCACATTAGCTATGAATTAATTTCCATTCAGACATAAAATTATTCATATTTATATATTATAATTTAAAACTATGAAAAATTAATAATCTGCCTCTCACCAATAGTATATAAGGACACCCTCTTCCATGTCCCATTTCACCACATTGAGTATCATAGAAAAACCAATCTATAAAAAACTATATGTTTTCACTTCCCTAGAAACATTCTAGTGGTTTTTTTCTTCACAATTGACAAACTCAATTGTCCTATAAAGGAGATCAAATGGATTCGTTTTGAAGAATATGTAATTACTCTAACCGATCACTCTCTTTTTCCATTATTCTAAAAAAAATACAGATAATAAACAAATATAAATATATATGTAATATAATTCATATCCCCTCATATTCTGAAATACTATTATGATTATGAACATTCTATTTTAATTATAAACATCCCATTTCCTATTGAACAGGAAGTGAAAGTATCACCGGTGCATACGAATGACATACTGTCTCCGCAGAGCGATACAATTAATTTTAATTCACCATCTTATCTGAATGGGAATTACGATGGTTTTTAGGTTTATATATGATACATATTACATTATTATAATTATTTAATGATAATATCATATCTTCCTTTTTACTGCCTAATCATTTTTGGAAAGGATAAACTCCCTCGTGGAGACATATGGATTACCATATCCATGATTTTATGCTATTCATTTTTCAACTATCGTTGAAAAAATTATCAATAAGGATATAGTTTATGAATATATATGAAATATATAACATAAAAATAAATTTTTATCTATGCACTTCTCTTTATTTTAATATGATAACAAAATTTAAAACAGTGTTCATGTGTATGTATGGCCTATCATCTCAATGAATTGTGAATTTTACCTTATATCTCCCACTTTTCTGAATCACCAATTTTATATATATATATATATATTGTATCTATATTGTGGTTATAATTCTGGAGATGATGAAATAATTATATAATTTATAGGACCAAGAATAATATGTCAGCACATATATGAAAAAAATCATATTTTCTGGAACATAAATTCAAAATGGAATTGTTAATAATCAAGTAATATAATTTCATAAGTAAATAATATATGGTATTATATAAATGAATATGGTTATATGGAAGAATTATAAATAACATTTATTTCTTATACATTTTTTATGTATATAAAGTGAGTCAACACTTATGGTAAGGTATTTTTGTCTCACTTTTATATCTATGGGACACAAGCCTAATACACTACTTATTTATTTGATGTTGTGTATATATATCCAATTATGGTATTTAATGATACTTATTCTGAACATTATGGTATTTTCGTATTCATATAAATTTCTCTCTTTCGTGTGGAATATCATTCTACAGATTATGGTGTTAAAAGTGTTTATTTAAATATATTATCAACACTCATGATTGTTTCATTATGAATCCCCATTGGGGAAAATTTATCATCAGCATCCATGTTTTGTAAAACAAATACCATATATTATTAATATTATCTTATGAATTTTTTATGTTATATTATCCAAATTTATTTTTTACTAAATGGTTTGAAAGGAATCATTTTTTTCATTTTTCAAACAAGGTATTTTTGAGAAACTTCTAAAAAAAGTATGTGAGGAATGTTTTTTTAACTTATATAGAATTATCATAATTTTTTGTTCTCATGAATCCGTAGTTATTTGAAACTTACATTCAATCTTACATGGTTATTTTCAGATTAATTTTTTACTTTAAAACATTATGTCTATTTTCTAAAATGAATTCATAATGGAAGGGATATTTTCCTCAAGAATGATTTCAAGTAATATTTCAAAACCATTTTCCTTCAAATATAACATCATTTGATGTTATTTATTCTTTTATAGGGATATAGATCTAGGATATGATTATTATTATTTCTCTGAATTGTTTATGATTATAAATTCATGATATTTATGAAATCAATTTCTTTAAATGAGTTATGTTATGATGAATTGTTTATGAAACTAATTTCTTTAAATGGTTTTTAATATGGTGAATTATTATTTTTTTATGTGGAAAACATATTTATAGTTTTCATTAAGTAATTTTTGGGACCATATTCTACCAATAATGAATAGGGTAATGAATAATATCTCATGATATAGTTAATGGAAACAATTAAATGTGTTTTATTTTTGATGTGAAACAAGTCTATGTGTTTGATCTGTAAGGGAAATAGGTGATAAGGATTGATCTGGGAGTCATGGTAGTTAATGTTTACATATTTAATTGTTTTATATAATTATGATAATGAAACACAAATTTAGGACATGAATATAACATTTGTGTATGACTTGTGATGATTTTTCATTCATGTGGTTCATGGTAATGTTTTATTCCATAACTCTTATTTATGATCCAATAATGGTTGGGAATTAACTTTTTATGTTATGATCATGATAACAATACCATATTTCTTATTTTGTGATTTATTAAGATAATAAATTGATATATTTTATGTTTACTGTTTTTGAGCATCTAATCTTACCCTTTAATTGTGTTTCCTTTCCACATGTTATAAAGAATGTTCTTATGTATTGTTATATAAGAGGAATAAATTTATGGGAGATATTGAAGATATTTCTCCATATTGGATGAATTTGTTACATGTTCCCAATGGAAATAAACTATTATAATCCTAATCCTTGTGTTTTTATACTATAATGAATATTATTCTAAAAAGATGTAATATCCATGTATGAAAATACTGGGTCATTATTTGATAAACCCAAGATAGCCTTTAATGAAAGGTATGCACACTATAAATTAATAATTATTAAATTAAAAGTTATGAATACACCTCTTATCATCATGGATCTAGTGAATAAAGTGACAAGAGCTATCTCAGGATGACTGGAATCATCAATTGATCTGGATAACAATAAGCCCTCTAATGCACTTCCCGGCATACAAAAGGTTTTCTACTAGCGGTGAGGGCCTAAAAGGATACAATGGGGATACTATCCTCTTATATCAAAGTGAAATAATAGTAGAAATAAACTAAATATATAAAAACCAATGAACATTACATACACATAAATATATATATAAATTTAAGAAAATTGTAATAGTTAGAGTGCTGAATATAGTCTCATGGGAAAACATACCGTAATTGGTTTCCAACTAGGATAACCATAGACACCAAATAAAATATAGAAAAATAATTCAAAAGACTACACTACCACTCTGAGTAAAACAATGAAACTTGTCATCAAGGTTTCTGAACAAATTTTTCACAAACCACAAATTCCACCCGAGTATTCCTACACAAACAAGAAACATTCGACCTCCACCCAACCAACTACATCAGGTTCTCGACCTAGAAGTAGGAATAAGGAATGAACAACCACCAAGGTTCATGTTTGAGTTTGTTACCTAGAAACAACTTATGTGTTATTTATAATAACCTATATTCATAGTTTCAAATATTAATAAACTCTTTATTACATCATGATTATTATTCAATATAACATAGTATCTTATAACATCAAAAGAATAACATTCACACTAACATGTTATTCTTAAATATATGTTCTATATCCAAATGATATCATTTGAGGGAAAAAATGATTTATTAAATCATGGATGGAGAGTGAAAGGACTTATATGCATCTCCATGTGGTGTATAGACTTGTTAATATCCTATATAAAATATTAATATAAATATACTTTCTTGTACTAAATCCACATTTAAATGTTTAATTGGATATTCATATATATGTATGTGTGTATTTATCCTTAGAAATTATGTTTATTATTAATGAATATAATAACTTGTGTACTTTTATATGCTAAAGAAATTTATGATTATATATGTTCGTAGTGATGTTAGATATGTTGTGAGTGTCGTGGGTAATATTAATTTTGTAAATAATGTGATAAAAAAATTACCTTCCATTTTTTTTATTTTTTTTATCTCAATCCCATTTTTGGAAATGATATAACCTAAATAAATACAGGGATATAGAGTTCAATAGGCATGTTCAATTTCCATAAATTTAATTAATGTGACATTGAGAAGATAGATTGATGGAACCAATATATAACCTGATTTATTAGAGATATCATGATAAAGGTATTAAACTACGTATCCAACATCCTTAATAAGTATTACATAATTTTAGCATTAACTTATTTCTATATGGTTTAAATAGCATGATGCAAAATTCTAACCATGGACTTTAGGTGATTCGCCCAATTCCACTAAGAAATAGTCTTAGAGGGTCACAAATAAAGTGTGTATCACAACGTGTATTTAAAAAAAAATTAATAGTGAATGCATGAAATATTGAGTCTCTAGAAAATAACACTTTGTGATAACCTATCCAATAAATTTTTTTTTCTACTTCTGTGATTTTAATTTCAAAAATCTGACATACACAGTTGGGTTGAGGGAGATATAAAGAGTCTGATAGAATAAACATTTTTTTATGAATACTAACATACCAATGTGAATAGTAATGAATAGGAAATCATCTAAAAAATAGAAACATCACCCATTAATGTAGAAATAAAATTTCAACATCCTATAAGTAAAAAAATGATCATAGTATAAGTATTAGTATTTTTGTTAAATATTTAAATTACAATTTTTTGAATAATTTAATAATTTGAAATGGATGTGTATTATCATAAAATGTAAAAAACAATTACTTTTTTGTCTTATGGTTTTTAGACTATTTTTTGAGACCTTGATTAATTTTTCAAGGTGTTATAAAATGAGATATAGTTTTAAAAATGTTTGTTTATATAAATTTTTATTATATATTAAATTTTAATTAAAAATAAAAAGAAAAATATTTTGAAAAAATGGATTAAATTTTTGAATTCTACTTGTTGAAAATTGATTGGGATGATTTTTTGGGAATTTTCAAAAATAATTTAATTTTAATTGAATATACCAATAAAATAATTATTGATAAATGATAAAAACATAATTAATTTAGAAATAATTGATGTAATTCTGATATAATCCCACATAGTTAGAACTCACATACATATATTACTATTCTGCGTCACAAGAATCAAACACTATAACTTGTCCTTAGAAAAATAATTACAAAAAGGGTAAAATATTCAAAATTCACTCCTCTCCTCAACTATAAAAAACTCCCCTCACTACCTATTATGTTCATTCCTATAAATCCTTGTAAAATGACTAAAGTATTACCAAGTATCCTCCCAAACTCAACCCGAACATTTATCAGCCCTTGGTATCCTCAAAATACCAAATCATCTCTCTTAAAGTGGCTCTCAAGGAAGATTAATTCTGGTGGTAAATTCCTCTTTTTAATTCTTTTAATTTCTTTTCATGTTCGTTTGTTTTCATTTCAACCCTCACCATGTCTCATCCAATTGTTATGAAATATATAGTACCTTAATTTTAATTTTATATCTTTATGATGATGGAAAAAGTTATTATCATCTCTCATTTACCCTTCTTTTATGCAAGTAGTAAAAAACAATGTTTGAGGTGTGATAATTTACCACATTTAAGGATGATGGGTATTCAATTTCCATTAACCACCTCACTTATTGTTATGAAAACATATTTATTGTTGAAACAGAATATAATATATGTATTATATATCATCAATGGTAATTTAATCATTTTGTATACATGGTTTTGGTTTATAAAAAAATGAGTTCATTGTATTGAAAACCCGCCAATTAATCCAAACTTTTATCATTAAATAATTTATAATATGATTCATATTAACCTCTAGTAACCAAATTAAATTATAAACCATATATAATTGAAGATTTTAAATAACAAAAAATAATTTCTATTCTTTACAATCATCTTCATTTTGAACAATTATCTATTCTTGTATATAAGTAACCTATCATGAAGAAAACGAACATGAACAATGAAATTGAACCTCTTAACCAATAAAAAATGACATGAATGTACATAATAGGGTTGTAATAAAGAAATTAAATGAATATTGGGTTCTTTAATTATTAATTAATGACCCTAAATTGGGTTTTATAGGTCATTGAGAACCTGTGGATAACACCTTCAGACTTAAGGTAAGGGTTTCCTCATCTCAAATCAATTTTTGAGAGATATTTCGTATTCAATATTATTAAATTTATAAGGTGTGTGTGTACCAATAATTATTGTCTAATACTATGAATATATTTATTTTAATGACATTTAATGTATCATTTTACGTTTATTAATTTTGGGGCATATAATTCAATTGATTACAAAGTTGTCTGTATTTTCTACTCGAACAATTATTTTCAGTCGAGTTTCTCTTATTCTCTACTCACTTTGGTGATATTATTATTTTTTCATAGGCACTACTCATAAATTCTGTGTGAATTTCAATATACGTATAAAAACAATAATACAAATTTCATTTATAGGGAGTTATATGTTTTAAAAAGACCAATAAAAAATTCTTCCCAAAATACATGCTCGATTCATTGAAGTTCTTGGATTCTTATCTATTTTTATGTTCACACTATAATTTGTTAATCCATATTTATGATTATAAAATCACATATTTAAAAGTTAAAAATAAGTTATGCTTCATTTGTATTTTAATGAAAAAAACATTCTATTGTGCTTTAAATTCTCTTTAGTGAATTCCTTAAATAACACTAAAATGTTTTAATTGTAAAGCTTCATTAAAAACACATCTTGCATGATTTTACGTATTTGGGACATAATTTATGCCTCTAATGAAATATAAATATGCTTAAATTTTCTCTTCTATAATATATAATGTTTAAATCATTTTTATGAAAAATTAAAATGATTTTCCAAAATAACTATTCTATCTAAAGTAAAATGGAATTTTCTCACCATACTTCAAATTTTATGAGATATATCCCTTGTTCTCCACTAATTCCATTCAAGTAGTGTATGTTCTTACCATAATTATATCATATCAATAGTATCCATTTTATTATGATATTCTATGGGATTATGATTTTAATGTTTCATGGTGGTATGAGACACTGTAGAATGTTTATGGATAATTTCATCAATAATTTTTGAAAGGTCTCATTTTTAAATGTATATTTATTTATGTCAACATCCATTGAGGATTTCTGTATTTCATAGAAGATTATCTCCTATGATGTCATATACAAAAAAAAATTGTAGGGATTATTTTTTTTAATGTGAATGTTATATCTTGATACCATTCACCATTTTACTCTGAATGTTTAGTGATATTATTTAATGGCATGGAAAAATTATTTAAATTTCATGTTTTTTTTCAATATGAATGTATTTCTTCTCTATGTTTATCGCCATTTACAAGAGAAATGCATCATATATATTATGTAATGGTTGGGTCCTCTTATATCCCCTCGATGCATTGGTATGCCTCTAGAGAAAAACTACATTCTTGGCATAAGGCCTTTCAAAAAATGGACATTTATAGTATTTGTATGAGACCTTGATGGTATGATTATGGTGTACCACATTATGAATTTCCTCATTATTAAACTAGTATGTGATAGCTATTGTGGTTATTTGACTAGTATAATACACAAACATATGATTAACAATGGAATTATTTATTTATCTCTTATTCTTTCCATAATGTGTCTAGTTTATTTTTCAATGCATGTGTTTTTAGTTATTCACCATGTCTAATGTTTATGTTTATGATATCTTATATTGTATTGCATATCCTTAATGAGAATTTCAGCTCACACTCATCAAATGTTTTTTTCCTAGGGAATGAGGATGTATATTATGATTGACATTAAAGGATAACCTTGGAGTTATTGATATTCTAAAATGATTTGACATATTGTATTTCCATTCAATTCATAATACCAAACTTATTTATGTATCTAGTTTTCCAAAATGACTAAAATACTCCATCCTTATGAATATGACTTTCTTGTAATCATTACAATATAATGAAATATTAAACCGGATCTAGGAAACTAGGGTTAGGCATTACAGTCGGTATCAAAGATGATTTACAGAAACAATAGAAACTATATTTGGAAAATTTACATTTGGGAAAAAACCTTGGATAGGAATATGGGATAAACATTCAAGAATATTCTGGTTTTTTTTAGAAAGGAATAGATTATGTGGATCTTTCAAAAAAACCAATCCATGTCTGGATACTACAAGTGGATGTGGTTATGGAAATGATTCATCTAGGAGTACAAACTCAGACATGGAGTTTCAAGCTTGACAAGGGGTATCCTGGTACTTGACATTGGGCCTTACTATGCACCCGGTCTGAAACTCCAGTGTGATATGCTTATGATAATCACAATTTATTCAAATATAACATTATAAATGATTTATTATTCCAAACTAACCAATGTATATGGTTTTTGGATTTACAAGGCATAAATTTGTGATATTTTCTACACCATGTTTATATTTTTTGGATGTTCATAATCTTATTTGATAATATAGTATATGAAATTGATTATAAATAGATCATAGTTGAATAAATGGGTAATTCACCAATGCACATGATTTAAATAGTAAGAAATATTATATGTATCATGGTCTTAAGAAATTGTTTCAATGGAAGATATTATTATAAGTATCCTCATCATATGTGGAATAATATCATGTGTTAAAAAGTTATGTAAATACTTATATGAGTCTGTTGTCTTTGAATGGAATCAATTGAACATTTGGATGGTAGAGAAAAACATGGATAAATGGAAGAAGGGAAAGAATGATTTTCCCACATGTGATAATTGTGGCAAGAATAAACATGGTATATTTTTTAAGATAATGATAGTTTGTTATAATTGTGGACAAAACAGAGACAAATTTTCTGATTTCAAGGGGAAAAAATGTTTCCAATGTACACTGATTCAATTATAATGATATGGGACACTATAAAAATCAATGTCCCTTGCTTCAATGGAATATAACCTGAATGATGTTACTGGATAATGATCAAGTAATAATACTACTGCAGATAAAGTGTAATGAATAATATTCCTCTTCAAGAATCATGTAATTGGAATATAATATAAGCATTGTGCAGGTTAGAAGAAATATGGAATATATGTAGATTACACTACACTACTATTTTATTAAGTATTTGAGTTCATATGAATAGTTGTACCAATGATAAGCAACTCAGTTGAAAGATTAGATGTAGGAAAATTATACAGTTGTTCTAAAGACAAACCAAAATATATTCCTGATGATTAAGATAACAATTAATAAAGATTGAATTGGATTACTACTTACGACCTCAAAACTGATTATTCTCTTCTCAAAAAGTCCTATATTCAATAATTGATGGATTATACATCATTTTTGAATATAATGAATATGTCCAATAGCATGTGTATGGGTAAATGAATGTTTCCAATAAGGATTTATGGTCATCTGAGTTCTTATTATATTTCAAGAGGAACCATGATGAAGTTATTCGCATGTTTAAAATGTGAAAATTTTGGGCTTCTTCATGTTGATTAAGGAAAATAAGGTAGAAGATAAATTGAGTAGGATAAACCATGGTGTTCTAAATAATTAAGGATTTCAAAGGATCCCATGTACATGAATCTAGAATTTATGGATATGGGAAAGATTCTAATGGGTTGGATCATGATCTTTTAGAAAGCCAAACCATTTACGAAATGGATTATGTTGACCATTATATATGGATATATAGTTTAATTTCACCACATGATGCAACCTATTCCAAGGGATGATGTATATATAGTTCAAGGAAAAAAATGATAATATTTTTTTTTATCAAAATTGAAATATATATTTTTACACTTATAGAGTGGAATAATTCCTCAACTCTAGGAAAAGAGTTTTAATGAAAAATTTTGTCCTATTAAATTATTTTTTCGTGATATAAATAAATTTTTTCCAAACTCACTTTATGTTTTTGTGGTAGTGAAACTTTATCTAAGAATGATATCTATTACTTTCCATCAGAACATGATGCTTTGATTATTCTTCTATAACCATGTTTTCAATTTAAAATGCATAGTTTTGTAGTAACAGATTTATTTCCTTTTTTCCTCATATAAAGAGGATATTTTAACTGTATTTATGATGTGGGATTCCCAAAAGGTAATTTTAAAGTATCAACTAATAACTTTATATGTTCATTTTAATATTTCTATGATAAAAGTTTTGTATGTAGGGGACAATGTAACACCCAACGAATTTTGAAATAAATTTAATTATTAATGCATGAAACAATTAGTCTCTACAAAATAGAACATTGTAATAACCTAGCCAGTAAATATAATTTTATTCTATCTGTGATTAGTAATGAATATTAAATCATCAAAAAAATAGAAATATTTCCCATGAACATTTAAAAAAATTCAGACATCTTAGAAGTGACAAAATGATCACAGTATAAGTATTGATATTTTTTATGTCATAAATATTTGTAATTACAATTTTAGGATTAATTTAATAATTTAAAATGGAAATTTATTTTCATAAACTGTAATGATAAATTTTTATTTTTTTTCTTATGGTTATAGGATAATTTTATGTGACCTTGATTAAATTTTCAGGTTTTTATAAAAAGTGTTATAGTTTTAATGTTTTTTATTGAAAAAAAGTATGATTTTATATAAATATAAAATTTAAAACTTATAGAAAATTATTTCCAAATAATGTATTTCATTTTTTAATCCTACACGTCAAAGAATAGTTGGGGAAATGTTTTTTGATTTTCCTAAAATAAATGAATTATAGGTTAATAGTAAAATACGATAAATGTTAAATACATGATTTATTGAGTCATAAGTGATGTAATATTGATTAAAGACCACTAGGATCTGAATCACATGAAAATATTACTATTTTGGTTTGATTAATCAATCACTATTTCTTGACATGAGAAAAATTATTAAATAATGTTTTAAGTATTAAAAAGTAACACCTCACATCCACTATAAAACCCCCACTCACTCCCTCTTATCTTAACTACTCTAAAGCGTTATACCTTGTCTAAATTCTTCCAAAGTATCCTCCTAATCTCCTCCCCCATTCCTATTAGCCATTGGTCTTTTGAAAATACAAAATCATCATTTCTAATGAGTCTCTCAAATAAAATAAATTCCAGAGGTGAATTCTACTTTTCAGTTCATTTATCTTCTTTTCAAGTTCCATTGTTTTCTTTTCTATCCTCACCACATGTTCTCCAAATGTTATGAAAACTGCAGTACCATACACGTACTGTATTGTGAATATGATTATTGAATAAGTTATTATCATATATCTTTTAACCTTCATTTAAGCTAATCATAAAAAACATCTGAGATGTGCTAATTTTACACATTCAAGGACTATATGTTTACAATTTCTATTAACCTCATCTGTTATGGTCATGAAACCATTATTATTATTGAACAAGACTATAATATAAGTATTATGTGTAATCTATGGTTATACAATCATTTTTTACACATAATTTTTATTTATAAAGAAAAATGCATTAATTGTATTCACAAACTACCAATTAACAAAAAAACATTATTAGTAAATAATTTTCATAATTAATCACCTTCACATAATATAGAAAAATTAAATTTTCCACCATGTAACCATCTGAACTTTCCAAAAAAATAAAATAAATTCTAGACAACCATCCTCATTTTATGTGATATTTTTTTCATATATATAAGAATACCGATCATGAAACAAACATACCCAAAAAATTATATTGAACCTCTAAACCCATAAAAAAGGATGTTAATGAACATAATAAGGTTATAACAAATATATTAACTGAATTGTAGGTTATTTAATTTTTAATTACTGAACCTAAATTGGAATATTCGGGTCATTATTTTTGTGTGTCTGATTTATTTTTAAAGGTAATCAATATTCTGGTAATATAATGTAATGTGTATTTATGATATGGTAAGTTCAACTTAGTAAATTTCACTTATGATGACAGTAAATGAACTCCATAATGTGTAAGAGGTGGTGTTCTAGAACAAAATAGTTTTAATTTTATTAAATGAATATTTATTGTATTATTATATATTGTTCATTGTATTTCATGATTGTTATGTAATAATGTCCTAGAATATTTTTTAAATTTATATGGTTATTGAAGTTACATGCTATGATGAGAACCTTGAAATGCTATAACAAATTTCATAAATATAGTTCTGTAGTTAAATGACAAACAATAATGGGACACATATCATGTATACCGTCAGGTGCGAGTACTCGTAAACATATGATACTTCCTCTAATGAAGTTCGCACATTGTAATCCCTAATATAAGAGATTATATGAATATACACACTAGTAGGAATTCCCCATGTTTTGGTTTCATCAGATATTTATTTCTATGAGTTATTGTAATGATCCATAGACTTTAATATTATAATTAATACATGTCACGTCCCGCAAACTTTGTTTTACTAATGAGAACCATCAAACAGGCAGTTGGGATGAAGTAAGGTACATTGGTTGTGTCATGAGAGGCATGTAATTAATGGATTAGTTGAGGAATGATTTTTCACTTCCATTTATGGAATTCGATATCTCGGACCATTGATTGAAATAGAATAGATGCACGAAATTACATGGACATGGTGTTACAACGAGTTTATTTCAAGTATTTAAAGAATTATGTATCATGAATAAATTTCTATAATAATATCTTGAAGCATGTTTGATTAGATATTGAGAGAAAGGTGTTATATTACATAGTGAGCATTTGTATGGAGATGTAATTTTTGAGTCTTTATGTTCATTCCCTTGAGTGACTTGACCAGTTTCTAGACTGAAATCTTGGATATTAGGAAAGCCATCCAATTGTGAAAAAGTAAGAATCCTAAAAGGATAGACACAAAGTGTTTTTGGTGGTCTCTATTAAATTATATTTTAATTTAATTATTGAAATAAATATTATTCTCAAGACTGTGGAATAATTTTATTCGAGTTACTATGATCACAAAAATTAAATAAAATTTATTGATTTATTATTGGACATTTAATAAATATTGATGTATTAGTTTTTAAATAAAAACATTAATTATGAGAATAATTTATTTATTTATTTATTACAGTGTTAAAAAAATGGAAGTGGAGTTCGAGCGGACCAAGGTTGGTCCGATTGTAAAATAATTATTTTCAAGACTATAAATAATTATTTCCCTAATTGGCATAAATTTAAATAAACGTGCTATGATTTTCTGACGTGGAATTTATAATTTCGTTTGTGAAAGATGGTAGAACCATGAATAATAATGTGGTATTATTCTTAATTTCATATGTTTTATCTAATTTCATGAATGTATTTAACGGTTTCTATGCATTTATATATTCTAACTGAAATTCCATGTATATAAATAGACAAGTATTCCCATTGAGATATTAAACACACTACACGCTTGTTGAATTTAGAATTTTTTATTTAAACAATTTCTCACTTGAATCCTCTTCTCCCCCCTCTTGAGAACGATACATGTTCTTCAAGGCTGATGATCAACTGATCAGGAACGACCGACCCAAGACACTCTCTTCGACGTGCCACCACCTTAAAAATGAGTGGTGTTGATCGTAGGCCATTAGAGAATGTGTGGATCACCACTAGAGGTATTCTAGTTTGGATCCTTACATTCAGAATGAGATTATCTGGATGGGTAATTCTGCACGATCAACTTCATGGAAAAAGAAAAATACCTAAGATATAGGTATTGTTATTGTCTATGAAATTAATTAAATTAATTATAAATATGATGTGCAAGATCCTCTATAATGGTTTCATTCCTCTTTATTCTTTATCTAAATATTTTATTATATTCTATAGAGACTGACATTCATCAGCGTATTGACCCCAGAATAATCATTGATCATTGTAAAAATCAATGTCAGGTCCCATCCCAACCACTCTTCCGCTGCGCTTGGAAAATTCAAGTGGTATTTGATCTCTTACATCATAGTTTAAAATAATTGAAATATTTCATTGATGACTTACGCATTTAATAATTTACTTTTTTCAATTCAAGCTAATCATTCTTCAAATGGGAATCTAGATATCTATTCCACCTCGTTCATTTCTCCTTCACCTTATAGAAACTTTCTTTTCTTATAATATTGATTAAAATATAATAGAGGATCTCATCAGGAGGTTCCAAAGATTCATGGACACACAACACAAGAACAAACGGGGTGTATTCGATAGTATATGTCATGAAGTAAATATTCAATTCATCAGACCAGTCCGCCAAACCAAGCCATGTGTTTGGGTTTTTTTATGCTAAATGACTCATTGTGTTGACCAGGAACCAGTGGAACTCTATTTTTGGATTTCACATCGTGTGGCCCAATGGACAAGGTGTGTAGTCCCTTCAGGCTAGGGTTGGACCATATAGCACATACTCATGTGGACCGACTGGAGACTATGTAATGAGGAAGTTCATGGCGTGTGTCCCACTGGACATGTCGTGTACTCCGAATATTTCCGAAGTACAGTCACATGTCGTTTCCCAGAGCATGTATTTTTGATGGATGGTGAATAATAGTACAATACATGTAGTTGTAAATACACATCATGTACTGATCAAAATTAAATATATATATTAAAATTTAATATGGTCTTAAGCAAACCCTTGATACATATACCATTGTGTAGGAGTAAATCTACATAGCAAGACATGATAGATTTTTATATATGTATGTTTAATTGAACAAATGTAAAATCTTCATTTATAATAATTTGGTATCTATGAATAAGAATTCACCGGGTTGCCTCAAGGTATAAGTTCTGTAAAAATATAATTTTAAATTAATTTCATTGATTAAAATTATGATTGATGAGAATCTCAAGGAAATATATAAATGGGTTTAAGATGAATGGATTGATTAATTAAAGATGTTAATTAATTGATTCGAGAATGATTTTTGTTATACATAAATGATTTAAGAATTGAATGCTAGTTTTATTTATGTGTTAATATCATTGAATGTATGGATGATAATGAGCTAGACCAAGACACTTGTATATAGATAGTTTCTTTTAATTGAATTAAATTTGTATGAATTTGATCCTTTTCGTCATTAATATGCAGGTCATGCGTTCCCAAGGTTTCCATTATGTAAATCCCTCTTTTACCCCTAACATACATCTGAGATGAAAAAGAGAATATGTAATGGATGGAACTCCCAAGCTTGTGGAGGTGGTTCAATCTAGTGCCAAAATGAAACCAATATTAGGATATACAACGGTGGATAGGTGGAAGCTGTAAACATGAACCCAAAAGGTTCACAGTGTGTCTCCTCTAGGCCAGGGTAAGTTTACCACCCTCCAGATAAGCTAACCATGAGAAAATATCTTGATCATTCTATTTACATTATTTTTTTCTGTCATTTTCATGTTTTATCATTATGGATGTGATGTTACGATCATAAAATTAATGAATTAAACAAGCATGTAATGTGGAACTAAAATAAACAAAACTTATGAATAATTATTATCAAGACATGGTTAATCACATAATTATGAACTACTTAATATTAAAAAGTATGTGACAATAATAAATTCACACATAAGATATAAAAAATGATCAAATAAAATATTAAGTCATACCAAGCGTTTTGTTACATTATTAAGGGAAAATCCAATAAAACAATGTGTTTGAATAACCCTTTTTTGGGTACATACTTTTATACATGAAGCCCTTATAAATTATTTTGGGTTTACATAACCATATTACATAAAGAGGATGAGCCCTTTATAGACTTGGTGTAATATTGTAGGCATGAGCAATGGAAATCTAAATTCATGATTTTAGGATTGGGGAGTCCACTAAAAATATCAAGGAACTGCAAGCCCAATATTAGTAAAGATCTGCCTACCTAAATACCTTGTAAATAGCTTGACCAACCCATTTTGATGATATGTGAAGGGTATCCTTTCCACTAGAATTTCACGGTATCTGTACATTCTGAGTTCGATGGTGAGGGTCATTGGGAGTTGATAAAATAGTGGGAGACTTAATAAAATTTATTATTCCTCATAAAATGTAATCAAGAATGTTTTAATGATATGCTCTTCTAATTGTAGAATAAAAACTGGCAAGCCCATAAACCACACATTCCCTATGATGAATTCTAGAAAAATACAATATAATGACCGGAATTACAATCCAGGAATGGTTTTGACACCTTCGGGTTACCCTATTGTAACACCCCAAGCTTCTACGGTACGTTTCTCTTTGAATAATGCAATAGGGTGTGTTGTACGCAACATCGAGTTCTAACACACACCACAACCGATCAAAATAGCTGTTATAAATAGTAATACCTAATTTTTGAAATTTTATAAATTTTATCTCTCAAAAATTACTTCATTTTTGAATCTGGAGTATCGAATTTAGCCTAAGGTGAAATTCTGGTACTTTTGGGATAAATTTAATATTTTGATGATTAGTGAAAATTACTAAATTTTAATTAAAAACAACTTTTTTAAAGAAAATAATTAATAGTGATAAATTATGAATTTGGGAGATTTTAACGTATATTTAGAATATATTTTTACCATTTAATACAATGTTTTTCATTGGACATTATTTCACAGTTAAACCGAACATAAACAAGTATCAATATTTTGATAGTTATTATATCATAAAAACAAGCTTTTTGTTTTGACAGCGGGAATTAATTTTAAATTAATTTATGCCACTTCTGTGTTTTGAATTTGTAAAAATGGATTCCATATTTAGAATCAGGATTTTCAAATTTTTTAAATAGGAATATTTTATTTTAGACATTTTGAATAATTACTTCAGTAAATATTTTATTTACCACGGTTAAAAGGTAAATCCGGTAAATAAGGGTTAAAAAATTAATATTATAATAATAAAAAATTACCCTAAAACGTTTCCTACCCTTATTGGATGATACATGGTCGACCATTGGAATCTTTGGGTCGATTTTGGGACCCCATGGTGCCACTTATAAGTGATAGGGACACTTTATTTTAATTAAGTTAAAATGAATACAAAAATGACACAAGCATATATCTTTTAGAAAACAAATTTTTACATAGGGTTATATAGGTTGGTTTTTAGACTATAAATATTCAATAGAAATATATAAATATTTCTTACATAATTCTATTTTAATTTTAATTTTTAGACATTAAATAATTTAATTTATTTATGACACAATGATGATGCAATAATTAAAATAATAGTGAAAAATTAAACTAATTGATATTATAAATACCCAAATAAATATAATTGGAGACTTTTATTGAATTAAAATAATTTTATAGGTAAATATGACATCTTTTTATTTATTGAAATGAAGTTTTTTGAAGTAATTATTCTGTTATGAGTTTCACAAAAATCAATTATTGAATAGTGTCAAAATTGACATAAATGAGTTTTTAAAACAAATAGTATAATATTATTTAATATTAAATTTCTAAAAATCTACGGATCGGCCAAAAGACATATAATATGATAGTTGTATCATTAATGGACCACATGGGTGTCGTTTGGATGTATATATTATGTTTATTAACAATATAATATAACAATACAAAGAGACATTGTGAAAGTGAAACTAATTAACTGAAAGTTAATACTTAAAGATAAGGTTAGTATAATGACCCCAACCTGCCTAAATTATTTTGGTTGAGTGGTTTTCGACCTATACCCACCTTAATAGTTAAATAATCCACTTTGGAGCCATTATAAATCGAATATGATTTTATTATAAAATAATATTTCTAGCTTTTCCAAAGGTGCACCTCACCCCTCTTATAAAAGGGCACTCTCCCTTCTCATTAAAACACACCATAAAATAATTTTGGATAGGCCAAAAACTGCCCAAATAATCTCTCAACTTCCCTCACATCATCCTAAAGGCTTTCCTTTAGTCATAAAGCCAACATACGGAGCCTTTTTAAAAAAATCAAAATGAAGAACCCGAAGAAGAGGTAATGATTTCACCACCCTTTTCCAAGTTCCTTTCTTCTTCCACTTCTTCCTTTATTGTTATTAACATTCTAAAATAATAACTCCAGTATCTTATATATACTGTGATGTTATTATAAATATGGTACAGTCATATTGAGTATTCTATCCATCCTTTGAATAACATGTCACCATACGTGCATATGTACTGCTTACCGTCTCTACGTCGTGGTGTAATTGTTATTCAATAAATTATTATTTGGATGGGTATAAAAATGATGTTTAATTCATGTAAATAATATATATAACATTATAATTATTCGGTATATATGATATAACATCCAATTATATATTATTTTAATATCAAAAGAATGATATTGTTGCTCGTGTGTATGTACGGACTACCGTCTCAACGAACGCGATGAGATTCATTCTCCATCATATCCATTCAAGTATAATTCTCATATGATGATTAAAAATAGTATCTATGGACTTGATATCATTATGGATATTAATAATATACAACCTATCAATGAAAAACATGGCTTATGTAACAAAACATATAAAAGAAAACGAGTAAGTTTACACTCGAAACAACGATAATACTAAGATATTATTAACAAATCAATGTTAAAAGATCATATATGATATCATATTGATGTATATAATTCATGTATAATTTCATATCAATTATTTCACCAATATACAGGAGGATAACCTACCCCTATTCAAGGAAATGTACAGGGTAAGGTATAAAATTTCAAATCTCATTTTTATCCGAGATTTCTTATTCGTAAGTATTTACTGGGGTTATTTCTATCATCTGTTTCCATGTTTCTTAAAAATTTATTTCAAAACATTTTTAATATTTACTATAATATTAGTTAATGTCATATATACCCTTGTTTGACTTTTTATAAGAGTTTTATAAAGGAATATTTCTGTTTTTTTCCAAGCAATGTTCTTTTTAACCTTTTCTACATAATTAAGCTAAGAATGTTTTTTTAACTTATACGGTGGGTAAGGCTATTTTCCGTAGTTATAAAATCGTCGAAGTCTCCCATATGAGCTTATAAGAATATTTTCGAAGAAATTTTTTTATTTTATATGACTCTTAAATGATTTCCATATAAAAAGATATATTTCTCCAAAAATAGTTTGGATTTCATCTATGTCAACATCATTTGATGGATTTTAAACTTATTTGAAGTTGATTTATTATGAAACAAAACATACATATTGTATTGATGGTTTTGTGATATGTTTGACTATGGATATGTTATTTTTATACCCTTCATGGTTTATGGTGAAAGTTTTGACATTTTTTATTCTAGTTTTAATATGAATGCTTATGTTATGTTTAAACCTTTTCATATGGAAATGTATTGGACTTAATATGTGATGGGTAGAGCCCGCTATAGCTCCTTGATGCATCGGTAGATCTCATGAGACAAACTAGTGTCATGGCACAAGGCCTCAGCAAAATCTTATTTATAGTCCTGGCACGAGGCCTTGGCTATGTGGTTCTGATAGTCTGGAATTATGCATTCCATCATTATGAAAGTGGTTATTGATATTGCATGTGATTATTCGATTAGTAGAATATCTATGTGAATAAGTAAATGGCATTATTTCATTTTATTTTTTCCATACTATTTTTATGTTCATGTTTAAAAGGCTTTTGTTTTAGTTATACATTGCCTTAAATGTTTATTTTTATTTATGAAAGTTTCTGCTATCTTGTTATCCTTACTGAGCATTTGAGCTCACCCCTTTTCTATGTTTTATTTTTCCCAGGATGTGAAGAATAAAATTATGAATGTCCTGCAGGGATATTATGAGGGAATAATAGTCTGGACTATGGAGACAATATGTTGTTGTAGTATTTTTTTCACCTTATGATGTAATGTAAAACTTTGTGAATATATCTAGTGTTTCCAAGGCTACTAAACCAATTGGTCTTTCGAGATTTGATCATTCTTGTCATCATGCCAATGTTATATAATAATGCACCAAATCTAGGTAACTGGGGTTGGGGCGTTACATTTGGTACCTGAGGAAGTTTAGAAAAAACCATAGAAGCTAGATTTAGATAAAATCTGATTAGAGAACATAGACCTAATATGGACATTGAGGATTATTATAGAAAAAATTCCTAGAATTTTGGTATTTTAGAGATTTTGTGAGTTTTCCGAGAAATACATCCTTATCTGGATATGAGTAGGTACAGGCGGCTCTCGCACAGATGTACCTTAGGGTAAAACTAGAAAACACTGCTTTGAGCTAGACTCGAACATGAACTGGTGCACGACAATGGGCCATGCTGCACTCTTGGTTACGACACTACTGGAGGATATGCTTAGGATAACTCTCATTTTCATTAAAAATAATTATGAAGGGTTTATGAGTATATACTTACTCGATGTAAACATTTTTATGATTATGGATTATATCTATAAATATTTCAATTTATGTTAAGTGTTTTATATGTATGGAATTATGTATTTAGATTCATAAACTGATCTATTTATGCCATTTTTTAGAAATGGATCCTAGTGGAATAATTGGAAACTATATCAATGCACGCACTCCATTTAGGGATTTCACTCCTGTTCAAGATAATTATAGTGGAGATAGTGATGAAACTGGTGCTGATCACCTAATAACCATACTGGGACAACCCACTTAGGTTATGAATCATAACCTTACCCGTATGGAGAACCCTAATCCGCAGCGTGGAGGATCAATTTTAGATCGATTCATGAGGCAACAACCACCAATGTTCAATGGGAGTACAAATCCCTTAGTAGCTGAGCAATGGATAAATTCCCTAGATGAAATATTTCAGGCTTTGGGGAGTAGTTAAAGGGAAAAAGTTATCATGGTAGTTTAACGCCTCACGAGAGATGAATATCAATGGTGGTCATTTATTCAAAACATGAAAGAAGATGATGAAGTATAAAATATAGAATGGAGGGAGTTCAAAGATCTGTTTTTAGAAAAATATTTTTCTCGTGACCATCAAGCAGATATGGAAAGGCAATTTCTGAGTCTGAGACAAAAGGAGGATGAGAATGTCACAGAGTATGAGGATAACTTTACAAGGTTAGAAAGGTATACTGGATATTATATATGTAACCCAAGAAGTAAGATTGATCGTTTCTTTGATGGGTTAAAACCATTTCTCCATCGAGCATTAGACTAACAATCCTTCTCATCGTACGAATACATTGTCTCATGTGCTATCAATACAGAGAAATAATTCTCAAAGTCTTATGACTTTAAAGAAAAGAAAGAGAAGAAGAGATCTAATGATCAATCTGGGAATGGAAATAAGGGGATGAAGGAATAGGTTGAATATCCATCTTGTGGTAAATATGGGAAGAAACACCCTGGTACTTGTTTGAAGGTAATGGGTGTCTGTTACAAGTGTGGTGAAAAAGGCCACCAAGCTCGTGATTGAAAAGGGAAGAAGGAAGCTACCAATGTTCAATGCTACAATTATAGGGATATGGGACATTATGCAAATTAATGTCATAATCGTTAGGGGAACTTACCTTAGAAAAGGCCAAGGGATCAAAGCCAAGCGTTTTCTATCACTACTGCTGAAGTAGAAGCTCCAAACGACTTGGTGGAAGGTAATTTAATAGTTTCCTCAAGTTTAGCAAATGCATTATTTGATTCTGGGTCATTTCATTGTTTCATATCTTCACAATTTGCTAAGAAAATTAGATATTTCCAATTTTATTTGACAAGGGAGTTGTCAGTTAAAACTCCTAATGGATGCATCATTGTAACAATGTTTTCAGAATTAGTCCCCATTAGATAACATAAATGTTCTTTATCTAATGATCTCCTCGTCATACCTATGATTGAGTTTGATATAATCCTTGGTATGGATAGGATTTCAAAGTATGACGTGAATATTTATTGTAAAAATTAGGAGGTTACTATTTTTTATGATGATGATAAGGAACACCTTATCTTTAGAGAAGAATCATCACCACCAAATTCTTATCTAAATCCACCCCCATTAGCTCAACTAAATTCCATTATTGGGGAGGAAGAGAAAAAAATGACTGTGGGTGAGGAAAGGAATGTTCAAATAGAGGATGTACCTGTTTTGAATGAATATGTAGATGTATTTCCGGATGATTTTCCTGGACATCCTCTAGAATGAGAAGTTGAGTTTTCCATTGATTTAATTCCTGTATCAAGGCCTATATCAAAGACCCCTTATATAATGGCCACAATATAATTAGTTGAACTAAAGAAACAACTAGAGGAATTGAGTAATAAGGGATTTATTCGCCCTAGTGTTTCTCCATGGGGAGCCCCTGTTCTTGTTGTTAAAATGAAATATGGATCTATGAGGATATGTATCGACTATAGGGATATCATTACTATAACAATAAATAACATGTATCTCATACCTCACATTGATGATTTATTTGACCAACTGCATGGAGCTCAATACTTTTCAAAGAATGACCATCATTCTGGATACCATAAGATGTGTGTAAATAAGGAAGACATTCCAAAGACAACATTTCAAACTAGGTACGAGCATTACGAGTTTACTGTAATGCCTTTTGGATTGACTAATGCACCCTCTACATTCATGTATCTGATGAATAGAGTTTTCAATGAGTATCTCTATGAATTTTTAGTGGTGTTTATTGATGATATCTTGGTATACTCAAAAAGCAACGAAGATCATGAAAATCACTTGTGCATTATCTTGAAGACTCTGAGAAGACATGAATTATACATGAAGTTTAGAAATTGTGAATTCTGGCTTCAAGAGATTTTTTTTCTTGGCCATATTGTCTTTAATGATGGAATATATGTTGATCCTTCTAAGACCAAGGCAATCCATGAATGGCCAGCACCTACGAGTATAACTGAGGTACGCAGTTTTATTGGTTTGGCAGGTTATTATCGACGTTTCATCCAGAATTTTTCCCGATTGGATAACCCATTAACGAAGCTCACATGTAAAGGGGTTGAATTTGTTTGGAAAAAAGAGTGTGAAAAATGTTTCGAAGAACTGAAGATAAGATTATTCAATGCTCTTATATTGACTCTACCATCAGGGAATGATGGGTTTGTTATTAATAGTGATGCATCGATGAAAGGACTTGGTTGTGTCCTTATGCAGAATGATAGGGTTATTGCATATGTATTACGACAGTTGAAAATTCATGAGAAAAACAATCCTACACTTGATCTTGAGTTAACAGCTGTGATCTTTTCTTTGAAGATATGGAGGCACTACCTCTATGGTGAAAAATGTGACATTTATACTGATCTCAAGAGTTTGATGTATATTTTCTCACAAAAAGAACTCAACATGAGGCAAAGGAGATGTCTTGAATTACTCAAGGAATATGATGGTACGATACACTACCACCTGGGGAAATCAAACAAGGTGGAAGATGATTTGCGCAGAAAATATCATAGAGTTTTGAATAATATGAGAATTGAAAGGGATCCAATTTTCATGGATCTGGAGAAGATGGACATGGGATTATCCAAGGAAGGTGAAACATCAACACTTTTTCAAATGGTTTCCAAACCATCTTTACTAGAGAGGATTAAAAGTTCTCAGACCAATGATGAAGAATTTAAAAAAATATTAAATCTGTGAATGATGAGAGATTAAGAGACTTTGTGTATGAATATGGACTTTTGAAATTCAGGAAGAGACTTTTTGTTCCCAATATTCCTGATCTAAAAATAGAATTGTTGGATGATGCTCAAAGTTCAAATTTCTCTATACACACTAGGAGAACCAAAATGTATAGAGATTTGAAGGAACATTTTTTCTGGGACAACATGAAGATGTAGATTTCTGATTTTGTGTCAAGATGTATGGTTTGTCAACATGTGAAAGCTGGAAGGAAACAGTCTGGAGGATTCATGCAACCACATCCCATACCGGACTGGAAATGGGACAATATTACAATGGACATTGTCATGGGGATACCAAAGACTCCTAGAAGGAACGATGAAATATGGTTTATTGTTGATAGTCTTACAAAGTCGACACATTTTATGGCTATAAGAGAAGATCTACAACTAGAACTTCTAGAAAGACTATATATTTATGAAGTTGTTAGACTTCATGGAGTAACCCTATCTATTGATTCTGATCGTGATCCCCGTTTTACTTCAAGATTCTGGAAAAGTCTTCAGAAATTTCTGGATACTGAACTTCATTTGAGAAAAGCCTACCACCCTCAAATGGATAGACAATTAGAAAGAACTATTCAAACCTTATAAGACATGTTGAGATCCTGCACACTTGACTTTCAGGGTATGTTGGATCAATATTTACCTCTGGTAGAATTTTCCTATAACAATAGCTTCTATTTGAGTATTCAGATGGCACCATATGAAGCGTTATACGGAAAGAGATGTCGTACACCAACCTGTTGGGATGATGTTGGAGAATGAAAATTTGTAGGCCCAGAACTGCTGGATGAAACGATGGAAAAGGTGAAGGTAATCCAAAATCACATCAATGCAGATCAAAGTAAGCGGAAGAGCTATGTCGATAATCGAAGGATGGAATTGGAATTTCAAGTCGGTAATCATGTTTTCCGGAAGGTATCTCCATGGAAGGGAGTCATACGTTTTGGTAATAAAGGTAAATTGAGTCCCAGGTACATAGGACCTTTCGATATTCTAGAACAAATTGGGGTTGTAGCTTATCGATTGGCAATGCCGCCAAGTCTCTCCAAAGATCATGATGTGTTCCATGTATCTCTATTGAGGAAATACATTCATGACCAAACACATGTACTCACCTTTGAGGAATTGGAACTGGAACCTGATCTATCTTATTGCGATGAACCTGCCAAGATTTTTGATACGAGAGAACAAGTACTGAGAAACTGGACGATGCGTCTGGTAAAAGTTTTGTGGAAAAACCATAAGATGGAAGAGGAAACATGGGAACCCGAGGAACATATGATGAAGAACAACCCGAGTATTTTCATGCGGTATTATTCTAGAAATTTCGAGGATGATATTAATTAAAGAAGGGGAGAATGTGACACCCCAAGCTTCTACGGTACGCTTCTCTTTGAATAATGCAATAGCGTGTGTTGTATGCAACATCGAGATCTAACACACACCAAAACCGATCAAACTAGCCATTATGAATAGTAATATCTACTTTTTGAAATTTTATAAATTTTATCTCCCAAAATTGACTTCATTTTTGGATTTGGAGTATTGAATTTAGCCTAAGGTGAAATTTTGGTACTTTTCGGAAACTTTATTATTTTGAAGAATAGCGAAAATTACTAAATTGTAATTAAAAACAACTTTTTGAATAAAAATAATTAATAGTGATAAATTATGAATTTGAGTGGTTTTAAAGTATATTTATATTATATGTTTACCATTTAATACAATGTTGGTCATTGGACATAATTTTACAATTAAACCAAACATAAACAAGTATCAATCTTTTGATAGGTATTATATCTTAAAAACACCCTTTTTGTTTTGACAGCGGGAATTAATTTTAAATTAATTTCTTCCTCTTCTATTTTTTGAATTTCAAAAATGGTTAAAGGTTAAATCCGGTAAATAAGGGTTAATAAAATAATATTATAATAATAAAAAATTACCCTAAAAAGTGTTCTAACATTATTGGTTGATACATTTTCGACCATGGGCATCTTTGGGTCGATTTTGGGACCCCATGGTGCCACATGTAAGTGATTGGGACACTTTATTTTAATTAAGTTAAAATGAATACAAAAATGACACAAGCATATAACTTTAAGAAAACCAATTTTTACATAGGGTTATATATTTTTTATTTTCTACTATAAATATTCATTTGAAATATAAAATGATTTCCTACATAATGGTATTTTATTTATAATTTTTATAAATTAAATAATTTAATTTATATATGACACAATGGTGATGCAGTAATTAACATAATAGTGAAAAATTAAAGTAATAGGTATTATAAATACATAAATAAATATAATTGGAGACTTTTAATGAAATAAAATAATTTTCTAAGTTAATATGACATTTTAGTATTGATTTAATTCACTTTTTTCGAAGAAATAATTCTGTTATGAGTTTCACAAAAATCAATTGTTGAATAGTGTCAAAATTGACATAAAAGGTTTTTTAAAAAACATAGTATATTATTAATTGATATTAAATTCTTAAAAATCAATGTTTCAGCCAAAAGACTTATATCATGATAGGTGTATCATTAAAGGACCACTTGGGGGTCTCTTGGATTTATATATTGTATTTTTATTAACCATATAATATAAAAATACAAAGAGACATTATGAAAGTGAAACTAATTAACTAAGAGTTTACACTTAAAGATGAGATTAGTATAATGACCCAAACATGTCTAAATTCTATTGGTTGAGTGGTTTTAGACCTATCCCCACCATACAATTTTAATAATTCACTTTTTAACCATTATAAACCGAATATGAATTTATTATAAATAATATTTCTAGTTTTTCCAAAGGTGCCCCTCACCCCTCTTATAAAAGGGAACTCTACCTTCTCATTAACTCACACCTTAAAAGACTTTTTATTCTTCCAACCTCTATCCAAATACTCTCTCAACATCCCACACATCATCCTAGAGGCCTTCCTTTAGTATGAAAGCCAACTTAAGGATCCCTTTTGATCAAATCAAAAGGAAGAACCCGAAGAAGAGGTAATGATTTCACCACCCTTTTCCAAGTTCCATTCTTCTCCCAATTCTTCATTTATTGTTGTTACCATTCTAAAATAATAACTCCAGTATCTTAAATATTATATGATTTGATTATAAATATGGTACAATCATATTCAGTATTCTATCCATCCTTTGAATAACATGTCACCATACATGTGTACGTACGGCTTACCATCTCCACGTCGTGGTGTAATTGTTATTCAATAAATTATTATTTTTATGGGTATAATAATGTTGTGTAATTCATGTAAATAATATATATAACATGATAATTATTCTTTATATATGATATAACTTCCAATTATATATTATTTTAATATCAAAATAATGATATTGTCACTCGTGCGTACGTACGGACTACCGTCTCCACGAACGTGATGAGATTCGTTCTCCATCGTATCCATTCAAGTCTAATTCTCATTTGATGATTAACAATAGTGTCTATGAACTTGATATAATTTTGGATATGAATTATATAAAAACTATCCATGATAAACTCGGCTTAGGTAACAAAACATATAAAATAAAACGAGTAAGTTAACACCCGAAATAACGATACCACTAAGATATTATTAACAAATCAATGTTAAAAGATCATATATGATATCATATTGATGTATATGATTCTTTTATAATTTAATAACAATTATTTCACCAATATACATGAGGATAGCCTACCCCCAATCAAGGAAAAATACAAGGTTAGGGAAAATTTTGCAAATCTCATTTTTATCGGAGATTTCTTATTCATAATAATTTTCTGGGGTTATTTCTATCATCCATGTCCATGATTATTAAAAATGTAATTCAAAACATTTTTACTGTTTACTATAATATGGGTTAAAGTCATTTATACCCTTTTTTTACTTTTTATAAGAGGTTTATAAAAGGAATCATTCAGTCGTTTTCCAAACAAGGCGATTTTTTAAATTTTCGACAGAATTAATGTAAGAATGTTTTTTAACTTATACGGTGGGTGCAGCTATTTTTCAAAGTTATAAAATCTTCGAAGTTTCACTTAAAAGCTTATATGAATATTTTCAAAAAAATGATTTATTTTATATGACTGTTAAATGATTTCAAAATAAAAAATAGAAATTTCTCTAAAAAGAGTTTTGATTTCATCTATGTCAACATCATTTGATGGATTTTAAGCTTATTTGAAGCTGATTTATTATGAAAAAAGCTTCCATATTGAATTGATGGTTTTCTGATATGTTTGACTATGGATATGTTATTTTTATACCCTTCATGGTTTATGGTGAAAGTATTGACATTTTTTATGCTAGTTTTAATATGAATGTTTATGTTATGTTTAAACCTTTTCATATGGGAATGCATTGGACCTAATATGTGACGGGTGGAGCTCGCTATAGCTCCTCAATGCATCAGTTGATCTCATGAAACAAAATAGTATATTGGAACAAGGATTTTGAAAAATATTATTTGTAGTCTTGGCAAGAGGCCTTGGCTATGTGGTTATGATAGTCTGGCATTATGCATACCATCATTATGAATGTGGTTATTGATATTGCATGTGATTATTCGATTAGTTGAATATCCATGTGAATAAGTAAATGGAATTATTTCATTTTATTTTTTCTATACTCTGTTGAAGATAAAGATTAAAAGGATTTTTTTAGTTATAAACTGCCTTAAATGTTTATTCTTATTTATGAATGTTTCCGCTATATTGTTATCCTTTCTGGGCATTTTATCTCACCCCTTTTCTATGTTTTATTTTTCCCATGATTTGAAGAAGTAAATTATGAATGACCTGCAGGGATATTATGAGGGGATAATAGTCTGGACTATGGAGTCAATATTTTGTTGTAGTAGTTTTTTACTTTATGATATAATGTAAAACATTATGAATATATCTAGTGTTTCCAAGGATACTAAACCAATCAGTCTTTCAAGATTTGATCTTTATGTGATCATGCCAATGTTACGTAATAATGCACCGACTTTAGGTAATTGGGGTCAGGGGGTTACAGTTGGTATCAGAGGAAGTTTAGTACAAACCTTGGAAGCTAGATTTAGATAAACTCTGATTAGAGCACGTAAAACTAAGATAATTTTTTGGATTAGTATAGAAGAACATCCTATAATTTTGGTATTGTAGAGGTTTTGTGAGTTTTCCGAGCAATACATCATTGTATGGATATGAGCAGGTAGAGGCAGCTCTAGAACAGATGTACCTAGGGGTAAAACCCGAAAACACCGCTTTGAGCTAGACTCGAACGGAAACCGGTTCAGGACAACGGGCCTTGCTGCACTCTTGGTTACGACACTCCTGGGGGATATGCATTGTATAACTCTCATATTCCTTAAAAAAATTATGAATGGTTTATGAGTATATACTTTCTCAAAGAAAACATTTTTATTATTATGGATTATATCCATAAATAGTTCAATTTATGTTAAGTGGTTTATAAGTATGGAATTATGTATTTTGATTCATAAACTAATCTAGTTTATGCCATTGTTTAGAAATGGGGCCTAGTGGAAGAAATGGAAACTGTATCAATGCACAAAATCCATGTATGGATTTCCCTCCTGCTCAAGATAATTATAGTGGAGCTGGTGATGCAACTGGTGCCGATCAGCAAATCACCATACTGGGACAACTCACTCAGGTTATGAATAATAACCTTAACCGTATAGAGCACCCTGATTTGTAGTGTGGAGGATCAATGTGAGATTGATTCATGAGGCAACAACCACCAACATTCAATGAAAGTACAAATCCCTTAGTAGATTATCAATGGATAAATTCCCTATATATAATATTTTAGGCTTTGGAGAGTAGTGAAAGGGAAAAAGTAATCATGGCAGTTTACCACCTCACTGAAGATTCTAATCAATGGTGGTCATTGATTCAAAACATGAATAAAGATGACTAAGTATCAAATATGGAATATAGGGAGATCAAAGATATGTTTTTAGAAAAATATTTCCCTTGTGTCCATCGAGAAGATATGGAAAGAAAGTTTCTGAGTCTAAGACAAAAGGAGGATGAGAATGTCGCAAAGTATGAGGCTAACTTTACAAGGTTAGCAAGGTATGATGGAGATTATATACATAACCCAATAAGTAATATTGATTGTATCTTTGATGGGTTAAACCCATTTGTCCATTGAGCATTAGTCTCAAAGTCCTTCACGTCGTACGAAGACATTGTCTCATGTGCTATCAAGACAGAGAAAGAATTCTCAATGTCTTATGACTTTAAAGCAAAAAAAGAGAAGAAGAGATCTACATATCAATATGTGAATGGAAATAAGGGGAATAAGGGAACATTTGAATATCCATCCTATGTTAAATGTGAGAAGAAACACCCTGGTACTTGCTTGAAGGGAATGGGTGTCTGTTACAAGTGTGGTGAAAAAGGCCACCAAGCTCGTGATTGAAAAGGGAAGAAGGAAGCTACCAATTTTCAATGCTACTATTATAGGGATATGGGACATTATGCAAATGAATGTCATAATCTTTAGGGGAACTTACCTTAGAAAAGGCCAAGGGATCAAAGCCAAGATTTTTCTATCAGTACTCCTGAAGTAGAAACTCCATATGACGTGGTGGTAGGTAATTTAATAGTTTCCTCAAGTTTAGAAAATGCATTATTTGATTCTGGATCATTTCATTGTTTCATATCTTCACAATTTGCTAAGAAAATTAGATATTTCCAATTTTATTTAACAAGGGAGTTGTCAGTTAAAACTCCTAATGGATGCATCATTGTAACAATGTTTTCGGAATTAGTCCCCATTAGATCACATTAATGTTCTTTATCTGATGATCTCATCGTCATACCTATGATTGAGTTTGATATAATCCTTGGTATGGATAGGATTTCAAAGTATGATGTGAATATTTATTGTAAAAAGTAGGAGGTTACTATTTTTGATGATGATGATAAGGAACACCTTATCTTTAGAGAAGAATCATCACCACCAAATTCTTTTCTAAATCCACCCCCATTCGCTCAACTAAATTCCATTATTGGGGAGGAAGAGAAACAAATGACTGTGGGTGAGGAAAGGAATGTTCAAATAGAGGATGTACCTGTTTTGAATGAATATGTAGATGTATTTCCGGATGATTTTCCTGGACATCCTCTAGAATGAGAAGTTGAGTTTTCCATTGATTTAATTCCTGTATCAAGGCCTATATCGAAGACCCCTTATATAATGGACACCATATAATTAGTTGAACTAAAGAAACAACTAGAGGAATTGAGTAATAAGGGATTTATTCGCTCTAGTGTTTCTCCATGGGGAGCCCCTGTTCTTTTTGTTAAAATGAAATATGGATCTATGAGGATATGTATCGACTATAGGGATATCAATACTATAACAATAAAGAACATGTATCTCATACCTCACATTGATGATTTATTTGACCAACTGCATGGAGCTCAATACTTTTCAAAGAATGACCGTCATTCTGGATACCTTAAGATGTGTGTAAAGAAGGAAGACATTCCAATGACAGCATTTCGAACTAGGTACAAGCATTACGAGTTTACTGTAATGCCTTTTGGATTTACTAATTCACCCTATGCATTCATGTATCTGATGAATAGAGTTTTCAATGAGTATCTCGATGAATTTTTAGTGGTATTTATTGATGATATCTTGGTATACTCAAAAAGAAACGAAGATCATTAAAATCACTTGTGCATTATCTTGAAGACTCTGAGAAGACATGAATTATACATGAAGTTTAGCAATTGTGAATTCTGGCTTCAAGAGATTTCTTTTCTTGGCCATATTGTCTCTAATGATGGAATATATGTTGATCCTTCTAAGACCAAGGAAATCCATGAATGTCCAGCACCTATGAGTATAACTGAGGTACGCAGTTTTATTGGTTTGGCAGGTTATTATCGACGTTTCATCCAGAATTTTTCCTTATTGGCTAACCCATTAACGTAGCTCACATGTAAAGGGGTTGAATTTGTTTGGAAAAAAGAGTGTGAAAAATGATTTGAAGAACTGAAGATAAGATTAGTCAATGCTCTTATATTGACTCTACCATCAGGGAATGATGGGTTTGTTATTTATAGTGATGCATCGATGAAAGGACTTGGTTCTATCCTTATGAAGAATGATAGGGTTATTGCATATGTATTACGACAGTTGAAAATTCATGAGAAAAACTATCCTACACTTGATCTTGAGTTAACATCTATGATATTTGCTTTGAAGATATGGAGGCACTACCTCTATGGTGAAAAATGTGACATTTATACTGATCTCAAGAGTTTGATGTATATTTTCTCACAAAAAGAACTCAACATGAGGCAAAGGAGATGGCTTGAATTACTCAAGGAATATGATTGTACGATACACTACCACCTGGGGAAATCAAACAAGGTGGCAGATTCTTTGAGCATAAAATATCATAGAGTTTTGAATAAAATGAGAATTGAAAGGGATCCAATTTTCATGGATCTGGAGAAGATGGACATGGGATTAACCAAGGATGGTGAAACATCAACACTTTTTCAAATGGTTTCCAAACCAACTTTACTAGAAAGGATTAAAAGTTCTCAGACCAATGATGAAGAATTTAAAAAAATATTAAAGCTGTGAATGATGGGAGATTAAGAGACATTGTGTATGAATATGGACTTTTGAAATTCAGGAAGAGACTTTTTGTTCCCAATATACCTGATCTAAAAATAGAATTGTTGGATGATGCTCAAAGTTCCAATTTTTCTATACACACTAGGAGAACCAAAATGTATAGATATTTGAAGGAACATTTTTTCTGGGACAACATGAAGATGTAGATTGCTGATTTTGTGTCATGATGTATGGTTTGTCAACATGTGAATGCTGGAAGGCAACAGCCTGGAGGATTCATGCAACCACTTCCCATACCGGAGTGGAAATGGGACAATATTACGATGGACATTGTCATGGGGATACCAAAGACTCCTAGAAGGAATGATGAAATATGGTTTATTGTTGATAGTCTTACCATGTCGACACATTTTATGGCTATAAGATAAGATCTACAACTAGAACTTCTAGAAAGACTATATATTGATGAAGTTGTTAGACTTCATGGAGTAACCCTATCGATTGATTCTGATCGTGATCCCCGTTTTACTTCAATATTCTGGAAAAGTCTTCAGAAATTTCTAGATACTGAACTTCATTTGAGAAAAGCCTACCACCCTCAAATGGATAGAAAATTAGAAAGAAATATTCAAACCTTAGAAGACATGTTGAGATCCTGCACACTTGACTTTCAGGGTATGTTGGATCAATATTTACCTCTGGTAGAATTTTCCTATAACAATAGCTTCTATTTGAGTATTCAGATGGCACCATATGAAGCGTTATACGAAAAGATATGTCGTACACCAACCTGTTGGGATGATGTTGGTGAATGAAAATTTGTAGGCCCAGAACTGCTGGATGAAACGATGGAAAAGGTGAAGGTAATCCAAAATCACATCAAAGCAGCTCAAAGTAAGCATAAGAGCTATGTCGATAATCGAAGGAAGGAATTGGAATTTCATGTCGGTAATCATGTTTTCCGGAAGGTATATCCATGGAAGGGAGTCATACGTTTTGGTAAGAAAGGTAAATTGAGTCCCAGGTACATCGGACCTTTCGATATTCTAGAACGAATTGGGGTTGTAGCTTATCTATTGGAAATGCCGCCAAGTCTCTCCAAAGATCATGATGTGTTCAATGTATCTCTATTGAGGAAATACATTCATGACCAAACGCATGTACTCACCTTTGAGGAATTGGAACCGGAACCTAATCTATCTTATTGCGATAAACCTGTCAAGATTTTTGATACGAGAGAACAAGTACTGAGAAACCGGACGATGCGTCTGGTAAAAGTTTTGTGGAGAAACCATAAGATGGAAGAGGAAACATGGGATCCCGAGGAACATATGATGAAGAACAACCCGAGTATTTTCATGCGGTAGTATTCTAGAAATTTCGAGGATGATATTAATTAATGGAGGGGAGAATGTGACACCCCAAGCTTCTACGGTATGCTTCTCTTTGAATAATGCAATAGCGTGTGTTGTACGCAACATCGAGATCTAACACACACCAAAACCGATCAAACTAGCCATTATAAATAGTAATATCTACTTTTTGAAATTTTATAAATTTTATCTCCCAAAATTGACTTCATTTTTGGATTTGGAGTATTGAATTTAGCCTAAGGTGAAATTTTGGTACTTTTCGGATAACTTTAATGTTTTGAAGAATAGTGAAAATTACTAAATTTTAATTAAAAACAACTTTTTGAATAAAAATAATTAATAGTGATAAATTTTGAATTTGAGTGGTTTTAAAGTATATTTATATTATATTTTTACCATTTAATACAATGTTGGTCATTTGACATAATTTAACAATTAAACCCAACATAAACAAGTATCAATCTTTTGATAGGTATTATATCTTAAAAACACCCTTTTTGTTTTGACAGCAGGAATTAATTTTAAATTAATTTCTTCCTCTTCTATTTATTGAATTTCGAAAATGGATTCCATATTTAGAATCAGGATGTTAAAATTTTGTAAATAGGTCTCTTTTATTTTTAGTCATTTTGAATAATTACTTCGGTAAATATTTTATTTACCATGGTTAAAGGTTAAATCCGGTAAATCAGGGTTAATAAAATAATATTATAATAATAAAATAATTACCCTAAAAAGTGTCCTAACATTATTGGTTGATACATTTTCGACCATGGGCATATTTGGGTCTATTTTGGGACCCCATGGTGCCACATGTAAGTGATTGGGGCACTTTATTTTAATTAAGTTAAAATGAATAAAAAAATGACACAAGCTTATATCTTTTAGAAAACCAATTTTTACATAGGGTTATATATATTTTATTTTCTACTATAAATATTCATTTGAAATATAAAATTATTTCCTACATAATGGTATTTTATTTATAATTTTTATTAATTAAATAATTTAATTTATATATGACACAATGGTGATGTAGTAATTAACATAATAGTGAAAAATTAGAGTAACAGGTATTATAAAAACACAAATAAATATAATTGGAGACTTTTAATGAAATAAAATAATTTTCTAGGTTAATATGACATTTTAGTATTGATTTAATTCACTTATTTCGAAGAAATAATTCTGTTATGATTTTCACAAAAATCAATTATTGAATAGTGTCAAAATTTACATAAAAAGTTTTTTTAAAAACATAGTATATTATTAATTGATATTAAATTCTTAAAAATCTATGTTTCATACAAAAGACATATATCATGATAGGTGTATCATTAAAGGACCACTTGGGGGTCTCTTGGATGTATATATTGTATTTTTATTAACCATATAATATAAAAATACAAAGAGACATTATGAAAGTGAAACTAATTAACTAAGAGTTAATACATAATGATGAGAATAGTATAATGACCCAAACATGTCTAAATTCTATTGGTTGAGTGGTTTTCGACCTATCCCCACCATACAATTTTAATAATTCACTTTTTAGCCATTATAAACCGAATATGAATTTATTATAAATAATATTTCTAGTTTTTCCAAAGGTGCCCCTCACCCCTCTTATAAAAGGGAACTCTCCCTTATCATTAACTCACACCTTAAAAGCCTTTTGATTATTCCAACCTCTGTCGAAATACTCTCTCAACATCCCACACATCATCCTAGAGGCCTTCCTTTAGTATGAAAGTCAACTTAAGGATCCCTTTTGATCAAATCAAAAGGAAGAACCCGAAGAAGAGGTAATGATTTCACCACCCTTTTCCAAGTTCCATTCTTCTTCAAATTCTTCATTTATTGTTATTACCATTCTAAAATAATAACTACAGTATATTAAATATTATATGATTTTATTATAAATATGGTACAATCATATTCAGTATTCTATCCATCCTTTGAATAACATGTCACCATACATGCGTACGTACGGCTTACCATCTCCACGTCGTGGTGTAATTGTTATTCAATAAATTATTATTTGTATGGGTATAATAATGTTGTGTAATTCATGTAAATAATATATATAACATGATAATTATTCTTTATATATGATATATCTTCCAATTATATATTATTTTAATATCAAAATAATGATATTGTCACTCGTGCGTACGTACGGACTACCGTCTCCACGAACGTGATGAGATTCGTTCTCCATCGTATCCATTGAAGTCTAATTCTCATTTGATGATTAACAATAGTATCTAAGAACTTGATATCATTCTGGATATGAATAATATAAAAACAATCCATGACAAACTCGGCTTAGGTAACAAAACATATAAAATAAAACGAGTAAGTTAACACCTGAAATAACGATACCACTAAGATATTATTAACAAATCAATGTTAAAAGATCATATATGATATCATATTGATGTATATGATTCTTTTATAATTTAATAACAATTATTTCACCAATATACATGAGGATAGCCTACCCCCAGTCAAGAAAAAATACAAGGTTAGGGAAAATTTTGAAAATCTCATTTTTATCCGAGATTTCTTATTCATAATAATTTTCTGGGGTTATTTCTATCATCCATGTCCATGATTATTAAAAATGTATTTCAAAACATTTTTACTGTTTACTATAATATGGGTTAAAGTCATTTATACCCTTTTTTTACTTTTTATAAGTGGTTTATAAAGGAATCATTCAGTCGTTTTCCAAACAAGGTGATTTTTAAAATTTTCGACAGAATTAATGTAAGAATGTTTTTTAACTTATACGGTGGGTGCGGCTATTTTCCACAGTTATAAAATCTTCGAAGTTTCACTTAAAAGCTTATATGAATATTTTCAAAAAAATGTTTTATTTTATATGACTGTAAAATGATTTCAAAATAAAAAATAGAAATTTCTCTAAAAAGAGTTTTGATTTCATCTATGTCAACATCATTTGATGGATTTTAAGCTTATTTGAAGCTGATTTATTATGAAAAAAACATCCATATTGAATTGATGGTTTTCTGATATGTTTGACTATGGATATGTTATTTTTATACCCTTTATGGTTTATGGTGAAAGTATTGACATTTTTTATGCTAGTTTTAATATGAATGTTTATGTTATGTTTAAACCTTTTCATATGGGAATGAATTGGACATAATATGTGACGGGTGGAGCTCGCTATAGCTCCTCGATGCATCGGTAGGTCTCATGAAACAAACTAGTATCTTGGAACAAGGATTTGGAAAAATATTATTTGTAGTCTTGGAAAGAGGCCTTAGCTATGTGGTTATGATAGTCTGGCATTATGCATACCATCATTATGAATGTGGTTATTGATATTGCATGTGATTATTCGATTAGTTGAATATCCATGTGAATAAGTAAATGAAATTATTTCATTTTATTTTTTCTATACTATGTTGAAGATAATGTTTAAAATGATTTTTTTTAGTTATACACTGCCTTAAATGTTTATTCTTATTTATGAATGTTTCCTCTATATTGTTATCCTTTCTGGGAATTTGAGCTCAACCCTTTTCTATGTTTTATTTTTCCCATGATGTGAAGAAGTAAATTATGAATGACCTGCAGGGATATTATGAGGGGATAATAGTGTGGACTATGGAGTCAGTATTTTGTTGTAGTAGTTTTTTACTTTATGATATAATGTAAAACATTATGAATATATCTAGTGTTTCCAATGATACTAAACCAATCAGTCTTTCGAGATTTGATATTTCTGTGATCATTCCAATGTTACGTAATAATGCACCGACTCTAGGTAATTGGGGTTGGGGGGTTACAGTTGGTATCAGAGGAAGTTTAGTACAAACCTTGGAAGCTAGATTTAGATAAACTTTGATTAGAGCACGTAGACCTAAGATAATTTTTTGGATTAGTATAGAAGAACATCCTATAATTTTGGTATTGTAGAGACTTTGTGAGTTTTCCAAGCAATACATCATTGTATGGATACGAACAGGTAGAGACGGCTCTATAACATATGTACCTTGGGGTAAAACCCGAAAACACCGCTTTGAGCTAGACTCGAACAAGAACCGGTTCATGACAACTGGTCTTGCTGCACTCTTGGTTACGACACTCCTGGGGGATATGCTTTGGATAACTCTCATTTTCCTTAAAAATAATTATGAATGGTTTATGAGTATAAACATTCTCAAAGAAAACATTTTTATTATTATGGATTATATCCATAAATAGTTCAATTTATGTTAAGTGGTTTATAAGTATGGAATTATATATTTTGATTCATAAACTAATCTAGTTTATGCCATTGTTTAGAAATGGGGCCTAGTGGAAGAAATGGAAACTGTATCAATGCACAAAATCCATGTATGGATTTCCCTCCTGCTCAAGATAATTATAGTGGAGCTGGTGATGCAACTGGTGCCGATCAGCAAATCACCATACTGGGACAACTCACTTTGGTTATGAATAATAACCTTACCCGTATAGAGCACCCTGATCCGTAGTGTGGAGGATCAATGTTAGATTGATTCATGAGGCAACAACCACCAACATTAAATGGGAGTACAAATCCCTTAGTAGATGAGCAATGGATAAATTCCCTATATATAATATTTTAGGCTTTGGAGAGTAGTGAAAGGGAAAAAGTTATCATGGCAGTTTACCACCTCACTGAAGATTCTAATCAATGGTGGTCATTGATTCAAAACATGAAGAAAGATGACCAAGTATCAAATATGGAATATATGGAGATCAAATATATGTTTTTAGAAAAATATTTCCCTTGTGACCATCGAGAAGATATGGAAAGGAAATTTCTGAGTCTAAGAAAAAAGGAGGATGAGAATGTCGCAAAGTATGAGGCTAACATTACAAGGTTAGCAAGGTATGCTGGAGATTATATACATAACCCAATAAGTAATATTGATCGTTTCTTTGATGGGTTAAAACCATTTCTCCATCGAGCATTAGTCTCACAGTCCTTCACGTCGTACGAAGACATTGTCTCATGTGCTATCAAGACAGAGAAAGAATTCTCAATGTCTTATGACTTTAAAGAAAAAAAAGAGAAGAAGAGATATACATATCAATATGGGGATGGAAATAAGGGGAATAAGGGAACATTTGAATATCCATCCTATGTTAAATGTGAGAAGAAACACCCTGGTACTTGCATGAAGGGAATGGGTGTCTGTTACAAGTGTGGTGAAAAAAGCCACCATGCTCGTGATTTCAAAGGGAAGAAGGGAGCTACCAATGTTCAATGTTACAATTGCAAGGATATGTGACATTATGCAAATTAATGTCCTAATCGACTAGGGAACTTACCTCCGAATAGGCCAAGGGATCAAGGTCATGATTTTGCTATCACTACTGCTGAGGTAAAGGATCCAAAAGACATGGTGGCAGGTAATTTATTGGTTTCCTCAAATTTGAAAATGCATTATTTGATTCTGGATCATTGCATTGTTTCATATCTTCCTAGTTTGCTACGAAAAGTAGATATTTATAATTTGATTTAACATGGGAGTTGTCAGTTAAAACTCCTAAGGGATGTATCACTGTAACAATGTTTTGACAATCAATCCCCATTAGAGCACATAAATGTTCTTTATCTTCTGATCTCATCGTCATACCTATGATTGAGTTTGATATAATCCTCGGTATGGATTTGATTTAGGAAAATGATGCGAATATTTATTGTAAGAAGAAGGAGGTTGTGATTTTTGATGAAGATGATAAGGAATACCTTATCTTTAGAGCAGAATCATCACCGCCAAATTATTATCTAGATCCAGCCCTAGTAGCTCAACTAAATGTAATTATTGGGGAGGAAGAGAATGAAATGACTATGGGTGAGGAAAGAAATGTTCAAATAGAGGATGTACCTGTTGTTAAAGAATATGTAGATTTATTTCTGGAAGATTTACCTAGACATCCTCCCGAATGAGAAGATGAGTTCAACATTGATTTAATTCATGGATGAAGGCCTATATCGAAGACCCCTTATAGAATGGCCTATGTAGAATTATTTGATCTAACGAAACAACTATAGGAATTGAGTAATAAGGGATTTATTCTCCCTAGTGTTTCTCCATGGGGAGCCCCTGTTCTTTTTGATAAAAAGAAAGATGGATCTATGAGGTTATGTATCGGCTATTGGGTGATCAATGCTATAACAATAAAGAACAAGTATCCCCTACCTCGCATTGATGATTTATTTGACCAACTGCAAGGAGCTCAATACTTTTAAAAGATTGAACTTCGATCTGGATACAATTAGTTGTGTGTAAAGAAAAAAGACATTCCGAAGACAGAATTTCAAACCAGGTACGGGCATTACGAGTTTACCGTAATGCCTTTTGGATTGACTAATTCACCCTCTTTATTCATGGATCTAATGAGTAGAGGTTTCAAAGAGTATCTCGACGAATTCTTAGTGGTATTTATTGATGATATCTTGGTATACTCCAAAATCTACGAAGATCATGAAAATCACTTGGGCATTATCCTGAAGACTCTGAGAAGACATGAATTATACGACAAGTTGAGCAAGTGTGAATTCGGGCTTCATGAGATTTCTTTTCTTGACCATATTTCCTCTAAAGATGGAAATCTGTTGATCCTTATATGACCAAGGCAATACATGAATGGCCAGCACCTATAAGTATAACTGAGGTACACATTTTTGTTGGTTTGGTAGGTTATTATCGACGTTTCATTCAGAATTCTTCCCGATTGGATAACCCATTAACGAAGCTCACACGTAAAGGGGATAAATTTGTTTGGAGAGAAGTGTGTAAAGAATTATTCTAAACCTTAAGAGAAGATTAGGCAATGCTCCTATATTTACTCTAACATCGGGGAGTGATGGGTTAGTTATTTATAGTGATGCATCGAAGAAAGGACTTGGTTCTATCCTTATGTAGAATGATAGGGTTATTTCCTAAGCATCACGACAGTTGAAAATTCATGAGAAAAACAATCCTAAAAATGATCTCGAAGCAGCTGTGGTCTTTGATTTGAATATATGGAGGGACTACCTCTATGGTGAAAAATGTGAGATTTATACTGATCACAAGAGTTTGAAGTATATTTTCTCACAAAAAGAACTCAATATGAGGCAAAGGATATGGATTGAATTACTCAAGGATTATGATTGTACGATACAGTACCACCTGGGGAAAGCAAACAAGGTGGAAGATGCTTTGAGCAGAAAAGATCATGGAGTATTGAACAATATGAGAATTGAAAGTGGTACAATTTTCATTGGTCTGGTGAAGATGGACATGGGAATAACCAAGGAAGGTGAAACATCAAGGCTTTTTCAAATTGTTGTCAATCCATCTTTACTAGAAAGTATTAAAAGTTCTCAGACCGAAGATGAATAATTTCAAAAGAAGATTAAAGATGCGAATGATGGGAGATTGAGAGACATTGTGTATGAAGATAAAATTTTGAAATTCAAGAAGAGAATTTGTGTTCCCGATATACCTGATCTAAAAAGAGAATTGATGGAAGATGCTCATTGTTCCAATTTCTCTATACACCCTGGGAGCACCAAAATGTAAGGAGATTTGAAGGAACATTTTTGGTGGGACAACATGAAGAGGGAGATTTCTGATTTTGTGTCAAGTTGTATGGTTTTTCAACAAGTGAAAGTTGGAAGGCAACAGCCTGGAGGATTCGTGAAACCTCTTCCCATACCGGAGTGGAAATGGGATAATATTATGATGGACTTTGTCATGGGGTTACCAATGACTCCTCGAAGGAATGATGCAATATGAGTTATTGTTGACCGTCTTACCATGTCAGCACATTTTCTTTCTATAAGAGATGATATACCACTAGAACGTCTAACAAGACTATATATTGATGAAGTTTTGAGACTTCATAGAGTACCCCTATCAATTGTTTCTGATCGTGATCACCGTTTTACTTCATGATTCTGGAAAAGTCATCAGAAATCCCTGGATACTTAACTTCATTTGAGCACTGCCTACCACCCTCAAAGGGATGGACAATCAGAATGAACTATTCAAACCTTAGGAGACATGTTGATATCCTGCTCACATGTCTTTCAGGGTATGTGGGATCAATATTTACCTCTGGTAGAATTGTCCTATAACAATAACTTCCATTTGAGTATTCAGATGGCACCATATGAAGCATTATACGGAAAGAGATGTCGTACACCAACCTGTTGGGATGACGTTGGTGAAAGAAAACTTGTAGGCCCAGAACTGGTGGAGGTAATGATGGAAAAGGTTAAGGTAATCCAAAATCACATCAAAGCAGCTCAAAGTAGGCAGAAGAGTTATGCTGATAACTGAAGGAAGGATTTGGAATTTCAAGTCAGTGATAATGTTTTCCTAAAGGTAGCTCTATGGAAGGAGTCATACCTTTTGGTAAGAAAGGTAAATTGAGTCCCAGGTACATCAGACCTTACGAAATTCTAGAACAAATTGGGGTTGTAGCTTACCAATTGGCAATGCCGCCAAGTCTCTCCAAAGTTCACGATGTGTTCCATGTATCTCTATTAAGGAAATACATGCCTTCCCCAACGCATGTACTCACCTATGAAGAATTATAACTGGAACCCGATCTGTCTTATTACGAAGAGCCCATTATGATTCTTGATAATAGAGAACAAGTACTGAGAAACCGGATGACACGTCTGGTAAAAGTTTTGTGGAGAAACCATAAGATGGAAGAAGCAACGTGGGAACCCAAGAAACTTATGATGAAGAACCAACTGAGTCTTTTCATGTGGTAGTATTCTAGAAATTTCGAGGAAGAAATTATTTGAAGGAGGGGAGAATGTAACCCCCCCCCCCAAGAATCTACGGTACACCTCTCTTTGAATAATTCAACTGCAAGTGTTGTACGCAACATCGAGTTCTAACACACACCACAACCGATCAAACTAGTTGTTATAAATAGTAATACATACTTTTTTTAAATTTTATAAAATTTATTTCTCAAAATTGACTTCATTTTTGGATTTGGAGTATCGAATTTAGCCTATGGTGAAATTTTTGTACTTTTCAGATATCTTTAATATTTTGATGAATAGTATCATAATAGTTCAAATTAGAAATTAAACATAGGTATCTGATGAAAACAATATGATATATTTATTTAATGACATAAGTAAATAAATGTTTTATAAAGCGTAAATTAATTGATGGTATTTTTGTATGTAATAATTATATAATTACACTTTTATAAATAATTTAATAATTTAAAATTAAATATATTTTTATAAAATGTATTCAGAATTTTTATTTTATTATGAGTAGTTTTTAATTTTATGTAACCTAAATTACATTTTCAAAGTGTTAGAGAATTTGTTTTAATTTAAAAATCAGTATTTTCCGAGTAAATGATGGTTTTAATTAAAAATTAAATTTCTCAAATTATGAAAATTCACTTTATAAAATTGATTTGAATTCCACACATATAAAAATAGTTAGGGATATTTTTTGGTATTTTTCTGATAAAGTTGAATTTTCTATGAAAAGTAAAATACGATAATTTTCAATAAAAACTAAATAAATTAATTATTGTTTCAAGGGTGATTTATGGATTATTTAAACATAAATTATTGAAACCTAATTCAATATTTTAGTTTATTTATGGTTAATTTCCAAAATATTCATAGTCTAGAGCCAAAAAATTAACCAAATTAATTGAATAATGATAAAACACCTTTAACCTCCATTATAAATATCATCACTCACCACCACTTCTCCTCACACCTCTAAAAATTCATGACCATTCCATATTATACACACGTACCATCCCAACATCCTCACCATTACCTAGGAGACATTTGTCTCATAAAAAATCCAAAACCACTCCCAAAATACAAGCTTGATTTATGGTACTTTTCATGTTCTTAACTATTTTTATGTTCACTATATTATATTTTAATCAATATTTATCATTCTAAAATCACATATTTTAATGTAAAAAATCAATTTTGGTTAATTTCTATTTTTATTATTGAAAATAATATTTTGGGCTTTAAAATCACTTTATTGAATCCTTAAAACCTCACTAAATTGTTTTAATTGTAAAGCTTTCTTAATAACACATTTTTCATGATTTCACATATGAGTAAAATCATTGATGCCTCAAATTAAATATAAATAGCCTGTAATTTTATTTAATGGAATATAAATGTTTAAAACCATATTTTGGAAAAATTCAAATTATTTGCCAGAATAACTATTCGTTCAAATGTAAAATGGAATTTTCTCACCACACATTAAATTTTATTATATATACCCCTTTTTATGTACTTATTCCTTGCATTTGGTGAATGTTCTCAACCATGGTATATCATATCAAGCGTCGCCTTTTTCTTATGATATTCTTTGGGGTTATTATTTTAATGTTTCATGGTGGTATGGGACACTTTGGAATTTTTAAGGATTATTTCATCAAGAATTTTGGAATGGTCTGATTTTAAAAGTATCTTTATTTATGCCAACATCCTTGTCTAGATATTGTATTTCATAGTGGTTTATCTCCTAGGAAATAATCTAAAAAATATGTTGTTGACTGGTTTTTTTAGTTTTAATGTGATTGTTATATCTTGATAACATTCACCCTATCACTCTGAAAGGTAAGTGATTATATTTAATGACTAGGGAAAGTTATTTACATTTCATAAGTCAGTTTCAAAATGAAGGTATATGTTATCTTTGTTTATCCCCATTTACAAGTGGAATTCATTGGACTTATTAGGTTATGTTTCGGGCATGCTATATCTCATTGATGCATTGGTAGGTCTCCTGAGACAAACTATTGTCTTGGCATGAGGCCTTAAGAAAATGGATATTTATGGTCATGGCATGAAGCCTTGTTAGTTCGGTTATGATGTCCCATATTATGAATTCCCTCATCATGAAATATGTTACTAATAGTTATTGAGGTTACATGACTAGTAGAATACCCATATTTATGATTTACAATGAAATTATTTAGTCATCTATTATTCCTTTAATAATGTTCTCAAGTTTATTTTTAATGGAATGAATTTGTTGTTATTCACCATGCCTAATGTTTAGGATTACAATATCTTCTACTATATTGCATACCCTTACTGAGAATTTTAACTCACTCCATTTTTATGTTTCATTTTCACAGGGAATGAGGATGAATATTATGATAGACATGGAGTGATAACCTAAGAGATATGTATTTTTTCAAATGAATTGATATATTTTACTTCCTTTCATGTCGTAATAATAAACATATGTTTGTATCTGATTTTCAAAAACAAATATACTACTCATACCATTAGGATGAGACATTCATTTAATCATTCCAATGAAATGAAATAATGCACCGACTCTAAGAAACTGGGTTTGGGGTGTTACAGTTGGTATAAATGGAATATTAGCAAAATTCATGGAATCAATATTAAGAAAATATATATTAGTGAAAAAAACCCTAGGATATACATTGAGGATAACCCTTCATGAATATCATAGAATTTTATAAAGGAATAGATTATCTGTATCTTTATAGAAAACACATCCATGTCGGGATACTACAAGTGAATGTATTTCTGGAGCATATCTATCTAGGAGTGACAACTCATTCAAGGAGTTTTGAGCTTGACCCATGGTATCTTAGTAAATGAATACAGGCCTTACTATACACATAGATTGGTAGTCAAGTGGGATATTCTTAGGATAATTCACGTATTTTTTCTTATATAACATTATGAAATATTTATTCTTCCAAACTAACAAATGTAGGTGGTTCTAGGATTTCTGATGCCTAAATTATAGATATTTTCTATACCATTTTTATAATTATAGAAAGTTCATAATTTTATGAGCTAATATTGTATATGTAATTGATTATAATTGGTGCCTATTAGAATAAATGAGAACTTCAAAAATGAAAATGATGTAAATAGTTATAATTATCATATGTATCATGGTCATAAGCCATATTTTCAAAGGAAAATAGTATGCTATGAATCCTAATCATATGAGTAAATAGTATCATGTATTAACAAGGTATGTAAAAACATATTCGTGTCCTTTTTATTGGGAACGAATCAATTGAATAATAGTATTTTAGAGAAAAACATGATTAAAGGGAAGAAGGGAATGAATTCTTTTCCCACATGTGATAACTGTGGAAAGAATCTACTTGTAAAATGCGTGAAGGTAATTAGATTTTGTTATAAGTGTTGACAAAAAATTAAATAAAATTGATTTCAAGGGCATGAAAATGGTTTCCAATATAAAATTCATGAATTACAAGGAGATGGGACACTATGCGAATCAACGTCCCAAGCATCAAAGGAATATGACCCGAATGGTGTTACTTGATAATGATCAAGTCATGATACTACCACATTTTATGTTGAATGAATAATATTACTCTTTAATAATCATTTCATTTGAATATTTTATCATCAATGTACCTGCTAGAATAATTTTGGAATATATGAGGATTACAGTTCAATACTATTTTATTAAGTATTTAGGGTCATATGATGAATTTTACCAAGGATAAGTGACTCAGTATAAATATTATATGTTGGGAAAGTATACGGTTTAGGGAAAGAAAACATTAAATATATTTATTTTGATTAAGATAATGATTAATAACGTTTCATTTTTAATAGTACTTACTTCCTCAAAACTTATTATATTCTTGTCGACAAGTCCTTTATTCTATCATTGATGGATTCTATAACATTTTTGGATATAATGAATATATCTTAGTGAATGTGTATGGATAAATTCATGTTTATAATAAGGTGTTGTGGTAATTTTAGTTATAACAATATTTAAAGAGGAAACATGATGATGTTATTCACATGTTTGGAATGTGATAATATATGTCTTTATCTTGTTTATTAATGGAAAAGAAGGTAGAATATGAATTGAGAGGGATGGACCATGGAGTTCTAAAAAAATAAGGATTTACAAGGATCCCATGTACATGGATCTAGATAGGATGGATATTGGAATGATTATATTGTTTTGGATCATGATCTTTTTGAATGTCAATCCATGTATGAAATGGTTTATGTTGACTGTTGTACGAGGTAATAGAGTTCAATGTCACTACATGAGGCAACCTATTCAGAGGGATGAAGTGTAAATAGTTCAAGGACAAAAAAGGATAATACTGGGTTTATGAAATTGAAATATATATTTTTACACTATAACTGTTGTTTATGGTATTGTGGTAATTACCTTTTATCTAATCAAGATCTTTATTACATTCCATCATAACATAATGGATTGATTATTCATCCATGACCATGTCATCCGATTAGAATGTATTGTTGTGTAGCAACTAACTCACAACATTTTCCCTCTTATTAAGAGGATATTTTAACTATTTTTTGATGTTGATTTCCAACATGGAGATTTTAATGTATCAACCAATAACTTAGGATGTTCAATTTCAAATTTCAAGGATCAATGTTTGGTAATGTGTGGAGAATGTAACACCCCATGGATTTAAAAATATACATAATAGTTAATTCATGAAACAATGAGTCTCCAAAATACAAAATATTGTTATAACCAAGACAATAAATCATCCAAAAAAATAGGAATATTTATTAAATCATCCAAAAAATAGAATCATTTCCCACGAATGTTTAAATACAATTTAAACATCTTATATGTGACAAAAATGATAATAGTATAAGTACTGATAATTCTGTATGTTATAAATATTTTAATTACATATTTATGATTAATTTTATAATTTAAAATAGAAATGTATATTCCTTAAATGTAATCAAAATTTTTTCTTTTATTTTATTATGGTTATATGATAATTTTATGTGACCTTGTTTAATTTTTCACGTTGTTATAAAACGTGTTATTGTTTTAAAGTTGGTTTTTGTGAGTAAATTATGATTTAATATAAATTTTAAAAAAACACAACGAAAATCATTTCCATAGAATGGATTTCATTTTTCAATTCTACACATCATTGAATGGTTGTGATGATTTTTGGGGATTTTTCTAAAATACAAGAATTTTCTGTGAATTGTAAAATATGATAAATGCTAAATACATTATTTATTTTGTTATAAGTGATGCAATGCTGAGGTGAGGCTAGTAGGTTTAAACACACATGATATTATTTCTATTTTTTCCCCATGAATAAAATACTATTTCTTTTCATGCGAAAAATGATTAAATAATTTTTTAATTACTCAAAATTCACTCCTCTCATCCACTATAAAAATCCCACTCACTCCCACATCTCCTCGAACATATAAATCCTTGTGCATTGTCTAAATTCTTCCCAAATATCCTCCCAAGAACCTCCCCTATGTATATAATCTCTTGGTCTCCTAAAAATAAAAAATCCTCTCTTCTAAAGAGGCTCTCAAGGATGATTAATTCAAGAGGTGAATTCAACTTTTCAATTCTTTTAACTTCTTTTCAAGTTCCATTGTTTTCTTTTCAATCATCACCATGACTCATCCAAATTCTATCATAACTCCCATTCCTTAAATTTATAATAATGTTGCTAAGATGATTGAATACATTATTATCATATCTCCTTTAACATTTTTTATGATTTTAGTAAAAAAAACACCATCTTAGATGTGCAAACTTACCATATTCAAGGATGATAGGTTTACAATTTCTAGTAACTTCTTCAATTATGGTCACGAAACAATTATTATGATTGAACTAGACTATAATATATGTTTGATTTATCATCTATGATTCTGTAATCATTTTTTACTCATGGTTTTTATTTATAAAGAAAAATGATTTCATTGTATTCAAAAACTACGAATTAACCCTAACAATTATCATTAAATTAATAAAATAATAATTACATACTTCATTACATTTAATAAGATTATTTTCATCCTTTTATTATGACCTGATAAATTTCCCATTCATGTCATTATCTAGGAGATGAAGCTGAATTTTTCATTCCTAAAGCATTGTGAAATCATGAGATCCATAGGATTTATGTTTATTCCATCTATCTTAGAATCACTACAAAATGGGTTTCACAGTTTATCAAGTTTTCATAAGTACACATATGTAAAGTTAATATTTTACCCTCTAAAACTTCATTCGAAGTATAATATTAGCCTTTTCATAAATGATTCACCCTATAACACTTAACGAATTTGAAATTACAAAAACTTAGAAAACAAGGTCAATGAATTTCTCAAAATCATATAAGCATTTATCCCCAATATATTATAATGTATCTCTTGTTTTTCACATATGGAACATGTGAATACCTTCATCACGTACTCTCTTGAAACATGGTAATTGCCATAAATCTATATTGAAAACATGCATGGTTCCCTATTCCACATATTATTCGATATATTAATTAAATCCAAAAAAATAAATTTCATCCATGATATCATAATCCTCATTTTCAAAATATCCTCTATTAGATCCAAGGTAATCATTAACATCCAGTTTTCTTATTCATATGCAACATATCCTTATACAAAAATCATTATCTAAACATGAGGAACATAGTACGATTTATATTTGTCACAACCAATAATTTTATCCATGGAATTTCAACCTTATTATAATAATTTCATATATTATAAATCTAATTAAATCAATTAGAGACCACAATAAAAACATTTTAAATGTGGAATGAATTAAATAAGTTATATTTTTAGAAATTAAGGATCCAATACTAATGGAATAGTATCATGACCATTGGAATAGTAACATGACACTTAGGAATAGTAATCCATCCGATTGAACAGTAAAATAACCATTGAAATTATAAATAATTGGGGTCTTATGAATAAAAATATTATATATTTATATATTTACAGAAGTAAATAAATGTTTTAATAATAAAAAATTAACTGTTGAAATTTTTTTTATTCATCAATATTTTATTAAAAATTTATAATTCATTTAAAAATTATTATGAAAAAAATTTCATAAAGAATATTATTAAATGAATATTTTGATTCCTAATGATTATATCATAATTTTATGATACCACAATTAGTTTTTCAATGTTTTCAAAAATCAGTTTTAAATATAAAATATTAATATTTTACGTAAATGGGGAATTTAATTAAAAATTATATTTATCTTGTTAAGAAAATTATTTTCATAAAATGGAGTTTATTTTTTAATTCTACAAGTCAATGAAATTTACGGTGAATTTTTTGGATTTTTTAGAAAATGTTTAATTTTTGGTGAATAGTAAAATGTGATAATTTTCAATAAAAGATAAATACCTGAATTATTGAGTCATGGATGATTTATTTCTAATGTAATCCCAAAATCTCAAAACCTCATTCAATATTTCTATATATTTAGTTATAATTATCATGATATTCATTGTTTTGAGAAAAAATGATAAACTAATATATATAATAATGACAAAACACCCCTCTCCTCCACTATAAATACTAATCCTCACTACCTCTTTTCCTCAAACCTCTCAAACATTAAGAATTTTCCATATTCTACTCAAATATCTTAAACCCCCCCCCCATTTCTAGTAAACCTTGGTTTCATCATAAGGCCAAAGCCATTTCCCTAAGGTGGTTCTCACTGAGGAGAGACTTAAGAGGTAAAATCCTCTTCCTTTTTATTTTAATTTATTTTAATTTGGTTTTCATTTCTTTTTCCATCCCCACCTCATCTGTACATGTTTTAATAGTAACTCCATTATCATTTTTATACTATAATTATATCATGTTAATGGATGATCCATCATCAAAATATTTCATCTCTTTTAATATAATAATGAAATCATTGCAAGTGACGTGTTCATTTATAAGTATCAGGGAAGATGCATTTTCATATTGAATTAACGCCTTAAATTATGCTTAATAAAACAACAATAATGGTTGGTAAATAATATAAAATATATTTTATAACCCTTTTCTATGTTCTATATCTAAAATAGTAACATAATACTAAATTATAAAATATATCGATTTTGTTGTGAAAAAAAAACCTCCAAATTTATCGCAAACAATTATCATTAAATATTTATCTAATGATTCATCCTCATAAAATTTAACCATATTATATATAGAAAAAAAAACTTATGTATGTTCATTACGAAAATATATTTTCAATTCGGGAAAATTAAACCCATTTTACATAATTTCTATACTAATACTCTGGTAAACTTATCATGAAATCCAAGATGATGAACACCCTAGAATGATACAATTAAACTATATAACTCTTTGAAAATCACATAATTGCACTTTTAAAAATAATAATGAATAATATCCATGTATAAAATAATGTTTATTTTTTAATTAATGAATTTGATTTGATTTTCTAGGGTATTTAATTCAAGATAGAATTCATATATATAGTAAGGAGATTGTCAAACCCAACTCTCTTTCTTTGGGTATCCCTATTTCACACTATTTTCAGTATAATGGTTATATTAATGATATTTTAATATCATTTATTTATCTTTTCCATTTTTCTTCTATATATACATGGTTCTAGTATGATTTTATGAAAAAATAAAATATTTTTCCAAATGATCACTTCCTTCAAAAAACACATGTTTTACTTCTCTTTATTTTGTTTCTTATTAAATAAAGATTTATGATTATTATACCAAGTATTTCATTCCATTTTTAATTTGGTAACCCCAATTCATATCAATGAACTCATTCTTTATGGAAAAAATTTATTTTCATGGGTTGTATTATGTCCATGATTGATATATGCTCAATGTGAATGCATGATAATGTAAATGTTATTATGTTATGGGTGCAACTAAAATTTTATCACGCGATGTAATTGTACTTATGAGAGGGGTGCACCAATAATTATATATCACTCCAATTATTTGGTTAATGATAAGAGTCTCATTATATATAACGAAATATGCATGAATAGAATTATAGATTTGTTCACAATAATGTGTGGTAGTTTACCACTAAGACATGATGTTTCATTTTTATGAATTGTAACATTTCATACATTTATATAATGCATCCTATAAGGATTATGATGGCGGTATTATGATTATTATTCCCACACTATTTTATATTAATACATGTTCTTATCTATACTTTTACATGGATTTCATATCACCCCTTTCTTTGATGTATATCATCATGTGATTACTTGTACTAAAGAGTTAATGAGGGAAAATAAGATTCAAGAAAAAATGAATTATGTAAATGTTTATGTTTTATTATAAAATATTTATATATGGTCCTAATTTTTTGAAGACACTAATCCTTTGCATCTTTTTTGTGTAATTAGTTTCTGCTATTTGACTATAAAATTATGTAATGAGTTATTTAAGAAAATTGGGGTTTTTATACTTAGAATCAGAGCATATTTTAGTTAATTTGGGAATTATGATTAGAGTGCCTTGTTTAAGACCCTTAGTATGAGAATATGATTAATTAAGAACCAAAGAATGTTTTTTAAAAGAAAATTTGTAAACATATGGATCCTGTAAGACATTCCTTAAAAGATAATTTTGATATATAATAAATTATTATTTCATGATTTGTTGACTTATATTTTTTATAACATTTTATATTATTTAAAATGGTGGGAAATAGGATAAACTAATCCAACAACCCATGTGAGGGAAAATATAGTTCTTTCTTGAACAACACCCCCAATTCCTTGGGAGGTGGATTTCAAAATTTTATAGTAATTCTTACACAGCTCTCTTATGGTATGAACAATAAACTGAATTATGTGGAATGTCCTCCTTCACCTAATATGGAGAAACATGCTATCATGTCCTTCATGTGGCAACGACCACCAAAATTTAGTGGATGTTATGATCCACTCTTAATATAATGGATGTTCAACTCATTGGATATGATCTTTTTTGTTCAACACTATTCTAAGATGGGGGAAGTGACGTTGGCCCTTTGTCGTCTAGATAGAGAGGCCGACTAATGGTGGGTGTTGATTAATAACACAAAACCAAAAAAATTGAAATTTTATATATGGAATGGAATAATTTTAAGAAAATTATTCTTAATAAGTATTTACATTGAACTATTTTAAAAAATATGGAGAGAAACTTCATATAGATGAAAAAACATGAAGGTGAATTAGTCATGGACTATGAAGAAAATATCACAAGGCATTCAAGGGATTTTTGGTATATTATTATCAATGATGATATCCAAATTGATATAATTTTTAGAATTTTAAAACACCACCTTTGAAAGGATCTATAAAATCATGAAATTGGGATTTTTGATCATATTGTTTAATGTTCTCTTAAAGACGACATGAGGCTTAGAGAATGGTCCGATTGCTATAGTGATAAGTAACGAAATATGTATTTTTTAAGGGATCTCATGAAAAAGGTGGGAAGAAATTTTTACCAATCCCATGTCATGAATGTGAGAAGAACAACTCAGGGAACTACCGCAGTGGGATGGAGAAATTATATAGGAGTGGGAGAGAAGTCCACCAAGATCTTTTATGTCGAAGATACATAAAGAAGATGGTCGATACATTAGAGGAATGGATAGAACGACCCATGATACAATGATACAAATATAGATAGAAATGTTACTATATAAGCCAATTCAACAACCCTTGATTAATTGGTGGTTATAACCATCTTGATCCACCAAATATGTAGAAATAATGGATGGCTTATTCCCTCACTATTGCTGATGTGAAGAAAAAAATGATTTGGTAAAAGGTAAATTTCTTATTCAGTGAACAATGGAAAGAGTATTAATTGATTATAGTTCTAAAAATTAATTAATATATTTCAAAATTATATAATAATGAATCAAATCCCTGATACATTGATGCATAGATATCCAAAAAACTCTTAGTTGTGTGAACATTAGAACCCATGTGCTAAACTCTTCTCTTATTTGCGCATGTGGGAATGTTATTCAAAAAAATCCGAAGATAATTACCCTTTTGGAATTTTCTTCCATAATGGTGATGTTTTATCGCTTATTGTATAGATAAAAAATCAATTTTTTGGAAAATTAAATATCTTTTCTTACACTAAACCATCTCATTCTACTCTGTAAGTGAAAAGTAAATCATCAATATCCATTGTAAGATCTTTCAATGGTGTGGGTGTTTATTACCTCTGAATAAGCATACCTCTCCCAAATGGATGGGTCAATTGAAGGAATCATCATAGGGAAAATTTCAATTATGAGTTAATATTGTTATGTATTTACCAAAGATTAACCTGGACTCCCCCCAGATCATGAGGTGGTGTTCCCAATAGAAAACATAAACGAAGAAACTCATATCTAAAACATAACTAATAGGATGGCCTTGATATAATTGGATGTGTTAAATATGCAAATAAAAATTAATTTTGGAAAGGGTTCAAATTCTCGAGTGCATCTCCTTCGGGAGAGCTAGTTCTCTTTATAAGGAAAAATGATGGACCAATGCAGGTATGTGTCCACTATAGGGAGCTTAAAAATATCACTATAATAAATATGTATCTTATTTAAAGGATTAATGACTTGTTTAATAATATATGTGGATCTCATTACATATCAATTATGGATCAACATTCTAGATATAATCACCTAAGGGTGATGAATTAATATATTCCGAAGACTGTATTTTGTATATGGTATGGGCTCTATGAGTTTCTAGTGATACCATATGGACTTACTAATTCCCCCGAAATATTGATTGATTTGATGAATAGTGTCTATAGACATTTCACCGAATAATTTTTGTTAATGGTTATCTACGATACTCTCATATACTCAAAGATAAAAGAGGATCAGGACGAAGATTGGGGGCTTGTGTTGGCCATATAAAGGAAGGAAAAGGTATAGTCCAAGTTCAACAAGTGTGAATTCTTGATGAAGCATGTCACATTACTGGGCCATGTGATCTCATGTGATGGAATTTAATTAGACAATTAATAAATGGCAATTGATAATTGAACTATAACTTCTAGTTTAACGGAAATATTTAGTTATATTATCATAATAGGGTATTGTTGATGTTTTGTATGTAATTTATCATGATTTTATATCCCTCAAACTATGATTACAAGGAGAGAGGTAATCTATGTCTGGGTGAAAAAATGTGGGAAATTATTTAAGGATCTAAAGAGATGGCTGATCACTGCACATATAATCACTTTACAAAAATTAGAGACTACATTGTGATAAAAATTTATACTTTAAATAAGTACATGAGTTGTTTACTCATGAATATGGATAAATTGATAGCCTATGCCTCGTGATTGATGAATATCACTGAGAAAAACTACCCAATTCATGATCTAGAGATACAATATTTGATTTTTCAGTTTTTTGGTTGATTTTGGAGGCTAGGAATAAATCTTGAGAGGGAATGGAGGTTTCACACCTCTTCTTATAGGTTCGTGTGAAGCTACATTCTACAGATCAGGGCTCCCTTATTCTTGGTGGTCCATCCTTGACCTTCCTTAAATGCATGCTTCAAAGGATACTACCCTCTGTTGAGTGTAGCCCAACCCATCAAGTACAATGGATAAAATTGAGTTATCATGTTTTAGGGGTTCAATTAAATGTGGAAGGATCGTGTTTGGTAGGGGTTATTTGTGGAGTTGGCCTGGTGTGTTATAGAATGTAATCAGTGTTTCCAGGATTTAGTTAATTATATGTGAAAGGAAACACAATTGATGAAGAGGTTAGAGCTCTGATTTCTAGTCTTCAACTATAGAGACTGTTTACTTTCATGATCTCAATAGTGGAATCAGACCCAACTATATTGGTTGGATTTTTTGAAGGAAAGTCTAGTTGGCTCTAGGAAAATTTCTATATCCTATGGAAATGTAAAAGGGCTATAAATTAGGAAACTCATGTAAGATATAATTTGCAGTAAGGTAAGAATAAAGAAGATTATATTTCTAATAAGGGGACTATTGATGATTACCTCATTTTAAACACAGGGTTGGGTTCTCTCCCACATGATTGTAAAATTATTGTGTGTGGTGATGCTCTCAGAATGAATTATTTCAGACAATTGTGAGTGGATTGTGCTATTTAATGTTTTAAATGTAATAAAATGTTACCACATATTATGTCCCTATAAAAATATTAAATGGATCCTCATAAAAATCCAAAATAATCAATATTTTATGGGTTTTGGTAGACTGGATCACCAACACTTCACATTTTAACACTATTTCTGAAGATATCTCACTTGAAAAACATGCTAAAATGATTTGTGAAGGATGTCGTGAGACTACAGCGGGTTCCACTCTCAATTTGTTTCTCATGATCAATGGTTCACATCTAAATTTTGGAATATTATTCACCAAGATTTGATTAATAATTTCAATTTAAGAATGAAATATCACCCACAAACTGATGACTAATATAAATGGACTATTCAGAAGAGGGTATGACAATAGCCTACACAATGGAAATTAATAGAGTGTAGAGACAACATCATATGTTGATTGACTTCTCATATAACAACAAATTCCACTTGAGTATTCATATGAATCTGTATAGAGCTGTTGGAGCTCCATTCATCCTAGAGCCTAATGATTGGAAATGGGAATACCTTAGCTCAAAGTGATTCAGCCATTGTAAAAATATCAAAAATCTAAAAAGGAATTAATAAAAAGAACATTGCACAAGGGTCGCGCATGTTCTACCATGGTCGTGCATGTACACTTGTGTGCCGCATGTTTGGTCATGCACGTACAGTAGCGCGCCGCATGTTTGGTCGTGCAAGTCATTTGCTCACCCTATGTGATAAACATTCGGGGTCTTCTCCAGCCTATAAATTGCCCCGGTGGGCCCCCCATTTCAAAATGATTTTTTCTGGAATTCACATACAGAGCACTGAACGCCCAATAATCTTCTTCAGGTCTTCTGAACACTTCTAAGGTAATTCATTTCCTAGAATGGAAGGTATAAATAAGAGGAGTAATGTCTAAGGTTTAGAATTCATTAACACTTGCGCGCCTAAGTGTTTTACCTGTAAGGGAAATGGATACACATGCGTGTTTCCCTACTTCTTCACCAAAACTTGCGTGCCACTCTCCTGGAAGTACTTTAGGATGATTCTAAAGGCTTTGATCATGAATCGCCAAATTATAACTCTACTGGTCAAGGATCGTGCAAGTACCCATGTGTCGCACAGGTATACCTACGTGACCAGGACTTGCGTGCCTATGTAGTACCTGCGCGACCCCTCTGGACTTGCGCGCCCTTCTACTTTTGGGTTTCATTCCTGCCCATTAAACCCCTCTTATGCTATTCCACCTCTCCTATTAAATATTTAGTCTTCAAGACACTCTTTAGAGCCATTTATGGCATGTTTTCTTGATTGACATCCTTATATGAAAGGAATTCCATGGAACATCTCTCATAACCTAGTGATTTACACATCTTTATGTCAATAAAGTAAGAGAGTTCATTCATTAAACCTCAACCATTATGATGAGAGAATCCTTAACTTGGGCCTCCTTTTCAGGAGTAATCCCCAGTCCAAATTCTCATTCATATGGGCATCCTCCTTAGGAGTAATCCCCAGTCATAATTCCACATTAATCTGGGCATTTTTTTCAGGAGTAACCCCCAAGTCCCCTAATCTGGGCCTCCTTTTCAAGAGTAAGCCCCAGTTTCAAATCCTATTAATTGGGCATCATCCAAAGGAATAATCCCCAACCATAATTCTTTTATCCTGGGATCCCTTTTCATTAATAAACCACAGTCTTAATGTTCCAAAATATGGGAATCCTCCTTATGAGTAAGCCCCAAGTCCATTAATTTTTCAAAACCCCTAACCTGGGCCTCCTCTGGACTAAGCCCGGGTCTTACTTTATCTTAATCAGTCCTAATTTACATTTGATCTGGGATTCCTTCTCAGGAGGAAAACTCAATCATAAGTCCCCTTTTAACTTGGGCATCTTCTATAGGAGTAAGCCCCAAGGTTAGAGTATTCAAATCTATACAATGTACATATACCTTTATGGACCCTGTTCCTAGATTTCATCCCTAAAGTAAATCTTAACCTTCATCTGTTTGGGCAGTCATACATACATACGCCCCACATCATTTCTTATGATTTCATCTTTCCTGGCACGATTGTTTAGTTTTTACCAATACCTCTTGTTTCTCACACCGAGCATGCCTCACATGAGAATAGAGTGTAAAAGTAATTATTAAATCTTTATTTGAGACATCAATCATAGACATCATTCCCCCTTACTCGAACTACATTGGTTCTGATTCCATTTCCAAAAAAAAGGATACGTAGGTAGCCAATCTGCAGGTACGAACCCAACTATGTAGTAATCCATGTCCTTCTGAATGAATATAAACTTTAAGTTCCCCAATGAGTGGCTTTAAAAATAGTATGGTCATGATAATGAACAATAGAATTTTCTGTATTGAAGGTCACCATTGGATAAGAATCTCTAAACAAATACAGATGATTCTCTATCGATGAATAACTTCGAATATATATAAAGGATTCTCTAAATTTCCTACATATCAATCATTGATTGTCAGATCAAAAATAATGCTCATTTTATACTCGGTGATGTTATAAGGATTCACGAACATAACATAAATCTATAAAGAGAGTCTCGTAGTAGCCAATAATTCCCCTCAAAAAGTTGTGATCAGTCCGACCTCCCATCCTCTCGACCAATGCAAATTCCTAAGCTTCATCAGTCCACAACAAATGAGAGCCTACATTTGGAAAGTAGCTTCATATGGATATGGAATCATTGGATGTTTCTAGTTCTACTAACAAACCCGTTAGAAACCGCATGGAATGTTTGAATCTTAAATCAATGATATCATTCCCAATTTCAGAGGGAAACAAAAAATGGTGAACCCGATGTGAATCTTTAACCAAGTTAAATTGATGTTTTACTTATTTATTAGGCCCCAATTTAAATATCAATGATAGGTCCAACAAAACAATCATTGACATATGTACTCATCTAAAAGATTTAGTGACTGAATTTATCTTTATTATATCTGTTCTATTAAACAAGAACTATTTTCCATGATTTTTTGCATTCTATGAAATGGCTTCTCTCAAGTTCACACCTGTGAATACTGCTACTGTAAATACCACTACTGCTACTCCTGCTGGATCATCGTCTACTCGAAGGATGACATCACCTACACAACATCTTCAATGCTGGGTATCAAATGCACGGGTTAATCTATACCATCAAAATGGTATTATTCTAACTCTAGAGGCTACCCGAAAAGCCCTCCATGTGAACAACTCACACCGGTCGTCCGGACAACGATGACCAGTGATCAAGAAGCAGATGGTGATAACCACCGTCTCCAACCGTATGGGGTCATTATCCCCGGAACGCAATCACCATTTCCTCCATTATTCTTGGGAGGTGGATGAGCAGGTCCCTCAGGGCCTTAATTCAAGCAGACAGAACTTCTTCCCAGGGGCTCCTATCAACAATCGCCGCCAGACTCGTGCGGTAGTGCACCCTCAACATGATGAGGGTACCGACTACAGGCGTTTGACTCAGGTTCCTCAAACCCGAGCAGGCATGGAAAATCGGAAGAGATGAAATCCGGATAACACTGAGAAGTTTCTCATCTCTTCCATATCCGACGAAGTCAACCAACCTAACTTGGTGGCAAACAATGATCGGGCACACACACTTGCTCATTTTAATTCTGTTGTCTAGCAGACTCATCTGGAAGCATCACGCCAATCCCACTAGGCAATTCTGGCGGAGTACTATAGGAAGGAACATATACCAGTTTATACATCATCATCTAGTTAGTAGGCTCGTCTGACTACACATGATGGATCTCATCATCCAAGTTCAACGAAGTGCAATCAGTAGGCACATACACATGCTAGTATTGATCAGGCCTACAAACAATCTCTCTTGGTAGAACACAGAAATGTCAGTTGGAAAGCTCCAGCGACAAACTTGACATAGACTCAACTTTATCCCCCACACTTGAGTACTGTCAGGATTCACTGATAGGAAAACGAGGACAGGATTAGGCACATGCACCTACTCCAAGCACATAGTAAACATATATCCCCATTCTGGAAGCTAATGTAACCAAGCACATTCTGTCAATGTTGAAAGATGATAAGAAAATTCATGCTCATATCCTAGATGCCTGTCATGATATTATAACATCTTTTGCAACATATCAGGGAATGACACATTAATCTATCCCTACTAGTGGAGTGACACATCAACAGTTCACTCTAGAACAGACACACACCTCTGTTCCAGTCAAAGTGGGTTATGGGGGGTACTCCCCCATATCATACAAACAACCATGTCTGGAACATACACTTGATTTGAGTGGGGATTGTCAGCCTAACCTAGACATCTCTTCTGATCAGGCACATACACCTTCTCAGAGAAACCAATTTCATCATCAAGTTGTTTCCATGGCGAGTAATAAGTCGTCTAAATAGAAGACCTGCCCAGGACAGTGAAGAAATCAAGATCAAACTTGTAACAAGTCCTTGCTCGATGTTGGAGTTCATGAAGCCCTCAGAAATTTATCTGTTGGAATTCAAGATTCTACTGACACATTTCTCAATATTGGGAATATTAATTCTGAAGGTCTTCAACAGACACTTCCACATGAAGGCTTTAATCATGACAATTCAGTTGATCTCGATGTTTCATCTTCAGATGAGAGCCACAGGAACACTCTATGTGGTCTGATGACCATGGGGCAAGAGATCTCATCATTTGCTGTAACCCACCATGGTCGTCCTCCCCATGATGATGAATTTTTCTGCGAAAGTCCTCTCCGTAGTAGTGCTGCCCATTTCCCTGAAAATGCTCTAGTGGACAATGTAGTGCATGGAAATCCCTCTTATCTTGAGGAACATTAAAATAAGAAACCAGTCATGTATGATGTTTCATCACTAGCAGGTGAAATACATCTCAATCGGAAGATATCCTAGGGTATAGTTCATTCTTCGAACCACCCCTAAGTCATGTAACTTCTAGTTTGATCGGTGATTTCTCACCCAATCCAGTTGAATCCAATGAAGCAACAAGGAATAACTAACTCTGGTAAAAACAAGTAGAAGAATCATCATTGAATGAAAAGAAGAAATGATGAACATGAGAAAACAACTGGTGAAAGTTGATGTTCCAGTCATGTTTTGGCCATTGGTTGAATCTAGGTATGGCATTCCAGAGATGTTGACGGAAGTTGGGATTCATGATATTCATATCAACATATGGAAAACACTTTTTCAGTTTAAAAAGAAAGTATTATATTATGATTTATATGATAATCATGTTAATATAATAAAAGGGTTACAACGTCACATTGAATTTTCATCTCTATCAGTATCTCAGGATCAGAAGGCTGAAAAGCAGTAGAGAGCCCTTCAACGTTCATGCCTTGGAAACCTAAGAATATTTCACCAGTTAATTTCCAATGCCCCAACTGTTATTCAAGTTAGATGATGGGGTGTTCAAGTAGAACTACATTTTACTATGCTCTCTAGTCAGCAAAGCCCTCCAAAAATGGTCTCATGCAATATTATTTCCCGTGGTTGGCCACAGTCAATGGGTTTTGTTTGTAATAAAATTTCTTCCCAAGAACAATCCTCAACTAGTTCTGGGGAATATTTTTACCCAACCCTCAGAATCAACGAATAGGATTAGAGGAGTTGAGGAAAGACAACATGAATAGCCACATTCTTCCGAACTAGTGACTTATTCAAATCATCAACACCCTCCTCAGAGAAATTCGATCATTTCTTGATTGGGGAAGAATCCTCATGAGGAACTATGAGCCAAATTATCAAAAGATTCTCTCCAAATTATGGTTTACCATGATGTTTCTGAGGGATCAAAATAACAAAAGGTAATGTCTTGTCAAGGGCATGGAAGAAGAAAATATCACAGAAATGCTGATCAAAGGGATATAATTCATTATCCATAAATTAATGTCATCAATTACATTATTTCTGATCCCCCAGATGAGGCTCACTCATAGAGATCATATGAATAGGTTCATGTTCAAGAAGATGTACGTACAGACACAAATAAAGATGGTGTTTGTACACGAAATCAAATGATTACTCAGAACCTTAGTAATACTTCAAGTAACCCGCACCCCCCTCTCCAAATGGGATAAAACAAGTGGAAGGGAAAGAATCGGGTTACATATCCTTCCTATGAAGAAGGCCAATCGCTCTCACTAGAGAAAAGATTTTCGCAACAGGAGGAAGAAATTAAGGAATTGAGGAGGATGAATAAAGAACTACTTCAGGGTAGTCTTCCTCTTAATCATGTTGGAGCTAGCCAGTCAATGGGGTTTTTTCTAGCTATTGAGATTGATTAAAAATATCCTCCATTATCAATACACCGTCAAAGGTCAAATCCTACTAGTCAAGTGCAACAACAATTGGCAGTGCTGCCATCAGTTGCAGAATCAGCTGTCATACCTGTCCATGCTCCAGTCAGTGTATCTGTTCAGGTCCAAGATCAACCAGATGTTCCTCAAAAGTTAATAACTTACTTTAAGTCATTAACATTTCGGTTGGAATCTATGGAGGGAAAGTATGCTCAGGTTCAACCCGAAAATGGAGCTTATCCTGAATGGTTAGATGCAATCCCCCCCCTTCAAATTTTTGGAACCCTATATTCCCGATTTTCGATGGATCAGGTGATGCTTAACAACATTTGACGCATTACATGTATTGTTGTGATACTATGATGGGAACTCTAGAACAGCAAGAAGCAGTGAAACTCTGATACTTTGTGTGAACCTTTCAAGGACCAGCCCTTGTCTGGTACACTAGCTTGAAATCTCGGTAAATTACGGGATATGAATATCTCCGTCAATGATTTATTCTTAAATTTAGTTCAACATTTCCAAAGACAATAGTTTTCAATCATATAAACTGTATGAAAAGAGATAATGAAATGGTATCAGATTTCATTGCTTGATATAAGGGATTAACATATTCCCTAAGCTTAGCACTCCCTTAAGAAAAAATGTTTCCAATCTGTGTGTAAAATTTGTGTGATGAGTTGCACACACCATTCATCCCTATGAAATAAAAAAGAAGGATTCAAGACCTTACTTCAATTGCTCAATAGATTGAAGATTCTTCTATACAGACAAAGGCTAAATCTCGTGTAATTATCTCATCTCCGGGAAGGAGAATGGGTAAAGTAGGGACTGCTACCATTATGCTTAAGCGAGCACCTGTACATACTTCTCCTTCAAAACTATCATCTTCTCGAAGGGCTCCACTTCCTGAGTGTCAACAGCAGAGGTCGTTTCTTCAAGATAATCAAAGAGATCAAAGACGAAAACAATTTGAGGTTTTGAAACGAATAGATTATACTTTCTGAAATGATCATGTTCCGGGTTATTTCATTTCATCTCTGGAAAATAATTTGGTTCATTTTCCAAGGCCCAAGAGGCCAAACAAGGAAGGAGATGAAGAACGTCACAATTATTTCCCATTTCATAAAATTTTGGGGCATCCCATCCAGGAGTGTTTTGTCTTCAAAGAACTCCAGTAAATGATGGACGACTTGGGAGACGTCAAACTGAATGGTTCTTCAGCTCAGGTAGCATGTGTTAATGAAACAGGTCCAAATGAAGAAGGTGAGTAACAAGAAGTCAAAAGAAAAAATACACAAAAATATTATGATAGGATGGTCAGAAAGATGATCAACTGATGTCATGATATTTTTCGAACACAATTGAAGAAACCAATTGTTCTTTCTTCCATGAATGTCGCAACAAAACTCTCTTCATCAGAGGAAAAATCCACAAAGAAACAGAACAATTCCAAGAAAGAGGAACAATCAGAAGAAGATGAGTATGTGTCAAAGACTATGTTGTCATTGACTCTTGCAGATTTCATGCCATATACTTCGAAGAAATGGGCACTTCCCCACCAAACGGCATAGCCTAAATTGGCTAGTCAGGCAGAGTCATCATCGGATGAAGAGTTGATTTTCGGTTCTATTAATATGATTCAATTAACTGATCCATATGCCTGTTTCAGTTTCAATTATGATGAGCACAAATTTCCTATATCAAATAGAGGAAACAATGTATGTTCTAGAGGCTTAGGATACAAGAGAAGACGCGAATATTTCAGAATCATCTATTCCAATTATACCCTTGCTAGAACTGTGTACGCAGTAGAAACTCATGGTAGATCCCTTTAGCGAGCTCATCAAGAACAAGAAAGTTCTTATACCAATAGAAAATTCAGTCCTGACACTGTTATTCTGGAAGACCGGTTGAATATTCAATATTCTTCCTCTTAGAAAAAAATGGATCTAATTGGGATAATCTTCGAAAACCAGGAATATTGCCAACTGTTATCCTTATACAAGATGCATCAACTTCCAAAGCATCTGCTTCCAAGGCACCTGCTAAACCACATGTTTCTATTGGGACACACAGACCTCTGGATAAAAAGTATGATGTATTGAAACACCTAGCCCATGTACCGTAAATGTTATCAATCCTGGATGCTTTGAATTTATCAATGGATCTTCGGGAAGCACTCATTGAGGCTTTGTCAAGTCCTCAGGTGTTTGAAACTGAAATTGTTATAGCAGAAGTCTATCACATAGAGAATAATCTTGTAGAATTCCATTTAGTAATATATTTTACTGATGAAGATGAATATGATGTCATGCATGGACATATTATACCTTTTACTTATCGGGCAAGGTCAATGGCGTAGATGTCCGAAGAGCTTTCATTGATAATGGTTCAGTAGTCAACATCATGACCATTCACACACATCGTCGATTGGGCCTCACATATGTTATTTAACTCCTCGTACCATGATGTTACAAGGATATGATAAAAATGAACAAGAACCACTGTGCGAAGTTACACTAAGAACTCATTTTGGAGATCTTGTTTCCAATTCAGATTTCATGGTTGTTGATCAAGACTCAGCCTTCAACATCCTGCTTGGAAGACCCTGGCTACATCAACAGTGGATATCACTTCATCATACCATCAATGTCTCAAATATTGTTTCGATGGTCAAGTTGGGACATTGTATGGTGATAAAACCTCGTTTACGACATGTGAGTCTCAATAAATTGAGGTAGAATTCTATCACATGAAGGAAAAGGATAAATCCACAAACTGGGAGATTACAAAAGTTAATCCACCATATGGTTTGGAATAGATTCCAGTAAATCTATTTGTGCATGTGAGTATAGATTATGTGTTTCCTATTAGTAAAATTGACAGGATAGACCCAAATCAAAATACTCTTATGATAAGATCGATAATCTCAATTACGGCAATCGAGCAAGACAACATGGGAAAAACTGGTAAAACACCATGAAATGATGAATGTTCAAATAGAGATGTCTTCATTTCATCTGTTGAAATCAAGAAAGTCTATACTTCACCAACCAGGCCAAAGGAAGTGATAGCGACGTCACAAGTGAACAATGATGTCGATTCTCAATCCATTATATCCTCATTATTACCCAACGAAGATCCTTCATCATCAATTGGGTCAGAAATGGAAGCCTCTTCTTCACGATGTTCAAATTTTAACATCTCTTATGATCATGGAAATTCTACTTAATCATCTACTATGCAAGTAGAAATAGAAGAAGTAACACATGATGATGAAGAAGAGAACGATCTTAGAGATTCTACTCCGGCATTTGAAGAGGGTATCTCTACCACCGTGGATGAACTCAGAGAATTAAATCTAGTTACAAATGAATATTCACGCCCCACTTTAATCAATGCGGCCCTGACTCTTGAAGAGCAAGATATGTATTTTTTCTTTCTAAAGATATATAGATATATATTTGCTTGGAACTATACAGAGATGCCTGGGCATGATCGTGATGTTTCCACTCATCGTTTGGGTTTACCAGAAGAAGATCGAGGATTTGAGGAAGCCATGAGAAGAACACACCCAACTTATGCATCCAAAATTGAAGCTGAAGTGGATAAGATTATCAATGATAACTTAATTAGAGAAGTTCAATATCCCATGTTTTAGGATAATATTGTTCCTGTGAAGAAGCATAACGAAAAAATTAGAGTATTCATTGATTTTGGAGATTGTAATCGGCATTGTCGTATGGATGATTTCCCATTTCCGATTATAGAAATTTTAATTGATGCAACAGCTGGCTATGAAGCACTTTCCTTCATGGATGGATATTCCCGATATAATCATATCCAAATGGCCCCAGAAGACGAGGAATCCATAGCCTTCAGAGCCCCTAAGGGTGTGTTTTTCTACAGCGTAATGCCCTTATGCTTAAAGAATGCAAGAGAAACATATCAGCGAGCAATGTATCGCATCTTCAATCCCTTTTTAGGGATGTTCATTGAATGTTATGTGGATGATTTGGTGGTCAAATCCAAAAAATTTTGTAATCACATGGCTGATTTAGAAGTCATATTCCGCTAGATTCGACAACATAATTTGAAGATAAACCCCATAAAATATGCGTTTTGGTAATCCTCATGAAAATTTCTAGGCTTTGTTGTACACCATCATGGTATTGAAGTTGATCCTGAGAAGAAAAAATGAATCCTTGGTATTTCACCTCCTCAAAATTTGAAATAATTAAGAGGAATTCATGGATACTTAGCCTATATTCGGCGTTTCGTCGCAAATTTGGAAGGAAAAAGATTACCCTTCACCAAATTGATGAAGAAGGGAATCACTTAATAGTGGGCTGAAGAATGTCAGGAATCATTCTATATTCTCATGAAATACCTCTTGATCCCATCAGTACTAATGCAACATGTTGAAGTAAGGACACTTATCCTTTATGTGGAAGCCTTAGAGAGATCATTGGGTGCCATTATTGCTCATACGAATGTTGTTGGGAATGAAGAAAGCCTCTACTACCTCAGTCGGACTATGCTTGAAGCAGAAACCCGGTATTCAAGTATTGAGAAGTTCCTCCTGGAATTAATATTTACTGTTCAGAAGTTGAGACACTACCTATAACTTCATAAGGTCCAATTAGTATCTCGCAATAACCCACCCAAATTCATCCTTAGTCGTCCAATGATTACAGGATGTCTAGTAAGGTGGGCAGTTATTTTGCATCAATTCTACATTTAGTATGTTTCTCAAAAGGCAATAAAGGGACAAGAACTAGCTGATTTACTTACAGAACACACATATGTGGGAGACACATCTTTAGATATTTAACTCCCTAATGAAGAAGTATTCTTTATTCAAGAAAGTCCTCAGGCATGGGAAATGTATTTTGATGGTGCTTCCCAAAGTCCAACAGGGAGGAAAATGGAAAATCTGAAATTCAACAAAGTTGGATTTGGAATTGTGCTCATTTCTCAAGAAAAGGCAGTGTTACCTTTTTCCTTCTTATTGTGGGAAGGTGGTTCCAATAATGAATCAAAATAACAAGCTCTCATCGTAGGCTTGGAATTGGCGTTTCAAGAACAAGTGAATCACTTATAGGTTAAAGGTGATTCAGTACTGGTAATAAAACAAGTCAGTGGGGATTATTCCATCAAAAAAGAAGAACTAATCCATTTGTATGATTATGTCAAAGAGTTAATGGAGGAATTCCCTTCAGAACCGTCATTTTATTATGTCCCGCGATTACAAAATTTGCATGCTGATGCACTGGATAATATACCCACAACTCTGGAAGATCCAAATCGGGATGAGAAAACCATCAGTATTGCCCACCTCCATGCAATTTCACCTCATGTTCAAATTAGAACAGACGAAATTAATGAAATTAGTCCCATTCCTGAACCATACGGTCATACTACAGGATGGATGTCACCTATCAGGGAATACCTTGAAAATGGAACACTTCCACCGGATAGAGCCGAGAAAGAACAAATCTGGTAACGTGTGGTCTATTTTACTCTTTATAATATCCTAGATCACCTATAGAAAATTATATAAAAATTTGTTTTTAATGGAGTTCTTTTCAGATGCATTGATGCTAAAGAGACAATTTTTGTCATGAAAGAAGTGCATGCGGGACTCTGTGGTGCCCACCAGTCAGGAAATAGACTGTCTGATCAGATTCGAAGGCTTGGATTCTTTTGGACTTCAATGATAAAAGATTTTGTTTATTTCACAATGAATTTTCATTCATGACAAGTACATGAAAACTTCATTCATCAACTTCTAGAGTTGCTTCATAGAGCTAAATACTCATGGCCATTTTCCACATGGGGAATGGATGTGGTGGGACCTTTCCCTTCAGCTACGACCAAGCAGTTTAAGTATATTCTTACTGCTACTGACATCATTTCCAAATGGGCAGAGGCAATACCTCTCAAAGAAGTTAGTTTGAAAATAATTCTTAGCGTAATCAAGTCCAATATAATTACAAGATTTTGTGTCCCTCATACCATAGTGACAGACAATGGCACCAACTTCTGTTCATCCGAGGTGAAGAAGTTGTATCAAGAATACAACATTAAATCCAATAATTCATCTCGGTATCATGTAGCGTCCAATGGCCAGATAGAATCATTCAATAAGACTCTTTAAAATATACATAAAAAGATGTTGAATAATGATATGAAGTCATGTCCTTATAAACTCTTTCATGCTTTATGGGATTATCGGACTACCACCCGCACTATAACACAGTCAACTCCATATTCACTGGTATATGTAACGGAAGCCATATTTCCCATTGAAGTTCATCTACCCTCGCTCAGAGTAGCCATTTTTTATTAGAAATATAAATATGAACAATCTAAAAAGATATTGAATGAATTGGAATGGTTAGATTAGAAAATATTGTGCACTTTGCACCACTTGGAAGTCTGTCAGAATCGAATAGCACGAGCCTTCAACAAAAATGTTCATCTTCATTCATTCACTCAGGGAGAATTTTTATAAGTTATCATAGCTCAAATGATACCAGGAATGAAACCTCCCAATCTTGAGGCAAAATGGGAAGGACCTTACTCAATACATAGAGTCTACTCCAATGGAGCTTATTTATTAATCTTGATGGATAGATAACTCATCACTACTCCATCAAATGCCATATTTATGACGAAATCTTTTGTATAAATAGAATATACATTGTTGTGGTCCATACATATGACCTTAAACTATTTTTATTTCATTCGTCCCACACGACGTTAAACTGTGACGTCCTAACTACATGACGTTAAATTGTACAGATGTCCCTTACGTCCAGCATGACGTTAAACTGTACCATCCACGGTCCTTGCATACGACCTTAAACTATTCGCACTTTCTTCCAACATGTAGATAATATGTATCCCCCTTCATCGTCCTTGCTATATGATGTTAAACTCTATAAAATTCCCTTATATCCAGCAAGATGTTAAACTGCATAACCAACGGTGTATGCATACGACCTTAAACTATTGGCACTTACATCCAACATGATGTTAAACTATGAAAACAAATCCATAATACATCCTACATGACGTTAAATGGTGTACCCTTTTGTCCTCAAAGCATGAAATTAAACTGTACAGTCCACTTTTTGACTAACATGACATTAAACTATATTTTGTCCCTGTTACATGACACTAAACTGTTCAGCACCAATAGTCTTAACTGCAAGTCCTTAAAACTACATAGTCCCTTTATATGTCCTACATGACATTAAATTGTGAATCGTTAGGGATGTTGCAACCTATTGTTTCTCACACTGAGTATGACTCACATGAGCTTAGAGAAAACTTCAACCATAACACTCTCTCTAGGTTACTAACAATGTGTAAGTCCGAACACAGTTTTTTAGGTCGTTGACCCCAAGGACAACTTGATCACTAATTAATTATTTAATTGAACTATGCAGACTTTGATCCTTGCGGACCAGGCTGAGTACGTAGGCAAACTCCTAAGGGTCAAACCCAAAACCATACTATTCACATCGGGTCACCTCCATCTTATATGATTTTGATTTGTGAAACCGCCTCCAGAATAAAAATCTTTAAATTGGTTCACCATCTTCCTTTCTATACGTCGTTAAAATGGACAACACTTTTGTCCAGTAAGACAATAAACTACAATATTCTTTGATACCCTCACCTGAGAGGGAATAATTATTTACATTTATTTTAAATCATGTTTCATTTCAAAGACTACGTGTATACATTGTAATAATTGATCCTTTTATCTTGGGTTAAAACATTATTTTAATAAAATACCATTTCACCCTTCACATGTATGAAACTAATTTGTATAGAGGGTAGTTCTAGAACTATGGGGGCTTTATTCTCATCCTTATGGGATACGTAGGAACATTCGAGTGTCCCTCGAATCCAGCCCCTTGTCTTTTGTGCCTAACCCCAAATTCATCTTTCAGTCCCCTGGCTAAAAAGTCCCAATGAAAAAATACACTAATTATTTATTATAATGGTCTAATCTCTATGACCCAAAACATAGATCTCCAATAATTTTTTCCTACATGACATTAAACTATAGTTCATGAACTACTTATGGCATTATTCCAATCCTTATGGAATATGTACTGAAGTCCAAAATTTCCATTTAGGACCCAGCTACAACATTATTATGGTTAGCATTGATATGTGTATCTCTGCATACATTGGATAATACCCATATTTATGTGTTATAATCATAACCTTAAATTTTATCCGATCTTCATAACCCTTTTCATAACTTCTAATCGCAAAAGGCATGAAATTTTGAGAGTTCTTTTGCTTGACCATGCAACATGTTCCCTTAGGAGGCTTTGCATAAACAGTCTACATAAAGGACCCACCAGCCAATAGATGTTATTATTTGAAGATGTAGTCAATGACCTTAGTTAGCCCTGAATAATTCAACCCCCTAATGGGTATGTTAAATAGTGGTAACTTCATTCTTGGGAGGAAAACCTCTTTTGTCTTTATTTTCCATGATAATATGTAGGGATCCACAAAAATAGCCATCCTTAACGTATTTTTCCCATATCCTTTTTCATAATATGAAATTATTAAAGACTTTGGTTTATATTCCCCTTCCTTATGTTTGAGTCAGACCTTCGTTGGAATGATATCCATCAACTTGCGCAGTGAGAGCAAAAGACAAGTGAGAACCGGGTGCATTGAATGAAGTGAATCCCTCTATCTATAGACAAGGCCATACCCCTGCGCTGCAGACCCTACTCGCCAGACCCTGTACGCCCAAATCTCATTTGCGTTCCATACCCTACACACCCCAATTTCCTTTTGATTTTCGATTTCCTCAGAGTCAAATCCTCATTTCTTTTGGATCCAACACTGAGGGGGGGGGGCTTTTGTTGATGATCCTATCATCATAGAGCATAAATATTAGAAATGGGGAATATCTTAGCTCAAAGTGATTCAACCATTGGACAAATATCAAAAATGGATGAAGGAATGAATTAAAAGTACATTACATAAGGGTCACGCAAGTTCAACCATTGTAGCGCAAGTACACTTTCGCACCGCAAGTTTGGTCGCGCAAGTACGCATGCACCCTGCATGTTTGGTCACACAATTCACTTGTGCGCCCTAAGTAATAACTGCCCGGGGTCTTCTCTAGCCTATAAATAGCCCCGGTGGGCCCCCCATTTTGGGAGGATTTTTTCCAGAATTCACATACAGAGCTCTGAATTCCTAAGTCTCTTCTTCAGGTCTTCCTAACACATCTAAGGTAATTCTTTACCTGGAATGGAAGGTCTATACATGAGGAGTAAGGTCTGAGTGTTAGAATTCACTAACACTTGCGTGCCTAAGTGTTTTACCCTTAAGAGAAATGGACACACTTGCGCGCTGCCCTAATTCTTCACCAAAACGTGCGCGCCACTCTTCTTGAAGTACCTTAGGATGATTCTAAAGGCTTTGATCAAGAATCACCCCAGTATTACTCTACTGGTCATGGATCATGCATTTACCCATGTTCCACGTAGGTATACCTGTGGGACCAGGACTTGCGTGTCTACGTCGTACCTGCGTGACACCTCAGGACTTGCACGCCCTTCTACTTTTGGGTGTCCGTCCTTCCCATTTAACCCCACTTATGATTTTCCACATATCATATTCACAATTTAGTATTCAAGACACTCTTCAAATACATTTATGGAATGTTATCTTGATGGACATCCTTATCTGAAAAGAATTTTGTGGAACATCTCTCAAAACCTATTGATTTACACATATTTATGTCATTAATATTAGAGAGTTCATTCATTCAACTTCATACTTTATGATGAGAGAATCCTTAACGTGGGACTCCTTTTCAGGAGTAAGCACCAGTCCAAATTCTCATTAATATGGGCATCCTCCTCAGGAGTAAACCCCAGTCATAATTCCTCATTAATCTGAGAATTATTTTCAGGAGTAATCCCCAAGTCCCCAAATTTGGGCCTCCTTTTCAGGAGTATGCCCTAGTTTCAAATCTTATTAATTGGGCATTCTCCTCATGAGTAAGCCCCAACCATAATTCCTTTAACATGGGCTACCTTTTAAGGAATAATCCCATGTCTTAAAGTTCCAAAATATGGGAATCCTCCTTAGGAGTAAGCCCCAAGACCCTTAATTTTTTAAAACCCTTAACATGGGCCTCCTTCTCAAGAGTAAGACATTGTCTTAATTTCTCTTAACCAGTCCTAATTTACTTTTGATCTGTGCTTCCTTCTCAGTAGTAAAACTCAATCATAAGTCCCCTCATAACTTGGGAATCTTCCTTAGGAGTAAGCCCCAATGTTAGAGTATTCAAATCTCCATAATGTACATATACCTCTATGGACCCTGTTTCTTGATTTCTTCGATGAAGTAAATATTAATCATCATCTGTTTGGGTAGTCATACATACATAATCCACACATAATTTCTTATGATTGTATCTTTCATTGCAAAATTGTCTGGTTTTTTCCAATACCTATTGTTTCTCACACCGAGCACGCCTCGCATAATCTTAGAGTGTAAAAGTAAATATGACATCTTTCATTGAGTTATCAATCATAAACATCATACTCCCTTACTCAAACTACATGGGGTCTGATTCCTTTTCTAAAACAAAGGATATGTAGGTAGCCCATCTACGGGTATGATCCTAACTTTTAAATAATTTATTTCCTTCTGAATGACAATGAACATCAAGTGCCCCACTGAGTGGCTTTAAAACAAGTATGGTCATCATATTGACCAAGAGAATTTTATGAATTGAAGGATACCATTGGCTATGAATCTCTATAAAAATACAGATGATTCTCTATCGATGATGAACCTCGAATAAATATAAAAGATTATATAAATTTCCTTAAAATGAATCATTGATTGTCAGATCTAAAAGAAATATCATTTTATATTGGTTAATTTAATAAGGATTAAGGAATATAACATAAATCTATTAAGATATCCCCGAAGTAGACAATAATTCCCCTAAAAAGATGTGATGAGTCCGACCTCTCATCCTCTCAACCAATGCAAATTCCAAACCCTCATCAGTCCACAACTAATAAGCTCCTTCATTTGGAAAGTAGGTTCAAATGGATATGGAATCATTGGATGTTTCCGGTTCTACGAACAAACCCATTAGAAACTACTTGGAATGTTTTAATATTAAATCAATGATATCATCCCCAATTCCATAGGGAAACAAGAGCGCTCTATGGAAATCCATGTATAAATTCAACCTTTTCATACAAAGATGGAAAATGAATAATACATGGACCTGATCTTATGTGAGAGATGACAGAGAAATTTCATGCTTTCTAGCAATATATCAAAGATTCTCAGAGTTGGAAAAGGAGCTATGCTGACAACCGTTGAAGGGACAAGGAGTTTGATGTTGGAGAAAAAACCTTCCTTAAAATATCACCAAGGAAGGCCACCATATAGTTTGGAAACAATGGAAAGCTTATCGCAAGTTACATTGTCCCCTTTAATATCCTTTATCTCAAATTAGTAGTGGCATATCAGATTTCACTTCCACCTAGTATGACTCAAATTCATGATGTGTTCTATGTATCTTTCTTGTGGAAGTACATAACAGAACCCTCACACGTACTAAACTCATATTTGTTATAGCTGGAAGATGATCTCTATTATGAGGAACAACCGGAAAAGATTTCAGATCAGAGAGATAAGGTTCTACGTAGCATGATAACCCACCTTGTCGAAGTGTTTTGGAGGAACCATAATTATAATGAACAAACTTTGTAACATGAGGAGGTAGTGAAGGATAATTAACCTCACCTATTTATGTAAAAAAAATTCCATGGATTAAATTTCAAAAGGGGGGAAGTATATAATGTCCCACACTTTAATGAATGGAATTTCACCATTCTTATAAAAATTACATATATTTCAAATGACATAATATCACATATAAACCACAATATAATGTTTATAAATGAAAAATTAATGGAGTTCTACACTGTAGTTTGGTCCCGCAACCTAAAAAATGCTTTGGGGATCGAGAGTTTCCATCTATATTTCTACATATCAACAAGGGATGTGGTGAAAAGTGAACTAGTTCATGTTGTAAAGGAATACATTATTGGATAAACTCTACTACACATTTCATGTTCCATGAATATATTCATTCTACTAAAGGAAAATGATCCACAATCGATGAAGATTTAACATGCCCTAAGTATGTTTAATGTTCTCTATAAGTATTTGGCATGCATCCTCATTTAGAGAGTGGTGTCATTCCTCCTATACTAGATTGCAGAGTAACATCACAGTTTTATTATGGTCTGGAATATTCAAGGGGAAATTGGTTTGGAACAATAGGTAATTAGTGAAATTAATATTAGAGCATATGGTAGAAACCTAGTAATCAGTATGTACATGAACAAGGAATTAAATAGGGTTAAATGAACCTTCTTGTTAAGAGTCTATACATGTATGGGGTTCTCGCACTGGATTTTTCGCCTCATATATTGATTTTTCAGCTCTTCATTGTTAACTATTTTCTTCCTGGGAAAACTGTTTAGTATTATCAAGGCTGTCTGAGGTATGAAATAATGGGACTCCTCTCCCTATCCTTGATTATTATTACTCATGATGCTTTTTTCCGGTATATAAATGTGTATATCAACTATATTGGGATCCTCTTTAATATGAGTTCACTCAGATTTTGAGGCATCTCTCAACTGATGTTTACTGAAGATACAAGAAAATTTAACAATGGAAGAAGAATACTTATTCAATAGATAAATTAGGGCATAGAGGATTATTGTTATTGTAGTGGGCAGGTGGATAATATGGAGATGTTTTTTCTATAATATCTAATAAATGCTCAGACATGATGGTCAGTTCTTCTGGAATCATGTTGGGAATTAAAAGAGTAGTGTTTTAAATGGAGTAGATGGGTGCTTCTATTTCCCCCTGGAAAAATCATGATCCTCACTTTGATAAGGTTATTTTTAAGATCATGGTGTCAATCCTAAACTGAAAGAGAATTCACTTTTCCATTTGAGGTCATATAACCCTTTTCAAAAGTGTAATTTCCTTTATATTGATCCATGTCTTTTATACACTGAATATGCCAAAAATTGTGATTTCCAAAATTGATAAAATGTTGGTCTCATTATTTAAAACCCAAATTTATGGAAAACATCATTGGGAGTCATGGAAGTGGTTAGATAAAACTCAATCAGAGGGGAGTATTAACATCCAGAATCTGTCTGGGACATTGAGAGGGAATAATACTAAAAAATCATGGTAGATAATAAAGGAAAAGACGATGTGGGTTAAACACAAGTAGATAAAATATGGGAGTTCGTCCATACATAAAGCAATAACCCATACAATCTATCTAATGGTGAATCCCAATATTTTAAATATGCATTAGTATGCTCATATGATCATCGGTAAAGGGGGAATAAGGTACTGGAAGCAGAATTTTGTAGAAATGATTCTCAATTTTCCAGGTTGTCCCACTCTGGATATCTCCTTTATTGGGGAAATAAAAAACCATGGATTCATTAATAAAACACTAGATGGGATCTAGAGGGATTTTTATGAGAATTTTCATCTTAATAATGATCTAGAGAAGTTCTCATTATTGGGTTACTCCATATGTTTTTTCTTAGGTACATACTTGTTTAAAATTATGATTGATGTGAATGATCCGGATCTGGTTGAGGAGATAGTGTGGTGTATGGAGGTCCTATTAAAATTAAATTTCTTGGTATGATATTTCATGAAAAGGTATCTTTCCACAGAGGAAAACATCCATCACGTCAGAGTTAACTATGCTTCAAAATGACACTACTGTATTGAGCCAAATAACATGTTGATCGATCACCTATTTTTGGAATGTGAATCCGGGAAGACAATGTGGCATGGCATTCATAGATTTATTAGTTAGACCAGGTGGAAGGTTATGGTTGTGGACTTCCTCCAACTATGGTTTCAAGGTATAGATAGTTTAGGATAGGAAAGGATGGACATGGCCATTATTCTTGCACTAGGTTGTTAGTGAATTTGGTCTTATAGAAATGAATCTCTTCACAAAGAAGTTATCATGACTACCAACAATATTTTTTTACAACAATGAACATGAATCTGGAACTAGAATGAAATTATAACAATTGGAAGTATTCACCCTCCTTCAGATCTCTCTTGACTATTATTCTAAATCAGTTTGGCAGCATGACTCAAGGGTGGTGGGTTTAGTGGCTCCCCCAATAGGGTCTGATGTTGAACACCGATATTTCCTACCTTTTGGGTAGTATGTGTGGAGCGAGATGTGCTCATGGAAATGTGGGGATTTTTTTTTTATTTTTTAGGTTTTCTCAAAGATGGCGATTCACTGCAAGGTGAAGCGCATGACCTGATTATAAGAGTGTGGTTATGCAAGTAGAGGGAATTCAATCTTTATGTACTTTATATATACATTTGTTTCTCTACAAATAACTACATGGAGAAGGTAGAATCCCTTATTCCATTGAGTAATCTATTAGAAATGGAAAGGGGTTAGTGGATAGTTGAGTATAAATTCTTCACATGGGATATGATGGGAATATAATTACTTACGTATTAGAATTTATGGTAACTCCATATCAATGGATATAAAGTCACACTATCCTTAGGTCCTTCCCTTTTGAGGGGATTAAATCTTTTAAAGATAACTCTCTAGGTTTATGATTTTATATTCCCTCAGGAGGATGAACCACTAGTAGTTTCTCTATATTAATTATTGTTAATATAATAAATTTTTTTTTTGTTAATAAGATTTAATGAAATAAAAGGATTTTTTAAAAACAAAGGAACCTATACCGGTGGAATATTAACATGACCTATTGAATAGTAAAATGATAATTTTTAATATTAATCCATCCAATAGAATAGTAACTTAATAGTTCAAATTATAAATCTAACATAGGTGTCTTGTGAATGAAAATATGATATATTTATTCAATGATATAAAAAAATAAATTTTTTAAAAATGGTAAATTTATTATTGGAATTTTTGTAAGTCATAAATATTTAATTAAAAATTTATAAATAATTAAATAATTTAAAATAAAATATATTTTGGAAAATGGTATTCAAAAACATATAGTGTCTTTTATTTTGAGTAAAATCTAATTTTATGTAACCATAATTACTTTTTCAAATTTTTATAAAATGAATATTAATTTTAAAATCTGTATTTTTTTCTGTAAATGATGTTTTAAATTAAAAATTAAATTTTCATATTAGAAATATTATCTTAATAATATATATTTGGATTCCACTCAGCTAAAAAATTTTAGGGTTATATTTTCGGATCTTTTGGATAAAGTTGAATTTTCGTTGAATAGTAAAATATTATATTTTTTTGATAAAAACTATATACCTGAATTATTGTGTCCTGGATGATTTATGGATGATGTAAGAATACATTATCTAAAAATACTTCAATATATTAAGATATTAATTGATAATTCACAAAATATTCATAGTATTGAGCCAAAAAAATTAAACTAATTAATAGAATATTGAAAAAACACCCATATCCTAGACAATAAATATCATCACTCACCACCACTTCTCATCACTCCTATAAATCATTGCGACTAGTCCATATTTTACTCATGTACATTACCAAGCACCTCCCCTATGTCTAGCATCACTTTGTCTCATCAAAAAACAAAAATTATTACCTAAAGTAGGTTCTCATATAGAATAGATTTTAGATGTAAAATCCTTTTCCATTCTATTATAATTTGTTTTAACATCTATTTATTTTAATATTATATCAATAGATCATCTATACAAACATTCATAATTACTCCAATATTTATATATTCTAAAATACTATCATTAATGTAAGATACATCAACGATGTCCTTTTTCTCTCTCTTTTATTCTAAAAATGAAATCATCGCTTGTGATGTGTCAATTTACCAACCTCGTGTATAATGTATTTTAATTTTCAATTAATACATTAAAATATATATAATGCCCACTATAATGGTTGTTAAATGATGAAAAATATATGGTATAACATTTTTTATGTTTTAGAACTAAAATATTCACATAATAGTAAATGATAAATAAAATCAATTTTGTTGGGATTGATAACCCCCAAAATAAAACGAAATGGTTGTTATTAAATATTTATCTAATTATTCATCTTTATACCATTTAAAAATATAGATTTTAATTAATAAAAGATATTATTTATTTTTCATAATTATACCTATTCTACATTAACATCCATACACATATTCATGTAAACTAATCCTGAAAACCAAGAACAAGAGAAATCTCAAATGATTAAATTAAAATATATATCCCATTGAAATTAGAATACATGAACTTAATAAAACTATAATGTATTAAATACATGTATAAATGCTTTTGAATTAATTAATTAATTAATTTTATTTTATTATCCAGGATATTAAATAGAAGAGTGTGTTCCGGCATAATGTAATGGAATTCTCCAACACATCTCTCTTCCTTGGGGTTTTCCTTCCTTAACACTATTTTCAGAATGCATTTTCCATTAATGTTTTTATATATAATCTACTATTCCTCCCCTTTTTTTGATATACATGCTTCCAATTTATTTTTATGAAAAAATAAAATATATTTTCATAATAACTCTTCCTTCCAAAAAAATGTCGTTTCACGTCGATTAATTTTTTTTTCTTCACTCAAGATGGATGATCCTTATACCCTATATGTTATTGAATTTTTATTTTGGGAATAAATATTTTTATCCATGAATGTATTAATTATCAAACACATTTCCTTTCCATGAGTTATTTCATTTCCAATATTGATATATGTTTTTATGGAAAGCATGATAATGTAAATGTTATGATGTGATAGGTGAACCCTAAATTATATAGCGCAATATAAATGTTATGATGTAATGAGTGAAAACATAATTATATAATTATCCAATGCATTTGGGTAATTTTATGAATCTAATGAGGTAATGTTAAATATGAATGAACAAGATGGAAACACTGTTCACAACTATGTGGGGTAGTTGACTACTATGGAAAGATGTTTATTTTTTATAAATATCTAAATTTGATTACTTTATATTATTCTTCCGCCCATGATTATGATTATTTTATTTTTATGATTACGGTCACCCCATATTATATTGATTTTTGTTATTATCTATCATATTACTAAGACATTAACTTCACCCTTTCATTGATCTATATCCCCATGTGATTACATAACTAAGGAGAACGTGAGATACAATTAGAAGTTATATATAAAATAATTAAAAAATTGTTTATGTTTTATCATGTAAATGTTATGTATATACCTAATTTTCCTAAGAAAAAATATTTTGGATCCTATTTATTTAATCCTTTTATGTTGTTTGTCTTTAAAATGATGTAATAAGTTATGTAAGAAAATTGTGGTATCTTTAATCTTCCCATTCATATTTTTTTTCTTGAATTATACCTTTTCATTAATACTTTTTTCTTTTCCATCATAAAAATTCAAAATATTATTGTTAATCATTAATGAAAAAAATAAATTGAACAATATTTATATATTTACCAATTCATATAACATAATAACGCATTCTGAATACATAAAATCATTGATTATTTAACTTCATTATTAATCCATTAACAAGACTCACAAACCCTCTTACATAATAACTATTTCCTTTATCATTTAACCTGAAGTCAAATCATCATCAATAATATAACCATTACATGTACCACCTTGTTGATTATCATCATGATTATTCCAATTGGGATATAGATTTGATCAATTCCAATTATTTCCACATTAAACCCATTCATCAATTGATATTACCATAGGGTGGCCAATATTCAAATCCCTTGTGTTGACTGAAATTTTCATTTTCCATTAAATTACATTATTTGTGTCCTTTACTACCATAGTTAAAACATAATTGTGTTCCTGTAATACATCCATTTGGTTGTTTCTTCCAAAATTCTTGTCATAAAGGAAACAAAATATTATTTCCACCATGGTATCGATTACCCTAATTCTAATCAAAGTATTTTCATCACTTATCGGGAATGATTGGGAGTTGGTTAGGCTATACATTGTTAATCTTGTTCCATAAAAATTTATTAGGCATGATCACAACAAACTTTACTTCAATAGACATCCCATTTGAATGATCTTTAAAAAAATTTCTCCACATTAAATGTCAACCCAGTTCCTTCTAGTTACCTTCATTGACTAAAACCAGAATTAATAGCATGAGAAACACCTATCATACCAGAAACCCACATAACTATGAAAATTAACTTATTTGATGTCCAAATAATGACACATATTTTAATATATGATACCTTAGGTTTATTCCTTTGTTATTACTAATTACTATGAAAACTATATTATTGTATCCTATACATGGATGTATCCTTAGGAACAATCCTAGATATATTGTTTGAAATATCTCTAGGGATAACACTAAGTTTTTCTTACCTGAATATCCAATGTCTGAAAAAAATAGCTTTGATACCATCTATAACAGCCTTGTTACCTCAAATAACTAAAATCATAAATATTAGCATGATAAACACATATTATTGTAGAAAACCATATATCTAGGTAAATTAAATTATTGGATGTCTAAATTATGACACACATTTTAATATACGATACCTTATGTTTAATCCTTTCTTATTCCTAATTATTATGAAATCTATAAGATTGTAACCTACACATGGATGTATCCTTATAAGTAATCCTAGATATATACAAATATATCTCTAGGGATATCACTATGGTTTTCCTAAATAAATTTCCAAAGGCTGAAGAATATCTACTTTATACTATTCTAGAAAACTCATAATGGACATTGTTTGGAACCCAAAAAGAAATATTGCTTTCAAAAAATTTAATAAAAGGTAAATATAGGAAAAAGAACATAACATACTCATAGGAGAAAACTAAAAACATTTATAAAAAACTTTTTACGGAACATGGTCATGGATGATAAATATCCACATTAGAGATTTAAAATAAAATAATCCCAAATGTTGATGAGATTGTGAAATAAACCCTTATATCATTTTAGAAAGTATAATCATATTTCCAATTAATGAATGAAAATTATATTTATATGAATATATAATAATATTCAGAATAAGACTCATAAAATACATTAATGGTTAGCATATACACCACTTAGAAAAAATAAGTATTGTATAAGTTGTGTGTCCACCAAAAATTAAAGTGAGAAAAAATATACCATATAAATATAAGTTTAGTATAAATAAACAATATAATGATAATCATATATTAAATAACATATATGATTTAATTATGACTTTATATTACCCTCTTCTTGAATATTCCATGTTAATGTTATCTTTCAGTTAATAACCACAATGTTTTTCATACATGTTTTGGCTTTTTATTATTGGTCCCTTTATTTTAATAATTATTTTATCATATCCAGAATGATAATATTGATATAAATAATATATATATATATATATATATATATATAATTATTAATGTATTCATTGTGATTCATGATATTTACAGATATAAAATTAAATACACTCTTCATGGAGACGGTAGGCTGTATTTTCGCATGAACGATGTTTTTATTTCCTTTTCATGAAAATAAAAAGAAAATATATGATATAATATAATTAAATAATAATTTTAATGTTATATATATAATATATATTCATAAAATGCATCATTTTTACCACCTATGTAAAATATAGATGAAACAAATCACATCACATCATGGACATTATAATTCATGTGTACACATGAGAGACGTTACAATTTCCTAAAAGATTAGGTTGTAAAAATTTAGATATGATATTATAATTAAATAATTTTAATCATGACAAAATTATCATATTTTAATATTAAACCCACCATAATTCCAACTCATATAATATGGTCATGGAAACATAATTGCATCGCTATGTGGAGATGGAAATCTGTATGAACTGACAAGCGATACATTCAGTTCATATTCAATGGGGAAAGGGGTGTATCATAATTTTTTCATAATAATAATAAAATTTAATAATATTGGTAATGATGAATTTATTATTATATGATGTATATCATATATTTTCTGTAGGTATAAATTAGTTTAATAGGAGATTGATCAGTCAGATATATTACCTATACTTTGAAACATCTCCCATAGATAACCTCTTAAGGACAATATATTTTATATTTGGGATGAAAAGAACCACTAGAACATTCATAGGGAAGTGGAGAATATAATGTTACAGATATTAGTTAATCTAAAAGGAACAAAGTGGTGAAATTGGATGAGGGAGGAGGTTTCATTTTATAATGTAGTTGATGGGAACTTTGGAAATTTTCTCAATAGATTAACATATAATAAATTAAATATTAATCCATATTCATAAAAATAATAGGGAATTAAAAGATAATATGTAATACTGTGTAATACAATCAACCAATAGATATTTGAGATGTTTTATTAATTTTATCCCATATCATTTTTATTAATCCTTTGTTTGCATATTTCAATTTTAACAATGGTAGAAAAATTAAAATGATTAAAAGGTGTATATTTTTACAAATAATGCTTCAATATAACATTTAATGGTCAATTTATGATATTTTAGACTATAATTTATCCCATATTTCCTTATTTTATACTCTTATGTTTTTAACTAATTTAATAAAATATTATTTTCATAAAATATCATTACTAAAAATATTAAAACTATTCATTAGATTGACATTATGAAAATAAATCCAATAAAATAACATCCTACCAATTCATTTAATACACTACCAATATGTAAAATTCTCCTGTAAAAATTTAGGATTATCTTAATTAATCCAAATTATATTTATTTTATTATTTGCAATATCATTTAATCAATTTTTTCACTAATTGAATAATTAATGAATCATCATTGGGCAATTAGTTATGTTAATTATTCCATCACTAAAAATCAAAAACAAAATACATGATGTATTTAACCCTCATATATTTCACAATAATATACATAGTTCATTAGAAAACATGTTGTTAATGTAAAAGTGTCCAAAATATTGTTGTATTTTTATATCCAAATTCAATTTAAAATTTATTACCATGACCTCAATTGGATTAAGTGATAAAAATTATATCTTATTATACTTTTTAAACAATAAAATCATAATTTAACTATTTAAATAAATATATCAAAAACATTTTTCAATTAGAATTCAGTATGTCTTTTACTGTTATTCGAAACAAGAATCCTCTTCAAAAAATACCAAAATTGACAAAAATTAAATTTTGATATCCTGATTTCAAATAATAAGTTTATTTTTTAAAATAGATATTATAAAAGTATCAAAACTGGATTTAAAGAAAGTCTTCCATAAAAAGGTGAAAAAATTGTCTTTTGCTAAAAATATTTCATTTATGAAAAAAAATGTAGATTTGTTCTTGAATTATTTATAGAAAATACATTAGAATAATGTCTCACATTAGATTTAATATATATATATTATTATTATTAATTAATATAATCTACAAAGAGTAATTTATTTTTTTATTTGTATAAAACAGACATGTACTTATTTAAATTGTTTTTAGAAAATCATTTCTTCCATTTTTTAATTTTTCTAAATGTGTAAAATAACATTCTCAATTTGGTTAATCCTTTTCATATCTTCCATTCTTAAATCTATGATATTATTTTATTTTTATAATAATTAAAATAATAAAATTATTTTTCCTATATACTCAGTATTGCATGCAATCCAAGCTAAACTGGTATTTCATGTTGCGTAAGAATAAATTGGTGTAGCGTATAGAAGAAGGCATAAAAAATTGTAATTTATTAAAAAATGGTTTGTAAAAACATGACAAGTTATATATCATCACTCTTTGACCTTGATTTGGGATATCAATATAGAAATTCACTCGTTAATAATTATTGAGTCCAATTTAGTTTATTTGGTAAGTCATCAATACAGGGTAGAGGAAACATGTTCTTGACCATGATGTTGATAAGTTCAACATAATAAAAATAGAAATTCATTAATAAATTTTTTTCTTTACATATATAATGGTTACACCTCATAGCGAAGCAGTTGGGATTACAAAATCCTTATCTATGTAAAACCTTGTGATTTTATTATGTATTTATGTTTTCAAACAATTTAACATGTTTAATTGCTTGTGATTCCAGAAACACTAATAAAAAGAGAATAACACCTTATAAAATAAACATTATGACACATTGTAATATATTTAGAGAATAAATTAACAAAAACATAAAATGTTCATATAGAATTAAAATTTTTAAATACTTTTATGATATATAATAGACTTTAAAAAAGTTTTTTCATAAATTTTGATTTTTGTAGATATTTAAAAAAATAATGAAATTATATAAATCGATTTTATTTATAAAATTAGAGGAATAAATTTAAAAATAAATTATTTTAAATAATTTAATAATTAATTAATATTTAACAACCATAAATTTATTATTAATATATAAAAAAATCATTTCTTTGAAAACATTTTATTAATATATAATATATATCTTTTATATCACAAATAATTTTGTAAATTTTATAAAATGAGTTATATAATATATCTTTTTTAGATTCATCATTTCAACATATGATTAGAGTTAAATTGTGGGGTTCTCTATAAATGATGATTTTCAAGTAATAATTAAAATTATTATTATTTCAAATACGTAATCATTTATGACATAATTGTGATTTGAGCATCATTTTAAAATATATGAATATATTTTCTCAAATAAACAATCATTTATGGATTAAAATAAGAAATGTAAAATTAATATACTGGGTTTATAAATCCTTGAATATGTTTTTTGGAACCTATGTTATTATATCCTATGAAATATCTTAATTTGTTATATTGTCATTAATTTGGAATTGTAAATTATAAATTTGATTTGGTCTTACATTTAAGGTAAAGAAACTATTCTATTATTAACCATAAACCAATCTATTTCATAATAATCAATACTATTAAATATTTTTTTATTCATACAAAATCATTTTTATCAAAAAAAATAGTTTTGTTTCAATAATCATATTTGTACAAAAATTAATTTTAAAATCTAGAAATTTAATCTACTAGGGTGGTTTTTGATTTTGAAATTATCATTAACATATAGTAAAAATTATAAATTAAATTTTTTTTATAAAAATAATATACCTAAGGAAAAAATGAGTTATAGTGGTAAACGAAAATTATTGTAAAAATTTATATTAAGGTGGAAAGACCTAAAATATTTCAAATATTATGCATTATTTTTGTGTATGAGAGGTGGACTAACTAATTATTTCTCACCCACCATTGTTTTGAATTATTGTATTTTCATTCCCTTGAATGTGACCTGATTTTAATATATTGTAAATCTTATTTAAAAAAATTCCACCCATCACACTTATAAATGGATTCTTTCACCGCCACAATCACCCTCAAATATAAATTATATTAGCTTGAAAATAATATACAAAAACCCTTTAAAAATATATTTACCGTGTTATATTGGTATTTTCCTCCCATAAGACCAATCTAAGAAACATCATGGAGTTTTTTCTATGAGTAAGAAGGACATATAATTTATGACCAATTATGATTCCACATAAACTGTTTTTCATCTCAATTTTATTTCATTGAGACATATTCCAGGTTAATGACTTATTTCATTTATATGGTGTATATAATTCAACATTAATATATTATTTCAAGACACTCATTATACTCATGGCATTTTATGTTCTTTATTATGTTCTATATTTCACTGAGTTGATTTTAAAAGCTATAAGAGTTTTTCTTTTAAATAATTTATTTACATTATTATATGTCCACCTAAATAGTTTTTATTCATATACATGTTAATTTTTATTAACAAATATTCTCCTAAATATTCAAATGATATTTAATGTTAATGTTCAATTATATTTTACTTTCTTCACCGAGGATCAAAAAGGATTATGCTTCATATTTTCAATATATTTAATTTTAAACATTTTTAATTGTTTGAAAAGAATGATTTTTTATTATTTACCACATGGATTCTTTATCCCACTATCATGATCTTTCATGATTATTAATATGCCCCAACATGTTTCCATAGGTTTTCAGATAATTTCATATTCCAATTGTTCGGTGATTTTTTCATATTTAGAAGTTACCAAAAGATAATGATATTTGTTGTTATTTATCAAATAATATTTATAATGTTTTTGTAAAAACCATTTATATCAGAATAATTTTATGATAGATTTGATTCACTATGGATATAATCTAATATAATACCATCTTCCTTATTTCTATGTAAGGATTATGATATTGATTTTATAAAATAATCACAATCCCCATTCCTTTCCCATAGTTTAATTAAGCTATGTCAGAATAATAAATTCTTTTCATAATGTACATAGAGGTATATTTTAACATCATGTAATAGTTTAGGTCCTACTAATCCCTCTATTTCATGGGTTAATGTTTTAAGTCTCATGCTATAATAACGTTTATTCCTTGGAATTGTTATTATATTCAATACAAGATGTGTAGGAATTATTGTTATTTTCTCCTCATTGGTTGTAGACATTATTTTTTTTGTTCACAATGTGATGTATAAACATTGGTTTTATACTCAATACTTTATAAAAATTCTTAGGTTTAGTTAACATCACCCATAATTCTATAATTTATATGGTTATGTTTATACCAAAATCTAATGTAATGTTTCCATGGTTTATAAAAATTTCACATGTTCCAAAACATTGATTATGTTTTATTCTCCCATCATAGTGTTTTTAAGATTCTATAATTTCATTCAATGATTTATGAAATTAAATAATTATTATTATTATGTATTATGATTTAATTATTCATTTAATCAAACATTTCTCCAAGAACCGGGTTATATCCCATGAATTTATTGAAAAAATGAATGTTGGGAAATGTTTATGAAGGATTTGGTGGTTTATAATAAGAATATAGATTAATTAACTACTATTCTACTATTAGGTGAATGTTCAGTAGTAGTTTTGAGCATCCTAGCAAAGAAACAAAGGGATCTAGGTACTTATTACATTTTAATTACCATTGGTAATAATTATATTGGTAGATATTTAAGTGATTAATGTCAATGTGTAACTATCATGTCATAGGAAACATTCAATATCACGTGATTAAAGGAGATTCATCCAAATCGTGTTATTCATCAACTAGGGGATACAAAAATCTGTCTTCCATTATGACTACATGAATATTTCATTGACAAACATGATGATTTCAATTTTTAGTGTATTTTCTGGTGATGGAAATATATGTTGAGAAGAATTCAATTATATTAGAAAATCATTCCTAGTTATAGGAAGGGAACTGATTAATGATCACAATAGAGACATTATGTTGAGAGATGGATGATCATAACTAAAGATCAATTTGCATCGGGTGATGAAAAATCTAGAAGAACCAGTTGATGACTTTTTGAGAGATTATTTGATGAAATAAGATGATTTTATTGTCCTCATAATGGGAGATAATGTAGCATTTTTTGATACTATAGAAGGATGTAGGAACATGTTAAAGAAAGATAAGATGTTTTTGTAAAAGGATGAAGGTAATCGAGGAATATTCATTCCAGAACAATTTATTTACGGAGACAATCTAAGGAAATTAGTAACGCTCCAATTGGTTATTTAGTAAGGGTAACGAACCACTAGATTGGGCCTTTGGCTCAAGAAATAGTGTTCCACTATGAGATGGTATTGTAAGATTCTTAAAACATTAGTGGACTAATCTATAACGATGAATCTAGGATTTGAAATTTTTTATATTCAGATAAGGTTACTCTTTACTACCATTACCCACCAAATAAAAAAAATTAATATTGATCCAATAATGGTTAAAAAAAAGAGATTTCTAGAAGAAACTAGAGTTTTTAAGTATTTTTCATTATTTTTTTGGCTTTTAAGAAAAAACACTCACCCCACAAATTTTTTTCCCAAATTAATTTTTGTGGAATGTGATTTCATATGATTAATTTTGTATTTATAGGAACATAAAAGGAATATGGAGGGAAAACATGAAGTAGGATAAGAAATTGTAGATAATAGGCACATTGTGATTGGAACTTACATGTCATGAAACGGTTTAGGTAGAACCTATACAGGCCATGTTTGAAGCATCAATTGCAAGTGGAGTAATAGTTTCAATAGTAAATTTTTAAATTTATTTCATACATTTAAATTGTTTTAGAGAATTAATTTAAAATTTCATGCCCCATATTTGATTTATTCTTTACTCAAATGATCTAGGAGTCAGGAAAATATAAAAGATAATTATCATTCAATTTATTTAAATTTCATTATCAATAAATTTGAATGAGAAAATGGACAAAAGAATTAGAAGAGACAATTATGTTGATTAGGAATTGAAAAATCATCATTTTAGGAGCATGTTAATCATCGTAGATGAAATTTTTATAATATTTGGCCATGGGGTGAATTTCTAAAAATTGCATTAAATGATTAAATTTTTTGGATTTATTACCATTAGTAGATGACCCAACCTTTTTCCTTATCCCAGAGACCTTAACTAAGCCAATATTTTCCATGGAATCTGTGAATTTCTTTGTTAGGAAATGATCCATGTTACAAGCCTGTCATATCTATTTTTACCTTCCTCTAATTGTTTTTCATGATATTGAAATGAATAAGTGTAGGGGAGGAATATTTGGGTGTACCGAGATATGCAATATAGGATTATGGATATTTAATTGGGGTGATTCTTGATTGTCATCAGAGTGATGGCTGTCACCTATTTCATTTTATTTCATTATCCATATGTCTGGTTAAGACAATGAACAAATGAAAAAAATGGGGTGGTCTTGGGAGGGCCAAAAATCACCATTTTCCAGACAAACGCTCTTTTGATTATATGTGGTTAGGTGATGGATTGGAGATTTTTCCTAAGAATTAGTTTAAAAAAATAAAAAAAAAGACAAAATAAAAAAAGAAACTGAGGATTATTCATTCATTGTGATAACATTTATCGTGGGCAAACTTTGATATTTTTGGGCGATGAGAGAGACGGAATATTTGAAGGGAAACATTTATTTAAATATTTTTTAATATCATGAAATTTTTTATTGAGTCAAACAACGTTTTGAGACTTTTTTACATCATTTACCCACCTACATTGAATCCTTAGAATTATTTGAACTCTAACTATGAAGCCCTTATAATTACTTGTAATCTTTTCTTCACATGGTGGAGATATTATATTCTTAGATAGACTATGGTAAGTTATATGTTTTTGAGGTATGTGGATCATCTATTAACATTTTTTACCACGATAATGAGATAAAAATATTAATGTGAGGTAGATTGAAAATTTCATGCATATTGATAATGAATTTAAAAATGAATGTGGATAAATTAAAAGGCATGAATGTTTGAAAAGAGAAAAGGTATAATAAATGATTTATTTTATTTATTTGAAAATTTAGGTTTTGAGGAATTATCTCGTGTAATTCTTAATGATTTTATTTTCCATTTGATCAATAATTTTTTTGAAATTCTTTTTGAATCATGGTAAGGTAAATTCTCTTTGTCGTATCTTGAGATTCCGTCTTAGAGGACAAGGCTTAATTCAAATGTTGGGAGATTTGATAATTCCTTTTCATTCATATATTTTTGTGTAGATTAATGTGTTAATTTTTGTTTTTAATTGAATATTCATTCTAATTTGTATTTATTTGAGTTGTTTTATGTTTTATGGTCGGGAATGGAGGATTTGTGAAGAAGTAATGAAAAGAGTGGGTTTTCAGATCTTAAACACACTTCATGGTGCGAGTGAAGCTAAGCGGCATGACGTCGGAATTTTGATGACAATGATGATCCAAAATCTTGAGGAACATGATTAAACAACATGTAAATTGACTACACATCGTGGAATCATCGTAGAATAAAGATGCCTCCAGGAAATCCATGAAGTGAAAACAAGCCATGAATGACATGGAGACATCATATAACCATATTAAACGATGTGAAACATTTAAATATTTGATTTTGGAGAATATTTTTCCAAGATTCACGAGAATTAATGATTCTAGGGTTTGACGTCATGGTCCTTCAGTACAATATATGATTGTAGTCAAAGATCCAAATATATGGACATGATATGTGGAATATTGACACAAACATGGAAGCAGACTTAGGGTGCACTTTGTGTAAATTCAACACAGATCATGTACCAGGTGGGGAAGATCTCAACAAGATCCTATGTATAGATCCATCTTCCACACCATTAGGAATGATCTTCTGGATGGAGCTCGATGAGGAGCCACCACCGAATGAAGGATTAACCAGATGCACCACAAATTTATTTTGGATTTTTCCCTTATTAACATTCTATAACCACTCATGGTGAAAATGAGCGGGTGATTTCATTGTGCTGGTGCAATCATGATGAAGTGGAATTTAATGTAATATATTTTATAATTTATACAATTTATGTTGGGATTTCAAATTTTCTCTTATGTTCTATATTTTTGGATTTATGGTTGTTTGTTAATTGTGAGCGGTGTTCAGGATAGAGGTTAATATCATTCTATCATTTAGCATGACCACTTCCTAAGTAGATTGAATCCATATGTTTAATGTCTAATCTATGGATTATATTACCTCAACGATCATTTTTTTTTAACTTGTCCATATGATTAAATAAGGTTTCAAGTCACCAGTTATATTCAATCCGAATAACAAGACCATGAGAAAATGAGATTTATGGATGGAGTGGGTTTATCATGACCATTGAACTCACTGAGACTCGAATCCAAAAACTACATGACTATTAATTAAATATCTTATACCTTTATATATCAAGAACCCAAAATCATTTCTTCATGACACCCTTTAATATTGTATTCTCCATCCTTCTCCTCAAATCCAATGATCTAAAGTTTAGATTTATTATATTCGAATTGAAATAGAAATAGGATTATATTATTTAAATAATATTTTCTCTAAGCATATCCCTATGTGTTGGACCATGGACTATCAATTACTATATTATCTGGTAGTTTACTTCTTTTTCCTGTTTCATGTTTTATATTTCCAAATTCGGTAACCCAACTAGAACTAACGATGTATGTAGGTATATCAAATTTTGGGCGCCAATTTCGGGAATAGGAGTGGGGAATTATTAGATGAATAATTTAGACAATGTATTTTACATTCTATTCTATGTACTAATTTCACATATATTTTCATTAATATTATTATTAATTTTTACCAGACTGGGTATTTTGAGGTTTTATGGTAGGGCTTCATAGATTAATGATAAATAAAGAGAGGTTCACTTTAGTGCTTGATTATATGGTGTATCTACACATCGATATTAACGAAGTGATAAGTCAACCATATGATTTCCCACAACTGTACCCATGTACTGAACACAAAACACCACATATTTTAGAGCCAAAATTCTTCTTAGGAGCATTAAAATCAAATAAAAATGAATAATATAGAAGAGTAAAGTACCATTTTTGATTCTTATTGTTATTCTAATAATGATGCACTTTATTTTTCAGGCTTAGAAAATGGTTAAGAGGGTGACCTTGATGCATTACCTGAATGGTATGAAGAACACAAGAGAATGAAAAAACAATAATATGATGGAAAAGATAAAGAACATGATGAAGAAGATGATCAATATGGTGAAGATCAAGAAGAAGAACAACATACACCATGTGCTGACTATAAAGAGAATCCAATTTAAACAATAGTAAAAGAAGATTTGAAAAATATGGTTACCGAACATGAAGTGGTCATTGAAGAAAACCAACACATATAGTGAATGTAGACCTATGCTCAAATTCTATTGGAAATACTTATGTTATTTAGACTCTGTTCCCCACCTTCGAGATCCATACCAATTCCATGGGGGATGTTTCAGGATAATCTGGATAGACATAAACTCAAGATTGGTTAAATATGAGATGATTATATTTATATCACACCCTAATTAGGTATCTAATGTATGGTTGAGCTAAACGATAGTAAGAAAGAGAATCATTTGGGAGGCAACCCTATGTTTTTTTCTGCTTTCTAGGAATTTAGATTTATTACATTCATAGAATTTAATTTCCTATTTGTATTTAATTTCTATTCCCCTATTAATTTTGATCATATTTCACGTGCTATAATATCACACATTTCAAATAATTTTCATTCACATCAATGGAACAAGTGGAAAAAATTTGAAAGAAGTATGAGGAAGATGAAACATCAATTGGATGGTGACTAAGTGTTTCAATTATGAATTTTTACTCATATTCCCATATTATTAAATACAAATGGCTTTAAATTCAAGTTTCATGCCCCAAAATTGATTCATTCTTTAATCAAATGATCTAGGAGACATAAACTACTAGGAATAATTATTATTCCATGCATTTAAATCTTTTTGTCAATAAATAAGATTGTAAAAAATGATTAAAATAATTAGTAGATATAACCATGTAGAATTAGATTTGACAAAACACGATTTTAGGATTATGTTTATAATTATAGATTATTTTTTTGATATTTGGATATGTTTTTAATTTCTTATTTTTTTCCATCAGTTGATTTAAATATTTTTATTCATTTCCATGAGTGATTTTCCCAATCATTCAACTCATTCGTGTGACATTCATTGAGCAAATATTTTCCATTCAATCTATAGTATTTTTGATGTGAAACACAACATTTTTCGTTTAGAACGTGCACTACATATTATCGAAGCTATGACTAAATATAATTAATTTTAAAATTATTGAGGTATTATTTTATTATCCCTTATTAGGATACCCACCATGCATTAATCCATTTTAAGCCCGTAGAATCCAATAATTGCGTTGTTAGAAATTGATCCATGTTACAAGTCTATTTTACCCATTCCTACCATCCACCAAATTTTTTACATTATATTTAATTGAATGAGTTTTGGGGGGTTGTTTATAGTGGATATGGGATGTGATAACAAGAGGGGAGGCTGCATTTTGTTTTCAAGGGATTGTGGATGAGGTTCATTTTTACATACAATTTATTCCATTATATATACTTATGGTTATTAAAAAATCCAATAAATATAAATAAAGAAGAAAAAAAAATGTTTGATTCTCAGGTAGGTCAAAAATCACCATTCTCATCCCAGTGATTTCAAAATCATATGTGGTTAAATGGGGGATATCAGACTTATAATAGGTATTTGTTCGAAAAAAATGAATGAAAAAATGGGATTTGAATTTAGAGAATAAAAATCACAATTTTCCAAACAAGATATTTCTATCATATTTGGTTAGATGGTGGATGTGTCGTTAATTCCAATCATTACATTCGAAGAAAAAAAGAATTAAAAATGAAAAAATAATCAATGATTATATTTCATTATAATTACATTGTTTGTGAGCCTTTTACATTGATATTTATGGGGTATGTGAGATGGAATTTCATTTTCTGTGAGTATCATTCCATTTATCTTGTCATTTGAGTATCATCAATTGTTTGTTAGAGTTTAGACTCCTCCTTTAGCCTTACATGATTTTCAACATTTTAGCTACTGACTCACATCCACAAAGTCATATGATCCTTATATCAAAGACCCCATGATTTATTATGGTATTTTTATTTACACTATAGATAAATTAGATTCAATACATGACTATTCTTAGGAGCATGTACGTGAGGTATGAGGATAAATCCATTAAATTGTAACCTTGAGGGATGAGTGGAAACTTTAATGGTGAGGTAAACCTTAAATTTCATGGGTGTGGATGAATGGTTGAAAACTGTGTGTGAAAAGGTAGAAATGAAATGAATTTCACATATAAATGAAGCATTTTTTTTGGGATTCTATATGTGTAGGATTTGTGTTAAAAAAATCAAAATTTAGAATATGTTTTAATGAGAATCATAATTGGAAAATTCCCTTACTGGTGTTTGGATGCTGGGTATTTTGATGTTGGGTTTTTCTTGAGGATGAGAAAATAATTTAGAAACATCATTACATGCACATACCCATAGTGTACTAGTAGTTAATAGATTTTCCATGTCATGAACCAATCTGTGACCAAGCCTCGAAGCCAGCAGAGGAAACATCTAGTACACATCATGAGTCCTCAGTACACAATGTTATTCCTGTCAAAACAGATAGCATGAAATCCATTATGAATCAGTGCAAAATGACAGCTCGATGTGGGGTACATTTTGTCAACACCTAGTGTATGATGTGTACTTAGTCGAACATCATAAATTCATGAGAGGTACATGTGCCACGCTGGAGATACAAAATCCATAAAAATTTATGTCGATCGAAATTACAAATCGTGTACCTCTACTAAAAATCATAAAAAAAATTTCTTCAATTTAGAGCACCTCGACAATGCAATTCATAAAATACCACATTAGAGGTGCGATCACCAAGAGGCCACTGTAGGTGTATGTTCCTCTATAGATAGGTTTTTTCTAAGTTTTTATTTCCTTTAATTTTTGTAACCATTTAATGATTTTCATTATAACTTCCATTTTCTCCTTTCATTTTCAATCTCAATCCCTCTCACCTATTATCTTCCTGATGGACTACAGTTTATTCATCGTTGGTGATCATCCAACAATTATTGGATAAATACATAGATGGGAGGGGAATTAGTTGAAATGGGTTCATATCAATTTGTTTTATTTCATTATTTAATTTCATAAAAATTCTATTCAATTGGTATTTTTTTTACGAATCTTCATTATCATATCTATTTTTGAATCATGAAATAGAATTTTTGCTGCTAATCCAAACATTCTATAAAGTATATTAACAAGAAAACATGTCTAATATTGATGTTGTAGCAATGGATCCCTGATAAAGAAATCACCTAAAGAGAAATACCCACTTTTGGATGAGATGGTGAGAAATATTTTCCAATTTCAAAGAGAACGGATGCAATATAGAAGAGTTCATAGAGAAAACAATAATGACTAGATGGTAGTGAAATTGGAGTTTCTGACCAAGAATATGGATATTATGATAGTCCAATAACATATTCCCCTATCTACACATGTAGTGGATTCCCATTATACTGATTATAATTGTGGAAATCATTTTTATGGAAGGTGACAACACTAACAAGGCCAAGGGTATCAACAATTACCACATGGGTACCAACATCATGGACTATAAGGGAGCACAATGATGAGCCAGGTTCACTAATTGGAGGATATTATGGAAACATTCATGAATTCATTTGGGGTTGTACACATAGAATTATGAGGAGAACTTTGGAAATTTTCTCAATAGATTAACATATAATAAATTAAATATTAATCCATATTCATAAAAATAATAGGGAATTAAAAGATAATATGTAATACTGTGTAATACAATCAACCAATAGATATTTGAGATGTTTTATTAATTTTATCCCATATCATTTTTATTAATCCTTTGTTTGCATATTTCAATTTTAACAATGGTAGAAAAATTAAAATGATTAAAAGGTGTATATTTTTACAAATAATGCTTCAATATAACATTTAATGGTCAATTTATGATATTTTAGACTATAATTTATCCCATATTTCCTTATTTTATACTCTTATGTTTTTAACTAATTTAATAAAATATTATTTTCATAAAATATCATTACTAAAAATATTAAAACTATTCATTAGATTGACATTATGAAAATAAATCCAATAAAATAACATCCTACCAATTCATTTAATACACTACCAATATGTAAAATTCTCCTGTAAAAATTTAGGATTATCTTAATTAATCCAAATTATATTTATTTTATTATTTGCAATATCATTTAATCAATTTTTTCACTAATTGAATAATTAATGAATCATCATTGGGCAATTAGTTATGTTAATTATTCCATCACTAAAAATCAAAAACAAAATACATGATGTATTTAACCCTCATATATTTCACAATAATATACATAGTTCATTAGAAAACATGTTGTTAATGTAAAAGTGTCCAAAATATTGTTGTATTTTTATATCCAAATTCAATTTAAAATTTATTACCATGACCTCAATTGGATTAAGTGATAAAAATTATATCTTATTATACTTTTTAAACAATAAAATCATAATTTAACTATTTAAATAAATATATCAAAAACATTTTTCAATTAGAATTCAGTATGTCTTTTACTGTTATTCGAAACAAGAATCCTCTTCAAAAAATACCAAAATTGACAAAAATTAAATTTTGATATCCTGATTTCAAATAATAAGTTTATTTTTTAAAATAGATATTATAAAAGTATCAAAACTGGATTTAAAGAAAGTCTTCCATAAAAAGGTGAAAAAATTGTCTTTTGCTAAAAATATTTCATTTATGAAAAAAAATGTAGATTTGTTCTTGAATTATTTATAGAAAATACATTAGAATAATGTCTCACATTAGATTTAATATATATATATTATTATTATTAATTAATATAATCTACAAAGAGTAATTTATTTTTTTATTTGTATAAAACAGACATGTACTTATTTAAATTGTTTTTAGAAAATCATTTCTTCCATTTTTTAATTTTTCTAAATGTGTAAAATAACATTCTCAATTTGGTTAATCCTTTTCATATCTTCCATTCTTAAATCTATGATATTATTTTATTTTTATAATAATTAAAATAATAAAATTATTTTTCCTATATACTCAGTATTGCATGCAATCCAAGCTAAACTGGTATTTCATGTTGCGTAAGAATAAATTGGTGTAGCGTATAGAAGAAGGCATAAAAAATTGTAATTTATTAAAAAATGGTTTGTAAAAACATGACAAGTTATATATCATCACTCTTTGACCTTGATTTGGGATATCAATATAGAAATTCACTCGTTAATAATTATTGAGTCCAATTTAGTTTATTTGGTAAGTCATCAATACAGGGTAGAGGAAACATGTTCTTGACCATGATGTTGATAAGTTCAACATAATAAAAATAGAAATTCATTAATAAATTTTTTTCTTTACATATATAATGGTTACACCTCATAGCGAAGCAGTTGGGATTACAAAATCCTTATCTATGTAAAACCTTGTGATTTTATTATGTATTTATGTTTTCAAACAATTTAACATGTTTAATTGCTTGTGATTCCAGAAACACTAATAAAAAGAGAATAACACCTTATAAAATAAACATTATGACACATTGTAATATATTTAGAGAATAAATTAACAAAAACATAAAATGTTCATATAGAATTAAATAATTTAAATACTTTTATGATATATAATAGACTTTAAAAAAGTTTTTTCATAAATTTTGATTTTTGTAGATATTTAAAAAAATAATGAAATTATATAAATCGATTTTATTTATAAAATTAGAGGAATAAATTTAAAAATAAATTATTTTAAATAATTTAATAATTAATTAATATTTAACAACCATAAATTTATTATTAATATATAAAAAAATCATTTCTTTGAAAACATTTTATTAATATATAATATATATCTTTTATATCACAAATAATTTTGTAAATTTTATAAAATGAGTTATATAATATATCTTTTTTAGATTCATCATTTCAACATATGATTAGAGTTAAATTGTGGGGTTCTCTATAAATGATGATTTTCAAGTAATAATTAAAATTATTATTATTTCAAATACGTAATCATTTATGACATAATTGTGATTTGAGCATCATTTTAAAATATATGAATATATTTTCTCAAATAAACAATCATTTATGGATTAAAATAAGAAATGTAAAATTAATATACTGGGTTTATAAATCCTTGAATATGTTTTTTGGAACCTATGTTATTATATCCTATGAAATATCTTAATTTGTTATATTGTCATTAATTTGGAATTGTAAATTATAAATTTGATTTGGTCTTACATTTAAGGTAAAGAAACTATTCTATTATTAACCATAAACCAATCTATTTCATAATAATCAATACTATTAAATATTTTTTTATTCATACAAAATCATTTTTATCAAAAAAAATAGTTTTGTTTCAATAATCATATTTGTACAAAAATTAATTTTAAAATCTAGAAATTTAATCTACTAGGGTGGTTTTTGATTTTGAAATTATCATTAACATATAGTAAAAATTATAAATTAATTTTTTTTTATAAAAATAATATACCTAAGGAAAAAATGAGTTATAGTGGTAAACGAAAATTATTGTAAAAATTTATATTAAGGTGGAAAGACCTAAAATATTTCAAATATTATGCATTATTTTTGTGTATGAGAGGTGGACTAACTAATTATTTCTCACCCACCATTGTTTTGAATTATTGTATTTTCATTCCCTTGAATGTGACCTGATTTTAATATATTGTAAATCTTATTTAAAAAAATTCCACCCATCACACTTATAAATGGATTCTTTCACCGCCACAATCACCCTCAAATATAAATTATATTAGCTTGAAAATAATATACAAAAACCCTTTAAAAATATATTTACCGTGTTATATTGGTATTTTCCTCCCATAAGACCAATCTAAGAAACATCATGGAGTTTTTTCTATGAGTAAGAAGGACATATAATTTATGACCAATTATGATTCCACATAAACTGTTTTTCATCTCAATTTTATTTCATTGAGACATATTCCAGGTTAATGACTTATTTCATTTATATGGTGTATATAATTCAACATTAATATATTATTTCAAGACACTCATTATACTCATGGCATTTTATGTTCTTTATTATGTTCTATATTTCACTGAGTTGATTTTAAAAGCTGTAAGAGTTTTTCTTTTAAATAATTTATTTACATTATTATATGTCCACCTAAATAGTTTTTATTCATATACATGTTAATTTTTATTAACAAATATTCTCCTAAATATTCAAATGATATTTAATGTTAATGTTCAATTATATTTTACTTTCTTCACCGAGGATCAAAAAGGATTATGCTTCATATTTTCAATATATTTAATTTTAAACATTTTTAATTGTTTGAAAAGAATGATTTTTTATTATTTACCACATGGATTCTTTATCCCACTATCATGATCTTTCATGATTATTAATATGCCCCAACATGTTTCCATAGGTTTTCAGATAATTTCATATTCCAATTGTTCGGTGATTTTTTCATATTTAGAAGTTACCAAAAGATAATGATATTTGTTGTTATTTATCAAATAATATTTATAATGTTTTTGTAAAAACCATTTATATCAGAATAATTTTATGATAGATTTGATTCACTATGGATATAATCTAATATAATACCATCTTCCTTATTTCTATGTAAGGATTATGATATTGATTTTATAAAATAATCACAATCCCCATTCCTTTCCCATAGTTTAATTAAGCTATGTCAGAATAATAAATTCTTTTCATAATGTACATAGAGGTATATTTTAACATCATGTAATAGTTTAGGTCCTACTAATCCCTCTATTTCATGGGTTAATGTTTTAAGTCTCATGCTATAATAACGTTTATTCCTTGGAATTGTTATTATATTCAATACAAGATGTGTAGGAATTATTGTTATTTTCTCCTCATTGGTTGTAGACATTATTTTTTTTGTTCACAATGTGATGTATAAACATTGGTTTTATACTCAATACTTTATAAAAATTCTTAGGTTTAGTTAACATCACCCATAATTCTATAATTTATATGGTTATGTTTATACCAAAATCTAATGTAATGTTTCCATGGTTTATAAAAATTTCACATGTTCCAAAACATTGATTATGTTTTATTCTCCCATCATAGTGTTTTTAAGATTCTATAATTTCATTCAATGATTTATGAAATTAAATAATTATTATTATTATGTATTATGATTTAATTATTCATTTAATCAAACATTTCTCCAAGAACCGGGTTATATCCCATGAATTTATTGAAAAAATGAATGTTGGGAAATGTTTATGAAGGATTTGGTGGTTTATAATAAGAATATAGATTAATTAACTACTATTCTACTATTAGGTGAATGTTCAGTAGTAGTTTTGAGCATCCTAGCAAAGAAACAAAGGGATCTAGGTACTTATTACATTTTAATTACCATTGGTAATAATTATATTGGTAGATATTTAAGTGATTAATGTCAATGTGTAACTATCATGTCATAGGAAACATTAAATATCACGTGATTAAAGGAGATTCATCCAAATCGTGTTATTCATCAACTAGGGGATACAAAAATGTGTCTTCCATTATGACTACATGAATATTTCATTGACAAACATGATGATTTCAATTTTTAGTGTATTTTCTGGTGATGGAAATATATGTTGAGAAGAATTCAATTATATTAGAAAATCATTCCTAGTTATAGGAAGGGAACTGATTAATGATCACAATAGAGACATTATGTTGAGAGATGGATGATCATAACTAAAGATCAATTTGCATCGGGTGATGAAAAATCTAGAAGAACCAGTTGATGACTTTTTGAGAGATTATTTGATGAAATAAGATGATTTTATTGTCCTCATAATGGGAGATAATGTAGCATTTTTTGATACTATAGAAGGATGTAGGAACATGTTAAAGAAAGATAAGATGTTTTTGTAAAAGGATGAAGGTAATCGAGGAATATTCATTCCAGAACAATTTATTTACGGAGACAATCTAAGGAAATTAGTAACGCTCCAATTGGTTATTTAGTAAGGGTAACGAACCACTAGATTGGGCCTTTGGCTCAAGAAATAGTGTTCCACTATGAGATGGTATTGTAAGATTCTTAAAACATTAGTGGACTAATCTATAACGATGAATCTAGGATTTGAAATTTTTTATATTCAGATAAGGTTACTCTTTACTACCATTACCCACCAAATAAAAAAAATTAATATTGATCCAATAATGGTTAAAAAAAAGAGATTTCTAGAAGAAACTAGAGTTTTTAAGTATTTTTCATTATTTTTTTGGCTTTTAAGAAAAAACACTCACCCCACAAATTTTTTTCCCAAATTAATTTTTGTGGAATGTGATTTCATATGATTAATTTTGTATTTATAGGAACATAAAAGGAATATGGAGGGAAAACATGAAGTAGGATAAGAAATTGTAGATAATAGGCACATTGTGATTGGAACTTACATGTCATGAAACGGTTTAGGTAGAACCTATACAGCCCATGTTTGAAGCATCAATTGCAAGTGGAGTAATAGTTTCAATAGTAAATTTTTAAATTTATTTCATACATTTAAATTGTTTTAGAGAATTAATTTAAAATTTCATGCCCCATATTTGATTTATTCTTTACTCAAATGATCTAGGAGTAAGGAAAATATAAAAGATAATTATCATTCAATTTATTTAAATTTCATTATCAATAAATTTGAATGAGAAAATGGACAAAAGAATTAGAAGAGACAATTATGTTGATTAGGAATTGAAAAATCATCATTTTAGGAGCATGTTAATCATCGTAGATGAAATTTTTATAATATTTGGCCATGGGGTGAATTTCTAAAAATTGCATTAAATGATTAAATTTTTTGGATTTATTACCATTAGTAGATGACCCAACCTTTTTCCTTATCCCAGAGACCTTAACTAAGCCAATATTTTCCATGGAATCTGTGAATTTCTTTGTTAGGAAATGATCCATGTTACAAGCCTGTCATATCTATTTTTACCTTCCTCTAATTGTTTTTCATGATATTGAAATGAATAAGTGTAGGGGAGGAATATTTGGGTGTACCGAGATATGCAATATAGGATTATGGATATTTAATTGGGGTGATTCTTGATTGTCATCAGAGTGATGGCTGTCACCTATTTCATTTTATTTCATTATCCATATGTCTGGTTAAGACAATGAACAAATGAAAAAAATGGGGTGGTCTTGGGAGGGCCAAAAATCACCATTTTCCAGACAAACGCTCTTTTGATTATATGTGGTTAGGTGATGGATTGGAGATTTTTCCTAAGAATTAGTTTAAAAAAATAAAAAAAAAGACAAAATAAAAAAAGAAACTGAGGATTATTCATTCATTGTGATAACATTTATCGTGGGCAAACTTTGATATTTTTGGGCGATGAGAGAGACGGAATATTTGAAGGGAAACATTTATTTAAATATTTTTTAATATCATGAAATTTTTTATTGAGTCAAACAACGTTTTGAGACTTTTTTACATCATTTACCCACCTACATTGAATCCTTAGAATTATTTGAACTCTAACTATGAAGCCCTTATAATTACTTGTAATCTTTTCTTCACATGGTGGAGATATTATATTCTTAGATAGACTATGGTAAGTTATATGTTTTTGAGGTATGTGGATCATCTATTAACATTTTTTACCACGATAATGAGATAAAAATATTAATGTGAGGTAGATTGAAAATTTCATGCATATTGATAATGAATTTAAAAATGAATGTGGATAAATTAAAAGGCATGAATGTTTGAAAAGAGAAAAGGTATAATAAATGATTTATTTTATTTATTTGAAAATTTAGGTTTTGAGGAATTATCTCGTGTAATTCTTAATGATTTTATTTTCCATTTGATCAATAATTTTTTTGAAATTCTTTTTGAATCATGGTAAGGTAAATTCTCTTTGTCGTATCTTGAGATTCCGTCTTAGAGGACAAGGCTTAATTCAAATGTTGGGAGATTTGATAATTCCTTTTCATTCATATATTTTTGTGTAGATTAATGTGTTAATTTTTGTTTTTAATTGAATATTCATTCTAATTTGTATTTATTTGAGTTGTTTTATGTTTTATGGTCGGGAATGGAGGATTTGTGAAGAAGTAATGAAAAGAGTGGGTTTTCAGATCTTAAACACACTTCATGGTGCGAGTGAAGCTAAGCGGCATGACGTCGGAATTTTGATGACAATGATGATCCAAAATCTGGAGGAACATGATTAAACAACATGTAAATTGACTACACATCGTGGAATCATCGTAGAATAAAGATGCCTCCAGGAAATCCATGAAGTGAAAACAAGCCATGAATGACATGGAGACATCATATAACCATATTAAACGATGTGAAACATTTAAATATTTGATTTTGGAGAATATTTTTCCAAGATTCACGAGAATTAATGATTCTAGGGTTTGACGTCATGGTCCTTCAGTACAATATATGATTGTAGTCAAAGATCCAAATATATGGACATGATATGTGGAATATTGACACAAACATGGAAGCAGACTTAGGGTGCACTTTGTGTAAATTCAACACAGATCATGTACCAGGTGGGGAAGATCTCAACAAGATCCTATGTATAGATACATCTTCCACACCATTAGGAATGATCTTCTGGATGGAGCTCGATGAGGAGCCACCACCGAATGAAGGATTAACCAGATGCACCACAAATTTATTTTGGATTTTTCCCTTATTAACATTCTATAACCACTCATGGTGAAAATGAGCGGGTGATTTCATTGTGCTGGTGCAAGCATGATGAAGTGGAATTTAATGTAATATATTTTATAATTTATACAATTTATGTTGGGATTTCAAATTTTCTCTTATGTTATATATTTTTGGATTTATGGTTGTTTGTTAATTGTGAGCGGTGTTCAGGATAGAGGTTAATATCATTCTATCATTTAGCATGACCACTTCCTAAGTAGATTGAATCCATATGTTTAATGTCTAATCTATGGATTATATTACCTCAACGATCATTTTTTTTAACTTGTCCATATGATTAAATAAGGTTTCAAGTCACCAGTTATATTCAATCCGAATAACAAGACCATGAGAAAATGAGATTTATGGATGGAGTGGGTTTATCATGACCATTGAACTCACTGAGACTCGAATCCAAAAACTTCATGACTATTAATTAAATATCTTATACCTTTATATATCAAGAACCCAAAATCATTTCTTCATGACACCCTTTAATATTGTATTCTCCATCCTTCTCCCCAAATCCAATGATCTAAAGTTTAGATTTATTATATTCGAATTGAAATAGAAATAGGATTATATTATTTAAATAATATTTTCTCTAAGCATATCCCTATGTGTTGGACCATGGACTATCAATTACTATTTTATCTGGTAGTTTACTTCTTTTTCCTGTTTCATGTTTTATATTTCCAAATTCGGTAACCCAACTAGAACTAACGATGTATGTAGGTATATCAAATTTTGGGCGCCAATTTCGGGAATAGGAGTGGGGAATTATTAGATGAATAATTTAGACAATGTATTTTACATTCTATTCTATGTACTAATTTCACATATATTTTCATTAATATTATTATTAATTTTTACCAGACTGGGTATTTTGAGGTTTTATGGTAGGGCTTCATAGATTAATGATAAATAAAGAGAGGTTCACTTTAGTGCTTGATTATATGGTGTATCTACACATCGATATTAACGAAGTGATAAGTCAACCATATGATTTCCCACAACTGTACCCATGTACTGAACACAAAACACCACATATTTTAGAGCCAAAATTCTTCTTAGGAGCATTAAAATCAAATAAAAATGAATAATATAGAAGAGTAAAGTACCATTTTTGATTCTTATTGTTATTCTAATAATGATGCACTTTATTTTTCAGGCTTAGAAAATGGTTAAGAGGGTGACCTTGATGCATTACCTGAATGGTATGAAGAACACAAGAGAATGAAAAAACAATAATATGATGGAAAAGATAAAGAACATGATGAAGAAGATGATCAATATGGTGAAGATCAAGAAGAAGAACAACATACACCATGTGCTGACTATAAAGAGAATCCAATTTAAACAATAGTAAAAGAAGATTTGAAAAATATGGTTACCGAACATGAAGTGGTCATTGAAGAAAACCAACACATATAGTGAATGTAGACCTATTCTCAAATTCTATTGGAAATACTTATGTTATTTAGACTCTGTTCCCCACCTTCGAGATCCATACCAATTCCATGGGGGATGTTTCAGGATAATCTGGATAGACATAAACTCAAGATTGGTTAAATATGAGATGATTATATTTATATCACACCCTAATTAGGTATCTAATGTATGGTTGAGCTAAACGATAGTAAGAAAGAGAATCATTTGGGAGGCAACCCTATGTTTTTTTCTGCTTTCTAGGAATTTAGATTTATTACATTCATAGAATTTAATTTCCTATTTGTATTTAATTTCTATTCCCCTATTAATTTTGATCATATTTCACGTGCTATAATATCACACATTTCAAATAATTTTCATTCACATCAATGGAACAAGTGGAAAAAATTTGAAAGAAGTATGAGGAAGATGAAACATCAATTGGATGGTGACTAAGTGTTTCAATTATGAATTTTTACTCATATTCCCATATTATTAAATACAAATGGCTTTAAATTCAAGTTTCATGCCCCAAAATTGATTCATTCTTTAATCAAATGATCTAGGAGACATAAACTACTAGGAATAATTATTATTCCATGCATTTAAATCTTTTTGTCAATAAATAAGATTGTAAAAAATGATTAAAATAATTAGTAGATATAACCATGTAGAATTAGATTTGACAAAACACGATTTTAGGATTATGTTTATAATTATAGATTATTTTTTTGATATTTGGATATGTTTTTAATTTCTTATTTTTTTCCATCAGTTGATTTAAATATTTTTATTCATTTCCATGAGTGATTTTCCCAATCATTCAACTCATTCGTGTGACATTCATTGAGCAAATATTTTCCATTCAATCTATAGTATTTTTGATGTGAAACACAACATTTTTCGTTTAGAACGTGCACTACATATTATCGAAGCTATGACTAAATATAATTAATTTTAAAATTATTGAGGTATTATTTTATTATCCCTTATTAGGATACCCACCATGCATTAATCCATTTTAAGCCCGTAGAATCCAATAATTGCGTTGTTAGAAATTGATCCATGTTACAAGTCTATTTTACCCATTCCTACCATCCACCAAATTTTTTACATTATATTTAATTGAATGAGTTTTGGGGGGTTGTTTATAGTGGATATGGGATGTGATAACAAGAGGGGAGGCTGCATTTTGTTTTCAAGGGATTGTGGATGAGGTTCATTTTTACATACAATTTATTCCATTATATATACTTATGGTTATTAAAAAATCCAATAAATATAAATAAAGAAGAAAAAAAAATGTTTGATTCTCAGGTAGGTCAAAAATCACCATTGTCATCCCAGTGATTTCAAAATCATATGTGGTTAAATGGGGGATATCAGACTTATAATAGGTATTTGTTCGAAAAAAATGAATGAAAAAATGGGATTTGAATTTAGAGAATAAAAATCACAATTTTCCAAACAAGATATTTCTATCATATTTGGTTAGATGGTGGATGTGTCGTTAATTCCAATCATTACATTCGAAGAAAAAAAGAATTAAAAATGAAAAAATAATCAATGATTATATTTCATTATAATTACATTGTTTGTGAGCCTTTTACATTGATATTTATGGGGTATGTGAGATGGAATTTCATTTTCTGTGAGTATCATTCCATTTATCTTGTCATTTGAGTATCATCAATTGTTTGTTAGAGTTTAGACTCCTCCTTTAGCCTTACATGATTTTCAACATTTTAGCTACTGACTCACATCCACAAAGTCATATGATCCTTATATCAAAGACCCCATGATTTATTATGGTATTTTTATTTACACTATAGATAAATTAGATTCAATACATGACTATTCTTAGGAGCATGTACGTGAGGTATGAGGATAAATCCATTAAATTGTAACCTTGAGGGATGAGTGGAAACTTTAATGGTGAGGTAAACCTTAAATTTCATGGGTGTGGATGAATGGTTGAAAACTGTGTGTGAAAAGGTAGAAATGAAATGAATTTCACATATAAATGAAGCATTTTTTTTGGGATTCTATATGTGTAGGATTTGTGTTAAAAAAATCAAAATTTAGAATATGTTTTAATGAGAATCATAATTGGAAAATTCCCTTACTGGTGTTTGGATGCTGGGTATTTTGATGTTGGGTTTTTCTTGAGGATGAGAAAATAATTTAGAAACATCATTACATGCACATACCCATAGTGTACTAGTAGTTAATAGATTTTCCATGTCATGAACCAATCTGTGACCAAGCCTCGAAGCCAGCAGAGGAAACATCTAGTACACATCATGAGTCCTCAGTACACAATGTTATTCCTGTCAAAACAGATAGCATGAAATCCATTATGAATCAGTGCAAAATGACAGCTCGATGTGGGGTACATTTTGTCAACACCTAGTGTATGATGTGTACTTAGTCGAACATCATAAATTCATGAGAGGTACATGTGCCACGCTGGAGATACAAAATCCATAAAAATTTATGTCGATCGAAATTACAAATCGTGTACCTCTACTAAAAATCATAAAAAAAATTTCTTCAATTTAGAGCACCTCGACAATGCAATTCATAAAATACCACATTAGAGGTGCGATCACCAAGAGGCCACTGTAGGTGTATGTTCCTCTATAGATAGGTTTTTTCTAAGTTTTTATTTCCTTTAATTTTTGTAACCATTTAATGATTTTCATTATAACTTCCATTTTCTCCTTTCATTTTCAATCTCAATCCCTCTCACCTATTATCTTCCTGATGGACTACAGTTTATTCATCGTTGGTGATCATCCAACAATTATTGGATAAATACATAGATGGGAGGGGAATTAGTTGAAATGGGTTCATATCAATTTGTTTTATTTCATTATTTAATTTCATAAAAATTCTATTCAATTGGTATTTTTTTTACGAATCTTCATTATCATATCTATTTTTGAATCATGAAATAGAATTTTTGCTGCTAATCCAAACATTCTATAAAGTATATTAACAAGAAAACATGTCTAATATTGATGTTGTAGCAATGGATCCCTGATAAAGAAATCACCTAAAGAGAAATACCCACTTTTGGATGAGATGGTGAGAAATATTTTCCAATTTCAAGGAGAACGGATGCAATATAGAAGAGTTCATAGAGAAAACAATAATGACTAGATGGTAGTGAAATTGGAGTTTCTGACCAAGAATATGGATATTATGATAGTCCAATAACATATTCCCCTATCTACACATGTAGTGGATTCCCATTATACTGATTATAATTGTGGAAATCATTTTTATGGAAGGTGACAACACTAACAAGGCCAAGGGTATCAACAATTACCACATGGGTACCAACATCATGGACTATAAGGGAGCACAATGATGAGCCAGGTTCACTAATTGGAGGATATTATGGAAACATTCATGAATTCATTTGGGGTTGTACACATAGAATTATGAGGAGAATCATCCTTCCAAAAGACTATATTTTAGAATCTGGAGCATCTAGTTGGAAAAATCAATGAGACACTTAATTAAATAAAAAGAGGGGGGATTCCAAGAACCATTGAATAATTACCCTATAAATATTTAAAATATATTGAGTTTATAGGAGGTAATAAAACACAATGAAGTAGAATAGAGATTGAAGAATGACCACAGCTGGAAGAAAGAGAGGAGAAAGTTGAAGATTACAAGGAACAAGTAGCAGCAACAGAAGAAGAAGAGACACCTCTATAAAAACCCAAGAAGCCTTTTCTATAGAGTATGTCGCAAAAAAATAAAATTTTGAAGAGAGTTAAGATTCATGATCATTTTGAAAATATACACATTAATATAACTTTTACAGAGGATATCTCAAACAATCCAACTTATGTGAAATTAATGAAATAGATGGTAAGAAATAAGAGGAAGATGGATGAGATTTGAACAATCCCACTCACACAAAGGTGTTCGGGAGTTGTGTCAAATGAACTACCTATAAAGCAAAGAGACCCATGTAGCCTTTCAATTCCAATATTTATTGAAGCTAAAAAATGTGTGAAATCATTATTTGACATAGTTTTGAGTGTCCATATCATTTCCTACACGACTTTCAAGAGTTTCGGACTAGAGGGCCTGAAGCCCACAAGAGTCTCACTTCAATTAGAATACTCAATAGTAATGCATCCTTGGGGAGTAATCATTGATTTCGAGATCAATGTGGAAAATTATACTCCCCCATTGATATTAAAGTGTTGGATATAGGAAAGGATAAGAATCCACTAATTCTAGGAAGACCATTTTTAGCGACATGGTGTGTACTAATCGATGATCAAATTGGAAAACTCTGTCTGTGAGTCAGAAGTGATCAAGTGAACTTCAAAATCTACCAAGTGATTATGAAATATGATGTGCTAGAGGATGATGAGCTCAGCTAAAAAGAAAGTTGAAAATCAGTATGTTGATGAGATTGATGAATTTCATGAGATAAAGGAAGATAGGGAATTGGATACTCAACCAATGATGAAGACCAAGGTCACATACACCAAATGAGAGATTGACTCCACTACATTTAAGATAATATAACAAGTTCTAATGGTACATGTAGTTCAATTTTGTTCATCAAGATTGAAGATTAAATGGGGGATTGGTCCAAGAGATATAAATCAATAACTACTATCCATAAGAATCACATTTTCAAGAAAATAATGATAGGGTCCAACCTATATTTATAGGAAACAACTAAGACAATTTAAGGACCCCAATGTGGCACATAATTTTCAGCCATCTATCACATGATAAAAAAAGTTATGGTCAATCCAATAACATTAAATAAAAGCTATTCTAGGAGGCAACTCGATTTATTTATATTTCTAGTATTTTTTGTTCTTAGAGGCACAAATGATATCACTCAAAATATTTTAAAAATAACTGATAATGTCATGTTCTTTCACAAGTTAATTATTGAATTGGGAGACAATCAAGAAACAAAGAAGTAGAAAACAACATTGATCAAAATAAGAAGCACCATGAACCTTACATATCATGATGGACGAGTACATAACATGAACTGGAGAAGAAAAAAGTATAAAAAAATGTTAAACCACCAAATATAAGGAGGGTAAGAGTTTAAAAATTCATAAAAATTATACATTATTTATAACATTTTAATTTTTTAGTCCATTAAATTTTAAATTCATTCCTGCAATTGAGTCATTCTTTACTCAAAATGATCTAGGAAACATGAAACTACCTATGATATTTAATAGGACGTGAATATAAATTTAATTATCAATATATTTGAATGAGAAAATGGAAAATCAAATTAGTAGACATAATCATGTGGATTAGTATTTGAGGAAATCTTTATTTACGGAGCATGTTAACCTCTGTAAATGATATTTTTCTTGGAGTTGGGAATTTTTTGGATTACTGATGATTTTATTAATTAATTTAATTATTCGTATGCATTTCTATGAGTGATTGACACAACTATTCATCTCATCCCTGAGAAATACATTGACCTAATATTTACCATTCAATCTATAGAATATTTCTTAAGAATCATGGGCATGTATTATTCTAGAAAATACACTGAATCTTATTGAATCTATGATTGAAAAAAACCAGTTTTGAAATGATTGAGGCATTCTTTTATTAGCACTTATCTTGAGACAGAACTGGAATTAATCATTTTTATGTATGTGTAAGACATGTATTTCATTGTTAGGAATTGACCCACATTATACGTAAATTTTAGCCATTCATACCTTCCTCTAAATGTTATTCAAGATATTTAAATGATTAATTGAATGAGATGACTTGTTATGGGTGTTCTGTGATAATCTTCATTGTTGATATATAGTTGGGGGATCTCTATTGTGATCTGGGATCAGCCATGTATCATTAAATTTATTTTATTATTAACCAATCTTACAAATAATTGGGTCCTATTTTGTAATAATAAAAAATAACCATTTTTCAGACTGATGATTTGTTATCTTATGTGGTTAGGTTTTGGATGTTTGATTTTTCCTAAGCATAAAATTCGAAAAAATGAAGAAAAAAATGTAGAAAAAAAAAGAATCATTGGTGGATTAATTCAATACACGTACATGTATAACATGATAACATTGAGATTTTTGGGGGAAGAGGGATGGTATTTGTAAAAGGAGACATATGTCGATCTTATATTTTGTTATCATGAAAAGAACATTATAGTCAAACATACTTTTTGAAGACTTTATTTTTATAAAATTTACCTACCTACCTTGAAGCTTTGGATTCATGTGGCCATTAACGGTGCACCCCTCATGATTAATTGTGATATCCATTTTTACATGGTGGATATGTTAGATGACTACATATCCATTGGTATATTACATGATTTTTTAGCTATGTGCATCATTCTAATTGAATTGGTACCCTGATAATGAGTGGAATGTTTCATGTGAGGTTGATTTAAAATCTCACGCATAATGGTAATAAATTGAAAAATAGAAATGGTTGATGGAAGGGGCATGGGTATTTCAAAAGAAAAAAAGTAAAATAGATGGTTGGTTTGTTTCACTGAAAAATGAGGCTTTAATGAATATTTTTACATTCGATGCTTGAAAATATAGTTTTCCATTTCATCAATTTTTTTCTTGATGTTATATTTAAATCTTGATAAGGTTAATATCCTTGGTAGTAATTTTAGATTCCATCCATGATGAAAAGGTTGAATTCATGTTTGGGGGATTTTATAAGTCAAATTCATGCATATATTTTTGAGTTAGTTAATGTATTTATTTGTGTTCTTAAATTAATATTGATTCCAAATATTGACCAAATTAACCTTTTTTTTTGAAGGAGACAACAATTTTTTTATAGGAATGAAAAAGGGTTGATAATGAAGCAAAATGACAGTTTTTACTGCGAGCAAAGTGATGTGGTGAGGCACAAAATTTTTTAGGAATAAAAAAGGTAAAAATTCAGTAAAATACTATTATATTTCTGTTACCACAACTAAACATCGTGTCTTCATCAGAGAGGAATGAAGCCACCAATAAAATTCATGAAGTCATCCCATGTCCTGAAATCCCAGTACAAATTGTGTAAATTCATTACATGACATGCCATTTTTTGATATTTTATTTTGGATGAGATTTTTCCATTATTCCCAAGATTTGAAGAAGTAATGGTTACACATCGTATAATTTCAGTACACATCATGGAAACATTCATTGGTAAAAATTCACGTATGATATTCACAAGATATTTTTGCCCGAAGAGGATAACACATATCAGCAGTAAATGATGTGTAGGCCATTTACATGTTGTCTAGGTGGTCAAATTTCCAAAATATCAACTAATAATTTCCCATGATTCATGCATATAATTAAAAAAATGGATTTCCATAACACAACATAACCGAAATGTACATGTTTTGGCACATGTAGAGGAGGACCTTTCCAGAGCCTATAAATAGATCCCCATGATACACCATTGGAGTATTCAAAATTGGATGGAGACACAATATTTGGGAGAAGTTTTTGTGATCTAACTGATTTCATTCAACACATTATAGTTTCTTTCCTCCATCCTAATTATTATTTCACAAAAAAGATGATGGGAAATTTGATCTTGTTCTAGGGTGATGCAACCAAATGGGGAAGGTGTTGCAGATTTATTTATTATAATTATGTATTTGGCTTGTGAAATTTTTATTCTTCATATTACAAATACCATTATATTTTTATCATAATCAATGGTAATATAATTAAAAGGGACACTAAAATTTTGAAGCTGATTACACCAAAGGAGGAAAGAACATTGTCAATTGTAGGAGTAATCAACTATAAATATGGTATCAATATTAACATGATTTTCCGAAATCATATATAAGAAGACCAAGGGAAACAAGTGATTTTCATGTTGAGGATGAGATTCAATGACCATTGGATCCATCTCATCATGACTCTGACACCATATAAGAATTATTCATCCTATTATAGCAAATTCCCCCTAAACATGAAAATTAGATTACCCCAACATTTTCATCAATATATATTTCAAACCAATGAATAAATATTTTTTTTTCATTCTTCATTTGTATTCATAAAATCAACAAAATGAATCATTTTCCCTCCACCTTCTCAAATTTAATAATATAAATCTTATGAAATTATAGCAATCTAAAATGAGTATCTATGTGTGTTCGACCTCAAATATTCCTAATACTTCATTGTAATTAATAAAGTATAATTGGTTAGGTTTTATAAATTTCTTTTTGCATGGACACATAAATAATTAAAGATTCCCTACATGGAAATCAAATATTAATGAAGCTAATATTTTCAAATATATTATTATGTAATTCAATGTCTTTAAAACCACTGTTGTTTTATTTAATTGCTTTTTGTCACATTTTTATATTTTTGTGTTAATTTAAGATGAAATGAAAAAATCGTATAATTAATGAATTTTAACTACTTTTAATTACATCTGTATTTTAGGATGAATCCACAAGATTCTTTGCAACATGAGTGATGAAAATTTACACGGAAATACATTTATAAAGGCGATGCATAATTGGAAAATGGAGAAAAATGACTAAAAAATGTACCACTACTACACGTCATGACTTCTTCAAGTGTAATTAGCAATGAAAAACAAGTCATGAAGAGAAATCATGTTATGAACATCAACTACAATATGTGAGTATCAAGTACACGAAGTGTAGTGAGTCAAGGATTTAAACCTAGTTTTCTAAGATATATTTTCATAGAATTCACAAGATGTGGAGTGGGTAAATTACATGAACTCCCACCATTGTTCCCTTCTGAACTCCAAAAAAATAGAGAAAATACCAAAAAACATGTTAAAGTGTGGGAATGGTGATATAATTGAGTTAAATTTCCTTTTATTTATAATATCTGAACTTTACATGGTATAGAAATTTTATTTTTCCACACCCCACGATAGGTGTCCGTAAAAAAAGGCACTGGTTCATTGGAGATAAAAAGTTATTTTGATTAATTTTTCAAAATTCACATTTTTAAAATATTTTTCTTTGTTTTCATTAAAAAATTAAAAAAATCCATTTTTCTATGATGTATTCAAATTCAGAATATTATACATGGAATAATTACTCACTAGTGCTGGAAGAATAAATTGACTACACTAAGGAGGCCCTCTAATGAAGGTATAATGCTCTAATGGTGATGAAAAAATATAAGGAATGAGGAGTATTAGTATAGATATCACTTGAAGATTTTATACCCATTACCTACGAAATCCAAATTGACATTCAAAAATTCAAGGACAAGAAGTAATTACTACTGGTCATCCCGAATTTCCATAAAGACATCCATGATGATGAATCCAAACATGAGGTGGAGGAGCCTGACTACCCACCTTCATCCAGTGATGATCAAATCCAAGAGACACACTCAATTTAATAAAATATTCAAATCGTAAAAACTCATAGAGATGACACATTCTTGATATCAAACTCATCCGATTTTATTGATTTTTTTAATTGTTACTCCTAGGTATTTTGAAATTTTTTAATCGACTGACTGTTATTCTGACCTAAAGTAAAATAATTAAAACGAATATTAACCTATTGAGGAACATATAGATTTTTTAGAAGTAATTTTCTATTCACAATATGGATTAAAATAAGAAATAGATATTGTTTAACATGTATCAACAAAGGAGTTTCAAATCATCATCATACCCAGCGCATGCAAACTATACCACATTTTGAAGTGGGCAGGTCTATTGTAATCTATCCATGGATTCCTCCTCAATAATAACTAATATGTGGATTCTGATAAAATCCACATGTGATGGTTCATTTCAATGAATCATTTACCACCATCAGTGTTCAGATAACAGCTGGTACTACCCATTGGATGCAATAAAAATTTAGGGCCCATTCGGGGGATCGTAAAAATATTTATCCTTTACATTATTTATAATAATTTTATTAACAATCTTAAGAATGTAGATTTAAAATTCCATTTTTTAATTTTTTATTAATTTATCAAACTTCCTCTGATATTTTTAGCATTAATGAAATGATCTTCATGCTTAATTCAGTTGAATTATTTAATAAGTTAATGATGGTGGAAGGAATCTTGGGATAGTGGAAGAGAAGAACTAAGAGCCATGGGAAAAATAGATCATTCATGGTTTAAACTTTTATACTACTTTTATTTTTGTCCAAAAATATGTTTTTAACCTTAATTGTAAATTGCATTCCCATACTTGAATTCATGTTTTACTTGACTTATCGGGTTGACATGAGTTTCTTAAGAATCACATGATGACTTGTTCAAGATTTTAGTGATAATAAATTTGATTGATTGATATTGATAATTGGATTTTGAAAATTGAATAATGAATATTGAAATCAGGACTCATGATTTGTGGGAATTGATTGATTCATGTAAATTAAATTTACCTACAATTTTTCATGCTTTGAATTTCAGAAATTCATGTGAATTGATTTGTTGTTATTTGTCATTCTATGCGTGATTTTTGAATATCACATGTATCATTCTAAATTATATTTCTAGACCATGTACATCCCATTTATTCTTGATCATATTTCTTGGGTGATGTTTGGACATGTCAGTGACTAGAACTTGTTTATGAACATATCAAAGTTATGACTAAACAAAAACAAATTTAAAATTATTAAGACATATTTTCAAAATCGATTATCCTTAAATATGACCATTATTTTAATATATATTTATTCAATATATTAAATGATAGAAATTTATTTTAATGCGCCTTATTTTAATCCATTTTTACCCATTCTTACCCTACTCTTGGTATTTTCATGATATTTTAAATTAGAACTGTAGGGGTAATGGGAATCATGGTGGAAGGGATTATATACATTGTAAGGGAAAATTGTTGGGGTTCTATATTAGGAATTGATAAAGTAAATTTTATTCATTCATTATACTATCTATTTCTTAAACCGTCATGGTAAAATTGAAAATGAAAAAAAGGTAAACAATTTTAAAAATAAAAAAAGTGAAAATGAGTTTTGATTTGGGAAAACCTCAAATCAATATTTTCCAGACCGACGATATTGTGATCATATGTGGTTAGGTGATGGATGTGAGGTTTTATCTAATCATAACATTAAAGTGATAAAAAAAGTAAATAATTAATAAAAAATATATTCAGGAGGCTATACATATCATTCATTACCATTAAACAAATAATAACCTCACATTGAGTTTTGGGGGGATGTGGGAGTTTCTAAATTGATTAGGATAATTTCATTGCACATTTATTTTTGATAACATGGATTTTAATTAAGAGATAAACCACCTCAATGAGAATTAATTTTTTAAAACATTAAATATTACCAACCTGCATCTTCAGATTGATTTTAAAATTTATTAAATGTCACCATGATTTTATGCGATTTTTTCATTACGATGTGGAGAATGTAGTTTATTTTAAAGCACATGGATAAGGAACATGTTTTAATGATATGAGAACAACTCCACATGAATTGTTTTATGTGAGATGATTTAAATGATTTTTGTGGTGTATATCATGGCATGTCATGTTTAGTAGTACTGAATTAAGGAGTCTGAATGATTGAAAGGATAAGATCCTTCATTTTTCAAAACGGAAAAGTAAAATTGTTGAAATGATTATTTCTTCAAATAATGGGAAATTAAATTTCTAATTTATGTGGATTATTGAATATTTTAATTGGCATTGATAATTTTTATATTTTATTTTATAGGAATAGGAATATTGGTAAAATTTGTCTCCTCTAAATTCCATGTTGTGATTTTATGCTTGAGGAAAATAATTTTTTATGTGTGAGGCTATTATATAAGTGTAATTAATATATATATTTTATCCATTAATTTGAGTAAATAAATGATGAATATTTCTATTTTTGGAATTATTTGATATGTTTTATGATTTATGAATGGAAATGATAAATAATTGAATATGGAACAAAAGTATAAGGAAATATGAGCTGAAAGACCCTTCGAGCCACATGCGAAGTGAGGTGGTTTGAAAACAGATTTTTAAAGATAAATGAAGATATAGAAAATAAAAAAATCTGGTTACACATCATGTACCATGAGTACACATCGTGAAATCAATGGATGAGGCATATTTTTACTAGACATATCGTGATGACAGAACAAACTATTAAATGAAACTACACGTTGTGAGTATCTAGTACACAATGTGACACTCCCCCACACATTAATTTTACTACCCTTTATTTCAACTCACCAAAAAAATAAATTCAATTAAATAATAACTTAAGATATTGAAATATAAAACCTGACATTATTTTTTAAGTAGAATCATTATGTTAGGATCCAAACTGCTACCTTATTAAACCTAAATAAAATAAATAAATTATAAGAGAATCATAAAAAAATATAAAGGGTAAAGAAAAGGGATAATGCTTGGTTTCACCCACAACCAGGTTCTATGTTTTTACTGCCCCTAAGAAGACAATTGTTTTTGGTTAACCCAAATCTAAAGGTGGAAGGGATTTCTAACTCATGAGACACTACAAATTCCTTCTTTTAGTTATCTTTATCTTGAACTAGTCACAGAGGAACCCATGGGGACAATACATCATCTCCTCCCCAATTGAAATGTGGAACAACAGGAATGGTGGGGGATGTAAAAAGAACGAGTCCTCCTTTTTCAAAGCCAAAACATGCATGGCTTCATAAACATAACCTCAACAACCATTATCTTATAATTTTTTTATAGAATATTCAAGAAACTGTAATTTATAAAACAATTAAACTTGAATGTCATTGAAATATGATGAATAAATATAAAAATCTGAACTTTCATGAAGGTCATCTTGATTCACCATCTATATAAGAAAGGGTACTAGGAATTATTTAATATAAGAGAATTCGACATCTTCTTCCAAAGAAAAATATTGGTATTGAGGTATTGATTCTTCGTTGAGTCATATTGGAGGATCACTTACCTTATAATGTTCAACAAAATCATACAAATGTTCTTCCAAAGTATTTTGATCACCAAATGTGGTATCACCTGGCATGTCTCATTCAGGATACTCTTAATGAAATTTTCTGGGAGAGAATATTGGATCATCATGATGTATATTCATATCTTAGTTGGGTTAATCAAAGAGAAAGGTAGGTGGAACCATCATGATATCTTCTGGCTCAATTTCCTTTATTTGATGTTGTTCTGACCCTCAGATAATGGATTCTCCAATTAGGTTGGAAAGGTTGTCTAATTGGTTATTTTTCCCCTCTGATCATTTATTAAAAAATTGAACCCTCCAATACATATCATCACTATTACAAGAAGAAGATAAATATCTAAAATAATCCATCTCATTCTATAAAATAATGTTATACATTGAATTTATTTTTTGGGGGTTTTTATTTATTTATTTATAATATTGTGCGTAAGCGCTTGGCTTCCCTAGAAATGGTGAGAAACTGATAACAAGTATTTTTTTCCCTATTCAATTAATTTCATATTTTTTATTAAGAATGAACCAAAGTGGAACACCATAGGTTTGATCTCAAGGAGGCCGATTTCACAAACTCTCTCTTTATTGTCAATATTATAAATTAACTAATATAAACTGTGATTCTAATTTAAATTGTGTTTTTTGAAAACATCAATTAAATATAAATAATATATATATATACATAATGAATTATAGAATATTTTTAGAATAATAAATGAAGGCAATTGTTCTTAAGAGTTTATGGTGGTTGAAATCCTTATTTAAAGGAATTCCAAATATTTAAGTCCATCAGGAAAACAATAACTATCACACCTCACCTTCTCATTTGAAATGTGATTTCCCCATACCGATACATCTTCATACACGAATATCCTCTTCCAAACATCATATTTGAGAACATTTTACCGATCATCACTACCCAATCCTTACTCCATCGTATGCATGACATAGATAGTGGGAATATGGATGATCGATAAATGAGAGTAAGAATTTGGATGGTATATGAAACATGGATATCTCACAACATACAACATTTTACAATCACTGAAATTCCAATAATTTAATAAAGATATTAGAAAATAATGCACATAGAAATCAATCAAAGCACCATTCCCTCCCTTGAACTAGTTCCATGGTTAGTTCTCTATTTTTATTAGAGATGAGGAGGGAATAATTGTGGGAGAAAAGATAATGATAAAAATTAAATAAGTAGATGAATGAAGAAGATGACTAATATATTAAATGTCAAAATATATTAAAAAATAAAAATTAAATACTACCATGTGATTAAAGTGGCCAAAGAACGGATATCCTTGATTTTCTCCACACCAAAATGATTTCAAAGGGATTTTGAAGGCACAATTTATAGGGAAATTCGCTTGGGTAACTTGCAACATTGCATTTAATTTTCACGGTGTCGCCTTCATCCTGACATGTATTATGGTTACACATAGTGTAATTAAGATCTAGGTTTTCCTCCAATACAATGAATTTATGTATGATTCTTTAATAGGATGACTGGCTACAGGATGCATAATGGGAGTTCACATCGGGTAACTCCTCAGAGTCTTTAGACTTCTACATAAATCTCTTGTTCGACTCTTAGTTAGAATCATTGACTCACTAAATGTTGTTTTCTTGAAAATCATGTTGTGTTGTTGCAATTCACAACACGTTTTCTCGTCATGACTTGTTTTGAGAATCCAATTCCACCTGAAATAATCCAAAACATGTACTTGGGTTATATGGTTTGTATTCATTCTTCTCTATTTTCCAGTTCTACATCACCTTTAAAAATCAATATTCACACCTCCTTACTTGGATCACAGCATGATGTTTCATTTGGCTTCATCCTGAAATAAAAATGTAATTAAATGTAGTTAAAATTCAGTTATTAAACCATTTTTTAATTTCAAATCATATTCACACAAACATTAAAAATTGTGACAACAACCTATTAAATAGAACTACGATGGGTTTAAAAACAATTAATTACAGAGTAAATTATGTGAAAATATGAGCTTCATCAATCCACCAAACATAAGATTTTAACTCTTTAAAAATTATCATATATTTAAATCAAAATCTATATGATAATTAAAAAATAGAAAACATCCATGATCATATAGAAAATAGAATTCCTTCGTTTATCCTATATGAAAAACTATTTCCCATCATTTTTAATCTTAAAATTCCAATTTTTTCCACCTCATAAATCCATCCATGTCCTAATCACAAATTAAGTCACATTGATTTTAATGTCACCCTTCATTCAATAAATATTGAATCTTGTGTGATGTGCATACTTAGAGATTTCTTTTATATCTATAAGATTGTGACAGTTCTAATTTTTTCACAAAGTGAAACATGAAAATATTTTCAATCATTTGGGTTTAATTAATTGTTCAATGACTTTATGTCATGGCATTGGTGGGAATAATATTTTTAGTCATTTTTTTGTGGTGATTGATTTAAAAATTATTCAAACTCATAAAAATTATTGAAAATATAATTCAACGAAAAAGGTTTCATATCAACATTCATTTAAAATCCATTTCCTTCAAAAATAATTTTAGTTACCAAAAAATAAATTAAGGTTTGAAGAATGATAAGATTATTGATTGAATTTCATGGTTTCTAAAAAGATGGAAAATAGAAATGAAAAATCATAAGAAATAAATATAATTTCGACACTCCCTCAAAAGTAAAATTTCACAACACATAATTTTATCTCAACAAAAAATAAATATTGGAGTAAAAATAAAAAAGGGAATGAATGATACAACATGGATTTAATTTTGATGTTCCAGCTTCGAGTTACACTCCATGATTAAACCATATTAAACCAATATAAAATAAATGACAAAACATAGGAAACATAAAAATAAATTGAAAGGGAAAACAAATGTGATAATGATTGGTTTGACCTCCACTAGTGTTCTAGGTTTTTACATCCCCATGAATGGATGTAGTAGTGGGTTTACCCTAATCCAAAGGTTGATGGGGTTTCTTGTAGATGAACCACAATAACATATTTCTTATACTTCTAATTATATTTCACTGGTCATGAAGGAACCCATGGATAGAGTGAATCAAATCCACCCCAATTGAAATGTTGTACAACTAGAATGATGGGGGATGTAGAAAGAATCGGTCCTATTTCTTCACTGTCACAAATTGTTTTTCTTATTAAACAACAACATACCACCCTTGATCATGTTATGATGTTATATATAATTCAGTAAAGGAGAATTTATAAATTAATTCAACATAAATATTATTGAAACATGAAGAATATATATAAAAATTACAACTTTAATGTAGGTAAGAATGAATCATGATCTCTACAGGAAAGTCTACTTGGAATTATTTTTTAACAGAGAATTCATTATCTTATATAAATGATATAGAAAGGAAGGGTGGTACTGATTCTTCTTTGAAAAATATTTTAGGATCAATTACCTTTTGGTCTTCAACAAAATATATACAATGTTCTTCCAAAGTGTGTTGATCTCCCACATTTGTATCATCTGGCATGTCGCCTTCAAGAAACAATGGATAAATTGACAAGGATAGTGTATTGGATATTCATGTTGAATATTTATGTCTTCCTTGGTTTCATCAACATCAATGGAATATGGAACAATCATGATCCCATACGGCTCAATTTCCTTTATTTGTGGTTGTTCTGACCACCAAAAACGTCGTTCTGTAATGGGGGTGGAAAAGTTTCCAAATTCATTTTTCATCTCCTATGATATTATATTTAAAAAATCACCCTGTTAAAAAAATCATCAGTAGGAATATAATATGAGAAATCACAATAATAAACTATCTCAACCTAGAAATGAATTATTTAAATTTATTTTTTGGGTATTTTATTTATGAATGATAAACAGAGTGAAAAAGTGCTTGGCCTCCCCAGAAACAGCGCCAAATTGATAACAGGTATATTTAGTCATGTTTACGTATTCAATTAAATTCATCTTTTTTCCTAAGAATGCACCATAATTGCACAGTCTAGGGCTAATCTCAAGGAGGCTGCTTGTACGTATTGTCTTCTAATTGTCACTATTATAAACTAACAAATATAAAATGTGATACAAATATAAATTGGGGTTTTTGAAAACATTATTTAAATAAAAATTATATATATATATATATATTATCAATGCAATATAGACATTTATTGAAGAAGAAATGAAGGAAATTGTTCTTGGGAGATTACAGTGGTCGAAATTATTGTTTAAATGAATTCCAAATATTTAATTCAATGAGGTGATCAAGACCTATCACACATCACCTTATCATTTGATATGTGACTACCCAATAAAGTGACCTCTGCATAAAATGAAATCTACTCCCAAATATCATCTAGGATAACTGTTCACTGAACATCACAACCCAATCCATACTTCATCGCATGAATGATATAGATAATGACATGATGGTTCATCGATAAACGAGTCGAAGAATTTGGATGATAGATAAAATATGGTGATCACACACTAAAATAAATTTAAGTAGCACTGAAAATAATAGAATTGAATTAATATATTAGAAATTAAAGCACATTTTACTCAAAAAATGCATCATTCCCTCCCTTGAACGTGTTTTGTGGTTAGTTCTCCATTTTTTTAGTTGAGAAGGGAACAACAGTGGGAGGACACATAATTTTAAAAAGGAAAGAAGAAGTTGATTGAAGAAGATAAATAATATATTAAAAGTAAAATTCTAGTACAAAATAAAATGTAAATAATAAAAACAGATTAATGAGTCCAATGAAGTGTTATCCTTGTGTTTCTACACACAATAATGATTTGTATGGGATTCGGAAGGGTAAAGTTATATTTATAATCCCATAGGGAACTTGAATCATCACATTTAATTTTAAGGGTTCCATAATTATCACGACATGTACTAGGGTCACACATCATGTAATTAATATCCATGTCTTCCTCCACTGAATTTAATCCGCAGAGGAAACTTTTACTAGTTGACTGGCTACAAGACGTGTACCTTGAGTTTAGATTGTGTACTCCCTCTGTATCTTCTGAATTATATGAAAATCACCAGTGAAAATATTTGTTTCAAACAATGGATCACTAAATTTCATGTACTTGAGACTCATTTCATGTAGTTTTAGTTCTCATCTTGTTATCTCATCATGACTTGTTCTTCACATCCAATTCCAAATGAATAAGTCACAAAGTGTACTGGCGGTTCATGGTGTGTAGTCGTTCTTCTCTATTTTCCAATTATGCTTCTCCTTTAATATTATATTTTCACACCTCTTTTCTTCGATCATGGTACGAGGTTTCTTGTTTCTTCATCCTCAAATACAAATGTAATTAAATGTAGTTAAAATTCCACAATTAATCAATTTTTTCATTTCATCGCAAATTAACTAAAATATCTAAATATGCCCAACATCACATTAAAGTACGCTATTGTGGATTTAAAAATATTGAATTACAAGTATAGTTATTTGAAAATACTATATTAATCAACCTACTCACTTAAGCATTACAATGTCGTTAAAATATCATATATTCAAATCAAAATACACAATAAAATTAAAAATGAAAAAACACCCATGATGACAGAAAATATATAATTCCCTTATGTATCTTATATGAAAAAATGTCCACATCATTTTTAATCATCACATTTAAATTTGTCATAACTCATAAGTTCATCCATGGTACAATCACAACCAACGTCACATTGAATTTTTTGTCACTATTCATTCAATAGAAATTGAATCTGTAGTGACGCTCAAACTTGCAGACTGCCTGTATCGCTAGATATTTGTGACAATTCTCATTTCTCTATAGTGTGAAACATGAAATTATTTTTAGTCACGAGGGATTTAATGAAATGATCATATAACTCTTTTTATTAGTGTAGGTTTTAAAATATAATATATTTTATGGATAGATAGATTATGTTTGACTCTTAGGTATAATGCATGAATAATCATGTGAAAACACAATAAATTCTTCATTCATCCACCCTTGATAATGTTAAAAACAACACCACACCCATTTTTGTGACATGGGACATGATCCATCAGTGATTTAATGGATTGATATCCACCATGTTCTCCCCATTTTGTTTTTCTTTTTTTAATGCTCTAGAAAAGCACAACTCTATTTTCCCTATTTTTAGTTTTTTGGAGGATTAGAATAATTGTATACAATTGATAATGATAATAATTTCATTAATTTTAGAGAGGTAAATGAGTCATAAAATAATATAAAATGAGAAATTCAATCTCATATCCATTTATTTTAATAAATATGGAGGATTGTATGAAACAAATGTAGCATAATGAAATGATAACTCAAGAAAACTTTTCTAACAATACAAATCACTAAATAATGTAACACACCTCACACCTCCCATAAATGATACACGTCCCAATGAACACGCACATAAGGGTCTTTTCCCATTATAAAACTTCTATTATCCATGAAAAATTTGCTAAAAGTGTGGGTAGCGAAGGAGAAATTGGCATGTAATGTGGATTAAACCTGTAACGAAATTCATGGAATTTAAGAGATAATTAAATATAGATTTATTGTATGGTCGTAGGATAAAATGTGGCTATCCAAAGAAGTTACTCAATCATATCAAATATATTCCATGAAATAAAAATATTTCAATGAGAAAAATCGCCTATTCTATTTCTCACACAAAGTCTATGTTTTTCTCAAAAAAATTGTCGCTATTCAAAAGAATATGTCAAAATGGTTCATAATACCTCATAGGATGGGAAAAATATATTGAGCCAGTGCTTCCTGGTCATTTATTTCAAATATTAGTAAAACTCATAAAAATTATTGGTAATCCAATTCAAGGAAAAAATGTTTCATATCAACAATAATTTAAAATACATTTCATTCAAACATACTTTATCTCCATAAAAATACATTAATGTGTGAATAGTGATAATAATATTCATTGAAGCCTCATTTTCATAAAATTATAAAAAAATAAACAAAAGAAAATAAGAAAAACAACTTTCATGTCAACACCCCCTGAAATTAAATTTCAATATACTTCATTTTAGCTCAAAAAAAAATTAGTGTAGAATAAATAATGAGAAGGAAATATAAAATCTGATTTTATTTTTGAAGTGGAATCCTAGAGTAAGTTTCATAGATAATTCCATATTAATCATAAATAAATGAAATGAAAAAACATTGGATGTATAAATAAAATATAAAGGGGAATTAATAGTGATAATTCTTGGTTTGACCCCCCAAAAGGTTCTAGGATTTTACTACCCCTAGTCATGTTATTTCAGTGGGCTAACTCTAATATAAAGGTTGATGGTGTTTCATTCTCATGAACAACCAGAAATTATTTCCTATAGTGATATTTAACATAAACATGTCACAGAGTAACCCAATGATAGAGTGCATTAGGTCCTCCCCAATTGGAATGTGGTAAAACTGGAATGATGGGAGAAGTGTAAAGAATGGTTCTTGTTGTACACATCAACAAATTGTGTTCATTACACAACTTAAACATCCTTCCCTTTCTCATGAGATTCTATTAAAAAAATTATTAAATGTTAAGTTGGAAAATAATTCAACATTAATTAGATTTAAACATGAATAATAAATATAAAAATAACCCATTTCGTGTATGTCAGGTTGAATGATGATATCTCTATGAAAGGCCACTAGGAATAATTTTATAGAAGAGAATCCATCATCATATTCCAAATCAAGAGATACATAGGGAGTTTCGTGTTTTTCATCGAAAAATATATGAGGGTAACATCACATTTGGTATTCAAAAAATTCAATCCAATGTTCTTCCAAAATAATTTTTATCTCCCACATATGTATCACCAATAATATCTCCATCAGGAAAATCCTCTTGAAATGGACATTAATATAAGATTGGATCTATATGTTTCATCATCATGTATTCCATTGTTTCTTAGACAATTATATTAGTTTCAATAATGTTAATCCCTTTTGTCTCAATTTCCATTTGTTGTTCATACAATCGGACACTGCATTCTTGATTAAGGGCGGAAAGGTTGTCCAATTGGTTTTGTAAATCCTTCAATCATCTATTAAAACATTCATGATTGATATACAAATAATCACTAGGCTAATAATATGATAAATCACTAAAATAATCCATCATAACATAAATAATAATGATATGAATTGAATTTCATTTTTATGCTATTCTCATTTATGAAAAATAGTGTACCTAATTTGTTGGCCACCCCGTAAATAGTGCCAAATAGATTATAGGTTTTTTCAGTCCTATTTCCCTATTCAATTAAATTCTTATTTTTTCATAAGAATGAACTATATTGGAACACATTAGTGTCAATCACAATAAGTCCACTTATTCACACTCCTTTCTTATTGTAATTATAATAAACTAACTAATATAAATTATGATACTAATAAAAATTCTGTTTTTTAAAACATGCTTTAAATATAAATATTATATATTTATAAATGAAATGAAAAATTTAATGTTGTTAGAAGATTAAATAAAGGATATTTTTCTTGGCAGTATACAGTGAACGAAATCATTTAATAAATTTTTTTTGAATATTTAATTCAACTAGATTATCAAGACCTACCACACCCCACATTCTCATTTTAAATGTGATAACCCCTTACCGAGACCTTTGTAATTGGAGAAATCCTCTTCCAAAATAGAAAAAACACTAAACTACAGGGTAGTATTGGAATTTCATGTCCAAGATCAATACCACAGAGTTAGGGTTAGAGAAAATATTTATTATATATGATAATCCTAATCTAATATCGATTTGGATAAAATAAATCTAAACTACCGAGCTTTATATTTTTTGGGATGGTGGGGGATCACAATATAAAAGGGTATTGGGATGCAATGATTATTGGTTCATGAGATGAAAAGGTATAATATATTTAATTAACACTCATGAATTTGTTATATTTACGTCATAGTGAGTTCAATGGTCATGATAAATACACTCCACCCGGAACTCTCCATTTATCATAGTCAGGTACTTTGGATTGAAATGAATGGTTAACTCAAAAACTTATTTAAACATAGGTATGATATAAACACAATGTTGATAGAGGAAATATAATACATATATCACATATTATACTGAAATATTCAGTCTACAAATGCAATGGTCATGATAAAAAAGTTAAAGAAATTAAACCATACCTCGAACCCCACCCATAATGGTCACACTAGAAGAAATCCGAAAAAATATATAATTGATGAGAAAATGTGCAATACAAACATGAATTTCATTAATTATAAAATAAATTTCATTCAATTCCCTTTCACTAAACATTCAATCACATAATGAAATCACCAACTCATTCTTACCATGAGCAGGTATAGAAAAAAATGGAAATAACCTACAAAAATTGGTGTTGAAGGTGGTTGTGCCTATATCTGGTGGTGGATCCTCTTTGAGCAACATCCAAAAGATAATTCCCAAAGGTGTGATTGAAGGATTAATTTATAGGCACTCATTGTGCTCTTCTTGACCCAGTATACAATGTGTACTAAAGGTACACGACAAGTACCCCTGATCCGTATTGCATTTGTGTCTGCATAAATTTTTTAGGTATTGCTTCCAAAAATTAATAAATTAGAATATTGTCACATTATGTACACAAGGTACACAATTTTTAACCATAATATCATGAAATCCTATGAATCCTAGAAAAATATTCTTCAAAATCAAATCCAGAAATGGAATTTTTTATGATATGTTGGTGTCTATGATAAACATTCTGTTGTGTTCTCAAAATAGAAATTACAATTATTGACTCTTGTCAGGTATTTTAAGATAATTAAAATAAAATAGAGTTTCATGGGGGATCTAATAAAAATAATATTGATGAATGAATGGAAAACCCCATATATACTTAAATTATAGGAAGAAACGCCTTGTAATTTTCCTTAAAAATTATGAATTTTTCATGTGTGTAGGGAATGAGCACCAAACTCTAAACTGTTACAATAAGGTGATGTGTACATTCAATAAAATATAGATAATTAATCCTACAACAAATTCAACACCCACACTTCAATGATTCAAATTAATGGAGTTTATAGATCATAAAAATTAGTTCAAAAGTCCAATGAATGATGATGATAATATTTTTCATCAACCTCCTAGATCAATTGAATAAGGAAGATTCATTGAAGTCATTTCGGGTAAAGTAGATCATGATAATTAAGTGGGGAAGGGTGCAAAAATTCATTATTTAAAATTAACAAGTGTCTTATTCAATTATGGTTCTACTCATTCATTCATGTCATGATATTTTTTAAGTATATAGATTCATGAGTGAAATCATTGGATACAAATTTATTAGTAAAAACACCAATTGGTGCATTTATTGCATCTAAGGAATAAAAATAATCCTCAAGTGATGTTTGTGGGAAGATAATTCAAATAAATATAGTTTTTCATTCCATGATAAATTTTGATGTGATATTTGGAATGGGTTGTATTTCCAATAATATGTGTTGTGATATATAATTACAATGTAATATAGGCTCAAATAGGTTATTAAAAACTCATCATTTGATATATTGAAATTATAAGATAGTATACTGATATATTTCCCAAGGATAATCATGGAATTCCACTATAATGTGTTCTTTTTTCAATGCATCCTATACAAACTTCTATGCATGTATCAATTAGTCCTTATTAAATTGATCCCATAAAAGTATAATAATTGATGAACAAAATATCAGGTTGATTTAGATAAGGGATTTATGCCCCCTACTGCTTAACAATGGGGTACATCAATCCTTTTTTCAATTGTTATAATGTTATGGTATCAATTTAATAATGACTATTTGATACAAGTGTATAACATTGTATATATTAAATTTAAAAAACATAAAATTATTGGGGAATACTATGGATATCCTTAGGAAATATATTAGTATACTATCTTATAATTAGCATATATCAATTGTTGATTTTTTAATAAACCATTTGAGCCTATATTCCCTTTTAATTCTATATCACAACAAATATAATCAGGAATCCAATCCATTATCAATATCACATAAAATTTTCTCATTGAAAGAATAACTATATTTTTAAGAAATAACTTACCAAAAATATTACTTGAATATGTTTTATATTATTTACACGCAATCAATGAACCATTAGATGTTTTAATGATAAATTAGTATACAATGATTTCACTCATGAATCAATATACATAATGAAAATCCTGACATGAATGAATCAGTAGAACCATGATTTTATAAGACACTCGTAAATTTTGAATGATGATTATGTGCACCCATCACCACTTAATTATCAAGATCCACTTTACGATCAATTATTACAAATAATATTCCTTATTACCTTGAACTAGGAGGTTGATGATACTTTTAATCTTCATCATACCTTGGACTTCATTTCTGATTTTTATAATATATAAACCCCTTTAATTGGGATCATTTATGTTTGGGTGGTTCATTAGTTTCAACATTAGTTTTCTATATTTTATTGACTGAACACTTTACCTCTTTGAAACAATGATTAGTTTGGTGGTCATTCCTTACACACATCAAAAAATCATCATGTTTTATGTAAAATTACAAGGTGTTTATTACTATAATTTTAGTATATATGGGGGTTTCCTTTCTTCCGTCAATATGATTTTTTATTAGAATCCCCATGAAAATCTATTTAATTTATATTCTTTCCAAATACAAGCGAAGAGTCACCAATTTTAATTTCTACATTGAGAACAAATAATAATTTTCTTAAATATACCAAAATATATTAACACAAGTTACATTTCATGATTTTATTTTCGAGTATATTTTTCCATGATTATTTGGATTTGGGGATTTGAAGGTTACATGTCGTGTGCCTTCAGTATACGATGTTACGGTTGTCAATGTTATGAATTAATGGAAGTGGTATGTAGAACATTTATGTGGACACTGATGCAACACAGAACAGGGGTACACACCATGTACCTTTAGTACACATTGTGTATTGGGTCTGGAAGATCACAATGAGTGCCTATAAATAGATACCTCCATCAAACCTTTGGGATTAATCTTATGGATTTATCTCAAAAAAGGACCACTACTAGAGAAAGGGAATCCACCTACACCACTAATTTTTATTTTTTTTCTCCATTATTTATTTTCTATACCCGCTTGTAGTTTGAATGATAAGGTGATTTCATTATTTTGGTGAAATCATGATGAAGGGGAATTGAATATAAGTTATTTTATAATTAATGATATTCTTGTTGGGATTTTACTTTTTAACTTAAATTCTATCTTTTTTTTTCTTCTTACATGACCATTGTGAGTGGGGTTCATGATAGGGTTTAATTTCTTAACATTTTTGAGAATGAACATTGTGTGAGTTTTATAAATATATATGATTATTGTGTGATATAGGGATTAGATTTTAACCTTAAACATTGTTTTATTCTTGTACATATGTTTAAATAATTTTTCAGGACACCCATTCATTGCAGTCCAATGTACTTGACCATGTGTTTAGTAGAGTTCTGGATGGAGTGTGTTTATCCTGACCATTGAACTCACTATAACCTGATTCCTACTGCCACATGATTGTTAATTTAATATATTATACGTTTTTATCTCATGAACGCGGAAACTTCACTCCCTGAAACACTTTAATACTTTAATCACCCACCTTCTCTTCAAATCTAATACACATAAGTTTAGATTTAGTTTATTCATATCGAAATTAGATGAGGTTTATATTATTTAATTAATATTTTCTCTAACCCGATCTCTATGGGATGGACACTGAACATGAAATTCTGATACTACACTATTGTGTAGTATTTTGTAAATTTTGGAAGAGGATTGACCCATATTCAAAGGTATCGAAATGGGGTTATCACATTTCAAATGAGAAGGTGAGGTGTGATAGGTCTTGATCACCAAATTGAATTAAATATTTAGAATTTATTTAAACAGTAATTGAAACCACTTTATACTAACACGAATAATTTCCATCATTTATTATTCTAACAACATCCTCTTTATCATTTCATTTATATATATTTATATATTATATATATATTTAATGCATGTTTTAAAAAAATCCCATTTATATTACTATCACAGTTTATAAGAGATGGTTTATAATAGTGAAAATATGAAGAGAGTGTGTGTAAGTGTCCTCAATGAGATAAACCCTAGGGTGTGTCAATATGGTTCATTCTTAGGGAAAAAAAATAAGAATTTAATTTAATATGGAAACACTACCGAAAATTCCTATAATCAATTTGGCGCTTTTTCCAAGGAGTCCAAGCACATACACACACTATTTTTCATAAATAAAAAACCCAGAAAAAAATAAATTCAATGAATAACGTTATTTTTGAGATCATGATGGAATACTTTAGTGATTTATCATATTAATGGCTTAGTGATGATTTTTATTTCAATGGTTAATGTTTTAATAGATAATAATAGGATCTATAAAACCAATTGGACAACCTTTCCACCCTCACTCAAGAATGTAGTGTCTAATGGTATAAACAACAAAATGAAATTCTGACAGAAGAGATAAAATTTCTCCAACTACCATTGATATCTAAGAACCCGAAGAAACATTAAGATACAACATATAGATCCAATCATCTCTCCATGCCCATTTAATGATGATAATCCTAGAGGAGATAATCTTGGTGATAAAACTCTGCAAGATCAATAGGTTTTCGAATAACAATGGTTTGATTTTCTTGAATACCAATTGTTATGTTATCCTCCAGTATTTTTCAAAGAATAATAAGTACATCCCTACAACTCAATTTATTTGGAATAAGATGATGAATTATATTCTACGAATGAATTCCTAGTGGCCATGCCTAAATATATCGTGATTCATGCTAACCTACATGAAAGGGAAAATTTTTATATTCATTATTCATGTTTCAATCTCATTCAAGTTGACTTATTTTATAACATCCCCTTTCCAAAAAATTTTGTAACATCATTACATGATCAAGGGTGGGATGTTTTACTTGAAGAATACACACAATTTTTGGATGTGTAAAAAGAGGAACCATTATTTGTGACTTCTCCCATCATTCGAGTTGTACCACATTGCAATTGGGGTGAGTTGATGTACACTTTACATGGGTTCTTCTATGACCACTGTAAGATAAAAAACAATGTAGGAAAGAATTTATGGTAGTTCATGATCCATAAACCCAATCAAATGTTAGATTGGTGTTATCCTAGTGCAAAAACCATGACTAGTAGTACTAAAACCCCCAAACCTACTTAGGGATCAAACCAAGAATATTCCCTTTTTATTCCCCATTCTATTTATTTTTATGTTTCCCATGTTTTATCATTTCATTTATTTATGTTTAATACAATAAAATCTTGGATTCTATCTTTAGGATCCCACATCAAAAATAATTTCATATTTTATATTTCCTTCTCTTTTGTTTTTCTTCACTTACATTTATTTTTTGTTTAGATAAAATTAAGGGGTAGTGAAATTCACATTCGAGGGACAGGGGACTGTTGACATTAATGTTGATTTTATTATGTGATTTCTGTTTTTTTATCATTTTAGGAACATGGATTTTTAATGAATATTCTTATCACTATTCACACATTAATTTCTTTTGAGAGAGATAATATTAAATTTGAAAAAATGGATTTTAAATGATTACTGATAAGAATTTTTTTCCTTGAATTGGATTTTCCATCATTTTTATGAGCTTGAGTAATTTTTTAAATCCATGACCATGAAACACCGACTAAATTATTTTTTCATATACTATGTGGTATTCTTAACCGTTTTAAAATATACTTTCTAATATATACACGTTCTTTATAGAAACATGGACTTTGTTTGAGAATAGAAATATATGATTATTCTATTTCAACTGTTATTAATTCGTGGAATATCATTTATATGATTGAGTAATTCCATTGGCTAGACACATTTAATCCTAATACCATCCCTTACATTTATCATTCATTATCTCTTAGATTCCATGAATTTCTTTATAGGATTATGCAACATTAGATGATGATTTTTTATTTCCTACAAAATCATTTAGCATTATTTCATGGATATTTCAATTTTCATATTGGGGGAAGGGCATTTTGTATGTGTTATTTGTGATGTGTATGATTTTTGGGTCATGTGTGGTGGGTTTTATTATATTGGGATGTGTATTATTAGAAAATGGTTATTGAGTTATCATTTCATTATGCTTCATTTGTTTCATCTGATCCTCCATCTTTATTAAAAAAATTGAAAAATAAAAAATGGTGATTATATTGAATTTCTCATTATACAATATTTTATAAATAATTTCCATCTCTATAATTAATTTCATGATTTTCATTCATCCATTTTACATAATTTTCAACTCATCCTCTATGAAAAAAATGAAAAAACAGAAAATAGAGTTGTGCCTTTCTGGATCAATACAAGAAATAGAAAAAGGGGGGATATCTTGGTTGATATCATTCATTGAAATAACTGACTAGATCATGTCCCATGTCACATAAATGGGGTGGTGGTGTGTTTCACATTATTAACGGAGGATAACTGTGTAATTTTCTGTGTTTTCACTTGATTATTCATGCATTATTCATAAGAGTCATACCTACTCTTTCTAGCCTTAAAATATCTTAATTTTTCCCACCAACCAAATCCACAAATTCAATTGGACCTTTAATTAAATCCCTCATGATTGAATATATTTTCATGTTTCACACATTTGAGAAATGAAAATTGTCACAATAGTATGGTGATACGTGCAATCTCCATGTATGAGTGCCACTCTGGATTAAATTTATCTAGAGTGAAGAGTGAGTAAAAATTTAATGCGACGTAGGTTCTGATTGGTACATTGATGGATTTATGAAGATGAAGAAATTTAAATGTGAGGATTGAATATTATCTGGAATTTTTTTTATATAGGATACATTATGAAATTATATTTTCTATGTGATCATGGAGGTTTTCTTATTTTCTATTTATATATTGATTTTCATTTTAATATATAATAATTTCTCAGGAGTTAAATGAATATGTTTTGGAGATTGATGAAAGTAGTATTTTCTCATAATTTACTATGTAATTAAATGTTTCTAAACCCATCATAGTTTTATTTTATGGGACATTGTCATGTTTTTAAATTATTTTGTTAATTTGAGATTAAATGAAAAAATAGTTTAATTCTGTAATTTAACTACTTTTAATTTTATATGTATTTCAAAATGAATCCTCAAGGAACTTTCCACAACGAGATAAGGAAATAGGCATGAAATAAATTTTCAAAGGCGATGCATAACTGGAAAATAGAGAAGAATGACTACACACTGTGTACGACAACTACACGTCATGACTTCTTCATGTGGAATTGGATACGTAGAACAAGTCTTGATGATCAAACATGTTGTGAACTAAAACTACATTACATGAGTCCCATGTACATTAAATTTAGTGATTCAATGTTTGAAACTGAGATTCGAACATAAGATTTGTGCCTAATTCAGAAGATGCAATGGGGGTACACGAAATGAAATCCCAGAACACATTGTGTAACCAATCAACTAGTCAAAGCTGCGTCCGTGGATTCAATGCAATTCTAGAAAAACCTAGAACTTAAATACACGATGTTTAAGCTTAGTACACGTAGTGATGGAAAAGGAACCTTAAAAATATAATGTGTTTCTACATGTTCCCTGTGGGATTTTCCTTACAAATTGATCATTCAGAATCATTTGCAAATTATTATGGTTTGATGAAACTCGTGGATATCCCTTCATTAGCCTCATTAATCTTTATTTAGTATTTACATTACTTTTTGTAATGGAATTTTACATTTAATTTATTAGTCATCTTCTTCATTCATCACCTTCATTCCTTTTTATGTTTATGTGTTCTCTCACCACTATTCCGTTCTCAACTCCAACAATAATGGGGAACTAACCCAAAAATATGTTCACAGGAGGGAAAAATTATTTGATTTAGGTCCATGTGCATTAATGTATAATCGTTTTATAAAATACTATTAATTTTGGTGTGATATGTCTTGATCACCACATTGAATTAAATATTTGGAATTCATTTAAAAAATGTTTATAACAACCAAAAACTCTCAAGAAAAATTTACTTAATTTGTACTTATAAAAATAGTATATATTAAATTGAATATATATATATATATTATTTATATTCAGTGCATGTTTTCAAAAACTCCAATTTATATTATTAACAATGTTTATAATAGTTAGTTTATAATAGTGACAATAGGAACACAGTGCATGTAAGCAGACTCCTTGAGATCGACCCTAGGGTGTGACACTATGGTGAACTCTTTGGAAAAAATAAGAATTTAATTGAATAGGAAAGAATTACTAGAAATACTTCCTATCAATTTGGAATAGTTATTTGGGAGGCCAAGAGCTTATCCAAGCTGTTTTTTCATAAATAAATAAAAAACAAAAAAAAGAAATTCAATGCATATAATTATTTTGTAGGTCGATATGAATTATTATATTGATTCGTTTCATCAATTTTCTATTGATGATTTTTATATAAGAGGTTTTTTTTAAGTGAAGATCAAAGGATCTAGAAAACTATTTGGACACCAATTTCCCCCTCATTCAACAAATCCAGTGTCTGATGGTCAAAACAGCCACAAATAAAGGATATTGAGCCATAAGGGATCATTATTGTTAAACCTAACTTTTATGTTAAAGAAAGTAAGAATGACATGTATATTAAACATTAATATCCAATCTGATCTCTTTAGACATTTCATGAATAGTTTACTAAAGGAGACATGCCAGGTGATACAACTGTGGGAGAGTAACAAACATTATAAGAACATTGGTTCTATTATGTTGAATATGAAAAGGTACATGATCCTCCAATATTTTTTAAAGAAGAATCGATACCTCTCTACCTATATATTTCATTGGGATAAGATGGTGAATTCTCTAAAAAGAAATAATTCTCAATGACCTTTCCTAAAGAGATCGTGATTCTAAAAAACCTACATGAAAGTGGTAATTTTTTTATATTCATCATGTTACAATCATATTCCATTTGAATTATTATATAAATTCTCCTTTATTGAATTTTCGATAACAGAATCACACTAGAAATGGTTGGAAGTTGATGTTTAAGAAGCAACTAATGCTGTGGAAGTGAACAATGATTACCCATTCTTTATACTTACCACATCATTCTTGTTGCACCACATTTCAATTCAGGGGGAGCTGATGTAACCTGTAAAAGGGATCCTCTATGACAAGTGGAAGATAAAGGAAATTTGAAGAAATAATATATATTGGTTCCTAATCAAGAAACCCCATCCACCGTTGGATTGGGCAAAACCCACAGTAACTGCCTTTCTAGGGGTTGTAAAAACCTAGAACCCACACGGGGGGTCAAACCTATCATTATCACTTTTCCTTCCCCTTCTTATATGTGTTTATGTTTCCCATTTTTTCATTTATTTTATTTATGTTGAATATGGTAGTATATAGGATCATAACCCATGGCTTCCACATCAAAAATGAATTCTGGTTGCATGTATCATTCTCTTTAGTTTTTCTACCCTTATAATTATAATTTCTTAGCTAAAATGATGAGTAGTAAAATTTTACTATTTTGGAGTTTTGAGATGCTAGTTGTGTTTCTTATGTTCTTACTTTTCCTTTTGATTTCCAACTTTATAGGATCCTTGAGTGCAATGAATATTCTATTCATTGTTCTCATAATAATTGGTTTAGAGGTAACTAAAATGATTTTTGATAGAAACGAATTTTAAATGATTGTTGATATGAAATTTTTTTTCCTTTAATTTAATTTTCATTCATTTTATGAATTTGAATAATTTTTTATTATCAATGACAATGAAACACCGACTCGATACATTTTCCACATCCTATGAGTTATTCTGAACCATTTAGAAATATACATTTTAATACCCAAAAATTCCTGAGATAAACATGGACATTGTGTGAGAACTATAATCTATTATTTTTCTCTATGAATGATTTTTAATTGATAGAATATCAGTAATATGATTGAGTAACTTGATTGTCTAGGAACAATTTATCCTATGACCATCCCATACATCCATCATTCATTGTCCCTCGAATTTCAGGAATTTTCATTATAGGTTTAATCCCCATTACAAGCTGATATTACATACCTACCCAAAATATTAGTCTTCTTGCATCGATATTTCATGTTTGAGAGTGGGGGGTAGCCTTTTGTGTGTGTTATTTAGGATGTGTATCATTTTTGGGTGGTGTAAGGTGTGTTTAATTATTTTGGGATGTGTATTATTAGAATATTGGGCTTGAGTTGTCATTTCATTAGGCATCATTTCTTTCATCCAATCCTCCATATTCATTAAAAAACTGTGAAATAATTAAAATTGAGATGAGATTGATTTTCTCACTATATTTATTTTGAATCATGTTCCTCTATAAAATTATGGTTATGCTTTTTACTCATCCATTTTATTCAATTGTTATATCATCCTCTATGAAAAATAATAAAAAATAGAAAATAATGTTGTTATTTTCATTAACTTCACAAAAAAATTAAAAAACATAAAAGCGGGAGAACTTGGTTGATATCATTCATTGAAATCACTGAATTGCTCATTTCCCATTTCAAAAAAGAGGCTGGTGTTGTGTTTCACATTCTTAAGGGTGGATGATTGATGATTTTCCTATGTTTTCACTTTTATTCATGCATTACACCTAAGCGTCAAACATCCCCTTTCTAGCCTTAAAATATCTTAATCATTCTTCGACCATCCCCAACCCACAAATAATTTTTTACATATCATTAAATCCATCAGGATTGAAAATATTTTATTGTTTCAAACAATGAAGAAATGATAATTTCCACAAACCTATGGAGATACATGCAATCTCTAAGTATGAGCATCACTTTAGATTCAATTTCTCTTGATTGAAGAGTGAAATTAAATACTATGTGACATACATTGTGATTAGTCCATGGATGGAATTATAATGCTGAACAAATTTAAATGTGATGATTGAAAATGAACGGGGAATGGTTTTTCATATAAGATACAAGATGGGATTCTATTTTCTATGTGATCATGGATGTTTTCTCAGTTATATTTTTCAGGTGGATTTTGATTTGTATATATGATAATTTCATCGGAGTGTAATTAGTAAGTGTGGGGGATTGATGAAGCTCATATTTAAACATAATTGACACTATAATATAATGTTTTTAAAACACCAAAGTGTTATTAAATATATAGTTTCCAAATTATTATAGTTTTGTGTTAATTTTAGTTGAAATAAAAAAATGTTTAATTCGGGAATTTTAACTTTTTTTTAATACTTCTTAATTTCATGATGAATCCACAAGAAACATCATGCCATGAGCAAAGTAAATAGATGTAATAATAGATTATAAATGGCGATGAAGAACTGGAAAATTGAGAAGAATGAATTCACACCGTGTACCACAAGTACATGTCGTGACTTCATCATGTGGAATTTTATGTGAAAAATGAATCATGATATGAAAACATGTTGTAAACTACATGTACACAACCTGATTCTAAATTAAACGACATTTAGTGAGTCATAGATTGAAACAGTGATTCACATGAAATATTTGCACAGAATTCGGATGACTCGAAGGGGGTACAGGACGTGAACTCCCAGTAAACGTCGTGTATACAGTCAACTAGTCAAATTCACATCTACAGATCCAATGTAGTGTATGAAAACCTGGATCTTTATTACACGATGTGTAACCCAATTACATGTCATGATGAATACGGATCATTGAAAATTAAATGGGATGCTACAAGTTCCCTGGGGGAGTTTCCCTATAAAATGAGCCTACAAAATCCCTTTAAAATCATTCTAGTGTGGAGAAACACACGGATAACCCTTTTTTCCTCATTAATCGCTTTGAAGTATTTGATTTTAATTTTTTAAAATAATTCGACTTTTAATATATTAGTTGTATTCTACATTCATCTCCTTCTATCATTTTTATCATTATGTGTTCTCCCACCGTTATTCCCTTGTCAACTACAATAAAATGGATAAATAACCACGAAACATGTCAAGGTATGGAACAATGCTTTAATTGAGTTTCATGTTCATTAATTTCAAATCTATTTTTAACATTCTATGAATATCATTGATGGATAAATTGATTATGGTCTTTGATGTCCATGTTTTCATTATCATCCAAATTTTTCTACTCATTTATTGATGATCCCTCTTTTCAATATCTATTCCATATATACAATGGAGTATGGAATGGTTAGTGATGTTTGGTAATGATATCTCCATGATGAATTTTGGAATAGGAATTCTATGTATGAAGAGTTACTGGTATAGCGTAAACATATTTCAAATGATAAGGTGTTGTGTGATAGGTATCCATTACCTCAAGGAATTAATTTTTTGGAATTAAATTAAACAATGATTTCAACCACTGTAAACTCCCAAGAACAATTGCCTTCATTTCTTCTTCTAACAATATTCTGTATTCGATTTCATTTATATATATATATATTTAATATTTAATAAATGTTTTCAACAACCAAATTTATATTAGTATTATAGTTTATATTAATTAGTTTATAATAGTGAAAATAGGAACAAAGTTTTTTCACGAGGCCCCCTTGAGATCTACCCTACGGTGTTCCACTATGGTTCATTCTTAGGAAAAAAATCATACTTTAATTGAATAGGGAAATAAAACTAGAAATACTTATGATCAATTTTACAGTAATTCTGGTGAGGCAAGGTGCTTACGCGCACTGTTTTTCATAAATAAATAAAAAACCCAAAAATGAAATTCAATGCATATAATTATTTTTTAGGTCGAGATGGATTGTTTTATTTATTTCTCAATTTTCATTGCCTAGTTATTATTTGACTAGAAGGGGTGAAATTTTTAATAGAAGATCGGAGGGGATGCAAAACTAATTAGATAACCTTTCTTCCATTATTCAAGAATCTAGTGTCTAATTGTCAGATCAACCACAACTGTATGAAATTGAGCCACAGGAGATTATGATTGTTCCACATACATTTGATGTCAAATAAACCAATGAATATGTGAATATGCAACATGAAGATGCAACATGAATATCCAATCCTAACTCCCTAGACATTTCTTAAGAGTTTCCTAAAGGAGACATTCCAAGTGATACAACTTTGGGAGCTCAACATGTAGTGGAAGAGAATTTTTTAAATTTTGTTGAAGACCAATAGGTAGGTGATCCTTGAATATTTTACAAAGAAGAATCATTAACTTTATACCAATCAATTTCTTTGCAAGATGATGTTGAATTCTATACTACAAAATCATTCCCAGTAGCCTTTCCTAAAGAGATTGTGATTCAAGATAACCTTCGTGAATGCAAATTTTTTTATATTAATTCTTCATGTTTCAATCACATTCATGTTGAATTATTTTATAATCCCCCCTTTAATGGATTTTCTATTAAAATATCACTTGATAAAGGGAGGGAAGATGATGTTTAAGAAGGCACACAAGTTGTGGATGTGAAAAAAGGTGGCCCATTCTTTCTACTTCCCCATCATTCTAATTTTACAACATTTCATTTGGGTAGCACCTGATGTAATATCTCCATGGGTTCCTTCGTGACCAGTTCAAGATAAATCCATCTATAATAACTTATTTCTAGTGTTTCATGAGCAAGAAACCCCTTCCACATTCATATTAGGGTTATCCCACTACAACTGCCTTGCTAGGGTTAGTAAAAACCTAGAACCATCTTGGGGTGTCAAACCAAGAATTATGTTGGATCAAAATATGAAAGTAGATGCTCAATTAAAAGATGGGGTGAATTGAATGTATAAAAACATTCATTTTTAAAATTATATAAAACAATGTTTGACAAATTTAAACAAGGTAAATTCACATGACCACTTTTAGTTGTACATGTTTTCTTGGTTACTGAAATATGGTTCTGGAAATGAATGATAATGAAATTTTACAAGGAAAAGATTCTACAATAAAGTGTATAGAATTATACATATCATAGTCTAAAAAAATACAATAATATTAATGAAAGTTATAATTTCTTCCATTATCAAAATAAAAAATGAAATAAACTTGAAACAAAACAAGTATCATGTATGAATCATTTAAACCAAATAGAAGGGTATCCAACTACCGTGGACAAAAGTCCTATGATTTAGACATTCATGAAATTATGGCTTACCCACAGTAGGGTAAGCCCTTGATAGGTATATAAAAATATTTCTTATTCTCCCTGAAATCCCTCGATCTTTAAGGTTGTCAGCAACTCTGTCTTCTTTTCCTCGAAAGTTCTCTACCATTAAGGTAGTCGACACATCTGCATTCCTATCCAAGGAAGCCCTCGATTGTACTCAACAACAATCAGAGTCACACAAAGCAAGATGAACCATATGTTCATTATACACAAAGAATAAGAGCCTCTCTCTAGACATCCATTCAGTAACATGTATTATCTAGAGAGATAAACATATTTTCCGATCTAATTTCGATCATTGAGCTCATTAAAATGATCTCTTATATATAGATAATTCTCCAATGGTCAGCTCCCTCATCGAACAATCGTATTTTTCATTAAATATCAGAGGGACCTGTAGACATTTCACATAAACAATGGTTAGCCAGAAACCAATTGTACAACATTGTTTCATAACAATAACAATTGTAAGAAAAATAATGTTGCTTAACCAAATATATTTTTAGGGTTTACGGAAAAATAATGTTCAGAGTGTATGAAAATAAAAATTTCAATACTATAACTCATGGATATTCATATTCTATTTTCCATTGAATTCAGAATCGGAATTCAAATGAATTTTGAGTCTTAATTCTAATAAATTCCGATTCATAATGCTAAGGAATTCGGAATCAGAATTATGAGGAATTTGGAGGTAGAATTCTGTGGAATTCAGAGTCAGAATTCTAAGGAATTTGGAGTTGGAATTCTGAACAATTGACAGTCTAAATTCTGAGGAATTTGGAGTCTTAATTATATGGAATTTAGAGTCTATATATCATAGAATTCAAAACCTGAATTTCATAAAATTTAGAAGCTGAATTTCAGAATATTAAGAACCTGATTTCATAGAATTCAGAACCTGGATTTTAGATAATTTGGATCCTGAATTTAGAGAATATGGAACAAGTAAATAGAATACTCTAAATACAAGGAATTATAATATTTTGACGTTTTAGATGTGAAGATGAATTTTAGACATAGGAATAAAAATGAGTTAGATTTAGAGAGACTATAATATGAACAATTAAAACATAGATAAGGATAAAATATCATTAGATAAGGGAAACTTTCTTATAAATATAACCATTAGGAAAAAATATAATTTTCCTTGAGATTGAGTATTTTTTATTTTCAAAACACAAAGGAATGAAATAGTCATAAGGAAACATTATTGACTCAACAATATCCCCATTTTGGGAATGTAAAAACATTATTATGAAAAACAATATAAGGACTGTGTTTCATTTTGAACATACAATAAAAACGTATCTTATTTTACTTATGGATCATGGTGAATATAACTAACTCCCCTTTAGGTTTTGAAATACATGATGATCATATTCTTGAAATTCTTAAATATATTTTTCTTTTTTTTGTAAGAAAATATTATTTGATAATAACCCCCCCCCCCCCCCCATAGATAAACTCCCCCTTACTTTGGGAATTTTATTTTTACATTGTATTATTTTTATCATTCTTTTCTCCCACTTTTTGATTTTCAAAAAGGAATAATGGGAATGTAAATAAATGATACCTGAAATATTAGTACTAAACAAAAAAAATATGTGGAGGGAAATCAAAATTTCATTACAATTAAAAATATTTGTACATTGAATGAAATAAAACAAAAAATAGGATTGGAAAAACTAACCTTCTTTCTCCTTTGACATTAACATCTTCATAATTGTATTCAGCTTCATAAGCTCCTTGTGATCCTTTTCAACAAGCATGAGCAACGGATCTTGAACATCATTTTTCATCTCTAAGGATTTGATATTTTCTTCCCAAGCCATAAGAATCTATAATTTAGCTTTCATAAGTTCTTCTTACATAGAAATATTTTCTTCAATCTCTATTCTGAGATCCCATTCCCTCTTCCTATTCATAGCCATAGAATTAAACTTCCAATTCAGATCTGTGATATCCTACTTCTGAGTTGTGAGTTCAAGAAGTAGCTTTTCCTCAATACTTTTTGTATGATCCTTGAACTTATAGTAGTCGTTGTCAAAATCATCCTACACATTTTCTTGAAAATCATCGAGGATTCCAATCTCTTCTATTGTCTTCATTGAACACTTGGGGATTTATGACATGGTCTTTTATGGGATTTATATCCAATGTAGAAGTATTTGAAATTAGCCTGAATCCTGACAAAATATCCATAAGCATGGAAACTGATTCTGATATCTGATTAATTGACTGCTAAAGAAACTGGAACCTCGAATCTATAGTTGCGAACAACATAATTGTATCAACCATCTTCTTCAAATATTGGACTGCAATGTCATGTTTAAGAGAGGAAAATGCTAAATCTGACTGTTTTGATAGTGTGGATTCATTTTTTATATCTTCAGCTATTATATTTGACAAACCACCAATGTCTTTCATCTTCTATATGTATTTTCCAAGTGTAACAACTAACACCTACATCCCTTTATTCGCTCTCAGAATGATTTTTTCTACTTTGGGAAATTCTTGTTCATTATCGGATAACTGAACAATATTGTCTTCATCAAGGTTTTATTTCTAGGAATCTGCCACAAGATCATCTGGCTGAACAAAGTCATGATTACTACTCTCTTCTTCAAATTCTTTATTCACTTATTCATGGCCCTTTTATTCTTTCCCCTGGGTAGAATGATTTGAAGATTCAGCTTTAGAAGTTTGGAATGAAAACATTTTAGAAGGACTATCCTTCTCATGATAATCCACATCTTTTGTTTATCCAGTCATATGTATCATCACATCATTCATTCTTCTTCTTCTTCAATATCTACTTCCTGAACTATTTTTACTTCTTGTTACAGTTCTAGAATCACCGTCTTCTTTTTCCTATTCATAGTAAGTGATTATTGCAAATAATGATTCTGGTACATGAATTTTTTAGAGTATTTCTCATTATCCTTGAGAATGGATTGAATAATCTGAGCCTCCTAAATCATATTTCTCTACATTTTTTCTTTTTCATGCTCCTCTAGATCCACAACAGCATTCAACTTTAATGATTTTTACTCACCAGGGTCCAATAAAAAACTAATATTTCCATCATTTTCTTTATTATTGTCTTCTCTCCACTTGGAAACCACTTAATCTAGATAATTCATTTGCTTCTTTGGTTGTGGAGGTGCATATTTTGTTTCCATAACAGAATGTGTTGTTACTTTTTTTCCCGGTTCTTTTACCTTACACTTCATTCCACCCTTCTTATAAGTCTCAGCCACATCCATTTTCATTGTTAGGGATTCATATTTAGCTTCAGATAACTCATAAAATTCTAAGGAGTCACAATTGAATCAATCCATAATCCTTATGAGGGTGTCATCACTAAGCAGCATGACCTTAAAATTCCTTGTCGTAGAACGACATGAATTTTTATATGATTCAATACAAAAAACTATAGTCATGGAGATAAGAATTAGATGCATTATTTTTTGGGATTTGAGAGTCTCATTATTGAAATATTCGATTGTCAGCCAAACATATTTCGCCATTTTTATCACTCTGAGATTCAACAAAAAGTATAAGGCATAAATATCACTTTTCTTCGTGGTATCCTTCTCACCTTTTCTCGTAATGAGGATTCAATGAACCCATAATTCTAAGATCTGAAAATTTATAGAAAGATGATTAATCTTCAGATTCTTCACTACAGATAGACCATGTAATTCCTTGGATTTCTCCTTATCAAAAGATATGAAACATCTGGATGAATATTAGTGCATGACTTAGCTTCTCCATCATACAAAATTCCAATCATATTGGAAGCCTTAAAGAAGGAAAGGGAATTTGTTTTTCCATATCTCTTAAATGAATACATGTATCTCCATCTTACATTAATGTAACTTATGGATAAAGAGAAATCTACCAAAATCTACGGATAAACCAGATCATGTGCCTTCAATTTGGTTACACATAGGGTCTTCCATCTATTCAACTTGATATTCTTTGAAATAATAGAATCACATTAGCATAACATTTAGGATCAACTAACCTTTCTATTTATATAATCCATTTAGAAATTTCCTTTACTGATGACATTTCTTTTGGAGGAGAAGCTTCCACATAGATCTGGAATTGAGTAAAAAAAACTAATGATTTGGAATTACATTAAGCAGAGGGTATGAACATCAGCACGCCAATCCATTGAAGATTGACGCGGGACAACTATCAGGAGGTCTTTATATAGGTGTTTGAGGTGACAGTTCAACTTCCATGAATGATCCAATAGTGGAAACACATTTGATCAGATCTAAAAGTCGAGATCATAGTTGAAGATGAAATTTGGTAGGTTCTGATCTTTTGAGGATTTTAAAATATAAATTAAAATTTCATGAAAAGTGAATCTAAAAAATGGTTTTAAACAAGATTAAAAATACCAACATGTAAAAAAATGATTATAAAAATTTATTAATTGAAATATAATATTCTGGATTCTAGAAAAATAATCAGTAATAAGTAAAATTCTTTTTAAAGATCATTAGATTCCATAAAATTTTCACATGTAATGAAATTATTTGAAATTGGTAGAATTTGACTATGAATATTTTGATTATTAATGTTGATTTTAACTACTAAAAAATTTTATTAAAGAAGATTTTTTATTACAAGAAATCAATTTTAGATTCTGAAAAATTACATTATGGAATAATTTTTATTACAATAAAATAGATTTTAACTACTGAAAATGTTGATTACAGACAAATATTGATTACAAAAATTTTTACATTAAAAGAAAATGTACTCCTCCTATGAAATTGAGTTTCTTATTATATGGATAATGGTTTAAACAAGAATTTAATACGGAATATTACATTACTATTATAATTCTTATCTTCTATTTAATGTATTCAAATTTAATGATAGGTGATGATATTGTAAAAATATCCACAAATTGATCTTCCGTTCCGATAAATTGAAGTGTGATATCTCCTTTTACTGTGTGAGCGCTAAGAAAGTGATGCCTAATATAGGTGTGTTTTGCATGAGAGTGATGTATATGATTTTTACAAAGGTAAATTGAACTAGTATTATCAGACAATATATGTTTTTGGTAAAACACATGCCATAGTTTGTGAGTGTGTGTTTCATCTACAACACTTGAGCACAACAAAATCTAGATGCTACATATTCAACATCAGAAGCGGAATGTGCTACCGAGTGTTTCTTTTTTTCACGACTAAGAAATTAATGAATCTCAAAGGAAATGACATGTTTTGGATGTACTTTTCATATCCATTCTATGTCAACCAATTTTAGTATATAAAAATATTTTTAATATACATTCTTTTCAAGATGTATAAAAGGGTTATAAATCCATGGTTCTCTTTGAATAACGAAAAATACATTTAACTAATTTTAAATGAGATTATTTAGGATTGTATTGATATCTTTCACATAATCATACTAAAAAAATTATATCTGGATTAATATATTTCAAGTATAGTAGAATTTCTATCATACTTCTAAATAATGTTTGATCTACTGTTTTCCTGGGATCATCAAGATCATGTGAACTTGAGGTACCAATAGGAGTACTTATACTCTTAGTGTTGTCATATCCATACATTTTAAGAAGATATTTAATATATTTTTATTGATATATATATATATATATATATATATATATGTTCCTTCTCGTTTTTGAAAAACTTATAATCCTATGAAAAATGTTAACTCACCCATCATACTAATTTCAAACTATAATTTCATTAGATTCGCAAACGAATCAGTTAAAGATTGCAAAGTTGAACTGAATATATTGTCATCAACATAAATTTGATCAACGGAAATATTTTTGATATATTTAATTATAAAAAGAGTTGGATAAGAATTTCCCATAACATAGTTGTTTTTCAAAAAAAATCATATGATTCTATCATATCAGGCTTTAGGGTTTTTTAAGTACAAACTATGCTTTGGTAAGTTTGAAAACCTATTCATGATGTTTTATGTATTCAAAACAAGGAGTTTATTCATAAAAAACTTCATCTTGGGCATATCTAATAATGAAAGATCATTTTACATCCATTTGAAAAATTCTAAAATTGAATAATACTACAAATGAATGTAAAATACGAATAGATTCAAGTCTAGATACTGGAGCATAAGTTTCTAAATACTATAATCCTTCCAGTTGATTATAGATTTTTGTAACTAATCTAGAATTAAATCTCACATTGATTAAATTTTTAGAACATTTATTTATGAAGAGCAATTTTATAGCAATTACAGATGTTTTCATAGGTCATTCAACCATGGTCCATAATTTATTCCATTCGAATTAATTTGGTTCATCTTGCATGGATTTTACCTTGTCATCATCACCTAAAGCATCATCATTGCATTTTGCTTATAATTGGTAAGAAATTTTAGATGTTCTAAATCATTTATTAAGGGACTTATAGTCCTTACATTTTTATTTACATAAAAAATGATACTATCACTAGGATGATTCTTAAGAAACAACTGATTCGGGTTTTGTAATACTTCTTCATCAACAAGTGGTAAAAAATATTCTGGGGTAGATAAATCAGGAATATTTTCTTGAAAACGTTCATTATTATAAGGATCTTCTATCAAGGGATGATAATCAGTTTTTTAAAACACATCTGATGATGTAGGTTGGGGTGATTTAATAATAGAAGGATTAGTTTCATCAAATTTGACATGCAATATTTCTTCAACAATACATATATTTTTTTAAAAAAACTCTATAATACTTAGAATATGTGGAATAACCTAGGAACATTCCATCATTATATTTGTGTGACAATTAATTTAATTTATATTTAGTATTCAGAATGAATACTTTGAAACCAAATACATAAAAGTACTAAGTTCTAGGTTTTCTACCATTCCACAATTTGTATAGGGTTTTATTAATAACAGATCTATCCAATACTAAATTTATAGTATAATAAAAAGTAATTACAGCTTCATCCCAAAAGTGTTTAGCTATCGAATATTCAATCAAAATGGTTGTATTTATCTCTTAAAGAATTTGATTTCTTCTTTTAACAACACCATTCTGTTGAGGAGTTCATGGTGATGATAAATTATGAGTAATTATTTTTTACTACAAAATGTTTCAAAATCATAAATTTGAAATTATCCACTATGATAACTATGAATTGTTATCAACGGTAGGTTTTTATCATTTTTAACTTGGGCTCTAATTTTTTTGAAAAAATGAATCATATTTCATTTCTAAAAAATAGACACATGTAAATGTAGTCCAATCATTAATTAAGACAAATACATAATATTTTCCTCCAAAGCTTCCAGTTTGTGTTCTTCATAAAAGATTTATATGAACTAACTATAATTCATTAGAACATCATGCTTCATCGATTGATTTAAATCTTGATTTATGTTTCTTGTAAAATTGACAAGGATCACAAAGTTTTTAAGAATCAAATCTAATCTCTGGTAGATCCTTAACAAGTCATCACATATAGAGTTTACGTACGTTTCTTAGGTGAAATTTTCCTGATCATTTCTTATATAACCATGACTGATCTTTTATTTCACTAAGTAAAGGTTGATCATGAATCCTATGGTATTATATGTTTAGTGTGTGTACATTCCCTTTCATATAGGCTGAAAGAATAAAATCTTACATGGAATTGTGTAATAATAATTTATCATTCCTAAAATTTAAAAGGTATTCTTCATCACATTATTATATTATGCTAATAAGGTTGTGATTAAGAACATTATCAAGTAAAACATTTGAAATAAATGTTTTTTCCTGTAGAACATTGTTTCTTATACCTACAAATATTCCCTATGTATTATATCTGAAAGTTAATATTCCACTATTCGTCTTGATAATCTTTTCAAAGTAGTTTTTTTACCATACATATTCTAGGAACATCCAATATCAATGTACCATGTATTTATGATGGAACATTAATTATTTTTTGGAAAATAAATGAGTTAATATTTTTAAATCTAAATTTTTTATGATCTGGAAACATTAGAAAAAAAAATTTCGGTATCCATAATTTCATAGAAAAATAAGCTTTATGAAAACCTAAATACTTGGTTTTATTTAAAGAACAATTTTTAGACCAATGTCCACCACAGTGACATTTCATGAAGAATGGATCACATTGAGGAACAAAATAGTTATTACTAAAATTGGTTTATAATGGGTATAACCAAATCCAGAAGAATTCCTTAAAAGTTGAATTTGGGAATACATCTTGTCCAAATTTTCATTAATATAGGTAATGTTTGATAAACACATCCTCGAGGAAAATATATCTGACATCAGTTTAATAAAAAATATTTTATCCTTGAAAAAATTAGTTTCTATACTAGAGGTAGACTCAAAAATATTTATTATATAAATTACATTTTCATTATTTTTAGAATGTTTACCATTTTCAGAATTAGCATCCTCAAGAATTTTGGAAATACATTCAAAATAAAAATTTCTCTGATCAATATATTTGGAAGGATCTGATACTTCTTTTGTTAGAATATAAATTATAGAATTTCCCTTATCAATATTTTTCATGAGATTAGAATTTTCATTCTCAAGGAGTTTAGGAAACCAAGACACTTTTTCATATGAAGTTAAAGAGTTATCTTCATCAGAAGAATATTCATCATCTGATGACTCGAAATATTAATCATCAGTAAAATTTTCATTCAATGATAGATCATTAATTGATATATCCTCATCTACCTTGTACAATAGGAAATGATTTTAAATGGGTAGCTTGGCTAGTAAACCGATATTCATCGGACTGGGGGATTCTTAGTATGAGGATTCATCTGATGTGTCACCACCATTAGAACTCCAGGTGTCATTAGCTTTTTAATCATTATTAGCATTATCCTTGTAATTCTATTTTCTATTCCTCTAAGAATGGTTTTCCTTTTTATCCTTTTTCTTAATAATAGGACAGTATGGACTTCAATGCCCTACTCTTTTGCATTCATAAAATGTAAAATATGATTTGTTCTTGTCTTTTCATTATTTCTTCATATATCTATACTGAAAGTATTTTCTTTCGAACTATCTTGTTCATACATTGAGAAAGATTAGCTATCTCATTCTCAAAATGTTCACTTTCACTATATTTCTATTAAATAGTGACTTTTTTATACTTAGATCTTGTAACTCTTTTAAGAGTCTTGGACATAGTAGTAGTAATGGCTAATGTTCCATTTACATTATTCTTATTTTTCATATCATCATATCTTTTCATTATTGTGTCATGTTGAAGAATAGTTTCATAAATATCATCATGAGTAATTTGAGATACTTTCATATTCTCATAAATAGATGTTCTCTTATATTCCCACTCATTTGGCATTATATCTACAATCATATCCACAAGAGATTAATCATCAAGACCTATTTCACCCATAGATTGTAAACTACTAACAATAGTCCTAAACCATTTTTGCACCTTGCATACTGGTTCTCCATAAGGAAAATAGAAATCCATGATATTCATCCTTATGTATTGATCTTATAGTTTTAATGAATCTGGATGTACCAAAATGTGTAACATACAATTTCATCTAGATGTAATTTTCAGCTTCCCAAGAATAAATATATTTATATATATTCCTATTCATGAAACACATAAAATTATTATGTACCTTATTGTTTAGTTGATATTTTCACTTCTCGTGATTGGTAACGTTTTTGACTTACATGTTATGATTCATGTAATCTTCAGTGAGCATGACAAAGTTTTCCACTCTAGTATTAATAAAAAAAGTCGTCATGCGATCTCTCTAATATTCATAAACATTCCCATCAAATATAGGTGGTATATAAGGAATTATATTTTCAATCGAACCAACATTCATTCTTTTCATCTGAATGAAAATATTTCCCACAAAAACATGTTAATAGTTATAGTTTGTAAACAAGTATAAAAATTCCTATGTAAGGAAAATATGTTTAACGATTAAAACTTGATCATGAAAACATATATGTAAATATATGTATTTCAGAGACCTCCTTTGATACCAATTATAGGATCGAAATATGACTGTAGAAGATCAAATACAAGAGGGTGTGAATTTTATGTTTCAAAACGTATGTTTTTATCATTAAGGAAAACTATATTTAACAAAGTTAAACATGGTAAACTCACAAGACCTCTATTAGTTCTAGAAACATGATAGGTTCCAAAAATATGGTTTTGGGAATGAAACATAATTAAAACATACAAGGAAAATATTCTACCTTAAAGCATATGGAATCATACTTATCAAAGTATAAAAGAGTACATGAATGTATAATATAGTTATAATTTCTTCCATTATCATTATACAGTGGAAATAAACATGAAACAAAATAAGTAATAATTTTGAAACTTTTTAACCCAAATATAAGGGTATCCAACTACCATGGATAAAATTCCCGTGATTAATAATTTCACGAAATTATGTCTCACCCATACCATGGAAATCCCTTGATTGGATTATCAGAATCAATCTTGCTAACCCTGCAATCCCTGGATCATTAAGGTAGTCGACACATGTGTCTTCCTATACCCAGAACTCCCCGAACATTAAGGTAGTCAGTACCTCTATCTTCATATCCCCAGAATCCCTTGATTGTACTTAGATATAATGGGATTTGCATTAAGAAAGATGGACAAGATGTTTAGTACACACAATTAATGAGAGTATCTCTCTCTAGAAATCTCTTCAACAGTGTGTAATCTCTGGAGTTATCAACATATATGTTGATTCTATTTCAATATTTGAGATCATTCAAATGAGCTCCTATTTATTGGAAATTCTCTAATGGTCTTCTCCCTCCTCCAATGGTAATATTTTTCCTTAAATATTGTAGGGACCTCTAAAAGTTAGTCATAAACAATGGTTAGTTAGAAACAGATTATATAACAATGTTCCATAATAATATAAACTATAATCAAAATAACATAGCATAACAAAATCAATTTCTCAAAGCCTATGGAAAAATAACGTTCATAGTTTATGAAAATAAACATTTGTATACTATAAATCATAGATATTTAGATTCTTTTTTCCCAACAATTCAAGACATGAGTTACATTTATTTTGGTGTCTGAATTCCAATGAATTGAGAATCTGAATTATGAATAATTCAGAGTCTGAATGTTTCGGAATTTAGACTCTGGTTTGTGAGGAATTCAGAGATGGAATTATGATCAATTTAGAGTCTGAATTATGGGTAATTTGGTGTCGGAATTATGAGATATTCAGAGTCTGAATTCTGAGGATATCATAGTCCGAATTTCAGATATTTTGGAACAGTAATATTAGAAAATCAGGAACCTGAATTTTAGAGAATTTGGAACCTTAATTCTAGAGAATTTGGAACCTGAATTTCAAAGAATTTTAAAACTAAAAATAGAATCTTCTATATCCAAGGAATTATAATATTCCAAGGATTTAGTTGTGAAACCCAATTTTATACATAGGAATAAAAATGATTTAGATTTACTGAGACTATAATATGAATAATGAAAATATATATAAGGATAAAATTACCTTTGATTAAGAAAATTTCCTAACAATGATAACCCTTAGGGAAAAATATATTTTTCTATAAGATAGAGTGTTAGTGATTTTCAAAAAAAATGTAATGAAAAAGTCATTAGGGAACCTTACTGACTCAACACATTATCACTTTTCATTCCACTTTTTATTTATTTTTATGCTTCTTTTCTTTTCATTTATTTCATTTAGTTTTAATACAGTAGCAGTTAGGATCCTCACTCAATGCTTCTACATGAAAAATAATGTCTGGTTGTATCCTTCATTCTCTTTTGTTTTTCTTAACTTATAATTATTTTTTGTTGAGATAAAATAAAGGGTAGTGACATTTATATATGGGTGGAGTGTCATGTTGTGTACTAAATAATCACAATGTGTTCTTGCAGTTCACCGTGTGTTTTGTCATCCCGAAATATCCAGCGCAGATCTACCTCATACAATGATGTCACGACATGTACTCATGGTACATGACATGTAACCATTTTTTTTTCATTTTTCAGCACTTCTTCATCTTTAAAAATCTATTTTCATTCCACTTAGCTTCGCTCGTGTCTCAAAATATCGTTTATATCATATTTCCTTCTCTTTTTTCCTACATCAAATAATCATAATTTTCTTCCAAAAAAATCCAACAAATCAAATCATTTGAAAAAATTGAAATATTCATCATTTATTTACACAAATTAATGAATCAAATGTATTAAATGAACACACTTATCAAATAACCCCACACAAAATCTATTCTTGGACACACTCAAAAAATATCAACATAGAATTTAGAGGACACCAATGTTACCAATATTCAAATTCAAAAGCAAAAAAAATAAACAATTATCAATGTAAACTTAAATAATCACGAATCCAAATTAATTATAATTTTAATTTATCATTTTTTAAGGAAACAATAAAATCATGTATTTTACTTTTCCAATTTTGAAAAATGATCGATCTTATCATTTCATTCATTCATTCTCCTCAATTCATTATTACAAAACATGCCATGTCATGATATACCTCACTTGAATATTTTATCTCATGTCCCATGAGACCATTCATGTGGTGTTATTCTCATATCATGAAAACAATTTTAATATCCATTGGCATATAAATGAACTAAATTCTTCACATTGTTAAGATAGAAGCACATATATCATGGGGACATTCAATAAGGGTTTAAATGAATCTGAGGTTCAAGGTTGGTATTACATTTTGTTTTAAAAAATAATGCTCATGGAGGTGGATTATCTCATAATTACCATCAATGATATCTAAAATAAAAGATAAAATAAAGTATCTACATCAATGTATCAATTCCCACTTCCCCCTAAAACTAAATGTGAGGAAATAATCAGTTTAATCATAATGAATTATTTTTGTACCCTCTTGAATATATTTTCTATTACATATGTACATTTTTTCTTTTTTATAAAAATTGTGATTAGATCAAACCTCTCATACATCATCTAACAACATATGATCACAAGGTCATCAATCTGAAAAAATATTGATTTATAGTTTTCTCCAATCATAAACCATTTTAAATTTTTTTCATTTTTTCATTGCTTTTATTTTTTTCAATTTCAATTTTTTTTCAAGACGGAAAAAGAAATATAGAATACAATGAATCAATCAAACGACCTTTCTTATTACCCAAAGTAACACCCCAAAACTATTACGTTACAATTTATATCATCCGTTCATCCATGATTCCCTTTACCCCCACACTTCTTCTTTAAAATATCATACAAATACCAAGAGTTTGGTAGGAATGGATAAAAATGGCTTGAAATAAATCTTATTCCTATAAAGCATGATCATGGGTTATATGGGATAAATAAATATTTATGTAAAGGTGTTCTTTAACGATAATGGATTTTCAAAATATTCCTCAATCATTTTAAATATGTTTTTTTATAGTCATATCTTTGACAAGTTAAAAAAACAATTATGGTCCCTCACATGTCCCAATATCTCTCTAGATATATTCTCATGAATAAATGGGATGTTCTTGGTCAATAAATCAACATGGAAATTAGACATATGATATTATACAATCAGTCAAGGATTGAAAAATAATAACAAATAAATTCACATGAATATCAAAAATTCAAACAATGAAAAATGGAAGGGAAATTTCTTTTACAGGAATCAATCAATTCCCCCAAATCATGAGTCCTTATTTCACGAATAATTAATTACTTTTAAATTTTTAATTCTCCATTTCAATTATTCAATATCATTAACATTGAAATCTAAAACATGGCATCATATGATTCCTATGAAACCTGTTTCACCTATATAAGTCTAGTAAATCATGAATTCATGTTTTGGAATGAAATTTCTAATTAAAGTTTCAATCATATTTTTGGAAAAAATAGAAGAATATTAAAAGATTAAAAAAAATGAACTCATATTCCCATGATTCTCTGTTTTAATCTCCCACTTTCACAATATTCCCTCTTCCATCATGAACCTATAAAAGAAATTAACTCAATTAAGCACAAAGATTGTGTCATCAAAGCTAAAACAAACAGTAGGGTGTCACCTTCATTATTGACTGATTCCTAAGACTGAATTTGAAATCTATATTCCTATGATTATAAATAAAATTATAAAAAAGAATTTAATGGATAAATTGCCTTTTGAAACCCCAAGTGGCCCCGGAATTCGGGTTGCCTCTAGTGGGTAGTACCAGTTGTTATCCAAACTCTAATGGATATTAAGGATTCATTTATATGAAATAACACATGAGGATTTTCTCACAATACACATATTTGTTCATGTTGAGGAGTATTACATGGAATTATTAAACTAGATCCACCACATTCACAATGTGTTTTACCTTGCATGGTAGGGGTAGGATGAATAATGGAACCTCCTTTATTGCTACATGTGAAACAAAATCTATTTCTTCTTGTACTAAATCCTGTGAATATTCAGTATCTTGTAGGAGCTCTATTTGTTCCTCAATAGGTGAATATTACTTTTAATCATTTTCCTCTAATGAATAATATTCAATCGATTCTAAACAATTAAAAATAGTTTGGTTTAATACTCAAATTAGTTTCATTAAAATAAAATGAGTTTGAGATCAAAATGTGTCATCTCCCTGTGATTGTTATGACTTGAATATCTTCTTAAATTGAATATGTCTCTTGTAATTGATCATTTCTAGATAGAGGTAGGTAGTTAGGATCCTCCACCTCATGTTTGGCTTCATTATCATTTATGACTTTAGGGAAATCTAATAAGACCAATGACAACCCCTTTTCTTGTTGAATCATTGAATATCAGTTTGGAGTCCATTATCCATGGCCATAAAATAATCATGTGATATCCATACTGCTATTCCTCTATCCTTCTATTTGACCCTTATCATTAGATAATCATCCCTTCATTTGAGAGTCTCCTCAGTGTGGTCTATTTCTACTTCAAGAACCAGTGAGTAATTATTCCATGAAAAATAATTTGAATCTGAATACATCATAAAAATGGGTTTTTTTGAAATTTTTTAAATGAAAAAAGGAAAATATAGGAAAAATGTGATTTTATTAAATGTGTTTGAAATAACATTTTAGCTCCCCATCAACGACATCAGTTTTGACACACTCTTATCACATTGTGGGAAATGTTTTCCTAAGTACTATAAAGAGATTATAAAATAAAGCACATGGAAGTAAATCATGTCACCATTCACTCCCTTGAACATGTTTCAGGGTTTGTTATTTATTTTTGTTGGATATTATAAGGGAAAAACCATTGGAGAACACATAAGGATAAAGAATCAAAGAAGTACATGAATGAAAAAAATTGACTAATATATGAAATGTAAATTTCTATTAAAAAATAAAAAGTAAACACTAAAAATAGATTAAATATCCCAAAAGGGCTATCCCATAGTTTCTCCACACCAGAATGATTTTCAAGGGATGATAATGGCTTAATTTATAGTGAAAATCCTATGGGGAAACTGTAACGTCACTATTATTTTTCAGAGTGGCATCTTCATCAAAACATATACTGGGGTCACATGTTGTGTAATTGTGATATTGGGTTTCCTCCACATCATTGAATCCACAGACACTACTTTTACTATTTTACTGTCTACACAATATGTACTGGGAGTTCATGTCGTTTACCCCCTTTGCGTCTTGTGAATTCTATGTAAATCAATATTTCGAATCTCAGTTTAACACTTTGACTCACTACACATAATGTACATGAGATTCACATCATGTAGTTGTTATTCAAAACATGTTTTCTATTCATAAAAGATTATGTGCTTCCAATTCCACTTGAAAAAGTCATGATGAGTACTTTTGGTACACTGTCTGTAGTTTTTTATCTCCATTCTATAGTTCTTCATTGCCTTTTTAAATATATTTTCATGCCACTTGACTTCACTAATGGCACAATGTTTTTGTGCTTCATTCTGAAGTATAGAAGTAATTATAGGTAGTTAAAATTTGTGAATTAAACCATTTTTCATTTCAAATAAAATTAACAAAAATATAAAAAAATGTGATAAATGCCATAAAATAACACTACGGAGGGTTTAAAAACTTTTATGTATAGAATAAAATATGTGAAAATATGATCTTCATCAATTATTGATATCCTCGTTGGGAATCATTAATTCCCTAAGTGACTTCGAAAAATCAAATTTATGAAACCCAAACTATTCTACTTGATTAATTAAAATGTATTATTATAAATGGTTTAGGTCGAACCCACATAGATGGTTATTTTAGCTTGACTATAATTTCAAAATATTTATTTTATTAAATCTGAGACGGTGGGGAGAAAATGAATAATTTTATTGATTTTAGGTAAACAAATGACAAATGTAAATAATATTTATTTATTGGTTTGAAAATATATTTTGAAGAGCTTGTTGGGGAAATGGAATTTCCAGGTTCATGTGAAATTGGATTTAATTGGCTGATTAATTAATAGTCATTTTCAGAGTCAAGATGAGGTAGAACTAGTGGTCATGGAATCTCATCCTAAACATGAAAATACATAAATTCCCTTCGTCTGTTAATATAGGATTTCACTGAATCGAGTTAGTCTCGATACCATATTTAGACTTGATTACCCTTAATATTGACAATGGTCATTCCTCCATTGTGGTTATCATCATGGAAATTATAATGTTCATTTTAATTATATTACTATTGATAATGATAAAATTAAAATAATTGGATTTGGATTATGAAGAATAAAAATTTGACAATCCAAATACATAATTAATTATAATAAATAAATCAGACAAACCTTCCCTCATGGGTTATATCACCCTAGAACAAGATGAGTTTACCAGCTCATCCTACTAATGCAAGAATTATTATAAGGTAGAAAATAGATTATAATAGGAAAAATGAACTCATTTAGAGAGAAATAACTTATCTCAAATCTTCTGTCTCCAAACAATTCAAAATACTATAATGTTGTATCTAGGGGCCCTATTTATAAACCCTGGAAAGGTCATGGCCGACATCTGTCAAGATGTGCACATTGTGGTCATGTCGTGTATTGGGTATCCATTTTTTTTAATCTTCATGATGTGTGGGTAGATATTAACTACGATTTTGGAAATTTGACCACCTACACAACTTTTACAAGGCTTTCCCGTCATGTACTGTTGATCCACATTTTCCTCTGCTCAAACAATTCTCCTGGGAATCTCATACCTAAATTTTGACCAATGATCGATGTCACGATGAGAACTGAAATTACATGATGTGTAACATTTATTTCATCAAATCCCTAGAATCATGGAATAATCTCCTCCAAAATCAACCCTCATAAAATGTCACAGATTTTAATTAACGTACACGACCTGTACTAGTCTTTCACAGCGTGAGGCGACTTTATGAATTGACATGGTGGCGGATTTCCTATCTGAAGAAGACTAGACATGTAATTATGGTACATGATATATTAAAATCTTTTTACATAATTTCCATGTTGTTCTTCCTTAAAAATCTGGTGGCATGCTGCTTCACTTTTCTCACAGCGCAAACTGTCATTTTGCTTTGTTATTCACCCTTTTAATTCCTTTTCAATATTATGTTGTATCCTTCAATAAAAGAAATAAAATTTAGTTATTTTTCTCAACATTTTTGAATAATATTTATTTATATACAAAAATCAACACATTAACAAACTGAAAAATATATTCATGATATGGACTTATCAAATCCCCCGCACTTGAATTCATCCTTGTCCTCAAGGATGGAATCTCACATTACATAGAATTTCTTTCACCTTATCATGATTTAAATTCAATTTCAACAAAATAAATTGATCAAATTGAAAGTAAAATTTTTGAGGAACACATGTAGAAAAAATCATTAATGCTACATTTTTCTATTAAACAAACCAACCACGTATTTAACTTTTTTTTCTTTTCTAATAGCCAAGCCTCTTCCTTCATCCATTTCCATTTTTCAATTTATTATTAGTATACATGCCATTATCAATCAAAATCACTTGAATCTATTTGCTCATTATCAGTTTACAAATGTAAATGTAATGATGCACATAACTCAAAAAACATATAACTTACCATATGTATGCAAGGAAATTAACATATGAACCGTGTAAAGATAGATATCACAATTAATCATTAGGGATTCACTGTTAAGGAACAAATGATTCTAAAGATTCATGGTAGGTAGGTAAATGATATAAAAATAAAGGCTCAAAATGGAGGTTTTAATATAATGTACTTTTGATGATAACAAAAGATAATCTCAACAAATGTTTCATTTTACAAATAACATATCTCTTCAACCAAAAAATCAATGTTTTCCCAAGATACATGCAATTTTAATGAATTAATCAACCAATATTTATTTTTTTCATGGATTTTTTTCAATTTTTTGGAATTTTATGCTAAGGAAAAATCTCACATACAACACCTAACAACAAAGAATAAAAAATCTTATGTCTATAAAATGGTGATTTTTTATCATCAAAAAACACAACCCAAAATTATTTTAGTAAGAGAGGTGAATAATTAAATAAAATTTAAGATAAATTGCCTCTCCTAGATCAAAAATGAGATTCCCAAGAAATATATCCACAATGACATTTATCCTGATTCCCCTATAAGAATTAATCCCCAACATTTATTCCTATAAATATCATGAAAAACATTTTGAGGATGTTATGAATGGATAAAAAATTATTTTAACAAGGCCCAAATTCTAACAAGGAAATGTATGTCTTATACATACATAAAAATGATTAATGCAATGTGGGTATATAGATAAGGGATATTAAAATAATTCCTCAATCATTTTAAAAGTGATTTTATTTTTGTCATTGCATCAATAAGATGCAGTGTATGTTATAGAATAATACATTCCAGGGTTTCATAAGAAATATATTATAAAAATAATTGAAAATATCATCATAGTGGGTTTCTCGATGATGAGATGAATGGTTGTGTCAATCACTCATGGAAATGCATAATAATCATTAAATAAATTTATGAAAACATTAATAAACCATAAAATTGCAAAGTATAAGAAAAATATCATCTTCAATGATTAAGATACCCCCTAAATCAATATTTGTCACATCTTAATCCACATGTTTATATCCAGTAATTCTTTTCTCCATTTTCCTCATTCAAATTTATTGACAATGAAATTTAAATACATGACCTGTTAGATATCCTAGGTAGTTTCTTGTCTCCACGATCATTTTGAGTTATGAATGATTCATGTGAAGGCATGAAATTTGTTAATAAAGATCTAAAACAATTAATATTTTGGAAATACAGTATTTGTTTTGTGAATTTTGAAACTCTTACCCGCCTTCTGTATAGTGGTTCAATATTTTTGTGAAGTTATGTATGCTCCTGTTCACAATGTGTACTCGGCCATCACGATGTTTAATATTCCTGGTGCTACTTATTTTGATCCTTGATAATTGTTGCTTCCTTGTTTTTTGATGGTCCTTCAAATCAATAATAAATAGCTGAATTTACTTTGAATTATCAATGAATTTCAATATTTTTTGAGCAATATCATGTGTGACTCCAAAAACATAAAATAATGGAAAAACAAAAAACTCACGTTCCCTCATAGAAATGCTTTTTTTCTACATTTTTGGATTAACCATAACTATTTTTTCTCATGTGATATATGATTGAAAATTTTGTGCTTTAATGGGGTTCATAAATGATCTTAGTTATGTCCCATCAATATAGGTTGGCCACTATCCTTATTCCCTGAACACCATGATTCTTCCTGATGGTATTACATACTTTATCGCCATTGGACTAATCCACAATTTCCTCCTCAATCCTGATAAACTAAATTGAAGTTCATGTAAATTACAAAATTGTTATCCTCTCATAAATTTAGTGGAGTATGTATCTCCTTTTGGGGTCAGAAAACTTGGCCTTCATTTTTTACTTCTTCATTGGTTGAGCATCCTCTTCCCTAGCATCGTGTATCTCATGTAATTCATCAATCTCAATAACATCCTCTACTTCAGCTGTCTCTCTTTCTCTGAACTCATCATCCTCTTTTACATCATTGTTATTCATCACTTGGTGGATTTTGAATCTCACATGATCACTTATAACTCTCAGATAGAATTCTCCATTCCGAACATCGATTTGAACACGCCCTGTGGATAAAAATGGACTTCCCAGAATTAGTGGATTCCTTTCCTCTTCTATATCTATAACTTCCAAGTCAATGGAGAAGTATAATTTTATTATAATTATCAAAAAATCATTGATTAATCCTAAGAGATTCCTTACTATAGTGTATTTTTAATTAAAGTTAAACTCTTGTGGGAATTAGGCATTCTAGTCCCAAACTCTTGATATTCATGTCTAAAATGATATGGACACTCTTAGGTAATTCAAACAATGCATTCACACATTTGTTAGCATAAATAAATAATGGAATTGAAAACCTTTCTATGTATCTTTGCACTGTATGTAGGTTATTTGACACCACTCCCAAACACCTTCATGTGAGTGGGATTGTTACAATATCTTCTAGAATACTCTTGTTTCTTACAAGATCTGTCATGAATTTCGCATAAGATGGCATGTTCACAATAGCCTCTACAAAAGGTATTTTAATGTGTAATTTTTTGAAATGATCACGAAAATTACCTCTATTAACATTGTTCGTTGTTTGTGACATCTTCTCTAGAATATGAATAATTGGTTTGTATATAGGTTGCTCTTCTATTTCTTCTTCTACTACTTGATCCTTTTCATCTTCAGCTTCCAATTCTCTTGCTTCCATTTATGGTCATCATTCCAACTCTATTCTATATTATTATTTTTTCATTCCACTTATATGCTCAATATGTTTTAAATATATACATGGTAATTCTTAAATGAATCTTAGATGATCTAATTTTTTTATTTCATTAAATTTCTCGGGGATTTGGACAACTTGACACTCCAGATATTGAAATGTGTACTTTTCATAGGCTGCTTATTCTCTTATTTATTTGAGTGCAACCCCAAATGTATGTATGAATGTTTCTAGTGTCTCCTCCAATGAGTGGACATGGTTCATCAGTGTGGGACCTTATAGTGCATGTTTTTGGTAGCCTTATGGTCTATGTTGATACCCTTGGACTTGATATTTTTGTTTTCTCCATCCCTAAAATTGATTTCTACAATTATAATCAGCATTATTGGAAACATCTACACGTGTAACATTAGGATTTTTAGACTGTCCGAGAATAATATGCATTTTCTTACGCAGCAACTCCAGTTACGCTGTCATCCAATCATTGTTGTTTACTTTATGAACTCCTTTCCACTACATCCATTCTTTTTGTGATTGGAAATTATTTCCCTCCATATCATCCAAATTTTTCTAGCTTGATTGAGGTGATTTCTTCATTAGTGATCCTCAAGCTGCAGCATCTACAATCCACCAGTTTTCTTGTGAAAAAACCCTTATAAAATATTATGGATTAACGGAAAACAATCTATTCCATGATTCAATAACATATATGATAATAATGTGTCGAAACATGATACTAATTGAATATAATTATTGTGAAATTGATTAATGAAATAATACACTTTGATTCACACCCATTTCGTCTAATTCTCCTCTCCTCTATGGATTTAGCCAATCATAGTTTTGTGATTTCCAATGATGAATAAGATGTAGTCCATCAGTAAGATAATATACAAGAGGGATTGAGAAAAAAAGTGAATGAAAAGAAAAATTGAAATTAAAAAGAAAAATATTCAATGATTTTATAAATTAAAGGAATGAAAAAAAACAAAGCATATCTACATTGGAAAATATCCCATGAGTGGCCTCTTGGTGGTCATGCCTAAAGTGTGGAATCATCTAAAATAGACTTCTGAGGTGCTCTAAATATAGGAAAAATTATTCATGATGTGTAAAAGAGGTACAGGTTGTGTACCTTCGAACTGCGTGAATTTATGTGGATTTTGGATCTCTAGTGTTGCACGCGTATCTCTCGCGAATTTATAATGTTGGACCAGGTAAACATCATGTACTGGTTGTTCATAACGTGTACCCCTCATCAAGCTGTAATTTTTCACAGATTCCTCATATCATTCTCAATATCTGTTTTGAGTGGCATCACATAATGTACTAAGGACTCACGATGTGTACTAGACATTTAGTGAGATCAAAGAGGAGGCCACTCTTGGGATATATAATGAGGTAACAAATTTTTTTATGATAGTTGGGGAAGAAAAATCGAGAGTTGAACCAGGAGATCATTTAGTGAGCTCATAGAGGATCTACAATCAATCATGCTGGTAAAGAAGGATATCAGAGTTTTCATTGGCATCTAAAACATGTTCAGATCAAGTTCTTATGGTAGGAACAAGTGGATTAGAATGTTAATGCCATTCTGGGATTTCATAGTTTCTATTTATCATAATTGTAATTCTATATAGTTATTTTAACTTCAAGTAAACGATCATTATTCAATGTTTGAATCCTCTATCATTTTATCATTACTCTCTTCCATTTGGATAATGGAACATTTCCAATTGGATTATAAAAGTCTTTGAATGTGGCATGTTCATGCAAATTGAGTAGGATCTTGATGGACGAATATCATTGTCGAAGCTTCTAAATTCTTGATTAAGAACTGTGAGCATAGTGAAAATTTTATTTCATTATGGTGTTTGATGATAATTGAACACTTTGACCGAAACCTATGGAAAGGAGACCGACTGCCATTATTTTGGCTATTCACCACAAAATAATTATCATAATGAGATGCATGATTAGATATTTAGATATATGCATTGAGAGAGTTTTAGTTGTGAAATAATTTCTGAACCATTAAGAAATAATAAACATGAATTGGAAATTCTATGAACTACTAGTACACTGCGTGCATTGAAAGGTAACGGTGCCTCTAAATTATTTTCTCGTCCTGAAGATAATCATCAACATCACAATACATAGGATCCATACATTGGAAATAGAATTATCCAATTATGAAGCTCATTAAGACATACTCTAACTTGAGATTTTTGAGGTCCAAATCCTACCCAATAATGAATCCCAAAATTCATGCTTTATTGAATGTTTTCAATTCAAGACATTTCGACCTTTTGACACATAGTTTTCATCCTATCATCAAAATCCATTCAATTTATTATTTACCTAACCATTAATGTTTACAAACATCCCTCAATGTAACAATTTAATGGAGTTATCCTCATACCTGAAGTACATGCTCTTAATTATAGTCTTTCGGTGAATCTTCTTTCTCTATAGTGTAATGAAAAATATCACAATTAATCATGGGGGAATTGAAATAAGGATCACATGAATCTATGGATGAGGGTAGGTAGGTAAAATGTTGAAAATCATTTAAGGATCATGGAGGAGTCTAAACTATAACACAAAATTCATGATTTTCAAAAGCAAATCTCAATGAAATTATCCTCACAAAATATGTAATTCCATCTCTCACACCCCCTAATGCTCAATGTAAAGGCTCACAACCAAGTACTAATAATGAAATATAATAATTTCATATTGTTCCCCATTTTCATCTTTTTCTTTTGAAATTTGTGATTGGAATAAACCTCACATCAACCATCTAACCACATATGATAAAAATAATAATTCTGGATAATGGTGATTATTTATTATGAAAATTCAAATACCATTTTTCATTCATTTTTTTTCAAAAGATTCCTTAGGATAATTCTCACATCCCCCATCCAACCACATATGATTTTTACATCATCGGTCTAGGAAGTGTGATTTTTGACCTACCTAAGAAAGAAACCATTTTTTCATTTTTATTTCGTTATTTTTAATTAGATTGTTTTAACATCAAGACAAATATACAACAAAGTATAATAAATGTAAATGTGAACCTCCCTATAGCCCATAAAAACACAATATTGTCTCCCCTCATGTTATCGCATACCATATATTCTATAAAAAACCCCTCCCCTACACTCATTTAATTAAATATAATGTAAAAAATTGGAAGGAAGGTAGGAATGAATAAAATAGGCTTTAACATGTCTTAATCCCTCACAAGGAAATTCATTACTTATACATTAATTAAAAATATTAATGAAAGGCAGGACTCTAGATAAGGGATAACAAAATAATTCCTCAATCAATTTAAATGTGATTATGTTTATTCATAGCATTCATAAGATGTAATGAAAGTTATAAAAGAAAAATGTAATGTTTCTAAAGAAAGATATTATAGATTTAATGGAAAATATTTGATCAGTGGATGTCTCGAGAATGTGACGAACAATTGGGACAATCACTCATGGAAATTCATACAAATAATTAAATCAATTAATGAAAACATTATAAATAAAAAACATATCCATATCTCAAAAAAATCATCTGAAATGATTAACATACTCCTCAATTCATGATTTCCCAAATCATAGTCTACATTTTTATATCAACTAATTCTTTTCACTATTTTTCTCAATCAAATTTATTGACAAAAAAATTTAAATACACGGCCTCTTAAATAACCAGTGTATTTTTTTCTCCTAGATCAGTTGAATAATGAATGAATAAAATTTAGGGTATTAAAATACAATTTAATGTCATATAAAATTTATAAATATGGGGAACATAACTAAATAATTAATTATTTAGACACATACTACCCATATAATTGATGATTCATGTTCTTCCTACTACTTTCTTTTTCTGGCCACTTGTACTTTTGATGGGACTAAAAATTAATAGAAATAAGTGAATGTATATGCCCTTGAAATATTCTAAAAAATATGGTAATTGAAATTTAATAATAATATAATATTAAATTCTAATAATGTAATAAATCTAAATGCCATGATTGTAATAAAAGAAGAGGGTTTCGTCCCAAAAGATTCTCTTTTTTAATTATCGTTTAGCTCAACCATACATGGGTTAGATGATTAAGGTGTGATATAAAGGTTACCATATCAAATTTACCTAATCATGATGATGATTTCCTCCCAGATTAGCTTGAAACACCCCACATGGATTTGGTGTTGATTTCAAAGGTGGTGATTAGAGTTTGAACAACATAAGTATTAAAAATATAATTTCATCATCGGTCTTTACTCAATGTGTGTGTTGGGTTTCATCAATGAACAAATCATGTTCTCCAACCAGATCATTCACTTATTTTGTTAATGCTGCTTTAATTAGTTCCTCTGTATTGTTAGCATTGGGTGCATCTTGTTCATCTTCTTCCTCATCATCATCTTCTTCAACTTCTACATCATATTATATATATTCGTCATCATAATCGTTCGTTTTACTTCCCCCGTGTGATTCATACCAATCATGTTACGCATCAATGTCACCATCTTATTCATCTTATAAGCCAAAAAAATAAATTGCATCTTGATTATAATTCAAATAATCCTCGAAAGTTGTACTTTCTTCTTCTTCATTATTCATATTTTTTTATTGTAATTCTCTTAGTAGAAATTGGCTATAGACTATGGGTGGTTTTGTGTTCAGGGCATGTGTACAGTTGTGAGAACTCACATGGTTGACTTCTCACATCTCTAATTTCAATGAGTTGTTATGTCATATCATCCAGTAAGAAGTTGAATCTCTAATTATTAGTCATTCCATTATACAGCCCTTCCATCACAACTCAAAATTCCCAGTCTGATAAAAAGTAATAAAAATAATAATGAAGATCCAATGAAGATTTATTATGTAGAATAGATGGGAAAAGAATTTATCTAAATTATTCAACTAATAATTATCCACTATTATCTTTAGAAACCACACAAAAATATGATATCCTTATATTCATCATTTATTCAGGCCTAGTTACTAAATTTAGAAATTTAAAACATGAAACAGAAAAAATACAAAACTATAGGGTAGTATAGAAATTGAAAGCCCAAGGTCGAACCCACATAGATCGGGTTATAGGAAATATTATTTAAACATGATAAAGCTAAGCTAAGTTCAATTTAAATACAAATAATCTAAACATCGGACAATTGGATTTGGGGAGAAGGTTGGGGAAGACAATATAAAAGGGTTCCATGCATCAATGATATAGAGTTCATTAGATGACAAGGTATAAGATACTTAATTAACAATTATATAGTCGTCAGAATCAGGTCATAGTGAGTTTGATGGTCATGATAATCACACTCCGTCCTTAACGTTTCATTTGTCAAGGTCGGGTAATTCAGATTGAAATTAATGTGTAACATGAAACCAAGATTAATCATACGGAGAAGATAAACCCAATGGTAATGGAGGAAATATCATCCCTAGATCACATATTAAACATATGTAATCAATCCACATGGGAAATAGTCATGATCAATGATTGAAAGAAAATAAACTCTCTCCAGAACACCACTCACAATAGTCAGACAAGAATAAATCCAAAAATATAGAATTGAACATAAAATGTGAAATCCCAACATAAAATGCATTAATTATAAAATAACATACATTAATTTATCCTTTATCATGATTACACTAGAACAATGATATATCCCACTCATACTAACCATGATTTGGTACAAAAAATAAATATAGAAAAAATACAACAGAAATTGGTGGCATAGGTGGTTTTATCATCGTTCGGTGGTGGATCCTCATCGAGATCCATCCAGAAGATGATTAAAAATGGTGTGATAGAGGCATCTATTTTTAGGTTCTCATTGAGATATTCTTGACCCGGTACATGATGTGCACGGATGGTACACGAAGTGCATCCCTGGTCCAATTCCATTTCTTCATGAATATTCCCCATATCACGTCTATAAAATTGGAAGTTTTACTATCTTCACATCATATTCTGATGGTACATGTCGTCTAACCTTCGAATTTTTAAATCCAATGAATCTAGAAAACATATTCTCCAAAATAAAATCATGAAAAATTTCACTTCATGTACTGGGGTTACATGACATGAAATTTTCATTCATAGATTGATTTATCATCATGACTAGTCTACTGTCATCTTGTATATCTAACGATGTCATGACGTGTAGCTGAGGTATAGGATGTGTAATTGTGTTCCACCAGATTTCAGGTCCTCTTCTTCCTCAAAATTCTGATGTCATGGAGCTTCACTTTTCTCCCACCACAAAGTGTTTTTAAGATCCAAAAAGAAACTATTTTCATTATTTTTTCACAAATCCACCATTTCCTACCATAAAATATAAAACCACTCAAATACTCACAAATTGGAGACAATATTAAAATAAATAAAAACTAACCACTTTAAACTACTGAAAATTATATGCATGAAATTGAATTATCAAATCCCCCCATATTTGAATTCAGCCTTTTCCATTATTCTGGAATCTCAAGCGACTACGAATGGAATATACCGTATTATGCTTCAAACAAAATTTCATTATAATGATTGATCAAATGGAAAATAAAATTTCTAAGAAACACATGGTAGAATTCGTAAACACCTCATATGTCAAAAAATGAAAATCAATCATGCATTGTACCTTTTCTCTTTTGAAACAACCATGCCTTTTCATTCATCCATCTTCATTTTTCAATTCATTATCAATATTCATGCCATATTCAATCTACCTCACGTGAATTTTTACCGCTCATTATCAGGGTAAAAATGAAAATAAAATGATGCACACACCTCAGAATCATGTAACATACCATAGGGTTTATATGCATCTAACATCCCCACCATGTAAATAAAAAACACAAGTAATTATAATGGATTCATAATTACAGTTCAAATGAATCTGAGTCTTTAGGGAAGATAGGTAAAAAATGTAAAAATAAATATAAAAATGGAGGTTTGACAATAAATAAATTTAAATTATATAAAAAATATATATCAATGAGCGTCTCCCTTTAAAGATGTCATTTCTCGCATCCCCCAAAAATTTCAGATTTGTCCCAGGATAAATGTAAGCACAATTAATTAATCATCCTCTCTTTATTTTATTTTTTTAATTTTTTTTAATTTTTTTAATGTTATTCTTATTAAAAATCTCACATATATCACCTAACCACATATGATAAAAAGTGCATCAATCTGGAAAATGTTTATTTTTTCCCTCCCAAGAAACACCTTAGATATTTTTCATTTTATTATTGTTTTAACAAAATAGGTGAATAATTAAATGCAATGAAATATGTCACAGGCTTCCTCCAGATGACAATCATGAATCCACCAATAAAATATCCATAATTTTGTATAGTATATCCTGGTACACCCAAATGTTCATCCCCCACACTTTTTCTCTTCATTATCATTCAAAACATTTAGAGGAAGGTAGGAATTGAAATGATAGGCGTGTAACATGGCTCATTTTCTAAAAAAACCACGGATTCTATGTGGTTAAATATTAATTAATGAAAGTGGGGTCTTAAGATAAGGGTTGAAAAAAATTATTGGGTCAATAATTTTAAATGGGGTTATATTTAGTCAAAACATTAAGAAGATTCAATGAATGTTCTAGATGAAAACACTCTTAAGTTTCTCCAGAAATATCCAATTGAAAGAATGGAAAATATTGTCTCAGTGGATGTTTCATGGATGAAATTAATGGTTGGTTCAACTACTCATGGAAATGAATACGAAACTTTTAATCAATTTATGAAAATCTCATTAAATAAAAACATGGTCAAATATTGGAAAAAATTCATTTACAATGATTAACATTCTCCTAAAATCATGATTTTTCAAATCATATTCAACATTCCTGTCTCTACTAATTCTTTTCACAGTTTTCTCATTCATATTTAATGACAATGAAATTTTAATAAATTGAATGATAATTATCCAAAGTAGTTTTATGTATCCTAGATCATTTTAGTAAGGAATGAATCAAAAGTATGGAATAAAATTTTCAATTAATGCTTTGAAACAATTTCAATGGTGGAAATACAGTAAAGAAGTTTAGAATTGAAACTATTACTCACCTTCCAATTGATGCTTCAAACCTGGGACATCTTGGTTCTGCCTGAATAAATCCATGATATATAAGTGCACATCACGATGTGTAAAGTATTTGTAGTTTCTTCTTTTTCTTCTTGTTTTTTCCTCCCTCTAGAATTCATGGTGCTGTAAATATAAAAAAACAAGTGAAAACACATTCCATAACAATGAAATTGGAATAAATGTTTGGGGGTGAGAAATTTTTCATAAAAGAATAATAAAATAATGAAAAATAATAAAAAAAAACTTATGTTTCCACCAGAATTATCTTTTGATGACCATTATTGGATCAATAGTACATTTTCTGCTCAGTTGAGTGACGATAGGAAAGGGGTAACCTAATTTGAATCTATGAAAATTCAAAGCCTTGATTCCTTGGTGTATATTTGACGTTACCCTCTTTATAAATAAAACATTACCCTATCATTATATAATACTCTTTTTATATCTATATTACCAATACAGTGGGTATTTACCCATCATGAATAACCAAATGGAACTTCACTAATATTCCAAACATCTTCTCCTTCATTGAATTCATCATGAATGAATCTTATTCCATTGTCTTCATCTTTTTACAAAAACATCACATCATTATTAAACATGTTCTTACTTACTTCTCCAGTATCCACAATAACAACATAACATCCCATTCCATGGACAACAACACCCTCTTCTTTCATCAAATAATCTCTTAAAAATTCATCAACTGGTTCTTCACGATTTTTCATCACTCGGTAAAAATTGAACATTTATTATGATCCTCCAACTCTCAAACTATGATATCCATTATGAATGTCAATCAGTTCCCTTCCTATTCATTCGAATGGTCATTCAGATATTATTTAATGCTTCTCATCATCCACATCCATCACCAAAAAATAAACTGGAAAATAGAACTCGTCGACTTTGTCAATGACAACATCAAGTAGCCCTCGTCAATGTCTCAATGTTGTAACAGTTAGTTATAGCATAACATGAGTTGGTTGAACCTCATTAAATCCTAGTATCTTGAATGTTAAATATGAAATGATATTTACAATATAACTTCAATCACAAAAAAACTTACCAAACTCATTAGTACTAATGGTAATTGGAATGGAAAAATCACCCAGATCCCTTTCTTTCTTCACTTGGATGCTCAAAACTACAACTAACCATTCACATGCCAGTGGAATGGAAGCTAATTCTTCCATATTTGTATTCTTCATCACAAAATCCTTCATAAACATTGCATAAATAGGAATGTTTGGATGTCCTGTATATAATTTCTTATTGATGTATAAAACAAAATTTGTGGGAAACAATTCTCAGTAATTTAAAAATATAAATGATCCATAAAAGATATGACAAAGTCATTGGGATATAACTTGGTCCATGGAGAAATGTTTGATTGAAAGAATCGTTAAATAAAAACATATAATCATAATCAAAGGTATAATTTCATAAATCATTGCATGAAATTATAGAATCCTAAAATGTCCATCATGGGAGCATAAAACATAAAAAAAGTTTGGGAACATGTGATAAATATTATAATCCATGGAAATTGAAAATTAGATTGTGGTATAAACATAAACAAAGAAATTGAAAAATTATAGAAAATGTTAACTACAACAAAGTCCTTTTATAAATTCATGAGCATAAAACCAATGTTTATACTTCAATTTTTGAACATAACAATAATTTCCACAAACCATGTGGTGAATATAAGAACAATTCATACACATCGTGTAGTGAATATAGAAAAATTCCTACGAATAAACATTATTATTACATGATACATAAAACATTAACCCATGAATTATAGGGATTAGTAGTACCTCAACTATTTCATGAAGATAAAACATACTTATGTGTTCTTTAAGAAAAGAATTTATTATTCCTACATAGCTTAATTAACCTATGGGAAAAGAATGGTGTTTTAGATCATTCTTCATAAACATTATAACAATATATAAATAGAATGAAGGTAGATTTTATTATATTAGATAATTTACCAAGTGAATCATAACATTTTAAAATTATTATGATATAAATACTTCTCACCAAACCATTATAAATCTTCTTTGATAAATAAGAACAAATATTGTTCTCTTATGGAATCTTTTGTACTTAATAAAATCACAATGCAATGGGAATATGAATTTATTTGAAAACACACAGAAAAATGGAAGGGGATATTAATATTCATCAATTTTCATGATAATTTAAAAATTTATCCAAGTTGTAAATATAAAGAAATCTATTCAAACCTTTAAAAACAATATTAAAAATTGTCTGCAAGGAAAATATGAAGCATAATCCTTTTTGACCCCTTGTGATGAAATTCAAACATAATTGAAATTAAATATTATAAATATTATAAATATATAGAATAAAATTCTTTAAAAATACATGGTACATGTATATGAAGTAAATATATTAGGGTGGGCATAAAAACATTTAAATAAATTATTTTAAATAAAAACTCTTATAGAGTTTAAAATCAACTTAGTGAAATATAGAACTTATGAATAAAAATAAAATAACATGAGTATAATGAGTGTCATAAAAATATATATTAAACTTATTTTATATAATCCATATAAATTAAATTAATCCATGATATGAAACATGTCTCAGATCGGTGGAATTTAGATAAAAAGAACTTAAGGATTTGGTGACATTTGAACCAAAATATTTTGAAGGATAAAAATTGATAAGATCTTGTAAATCACTTAAATTTCATGAAATTTACAATGAAACACTTCAATAAAAATTATATACCACACAAAAAATGAAAAATGTTTTGAACATGGTATATTTCTTTATGACATAAAATTGATATGAGAAACTCATACCTTGGATTAGTACTTGGTTATAAATAATCTAAATTACTTAATCTTCGAGACAACACCTATAAGTTTCTTAGAATGTTATTTTAGGAGAAATATATCTACATAACATGGTAGATAGATTAATAAAGGGGGTTTAGTATAAATTTTTCATGCTAACAGGCTTTAAATACGAGGGTGAGTGGGTGGCGAAGGGAACCATTTATAAGAGTGAGGTGTGGCATTTTTGTAAATAAGATTTATAATTTATTAAAAGCCCGTCACAATCAAGGGAATGCAGATCTAATAATAGAAAACAATGGAGAGGGAGAAATTTTTAGTTATTCCACCTATCATCCAAAAAATATAATTGGTAATATTTGAAATATTTATGGTCATTCCACCTTACTTTAACTTTTCACCATAATTTTCTTTTACCACAGTAACTTATTTTTTCACCTTGGTAAATTATTTTTATAAAAAAATGGAATTCATCCTATTTACTATTTTTAAAATAATTATTTGAAAATTAAAAACCATTCTACTAGTTCAATTTATAGATATTAAAATTAATTTTTTAAAAGAATCATTATTTGCAAGAAGACTAGTTTTTTTAAAAAAATGCTTTTTTATGAATAAAAAAATCAAGTATAGTACTGATAATTATGAAATTTATTGGTTTACAATGGAACATAATGGGGTTTTTAAATTAAATTTAAGAACAAATCAAATTTATAATTCGGACAAATTAATAAAAATAGACCAAATATTTTTTTTATTAGAACATAATAACATAGGTTAAAAAACGTCACGCTGGGATTTATAAATCGAATATGTTAATTTTAAAATGATTATTTTACTACATAAATTAATTTTTATTTGAGACAATATTTTAATATATTTTCAAATCCTATCCAAATCATAATGATGTCATAATATATTTTATATTTTATATAAATGTAATTTTAGTTCTCATGTGGAAATCATCGTCTATACAAAAAACCCACAATTTTAATCAAATCGTCTTTTGAAATGATTAATATAAAAAAATTATTTTATAAAACTCAATTTATATAATTTAGAAATATTCTCTTTAAATAAAACATATATAATATATAGTAATGAAAATGTTTTTAATGAAGACATTTTTTTATTTATCAATATTATATTTAGGGATCTTTAAAATTAATCAATTATTACTTGAATGATAATAATTGATTTTAATATTTATTCCTTGAATTTTATAAATAAATTTTATTTATATAATTTCATAAATTTTAAATTTTTTTTTTAAAAAATAAATTTATAAAAACAGTTTCCTTAAACACAATTATATTTTATATGCAGATTTAAATATTTATTAATTTATTCTATAAATATATTACAATTTTCTTAATGGTTATTTAATAATGCGGTATTCTAGTTTGATTAGTATTTTAGGAATCAAAATCTATTGAACATGTTAAATTTATTCAATAGTTAAATTCATAGTATAATCACAAGGTTTTACATTGATAAGTGTTTTGTAATCTCTAGTGTGTTACTATGATGTTTAACTATTATATTTGTTAATAATACATACATTTTTATGAGTTTCTATTTTTATTATCATGAACTTATCATGATCATGGTCATGATCATGTTTCATCTACCCTGTATTGATGACATACTCAATCAATTACATTAGACTCAATAATTCTTAAAGAGTGATGTTGTATCTAGATATCCTAAATTATAGGTAAAGAGATATGATATGTTAAAGCACATATTTTTATAAACCATTTTATAATTAATTAAAATTCTTTTATTTATTGTGTTATACACTACCCTAATTTAATCTTACATGACATGAAACATCGGTTTAAGATTGCGTTGCACACAACAATGAGTTTCTATGAAACATAATTTTATTATTTTAATTAAAAAATAAATAAAATTATATCCTAGATATATCTATGGATGATATTAACATGATTAACTAATGTATAAATATTTGGTTTACACATGTAAAACACATAAAAAAAGAAAAAACTGCTTTCTTAAAAACTATTTAAATGTTCACATTCAAATTTATACCAAAAATAAAAATAAATTAATATTATTTGAGTATATTAATGAATAATATATATATATATATAATTTTTAATCTAATGTGTAACATTATTCCAATGTGTTTTCTAGAAATTATATAAGAAGAAATCCAATTTTTCTAATAGAAGAAGTAGCTTTATAAAAAAGAAATGTTGTCGCCATTTGATGGAAGACTTGTTTTAATTATTGTTTTCAGAGATTAATAAAATAAATTTGAAAAAATAAATTTATTATTTGAAATAAGGATATCAGAATTTCTTTTTGGTGATCTTTTGATATTTTTCAAATAGGATTAATGTTATGAATAATAGTGAAAGTGATACTGAATTTTAATTGAAAAATGTTTTTGATATAATTTATTTAAAGAGATAAATTATGTTTTTATTGATAATAATGTATAATAAGATATTATTAGTATAATTTAATCAAATTAAGGTCAGGGGAATCACTTTTTAATTGATTTCTGATATAAAAACATATCAATCTTGTGGAAAATTTTACTTTAACAACTAATTTTCTCAATCCATCAATGAGATTCATATTCAACGAATTTTTTAAAATTATGAATAATGGATTAAATATTTGAAATAATAAGTTATATATTCAATTGGTATACTCCTTTTTATACACTATTAATTTTTTACTTCAGCAAAAAAAATTCATGGCAATTGGTATATCAGGTAAGTTGAGGGTGAATCTAATATTGTAAATGTTATAATAATTCCACAACAAATTCCCAAATGATTTTAGAATTATTTAATTTGACACGTAACACATAAGGATTGAAATTGAATATTATAATGAAACATTTTCCATGAAAATGACATTGATATTGTTATAATAAAAGAGAGTTAAAAAATGTCACACTCTTACTTTTAATAAGAATAATATTTCCTTAATATGTGGTAAAATAAAAGATATGATAAGCTATGTATATTATTGTAAAATATAATAGTTTTAAATATATCCTATAATTTGTTTTAAATTTTTTATGAAGGAATAAATATCATAAATAATGGCTCAACAATGAATCAATAATTATTCAATTAACGAAACAATCAGTTTAATGATATTAGAAATATTAAAATAAATAAAATATGGATTTGTTAAGGTAATAAACACATTTTACAAGATAATATGACATATTATGAGTGTATTAAATCAATTTAATTGATGTTATCTTACTGGATTTATTTTTGTAAAATCAATGTAATGAATAATGTCAAAATTGACACCAATGAAATTTTATGAAAGATTTTTTTTATTAAATTAGTTAATAATAATTTGAATCATAAATAATAAAATAAGTAATAAATTATGGTAAAAAAATATCGTAAAATTTTCCATTAAATGATTTATTGATCCATTATAAGTAAAAATATCCACATTTTAATCGTAAAAATGTTGTTATTATAATTAAAATTTAAATATATAAACATTGGATTAATAAAAATGATAAGGATTAAAATTACGAAAAAAAATTCCTAAACGTATTGGTTGTTGGTATTAAGGACTATTCCAACTTATCATTTAATTAATTATAATTTTTATATATTGGGATTCATATTTAATTTATTATAAGTTAATATTTTGAAAAAATCTAAAAGATCCCCTCTCCTAAATTATTAAAGGACGCCTCCTCCCTCATCGCATTTCACCGATTTGATCCTTTTAGATTGACCAATATCTGAAACATTCTATTATCCACTTCCCTGATGACATTATAGAGGTTATATTCATCCCAAATATCAAATATATAGTCCTTTAGATGATATCTAAAGGAGCTGTTTCCAAGTAGAAGTAATCGCACTAACTAATCACTCACCATTTCTACTCTTCTATACCTATATAATATATATGACATATATCATATAGTAATAACTTCATTATTACTAATATGTGTAAATATTATTATTATTATGAACACATCATGATACATTCCATTCCACATTTAACAGTAATTGAAAGTATCGCTTGTGCGTACATACGACTTTCCATCTCCACATAGCAATACAATTAATTTTCTACCACCATATTATATGAGGGGGAATTATGGTGGGTTTAATATTTAAATATTATATTTATGTCATTATTGTAATTTCATAATGATAATATCCAATCTATATTTTTAGAACCTAAGTTTTAGGAAATGGAAACGTCGCTCGTGTATACAAATGGACTATCATCACCATGATGTGATGTAATTTTCTTAATCTATATTTCACATGGGTAGAAAAAAGGATACATTTTATGAAAATATATGATATATATGACAAAAAAATATTCTTTAATTATAATATATCATCTTCTTTTTTCTATTCACTTCAAATGAAATTGAAATCATTCTTCATGCGTACTTCCAACCTACTGTCTCCATGAAAAATGTATTTTATTTTCTTTCTCTATATTTTTTAATCACCATGAATAAATATAATATATATATATATATGTGTGTGTGTGATATATATAGCATGGTAATAATTCTATATATGATGAAATAATGATCTAATTTTGGGGACCAATAATAACAAGCCAAAACATGTATGGAAAACAGTGTGGTTATTACCCAAAACAGAACATTAACATGGAATTTTCAAAAAGAGGGTAATATAAAAGTAACAATTAAATAATATATGGTAATATATATATATATATGAGTATGGATATATGTTATATTTATAACAAACATATATTTATATGGTAGATTTTTGTATCACTTTTTTTAGGGAAGACGGTTTATACACTACTTATTTTTTCTGCATGGTGTATATACTGACCACTAGTGTCTTTTGTAACACCCAAATCTTTCACAGTACGATTATCTTTCAATAATACAAGAGCATGCATTGTACGCAATGTCACGATTCTAACACACCGTGACCAATCAAAGTATCTGTTATGAATATTAATAATCACTTTTTGAAATTATATTAATTTTATAATTCATAATGGACTTCAATTTTTTAATGGGATTATCGAAATTATCCAATGTTGAATTTTTTGTAATTTCATGAAAATTTCCAATTTTCTTTGAATAGTAAAATAATACTTAAAAACAACCTTTTTAATAAAAATAATTTATGGTGAAAAATTATACTATTGAGTGGTTTTAATGTATAATTATAACATATTTTTACCATTTTATCCATTGGTGGTCATTAAAAATAACTTCACATTAAAATTGGACATAAACAATTGTCAATCTTTTGATTGATATTATTTCTTAAAAACATGCTATTTGTTTTGACAACGAGAATTAATTATTAAATTAATTAATTAAACTTAAATGTTTTTAATTTTGTAAAATAGACATCATTTTTTAATTCGGAATAACAAATATAGCTTATGGAGAGTTTTTGGTATTTTTCTGAAAAACATCAATTTTTTATGAATAGTGAAACCACTAAGAGGTAGTTAAAAAATTGATTCTTTGTTTAAATGAATCTTTACCACTTTTGTGATTTTATTTTCAAAAATCCGACATACATGGTTGTCATTAGAAAGTAAAATGTGGTTCAATGGGAATAAAATAATTTTTTGGTGAATAGTAACTTTTAAGTTTTATTAATCACGATTAAAGGTAATCAATGTTATTTAAGGAAAATATAATGTTATAATAATATGAAATTACTTTCCACGTGTTCTACCCTTATTGGAGGAGTCATTTCTGACCAATAAAATCAGTGGGTCAACTTGGGGATCCCATGGAGCCACTTGGGTAAGAAAATGACATTAATAACTTTTTATTTAAAGTAAAAATAAAATTGTCACAAACATGTGTGGTTTTACTAAAACAATTATTACATGGGGTTATATAAGTTAAATTTTCAACTATAAATATTAATTGTAAATTTAAAAATAATTCCTACATCATGATATATTTTTTATAATTTTTAGACATTAAATAAATTAAATTTTTATGACACCATGATGATGCATTGATTACCTCATTAATTAACGATTTAAATAAAATGAAATAATAATGTAAAATCTAAGACATAAACTAGTCAAAAACCTATTGGATGAGCATATTTAGATCCCTTATCACCGTATACTCGAAATATATAACTGTGGGACCTTTGTAAAACTAATAAAACTTCCTAATAATGTAACATTTCTTGACTTTCAAAGAGTGCCCCTCCTCTCCTCTTATAAAAGGCCCCCACCTCTACCATATTATTCACACCATAAAAGAAATTTGGCTAGTCCAACCTCAGCCTAAATACTCTCTCAAATTCCCTATATTACTCCTAGAAGCCTCGATTTGGGCATAAGTGTTCCATAGGAAGCCTTTGGCTCTAATCAAAAAGAGTTACCAATTTTTCCGGTAATGTCCTCTCTTATGTTGTTTTGTTTTATTTTGCTTCTCCAACCCCTTAAACGATTTATATTACTTTCTCCTATAACAAAACATGTATCTTCAATATACTAGGATGTTGTTATGAGATTCATTTGATTTAAACATACACGTACCTTTATCAATTGGTTAAAGAATGTACGGTTTCTGTGGGTGGCGAATTACTGCCTCACGAAACGATGATTGTTCAGTCTTCTTTTAACAACTCTCATTGTGTCCATTTAAATGTCACTATATCTATATATGTTATATATTATGTATAGTTTTTTCTTATTATTATGTATTTTTTCATTTATGTTGTACCTTTATGGATTTCATTATGTGTAAACGCGATAATTTCATTTTAGGAAGTGCGGACTACCGCCCCCTCAAAGTGATTTGAATCATTAATTTCGTATGTGGGACATGTAAAGGATAGAGTAAATGATATGATATATGATATTATACTGGAATTATAATAAACCTTTATATCATTATGATCTCACTCCATTAGATATGAAATATTAATGAAAGTAGCGTTTATGCGTACGTACGACTTACCGTCTCCATGAACTGCACATTTCATTTCTTAAATCTAAATGTTATGTAATATTATAAATTAATATATATAATATTTAGATATTATATATATTATATCTAAATCATGAATATAATTCTGGATATAATGGATATTTAACCACTTGTACAACTTGTAATTATAAAAAGTTTATTTCTGACTCATGTACCAATGATAAAAAAACGACCGTTATTAGCTTAAATAATTACATAATGTTCATAACAAGGTAATAAGTGATATAAAAGGAATAATGAAATTTAAAATCGTTCTTATGATATTAGAAAGTAACTCTAGTTTATTATTCAGGAGCTTAAATAACGGTCGAGTCAAGTTGAAATGAGGTAAGGGACTTCGTCTCAATTTCCTTTCGTTGAGGCTTATTTGGTTTTATACAAAACATTCATTTATACGTTGTATAAACCCATTTGACTTTACTTTTATTCAAAAGGAATATTTTTATATGCATATTTTTTACTAAATTAAAAAAGGAATGTTTTTTCTTACGTATGCGGCGACAACGACTTCTCCACCACAGTGACCATTATTTGAGTTTTGTCTTCCTCTACAAGCCATTAAATTTTTTAAATGAAAAATAAATACCATGATTTACTCTTATTTTATTTTGGTATTGAAAAAGGTTTTGATAGTTTTTTTATTATATCAATGTTTTGTGTTGATATCTTGTGATTGAAATGTGGAAATGTTATTATTCCTTTATGAATGTTTTTTGTGATAGGATTATGTTATGGTTTATAATATGTTTAAACCTTTTCATATTAGGAATGAATTGGACACAATAAGTGAAGGGTGTTTCCCACTATAGATCCTCGATGTACAGTAGTTCTAATGAGAAAAACTAGTGTCTTGGCACGAGGACTTGACAAATTCTTATTTTTAGTCTTGGCATAAGGAATTGGATACATGGTTATGATTTTATGGAATTATGAATTTCATCATTATGAAAGTGGTTATTGATATTGCATGTAATTTTTCGACTAGTATACTATCAATGTGAATATGTAAATGGCTTTATTTCATTTTATTTTTCCATATAATGATGTAGTTCAAGTTTAAAAGGATTTTCTTTCAGATATAAATTGCATAAATGTTTATGTTTATTTATGAATGTTTCCGCTATATTGTTATCATTACCGAGCATCTGAGCTCACCCCTTCAATGTTTCAATATTTCTACGATGTGAGGAAGTATTTTATGAATGACCTGTAGGGATCGCTGTATGGGGATATGATTGTGAACTATGGAGACCATGTTATTGTAGTTTTTCACTTTATGATGTAATATAACATTTTTGAATGTATCTAATGTTTCCAAGGCTACTAAACTAATCGGTATTTCGAGACTTGATCTTTTGTGATCATGCCAATGTTACATAATAATGCACCGAATCTAGGTAACTGGGGTCGGGGCATTACAGTTGGTATCAGAGACAGTTTATTACTAACCTTGGAAGCTAGATTTAGATAAACTCTGATTAGAGAACATATCCCTAAGATTGATTTTGAGGATTAGTATAGAAGAAAATTCTTGAATTTTGGTATTATAGATATTTATTTAGTTTTCCGAGCAATACATCCATGTCTGGATACGAGCAGGTAGAGGCAGCTCTGGAACAGATGTACCTAGGTTTAAAACCCAAAAACACCGCTTTCATATAGACTCGAACGGGAACTGGTGAATGGCAATGGGCCTTGCTGCACTTTTGGTTACGACACTCCCAGGGGATATTCTTAGGATAATTCTAAATTTCATTACAAACCACTATGAACGGTTTATGAGTATATACTTCATCAAAGAAAACATTTTTATTATTATGGATTATATCCATAAATAGATCAATTTATCTTATGTGTTTTTCAAATTTGTCATTATGTATTTTGATTCATAATCTAATCTAGTTTATGCCATTTTTTAGAAATGGTTCCTAGTGGAAAGAATGTAAACCATATAAATGAAAGCACTCTATGTAGGGATTTCCCTCATGCTCAATATAAGTATAGTGGAGCTGGTGATACAACTGGTGCTGATCAACTTATCACGATACTGGGACAACTGACTCAGGTTATGAATAATAACCTTACTCGAATGGAGCACGCTGATTTGCAATGTGGATGATCAATGTTAGACCTCTTAGTGAGGAAACAACCACCAAAATTAAATGAGAGTAAAAATACCTTAGTAGATGAGCAATGGATAAATTTATTAGTGAAAATATTCCATGCATTGGGGGTAGTGAAAGGGAAAAGGTTATCATGGAAGTCTACCACCTCACTGAAGATGCTGATCAATGGTGGTCATTGATTCAAAATATAAAGGAAGATGAGGAAGTATCAAGTATTGAATGTAGAGAGTTCAAAGGGCTTTTCTTAGAAAAATACATTCCTCGTGACCATCGAGTAGATATGGAAAGGAAATTTCTGAGTCTGAGACAAAAGGAGTATGAGAATGTCGCAATGAATGAGGCTAACTTTACAAGGTTAGTGAGGTATGCTGCAGATTATATATGTAACTCAATTAGTAATATTGATCATTTATTTGATGGGTTAAAACTATTTCTCTATTGATAATTATTCTCACAATCCTTCTCGTCTAAGAAGATATTGTCTCATGTGCTTTCAAGACAGAAAAGGAATTCTCTATGTCTTATGACTTTAAAGAAAAGGAAGAGAAGAAGAGATCTTTTGATCAATCTAGAAATGGAAATAAGGGGAAGAAGGGAAATGTTGAATAGTATTCCTACAGTAAATGTGGGAAGAAACACCCCGGTACATGCTTGAAGGGAATGGGAGTATGTTTCAAGTGCGGTCAAAAAGTCCACCAAGCTCATGATTGCAAGGGAAAGAGAGTTGTTGTCAATGTGGAATGATATAATAGTTGAGAGATGGGAAATTATGCAAATGAATATCCTAAGCATCCGGGGAACATACCTCAGAAGAGGCCATGGGATCAAGGCCAACCTTATTCTATCACTACTGCGGAGGTTGATGCTCCCAAAGATACGGTGGCAGGTAATTTAATGGTTTCATCTAGTTTAGAAAATGCATTATTTGATTCTATATCATCGTATTATTTCTTATCTTCTTAGTTTTCTATGAAAATTCGATATTTTCAATTTGATTTAAAAATAGAATTGTTAGTAAAAACTCTTAAGGGAAGTATAATTTCAACAAAATATTGTGAATCAGTCCCCATTAGAGAACATAAATGTTCTTTATCTGCTGTTATCATAGTCATACCTATGATTGAGTTTGATATAATCCTCAGTATGGATTGGATTTCGGACTATGATGTGATGATTTATTTTAAGAAGATGTAGGGTACGATTTTTGATTATGATGATATGGAACACCTTATCTTTAGAGAAGAATCGTTACCACCTAATTCTTATTTAGATCCACCCCCAGTAGCTCAACTAAAATCAATTATTGGGGAGGAAGAGAATGAAATTACTGAGGGTGAGGAAAGGAATGGTCAAATAGAGGATGTAACTATTGTATGATAATATGTAGATGTGTTTCTCGAAGATTTACCTGGACAACCTCAAGAATGATAAGTTGAGTTTTACATTGATTTAATTCTTGGATCAAGGAATATATCGAAGACCCTTTATAGAGTGGCCACTGTGGAATTAACTGAACAAAAGAAAGAACTAGAATAATTTAGTAATAAGGTATTTATTCACCCTAGGGTTTCTCCATGTGGATCCCTTGTCCTTTTTGTTAAGAATAATGATAGATCTACGAGGTAGTGCATTGACTATAGTGTGTTCAATACTATAACAATAAATAAAAAGTATCCCCTACCTTGCATTGATTATTTATTTGACCAACTGCATGGAGATCATGACTTTTAAAAGATTTACCATCGATCAGGATACCATAAGTTATGTGTGAAGAAGGAAGACAATCTGAAGACAGATTTTCGAACAAGGTACGAGAATTACAAGTTTGTAGTAATGCCATTTGGATTGAATATTGCACCCTCTGTATACATGGATCTAATGAATATAGTTTTCAAGGAATATGTTGATGATTTTGTGGTGGTATTTATTGATGATATATTGGTATACTCCAAAAGCTACGAAGATCATTATAATCACTTGCAGGTTATCCTAAAGTCTCTTAGAAGACATGAATTATATGGGATGTTTAGCAAGTGTGAATTCTTGATTCAGGAGATTCCATTTCATGGTTATATTATTTCAAATGATGGAATTTCCATTGATCCTTCTATGACCAAGGCCATCCAAGAATGGCCAGCACCGATGAGTATAACTGAGGTACGCATTTTTATTGGTTTGGAAGGTTATTATCGACGTTTTTTCCATAATGTTTCCCAATTGGGAAACCCATTAACGAAGCTCACACGTAAAGGGGTTAAATTTCACATGACAAAAGAGTGTGAAGAGTTTTTTGAAGAACTTAACATAATATTAGTCAATGCTCCTATATTGACTCTACCATCAGGGAACGATTGGTTAGTTATTTATAGTGATGCATCAATGAAAGGACATGGTTGTGTCCTTATGCAGAATGATAGGTTTATTGCATATGAATCACGATAGATAAAAATCCATGAGCAAAACTATCCTACTCATTATATCTATTTATCTACTGTAATCTTTTCCGTGAAGATATGGAGACATTATCTCTATGTTGAAAAATGTGAGATATATACCGATCACAAGAGTTTGAAGTATATTTTCTCACAAAAAGAACTCAAAATGAGGCAAAGGCGATGGCTTAAACTACACAGGGATAATGACTGCATGATACACTACCACCCGGGGAAGGCAAATAAGGTTGCAGATTCTTTGAGTAGAAAAGATCATGGAGTTTTGAACATGATGAGAGTCAAATGGGATCCTATTTTCATGGATCTAGTAAATATGGATATGGGAATCACCATGGAAGGTTAAACATCAAAAAAAATTCAAATGGTTGCTGATCCATCCTTACTAGAAATGATAAAGAGTTCTTAGGATGTTGATGAAGAGTTGAAAAAGAAGAATAATGATGTGAATGATCATTGATTGGGTGACATTATGTATGAAGATGGAATTTTGAAATTTGGGAGGAGACTCTGTGTTCCCAATATACATGATTTAAAGAGGTAATTGTTAGATGATGCTCATAGTTCCAATTTCTCGATACAACCTAGGAGAACCAAAATGTATAGATATTTAATGGGACATTTTTGGTGGGACAATATAAAAAGGGAGATTGCTGATTTTGTGTCAAGATGTATGGTTTGTCAACTTGTGAAAGCTATAAGGCAACAGCCTGGTGGAGTATTTCAACCTCATCCCATACCTGATTGGAAATGGGATAATATTACGATGGACATTTTCATGGGACTACCACAGACTCCTAGAATGAATAACGCAATATGGGTCATTGTTGATCATCTCACTAAGTCATGACATTTTCGTTCTATAAAAGAATATCTACCACTTGAATGTCTATCAAGACTCTATATTAATGATGTTGTGAGACTTCAGGGAGTACACCTATTGATTGTCTTAGATCGTGATACCCATTGTACATCAAGATTCTGGAAAAGACTTCTGATGTCCATGGATACTGAACTTCGTTTGAGCACTACTTACCACCATCAAACACATGGACAATCAGAACGTACTATTCAAACCTTATAAGACATGTTGAGATCATGTTCACTTGACTTTCAGGGTATGTGGGAACAATATTTACCTCTGGTATAATTTTCCTCTAACAATAGCTACCATTCATGTATTCGGATGGCACCATATGAAGCGTTATACGGAAAGAGATGTCACACACCAACATGTTGGGATGACATTGGTGAAAGAAAACTTATAGGCCCAGAACTCGTGGAGAAAATGATGGAAAAGGTAAATGTAATCTAAAACCACTTAAAAGCATCTCAAAGTAGGCAGAAGAGCTATGCTGATAATCGAAGGACGGATTTTGAATTACAGGTAGGAGATCATGTTTTCTTGAAGGTATCTCCATGGAAGGGAGTTTTACGTTTCATTAAGAATGGTAAATTGAGCCCCAGTTACATCAAACCCTTCGAAATTCTAGAATGAATTGGGGTTGTAGCTTAGCATTTGGAAATTCTGCCAAGTCTCTCCAAAGTTCACGATGTGTTCCATGTATCACTGTTGAGAAAATACATGCCTGACCCAACACATGTACTCACCTATGAGGAATTAGAACTGGAACCTGGTCTATCCTATTGCGAATATCCCGTCAGGATCCTTGATACAAGAGAAAAATTGTTGAGAAACCGGATGACTCTTCTGGTAAAATTTCTATGGAGAATCCATAAGATTGAAGAGGCAATGTTGGAACCTGAGGAACATATGATAAAGAATCACCCGAGTCTTTAGATGTGGTAGTTTTCTAGAAATTTCGAGGAAGAAATTATTTGAATGAGGGGATAATGTAACACCCCAAGCTTTCACGGTATTACTCTCTTTCAATAATAAAAGAGCTTGCATTATACGCAGCTTCGAGATTCTAACACACCGCGACTAATCAATGTAGTTGTTATGAATAGTAATAACCACCATGAAATTATATTAATTTTATAATTCATAATGGACTTCATTTTTGTATTCGGAATATCGAAATTATCCTATGTTGAATTTTTTATAATTTTCTGAGTACTTCCAATTTTCTATGAATAGTAAAATAATACATAAAAACATCCTTTTTAATCAAAATAATTTATAATGGTAAATTATACTATTGAGTGGTTTTAAAGTATAATTAGAATATATTTTAACCATTTTATCCAATGGGGTTCGTTAGAATAAATTTCATTTTAAAATTTGACACAAACAATTTCCAATCTTTGGATTGATATTGTTTCTTAAAAACACGCTATATGTTTTTAAAATAGGAATTAATTATTAAATTAATTAATTCAACTTATATGTTTTTAATTTTTTAAAATAGACATCATTTTTGAATTTGGAATATCAAATTTATATTATTGTGAATTATTTGTATTTTTTTGAAAAAAATCAATTTTTGATGAATAGTGAAACTAATAAGTGTAGTTAAAAAGATGATTTTTTGTTTAAATAAAACATTACCACATCTCTGATTTGATTTTAAAAAATCTGAAATACATGGTTTTCATTAGGATGTAAAATGTGGTTCAATGGGATTAATTGTTTTTGATGAATAATATCTTTTAAGTTTTATTAATCGCGATTGAAGGTAATTATTGTAATTTAATGTAAATATAATGTAATAATAATATGAAATTACATTACACTTGTCCTACCCTTATTGGAGGAGTCATGGCCGACCAATAAAATCAATGGGTCTACTTGGGGACCCCATGGAACCACATGGGTAAGAAAATGACATTAATAACTTTTTATTTAATGTAATAATAAAATTGTCACAAACATGTGTTTTTTTACTAAGACAATTATTACATGGGGTTATATAAGTTACATTTTCGACAATGAATATTCATTGGAAAGATAAAAATATTTCCTACATCATGATATTTTTTTATATTTTTTTTAAATTAAATAAATTAATTTTTTTATTACACCATGATGATGTAGTGATTACCTCATTAATAAACGATTTAAATAAAATAAATAGATAATGTAAAATATAAGACTTACACTAGTTTAAAACCTATTTTATGAGTATATTTCGAACCATTATCACCTTATCCTAGAAATATATAATTTTGGGACCTTTTAAATTCGAAAAGAACTTCATAATATTTTAACATTTCTAGACATTCAAAGAGTGCCCCTCCTCTCCTCTTATAAAATCCCCCCACCTCTACCACATTATTCACAACATCAAAGCCATTTATCACGGCCAAAATCTACCCAAGTACTCTCTAAACATACCTATCTTACTCCTAGGAGCCTCACATTGGGCATAAGTCATCCCAAGGAAGCCTAGGGGTTAAATCAAAAAGAGTTACCCGATTTTAAGGTAATGTCCTCTCTTATGTTCTTTTGTTTTATTTTTCATCTCCAACCACTTAAACTCTTTTTATAACTTTCTTTTGAAACAAAACTAGTATATTCAATATACTAGGATGTTTTTATGAGATGGATTTGATTTAAACATACACATACCTTCGTCTAATGGTTAAAGAACATACTATTTCTGTGTGTGGCGAATTATTGCCGCAAGAAACGATGATTGTTCAATATTTGTTTTACCCCTCTCATGGTGGACATTAAGATGCCACTATATTTATATATGATATATATTTTTTTATGTTTTTCTTATTATTCTGTATTTTTCATTTATTTCATAGCTTTATGGTTTCCATTATGGGTATACAGGATAATTTTATTTTAGGAAGTGTAGACCATCGCCCCCTCAAAGTGATTTGAATAGATAATGCTATATAAAACCCGTAAATTTCATGGAAATGTTTTTCATATATTCTTTGGTATTTTTTGATTACGCAGTTTCTGACTGCAACTGATTCTGAGGTCTGGTGTGCCCGGAATCAATTTCTGAAGTTTATCTCAGGTACGTTCTGTGAACGAACGAGCGAGTTATTCTATATTTTGAACCTGTGCTCGGAATTGAAATCTGAGGGCACTGATGAAACCGCATCACTGGTAGTTGGTTACGATTTCACTTTCCAAAAGAACGTTTTCTCGGGATGAGTTTTTAAAAAGTGAGGATTAAATGTGATGTAAATAAAATTGTGGTACAATTTTATTTTATATATCTAAGTGGTTATATCCTAAGTGTGGGAGTTGGGGTGGGACCCACTAGTTCCTAACTACTCTCGTTAGGATATGTGTGAGGTGGGTCTGACACGATCCCCACCCCTTCACATTCCTTAAACACCCTAAACCCATCACCCATTTAATTATGTTGTAATCTATTCATTAATTAAGATATCTCTCTACCTTCCACTTCCCATTTAAGTTTGTTAACTCATATAATTAATGAAGGGAAGGTTGGCACTGTTTTAAATGGGGGAAAGCATTTGTGATTTAGACATGGCACATAATCTGGAGGGGGAAAACCTCTGGAGGAATTTAAAAATCTTTTTCCCTTTGCGATGAACGGTTCTACATCCGACGGATCTCTAATGAACGACGCTCGAGCCAGATCGAAGGCCTTTGAGGAAATGATGAACACCGGCGACCATAGTCATCTTCACCTTTCACCATGCGACGACTTCAACAAATCGACATCAATCGTCGTATCATCAACAAATGATGAATGATACAAGGTAGGAGGATTTTTTTGTATATTTATATGTAAGATTTATCTTTGTGAATTATTTACCCGGTTGAATTTTCATGAAGAATTCGAATTAAATGAATTAATTCATGGATCAAAAAACAATGTGTAGAACTAATTATTATTATTGTTTTTCATTCAACATTCTAACGACGATGAGTCATGGCTAATCTGAAAAATAGCCCATGTGATTTGTCAAATTTCTTAATCATGCTTTTCTCTAGTTCTTCCTCCGTTCATGGCCATATTTTGTTGTGGTCGATGGTTCATCAAAACCCAACAACGAATTGATGCGAAACAAACCCTCGCACATTCAAATACAAATTGATGATAAATCAACAAGTGATATTGTTTGACGGGGGGTTTAGAAACAAATTGAGGTCATCCCTGAGGGTTTCCATACTCAGTTTGGCAAGAGGATGGTGCGACGCTCGGATAGCGTTTTCTGAGCAGAACTGTTGTGGACGGGTTTTGTACACGAAGGTGGTTTAGTGGTGTGTGGAGACTCCCAAGTGGCTGCGGCCAGTGGTCCAAATGTGTAGCAGGTCGCCAGGATGTTGGGTACGAGACCGGTGAGGGACGACCGCGGAGCCGGTGTGGCCGGTGCGAGGCGGCGAGGCGGTTCCCGGCGTGCAACGATGTGAGCAAGTGGACCGAAGATGCAGCAGGGTGGCAAGCCATAGTCAGTGGCGGTGGTTCTAATGGACACAACCGGTGAGAAATAAGCTAGTCGCTAGTGTTACAGGTTGGAGGCGCTACTTTGGGTTGGAGCGTTAGAAGATTGAAGAAGAACCTGGAAGATTGGAGAGGGAAATCTCTAAAGAAAATAAATTAAAATTTAAAGTAATAAAAAAGGGAATCCGATGAATGGGTGATGCACCCAAATTTGAATAGGGATTTTATGTGTTGATTTGGGGTGTGATATGTTGAGGGATTTATTTAAATTTAAAATAATAATAATATAATAACGTTATTATTATTATCATTGGGAAAACCGTATTTTGATGGTATCTTCTTCGTGCGACCTCGGTTTCACAAACCGTTAGTTGCAGTGCGACCCAGACTTCGAGATGGAATTTATAAGTCCAATATTGGATGTCTTTTTTGGGTTTTTAGATCGAGTACCCGAAACAATCATACATAAAATATTTAATATTATTATTAAATCCTTGACCACCCATAACTCATGCGGTCGACGTCCGATTTAATCCCCGTCTGCGGAGATGTGACTTTGTCTTTAAGACGGTCAATTCAAGTCAAATGTAGGATACTAAATTCTGGTTCATGGCTCGGGCCCACAAAACACCGATTATTATTATTATTATTATTATTATTATTATTATTATTATGGGATCTTGTATCTAACATATCTCTCTCATTCGGTGTCGGAATGACGAACCGTTTGGGATGTTGCGACCCTATAATTTAGACAGATGTTACAAAACCAATTTTGGATATTTATGACGAGGTTGAGGTGTGGGCCCCACAAGGCCCGGTTCGCGCATGAGGTGGTGAAATGCAAATTTTTCACCTGCTATCCGTTTTTTGACCAATCGGTAGTCCATCTCGTGTGTTATTTCATATGGATAGAAATTGTGTGACCACTTTGGTTAACCGATTTCATTTGATGTACGACTGGGTTGGATCAAACATGAATCCAACCAGGCCCTCGGAGCAGAAATGCTTATAACTTGAGCTCCAGACGTCTGATTGACATGTTATCAACTTTGTTGGATTCCTATTGATGGGACGGATCTTTTGGCATACATCACCTGAGGTTTGGATGCAGTTGGAGTAAGACTGGGTTGGATTGTAACCGAAATCCAACTGGGACCCTGGAACGGAAAAGCCGATAACTTTCAGACCAGACGTCCATTTGACGAACTGTCAATGGCATTGGTAATCATATTGATAAAAAGTCACTATGAGTTTAACCTATGAGAGTTCGGAGTATAGTTGAGGTATAGTTGAGATACAGCCAGGTTGGTTCGAACACGAAACCAACCGGGCCCCCGGGGCTAAAAGGCTAATAACACACAGACCAGGCGTCTGATTGACGCGCCGTCTGTTGCATTGAGACCCCTACGATGGGGCGCTGCTTCGAGATAATTCTTCGTGGGATATTTTCTTACTTGGAGTATCGACCTGTAGCTCATGGAGCGGACCCTGCCGAAGATTAGCATACGGAGTACGGACACCATGTAGTTGGCTGAGACCTGATGACTTCCTGTCCAATTTGACTCGGATTGACTTTTATAGTCCATTGGGGATCCCTACTATGTTTGGGTGGCAGACTCACGGCGGGGAGCACTACTGTTTTTGGGTGGCAGACCTGCATTACTCGACAGGAGGAGTACCTCTGCAGGCTATTAAGGAGGGTGCACTGCTGTGTTTCGGTGGCAGACCCCGGTGGGGAGCACTACTAAGTTTGGGTGGCTGACCCACGGTACTCGATAGGAGGAGTACCCGTCCTAGGTTAGTGAGCAGTGCCTCAGAGTCGTGATAGGATCACTCTAGTAGATAGAGATGGAGCACTTCAGCAGTTGCAATTTCAACACTGAAAATCCTGGTTTGATCTGAGTCAACGACTTTTGTGTTTTCCTCTTGATTGAGATGAGTTGCTTGATAACTTATGTATGTATGGGCATATACTAAAGTACTTGTTATTCATCAACATCATATCTGTGTGTTTTCTTGTGGCTAAGATGGGTTACTTGATAACTTAGGTATAAGTATGGGCTTATACCTACGTAAGGGTTATCTGTTGAGAACATTATTTTTGATTATCCTTGATTGATTTAGTGAGACCATGAGGGTCTCGGGGTCTCTACTAAGTATCGTATGCTCACACCTGCACAAGAAATGCCCGAACCTCGTTGTTTTGGATGTAGAAGACAGACAACGCTGACAGAGACTGAGTGTGTGAGGATTGGATGGTACCCGTAGTTGGACCACACGATTAGTCAGTAATTGTAGGTGGACTTCATGATGAAACGGTACTCAGAAGTGGTTGGCGGGCGAGAGAATTGAGGAGGATATCTGTACCTACCCTTCAGGTAGGATCCTTGATGGACGATCTAGGAGCAACACTATCTATACCAACCCTTCAGGTAGGATCTGAGGTGGACATCCCTGGAGCTATTTCTATCTTCTAGCTGTTGTTTCTTCTGTTGTACTTTCGTTCAGGTGTAGCTGTATTTTTTAATTGGGTTTGTATTCTGGCCCATTTACATTCCACCAATTTATTTTTTAATTAGTATATTACTTCCTCTTGTACTCTGGTTGGATGTGTTGTTGTTTTATAAATGCAATACCTTCCCATTTAGTGGGATTTACTACTTTGGTGGTAGTCACCAGCGCCTGCCCTATGGAAGGCGGGATTGGGGTAGTCAAGTCACAGGCCACGAGGACGGGTCGTGACAAATTGGTATCAGAGGAGTGGATTCCTCAGTAGAAAATAAAACACTAATATTCCCTTTCTGTGAAGCAATAGTGTTAAATGCACCGAGTGTGGTCTTTAGTTTAGGGAGTCTAGTGTTGGTGTGGCGTCCGATGTATCCATACACCAGGACAAAGACTACTGATTTTCAACTCAGTGCATGAAAACACTAATTGCGTGTGTGTTACCAAACATTTTAAAGTTAGCTCAAACCGAGTCATCTCACCAGTTATAAATCGTTTGACCGTGTCGCATCTGTACAGGATGCCTCTATGCAGACAGCCAGTTAGAGTACCGAGATAGTACACGATGAAGGCCCACCGAGCGACGAGGCTCTGGTTAAGGGCCCTTTTTACTATATTGTCACCCTCGGGTGGTGTACCAGCAGCACCACCACCCATTGAGAAGCAGATACCACCAGCCATAGTAGCGAACGGTGCAGGCTGACAGAGCGCTTTGCACGAGTTTCAGCCACTGAGGACTCCGAGGTTACGAGGCAATACAGATTCCCAGATAGCAGAGGACTGGATGGAGGAAATTGATAGAGTTTATCACCTAGTTGGGACCCCAGTAGAGCAAGTGATGGACTTAGCTACTAGTTTTTTCCAGTGAGTGACCATGATGTTGGTCCGTATAGTGATGAGGCTTCGGAACGTGAAAGGATTCCTGAGATATTACCTTCGGGTAATGTGCCTGCTATATCACTACATGTTGGTCAGCAATTACAACTGGCGGTACCGGTGGATGACACATGTAGTCTTAGTACCTTATAGGTGTTTCAACACCAGATACTCTCAAGTTCTTAGGCGAGCCTGACTCACAGGCGGTTGAGGACAAGCTTGAGGAGGTGGCCAGGAGTTTTCTAGAGAATACACAGCTTCGGCAAGACAACATGTCGGTAGCTGAGTATTCATCGAGGTGTACCAATCGTTCTAGGTTCTTGATTACTATGATATGATCAGTGCTATACATATTGGACCTCTGAGCATGGTATGTTAAGGATATCTGAGCCATCACTCTTTCTTATATGCATTCCTACATATGTTAGGGTGCTACAGAGAACCTTTGTGGTTGAATGTTCTTTGGATGATCAGTTATAGATAGTGAATGTTAGTAGTGCAAAGATGCGAACTGGTGCCAGTATCAACATGTTACAACCACCCACTCTTGTAGTCTCCACCAGGCTCAGGGAGCTGGAGGGCAGGGGAAGAAAATAACTGCATATGGTCAAGGAGTGTGACCCAAGGGCTCTATGAATGATTTGAGGTATGATATTTGTCTGCTACTAGATGTCATATCAATAGACATAGGTACCAATCATTCCCATCTTCCACGAATATTGTCCCAGACCTAGATTTTCCGGTTAAGCCTTTGACATGACCCTCACGTCAGTAGATACCTTAGGGAGGAGACTCGATAATCACACTTACGATGACACTGTGATATGACCCTTGAGGTGAGAGTTTCGGTTGGAACCTCTTGCTGGCAGCATCGAGGCCTTATGATATTAGTTTGAGTATGGACTGGGCAACCACAGTTCATATACAGATTGAAGATATTAGGAAAAAGGGATGTGTTTTATCTACAACTATGGGAAGGTGTTTTCCATGGTTGATGAAAAGAAAAGCCCAGGTAGCACAGGATAAACTCGTGCACTCCTTTAGTTTCCCTAGTTTGCGATATAGCTTTAAAGGGATGTAAATCCCTGAGGTGGGAGTAATGTAATGACCCATATGTTTCAAGGAACATTTTTTCATAAATTCTTTGGGTTTTTATGAGTACACAGTTTCTGATAGAACCTGATTTTGAGGCCTAGTGTGCCCGGAATCAATTTCTGGAGTTTATCTCGGGTACGTTCAGTGAACGAACAAGAGAGTTTTTCTATCTTTTAAACTAGTGCTCAGAATTGAAATCCAATGGCACCGATGAAACCGAAACACTGGTAATTGCCTATTATGACCATTTTTTAAGGTACATTTTCTCTGGAGGAGTTTACAAAAATTGAGGATTAAATGTGAAGTAAATATAATTGTGGTACAATTTTATTTTCTATATCTAAGTGGTTATATCCTAAGTGTGGGAGTTGGGGTGGTACCCACTAGTTCCTAACTACTCCTGTTACGATATTTGTGAGGTGGGGCCCACACGAGCCCCACCCATTTACATTCCTTCAACCACCTAAACCCCTCACCCCATTAATTATGCTGTAAGCTCTTTATTAATTAAGAAACCTCTCTACCTTCCACTCCCCGTTTAAGTTTTATTACTCATATAATTAATGAAGGTAAGGTTGGAATTATTTGAAATGGGGGAAATATTTTGTAATTTGGGCTTGGAAAATAATCATGAGGGGGAAAAACTCTAGAGTAATGGAAAAGGATTCTTCCCTCCGCGAAGACCACTCCTCCATCCGACATATCTCAAATGAACGACGCTCGAGCCAGATCGAAGGAAATTGATGAAACGACGAACACCAGTGACCATCATCATCATCACCTTTCACCTTTTGACGATGTCAACAAATCGACATCCATCATGGTATCTTCAAAAAACGACGAACAACACAAGGTAGGAGTATTTTTTTTAATTAATATGTAGGATTTATCTTTGTAAATTCTTTACCCAGTTGAATTTTCATGACAAATGCCAATTAAATGAATAAATTTGTGGATCAAAAAACAATGGGTTGAATAAATTATTATTATTTTTATTCATTCATCCATCTATAAACGATGAGTCAAGGCTAATATAAAAAATAGCCATGGTGATTCTTCAAATTTGTTAATCATGCTTTTCTCTTAGTTCTTCCTCCGTTCATGGCCATATTTTGTTGTGGTGGATGGTTCATCAAATCCCAACAACGAATTTATATGAAACCAACCCTCGCATATTCATATAAAAATTGGTGATCAATAACCAAGAGATATTTTTCAACGGGGGTTTGGAATCAAATTCAGGTCCGCCCTGAGGATTTCCATACTTAGTTTTGTAAGAGGAAGGTGTGACACTCAGATAGAGTTTTCCGAGAAGAATAGAGGTGGATGAGTTTTGTCCATGGAGGCGGATTGGTGGTGTGTGGTGAGTCTGAAGTGGCTTCAGCCAGTGGTCCAAATGCGCAGCAGGTCGCTAGGCTGCTGGGTACGAGACTGGCGAGGGACGACAGCGGAGTGGGGGTGGCCGGTGCGAGGCGGCGAGGCGGTTCCCGGCGAGCGATGATGAGAGTGAGCGGACCGAAGACACAGTGGCGCAGCAGGCCGAAGTCAACGGTGGATGTTCTGGTGGACACACTGGGTGCGAAATAAGCTCTTCGGTAGAGTTATAGGTTGGAGGCACTAAATTGGGTTGGGGCGTGAGAATATTGAAGAAGAACATGGAATATTGGATAGAGAAAAGTCTAACGAAAATAAATTAAAATTTATATGAATAAAAAAGGAATCTAATGAATGGGTGATGCACACAAATTTGAATAGGAATTTTAGGCATGGATTTGGGGTGTGATATGTTGAGGGATTAATTTAAATTAAAAATAATAATAAAATAATAATTTTTTTTTTTTGGGAAAACCTTAATTTGATGGTATCTTCTTCGTGCGACCTCGGTTTCACGAACCATTATTGGCAGTGCAACCCTGACTTCGAGACGGAATTTATGAGTCTAATATTGGATGTCTTTTTTGGTTTTTTAGATTAGGTACCCGAAATGATAATACATAATAAATTTAATAACATTATTATATCTTTGACCCGCCATAACTCATGGGTGCGACGTCCGATTGAATCGTCGTCAGCGGCGACGTGACTCTGTCTTTAAGACGGTCGATTCAAGTATAATGTTGGATACTAAATTCTGGTTCGTGGCTTGGGCCCACAACATACTGAATAATATTATTATTTTGAGTATTACGGGATCTTGTATCTGACATATCTCTCTCATGCGGTTTCGGAATGATGAACCATCTGCGGCTTAGCGACCCTGGAATTAAGATGTGTTTTTCAAAAACAAATTTGGATATTTATGTCAAGCTCGAGGAACGGGCCCAATGAGGCCAAATTCGCGCATGATGAGGTGAAATGCATCTTTTTCACCGACTATCCTTTTTGGACCAATGGTTATTCCATCTCGTCTGTTATTACTTATTATCGCAATAGTGTGACAAGTTTGGCTAACCGGTGTCACTTGAAGTACGACTGGGATTGATCGAACATGAATCCAACCGAGCGCTCAGAGCGGAAACACTTATAACATGAGCACCGGACATCAGACTGATGTGTATTAGACTTTGTTGGATTCCTCATTATATGACCGATAATTTGGCATACTTCACCTTAGGTTTCTAAGAAGTTGGAGTAAGACCGGGTTGGATTGTAACCAAAATCAAACTGGGCCCCTGGAAAGGAAAAGCTGATTAGTGTCAGACCAGACTTCTTTTTGAAGAACCATCAGCGGCATTAGTAATCACATTGAGAAACGGATCCTATGAGTTTAACCTATGAGATTTCGGGGTATAGTTGAGGTACAGTTGAGATACGACCATGTTGGATCATACACGAAACCCACCGGGTCCCAAGGACTAAAATGCTAATAACTCACAGATCGGGCGTCCGATTGACGCGTTGTCTGTTGCGTTGAGACCCTTTCAAAGGGGTGGTCCTTTGAAATACTTCTTCATGGGAATTTGTGATACTTGGAGTATCGACCTGTAGCTCGTATAGCAGACACTCCTGAAGACGAGCGTACGAAATATGGAGACCGTGTAGCTGGTTGAGACCTGTAGACTGCTTGTCCAATTCGAGTCGGAGTGACTTGTATAGCCCAGTGGGGAGCACTACTATGTTTGGGTGGAAGACTCACGGCAGGGAGCACTACTGTGATTGGGTGGCATACTCGCAGTACTCGATAGGAGGAGTACATCTACATGCTATTGGGGGGTGCACTACTGTGTTTGGGTGGCAGACCCCGGTAGGGAGCACTACTGTGTTTGGGTGGCTGACCCGCGGTACTCGACAGGAGGAGTACCCAGTCTAAGGTTAGTGAAGAGCACCTCGAAGTCATGACAAGATCACTGTAGTCGACAGAGATGGAGCTCTTCAGTAGTTGTGGTTTGGATAATGAAAATCATGGTTTGATCTGAGTCAATGTCCTTTGTGTTTTCCTCGTGATTGAGATGGGTTACTTGATAACTTACGTATATGTATGGGTATATACCTAAGTAGTGGTTATTCGTCGACTTCATATATGTGTGCTATCTCGTGGCTGAGATGGGTTACTTGATAACTTAGGTATAAGTTTGGGCTTATACATAAGTAAGGGTTATATGTTGAGAACGTTCTTTGTAATTATCCTTGTTGGATTTAGTGAGAACATGAGGGTCTCGGGGTCCCTACTGAGTATCGTATACTCACCCATGCATGGGATATGCCCGCACCTTGTTGTTTTGGATGCAGACGATGGACAGCGCTGACAGAGACTGAGTGTGCGAGGACTGGATGGTACCCGGAGGTGGACCACACGATAAGTCAGTACTTGGAGGTGGACTTCACGAAGAGACAGTACTCAGAGGAGGTTGGCGGGAGATATCTTTTTAGAGGCTATCTATAACCACCCTTCATGTAGGATCCGAGGTGGATGACCCAGGAGCTATTTCTATCTTCTAGCTATTGTTTTTTCTGTTGTACTTTCATTCAGTTATAGCTGTACTTTTATGTTGGGTCTGTATTCTGGCCCATTTACTTCCCAGTACATTATTTTTTACTTGGTATATTACATCTTCTTGTACTCTTGATGGATGTGTTTCTATTTTATAAAGGCAATTACTTCTCAGTTATCGGGATTTACGCCTTTGTTGCTAGTCTCTAGCCCCTGGCCTACGGAAGGCGGGCTTGGGGTAGTCACGGCACGGGCCCTGAGGACGGGTCGTGACAAATTCTATATAAGGGATGTGTAATGGCTAGAGTAAATGATATTATATATGATATTATAATATAATTATAACACACCTTTATGACATTATGATCATATTTGATTAAATATGAAATAGAAATGAATGTAGCATTCATGTGTACGTAAGGCTTACCATCTCCACAAACGGAGCATTTCATTTCTTACCTCTAAATGTTATGTAATATTTTAAATGCATATATATATACTAGATATATATGATATATATGACATCTAAATTCTAAATATAATTCTGGATATAATAGATATTTTACCATTTGATCAACTTGTAATTATAAGAATCTTATTTTTGACTCAAGTACCAATGATCGACAAAATGACAATTATTAACTTAAATAATTACATTATGATCATAACATGGTAATAAGTGATATAAAAGGAATAAATAACTTTATAAAGGTTCATAAGAAATTAGAAATTAAATCTAGTTTATTATTCATGATGTTAAAGAACGGTCGAGTCATGTCATACACGAGGTAAGGGACTTCATCTCAATCTCCTTTCATTGAGGTATATTTTGTTTTATATACAACATTCATTTTTACGGTGTATAATAACCTTTGAATTTTACATTTATTCTAAAGAAATATTTTTATATGGATCGTTTTTAATAAATGACAAAAGGAATTTTTTGTCTTACGTATGCGGCGACAACCACTTCTCTACTACCATGACCATTATTTGATTTTTGACTTCTCCTACAAGCCATACATTTTTTTAACTGAAAAATAAAAACCATGTTTTAATTATATTTTATTTTGGTATTGAAATTGGTTTTGATAATCTTTTTATTATATCAATGTGTTGTATTGATATAATGTGATAGAAATGTTGAAATGTAATGTTTCCTATATGAATGTTTTATGTGATACGATTATGTTATGGTTTATGATATGTTTAATCATTTTCATATAATTAATGAATTGGACTTAGTAATTGATGGGTGGAGCCCGATATATCTTCTCGATGCATCTATAGGTATCATGAGAAAAACTTTTATCTTGGCACGAGGCCTTGAAAAAATCTTATTTGTAGTCGTGGAATGAGGCCTTGGCTATGTGGTTATGATAGTCTAGCATTATGCATTACATAATTATAAAAGTGGTTATTGATATTGAATGTTAATATTAGACTAGTAAAATATCCATGTGACTAATTAAATGGAATTAATTCATTTTATTTTTCCATATTATGTTGAATTTCATGTTTAAAAGGCTTTTATTTCTGGGATACGTAGCCTTAAATGTTTATGTTTATTTATGAATGTTTCTACTATATTGTTATCCTTACTGAGCATCTGAGCTCGTACATGTCAATGTTTTAATTTTTCCAGGATTTGAAGAATTATTGTATGAATGTCCTGTTGGATAGTAAGAAGGGGATATGAGTGTAGACTATAGAGACAATGTTATTGTATTTTTTCACTTTATGATGCAATGTAACATTTATGAATGTATCTCGTGTTTCCAAGTTTACTAAACTAATCGGTCTTTCGAGTCTTGATCTTTTGTCATCATGCCAATGTAAGATAATAATGCACCGATAGTAGGTAACTAGGGTCGGGGAGTTACATCTTTTATGTTCTTATTCTGAATATTATGGTATTTTAATGTCAATATAATTTTTTTCTTTCATGGGGAAAATGACTTTATAGATGAAAATTTTATTAGGGTTTATTTCACAATCTAATCAACATTTGGGATTGTTTCATTTTATGTCTCTAATGGGGATATTTGTCTTCAATGTCCTTGTTTTCTAAAAATGCTTTCAAAAAGGTTCTTATTATTCTCCTAGGAAAATGTTATGTTATTTTTACCATGTTTAACCTTTTAATAAATGGTTTTAAATGAAAATTGTTTTGTTGGCTTCCAAAAAAAAGTACTTTTTGAAATTTCTGGAAAAATTCAATTTCTTACTTATACATGATGAATGGAATATTCTACTGTTATAATTCCTCTATTTTTTAAAGTATCCTTTACAATATTATAAGGTTATTTCCAAGGAAAATATTTTCATTTAAAATTTTTAGGCTCTTTAAAAAATTAATTCATAATGGAAATGATATTTTCTTCATTATTTATTTCAATTAATCTTCCAATGTGATTTTCCTTAAAAGATAAAATTTTTTGATATTATTTATGATTTCATAAATATTTAATCCAAGGATATAATTATTATTCTACATCTAAATGTTTTTTTTATGATGGAATAATATTTCTGAAATTCATTTCTTCTAAATGAGAAATGATATGATGAAGTGTTTACAAAACTCATTTCTTTACAAGGGTTATAATATGGTGATTAATTTGTGGTATTGTGGCACTTATATATATATTTCTCATTACGTGATTGATGGAAAATATTATTCCCTAAAATGCATTGGGTAATGAATTATAGCATATGAGATAGATAAGGGAAACAAGTTTGTGTGCTTTATCTGGCAATGGAAAAACGTCATTGTTATTGATGAATAAGGGAAATATGTTATAAGGCCTAATTTGAGAGTCTTGGTATTTAACATTGACATATGATATTTTTTCTATACTAAGGATGATGCCACACACATTAATGACATGATCATATGGTTTAAGAATGATTAATGATGAAGTTTCATTAGTGTGGTTCATGTAAATATTTTTTGACGGATATTTTGTTTATGAACCATCACAGGTTGGTTTTGAACATTTAATGTTATGCTTATGATCACATAAAAATATTTGTTATCATATTATTTCATAACATAATAAATTGATATCTTCCATTCTTACCTTTACTGAGCATCTGAGCTCACCCATTTTTTATGTTTCATTCATAATGTTATAAGAAAAGGTTTCCAGTATGGGTAAAAATGGAAGATATTTATGGGATCTATTGAAGATCATTCTCCAAATTGGGATAATGTATTCCATGTTTCCAAAGGATATAAAATATTATAGTCCTCGGGATTCTATTAGTATAATTTAATAATAATTAATCTAGAATTAAATAATATCCATTGATGAAAATCTGAGGCTATTATAGTTGGTATCAAGGAAGAGGTTTTGTCATCCTTTAGAAATTCTATTAAGAAAACCTTACCAAGATCCCTAGAGATATTAATAAGGATATATCTAAGATTGATCCTAAGGATAAAGCTAATTTTAGGTTACTATCCTATAGTTTTCATAATAATTAGGAATAACTTCAGATTAAACCTAAGGTATCTTATATTAAAATATGTGTCATAATTTAGACATCCTATATGTTACATTTCATAGTTATGTGGTTTTCAACAATGATAAGTGTTTCTCACATTATTCATTATGGTTTTAGTCATTGGAGGTAAGTATAGGGAACCGGGTTGACATTTAATGTAGAGATCAATTTTCTAAAGATAATTCAAAAGGGATGACCATTGTTGTAAGGAATAATGTCATCATGAATAAACAATTTTAATGGAACTTGATTAAAAACATATAGCTTACTCAACTCTCAGTCATTCCTTATAGTTGAAGAAAATAGATATCTCAGAATTATGGTAATGTATACCGTGGGGGAAAGAATATTTGGTTTCCTTTATTCCAAGGATGTGGGATGAAACACCCAAATGGATGTATTATAATAAGAATAATATTTTTTGACTATGGAAATGAAGGGAAAGAATGATTGTAATTGCAATGAAAAAATGAACAGTTCAATTAACACAATAGATTTCAATATTGGCCACTCTAAGGTAATATTAATTGATGATTTTTTTAACGTGGAAATAATTGGAATTATGAAAATCTATGTCGCAAGTGGAGCGCTTATGAAGACAATCAACAAGTTGGTACAAGTATTGGTTATATTGTTGATGATGATGCGACTACAGGTGAAATATGAAAGGAAAGAGGTATTAAGTAATAGGATTAGGTAGTCATGTAAATGAATTAGGAATTAAGTTAAATAATAAAATTGTTTATGTATTCAGAATGAATTATTATGTTATGGGTATTGTAATGTATATAAGAATTGTTCAATTTATGTTTCTCATTATGGATTTACAAGAATGTGTGAAATTGTTATGATGGAAATCAAAAACTATTTAATGGAAAGGTGACATCTATGAGGAAAAAATATTAAGGGGAAGATTATATAGATCATACGTTTCTTACAAAACATATTACATCATTTTAAAGACAAATAACAAAATATCATTACAAAACTAGTATCAAAAGTTTTTTTTCATAGAAAATTTAGGGTTATAAATATGAATTACATGAAAATTCATAAACATTTCTTCAATTAATTCTCATCTAACTTCTAATTGTCTCTCATGTTCTCCTTAGCACAATAATCACCTGGGGATATATATTCAATGAATGGGGTGAGATATATTCCTAGTAATATGATATATTATAACATTAATCAATATAACATGGGGTGAGATTAATCAGCATGAAAACATCATCATTATAATGACTTGAATTATTATATAAAGGCGTCAAATTATAAAATGTATAATAAATAAACATCTTATTTTACTAGTCAATAACCACACATAGTTGTGAACAAAGTTGGCATCATGTTCAATAATATTTCACATTATCTCATGAGATTCATATAATTAACAAATGCATTGTATCACTATATAATAATTGGAGCACTCGTCTAATCATAACATTTATATTTCACTATATAATTCTGGGTGCACCCGTCACTTCATAACATTAACATTATCATGCTTTCCATATAGATCATATATTATTCTCGGACATGAAATATCTAATGGAAATTAAATGGGTTTGATAATTAATAAATTCATGGACGAACATTGTGGTTCCCAAAATAAAAATGTAATAACATACATGGTATAATAATCATCCATCTTGACTGATGAAAATACTATATTAGGAAATGTAAAACATCTATTTTTACATGGAAGAGTACTTTTCAAAAAATATTTAATTATGTCATAAAATTATATTGGAAGAATTTATATCCAGAACATAAATTTGTCGGAAAAGGTAGTGATATTTAAATAATATTATTCAAACATTCATACTGAAAATGCAGTTAAATATGAAAGACCACAAGGATGAGAGTTGGGTTCGAGAATCTGCATACCTTATTTCTGAACACTATATTATATTTAATATCCTAGATAATAAAATTAAATTTATTAATTAAAAAATATTAAAATATTTATCCATTTTTTTGATTCATTATATTTTTATTGAGTTCATTTTTGGAATTTTCTATGAGTAATATAGTTTAAATCAACAATTCGAGAGTGTTCTTGTTCTTGGTTTTTATGATCAGTTTACTTGAATATGTGTATGGATGATAATGTAGAATGGGTATAATTATACAAAATTGGAACTTTTTTTTATTAATTAAAATACATATCTTCAAAAGGTATGGGGATGAGTCATTAGATAACTATTGAATGATAATCATTTGAGTTAATTTTGGGGGGTTTCGATCACAACGAACATGATTTCATTTATCATTTAGTATTTTATGAATATTTTAGTTCCAGAACATAAAAAAAGTTATAAAATATATTTTATAGCTTGTACCAACCATTATTTTGGTATTATGAATATAATTGAAGGATTTAATGGAATATGAAAATGAATCATCCACGATGTTGGTATATTGACACAATACAAGGAATGATTTCATTTTTAGAATAAAAGAGGGAGATAAGGGAGTTTGATGACATAACTTCCATTAAAATGATATTATATAATATATAAAACTATTTTAGTTATCATGAATGTTAGGATAGATGAGGTTTTGAGAGAATACAAAAATAAATGGATATTAAATAAAATTAAAAGAAAATGGAATCAGATTTTACTTTTTAAATATCTTTTCCTTGAGAACATATGTAGTAAAAAGGTTTTGTTTGGTTTTTTTATAAGGAAAAGGTCTCATGAACATTGGGGAGGGTCAAGGTATAGTAATCGAGTATAATATGTATTATTCTCAAATCTTGAAAGGTGTGAGGAGAAGAGGTGGTGAGGGATGATATTTATAGTGGAGGATATGTGTGTTTTCTCATTAATTTAGTCATTAGTTTAATTTTTCCTCCCAATACTATAAATATATTGTGAATTATCACTAAATATATTCCAATATTGAAGTTGGTTTTGATAATTTACTATTAAATCATCCATAAATCATCAATGACATAATAATTCATGTATTTAGTATTTATCGAAAATTATATTATTTTACTATACAACAAAAATTCAATTTTATAAGACAAATCCCAAAAAATAACCCTAACTATTTTTAGATGTGTGGAATTCAAATCAATTTTATGAAGGTAATTTTCATAATATGTGAAATTTAGTTTGTAATTAAAGTAATCATTTACTCAAGAAATACAGATTTAAAAATTGAAACTAATTTTCTAACACATTGAAAATGTAATTTAGGATACATGAAATTATATTCTACAAATAAAAAAACAACATGTTAATTTTAGAATACATTTTATGAAAATATATTTTATTTTAAATTATACAATTAATTATACAATTATAATTTAATATTTATGACCTAAAAAAATATAAACAATTAATTTACCATTTTAATGAATTTATTTACTTATGTCATTAAATAAATATATAATATTTTCATTTATAAGATACCTATGTTTTATTTATAATTACTAATATTAAGTTACTATTCTATTGTATGGATTACAATTCCAAATGGTAATGTTACTATTCCAAAGGTGAGGTGATTATTCCATCATAATAGTTTCCAATGTTTTTTTAAAAAGCTCTTATTTAGTTTAATCTTATTTACAAACAAAATTTTTATTGTATTACCAATACAATATATACAGAAACTAGATGGGGTTCAACAGCCTAGTAGAAACATAATAAATCTTTCCTTGTGTGTCCACCGTAGAAAAATTAATCCCATTAAGACCGAAGGACCTGAAGATAATGAAACTTGATATCCATTGATCAGGAGTTACCTTAGATGCTAATAATTCAGTAATTGTATTTCCTTCACACCACATGTGATGAATTTATACATGAATATCCCCAACCCCTTGAAATTTATAATATAATACCCAATGGACCATGGTATTCTACATTTGAAAGTAGTTCATTGTAAATAGCTGGAAAGTTTGTATCCACAACAAAAAGATTAAAATCCCCCTACTTGCATATCTGATTTCCTATAAGCATGACATGCACTTCACCATGTAGGGAATCACTTCTCTGAAAACACATGAAAAAGAAATCACCACCAAGCCACACTTGTCCATGATCACCTACCGCTCCCCACATACCACCAAAATGTTAAGAAGCATCAGTGTTGAACATCAGACCCGGTTGGGGGGAGGCACCAATCCCACAACCCTTAAGTCCTGCCACTGAACATATTTGGAATAATAGTCAGCAGACCTCTGAAAGATGTAGCAGACTCCCAATTGTTACAATGCCTATCCAGTTCTAGAATAAGGTTATTTGTTCTAAAAATTATACATGTAGTATTCCTGATATCTTCCATTTAATGATATTCATTTCAATACGACCAAAAACATCATCACTCAGCTAAAAGAATACTATCCCTAAACATCCTTTATAACAATTAACTATCTACATCTTTAATATAGCACGGGAGGAATCCCATATATATAACCTCCCACCTGGATTAACGTATGAATCATGGAATATCACTCCACTCTGTCTTTTCCCAATCATATTCCCGAAATTGGTGAATGATCGACTCGATATTTGGATCACTACTTTTGTGGAATTTGGAATCCAAGTATACTCCAACATTCTAGATGTTTTCCCCTACTAGAAGTTCCCTTTTTCTAACATTCCATATCAATAAATTGAATTTTGATGGGATCCTCTTGCACCACACTGTCTCCACCCACACATCCTGGTCATTCACATCCACATAAAATTTAATTAATTCTATACCTAAAAAACACATGTGGAGGAAAACATAAAAACACACTTGTCTAGATTATTATTAAGATGAATATTCTCATAAATATGAATCTAGTTTTCATCAAGGGATTAATTAATGAATCCAGGGTGTTCACTTCCCCTCGTAAAAGTTATATCAGGAGTGGGAAAACCAAGAAAATTGTGCATCATTCCTAACTAGTTCTACTTCCAGTACCATATTACCCCTTTCCAAAGATCAAATGAGCATACTGATGTGGAGTGAAAAGATATGATTGCTCCATTGGACATATATAAGAGGAAATTTATTTATCTATGGAAAAACTCCCATATTTTTTCTGCATGTGTTAATCCCAAAAGGTAATTTTCATTATTATCTCCCATAAATGTTTATCATGATTCCCTCTCAATATCCTTGAACGATTCCAGATTTCAATACCCCCACTCTGATTGTTGTTTATCCAAACACTTCAATCACTCCCATTGATTTTTTCCATTAATTTGGTTGTTCGATAAGGAGAAACGAATATAATCTATTTTTGAAATCACATATTTTGTCACATTCAGTGTACATGAAAAATTCATCAGTATAGAATAATGTACACTATTGCAAGGGTTATATGCCCTCCAATGTAAAGGATATTTCTCTTCAAGTTTAGGATTCACCACATGATCTTGTAAATAACCTTATCAATGTGAGGAATAAGATGATTCCTAGGGAACACCAAAGCACCCAAGTTCTACATTTGAAAAAATAAACTTTTCATACCCATCAAGCATTCCATAGAACAGAATGTAACTCCCTGACCCCAGTTACCAAGAGTCAGTGCATTATTACATAACATTGGAATGATACAAGGAATCATGTCCTGAAATGCTGATTAGTTTATTATCCTGGGAAATAAGATACATAAAAAAGTTCAACATTAAAACTTGATAAGAAATACGCCACTAATTTATTCCATTAGAAACATTTAAGCCTCTTAGATTATGCCTACATGTCACTCATAACTAACTTCATCATATCCTGGGAAAACGAATCATAAGAAACGAGTGAGCTCAAGTGCTCTGTTTGAGTAAGCAATACAACGGAAGCTAACATAAACAATAGGCATGGTGAATAATTGAAAACGCAAGCCTTTACAAATAATAATCATTTACATTTTATGACAGGAATATCAACTGAGTAAATAATGCCATAATAAAACAGAATCATGGGTATTCTATTAGTTCAATAACCACATGAACCATCAATATTATTTTCATAATGAGGGAATGTGTAATGCGGGAAATTCTAAAACATTTTTTTCAATACCTAGGCCAAGACGACTAAAAATTATTAAGGCCTTGGACAAAACCATATATCAAATTGGGAAAGGCCTTAGCCAATTCCATGTCTAATTGTCTCATGAGACCTACCGATTCATAGGGGGGATATACAGGGCCCCACCAATCACTTTCTATGTCCACTACATTCCTCATATTAAAATTTTATACCATAACATAAACATTCACATTAAAACTAGCATATGAAATGTCAATACTTCAACAACTAACGATTAAGGGTATGAAAATAATACATCCATTTTCAATCATATCATAACTCATTCAATACAATATGTAAGATTTTAATTTAATCAATCAACCTTAATCAAGAATAATATCAATTAAAGAATGTTGACATAGTTGAAAATTATCAGTAAAATGCTTTGATAGAAATAAAACTTTTTCTTGATATCGTTTAAAAGTCTCAAAATTTATAAAGGATGTCATTTAAAAAATATTTTTGAATAAATATGTCCTATACCACTTTGAAACTTTTGAACATAATTATCATATCGAAACATTCATGTCCATATAAATAAATCCTTAAATTCATTTTGAAAACATAAACATTAATTAAAAGTATTTAGAATGATATATCTTTAAAAAAAATTAATGATGATCTAGTTAAATAGCACCTCCCATAAAACCTTAAAATATTCCTTTTGAAAACTTTTTTATGAAATATGTTTATCGATGATAAATATTTCCCAATAATTACTTAAACATAAACAATCTCGGATAATAATGAGATTGTGGAAATAACCCTTACCATGTACTATTTATTGGTTGAGGGTAGATTAACCTCATATATAATGGTGATATCATTATTATTAAATTATACAATAACTATATAAACTAATATAATATCATATATGATCTTCTAATATTATTTTTTAGTAATATTTTAGTAGTATCATTGTTTTGGGTGTTTACTGACTCGTTTTCCTTTATATTTTCTGTTATATAAGTCATGTTTTTCATGGATATGATGTATATTATTCATATCCAGAATTATGTTAAGCATTGAATCATTATTTTTTATCATTAAATGAAAATTAGTCTAGAATGTTACGATGGTGAATGACATTTCATCGTGTCATGGAGACGTTAAACTGTACGTTCGCATGGGAAACAATATCATTATTTTGATGGTGAAATAATATATAATTAGAGGTTATATAATATATACAAAATAATTAAAATATTATATTTATTATTGACATTAATTATAATCATTATTATAGCCATCCAAATATTAAGGTGTTGAGTAACAAACTACACCACGATGTGGAGACGGTGAGCCGTACGTACACACCTGTGTTGACTTTGTAATTCATAGGATGGATATAATAATGAATATGGTTGTTCCGTATTTATAATAACATCATATTATGGATAATTTCATGGTGTTATTATTTTTGTATAGAAGCAACAAATAAAGAGAATTTGGACGAATAAAAAAACATGAAAGAAGGTGTTGAAATTGTTAACTCATCTTCGGGAGTTTCCTATTAAGGGATTAAAACGGATCCTTAGGTTGGTAGTCTGATCAATGTAATGAATCTAGGTTGATGTGAGGGAATTTGGGAGGATATTTTGGTTGGTTTTGTCCGATCCACAGAGATTTGGCGGTGTGATTTTGAGAGAAGGGTAAGATACCTTTTATAAGAGAGGTGAAAGTCACTTTAGGAAAATCTTGAATGATTATTTTATTGTACAATAATATTCAGTTTATAATTGTTAAAAAATTATTTATTTATAGTTTGATGTAATTATGGGTCTAAACCCTATATAACCATATGTTTTCGACAATTTTAGGTCACCATTTTAACCACACCATTTAGTTCTAACTCTTAGTTAAATAGTATAACTTTTACCACATCTCTTTGTATTGTTATAATAAATGGTTAATAAACATACTATAAAGTGGTAATAAAACCTAAATATGTTCATTAAGGTTATATCTATTATTATATAATTATTTTATTTGAAAATTATAATTTTAGGACTATTATATTATATAATAATATAGTATTTGTTTTAAAAACTAATTTATGTCAATTTTGAAATTATTTAGTATTTTTTGTCAACGTCATAAATAAAATTATTACTTCAAAAAAAAAATAGATTGAATAAATCCTAACATTTAATATTTACCTATAATATTCGTGGATGGAATCAAATAATTAAATTTATATCCATTTTAATATTTATAATATCATTTATTTGATTCTTTCATTAATAAGGAAAATGTTGCATCATTATTCTGTCATGTATAAATTAATTTATTTTATGTATAAAATTTATAAATAAAATATCAATATTTATGAAATCTTATTTGATTTCTAGTCAATATTTTTAGTCTTATATATCAATTATTTAACCCCATATAAAAATTATTTTACTGAAAGATACATTCATTTGTTATTAGTGTCTTTACTTTGAATTAATTAATATAAAATGTCATTGTCACTCCCAAGTGGCTCCATGGGGTCACAAAATTGACCCAAGGATTCCCATTGTCACACATGCCTCATCCAATAGGTCTGGGACATGTTTTAGGGTAATTTAATATTATTATAATATTATTTTTTAACCTTATTTTCCATATTTACACTTTAACCATGGTAAATAAAATATTTACTAAAGTAATTATTCATAATGTATATAAATAAAAGTTACATTTTTACATAATTTATAACACCTGATTCCAAATATTAAATACATTTTTTCAAATTCAAAACATAGAAGTTGATGAAATTAAATTAAAATTAATTCCCATTTTCGAAACCAAAAAGAGGGTTTTTAAGAAGTAATAACTATCAAAAGATTTACATATGTTTATATACAATTTAAAAGATAAATTTATTATAATGACCTAAATTGTATTAAATTATAAAAATATAATATAATTATACTTTAATACCACTGAAATGAATAATTTATCATTAAAAATTATTTCGATTAAAAAAGATGTTTTTATTTAAAATTTAGTATTTTTCACAATGCATCAAAATATTAATGTTATTAGAAAAATACCAAAAATTTATCAAAACTAAATTTTTATGTACCAATTCTAAATAAAAAGTTTATTATTTCGAATTGAATATATAAAAGTGTCAAATATTGTATTTAAAAAGGGTTCTTTATTAAAAGGTGGCAAAATTGCATTTTTTTGAAAAATAGTTATTTTATCTAAAAATTTGAATTTGTTCTTATAATATGTCTAATAAACACATAATACAGATTTCCAAATAACATGGAGTATATATAATTCAAAATGCAATTAATACTATTCATAACTACCTTTTGAACTTCTAGTTTGGTAATTTTTGATGCGCTCGAACTCGATGTTGCGTGATGCACAAGATATTGAATTACTTTAAAGAGATAGCGTACTATGAAATACTAGGCTTTTACATTCTCTTATCCTTCAATAAATTACATCCTCTCAATTTGAAATTATTCTCCAGAAATCAAAGGTTGAAAATAGAAAATCCATTTGTGGAAAACCCACATTAGAACTAGGGATAATAAAATATAGACAGTATAAGATTGAAAGGAAAGTAAAAAAGTCACCCTAAATCAGGGTTTCTAATAGGATAAAATTGGTGGCTATTATAGAAACATAATTGGAGAAAAAAATGTAAATATTTATATGGAGTGATTGATGTCATTAATCACAAATTAGTGTTAAATTGAGGCCCTCAATGACATCAACTTATAATGATTTAAAATATTATTGGTTCAACATAACATAAGTTTTTAAGATAACACTTTTTTACGATCCCATCACTAATGTTTCAGAATAGAATAAAAAATGAATACTTGACAAGTAGAGTTCCATACTTCAAATAATTTCTACCACAAACTCATCTTTTACTCCAAAAGATAATAATACAAAAAATATTCTCTTTGTCCTAATTATATAGGGTTCCAAAAGAATGAATTTATAAATCATTTGTCCAACCATTTAAAAATCTAAATTATAAAAACCAAGACATCACGCAGGCCAATGGTAGGTGATGCACCCTTGTCACCATTCGGTTGTAGGTTCAACTCTAATGGCCTTGTTGGACGGGACGGGTTGTCACCCCACCTCTAGTTTTTCCTTTTTATAACAATACAATATTAATCTTATGAAATGTTTTAACCTTAATCAATAGTATCCAATGTCCATTTTAATTAATTTCAACCATTAGGCATATCCAAAATATATCTACCCAAACTCATAGTCTAGAATTTATAAGGATGATATACATAAAGAAGATTTCTTTTTCCATGTAATAGCATGTTAATACCTTTATCATTTATTCTTTTAAAAGATGGTAACACCCTAAATTCCCATAAAACCATATTGAATATATTCACTCTACATGTTCTTGTAGAATGCTGGATATACTCACTAAATCCAAAAATGTTGTAAATTCCAACAATGATCGAATGAATAAACAATTAATCAGTTTCAAGGAAGTTATGAATATCCAATATAATTTATCAAACTAAACCATATATTATTCCAAAATCACTACCTCAGCCTCAGGACAATATTAAGATTTATCTTTTTCTAAACCATATATTTTACAAAAGTTTTAACTTGAAATTTTGTCACATTACATGGTACCATACAACCTCAAATATTTAATAAAATAGTACTTCAGTACAATACTTATTTATTACCATAATTCATATATCATGCCATCATTGATACAACACTCATATAAAATAATTCTTTAATAACAAAAAAACACTAGTCATTCATCTTAATCTACAGTAGTATCATAACATGATTATTATACAATAACATCATTTGGGGAATACTCTGATGATTTGGAAGTTGATTTTCATTGTATCCCAACTCCTTGAAAATGAATCATTGTACATTTGAAAGATTTTTCTTACCCTTTAAATCACATACTTGGTGTCCTTTTTCCACCACACTTATAACATACTCTTATTACCATCATGTATTAACCAATTTTATTATTTCCATAGTTATAGCATATACGAAAATCCTTCTTTCCATTTTTCCCTTTGTATATATTTCTCTCTACCAAACATTTCATCTCTAGTTTCCTATAAAAGACATAGGACTCAATGAATTCATTACTTATCTTATTAACACATGATATATTTCTTCATATGATGAGAATACGTGAGAGACTATTTATATTCTAAATGATTTCATTAGACAATGAAAGATATGGTCCTTATTACTCTTTGGATCATGTGTATGGTCAGATTTCTAATTCCTTCTATGAGAAACCATTTCCAAAAAATGACGTATAGTAGGTTAGTTTATGAATCGCAATTTATAATTACAAACATGTAAAATACCTAAAATAAATTGAACAACTTATGCATATAATCCATAAAGATAAAAATGTTTTCTATAAGCATTTATTTACTCACAAATCATCCATAATGTTTTTTAAATTAAATGTAATTTTTTCCTAAGCATATCCCCGGGGAGTGTCATAAGCAATAGTGTAGAAAATCCTGTTTTCATGTACCAGTATACCCCTGGGTCATGCTCAAAACTCCTTGTCGGAGTTTTCACTCATATGTATATCTATGACAAAGCCGTCTCTATCTACTCGTATACCGACAAAGATGTATTCAACGGAAAATACCCAAGATATCTACATTGCCAAAATTATAGGAAGTTCTTCTATACTAATCCTCAATACCTATATTCGGGTAATGTTCTCTCATTAGAGTTTATCTAATTACAGTTTCCACGTTTTATAATAAACTTTCCTTGATCCCAACTATAATTCCCCTACCACATTTACCCAGAGTCAGTGCATTATTACATAACATTGGCATGATACAATGAATCATGTCCCGAAAGATTTATTACTTTAGTATCCATGGAAAAATGATACATACATAAGTTCAACATTACAACGTGAAAAGAAAAACAAAACTAATTTATTCCATTAAACATCCATGCCTCCTTGATTATGCCTGCATGTCACTCATAACTAACTTCATCATATCCTTGAAAAATGAAGCATAAGAAATGGGTGAGCTCAATCACTCAGTAAGAGTAATAAATACAATGAGAGATAACATAAACATTAGTCATGGTGAATAATTGAAAACACATGCCTTTACAAATAATAATAATGATCATTTTATCGTATGAATATGATCTGAGTAAATAATACCATAATAAAACATAATAATGGGTATTATACTAGTATAATAACCACATGAACCATCATTATTAATTTAATAATTATGTAATGTATAATGTGTGAAATTTTGAAACATTTTGTGAAGGCCTCTGCCAAGATTTTTAAAAGTGATTAAGGCCCTCGCCAAAACCATATATACAATTCGAAATGGCCTCGTCCTATTCCACATCTAATTGTCTCATGAGACCTAGTAATGCATCTAGGGGATATATATGGACCCACCTATCACTTACTAAGTCCACCACATTCTCATATGAAAATTTGGAAACATAACATTAACATCTTTATTAAAACAAGCATACGAAATGTCAATACTTCAACCATAAACCATGAAGGGTATAAAAATAACACATCCACATTAAAAAATATCAGAACTCATTAAATAAAATATGGAATATTGTATTATAATAAATCAAACATAATGAATAATAATGTCCATTAAAGGATGTTGACATAGATGAAAATGAACAGTAAAATGCTTTGATAGAAATACCCATTTTTCATGAAATTGTTTAAAAGTCTCACAATTTTTAAAAGGGGTCATTTAAAAAATATTTCTAAATAAAAGTGTCCCATGCCACTTTGAAAAATTTCAAAATGAATTATCATATCAAAACATTGATGTCCATATAAATAAATTTTTAAAGTCATTTTGAAAACATGGAAATTATTAAAAAGGATTTAGAAAGATAAATATTTAAAAACATTAAAATGATAATCTAGTTAAATACAAACTTCCGAAAAACCATGAAATATTTTATTATATATTTTTATGAAATATTTGTATCTATGAATAAATATGTCCTAGTAAATAGTTACACATAAACAATCTCGTATAATAATGAGATTGAGGAAATATCCCTTACAATGTACTTTTCCTTGGTCAAGGGTTGGTTTACCTCTAGTATAATGGTGAAATCGTTGTTATTAAATTATAAAAAGACCATATACATCAATATTAAATCATATATGATATTTTAATATTTATTATATATAATATTTTAGTAATATCATTGTTTTGGGTGTTTACTGACTCGTTTTCCTTTATATGTTATGTTATGTAAATCATGTTTGTGATGGATAGGATATATATTATTCATTTACAGAATTATATTAAGTATTTAAACATTATTATTAATAATTAAATGAAAATTAGTCTTGAATGGTTACGATGTGGAATGTTATCTCATCGCATCGTGGAGATGGTAAGCCATACATTCGCACGGGCGACAATGTCATTATTTTGATAGTGAAATCATATATAATTGGATGGTATAACATATATAACAAATCATTAACATGTAATATTTATTTATTTACATAAACTATACTCCTTGTTATACCCATCAAAATATCAAGGTGTTGAGTAAGAAACAACACCCCGACTTGAAGACGGTAAGCCATACGTACGCATGTGTAGTGACTTTTTCATTCATAGGATGGATTGAATAATCAATATGGTTGTATAATATTTATAATAACATCAAATAATGTTTAAGGAACTGGAGTTATTAATTTGGTATGAAAACAACAAAGAAATAGGAAGTTTAAGAAGAAAATAATTTGTAAGAGGGTGGGGAAATTATTACTTCTGCTAAGGGTGTTTCCTTTTGAGTTGATCAAAATGGCTCTATAGGTTGGATTTATGATTAATGTAAGGACTCTATATTTATTTCAGGGAAGTTTCGATGATTTTTTGGAAGGGGTTGGGTGATAAAAATGGATTTGGAGTTGTGATTTTGAGAGAATGGGAAGTTCCTTTTTCTAAAAGAGGTGAGGGTCACTTTAGAAAGGCTTGAATGGTTATTTTATTATACAATCATATTCAGTATGTAATGTCTCAAAAACAATTTATTTAGAGACTAATGTGTTTATGGGTAGAAATCATCTCATCCAATAGGTTTTAGGAAATTTTAGGAAACCATTTGTACCTTATCTTTTAGTTTTAACTCTTAGTTAATTAGTTTAACTTTTACCATGTCTTCTTGTATTGCTATAATAAGTGGTCAATAAATAAACTATAAACTACCAAGAAAACATAAAGTGGTTCATTAATGAAATATATATTATTATATAATTCTTTTGGATGATCCTTATATTTTTAGGACTATAATGTCATTTAATAATATAGTATTTGTTTTAAAAAGTCATTGATGTCAATTATAACATTATTTAATATTTGTTTCAATGTAAATGTCATAAAAACATGATTACGTTGAAATAAATACATTTAATATATAAAAACATGTCATATTAACATATAAAATTCGTGTATGGTATCAAATATTTAAAATTAGATTTATTTTAATATTTATAATTCCATTTATTTGATTAATTCATTTATTAGGAAAATACTGCGTCATTATTGTGTCATATATGAATATATTTATCATATGTATAAAAATTATAAATATGAGATCAAGATTTATGAAATGTTTTAGATTTATAAATAATATTTATAGTCATAAATATCAATTGTATATCCATATATAAAAGTTGTTTTACTAAAAGATACATTCTTTTGTTATTTTTGTCTTCACTTTGAATTAATTAATATAAAATGTAATTATTACTCCCAAGTTGCTCCATGGATTCCCAAAATCGACCCAAGGATTCACATGGTCAGTAATTTATCAAAATATAGGGCCAGGACATGTTTTAGGATAACTTAATATTATTGTGATATTATTTTTAAACTAATTTACAGAATTTACCCTCTAACTGTGGTAAATAAAATATTTACAGAAATAATTATTCATAATGTCTAAAAATAAAATTTACAAATTTATAAAATTTGGACCTCATGATTCCAAATATAAAATCCATTTTTCCAAATTCAAAACATATAAGTAGTATAATTTATTTAAATGTTAATTCCCATTGTCGAATACGAAACGCGGGTTTTAAAGAAGTAAAAACTATCAAAATATTGACACATGTTGATGTACTATATAAATGGGAAATTACTTATAATGACATAAATTATATTAAATGATAAAAATATAATATAATTATTTTTTAATCCCACTCAAAATAAAAATTTAATACTAATAATTATTTCTATTAAAAAGTTGTTTTTAATTAAAATATAGAATTTTTCACTATTCATGAAAATATGAAATTTACCGGATAAATACCAATAATTTATCCAAACTAATTTTTTATGTCCCTGTTATAAATAAATTTTTTAATTTGTCAAATCTAATATATAAAAGTGTCAAATATTTTATTTAAAAAGGGATCTCCATTAAAAGGCTGTAAAATTGAAATTTATTGGAAAATACTTCATTTATCTGAAAAAATGAATTTGTTATTATATTATGTCTAAGAAACACATAATTTGGATGTTAATATTTTATGGAGTATATAAAAATCAAAAATCAATTAATACTATTCATGACCACTTTTTGAATGGCTTGTTTGTTTAGTTGTGGTGATCTCAAACTCGGTGTTGCGTGTAGCGCAAGTTATTAAATTACTTTAAAGAGATATCATACTTTGAAATCATGTGTTGTTACACTGATCCTAATGTCTGTGCATTTTTTAGATATGAAGAAAAAACACATCTTATGGTTAACCAACTTCCCACTCCCAGAAAATTAGTCTTTCATGACCTCATTGATCTCATGAATATCTCTCATACTGCCCTTGATAAATATGCTCGTATCATCAGCAAACATCAGGTGAGAGATGCCACAATCTATGAGTCAACAGCTATTAGAGAGGATCCTACTATAAGTGATATTAAAATATAAATACAAGAACATCGCATCTTGAGTTATATTAAATAAGGATGGGGGGAGGGTGTCCCGTTATTTCAGACAACACACAACCATAAAGAAAGTAAACTATTTTCCCCTAAATAATATAGATAACCAAGAAGATCTGAAACATTGATACATAAGGCCAATAATCCAGTACGAGAACCCCATACAAGTATGGACTCCTAACAAGAATCTTTGTTCAACCATTTAGTATGCCTTGTTCATGTTCACCATGACGGATAGGTTTATCCAACAAGCTCTAAGATTAATTTCACTAAATACCTCTTGAGCTAGACTAGTTTACCTATTAATATTCCAGAACATAATAAAACATTGATATTACTCTACAATCTATCCTAGGAGGAAAGACTACCTTCTATTTGTTGGTATTCATTCTACAAACATTTTGGTATATTAAACAAACTAAAGGGTAAATAGTGATTCAGGGATTGAGGATCATTAACCTTCAGCACCATTCCGGTCTTCATGGAACATGGAATGTGTGGTAGACTCTAGTCAATAAAGTATCCCATGTAAAGACCTGTACATTTTAGGAAATTTTTTTTTATTAATTTTCTTTGGAATTTTACAATAACGCAGTTTCTGACGGCACTTGATTCCGAGGCCCGGTGTGCCCGGAATCATTTTCTAAAGTTTGGATCGGGTACGTTCAGTGAACGAACGAGCGGGTTTTTCTAACTTTTGAACTGGTGCTCGGAATCGAATTCTGAGGGCACCGATAGAATTGCAGCGCCGGTAATTGCTTAGAAACGCCTCTTCCAGAGTTGCGTTTGCTCGGGTGTGGTTTTTAATTTTTGGGCTTTAAGTTGAGAAATAAAATAAAGTGGTTCGACAACCTTTTTTTATTTCACTTAAGCCACTTAAAAGTCAATTAAAGATACTTAAATCTGAGTTGAAGAGGATAGAGTAAAATTCAAAATATCCTACCCTCTTGGTAGGATATTTTTGGGGTGGGGCCCACACGAGCCCACCGTTTGTTTTCCGCCATGTAACGCACCCACGAAAACCCCTATTGATTGAAAGTCAACTGGAGCGTTTCTTAAACAATTAAACGCTCCTATTAATTGGGCGGTTTTATTCATTTAATTAATTATATGAATTAATGGGTCGTTATTTAACTTATCTCTCTTTCGTTTGTGGGCATGTTAATAAAATAAGACCAACGCTATTCTTCATAAGTGTTGTTCGTTGAGAGGATTTGACAGAATCCTCATGTTCTTCATCCTCCTTTGCGAAGAACGCGAAGAACACGAAGGACGCTGGCCTTCGACGAAGGGCGACGAAGAACGCAGAGCCCTCACAGATCGACGATGCGACGCCAAGTACCGCGACGCCGGCGATTCTTCGTCCGCGATGTTCTTCCGCGACAATCCAACCTCGCGACAACCTTCAATCGACAACGACAAGGTAGGGGGTTGCGCTCCTTTTAAATTCATTGAGGATTATTAACAACAATATGGATTTAATTATTATTAATTAAATCTATATGTTTTTGATCCTCAGAGTTCCGCGACGACGCGACGCTATTCCGCGACGACGCGACACCCTTCCGCGACGCGACGATCAGCTCCTTCCGCGACGATCAATCCCGCGAAGAACGCGCGCTCGACGACTACGACGAGGTAGAGATTTTTATTTGTGAACAATCTCTAATTCCCGTGATTGTTTCTTTTAAAACAAAGAACCCGGATCAATTTCAGTTTTAATTCTATTAAAATTCTACCTTGCTGGTTATTCATGTGTTGAATATCTTTTTTTAATTCCCGATTGTAACCGCCTCACGCGGAGGGTGCGGGCCAAATAAACACAGCCCGACAACCCTCTGCAGTTCTTCGTTGATGTGCAGATTGGTGGGCGACGACAAAACATGCCGCAGGGTTGATTCGTTGTTTCCATAGTGAAGTACGGGACCCAGGAGGAGCTATAGCGCAAACGGAAATGAAATCAAACCACCTGAGCAACTCTGGTGGCCCGCGGAACCCACCGGCGGTGCGGCGGCGCCGGCGGCCGGAGGCGGCGGCGCCCCAACACGCTTCTAGACAAGGCCACCACGTCTGAATCCGCGGCGGCGGTGGCCAGCCGACCCGCGGCCGCGTGGGTCTGGCACACACGGGACGCGGCTTTGCCGTGTCCGCTGATCCAGCCTGGCCCCACGTGGGGCTGCGACACCTTCATCCTGCGAGGGCAGCGCCCCGCGGCTCCCTCGCTCGGCTGCTCGCCCGAGCCGAGCTGGGCCGACCTGACCGTCCGGGTCGCGCCAAACCGGGTCGGACCCGTACCCGGTTCGGGCCGACCCAAGGGGGTTGGGCTGGGTCGGCCCGGGCCCAGACCCCCCGTCTCCGGACGTTTTCGGTCATTTTCTTATAACATGAGCTACGAGCCTCCAAACGATGCGCCATCAGTAGCGATGTGATCCTTGGATGAAGACAGTCGTTTCGGTATATCGCACTCAAGGTTTCGGTATACTTTGTGTTCGGCTGGGTTGGTTCGTACATGAAACCAACCGGGACCTCGGAGCGGAAACGCTCATATCTTGAGCTTCGGTCGTCCGATTGACGTGTCATCGACTTCGTTGAATTCCTCTAAGTGATACGGATATTTTAGCATACTCTGCCCGAGGTTTGGATGAAGGTGGAGTACGGTCGGGTTGGCTTTTCCTTAAAAACCAACCGGGCCCCTGGGATGAAAAAGCCAATATCTCTCAGACCGGGCGTCCGATTGACGCGTCGTCTGCGACGTTGAGTCCCTGTTGGCGATACAGAACATTTGGATACATCAAATCTAGACTATGTTTCAGTTGATATATCATCCTCTCGGCTCGTGGAGCGGACCCTCCCGAACGAGCCTGCTATGTGCGGGAACCCTAGAGCTGGATGCGACTACTACTGTGATGGCGACGACTGTACAGAGATTCTCAGTGGATTCGACAGCGACGACCATAGCACTCATCGATCCTATGTGGGTCAGTGCTACCGATCCTGTGTGGGTCCGATCATTTGTGGGTCAGCACTCAGTGGTCCTGTGTGGGCCAGCGCCTAAAGGTCCTGTGTGGGCCCGATCCTGTGTGGGTATTTGCGGGAGTTAGTTACCTATCGATCCTTTGTGGGTGAGATCTTTTGTGGGTCGTTGCGGGGGTTATTACCTATTGATCCATTGTGGGTCCGACGACATAGATGGATCAGTGATCATCTCTATCGTCATTTGAAGATGTTTACCTTTGTGAGCTGAAACTCTTTTTTACCTTCCTTTGTGGACTGTATTGTGTTATCCTGTGTGGATTTACGTTTTACTTTCCTATGTGGATTGTGTTGAGCTATCCTATGTGGATTTCACGTTTTGCTTTCCGGTGTGGACTGGGTTGTACTTGAGCTCGGATGTTGGAGCCGAGCGAGAATTGATGACTTAGGTATTTGTATGGGCATATACCTAAGCAGTGTCAGATGTTACTTCGTGATTATATCCTTCCTTTGTGGTTTATCCTTTGTGGATTTTCGAACACCTTTAGGGGTCTCGGGGTCCCTACTGAATAGCTTATACTCACCCATGCACGGCCTATGCCCGCACTATGTTTTGTTGGTTACAGACTACAGACATCGCTGATCGTAGTGGAGGCTTGCGGAGCAGGACGGTACCTTGAGGTTGACCACTGGGCGGGACCTACTCGGAGAGGTCGGCCGGACTCGATGAGCAGTTGAGGCTTTTTATACCCACCCTTCAGGTGGGAATTCCAGTGGACGGATCAACGTCGCAGCTCTACTTTTCAGTTGCTGTTTTTCCCCTTTCAGTTGTACTTTACAGTTGGACTGGTATTTCTAGCCCCCCTTACTTTTCTGCTTTCTTACTCTGTAGTGCTTGTTTACTTTACAATGGAAATGCCTTCCCTTTTTACTGGGATTTACGCCTTGGTGCTAGTTTCCAGCCGCTGGACTATGGAAGGCGGGCTTGGGGTAGTCACGGCACGGGCCCTGAGGACGGGTCGTGACAAATTGGTATCAGAGGAGTTCAGTCCTACCACAGACTCTGATTTTTCTTCTATTTATTGAAATATTGTTTAGTGTATTGGGTGTGGTTATTAGTCCAGGGAATCATGTGTTGGTGGGATGACCGACGTATCCATACACCAGGACCCTGACTTCTGATTTCCGACTTAATGCACGAAAACATTGATTGCATGTGTGTTTCATGTTTTCATTGTGATTACTTGTATCAGCTCACCAGGTATACTGTTTTGACCGTGGAGAACCTGTTTCCTTTTCAGGATGGCCCCACGACGGCAGCCAGCTATGTTTCCGAGAGTTGTGCATGACGATAGCCCACCGAGCGACGAGGCCTCAGTACATGGCCCTTTGACAGCAGAGGCACCGGCGGTACCTCTACCCACCGAGCCACCGATGCTTCTAGCACCAGCCGCTGACGATGCACGTCGCCTCAATGCTATGAATTAGTTCCAGTGCTAGCGACCACCCAGGTTCCATGGGGAGACAGACCCCCAGGCAGCCGAGGACTGGCTGGAGGCAGTGGTACGAGTTTTCAGACTAGTGAGGACACCAGTAGACCTCATGGTGATCCTCGCAGCGAGCCTACTGCACGCAGCAGCAGAACGATGGTGGAGCTTGATGATCTAGGTTCACGATGAGGCCTCTCTCATCTGGACAGACATTGAGGGCCTCTTACACTCAGAGTTCGTCCTGGCCACCCTCTGTGTGGTGCGCATCCAGGAGATTTTTTAGCTGTGGCAGGGCAGCTTGACGGTCACCCAGTACTCGGCGAGATTCACCGATCTCTCGCGTTACTCGACCGACATGGTACGGGGCCCGTTCTTCCGGGCCTGGGCCTTTGAGCAGGGATTGAGACATGAGATCAGGGCATCACAGATCTCCCACAGCATCCCGACCCAGGCAGGAGTACAGCAGCGAGCCCTTTTGATCGAGAGCTTTCTTGCTGAGACTTCTCCAGCGGTGAGACCTATTGCAGGATGACACGTAGCAGAGTCTTCCACAGCGGGCAGTCGATAGATGACTCAGGGGTCTAGGCAGACCAGAACCTCTCATAGACGGTCTCTAGACACTGGCTCAGCAGTGCGGGGCACACAGCACAGAGCCTGTCTTTTGAGAGGTAGGCAGTGCTACACTTGCGGCCGGCAGGGTCACATGGCTCATGACTGCCCGACCCACCGTGCCGAGGAGTAGCAGACAGTTGAGGGTCCACCCAAGCAGAGGCAGAGGGTCGACCGTGGCGGTCCGCAGGTAGGTGGTGGACGAGGCAGATGAGCTGGACGAGCAGCAGGTGGTGGGCGAAGCTTTGAGGCTCTACCACCACCACCACTAGGATGTCCACCCCGACCACAGGGAGAATGCGGGAAGAGATAGGCACATCTCCAGGCAGTGGAGGCCTACAACCACGGCACGCCCGAGATGATTCGAGATACAATCTGTGTCTATTCTACCCTTGTTTCAGTTCTTATAGACACAGGAGTGAGTCACTCTTTCATAGTCTCTGCCCTTGTTCCGAGCTCGGAGATTCCGACAGAGCCGTTGGCTCGATCACTACGGCTAGAGACTCCTATGGGAGCAGACTCGACGATTACACACTAGTGCTAGCAGTGTGAGATTATTCTATGTAATGACCCGGAAATTTCAAGGGAGTTTTTTTTTCTGAATTTTCATTGGAATTTTACTGGAACGCAGTTTCTGACGGCACCTGATTCTGAGGCCCGGTGTGCCTAGAATCAATTTCCGAAGATTGGCTCGGGTTTGTTCAGTGAACGAACGAACGTGTTTTTCTATCTTTTGAACCGGTGCTTGGAATCGAATTCTGAGGGCACAGATGGAATCGCAGCGCCAGTATTTTCATAGAAACGCCTCTTTCGGAGATGCGTTTGCTCGGTTGTGGATTTTAATTTTTGGGGTTTACGTAACAAAATAAAATAAAGTTGTTTGACAATTTTATTTCATTTCACTTAAATCCTCTTAATGACCACTTTAAGCTAGTTAAGCTGGGTTGAAGCGGATAGGGTGCAATAAAAAATATCCTACCCACTTGGTAGGATATTTGTGAGGTGGGACCCACACGAGCCCCACCGTTTCTTTTCTTCTTTAGTAACACACCCATACCCCCTCTTAAACGAAGTCAATCGACGCTTTTCCTTATTTTCTTAACGCCTCTATTTAATTGGGCAGTTAAGTTTTACAATTAATTCTTTGAATTTATTGTTCGTTACTTACCTTGGTTTTTCAAATTCTTTAGTTCATAATAAAATAAGATGAGGACTTATTTTATTATCTGGTTGTTGTGTTAACCTTTGGAGAATCTCTAAAGATCTTCATCCTCCTTCGTGAAATACGCGAAGAACGCAATGAATGTCGGCCTCCGACGAAGGGCGACGAAGAATTACAAACCCCTCGGAGATCGATGACGTGACGCCGATGACTCTCCTCCTGCGACGTTATTATGCAACATTCCTTCTTCTGAAGGAAATCTTCGAACCTTCGTTTGATATCGTCGACGCAACGCCTTTCCGTGACGACGCGATGCCCTTCCGCAACGCAACGATCCTCTTGTTCTGCGACGGTCGATTCTGCGAAGAACTCTCGTTCAACGACGTTGAGGTAGGGTTTTTAATTGAGGATAATAATACCCCTTTTCCTCGGATGTTTCCTTTTGAAAATAAAGAACGCAGATCAAGTCAATATTAAGTTGATCCGCGGGAAGATTGGTTATGGGATAAGTATTTTTGATTGCGGGAAATCGGTAGGGGTTTAATAGGGAATGATTTTACCCTTTTTCTCCATGGATGTTTCTGTTAAAAAAAAGAACTCGATTTCATAAAAACAATTTTAATTTATTAAAATTGTTATTTGTTATGTTTTCTATGTGTTGATTTCTCTTCCTGATTGTTATCGCCTAACGTGGAGGGTGCGAGCCAAATGAACACAGCCCGAAAACCCTCCGCAGTTCTTCATTGTAGTGCGGATTTAGCGGGCGACGACAAAACGTGCCGCAAGGGTGATTTTATGTTTTCGCAGTGAAGAACGGGACCAGGGAGGAGTAGCGGTGCAGACGGGAATTGAATCGGACCACCAGAGCGACTCCGGTGGCCCGTGGAAGCCACCGGCGGCGTGGGTCACCGGCGCGGCGGCGCCGACGGACCCACGGCCGCGCGCGTCTGGCGCACACAGGATGCGGCCTTGCCGCATTTGTTGACCAGGGCGGCCCCCCACGGGGGCCGCGGAGTCGTCACGCGGGGGCAGCGTGCCCCCTGCGTTGCTCGGCCGCTCGGTCGAGTCGAGCCGGGCTGGGTCGCGCCCTGGCCGGACCGGACCGGGTCCAGCCGGGTCGGACCAGGTCGGGTCGATTCGGTTCGGGTCGACCCGGTTCGGCCGACCCATGGGGGGTCGGCCCATGCCCAGACCCCATGTCTTCGTACCGTTCGCGGTCTTTTGCCCGTATCTTGAGCTACGAGTCTCTAAACGACGCACTGTCAGCGGCGATGCGATCTTTGGATCACGACAGTCGTTTTGGTATATTACACTCCAGGTTTCAGGATACTTTGGGTTCGGCCGGGTTGGTTCGAACATGAAACCAACTGGGCCTTCGGAGCGGAAACACTCATATCTTGAGCTTCAGACGTCCGATTGACGTGCCGTCAACTTTGTTGAATTTCTCAAAGTGAGACAGATCTTTTTTCTCACTATGCCTGAGGTTTGGACGCAGGTGGAGTACAGTCAGGTTGGTTTTTCCTTAAAAACAAACCGGGCCCCTAGAACGAAAAAGCTGATATCTTTCAGACTGAACGTCCGTTTGAAAAACCGTCTGCGGCATTGGTGATCACGTTGAGAAACAGTTCCTTTGAGTATACACTATGGGAGTTTGGGTTATAGTTGAGATACTCATATCTTGACCTTCAGACGTCCGATTGACGTGCTGTCAACTTTGTTGAATTCCTCAAAGTGAGACAGATCTTTTTTCTCACTCTGCCCGAGGTTTGGACGCAGGTGGAGTACAGTCAGGTTGGTTTTGCCTTAAAAACCAACCGGGCCCCTAGAATGAAAAAGCTGATATCTTTCAGACCGAACGTCCGTTTGACAAACCGTCTGCGGCATTGGCGATCACGTTGAGAAACAGTCCCTTTGAGTATACACTATGGGAGTTTGGGGTATAGTTGAGATACGGCTGGGTTGGTTCTCACATGAAACCAACCGGGCCCCTAGGATGAAAAAAGCTAGTAACTCACAGACCGGGCGTCCGATTGACGCACCATCTGTTGTTTTGAAACCCCTTGTGACGAGGCGGTCCCTTGAGATACTTATTCGGGGAACCTTGTGATACATGTATTATCGGCCATCATCTCGTGGAGCGGACCCTCCCGGAGACGAGCGTGCGGAATACAGAGACCGTGTAGCCGGCTGAGACCTGGCGACTGCTTGACTGATCGACTCGGTGTGTTTTGGATAGCCCAGTGGGGAGCTCTTGGTTGTAGCGGCAGACCCACGGCGAAGGAGCGCTTGGTTGTAGCGGCAGACCCGCGTTACTCAACATAAGGAGTAACTATGGAGGCTATGAGGGGGAGCGCTTGGTTTTAGAGGCAGTCCCATGGTGGAGGAGCGCATGGTTGTAGCGGCAGACCCGCAGTACTCAACAGAAGGAGTACCTCATGAGGCTATGGGGGGGAGCGCTTGGTTGTAGCGGAAGACCCGTGGTGGGAAGCGCTTGGTTGTAGCAACATGCCCACAGTACTTGATAGGAGGAGTGCCTCAGCAGTCTTTGGTTAGTGTGCAGTACCTCGGAGTCGTGAGAGGACCAAAGTACACTCCAGAGATGGGGCTCTTTAGCAGTTGTAGTTTCGAAAATGAAAATCCTGGTTTGATCTGAGACTTTTGGCCTTGTGTTTACCTCATGTTTGAGATGGGTTACTTGATAAGTTAGGTATATGTATGGGCATATACCAGGGTAGTGGTTATCCGTTGTTTTCACAATCCTTGAGTTTCCTCAGGATTGAGATGGGTTACTTGATAACTTAGGAATATGTATGGGCATATAACTAAGTAGAGGATATCTTTTGAGATCTTCTTTTGTGGTTATCCATGTTGGTTTTAGGGATACCTTGAGGGTCTCGCGGTCCCTACTGAGTATCATAATACTCACCCCTGCACGGGCTATGCCCGCACCTCGTTGTGTTGGTTGTAGACGACGGGTAGTGCTAACGGTGGCCGAGTGTTCGAGGACTGGACGGTACCCGGAGGTGGACTACACGACGAGTATGTACCCGGAGGTGGACTACATGACGAGTTAGTACCCGGAGGTGGACTAAACGACGAGACGACATACGGAGGAGGTTGACGGGCGACGAGTCTGTTGAGATCTTCTTTGTGGTTATCCTTATCACTTTTAGTGATAACTTGAGGGTCTCGGGGTCCCTACTGAGTATCGTTATAGTCACCCCTGCACGGGCTATGCCCGCACCTCGTTGTGTTGGTTGCAGATGACGGGCAGTGCTGACTGTGGCCGAGTGTTCGAGGACTGGATGGTACCTGGAGGTGGACTACATGACGATTCAGTACCCGGAGGTGGACTACACCACGAATCAGTACCCGGAGGTGGACTACATGACGAGACGACATATAGAGGAGGTTGACGGGCGAGAGCGTTGAGGAGGCTATCTGTACCTACCCTTCAGGTAGGATCTGTGGTGAACGACCAGGAGCTGCACAATATGTACCTACCCTTCCAGTAGGATCCGATGAGGAAGACCCATGAGCTTCTTCCTTTCTTCCAGCTGTTGTATTTTTCTGTTGTACTTTGTTCAGTTGTAGTTGTACTTTCATTGGGGTTTGTATTCTGGCCCATTTAATTTTCATCACTTTCTTTTGTACTTAGTGTTTTTATTCCTCTTGTGCTCTGTGGTGTATTGTTTACTTTCATAAAGGCAATGCCTTCCCAGTTATCAGAATTTACGCCTTTGGTTCTAGTCCCCAGCCCCTGGACTATGGAAGGTGGGCTTGGGGTAGTCATGGCTCGGGCCCCGAGGACGGGTCATGACAAATTGGTATCAGAGGAGTTCGTTTCTACCGTAGAACTTGGGACTCTGATCTTTTTCCCTTTCTGTGAAGCAATAGTGTTAAGAGTACCGAGTGTGGTTTTCAGTTCACGGAGTCTTTTGTAGGTACGGGCGGCCGACGTATCCATACACCAGGACCCTGACAACTAATTTCTGACTTTGTGCACGAAAACACTGATTGCGTGTGTGTTTCCAGAAGTTTTTAAAAATCATCTCAAACCAGGTCAGCTCACCAGGTATAAATCGTTTGACTGTGTCACGTTGTTTCTCTCAGGATTCCTTTTCACGGACGACCAGCTAGAGCCCAGAGGGATGTGTGTACTAACAGCCTGCCAAGCGATGAGGCTTCGGTACAGGGCCCTCATGCAGTTGAGGCACCAGCGGAGGCACCAGCGGTACTACCATACGTTGGGCCACCAATGCCCCCAGCCCCAGCAGTAGGCGATGGACGCCACTTGAGCGCGCTACACGAGTTCCAGCGCCAAGGACCACCTAGGTTCCGGGAAGAGATGGACCCTCAGGCGGATGAGGATTGGCTAGAGGCTGTGGTGAGAGTCTTCAGGCTAGTGGGGATGCCGACAGACCTCATGGTGATCTTTTCTACCAGCTTTCTTCAGGCAGCAGCAGGCAAGTGGTGGAGCCACTTGTTCCAGTTTTGCGACGGGATGACCTTCACATGGGAAGACTTCGAGACCTTCTTCAGGGTGGAGTTTGTTCCAGTATCTCTACACCCCAAGTGTGTTCAAAAGATGTTGCCTTTGCCGTGTGTATTTTGATCAGTAGCCGAGTCATATGTGGGAAGTATACAAATGATGCGGATGTCCAAGAGGTCCATATCCAGCCGTACGAGGAGAAGGAAGTGTTATGAAAGCGGTGGAAAGGCTCACCTGGCACGTGACTATCCGAATCCTCGTACAGTTGATCTGCAGGCTTTGGAGAAGCCACCGAGGCAGAAGCAGAGGTGGGTGCTTGAGCAACAGCCGAGAAGTGGACAAGGTAGTAGAGATCCGGGAGCAGGTGGACAGGAGCGGAACTAGTGGATATGTCCCTTGTACTCTAGTTCCATTTTGTTGTTGTATTCGTGTCTTTGTACTATGAGCTGCAATAATAAAAATACACTTATCTTTGTTTGTTTTCCTGTCCTTTTTCTTGTGTTTATTCTGAGTGGTCCCGGTTAAACTGTTGACTTGACCCTCACTTTCGAGATTTCTACTGGAAGAGACCTAGTGACCTCACACTGATGGCGATAGTGTGACTCGACCCATAGAGGCGAGATTGACAGTTGGATATCTTAGTAGTTACGTCGAGGCCTTATGACGTCATCCATGGCATGAATGCATCCTTCATGCCGGGAATGACTGTATTAGGAAATGGGAATGGTTCATCCAGGGGGGATGAGACCGGGTTTCTCTCTTCGACAAAGGATAAATTTTAGCAGCTATTCTGGATCGTAGGCAAAGAAGGTGTAGATCATCCAGGAGAGGATTAATACTGCACAGTGCAGGAAGAAACAAGAAACCGGTGCCAGTCTTAGAGACTCGGGTGTGTTAAATTTTTCAAGAAGAGGAAGCTTTAAAGATATATGAGTCTGCAAAGCGGCAGGCATGGAGGCAGAGCTAAGAGAGTAGCATGAGGCGGTGTACATCTTAACATGCTACAACCACCCTCCTTAGTTATCCTTGCCATGCTCAGGGAGCTGGAGGGCGGAGGAAGAGTGCGGCTGCATGCGGTCATGGAGTGTGACCCAATGGATCTAAAAATGATTCAAGGGACAGTCTGTGTACACTACTAGCTGCTGTTGTAACAGACGTCGATATGAATCATTCCTATCTTTCACAAATATTGTCCCAAACCTAGAGTTTCCGGTAAGGTGTGGACTTGAAACTCTCTTCTGGAGATACCTTGGGAGAAGACTCGATGATCACACTTACGCTGACGGTGTGGTCAGACCCTCGAGGTGAGAGTTTCGATTGGAATCTCTTGGTGGCAGCGTCAAGGCCTTACGAAATCGGTTTGAGTATAGACTGGGAAATCACAGTTCATACACAGATTGACGGTATTAGGCAATAAAGTTGTGGTTTAACTACGACGTCGGGATGGGTTTTCCTTGGTCGGTGAAAAGGAAACCCCAGGCAGCACAGGGTTACTCATGCACAGGAGGGTGAGATCGATCACTCTTGAGTCGGTCAACCTTACCCTCATGGCAACAATCGGTTTGAGTTTCAGTTCTAATAGGAATTAGAGACCTCTAGAGTACGAGGATGGTGATCACGTCCTTATACGGGTCTCAGCTTGACGAGGTTTACAAAGATGTGGCCAAGACGACAAGTTATCTCCGAGGTTCAACGGGTCTTTTTGGGTCCTCAGTTGGGTAGGCGAGGTGGTTTACCGATTGACCCATCCACATCAGTTGCACCAGGTGCACGACGTCTTCCACATATCTCAACTGAAGAGATACGTGCTCGACCCTTCGCATATAGTCGACCATGAGGAGTTGGATGATGGTGATGAGGTGTTTTTCGCGGAGGTTCCAGTGGGGATCGAGGATCAACAGGAGCAGATCCTACAAGGATGATCGATTCCTCGGGTGCGCTTTCTTTGGCAGTACGAAACCTCTAGGTAAGCACATGGGAGAAGAAGGCTCTTGTGCGTGTTCAATACCGCATTTGGGACCCTAGTTTGTGTTGAAGCTTTACGGTGACGTAAAGCCCTGTGGTGGGAGTAATGTAAAGACCCGGAAATTTCATGGGAAATTTTTTTCTAAATTTTCTTTGGAATTTTACTAGAATGCAGTTTCTGACGGCACCTGATTCTGAGGCCCGGTGTGCTCGGAATCAATTTTCGATGTTTGGCTCAGGTACGTTCAGTGAACGAACGAGCGGGTTTTTCTAACTTTTGAACCGATGCTCAGAATTGAATTCTGAGGGCACCGATAGAATCGAAGCACCATTATTTGCTTAGAGACGCCTCTTCTGGAGATTCGTTTTCTCGGTTGTGGTTTTTAATTTTTGGGGATTAAGATAAAAAAATAAAATAAAGTTGTACGACAATTTTATTTCATTTCACTTAAAGCCACTTAAAGACCAATTTATGCTACTTAAGCTGGGTTGAAGGGGATAGGGTGAAATTCAAAATATCCTACCCACGTGGTAGGATATTTTTGAGGTGGGACCCACACGAGCCCCACCGTTTGTTTTCTTCTTATGTAACGCACCCGCACCCCCTATTAATCGAAGTCAACCGAATCTTTTCCTTATTTTCTTAACACATCTATTAAATTATGCAGTTAAGTTTTCCAATTAATTCTTTGAATTTATTGTACGTTACTTAACTTGGTTTTTCATATTATTTAGTTGATAATAAAATAAGATGAGGACTTATTTTTTTATCTTTTTGTTGTGTTAAACTTTGGAGAATCTCTAAAGATCTTCATCCTCCTTCGCAAAGAATTCGAAAAATGCGAAAAACGCCGGCCTCCGACGAAGGGCGACGAAGAACGCCAAACCCCCCGGAGATCGACAACGTGACGCCGACAACTCTCCTCGCACAATGTTCTTCTGCGACGTTCCATCTTCCACAGCAAATCCTCGAACCTCCGTTCGAGATCGTCAACACGACGCATTTCCGTGACGACGTGACGCCCTTCCGCAACGCAACGATCCTCTTGTTCCGTGACGACCGATTCCGCGATGAACTCTCATTCGACGACATTGAGGTAGGGTTTTTAATTGAGGATAATAATACCCCTTTTTCCTCAGATGATTCCTTTTGAAAATAAAGAACGCGGATCAACTCAATATTATGTTGATCCACGGGATGTTTGGTTATGGGATAAGTATTCTTGATTGCGGGAAATCGGTAGGGGTTTTATCGGGAATGATTTTACCATTTTTCTTCGTGGATGTTTCAGTTCAAAACAAAGAACCCGGTTTCATAAGTACAATTTTAATTTATTAAAATTGTTAATTGTTATGTTTTTTATGTGTCGATTTCACTTTTCGATTTTTATCTCCTAACGCAGAGGGTGCGGGCCAAACGAACACGGCCCGACAACCCTCCGCAGTTCTTCGTTGTTGTGCATATTTGGCGGGTGATGACAAAACGTGCTGCAAGGGTGATTTGATGTTTCCGCAGTGAAGAAAGGGACCCGGGAGGAGCAGCGGCGCAGACGGGAACAGAATCGGACCACCTGAGCGAATCCGGGGGCTCGCAGAAGCCACCGGCAGCGCGGGTCGCCGGCGCGGCGGCACCGGCGGCCAGTGGCGGCGGCACCCCGGCACACCGCAAGAGGGATCCGCCACGGCAGAAGCCGCGGCCGCGTGGGTCTGCCGCACACAGGATGCGGCCTTGCGGCGTCCGTTGACCAGTTTGGCCCCCCTCGGGGGCCGCGGAGTCGTCACGTGGGGGCAGCGTGCCCCCCGCGTTGCTCGGCCGCACGGCCGAGTCGAGCCAGGCTGGCCTGCCGGGCCGGGCCACGCCCTAGCTGGACCGGACCGGGTCCGGCCGGGTCGGCCCGGGCCCAGACCCCCCGTCTTCGGACCATTTTCGGTCTTTTTACCTTATCATGAGATACGGGCCTCTGAACGACGTGCCTTCAGCGGAGATGCGATCCTTGGATCGAGACGGTCGTTTCGGTATATTATACTCAAGGTTTCAGGATACTTTAGGTTCGGCCGGGGTGGTTCGAACACGAAACCAACCGGGGCCTCGGAGCGGAAACACTCATATCATGAGCTTCGGACGCCCGATTGACGTGCCGTCAACTTTGTTGAATTACTCTATGTGAGACGGATATTTTTTCTTACTCCGCCCGAGGTTTGGTTGCAGGTGGAGTACGGTCGGGTTGGTTTTGCCTTAAAAAACAAACTGGGCCCCTGGAAAGAAAAAGCTGATATCTTTCAGACCGGACGTCTGTTTGACGAACCGTCAACGGTGTTGGTGTTCACGTTGAGAAACGGTCCCTTTGAGTATACCCTATGGGATTTCGGGGTATAGTTGAGATACGGTCGGGTTGGTTCTCACATGAAACCAACCGGGCCCCTGGGATGAAAAAGGCTATTAACTCACAGACTGGGCGTTCGATTGACGCACTGTCTGTTGTGTTGAAACCCCTGTGACAAGGCGGTCCCTTGAGATACTTCCTTGTGGAACCTTGTGATACTTGTAGTTTCGGCCTACAGCTCGTGGTGCGGACCCTCCCGGAGACGAGCGTATGGAATATGGAGACCGTGTAGCCAGCTGAGACCTAGCGACTGCTTGACCGATCGACTCAGTGTGTTTCGGATAGCCCAGTGGGGAGCGCTTGGTTTTAGCGGCAGACCCACGGTGGAAGAGCACTTGGTTTTAGCAGCAGACCCGCAGTACTCAACAGAAGGAGTACCTCTTGAGGCTATGAGGGGGAGCGCTTGGTTATAGTGGCAGACCCATGGTGCGAAGCGTTTTCTTGTAGCAGCAGGCCCACAATACTCGACATGAGGAGTACCTCAGTAGTCTTAGGGTAGTGAACAGTACCTCGGGGTCGTGACAGGACCACTGTACACTCTAGAGACGGGGCTCTTCAGCAGTTGCGGTTTCGATAATGAAAATCTTTGTTTGAGCTAAGACTTTTGACCTTATGTTTATCTCATGTTTGAGATGGGTTACTTGATAACTTAGGTATATGTATGGGCATATACATGGATAGTGGTTATCTGTTGTTTTCGCAATCCCTGTGTTTCCTTAGAATTGAGATGGGTTACTTGATAAATTAGGTATATTTATCAGCATATACCTAAGTAGAGGTTATCTGTTGAGATCTTCTTTGTGGTTATCCTTGTTTGTTTTAGTGATACCTTTAGGGTCTCGGGGTCCCTATTGAGTATCGTTATACTCACCCCTACACAGGCTATGCCTGCACCTCGTTGTGTTGGTTGCAGACGACGGGAAGTGCGGACGGAGGCCGAGTGTTCGAGGAATGAACGGTACCCAGAGGTGGATTACACGACGAGTCGGTACCCGGAGGTGGACTACACGACGAGATGACATATGGAGGAGGATGACGGGCGAGTGCGTTGAGGAGGTTATCTTTACCTACACTTCAGGTAGGATCCATGGTGGACGACCAGGAGCTGCGCCATCTGTACCTACCCTTCAGGTAGGATCCGACGAGGACGACCCAGGAGCTACTTCTTTTCTTCCAGCTGTTGTCATTCTCTGGTGTACTTTGTTCAGTTGTAGTTGTACTTTCATTTGGGTTTGTATTCTGGCCCATTTACTTTTCAGCACTTTCATTTGTACTTATTGTTTTGCTTCCTCTTATGTTCTGTGTTGTTTTCTTTACTTTTATAAAGTCAATGCCTTCCCACTTATCTGGATTTGTGCCTTTGGTGCTAGTCGCCATCCCCTGGCCTATGGAAGGAGGGATTGGGGTAGTCACGACACGGGCCCCGAGGACGGGTCGTGACACTCTAGGAGGCTAGAGCTTTGGATGGGATCTTCTTGTAGCGGCGTCGTGGCCTTACAACGTCATCTTGGGAATGTATTGGTTATATACAATCAATGTACAGATAGACTATATTAGGAGCAAGGTGTGATGTGTACGCACCGACGGGAGCAGGTTCACCTTCATCGGCAAGAAGGGAGCCTTCGCAGCATATGATGGACTTCTGCAGTGGAGAGGACAACCCATCACTCATCAGTTGGCTAGCCTCATCCTAGGAGCTGTTGACGTGCGGAGTCCTGGTATTCTTGCAGTGGTGGATCAGTACACGGACGTCTTTCCCGGCGACGTTCTAGGGATACCTCCTTACTGAGAGGAAGACTTTCACATTGATTTGTACCCCGGGACTTCCCCGATATGCACTCCATCATATCGGATGGCCCTCGCTGAGCTTCAAGAGCTACGGGCACAGTTAGAGGACTTGCAGGGCAAGGGTTTCATCTAACCCTGTGTTTCACCAAGGGCTTCCCTGATATTGTTCGCCAATAAGGCAGACAAGAGCTTGCGACTGTGTGTCGACTATCGTCGCCTGAACCAGGTGACAGTGAGAAACAAGTATCTGCTACCGAGGATTTATGACCTCTTCGATCATCTCAAGGGAGCACAGTGGTTCTCGAAGATAGACCTCAGGCCAAGCTATCATCAGCTCCGGGTTCGAGACGAGGACGTGCAGAAGACGACCTTCAGATGTCGGTATGGCCACTATGAGTTCTTGGTTATGCCATTCGGCGTAACCAATGCTCCAGCGGTGTTTATGGGACTCATGAATAGGATCTCTTATCCATACCTCGATTGATTTGACGTGGTCTTCATCGACCACATTTTGATATACACGACGACTGAGGAGGAGCATGCCTATCACTTGCGGGTTGTACCAGACACATTCTGAGAGCAAAATTTTTATGGAAAGCTCTCGATGTGTCATTTCCTGATAAGTGAGGGCCACTTCCTGGGACGTGTCATCTCTGAGGCGGGTGTTGTAGTGGATCCTGCGAAGATCGAGGCAGTTCTAGCTTGGGAGCCACACAGGAGCGTGACAGAGGTGAAGAGTTTCTAGGGACTAGCTGGATACTATCGGAGATTCATGCCAGACATCTCCTGAGTTGCGACACCACTCTCAGCTTTGACGAAGAAGGGGAAACCCTTTGTGTGGTCAGACAGATGTCAGCAGAGCTTCCAGGAGCTGATGCAGAGATTGACCAGTGCACCTATCAAGAGGATGCCTAAAGAGGGAGTAGGGTGCGTAGTCTACTGCGATGCATCAGGGACCATACTCAGATGTGTCCTCATGCAAGAAGCGGGTAGTGATTGCCTATGTATCACGTCAGTTGAGGACACATGAGCAGAACTACGCTACCCATGAACTGGAGTTATCAGCAGCGGTCTTCGCTCTGAAGACATGGGGACACTATCTGATAGGCGAGCGCTTTACAGTCTTTTCTGACCATTAGAGTCTCAGGTATATCTTCTCGCAGAAGGACCTGAACCTGAGACAGCGGCGATGGCTCGAGTTCATCCAGGACTATGACTTTGAGATAGTCTATACTCCTGAGAAGGGGAACGTGGTAGCTGACGCTCTCAGCAGGAGGATGGGAATTTAGCTACTCAAGGAGGAGACAGAGCAGCTAGCCGCTTTGCGGATATCCGTCGTGGATAGGGATCGAGCTGCCTTCCTTTATTCTCTCACAGTCACTCCTCCACTACTACAGCGAGTCAGAGAGGCACAACGTGCAGATGCTGACTGTGAGATGCGGCATGCACATATATCCTCAGGACATGCACCTGATGGCTTCTCCGTTGGAGCAGAGCACGACATCCTTTTCAGAGGACGTACCTTGGTACCAGTTTCTTTACGAGAGGAGGTGCTGAGAGAGTTTCACACTTCTCCTTTGGCGGTACATCATGGAGTGACGAATATGTACCAGGACCTCAGACGACAGCACTGGTGGCCATGCATGAAGAAGGTTGTGGCAGAGTTCGTTTCTCGATGCCTCACCTTCCAGCAGGTGAAGGCAGTGCACCAGGTACCAGAAGGCTTGGTACAACCCTTGGAGGTCCCGCAGTGGAAGTGGGATGGGATATCTATGGACATTGTGACTGGACTTCCATGCACTTATAGAGTTCACGACTCCATCTGGGTGATTGTCAACCGACTCACCAAGTCGGCTCACTTCTTACCCATCAGAGAGCAGGGCATAGTGGAGAGCTTGGGGCGTCTCTACGTTTAGGAGATTGTATGGCTTCACGGTGTTCCATCATCAATCGTCTCCGATCGAGATGCTCACATTACTTCCCGGCATTGGAAAGGGTTGAAGGAGGCGTTCGGGACGCGTCTACGTCTGAGCACTGCCTTTCACTCTCAGACGGATGGTCAGACGGAGAGGACCATTCAGACTCTCGAGGACATGATCTACGCAGGTGTCCTCGACTTTGGTCGTAGCTGGGAGGACCACCTACCCATGGTGGAGTTTGCGTACAACAACAGATACCACTCCACCATCGGGGTGGAACCATATGAGGCGTTGTACGGAAGACCTTGCAGATCTCCTTTGTGCTGGACAGACCCTAGGGATTCAGCACTTGTGGGACTAGAGATGGACTAGGCCACGACAGAAAAGGTCCATGTCATCTAGGAGTGGTTGAGGACAACTCAGATCCAGATGAAGTCTTATTTTGATAGGAGTCAGAGGCCACCAGAGTTCGAGGATGGCGACCACCTCTTTTTGTGTGTCTCACCTCGACGTGGATTACGAAGATTTGGCCGATGCGGCAAGTTGTCTCCACCCTTCATCGGACATTTCCAAGTCATCAGCAGGATTGGAGAGGTGGCTTATCGCCTGGCTCTACCACCTCAGTTGCACCGAGTGCACGAAGTCTTCCACATATCCCAGTTGAGGAGATACGTGCACGGCCTAACGCATATCATTGACCATGGGGAGCTAGACGTGGATGATGGGGAGACTTTTGCGAAGGTCCCGGTGGAGATCGAGGATCGAATGGAGAGGGTCCTACGTGGACGGCCGATACTACTAGTGCGCATCACATGGTAGCACAGGAACCTCCAAGAGGGCACTTGGGAGCGGGAGGCTCAGATGCGTGCTCAGTACCCACATTTGTTTCCCTAGCTTATGATGTATCTTAATGGGGATGTAAAGCCCTGAGGTGCAAGTGATGTAAAGACCCATAAATTTCAAGGAAATTTTTTTCTTAATTTTATTTGGAATTTTACAAGAACGCAGTTTCTGACAGCACCTGATTCCGAGGCCCGGTGTGCCCAGAATCATTTTCCGAAGTTTGGCTCGGGTACGTTCTGTGAACGAACGAGCGGGTTTTTCTAACTTTTGAACCGGTGCTCGGAATAAAATATTTAGGGCACCGATCGAATCGTAGCACTGGTACTTTCTTAGAAATGTCTCTTCTAGAGTTTCATTTCCCCACGCGAGGCCGTGACACCTTCATCCTGTGGGGGTAGCGCCCCACGGCTCCCACGCTCGGCGGCTCAGCCGAGCCGAGTCTGGCGGACCCGACCGGCCGGGTTGCGCCCTGGCCGGGTCGGGTCGCGCGAAACCGGGTTGAACCCAGACCCAGGTCTGGTCGACCTGGATCGGGCCGACCCAGGGGGGGTTGGGCCGGGTCGGTCAGGGCCCAGAACCCCCGTCTCCGGACGTTTTCTGTCTTTCACTCATAACTTGAGCTACAGGCCTCCAAACGATGCGCCATCAGCGGAGATGCGATCCTTGGATCGACACTATCATTTTGGTCTATCACACTCAAGGTTTCGAGATACTTTGGATTCGGCCGGGTTGGTTTGTACACGAAACCAACAGGGCCCTCGGAGAAAAAACGCTCATATCTTGAGCTTCGGACGTCCGATCGACGTGCCGTTGACTTTGTTGAATTCCTCTAAGTGAGAAAGATATATTGGCATACTCCGCCCGAGGTTTGGATTCAGGTGGAGTACGGTCGGGTAGGTTTTTCCTTAAAACCCAACTGGGCCCCTAGGGGGAAAAAGCCAATATCTCTAAGACCGGGCGTCCGATTGACACGCCGTCTACGACGTTCAGTTACTATTGGCGATATGGATATTTTGGATACATCAATTCTGGACTATGTGTCAGTTGATGTATCAGCCTCGCGGCTAGTGGAGCGGACCCTCCCGAATGAGCCTGCTGTGTGCGGGAACCCTAGAGCTGACTGCGACTGCTATTGTGACGACGACGACTGTACAGAGATCCTCTATGGATTCGACGACGACGACTACAGCACTCAGCGATCCTTTGTGGGTCAGTGCTACCGATCCTGTGTGGGTCAGCGCTCAACGGTCCTTTATGGGCCAGCACCTACATGTCCTGTGTGGGCCCGATCCTGTGTGGGTCTTTGCGGGGGTTAGATACCAATCGATCCTTTGTGGGTCAGATCCTTTGTGGGTAATTGCGGGGGTTAGTACCTATCGATCCTTTGTGGGTTTGACGACTTAGATGGATCAGTGATCATCTCTATCGTCATTTGAAGATGTATACCTGTGTGAGCTGAAACTCTGTTTTACTTTCCTTTGTGTATTGTATTGTGCTATCCTGTGTGGATTTACATTTTACTATACTTTGTGGATTGTGTTGAGCTATCCTGTGTGGATTTCACGTTTTTATTTCCTGTGTAAAATAGGTTGTACTTGAGCTCGGATGTTGGAGCCGAGAGAGAATTTATGACTTAGGTATATGTATGGTCATATACCTAAGCAGTGTGGGATGTTACATCGTGATTTCATCTTTCCTTTGTGGTTTACCCTTTGTGGATTTTTGGAGACATTTGGGGGTCTTGGGTCCCTACTGAGTAACTTATACTCACCCCTGCACGGGAAATGCCCGCACTACGTTGTGTTTGTTGTAGACGACGGACAACACTGCTCGTAGTGGAGGCTTGCGGAGTAGGACGATACCTGGAGGTGGACCACTGGGCGGGACGTACTCGGAGCGGTCGGCTGGACCTGAGGAGCAGCGGAGGATTTCTGTACCCACCCTTCAGGTGGGACTTCCAGTGCACGGCTCAATGTTGCGGCTCTACATTTTAGTTGTTATTTTTCCCCTTTCAGTTGTACTTTACAGTTGGGCTTGTATTTTCGGCCCCCATTACTTTTCTGCTTGCTTACTCTATAGTGCTTGTTTACTTTACAAAGGCAATGTCTTCACTTTTTCGGAGACCTTTGGGGGTCTTGGGGTCCCTACTGAGTATCTTATACTCACCCCTGCACGGGTAATGCCCGCACTACGTTGTGTTGGTTGCAGACGTCGGACAACGCTGATCGTAGTGGAGGCTTGCGAAGCAGGACAGTACCTGGAGGTGGACCATTGGGCGGGACGTACTCGGAGCGGTCAGCTGGACCCGAGGAGCAGTGGAAGCTTTCTGTACCGCCATTTAGGTGGGAATTCTAGTGGATGGCTCGACGTTGCGGCTCTACTTTTCAGTTGCTGTTTTTCCCATTTCAGTTGTACTTTATAGTTGGGCTTGTATTTCCAGCCCCCTTTACTCTTCCGCATGCTTACTCTGTAGTACTCGTTTACTTTACAAAGGCAATGCCTTCCCTTTTTACCGGGATTTACGCCTTGGTGCTAGTCGCCAGCCCTAGGCCTATGGAAGGCGGGCTTGTGGTAGTCACGGCATGATCCCCAAGGACAGGTCCCAATGACAGCACAGACACCCCAGCTTAACATGGACGACGGGTCCTGGCCTTCCAGGTACCACCAGTTGCCCCACAAACACGTGGGGCCCACCCCAGGGTCCACCCACGTGCTCGAACTGGTCTTCTGACTAATGATAGTCCCCACAGGCCAACACATGTCCTTTCTAGTGTGCTTTGTCCTCACTCACACAAACCCTGGGAAACATCACAGGAGGTCACCCATCCTGATCACTACTCCAGGCCAAGCACGCTTAACTAGGGAGTTCTAATTAGACAGGCACCCAAAAAGGAAGGTGCACCTTGTTGACGTGAGTCATATCATTTAGTCATTTAACCCTTTATCATTTGGGGATGTTACAATCACCCCCCCTTTAGAGCACAACACCCTCGTTGTGGGCCCTACATCTAAACACAGGCAGTGCACCGCGCACTTAAGGATGGGTTCCTCCTTTGATAAAAAATGTGACAACCGGGTCCTGGTGATAGCACATACACCCCGCTTTAACATGGACATCGGGTCCTGGCCTTCCAGGTACCACCAGTTGCCCCACAAACACATGGGGCCCACCCCAGGGTCCACCCACCTGCTCGAACGGGTCTTCTGACTAATGATAGTCCCCACAGGCCAACACATGTCTTTTCTAGTGTGCTTTGTCCTCACTCACACACACCCTGGGAAACTTCTCAGGAGGTCACCCATCCTGATCACTACTCCAGGCCAAGAACCCTTAACTGTGGATTTCTAATCAGACATGCTCGCGAAAAGGAAGGTGCACCTTGTTGACATGAGTCATATCATTTAGTCATGTAACCCTTTATCATTTGGGGATGTTACATCCCTTTACAACATGAAATAGATTACTTTCCACCACATCCGATGGTGATATGTAGAAATAGTTAGGGTAACCATCGGGCCCAGAGACTTTTTTAGGATGAGGTACCAAACGGCATCGAAGATCTCCTTCATTAATTTTTCATTTATAAACATTGTATTGTGGTATATATGTAATTTAATTTTATTTATAATATATGAAATTATTATAAAATTTTTGAAATACAAATGATTATGTTTTGGGTCATTATATGTCTTCCCATTTTGAAATTTCACCTTCAGAATTCTTTTTACCTAAATAGTTGAGGGTAGTTCTCCTTCATTACCTCTTCTGGTACTTATGACTCTTATTTGTACTTATGGTTCTCCTAAATCACATTGAAATGGTGGACTATCATTCCAAACTATACGACTCTCTTCCCTGGTGATATTTGAATGATGTGTTTTTCTCCGACATGAAACATCATGTCCATTCGAAAATTGTTAGTATAGCTCTTTTTCCATCTCTATGCATCTATGATATATTATTGGATAGCTTGAACCTTCTTTATCATCCCACTAACATGATCATGTACAAGTAGCTTTCAATTTCTATCTTTATACAAAAAGGGTGGATTTGTACATTGATTTCCATAGAGATCATCATAAGGATACATATCAATACTCGAGTGGTAGTTTTTGATGTATGAGAACTCAACCAATAAGAGATGTTAATTCTATAAACCATTAATTTCCATTGAATATGATCTTAGACTTCCATTTTCTGAATAGTCCTTTCATATTTTTCATCAGTTTGGGGGTGATATGTCCTTTACAAAATTGAAATCATTAATGAAATATTGTTGAATAAACCTCCAGAATTTAGATATGAACCTTTGATCCTGATCATAAAAATTTAGAGTGGAACTCCATGTAGTGTCACCACTTCCATTCCATCAATTTTACATTGTTTTTCAAGCGAGATATATTCCCGAATAGTGTTAAAATGGCTAGTGGTGGTGAGTCGGTCCACCACAACACATAACACATTGTTTATTTTGGATATCATTGTGACACAAATGAAAATGTATATAGAGACTGACATAGAGGAGACATTTTATTAATTTTAAAATAAAAAAATAAAACAGATCAATCCACTAACAGAGGTCTGAAATAATTCATTATGATAGAATCACCTCATATAACAATTTTACAATCATCCAGGAGAGATCCCAACCTAGTGTTTAAAATGAGACAATCATTAACCCACCCATTATTAGTAATATAATCTACATTATCATCACCTTCCCTCAAAGTATGTCTAACTGGAGAATCATGATTGATAACCCTTTTACATTTGATTGAGATATAGAATTTCAACCATAGCCAACTGGCCTTTCCTTCAAGAATAACAACCAACATAGCTATGTCTGATTCTACTATAGATATCAAGATAACAAACAACATGAATCGTAGAAGACCAGAAATCAGAGCTCTAACTTCTTCTTCAATGGAGTTTCCTTCCACATATAGAAACTAAAACCTAGAAACACTATTCTATTTTAATCACACACCAAACCACCTCTACATAGAACCCCTACCAAAAGTTATCTTTCCACATTTAATTTAAACCATTAATGAGAGGTCGTCATTTGATCCATTGTACATGGTCGGTTCATCTACACTCAATTGAGGTGAGGAGGCTGGAAGCATGAAATGAAGTAAGTTCGAGGATTCCCATCCAAGAATAAGAGTGCCTGTCTTCATAGCCTGTAGCATCACATTAACATAGAAAAAGAGGTGTGACACATTCTTACCCTCTCTAGATTTATTCCCAGCCTCCAAAATAAACCAAAAACTGAAAAATCAAAGTCTCTATCTATCGATAATTCTTCGGGTAGTTCTACAAAGGGATCTTCAACTGTTGTGAGGCATAGACTATAACATTACAAATTTCAATGAATACATAACCCATGTATCTATTTAAAGAATCGGTATATACCAAAACATATTCTCCAATTTTTATTAATATGAGTACATGTGCAGTGATAAGGATTATCTTTAGCTCCTTAAGTCTTTCCGTACATTTTTCCATCCAGAAAAACATTATCCCTTTCTTTGTTAACATAGTTATCAAGATAGAAAATCATGATAATGTTCTTACAAATAAATGATAATGTCCTGTTATGACAAGATAACAAAGGATTTCCATGACAATAGAAGGTCTTGGTCAATCCTCAATTGCCATTTTTTTGAATAGTCTACATAAATTCCACTACATGTGATCACATGTCCAAATAATCTAACTCGCTACATCAAAAATCCACACTTGTTGAACATAGAATATAGAATCTCCATCCTTAATATTTCCAACACAATCCCTAGATCATCATCAAGATCCTCCTTTATCTTTTAGTAAATGAGAATATCATTTATAAACATTACAAAAATAATTTTCGATGAAATGTCTAAATAATCTATCCAATATATCCATGATTATTTCTAGGGAATTAGTAAGTCCATAGGGCATCCCATGAAACTCATAAATCCCATACCTTATTTAGAAGAAAATATTTTCAATTTATTAATTCATCACCATTAGTTTATTATATCTTGAATGAAGATACATATTTGAGAAGTAATGAGATCCTTGTAGATGATTATAAAAGTCATCAATCCATGGATGATAATACTTGTTCTTTATGGTGATCATGTTGAGATCCTAGTAGTGGATTCACAGTTTCATTGATCCACCTTTTTTCATTATAATGTTAACGGGTTCACCCTCAAGGATTGAACTAGGAAGTGATAACCCTTGTCTGAATTCTTTTTAGCTTCATATTTAAATAATCCATTCAATCGAGGCCATCCTATAAGGGTAGTTTGAGATAGGAGTTTCTCCAGGAATGAGTTTTATTAAGAACTCCACCTCACGATCTAGGGGGAGTCTGGATAACACTTTTGGAAATACATCACCATATTACCTCACAGTGGAATTTGTTTCTAGGATGATACCATCCTTTGACTCAACTAGTTGATTTTGGAATGCTTCATCACAGGGTATCGACACCCACACCATTGAAGGAGTTTTCAAAGGAGATTATTAATTTTACTTGCATTTTAGAGTATCATGTAATGGTTCGGAATATAAAAAAATATTTAATTTTCTAAACAATTGATGTGTGATTTATATAATGAGAGATAATAAATCCCCATTATAGCTGAAAAGTCCACCATGGAATGTATCATGAGAATTTCTGGAGAAAAATTCCCACATATGCCAATAAGGGAAGAGTTCGACACTTGGGTTGTAATGATCAGACCACTAAGAGTTTTTTTGGATATATTTCATTCATGGTATTGAGGAGTTGGTTCATCCGTTATATTAAATTTTAAATATATAAAGTAATGTGGGGAACTAAATTAGTATATGACTCTTTCAATTGTTTAGTGAATAGGAATTGTACCTTGTACCACATCAATTTTTTACACTTCTCCAGTGGTGATGGAATAAGACATCAATTGTGCCTTTGGATTTGGTATCTCATGATGGTGATTAACATCATGGACTAGAGTTTAATGCCCCGACCCCAATTACCTAGAGTTAGTTCATTATTACTTAACATTGGCATGATCACAAAAGATCAATTCTCGAAAGACCGATTAGTTTAGGGGCCTTGGAAACACTAGATATATTCATAAATGCTACATTACATCATAAAGTGAAAAACTAAAATAACATGGTATCCATAGTCTACACTCATATTCCCTTCTAACTATCCCTGCAGGTTATTCATAAAATACTACTTCACATCGTGGAAAAATTTAAACATTGAAAGGGGTGAGCTCAGATGCCTAGTTAGGATAACAATATAGCGAAAACATCCATAAATAAACCTAATGTATAACTGAAACAAAAGCCTTTTAAACATGAACTTCAGCATAATATGGAAAAATAAAATGAAATAATGTCATTTACTTATTCACATGGATATTATACTAGTCGAATAATAACATACAATATCAATAACAACTTTTATAACGATGGAATTCATAATTCCATAGTATCATAACCACGTATCCAAGGCCTCATGCTAAGACTACAAATAAGATTATGTCATGGCCTTGTGCCCAACCACTAGTTTGTCTCATGAGACCTATCGATTCATCGAGGAGCTATAGCGAGCTACACCCATCACTTATTAAGTCCAATTCATTCCTTATATGAAAGTGTATATACATATCACAAACCATAACATAATCGTATCACATAAAACATTCATAAAGGAAACATAAAATTTCTACATTTCAATCACAAGATATCAATACAACACATTGATATAATAAAAACATTATAAAAACCATTTTCAAAACCAAAATAATAGAAGAGTAAAACATGGTATTTATTTTTCAATTAAAAAAAGTTATGGCTTGTAGAGGAAATCGAAACTCAAATAATGGGCACAGCGGTGGGGAATTCATTTTCACCGCATGCATAAGACAAAACATTTTTGTCATTTAGTTAAAATTTTTCGTATAAAAGTATTCCTTTTGAATAAATGTAAAATTCAAAGGGGTTTATACACCATATAAAGGAAATTTGTGTATAAAAAAATATTCCCTCAAGGAAAAGAGTTTGATACGAAGTCCCTTACCTCATGTCCGACTTTACTCGATCGTTATTTATCCTTCTGAATAATAAACTAGATTAAATTTATAATTTATTAAGAAACTTTTTCATGTTCATTATTAATTTTATATCACTTATTATCATGTTATGAACATTATGTAATTATTTAAGTTAATAATGGTCGTTTTGTCGATCATTGTTACTTGAGTAAAAAATAAACATCTTATAATTACAATTTGATAAAGTGGTAAAATACCCATTATATGGAGAATTATATTCATGATGTAGATATCATGTATATAATATATATCTAGTATATATATGAATTTATAATATTACATAACATTTAGAGGTAAGAAATGAAATGCACCGTTCATGGAGACGGTAAGTCATACGTACGCATTAACACTACTTTCATTTCTATTTCATATTTAATTGAATTGGATCATAATGATATAAAGGTGTATTATAATTCCAGTATAATATCATATATAATATCATTTACTCCATCCATTACACATCCCACATACGGCATTAACGATTCAAATCACTTTGAGGGGGCGATAGTCCGCACTTCCTAAAATTAAATTATCACGTTTACCCCTAATGGAAACCATAAAGGTATGAAATAAATGAAAAATACATAATAATAAAAAAATAATTAACATAATATATATCATATATAAATATAGTGACATCTTAATGGCCACCATGAGAGGTGTTAAAATAATATCGAACAATAATCGTTTCGTGAGCCAGTAATTCGCCACCCACAGAAACTTTATGTTCTTTAACCATTAGACGAAGGTATGTGTAAGTGTAAATAAAATAATTCTCATAAAAACATCCTAGTATATTGAAAATACAGTTTTTGTTACAAAATAAAGTAATGCAAAGTGTTTAAGGGGTTGGAGAAGAAAAATAAAACATAAAAACATAAGAGAAGTCATTACATTAATATCAGGTAACTCTTTTTGATTTGAGCCAAATGCTTCCTTGGGAAGACTTCTGCCCAAACCGAATCTTCTAGGTGTAAGAGAGAGATGTTTAGAGTGTACTTGGTAAGATTATGGACGAGACAAATGGATTTGATGTTGTGAATAAGGTGGTAGAGGTGGGGGCCTTTTATAAGAGGAGAGGAGGGGCACTATTGGAAATTCATGAAATGTTACATTATTATGAAGTTATTTTCGGATTTCAAAGGTCCCAAAATTATATATTTCTAGGATAAGGTGATAAGGGTTATAAATATACTCATTCAGTTGGTTTCTGAGTAGTGTAAGTCTTGTTTTATGCATTATCGTTTCATTGTATTTAAATCGTTAATTAATGAGGTAATCACTACATCATCATGGTGTCAAAAAAATTTAATTTATTTAATGTCTAAAAATTATTAAAAAAATTGCATGATGTATGGAATCGTTTTATCTTTCCAATGAATATTTATAGTCGAAATTTGAACTTATATAACAACATGTAATAATTGTATTAGTAAAACAACACACGTTTGTGACAATTTTATTTTAATTTAAAATAAAATGTTATTAATGTCATTATCTTACCCAAGTAGCTCCATGGGGTCCCCCAAATCGACCCATGGATTCCCTTGGTCGGCCATGACTCACCCAATATGGCTAGGACAAGTGTAAAGGTAGTTTCATATTATTATAATATTAGATTTACCTTAAATTACACTAATTCCCTTTAATCGTGATTAATAAAACTAAAAAGTTACTATTCACCAAATTTTTTTTTTAATTGAACCACATTTTAATTCCTAATGAAAACCATGAATGTATTATTTTTTAAAATCAAATAACATAAGTTGTAATGTTTCATTTAAACCAAAAATCAGTTTTTTAACTACCACTTTGTGGTTTCACTATTCATAAAAAAATTGATGTTTTTCAGAAAAATACCAAAAAAATCACCCTAAGCTATTTTTTATATTCCTAATAAAAAAATGATGACTATTTTAAAAAATTAAAAACATATAAGTTTAATAAATTAATTTAATAATTAATTCCTGTTGTCAAAACAAAGAGTGTGTTTTTATGAAACAATATCAATCAAAAGATTGACAATTGTTTGTGTCCAATTTTAATGAGAAATTAATTCTAATGGCCACCATTGGATACAATGGTAAAAATATAATATAATTATACTTTAAAACAACTAAATATTATAATTTATCAATATAATCTATAATTATTAAAAATGTTGTTTTTAAGTATTTTTCACTATTCATCAAAAATTGGATGTTCTCAGAAAAATACAAAAAATTAAACATAAGATAATTTAGATATTCCAAATCCAAAAATGAAGTCCATTTTGAAATATAAAATTTATATAATTTAAAAAAGTGGGTATTACTATTCATAATAGCTACATTTTATTGGCCGTAGTGTGTTAGAATCTCGAACTTGAATACAATGAATGCTATTGCATTATCGAATGAGAAGCATACAAAGGAAACATGGGGTATTTAATTCTCCCCTACTTCAATAAATAGAATCCTCACATTTTGAAAATGTTCATTGAAAATAAAAGGTTGAAAATAGAAAACACCTTTTTGGAAAACCCACATCGGAAATAGGGTTAATAAAAATATGACATTAAAAGAAAGAAAGAGAAGTACAAAGGTCACCTGAGATAGCCCATACTAAGATTCTATGAAAACATGGATATGGAGGAGAAAAAAACCATCAAGGTCTGATGGAGTGTTGTAGATAACATGATTATGAGAAAGTGAAATACAATAAAATCACAAACATGTGATTGGTTAAACGGTCATTGATTACCCAATTAGAAAAGTTAACCAACAACATTTTTGTTTTAAGTTACCTTTAATAATGTTGAGGAATTTATATAGGAGATTTACAATAAATGTAACGAAATATACTTACTAGTCATGTAGACATTCATTCCTTACTAAATATTTACCACAAACCCTTCTTTCACTCCAAAAGGTAATAGAACTCAAAAAAAAATTATTTATCCTTACCGTATAGGGTTCCAAAAATAAATTTATAATTCCTCTATTAGAACTAAAAAAACTACATTATACACTCCAGGGATTTCATGTAGTCCAGTGGTAGGTGATAAATTCCAATCACACTATGGTTGTGGTTTTGATTCCCACAGCTTTGTTTGATGCGATGGGTTGTCACACAGTCTGCATGTTGTCCTTTTTATAAATATCCAAAAATAACCTTAAAAATAGTTTCCAATGTAAAATATAATCCATTACAACCTTTATAGTTATCCAAAATACATCTGTCCATACTTTCTGTAAAATGTCTCTAAATTCCAAAATCAATTGTAACATCAGATTCCGAAAACAAAGTAAAGTATCTCTTATTGTCACATACTAAAAATATGATTACCTTCATCATATTAAAACCATAATGAAAACAACAGGTACTGTAGTACAATCCTTATATATAACATTTTTCTTATAACCAGTACATCATTGATACAACACTCAAATGACATAATTATTTAATAACAACATAAGAACTCTAATAATTCCCCCTCATCTATGGTACTATCATAACATGATTATTATCTAATAGCATCTTTTGGGGAATACTCCGATGATTTGGACACTGGTTTGCGTAGTGTCCCCACTCCTTGCAAATGACACTTTGTACATTTGAAACATTTTTTTACCCTTACAGTCAAACACATGCTGTCATTTTTCTCCACAGTTATAACAAACTCCCATTCCCATCAGGCAAGTTCCAAAGTGTTTCTTCCCACATTTATCACATATTGGAAAATTATTCATTTACATGTTCCCTTTATCCATCATATTCTCTTCCATCATTTTCTTATCTTGCTTACCTTTATATCCAAAGGACTTAGATAATTCTTTACATATATTATTAACAAATTATACTATTTCTTCCTCTGTTGAGAACACATGGGATATTATCTCCCTTCTAAATGTCATCTTAATACCACAAAAGATATGATCCTTCTTACTCTTTGGATAATACATATTGCTGGAGTTCACAATCCTTCTACTGGGTGCCATTTCTATTCAATGGAATAAACTAGGTCAGTTTATGAATTGAAATGAATAATTACAAACTTTTAAAATACTTAATGTAAATTGAATGGTTTAGGGATATAATCCATAATCATAAATATGTTTTCATTGAGGAAGTATATACTCATAAACCCTTCATAATGGTTTGTAATGAAATCGTGAATTTTCCTAAGCATATCCCCCGGGAGTGTCATAACAATGAGTGCAGCAAGGCCCATTATCGTGCAGCAGTTCCCATTTGAGTCTAGCTCAATGAAGTGTTTTTTGGGTTTTACCCCTAGGTACATCTGTTCCATAGCCACCTCTACCTGCACGTATCCAGAAAAGGATGTATTGCTCGTAAAACTCACAAAATCTCTACAATACCAAAATTCTAGGATGTTCGTCTCTACTGATCCTCAATGTCTATCTTAGGGATTTGTGCTCTAATCAGTGTTTGTCTAAATTTAGCTTCCAAGTGTAGTAATAAACTGCCTCTGATACCAACTATAATGCCCTGATCCCAGTTTCCTAGAGTCGATGCATTATTACGTAACATTGGCATGATAAAAAAAGATCAAGTATTGAAAGACCGATTAGTTTAGAATCCTTGGAAATAAAAGATACATTCATAAATGTTACATTATATCAAAAAGTAAAAAACTATAGTAACGTGGTCTCCATATTCCTCACTCATATCCCCTTCCGACTATCTGTGCAAGTCATTCATAAAATACTTCTTCAAATCCTAGAAAAATTAAAACATTGAAAGGGGTGAGCTCAGATGTTCAGTAAGGATAACAATATAGTAGAAACATTAATAAATAAACATAAACATTTAAGGCAATGTATAACTGAAAAAAAAATCCTTTTAAACTTCATCTTTTGCATAATATGGAAAAATAATATGAAATAATTCCATTTATTGACACACATGGATATTCTACTAGTCCATTAATGACATGAAATATCAATAACCAATTACATAATAATGGAATGAATAATTCCATACTATCATAACCATATAGCCAAGGCCTCGTGCCAAGAATTAAAATAAGATATTGGAAAGGCCTCGTTCCAAGACACTAGTTTCTCTCATGATAACTACTGATGCATCGAGGAGCTATAGCAGGCTCCACCCGTCAATTATTAAGTCCAATGCATTCCTTATATGAAAATGATTAAACATATCTTAAACCATAACATAATTGTATCACATAAAAATATCATAAAGGAAACATAACATTTCCACATTTCAATCACATGATATCAATACAACGCATTGATATAATTAAAACATTATCAAAACCATTTTCAATACCAAAATAAAAGAAGAGTAAAACAAGGTATTTATTTTTCATTTAAAAAAAGTTATGGAATGTAGAGGATGTCAAAACTCAAATAATGGTCACGATGGTGGAGAAGTCATTGTCGCCGCATACGTAAGGCAAAACAGCCTTTTTATCATTTAGTAAAAATTCATCGTATAAAAATATTCCTTTTGAATAAAAGTAAAAGTCAAAGGGTTTTATACACCGTATAAAGGAATGTTGTGTATAAAAAAATATTCCTCATTGAAAAGAGATTGAGACGAAGTCCCTTACCTCGTGTCCGATATGACTCAGCCATTATTTAACCTCATGAATAATAAACAAGAATTAATTTTTAGTTGATAAAGAACCCTTTTCATGTTCTTTTTTACTTTTATATCACTTATTACCATGATATGAACATTTTGTAATTATTTAAGTTAATAACGGTCGTTTTGTCTGTCATTGATACTTGAGTCAAAAATATACTTCTTATAATTACATGTTTTTCAAGTGGTAAAATATCCATTATATCAATAATAATATTCATGATTTAGATTTCACATATATGATATATATCTAGTATATATATGCATTTATAATATTACATAACATTTAGGGGTAAGAAATGAAATGCACCATCCATGGCGACGGTAAGCCGTACGTACGCTTGAACGCTACTTTCATTTCTATTTCATATTTAATGGAATGAGATCATAATGATATAAATGTGTATTAGAATTACATTATAATATCATATATTTTATCATTTACTCTATCCATTACACGTCCCACATATGGCTTTAACGATTCAAATCACATTGAGGGTGCGGTAGTCCGCACTTCCTAAAATGAAATTATCACGTCTACCCATAATGGAAACCATAAAGGTATGACATAAATGAAAAATACAGAATAATAAGAATAACATAAAAATAATATATACCATATATAAATATTGTGACATCTTAAAGGCGACCATGAGAGGGGTTAAAAAAAGATTTAACAATCATCGTTTCGTGAGGCAGTAATTCACCACCCACGAAAATAGTATGTTGTTTAACCATTAGACTAAGGTATGTATAAGTTTAAATAAAATAATTCTCACAAAAACATCCTATTATATTTAATATACTTGTGTTGTTACAAAATAAAGGAATAAAAATAGTTTAAGGGGTTGGAGAAGCCAAATTAAAAAAAAGAACATAAGAGAAGACATTACCTTAAAATCGGGTAACTCTTTTTGATTTGAGCCAATGGATTCCATTGGAAGACTCCTGCCCAAATTGAGGCTTCTTGGAGTAATATAGGGAAGTTAAAATAGTATTTGGGAAGTTTTTGGTCGAGAAAAATGACTATGATGGTGTGAATAAGGTGGTATAGGTGGGGGCCTTTTATAAGAGGAGAGAAGGGGAACTCTTGAGAATTCAAGAAAGGTTACATTATTATGAATTGGTCTTCGGATTTCAAAGGTCTCACAATTATATATTTCTAGGATAAGGAGATAAGGGTTCGATCTATACTCATCCAATAGGGTTTTGACTAGTGTAATTCTTAGATTTTACATTATATTTTCATTTTATTTAAATCGTTATTTAATGAGGTAATCACTACATCATCATGGTGTCAAAAAAAATTTAACTTATTTAATTTCTATAAATTGTCAAAAAAATATCATTATTTAGGAAATATTTTTATATTTACATTTAATATTTATATTTGAATAGTTATCTTATATAACCCCATGTAATAATTTTTTTAGTAAAACAACACTTGTTTGTGACAATTGTTTTTACTTTAAATAAAAAGTTATTAATGTCATTATCTTACCCAAGTGGCTCCATGGGGTCCCAAAAATCAACCCATGGATTTTCATGGTCGGCCATGACTCACTCAATAATGGTAGGACAAATTTAAATTTAATTTCATATTATTATAACATTATATTTACCTTAAATTATTCTAATTACCTTTAATCGCGATTAATAAAACATAAATGCTACTATTCACCAAAAAATTATTTTAATTCCATTGAACCACATTTTACATCCTAATTACAACCAAGAATGTCAGATTTTTGAATATCAAATCACATTGTTGGTAATGTATCATTTAAAAAAAATCAGTTTTTTAACTACCACTTAGTGGTTTCACTATTCATCAAAAATTGAAGTTTTTCATAAAAATACCAAGAATTCAACCTAATATATATTTTATATTCCTAACTCAAAAATGGTGTCTAATTTAAAAAAATCATAACATATAATTTGAATTAATTAGTTTAACAATTAATTCTCGTTGTCAAAACAAATAGCGTGTTTTTAAGAAACAATATCAATCAAAAGATTGACAATTGTTTGTTTCTAATTTTAAATTTAAATTAATTCAAATGACCAACATTGGATAAAATGGTAAAAATATATTCTAATTATTCTTTAAAAAAACTCAATAGTATAATTTTTCACTATAAATTATTTTGATTTTAAAATTTGTTTTTATGTATTTTTCACTATTCATCAAAAATTGGATGTTCTCAGAAAAATACCAAAAATTCTAGATAGGATAACTTCAATATTTTGAATCCAAATATGAATTCCATTTTGAAATATAAAATTTAAATAATTTAAAAAGTGGGTATTACTATTCATAGTTGATACATTGATTGGTCGCGGTGTGTTAGAATCACGATCTTGCGTATAATGCAAGCTATTGCATTATCAAAAGAGAAGCGTACCATAGAAGCATGGGGTGTTACATAGAGGGTTAGAGAATATGCATTCATATTGAAAATTCTTGTTATAGTTGTAGTATTTGACCATGGGTTTCTCGATCATTTCCCCTAATGTATCGACCATCTTATTTTTGTATCTTCAACATTGATGAGCATAGTGGACTTCTCCCCCACAATTATAGAATTTCCCAATCACTTTGATGTAGTTACTAAAATGATTCTTCTTAGATATTTGACATGTGATTGGTCAATATTTCTTCCAACCACTGTCTTGAGATCATCAAGCTTGAAAATTCATCTTTTATTTCTTATCACAATATCAATGGTACCATTCTTGAAACATGATATCCAATTTAATAGAATATCAAACAAAAAATTCATAAATATAAATGTATCCATTTTCTAGCGCCTTTCAATGATGTTGTTTAAAACCACTAATTTGTTTTCCAGTTTTGATATCACTCTTGATAGTAAAACCTAATTAATACCATAATATCCTTGTGAAATTTGGTTCATATGCCAAGAAAATTTTACCATCCTTTTTCTTTTTCTTTATGATTTATCTATCAGTATTTTTAAACATAGTTCGAGAAAAATACATATTAAGAAATTTTTTCCTAAAATCTTCCCACACCTTCTCTTCATTTTCATTTTTTGGTTTGGTGTTCTTAATCAACACCCACCTTCGGTTGGCCTCTCCATCTAGATGATAAATGGTCAGTGTTACTTCCTCCATCTCAGAATAGTGAAGCAGAAAAAAGATATTATCAATTATATTGACAATCCATTCTGTAAAAGTGGTACATAACATCAACTAAATATCTGTGGAAATTACTGAATAAAGGACATGAGAGTATGTTCCTCTATCGTAGTTGTTGGAGGTTATTCAAAATTGTTCAGGTTATTGTACATAGCCTAAGATAGTTGGGAAAGCATCGATATAAATTTTTGAAATCCACCTTCCAAGGAATTAGGGATGTTGTTTAGTCAATCACTGGATTTTCCCTCGCATGGGTTGTTTTCATAGTTTATCCTAGTTCCAAGCATTTTCAATAATATAAAAGGTTATAAAAAAAATAATTTTTTAAGTCATGAATTAATTATTTATTCCATAGTGAAATTAACTCTTACGGAATATCTTACAGGATCCTTATGTTTGCAATTGTTCTTCAAAAAAAATATATATTGGTTCTTACTGACACATAGAATCATATGATGGGTTTTAAATAATGTTATGTAATCCAAATTACCAAATTAACTAAATTGTGATATGATACAACCTATAGAAACTCTAATTTTCTTAAATAACATATAACATCATTTTAAATTAAAAGAAAAGAAAATAATTACACTACTAAGATCTAATGGTTTAGTGTCTTGGTAAAAATAGTACCATACATAATTTTTTATAACAAAAGATAGATATTTATTTAATTCATTATTATCTAGCATCTTATTGTACCTCATTCTCTTTAGAGTACAAGTACCCCCACGAGGATATACATCAAAAAAAGGGGTGATCTAAAATCCAAGTAAATGGATAGATAAGAAATAAATAAATATAACATGGTGTGGGTATACGAATCATAATATAATCATCATAATCCTTATATTATGCATTATATGAATTTTTGGAATGTAAAAATTCCAAAAAATGAAACATCGAGTCTTAGTAGTCAATTTCCACACATTTTTGTGAACAAAGTTATCATTATGTTCACCCATATTTCACTATATCTCATCAGACACATAATATTAAAAAATAAATTGGAGTGATATATAATTCTTGGAGAACCCATAACATAAAAAATTCACATTGCACTATTAAATTTTAGGCACACCCATCACATAATAACACTTACATTTTCATGCATGACACTTAGAGATTATATGAATCAAGGACATAAAATAACCCATGGAAATAAATGTATTTCGAAAGTAATGCGTTCATGGATAAATTTTGGGGAACCCAAAATAAAAATGGGAAAACATACATCGTATAAGAATCATCCAACTTCCGTGAAGAAGAAAGAAAATAAAGAGAATTAAAACATGTGTCTTAAGAAAGAAAAGATCTTTTGGAAAATTATTTTATTTTATCATAAAATTAGACTCAAAGAAAATATATCTATAAGAAAATGTTAATGATAAATAATGGTATTTAAAGAACATTACTATAACATTTATACTGAAAATTGAGTGATATTGGTAACCTCAAAGGAAGAGAGTTCAGTTTGAGAATCCCCTTACCTTATATATGAACACACTCTTCCATTTAATATAATTGAAAATAAAATAAAATTCATTAATTATGAAATAAAAAACCTTTCAATATTTAATTTAACTCACAATTATTTAATTAGGTTTAGTAGTTATCTTTTTGAAGAGTTATATAGTTTAATTTCATAGTTCGAGGGTGTTCATCTTCTTAGATTCATGATCAGTTTAATTGAATATGATTATTGATGTTGATGTAGAATGGGTATAATTATCTAGAATTTAAAAAATATGTTTCTAATGAACATAAAGAGTTTTAAATTGTTGTATATTTCATTTGGTTAAACTTATGAGGATGAATCAATAGATAAAAATTTAATGATAATTGTTTGTGTTAATTTTGGTTGTTTTTATTAAAAACAATCGATCTATTTTATAATTTAGTATAAGTTGATTATTTTAGTTATAGAACATAAAAGGGGTTATAAAATATAATTTATAGTATTTCCTGACCATTATAGTGGTTTTATTAATAGAAATTAAGGTGATAAATTAATATGAAAATGCATTGTCCATGATACTTGTAAATGGACACGACACTTGAAATGATTTCATTTTTAGATTAAGAGAGAGATAAAATATTTTAATGATTGATAATACCTTAACATGATATAATGATAATATGTAAAATATACTAGAGTTACCTTGAATATTTGGATAGAGTAGGTGAGAAGAGAATAAGAAAATAAAAAAACAGAAATTAAAAGAAATAAGAAGAGGATTTTACCTCTTAAATATATCCTCTTTGAGAACCTCCTTAGGGAAAATGTTTTGTTTATATGATGAGACCAATGTATCCTAGAAGTGTTGGGGTGGGTGGTTGGTAAGATTAGTGATCCTAATTTGGACAAGTCTCGAAGCATGAGAGGTGTGAGGAGAAAATGTAGTGTGGGTAGTATTTAAATTGGATTAAAGTGGTATTTCCACATTATATTATTCATTAGTTCAATATTTTTTTGCACAAAACTATGAATATGATAAGAATTATCAATAAATATATAAAACTATGGAATCATATTTTTATATTTGGTATTATATTGGAAATAAATTATCCATGACTCAATAATTCATGTATTTATCTTCTATTGAAAATTATCACAGTTTATTATATTCCAAAAATTCTAAATTTTTAGAAAAATCCAAAAAATTCATCATAAATACATTTTACATGTAGAATTAAAAAATGAACTCCACTTTATGAGATAATTTTCTAAATATGATAAATTAATTTTTTAATTAAAATCATCATTTACTAAGAAAATTAATATTTTACAATTAAAACTGATTTTCTACCACTTTGATAAATTTATATAGGTCTTATAAAATTATGTTATAATAATATTGAAACAAAATATTAATTTAAGAAAAAATTTATGAAAATTTATTTTATTATTAATTTTTAAATTAATTTTAAATGTTTTATTAAATATTTATGAATTATAAAATTATCAACACGTCATTTAACATTTTTAAACCATTTATTTACATATGTCAATAAATAAATATATCATATTATTATTCATAAGATACCTGTTATTTATAATTTCAATCGTTTAGTTACAATTTTATTTGATGGATTACAGTTCCTAAGGATCATGTTAATATTCCGATGGAAATATTACTATTCCATCACTATTGGTTCTTTAATTTATAAAAATGACACTTATTTCATTAATTCTTCATTTACAATGTTTTTGTTGTGGAATCTATGTTATTTAATGTGATTTATAATATATCAAATTGTTATATGGAAGATTAAATTCCATTGATAAATTTTTGGGTCATTACAAATATAAAACTTATAATATTTCTAATGTTTATATAATGATGTTTGGATAATAATATGTTGCATATGAATAAGTAAACCAGATGTTATTGATTACCTTGGTGATGATAATGGATTTTTTGAAAATTTAGTTTATGATATCATAAATGGAATTTCTGATTTTTTTCGAATTTATGTAATATATCCAATTATATGGGGAATACGGAAGAATGGATGTTTTTAATAAGGATTTATAGTAATTACATTACTTCAAGAGAGTACGTGATGATGGTGTTCACAGGTTTTAAATGAGACTATCAATATATATTTTATGATATATGAGGGATTAATGGTTATATGTTTTGGGGAAATTCAGTTTACAATTTTATAAATTTTTTTAAATTTCAACATTCAGAAGAGTTATAAGGTTAACCATTTAAAAAAAGGTTTATGTTAAGCTTATAATGTGGTTTTGGAGTTTAAATTATTATCTCTCGATATGAGTACATAAACATACTGGATAACTTGTGTAGTCCATTTTGTTGTGATGCTAAGACAAATTGAATAACCTATAAACTTAGGGATCTCATGATTTGATAATGATTTAGGAATGAAAAATTAAGCTTCAACTCCTAGAGTAATTGGTGAAGGGAAAATTGATCAAGACATAATGAAAGGATGACAATGAGATTATGAAATGTAATAAAGTAAGTAATAGTATAAATAAAAAAACTCTAGGTATGGGATCATGAACCCAAAAATGTTATTCTAGTATACTCCATTTTTATGAATTAAATTGTCCCATAAATCAGTAGAGTTTTATGGTTTTGTGATTGTTAGTTACCTTTCTATTGACCATGTTCTCAATCATTCTCAATACGAACATGATAGTTATATTTCTTATCCAGGTTTATGTTTTCAATTGACACCTATGTAATCATATGTGTAAACCAATTTATGAGTTACTTTTGGTAACCATTATGTTTCTAACTTTCCCATTTAAATGGGGATTCAATATTCAGTTTTATGATGCGGGTTTCTATGATATGAACATTATTCTATTAAACATTTTATGACCCAAAATAATTTCAAGGGAGAAATTCAATTTAATGGGTGTCTAATGTAAGAACCCATTATTTTATAAACCTTTTTTATAATAAATAAAATTTCATTGATGTGATTTTTGATATGCTACAAAAATTTAATCTTCCATAACATGAAACATCGGATTACCATTTGTTATAGACAACACTATGATTCAAAAAAACATCATTTTATTATTGTAATTATTTAAATAGTTCAATTATATCCAAGAAGATAGAATGGTGGATATTTATAGGATTAAGTAAATTATTAACATTTTTTTCAAACAAGTAAAACCGTAACAAAATGATGGAAATGTCTTTTTGAAAATGATTTAATTGTGAATAGGTATGTGTTATGGAAATAAATAAACAAAACACAATTATTTTATAATATTAATGTAATATATAAATAATTTTTATTTAATATAATGGTTAACAATCATCTTATGTGTTTTCAAGACATTATATAAGAACAAATCTAATTTTTTTGTTAAAAGAAGTATTTTCTATAAGGTATTTTCCGCCTTTTAATGGAACACATTTTTTAAGTCTATTTTTTGAAACTTTTATAAATTCAATTTAAGAAAATGATCTTATAATTTTAAATATTCATATAAACATTTAATTTGGGTCTACTTTTGGTATTTTTCTAATAACATGAAATTTTTGTCGAATAATGAAGACAATAATGGATTTTAATTGAAATTTATTTTTCTGTAAAATTTATATATATTTTTAAATGATGTTTTTGATTGTTTTTAATCCAGTTACAGTTATTGGAATTAAGTTTATTTTTAATTTGGATATAAAATCATATTAATATTTTTGACATTTGTTATTTAAAATATCATTTTCTCGATTAATCATTGAGATTAATTTTTGATTAATTTCTAATATTATATTTTTAAATTTTAAAAAATGTATTAGATATATAAAATAAAAGGGTTATAATTTTTTTAATTGGTTACTTTTGTTTTTGGACATTTTAAATAGTAATTTTTTAATATTTGTTAGTACATATAAGTTTAAATAAAATAATTTGAGGGTAAAACTAATATTATAAATATTATAAAATTTACCTAAAACAATACCAAATATCGTTGGAAGAATTTATTTTGACCCTTATCTCATAAGGGTTGAAATGAAAATAATTAAATGGAAGCTTGCCCATGAATATGACTTGGATATTATAAAGATCAAAGAGAGTGGAAAACTGTCAGATTTTTTCATTCAGTATTTATAATATTTTTTAATATATAGTTAAATAGAATATATGATTGAATATGTATATTATTTTTAAAAATAAGAGATTAAAATACATCATGAAATTTTATTTTCAATTTTTAGTGAATGAGGAATTATAAAAATTAATTAGACAATGATGATACAATAATCATTCAATTAATGAACAAATCAAATATGTGATGTTATAAATATTAAAAAAACATATTATGAAATATTTATGGATCACTATGATTTTCATGGAAAATACGAGTTATTGGGAGTTTATTAAATTAATTTTATTAAAGTTATATATTTGATTTTATTTTCTTATTGTTAATGTAATGAATAGTCTACAAATTGACAGTAATGATATTTTATAAAAATAATATACTATTAAATTAGTTAAAAAATATAGAAATCTTAAATGAGGTTAAACAAGATAAATTATGGTCGCAAATATCATATATTGACCTTTTATATTATAACCTACACCTTATATATAAAAAAACAGATTTAAATATTTAAAATGTTCTTACCATAGTTAAACTTAAAATATGTAATCAAATCGTTAATCAAAATGAAATGTTTTAAAATTTAAAAAATATTTATAAAATATATTATTTTATGGTATCACACGCTATCCCACATTAGCTACGAATTAATTTCCATTCAGAGGTGTTCAGATTGTTATTTAATTATTATAAGTAAATCCTCTAAGAAATTCCCAATATACCCCTCACCTATAGTATAGTGGGACACCTCCTCCCTCCTACCATTTAACCAAATTTAGATTTATTGAAAAAAACTATATATAAAAGAATATCTTTTTCACTTCCATAGACACATTCTAGACTTTTTGGTCTTCCTAATTAACCAACTATATCTTCCTTTAAATGAGATGTAAAGGATCCGTTTTGAATAACAGATAATTGCTCTAACCGATCACTCTCTATCAATTATTCAATAACAAATTTAGATAATATATATATATCATAATATAACATAAATAGTATATCACATATTTTTGGATTCTATTACTATTATGAACATTCTATAATACAACCCCTTTACCATTGTACATGAAGTAAAAGTATAACTCGTGCATACATACGGCTTATCGTCTCTACGTATCGATGCAAATAATTTTATATCACCATCTTATTTGAGTGGGAATTTTCATGGTTGTAATTTTTATATATGATACTTATGACATGATTATACATCATTAATGATAATATCATATATAGATTTTACTACCTAATCTTTTCTGGAAATGATAATTTGCTCGTGTTTACATATGGATTGCCATCTACACGATAAAACAGGATTAGTTTTTAAAATATCAATCACATGTGTATTAATAAGGATAAATGATATGAATATATATGAAATATATAAAAGAAAATTATTTTTTAATCCAAAAGTTCTATTTCTTTTAATATGATAAGAAAATTGAAAACAATGGTCATGTGTACGTACAACCTATTTTCTCCATTAATTCCACATTTTATTTTATATCACTTATTTTTATAAATCCCCATTAATATATACATGTATATGATATTTATATCATTTTTATCATTCTGTATATGATGAAATAATTATATAAGTTAGAGGACCAATAATATCATGTCAACACATGTATGAAAAAAGACAGTTATTACATTTAACAAAACATTAACCTGGAATTTTTAATATTAGAGTAATATAATTTCATTCGTAAATAATATATGGTATTTTATATATATGAATATGGTTCTATGGTAGACTTATAATAAACTTATATTTCATATACATGAATTTTTAATTTATATAATGTGTGTCAAGACTTATGATAAGTGATTTTATCTCTCACTTTTATTTCTATGGGACACATGCCCTATACACTACATAACTATTCTATGTTGTGTATATACATCCAATTAATGTATTTTATTATACTTATTCTGAATATTTTGGTATTATAATATTCATATAAATTTATCTCTTTCATGGGTAATATGAATATATTGATTAGGATGATATGGGTCATTATTTAATAATTTCATTAACATTCAAGATTGTTTCATTTTAAATCTTTATTGGGGAATATTTATCATCAAAATCCATGTTTTCTAAAAAAATAAAATATTTTTTTATTATTATACAATTAATATTTGAAGTTATTTTTTCCACATTTTGTTTTTTACTATATGGTTTGAAAGGAATCATTATTGTAATTTTTCAAAAGATGTATTTTTCAGACTTTTTGAGAAAATGTATGTGGGGAATGTTTTTTATCATATATGTAACTAATGAAATTTTCTAGTATCATAAATCCATAGTTATTTTAATATTCAATTCAATATTATATGGTTATTTTCATATAAATTATTACCGTTAATATTTCCTGTCTCTTTAAGATTATGAATTCATAAAGTAAAGTATATTTTCCTCAAGAATTATTTCAAGTAATTTTTTAATAACATTTTCCATCAAAGATATGATTATTCGATGTTATTAATGATTTAACAAGGATATGGGATAGTTATATCATTATTATTAATTTTCTTCATGGTTTATTATTATTAAGACATTATATCTATGAAATATATTTCTTTAACATGATTTATGTTATGATGATGTTTTTTTGAAACTAATTTCATTAAATGGGTTCTATGATGTAGAATGATTTGTGGTTATGTGTCACAAATATGTATAGTTTTCATTAAGTAATGGTTGAGAAAAATATCTCCCTCTAATTAAAAGGGTAATGAATTATATCACATGAGATAGTGATGTAAAACAAGTCAATGTTCTTGATTTCTGATGTGAAAAATGTCTATGTTCTTGATCTGTAAGGGAAAAAAGTTATAAGGCTTTATCTAAGAGTCGTTGTAGTTAATAATGACATATGAAATTGTTTTCTATAATTATGATTATTACACAAAAATTTATTACATGAATATGTGATTCAATAATGATTTATGATGATTTTTCATTCGTATGGTTCATGGTAATGTTTTATTCCATAACTAATGTTTATGATCCAAGAAAGATTAGGTATGAACTTTATATGTTATTCTCATGATAACATACCCATATTTCATATTTTTTGATTTCATAATATAATAAATTGTTATCTTTCATAATTACCCTTACTTGGAATTTTATCTCACCATTTTATTACGTTTCATTTCCACATGTTATATATAATTTTTTTCCGAATTAGTTAAAAGGGGGAATATATATGAGAGATATTGACGATATTTCCCCAAATTGGAAGAATGAGTTACATGTTACTTAAGACACTACACTATTTTGATCCTTAACATTGATTGTTTGTTATGTAATGAATATTTTTCTAAAAATATGAAATATCCATGTATGGATATATTGGGTTACTATTTGATAAACCCATGATAGCCTTTCAAGAAAGATGTGCACACTATAAAATAATAATTATTTTTTTCAAAATTATAAATTCATATATTATCATTGAAGATTTTGTGAATATAGTGACATGGTCTAGATCAGGATGAAAGGATTCATCAACCAATCTGGAAAACAATAATGCCTCAAGTGCACCTCTCTATATGCTAGAGGAAGTCTACTAGTGGTGAGGTCCTAAAAGGATACAATGGGAACAGAAGAATGACATGTTAGTCAGTACCACAATAGTAGCGCCACATAGAAAAATACCATGATGGTAAGTACCACAAAGGTAATTCCACAAAAATGAATACCACGAAGAAAAATACCATAGTGGTAAGGACTCATCTCACACCAGGTATAACTTATGTACGAAAGTATAGATGATTAGCTGTATTTCTAGATCACCATACATTGTCGAGAAGCTCGGATGTTGACCCATACAGGATCTGAAGATGACCCATACATGATCTAGAGATGACCCACATAGGATCAGAATGTTCTAACCCACATAGGATCTATGATCAGTGACACAAACATGATCGGTATACGCTGATCCACACAAGATCGATGGGCGTTGATCCATACGAGATCTAATGATTCATCCAGTACAGGAAGTCCAAGGGTTCCCACACTATCCATGCTTGATTCTGGGAGGTTCCACTAATAAATCCATTGGTCGATACTTAAACTTCCATGAAGTCCCAACAATAAGTATCTCATGGGTCGGCCACGTCATAATGGACCCAACGCGACTAACGACACATCAATCAGACGCTCGAACTGTATGTTATTAGCATTTCCATTCCGAGGGCCCAGTTGTATTCGGGTTCGATCCAGCCCGGACACATTCCAACATTATTTAAAACTCACATGGGGTATACCTAAAGGACTATATCGATCTATGTATTAAGACGCCACATATGATTCATCAAATGGATGCCCGATTCTAAAGATACAACCAAAATGGAAAAACTGGGTTTGGTTGGGCCCAGGTCTGGTCCGACCCTACCGGACAACCCAACCTAGGCTGACTTGACTTGGTTCGAGTGGGTCGGGCAAGACCTGGGTCCAGATCGGATGGCCTGGGCCTCGGTTGACCCAACACACTGGGCCATGGTCCAGCTCGGGCCGTGAAGGGTGCGGCCCGACCTGGCGGTGTGGCACCCAAGGGTAGCACGCGTTGCGGCCTGCGGTTGGGTGGACCATCGTGGCAGGGTCTGCCCTATTCGATGCATGGGACGGAGGAACCTCCCAAGTCACCCGGACAGCCAAAGGGTCATTCGGTCTATGAAAGATGGACTTGCTAGAGTGGGTTCTACTCGGTACGCCATGGCTAGTTGGTTCGTTGGCCAGTCCTCCTCCCAGTGGCGGGATGATGCGGCTATCCTCCATGGTCGGTCGGGTGTTGGCTGCCCTTCGGCCTCCGCTGTGGCCAAGAGTTTGTGGACTCCTACTACGGTGGAATGCATGCGCAATGCCCTACCACCACGTGGTCGCCCGGTGTGTTGGAATCCTTCCTCTTCTGTGGTTCACCACATCTCCATTCTAATACAAAAAATATAATGACCTAATATTGGAGATCCTCAGGTCGAGGGCTCCGTGTCCATACATCATGCTCAACAAAACATTGTGTTTGCAGCGCTGTTAATTATTTTTCAATGAAGACCGCACGAAGAATGCGAGAAGAACAATGAAAAGGGGAAAGGTATAATTGCAAAATGATGGCCATATTTTTTTGGCCATCGTCGTTGTGAATCCGTAATATGAATAATCAGAAAATAAATTCCATCATTTTTCAAAATTAAAACCCCTACCTTGATCCTCTGTTGGAGGTGGCGCGAGGAAGAAGATGAAGTCGATGAAGATAGTGGTGTTGGTGTTCGAAACTCCCACAAGACGTACACCTTATACCTTAATATGAAATCCTAAAATCTAAGACATAAATTTAAAACTTAACACAAAAATCTAAAACAAAATCCCTAAAACCAAATCCCAAAACCCTAAAACATATTCCCAAAACACTATACCTGAAACCCTAATCCCTAATACTAAATCCAAAAATTCAATCTCTAAACCAAAAATCATAATCCATATACCCTTATAATGATATCATTAATCATAAAACATAAATTCTAATCCATATAACCTAAATATAAAACCAAAAACCCAAAAACCAAAACCAAAAATCATAAAACCTAGTCCCAAAATCCAATAACTCAAACCCTAATACCTAAAATCCAAATCCAAATAGTCAAACCATAAACCCAAAAATATATACCATATACCATAATATTGATTTCCTTAACCATAAAACATAAAACCTAAACCCCGTCACTTAAATCTAAAACCAAAAACCTAAAACCAAAACCCAAAATCAAAAACCTTGTCCCAAAACCCTATACTAAAAACCCTAATCCCTAATCTCTATATCCAATAATCCAAAACCTAAACCCCAAAACATATCACATATACCATTATCTTTCAATCCATAACAAAAAAACATAAAATCTAGACTATATCTCTTAAATCTAAAAACTAAACCCTAAAACCAAAACCCCAAATCCTAAAACCTAGTACAAAAACCCAATACATGAAACCCTAATCCCTAAAATCCAAATCCAAAAAGCCAAACCCTAAACCCAAAAACATATATCCTATTAACCTAATCTCGAAATCATTAACCCAACAACATAAGAGTTAAAATATATCATTTAAATTTAAAACCAAAATACTAAAACTAAAACCCAAAATCCCAAAACCTAGTTTGAAAAACGTATACATGAAATCCTAATCTCTGACCACTAAATCCAAGAATCAAAATGATAAAACCAAAAACATATAAACTATACCCTAATCTGGATATCCTTAAACATAAAAGAATAGCTAAACCCTATCACTTAAATCTAAAAAAACACAACATCCTAAAACCTAGTCCTAATTCCCTATATCTGAACCCTAATCCCTATACTATAAATCCAAAAAACCAAAACCTGAATAGAAAAACATATAACATATACCCAAGTATTGAAATCCTTAACCATAAAACCTAAATGATAGACCCTATCACATAAATCAAAATCTAGAATCCTAAAACCAAAACTCAAATTCCTAATACCTCATCCCAAAACCCTATACCCAATACCTATAACCTCTAAATCCAAAATACCAAACCCGAAACCCAAAAAAATATAAACAATGCCCTAATATTGAAACCATTATCTCTAAAAACATAAAATCTAAACCATATTTCATAAATCTGAAACCAAAACCTAAATCCAAAACCCAAAATCTTATAAACTAGTCCCAAAAAACAATAACTTAAACCCCAATCCCTAAACACTAAATCCAAAAATTCGAACCCTAAAACCGAAAAATATAACCTATACCCTAATCATAAAATTTGTTACCGTAAAAAATAAAATCTATACTTTATAACATTATACAAAAACCGATCCCCTAAAACTAAAACCCAAAACCTAGTCACAAATCCCTATACCTAAAACCCCAACCTCGAAACACTAAATCCAAAAAACTAAACTCTAAACCGAAAAAATATACCATGTACCCTAATATTGTAATACATAACCCTAAAATATAAAATCTTTACTCTATAACTTAAATCTATAAAAATCCTAAATCCAAAACCCAAAATCATAACAACTAGTCCAAAAAACATATACCCAAAACCATAATCCAAAAACACTAAATCCAAAATTCCAAACCTGAAAAAAAACATCTACCCTAAACCCTAATAATTAAATAATTAACCCTATAACATTAAACATAAAATCTATCCCTTAAATTTATAACCAACACCCGAAAACAAAAACCCACAATCCTAAAACCTAGTCCTGAATCCATATACCAAAAACTGTATTCCCTAAACTATAAATCCAAAAATCTAAACCATAAAACCAAAAACATATACTATATACCCTTATATTCAAATCCATAACCCTAAAACATAAAATCTAAACCCTATCATTTAAATTTAAAACAAAAACCTAAAACCAAAACCCAAAATCCATAAATATAGTCCCAAAATCTTATACCAAAAACCCTAATCCATAAATTGTAAATTAAAATAGAGCCATAAACCTAGGAACATATACCATATTCCCTAATCATAAAATCCTTAACCTTAAAGTACAAAATATAAACCATATCACTTTATTGTAAAACCAAAACCCATAATCCTAAATCATAGTCTCAAAACCCAATACCTGAAACCCTAATCCCAAAAATTTAAATTGAAAAAACGGAACCCTAAACCCAAAATAATAACCTATAGACTATACATGAATTCATTAATAGAGAAACAAAAAATCTTGACCATATCAATTAAATGTAAGGCCAAAACTTTAAAACCAAAACCCAAAATCCTAAAACATAGTCCCAAAACCCAAAACCTGTAACCATAATCCATAAACTCTAAATTAAAAAATCTAATCCTAATCCCAAAAACATATACCATAGATAAATATTTTTATATAATTATCCTTAAAAAATAAAATATAAACCCTATCAATTAAATATAAATCAAAAACCTAATACCAAAACCCAAAATCCTAAAAACTAGTCTCAATACCCTTTAAACCAAACCCTAATACCTAAAAACTAAATTCAAAAAGGCAAACCCTAAACCAAAAAACATATCCCTTATACCCTAATAATGAAATCATTAAACCTAAAACATAAATACTAAACCTTGTAACTTAATGTTCATTCCAACACCCAAAAACCAAAACCAAAAATCCTAAAACCTATTCCAAAAACCCTATACCTAAAACCCTAATCTCTAAATTGTAAATCCCAAAAACCAAAAACTAATCCCAATAAGATATACCATAAACCATAACCATGAAAACAATAACTATGAAACCGAAAATCTAAACCCTATCACTCTAATCTAAAATTAGAACCCAAAAACCAAAACTCCAAATCCTAAAACCTATTCTCAAAACCCTAAACCTGAAACCACAATCCCTAAAATCTATATCCAAAAATACCAATCCTAAAGCCAAAACATTTACCTTATACCCTAATCATGAAATCCATAACATTAAAAAATACACCTTTCCTATCACTTAAATAAAAAATAAAACCAATAAAAAAACCAAAAATCCAAAAACATTGTCCAAAAATCTTATACCCAAAACCCCAATCCTTAAACTCTAAATCAAAAAATAAAAAAACCTAAACACAAAAAAAATATAACCTACACAAGATGTTTATATAATATTTCACTCTTTTATTATGATGAATGTAGTGGACTTAGTAATTGATGGGCATGCCCTTCTATTTAACCTCGATGAATTAATAGGATTCATGAGACAAATTAGTGTCTTGGCACGATGCCATGAAAAAATGATTATGTATGGTCTTGTAATGAGGCTTTGAAGATATGATTATGATGTTTGAAATTATGTATTCCCTCATTAAGAGATGAGTAATTCATATTACATGTGATTATTCGACTCGTATAATATCCATGTGATTGTTTAAATAGAATTATTTGATTTTATTGTGAAATAATTTAAATTTCATGTTCATAAGGCTTTTGTTTCAGTTTTATACATGATTTAAAGTTTATGTTTATTTATGAAAACATCCGGTGTATTGTTTAATCTTACTAAGCATTTGATCTCACCCTATTGTTAAGTTTCATTTTCCTAGGATGGGAAGATGTGTTTTATAATTGATGTGTAAGGTTAATCAAGGATAATTATGGAGTTCTCAAAGTATTGTCTATATTTTATTTTATGTTTTGAATTGTATTGTAATTTTCATGTAGGTGATCTATTTTACAAGACTGCAAAACTGATCAGTCCTTCAGTATATGATTCCTTTTATTTATTTTAATATATGAAAATGATTCACTAAATCCAGAGATCTCATGTCGGGGCATTATATTGATTTCAGATAACTATAACGACAAAAGGAAGTTGTAAAGAGAATTAATTTCCATCATAAATAACATTCCTAGTGTATTCCTAAAACTATGCAGTAATGTTATTCTCGATATTGAACCATTCCCATCACAAATATTGTTTTTAAGGAATATTTGTAATGGGATTCATGTCTCATCGCAAATAGTCCTTACGGAGATATTACTTCCAACAAGGGTCGAGCTCATCATAAATAACCATTACCAAAAGACGTTTTTTTCCTATAAGGTGAAGTATTTTAGGTATATAGTTCACTAATTCTTGTGTTTTGTAGTTCCTAGAGGTAAGTGACATGTTCTTTTCATTTCTGAAATTTACTGATTCAGAAATTTATTTATTCTACAATATTTCATACAATTCGTTTTATGTAGAGTTATTCCTCAAACATATAATAAAACTGCATACACTCAATTTCATAAAAAATCCATTTGTATTTTTGGTTTAATAAATGACACATTATCCACGTCAATACTAATTAAATAATAATTAAATATTCATTAATCCAAAATAAATTATCTATCAATAATATAATTACTTTTATCTCAAAGTAATTTTTATTAAATTATAATTATATGATATATTATATATTATTTTTCTAATTTTACAATAGTTATTATGAATAAAAATATAATATATCGTTATATTGAATTTAAATTATCAAATTATATTTCTTGACTTTATGAATTAAAATATTAATTTAAAATTTAGTGATTTGTTTTAATATTTTATTAAAAATAGCCGTTTTCCATAGCATTCTTGATTATCATCATGAGATTCAAAATTCATTCAATTCATCGAGAATATTTATAAAATGGGGAAATGTTTCAGATGATGGAGGTGACAAGGAAAAGTGGATGGTTATATTGGACACTTCTGATCTCTCAGATGACATGCCTAGTTGATTCTCACCAAAGATTATATGCAATTCATTTTATTAATAATTTCATAAATTCAATTTTGAAATAGAGTAAATAAAATTAATTTTTTCTATTTTTAAAATACATAGTAATAATATAACATATCACATCACAAATAATATGTCCTTTATATTGGAAATAAAAAAATGTAATAATCTACAAAAACCATAATTTCAATATTTTCCATTTCATGTGAAACTAATAATAACCCCTTTATGAAATCAATTTTAATCGAATCATGATGTTATAAACAACTATATTTTTTCTGTAAAATATTTTTTGAAACTAAAATTTATGACCTATGGGAAAACATGCATACCCATAGACAAAAAATAACACATTCTATGTGGTACCAAAATTTCAAGAAGAAACATGATAATAAAAAATAAAAATAAGGGTTCACCTAGAAAAAAATCATAATTTGATTTAAAATGTATAGAAATGAAAATATTATACATGAAAATACCTATCAAGACACAAGATTCATAGACTAAAAACCTATATATACATGTAATATAACCATGTACTGGAATCATTAATCCTAGGACAACTCTAAAGAAACTATTTTTACATGTATCCCCATTAAAATATTTCTGCCTTTTATACATATTGTGGGAGAAATAGTACTCTTGGCAACTAATCCATCATGGGAGAACACAAATTCCATGTATAGGGACCCCCAAGTAAGAGAAACATCCACACTATGGGTTATCCCACATTGATGTCTCTACATAATAACATACTAGTCTCAAGACCAAAGAATCCAGGTTGAGATAAAGAAATCATGATAATTTAATAAATTAATATAGAAAATATCATACACCATACATACAACTCCCTCAGATAAAAAACAATATTTCACATCATTTATCCAATCGCTATAATATATTAAAAATCCCATAATGGGTGAATTAAAAAAAGGTGGAAATGAATAGGGCCTCAAGAGATGACCCATTCATTTTTAAGGTACTAAATGGGCCTTTACATAAAATAAATATAGTATGTGCTGTATTTTATAAACCATTGAAATTCACTAATTCTAATTTCATGAAAACATTAGAAACAAACCCCCATATAATCATAATGGAATATTTCTTTTAAACAAACAAAATTCCTTAAAAAATTCAAAACAAGGGATTCATGCTACATTTTCACCATGAATATTCAAAAAAAACCGCGTAATCATTTCTCAAGGATATGTGAATGTAAAATATTTTCATTCCAAATAATAACATAAAATTATATTACAAAATACTTTATTCCAAGACCAATTACATCAAAAACCATTTTTTAATTACTTTTTATGATCATTATAAAACTATAATTTAATAAAAATATTATAACACCAAATCAATCAAATAGTCTCACATTTAATGGAAAAATATTGATAGATCTAAAGAACATTCATATTGTAATCTTTCATTTTCCATGAAAACACCAAAATGTGAAAAGAATCACACTCCACGCGCCTTAAAGATGAAACCCATTCGTTATAATCATCTAAACCCCAATACATGTTATTATAGATAATTGGAGATCTTTTTATAAATAAGAACATATGAAAATTAGAATAATGGAAGGGGGAAGATAAGGAAGATGAAAATTAAGAAAGAACCACTTGAAAATCACATGAAATCCATATAGAGCTTCCAAAATGCAATGTAGTTGAAGGGTGTCGTTGTCCTTTGATCTCCCTAGGTTCATATGATCAAGTGGGATTGGAGGAGAATATAAATAGGGTGAAATATTTTGAGGGAAAATAATAAATTTTACTTTTATGTTGGATATGTGAATACCACAATGTTATGACACACAATTCTCCAAGTAACGCATAAATTTTTGGTTAGAACTATCTGTGTTACTGCACATCGCATAGTTGATCGATAAATTTTCTAATATCCAGGAAGAAAAAATGTGTCACCGCCATTATGCATACTAATATATAATTTTTTATTTCAAGGTACCCCTTGGCCTTGCCTCAAACAATGATTTACCAATGCACATCAACCAAGCACATTTGAAAACGAATTGAGGACACTTTTACAGGATGTTAACTACAACATTTGGACTAAATTGTTTTTTCTAACTCATTAACATATAGAAAACCTACGTAAATATCATTTTTAGGGATATGAAAACCATGTAGTTAACCTTCGCAAACCATGTAAAATGGTAATTTATTGAAATTTTAAAACATCCATATCTAGATCCACTATAAATTCTAATTACTCCAAAAAAATATTTAAATAAAACAATAATAAAGCTGGGTATTATAATCTTCATACAATAATTCATTCTTCACCTGAAAACTCATGGTCAAAAATAAAATGTAAATAGTCATTAAAATATCACTAAACCTAGAAAAAAATCGTATAAAAAATATATCATTAAATACAATATAATAAAAAGGATCTTAAATAGAAGAATTAAAATCCCCAATCACAAGCCAACTATTCCCTATCACATTAATCTAAATCCAGATCCCAAAGTCCTAAAACCTTGTCAAAAAACCCTATACGCAAAAACCTACCCCCTAAAATCTAAATCCCAAAATCTGAACCTAGAACATGAAAGCATGTACCTTATACCCCAATATTGACATCCTTAACCCTATAACATAAAAGCTAGACCCTATCACTAAAATATAAAACCAACATCCCAAATCAAAAACACAAAATCCTAAAAACTAATCTCAAAACCCTACACCTAAAACCCTAATCTCTATAATATAAATCAAAATTTCCAAACCCAAAAGACAAAAAATAATAAATTATACTCTAATCATGAAATATTTAACCCTAAAACATAAAATATAAACCATAGAAATTAAATCAAAAACCAAAACCCTAAAACCAAAACCCGAAAACCTAAAAAAATAGTTTAAAAAACTTATACCTAAAACCCCAATCCAAAAACTCTAAATCCAAAAATCCAATCCCTAAACCCACAACATATACCCTATACCCTAATCTTGAAATTTGGGACAATAAAACATAAAATATAGACCCTATCAATTAAATCTAAATCCTAAACCCTAAAACCAAAATCCAAAATCCTAAAACCTAGTCCCAAAACCCTATACCCAAACCCTAATCCCAATAATAAAAATCCAAAAATCTATACTCTAAAAAAATACATATACCAAAATCATGATATCCATTACCTAAAATATAAACTATAAACCCTATCACATATATGTAAAATGAAAATCCTAAAACCGAAAACTAAAATCCTCAAACCTTGTCCCAAAAAACTATACCTGAAACCAAAATATATAAATCCAAAATTCTTAACCAAAAAACAAAAAAATACACCCTAGACAATAATTATGATATAATTGACCATAAAAACAAAATCCTAATATATATCCCTTAAATGTAAATCCAAAACCCTAAAACAAAAACCAAAAATCCTAAATCCTAGTACCAAAACCCTATACCTAAAACACTATTTCATAAACTCTAAATCCAAAAAGATAAACCCTAAATCCAAAACAAATACCATATACCCTAATATTTAAATCCATAGCCCTAAAACATAAAAGATAAATCCTATCACTTAATTTTAAATCCAACACCCTAAAACAAAAACCCAAAATCCTAAAACCATGTCTTAAAATCATATACGTGAAACCCTAATACCTAAACTCTAAATAAAAAAAATCAGAACCATAAACCAAAAAATTTATACCCCATTCTATAATATTTAAATCCTTAATTATAAACTATAATAGTTAGAACCTGTCACTTTAATATAAAACAAAAACCCTAAAAACCAATCCCATTATCCTAAACCATAGTCTCAAAACACTGTACTTGAAAACCTAACCCCAAAAAAAGAAATCGAAAAAGCCATAAACTAAACCCAAAAACATATAACCTATAGAGTATTATTGAAATAATTAAATATAAAACATTAATTATAAACTCTATATCTTAAATGTAAAATCAAAACCCTAAAACCGTAAGTCAAAATCCAAAAACATAGTCCCAAACCCTATAAGTGAAACCCTAATCTCTAGAGTCTAAATCCAAAAATATGAAGAATAAACCCTAACAAATATACCATAAACACTAATCATGAAGTCAATAACCAGAAAAAAATATAAACACTATCACTTAAATAAAAACAACCTAAAATGAGAACCCAAAATCCTAAAACCTAGTCCCCAAACCCTATACCTGTAACCCTAATCCATAAACACAAAATTCAAAAATAAAAAACCCTAATCCCAGAAAAATATAAATTATACCATAATCTTGCAATTCATAACCTTGAAACATAAAATATTAACCTTTTAACTTAAATCGAAAAACAAAAGCCAAAAACTAGAAGCCAAAATCCTAAAACCTTGTCCAATAACCCTATATCTGAAAGCATAATCCCTAAACTCTAAAACCAAAAGGCCAAACCATGAACCCAATAAATATACCCTATACCCTATACATGAAATCCATAACCATGAAACATAATACATGAACCCTATTACTCTAATATAAAACTAGAAACCTAAAAAAAACTCAAAATCTTAAATGTTATTCCCAAAACCATATACACAAAACCCAAATCCCTATACTCTAAATCCAAAAAATCCAAACCCTAAACAAAAAAACATATACCTTCTACCCTAATATTTTAATATTTAACCCCAAAACATAATATCTAAACCCTATCTCTTAAATCTAAAACTAAAACTATAAAACCAAAACCCAAAATCCCAAAACCTTTTCCCATAACCCTATACCTGAAAACCTTATCCTTAAACTCTAAATCCAAAAATCCAAACCCTAAACATAAAATCCTATAACATATACACATTATTATGTTATGTTTCACTATTTTAATATGCGGTATGTATTAGAATTAATAATTGATGGGTGGGGCATGTTATATCCCCTTCATGCATTGGTAGGTCTCATTTGCCAAACTAGTGTCTTCGCACGAGGCATTGAAAAAATGATTATGTATGGTCTTAGAAAGAGGCATTTAAGGTCTTCTAATGCTGTTTGAAATTATGTATTACATAATTATGTAATTAGTTATTCATATTAAATGTGATTATGTCAATGGTATAGTATTCTTGTGAATTTTTAAATTGAATAATTTTATTCTTTCATGTGATATATTTTAAATTTGATGTTCAAAAGGCTTGTGTTTCAGGTTTATACATGCTTTAATATTTATGGATATTTAGGAAAACATTTGGTGTATTGTTTAACCTTACATAGCATCTGAGCTTATCAGTTTATAATGTTTTATTTTCTCATGATTTAGAGGTGTGTTTTATAATTGCTTTGTATGGTTAATCAAGGAGAATAATAGAGTTCTCAAAGTATTATATATGTTTTATTTTATGCTTTTAATTGTATTGTAATGTTCTGGTAGATAATCTATTTTACAAGACTGGAAATCTGATCGGTCATATGGTATTTTACTCCTTGAAGTCTCGCCAATGTATTAAAATAATTCCCCGTCTCCAGAGATATGTGGTCGAGGTGTTACACTGATCAAAAATAACTATAACGATGAAAGGTAGTTGTGACGAGAATTATTTTCTATCTTAAATAACATTGCTGGTGTTTTCCATGCACTATGAAGAAAATATATTCTCGATCGGAAATCATTCACATCACAAATAATTATTTTAATGAATAGTTGTTATGGGATTCATGTCTCATTGAATATAGTCCTTATCGAGGTTCTACTTCGATCAAGTGTCGAGATCATAAAAAATATCATATCTCAAAATATGTTTTCCCTATAATGGGAAGTCGTTCAGGTATTTGTTCTTCTAATTCTTGTCCTTTTTAGTGCCTATATTTAAGTGATAGGTTCGTTTCAATAAATAAATTTTCAGATTTAGAAATTTAGATATTCTATAAAATTTCATAATTTTGTTTTCGTAGAGAGTTATTCCTCAATATTCTAATAAAATATCATAAGCTCTATTTTAGAGAAAAATCATTTTGTATTTTTGGTTTAATAACTGACACATTACTTTTGTTTCTTCATCCTCTTCATTTCTTCAACATTGCTTATTGTAAAAGCTCGGCTGAATAGTTCCCTTCCCTAGGTAAGTGAAGGGGTAGAAATAATTCTTCTCCATGAGTGGTGCCATGCTCCAATGCTAAGAGGCTTCAAAATATATTAATAATTTAAAAGTGATCAATTAAAAATAAGAATAAATATGTTGAAATTACAATTTTGGTCAAAGATCTAAAATATGAATAATTAACAATAAATACTGAATTATGTAAAATGATGTTGGACTGAAACAATCAATGGAAGAAGAATTTATTAATATATGAAGTATATTAAACATGTGAACAAAAATATAGAAACAAAAATTTTAAATAAAAGAACAGCATGGTTAATTATCATCAAATAAACAACTCTAAACTATTATGTCTCCCTATAAATTGGACAATGATACATTCTATGACTTTGATAATAGTATTTAAATACTATTTTAATTGCAGATACATGAATGATAATAGTAACAACATCCAAGGGTTTTAATAGTACTATGTCTTGCAATCATAGTCCAGCTTGTATCATTAGAATTTTCATTCATCATCCTCCCAGTACCGCCACCATAATTCAATGTAGAGCAGAAGTAGTTCGTCATATTTATAAATATTTATATTGATCCCTAGAATATGTAATTAAAATTCAATGTGAGTAAGAGTAGTGGATTTCATGGAAAAAACCATGAATTCAACTATTTATTTATGATGTTTTGAATGATACATTGAATCAATGATTATAAATTTGAATAAGTTGATAAAATCCCTAACAAATAAAAGTATGTTTCAATAAATAAATATAGAAAAGAAAATTTATGCATGATTCAATAAAAATTAATAACCTGAAATTTAGATGTATTGAATTTCTAAGAACCAAAAATGATACGTTAGTTCATGGACAATAAAAATAGAATAATTTATCATTGTTGATGGAGAATACAGTTTAAATGTGAATAAGACCCACATCTACTGAATGTATGGAGGTCAATGCCATTCTTAAATAATTGTTTTTATAATAAGGTAAACTATGAAAATTAGATAATAAAAAAAATTCACATGGGATGTTGTAATCTCCAATCATACAAAAATAATTAGAAAACATAATGTGTCAGTTTATTTACAGCATCAAGGTGGTTCAATTGAAAGTTTCTAAAAAGTATCGGGACATGTTGAATCTCTTATCTCTAATTTTTGGTATATATTTACATAATTCTATTAACAGTAATGTAATCCCATCAATTGATGTTAAAGTGAATCACTCTTAGAAATAATGAATGATACCTCACATTAAATATATAGATATCTATGTTCTCTGGTATGTGGATTTTTGGATTTGATTTGATAGATAATATTTAGGTATGATATCTAAATTAGTGAAGAAATATTCCGATATATATGAAGGATAAAAATTATTTATTATCTTCTTTATTTGAAAGGGGTTCAATAAGTTTATAGGTTGTTAAAATACTAATTCTATCATAAATAATGTTCTGATAATATATCATGTAAATGAATATGTGAAAAAATAAAAGACAAAAGCTACAATTATAGTTACAGGAAAAAATTTACAGAAATTAATCATATTTTAAGAAAAAATAATCATGCATTGCATTTATTCATACCCAATTTTATTCTCACAGTTATATGACATAAAGAGGAAACCATATTCTTCTTCTTTTCCACCAACACCTACATAAATAACCATCAATGAGATTGTATACATCAATCATTAAACAGAAGTCTTAGAAATGTGGCTCAAATAATCTCTTGAAAAATTTCACTACATATCTATGGTGAAACCAAAACCGTCTTGGAAATAATGATGATACACATGGCAGGACAGGTATCCTAGATACAATAGAACAAAAAAGTTAAGATCCTTATTTGAAATCGGAAAAATAATATTCTTAATGTAAAGAATATCTCATTAAATGTTATAGATTGAAAATTCAACGGATGAAGAGCATGATATCTCTAGGGATTCACATATGGTCCATCATTAGCCGAACCCAAGTAATACAAATAGAAAAAAAAATTATTCATGATAATAGTAATAGATAGAATCATATGAAAAATCTTTCACAATGATCAAGCTAATGTAAAGGGTTATTTACAAAATGGCCATAAAATAAAAGGAATGAGGCAAATATTCTATATAATGGGTATAGATAATAGATATGTTGGATGTTATATATTCAAAATTTTGAAATCGTATTGATAGAACTAAATAATAAAGTGAAGCATGACCAAATTCTGAAAATGAAGGATATAACTATAACAATAGGACAAAATGATCCACTGATACCTAAAAATGGAAACTCATTTCTTCTCACTTTCATCAATATGTCTTCTGACTTGCTGGGAAAGAGGTACCTGAAATGAATATTCATTTATGCATAGAAAAACTACTAGATGCATATAGAAATGGACACAATAATAGATGAAAATCATGATTTGGACTGTTAAGACCTGTAAAATGTGTTCTTTTGAGGATTCTGGACCATTATCCTTAATATCACTGGATGATGGAAAGTAATGAATGACCGAATTAGAACTATTGAAATAAATCAGTGATATCAAAGACATGGTATGAAGAAAATAGTTTAGACTACAGAAAAAACCGTGTTCAAAAAACCAAACCACACCATGGACAGTTCGTATGAATAGACATGTTCCAAGAAGACATGGAATACCCAGGAAAATAAGTAGAGAAGCTCGGGTTTACGGAAGAGGGATATCATACCTCTGATACAGAATCATGACAAATTGGTAATTGGAGTCATCTAGAGTTTTGACCTGGATCCGTAGGATTGTAGGAGATAGGGTTGTTCCTATTTTTTTATGCTACCAACCTAAAACCATAGTCCCCAATTTTTTCCAAAACCAATATATTTTGAATGAATATATGTAAAATAAAAAAAACTGTAGATGTGTATCATATCATTGCCACCATTTTAGTGAAACAGAAAAGTGATTGTCTTGAATTTTCATAATGGATTAAGTCACATCCAAGTACAAATGACGAAATTGTTTCCATGTAATTAACTTATTTCCCGACATGAACTACTATTCAATAGTTACAATAGAAATTTTTTGTTAATAAATTAATCAAAACAGAATACATTTTTGGTATATAAATTAAAAATACTTCAATAGAACACTTGTTCTATTATCTATATATAAGAACCTCATTATTACAAAATATGTATCATAGAAAATGTTTATAAAAAATAGAAATAATGTTCTAATTTAAAATACAAACCAAAAATATAAACCATGTTCTATTATAATTAAGATAACTTAAACAATAAAAACTCACACTTAGTCAAAAGAAAATTAAAAAAGTGTGGAATTATGTATCTGTTGGTGTTAAATATTTCGGAACAGCCTATGGGTGTGTCATGAATGGATTAGTTTATAGATATCCAGGTGACTGAGACTTCATCTAATACAATAGAGTATTCATCTTAATGGAATGAAAGTTAGAGAATGAAGAAAATAAAAATAATGACATACCAATTGTTGAAAAAATAGTGTTGTGTGAAAACATATAAAATTCCAAAACACTACCTACCAGGAAGATGTATGGATATCCCTGGATTTTCCCTAGATTGAAAACCAATATAATGAAAACATAAAAAAATCTAAAGCTGATTTCTTTGTTTCAATTAATATGCTAGAAAGGAAGGACTTTTATTCTGACTCTCCCTTCCAATTAATATTTTAATGGTTCCTTAGGAGACCATCAAACATTAATGTTGTCAATCTTCTGTCTAACGAACATGTTCATGAACATATAAGAAGAAGATGTTGGATCTAAATCTACAGATTATACAAAAGAGGGAGGAGACTTGTGTCTTTTCCAATTTTTTGGTAACTCATTGATTGAACAAGTTATGTCCTCTATGCTTTATAAGATTTGATCATGCATCAGAAATAAATAAAAGCAGGGATAAAAAGATTTATAGTGGTTCATGGAACAGAAGGCCCCTAGTCCACTCCACCAACACTCAACTCCACGATCTTGGTGAATTTCACTATCTGGTCCTCTTTTCCATAGCCCAGCTCACAACTGAGTACATGCAGTTGTCACCTTTACAATACAAGGAATAACAAAGCCTTCTGGTTCAAACACGAACCTACACAGCATAGAATGTGATGCTTTTTACTCATGAATAAATATAATTTCAGAAATAAGTTCTCCAGTTGATCTTCACAATTGTAACAGAATACAATTGATAGTAGATGGATCGTCGTCTCTAGAAATATTGATCATCAAGTTGAAGCAGTTCCGAGTTGATCCAGTTGCATTAGATATAGAGATATAGTTCACATCTTCAGTAGTAGTAGATCCACAGTAGATATTCAATGAAGAATAAGTGAATATTCTATCGAGTTCCTTCATCTTAAACAAACAGAGCATTAATGCTCCTTTCTGAATCAGTAGATTAATCGTGAATTTCAGTAGTCTCTATTTTCCACCTTTTTAATAATAGATCGATCACCAGACACATATGTACCTAGTGTTTCAGAGAGAACATATATAATGATGATAAGCCTATCTCATGCACATTTAGATCCATAAAAGTCGCATTCTAATTCGCGATATTCAAAAATATGAATTTACACAGAAGTCATAACATCCCTTTAGACTTGGCATAAAAATCTCCTTTTAATTTGATCTAAAATCCATTAATAAAATAGATTTGATTTATTCAAAGTCATATTTTAAAAATGAATTTAAATCCGGCTTGAAATCTGCCCAGAAATCAGCATGCTGATCGCTGTATAAAAATAACATCGTTCAAAATTTCTGACGACCAACGTAAGGTTGATGACTTGGAATCCACACGTAGGGTTGATAACATAGTCTTCAAACGTAAGGATGACAACATAAGGTTGAATCATAAACTCAAGGTTGATCATCCATACTTTTTCTTCAACTCTCAAATTCATGACAAAAGATCCATTCTTTTACTTGATCCATACTTTTCCCAGAACGTATGGTTGTTTACAAAAGTAATGTTGATGAACCATACTTTTGAGAAACAAAATTAACATTTAGTACTTAGGTATGGTTCTTTTTCCATACTTTGTTGATAAACAAAAAGATAATGTTCCTTCTTCCATACATTGCTGAAAACCAAAACGTAAGGTTCCTTCCTAACGTAAGGTTCTTCTTCCAAACTTTTCGGAAAACATATGGTTGTTTAACCATACTATTCTCTTATTTCAAAAAGTATACATGATTTTCACCCTTACGCTACGTTTATCCACGTAGGTTATGAATAGTGATTACAGGACGTGCCAAAACAGATTCCATGCTACATTTATCCACGTGAGGTACGAACAGTGATTCCAGGATGCGCTAAAATAGATTCTAGACAAGTAATAAATTATCATTAATTAAAGTGTAAAATAAATTAATAAATTCCTGCAAAATACTAAATAAAAACATTATAAAATAACTAAGAGTATTTGTGAGAATCAAAATTATTGTTTAGAGATATAGTATTATTCTCAATAACTTACCCATTTAAATAACATTTATATGTCTTGTTGAAAAAAATACTTTTCTCAACAATCTCCCCCTTTTTGATGATCACAAAAACCCATCAAATAAATAATGAAATAAAATTTAAAAAATTAATTACATATAGTTTTTAATACAAAAAAAATCATTGGTTCATTAAATTTATCGACTTTTAACTTCTCTACCAAAAAGTTAATTATAAATCCAAATTTCTCATTTAATTATCCCCGTAAATAAAATGTTGATGTTTTGATGGTGTGTTTATCTAAATTCTCCCCCTTTTAGTGATATCAAAAATAATGAAAAATCATGGATTTTATCACTTTTAATATTGCACTAAACTCTTATTAAATGCTATTATGAACTGTTTAATAGTAAATGTATATGATATATTGGCATATGTTAAAGTAAAATAGTAATAAACAAATAGACAAAGAAACACATAAATAATGAAGGAAATTTTCATTCAAAAACATTAATATATACATGACAATGATATACACAGGAATCAATGTTTGGGTAAGATAGGCAACGGGGTCTATCTCCTCTGGATTGCAGACGTGATTTCTGTAAAATTTTCCTGAAGTCTCTTCATCATCCCATATCCAAGTTTGATAATGAGTTCTCTATTCTCTTGAGTCCTATGAATATCCTCGATTAAATTTACTCTAAGAAACTTCTGCATCCTTTCCTCTTTTTCGACAAATACTGACAGCTTCTCTAACAACTGTTTTAACAGAATTCTAACCGATGGCTCACTAGATGTTAGTTGATCCACTAAAAACATATGATTGTTCAGCAACACTGAAAAAAGATCATTTTTACAATGAAGATATTGTAACTTGTCATTCATGTTTCTCATCACAGTTGGGATAGCTTGAAACCTTCTGATTAAATCAGGTGAAGTACCTGATCCACTAACTGCACTATTTGCAACAGATGCAAAGTGGTTCTCCATTAACAACTTCAGATCTGATAAATCTGACTACATAACCATTTCATATTTCAATTGTGTAACAAGATTCAGTATATCCTCTATAAAAATTTCAACTACTTTACTTGAAACTGTACACTCCTTCATCTTTTGAAATTTAAAATGTTCTCTGTCTAAGGCATTTATCAAAGAAACATTCTCAGATTCCAACTGAGAAGGTTTTCTGTACAGTTCTTCAATTTCATCTTTTCTTCAATCAGAGGCACCCTATGCTTGATTCATATTCACATTCTCAAGATGATGCATCAGTAACAAAGTTAATGATTCAGTATCCGATTTTACTTTTTCTATGTTCTGAGAAGGTTGGTCCACAGATTTTTCCATAGAGTTTTCAAACTCCTCCATAGAAAAATACTCTTGATGTACCTATGTTGGAGCTTCAGAAGCATGCTCATAACATTCATCTGTATCATTTTCTTCAACTAGAGTTTCATGAACAATATTTTCAGTAGTTTCTTATGGTCTCACCACTTCTTCACCAGGAACTGCCTCCATCTCTTGTTCCTGTTGATGTGCAACTTCAACATCAGCTATAATTTGTTGCTGAGTCTCCCTTTGAGCTTCTTCTAGAACACCTGATCCCCCTTCTGGTGCTGTTCTTTCAGTAACATCTTCCATGGTCTTACCAACAACTTCCTCTCTTACAAAGGAATAAAAATTAAAGCTTCTGTTGTTGTTTCCAATGCAGCAGAAGTAATTTCCTCATTGAAATGTCTCTTTATTTTTGATTGAAGTCCTTCCTAACTTCTATCTTCCTCAACATCTTCAACTTCAATGTGAATCCTTATTTCTACAATACTGACTCATGATTCAACTTGTCCCTCCTTGGATTGAGTAGGTTGATCCAGAGCACTCTCTAAGTATTCCTCAGCTCCTACTGGAAAATGTTTTCCTTTAATTGTGCTCTAGAAATATCCAACATTCCTTAAATTTCCTACATTCAACATATTACTGTGATGACAGGTATCTCGGGCATCCACTAATCTCACCATAACTATCATGAACAACAGTTTAGAAATAAATTGACAGAAAGGGTAGAAATTCATCCAGGCCTCACTTTGAAAACAGTAACTGAGATACCTTATCATGTATCTTATATAGTTTAACTTAATATTGCTTAACAGAAGAAACATTATATACATATCTGTGTACAAAATCTTTTCCATTTCTTCCATTCTTGGAGCTATTCCAGTATGAATAAATTTGACCAAAATCTTCTGATCAGGATCCAAATCCTTGATAAACATTTTCATTATTGTCTTCGTACCAAAAAGAAGAGACATGATGTCCTCAGATTTATTCACATAATATCTAATATTTTTCAAATCAAAATTAAAAACTCCCTCATGGGGAGACATTATGAATCTGACCAATCTCTACTAATGAGATTGAGAAATCCCTATCCACTATATTAGCAATCATCCTATCCTAAGTATCCCCCATACTAAACTGTACGGATTTGAAGAAGTATTTATGTTCTACTTCATACGGAAATTCTATATTTTCACTATTGAACATCTATTCAAGATTCTGAAACGACATCACTTACTTCAACAACAGATTTTTCTGAAGTAACCAGTCGTGATTTATTACCTTTCCCAATAATATGTTTCCTCCCTCGGAGCATTGTCTATTGAAATTTCGTAGCTCGACATCACTGGATCTTTTAGTTATTACCATCTCTGTGAGAGTCTCTGAAGTCTTGAAGGTTACAGTTTCAGAGGTTCGAAGATTAGGGTTTAGGAGAGGATGGGCGATTTTAGGATTTTGAAAGGTTTTCAATAGAAGTGAAATGGTTTAGAAGTCAAAAAGACTATAATAGCCTTGATTCACATGTAATCACTAATCATTACATATATTGAAAACAAATATATTTTTCATATGGAGAATGAAAGAAAATCTTAAACATTATTCAATAAAAAAATAAAAATTACAAAAATAAAAAAAAAATATTTAAAATTTAATAAACCTAGCCCCCCTTAATAAAATAAAACATTGCATTGGGAAGTGGTTTAGTAAAAATATCTTCCAATTGAATTTTAGTATTTATAAATTCTAAAAAAATATATCCTTTTTAATAACATGATATCTTAAAAAGTGATTCCTTATATCAATGTACTTAGTTCTAGAGTGACTAATAGGATTTTTTGAAATATTAATTGCACTTGTATTATCACATAAAATAGGTGTATTATTAAAATTCAATCCAAAGTCAATAAGTGTATTTTTCATCCACAACACTTGTGAACAGCAACTCCCAGTAGAAACATATTCTCCCTCAACTATTTATAGGGAAACTGAATGCTGTTTCTTACAAGACCATTATACTAAGGACTTTCATAAAAAGTGACATTTACCTAATGTGCTTTTTCTATCTAATCTACAACATACAATGTCATCATCTTAATATGAAATCAAATTGAAATCAGAAGTATTAAGATAATGAATAGATTGAAAAATAGTTCCTTTTAAATATTAAAAAATTCTTTTAACAGCAGTTAGATGAGATTTTTTAGGATTTGATTGAAATCTAGCCCAAAGACATACTGAATACATTATATTTGGCCCACTATCCGTAAGATATAACAAACTACAAATCATACCTCTATATAACTTTTTGTCAATTGATTTCCCAGTATCACCCAAATCAAGTTTTATATTAGTACACATAGGAGTTGTAAATGGATTGTTGTTTTTATGTCCAAATTTCATTATTAAATCAGTAATTTATAGGATTTGATTTTAAACATTTCCAAAATCATTTTGAAATATTTGAAGACCCAATTTTTTTTTAATTATCCCATATTAATCATTTCAAATTCTTCTTGCATTAATTTTGAATATTCATGACAAAGAGTTTTATTAGTTGATCCTAAAATTACATCATCACCATAAATTTGAACTAATAAAACATTATTTTTTATAGTTTTCTTAAAGAGTGTTGTATCTTCCAATCCAACAGTAAAGTAATTTTTCAAAAGAAAATAAAATAATCTTTCATACCAAGCTCTAGGTGCTTGTTTAAGTCCAAAAAAAGCTTTAGTATGTTTAAAAATAGAATATGGGTTTTAAGAATTTTTAAAACCATGTTCTTTCTCAACAAAAACATCCTCTATTAAATAACCATTTAAAAAGGTAGATTTATCATCCATTAGAAAAAATTTAAAATTCAGATTAGATGCATAGTATAAAAGGATTATTATGGATTCTAACCTAGATACAGGCAGAAAAGTCTCATCATAATCTATTCCATCTTCTTGATTATATCTTCTAGCTAATAATATTGCTTTATTTCTTATTATTGCGCCTTGGTCATCTTGTTTATTTCTAAAGACCCTTTTGGTTCCTATTATAGGATAATTCATAGATCTTTCTAATAATTCCCAAACTTCATTTATTTTAAGCTTGTTTAGTTCATCTTGAATTTATATTACCCATATTTCATCATCTAAAGCTTCTTCTATAGTATTGGATTGTTGTTGAGATAGAAAGGTGGATAATTCCACTAGGTTTCCTAAGATTCATCTAGATTGAACACTAGTTTCTAGGTCACCTATTAAAGTTTAAAAAGGGTGATTCATTAGGGTCCTAGACTGTCTAGGTAATATATTTAAAGGTTCTTCAGTATCATGTTCCTCATAACTATACTGAATTTCTTTTATATCATTTTTAATAACATTATTTAACTTCCCATGTCTCATGTTATCATTAAAGTCATGTTCATCCATTTGATCTATCCTTTTATCAAAGGTATCAGATTCATCAAATTTCACATTAATTGATTCTTCAACAATCCTTGACTTCTTATTTTAAACTCTATAATCTTTTGTGGTAGTATAATATCCTATGAAAATACCTTCACCAGATCTTGGATCGAACATACCATGATTATCCTTGGTGTTTAACATGTAAAACATTCATCCAAAAACATTAAAGAATTTTACATTATGTTTTCTATTATTCCATAGTTAATAGGGTGTCATTTTTTAAAATAGGTCTAATTAAAACTCTATTAATTATATTGAAAACTGTATTCACAGCTTCTGCCCTAAAATTTATAGGTAGATTATATTCATTTAACATAGTTCTAGCCATTTTTTGAATTGTTCTATTTCTCCTTTCTAAAATCCCATTATTTTTAGGTGTTTTGGGTGCATAAAAGGTGTGTTTAATACCCATGTGTGACCAATAGTAATTAAATTCCTAATTCTCAAATTCTCTACCATGATCACTTCTCAATGAGATTATATTGAAACCCTTTTCATTTTGAACAGATTTGCAGATTCCTTCAAATAAAGTAAAAGCTTCATTTTTGAATATTAAAAAGAAAATCCATGTAAATCTTTAATAGTCATCAAGTAAAACATATAAATATAATTTACCAGATAAGCTGGCTACTATTGAGGGTCCAAACAAATCTATATGAATAAGTTCTAGTGGTTCAGATGTAGCAACCTCATTAATAGATTTGAAGGATGATTTCTGTTTCTTTCCAAGTTGACATGCATCACAAAATCTTTCACTTTTAAATTTTTGACTAGGTTAATCAAAAACTAAATGTTTCCTAGATAATTTATGTAAAACATATACATTGAAATGTCCAGGTCTCCTATTCTAGATCTAGGATTCACTTACTTTAGCATTCAATCAATTTATTTTCTGTTTACACAAGGAATTAAAATCCAATGTATTGACATTTTCAGTTCTAGGTGCTTTAAATTAAAACAGTTTATCTTTAGAAACAATATAGAAATTGTCAGTAAAATTGACAGTATATCCATCATCACAGAGTTAATAGATACATATCAGGTTGTGTTTCATTCATTGTACATAAAGTACTTGGTTGATTGAGACTGTTTTTGGATCTCCAACAGTTCCAATGCTAATGATTTTTCCTCTGGCATTGTCACCAAATGTGACAAGTCCTCCTTCCTTTTGAGTGAGAGAAGAAAAATTTAATGAGTCTCCACTCATATTTCTTGACCATCCACTGTCTATTTAAAATATATATTTTCTTCTCTGGTGGCCTGCTACCTGCAAAGACATTCAAACAAATTACTTTGCTACCCATATTCTGTTGGGTCCTTGTGTGTAAGCTAGCAATGATATGGTTATCCAAATTTTCATTGTTCTTTTAAAATTAGCTGAATCATATAAGTCTTTTGAAACATAGGATTTCACAATACCACAAATTTGAGTTTGCCTTAAGAAATAGTTTTTAGCAATATGTCCCTTTGCCACACAAAATTACAATTAACTTTTTAGAGATAGGAAGAAAATAATTTTTATATAGCTTAGGTTTTTCTCCATTACTGAAAATTCCAAATCTCTCTTTTTTAATGACAGTTTTCCAAGAATTTCATTTAATGAATTTTCTCTACTTGTAAAAACCAATGTATCCTATTTGTAAGATTCTACTTCATCCTGTAGTGTTTTTATTCTTGATTCAAAATTAATATAATTAGTGTTAATCGAATTTTATTTATTAGTTAATTCCTTTTGATGTTTCAGAATTATATCTCTTTCATCTGAAATAGATTTATGTTTTCCTTTTAGTGACTTATGATTCTTAAATAGTGAGTCATAACTTTCTTCAATCATATTGATGTAGGCTGCAACTTTTTAGTTTGTTTAGCTTGATTCAAAATTTTATTTAGAGGAGTAGTATGAGTGTACCTCATTAGTTTCATACATAAAACACATGTTTGATTTTAGATTTACCTCTTCTTTATCTGAGATTGATTCAGGAGAGATACTGGAGTCTTCATATACACTCCATGTGGCTTTCATAACTTTGTTGTCTTTCTGCTCATAGTCATTTCTTTTGAAGAATTTCTTCTTCATTGCATCCTTCAATGGTGGGAAATCTAGTCTGATATGCCACATCTTCTTACATTCATAATACCTTACTTCCTTATTATCTCCCTTAAAGGATTCTTTTAAGACTCTTTTCTTGTTGTAGAAATTTCTATATTTTCTAGTTTACTGAGCCAGTTCTTCATCTATGTTTGATGAGTCAGAGCATTCTGATTTTTCTTTGACTTCTCTGTTATTCATCTTTATATTATTTTGTTGTGAAGTTACCTTCAAGGTAGTATCTTCTCATTTGATAAGCACATTGTGTTCATTAGACACATCTTTCATTTCATCTTCATACATCATCAGTGTACCAATCAGCTCCCTCATGGTTAGATCTTTGACAGCAGTTGATTGACTGATTGTAGCAGAGATACCATTCCATCGAGTAGGAAGTACCCTCAATACGTTTAATGATTGATCAGCCTACATGATAGGTTCTCCTAGTGATGTTATATTATTGACAATTTCTTCCATTCTCCCATTCATTTGGGTAGTGATTTCACATTCAATCATTTTGAAAGTATCAAATTTCAGTTTTGTAGTTGCATGTCTCATTTGTCTCACATTGTCTGTTCCTTCATATGCCACGACTATTGTTTGCCACATCTCATTTGTTGTGGGGCACTGAGATACGCTGTTAAATTCATCTGGTCCTAGACCGTAGATGACTGCTTTCATAGCCTTCGAATTCATACCATACATTGCCTCTATAACAACACTCCATGTCTCAGGATTTTCAGGAATTTCATAAGGAGTCATAATCATTGAATAGACATTATATCTGAGGTCTTTCAGATATATTATCATGCATGATATCCAGCATCCATAGTTTTCTCTATTAAAATATGGTGCTCTGACCATTGAAATCCCTTCTCTTTTATCAGTCATGATGCTCTGTTTGTATAATATTTAAGTGCTTCTAGCTTGCTAAGGCTCTATTAGAAGATCCACCTCTAATACCAATTGTTTGATCTGAATCTACATATTATACACAAGAGGGGGGTGAATTGTGTCTTTTGCAATTTTTCGTTAACTCTTTGATGGAATGGATTCTATTCTCTATGATTTATCAGATTTGATCACGCAGCAGAAATAAATAAAAGCAGGGACACAAAGATGTATTGTTGTTCGGGGAACAGAAGGCCCCTAGTCCACTCCACCAACGCTCAAATCCATGAGCATGGTGATTTTCACTATCTAGTCCTCTTTTCCACAGACCAGTTCACAACTGAGTACAAGAATTTGATACCTTTACAATCCAAGGAAAAACAAAGCCTTCTGGTTCAAACACGAACATACATAGTTTAGAATGAGAAGCTGGTTACTCAATAATTTAAAGAATTTCATAAAGAAGTTCTCCAGTTGATCTTCAAAATTTCAATAGAATGCAATTTATAGCAGATGGATTGTCGTCTCTAGAAATATTGATCATCGAGTTGATGTAGTTCTGAGTCGATCCGGTTGCAGGAGATATAGAGATATATTTTACAACTTCAGTAGTAGTAGATCCACCGTAGATATTCGATGCATAACAAGTTAATCTTCTATCGTGTTCCTTCTTCATAAACAAATAGAGCTTTGATGCTTCTTTTTTGAATCAGCAGATCAATAGTGAATTTCTATAGTCTCTGTTTTCCACCTTATTAATAATTGATCTATCATCATACACATAAGTACCTGGTGTTTCAGAGAGAACATATATACTAAAGCTAAGCATATCTCCTACACATTTAGATCCATAAATGTCGATTTCTAATTCATGATATTCAAAAATTTGAATTTACAGAGACGTCGTAACATCCCTTAAGACTCGGCATAAAAATATCATTTTAATTCTATCTTAAATCCATTAATAAAATGGATTTGAATCAGTCAAAGTAATATTTAAAAAACAACTTTAAATTTGGCTTGAAATCCCCCCAGAAATCAGTTTGTTGATCGCTGTATAAAAATAACATCTGTCAAAATTTCTGACACCAAATGTAAGGTTGATGACATGGACGCCAAACGTATGGTAGATAACATAGTCATCAAATGTTAGGTTGAAAACGTAAGTTTGAATAATAAATGTAGGGTTGATCATCCATACGTTTTCTTCAACTCTCAAATGTACGCCAAAAGATCCATACTTTTACTTGATCCATACATTTCCAAGAACGTATGGTTGTTTACAAAAGTAAGGTTGATGAACCATAACTTTTTGAAACAAAAGTAATGTTTAGTACTTACATATGGTTCCTTTTCCGTACATTGCTGATAACCAAAAATGTAAGGTTTCTTCTTCCATACATTGCTAAAAAACAAAATATAAGGTTCTTTCCAAACGTAAGGTTCTTCTTCCATACATTACTGAAAACATATGGTTTTTTAACCATACTTTTCTCTTATTTCAAAAATCATACACACTTTTAATCCTTAAGCTACGTTTATCCACATAGAATATGAACAATGATTCCAGGACGTGCTAAAACTTATTTCGTGCTACATTTATCCACATAAGGTATGAATAGTAATTCCAGGACACGTTAAAATAGATTTCGCACAAGTATTAAATTTTCGTTATTTCAATAGTAAAATGAATTAATAAATTCTTGAAAAATACTACATAAAATCATTATAAAATAACTATGGGTATTTGTGAGAATCAAAATTATTTTAAAGATATAGAGTATTAATATCAATAAACTCCCCTTTAAATAACATTAATACTTATTGTTGGAAACAATACTTTTCTCAATATAAGAAACAACGACTCTTGAACATAGAACATTCTAGGTTAGAGGAGAACGTTCTGGGATAGACAATGGGCAGTTAGATTTCATTTTCTGGTTAATGAAAATCACCCATTCTAACCACAGTCAACAAAAAAAATAATCATTGAATGAAATTGTAGAGTATTTAAAAATTATTTAAAATACAAAATTGAAAAAAAATCATCAAAACCAAGAAGGTTAGGCAACATATCCCCATCTCATTGTTTATACTTCATTTTTCCGATTTTATTATCAGAAGAGAAATAAGAATCATAATTACATAGAAGTAAAGAAATTTATTTATGACAAAGAATATAATATTAAAAAAATGATAAACTAATGATGTGAAATATTAATCAGAATAATAAATTATATTAATTCAAAAGGAAAATAGATCTCCGCACATTTTTCATCAATTTTCATTCTAGATCGAAGACAATATTTCTAGATAATCAATGAGAACATGGTATGTACAAAGACAATAGTTGGGAAATCCATGTGCGGGGAGGTTCCTTGGAAGTAGCTTTCCAAGATGGACATCATGAAGACTTATCTTGAAGCTGATGTTGTGAATAATCCTCATCATTTCTGTCCCAGTAGTGTATCCCATAAGAGATTAGTATGTACATGAAGATTTTGTATATTTTCCTATAGAATATTCTATGATACGGAATAAAACACTATTATTTTTTATAAGGAATAAACAATGAATGTAAATATACCAGGGTCCCTAGGGCTTTGAATTAGTGAAACATTCCTTCATGAAATCAATGACACATGTAACCTCTTTAATAACCACTCCATTAAAAACAAATTCATGTTTCCATAAATATTATATTAAGTCAACCTACAAGCATTCAAATTAGAGTATCACTTTCAAAGTATCTTGATTAAGTAAAAAATTGAAAATTAAAACATAGTCCAACATTATCTTCCTTACCGATTACATCTGTCTGCTTCTTATTAATTAAAAATTCAGAGGACAGCCACAACATGATCTTCACCTACAACCATGTCATGAAATGACTTCCATAATGAAAAATGTGCTCAATGTGGGAAAGATCAATCAAGTTAAAAACCTCTTCTTATTCACACCATTGTTTCTAGCTTTGATCATTAATGGAAATTAAGTAACTGCTTGAAAATTGGTTGAGTTTGAGATGATATTGTGTTTGTTTTCATGTAGTGTGTTTTTTAACGTAAGGTGTTGTTTGTTTTTTTTTGCACCATGTTTTCTCAAAATTAGTACAAGTTTAGAAATAAAATTGTTTAACTAAACTATACAAGGTAAATCTACCTATATACAGGAAAATGTCCAGTGGATGCAAAAGTGGGATGTCAAGGCATGTGGAGATCCTCTGAAATGTTTGAATTGGAGAAGGTTGTTCAATAAAAAGGTAGTCATAAACAAAAAAATGTATTTCAGTAGTTGGAAAGCATAGAATATCTACAAAATGAAACACAATTATATTCATATAATCCACCCTTAATTATGATGTTAATGGTCTTGTATTTAAATCAATAGAGAAAAAATTCATTGAAGTAGATACTACATGTACAAACAAACAAACGATCAATGGTAAATATATTTATTCAAAATGAAATCCAAAGAATGAATCATCTTATTCATGCTCATGTGTGAAAAGTGATATAGGATACATCTTATGTGTATCGATTTAGTAATCGATAAATCTAATTAATATGGGTGGCATGTTTGCAAGAAGAATATTGGTATATAGATGTTCAAAAATGGAAAACATCTACATGATATTAGGAAGACAAGAGGAAATCAACATATAATGTAAATAAAAAATGAAATTTTCTAGTTAAATAGTAATTTGTGTATTGGAGACGTATTACATATTCCAAAATAAAATTCCGTAGGAAAAAAATTGGGATAGTTGAGAGATTTCATGTCCGGCTTGAGTAAGAATCATATTGGAGGGATACCAAGAGTCGTGGTTTGTGCATATTTGGAGTGAGGAATTCATTTTTTTGGTGAAATAGAAACATAGTTGGGTGAAATATATAAATATGTAAACCATCTTTAGTATGTATATTTATTAAAAATAGTCAAAGTTATTGAATTAAAACACAACATACTACTGATAATCAAAGATAAAGTAATACATGCTTTAGAAGTATTTCAAGGATTTATTTATTAGAAAAAATGATATATTTAAATAATTCCATAAAACATAAGCTGGAAAAGGTGACGTTATTAGGGATATCAACAGAATGCATATATTCAAAAAATCATCATCATTAAAAAACTACTAAAAAACAGGGCATATTCTGTTGTCATGCATGCATATATAAGGGGTAAACATACATGTAATTTCTATTTTTAAACTTCTTCATTGTACATATAACATATCTTCTCAATGAAATTTCATTTTTCATTCAACACAACCTTTGAAATGAATGATAGAAACATATGAGAAATCTACATGTAAAATGATTCTCATTTTTCGACTGATATGATCAACATGTGAAAATATAAGTAATCCACTACATGTGATGGCCGGTAATATTGATGGCTGGTTGATTTTACATAGTCCATTTATTCCACCAATATTATCAACATCATTTGTCAATGAAAAAAAAACAGTAGTGCATCATGAGAAGAAAATGACCTGGAGAACCTAAAAAACATCAGTGCATCATGTGAATTTAATGTTAGGGAGAGAATCTGGCCATAAATAAGTGGAAAACATAAAACATATTGACAAAAAATTGGAAATTGTTATTAAAAACATGATAGAATACATTTGAAAACAAACTAACCCTGATGTACTACTTTTTTTGAATGATAATGTAGTGCATATTTGAAAAAGTAGTTCAAGTTTTCCCACTTTAGAAAATAGTGCATGTTTTCCGAATTGAGAAAGTAGTGCATGTTTCAATTAGAAAGTAGTGCATGTTTTACCACATGAAAATAATGTAGTTTATCGTGGGAATTTGAAAATAGTAGTGCATCATGTGAACTAAATTTGAGAACATACGAACCTGGATGATTGTTTATGCATCCAACAATAGTATGATTCTAACTTCAACAAGTTCATGGGTTGTTTCCAAGATTTTTTACTGCCCAAAAAACCCATGAAAAATGTTATTAAATAGTAAAATAACTAAAGGAAATAAAAGAAAAGAAAATTGAAATGAATTTTTAGGTTTCAAAGCCCAAACATGTGTTGTTTATAACCTTTCCATAGCTGGACAGTTCCAGCTGGTCAACCCTAATCCATTTGTGGGTGTGGTCATCAGATTAGGAACCACCTCTTCTTGTTTTATATGAACTGATTACATATTAAGGCATTCTGACATAACTTACATCTATAAATAAAATAGTTTTTATGACCATCATAAGTAAAGGTAGAATGTAGAGGATAAAAATATAAGATGTTATGTCAAATAAAAAGAAAAACAACAAGTTGTGGAGTATCACTGTTAATGAACTGTAAACGGGAAAATGTAAGATAAGAATAATACATCTAACATGATTTAAACTGTAATTTTAAATATTATGAGGATAAAGATTTTCCATAATTTCAACATGAATCCTTTCAGAGTCGATTTAAAAATTGAGTCAAAACTCACTCACACCCCTCTATAAATGGGTTAAAAAAGAATTCATGAAAACATGAGAATCCATCATCTTTTAAAAACTGTCAATCATGGAAATGAAAAACACAATGAATGTTTTCCAATCAAACCTTTTAGTAGGATTCATCCACACCTTCAAATCGTATAGAGAATTGAGTGGGAACAATGATTTTTCCAAGTCAGTTAAACACATACAGAAAAGGGAAAAAAGATAACATTATTTGAAGGTCAAATAGGATAATGAAAACTATACGAACTCTATATACACATACAATACAACCAAAACACCATATAGAAAATGTATTAAAAGTTGGAAAACAACTACAGAGTTAGTGAATCATACCTTTGGAATAGAAGAGATCCATAGAATCCAATACTTGCAACCCAGTTTCAGGTAACGCCATTCGATCATGACCAAAAACACATGTTAAGCTCTATTCATACATGAGTTTAAAATATTAAAATGAACTTTGGGTTACATAGTCAAAAAACACTTAATGGATAATGAAATGGACAATGTATAATTCCATACTCACCTTCTATATTAGATAGGCTGGGTATAAATATCCATTTAATATATTGATTCCTCCAAGGATGATATGTCCCATCAGCAAATGAGAGAAACATAATGTGACAATAGTGTTAACAGTATTTGTGCTTGGTAAAATTCATACAAATCTTCTTAAGAAGGGTTCCTACTCTCTACATTTATATATACTCATGAAAATTTTTAGGTCTGACACATTTCCATTTAACATAATTACAATGATTCAAATATGAAGGCAGTGAAATGTTAATGGAAAATTGTATCTTACACCAACATGATTTATTTAATCTGTTTTCGGCTCAAAATTCTATCAACTGGAAAAATGTTTTCTAAATAAACTACACATAATTAAACATGTGAAAATCATTTTGATAAACAAAATGTATTCCTAAAGGATTTAGTTTAAATGAATTAATATATATCAACCAACAAAATATAGACCAAACATGATGGTTTTTGTAGTTGGTCCATCACAATTATCCAATGCTGCCTAAGACAAATACATCATTTCACATTACTGCTATATCTACTCAAAATTAAGTCCCTTGGGCCTAACATATGTATGTATAATATAATGTATCCTTAAAATCGAGACAACCTGTTTCACAGAAGTCATGTAGTTTGAGATATTGTATGGAATATGATATCTATTTTTCATCCCACAATTCATCCTCAATTGAAATGAATATGCTTCATCTTATCCATCACTGCAAAGAAATATAGAAGATCCACTTAGAATGATTTAGGTCATACAGTTAATAATACAAAAAAACAATTAACAATGTAAGGTAGTTAGGGAAATTTTGGCTCTATACTATATTTGAAAACACATTGAAAACAATATATATTGTGAGCATGAACTGTTAGAACAAATATAATGATGGAAACACATATGTAGTAGAAACCCAACAGATGATCAATGAAAAAAATAATAGTGAATAAAATATTTAGATAGTGAATAGAAACACATTGATGTTTCAGGGTGAGAAACACGTTGTTTGAAACTCAATTGAGAAGAAAGAGTAGTTGTAGATGTAGATTGAAACCAAGAGTTTCAGGGAATTAGGGAATGGGATTCAGTTAATTTGGAGGGTACCTGCATAAAATAATTCACGTAGGAGAAGATCCTCCATCGATATGCTGTCTATAATCTCCTCCAAGAAGCTATATCGCTCCAAGAACCCCATACAGTGATCCAGTGGATCTGACTCTGGCCACGAAACATCACCCTCAGGTGATGGAAGGATCGTGAGCCTGGCCAATTCTCCAGATATTTGGCTGCTTCCAGCCGAGCTATCGCTGAAGGATTGCGAGAGGTCCATAAAATCTCTATCCGATGAAGAAGATGATGTTTTCACCTGGGTTTCCAACAAGTCGAGCTTTATAAGCCACATATCGATGATGGAGCCATTCAAATTCTCTGAGAGGAAGGATGAATTCCTAACGGTGGAGCTAGTGAAGGGGCACCTACTTCCCATCGGTCTCGAAGATGGTGGAGCGTACGGTGGTCATGCAGTGGTCGGCCAGCCTCAGAGCTTTGGATATTGGAATCGATGGAAGGGTGTAGAGAGTGCACCTGGATGCCAGGTCACCTACACTGGGAGGATTAAACCTATTACACGATAGATAGATTAGCACGGAAGACACTTGCGGTGTATTTTCGGTACTGAAGTATGAAGGTAGAGTAAACACAGGAAAAGACGGACCACACGCAGGTGAAGGCAGAGCATGCGGAAGAGGAGCAGACATCGGAGCACATGGAGGAGGAACTGATAGCGAAGGACGTAGAGACAGTGGGACAGAAAGAGTATATGATCTACATGAACCCTAGTTCGAGATGGAGAAATCGAGAGTGGGAATATAGAGATGGAGAAGGGTGAGATTCCGTGTGGATGGGCGATGTGGGTAATTGGAGATAAGCCATATACAGAATAAGTTATGTGGAGGAACCTCAGATTGACACATGGATGTGGAAAATACCTAAGATAAGTATATATTTAGATATAGATATAGATTTATAAATCATTAATTTTTATTCAAAAAAATAGTTTTTCAATTTTGAGTTTTGTTAATGTTTTTAAAAAATGGGTTTAGCCACATAAATTAGGATTAATTAATTATTAAATACTCATTAAATCACATTAAAATATATATAAAGAATATAACAAATTTTATCAAAAATGAAATTTTTTTATTTTTTAATTAGATGATATATTATATATAATTTTCATAATTTTACCTTAGGTATTATGAATAAAAAATCGTAATATTTTATTATTTGGATTTTTTAATTATCAAATTATATTTCATGAATTTATAAATAAAATATTAATTGATAATTGTGTTATTTTTTTAATAAAATTTAGTAAAAATACTGTTTTTTAGCATTCAGGATTATTTTCATTAGATTAAACATTCTTTCAGTTCTTTAGGAATATCTATAAAATGGGGTAATGATTTAGATTATGGGGTTGACAAGGAAAATTGGATGGGTATATTGGAAACTTCTAATCTCTCAGAAGACATGCCCTATTGGATCTCAACATTGATTATATGCAACTCCAATCATTAATAAGTTCATAAATTCAATTTGAAATTATAGTAATGAAAATTAATTCTTTCAAATTCTATAATCACAAGTAACAAAAAAAACAATATCACAACACAAATAATAACTTGTTTATTTTTTAATTAAAAATTTTAACCATCATCAAAAAACACAATTGCAATATTTTCCATTACATGTAAAACTAGAAAAAACCCCTTTATGAAATCAATTTCAATCAATTCATGAAATTAAAACCAACTATATTTTTTAATTTTTTTAAACTAACATTTATGACCACTGGGAAAACATTCATACCCATAGATAAAAAATAACACATTCAATGTTGTACTAAAATAAATAGGAAACATGAAAATAAATAATAAAAAAAGGGTGCCACAAGAGAAAAAATAAAAAAATTGATATAAAAACTGTGGAAATGATAATATTCTACATGAAACCACCTATCAAGTCACTAGATTCATGTACTACAAACCTATATATTATTGTAATATGACCATTAATAGGAAACGTTAAACCTATGATAACACTAAAGAAACAATTTTTCCATGTTTCACCATTGAAATATTTATTCCCTACATACATATTATAGGAGAAATGCTAATCTTGGAACATAATAAATATTAGGAGAACTCACCATATCTATGAAATGACGACCATGTATGAGAAGAATCCAGACTAAGGGTTTCCCCAGATCCAAGTCTCTACCTAATAACCTATTAGTCTCATCACCAAAAAATCAAGATGGAGAGACAAAAATCAATATAATTAAATAAATTAATATAGAAAATATTCTACACCCTACCTCCAACACCCTATGATAATGAAACAACATTTCACATCATTTATATAATCACTAAACTATAATAAAACTTCCATAATGTGTGAATGAAACACATGGTAAAATGAATAGGTCCTAACAAGAGATAACCCGTTGATTTTTAAGGTACTAAATGGGCCATTACATAAAATAAATATAGGATGTGGTGTCTATTATAATACTTAAAAATAAAAAATTATAATTTATTAAAATACATTATAAATAGACCACCTTTTAATCATAATGGAATATTACATTTATTCAAAGAAACATCCATAAAAAATAAAAAACAAGGACTTCAAGCTACATTTTCACCATGAATATTCTAAAAAACCACATAAACATATCTAAATGATCATGGAATGAAAAATATTTTCATTCCAAATCAAAACATAAAATTATATTAGAAAATAAAATATTCCAAGACCAATTACAACAAAACCCATTTTATAGTACCTTTTAATGATCATTATACAACTATGCTTTAATAAAAAAAATAACTGCAAATCAATCAAATAGTTTCACATTAAAGGGATACTATAGAATCATCTTCCACAGAAAAAACTCATATTGTAATGTTTTATTTTCCATGAAAAAAATGGGAAAGGAATAAAACCCAAGAATCCCTAACAATGAAAACCTTGAGTTCTAATAAACTAGAACCCCAATAATAGTTTTTATTGTGAATCAAGGTTCTATGATTAATGAAGAACATATGAAAATTAGAATAAAGGATGCAGGATGATAAGGAAGTGGAAGAGGAAGAAGTAATCCCTTAAAAAATCACATAGAATCCATAGAGAGGTTCCAAAATGAAATGGAGGTGAAGGGTATAGATCTCCCTTGAGCTCCCTTGGTTCATATGATCATGTGGGAGAGGAGGAGAGGATAATAAGTGTTAAAATTGTGATGGAAAAAATGAAATTATAGTTTTAAGGTTGATATGGGAAGACCTCACAGTTTATCTAAATATAACATAAACTAATTGGATATAACTATCTGCATTACTGCATAGTAATGTAAAGACCCGTAAAAAACAAGGGAAACTTTTTCTTAATTTTATTTGGAATTTTACAAGAGCGCGGTTTCTGACGGCACCTGATTCCGAGGCCCAGAGTGCCCAGAATCAATTTCCAAAGTTTGGCACGGGTACGTTCAGTGAACGAACGAGCGGGAATTTCTAACTTTTGATCTGGTGCTAGGAATTGAAATCTGAGGACACCGATGAACTCGCAGCGCCGATATTCGCTTAAGGAGACCTTTTCCGTAGTTGCGTTTATTGCGGGACGAAAGTTAGTTTTTGGGAGAATTTTAAAAAGTTGAATAAAAATGTGGAACACTTTTTATTTTTCTTACTTGTTGGTTAACTCCTCTCAAAGGTAGTTAAAGGTGGGACCCACATCCACTTAACCTCCTTTGGGAGGATTAAGTGTGGTGGGGACCACACGAAACCCAACCTTCCATCTCCTCTCAAAACTCCTTTAACCCCTATTTAAATAACATGAGAACTTGTTTTTATTTTGGAGTTATTTTATTTGAATTTCAAACCATTGAAATTAAATTTGTTAAGTTTGTGAATAAAATAAGACTCTATCTTATTATGTTGGGTTAGAACTCTCTAGCCTTCTTGAGAGGATTTTGGGAGATGCTTCTTCTTATTCTTCAACCTTGACGAAGAACGCGAAGAACCTTCGAGCTCCGACGAAGAACGCCACTCCTCTCATCTCCGTAGCCCGTTGTTTCCGAAGATCGACGACGTCTTCCGTGTCAACGAAAGGGAACGCTGCTTCCTCCTCGGTCTTCCTTCGTCGACTTACGAAGATTTTCCATCGACGTACCTCTTCGTCATCGGATTTGACGAACGTTTACCGCGACGCCCGACCACCGCGACGTTGTCTTCCATGGGTCGTTGACGATCTTCGAACTTGAACCCAAGGTAGGGGTTGTTGTTGGTTATTATTTATTCTCATTCTTTGGTTTTTGAATGATAATCTTGTATATAAATATTTAAAAGTTATCATCTAATGAGAGGGGAGTCGGACCGCACAGACACGACCGAATTCACCCTCTTTTGTTTGTGATGATTATTATTTTTTTCTTGTTGATGACGAGATGGCGTGGTGTCGTCGCACCACGCGGGAATTCACTCGGTTGAATTGCGCAGCACCGTCGCGCCGCGCCGTGGAAGGATCATCATGAACGCGACGCCGTCGCGCCGCGTTGAGGTAAATCGAAGGCGCCGCTGCCGGAGCATGGCCGCGGCGGAGAGGCGCAGTGCCGTCGCACTGCGCCGGACGACGATCACCGCGGCCGGTTTCGGGCCGCGGTGAGACGGGAAGACCAGTGGCTCGCTGGGCCGCCGGTGTCGGAAGCTGAAAGGGGACCAGCTTTGCCGGTCCCGTTGGAGAAAAACCGGCCGGCCAGGTGGCCGACCAGAAGGTCAATGACCGGGGGAATTTAATTCCCCCGATCAACTCCAAAGCCCCCCCCCCCATTTATGAGGGGGGGGGGGGGTTCATTGAGGGGGGCAGGCGGCCCCCCGGTTTTCCTCAAGCAGGCCCCCACGAAGGGGGGACGGTTCTCCAAAAGGTGCGGCTAAAAGCCGCGCCGTCAATTGAAGAAGCAGGGGGCCTTGCCCCCCCCCCCCCCCCCCCCCGCGCTGCACCCGTGCGGTGCCAGGCCGCCGCGCCGGACCGCCGTCGGCTGGGCCGACCCAGGGGGGGTCGGGCCGGGTCGGCCCGGACCCGGACCCCCCGTTTTCGTGTCATCATCGGTCTTTTGGCCTTAACTTGAGCCACGGACCTCCGATTGACAAACCGTCATTGGCTACGCGATCCTTGGATCGAGACGGTCGATTCGGTATATCGCACTCAATGTTTCGGAATACTTTGAGTTCGACCGGGTTGGTTCGTTCACGAAACCAACCGGGCCTTCGGAGCGGAAACGCTCATATCTTGAGCTACGGACGTCCGATTGACGTGCCGTCAGCTTTGTTGTGTTCCTCTTAGTGAGACGTATCTTTTGGCATACTCCGACTGAGGTTTGGACGCAGGTGGAGTACGGTCGGGTTGGTTTTGCCTTATAAACCAACCGGGCCCCTGGGACGAAAAAGCCAATAACTCTCAGACCGGGCGTCCGATCGACACACCGTCTGCTGCGTTGAGTTCCTGTTGACGATACGGAACTTTTGGATACATAAACTCTGGACTTTGTGACAGTTGATGTATCAGCCTCTCGGCTCATGGAGCGGACCCTCCTGTACGAGCTTGCTGTGTGCAGGAACCCTAGTGCTGGCTGCGACTGTTACTGTGACTACTACTGCTACTGCTACTGCTACTGTGCCAGCGACGACGATAGTACAAAGATCCTGTGTGGATTCGACGTCGACGACTACATCACTCAGCGATCCTACGTGGATCAGTGCTACAGGTCCTGTGTGGGCCGGATCCTGTGTGGGTCTGATCCTGTGTGGGTCTTTGCGCTCAGCGGTCCTGTGTGAACCAGCGCCTACAGGTCCTATGTGGGCCCGATCCTTTGTGGGTCTTTTGCGGTGGTTAGTTACCTATCGATCCTTCGTGGGTATGACGACTTAGATGGATCAGAGATCATCTTTATCGTCTTTCGAAGAAGTATACCTGTGTGAGCTGAATCCAGTTGCTTTCCTGTGTGGATTGTGTTGGGCTATCCTGTGTGGATTTCGTTTTGCTTTCCTGTGTGGAATACGTTTACTTTCCTGTGTGGATTGAGTTGTTCTTGGGCTCGGAGGATGGAGCGTGTTGGAATTGATGACTTAGGTATATGTATGGGCATATACCTAAGCAGTGTCGGTTGTTACATCGCGATTGTACCTTTCTTCGTGATTTATCCTTTGTGGATTTTGAGAGACCTTCAGGGGTCTCGGGGTCCCTAATAAGTAGCTTATACTCACCCCTGCACGGGCTATGCCTGCACCACGTTGTGTTGGTTGCAGACGACGGAAAACATTGATCTTGGTCGTGGCTTGCAGAGCAGGACGGTACCTGGAGGTGGACCACTGGGCGGGACGTGCTCGGAGCGGACGGCGGGACCCGAGGAGTAGTGGAGCTATATGTACCCACCCTTCAGGTGGGATCTCCAGTGGACAGCTCGGTGTAGCGGCTTTTACTAACAGTTGTTGTTTTCCCTTTCGAGTTGTACTTTACTTTCAGTTTGAGTTTTTATACTGGCCCATTTACTTTTCCGCACTTCAGTTGTACTCTGTTTTACTTTGTGTTTACTTTCCGCTTGCTTACTCTGCGGTGTTTGTTTACTTTACAAAGCCAATACCTTCCCTTTTTACCAGGATTTACGCCTTGGTGCTAGTCACCAGCCCCTGGCCTATGGAAGGCGGGCTTGGGGTAGTCACGGAACGGACCCCGAGGGCGGGTCGTGACAAATTGGTATCAGAGGAGTTCGGTTCTACCGCGAACTCTGATATTTTCTATGTGAAGCAATAATGTTTAGCGTATTGAGTGTGGTTATCAGTCCAGGGAGTCTTGTGTTGGTGCGGTGGTTGACGTATCCGTACACCAGTACCCTAACATCTGATTTCCGACTTAATGCACGAAAACATTGATTGCGTGTGTGTTTCATAGTTTTCTTTGTGATTACTTATATCAGCTGACAAGGTATAATGTTCTGACCGTGGAGCACCTGTTTCCTTTTCAGGATGGCCCCACGACGGCAGCCATCTAGGGTTCCGAGAGTGGAGTGTGACGACAGCCCACCGAGCGACGAGGCCTCGGTGCAGGGCCCTTTGTCAGCAGTGGCACCGACAGTAGCTCTACCCGCCGAGCCCCCGATGCTTCCAGCACCAGCCGCTGATGATGCACGTCGCCTCAGCGCACTGCATGGGTTTCAGCGCCAGCGACCACCCAGGTTTCGCGGGGAGACGGACCCCCAGGCAGCCAAGGACTGGCTGGAGGCAGTGGTACGTGTGTTTAGGCTAGTGAGGACACCAGCAGACCTCATGGTGATCCTCGCTGCGAGCCTACTACACGCAGCAGCAGGACGATGGTGGATCATGATGCTCCAGGTGCACGATGAGGCATCTCTTCTATGGACGGACATTGAGAGCCTCTTCCGCTCGGAGTTCGTCCAGGCCACCCTTCGTGCGGTGCGTATCCAGGAGCTTCTTCAGTTGTGGCAGGGAAGCATTACGGTCGCTCAGTACTCGGCAAGATTTACTGATCTCTCGCACTACTCGACCGACATGGTACGAGACCCATTCTTCCGGGCCCGGACCTTTGAGTAGGGTTTGAGACACGAGATCAGGGCATCGCTGATCTCCCTCAGTATACCGACTCAGACAGGAGTACTAGAGCAGGCCCTTCTGATCGAGAGCTTCCTTGCTGAGTCTACACCAGCGCAGCGACCCACTGCAGGGCGGCACGTGGCAGACTCATCTGCAGCAGGCAGTCGACGGATGACTCAGGGGTCCAGACAGACCAGACCCTCAGGCAGACGACCTCAGGACACTGGATCAGCAGTGCGGGGCACACAGTGAAGAGCCAGTCTTTTGAGAGTCAGACAGTGCTACTCGTGCGGCGGGCAGGGCCACATGGCTCGTGACTGCCCGACCCACCATGCCGAGGAGAAGTAGACAGTTGAGGGACCACCGAGGCAGATGCAGAGGGTCGACCTTGGCGGTCCGCAGGGAGGAGGCGGACGAGGCAGAGGAGCTGGACGAGCAGCCGGTGGTGGGCGACGCTTTGAGGCTCTGCCACCACCACCACCAGGAGGTCCACCCCGACCACAGGGAGCTGGAGGGCAGAGACAGGCACAGCTCCAGGCAGTAGAGGCCTACGACCACGGCGCACCCGAGATGATTCGAGGTACTATCTGTGTCTATTTCACCCTTTCGCAGTTCGTATAGACACAGGAGCGAGTCACTCTTTCATAGCCGCTGCCCTTGTTCAGAGCTCGGAGATTCCGATAGAGCAGTTGGCTCGATCCTTACGACTAGAGACTCCTACGGGAGCAGACTCGACGATTACGCACTGGTTCCGGCAGTGTGAGCTTAATCTAGGAGGCGAGATCTTCGGCTGGAATCTTCTTGTAGCAGCGTCGAGGCCTTACGTTGTCATCTTGGGCATGTATTGGATATCTACGGTCCATGCATAGATTGACTGTTTTAGGCGCAAGGTACGATGTGTACGCACTGATGGGAGCAGGTTCACCTTCACCAGCGATAAGGGAGCCTTTGCAGCACATGATGGACTTCCGTGGAGGAGAGGACATCCAATTACTCAGCAGTTGGCTAGCCTCATCCTTGGAGCAGTTGACGTGCGGAGTCCTGGTTATCCTGCAGTGGTGGATCAGTTTGCGGACGTTTTTCCCGACAACGTTCCAGGGATACCTCCTCACAGAGAGGTAGACTTTTATATTGAATTGTACCCCGGGACAGCCTCGATATCCACTCCAGCATATCGGATGGCCCCCGCCGAGCTTCGAGAGCTACAGGTACGGTTGGAGGACTTGCAGGGAAAGGGGTTCATCTGACCCGGTGTTTCACCCTGGGCTTCCCTGATATTGTTTGCTAAGAAGGCAGACGGGAGCCTGCAGATTTTTGTTGACTATCGTCACCTGAACCAAGTGATAGTGAGGAACAAGTATGCACTACTGAGGATTGATGACCTCTTTGATCATCTCAAGGGAGCACGATGGTTCTCGAAGATAGACCTCAGGTCAGGCTATCATCAGCTAAGAGTCAAATACGAGGACATGACGAAGACGGCCTTTAGATGTCGGTATGGTCATTATGAGTTCTTGGTTATTCCTTTCGGATTAACCAATGCTCCAATAGTGTTCATGGCTCTCATGAACAGGATCTTTCAGCCATACCTCGATCGGTTTGTCGTGGTCTTTATCGACGACATTCTGATTTACTCTGTGACTGAGGAGGAGCACGCCTATCACTTGCGAGTTGTACTAGACACACTCCGAGAGAACCAGCTTTATGGTAAGCTCTCGAAGTTCCAGTTCTGTATACGTGAGGTCCACTTCTTGGGACACGTTATCTCTGAGGCGGGATTTGCAGTGGATCCTGTGAAGATCGAGGTTGTGTTAGCATGGGAGCCACCCAGGAGGATGACTGAGGTTCGGAGTTTCTTGGGACTAGCTGGATACTATCGGAGATTCATGCCAGACTTCTCTAGAGTTTCGGCACCACTCAATGCTTTGACGAAGAAGGGGAAACCCTTCGTGTGGTCAGACAGATATCAGCAGAGATTCCAGGAGCTGAGACATAGATTGACTAGCGCACCTATCTTGAGGTTGCCCGAGGAGGGAGTAGGGTACGTAGTCTACTGTGATGCATCAGGGACCGGACTCGGATGTGTTCTGATGAAGTAGCGGGAAGTGATCGCATATGGATCACGTCAGTTGAGGCCGCATGAGAAGAACTACTCTACCCATGACCTGGAGTGAGCAGCAGTGGTCTTCGCTCTGAAGACATGACGACACTATCTGATGGACGAGCGCTTTACAGTCTTTTCTAATCATCAGAGTCTCAGGTATATCTTCTCACAGAAGGACCTGAACCTGAGACAACGACGATGGCTCGAGTTCCTCCAGGACTATGACTTTGAGATAGTCTATACTCCTGGAAAGGGGAACGTAGTAGCCGATGCCCTCACCAGGAGGACGAGCATTCAACTACTTAAGGAGGAGACGAAGAAGCTAGCCTCATTACAGATATCCTTCATGGATAGAGATGGAGCAGGCTTCCTCCAGTCTCTCACAGTCACCCCTCCACTACTGCAGTGGGTCAGAGAGGCATAGCGTGAGGACGCTGACTGCGAGACATGACATGCACAGATATCCTTGGGACAGGCACCTGATGGTTTCTCCCTTGGAGCAGAGCACGACATCCTTTTCAGAGGACGTACCATGGTACCAGTCGCTTTGCGAGAGGAAGTGATGAGAGAGTTTCACACTTCTCCATTGGCGGTACACCCTGGAGTGGAAAAGATGTACCAGGAGCTCAGACAAAAGCACTGTTGGCCGTGCATGAAGAAGGCCGTAGCAGAGTTCGTTTCTCGATGCCTCAACTGCCAGCAGGTGAAGGCGGAGCATCAGGTACAAGCAGGCTTGGTACAGCCCTTGGAGGATCCGGAGTGGAAGTGAGACGACATATCTATGGACTTCGTGACTGGACATCCACGCACTTCTAGAGGCCATGACTCCATATGGGTGATTGTTGACCGACTCACCAAGTCGGAACACTTCTTACCCATCAGAGAGCAGGGCTTAGTGGAGAGATTGGGACGTCTCTACATTCAGGAGATTGTGCGGCTCCACGGTGTGCCATCATCTATCGTCTCCGATCGAGATGATAGCTTTACATCCCGGCTTTGGAAGGGGTTACAGGAGGCGTTCGGGACTCAGCTACGTCTGAGCACAGCCTTTCACCCTCAGACGGATGGTCAGACGGAGAGGACCATTCAGACTCTCGAGGACATGCTCCGTGCATGTGTCCTAGACTTTGGTCGTAGTTGGGAGGACCACCTACCCTTGGTGGAGTTTGCGTACAACAACAGCTACCACTCCACCATCGGAATGGAACCATACGAGGCGTTGTACGACCAACCTTGTAGTTCTCCTTTGTGATGGACAGACCGTGGGGGGTCAGCACTTGTGGGACCGGAGATGGTTCAGGCCACGACAGAGAAGGTCCAGGTCATCCAGGAGCGGATGAGGACAGCTCAGAGCCGGCAGAAGTCATATGCTTACAGGAGGCGGAGGCCTCTAGAGTTCGAGGATGGCGACCACGTCTTTTTGTGGGTCTCACCTCGACGTGGTATTCAGAGATTTGGACGAGGCGGCAAGTTGTCTCCGCGCTTCATCGGACCCTTCCAGGTCCTCAGCAGGGTTGGTGAGGTGTCTTATCGCCTGGCTCTACCACCTCAGTTGCACCGGGTGCACGACGTCTTCCACGTGTCTCAGCTGAGGAGATACGTGCACGACACGACGCACATCATTGACCATGGGGAGCATGACGTTGACGATGGGGTGACTTTTACGGAGGTCCTGGTGGAGATAGAGGATCGACAGGAGCGGGTCCTACGTGGGCGATCGATTCCTCTTGTGCGCATCAGATGGAAGCACGACAATCTCTAGGAGAGCACATGGGAGCGGGAGGCTCAGATGCGTGCTCAGTACCCTCATTTGTTTTCCTAGTTTTTGAAGTATCTTTACGGGGACGTAAAGCCCTGAGGTGGGAGTAATGTAAAGACCCGTAAAATTCAAGTGAAATTTTTTCTTAATTTTCTTTGGAATTTTACAAGAGCGCGGTTTCTAACGGCACCTGATTCCGAGGCCCGGAGTGCCCGGAATCAATTTCCGAAGTTTGGCTCGGGTTCGTTCAGTGAACGAAGGAGCGAGAATTTCTAACTTTTGATCCGGTGCTCAGAATTGAAATCTGAGGACACCGATGAACTCACAGCGCTGATATTCGCTTAAGGAGACCTTTTCCGTAGTTGCGTTTATTGCGGGACGAAAGTTAGTTTTTGGGAGAATTATAAAAAGTTGAATAAAAATGTGGAACACTTTTTATTTTTATTACTTGTTGGTTAACTCCTCTCAAAGGAAGTTAAAGGTGGGACCCACATCCACTTAACCTCCCTTGGGAGGATTAAGTGTGGTGGGGCCCACACGAAATGCAACCTTCCATCTCCTCTCAAAACTCCTTTAACCCCACTTTAAATGACATGACAACTTGTTTTTATTTTGGAGTTATTTTATTTGAATTTCTAACCATTGAAATTCAATTTTTTAAGTTTGTGAATAAAATAAGACTCTATCTTATTTTGTTGGGTTAGAACTCTCTAGACTTCTTGAGAGGATTTTGGGAGCTCCTTCTTCTTCTTCAACCTTGACGAAGAACGCGAAGAACCTTCGAGCTCCGACGAAGAACGCCACTCCTCTCATCTTCGTAGCCCGTTGTTTCCAAAGATCGACGACGTCTTCCGTGTCAACTAAAGGGAATGCCGCTTCCTCCTAGGACATCCTTCGTCGACTTACGAAGATTCGCCATCGACGTACCACTTCGTCATCGGATTTGACGAACGTTTACCGCGACGCCCGACCTCCGCGACGTTGTCTTCCGCGGGTCGTTGACGATCTTAGAACTTGAACCCAAGGTAGGGGTTGTTGTTGGTTATTATTTATTCTCGTTCTTGGTTCTTGAATGATAATCTTGTATTTAAATATTTAAGAGTTATCATCTAATGAGAGGGAAGTCGGACCGCACAAACACGGCCGAATTCCCACTCTTTTGTTCGTGATGATTATTATTTTTTTTCTTGTGGATGACGAGATGGCGTGGTGCCGTCGCACCACGCGGGAATTCGCTCGGTTGAATTGTGCAGCGCCGTCACGCCGCATCGTGGAAAAATCATCATGAACGCGACGTCGTCGCGACGCGTCGAGGGGAATCGAAGGCGCCGCTGCCGGAGCGGGGCCGCGGAGGAGGGGCGCGGTGCCGTCTCACCGCGCCGGACGACGAACACAGCGGCCGGTTTCGGGCCGTGGTTAGATGGGAAGACCGGCGGCTCGCCAGGCCGCCGGTGTCGGAAGCCGAAAGGGGACCGGCTTTGCCGGTCTCGTTGGAGAAAAATCGGCCGGCCTGGTGGCCGACCGGAAGGTCAAAGACCGGGGGAATTTAATTCCCCTGGTCAACTCAAAAGCCCCCCCCCCCATATATGAGGGGGGGGGGGGGGATTTCATTGAGGGGGGCAGGCGGCCCCCCGGTTTTCCTCAAGCAGGCCCCCACGAAGGGTGGCCAGTTCTCCAAATGCCGCGACTAAAAGTCGCGCCGTCAATTGAAGAAGAAGGGGGGCCTTGCCCCCCCCCCCCCCCCCCCCCCGCGCTGCACCCGTGCGGCGCCAGGCTGCCGCGCCACCGCGCCGCCGCCGGTCGGGCCGGGTCGGCCCGGACCCGGACCCCCCATTTTCATGTCGTCATCGGTCATTTGGCCATAACGTGAGCCACAGACCTCCGATTGACGAACCGTCAGCGGCTACGCGATCCTTGGATTGAGACGGTCGATTCGGTATATCGTACTCAAAGTTTCAGAATACTTTGAGTTCGTCCGGGTTGGTTCGTTCACGAAACCAATCGGGCCTTCGGAGCGGAAACGCTCATATCTTGAGCTACGGATGTCCGATTGGCGTGCCATCATCTTTGTTGTGTTCCTCATAGTGAGACAGATCTTTTGGCATACTCCACCCGAGGTTTGGACATAGGTGGAGTATGGTCGGGTTGGGTTTGCCTTAAAAACCAACCGGGCCCCTGGGACGAAAAAGCCAATAACTCTCAGACCGGGAGTCCGATCGACGCGCCGTCTGTTGCGTTGAGTTCCTGTTGACGATACGGAACTTTTGGATACATCAACTCAAGACTTTGTGACAATTGATGTATCATCCTCTCGGCTCGTGGAGCGGACCCTCCTGTACGAGCTTGCTGTGTGCGGAAACCCTAGTGCTGGCTGCGACTATTACTGTGACTACTACTACTACTGCTACTGCTACTGTGACTGCGACGGCGACAGTACAGAGATCCTGTGTGGATTCGACGACGATGACTACAGCACTCAGCGATCCTACGTGGATCAGTGCTACATGTCCTTTGTGGGCCCGATCATGTGTGGGTCCGATACTGTGTCGGTCTTTGCGCTCAGCGGTCTTGTGTGAACCAGCGCCTACAGGTCCTATGTGGGCCCAATGTTGTGTGGGTCTTTTGCGAGGGTTAGTTACCTATCGATCCTTCCTGTGTCCGATGACTTAGATGGATCAGAGATCATCTTTATCGTCTTTCGAAAAAGTATACCTGTGTGAGCTGAATCTAGTTGCTTTCCTGTGTGGATTGTGTCGTGTTATCCTATGTGGATTTTGTTTTGATTTCCTGTGTGGAATACGTTAACTTTCTTGTGTGGACTGAGTTGTGCTTGGGCTCGGAGGATGGTGCGTGTTGGAATTGATGACTTAGGTATATGTATGGTAATATACCTAAGCAGTATCGGTTGTTACTTCGTGATTGTATCTTTCTTCATTATTTATCCTTTGTGGATTTTGAGAGACCTTCAGGGGTCTCGATATCCCTACTGAGTAGCTTATACTCACCTCTGCACGGGCTATGCCCGCACCACGTTGTGTTGGTTGCAGACGACGGACAACGTTGATCTTGGCCGAGGCTTGCAGAGTAGGACGGTACCTGGAGGTGGACCACTGGGTGGGACGTGCTCCGAGCGGATGGCGGGACCCGAGGAGCAGTGGAGCTATCTGTACCCACCCTTCAGGTGGGATCTTTAGTGGACAGCTCGGTGTAGCGGCTTTTACTTATAGTTGTTGTTTTCCCTTTCGAGTTGTACTTTACTTTCAGTTTGGGTTTGTATACTGGCCCATTTACTTTTCAGCACTTCAGTTGTACTCAGTTTTACTTAGTGTTTACTTTCCTCTTGCTTACTCTGTGGTGTTTGTTTACTTTACAAAGGCAATGCCTTCCCTTTTTACCGGGATTTACGCCTTGGTGCTAGTCGCCAGCCCCTGGCCTATGGAAGGCGGGCTTGGGGTAGTCACGGCACGGACCCCGAGGGAGGGTCGTGACAAGTAATTAGTTGACCGAAACATTATCTATTATCCATGAACAAAAAAATTTTCAAAACCATTATGCATACTATCATATAATGTTTTGTTTTAGGGTTCCCCTTGACCTTGTATCAAACAATTCATACCCATGGACATTCACCAAGAACATTTGAAAATGAATTGAGGACCATGGTACATGATTGTAACTATAACATTTATACTAAATTGATTGTACTAACTGATGAAAAGAAGGAAAACATATGTAAAGGTCACTTTTATGGATTTTAAAACCATGTAGTGACCATGTGAAAAACATTTAAAGCGCTAATTTCATGGAATTTGTTAATATCCATGACTGAATCCTCTATAAATTCAAATTAACCCATGATAACAATATATATATCTAACAACAGTAAAATGTAGTCTTAAAATCTCTATACAATAAATCATTCTTCCTATAAAAATACCTTGGTAAAAAATAAAAGGTAACTAGTCAATAAAACACGACTACACATAGAGGAAAATAGTATTCAATATCTATCATTTCGATACCATATAATAAAAAGGTACTTAAATCGCATAATTCAAATCCTCAAATACAAACCAGCTACGATCATCTAAATTTGTGGCCCCAATAGGACATATACCCATTTTGGGTTTCCCTTAATTTATAGTTAATATATAGTGGTGGAAATGAGTAGAAATACTCCTAAAAACAGCACACCACAATATATAACCACATCCCCATGTCATAGTTTACCATTTGAAGGAGATCGATCATAACAACCTGAAGGTAGAACCAAAAATAAAACTAACATGTACAAGAGAAACTCATCATCAATACCCAATGAATATTACATAAAAAGAAGATAAGGAGACAAATCTCTAGAAATTTTTATAGAAAGCAAATATGGGTACCAAACTTGGTAATTAATAATCCAAATGGGTAACATGTACAATAGTTATGGAACAATGTCCAACAAATATTATAAAAATCAATATCATCACTAAATGGTGATCACCTTGGAAAAGAAATACTCTTAATATTAACATCAGTAGGGAATCAGTGGTCTACTATGTTAAACATATCTTTACTCAATCTTAAATATCCAATGATCAAACCCATAATATATCTCGTCATTAACAGCTAAACCTGATACCAAATTACCTTAAGAATAAAAATTTCTACAGTCCAACAAAAGAATAAAGAATGAAAACCAATATCCTAGAACAACAATCTTTTAAAAGGATGATAAAAACATCCAATAAAAACATCTATAGATTAACCTCATCCAAATATAAAAATGGCAATTCCATAAAATAGGCGTTCATCCATATCCATGATTACACACTAGATTTCTTATGATAACCGATCAAAAATAATTTATCAAGATAATCTAGGAATATATGATAATAATATACTCTAAAATACCCAATAAACCCTTTATTATTAAGTTGAATTCAAATAATCGTTACAAACTATGTCATTAAAATGATTACCAACCACTAAGGAAGATTCAATAAATCCTTATTAGGGTCCACCATGAGATAACATCCTACTACCAGCACTTTATTCAGAGTCTGAGTGGAGTATTGAATCAATATAACCCAATTAATCCAATGATAAGTTATAATAGAGGAAAATAATTCTAATTCCTCTATTATCCATTCTAGGTGTCATTTCATAAATTACTCAAGGAATAGACTCACAAAATTTATGCATCAAAATTTAAACAAAACTTCCCCTATTATAAACATTGGGTTGAATTTGAAAATAAAATTATTTAAAATACACATCAATCACACTATTTAATAACCCTTTACTTTAAAATAAATATTATTTGTAAATGAAATTATCCCCCCACTAAGTCATACACATTCAAAATAAATTTATTATTTCATAAACTATAAACCATTATAAAATATAATAAATCAATTTTAAATTAAACCAAATATTTCCATAGATTTATTACAATTTAGAACCATCCTGAATTTCATTAAAAAATTTAAATTCAAATTACTTTATAATTCATGTCAAAAAATATACATAAATGTGAAATTTCATCTTAAAAACATTTTCCAACACAACACTAAAATTTGACACAATATAGATTCCCCATATAAAATAGATAACCCCTTTCCAAAAAAAATACCAAAAAATTTATTTTAATCCCAAACCATTCTAAAGCAATCGTTTCCACATTATAGAACATTAAAAAATCAAACACACACAATGTAACGCCCCGACCCCAGTTGCCCAGAGTCGGTGCATTACTTCGTAACATTGGCATGATCACAAGAAAGATCAAATCTCGAAAGACCGATTGGTTTAGTAGCCTTGGAAACACTATATATATTCATAAGTTTTACATTACATCATAAAATGAAAAACTACTACAACAACATAATGTCTCCATAATCCACACTACTATCCCCTCATAATATCCATGCAGGTCATTCATAATTTACTTCTTCACATCCTGGGGAAAAATAAAACATAGAAAAGGGGTGAGCTCAAATGCCCAGTAAGGATAACAATATAGCGGAAACTTTCATAAATAAGAATAAACATTTAAGGCAATGCATTACTAAAACAAAAGCCTTTTAAAATTGAACTTCAACATGGTATGGCATAAGTAAAATGAAATAATGCCATTTACTTATTCACATGGATATTCTACTAATCGAATAATCACATGTAAAAATCAATAACCACTTTCATAATGTTGGAATGCATAATGCCAGACTATCATAACCACATAGCCAAGGCCTCGTGCCAAGGCTACAAATAAGATTTTGTCAAGGCCTTGTGCCAAGACACTAGTTTGTCTCATGAGACCTACCGATGCATCGAGGAGCTATAGCGGGCTCCACCTGTCACTTATTAAGTCCAATGCATTCCCATATGAAAAGGTTTAAACATAACATAAACATTCGTATTAAAACTAGCATACGAAATGTCAATAATTTCACCATAAACTATGAATGGTATAAAAATAGCACATCCACAGTCAAACATATCACAAAACCTTCAATACAATATAGAAGTTTTGTATCATAATAAATCAACTTCAAATAATCTTAAAATCCATCAAAGGATGTTGACATAGATGAAATCAAAATTCTTTTTAAAGAAGTATCTCCTTTTATTTTGAAATAATTTAAGATCCATATAAAATAAAACATTTTCTTTGAAAATATTCTTATAAGCTTGTATGGAAAGCTTCGACGATTTTATAACGGCGGAAAATAACCGCACCCGCCGTATAAGTTAAAAAAAACATTCTTACCTCAATTCTGTCGAAAAGGTTAAAAAAGACCTTGTTTTGAAAACGACAGAAAGATTCCTTTATAAAACTCTTATAAAAAGTCAAACAAGGGTATAAATGACTTGAACCCATATTCTTGTAAATAGTAAAAATGTTTTGAAATACATTTTTAAGAAACATGGATGTGGATGATAACGAGATCCCAGTAGATTATTACGTATAATACAACCTCGGATAATGAAGAGATTGTGAAATAACCCTTACCTTGTACTTTTCCTTGGTTGTGGTAGGTTAACCTCCTGTATAATGGTGAAATAATTGTTATTAAATTATACAAGAATCATATACATAAATATGATATCATATATGATCTTTTAATATTGATTTGATAATAATATCTTAGTATTATCGTTGTTTCGGGTGTTAACTTACTTGTTTTCTTTCATATGTTTTGTTACGTAAGACATGTTTGTAAAGGATAGGTTGTATATTATTCATATCCAGAATGATATCAAGTCCTTAAACATCATTTTTAAATCATAAAATGATAATTACGCTTTAATGGTTACGATGGAGAATGAATCTCATCGCGTTCGTGGAGACGGTAGTCCGTACGTACGCACGAGCGACAATATCATTCTTTTGATATTAAAATAATATATAAATGGATGGTATATCATATATACAGAATCATTAACATGTTATATTTATTATTTACATGAGTTACACATCATTATTATACCCATCCAAATAATATTATATTGAATAACAATTACACCACGACGTGGAGACGGTAAGCCGTACGTACGCACGTATGGTGACATGTTATTCAAAGGGTGGATAGAATACTGAATATAATTGTACCATATTTATAATAACATCACAGTATATGTGAGATACTGGAGTTATTATTTCAGAATGGTAAGAACAAAGGAAGAAGAAGTGGAAGAAGAAATGAACTTAGAAAAGGGTGGTGAGATCATTACCTCTTCTTCGGGTTCTTCCTTTTGATTTGATCAAAAGGGCTCCTTAGGTTGGCTTTATGATCAAACTAAGGCCTCTAGGTTGTATTTAGGGATGTTGGGAGAGTATTTGGGCAGAGTTTGGCCGAACCAAAAGGCTTTAGAGGTGTGAAGAAATGAGAAGGAGGAGTGCCCTTTTATAAGAGGGGTGAGGGGCACCTTTGGAAAAGCTAGAAATATTAATTTATAATAAATTCATATTCGGTTTACAAAGGCTCCAAAGTTGACTATTCAAAGGATGAGGTGGGGATAGGTCGAAAACAACTCATCCAATAGAATTTAGACAGGTTTGGGTTCTTATATTAACCTTATCTTTAAGTATTAACTCTAAGTTAATTAGTTTCACTTTTACAATGTCTCTTTGTAGTTTTATATAATATGGTTAATAAACTTACTATATACATCCAAGCGACCCCCAAGTGGTCCATTAATGATTAACCTATCATAATATAAGTCTCTTGGCCGAACCTTAGATTTTTAGGAATTTAATATCAATTAATAATATAATATTTGTTTTAAGAACTCCTTTATGTCAATTTTGACACTATTCAATAGTTGATTTTTGTGAAACTCATAACAGATTGATTACTTAGAACAAAGTCAATTAAATCAATCCTAATATATCATATTATCATAGAAAATTAGTTTAATTCATTAAAAGTTTCATATTATATTTATTTGGGTATTTATAATATCAATTATGTTAATTTTTTACTATTTTAGTAATTACTGCATCATCATTGTGTCATAAATAAAATAAATTATTTAATGTCTAAAAATTATAAATAAAACATCATTATGTAGGAAATCTTTTTATCTTTCTAATGAATATTTATAATCGAAAATCCAACATGTATAACCCTATGTAAAAATTGTTCTTCTAAAGGATGTAAGCTTATGCCATTTTTATTTTTATTTTAGCTTTATTAATATAATGTGTCATTATCACTTACAAGTGGATCCATGGGGTCCCCAAATAGACCCAAAGATGCCCATGGTCGACCATGTATCAACCAATAGGGTTAAGACACCTTTTAGGGTAATTTATTATTATTATAATATTATTTTTTAACCCTTATTTACCGGATTTACCCTTAACCATGGTAAATAAAATATTTACCGCAGTAATTATTCAAAATGTCTAAAAATAAAAGTTACCTATTTGCACAATTTGAACATCCTGATTCCAAATATGGAATCCATTTTTATAAATTCAAAACACAGAAGTGGCAGAAATTAATTTAAAATTAATTCCCGCTGTCAAAACAAAAAGCGTGTTTTTAAGAGATAATAACTACCAAAAGATTGACACTTGTTTATGTTCGGTTTAATTGTAAAATTATGTCCAATGACCAACATTATATTAAGTGGTAAAAATATATTCTAAATATACTTTAAAACCACTCAAATTAATAATTTATCACTATTAATTATTTTGATTAAAAAAGTTGTTTTTAATTAAAATTTAGTAATTTTCACTATTCATCAAAATATTAAAGTTTTCCGAAAAGTACCAAAATTTCACCTTAGGCTAAATTTGATATTCCGAATCCAAAAATGAAGTCCATTTTTAAAAATAAAATATATATAATTTCAAAAATTAGGTATTACTATTCATAACGGCTAGTTTGATCGGTTATGGTGTGTTAGAACTCGGTGTTGCGTACAACACACGCTATCACATTATTCAAAGGGAAACGTACCGTGGAAGCTTGGGGTGTTTCATTTTAAATTTTTGATGTCCCCATTTAGTCAAAAAGTTTAAAATATTGTATTTAAAAAGGTTTCACTATTAGAAGTTGATAAAAGTGAAATACTGAAAATGAATCTGTTCTTGCATTATGACTAAGAAACTCATAATAGGGATTCTAAAATTATAAGGATTATATAAAGTTCAAAATGTAGTTAATACTATTCATGACCTCTTTTAATGGTGTGATTGAACTCGGTGTTGCATGTAGTGCAAGTTATTGAATTATTTTTAAGAAATAACACACTCTGAAATCCTGGGGTGTTACATTCTCCCCTCCTTCAATAAATTGCGTCCTCGCAATTTGAAATTGTTCTTCGAAAATAAAAGGTTGAAAGTAGAAAATATATTTGTGGGAAAACCCACATTGGAAATTGGGTTACTAAAATTTAGTCTTAATATGAGGAAAAGAGAAATTAAAGGGTCACCACCAAATTATGATCTCGATTAGGAGAACATTGGTGGCAATTAGAGACATATAATTGGAGGAAAAACGTAAATATTTATAGGTAGTGATTGATGTCATCAATCACAAACAAGTATAAAATTGAGGTCCTTAAACTCATCAATCCATGATGATTTGAAGTACCATCGGTTCAACAAAATCTATGGTATTGGGACAACACATTTTTGACATTTCAAAATATCTTAGTTGAAATCCCACATCGAAAAATGAATTAATGAGGCCTCTATTTAAAATAAAGAGTGGAAAGTATGAAGATTACCGAAAATAACACATACTAGGGTTCCATGTAGGAAAATATGGATATGGAAGAGAAATCTAACCATCAATTATCTGATGGAGAGTGGTAGAGAACATGGCTATGAAAAGGCCAACAATCCCAAAGCCATAAATTTGTGATGATTTAAGGTACCATCTAGGAAAACATTTTTGTTCTAATTTTCTTTTCTTAATATTGAGGAATTTATTTATGAGATTGGCTAAGATCATAAGGAGATATACTTACTTTATAATTAGAGTTTTATCCATTAATAAATTTCTACCACAAACTCATCTTTCACTCTAAAAGATAATAGAATGTAAAAAAAATTCTATTTACACTATTCGTATAGGGTTCCAAAATAAACGAATTTATAATTCATCTACAAGATCTTTTAATAAAAACTACATTATTTAATCTAGGACATCTCGTGGGCCAGTGGTAGGTGATACACCCTTGTCGCCCTTCGGTTGCGGGTTCAAGTCTCGCAGCTTTGCCGGACGCGACGGGTTGCCGCCCGACCTCCGGGTTGTCCTTTTATGGCAATCCAAAATAATCCAAACTAGAACTATCCAAAATACTTCTTTCTAAACTCACAGTCCAACATTTATAAGGAAGGTAAACATAATATATATCCTTTTTACCCCGTAATAGAATATGAATACCTTCATCATGTATTACCATATTCCTTATTGATTACATTCATGCTCCCTTATTCCATATAGAATGCTGGATATACTTCATTAATCCAAAAAAGTTTTAAACCCCAACAATAATGGAATATACAAATCATTAATCAGTTCCAAGGTAGTCAAGAATATCCAATATAATTTATCCAAAACAATCACATATTATTCCAAAATCACTACCTCAGTATCAGAACTGTATTATGATTTATCATTCTCTCAACCATATATTTTCCAAAAATTTATCCTGCTATTGAGTCACTTTTCATTGTTCCACACAATCTCAAGTCCATAATGAAATAGTACTGCAGTACAATCCTTATATACTCCATGGTTATTGTAACAAGTACATTGTTGATACAACACTCAATTGACATAATCAACATAAGAACTCTAATCATCCCTCTTCATCTGTGGTAGTATCATAACATGATTATTATCCAATAACATCATTTGCGGCATAGTCTGATGACGGGGACATAGGTTTGCGTAGTGTCCAAACTCCTTGAAAATGAAGCATTGTACATTTGAAACCATTTTCTTACCCTTGCAGTCACGTACTTTGTGCCCTTTTCCTCCACACTTATAACAAACTCCCATTCCTTTCAGGCAATTTCCAGGGTGTTTCTTTCCACAGTTACCACATATGAGAAAATTCTTCTTTTCCCTCTTCCCTTTATCCATCTTTCTCTCTTCCATCCTTTTCTTCTCTTGCTTCCCTTCAAAGCCATAGGACTCAGTAAACTCTTTACTTATCTTATCAACACATGATATTATTTCTTCATATGATGATAATACATGGGAGACTATTTCTCTTATAAATTCTAGCTTAAGACCATGAGAGATATGATCCTTCCTTCTCTTTGGATCATGTGCATTTCTGGAGTTCTCATTCCTTCTACTGGGCGCCATTTCTAAACAATGGCATACACTAGATCAGTTTATGAATCAAAATACATAGTATCATACTTATAAAACACTTAACATAAATTTAACTATTTATGGATATAATCCATATTCATAAAAATGTTTTCTTTGAGGAATTATATACTCATAAACCCTTCATAATGATTTGTAAAGAAAATGAGAGTTATCCTAAGCATATCCCCCGGGAGTGTCGTAACCAAGAGTGCAGCAAGGCCCGTTGTCGTGCACCAGTTCCCGTTCGAGTCTAGCTAAAAGCGGTGTTTTCGGGTTTTACCCCTAGGTACATCTGTGCCAGAGCCGCCTCTACCTGCTCGTATCCAGACAGGGATGTATTGCTCGGAAAACTCACAAAATCTCTACAATACCAAAATTTTAGGAAGTTCTTCTACACTAATCCTCAAAGCTCATCTTAGGTCTACGTGCTCTAATCAGAGTTTATCTAAATCTAGCTTCCAAGGTTTGTACTAAACTTCCTCTGATACCAACTGTAACGCCCCGACCCCAGTTGCCCAGAGTCGGTGCATTACTTCGTAACATTGGCATGATCACAAGAAAGATCAAATCTCGAAAGACTGATTGGTTTAGTAGCCTTGGAAACACTAGATATATTCATAAGTTTTACATTACATCATAAAATGAAAAACTACTACAACAACATAATGTCTCCATAATCCACACTACTATCCCCTCATAATATCCCTGCAGGTCATTCATAATTTACTTCTTCACATCCTGGGGAAAAATAAAACATAGAAAAGGGGTGAGCTCAAATGCCCGGTAAGGATAACAATATAGCGGAAACTTTCATAAATAAGAATAAACATTTAAGGCAATGCATTACTAAAACAAAAGCCTTTTAAAATTGAACTTCAACATGGTATGGCAAAAGTAAAATGAAATAATGCCATTTACTTATTCACATGGATATTCTACTAATCGAATAATCACATGCAAAAATCAATAACCACTTTCATAATGTTGGAATGCATAATGCCAGACTATCATAACCACATAGCCAAGGCCTCGTGCCAAGGCTACAAATAAGATTTTGTCAAGGCCTTGTGCCAAGACACTAGTTTGTCTCATGAGACCTACCGATGCATCGAGGAGCTATAGCGGGCTCCACCCGTCACTTATTAAGTCCAATGCATTCCCATATGAAAAGGTTTAAACATAACATAAACATTCGTATTAAAACTAGCATACGAAATGTCAATAATTTCACCATAAACTATGAATGGTATAAAAATAGCACATCCACAGTCAAACATATCACAAAACCTTCAATACAATATAGAAGTTTTGTATCATAATAAATCAACTTCAAATAATCTTAAAATCCATCAAAGGATGTTGACATAGATGAAATCAAAATTCTTTTTAAAGAAGTATCTCCTTTTATTTTGAAATCATTTAAGATCCATATAAAATAAAACATTTTCTTTGAAAATATTCTTATAAGCTTGTATGGAAAGCTTCGACGATTTTATAACGGCGGAAAATAACCGCACCCGCCGTATAAGTTAAAAAAAACATTCTTACCTCAATTCTGTCGAAAAGGTTAAAAAAGACCTTGTTTTGAAAACGACAGAAAGATTCCTTTATAAAACTCTTATAAAAAGTCAAACAAGGGTATAAATGACTTGAACCCATATTCTTGTAAATAGTAAAAATGTTTTGAAATACATTTTGAAGAAACATGGATGTGGATGATAACGAGATCCCAGTAGATTATTACGTATAATACAACCTCGTATAATGAAGAGATTGTGAAATAACCCTTACCTTGTACTTTTCCTTGGTTGTGGTAGGTTAACCTCCTGTATAATGGTGAAATAATTGTTATTAAATTATACAAGAATCATATACATTAATATGATATCATATATGATCTTTTAATATTGATTTGATAATAATATCTTAGTATTATCGTTGTTTCGGGTGTTAACTTACTTGTTTTCTTTCATATGTTTTGTTACGTAAGACATGTTTGTAAAAGATAGGTTCTATATTATTCATATCCAGAATGATATCAAGTCCTTAAACATCATTTTTAAATCATAAAATGATAATTACGCTTTAATGGTTACGATGGAGAATGAATCTCATCGCGTTCGTGGAGACGGTAGTCCGTACGTACGCACGAGCGACAATATCATTCTTTTGATATTAAAATAATATATAAATGGATGGTATATCATATATACAGAATCATTAACATGTTATATTTATTATTTACATGAGTTACACATCATTATTATACCCATCCAAATAATATTATATTGAATAACAATTACACCACGACGTGGAGACGGTAAGCCGTACGTACGCACGTATGGTGACATGTTATTCAAAGGGTGGATAGAATACTGAATATGATTGTACCATATTTATAATAACATCACAGTATATGTGAGATACTGGAGTTATTATTTCAGAATGGTAAGAACAAAGGAAGAAGAAGTGGAAGAAGAAATGAACTTAGAAAAGGGTGGTGAGATCATTACCTCTTCTTCGGGTTCTTCCTTTTGATTTGATCAAAAGGGCTCCTTAGGTTGGCTTTCTGATCAAAATAAGGCCTCTAGGTTGTATTGAGGGATGTTGGGAGAGTATTTGGGCAGAGTTTTGCCGAACCAAAAGGCTTTAGAGGTGTGAAGAAATGAGAAGGAGGAGTGCCCTTTTATAAGAGGGGTGAGGGGCACCTTTGGAAAAGCTAGAAATATTAATTTATAATAAATTCATATTCGGTTTACAAAGGCTCCAAAGTTGACTATTCAAAGGATGAGGTGGGGATAGGTCGAAAACAACTCATCCAATAGAATTTAGACAGGTTTGGGTACTTATATTAACCTTATCTTTAAGTATTAACTCTAAGTTAATTAGTTTCACTTTTACAATGTCTCTTTGTAGTTTTATATAATATGGTTAATAAACATACTATATACATCCAAGCGACCCCCAAGTGGTCCATTAATGATTAACCTATCATTATATAAGTCTCTTGGCCGAACCTTAGATTTTTAGGAATTTAATATCAATTAATAATATAATATTTGTTTTAAGAACTCCTTTATGTCAATTTTGACACTATTCAATAGTTGATTTTTGTGAAACTCATAACAGATTGATTACTTAGAACAAAGTAAATTAAATCAATCCTAATATATCATATTATCATAGAAAATTAGTTTAATTCATTAAAAGTTTCATATTATATTTATTTGGGTATTTATAATATCAATTATGTTAATTGTTTACTATTTTAGTAATTACTGCATCATCATTGTGTCATAAATAAAATAAATTATTTAATATCTAAAAATTATAAATAAAACATCATTATGTAGGAAATCTTTTTAGCTTTCTAATGAATATTTATAATCGAAAATCCAACATGTATAACCCTATGTAAAAATTGTTCTTCTAAAGGATGTAAGCTTATGCCATTTTTATTTTTATTTTAGCTTTATTAATATAATGTGTCATTATCACTTACAAGTGGATCCATGGGGTCCCAAAATAGACCCAAAGATGCCCATGGTCGACCATGTATCAACCAATAGGGTTAAGACACGTTTTAGGGTAATTTATTATTATTATAATATTATTTTGTAACCCTTATTTACCGGATTTACCCTTAACCATGATAAATAAAATATTTACCGCAGTAATTATTCAAAATGTCTAAAAATAAAAGTTACCTATTTACACAATTTGAACATCCTGATTCCAAATATGGAATCCATTTTTATAAATTCAAAACACAGAAGTGGCAGAAATTAATTTAAAATTAATTCCCGCTGTCAAAACAAAAAGCGTGTTTTTAAGAGATAATAACTACCAAAAGATTGACACTTGTTTATGTTCGGTTTAATTGTAAAATTATGTCCAATGACCAACATTATATTAAGTGGTAAAAATATATTCTAAATATACTTTAAAACCACTCAAATTCATAATTTATCACTATTAATTATTTTGATTAAAAAAGTTGTTTTTAATTAAAATTTAGTAAGTTTCACTATTCATCAAAATATTAAAGTTTTCCGAAAAGTACCAAAATTTCACCTTAGGCTAAATTTGTTATTCCGAATCCAAAAATGAAGTCCATTTTTAAAAATAAAATATATATAATTTCAAAAATTAGGTATTACTATTCATAACGGCTAGTTTGATCGGTTATGGTGTGTTAGAACTCGGTGTTGCGTACAACACACGCTATCACATTATTCAAAGGGAAACGTACCGTGGAAGCTTGGGGTGTTTCATTTTAAATTTTTGATGTCCCCATTTAGTCAAAAAGTTTAAAATATTGTATTTAAAAAGGTTTCACTATTAGAAGTTGATAAAAGTGAAATACTGAAAATGAATCTGTTCTTGCATTATGACTAAGAAACTCATAATAGGGATTCTAAAATTATAAGGATTATATAAAGTTCAAAATGTAGTTAATACTATTCATGACCTCTTTTAATGGTGTGATTGAACTCGGTGTTGCATGTAGTGCAAGTTATTGAATTATTTTTAAGAAATAACACACTCTGAAATCCTGGGGTGTTACATTCTCCCCTCCTTCAATAAATTGCGTCCTCGCAATTTGAAATTGTTCTTCGAAAATAAAAGGTTGAAAGTAGAAAATATATTTGTGGGAAAACCCACATTGGAAATTGGGTTACTAAAATTTAGTCTTAATATGAGGAAAAGAGAAATTAAAGGGTCACCACCAAATTATGATCTCGATTAGGAGAACATTGGTGGCAATTAGAGACATATAATTGGAGGAAAAACGTAAATATTTATAGGTAGTGATTGAGGTCATCAATCACAAACAAGTATAAAATTGAGGTCCTTAAACTCATCAATCCATGATGATTTGAAGTACCATCGGTTCAACAAAATCTATGGTATTGGGACAACACATTTTTGACATTTCAAAATATCTTAGTTGAAATCCCACATCGAAAAATGAATTAATGAGGCCTCTATTTAAAATAAAGAGTGGAAAGTATGAAGATTACCGAAAATAACACATACTAGGGTTCCATGTAGGAAAATATGGATATGGAAGAGAAATCTAACCATCAATTATCTGATGGAGAGTGGTAGAGAACATGGCTATGAAAAGGCCAACAATCCCAAAGCCATAAATTTGTGATGATTTAAGGTACCATCTAGGAAAACATTTTTGTTCTAATTTTCTTTTCTTAATATTGAGGAATTTATTTATGAGATTGGCTAAGATCATAAGGAGATATACTTACTTTATAATTAGAGTTTTATCCATTAATAAATTTCTACCACAAACTCATCTTTCACTCTAAAAGATAATAGAATGTAAAAAAAATTCTATTTACACTATTCGTATAGGGTTCCAAAATAAACGAATTTATAATTCATCTACAAGATCTTTTAATAAAAACTACATTATTTAATCTAGGACATCTCGTGGGCCAGTGGTAGGTGATACACCCTTGTCGCCCTTCGGTTGCGGGTTCAAGTCTCGCAGCTTTGCCGGACGCGACGGGTTGCCGCCCGACCTCCGGGTTGTCCTTTTATGGCAATCCAAAATAATCCAAACTAGAACTATCCAAAATACTTCTTTCTAAACTCACAGTCCAACATTTATAAGGAAGGTAAACATAATATATATCCTTTTTACCCCGTAATAGAATATGAATACCTTCATCATGTATTACCATATTCCTTATTGATTACATTCATGCTCCCTTATTCCATATAGAATGCTGGATATACTTCATTAATACAAAAAAGTTTTAAACCCCAACAATGATGGAATATACAAATCATTAATCAGTTCCAAGGTAGTCAAGAATATCCAATATAATTTATCCAAAACAATCACATATTATTCCAAAATCACTACCTCAGTATCAGAACTGTATTATGATTTATCATTCTCTCAACCATATATTTTCCAAAAATTTATCCTGCTATTGAGTCACTTTTCATTGTTCCACACAATCTCAAGTCCTTAATGAAATAGTACTGCAGTACAATCCTTATATACTCCATGGTTATTGTAACAAGTACATTGTTGATACAACACTCAATTGACATAATCAACATAAGAACTCTAATCATCCCTCTTCATCTGTGGTAGTATCATAACATGATTATTATCCAATAACATCATTTGCGGCATAGTCTGATGACTGGGACATAGGTTTGCGTAGTGTCCAAACTCCTTGAAAATGAAGCATTGTACATTTGAAACCATTTTCTTACCCTTGCAGTCACGTACTTTGTGCCCTTTTCCTCCACACTTATAACAAACTCCCATTCCTTTCAGGCAATTTCCAGGGTGTTTCTTTCCACAGTTACCACATATGAGAAAATTCTTCTTTTCCCTCTTCCCTTTATCCATCTTTCTCTCTTCCATCCTTTTCTTCTCTTGCTTCCCTTCAAAGCCATAGGACTCAGTAAACTCTTTACTTATCTTATCAACACATGATATTATTTCTTCATATGATGATAATACATGGGAGACTATTTCTCTTATAAATTCTAGCTTAAGACCATGAGAGATATGATCCTTCCTTCTCTTTGGATCATGTGCATTTCTGGAGTTCTCATTCCTTCTACTGGGCGCCATTTCTAAACAATGGCATACACTAGATCAGTTTATGAATCAAAATACATAGTCTCATACTTATAAAACACTTAACATAAATTTAACTATTTATGGATATAATCCATATTCATAAAAATGTTTTCTTTGAGGAATTATATACTCATAAACCCTTCATAATGATTTGTAAAGAAAATGAGAGTTATCCTAAGCATATCCCCCTGGAGTGTCGTAACCAAGAGTGCAGCAAGGCCCGTTGTCGTGCACCAGTTCCCGTTCGAGTCTAGCTCAAAGCGGTGTTTTCGGGTTTTACCCCTAGGTACATCTGTGCCAGAGCCGCCTCTACCTGCTCGTATCCAGACATGGATGTATTGCTCGGAAAACTCACAAAATCACTACAATACCAAAATTCTAGGATGTTCTTCTACACTAATCCTCAAAGCTCATCTTAGGTCTACGTGCTCTAATCAGAGTTTATCTAAATCTAGCTTCCAAGGTTTGTACTAAACTTCCTCTGATACCAACTGTAACGCCCCGACCCCAGTTGCCCAGAGTCGGTGCATTACTTCGTAACATTGGCATGATCACAAGAAAGATCAAATCTCGAAAGACCGATTGGTTTAGTAGCCTTGGAAACACTAGATATATTCATAAGTTTTACATTACATCATAAAATGAAAAACTACTACAACAACATAATGTCTCCATAATCCACACTACTATCCCCTCATAATATCCCTGCAGGTCATTCATAATTTACTTCTTCACATCCTGGGGAAAAATAAAACATAGAAAAGGGGTGAGCTCAAATGCCCAGTAAGGATAACAATATAGCGGAAACTTTCATAAATAATAATAAACATTTAAGGCAATGCATTACTAAAACAAAAGCCTTTTAAAATTGAACTTCAACATGGTATGGCAAAAGTAAAATGAAATAATGCCATTTACTTATTCACATGGATATTCTACTAATCGAATAATCACATGCAAAAATCAATAACCACTTTCATAATGTTGGAATGCATAATGCCAGACTATCATAACCACATAGCCAAGGCCTCGTGCCAAGGCTACAAATAAGATTTTGTCAAGGCCTTGTGCCAAGACACTAGTTTGTCTCATGAGACCTACCGATGCATCGAGGAGCTATAGCGGGCTCCACCCGTCACTTATTAAGTCCAATGCATTCCCATATGAAAAGGTTTAAACATAACATAAACATTCGTATTAAAACTAGCATACGAAATGTCAATAATTTCACCATAAACTATGAATGGTATAAAAATAGCACATCCACAGTCAAACATATCACAAAACCTTCAATACAATATAGAAGTTTTGTATCATAATAAATCAACTTCAAATAATCTTAAAATCCATCAAAGGATGTTGACATAGATGAAATCAAAATTCTTTTTAAAGAAGTATCTCCTTTTATTTTGAAATCATTTAAGATCCATATAAAATAAAACATTTTCTTTGAAAATATTCTTATAAGATTGTATGGAAAGCTTCGACGATTTTATAACGGCGGAAAATAACCGCACCCGCCGTATAAGTTAAAAAAAACATTCTTACCTCAATTCTGTCGAAAAGGTTAAAAAAGACCTTGTTTTGAAAATGACATAAAGATTCCTTTATAAAACTCTTATAAAAAGTCAAACAAGGGTATAAATGACTTGAACCCATATTCTTGTAAATAGTAAAAATGTTTTGAAATACATTTTGAAGAAACATGGATGTGGATGATAACGAGATCCCAGTAGATTATTACGTATAATACAACCTCGGATAATGAAGAGATTGTGAAATAACCCTTACCTTGTACTTTTCCTTGGTTGTGGTAGGTTAACCTCCTGTATAATGGTGAAATAATTGTTATTAAATTATACAAGAATCATATACATTAATATGATATCATATATGATCTTTTAATATTGATTTGATAATAATATCTTAGTATTATCGTTGTTTCGGGTGTTAACTTACTTGTTTTCTTTCATATGTTTTGTTACGTAAGACATGTTTGTAAAGGATAGGTTGTATATTATTCATATCCAGAATGATATCAAGTCCTTAAACATCATTTTTAAATCATAAAATGATAATTACGCTTTAATGGTTACGATGGAGAATGAATCTCATCGCGTTCGTGGAGACGGTAGTCCGTACGTACGCACGAGCGACAATATCATTCTTTTGATATTAAAATAATATATAAATGGATGGTATATCATATATACAGAATCATTAACATGTTATATTTGTTATTTACATGAGTTACACATCATTATTATACCCATCCAAATAATATTATATTGAATAACAATTACACCACGACGTGGAGACGGTAAGCCGTACGTACGCACGTATGGTGACATGTTATTCAAAGGGTGGATAGAATACTGAATATGATTGTACCATATTTATAATAACATCACAGTATATGTGAGATACTGGAGTTATTATTTCAGAATGGTAAGAACAAAGGAAGAAGAAGTGGAAGAATAAATGAACTTAGAAAAGGGTGGTGAGATCATTACCTCTTCTTCGGGTTCTTCCTTTTGATTTGATCAAAAGGGCTCCTTAGGTTGGCTTTCTGATCAAACTAAGGCCTCTAGGTTGTATTGAGGGATGTTGGGAGAGTATTTGGGCAGAGTTTGGCCGAACCAAAAGGCTTTAGAGGTGTGAAGAAATGAGAAGGAGGAGTGCCCTTTTATAAGAGGGGTGAGGGGCACCTTTGGAAAAGCTAGAAATATTAATTTATAATAAATTCATATTCGGTTTACAAAGGCTCCAAAGTTTACTATTCAAAGGATGAGGTGGGGATAGGTCGAAAACAACTCATCCAATAGAATTTAGACAGGTTTGGGTACTTATATTAACCTTATCATTAAGTATTAACTCTAAGTTAATTAGTTTCACTTTTACAATGTCTCTTTGTATTTTTATATAATATGGTTAATAAACTTACTATATACATCCAAGCGACCCCCAAGTGGTCCATTAATGATTAACCAATCATAATATAAGTCTCTTGGCCGAACCGTAGATTTTTAGGAATTTAATATCAATTAATAATATAATATTTGTTTTAAGAACTCCTTTATGTAAATTTTGACACTATTCAATAGTTGATTTTTGTGAAACTCATAACAGATTGATTACTTAGAACAAAGTCAATTAAATCAATCCTAATATATCATATTATCATAGAAAATTAGTTTAATTCATTAAAAGTTTCATATTATATTTATTTGGGTATTTATAATATCAATTAAGTTAATTTTTTACTATTTTAGTAATTACTGCATCATCATTGTGTCATAAATAAAATAAATTATTTAATGTCTAAAAATTATAAATAAAACATAATTATGTAGGAAATCTTTTTAGATTTCTAATGAATATTTATAATCGAAAATCCAACATGTATAACCCTATGTAAAAATTGTTCTTCTAAAGGATGTAAGCTTATGCAATTTTTATTTTTATTTTAGCTTTATTAATATAATGTGTCATTATCACTTACAAGTGGATCCATGGGGTCCCAAAATAGACCCAAAGATGCCCATGGTCGACCATGTATCAACCAATAGGGTTAAGACACGTTTTAGGGTAATTTATTATTATTATAATATTATTTTTTAACCCTTATTTACCGGATTTACCCTTAACCATGGTAAATAAAATATTTACCGCAGTAATTATTCAAAATGTCTAAAAATAAAAGTTACCTATTTACACAATTTGAACATCCTGATTCCAAATATGGAATCCATTTTTATAAATTCAAAACACAGATGTGGCAGAAATTAATTTAAAATTAATTCCCGCTGTCAAAACAAAAAGCGTGTTTTTAAGAGATAATAACTACCAAAAGATTGACACTTGTTTATGTTCGGTTTAATTGTAAAATTATGTCCAATGACCAACATTATATTAAGTGGTAAAAATATATTCTAAATATACTTTAAAACCACTCAAATTCATAATTTATCACTATTAATTATTTTGATTAAAAAAGTTGTTTTTAATTAAAATTTAGTAATTTTCACTATTCATCAAAATATTAAAGTTTTCCGAAAAGTACCAAAATTTCACCGTAGGCTAAATTTGATATTCCGAATCCAAAAATGAAGTCCATTTTTAAAAATAAAATATATATAATTTCAAAAATTAGGTATTACTATTCATAACGGCTAGTTTGATCGGTTATGGTGTGTTAGAACTCGGTGTTGCGTACAACACACGCTATCACATTATTCAAAGGGAAACGTACCGTGGAAGCTTGGGGTGTTTCATTTTAAATTTTTGATGTCCCCATTTAGTCAAAAAGTTTAAAATATTGTATTTAAAAAGGTTTCACTATTAGAAGTTGATAAAAGTGAAATACTGAAAATGAATCTGTTCTTGCATTATGACTAAGAAACTCATAATAGGGATTCTAAAATTATAAGGATTATATAAAGTTCAAAATGTAGTTAATACTATTCATGACCTCTTTTAATGGTGTGATTGAACTCGGTGTTGCATGTAGTGCAAGTTATTGAATTATTTTTAAGAAATAACACACTCTGAAATCCTGGGGTGTTACACACAAATGGGAAACCCATTTATAAGGCCACTCTACACACATAATTTAATAAAATCACCTCAAAAACCATGAAATCCCCTCTTTAATTCATTCACAATATGTGGAAACCACTTTCTGGGAAATCCAAAACCATAAACGATCAAAATATAAAATTTAAAAAGGATGACATGTTATAGAAGCATTGGTTAATCATTTAGAAATTCTATGAACCAACCATGTGATTTCCTTTAATAAGTTTAAAAATCTTTATTTAGAGGATTCACATGACTTGGTATATAATGTGGTATATCCATGTAACCCACGTTCAACTTCCTCATTGAATCCAAAATGTAGCGGGACTCCCAAAATGACCTTCAAAAATCAAGGGAATCCAAATATAGTCCCTTGAAATTAAAATATATAAAAAATCAATAATTAAATGAAATAAAATACATTATCATAATTACCCATGGAATGATCAGTATTAGGGTAGGAAAGAGTTTTCTAGTCTCTTCCCACATATTCCTCTAGAGTTCCGAAATTTCTATCTTCTTACTACCACAACACACCCCCAAAACAAAAATATGTACAAATAAATAACCTAGCTTTATATAATTAATAATGTATTTAATATCATTTTGTAAAAAACTATCCTGAGATGATCTGACTATTCACTCAACTCAATCTATCTAAATTTCTATAGGATGTTCCTAATTATTATAGAAAGTAAACTAGTTCATGGGCATCAATTAAAACAACTTATAAATCATTTATAACAAAATTCACAGTCTATTAATAGAGAATAATTCACTATAAATCCATAATAGTACATCAATACCATGGATTTATACTCTAAACTTATATAATAAAGTACAAATAAATAGAAGGAAACAAGTCATAATAGAAAAAACTAATTCGACCCATAAATATAAAAATGCATCAGGACATCTCTGAAAAATAAAAAACATTTTAAAAAATGAAACTGAATAAAAATATAGAGGATATTGTCTTGGAATGTAGAATAATACAACCCAATGAGAATAAACCACAACCACCTCCAAGAAACTCTTAGTTTCCCTGCACACCCTAACTCATCATCTTTGACAACGAGAAATGGTAACCAATGTGAAATGGAACCTAGAATATGTATAAAACATATAATTATTTTATACATACACATGTATAAGGACCCAACCTTAAACCTTACTTAATATTGAATTAAATGAATAATTCACATTGAAGATCATTTCTGGTTTAGAGTTTTAGAGAATTAAGAAATAACTATTACATCTTAAAAGATTACAACGTAGACACATCTACTAAGTTTCCATAAAATAAAAACTCCTAAAAGGAAACATGTCTAGTTCCATGTTTTAGACAACCTGACATTTCCTTGATCCCATCCATGACCCTATTCAACATTATGTCCTATGAAAAGCATTTCAAGAAAAAAAACTTTTGATGAACATAACAAGTTCCGTAAGGGATACTCAAAGAAGGAAAAGTGTTAGTTTTTAAAAACAATAAATAAACCATGAATTCATTATCAAAGTAATACTTTTCACCTTTATAAAGTAGTATAAACTCTTCAATTAATAAAATATCATTACTTACCCTTTTGTAACCAAAATATTACCATAAAAACCATATATATAACATATAAAGGTAACGTTGGACATAAACATACATAAATGGAATAAACATACGGTCGACTTCCACACATATCACTTAATAGAATAGTCATACAACCGACTTCCATACCCAATAAATTGGAGGTTATAATGTAACCACCCATCCTGTAATTCACAAAACCACTCGTCATATGGTTTATCACGCAACCACCCGTCAAATATCCATGTACCATTATAAAATCATAAGATATAAAACAAATATAATGGAAGGAAACATTTCCACATTTCGATCACAATTTCTCACTTAAATATATTGACATAAAAAATCCATTAAAAATCCATTTTCAATACCAAAATACATAATATATTATATGGTATTTATTTCATTTTAAAAACATTATGTCTTGTTGAGGAATCCAAAGACCAAATAATATCTGCGGTGGTGGAAAAGGTCGTTGTCACCGTGTACATTAAAATAAACATTCCTTTTTGTCGTTTAGTAAAACGCATCGTAGAAAAATATACCCTTTTAATGAAATGAAAATTCAAGGGTGTTTCATATAGCGTATAAAATAAAGTCTTGTATTAGAAAAAAAATATTCCTTAATGAAAGGAGATTGAGATGAAGTCCCTTACAATGACGGTATCCTTGGATTATGGATAAATCAATTACATCATTATGTGTGAAAAAAAAATACACCAAATATAAGTGGATATTACATGTAAAATAATCATAATTTATTCACACATATTCATAAAATGACACATTCAACGAGTACACGTTTATCTCAATGAATCAAAATTGGTTTAAGAAGTTCCTTTCCAAAAATTTGACAGCCTTACAACGTCACTTCAATATTCAGAAAATGAGTTGATGAGAGATAGAAAAGGGTATTTAATCACTTGGACAAAAAATTTACATCAATAAGGATATAGAAAAACATATCCCAACGTAATAGTATGTGAATTAAAAGACATAACAATAGAAGTCTTTTAAAAAGAGGAGGATGGTAGGTTCCCTTATCGACTTGGGTAGATTTCGAAACATACACCCCATTGAAGAAGGGTCATACAATGAATATGTAAATACCCATAAATGAAATTATATTACAAAAAGAGTATAATAATTGGCAGTACATACACCACTCACTGGAAATTGTGGAAAATGTATCAGAAATCTCATGGGAATAAAAGTGAGATGAAAAATCCCTTATGAAAACAAAACACCCTAACGAAAACACTTCAAATAACCAAAAATAGATTGATGAGATCAAACAGGGTCTCTCATCATTTTAAAATAAAATATACGGCAAGCGGAATATAAAATAACATCCCCAAACATAACAAAGTGGAGCTTAAAAAAAGTGTCATAAAGGAGAGTACTTAAAAAGATAGAGGTTGGATCTCTTACGAAAATTTGGTAGCCTAACGGCTCCACTCAAAACTTCCAAAATGGATTGATGATAGAAAATAGGGTCTCTCATCATATGAACATATAAAGTACATTAATATTAATATAAAATAATATCCCAATCATAGTAAATATGAGCTTAAAAGGAAGTACATAAAAGGGTGTGCTTATAAAGAAGGAGAGGGGTAGAATCTCTTACCTCAAGTCAGACTTGTCCAGTTCGTTTCTTTATATTCTTGAATAATAAACATTGTTCAATTTGTAATTTATTAAGGACTTCCTTTAAATATTATTATTCAGTTCATATCACATATTATAATGTTATAATAATTTTTTAATAATGTTAGTTCATATCAGACGTTTTTGCCGAGGTTTGGTACATGAGTCAAAAATGAACATGTTTGAAAATGATTTCCCATGTAGTAAATCATTTCCAGAATAATATTAATGATTAAAAAATCATATATATCCAGTAAATATTAATTTTATACTATTCCATAACATTTGGAGATAAAAAATGAAAAACACCGTTCATGGAGATGGTAGGCCGTATATACACATGAATGTTACATTCATTTTTTTGTCATATTCATGAAATAAAAACTAAATGAGAGATATATATATTATAATTCCATAATTAAATCCATCATTTAGATGTAATATATGAAATATATATTCATTATATATATTTACTTATAATAGTACATAACATTTTGAGATATGAAATGAAATTTACCGTTCATGGAGATAGTAAGTTGTACGTATGTATGAACACTACTTTCATTTCATTGGCACATTAATGGAATTAAAACTCTATTAGAGATATATACATATTATAATTCAATTATAATATATATTTTATATATATCACACATGTTCATCAATTTCATTCTTTATATATTCCATGTATTGCATGAACAAGTCACATCACTTGAGGGGGCGGTAGTCCACACTTCCTCAATTGAAATTATCGCATTTGCACAACATGCAAAGCATAAAGGTATCTATTAATTATAAAATAAAGAAGCATAAAGAGGAAATATATATAATTTATATAATAAATAAATATAGTTCCATCATAATGGCCACCATGAGAGGTGGTATGAGAAGATAGAACAATCATCATTTCGTGAGGCAGTAATTCGCCATCCACGGAAACAGTTTGTTCATTAACCAGTAGATGGAGGTGTGTGTTAGTGTAGCTAGAATCCACTTCATAAAAAAATCCTAGTATATTTAAGATAAAGGTTTTGTTACAAAAGAAACAAATAAGAAGATTTTAGGTGGTCAGAGATGAAAAATAATACAAAAGAACACTAGGGAAGACTTTACATTTAAATCAGATAACTCTTTTTGATTTGAGCTCAAAGGCTTCCATGGAAAGAATTATGCCCAAATTGAGGCTTCTAGGAGTAATAGAGGGATGTGTAGAATCGATATGGGCAGGTTTTGGCTGAGCCAAAGGCTTGAGATGTGTGGGTTAGTTGGTAGAGGTGGGGGCCTTTTATAAGAAGATAGGAGGGGTACTCTAGGAAAGTCTTGAAAAGTAACATTATTATAAAATGATCTTCTGATTTTAAAGGTCCCAAAATTTTATATATAGAGGATAAGGTGACAATAGTTTTAAATCCACACATCCAATATGTTTTTCTAAAGTGTAGGTCTTAGATTTTACATTAAATTTTCATTTTATTTAAATCGTTAAATAATGAGGTAATCGCTGCATCATCATGGTGTCATAAATATTTATATTTATATAATGTATATAAATAATAAAAAAATATAATGATGTAGGAAATCATTTTATATTTCTAATGAATATTTATATTCCAAAATGTGACCTGTATAACCGCATTTAAAAATTGTTTTAGAAAAACAACACATGTTTGTGAAATTTTAATTTTATCTTTATATAAAAAGGAATTAATGTTATTTTCCTACCAATGTGGCTCCATGGGGTCCCCAAGTTGACCCATGGATTTTATTGGTCGGCAAGGACTCATACAATAAGGTTAGTACATGTGTCGATGTAATTTCATATTATTAAAACATTATTTTTACCTAAAATTACACTAATTACTTCTAATCGTGATTAAAACATAAAAGTTACTATTCATTAATTTTTTTAATCCCATTGAACAACATTTTACATCCTAATAACAACCATGTATGTAGGATTTTTTAAATTCAAATCACAGAAGTGGTAAACCTTCATTTAAACAAAAATTCTGTTTTTAAACTACCAATTAGTGGTTTTAGTATTCATAAAAAAATTGACGTATTTTAGAAAAATAACAAAAATTAACCCTAAGATATAATTGATAATCCGAAATAAAAAATGATGTATATTTTACAAAATTAAAAACATATATGTTTCATTAATTAATTTAATAATTAATTCCCACTGTCAAACAAAATAGCATGTTTTTTATAAACAATATATATTAAATGATTGAAACTAGTTTATGTCCAATTTCAAAGTAAAATTAATTCCAATGACCACTATTGGATTAAATGGTAAAAATATATTCTAATTTCACTTTAAAACCAAGTAAAAATATAATCTAATCATATAAATAAATTGGACTAAAAAGTGGTTTTGAATTAAAATACAACATTTCTCACTATTTATTAAAAAAAGAACTTTATCGGAAAAATACGAAAAATTTAAACAAAGTAAATTTTGAAGTTCCAATTTTAACGAAGAATATTATTTTGTCAAATATAACACATAAAAGTTTCAAATAGTGGATTTAAATGAGGTTCGCCATCAAAAGGCTGTTAATCAACCTTTTAAAAAATATTACATTGTTTACTCTTAAAATTGGAATCATTCGCATTTTTAAACCTCTAACATTTATTGTAAAAAGAAAAAATATTGTAAAAACATATATAATAATTTTTTTTAGTTATGTTCATTCCCTTCATTACAATGACAAGGTGTTAACTATCATTTAAAATAAAATTATTTTATTATTAGAGTGCAACATAAGATTTCAAAGGAACACATTGTTGCATATTGGGTAATCCATCGAGCATAGAGTTCCATTTAAATTAATATTAACATATTATTCACAAAAGGATAAGTATAAAAATGGCATATTCTTTATTTACCTGGGGTGTTATATCCTTCCCCCTTTTGGGAATTGCATCCTCGCAATTTTAGAATTTGTCTCGGAAACATCATTGAAAGTCCCACATCAGAACAAGAGTTGGTAAGAAAATCACATTAAAAGAAAGAAAGAGAATTAAAGAGGGCACCCAAGTAAACCCATACTAGGATTCCATGTAGGAAAACATGGATATGGAAGAAAAATCAAAGGTTCATGTTCTGAGGGAGAATGATATAAAACATGTTTAGGAGAAACTTAACCATACGAAAATCACAAACATGTGGTGGGTTAAACGGTATTCGATTCCCCAGTAGGAAAAGTTAATAGAAAACATTTTTTCTTTAATTTAAATTTCTTTGAGGAATTTATTTTTGATCTTAAAGAAACATACTTATTTGTCATGTTGACTTTCAACTTTTAATAGATTTCTTACACAAACTCATACTTTCCCCAAATGATGAGTATTTAGGAAGACTTGTTCACATTACGAGTACTATAATCAACTTCTAGATAATCACCTAATCCACAAAAGAGAACTATATATTTCCCATGTCTTTAGACCCTTACCAAAACCAAAATTTTTAGAACATGATCAGATAATCCAGAAAAGGATAACCCTTTATAAAAAGAAAATCTATTCTTAATCTCCAAAATTATTCCAACAAAACCCAAAGTTCAACGAAGACCATTAAATAAACAATTTTTCCATAACATTATTCAATGTAAACCAAACTATGATTGAAACCCAAATATTTTAGGGATATAATCACATAGTCTTCCAAGGTACAAATTAACACTTATCGCTAAATAACATAATTTTCTCTTAAAGTCTTATATTGAAAAGTAAATAACCTAATCACATATCCTCCATGATAGGTTAATAATTTCCATAGATAACCAAAAAACAACTTACTGCTAATTCATAAAATCATCTAACAAAATAGAATAAGTCATACTAACCAGGGACTTCACGTAGTCCAGTGGTAGGTGATAAATACCGGTTGCACTTTGGTTGTGGGTTTTATTCTCGCAGCTTTGTCCAATGCGACGGGTTGTCATACAGTCTGCATGTTGTCCTTAATTAAAACTATATAATTCTCAAAACAATATCCAAAAAGATATAAAATCCTCAAAATAACCCTAACATAATTTAAGATCAATTTTATCTCATGCCTTTCATTTCCCATCATAACATATAGGGACCCATAATTACCTCAAAAGTAAGTATCATATAAACCCAAATGGTTCTTTATAACTATGTCCAAAAAAGAACAGATAACAATTCCTTGAATAAATTTTTCATATATCAAACATCAGGGTTACACATACTATAATAAGTATTCTAATGTAACCCAATCATCAAAAGAGACTTAATACATTTAATAATTTCACCATAACTCTTGAATCCCTTATATGTTGACTTCTTACTAAGTAAAAGTTCTTCATGATCCATTAACCATTCCTTTCCAACTTATATTTTAATACATCTTTCCTAAAAACAAAATCATGAATCATATCCTTTGATTCTGAAATAGGAAAACAAATGTTATGAAATAATCCATACCATTGATTGGTCATTTTTAGTTTCTTCATCCTCAATCGGAATGGCATTAGATATTGGTAAACAAATATTTGTACGATCTTGGTGATCCCATTCCCGAAACTTCTTCATAGGACATGTTTTTGCATAATGACCATGCACACCACATTTAAAACAATCAATTGATCCCTCAGAATGAACTTGTTTCCCTTTCCTCGAGTCAATTGGATGCTTCATTTTTCCATGACATGTTCTTGCTTTATGACCTTAATTTCCACATCTATATAATATTGAAGTCCCTTTGAAACATTTTCCTAGGTGTTTATTTCCACATCTTTGAGAGATAGGTTTTCGAACACACATACCTTTGTGATTATTACCTGAGGTTCCATAGGGATTTGTTTCTCGCATATATGATGCCTTTTAAAAATCACCAAGGTTTAGGTGGTCAATCATGACTCCAGATAGTTGGTTGAGGATAAATAGAAGAGTTCTCATTGCAGCTCCCATATCATTCAGTTTCTTGCTCAGAAAGCTGTCACAATTTCCTTCACATCCACTATTACTTTGGTTCCTGCTAGATCCATCCATTTACTAAAACCAAAAAGGTCAGTGTGATCATATCAGTAAAGTCATCATATATTAATAAGGAAGATAAAAAATTATATATAGCTATCCAATTTATCTCAAACTAACTATAACATTCAAAAAAATAATGACTCCATCTAATACACTAACCATTGTGGTTATACACAACTTGTCAATTATTCTTAAGCAACACTCTAACCTCTAAAGTTATCTAAACCAATCTTTGATACCAACTATAATGCCTCGTCCTTAAACCTTACTTAATATTGAATTAAATGAATAATTCACATTCATGATATTTTCAGTTTTCGAGTTTTAGAGAATTAATACATAACTATTACATCTCAAAAGATTACAAAGTAGACACATCTACTATGTTTCCATAAAATAAAAACTCTTAAAAAGAAACATGTCTAGTTCCATGTTTTAGACAGCCTGTCATTTCATTGATCCCATCCATGACCATATTCAACTATATGTCCTGTGAAAAATATTTCAAAAAAAAAACTTGGGATGAGAATAAAAAGCTTAGTAAGGGATACACAAAAAGAAATACTGTTAGTTTTTTAAAACAACATGTAAATAATGAATTCTTTATCAAAGTACTACTTTTCACCTTTATGAAGTAGTATAAACTCTTCAAGGAATAAAATATCATTACTTACCATTTTGTAACCAAAAAATTAAAATAAAACCCATATACATAACATATAAATCTATCTTAGGACATAAACATACTTAAATGGAATAACCATATGGCCGACTTCCACACATATCACTTAATGGAATAGCTATACGGCCGACATCCATACCCAATGCATTGGAGGTTATAATGTAACCACCCATCCTGGTATTCACAGCAACACCTTTCATTTGGTTTATCACGTTACCACCCATCAAATGTCTAAGTACGATTATAAAATCATAAGACATAAAAAAAATATAATGGAAGTTAAACATTTCCACATTTGATCACAATATATCACATAAATATATTGACATAACTAAGCCATTATAAAAACCATTTTCAATACCAAAATACATAATATATTATATGGTATTTATTTCATTTTAAAAACATTACGGCTTGTTGAGGAAGCAAAAGACCAAATAATACCTACGGCGGCGGAAAAGGTCGTTGTCACTACGTACGTTAAAATAAACATTCCGTTTTGTCGTTTAGTAAAACGCTTCGTAGAAAAATATTCCCTTTTAATTAAATGAAAATTAAAGGGTGTTTCATAAAGCGTCTAAAAGAATGTATTATATTAGAACAAAATATGCCTCAATGAAAGGATATTGAGACGATGTCCCATACAAAGATGATATCCTTGGATTAAGGATAAATCAATTACAAAATTATGTGTGAAAAACGAATACACCAAATATAAGTGTATATTATGTGTAAAATTATCATAGGTTATTCAAACATATTTATATAACGACATATTCAAGGAGTACAAGTTTATCCCAATGAATCAAAATTGGGTTAAGAAGTTCCCTTGCAAAAATTTGACAGCCTAACGGCGTCACTTCAAAATTCAGAAAATCAGTTGATGAGAGATAAAAAGTGTATCTCATCTCTTGGAAATAAAATTTCCATCAATAAGGATATTGAATAACATATCCCAATATTATTTTATGTGAATTAAAAGACATAACAAAAGAAGTTTTTTTAAAAGGGGAGGGTGAAAGGTTCCATTACCGAGTTGAGTAACATTCAAAACATACACCCCATTAAAGAAGGGTCATACAATGAATATGTAAATACCCATAAAGGAAATTATATAACACAAGGAGTATAATAATGGGACGTACATACACCACTCAATGGAAATGGTGGAAAATGTAGCATAAATCTCAAGGGAATAAAACGGAGATGAAAAATCCCTTACAAAAACTCGGCAGCCTAACGACGCCAATTAAAACATCCAAAAATGGATTGATGAGATCAAATAGGGTTTCTAATCATATTAAAATAAAATTTACAGAAGTATTAATATAAAAGAACATCCCCCAACATAAAAAATAGGATCTTAAAAGAAGTTAAATTACGGAGAGTACTTAAAAAGAGAGAGGTTGGATCTCTTACGAAAATTCGGTAGCCTAACGACGCCACTCAAAACTTCCAAAATGGATTGATGAGAGAAAATAGGGTTTCTAATCATATGAAAAGTACAATTTACAGAATTATTAATATGAAATAACATCCCAATCATAAGAAATATGAGCTTACAAGGAATGACATAAAAGAGTGTACTTAAAAAGAGAGGGGTATGATCCCTTGCCTCAAGTCTGAATTGTCTTGTTTGTTTCATTATATTGATGAATAATAAACTATGGTCAATTTATAATTGCTTAAGGACCGAATTTAAAGATTATTATTCAGTTCTTATATCATATTATAATGTTGTAATAATTGTTTAGTAATGTTAGTTCATATCAGACATTTTTGACGATGTTTGGTACATGAGTAAAAAATGAAATTGTTTGAAAATGATTTCCCTTGTAGTAAATCATTTCCAGAATAGTATTAATGATTAAAATATAATATATATCCAGTAAATATTAATTTTATACTATTTAATAACATTTTTAGATAAAAAATGAAAAGCACCATTCATGGTGACGGTAGGTCGTACGTACGCATGAACACTACTTTCATTTTTTGTCATTTTAATGGAATTAAAACTAAATGAGATATATATATATATTATAATTCCAGAATGATATCCATAATTTAGATGTAATATATGACATATATATCGATTATATATATTTACTTATAATTTTACATAACAATTGATATAAGAAATGAAATGTAATGTTCATGGAGATGGTAATTCGTACGTACGCATGAACGCTACTTTCATTTCTTTTGAACATTAATGGAATTAAAACTATATTAGAGATATATAAATATTATAATTCCAGTATAATATATATGTGATATATATCACATAATTTCATCAATTTCATTCTTTATACATTCCATGTATTGCATGAACGAGTCACATCACTTGAGGGGGCGGTAGTCCACACATCCTCAAATGAAATTATCGCATTTCCACAACGTGGAAAGCATAAATGTATGTATTGATTATAAAATACAGAATCATAGAGAGGAAATAAATAAAATATATATCATAGATAAATATAGTTCCATCATAATGGCCACCATGAGATGTGGTATGATGAGATAGAACAATCATCATTTCGTGAGGCAGTAATTCGCCATCCATGGAAACAATATGTTCTTTAACCATTAGACGGAGATGAGTGTTAGTGTAGCTAGAATCTTCCTATATAAAAATCCTATTATATTAAAGATACCTGTTTTTTGACAAAATAAATATATAAAAAGAGTTTAGGGGGTTGGAAAATCAAAATAGAACAAATGAACAATGGGGAAGACTTTACCATTAAACCGGGTAACACTTTTTGATTTGAGCTCAAAGGCTTCTTTGAAAATAATTCTGCCCAAATTGAGGCTTATAGGAGTATGAGATGGATGTGGAATGACAAATGGTCAGGGGTGGGCTGAGCCAATGTCTTGAGAGGTGTGGGTATGGTGGAAGAGGTGGGGGCCTTTTATAAGAGGAGAGGATGGGCACTCTTGGGAAGTCTTGAAAAGTAACATTATTATAAAATGCTTTTTGGATTTTAAATGCCTCAAAATTATATATTTCGAGGATAAAGTTATTATAGCTCTAAATCCACATATCCAATAGATTTTTGATAACTGTAGGTCTTAGATTTTACATTATATTTTCAGTTTATTTAAATCCTTAAATAATGAGGTAATCGTTTCATTATCATGGTGACACAAATAATTAAATTTATATAATTTCTAAAAATTATAAAAAAAAATTCATGATGTAGTAAATCTTTTTATATTATTAATTAATATTTATAGTCAAAACTATGAATTGTATATCCCCATGTAAAAATTCTTTTAGGAAAACAACACGTGTTTGTGAAATTTTAATTTTAACATCAAATAAAAAGGTATTAATTTCATTTCCTACCAATGTGGATCCATGGGGTCCCCAATTTGACCCATGGATTTTCTCAGTCGGCCATGACTCATCCAATAAGGGTAGTACATGTTTCAAGGTCATTTCATATTAATAAAACATTATTTTTACGTTATATTACACAAATTACCTCTAATCACGATTATAACATAATAGTTACTATTCACTAAAAAATAATTTTAATTCCATTGAACCGCATTTTACATCCTAATGACAACCATTAATGTAGTATTTTTGAAATTCAAATCATAGAAGTGGTAAAGTTTCATATAAACGAAAAATCAATTTTAAAACTACCACTAAGTGGTTTCACTATTCATCAAAAATTGAAGTTTTTTAGAAAAATACCAAAAATTCAACCTAATATATATTTGATATTCCGAATTAAAAAATTATTTCTATTTTAAAACATTAAAAACATATAATATGAATTAATTAATTTAATAATTAATTCCTGTTGTCAAAATAAATAGCGTGTTTTTAAGAAACAATATCTATTAAAAGATTGACACTAGTTTAAGTCCAATTTCAATGTAAAATTAATTCCAATGACCACTATAGGATTAAATGGTAAAAATATATTCTAATTTTTATTTAAAACTAATTAAAAATATAATCTAATGATATAAAGAAATTAGATTAAAAATAGTTTTTGAATTAAAATACGACATTTTTCACTATTCCTTAAAAATGAACTTTATTAGAAAAATATCAAAAATTTACAAAAAATAATTTTTGATATTCTTATTTTAAATAAGAATTTTATTTTTTTCAAATATAACACATAAAAATGTCAAAAGTTGATTTAAAAGAGGTTCTACATCAAAATGTGGTTAATCGACCTTTTAATGAATATTATATTGTTTACGCTTAAAATTGGATTCATTCGCATTTTTAATACTATATCATTTATTGTAAAAAGTAAAAATATTTGACAAACATATATAATCATTTTGTAGTTAGTTGGGTTCATTTCCATCATTACAACGACTAGGTGTTAACTACCATTAAAAAGAAAATTATTTTATTATTTGAGTGAAACGTAAGATTTCAAAGGAACTCGTTGTTGCAAATTGGGTAGTCCATCAAGCATAATGTTCCCTTTAAATTAATGTTAACATTTTATTCAGAAAGGGATAAATATAAAAATGTAATATTCATTATTTAACTGGGGTATTACACAAGTGTGTATGCAGGGTGTGAGGTAACTGTCTATGTAGGATCTCAAAATGGATTATATAAAATACCTTTCATTAAGAATATAATAATTTCTAGATTAAAATATAGTAATGAAAAATATGTGTTTCATTTTTATAGTACATTGGAAAAACATATCATACATGAAATTAAAAAGAAGAAATCATTTATTTTTAATCCCAAATAAAAATGTCGGTTCAAAATTTAAAATTCTAAAATATACCATTTCATAAAAACCTATGAAAAAACCCTCTATAATTTTTTTTTTCAAACATTATGTAAAATAAAACTAATTAAAACATTTTTACGAAAATATTTAACCAAACCAAGATTCATAACAATTTTAAAAACATACCTATACATGGAAAAAATATTAAATTCAATGTGGATCCACAAGATAATGACATAACGTGAAAATTAATAAGTATAATATGTTAACTAGTAGGAACAATCAGATGTGGATATACCAATAATAGAAATGAAAATCACAAATATAGAACCATCCATTAAAGTAGAGGTGAAATGGGCCAAAAACCTATGTACTCAGTTAATACAACCTTCTACTGCTGACATGGACCCTAGGATGGAACTAAAGAAACACTGTATACCATTATCCCATTAAATAAATTGGATACATTATACATACCATGGTGTTGAAGATAATATGGGAAAATAATACATCTTAGGTGAATTGAACTTCCATGAGGAATGACACCTTTTCAAGAGCATAATTTAAACTAGGCTTTTGCACTTATCTAGGACTCCACATAATTTCCTAGTAATCCCATGACCAAATAATTAATGAGGTGATAAAAAAATAATGATAATTATATAAATGAAAAAATTAAATATATCACACCCCACATACGACAAATTCACATAGAACATTTCCTTTTAACATCATCCATTCAATCACTATATAATAATACGAAACCCATAAATGGTGGAACAGAGTTACGTGTAGTTAAGGATTTTTGTGTGAGACATGAACTATTCACATTTAAGTTTGAAAATAGACCTTTAAATAATAACTAACTTTAGATGTAAAATATTTTCCTTACATTTTATTTTAAATAATTGAAATAACTTGAAATCATTTTTATATTAAACTCTTGGTAATCAAAAGAGAAAATTCCATTTAAAATTAAAAACATCCTCTAAAATTTAAAAACAATTCCCAGGACCTACATTTTCACAAAACACATTCCAAAATACCACATAAACATTTATCAAGGGTCCTTTTATGACAACCCTTCTTTTTTTTACAACTTAAACATGATTTATTACATAAAACTTCACTTGATTCAACAAAGAAGATTGAGATGTTTAGTGTATTTGGGGCTTAGGATCATTTCATAAAAACGTAAAACATGAAATCCAACATATTTTTTGAAAACTTCCTTTACATGACCACTACATTCCCTCATACGAATCATTGCATGGGATAACCTGAGGACATGCATAAAAAAAGGGTGAGCTATAAAGCCCAGTAAGGGAGTACACATGGAATAACATGAGGAGTACAATACATGTTAGATGATAGGCATATCAATAGAGTATAAAAGAAACATGAACATAAATGCATGATAAAGCATGATAATAATAACATGAAAATGTGGCAACAACACTTAACATGGATTTAGCATGAGCCAAGGCTCATTGCACATAAAGCATGAGAATATCCTCATTACACATGAAGCATGAGTAAACACTCGTTGCAATTGAATTATCATGAGTCAACACTCATTGCACATGACGTATCATGATACTATACTTTACCCAGTGCATTGGAGCGCTTTAAGGGCGCACCCTTCTTAAACATTTCATTTCATGCATAAGTGTGCCACATGGATCATCAAACATGGATTCATAAAACATAATATTTTATTCAATGATAAAGGAATGTAGAATTCAAAGATGAAACTTTAAAATCAATAAGTAAATGTGCATAAAGGTGAATACCCTTGATGGAGAAATGGGCATGGTATTCACTACACAATGACATTGGCTTAGAAAATCGGTGCGATTTCGGCAGCGTAACAGTGTGACATAAGAATTCATAAAAAATGGTTGATGAGAGAGAAATGGGTTCCTCATAATATTTACATGTAATGGATAGTATGGAGGTCATATATATACATATCCCAACAATATTAATGGAATTTAGATTCATGATAAAAAAGTATTACTTTAATATAAAAGAGGAGAGAGATGTTCCCTTTGGAATTTCGGCATAGAAACGGGTGTACATGGTAGGAATTTAATGATAGAGAAAGGGGTATCCCATCATTAAAACAATAAGAGGGATGTATGGGGGATGTGAGAAACCATACCCCAACATTTATAATTGAAATTAAAAGGGCAATACAACTTACAGAATATTGAAAAAATGAGAAAGGATGAAAAAACCCTTACTTGGAAGTGTGCTTCCAAAGACTAGAGAGAGGCTTGTGAGAGGCCTCTTGGGAGCTTGGGGCACCATGGGAGGATTCTAGAGAGAGTAGGGCAGAGGTTGGACGAACTCCAAGGGATGTTAGTGAGGAGTAAGTGGGAGCTTCGGTGGGTTTACATAGGAAAGGTGAGGGAATTCATTATTATTTAGGTTTTTGGTCCTCTTACATTAAATTAATCCAAACCTCAAACCATCCCTTGGTTTGTGCCCATGGTTTTTGGAAAAGGGAAGAGGAAAACAATATTTTATAAGGACCAAGTCCGAACTTCTTAAAATAATAAATTTTCTCATGTGGAGGTGAGTCACACTCCCATGGAAATTAATTTAAAAAGTAAAAGTGTTGAATATGTCTTGAGGGGTCCATTAATGCTTTGCAAAGTAAGTCAAACAACCCCAAAATCACATTATTTTAATGTTAAAACATATATTGGCCGAACATAAGGATAATGGTATTTTATTACATCACCATTGTGTTATTATGATGTCATAAAACACATTATATATTTAAACGGTATTTAATTTTTACCCAAAAATTTGACACTCTAAGAAAATTATGAAAAATTCACCATTGGATAATTTCGACATCCTGATTCTAGAAAAAAAATTATTTTATCTAATTTTTTTTTCTAAATATGTTATTTTTCACTTTTAAAATAAAAACCAACATTTATAAAAAAATCATGGGTATTGACAGAAATGGATTTCAAACCTTAATATAACATTTTAATTGCATTCATAAAATTATAATATCATTTATATTTAATAAAAAATGAATTTAATAATAATATTATTATTTTATTAAAATATTATTTAATTCAATAATCCCTTAATTTAGTAAAATAGATTTCATATTTAAATAATAACTAAAATCACCATTTTTACATTAAAGACTATTTACAATGTATCAAAGCTAACTAGAAATTTTATTCATCATTATATACAAAAAAATAATGTAATGAACATAGTACTACTTATTTGTTACATAAACTCTTAAAACAGCCGCATAAGACCTAAGGGTAAGGTGTGTGATGGTGACAAACTCTTGGGGTGTCTCGGATAACATCGCTCGATTGGTAATCTCAATCAACTTCCAATTTTCCCGTAGACGGTCATATTCGAGCTTGACATAATGAAGCTCAAATTTGTCATGGTCAAGGGTGAAGCCCAAAGACGCCACCTCTTTTCTAAGCTCTGACAAATGGGCTTCGTATGGGGAAATTCTACTGAATGATGCCATTGCTTCCTTTGTCTGAGTAAAATTGGGTTCGTTAAAGCCTTATATTTATACTAATCATGTGATCACTGTTCAACGGATATAAAATTAATGGTCACAACTCTTATCATAAAACCAAAGATGTTGAAATATTATAAAAACATTTTTTTAAAGAGACATTTAACTGGATCAAGGGGGATTTTCCAATAATGAAACTTTGGGTCATTACAATATTCCCCCTTAAGAAATTTCTCCCTCTAAATTTTCCTTTTCCCACACTAAAACAAATGTGGGTAACTCAGCTTCATCATATCCTCCAACTCCAAATTTGCTTCTTCAAACTTGTGGTTTCTCCACAACACCTTAACGAGGGGCATTGTCTTATTTTGCAGAACTTTTTCTCTACGATCTAAGATGTTCACTGGTTGCTCCTCATAAGAAAGATCATCTTCCAATTGTACCACCTCGGAAGAGATTACATGTGAAGGGTCTGGTATGTACTTCCTTAACAGGGATACATGAAAGACATCATGCACCATGGCAATAGTAGGTGGAAGTGCTAGTCGATAGGACACAACACCAACACGATCAAGAATCTCGAAGGGGCCGATGTACCTTGGACATAACTTCCTTTTCTTTCCAAACTTCATGACCTTATTCCACGGAGATATGTTTAAAAACACCATGTCACCAACTTTAAAATCATGGTCTCGTCGAAGATTATCTGCATAACTCTTCTATCGACTTTGGGCTGCCTTGATATGATGCTGAATGGTTTTCACCTTCTCTACCATTTCCTAAAACATTTATGGTCCAAGAAACTTACGTTCACCGACCTCATCCCAACATGCCAGTGTACTGCACCTTTTCCAATACAGGGCTTCATATGGTGCCATTTGGATACTCAGGTGGAAACTGTTATTATAAGAGAACTCAACCAGAGGAAGATGTTGATCCCATCCTCCTTTAAAGTCCATTGGGCACGCTCTCAACATATCCTCAAGTGTTTGGATAGTCCGCTCATATTGGCCATCAGTATGAGGATGATAGGCCATACTGAAGATCAGTTCAGTATTCAGAGAATGTTGAAGACTCTTTCAAAACATAGAGGTGAATCTTGGATCTCGGTCATACACAATAGATAGTGGTACTCCATGCAACCTTACCACTTACCTAATATATATCTGTTCCAGTTGATCCAATGAGAAATCCTCTCGAATAGCAATGAAGTGTGCGGACTTTGTAAGACGATCCACAACAACCCAGATTGCATTGTTGCTTTTGGAAGTCCTTGGAAGTCTGGTGATGAAGTACATGGTGATGTTCTCCCATTTACATTCTGGTATGGGAAATGAATGCATCATCCATTTAGACTTCTTCCTCTCTGCCTTCACTTACTGACACACCAGGCACTTTGATGTCTATTCAGTGATCTCCTTCTTCATATTATCCCACCAAATGTTTTCTCGGAGATATCGATACATCTTTGTGCTCCCTTGGTGAATAGAGAAATTCGAACTATGTGCATCATCCAAAAGTTCCTTCTTCAGCTCCGGACTTGATAGAACACATAGTGTTTTCCCAAACCGCACAATTCCTTCTTCATTAACATTAAACTCCGAGGATTTCCCCTTTTTTATAACTTCCACTTTTTCTTGAATTCCCACATCATCCTTTTGAGCATCATTTAACCTTTCTAAGAGAGATGGTTGAGCAATAATTTGTGAAAGGATTTATGATGTTCCCTTCTTTATGATTCCCACGTCCATCTTCCTCAAGTCTAAGAATATTGGATCCTTCTCAATTCTCATCATTGATAGAATCACTGGATCCTTTCTACTTAGGGAATCCTCCACCTTGTTTGCTTTCCCAAGGTGGTAATGTATTGAACAATCATAATACTTCATGAGATCTATCCATCTTCTCAGGCTCATATTAAGCTCTTTCTATGTGAATAAATATTTAAGACTCTTGTGGTCAGTATATATCTCACATTTCTCTCCATAGTGATAATGCCGCCAGATTTTCAAGGCTCCAGATCATGCGTCAGATAGTTTCGCTCATGGATTTTCAACTTCCAAGAGGAATTGGATATCAATTTATCATTCTGCATCTGCACACAACCTAATCCCTTCTTTGAAGCTTCACTTCATACCAAAAAGAGCTCCCCACTTGTGGGTAAAGTAAGCACAGGTGCAGTGATAAGCCTCCTTTTCAACTCATTGAAGCTTTCTTCGCATTCATCACTCCATGAAAACTTCACTCCCTTTTGAGTTACCTTCGTAAGAGGGTTGGACAATCATGAGAAATTTCTCACAAATCGTAGATAATATGCAGCTAACCCGAAGAAGCTATGGATATCCATTACCGATGTTAGCCTCAGCCATCCCTCAATTACATCTGTTTTGGAGGGATCCACAGATATCCCATTTCTTGTGATGATATTGCCCAAGAAGGAGACCTCCATCAACTAGAACTCACACTTTCTATACTTTTCATAGAGCTTCTCCTTGGGAAAAGTCTCTAGTACAGTTCTTAAATGCTCTTCTTGGTCCTCCTTGGATTTGGAGTATATTAGAATATGATCTATAAAGACTACCAAAATTTTGTCAAGGTAATCTCTAAAGACTCTTTTCTTCATGTCCATGAATATTTCTAAATCATTGGTGAGTCCGAAAGGAATTACTATGAATTCATAGTGCACGTATATTGTACGAAAAGTAGTCTTGGGGATATCTTCCTTCTTCACCCTTACTTGATAATATCTCGACCGCAAGTCCACCTTGGCGAAGTATTGTCCTCCATGCAACTGATTGGACAAGTCATCAATTCGTGGGAGTGGATACTTGTTCTTTATCGTGATTTTGTCATGTTCACGATAATCGATGCAAAGCCGCATTGACCCATCCTTCTTCTTGACTAAGAGGACTACTGCACCCCATGGTGAAGCACTTGGGCGTATAAACCCTTTATCCAGATTATCATGTAGTTGTTTCTTCAGCTCTTAAAGCTCAACAACAACCATTCTATATGGAGTCATGGATATTGGTAGCACCCCAGGTATAAGTTCAATTGAGAACTCAACTTCTATTCGTGGAGGAATACCAGGCAGTTTCTCGGGAAACACTTCTGTGAATTTCCTCACAATAGGCATTTATTCCAGGATGGATTCTTCTTTGGAATCAATGATCTGAGCCAGATACGCGTGCTCATAGTGCAGTAATATCCATGCTTGAGATGATGGAGCAAAAGGAGATTCATCTTCCTCTTGACACTTGTAACGAATCAGGGTTCTATTCTCCATATGGAGTGTGATTTCCCTCTCCCGACAATTTATATTGGCCCTATATAAGGAAAGCCAATCCATGCCAAGAATTGCATCATATTCCACCAAATGGAGTATAATGAGGTTCACCGGGATATTCAATCCACTGATTATAACATGGGAGGACATATATTCATGGGATGCAATGATTTCCCCATTTTCTATACTCACCGACATCTTTATTTACATGATTTGTGGTGGTGCTAGGATTTTTCTACTAAACATTCGAGATATAAAAGAATTAGTAGAACCTGAATGAAAAAGTACGTTCGCTATTCTTTAATGAATAACTAGCGTACCTGTCACCACATCATTTTCGGGGTTCACTTTGTCAGAAGTGATGGAAGAAGCTCTTCCTTGCTGTCTTGGAGGTTGATGGTTGCCTCCGATAACCCTTCGATTAGGGAACTGATTTGAAAAATTACCCGGTTCTTTGCATTTATAGCATTGAACAACACTTTGAGGTATGAACGGAGCGTTCCTATCCTTTGTCGTAGCCACGGGTCCTTCTTGCCGACAGTTAACAGCTAGGTGCCCTTCTCTTCCACACCTGAAGCATTTTCTCATCCCCTTAAGGCAATTTACATGGTTCTTATTTCTGCACTTTTGGAAAGTTGGGTGCTGGAACTTCTTAGCGCCATTGGATTTATCCATTGGACCACCACCATTGAAGTCCACCTTACGCTTCGTGTCCCCATGATACCCCTATGATTGTCCGATCTCCATTTCGACCTTGAGAGAACATCAGGCAATTTCCCATAGCTGTCGATGTCACTGATCGCAAATGCTTTCCGCAAGCTAGGCTTCATCCCCCCAAAAACGCGGTCTACCTTGCATTTGGGGGTAACGATGAAGCCGAAAGTGTATCATGCAAGCCTTATGATGTTTTCCTCGTACGATCCCACAGATTCTTCATCTTTTTTCTTATGGGAATGGAAGTCCCATTCCATCTTCAGACGGAGGGTGCACTGAAAATATTTATCGAAAAACATCTTCCAGAATTCCTTCCATTCCAAAGCCTCAATCTCCTCCTCGGGCTTCGTATTTTTGATCAACATCCACCATTGATCAGCTTCACCCTCAATTTGATAAGCCGCCTGGAGAACCATCTCCTGTTTAGAACATTAGAGGATTGAGAATATCTTTTCAATGGAGTTGATCCATTGTTCAACAATCGTGGGATCGGATGATCCACTAAAAGTAGGAGGCCACTGTCTCATGAAGCTCTCGATAGCAACTTGTTCTTTCATAGGGGAGGGGGGTTGAACCTTTCTCTTGACATGTGTTTCTATTCAAAACATGAGTTATCTGAGAGAGAAGCGTGGAAATGTTCGTGATTCCCACTGCCATTGGATTCAGCATCTCATTAGTACAATCATCACACTGATCTTCACAACAGTTGTTAGCCCGAGTCCTCCTATTACCGACCATTGGCTAGAATAAAAGGATAGTTATGGGTAACAGATAAAGTGTAATCCAAAGAAAAAATTTCATGACTAATAAATAAACTTTAATTTCTTTAACTCATGAGTCTATAGGATTCAATCTATGCTTTTCATGATCTACCTTCTAATATATATTCTTAGGGGAATTTGTTTCCCTTAGTAAGGGATCATACCAAGATTGTGAATTTATCAAAACATATCCCCCAGGAGTGTCGTAACCAAGAGTGCAGCAAGGCCCATTGTCGTGCACCAGTTGCCGTTCGAGTCTAGCTCATAGCGGTGTTTTCGGGTTTTACCCCAAGGATACATCTGTGCCAGAGCGGCCTCTACCTGCTCGTATCCAGACAGGGATGTATTTTTTTGATAAACCACATACTTAGTATTTACCAAATATTAGGGATGTTTTTATTATACTTAGTCGTGTATCTAAGGATTTATTAGGGTTTCCTAATCCCGAAAATAATTAATCCTATCCTCTGATACCAACTATGACAACCCTGATTTTTATTACAACTTAAACATGCTTTATTACATAAAACTTCACTTGATACAACAAAGAAGATCGAGAGGTTTACTGTTATTGGGGCTTAGGATCATTACATAAAAACTTAAAACATGAAATACAACATCGTTAATGAAAACATCCTTTAATGACCACTACATTCTCTCGTACTTAGCATTGCATGAGATAACCTACGGACATTCATAAAAAAGGGTGTGCTATAAAGCCTAGTAAGGGGTTACACATGGAATAAAATGAGGAGTATAATATATGTTAGATGATAGGCATATCAATAAATCATAAAAGAAACATGAACATAAAGGCATGATAAAGAATGATAATCATAACATGGGAATGTGGCAACAACACTTAACATGGATTTAGTATGAGGCAAGGATCATTGCACATAAAGCATTAGTAAACCCTCATTTCACAATAAACACAAGTGAACCCTCGTTACACTTGAATTAGCATGAGTCAACACTCATTTCACATGATGTATAATAATTCTATACTTTACCCATTGCATTGGAGCGCTATAAGGGCACACCCTTCTTACACATTTCATTTCATGCATAAGTGTGCCACATGGATCATAAAACATGGATTCATAAAACATAATAATTTATTCCAAGATAAAGGAATGTGTAATTAATTCATGAAACATTACAATCAATAAGTAAATGTGCATAATGGTGAATACCGTTGATGGAGAAATGGGCATGGTATTCACTACACAATGACGTTGGCTTATAAAATCGGTGCGATTTTGGCAGCGTAACGTCGTGACATAAGAATTCATAAAAAAAGGTTGATGAGAGGGAAAGGGTTTACTCATCATATTTACATGTAATGGACAGTAAGGAGGTCATATAGATACATGTCCCAATAATTTTAATGGAATTTAGATTCATGATACAAAAGTATTGTTTGAATATAAAAGAGGAAAGAGAGTTCCTGTCAGAATTTTGGCATAGTAACAGGTGTACATGGGAGGCATTTAATGAGAGAGAAATGGGTCTCCCATCATTCAAACAATAAGAGGGCAGTTTGGGGGAGGTTAGAAGCCATACCCCAACATTTATAATTGAAATTAAAAGGGCAATACAACCTACAGAAAATTGACAAAAATGAGAAAGGAAGAAAAACCCCCTACGTGGAAGTGTGCTTAAAATGGCTAGAGATAAGCTTGTGAGAGACTTCTTGGGAGCTTGGGGAACCTTAGGAGGATTATAGAGAATGTAGGGTAGAGGTTGGACGAAATCAAAGGGATTTTAGTGACGAGGAAGTTGGATCTTGGGTGGGTTTATATAGGAAAGGTGAGGGAATTCTTTATTATTTAGGTTTTGGGTCCCCTTATATTAAATTAATCAAAATCCCAAACCATCCCATGGTTTTTTCCCACGGTTTTTGGAAAAGGGAAGAGGAAAAAAATATTTTACAAGGCCCAAGTCCGAACTTCTTAAAATAATAATGTTTCTTATGTGGAGGTGGGTCACACTCCCATGGAAATTAATTTTAAAAGGCAAAGTGTTGAATATGTCTTGAGGGGTCCATTAATGCTTTGAAAAGTAAGTCAAACAAACCAAAAATCACATTATTTTAAAGTTAAAACATATATTGGACGAACATACGAATTATGGTATTTTATTACATCACCATTGGGACATTATGGTGTCATAAAACACATTATATATTTAAACGGTATTTAATGTTTACCCAAAAATTTGACTGTATCAGATAATTATGAAACTTTCACCGTTGGATAATTTCGATGTCCTGATTCAAAAAATGACATTTATTTTATCTAGAATTTTTTTTCTAAATATGTTTATTTTCAATTTTAAAATAAAAACGAACATTTATAAAATATTCACGGGTTTTGAAAGAAATGGATTTCAAACCTTAATATAACATTTTAATTGCATAAATACATTTATAAGATCATTTATATTTAATAAAAAATTAATTTAATAATATTATTATTATTTTATTAAATTAATTTTTATTTCAATAATCCCTTAATTTAATAAAATAGATTTCTTAATTAAATAATAACTAAAAACCCCATTTGTACTTTAAAGACTATTTACAATGTATAAAAAATGGTTAGAAATGTTATTCATTATTATTTTCAAAAAAAATAATGTACATGAACATAGTAATACTTATTTGTAACATAACATCCTAAAACAGCCACATAAGACATAAGGGTAAGGTGTGCGATGGTGACAGACTCTTGTGGTGGCTCAGATAACATCGCTCGAGTGGTAATCTCAATCAACTTCCACTTTTCCATAGACAGTCACGTTCGAGATTTACATAATGATGCTCAGCTTGGGCTTGGTCAAGGGAGAAGCCCAAAGACGGCACCTCTTTTCTGAGCTCCAAAAAATGGGCTTTGTATGGGGAAATTCAACTGGATGAGGCAATCTCTTCGTTTTTCTGAGTAAAATTTTGTTCGTTAAAGCCTTATATTTATTCTAATCATGTGATCACTGTTCAACGGCTATCAAAGTAACTTTCACAACTCTTATCATAAAGCCAAAGAAGTTGACATCTTATAAAAACATTTTTCTATAAAGAGACATTTAAGTGGATCAAGAGGGATTTTCCATTAATGAAACTTTGGGTCGTAACACCATTCACATAAAAACATTTTATTTGAACAAAAACTATAAAATTCCTTTTGAAAATCCATTATTCCAATCCCAACTACATGGAAACATTATATATAATAACATTTAAGGATCCATATACAATTATATATTAACTAATTATTTTTTAACACCAATTAATTAAAAATATTAAATAATCAAGGGAGAAAATATAAACAATGAACTCAACATAAATAAAATCAATATTAGATGTGTCTCCTTGCATGGAGAACCTGAAAACATAAAATGAGCTACCCTATATAATCCTTAAATAACAAAACCCCAGGTAAAGAATCAACAAGATTTTCAACAATAGATTAAACAACTAATTAGGGTTCTAGATAAAATAAGAACATAGTAAAATTATATGAATTTAAGGGGTAAAAAAAATTATAGAAAGATAATATAAAATATAATTAAAACCACTTAAAATCCATGTTGAGGGGAAAATTTAGAGGAGAAATTTGGAATTGTCCCTTGATCTCCATACGTTTACTAAAGATAGTGGGGGAGGAGGAGTGGATAATAAGGATTAAAATTATGGAAGGAAAAAGTAAATTTCAAATTTTATGATATTTTGGACAAACCACACAGTTTTTATGCACAAATTTCCAAACCATGCACCAATCAAAACCATAAAACCATCCTAGATACAGTTTTCCATATAGTTAACTCATATGTTTTCTAGTAAAGATGAAAAATTCAGTCAACACTTCACTTTACACACACTCACAAGGAATGATAAGTTTTATCTTTATCCTAGGACTTATATAAACCATTTTATAATTAGTGAAAACAGAAAAATGTATTAATGACCGTTCAACATAAGGAAAATCACATGGACAAAACTAAATTGTGTGCCTTAAAAAATGCATATAAGGAAGCCCTGTGTAATGGTAATCTAAATGGGGGGAAAAACTGTATAGTGACTATCTGAAAACTATGATTATAGTGATTTTTTAGAAATGACTAAAAAATCATGATTTAATCCTCTATTAATTTAAAATACCACAAGATAGAATTAAATAAATAATTATAAAAAATCTGGTTTGACATTATCAGAGTGATAAATCATATAATGAGGAATATAATTCTCATGTTGTCTGAAAATAAGAAACATTATTTTAAGACTTCAACTTTTAGGATAATCCTATATAACATTTAGTTTATCTTATGTTTTTTTATTATACACAAAATATTAATAAATTAATACCCAAAAACAATGAAAACCTTATATAACACCAACTAAGGTGAACGAAGATGAACATAAATATATTATATATCATGTTCATGATGTAAACATTATATTTCCAAAATAATATCACAATCTGAAAATGAAATGTTTTAGAGCCTTAAGAGAATAGATATATATACATTGCATTACGCATTATTTCTTCAACATATCCCAAACTTATTTCAATATATAACATCATTCAACTATTTTTGAGGTATATAATTTATTACTGATGTGGAAAAAAATACTTAGAGTGATATAGAACTCTTGATAGTGGAAAAATTATCAATGAGTAATAAAGGTTTATATTATAGTCTTGTAATACAAAATGATCATATGAGAAATAACTAATTTAATGAATCATCGAATAATAAGATATAATCATAAAAAATAATATAATAACATAAATCATTTATTGAGATTATAGGATCATAAAATGGCCATCATGGGAGCATAAATCATATACAATGTTTTGGAAATAAGAGTTAATATTGATAAGCCATGGTAACGAAACATTAGAGTGTTCTACATCGATATGCATATAAATCCTACCAATGTAAAAAAATTAATTATTTTTATGTCCATGAATTAATTTATAAACATAATAAAAACTCATCCAACATGTTTTTAAAATTACAAAACCATCCACACATCATTTCATAAGCATTACCGCAATGTCCACGCATCATTTTGTGGACATAACAATAATTATCATGCAAATAAATCGTAATATCACGAGTGAAATAACTTTTATGAATGAATTAATAGTATAAAAAGGATGTCACCTATCACATGATGTTAAACCATACATATTTGTGCTATATGAAAAAAAGACAATTAATTATTACAACACAGACTAATTAACATGTGGAAGAGAAACATGTATCAAGTCAATTATCCAAAAAAATAATCACGATCCATCCAAATAGAAAAGATAGACTGTATCATTAAAGAATATATCATTTGAATAATAATAATAATTGGATGGGAAATATATTAAAATACTTCTCATAAAATCAGTAGATATATTCTCTATGAAACAATAATAATTGACCTTATATTATGGTTATGTTTAAAAATGAAGATTTTATAAAACAATGGGAATATGACTTTATTTGAAACAAATGGAATATAAAAGGAATAATATTTATTAATAATTTTCATAGGGGATTGAAATTTTTGTCAGGTGGTGAACAATACCAAACATTATTTTTTCACTTTTATATAGAATGTCAAATATTACCCATATGGAAAATGTAAATAATATTTTATAAGAAAAAATTGTAATGAAAGAAATATATAATAAAAATGACCACAAAAATAATTGAAATATTGATAAGAAAGTTATTTAAAAAAATATATTTAATATAAATGTGGTGGGAAAATAGTTTTGTAAGAGCCTTTAAAACATTTTAATAAAATATTTACAATAAAACCTCATACAACATTTAAAATAAAAAAGTCTATTGAATGTGAAATAAAATGAATCATATTTAAATACCGTGAGTATAAATAGAATCATTATACCTTATGTAAAAGGTTTATTACTTACACCATAAAAATAGATAAATTTTATATTATGAGATTTGTCTCAACCAAGTGAAGATGACATAAAAACCCTTACGACATTGGTAACTTTGAATCCAAATAAAATGAAATAGAATACATGGTATGGAATTGAAAATACATTTAATGTATTAAAATATATAAATAGACACATATATGTTTATTATATACAACACAAGAGAGTAACAAAATTTTTATATGTTATATGTCTCAATTTTTACTAGAAATCCCTAACTTGTAATGATATATTATTATATAGGAATTTTAGTGAGACCAACAGCTATAAAAAGTTTTAATGATATATTTTAAGATGTTTTTAGAGTTTATTCATTCTAAAAGTCATTATAGGTGAGGATAATTGGGAGTATAAATGGCTCCTTTTTTAAGTGATAGGGATGACTTTTTTTGTAAATATTCATTTGATTATATTAAAGGAATATCAATTTTAATGAATAGTTGACCCAGTAGTGGAAACTAATGGGTAAGGGAAATATATTGGTTAATAAAACACTCATAAAAAGTAATTATGGGATTATTTTGTAATATTTTATCCCCCACACATTTTAGCTTTTTATCATGACATATTTTAACCGCATTAACTCATTTCTTACCCCAATGACTTATTTTTAAGACTCAAAATTAAATTTAACATAAAACCTAATATGAAAATGACGATTGAATTTAAAAACAATTATAAAATATTCAATTTATTGATTTGGTAATAATTAAATCAATTAAAAATATGGTTAACAAAACAAATATAGTTTTTATAGAAATACATATTTAACGAATAAAACAAATATACACGAAAAATATAGCATTCATTACCATGACTTTTATTATCATATAATTAAAAAAATATTTATTTTATGACATTCAAATCATTTCAAAATAGAATGGATCATTGTTAATATTTAATCAAAGGAAAAGAACCAAAGTTGTTTATTATTAAAACAATATATAACATGGGTTCCAAAATGTCATGAATTGATATATAAATCCAAAATATTCATTTTAATTGTATTGTTTTACTCCTTAAATATATTTTTGGTTGATAAAATGGACTTATATATATTTAGGTCAATCAATTATAAAAAATATGTCATAAACATTATGGCATTTGTAAAAACTGCATTTTGACTATTCAGATAAAATTCAACCTCAAATATGCTCATAATTTTTCCTAATGGTTATTTTAACACGATGAATTTAAACAATTATTTTATTTTATCAAACTGGTATTGTAATGATTATAAATTTACCTTTTAAATAAATTATATATATTATACGGTAAAATAAATGTGTTTAAGAATTTTTTTTGTTATAACATAAACAATGAAGGTACGAATCTTTATAATTACTTATTTATTTCTTAAAGATACCTAATTTATTTTTGAAAAAAACCCTTAATTTCATTAGTAAGTTTTATTCACATAATGTTTTTAAATTTATAATTTCTATAATAATATTATTAATTCCAAAAAACAGTTTCTTTAAAATCAATGTTTTTTATAATTATATTATAATCTTTTAATTAAAAAATTATTTATCTATATATTTGTTTTTCTAAATATCATTTCATGTGATTCATTATGTATTTTATAATGAATTATTTAATTTATTTTAATTTTTCATGCATTAAAATCTTTCGACATTATTGATTCTATTCCAAGGGGATGTATAAACTAAAATTAGGATTTGTTATATATTACACCCCTTAATATAATTCAACACTCACAATCACTTTAATTTGATGAAAACTAATAAGGATACCAATTATTCATTAAATCCTTGTATTTCCACATCATTTCATCAATATTATGCTCCCTATAAAATACCTTCACTATGTAAGCAGTCTTGTTTTTAGTACTTTATATATATAATCCATGATTTTGATAGATTTCTCCTGATAAGATGAACATGACCCACCTGTATAACATCTACGAACAATGCATGAGAAGGGATGGGAATGCGGATTATTTGGGATATATGGAACACATTAAGCACTTGAGATACATTCAATGGAAGCTAAAGAAAATAACACATCACTCCCATGTTATCATGTATTTAAAAGGAATAATGATCCAAGGGCTAAAATTTTCCTTCTTTATAAATCATATAGACTCCTTACAATGTTATATTTACAGAAAAACCATTTCTCTGCACTAAGACCCCAAATTTAATCAAGGATTACTTTCATATCTTTTATGTCAACTTTTAGTAATTTCAATGTGGTTCTAAATACATTGGATTTTCTATAGCATCTCCTATGAAAGATATAGACACAATGGCTTGAGCACTCAAAATTCATAATAATAAGTTGTATTTCTAAACCCCTTTCATTATAAAAAATCATATAGTTCCGATTTATTTCTAGAATGGAAATTTATGTTAAATGAGAACTACATAAGGGGAGGTATTTATCCCAACCACCTTTGATATCCATTGAAAATGAAATCATCATATCATATATGGTTTGAATGTTCCCCTCATACTGACCATTTCAATGAGGATGATATGAAATGTTAATGCTCAACTTCGTAATCATTGATTGTAAAATACGTCTCTAGAACATCAAGTTAATACTCAAATCCGGATCCGATACAGTTAAAATTGGTACTCCATGTAGTGTATCACTTTCCCAATGTATATAATGGATAGTTATTGTAGAAATAAATATTCTTTCATATTTCATAAATATGCTAAATATTTATGGAAATAAACTATAACCCATATAGTATTATGGCCTTTACATTTATTATGGAGTAATAAGAAAACATACATGGCGAATGTTTTCCCTTTCCACACTGATATTGGTAATGGTTTCATCATTCCATTAGATTTTTTATTTTCATCATCAATTTTATGGAATATGAACTATAGAGATACATTCTAAAAAATATCTCCCTACAAATTTTCCCTCTAAAAGTTATCTTTGATATCTCTATACATCCTTTTGTTCCCTAGTTTAAGGGGTAATGGTTAGCTATTTTATTCATTTGATGTCTCCTTCTCTAGTTCTAGTATTGATAGAACACATATTTAATTCATAGACCTAATCATTCCGTCATCATCAAGGTTAAAAATTGAAACATTCAATGCCTTATTTTGAATATCCATATATTTTTTCATTTCTGTTTTTATCTTCACATGCATAGATATTTAAATGTACATCTGTGAAAGATAATATTTCTCCTATTTAATTATAATTTCAAATTCTGTCAGTTATAATTCAATGAGTATTGTATCTTTCTCAATCCTCATCATTGTTAATCTCGAATGATCATTTTTAATCAGTATATTAGCCATCTTGTTTTCCTTCACAGGTTGGAAATGTATTGAGAAATCATAATACTCAATAAATTCCAACAATCACATATCGAAAAAGTTCATATGCTTCAATGTGAATATATAATTTAATCTTATATGATCAATATATATAAATATTTATCACACCATTCACTACTTAGAAAGCACCACCATATTTATAAGGAAATAATTACAACTTCTAACTATAAATCATGTGTTCAGAATTGTTTATCATGAAACATTAATTTATATATGGTTAATAAATTACCTAGTTATTCTTCATAAATTCACAAAGAAATCCCTTATTTAAATATTCACTATAAATAAAAAACCCATACCTCTTATAAGATAATGTATTCACAAGTGCGGTAGCTATACTCTTAGTATTCTCCTATAATATTTCATCAAATTCTCTTTTTAGTGATACTTTCCCCATTCCTCATTAACTCAATTACTAGATTTAATATCCTGGAGACATTTGTCAAAAATAATAAATTGTATCTACCCATACAAGGAATACTACATATATCAGTTATAGAATTCAGTCTAGGACATTGTTCTATAACCTAAATCTATGAAGTATCAATAAATAATCACCTTCTTATTATTACATGACACATGAATGGTAATTTATATTACAAAATTCAAACATGAAAAATTTATCAAGTAATCTCTTTTCTCAAGGTCATTGACAAACAACTCAAATGATAATCATAATCCACCTTGTTCTAAGAATATAGAAAAATATCATCTAGAAATACTAACCAAAATTGATCTTGTTACTCTATAATGTCTATATTCATCAGATTCAAGAATATTGAATGGTAATTTTTATGTTTTAAAGAAATCATTATATATTCAAAGTTTTTATATCTTATAAAACACTATATTGGGTGTATCCATCCTTTTAACCCTTATCTAATGTTATCCAGAATGATTTTTAGTCATAAAAAATTACTGAGACCGTATAAGTTGATAAAATATATCATAAATATAGGGAATGGGAAATTTTTTATTATTTTATTGACCCATTTTTTGTACTAGAAAAAAATTCAATGGAATTTGTACTTTATCATTTACGAGACATGATTTTTTAAAACTAAGAATCAGAACTGTATTCCTAGAGTTGGAAGACATCATAGTATAGTTTTTATACATGGATGAAGGCCAAAAAGTTCCCATGGGTGTATCCTAGAGTTTCGAATGCATTGGTACCCAAAATTTAATTTTTAGTAACTCTAAGAAGGGTGCACAGTTTGTCTTAAATCCTAGGCCCCTGAGTATCATACCATGTGACTGAAAAATGGTAGTAGAAATTCCTTGTATGAGTTGCGCACTTTTTCCAAAAACTTTTCACCTTTCCCACATGGTTAGTTTCATTTATTAAGTAAACTCTCATTACTTATTTCATGGTTAGTTTAGAGTTAGAGAAAACATGATACAGAAATCGTGTGAGTTGATTTCTTAAGTAGTGGTTTCACATAGTTGGTGAATGGTTTGTTCAGACCATCTGATGTACTTTTAGGGATAAAATTTCCAAAATTACCTAAATTCCATTATGATTTATTTTTCTTATTTATTCCCCATCAGGCAGCCACATAAGAATCCTCTCCCTCATGAGGTTCTGCTTATCCTAACGAATCAATGCATTGATATATCTATTCGATCTTTTGTTCAATCCAAGCATCATCAGTCTCTCTAGATCTACATCGGTAAGGCCTTCGATCCTCTCAAATCTAGTTAATTTTCTTCATTCCATATTCTATACTATTTTGGTGTGAGATCATTTTCACTATTTTCAGGTCAAATGTCAATTTTTATGTTTTCATCCACCAATATAAAATCAGACTTCGATATTGGATGAGTGCATTTTCATAAGCATGAGGTAGGTTATCTATAGCTTTTTACCTAATTTTGCATCATTTTTGAATAGTTTCATTATGTCTTTCATAGTCTTTTACATAGAATCTCCTATTAACTTGTATCTTCATATATAATTTATACTTGCACTACTATACATGTATATGGATCCTTTTTTTAAAAATTAGATATTTTTGGGTTCTTCAATGGACACCCCAGGGGTGTACCAAGTGAATTTACCATTTATAATTAAATAGTTAAAATACTAAATTTACATCAATGATTTAATCTTATATTAATGAAATTTCTCCTAATAACGCTTTTTCAAAATGAGGATGGAACATTTTAATTGTTGGTTCGTCCTTTATAAATTGATTTTAAATTGGTGTTGACTACATATAATGCTTCTTTTGATAAATTTAATTTTCATGAATGAAAAGAATAATTCTTATTATTGGATTATATTTTAATAATTTCATGTTTTCGCAATAAATCCCCTAGATGTATTTGTGATGTATTCTAAAACATGTAATGGTTTGTGATCTAATCCATGCTTAACATGTTGCAATTGTTTTTCTTATGTGATTTCATTTCATGATTTTTCATTTTAAATGTTTGAGAAATGGCCTTTATTAAAGCAATAAAATGAGTTCAAACCCTTATATAGATGAGTAATGGACCAATCTACTCCTAAGTTCATGGATTTTGTCGTAAATGGGGTTACCAATGTAGGTAATTTCCAAGTTGAATGTTGAAACGTCCAAGATCATTTTTGAACCTTTACAATTCAATTTAAAGCATTTATTTAATTAATTCGCATATATTATATTGAATTTAATACCTGAAGATTGATTTCATTCCCTGAATGAATTAAATGGTATAATTATAATTGTAATAAATGGAATACCATTGTTTATGATGGGTTATTTAAATGAAAATTATGATAGTTGTTTCCCCATGGCATGTATTATAAATATAGAAATTAATTTATATTGTGGGATTAATAAATGTAATACAATAAAGTTATTTCCAAATGGATGTTTTTTATAAATATGATTATTCCTTATATATATTCTATGGAATAATAGAAAGGGTTTTGTTGATCATGCTGACATCAAACTCCCTTACATTGGGTATTGAGTATGACATCTCACACCTGTTATATTATATGGGAAATGAGCTTTACACACCATGTTCCTTGATTGGAGTGTTTACATGGAAGCTCACACATGATCTCGAGTGTTGCAACATAATGTCTCTCACTCTATATGGATGTAGGGAATGTACAACTAAAAATATGAACTATACTAATGGTTCTATACTAATTGTTTGAAATGTTGTTATATAAACCCTATACCAATGGTATTGGAAAACTATTTGTATAAGTATGGTATATAGAACTTATACCTAATGTGTGACTAAATAGTTTATATAGGGAATATTTTTGGACACCAATAATTCTCAGTTGAACAAATTATTGGTATAGGTATTGATTATTGACACTTAAACCAATATTTTTACCAATCTACTATTATAGGAATCTATTTTGGACATATTTATCAATGATTTTATCAAACAATTAGTATAAGTGTTGATTTTTTAAACCTATGAAAATGGTTTTCTTGAACTGTTTTTATAGGTGGTGTCATTATTTATGCATAATAATAATTATAATACATACTGTTATTTGAATAATTTTTTAATACATATATATACATATATATATATATACCTACACCAATACAAAACATGTTTTTTTATATTGGTAATGTTTTTAGAATATAAGCGAAAGATTGATCGATTAATGCCCTGGGAATGGTTTTTTTAATAGAAGACATATACTAGGAGTTTGGTCAATCCATTGGAATAGGTTTATACTGGTAGAAAATCACCCAATGATTTATAAAATAATTGGTATAGAATATACAAACTTTTTTATGGACTATACCAACTATTCCAAATCATTGATTTATATTTTTTCCAAATTGTGCATTCAGATTAATTATAAACCTTGACATGATTCTCCTGATGAATTATTTTAAATGGTGTGGTGTACATGTGTGTTATGACTTCCTTTGAAAAGGGATTTTGAATAAAAATTATTGATTTATGAATGAAATGATCATTATTAATGATGAATTTGTTGTAGAATTAATTTGATGATATTAAAAGCATAAAATTATTTGAAAGGAAGAAACATGAGTTTCTAGAAAATCGTTTGATGTTTTTTATAAAATGAAATGGAATGACTTAAAACTTGATCATGTGGAAAATTTAAAATTATTGGTTGAAATGATTTTTTATTTATTTATGTGGATTCTAGAACATTTTAAGATTGATTTCCAGGAATCACAAGAGTGAATGGGTTGTTAAATAGATAATTTAGGAATGGTACACTAAAAATGCATTAGATCTACATAACAGTGGGATTATGAGGATAATGATACAAATATGATGAGGGTAGGGAGTTCATTCATTTGGGGTTCTCTCATATTACCATAATGCCTAAGATATAGGGTTATATTCACACCCGGATCTGTATTTCACAATGATGTGTGATGATAGTTGATCCTTGATCTTGCTAACCCCATGAATTAAAACCATGGGGATATAACTAAAAATGATCATTACAATCAATGTTATTATGAAATGTATATCCATTCCAGTTTGGATAGAATTGTTTATTCATGCTTATTTTATCAACTTCTATTTCATATACCTTATTTGATGGAAATGTTCTATGTATGTATATTTATTCAGGAAATTTAAAATTCATGAAAATCATGTTTGGATGTCTGGATGCTAGTCTCCATCCAATGGGTATTGATAATTCCATTCAATCCGATGTTTAATGGATTGAAGTACCCTTTTGGCTCCATATCTAGGTTGGTTCATGACATGAATTTATATGTCTAATATAATTATTCAAAATCAATTCGAAAAGAAAAAATACTTCGAAAATAATAATTTTGTAGTTGATATAAAAAAAACTTTATATTCGTTTATAAAATATTTTAAGATATTTATATATAACATTTAATTTTTAATTACTTAAAAAATATTGTGTGTATATATATAATAAAGTTAAATTCATAAAAATATATTAAAATAGAAAAATCCTAATGAAATAGTATACAATATTTAGATACAAGGATCAATAAATTTATTTAATGTAAATAGCCTCTAACTCACCTCTAGTCATGATAAAAAGTAGGAAATGGCAGAATGAAAATCATAATTTCTCTCATATTCCTCATGGGGGATGTAGAAGATGTGAATTATCTTAACCTACTTAGTATAAAGGGTTTATTATTCATAATGGGTTCTACAATCAAAAACCACGTCAATTTAATCCATCTAAAAAGTGTAGTAACTCATTGATATTGATTTCCATCAGATAATAAATAAATATTATATATTTAATTTAATACAATAAATGCATAGACAATAATTTAATTTATTTAACGTAATGTATCATATTAATATTTTGTGATATATTTTATTTGACCATATTTTATTACATTATAAATTAATTTATTGAACTTTTATTTCATTATCCCACTTGGTCCAAAACGATTACTAATAATAAATTCAGTATCTCTCTTTAGAAAGAATCATGACACATGAATCATTGTGGTGTTTCCTATAAACCTTGAGTATCACCTTTCATGTATCAAATTAGATCATGTAACTTAAATAAATCTATAAATGAATGTTAACTACATAGTTTATGCTCTATGAGAACAAACCATAACCCTATAGTTTATGCTAATGAACCAATAAATATATTTCACATGTAATGAGAGTGTACACAAAAATGGAAGTTAGAAATAATCCAATATATAATGTTTCAAATTTAATATTTCTTATTTAACAAATTTAAAAAGTAGAAAAAATTATAATACATGTGAAAAGGTGTATTGAATTTAAATGGAGGGATTTTTTTAATGGATTTTCAATCATTGATACAGTGATGATGTTTTGAATAACCACCTTTTTATCTATAACAATTTTCCTTATGTAAATGTACGTAATTTTGATGTGCTTAGATTTACCCAAAAAATTGTTATTCATTTCCATAATGATAGCAGGTGGATTTCCACAGTATAAAATTAACAACCTAGAAATAGAATTCATAACATTAAGGACCTAAATAAATCTTCTTAGCCATTTATCATTATAAGATTCCCCAAAAGATGAAACAAATTAATCATCAATATTATAACCCACAGTTAGCATTTGTTTGACACACTACTCTGCTACACAGCATAAAGAGATACTCTAAATTTGATTTTTGTAAATGAACACAACAAAAAAGTATGTATCTGAGTATATGGTCCCCTTATGGTATCTCAAAAACTTCTTCATATAATTCTAGTGGTCTATACCAGGATTACTCTAATATCACCCCAATATTCCTAATACAAATGTAATTTCATGTCACATGCATACTTGAGTATACATTAAACATCCCTTAGTGGAATCAAGAAAATAGGATAGATTCCATTTGTTATCATTCAAAAACTTTTTTTAGGGTTTTGGTTAAAGATGAATTTATCACCCATAACAATGTGTGTTGTACATGGTGTATAGTCTTTTATACAAAATATCTATACGACATTCTTAATAGGTTTCTTTATAAAATACTAGAAGGCCTCTCGACCTATCCCTATGAATCTTTAATAAAATGACATAGGATTAATAACACATGTCTTTAATGTAATTTATTTTTTATAGAATATCTATAACCTCATATAGGAAGCCCTTATCAATAGTGAAAAGTGAAATTTCATCTATATAAAAAATAAGGAACCAAATTTTAATCACACTAACCCATTGGTATATAAAATTATATATAATGTTTTTTTTCAAACTAGATGAAGTATTTACATCATTAAATCATAAATACCACTATCCAGATACTTGTTTTAAACCATTGATAGACATTTTGAGATTGAAAACGTAATTATTTCCATTACCAGGGGATAATCCTTCATGTCATTTCATGTTAACCTCCTCATTTAGATTAACATTTGAATTTAATTTTTTCACATTCATTTGTTGTAATTATAAGTCAAAATTAGATAATAATGCCAATATAAGTCATAATTAATACTTTTTGATACTCGAGAAAATGTATTAGTATAATAAATCCCTTCTATTTATGTGAACCCATTAGTAACAAGTTGGGACTTGTATTTATCAATGTTTCCTAATAAGTTTTTCTTTGTTTTAAAAACACATTTACACCCAATAGGTATTAAACCAACATGAAATTCCTCAAGTTCCAAAACACTAGAACTCTTCATGGAGTTCAAATCTTCTATCATAGAATCATATCACATATTTGACTCTTTACAACTCATACCTTGTGAAAATATTTTATGATCAATTTCAGATCCAATATTTCCCTATGATTTTTGTAGATACCCAATATAATAATCGGAAATTGATGGATTTATGATCCTTACAGAAATTCTCATTTTTAACCATTATTTGGATGAGAAATTTTTATTTCCACATCTTGTTCAATACATTATAATTTGGAACTATTTGTTCTAAATAATGATTATGGACCATTTATGGAAGGATATTTGATAGAAAAGTAGGATTTTTATGAATAATGATAAATAAATAATATTATATAGAGGTTTTTTCATATGATTAGTCTTTATCAGGGTTTGTTTTTACAAGATCATTCCCACTAATTAGTTCATTATCATGGAATGTTTCATTTATTGATTCCATAATTCAATTACTCAGTGATGGAAATAAAGATGAGCTCGTTTAGACCGTTCATCATATCTAGTGCAGTAGACACTAATTGTCCAAGGATCTATCATAAATTAATATGGAATATAAAAATGTACTTCTGAATGAAATCCCAAAATGTGTACATGCCACAAACTCAGTTTCCAACACTTAAACAATAAAGAATGTTTTCTGGGAACTTCCTTTATTGGAGAACAATTGAAAAAGTATGTTTCCTCTTTAATAAAATTAGTCTAAAAGAATTTAGGATCCATAATGATACCCATTATAATTCATACCGAGTACATTAATGTTCAGTTTCTTATTACAGTTACACCATTTTGGTCAGGTGAACCTGGAATAGTTTATTGTGCAATAATTCTATTTTATTTAAGAAACATTATGAATATGCCTGAAATTGTCTATCCTGAGTGTATCACCCATAATATTTTACTCATCGATTTGACATCGTGGTGAAATTTTTTTTACCTTATATATATTATTTATCATTAAAAACATTAATGGAATCAATTTATTCCTTTTATTTCTCAATAAAATAGAGATACATATATAATGAATATTTATCAATGAATGGAATAAAGAATTTTTTTTAATGTAGATCTAGGTTTGAGATGAATATATCTATATGTATGAAATATAATATTGATTAGATTCTATTATCACCTTCCAATGATTTAAATCTTTTCATTCATATAGTATAATCAAAATAGTTGTCAAAATATGTGTAATTATGATTATTAGGTACTCAATAATGAAATTATCTTTGAATCCTTTCTTTTTAGATATTAAATATTATACATTTCCATTACATATAATAATTTTCATATATAACACTTATTTTAATAACAATATAATCATCCATGATATCATTATCAATTATAATTCTCAAATTAACGTGTAAAATACTATCCTTTAATGCACTTCATCTAATAAAACAATTTATCTATTTCAAGAAAAATTAGATTCATAATAACTAAATGTAAAACACATTGGTACATGTTTGGAAGCTGAAATCATGTTATTGGTGGAATATGGAATTTAAAATTACTTTTCGCATGAAAATTAAACCTAGTGGTTGAGGTTATAAATCCTCTAACCATGCCTTCCATATGTGAGCACGTCTTGTTTCCAAAGTACAAGCCAGGCTCACATTCAATTAGTTTACTTAGGTTTTTCATTCCCTACAAGGTATTCAGAATATGTATTATAAATCCAAAATTATTTGATGAAGTGCTATAATTATTAAAAAAAATATTTCTTTCAAAATAACCAAATGAGGATGAAATGATGTTATTTTAAAACCCTTTCTAGAATTTAGGATATATTTCCATTACATGTCCTTTTCTTGTGTAGATGAAAAAAATGAGACCATAATTAATATTAGGTTTCAGTAGAAATTATTTTCCCCTTCCTATTGTATTGAAATTTATATCCCTTTGTTTTTGGCGAATTTTCTAAAAGTCGGTTTCTCCCATTTCTAATAAAATCCTTTCCTCCCATAGAACACATATAGTCAATGAATAATTAATTAACTATTTATAATTATCTGTGTTATAATAGATTTCAAATGGATAATATTCATTTGGAAGATATTTGAGAATATAATGGACAAGAAATAGCTTTGATATATCAAATATAAGATTCTTCTGTCTAGCTATAATATACTTCACTTAAAATATGTTATCATGAAAATATTTCATGGTGTTGAGTCTTATATATGGTAAAATCATTAATGATGTTCTTACTTATGGTTTATAAGATTACATAAATAGGTTGTCTATAAGATTTTATCAAGTTAGAAACAATATTATGCCCATTGAATGCACTGTGAATGACAGTACATAATACAGTTTTTATGAACATCATAGTAAGAGAGTTTGACCAATCCCAATTTTCATAATCATATATAAAATTTAGTGTAATATCATTGTTAAGAATTTGTGGTTCTTATTTCTAGATGTCATAATCAAAGTCCATCCAGTCCACATGTAAAGGAATTTTTGACCCCATGTTATTGGTGTCACCCTTTAATATAGGAAATACACACTAACTGTTATAAAAAAAGAAGGTATAGATAAGAATGAAGTACATGATTATTAAACCAAGTCATATAACATAAATATCATATTTAGAGACCCTGATTATAAAAAAATTAAAATTTCTCATGGGTAAAATTTAAAATTTTAGAGATTCATTATATTAATTAAGAATGGTCATGTTATATTCTAATTCATAAATCAAGTTAATATTAATTTGATAACTCAAAAATCCTTTTGACAAAGTATTAAATCATTACGAATGAAAATACAGTGGGAAAAATTATGAAAATTATTAATAATATATCATCTTATGAAAATACTATAAAAATTATGAAGGGATAAATTTTATAATTGTTTTTCATATATTTTTCAATGTGATTTAAGTAATATGTAAAATTAGTTTTAATTTGGAATTATGTGGAAAAATCCATTTTTATTAATGTTTAAAAAAATCACAACATTATCAAATAATAGTTCAATCAATATATTCATGAATTATAATTTGACAATTCAAAAAAAAAAGATAAAAATAGTACGGTTTTAATATTTATAAATCCTATGAGAATATAATGAAAATATATTTTATTATATAATAAAATTAAAATATAATAAAAATTCAAGTTGGATAAAACTTAGTATACTGTTTATATATTTTTATTATCATTTAATAATTTTTAAAAAATCATAAATAATTAATTAATTTTCCAAATTAAAATTAATGATGTATTAATAAAATTTAATTACTGAAGTTGAAACATGTTAATGTATTATTTATTATTATTTTAAAAAAAATGTAATTTTTTTAAATTACGAATGTTGTCAAAGAACAAAATTTTAACAAAATTTTAAAAAAATAAGGACTGAAGAATAAGTGATGCATGATGAAATATTTAATAACAGACGTTGAGGAAATTAAGAGGATGAACACATATAATGAATGTGTTATTTATAAAACTGATAATACGAAAGAGTTTTTTCTAAAACAAAACGTATTAAGTTTTATTATAAAAAAATGTATAACTCGTTTTGAAATAAAATGATAAATAACGTATATAATAATTAAAGTTCTGGATCAGTACTTTTATTTAATGAAAATAACCTGTTACATACATCCATCCATTGTAAAATTTAGGAATTGTTGTAGTAAAAACATTAATGAATTTTGAATATGGGAAAATGGCTTTAACGGTGTGCTATTTGAGAAATTCACATTTACCATGCAAAATATCACTTTGATAAAGACTATTATTGATAAGAAAAAATTATTTTCAAATATATCCCATAGAAACATTATTTTCAATAAAATGTTTTTCCTGTCACAAACACCTTTGGGACATAGTATGTTCAAAACCTCTAGCATGGTATTTGTAATGATAATTGATTCTTGTCGCAAATAACATTCATCATTATAGTTACTCATGAATGGAATTAACCACCATCACTATTAAAATCTATGAAATAGACTACTTTCTATAGTACCGGTTGGAAATTTCTTTTTTACGGTCGATGTACTTATTAGTGTTAGGTACTAATTATGATGAGACCTATCACATGTAATACTATTTGTAATGGGAACCCCATCAAAAATTTTATAAACTATATATACCCCGCACCACATGAATTTTTTCCATTATATTCTCCTATGAAGTCCTCTCTCATCCTCTATTATCATATTCTCCTTAAATTTTTCAATGTTTTAAATTTTACATGTATGGAAATTTTAGGCTTTTCATCTACTAAAAGATTCTGTTTTAGGGTATTTATTTAATTTTTTTAATTTATAAATTAATTAATAATATATTATATTATAAATTTTTTTCAATAATTAGAACTAATTATATTTAATTATAATTAAAGAGTTTTATTTTTCAGTTGTTAGTAATATACAATAGTATTTATTTTTAATTAAAAGTATTTATTTTAAATTATTATTTAATATTTTTAATTAGTATTAATTAGTTTTAATTTATATTATATTGTTTTAATTTTTAGTAATTAATTTTTATTATTTGGAACTAATTTAAATTTTTAGAAATTAGTGATCATTAGTATAAAAAAAAGTAATTAGTAAAAATTATCGGTAACTAACAAGAATTAGTCAAAATAAATCGAAATTAGCAGGAATAAACTGAACCTACTAATAATTTATAGATTTTATAAATAATAATTGGTGATAATTATTATTAATTATTTCTAATTAGTAAAAATTAGTAGAAAATATTATAAATTTACGGTAATTATTAGAAATTGACCTTATTTATTATAAATTAAAAATATTTACAAAGCATTATCGATAAGTAATGAAAATTAATAGTAAAAAGTAATAATTAGTATCAATAAACAATAATAAGTAATAATAAGTAACAAATAGTGATAATTAGAGGTAATTTCAAAAAGATTGCAGTAATTAGAAATAATAAGTTTTAACTTTTAAAAAATTTTGGTGATTCATAGTACTTTGTAAAAGATGTCGTCAATTAGTGGTGATGATTATAAATAAACAGTAATTAGCTATAATTAATAAAAATTGGCATTACATAGTAAAGAATAATGGTAATTAATTATAATTTGTAGTAATTACTAAAAATTATTGACAATAAGCTCTTCATAGTAAATATTAGAAATACATAGTAAAAATTAGAAATATTTACTATAAATTAGCTATAAATATAAACAAATAGTTGTAGTTACTAAAAATTTGTTTTAATTTATAAATATTAGTTGTAATTGCAAAACAAATAGTGAAAACAACGAAAAAAATTTCACCAATTTTTTCAAATTAGTTGAAATTTCAAAAAATGATCGATACATAGTAAAAATTAGCAGTATTTAGCGGGACATCGTATAGATTAGCAGTAATTCGTGAAAATAAATGGAACCTAGTAACAATAAATAGTAACTATTAATAATTAACATTAATTAGGGGTGATTAGTAATTATTAGTAGTACATAGTAAAAAGAAGAATCACTTAGTAAAAATTAGTAAAAATTAGTTTTACATAGTAAAAATAAGTGGCAGTTAGTAAAAATTAGTATTAATTATTAAAATTAATCCATATTTAGTAATAATAAGTTATAACTAGTAATATTTTTCTATAACTAGTATTTATTAATTTTAATTAGTTATAATTGTTTTTCATTAATAAAATATTACAGTAATTAGTGGAAAACACTGATAATTTGCGGTGATTCGAAAAAAGTAGTAGAAATTACTAAAAAATAATTATAATTAAAGAATGATTTGTAATAACTAATGATAATTTTCACAATTTAGTAAAAAATAAAAATAGTTAGTGGTACATATTAAATATTAGGTTTAATTATTGAAATGTAGTGGTAATTAGTAAAAAAATTAGTCTGACCAATAGTAATGTAAAGGCATTGTTAAATTGTGCTTAAATATAATGGGGACTAGAACCTGACTTGTTGTAATTATACATATCATAGAAGTTAATGATGCTAAAAGAGGCTTATAAAATTTCCATAGAAAATAATTTATTATTTTCTTATTGAATTGTTTGGTTAAGACTATCAGATGGTAATGTTATCAATTTAGCACGATGTGTCTGAAAGAGTCGTATTTATATAATAAAAAGTCTTATTTATCATGAAATATTAGAAATAATCATATATATTGGATTTATATGTTTGTCAAATTATTTCATTTTAGATGCACTGACAATAATATCATATTTGTTTGAGAAATCTATGCGATGTTAAAAAATAATGATCCACATTGTAGACTGCAAGAAGATGTTGTTTCAATTTTATGTAAACTAATGAAAAAATTGACATCCTTCATTGATTAATTTCAACAACTAATATTATATTTTCCACCTGAAAAAAAAATTTAAAGGGTCGTTATACTTTTGATGGATCTATTCATATGATATATGATTGCAGATACTAAATGGAAAGGAATATAACTATGAATTAGTGGAAGGGTCAAATGTAGAAGCTTATTTGCAGGTGGGAATTTATTTTTTCAACTCGTATTATTTCCAAACTGAATATACTTCAAAATATATAATGGGTTATAATGAGGTTTATTTTGATGATGCACCAAACATTTAATTATAATTTTATAATTATCCTAATCTTTTAATTATTGGATGTCATAAATTGTGGCTTTCAGATAATGGACACCGTGGGGATCATACATAAGTTTTTTAAATTGTGTTGAAATGAAATGATTTTTATTTTTAATGTAACTATCACATAATCCTTAATTAATTTAAAATATATAAATAAATAATAATTTACATTTTTATTATATGGTGATAATATCAAAAAACAATCTCTATAAATTACAACAGCAATTATTAATGGAAATCAACAACATAATTTTTTCTAATAGTTTGAATGATTTGTAAAGTATTTTTTTGGTTCAACAAGTGAAATAAATTTGTTATTTGTTATATTACTAATTATTTTTTTATTTTTTATATATTTAACCATTTTGATAAAATTGATAAAAAATAGTTTTTATTGAGTAACCCACCATAAAAAATTGTTATACCTTAAAATTCATATGTGGTGAATGTTTTTTTATTTAATATATGTTCAGATGGTGAGTCAAATTATCAGCGAATAGGGGTGTCAAATTGAGAGGATCCCATCATATAGAAATTGATGTTGACATTTATTGAATTTTGGATGAAATATTTGAGTTTTCTTTCCTAGGATCATATTATATAATGATTTTTAAATTTCATTTGTTTTAAACTAATATATTCTTTTATTTTCATCATCACTATGGAATGGTTTATTTGATATATATAATATTTTATATTTTAAATGAACAATTATTTTATCCCATCATGCAAACAAAATATATTTTGAAAATTTTTGTGATGCTTCAAATGAGTTAATTTATTGGTGGATAATTAGAAAAATGAAATCACATGATAACCATTTTACAAAAAGTGAATGTTGTTCTATTGAAGTGTATTAAAATGAAAATTTTCACTTTTTAAATTTGAATATATCATTTCAAGGAATAGAACCAAATATTTATGATGACACCCTATGGTTACAGGTTGATGGTGGTGATGATGTAGTTGAGGTAAAAAATTAATTCAGATTAACATGTGATAATGAAGAAATGACTACTATGAGAATTGCTAATACTAAGGAGGAAGAAGAAGATATTGAAACCTTTATAAATGATGATGGGGATGAAGATGCAGAATTATTAAATAAACTATTAGTTATAGTAAATATATATATATATATATAACCGTCATAGTCAATTTGTTTTGCTAGCAATCATTTCATGTTTTAGGTGGAAGAAATGACTTATGACGTTATGTTTCGTAGGCTCGATGATGTCATACTACTAGGTGATGAGCCTGAGGATTTATCATTTAACCCTCAGATTTCTAGTGGTTAATCATTGACATAGAGGAGACAATGGATTGTGAGATTGATTATTCATGTCTTTATTCACGAGCGACATTCATGAATTTAGTTCGATCCACACATAAAGAGATATGTTCAAATGCGTATTTTATTTAGATTTTATTACTATTAATTAATTTATTTATGTAATAACACTTTGATTATTTTTATTATATTTTTCAAATCATTACATATCTCACATTCATACAGGGTGTGCTATTTTGTAGAACTACATTTCTAAATCATTGTTGATGTGGGATCATATTCTAATTGGTGTTTTAAACCTCATGTTCGAAAATTGGATTCTACATAAATAAATAATATTTATTTTGAAAAATGTCACTTATTAAAATTATATTAATAATTATTTTGTGGCTTAGTGGTATCGCATTGATGATCGCATGTGGACATCTTTTTGGGAGTCCTGGGAGGTAGTTATGTGTGATTATTGTGATTGATTTTTGCAAAATTTGATTAGGAAACCTATGAAGAAAGTGAGAGTTATCGATTTTGATAAGTCCTTTTTCACCCAACAACCAAATTACTTCTCATCTCTGTATTGGATTGGATTATGTTCAAACTAGATGAGAGATAGTAGTTTGAGGAGGTCATCATTAGTTCGGCAGAACATGGGGATGTAGGATGTGACAAAATTTACTGGTAGTTATACATTCCATACTCATCTATGACATGTGGTATGAGTTTTTTAATAATTCATATTATTTTAAATGTACACTATTTATTTTATACTCATATATGATGTTAAAAATCCAAATATTATGGTGATCAATTTATATAAGAGTATATATAGTGATCTTGTCACTGGAGAGATTGATGTTGGTTTCTATCATCACATTGTACCTAGTATAATTTTTCTATTTTTTAAAATTTACTCGAACTAATATTTTAGCTATTTTAATTTCAAATTTCAATTGAATAAGTCATATGAGGATGAAAATTCTCAAAAAAAGTATGACAGTTAGGTTGAGACTGAGATTTAGGCCACTGGTGGATCATGATTTGATGTTGTATCATGGTTGGAGGTGACACAGTATGATTTCAACATGGGAAGATTGGTTGGTATTAGTTATCGACTAATTCCTGGTAGTTTTATGGTACTACTATATAGTGAGAATCTATATAAAGGGGAGATTGTGAAGATTTTCATCAATGGTAACATAGTATGAAGAGTATCTTGGAGCATAGAGTTGGTTTACAATGATCATGCATAGAGAGAATAGGAGCTCAATCAACACCATAAGTTGTAAGTCTGGTCTTAATGAAATAGGTAAGACATCCTATAAACGCAAATAAAATCCTAAAAAATCTCGAACAACATTTTAATAGTAGACTTTCAAGATCCGAAGGATGAATAAATCAATAATATCTATAATAAGAAACCCACCATGGGATTATCATATCAGACAATCTGAAAAAAACGATAAACAAAAAAAACATGTTTTCACAGTTTCTGACTAACCGTACTGACATAATTATTTCTCAAATTACTACAAAACTATTTATTTGAGACCGAAAATGATTCAATGAACATAATCATAGAAAACGAAAAAAAAAGAAATGTTGAGCTAATATTAAAGAAGAATAAATGAAAAATCAAAGGATAGATAAATGAACCTATATATGAAAGGGGATTATGGAAGTGACATGGGAAGGTTGTCAAGATCTAACCAAGAATGCACATGGGAATCTTCAAGGAGAGACTGGAAATAGAGTTTGGGTGAAACTAGGAGGGATAAACATATTTGGGATGAGACTAGTAGTAGTGTATGATCAATAATGGAGAGAAGTGAAATTAGGGCAGGGGCTAGTGGGGGTTGTGATGTTTTTTCCCGATCAAAGCATTTCTCATTCCCACCTACTCGTGGGGATCACCTATGATCCATCACAATTGAGAAGCTACATATGGAGATTTGATAATAGTACCAGAAGCATCATGATCAAATGATAGAGTATATTTGATCGTTGGCTCCAGGTATTGGGATGGTGTTCTTGTCCCCTCCACATCCATATGACCATACCCCTCACCACCCCCTCAAATGTATTGTAAAAATTTATTATGTTAATATTTGAAAATATTATTTTGTTTATTATCTTTTTTAATTCATATTTTTCATGTTTTATTAATTATTTTTAAAAAAAAAATTTAATTTTTTTTTAATTTATTAATGATGGGATGTGGTCCCATTATAAATAATTTCATAGATATGTCCCTTGTCAAATCAAAAATAGTTGTTTAGATAATCTGGCTTAATATTATTTATGACAGGATGGTGGTTGGTTGAAAAAGATAGTTTTTTTGTGACATGATGTTGCAAAAAAACCATTTTGCGACATTGTTTTTCGAAACGATTTATTAATGATAGGACCACATCAAAAATAGTTATTTATAATGAGATCCCATCACAAATTCCTCATCATAAATAATCAATTTATCATTTCTGGCTACAATCGGCATGTGGGATGTAGATTGTATATGTTCCCTTAATCTACTAAGTGCAGGGCACTTAACATTTATAGTGGGTTAAACCATCAATATACCACCCCAATTTACTACATCGACTAGGAGTATTAATGCATGGATATTGATTCCCAGAAAATAATAATTAAATATTATATACCAAATTTAATATATTTAACTCGTAGACAATTATTTATTATTTTAACATAACATACAATATTAATAATTTGTTATATTACATACTTAACTACAATTTATTTAAATATTTGTTATTTAATGTGAAATTTATTACAAAATCCACTTCAAAAAATCTACTACAATTTTATAATGAAAATATTCATTAAAAATTTATACTAATTTTTTTTATTAAATTGGTAGATAAAAAATCCATTAAAATTTGAAAAAATATCATAGTGAAAAATTCCATTTTTGGCTAAATATTTAATGAAATATTATATTTATTAAAAAATATACAAGATAGATTTCTTAATTAATCATTATACAGAAAAGGGTGATATATAAAATAAAAATTTTCAATGTAATGTACCACATTCTCAATATAATTCTAGTTGGAACATCCACAAGAGATTACTAGTAGCAACATTCACTTGAAAATATCAGTGTCAATAATCACTGCAAAATTCAAGTGGAGTATTTTATTATAATGTATTATTGAAAAATTATAGTGAATAATTATATTGGAAGGTTTTAATAGAAACATAAAATCCAACATAAAATTATAAGATGAAACATTTAGTGGAAATCGTAGTGAAACATTCATTGGAAATTCCATTGAAGATTCCACATGAGTATATCAGTAATACTTTTATGGGACGTTTCACTAAAACATCCATTTGTAATTTCAATGCAACTACCACTCAAAACCGAAGATAAAATTCTATTAGAACATCCCAAAAGTAATTTAAAATTCCAATTTAATTTTTTATTTGTACCTTTAATTGTAAATTCGAGTAAAATATCCACTAGAAATTCTAGTTCAAATTCCACCAGAATAAATTTTCGACTACAAAATATTTTATAATGTCATACACAAAAAATTAGTTCATTTATAAAAACCAGAAACTATAATTTTTTTCTCAATGAATTAATATATATATATATATCCATAAAGGTATTTATTATTTTCATATTTAATAATCAAATTGTATTCTTTAAGAAAAAATTGCAATTGGTCATTTTGTTAATGAAAATATTATAATTTAATTTGTCTAAAAAATTATTTCATATATTTTTAAAAATATTCTTTTTTTTAAAAAAAAAATATAAAAATTAATAATATTATTCAAATGATTAATATAATTTTTCTGAAAAAAAAATTATTTATTATTTATTTTATTATATGGTATAAAATATTTTTTACATAAAAAATTTCATTTTACCTAGTAAAATAATTGGGTTTACTATATAATAAACTCATGTTATTATATGATAAATGGGTGTTTTTATCATTCATGGGTGAATTCTCCTTTTTTATTGAAGGAAATAATCAAAATCATTTATTCTCCTAGCCAATGATAACCCATTATATGGATGCAATACACTAAATGACAAACTCATCCTAACTGACATGCCTTAAACCATGCACCGAGATACAATGAGTCAAATTGGACATAGTCATCCGCCCCGCATACCCAACGTCAACTCATTCCACTTTAGCGATTCACCCTTATACACTCATATCCTACAAATGTTTTCTATTTTTTATGCATTTCCATAATAAAACATTCCAAACACCCTTTATTAGTAATAAATTATAGATATTAAAATCATTTATTTATTACATTAATTAATAAATAAGTACCCAACTTTATGTATTTAATTATTTTTGATTTATTATATGGATATTAAAAAATTGAAAAACTATTGAGTTTGATTATATATTTTGAATATTATTTATATAAAATTGAATAATTTAATTGAAAAATTAATTGTATTAAATTAATTATTCTTAATTAAATCATGATCTATTTAAAAATTATAATAAAATTATGAAATTTATTTGTTTTGTTTAATACCAATTCCTTTTAAATTTATCAATAAATTTTTAAAATTAAAAGTAGTAAAAATATCTTTAATTAAAAATGTTTTTGTAGTAAAAAGAATATTTCAAAATATAATATAATTGGATTAAAATAACAAGTCTATAATTAAATAGGATATAAATTGATTTAGTTTTTATGGGATCAAACATGTTATGATTAGAGTTTCCCAATGTTCATTCCTACTTGACGAATCAACATCCCTAATGTTGAGTTACCATAATGTATATTTTGAGCACGATTATAGAATAAGTAAAATTTAATTAATTTGTAGAATTTTAATTCAACATCCTATAATAAATTTTGAGAATATTTGAATCATATATAATATTTTATGTCGGATTTAATTCAATAATATAACATTTGATTCATATGATAATTTATAAAACCTTTATCTGTCTTAATTTATATTTTTAGTCTTTTGATTTTTATCTAACCACTCATAAATTGAAGTGTTTGTTTGTAGTAATTACCCCTAATCTAGAACACTACCTATGTGTGGGAACATATGTGGTTAAAAACCCAATATCTGAAACCTGAATAAAAAAGAACATAACAATTATACAAAAATGAGTATTGGTTAGTAGAAATTTTACGTGGATAATAAACAATTCTTTTTCGGGTTTTGATTATTTATTTTAATATCTAAACACTAATAAAATTACATAATTATAAATTTTTATTTAATTACCAATTTAATACATTAAATAACTTATGAGACATATTATAATCATTAAAAACAATACAATTTATTTCTAAATTTATGTTTATTTCATTTTAAATTGATTGTTTATGAAATTTAAGTAATTATGTATGATTTTCATTTTTTGATCGAAACCATTATGGTGGGAAATATTTTATATTAATGGTTAACCAAAAACTACTATAAAAAAACTTTTCTCAACCATAGAATGAGATTTTCTCAATGAAAAATAATTGTTGACAATCATGGAACCCTAAAAAATAATCAGACATTATTAAGGATTACATTCATATTGACATTATGTTTTTTAAATTTCACAACATTCATAATTTATATTTATTTATAGTTAAAAATATGGATATTTTCTTATATTTATTTATAATAAATCACTTTTATAAGTACACATGTCAAATTATTTACCTAAAGATGTATTTTTTAATATATAAATAAATATTTATTATTAATTTTATTTAATGTAAAAAATAATCCATTTTAAATACCAAATACGTAAATAATTTCATTTTATAAAAATGTATTTAAAACAATTTAATTCCATTTTTTAAATTATACAAAAATTAGAAAATATATATATACTTATAAAAATATATATATAATGTTCATATATACATATATGTTTGTATTAGTAAACACATATATATTTTGGTTTTATTTTAGTACATATAAATGAATATAATATATAATATATTATATATAACATATAATATATTATATATAATTAATTTAAATATATTTAAAAATATATGTCACAGACACATACACAAATATATATTTTATAGACACATTTAAAAATAATTATAAATGTATGAGTAAACAATATATATGTAAATATATATATAGATATATATATATATATTGAAATATCATAATATATACAATAAAACATAAATGTGTAGTGGTAATGGTGTTTGATTATTAAATGAAAGTAATTAGTATCAAATCATAGCACGGGTAGGACGCTTGAATTTCAATGAGCACTTATGAAGATGTTGAGGAAGTGCTGATAATGGTGTTGAGGGATTCACTGATTGTGGTGAGGGGATTAGAGAGGTTAAAAAAATTCCTCCTTTAACAATGCTACCTTTATCATTATGTTTTCAACTAAAAATTGTCCCCTATATCTGCCCTTTTATAGTGTCGTCAAATGGGGCCTTTATCAGTTATTTTTGTGAGCACTGATAATAATTTCACTTGAACCTCCATTTGGTATTCATCACATTATAATAACTTATAAATTAAATTTTCTAGCAATCATAATATATTATTTTTTTGAATTTGAAGGTGTTCAGGGATTATAGCATGACAGAAGGCCTACTCATGTATTTGGAAAAGCTACAGGAGGCCCAATAGTTTCAATAGGTTATTCATATGCTACATGGAATTAAAAATATATATTTTAGAACCAATCTTAATCCAGCATGTGATATAAAAAAGTTCACTAATATTTAATTCATAAAAAACTAATTTAAATGAAATACCATTCTTTAGAAACCCTATTTTAAATATAGGACAACATTTTATCCCATGTAATTTTATGTATAGAAGAAACTAATTAGTTACTTAATAATTTTAGGTTATGGTTTTAATTTACAATTCCCCTTCATATTTTCGTGAAATTTATAACCCATTTGTTTCTACTGTATTATCAGCATGTTGGTCTCTCCTGTTTCTAACACGATCCCTTACTCATCCAGAACAATCATAGTCATTTATTTACTAAATAAAAAATCATTTTTATAAGTGTCATAAGATTTTTAAAATGACCTATATTGATGTAGAATAGTGTGGAAAATATAATTCACTAGAAATATCTTGTATATATTTCATGGTGGCGAGTCTCATATATGATAGAGGATCATTGTGACGTTTTTAACAATGTTTCATTTTTATTAAAAATTATCCTTTTTATTAAAAGAATGTTTTTTATTTAGGATCTATCCGAGTACATTGTAATGAGTGTTCATATGAATTATTTATGTTTCTGGATCCAAACACAATGGGAGAGAATATATTTATCATTATGAATGATTTTTTGCCAACATGAGTTTCGAAAATCATGTTTTGGAACTATGGAACACCAAATGTAGAATATTTCATAAATATGAATTCATTGATCATATGAAAAATCAGTCTCAAATATATCAGAATGAAGTTAAAAATTCATGAGACTCAGTGTTAGTTAGAAGATAAGAAGACATTGAGAAAGGAACTTAGAATGATCTAGAAGAGGGGTTTTTTAATAATGTGATGATAGAAGTTAAAAAAATTTCATAATTTCAAAAATTCAATCCCAATGATGCTTTGATGGATTGTAGTTATATAGTATTATAATTTATATTTATCACATATTATTCATTCATTAGGAATAAAAATGTGTAGAATATGATCTACGAATCATATTGATCATTGGATTGGATGAAATGGACGAATCATATATATTTAATAGGTTCCAAAAAACAAGACAATTTCATCATCGTATCATGAAGTACCTTAAAAATAATTTATCAAAATTAATAGGGAGTAATAGCTGATGATATTTGAATAGATTGGATGTAACTGAGTTATGTTTCAATAATAAGGAGAATTAATTCATAATGACAATTCCATTGTAATGATAATTCCATCATTATGAGAATTTCATCATACTGAATCTGAGAAGGAATGTTAATTAGACTATCTATGAGGAGGAATGTCATTCTGACTGACTCTAAAGAGAAAATTCAGATCCTAATGGGATAAGGAATACATTCATATTTTAATGAGATCTAGAAGAAATTCATATCGAAATGTGTAGAGGAAAAAAGTGAAATCGAAATATGTAGAGGAAGAAAGTAATCATGTAATGAGCAGAAGTAGAAATGTAGATTGCAATGAGTTGGGTAAGTTCCTTCATAATGAATTTACATTACACTAAATATGATTATGTTAAATCTGAACAAAGTTAAGGATGTTATATTAAACTGAAGGCGAGGAAGATAAATCGGACTATAGATCTGGATAATCTATCAAACTAAAGAACTATTAGGATGTTTGAGAAGGATAATTCAATAAAAGATTCATGAATTTTCTAGAAGGATTACATAGAGTATAAATAGTCAAATTTTATGTTTAGTTTTGAGTTTTTTTCAATTTTATTCATTTTTTATTGGTGGGAAATGTTTTTAAATTTACCAACTTTTTCATTATGAGGATCCTATAAATAGAAGCATAGTTCATTTGTAACATTTTTGACTTTTACATGTGTGGAAAATGAAGATTGCAGAATAGTTCATGACTAAGATTCTCTTGTGGATTGGGACCTCATTAAAAGTTCAAACATCTGAAATTTTTCATCCTTGAATTAGGAAGATTATATTGATTATATTGAGTATAGTTTGTGTTTTTCAGTTTTAAAATGGGTTGATTATACTGATTCAATCGAACTAATGATGATAAGACTGAGTTTTGAGTGGCATGTGTTTTTTCATCTAGAAAAAATAAAACGTTTATTCAGGAATATATTGAGGATGGAAACACATTATTGATTCAACTGTATTTAGTCGATAAGAATGAGTTAATAAAATTAATGGCCATCAGAATGGAGATCGTCATATAAAAGATTGCTGCTGAATGATCATTTTCTTTTTTTTTGTGGATCAATTGTCATATAAGAAAAAATTATTAAATTTTGGGAGTTAGTATAATATTTATATCAATATATATAATGTATCTAAAAAGTTTTAGCACAATTTTTAATCACTTCTTCAATATATTGAATTTCTATAGGCCCATAGGAGGTAAAATAGAAAGGATGTAGGTTCCCAAACTTAGGTCAAACCATGTAAATTTCATGTACTTTTATTGCATTCCCACTTTTTCAGGAATCAAAATTTAAAAAAATATTATAATGATATAAAATTTAAATCGATTATGGATTTAAGTTTCTAAATATATTATAACTTCTAAAAGTTAAATACTTATTAAACCCCCTTATACGTTGTTACTTGATCCATTGGATCTTTAATCAGTATGAAAGGGAAGATTCCCGTGTTGAATTATTGGCCAGGAAAATCTTAATTCATTCATCATTGGAACAATTCAGACATTTGATGGAAAATATTAATATGGATTAAAAACTAAGATGATTCCTTATCTTCTATAACTTGGCAAGATATTTTTTGTTACTCTTATTTTTTTGTTTTCATTTTATTAACAAAAATTCTTATATGAAATATCATGATTAGAGAAATATATAAGTTGGTGGAATGGATATAAATTATATCATTATGATAGTAACAAAAAATGTCTATTTTATGATATTGGCTCTCAAAACATCAAATTTTATGTCAGACAAGATTGAATGTGTTTTTGAAGTGAAGAATAATGTGAAAAATGAAAATCTACTAATCTTGTGTAGCATATATGAAGAAAAAAGAATAATATGTTAATAATGTGTTAATGGATACATCATCATAGTAAATAGAATATTTCGTGACATAAACAGATTAAGAGATACCGTACAAAACTCTACAATTATGAAGATACATGTGATAAATTTTTAGAATTGGTTTGATTCTAAAATTACATCGTTATAAGATAAGGATTATTTATCTCTTGATGAATTTTGAAACATTGTTATTTATTTTGAAATGATATAAGATCCAATGTTCAAAAGGAATTTGAAAGATAAAATGTCTTTTGAATCCAGAAAAATGAAAATATATGATGATGAATATGGTTATCCTTATGATTTGGATGATGATTGGTTAATGTGTTAAATTATAATATCATGTATCCTATCTCTAAAAACTATCATACAAGAAGAGAAAGTATGTATGAAAAATTACTCTCATGTTTTTTGAGTGTGGTGGAATTTTATACTTTCATATGAGTTTCCCAAAGAACAACATTTGACAATATATAGATGATTCTAATGAAAACCCTCAATTTAAGAATTGGAACAAAAGTTATAATTAATAAACGTTAACAAAAAAATATAAGAAAAATATAATTGATGACAAAAGGAGTACGTTTATTAATAAAGTTTAATCAAACATAGATGAAATTTATTCTTTTGAAGTTGTTATGAAAAGCATAGAACATTCATTGAAAAATCTATGAATGTAGAATAATCTTAAAATTGTTTGGGTGAAATATGTGAAAATTATTATAGAGAGTATCATTTCACAATAGAACCACTTGTATGTATTGAGCCAAAACAAATATCTCATGAATGAAATTAGAATGATAAATAAAGATAGTGGAAAATTTATGATGGTGATAATCATGATGGCCAACTAGAAGAATAATACATCCAAGAGATCTTGAGTTATAAACATATAATTTAAGAATAAGGAATGATATTTGAAGCACTCATTATGATTTTGTTTTCAATGAACACATGTAGAAATTGTGGCATCTATTTCCAAAATATATCATTTATTTCATATAAACCTATACGAAACATGATTCCATGGACTTTTTTGTATCTATTTTGTTTAAAACTGATGCCCACATGATCTATATTAGAGATTTAACATTGATTTTTTTTAAAACCTGATCTCATGAGTATCTATCAAAATCCTTTTATGTGTTGGTTATTATGGAAACAGATGAAAAAAGATAAACCATTTTGTTTTTTGGCGTAGGATTCATTTTAAACCATTGATCATATTTTTTTAAAAAATAATTGGCATCAATTTCTATAAAATTTAATGACAAAAACATTTTAAAATAAATATTTTATTAAGAAACCTATGTATTTGGTCTTCAAAAATCATTTTACTATTGAACATCAATAATGTTTATATTTTTTTGTTCTTATTTATTGATTTTTCATAGAATCATATTTATTCAACTATGAAATGTTTATTTGTCAGATGGATTTGAGGGAACAAATATTGATTACATGTTAATTTTCCTTTTAGAACCCAAAATTTTTACTTTAATTTTAATTTTTTTATGATAAAATATTTATCATTTAGTTATAATTGTGAGTTATTACTACAATTGTTTGAATGTAGGTGAATGTTAAATAAAAATGTTATTGTTAAATGCTTATTATTTTTACAAATATTATTATATGTTTATAGATAAATATATATATATATATGTGTGTGTGTGTGTGTGTGTGTGTCAGTTGAAATTAGTTTCTATGATATTTTTCATTTTTGATTCTAACCAAATTATATACGTTTGGATCATCATGACACACGTAGGATATTTTTCATTTTTGATTCTAACATATATATATATATATAAATATCTATGTTTATTGGATTTTATATATTCACCAATTATATTGTGATCTCAAGTAATGAATGACTCATAATTGGAAAATTTATGAATAATCAGTAGTGAATATAAAAAATGTGTTGATGGATTTTTTGATTTTTATAAACAAAATCATCCAAACATATATTTGATATTTCTTCCATCTGTGAAGTGTTTGAATATAGAAAATTTAAATTCCTTGTAAATCAAGGATCATCTCATTTGATATGGTTTTATACATAATTTTATACATTGGATATTTCTAGGTCAATGATCTAAAAATTAAACATCTAATGTTGAAGAAAATATTCATAATGAGGTAGGAGATAACATTAAACAATTATATCATGACTTAGTTATTGAAACCATCGAAAAAATAGAAATTATTTAATGAATTCATGGAGATTAGGAAAATCCAATATTCCTAGTATATAGGAAATATATTATGTTATTAACAGCTTTGATATTAATTAACAAGGAAGAAAAAATGGGAGGGGTTATTGAATTTTATATAATTTAATTGATATTTTAAAAAGAGCTACTTCTTGAAGGCAACAACCTTTCATATTCCAATTATATTGTAATGAAAATGTTATTCCAAAGGGAATTGGGGTACAAAAATCATGCTTTCCCAAATTATTTTGTGTTCTATATGAGGGGATTTGAATATTTATCATAATGTCCTACATGTGAAAGATCATTCTATAAGATAGATGAAAGAGTCCACTCAAATTAATTTCTCAGTATTGGAATATATCCAATTGCGAAATCAAATATTTCCATTTAATATTAAATTCGTATAATTCTAATAAATCCACTCTGATTCATTCTCAGGTACCAGAATCAAATCTCCTACTATAGAAATCTGGTATCTTCCTATACTTCTTTATTAAAAGAGTATTTTCAAATTAAATTGATGAAAAAGGGTTAATATGGAATTCAAATGAGAGCCTCTCTAATGGAAACTTGTGTCACTATATTGATTATTCATAGTGGAATGACTTTATAAAAAATATCTTTATTTTGGAAACAATGTTAGATATCTTAGAATGCGAGTGTTTGTAGATGGAATTCATCCACATCATAACCTATGAATCCAAAATAGTTCATGGCCTATTTTTTTGATATTTTACAACATTTCTCCATATATATATTTGAAGAAAAATATTTTATAATGATCATAATGATTTCTGGACCAATATTGCTGGGAATTTATATTTATGTGTATCATTAACCATTGATAGATTATTTGAAACTTTTATGGGTGATATATGTTAACTTTTTTTATGCATACATGAAAGAGTATATTCTTTTGCGTTCTATGATAATGTTCAGTATAAATGACATTCACACATATGGGAAAATATTTGGACATAGTGTTAAGGGATATAAATCAAGCGCAATTTGTGGGGAAGAGACTTCATATTGTAAATTTCAGAAAGTATGAATGACAATATACATAGTACATTGAATTTTTCTTTGAATTGATCATCCTTGTCATAGAATGAAAAAGTGATTTAATGGTTTGTCGGAATAAAATATTCCCCCATGACCATTGTCATTTAATGAATATTATTGCATGGTGATAATTTTTTATTCAACATTTTGGATGGAAAAAAGTTATCATCTTTAGAAACATATCTAGATGAAATATTCTATATTTTTTAAACAACATTATTATAATTTTTTTTAGATAAAACATAACATCGAGGTGATTAATGTTGAGAAAACCATATGCAAGATCTTGATTGGAATATTGTTTTACATAAATGGAAAGTCAAAAGATGGATTAAATTCTAAATTGAATATGATATCAAAGGTAATATAATTAATGTTGTCTCTCATTATTAACGGAACATAACATATTTACCTATGACTTTTCAAACATTAATAAATTTTGAGACGATGAATTTGTGTCACTATCATCGTGGAATTAATGTTCCCAGCTGATATTCTTCAAATGTGAAGATTTATGTGTCATTGATGGACTCTAAATTAATATGTATGAAATCTCAGGATTCTCATGAGTTGATGAAATAACTTCTACTAGTCACACTACATGGAAAATTTAAATAGGTGTAAGTGAGACTATCATTAGGTTATGTAATTATTTAAAATCCCCGTGTCGAAATGTCATTGAACACAATTTGTTCGATATTTTGTATAACGGAGACACTCTTATTCATTTTCAAATAGAAATGTATTTCACACCAATGTTTTTTGATATAATGGCTCATCTTGTTATTACTTTTTTTTAAGAGATAAGAATATGTGGTAATGTTTTCTTATGAATGGTGTATCCATTTGTAAGATATATGATGATTTTGAAGGGATATGCGAAAAATATTTTTTGAGTGGAGGCATCTTTTTTTCATAAATTTGTATTAGAAGATGTGATTGATATCTGTAATGACTTTTTCACTGAAGTAAAGATTACTGGTCTACCTATAACACGATATATGATAGTTGATATTGAAGGTAGAGGGATTCAAGTCTTAAAGGTAATGTTCATTCCACATGATGAGGTGATGCAAGAAACATTATACATTATAAAAAACACATCTGAGGTTCAATCATATATATAATCACATATTACTGAGTTAAAGGAATGATATATGAAAACAAATGAAAAGTGGGTGATGATTGATCATAAAAAGACATCAGTTTAATGTTTTAAATACAAGTTAATGAAATATATAACTGCATTATAATCATTTAAATAATTGGAAGGGGGACAATATAATAATGACATCATATAGTATGGTTTTAGTTTTTAATGGTACACATTTTACACAAAAAGAGAAATGACAAAAGTACTATTCAAAATAGTGGTGTAATGGTCATCACTGAAGGACAACATTTTGCAAGTGAAAAAGTTAAAACCCCAATTTCTATATCAATGGAATATTTTTGAGTTCTTAACATCATATGAAAAATTTATTATACCAATTTTCAAGTCATGTTGTTTAAGTGAAATTGAGTTCCTTGTAATAAGGGTGTGAATCATTATTAATATGGGTTTAAAATATTTGAGTTGATAATATCTAGTTTCAAGGATTAATAATTTATCATGGATATGCCTGAGAAAAAAATATTTTATGTCATTGTTCCATCATGTGGTCTATGGTTTTCTAATTTGAAACGGAAAATAATCCATTTGGGTGATGAGAATGATGATGATGACATTTATTTAAATGATAATTCTTCATCAATTATACGATTATTGGAAAAATTTACTATGAGGTCGACATATTATTACATACAAAGTTATCATGTTTAATGGATATGGGAAAACACTATATTACACTCCTAATGAATCTGGTAAATATTTACATTATTTTTGTAGTTTAAAATTTACATGTGTAAAAACATTAATTTTTAATAACTATTAGATGGTTAATTATATATATTTGATTATTTATATTATTTTTTGATGATAAATTTTATATTTCACGGTTATGGGTAAACATTTTTCACTAAAATAATGATGTATATTATTATATATATTTTTTTAAATTTACACATATAAACACAATTTTTTGAACATTGATAATTAAAAATATAAGGGTTTGTACCATTTTATATGAAATGATTACATTTAATAGTTTACTAAGAATAATTTTTTGGTTAGGAAACATAACATCATTATTTTTTAAAAAAAACATACACTTCTGTTCCACTTTTTTAATTATATATATTTATTTTCATGTTTTATAATTTTTCAATTGTTTAATAATATCCAGGTTCACAATAATTTCATTTCATTTTCCAATTTTTGTGATAGATACAAATATAGAGGAAGAGTAACCCATGACAAGGTATATTTATTTCTTCATATTATTAAATATTCAAAAATATAATTTTTTAATGTAAGTAATCATTTAATTTTTATAAAAAAATTTTTGGACAACTGAAGATACCTTTTTAGTGGATTCTTCAGCTTATACTATTAAAAAACACTTCTCGAGTTGGTAAATTTGGTATTTCACATTTACTCAAAATATCAATTTCTTGTAGAGACTAGCGATTTCATATTAGTTTTTTTGATAATAACAAGTAAATTAGCCCAAATGGAACACATTTTATTCGATACCTCTCCACACAGATTCATTATAGGATCAGAATTTTATATCCTAATTGGATTTCAATCAACATGATGGAGATAAATCAGCTTTGGGAGGGCGTAGTGGTAAAATATTACAATTTATATACTTTATCTCATTTTTGAATAATATATATTTTAAATTTCTAATATTAAATTTATTACATTATAGTTGATATTAGATTTTGAATAAAAGAATGAAATTTGGAAACTATTACATTACATAGTGATTGTTTGATATAGATATTTCAAAACAATATTGACCAAAAATGATGTTTTGGGGAAGAAAAAAATGGAAACTTATGCTTTATGTATGAGTTTATAGATTAAAATACATGGATGATATTTGATTCCAGTTGACATGATGAATCATTTCTGGTATGATAATTATTTTTTATTTTTTAATATATATTTATATTTAGCTAATTATGTCGTATTTTATTTTTATATAATTAGCCACCACAAAATCTCCATAGGAGATCCAATTGAAGAATATATATGATCATGAATTATCACATGGAGGATATCATGCTATTGAAAAAATAATAATTAAAGAAGATATTGAATCAATAAGAGATAAATCTATAAATGTTTTAGACGAGTTTCAATTAGTTCCTCCATCTCCCAGCACCTACTATAAAAAATTGGAATGAGACATAAGAATTAAAAAATGAAATGTATCATACGGAGAAATCAATGTAGCTGAAAGAATTGAATGTAAATAATTTTTATTTTTCCTAAATATTTTTATTTTATAAATTAACAATAATAATATAAAATTGTCTTTTTTTATTTTGGATGATCTTCGAGAGAAATAAACACAGGGAAATTTTATCCCTGAGGGAATGATAGATATCCTAGCCACTAATTTAAGAAAAATAGAAGACCCCAACCACATAATAGGATATGATACGAGTGTTAGTATTTGGAATGCATTCTATCATCAATGAAAGAAATCAAGAAACCCGGATATTGAATTCATAACAACTGAGATGGAAGATATAAAATTGTCTATGGGTGATCAAATTCTATCGGTTTTGAAGGCAATGTTAGAATGATTGAGGAGTCTATCATAGTATATGTAGCCTTAACTACCATCCCCGAATTTCTAGCGGACTCTATAGCCTATACAACCTACCGATCTCGACCAAACTACCCAGCATTCCTAGCAAATCTACACAGTGTTGGAGTAGGTTCCCCAAAACTGGCTTATTTTTTAATTTATGATATCATGTGTTCATAATTTTTAATATTGAAAATTATCATATCACATAATTGTTGTTCTTATTTGTAATATTGTATATGATAATGTCCTAAGAGTAGCTATCACATAAAAATGTTATAATAGATCTCCTCTATGATGAGAACATTGATGTTTTTTGTCGATATTTGTGAGTATATGTTCTATAGGAAAATGATATCTTTTGAGGGACACAAATGATATAGGATATCAAGGGTGGAGACTCATAGGACATTGAGGCACCGCCTTATGGTGCATGCCCTTGGTAATATCCAGTTGGATATTATGATAATGATACCCTCTAGTAAGCAATACACTATTATATGTTTGTTTTGATGTTCCTATTTGTGGATGTGTGTACTGACCCATAGAATTATGGATTAAAATTAATGAGTATTATGTGTCGTGTTCATTGATGTCTTGGAGAAACTCATGACATGATATGTTCATATAATGGTATGATACATTGGGTGTTTCACGAGTAATATTTCATTAATGAATAATTCAAGAAATGATTTTTTTTCATTCTATTCTTTAACAGAGGTGATTATCTCAAGCCATTTTATAGAAATGATATATCCAAAATAAATCCAAGGTAATGGTGTTATATAGGAAAGTTAATTTTTGTGAAGTCTTAGAAAGATATAATTATCACATTTGTTGATGGAACTAGTATGTAACCTAGTTGATTAGAGATATCATGATAAATGGATTATTTTACAAGGTAAACATTCATATGAGGCGACATGTCATTCAAGCATTTATTTCTTTCCCTATTGGTGTCGTCACGTGTTGTTAGACGCTAACCTTGGACTTTATGCAACATTTCTTAATGTTGTTGAGAAGGAGGTCTACAGGTTCACACACTAGGTGTATCTAAGAATCTCCATAAAATCATATATTAATATTTATTATCTAACAAGTCGAATAAATATTATTCTTGTTTATGGTTTAATAATTAGTCATGTATGATTTATCGCATTTTTTCTAAAAAAAGTTATTTGGGATAATATTATGTTAGTTGAATATTTAATTAATGTTTATTTTTCAATTAGTGAATATTCTATTTATTCATTTATTAGTGAATAATGTAGTGAATTTTAGTTAACAAATAAATTGTCACAATTCATGTCCCGATAAATATTGAGGATGAATCGTAAGTTGAGTTTAATGGTCTGGTGAGAAATATTAAATATTGAATATTGTTTAATTAAACAATATTTATTTATAATTATCAGGTTAAGTGAATGTAGAAAAATAATAAAAATACCGTTATTATTTGACATGTGGTTTTTCTAGGATAAAAACAATAATTAAGGGAACATGTGAAATTATTTTATTTTAACTCTACAGATACAAAAACCAAATTATGTTATTTTATCATGAGCTAATTTATTTTTACATAACATATTTTGGGGACTCTTCTCAATACTAGAGATATCCCTTTTCCATCAACGCTGGTAATAATGCAGAGCAATCCTCCTCCACTAGATCAAAGAGAATTATTTGGAAGTGGGTTTTGAGGTGATCAAAGGTGAATGAGACAAGCGCAATGGTATTCCATGATAGTACCTAGAGATTTCTTTATTAATGTACTATAATTATTGGATCATTTGTGGATAACTTCTAGAGGAAATCTACAAATGGTTTCTTTAATGAAATGATGTTTCACTAAAGATCTATCACAAATTAATCAATGAAAAAACAATTCCTTAGAGGTAATTATTAATTTAATTAAATTCATTTTAAATGATATGTATTAATACTCTATTGATATTGGTGTTCTATCCATTTTCTATATTATTTGATTAAATTTCGTTGATCACGATATTCATCATTATATAAATCTTAGATAGATCATTGATTATGGAAAAAAGAAATTTTGGCACTGGACATCTCACGCATCCACTGCACCCCGAACCTAAATGTGGTATACAAGTATGAAAAGGATTATTTATTATTTTTTAACTATCATTGGTGATTTAATCATATTTAATTTAATTTTTCAATTAAAGTTTATTCTTTCTTTTAATCCGATTTGTGAGATATTCTTCTTTCAACAAGATGTGTGGCCCATTGAACATGCCATGTTGTCCAAATTTTATGAGGAACAATTTATACATTGAGTCCCTAGGCATGTACGTCTGATAGATGATGAGATATATAAATGTTGTGTAGATCGGATCAAGATTCCATGTACATATACTAGTTTTTCATATTAGAATTTATTTATTATACTATGCAAAACACGAGACATGTTGTTTCAAGTGGTCATTATTATGATAGGCTAAGCCATGCGATATATATATATATGTGTGTGTGTGTGTGTGTTTGTGTGTTTAATTTATATCTTCCTAATGTTCATTTCTGTATTTCATTTTTGAATCAAATTACAATTGATACTTTTTGTGCATTGAAGCATAACATGTGACCGAAAAATCATGTAATACATTTAATCATTAAATTGATAGTACATGTCAAGGAAGTACTTGGTATGTCTTTTATTTTATATTTTACAAAAGTAAAAAAATTATATAAGTATGATACAAATTGGGTATAATCAGATGTGTATTCACCATGTTCCCACAAAGGTACATGTTATGTACACCATTAATTTTAAATGAAATTATTTAATATTTTTAAAATTATAATGGATGATAATCTCATGAATATTCAGATAAAGATTAAGATAAACAGATTGATTAATTGAAGATAATTATTAATTTATTCTAGTATAATTTATCTAAAAAATTAATAATTGAGAATTGAATGCTAGTTTTATTATATGTGCAATTCATTGCATGCATGTGTATGATAATGTTCTAGAACAATCCTTTGTATGTGATTGGTTTCAATTAATTTGTTGTTAAATTAAGTTGTATGAATGTTTGCATTCTCTCCCAATTATTATATAGGGCCTTCTTTGCCATGATTTATTTTATGTAAACACAGTATCCCCTCATGTGAATGTGAATAAAATAATATATAATGGTTGGATCTCCCAAGCTAGTGGGGGAGGTTCTTGTATGGAGATGAGGTGAAATCAACCCAAGTGAGATACAAAGGTGGGCTTGTGGGAAGCTATAAAAACGAACCACAATTAGTGTATGGTGTTTCTCCCCTAGGTCAATAGTAATTTTACCAACTAATATATGAACTAACCATTAAAATAAGTTCATAAATATAACCTTTATTATTTTCTATCAAATTGTGTGGTTATTTTACTATAGATGTTTTTTGATGAATTAACTTGCTTGCAAGATGTAAGTAAAATAAATTTCCTTATTCAAAAATATTATCATTGATATGGTTAAACACTTATGTAATCCCATTTTATATTAAAAAGAATGTAATAATGATAATTATTTGAAATTTATGATTAAAAGAATAAATTCCCTCAATAAAATACTAAGTCAGTATAGTCTTCCATTACATCAGTTAGAATTGAACCATAGTTCAAAGTGATTAACCAGCTAATGTTGTGGTTCTTTAAATTACTAGGTAATTATATGATGGAATTTGGTGTAGACTTAACATAGTTGTTGTCAGGGTAGACATCCATCGTATGATTTGGTGTAACTAAGTGGAAATTGATTAGGAACCCTAAATAAAGGATTTATGTTTTGGGGAGCCACTCAGTGGATCAAAGAACTACGAGTTAATGTATTTTTAATTTCGAATTCCTACATAAAACCAATCAAGTATCTTGAATCACCAAATTTTGGGTAATGAGAAGGGGAATATATATCCTTTCTGCTGCAGTATCCAAGTAGCAGGATGTTCTAAATCCAATGGCTAGGGCAATCAAATTTCAATAAAAAACATGGAGACTAATATATATAATATTTATTTATTTTTATAAATTTTATTTTGTAACATAATAAATTGCATATAAACTTATTTGTAAAAACCACATTAAAAATGACATCAAACATATCATTGTGATCAAATCTAAATAACGATATCCTTATTAACAACACAAATTTTCATGAATGGAAAAAGGTGTTTACGTGTCATCCATCACCAATAAATGAAATTATTTGTACTGGAGGAACCATTTCCAATAACACCAAGTGACAATGATCTAACTATCAATGTGAAACATCTGAATGATGGAACATATATTTAGTGCTTTATGTTATCATCTATGTCCAATGTGATTTTTAAGAAACATGAGGACATGCATGCATATATCATGATGTCTCACCTTTAGGATCACTATCAGGAGAAGGTGATAAAAGAGTGGTATTATATCTCAAACAATATCATCATAACTATGTAGGGAGATTCTACGCCAACAGGGTATCATGTATTCATGATTATTTTCTATATTTAGTGTTTAGAAATATTAGGGATTAAATTCTCAGATGAGTTGCATACAGATATCATACTTTCCTCAATTATCAAGACCTTATAATTTTAATTATGTATTATAATATGATAAATAACAAGAAGAGTATTTCATAATAACATACCTTTATTTTCCAAGTTAATAGGGACACGAGGTGTGACCAACATGAGGTATTTATGATGAATAAGTAAAGAAATAACATGGAAAAGTGTCCTAAGACCTATAAACAGTCTAAATATCCTATGCATCAACTTTTCATTAAGAATAAAATATAGATCCACAGAACGGAAAAGGAGACATTATTTTTTCCATGTGGCAATCCATACCACTAGAAGAGGAAATGTACCCAAAATCATGGGTAAAGTAAACATGTGTTTTTTATTGAGTGAAATCCTTATGTTTCTAAAAATTTCATATTAGAAACAAATTCTGGGGATCACATCTATTTCCAAATGCATGAAAAAAATTTATTCCAAAATAATTCCTGAGGAGTGGTGGATCTACGAGCTTCTAATGGTATGTGGTTAGCTACTATGGCCATTGGTGACTACAACATTTCATTGCTAATGGGAATGATTTTGGTTTTAAGATATTATTATTATGTACCTATAATTTCGACGAAAATAATTTAAATATCATTCCCATATACATATGACTTATTTTGAAAGATACTTTATTTCATTTATAATTATATCATACTATATGGTGTGGAACATATAAAGAAAGATCATTATCTATTAAATTATGAAAACTATGTGTTTCCAACTGATAAAAAACCTTTTTCACATGACTCACTTGACACCCGTCTTTGGCATCACCATCATGGTAATGTAAATGAGAGGAGTTTGGAAAAGATTAGTCAAGGTGGTTATTTAGAATCATCTGAGCTAAAACCACTAGATATATGCCATGATTTTTTTAAAGGAAAAATGATGAAACAATTATTTGGTTGAAATCACGTGAGCCTCAACCTGTTTGGTAAGGACCCTCCAAGATCATATAAGAGACATGTTATTGAATCCAATAAGTGGAATAGTTTTTTTGGAATTATTTGTAATATAGTAGGCACTGTATAATGTTTTGTAGGAAGTATTGTTTGGTACTTTAGCAGCTGGAACAATTCACTCATTTGGGCGTTTAGGTCACCAGTTTGGTCCTGGGGTCCTTTAAGGCCTTCGCTCCACCATTGGTCATTGGACTAGTAAGTATTTCAGGCCACTAAAGGCCTTTGGGCCCTTAGAAGGACTTCAGTCAGCATCAAGTATTCTAGGCCACATGAATTGCATATGTGACCAGACTGATTCGATAAGGATCAAGGCTCTGAATAATGATTTAGAACATGCACATTTACCAGAGTAGAGATATACAACATAGGAAGAATGAGATTCTATGTCCCTATTCATCAGTATTATTCCTATGAAATCCTATATAGTTATTCTATCCATGCAACCTTGATAAGGTGGAGAGTTATAATCATTAAACATATGTTGGGGAGGAGCAGTTCCAAGTTGTAGTGGTTTGTGATGTACTCCTCAAACACCTTCAGGTCATGTAATGTGACATTTAATCCTATGGGAATTGTAAGGGTTTCCCTTAAACCCTTAAAATGGGTATTATGAATAAAATAATAAAAAATAAGGCATTTGGTCCATTCAGTTATGTAGGCCATTTGGAAGACAGGGTGAAATGTCCACAGAGCTTCAATGATTGGTACACAAAAATGTATGTAGACCATTTCTAGAATAATATAGATGTGTATATTAGTACATCATATGTTATGCTGATGAATTGAGTAGATATGGATATATATACATTAGGAGGTATAAGACCAATACCATTGATAAATTCAATGTGTTCAATAATGAAGTAGAGAATGAACTTGGTAAGATGATAAAGATGCTTTGATTGGATAGAGGTGGTGAATATCTAAATGAATAGTTCATTAAATTTATATGGGTGTTTGTTACTCTTTATCAACTCACTCCACCTTATACCCTACCTTGCAATTTATTTAGTGAATAGAGGAACCATATCTTTTAGACATGGTAAGGTTGATGATTATTCATGTATATTTTTCATTAAACTTTTGAGGATATTCATTATAACCTATGGTATACACAATAAAAATAGAACCACAAAATATTAGAAATGTAATTTTAATCATGTTATGGATTGGAAAGATGTTATTTTTCATACATATATATGTGGTTGTGATTAATTTTTGAAGGCCTTCTCATGAAGAAAACTAGCACCATGGGGCACAAAGTATATCCTTATAGGGTATCATAATTAATAAAAGGTATAATTCATATACAACCCATCAGACAAAGAAGTGATTATCACCAAAAAATAAATTCTTCATGAGATATATAACATCTTAAAAAGTGTCAAGGTCACACTAACATACAATGAATATACTCCAAAAGTGTCACCTCTTGAGGGAATTATATTATAGGAGTGAAATTTTAGAATGTATAGTACCCATAGGAGAGAATGTGTTGGATCTCTTAACTATATTTCTATCTCTATAGAGGCATGAGTATCATGTAAGAGCTTGAAAAATGATAGTTGTTATCAGTTGGCTCTAGTGTAACTTGGTGTCTATTGGTGTTGGTCCCCTAGAACCAACTTCTTGTGTACTTTATGATAAATTTTTTTCATTGTGTTTAATAATAATTAACAAAATTATCACATAAATATTTTTCTTCTACATGACATTATATATAATAATATCATAAGAGTATATGTTAGAGTAAATGATCATACCATCTCCCCGCTAGGATGAGAACATGAAAGTTCTCTATCAATATACTTGAATATATGTTTCATAGCCTGATATTATCATTTTAGGGACACAAATTATACATGTTATTAGGGTTGGAGACTCATAGAAATTTTAGGCTCCTTCAATGGGATTATGCACTTAATAATATCCAGTAGAATGTTAAGTAAATGATGCCAACCAAAAGATAATAAATTTTTATTTGTTTCATTTGATATTCCTATCTACAAATGTATTTATTGATCCTTATACTTTAATGTTATTATAAATTAGTGATATTAGTCACATAATTTTATTTATTGATTAAAACTATGACAAAAAAATTTCATGGTAAGGTAGGATACATTAGGTGTGTCATGACTAATATTGCATTAATGAATAATCTGAGAAAGGGTTTGTCCCTTCTATTCTTTTATATAAGTTGGAATATGAGGACGCTTATGGAAAGGATATAACCTATATAAATCCATGTCCATGGTATTCTATTGGAAATTCAATTTGTAGGATTTCAATGAAAGAGAGATCATGCACATGGGTTGATAGAAATAGTATGAAACCTACATTATTTGAGACATCATGATAATTTTAAAATATTACATTGTAATAATTCATATGAGGTGAAATGTCATAACAACAATAACTTCTTTCTCTATGGGTTCCTTGGTGTTTTGCTAGATGATAAACAAGGACTTTAGGATTCTTTTCCTCATTCCCAAATAAAGTGGAGAAGAGGGTAACACACTATTCTCATGAAGATAATCTTGAATGATATGAAAAATCCCAATTTAATAATATTTAAAAAAATGAAAAAATTGTATATTAATATTATAATTTATAAATTCAGTAAATATAATTTTATAATTCAAAAAACCATATGAATGAATATTAATATTTCAGTATTCATAATAAATGTGGACAAATTATTAAAATTTAATATGATATATAAAATAATGAAAATATAATAAAATTTCTTGTGTAATATAATTTGATATATTTTTAAAATAAATTATAATGTGATTTATTTAATATGTAATTCTAATTTAAAAAGGATTCATATTGATAAAAACATTTTTTTTTAAAAAAAATTATAAAAGCCACAATTAAATAAAAATTTTTATAAATGAAATTTAATTATTTATAAATATATTTTAATTACTAAAAGTAAAAAAAGTTCATGTATTAATTATTGTGATTTTTCTAAATATGTAAATTTTATTTAATAATCAATTCTATTAAAAGAAAAAATATTAAGAGATTCTTTTAAAATCACGAGTACATAATTTAAAATGTATAAAAACATATTTAATAATCTAATTTGTTTAAATTAATAGGATAGAGAAAAAAAAGGAATGTGTCATTTATAAAAGCAGCAAAACAAAAAAAAATTATAAAACTAAGAATAAATTTTTTTATTACAATGTTGAGGTATAACATTCCATAAAACCAAATGTAAGAAATTTTATAGAATATTTAAATTTCAAAATCAGTAAAATTAATTAATGAAAAAAACCTATCACTTACCTCTAGACACTACGAAACTCATGAATTTGGGGAATAAATACCCCAATGATTTTCACTATGGGAAAATGTATTTTGAGATGGTCTTTTTTCAACAAGTTTGTCGCATGTCGCAAGTAGTACCTTAGAAATTATTGTTTGAAATGGGATGTGAATCTCATCAAAAATATTTCTTATAAATTATTTTTTATTGGAGTTTCTTCTATCAGAATTATATTTTTTCATATTATATGGATAACAACCATAAAGTTAATTTTAAAGAAAATTTATTCACATCACAAATGCCTTTCGTCGTTATAGTTATTTTCGATTTAAATTAACTATAGTAATAAATAAACTATCGATAAAAGAATATTTGTGATGGGACACATTTTAAATACATTTTTACCACTGAGGTAGTAATTAACTTTGTGTACTATGTACAACGTGACCATCACAAATTATTCTATCACATGTTATCTAACCTATATATACCCCCACTACTTGATTGTCATTCATTATATTGACTTTTAAGCCCCCTCTTCTCCATTGCCCTGATATTCTCCTACAAAAAACATTTTAAAGTTTTAAATTTAATAGGGAAGGTAATTCTAGACTTTTCAACCACTAATGTTTTAGCATTTATTTACTATATTTAATTCATAATTTATTTAATTTATTTTATATTAGTAATAAATATAATTAGTAAATAATGAATAAATTAAGTTTGAATTACATAGTTTTATTTTGTAGTAATTAGCATTAATTGGTACTATTTTTTTGAATTATAGGTTTTCCATTTTATTTAATATTTATTATTATTGATTATATGTATTTAGATTTAATTAGTAGTAATTTGTTTTGATTATTATTGTATAATTTTAATAATTCGTAATTAATGATAATTATTCATGACATTGATAGATCTAAATAATGACTTAATGAATTGTGATTCTATGATTCTTCATTGAGTATTCTATCCCTAAAATCATTGTTGGTGGATCCCATGTGGGAGTCATTGATCTTTGTTGATATAGGTGGTTCAGTAAGGAAATTATTATCAATTTAAGCATTTTAGTTATATTTAATTTTAATATGTTTCATTACAAGATGTCTAACCTATAACAATGGTTCTATTACAATGGTGTCAAAAGTTGTTATTGGATCCCGATACCAACGGTTTGGGAAAACTGTTGGAATATGTACATTTTATAGAACCTATACCAACGGTTTGATTAAATAGTTTTTATAGGGATTTTTTATGAATTCCTTATAATTATTAATTGACCAAATTGATGCTATAGGTATTCATTCATCACAATTATACAAAGGTTTCTCCCAAATGTTTGTTATAGGAATCGATTCTAGACATGTATATTAATGATTTGGTCAATCTGTTGGTATATGTGTTGATTTTGGAGACATGTAAAAATGGATTTGGTAAACTGATATTATACGTGGTGTAATTATTGATGCATAATAATAATAATAATAATAATAATAATAATAATAATAATAATAATAATAAATATTTTAATTTGAATAATTTTTTTGATACATACATATATATACATGTATAAAAAAATATAAAAAATGTTTTTGAATAGTGCTAAATTGTTTGGAATATAATCTAGTGGTTGTGGGATTAATACCCATATATAGAATTTTCTACAATAGAAAACATATACCAATGGATGGATCAGACTATTGGTATAGTTTTATAAAGATATCAAATCACACAACGGCCCCTAAAATCATTGCTATAGGATATACCAATAGTTTTAGGGGCTATAAAAAGAGTTAAAATTCGTTGATATAACCATTTCCCAGTAGTGTTTTGCAATTAATATCTAAATCATGAATTAAATCACCTAATGAATGATTTGAAATGGTGTGGTGTATGTGTGTGTAATTAATTCCTTTGAAAATTTATATTCACAAAAAGTATATATGTCGAAAATAAATGATCTTGATTTGAAATACATAAATTGAATTATGCATTTTATGATATTAAAATAATGTTTTGATTTGAAATGAAGAAGCATGAGTTTCATTAAAACCATTTGATGTTGGTTTTGAAAATGGAATTGCATGTTTTGAAAATTGATCATGGCTCCAACTTGAAATGATTTATTGAAATGATTTTTGACTCATTTAAATGTATGATAGATGATTTTATTATTGATTTCAATGAATCACATGTTTAAATGGTTATTTAGGTAGGTAATCCATGGAAAAAAATCTTCGAATGCATTATATCTTCTTAGAAATAGATTGATGATGAAAATGATACAAACCTAATGTGGTTAGGGAGTTCATTAATTAGGGGTGTTCTCATATTCCCCCAATACCTAATATCTATGGATTCGTACACAATTGTATCAATATTTCAACCAGATGTGTTAGGATACATAATCCTTAATCTCATTAACTCTGGGCATTATAAACAAACTGATATGAATTAAAATGATCAGTACATGCCACGTGATTATGAAATGGTTCCAAGACCAATTTGATATAAAATGTAATTCATTACACTTTTGAAAAGGAACCATTGATATACATTGTTGTTTTACAATATACATTGTATGAATATTTTTTCTGGCAATTTAAAATCCTTGAAAATCATGTTTAGTTTTATGGATGCTAGTCTGCATCCTGTGGGTATCGAGAATGTCCTTCGAGACAGTTTATAATGGATTCCAGTACAGTTTAGGCTCCATGCATAGAATGGTTATTGACATGTGTTTATATATCCAGAATAATAATTTAAAACTCAATTCAAAATGAAGAAGAAAATATGTTCATAATGAGAATTTTGAAGTTGATAAAAAAAAGAAAAAAATTTGTTTTCATGATAAAAAATATATTAATATATTTTTAAATAATTAATAATTATTAAATACATAATGATATATTTTTATACTAGGATGATTCGAGATATGAGCTTACTTAGTCCAAAAAAATTACTAAGAAATGTAAAGAAATGGAATCCAAATAGAAATGTGAACAAGCACCACAAAACTTAATATTTAAGGCCAACACCACCAACAAGATAACCAAAGAAAATCCCAACATCATGAAAAAAACAGGCACCACCAAATAGATGTCCCTCGAAAGGAAATACAACAATAATCCAAAAACCAAAACCATATTTGTGATGGCCATTTCCATGCACCCAACTATGAAACTAGTTGTTGTCTCCACACCCACATAACAACCCCAAAGTCATATAGACATCTATAAAGACTATATTCACCTATTTCTATCCTCCATGACACAGACATGCTTCACTATTTGTCCTCATCTCATGCCCCAAAATCATGAAAACTATAACTCCTAAAGTCATCACATACCCATAAGTCAAAGAATCCCCCATGGTCATCACTATTAATCACGGTCATCGCCATCTATCACTTCTCTAAGATAGAAGATAGTATAATCTACAAGTATAATTTTTTCTTGTTGCATATCCCTTTCATCAGCCATCCATGAGCCCTCCAAATGCATCATCTCTCGCAAGACATCCGTCGGTGCACCAGATGCGATGGTTCCATCAATAACCACCCATGAATAATCTACACCATCGAAATGGAGCTCCATCGAGCATTCATCAAGGCCAATAACACCCACCCATAGGATCCAAAACAAGCCATTGCATTGCCCCATCGACAGGCCTCCTTCGCCAATACCCCAGACACATTACCGTTGTGAAACAACCACCTCATTGATGTTTCAATCCCCATATCTACCCAGATCAGCATATCCCCCATGTTCTAAAACCATTCTGACCAGATCAGTTTACCAACTTATCACCCAAACCTATTCTCAATAACCCACCCTCATCGACTGATCATCCCAAAGTCCGCTACCAGTGCGCCATTATCCTAGAGCATCACTAGCCATTATATCTTGACCAAAATTTTCTTCCCCTACATCAGAGATTGTAGAATGACCTCCCATTTATTCGGTACCACACATTTAAACACATGATCCATCCTTATTGAGATTTACATAGGATAAAAACATTGAAAAATGACTGAAAATACCATTATCATAGATCTCTGTTGGGTTGCATTACCTATATCCTTTGATATATAGATAGAGAGACACTCCATTCTTAAATACATAATAAAATTGTAAATAGAAAAATATTTAATGCATTTATTGAATATTTATATTCTAGGATCAATGAATTTATTTACTGAAAATAACCTCTCACTCATCTCTAAACATTATAAAATATTATAAATTTTGGAATCAAAAGCATAATTCCTTCCATTGTCTTCTTGGGGGTGTATAAGGTATATGTCCACTTAATCCAATGAGTTTAGATGGATTTATATTTATAGTGAATTATTCCATAAAAAACCCACATCAATTTACTCCGTAGAAAATGATTACTAATGTGTCAAGATTGATTTGCATTAAAAAATATATAAATATTATATATTGGATTTACTAAATTAAATTCATAGAAAATAATTTATTGTATTTAACATAATTTATCATACTAATATTATATTATATAATTTATTGTACAAAAGTTTATTACAATATTAATTAATGATTTTTTTACATTCTACAATTTATTCTAAATTTTTTTACAATAAGTAATTCAATCTCCCTCTTTTGAATGAAACATCAAATATGAATCATAATTGTGTTTCTTCTAAAAAATTTGTATCCCCTTCCATGTATCACAATATATAACGTATCTTAAATAATTATATAAATAATCCTTTACCACATGGTTAATTTTCTATAAGAACAATCCTTAACTTTATGGTTTATTCTATTTTCCCAAAAAATTATTTCTCAAGTAGTGAATGGGTCCACATAAAATGAAGATAGAAATAATTATATTTGGATTGTTTCAAATTAAAATTTTCTTATTTAATAGATTTAAAAATAGAACCTAGTCCCATACATGTTATATGATCCTTGAATTTAAATTGAGGTGTACTTTTTATCATTGGATCTGAAATCATTGATTCAATACTAATATACTGAATTACCACCTTTTTATTGTCAACATATTATCTTATGGATATGTACTTAATGTCAATGTGCTTACTTTTACTCAATCTTTTGTTATTCATAGTCATAATGATAGTAGGTGAATTTTCATAACATATAATAAATATCATATAAATAGAATCCATAACCTTAAAGAAACAAAATTAAACAATGTATCCATAAACCATGATAAGTTTCCAAACAACATGAGACAAACTAATAATTAATAATAGAAGACACTATTAGTGATGTTTGACACACTGCATCACTAGAAATCATAAATAGATACCCTAATGTAGATTTACATAAATCAGCACAATAATTTATGTATCAACGTATATGATGAATTTTAAAATATAACTTCATTTATATATAATAATATAGTTATTAGTTCCTTTAATATATTTCTATTCCTACTTTACAATATTTTCGAAGTCTATGCCTATATTACTCTTAAATGAACCCAACATTCCATCAACAAATGTAATTCCAAGCCTCACAAAGACTTTAGAATACATTAAAGTACAATTATTGGAATCTAATAGGATAGATTGCATTTGTTATCATTCCAAGTCTTCTTTATGGCTTCAGTTAAAGATGAATTTATCACCCTTAACTATGGTTTCTATACATGGTTGAAGTTATTTCATTAAAAATCTCTCTAATAAAATGAAATAGGATGCATCACGTATATCTCTCATGTCATATATTTTTTAAAGTAACTGTTTAACCACATATATGAAGTCGTTATCATGACTTACATGTAATATTTCATCAACGTATAAAATTAGAAAACATATTTTACTCCCACTAACCTTCCTATATATACAATGATCGATAATGTTTTTGTTCAAAAAAATTATGTAATTACATCATGATATCCTAAATACAACAGTTGGGGTACATGTTTTAAATTATAGATAAACCTATCTTAATTTCACATCTAATACTAGTCATTACTAAAGAGGAATATTTCATGATGTTTCATGTAAACCTCTTCATCTAGATTAAATTTTCAAAAGTTGTTTTCACATCCATTTGTTGTAATTTGATTTCAACATGATATACTATTATAAATATATTGCATATGGAATACTTTTTTAATACTCGGGAAAATTTATTATTATAATCAATCTCTTAATTTTATGTAAACCCTTTAGTAAGATGTTGGGCCTTGTATCTCTCAATGTTTTCTAATAAAATGTTTTTGTTTTCAAATACCCATTTCAATCCAATAGGATTTATACCAATTGTATATTCCAAGAGTTTCTATACACCAGTACACATCCTAGAGTTTAACTCATCTACCGTGGAAATCTACTACATAATTAACTATTTACAACTCATGGCATCTAAAAATATTTTAGGATCATTTTCAGATCCAATATTGTAGTCAGTTTTATGTAGATACAATATATAATAATTGAAAATTGATTCATTTCTCATCCTTCTAGATCGTCTTAATGTTTAGGTAAAAACTTTTTCATAAATTTTTAATTTAACTTGTTGTGGTGGAGTTTCAAATTCTTGATATATTTGATTTAAATGCTATTTTTCACCATATAGGGAATGATGTTTGTTAAAAAATGTGACTTTTTATGAATAATTATAGTTTTATCACCTAATATAGAGGTTATAGAAACTAATAGGTATTTATTATATTTTTTTGATAAGATCATTCTCAATAATTAGATCAGTTTCTTGAAATGTTCATTTATTGATTCCACAATTCTGGTTTTCAATGATGGAAATAAATAACATATCCTTAGTACCTTTCATCTTATCCATGAAGTAACCAATAATTGTCTGAAGATACAAATTAAATTCCTTTGGATTATAAACTTGAAATTATAAATTATATATCAAAATGGTTATAAGCCATAAACTCTATTTCTATATGTTAAATAAAAAAAAATTGGTACTACCTTTGTTTGAACACTATTTAAAATTTACGATGCCACGTTAAGTGAGTCAGTCTAAAGGAATTAATGAGATATAAGGTTACCCAGCTTCCTATATACCAATTTGATTAAATTTTAGTTTCTTATTTTTGTTACACCATTTTGTTCATGTGAACAAAAAATAATTTATTGTGCAACTATTCCTTTTTCTTGAAGAAGCCATTCGAATGCACTAGGAAATTTTCTATCCAAAACGTGTCACACCTCATATTTTCCACCTTGATCTGACCTCATGATCATAATTTTATTATTTATTAATTTATCAACTTCAGCATTAAAATATTTAAGGGAATAAATTGAATCATTTTAATTGTCATGACAATAGAAATACATATATCAAAAATTGTCACCAACAAATGAAATAAATAATTTTTTGTTATGGAAATCTATTATTACGCTACATATGTCTATATGGTTGAAATCTTAAATGGATGAGCATCTAAGATTACCTTTTTTTGATTTATTAGTTTTCATTCCATTAATATAATCAATATAGATTACAAAATAAGTGAAATCATAAATACCAGACTGAAACATGAAATGATATTTAAATCGTTTCTTTTGAGAAATGACATAATCTTTAGTTCTATACCATAAAATAATTTTCATATATAGAATTTCATATATTACCAGAATGATCATCCATGTTATCATTTTCAATTTTACTTCTAAAATAAATGTTGAAAAGAAAATCCTTTACTTACTAATATCCAATGATGCCATCTTCATATTCTAAAAAAATAGTTTTACAAAAATTGAATGTAAAACACAACATTACGTGTTTGGAAACTGAAATCATTTTTTTAGAGAAATATGGAATATAAAATTTATTTCCAAAAAGAAAATTAAAATACTTTCATAATGTTATAAAGCATCACACTATGCCTTCCTCATGTGATATCATCTTGGATTCTAAATACACACCAAGATCATTGTCAAATGGTTTCCATAGGTTTTTCTTGTGGGATTAAATTTATTATATTTTTCATATATTAGTTAATGTGTTTTAAGGAATATGGTTTTTTATTTTTTAATTTTATGGAAAACCCCAATTTTAAATAAAATTATAAAATATAACAAAATTATCAATTAGAACATTAATTCATAAATTAATGAATTATAATTTGATAATTCAAAAAAACAGTATGAAAAAATAATAAATTTTTAATATTCATAATACTTGTGAGAAAATTATGAAAATTTATTTTAATATATAATATAATAAAAATTTATTAAAAATTCTAGTGGTTTAAAATTTATTATATTTTATACATATAATTTAATGATATTTACTTAATACATAAATTTTTTTAATTAGTAATTTTGTGGCTAAACCAATTGTTTCCTAAAATTTAGAAAAAACATAATAAAATAATTACTTTTACAGGTGAAAATTAAGAATATATAAATTACATTTAATTGATGAATTTTAAAAAAGATATTGTATAATGTTATGTGAATTAATTGAATGTGTACATTTTATTTAATTAGTAATGTTTTTTGAGAACAAATTTTTAACCAAATTTAAAAAGAAATCATGGATTAATAATTACATATGTCTAAAAACAAATTTAACAATGAAATTTGAATAAATGAAGGGGATGATGATAGAAAATGAAATTTTTATTTCAAGAAACAATAATAAAAATGGGTTTTTACTAATACAGTGCATATGGTGTTTTATTACAAGGAAAAGTTCAACTCGCATTAAAACCAAATGTGAGAAATTTTATAAAATAATTAAATTGTATGATCAATAATTTTATTTAATGAGAATCACCTGTCACCATCCTCTGGCCATTGTAAAATGTTTTAATTGGTGGAATCAAAATCTAAATGACTTCTCACAATGGGAAAAATCGATTTTGTGATGGGATATTTGTGATGGGAACAGTACCCATCACAAATATTCCCTCAGCAAGGACATATAGCGATGAGAAACAAGTATCATTAAAAATACTCCTTAAAACCCCATAATTTTCAATGCGAATTTTTTCCCTTCATAAACTCTATTGGAGCACAGTGCACACCATATCCTAGGATAGGTCTTTGTGATAACAATTGATTCTTTTCGCTAATACATTTCATAATTATATTTAATCATAATTGGTATTAACTCCTCTTCCAATTAATCTCAATGAAGAAGACTATTTTCAATGGTACACGTTGGAAATAAATTTTTTACAGTCGACATAATTATTAATTGTAGGTACTTCTTACAACAGGACCAATCGCAACTAATATTATTTTTGATTGGAAACCCATGAAAAATTGTCTACCCTATATACCCCATCCCCACACATGACTGCTTTTGGTTCTATTTTCTGTTGAACTCCCCTTTCCTCATTTGATCTCATATTCTCCTTCTTAAAAATTTAATAGTTTTAAATTATACAAGTAAGAAAATTTCAGGCATTGCACCTGCTAAAAGATTCATTTTAAGGTATTTATTTAATTTTTTATATTAATAACTAATTTAATCTAATTTAAATTAGAATCATTATTCATTAATTAGTGGAAATTAGATTTAATTAGAATTACATATTTTTATTTTTCATTAATTAGTTTTTTTGTAATAGAAATTAATTTTAATTAAAAGTATTTAGATTAAATTATTTATAACATTTTCAAAAAGAAGTCTTTAGTTTTAATTACTAGTAATTATTTTTAATAATTATTATGTAGTTTTAATTAGTATTAATTAAAATTATTTATAGGGAACTGGTTGATGTTATTCTAAATTAGAGATTTTATGTATAAAATACCAGTAATTAGTAATAATTATTGGTTACTAAGTGAAATTAGTCAAAATTAATAGAAATGAGTGGTAATTATTACAACAAATTAATATTTTATAGGTCATGGTAATAAATAATAATTATTTATAATGAATAATAATTTGTTCTAAATAGTAAATATTAGTAGTAATTATTAAAAATTTACCATAATTAGTATAAATTGATCATGTTTATTATAATGTTGAAATATTTTCTAAAAATCAGCGATCGATCATAAAAAATAGCACTATGTATTAACAATTAGTAGTAAATATCTGTAATTAGTACTAATTATAAAAAAAAATTGATAATTAGAGGTAATTACTAAAAGATAGAATTAATTAGTAAAAATTAACTATAATTATTAAAAATTAATGGTAATTAGTGGTACTTTGTAAAAATTGTCTTTATTTAGTGGTACATATTATAAATAAGTCCTAATTAATTGTACATAGTGAAAATAAGCATTAGGTAGTAATGATTAATGATACATACTTAAACGTTGCCGTAATTATTAAAAAGTAGTTGTAATTACTTCGTGGTGATTACGAAAAATTAGCGATAATAAGACACACTTAGTAAATATTAGAACCACTTAGTAGAAATCAGCAGAAATTACCAACAATTGTCCTTAATTACAAAAAATTAGTTGTAGTTACTAATAAATAGAAGAAATTATAACCAATTATAGGTACTTATTAAAAATAAGTTGTAATTAATAGGACATAGTAAAAATTAGTAATAATTAGTAATAAAATAGCACATATTGAATATAAGAATCCCTTAGTAAAAATTAGCAGTAATTAGTGGGGACTAGTAAAAATAAGTGTCACATAGTAAAAATAGGAATCACTTAGTAATATATAGTGGTACTTTGAAAAAATAAGAAGTAATTAGTAAAAATTAGTAGTAATTATTAAAAAATATCCATAATAAGTATTAATAAGTCATAACTAGTAATAATTAGTGGTAATTAGTAATGATTTGCTTTCATTAGTATGAATTTATTTTATTATTGGTAATTACTAAAAATTAGCAATAATTAGTTTAATGTATTGGTAATTAAAAAAATTCTATAATTAATGAATACATAGAATAAATTAGTGATAATTAGCACTAAATATTTAAAAATAACTATAAATAAGGATACATTGTATGTATTATAATTATTTAATAAAAATAAGTGGTAATTATTAAAAATTAGTAGTAACCCCAATGATAAATTAAAGGCATTGTAAGATCTTGCCTAAATTTCTAGGAGACTAGAACATGATTTGTTTAAATATGACAGATCATATAATTTTATGAATCTAAAATCTGCTTATAAAATATTTACATAAAATACTTTATTATTTTCTTAATATATTTGGATTTTGATACAAGAAAATTTCTATGATTTCAATTTGGATAGATGTGTCAGAAATATACATATTACTAGATTAAAAACAGAATATTTTAATGTTATATTTGAATGACTCTTACTGATTAGATTTATAGGTTTTTTTATTTCTTTAATTGTAGATGTGCTAAAAAAAATATCATAATTTTTAACATATACCAATGTGATGACAACATACTATTATCCAATTAGTATATTGTAAGAAGTTGTTGTTTTAATTTTAAATAAACTGGAAAAAAATGGCCATCATTCAATTATTTAATAGAACATATGATATCACATTTTCTCCGTGAAGTAAAATAAAGAGGGTTGATATAATTCTGATGTATATATCTATATGAATTATTTCAATACAAACTAAACATAATGGTACATAACTAAGCATCATTTTCTGTCCCAATTGCAAAAGCTTGTTTAGTGGCGGGAATGTTTTTTGCATGCATTGCTTCAAACCTGGATATCCTTCAAAAGAAAATCAGATGTTTCATAAGGAGTGAAATGATGATGATGTTATTAAAATTCAATTATCATTTTTAATCATCCTAAACATGGATTTAGTGGACTTGTTGAATGGTGTGTTTGAGATGTTCAACATGATATGGCTCATACATAAGGTACGATCAACTGTGATGAAATGACATGATATTTATTGTGAGTTCTACTACAAAATATTTCATAATTAAATTAATATATTTAAATTAATAATTTTTTATTTTTTGATTATATAATGATCATATCAAGAAAGAATCCCAAAAAATTATAGTAGAATCTATTGAAGAAATTTGGAAAATATAATTTTTCCTACAGTTTTAAAAGACTGTTAATGTAAATTGTTTTTGGTTTAACATATGAAATCAATTTATTATTGGATATATTGTTAATTTTTTATAAATTTTGTAGGTATCATTACATGATGATTAAATTGATAATAAATTTTGTTTATTGAGTAACCCGACATCCAAAATTATTGTATCTTATAATGAATCTATGGTGAATGTGTTTTGATTTATTACATGTGCATTTGGTGAGTGAAACAATCTATGAATAATGGTGTTTTCATGGTAGGATATTGTCATATAGAAAGTGAAGTTGACTTTTATGGAATTCTAGATGAAATAATTGAGTTGTGTTATCTGGTATAGTATTATATAACAATGTTCAAAATTAATTTGTTTGATACAGATAGAGTCGTTCATGTCCACCCACACCATGGAATATTTTATATTGAATATAAAATATTTCATTTAGAAAATGAACTATTTTTATCATCCCATAAAGCATGCAGAAATATATTATGTTAATTATTATGGTTCTTTAGGAGTGTTAATTCATTTATGGATCATTATAAAAATGAAATCCCATGAAAATCAGTTTATACAAAGTGAATGTGGAATTATTAATGTTATAGGAATTTAATTTTCATCAAGATATATATTCTTATATATATATTTCAATAAAGACAAATTAATATCAATGATGATTCCCTATGGTTATAGGTTGATGGTGGTTATAATTTTTATGATGTAATAAATTAATTTTAATCAACAAGTGGTGATGAATCCAAAACATTGATGATTCAATGTTGGAATATGAAGATATTGAAACCATTATAATTGAAGATGAGGATGAAGATGGAAAATGGAACAATAGAATGTTAGTTATAGTCCAAATAAATATAAATATATAATATTAATTGTAAATTATTTTATGATAATAATGTTTTTATGTTTTAGATGGTTGGAGAGACTTATTATGTTATGTTTCCTAGCCTAGATTAGGCAGTACTTCCTATTGATAAACATGATTCTTTGTCATTTGAACCACAGGTTCCTAGAATTTAATCATTGACTTGGAGGTGAGATGGGATTAGAAGATTAATGATTTCTAACCCTCTTCCTGAGTGATATTTTCATCATAAGTTTGATCCCCACACCCATAGAAATTTTTAGTTGTGTATTCTTGTTAGCTTTTATTTTTTCAATATTTTTTTATAGTAATTTTTTGATTATTATTTCTATAATAAGTGAAGATTTTCTTATATAGATCTTGGATAGGGGAGGTCTATATTGATTGCCTATTTTTCTAGAGCATGGTTAACATGAGATCAAATTCTCGATGATGATTGACACTACATGTCTGATTATTGGATTTTAAATAAATAAATAACATTTATATTGAAATTTATTTAATTATGAACTTGATATTATTATTTATTTAAGGTTTTATAGAATTTCATCAATTATAACACGTATACTTATTTTTTGGAGGTTTGGTATGTCATTATGTACGATCATTGTCATCGGTTCATGCACAATATGTGAATGAAATCTATGCATAATGTCAGAGTCATGGATTTTGAACAGTCTTATTACATGAAGAAACCAGATTACATATCATCTCATGTTTGTGTTAGATTATTTTTATACTATATTATATATTGTTTTTAGTAGAGTTTATCATTAGGTTGGTTGAACTGTGGGAGGATGGATGCGACACATCAAGCTTGTAATATTATACTCAGTATGCATCGATGGCCTATGATATTTGTTTTTTAAATATTTCATATAATATTTAATCTAAACTATTTCTTTTATACTCATATAAGAAGTTTATCATCTCGGTATTATGGACTTAAATGTCTATATGAGTATGTATAGAGATCCTTTCATTGGAGAGACTGTGGGTGGTTTGCAAAATCACATTGTGGCTAGTATAATTTTTCTTTTGTATTAAAATTTAATGGGAATAATATTTAAACTATATTGATTTCAAAAATAAAATGAAGGAGACTTATGAGATTGAAAACTCTCACACACATGATGAGAGTCATTCCGAGACTGAGATTCAGGCTGCCGGTGTGGTAGGATTTGATGATGTAGCATGGATGTGGACAACACTATATGATTTTGGAAAAGGAAGGGTTGTTGGTATCAGTTATCGATTGACACCAAATAAATATTATGGTATTGTTACATGGTTAGAATAAAACTCTAGGGGAGTTGGTGGATAATGATAATCAATGGCCTCATAGTACATGGAGTAGTTGTGAGCACATAGTGAGGTAATAGGGGACTTGCATAGAGTTCATGGAAAACTCATTTGACACCAAGAGCAGCAGGGCCGATATTAAGGTTTTAGGAGAAGACATTACATGAAAGATACTAAAAGCCTAAAAATACTCCAACAACATCTTTAGATCATTCCATCAAGAGACAAGGGATGAAGAAATAAAAATGACATGGAATAAGAATACAAGTATTTTTTTATTAGATTAGACAATTAGAACAAATTGAATAAAAAATATAGTATTCATGATGTTTCAAAAACCTTCATAACATAATCATTTCTCAACTAACTAAAAAAGTTATTATTCATGATAGGAAATGAAAAAAAATTAACATATCCTTAGAAAACTAAAATATCAAAAACATTGTGAATATATCGAGGAAGAAGAGATGAAACAGGGAAGGAGTGACGAATGAACCTCTGGATAGAAGGAGTGTAGGGAACCGATGTTGGTAGGGAATCCGTGAGAGACCAAGAGTGTATAGGGGAATCCTCAGGGAGTAAAACATAGTATCATCAGGGTTAGACCAAGAGTCTGCAGGGGCATCATAGTGATATCATGTGTGGTGTATGCTCAGTAGCAGGGAGAAGATAAATTATGTTATGGGAGCGGTGGGGGATATGAGATTTCGTTTCTCCCAGTCGGAGCTTTTACCGTGACCACTACCTCATGGAGATCACCTGTGGGCCAGCCCTAACGAGTAGTATATGAAGAAGATGTGACAACATCAAATGTTGCAGCACCATCAGTTGATGGAGTACATTCAATAATTGGCCCCTAGTATTGGGATGGAGTTTTATCCCCCTCCTCAATGAGATAACCCCCCCTTCCTCCCTCCAGAGAGATTTATACATTTATTATGTTAAAACTATAATTAAATATTTTTTTAATATTGTTTTATTTTTTATATTCATATTTTTATTAATTACATTTAAAATATTATTATTTATATTTTTTATATATTTTTCTTTTTTTATTTTTTAAAATTATTTTCTGTGGGATGTAGTCTCATCATAAATAATATTTTTATGAAAAGTCATTTGGAACAACAAAAATAAATATTTAAATAATCAAGTTGAAAATTATTTGAGATTGGATGGTGGAATATTGAAAAAGAGAGTTTTCTGTGACCTATTTCCAAAAAAACTCTTTCCCGACTTTGTTTTTGGCAACTAGGAATTTGCGATGGGACACCATCACAAATATATCTTTTCTATTGGGTCCTATCACAAATTCCTTATCCCAAATAATCAATTTTTAATTTTTTTTCTACAATATACATGAGATGTTTAGATGGTATATTATCCCTTAATCTTCTAAGTGTTGGGTGGTCAAAATTTATAGTGGTTTCTATAATCAACAATAGAACTAAATTTACTTTGTTGATTCGAGTAATAACACATAGAGATTGATTTCCACTAATTCATAAAGGAAAATAATAGACTTAATATAATAAATTAATCTCATAGATAATCTTTCATTGTTTTAAACATAATGTACCATATTAACAGTCGGTTATATAATTTATTGGACCATAAATTTTTACATTATTAATTAATTTATGGACAATTTATTTCAAAATTTCAAAAAAAAACTATTTGGATTTTATGTTAAAATTTTCATTGGATGTTTATAATATAAAATTTCATTCAAGGGGTATATAATATAATAAAATAAAAAAATCAGAAAATATACAATTCTAGAAAATTCCATTTTTAACATAAAATTCACATGAAATATTACATTGATAGAACACACTACATGTGATATTTCTTAATGAAGTATTATATTTAAAAGGATAATATCTATAATAAAAAAATAAAATGGAAATATTAAATTCCTCTAGAAAATTCCCATTGAAATATCAACAAGGAAATTCTAGTAGAAAAACTAATTGGAAAATATTTGTGCCAAATTTCGCTGTAAACATCTAGTGGAGTCATTTAGTAGAACGTATTAATGAAAAATTATAATGTAAATGTCTAGTGAAATAATTAAGTTGAAACTAAAATTTTCACTTAAAATTATCTTTTGGAACATTTATCCTAAATTTCCATCAAACTATCTTTAGAAATTCCATTGAAACTTCCTCTTGAATGTTTCAGTAAAAATATTAGGGGATGTTTCACTGAAACATCCTTTTGAAATTTCAACACAACATCCACATAAAAACAAAGTGTAATTTCAATATAAACATCCTGGTAATAATTTCAACTTCCACATGAATTATTAATAATTAATTTAAATGGGAAAATCTTGAAAAAATTCCATAAGAATTTCAAGTGGAAATTCCACTCGAAATAAACATTATACATAAAAATACTTATAATGTCATACACAAATCAATTTATTATTGTTTTAAAAAATAAACTATTTTTTTATCACAGAATAAATATATTTATATATATATATATATTGAAACATGTTTTCTATTTTCCTATTTAATAAAGAAAGATTTTTCTTTAAAAAATTATAGAGATATATAAATTTTTTAAAGAAAATACAACTGTGTAATTTTTCTAAAAAATAAGTAATTAATATCTGTTTAAAAATATCCCATGTATTGAAAAATAATAATGTAAAATTAAGAATATTATTCAATAGATTATGTTTTTGTTTTTCTAAAAAATATATTATTTTTTATTAAATTGAATAACTTGTTTTTTATATAAAAATTTAATATCATTAAGAAAACTACTTAGGTTTACAATTAAATAATCTCAAGTTGTTATATGATAATCAGGAATTTTTAACACATATGGATAAATAATATTTTTTTATTGAAGGAAACAATAAAAACATCTTATTCTTCTACCCATTACATGACAGCAGTAAACCCAATGAAAAACTTTAACTCCCCGAAAATAGTTACCTAGAGTCGGTGCATTATTTTAATACATTGTTATGATTACAAGGAATCAAGTCCCGAAGAATCGATATGTTTAATAGTATTAGAAAATAGATTGCATACATGAATGTTACATTACACATTATAACATACAACACATCATAAATAATCCTTTTATAACACCATTATTCCTTTATCTTAAATTTTCATATCAATCATAAAACACTTCTTGGGATCCTGAAAAAATAAAACGTTGAAAGGGGTGAGCTCAGATTCTCAGTAAGGGTATATAATTTAGAGGAAGCTATAAAATTTTAAGGAAAGATGTGTAATGAAAACCACAGCCTTTTTAAACATAAAATTAATCATAATATGGAAAAAATAAAACGAACATTACCATATAAACATGCAAATGGATTTTCTACTAGTCAAATAATCACATGTAATAACTAATTTCATAAAGAGGGAATGCATAATGCCATACATTCATAACCACATAGTCAAGGCCTCGCGCCATGACTACAAATAAATTTTTTTCCAAGGGCTTTTACCATGACAATATTTTATCTCATGAGACCTACCAATGCATCGAGGAGCTATAGGGTGCTCCACCCGTCACTTACTAGGCCAATGAATTCCTCATATGAGATGATTTAAACATAACATAAACATTATTATTAAAACAAGCATATTAAATTTCAATACATTATCCATAAACCATGAATGTTATAAAAATAGCACACTCATATTCAAACATAGCATAAATCTTTCAATACAATATGTAATATTGTATCATAATAAATCATCTTCAAACAAGATTAAAATCCATCAAATGATGTTGACTTAGATAAAAATGATCAGTAAATTGCTTTGAGAGAAATACCCATTTTTCATTAAATTATTTAAAAGTTTCACAATTTATAAAACAATTAATTTAGAAGATAATTTTGAATCAAAGTGTCTCATAAAACGTTGAAACTTTTGGAAATAATTATAATTTCAAAACATTAATGTCCATATAAATAAATACTTAAATTAATTTTGAAAATATTGACATTAATTAAAAGGGTTTAGAAAGATAAATCATTAAAACATTTAAAATGATGATTTTTTAAAATATATCCTCCCACAAAACCTTAAAATATATCATTTGAATTTTTTTTTATGAAATATGGTCATCGATGATAAGTATGTCCAAGAAAATACTTACAAATGAACAATGTCAGATAATAATGATATTGAGGAAATAACACTTACCTTGCACTTTCCATTCATCGAGGGTACGTTTAACCTCTTTTATAATGACCATTGTATGTTAATAAATAATACAAGAACCATATTCATGTTTATTATATAATACATTATTCATTTATGACTTTATACTATCCATTTAATAAGGAGTTTAATGTTGAAATAACGTGTCAGGTAATAATTGTTTTCTTTATCGTACATGTTTTAACTTGGTATTCTTGACCATATCATTTAGGTCCTAATTTAAATGATTCTAGAATATAAACCTTGATTTATATATCATATATATTTAGAATATAAATATTTATAATATATAGATATATGAAATGGAAAATACGATTTTTGGAGACGGTACGTCGTACGTACGCATAAACGTTGTTTCTGTTTTCATATTGTATTCAACGGAAGTAAGTGAATAAGATATATGTAAGAACATATATATATATATATATATATATAAATATACAGTAGAATTATTATTTCATATGTGACATACTTATTAGTAATATATATTTTTATAATATTCGATGAATGGTTAATGTGGAAAAGAATCTCATCGCGTCGTGGAGATGGTAATTCGTACGTACACACGAGTGACAATATCATTCCCTAAATGGGGTGAAATTGAGTGGTAAATAAATTTTTCATGGAAATTAGAATGTTATTTTAATTATTTATAAACATATTACTAGTCATTATTTCCATCAAAATAACATAGTTTTGAATAACAAATTACACCAAGGCGCGGAGACGGTAAGCCGTACGTACACACACATGGTGACATTATCATTCATAAGATGGATAGAATAATGAATATGGCTATTACATAATTATAATAACATCACAGTATATATATGAAACTGGAGTTAATATTTTAGACTATAAATAATAAAGATAGTGGAAGTGGATGAAGAAAATAACTTGAAAGATAGTGGTGAGATCTTTACCTCTTCTTCAGGTCCTTCCTTTTGATTTGATTAAAAGGTCTCCATAGAATGGAATTAGGATCAAAATAAGGCCTCTTGGTTGAAGTTAGTATAGTATATAAATTATTTCGGTAGGTTTTTGGACGATCCAAATGTCATTGATGGTGTGAATTAAAGAGAAGGGTGGGGGTGCCCTTTTATAAGAGGGGTGGGGGCACCTTAGGAAAAGAGTGAAATATTATTTTATAATAAATTCATTTTCAGTTTCTAATGGCTCCAAAGTGGATTATTTTGAGTCTAGGGTGGGTATGGGTTCTCAAAAACCCAACAAATAGGATTTAGAGAGGTTTGGGGAACTGTATTAACCTTATCTTTTAGTTTTAACTCTTAGTTAATTTCATTGATATTTACCATGTCTCTTTTTAGTTTTTTATTATATGGGTTATAAACAAACTATAAACGTCCTATAGAACTCCAAATTGTTCATTAATGATACAAAAATCATTATATAAGTCTCTTGGATGAACCTTAGATTTTTAGAAATATAATATCAATTAATAGTATAATATTTGTTTTAAAAACTCTTTGATGTCAATTTTGACAATATTTATAAAATTTATTTTTGTGAAATTCATAACAAAATGATTACTTCGAAAAAAGATAATGAAATAAAGAAAAACATGTCATATTGACCTAGAAAATTATTTGAATTTACAGAAAGTCTCATATTATATTTATTTGGGTATTTATAATATCAATTAGTTTAATATTTCATTAAACATGTAATTACTTCATGAACATTGTGTTATAAATAAATTAAATTATATAATGTCTAATAATTATAAATAAAAAATAATTATGTAGGAAATAATTTTGGATATCTAATTAATATTTAAAATCAAATTTATCTAATGTATAACCTTATATTAAAAATGTTTTAGTTATTAAACTTTGATTTTAACTCTTTTTACTCTTCTTTGAATTAAATATTAATAAATGTCCTAATCTAATCCAAGTGGACTAAAGAGGTTCATATTATATTTCTAAGGGTTTTTTTGGTAGAATTATAATTATCCAATAGAATTAGTACATGTGTTAGGGTAATATTAATATCATTTTTACCCTTAATTACCCTATTTACTTTTAACCGTGGTAAATAAAAGTAAAAAGTTACTAATAACCACAACTTATTTTCATCTCATTAAACCACATTTTACTTACTGATATCAACTATGTCCCTTGAATTTTTTAAATTCAATTCACATAAGTGGTAAAATTATGTTTTAAGAAAAGTTTTAAAATCTCCTAGGAGGTCTATAAAAGACAGTAAAAATGAAATAAAATTTTATATATCTAAACTTATTATAAATTGAATCTAATAAATTGCATTGAACTTATATAAGTATTATATATCTATTTTGTTCTAATATAAATTTAAATAAAATAAATAATTATTTAAATAAAAATTTGGTTTTAACAAATAACTCAGTGATTTTCAATGTTCTTCAAAAATTGAATGTTTTTAGAAAAATACCAAAAAATCAACCTAGGATAATTTCAATAATCCAAATCAAAAAATGATTTCTATTTTACCAAATTAAAAACATAAAAGTTTAATTAATTAATTTAAAATTATTTCCCGTTGTCAAAACCAAAACGTTGGTTTTTAAGAAATAATAACTATCAAAACAATGCCATTTGTTTATATGCAATTTCAATGTGAAATCGATCCCAATGAAAAATATTTAATTAAATGGTAATCATATAATATAATTATAATATAAAACCATTAAAATGAATAATTTAACGCTATAAATTATTTTTATTAAAAAGGTAGTTTTTAGTTAAAATTTAGTATTTTTCAATAATCACCAAAATATAAAAGTTATCAGAAAAACATAAACATTTCATCAAAACTAAATTTTTATGTACTATTTCTAAATAATAAATTAATTTTGTCAAAATTAATATATAAAAGTGTGACATATTAAATTTTAAAAAGGTTCTCCATTAAAATGTAGTAAAATTGCATTTTTTTAAAATACTTCTTTTATATGAAAAAAATGAATTTGTTCTTATATTATGTCATAAAAGCTCATAATATGGATTCAAAAATTATATGGATTATATAAAATTCCAAATTTAGTTAGTAATATTCATAACTACTTTTGAACGGCTTGTTTGATATGTCGTGATGCGCTTGAACAATGTGTTGCATGCAGTGGAAGTTGTTGAATTACATTAAAGAAATATTGTACTATGAAATATTGGGGTGTTACATTATCTAGTCCTTCTATAAATAGCTTCCTTGTAATTTGAAATTGTTCTTAAAAAATAAATGGATAAAAATAGAAAATACCATTGTGGAGAACCCACATTGGAAATAGGGTTAATAAAAATATAACGATAAAGAAACAAAGAGAAGTATAAAGGTCACCCGAGATAACCCATACACGGATTCTATGAAAACATGGATATGGTTGAAAGAAAAACCATCAAGTTCTGATGGAGAGATGTAGAAAATAGGATTAGGAGAAATGTATCTACCGGAAAATCACAAACATGTGATTGGTTAAACGGTCTTTGATTCCTCAGTAGGAGAAGATAACCGAGAATGTTATTGTTTTATGTTACCTTTCTTACAGTTGAGAAATTTATTTATGAGATTTACTACGAACATAAGGAAATATAATTACTTTTCATTATGACTTTCATTGTTTACTAAATTTTTACCACAAGCTCATCTTTCACTCTAAAAGGTAATATAACTCAAAAGTATTATATTTAGCCTAACCATATGGCATTCCAAAAAAATGATTTTTTAATTCATCTATCAGAACAAAATAAAACTACATTATACAAACCGGGACATCACATATGCCACTGGTATGTGATGCACCATTGTCGCCCTTCGGTTGTGAGTTCAAGTCTCGCGGTCTTGCCGGACGTGACAAATTATAACCCAACCTCTAGGTTGTCCTTTTTATAACAATAAAAAAATAATCTATAGAAATTATTTAACCTTGAAAATAGTATCAAATGTCAAACTTAATCGATTCCAACCGTTAGACTTATCCAAAATACTTCTGTCCAAACTCACAATCCAAAATTTATAAGTAAGGTAAACATAATGAAGATCCTTTTTACACATAAAAGCATGTGAACACCTTCATAATGTATTCTTTTAAAACACTGAAACATCCTGAATTATCATAAAACATTATTGATTACATTCATTCTCCCTTATTCCTTATAGAATACACGATATACTCCTTCCATCCAAAAATGTTGTAAACTCCAATAATGGTGGAATATACTAATCATTAATCAGTTTCATGGTAGTCAAGATTATCCAATATAATTAATCCAAATCAACCATCTCTTATTCCAAAATCAGTACCACAATATTAGGACCCTATTAAGGATTATCTTTTCTTCCAACATGTAATTTCCAAAAAGTTTAACTTACTATAGAGTAACTTTTCATAGTACAATAAAATCTCAAATCCTCAACAAAATAGTACTACAGTACAATCCTTATATATTTTTAGTATATCATAGATACAACAGTGAAATGGAATAATTATTTTATAACAACAAAAGAACACTAGTCATTCCTCTTAATCTGTGGATGTATCATAACTTGATTACTATCCAATAGCATCATTTGTATCATACTCTAATGACTGGGACATTGATTCGCGTAGTGTCCCAACTCCATACAGATGAATCATTATACATTTGAAAACGTTTCTTACCCTTTTAGTCACGTACATGGTGTCCTTTTTCTCCACACTTATAACAAACTTCCATTACCTTTAGGAAAGTTCCAGGGTGTTTCTTCCCACAGTTATCACATATGGGAAAGTCCTTCTTTACCTTCTTCCCTTTATCCATCTTTCTCTCTTCCATACTCTTCTTCTCTTTCTTTCTTTCAAATACATAGGTCTCCGAGAATTCATTACTTATCTTATTAACACATGATACTATTTCATCATATGATGAGAATAAGTTGGAGACTATTTCCCTTATAAATGTTTGCTTAATACCATGAAAAATATAAACCATCTAACTCATTGGATCATGCATGTTAATGGAGTTATCATTCCTTCTATTGGGTGCCATTTATAAACAATGGCATATGCTAGGTCAGTTTATGGATTGAAAGACATAATTACAAACTTGTAAATCACTCAATAAAAATTGAATAGTGTATGGATATAATCTATAATCATAAAAAAACATCTTTTGAGCTGGTATATACTCATAAACCCTTCATAATGGTTTGTAAAGAAAATGAGAATTATCCTAAGCATATCCCTCGGGAGTGTCGTAACAAAGAGTGCATCAAGGTCCGTTGTCCTGCACTAGTTCTCGTTTGAGTCTATCTCATATCGGTGTTTTTGGGTTTTACCCCTAGGTACATCTGTACCAAATCCTCCTCTACTTTCTCGAATCTAGACAAGGATGTATTGCTTGGAGAACTCACAAAATCTCTACAATACCAGAATTCTTGGAATTCCTTCTATACTAATCCTAAAATTCTATCTTAGGGCTATGTTCTCTAATCAGAGTTTAACTAAATCTAACTTCCATGGTTATTGCTAAACTTCCTCTGATACAAACCATAATGCATCGACCCTAGTTACCCAGAGTCGGTGCATTATTTTAATACATTAGTATGATTACAATGAATCATGTTCCAAAGAACCAATCAGTTTAGCAGTCTTGGAAAATAGATTACTTACATGAACGTTACATTACACGTTATAACATACAAAACAACAAAAATAATGCATTCATAACGCCATTGTTCCATTACCTTAAACATTCATATCAATCATAAAACACTTCTTGAGATCTTGGGGAATGTAAAATTTTGAAAGGGGTGAGCTTATATGCTCAGTAAGGGTAAATAATTTAGCAAAAGGTATAAACATTTAAGGAAAGATGTGTAATAAAACCCATATCCTTTTTAAACATAAACAGAAACATAATATGGAAAAAATAAATCAATCATTACAATATGAAATTCACAGGGATATTCTACTAGTCAAATAATCACATTTAATAACTAATTACATATTGAGGGAATGCATAATGCCAAACGTTCATAAGCACATAGTCAATGCCTCGTTCTAAGACTACAAATAAACTTTTTTTCCATAGACTTGTGACAAGACACAAGTTTGTCTCATGAGACCTACTGATGCATCTAGGAGCTATAGAGGGCTCCACCCATCACTTACTACATCAAATTTATTCCTCATATGAAAAGTTTTTAACATGACATAAACATTTATATTAAAACTAGCATACGAAATGTCAATAATTAATAGATAAACCATGAATGTTATAAAAATAGAACATTTACAATCAAAAATAGCATATATCGTTCAATACAATATGTATAATTGTATCATAATAACTCAACTTAAATCAATTTTAAAATCCATCAAAGGATGTTGACTTAGATGAAAATGATCAGTAAAATGCTTTGAGAGAAATACCCCCTTTTCATAAAATCATTTTAAAGTTTCACAATTTATAAAAGAATTAATTTAGAAGAGATTTTTGAATCAAAGTTTCTCATACCAATTTGAATCTTTTGGAAATAATTATCATTTCAAAACAGTCATGTCCATATAAATAAATCCTTCAAATCATTTTATAAATATTTACATTAATTAAAAGGGTCTAGAAACATAAATCATTAAAACATTTAAAATGATGATTTTGTTAAATAGACCCTCCCATAAAACCTTAAAATATTCCTTTTGAAATTTGTTTATGAAATACGGTCATTGATGATATCTATGTCCCAGAAAATGCTTACAAATTAACAATCTCGGATAATAATGATATTGAGGAAATATCCCTTACCATGCACTTTCCTTTGGTCGAGGGTACATTTAAAATCATGTATAATGACCATTATTTGTTATTAAATTATACAAAGAACTATATTAATATTTATTATATCATACATGATTCATTTATGACTTTATAATATCCATTTAATACTGATTTTTATGTTGAATTAATGTTTCATGTAATACTTGTTTTCTTTATCATACATGTTTTAACTTGTTATTCTTGACTGTATCATTTATGTCCTGATTTAAATGATTCCAGAATATAATCCTTTATTTATATATCATATATATTTAGACTATAAATAATTATAATATATAGATATATGAAATTGAAAACACCGTTTATGGAGACATTATGTCGTTCTTACACATAAACTCTGTCTCTATTTTCATATCGTATTAAACGGAAGTAAGTGAATAAGATATATCTAAGTACATAAATATATATATATATATATATATCCAGTAGAATTATTCTTTCATATGTTACATACTTATTAGTAATATATATATATATATATATATTTATAATCGTCGATGAATGGTGAATGTGGAAAATAATCACATCATGTCGTGGAGACGGTAATCTGCACGTACAAACGAGTGACAATATCATTCCCTTAAAGGTGTGGAATTGGATGGTAAATTAATATTAAAGAGAAGTTATCATGTTATTTTAGTTATTTATAAACATATTACTCATCATTATGCCCACCCAAATAACATTGTGTTGAATAACAAATTACACCACGATTTGGAGACGGTATTCCGTACGTACGCACAAATGTTGACATTATCATTCATAGGATTGATAGAATAATGAATATAGTTGTGCCATATTTATAATAACATCACAGTATATAGAAGATACTAGTGTAATTATTTTATAATGGAAATAAAAAATAATGAAGAAGTGGAAGAAGAAAAGAATTTGAAAGAGGGTGGTGAAATCATTTCCTCTTCTTCGGGTTCTTCATTTTGAATTGATCAAAAGGTAACCATAGGATGGCATTATGATCAAAATAAGGGATCCATGTTTAAAATAGGATAGTTTAGAGTGTATTTGGGTAGGGATTGGCCTATAAAAATGGATTTTAAAGAGTAAATTAAAGATAAGGGGGAGTTCCATTTTATAAGAGGGGTGATGTGCACCTTAACAAAAAAGTCAAATATTATGTTATAAAAAATTCATTTTCGGTTTCTAATTGCTCCAAAGTGGATTATTTCGAGGATAAGGTACTTATGGGTCTAAAATAACCCAAAAAAAGTTTTAGATAGGTTTGGGGCACTATATTAACCTTATCATTTAGTTTTAACTCTTAGTTAATTAGATTGACATTTACCATGTCTCTTTGTATTTTTTAAAGTATATGGTTAATGAAATTACTATAAACTTCCGAGAGAATCCCAAGTGGTTCAATAATGATACACCTATCATTATATAAGTCTCTTGGAATAACCTTATTTTTTTAGAAATAGAATATCAATTAAAAATATAATATTTGTTTTAAAAACTCTTTTTTGTCAATTTTGACACTATTTGGAAAATTGATTTTCGTGAAAATCATAACAGAATGATTACTTCGAAAAAAGTAAATTAAATAAACCATAACATGTCATATTAACCTAAAAAGTATGGTAATTTATAAAAAGATACATATTATATTTATTTGGGTATTTATAATATCAATTATTTTAATATTTCATTAAAAAGATAATTACTTCATCACCATTGTGTCATAAATAAAGTAATTTATTTAATGTCTAAAAAGAATAAATAAAATATAATTATGTTGTAAATATTTTTATCATTCTAATTAATATTTATAATAGAATCTATCTTATGTATAGCCCTATATTAAAATTGTTTTAGTTATTCAACTTTGATTTTAACTCTTTTAAATATTCATTGAATTAAATAATAATAAATTTTCTAATCTAAACCAACTGGACCAAAGAGGTGCATATTTTATTACTAAGGTTGTTTTTGGTCGAATTAAAATTATCCAATAGAATTTGGAAATTTGTTAGGATAATATTAATATCATTTTTACCCTTAATTACACTATTTACTTTTAACCGTGGTAAATAAAAGTAAAAAGATACTATTCACCAATTTTTTGTTGAATTTCATTGAACCACATTTAACATACTGTTATCAACCTTGTATCATGGATTTTTATAATTAAATTCATAGAATCATTAAAATTAATTTTTATGCATATTTTTAAATGCTCCTAGGAGGTGGGTAGAAGACAGTAAAATTTCAATAAAATTTTATATATCTAAACATAATAAAAATTGACTCTAATGAATTTAATTGAACATATATAGGTATTATATATCTATTTTTCTCCTAATATAAATTTAAATAAAATAAATAATTATTTAAATAAAAAGTCTGTTTTAACTAATAACTCAGTGTTTTTCACTATTCATAAAAATGTGTATGTTTTAGAAAAATACCGAAAATTTACCCTAGGATAATTTCGATATTCAAAATCCAAAAATGATGCCTATTTTACCAAATAAAAAACATAAAAGTTGCATTAATTAATTTAAAATTAATTCCCGTTGTCAAAACCCCAAAAGCGGGTTTTTAAGAAATAATAACTATCAAAATATTGACATTTGTTTATGTGAAATTTCAAAGTAAAATTACTCCCAATGAACAATATTTAATTAAATGGTAAAAATATAATCTAATTATACTTTAAAACCACTCAAATTTATAATTTAACACTAAATTATATTGATTAAAAAAGTTGTTTTTAGTTAAAATTTTGTATTTTTCACTATTAACCAAAATATGAATGCTATCAGAAAAACATAAAAAAATCATCAAAACTATATATTTATGTCATGATTCTAAAGAATAAATTTATTTGGTCAAATTGAATATATAAAAATGTCAAATATTTTATTTTAAAAGTGTTCACCATTAAAAGGTGATAAAATTTAATTTTTTTAAAAATACTTCTTTTTTCTGAATAAAAATAAATTTGTTCTTATATTATGTCTAATAAACTCATAATATAGATTATAAAATTATAGGGATTATATAAAATTAAAAATTTAGTAATTACTATTTATAACCTCTTTTGAACGGCTTGTTTGGTAAGTCGTGATGCGTTTGAAATCGATGTTGCGTGTAGTGGAAGTTGTTGAATTACTTTGAAGAAATAATGTACTATGGAATCATGGCTAATTACACAAACTAGACCTATCCCACATGTATTAAATTGTGAACCGTACTACACTATATCACACTAGATGAGTCATCTTCCACATAGACCCAATGTCACCCTACTCCACTTTAGTGCTTCGCCCGTTCTCCAAAGTTGTCCACGATGCTCATCCTTCCCTCATACCCCACCGCTCCAGGCCTAATTTGGCCCTACTGTGCTTCAGTGTGTCCCTTGATGAAGGCTATTATAGCTTTTTTTAACTGCACATCTACCGCCTAGCCAGAAGTACCATCATGATCAGTCTCTTTAATCGTCAACCCTTATCATATGCATGCTACATCAGGATAGACCATCATGCCTACGTTGATATCACAATCGAGTCACCTCTCGATATCTCACCATCTCCTCCATGATCCCTTTGTGGCTCAGATTCACTGATAGGAACTAGCAAAGGTCGTATGTCATCCAAAACCACTCAATATAAACATTCATCCATAATCATGCCACTGGAGATGCCTACGTGGATTATAATTATTTACATGGAAGGATGGGTTAGAATTTATGCATCTATGATTTTCTTAACAGAGCATGATCTGATGGGAGGTGTACACTGATCTGACCCCCGAGTTAAGAGGTGCACACTCCTCCGTGTTAGGATTTTAAATGACTACCAATCAATTCAATTATAATTTTGAGATAGAAATAATGTGAAAAAGTGTGGAAATTAAAGAAAATCGGATGTAACATGGAAAACCCACCAAATGAAAGGGGTAAAAACCCACGGTCCAATAGAAGTATTTCACTATGGTAAAATGTGGGTGAAAAATCTCTCTCTCTCTATCTCAATTTCACGGAGTAAACACACAAGAAAGTATCTATTGAAAATATTGATACACACCTCACAAAATTCTTTACTCAATGATAACAAATGTTTTATAGAAGTTGGACCAATTCCAACGTTAGGGAGAGCATTAGAGTAGACTTACAGTGAAGGATTGTTGGGCTCGACCAACGAAATGAATTCTCAAGAAAAAATTGATTTGGGTCCAAACCATTTATTAGAGAGATAGAAAATCATTAATAAAGATATTTATTCTCAATACTAATTGAGTATTTTCTCCCAACATTAATGGATAGTTAATTCTCAATATTAATGGATTGAAAAAATAATGTTGAATACATATTTTGAGATATGGACTTGGGGTATATATAAATGGATGCAGTGAAATTTGATGCGTACAACTTATGAGTGGAAGATATGGCCTAACAAAACGAGGTGTGTCTCCCAATCTAGTGAAGAAAACATGGGCACACACAAATATATAATGGTCCCAAATACAAAGGTGGAGGTTGAGACTCACAAGGGTTGAGACCGGTAGGAGGGAGCCCAAAGATGCAACAACCGAACGTTGTTGGTGTAGCATCTTATGTTGATCTTGATAGAGTTTCGAATGATGTATATAATTGTAACCAATAATTTTATTCCCATTGAATTATTGTGATGTTTTCAATATTATGTGGATGTAGGAAAGAAGTCACAACCACGTAATCTAACTGTGCATTGTTTTATAATTTGTGTTTGCATGCAAGTTTCCTAGTCACATGATTTTCTTTGTTGTAAGAAATAATGACCTTTAGGGGACTGGAATGATAAGAAATGACAACTCTTTGAGATAGCTAGGGTTCCTAGAATTCCCAGTTCCAGACACCAATGTCATGGGGGATCTTCCAGAGAACATTATGTGCTTGTTGCTTCGGTCTCAAATCCCCAACACTCTAGTCCCCAATTTGGGGTATGTTTAGGATATCGTTAGGTAACACAAGTGAGTGGTCCCGGGTGAAGTTGATGGCTAGAAACTTCCCATCATGATAAGTGTTTTCTGATACATCCTTCACTGGATAATCTAATTTTAAGGATAATCATAATCCATGTTTAAAGGGTTGGCTAAAATCTAGTATATGTCCAATTTCCAAGAACCATCCTACATCAATTGCAGGCATAGTAGGGAGATATATTGCCGATGTTGGGGTACGTTCAAGATCTAATTGCTTGGGTACCTCGGGGGTTTGTTCACAGGTGATGAGGAATACTCGGAACTAACGCTCATGGTAAGATATATGTGATACTCCCTTTAATTTAGAAGTCTCTTTTGATGAGAATAACTGACCACATAGAATTTCTTGCATTTCATGATTCTCAGATGTTCGAGTTGGTGTATGTTTGGTGACATCCAGTTTTGTCCGACAACAATCATCCATCTCTTTAACATCTTCAAAATCATCATCCAAGAAGGAGTGGTACAGGAATCCCAGTGGAATGGTGTATGTTTGAAAACATGGCCACCACCCTTAAATACTCAAATCCTCTCATTGTTTTTTATTTTTATGCCTTTCCATATCCAAACATTCCACACATCCTTTAATATCTATAAATTCTAGATATTGAAATCATTTATTTATAATAATAATTAATATGGAATTACCCAACCTTATATATACAATTAACATAAATTCATTAACTGGATATTAAAAAAATGTAAAACTATCTGATTTTTTATATATTTATAATATTTTTCATATTAAATTTATAAATGAAATATATATTAAATTAGATTAAATTATTTATTATTAATTGAATTATGATTTATTTTAAAATTTTAATAAAATTATGAAATATTTTTTAAAATCCATTGATTTTAGACTGATAAATAAATTTGTAAATTAGAAATAAAAAAGATCTCATTAATTAAACATGCTTGGGTAGTTAAAATTATATGTCAATATAATATATAATTGGATTAAAAAAATGAGTTAAAAATTAAAGGTGTTATAATTGTTGATTTTAAATCAATAATCTAATATTTGACTCAAATTATCATTTATACGAAGTTCAATTTCCTAATATCAATAAATACTTAAAATTATATAAATATATATATATATATATTGTTAAGTAATTATTAAAATATATTTATAAAATTTAATTATATTATTAAAAAGTTATAATATTTATGTTAATAAATATTACTAAAACTATAAATTATATTATTACATACTAATTATATTATTAATTATTAATTATAATATTTCATATTAATTATATTACTGAAAATTATATATATTATAGGTGCTTAGGGGTAGAATAACAACTAAACATATAAATGTAACACAGACAACTTGATAGGGAAAGTCATAGCCCCCCAAGGGATACCCGACCCCCCAACCAATTTTTTATAGCTTGAAGGCCCTGCGGACATTGATTCCATTAGAAATTATGTAGCCTAGTTTCCCAGCATATGCAATAATTTATTTTCTTCACAACTAGTTGATTCCACTTCCTACAACATGCCCAAATCATACCACATGCATCACTAGGCCTGTATCAGACCAGGTTGAAATCCAGGTGGGAGAGAATTTCTGTAGAAAGGTGATGACGTAGGAATATCCTAATAATTTAACTCATGACATTAAATTATAAATAAAATGTAGATAATATTCTAAATAATAGTACTTTATTTCAATAGGTCCTTCGGGCTATCAAACAATTGGTGGGTTATCCCTCAGGGGGCTATGACTTTCCCTAAGAGGTTTTTTATGTTGCACTTATATATTTTGTTGTAATTATATTTGTTACATATTAATTAAATTATTAGATATTAATTATATTATTGCATATTGATTATATAATTATATTAGTAATTATATTATTAAATATTAACTTATTATTACATATTAAAAATATTAATTATATTATTATATATTCAAAAAAATTATTATAATATTACAAAATATCAATAATTGTATTAATATATATTAATATAAATGTAAATAATACTAATAAAGTAGTTAAAAATTAAATATAAATAATAATTATATTATTATATAATCCTTCAGGCCATTAAGAGTTTATATATAAATAAATATATTTATAAATGTTTAAAATTATAAATATATATTAATAAATATTAATTTATTTGTGTATATATATATAATAAATATAATTATAAATCTATTTATAAAATTATATCATTATAATTTTGTAAATTTATATATATTTAGATGGGAAATACTTGTCAAACAACCACTTTAAATTCTGCTGCCAATTCCACAAGAAATAAAATTCAGGATTAAAAAAATTTATAATCTCATACATAGAATAGTTCTTGTTTAAAATTACATAAACTATTATTTTTTTCTCATACAATTAATATATATATATATATTTAACAATTATTTATTATTTTCCTATTAAATTAAAAAACTAATTTTTTAAAATATAGTGATATGAAATTTCATTGAAGAAATTATAACAAATTTATATGACTCAAAAGATTTATTTATTATTTGTTTAAAAATATTCCATGTAATTAAAAATATTAGTGAAAAATTATTAAAAACCATTTTTTTCTGAAATAATAATATATTTTTTCTTTTATTAAATAGAATAAAATATTTTTTCAAATTAAAATTTCATTTTATTTTGAAAAATAAATGGGTTTAAAATCCAATAAACTGAAGGTATTATATGATTATAGGGTATTTTATACCCATTACATGGTATTAGTAATCCCAATGAAAATCATACGATATCCCACATGTGTTGAACTATGCAAAATGAGTCACTAAACCACAATATAAGATTCATCCACCCTAGAGACCCAATGTCATCATGTTCCACTTCAGCGCATCACACATTCTCTAAAGTCATTAACGTCGCTCATCCTGCCAGCATACCTTGCTGGTCAACGTCCCATCAATCCTGCTCCTCTTCAATGTGTCACCCATTGAAGGATGATTTTGCCTATGCTTTCATTGCACCCCTACCACCGTTCCAGCAGAAAAATCACGGTCAATTGCCTATATATTAATTCCTCATCGTCTATATTATACTTTAAGTTGGACCGGCCCACCTACACCGGTATCCCAACCACATCACCTCTTTAGCACTGATCTACCTATTCCAATTGTTGACAAAGATATTCATAAGGTTGAACAATATCATTCATCGCATGGTCATCAAATATTTTAAAAAAACTGTTCAAAATGGAGGTATTCATTTCTAATTTATTTTTCAAGATAAACCATTAAATTTTAATGAAAATTGGTTTGAACAAATGAATTTTCTTACAGAAAGACCCATGGATGAGGTAAAAATAAAGAATGACTCAAAACCATCTCAAGGATCAACGAACCGATCGAAACAATCTATTGAATGAAATTTAAACCTAATCATTCTATATCCACTTTTATTATCATGACATGCTCATGTTAATAAGAAATTGAATGATTGTGGTACTCAAAAAATTATTTTTGTTAAAAAATGTACAAAGGGGATGATCCATGGTTTATTATGGTTGATAATGTAATGAAATCCTTGAGTATTATTATCTAGGAGGTTCAGATGTAAATGTATACATGTGGAAGGTTTTCATGATTTCATTTTCCAAAATCTGATATACTATGATAACTATGACTAAATATATTTCAAATTTTTCTTAGGCATATATATGAAAATAAATTCAAGGGATTTCCCCATGAACAAAAAATTGGACTCTTTAGTCCTCATGTCACCTCTATAGAAAAAATGATATAGAATACATGAATGTGGGTGAAATATAAGCAGACCTACGCAAATCATTTAATTGAAACATTAAAGATGATAGACTCTTCATAATACTAATGATAGAGGGGTAAAACTCTGCAATATAATCATATCAAATATACTATAATTTCATTCATTACTTATTATTTTTTGTGTTCTTAGGTTGTATTGGATGCTCAATGTAGTCAATTGGGATACACTAGTGATTAATTTCCTAGATTCACTGCATGTATATCCAATAAACCAAACTCACATTAAGGAGTTTGTGAATTTTTTATACACTACATCCAAAATTTTAGAATTAATCATCTAGTTATATAATTTATATTATCTATTAATGAGGATTTTGTAAAGATTGAGCGGTGTGTGAATATCGAATACATCATGGGATAAGGAAATGGTTAAAGGAAACTGAACATCAGAAGTACTACGATTGGATAAAAATCCGGGTATATTTAATAGAATTTCATCATCCCATCTCATTTAAAAAATTACATATTTTAATCAATGTATTTGCAGCGTCTGAAATAAACAAATGATAAGGAATATGATTATTGAGTTCATAAATTTAATAAATCATTCATATTTTGTCATCAAACTAGCATTCCCAATGATTTATTTATGTAGTTACTTATTATTTCATTTTAAATATTTATTAATCCTTTGTGTATTTATAATTTTTTAGTAATACCATGATTATAGAAAAGACTCTTATTCACAAGATAATATTGATTTTTAAAAAAATAAATTTGATGTATTCCTGATTGAAAAATGTACAAAAATAGAAATATGATGTGATCGATATGACTTGAAATTTCTATTTTTATTTAAAATTGTCAATATTATTTTAAAAAACAACAAGTGACATACTGAAAAATAATCAAACAAATTATTAATTATTTGATACTTTAGGAAAATGATCTATAGGTAATTTGGGACATGTAAGAATCAGACACACCTTAATATGATGCATGATGAGAATGTTATGACATTAGGTGTGTGTTTTTATATTAAATTAATAATAAATTTAGAATATATGAAAATGCGACATACTGAAAAATGAGAAAACAACTTCATATGGTTTTGCTAATTTAGGTAAATGATAAATCATTAATTTTTGATGTGTATGAATTAACAACACCTCAATCAGATGAACAGTGTGATTGATATGACTAAAATTATATTTTATTAGTTTAAAATTGACATTTTAGCTCAAAATGTGTCACTCAATAACAACCAAAAAACCCCATTCCAACATTCTTTGTAATTTAGGACAATGATTCATAAATTCTTTATGACGTGTATGAACTAGTCTCATTTCAAAACGACACACTATGCCATTAGTATGACTCAAAATGTGTATTTCTAGTTTGAAATGATATTTTTGTAAAAAAAACAAAAGAGACATAATAAAAACTGATTAAATTAATACAAGTTATTATGATACATTAGGAAAACAATCTATATGTCATTTTTAATGTTTTGTAAACAAAAAAACCTCAATCCATCACTCATTGAATCTGGTATGACTCAAAGTGTATATTTTTATTTAAATGTGACAATAATTTTAGAAAAAATCACAAGTGGTTTACTAAAAACTATGAAAACTCATTCAGGTTGTTTTCATAATTTATGAAAACAATTCATGACTCAAATTTGATGTTTAGGAATCAACCCCTCCTCAATACAATGATGATCTAACCATTATAAATCCAAATGTGTCTTTCCATTTATTAGTGAAAATAATTTAAGAAAAATAGAACAACTAACATACTGAAAGCAAAGAAAACACATTTATATTATTTTGATACATTTGTAAAATGATCCATGATTCATTTGTGATGAATATGAATCAACCAAACCACAATAAAAATGCATATTGTGACATCTATGACTTATAGTGTATGTTATTAGTTTGAAATTTATATTTTAGATCAAAATATGTCACTCGCTAGAAAACAAGTATATGCATTCGGATTGTCTTTATAATTTAGGATAGTTGATCTTAAGTCCTTTTGGACGTGTTTGAAGTAGTATTAGATCAAATCGATGCACAATATGACTGGTATGACACAAAAAATATATTTTTTGGTTTGAAATGATATTTTAGGAAAAAACACAACTATCATATTTAAAACTGAGAAAAAACATTTGGATTGTTTTGATGCCATAGAACAATGATCCATGAGTTATTTGTGACATGTAGGAATCAACCACACATTAATATGTTGAACAATGTGATTTGTATAAATCCAAATGTGTTTTTATTTAAAATTTATATTAATGTTTGTAAAAACGACTAAATGACATACTGGGAACCATGAAAATGCATTCAAATTATTATGAAAATTTAAGACAATGATCCATTTGCCTTTTTTTAATGTGTTAGAAGCAACAACACCTCAATATGATGCATGGTGTGAGCAGTCTGACTAGAAGTGTCATTTATCAGTTTAAAATTGTTATTTTTTCTCAAAATGTTTCACTCATAGAAAACCAATAAAACACACTCTTATAGTTTTACTGATTTAAATGAGAGATTTGTAATTCATTTGTGACATGTATGAAGTAGTTTGACCTCAATATGACACACAATGTGACTGGTATGACTCAAAATGTGTGTTTTTTGTTTGGAATGATATTTTTGTAAAAAATGTAACTATCATACTAAAAATCGATGAAATCCATCTGGATTTTTTGGACACTTTAGAACAATGTTCAATAAGTCATTTGTTACTTGTATGAATCAACCACACCAAAATATAATGAATTTTGTGACCGGAATAAATCCAAATATTTCATTTAAATTTGATATTAAAAAAAATACATACTCAAAACAATGAAAATCCATTTAGGGTATTTTGATATTTTTGGACAATGATCCATATCTCATTTGTGATGTGTAGAAATCAACCACTCCTCAATACAAAGAACAATGTGACCTATATATCTCCCATTGTGTATTTTTTATTAAAAATTGACATTTTAATAATGTAATCATTCATATTAATGTTTATTTTATTTACTTATATTATTAATATCATAATATTTGTTTTCTAATATAGGTGTAACCATTTACTTGAGTGTGTATGGTTTTTTTAGCAACTAATACTATGAGCTGAAATTTCTGAGAGGGGATCACGAATATCAAATGATGAAATATTAATGTTTTTAACTAATTATAGGATAATTGAAAATGTAATTATATAAATTAATTTTTGAAATGTATATAGCATTGTTTTGTAATCCATTTTGTGAACTACTTTGTTATTGTGTGTGTTGTGCATGTGCTATTTTCTGTAAGTGGTGTGTGTGTGTGTTGCGAAGATGCAACTTCTGGGTGTATCATTTATATCTGTAGGTGATTTTGGTGGGTGTGATGTTATATAAACAACACATCATAAGATATTTATCCTTTATCATCACTATTTAAACTGTTTATAAAATGGTTCCTTTATCTTTTCTAAAATAGTACTGATAAAAGGTGGACCTTCATCAACACTTTTTTATCACTGTTAAAGGGGACCTGATCTTCACTAATAATAATGGTTATTTTCTAGCAATAATAAAAGAACTATATGTAGTATTTTTTGGATGATAATCTTTTACATGGAATGATGGGTCGGCTAACTTTCATATATGCTATTTTAATGGAGCCTGATTTGATGGGAGGTGTAAGCTACTCTGTTCCCTGAGTTGGTGTACATTATGGATCTCCTTGGGAAACCTAAGCTAGTTTTCCCAAGTGAAGGGGATTGCATGAAACTACCCATAAAGATAAGATTTGTGTGATAGTAACTTCAATATATATTCCACTTTTAGTGAGAATCATCAATCAAGTCGAATGGGTCGCCTAAAATCTAAAATATGTCCAGTTTCAGAAAACCATGTTGTATCAATGTTTGGCACACCTTGGTGATCCAGTGCAGAAGTTGGGTTATGTTCGAGATCTCCCTACATGGGTACCTCGTGGGAGTGTTCTCCAACGAAGGGGATTGGTGGAAATTTCCCCTCATGATAAGTGTTGTCTGATACTCCCTTCATTGGAGAGGCCTCTTTTCGCAAGAATCACCAACAACATAGAATGTCAGGCATCACATGGTTCTTGTTTACCGAGGTTAAGGTATGTTTGGTGACATATTATTTTCATTGATCTATAATCATCCATCTAATTAACTTCATCATCATCATTTTCCTGCATGGAGAGGTACCCTAGTCCTAGTGGAAGGGTGATAATTTGAAAACATGGCCACCACACTTATATAATCACATCCTCTAATTGCTTCGTATTTTTAATGCCTTTTCCTCACCAAACATTCCACGCATTGTTTAATAGATCTAAATTCCAGATATTCAAATTCTTCAATTATAAGAAGAATTTATAATGAAGTACCCAACCATATTTTTTAATTATTATTAATTTATTATATGAATATTAAAAAATAGTCAAACAATAAAACTTATTTATGTAATTTGAATGTTAATCATATTAAATTTATAAATGAAATCTATATTATAATCTGATTAAATTAAGTATTAATAATTTAATGATGAATTATTTTAATATTTTAATAAAATTGTGAAATATATTCATTTTTTTTATAATTAGCTATTATATTTATAAAAAAATTTACTAATTAAAAATAATAAAAAAAAAACCTTAATTATATGAGTTTGGTTAGTTAAAATAATATTTCAAATTATTGTAGAATTGGATTAAAATAGTTTGATAAAAAATAAATGGGTTATAAATGTTGGTTTTAATCAACAATATAGCATTTGACTCATATTAACATTTATAAACAATATATTTTCTCTCTCTATATATGTTTTACTATTTTGGTTTTTAATTTAACCACTCATAAACAGAAAAAATTGATCCTTCCCCAAATATAGAAAACTACCTTGTGGATGAATTTGTAAAGGAGGATATTTTATTTTTTATATATAATAAAATGGGTTTCAGTATTTGTTTAATTTGGAAATGGGTTTAAAAACATCAAATGAAGTGGCACTATGTAATGGTAGGCACAAACACCACATCATGTGGCGTTTCCCCCCACACCCTCAATTCCAACAACCCACCCCCCATTCCTCCACCCAATTTCCAATATATATATATAATTATATATTTAAAATTATAATTAAATACACGTTTTTATATATTATTACATATTATTCAAAAGGAAAAGGCATGGGAAAAAACCCATGACTCCATATTTATTAGGAAAACAAAAAATTAAAACAAGGGGATCAAATAAACATGACCTTGTATGCCCATAATGAAACACATAGTATGTTCATATGGACACCCCTGGATCCCATGTTTGGGTGATATCTATCCCCCTTTAGGATATCGGTCTCCCTACTATGTCTTGGATGGTGGGTCGAATTCATGAGATAATGTTCCAAACTACGACAGAAAACCCTCCACAAACTTCAAAACATCCATGATAAGTCATGAATTTTTTGTTCTAATATTGAATAAAAACCATCCTAAATGTTGATTGAAAGAAGATTCTGAACTACATGATAGTCACTATAACCAAACACCACTGGCCCCATTATATGGAAAATTACTTCCAACTGCAAAAATAACCAACCAGTCACTTCATTATTAATAACTATAAGAGTTCGTTGACAGTAAAGGCTCCCTGGGAAGGTCACATTCAAATTATTCCTCTTTGCGTTGATACACTCCTCATTCGAGGCCTTTCCAATATAATTATATGAATTTTTTAAATGATCCAACAAATGTGAAGGATAAACCCATTTCAGTTTTTTACCAGTATCTACAGTCATATTTGATTGTACCTCTTCATGAAATGTTACCTGCTATCTCCAAAAGTATGAGTATTTGAAGATTAATAAACTCATTATCTAAAAGAGTATCATTTCCATTAGATGTGGGAGAAACATTTTCCAATGCCATATCATCCAATGTATTTTGTGATATAGATGAAGCTAGCAGTGGTTGATGAGACTCCTTCAATCTCAATTTCTGATTCCATACTAATCAAAAACTTTCTGCATCCAGTACAGTTAACATCACCTTGTAGGACCTCACCATAATCAGTCGTTCCTGCTATATGATTTTATAATATGACCCTTGAATTTCATCCTCATCAATTTACTGGTTGTCAATTTATTCAATCACAAGTCCACTATCTGAACCGTTGATTCTACGAGATGAAACCCCTAGCCTTACAAGGCACCGATGAATGGTACCACAACTATGTCAATCATCCAAACAGAGTGATCACCCACATTCTGGCCATCTAGTATCTCATTCCATGATCTAACATGTTTTCCGTCTTCATCCATTGGCCTACCACAATCCCAGACATCACTAGGAATAATAGTAGGATCATTCAAGCGGTCAAATCCACTCTCATTACATATTTCACTCTTCTTTCTTGCATCCACCACAGAGGGGCCTTATCATGCCATTATTTTTGGAGACATTTTTGTTGATTCAATACGGTTTTCCTTGTGACTTTTCCAATCCTTCTTGTTTTGAAAATCGCAAACACCTTTCTATAAGGAAAATCACTTTTATAAGGAAAATTGCTTTTATAAGGAAGATCGATTTTGTAAGAAAAATTTTCCTTATCATATTTTCATTCATATATTTTAATAATTATAAGTTTCAGATTCATTTATATTATCTCAGAATCATTTGAAACTTTGATATGAAACATTCTATTTTAAGTACCGTATTCCAAATGCGAACTGTAATGAAGTTTCATTCTGAATTGCGGATACGAACTCTGATAAAGTTCCACTCTGAATTCTGGATAAAAATTATCATTACGAATTCTGATGAGGAATTCTCATTATGAATTATATTGAAGAATTCTATTTCCGAATATTCACTCATAATTCACCTATTAAACAAAATCTGATCATCTTTGTTTTATACACTCTGAATTTATTTAGGCTCCGAAAAAATATTTTTGTTTACACTTCGATCCTTCACTCCGACCTTTTGAGTTAGACATTAAACGATGTCGTACTTTCTGTTTCACTTGTTTTGTTATAAAACGATGTCGTCTATTCTGTTATAAACTAACTGTTGGTTAAGTTACATGTGTACATGTCCCTCCGATTTTTAAGGAAAATATGACCTTTGGAAATGAGGCCGAACATGCCAATAAATAGGATCTCATTTGAAAGAGCTTAATGCTGACTGATGAATAACTTCTTCGACGTTGTCCATACATGTTGTTGAAGTGATTTCTAGAGATATAGGCTCTTATTAACTCTTAAATCTTCATGCGACTCCGAATGTTGGTGATTACATTTGAGGAATTCTGGCAATATGAAGACAGAGGTGACGACTACCTTGAAGATTGAGGGCTTCCTTGCTGAGGAAGACGGAGGTTTCCAACTACCTTGAAGCTGAGGGCTTGCGGAGATAGCAAGATAGAGACTCCGATCATCGAATCAAGGGCTTACCCTGGTGTGGGAAAGACCGAAATTCTTGAAAGTATAAATCAAGAAACCTTTATCCAAGGTTGGTGGATACCCTTCTCTTTGGGTTAAAAGACTTATATCTTGTTACTTGTAGTTTTACTACTTGTTTGTTTCCGCTGCATTTTGTATTATAAGGAATGTATAACTTTCTTATACTTCCTTACTTGTACTCTGTTTCATTTAGATTCTATACGCTTTAAGGTAGAATCTCATATTGTAATATTTTGTTAAGTTTCAATTTCCGGAACCATATTTCTGAAACCTACATTCAGAATCTCTTTTCAGTTATAAGCATGTACATAGGACTTGAAGTTTATAACTTCATTCCTCTTTCGGAGTTTTCCATTTGGTTTTAGAGGTGTTGTAAATTTTCTTAGTTTAACTTTTTTAAACATAGCTCTTTCCTTTGTTAAAGGATATTTTTATAGTGTACAATTCACCACCCCTATTGTATATTGAGCATCTACATCATTATTTCGATCCTAAAATAGTCACTCCACCCAATTTCATGTAGTTCATAACCTCATTCCTAATATTCTTATAGTTCGAATAATTTTTTTTCCTTTTTTCATATTCAATTTCCAATTTAATTTCATCATCCGTAGTGGCAGGAAAAACATGGTCAACTAAGACAAAGGTCAAATCAACTGCATATAAAAATCAAGTAATGCTCCTAACCGAAGAAATTTATGCCTCTTTGTCCTAACTTATTGGCACCCTAATTAATATCACATATTCTTAGAGAATTCTGAGGTTCCAAAGAAACCAATTCAATCCAACTTCATTAACCCATACATATAATGAAGAATGGACATCCTCGAGAGTATATAAGAAACGATCCCATTTTTGGTTATGAAGAAATCATATTTTGAGTCAAATCGATGCAAATTGACATGCCCTCAGCTTAAGATCCATCGAAGGAAGTAGTAAATGGAAGAACTCCCTCCCTAGAGAGATTCATCTCCAGCACTTGAATCCCAAAATGAGAAAAAATTTTAAAAAAAAATCCTCGATATTCCATGACAATGATCCTTCAGGCAGTATAATACATCCATGAATCGATAACTCCCCAATTTTCAGATGCTTTGACACTTCCATGGGATCAACCATAACATATGTGTTGCTACCTTTCAGGCGGATACAACCAAATGATACATTGAGAAGAGATATGTTGTTTTGACTAGGGGAAGAGAACAACACCTTATTAGCATTAAGTGAAGTGGCATCCACAAACCCGTCAGAGAGGCTGCGAACATGAAAACCAGCATGTGTCAATGTCATCACCTCTCTATGATTACGATGATCTAAAGTACAATCAAAAAAGTAGTTGGAGTAAAAGTAGTTGTGCACTAGAAATGGAATAGCCGATTGAGAAGAAATCTCTACCAAACTAAAACCCTAGATTCAATGGTTTGGTTCAAGGAGAACTCGTGATTCCATCTTCCTCCTTTTCGGAGTCACTGTCGCTTTTTTTATAGAACATTTTCAATATTTCAATATTAATTAATAATAATTATATTATTATATATTAATAATATTATTACATATTAATAAATATTAAAAATTCTATTAATGAAATTCAATAATAATACAATTGTAAATAATAATAATAATAAAGTAGCTAAAAATATAATTAGAATAATTTGGAGTCTATGGATGATGTGAGTGTGTCTTATCCTAATTCTGATCTTGATTATTGTTACACTAAGGTTGATCTTTTTATTTTTATGTTTTGGCTTTCCCTTATTCTTTCATGTAATAATTATTTTTCATTATTTTTATAATAATGGGTTTGACCCTGAACCTTCTTAGTATTATTTCATATTAATTATACCAAGAAGGTTCAGAGCCATGACCCATATTATTACTAATTATATAATTACATATTAATTATACCAATAGTCCTTCCCATATCCAAGAAGAAAAAATAGAAACTCAAGCATCACTATCATCATGATCAGAGTTATGACCAGAATCATCACATAGTAATTATATTAGTATATATTTATTATATTATTCCATATTTATTATATTTTTACATATTAATTATATTTTTATATTATTAATAGTGATGTTCCGATGATAATTCTCATCCCGCCCACATACCCCGCTACTCAACTCCTTGTCGACCCTTCTATTCTTCACTGTGTTTCCCAAAGAAGGCCACCACTGCCTATGTTATCACCACAACCCTACCAATACCCAACAATAACAGCACCATTAATTTGTTGGACCACCAATCCTCGCCATTCTCACGCAACATCTGGATGGACCACCTCACCTATGCGGGTATCCCAACCTCATCGCCTCCAAATATCTTGCCACCACACCACGATACCCCTATGTCTAAAAGTCACCGACAGCTACCAGCATGGGTTGCTGGTCATCTCAACTGGGGCATAATGAACATTATTCATTAATTGTTCAACTGATGAATCCTCAATGGATGAGAATCATTTTCTTGTTTGGATGGTCCGGCTCACTTGAGTCTCTGATTTTCTTAATGTAACTTTATCTGATTGGGGGTGTACGCTGCACTGATCCCCATGTTGGGGTACTTTTGGGATCTACATGGGTAACATAGGTGAGTATTTCTAGCTGAAGGGGACTAGTACAAAATAAATTTCATGATAAAATTTTTGTGATACTTCCATCACTAGAGAAGCCAATTTTGATGAGAATCGTTGACCATGATGAATGGGTCAGATAAAATTTGGTATATTTCCAGTTTATAAGAACCTTTTCACATCAATGTGAGGCAATTTGGATGCTTCGATGCTTTATTTGGGGTAAATTCTGGATCTCCATGATTGGGTACCTTGGGGGAGTGTTCTTAAGTGATTGGTCCTGTTGGAAACAACCCATAATGGTAAAAGTTGTATGGTCCTCCCTTCACTTGGGAAGGCTATTTTGATAAGACTAGCTGACCACATAGAATGTCAGACATTACAGGTTAATCAAATGCCTGATATGGGATATGTTTGGTGACATCTTGTTTTCATCAGACTATAATCCTCTATCTCTTTTACATCTTCATCATCATCATCCTACAAGGAGGGGTACAGTAATCCCAACGGAAGTGATGAAGTTTGAAAACATGTCCTCCACCCCTATATACTCACATCCTTCCATTATTTTCTACTTTTATGTGTTTCCCACACCACACATTGCACAATTCCTTTAATAGAATAAATGAAAGATATACAAATCATTTATTTATAAAAAGAATTAATAAGGAAGTACCCAACCCTGTTTTTTAATTATTATTAATTAATTAACTAAATATTAAAAAATATTGAATCTATCGAATATATTTATGTATTTTTAATGTTATTCATATTAATTTTATAATAGAAATCTAAATTATAATCAGAATAAATTAATTATTATTAATTGAATCAATGTATTTTTTAAAATTATTGTGAAATTATGAAATATATATTTTTTTTCTATAAATTACATTTAGATTAATAAATGAATTTTCAAATTAAAAATAATAAACACCTAATTAAATAAACAAGATTCCATAGATAAAATAATGTTTCAAAATATAAAAGAATTGGATTAAAATAATGAGTTAAATATTAAAAGGGTTATAAATGTTCATTTTAAATCAATAATATAACATTTGACGATATTATTATATTTATACAATGTATAATATCTCTCGCTATATATTTGAAATCTATCGGTTTATTATTTAAGCTATCAAATGGAAAAGTGTTTTTGTCGAACATACCCTCAATCTAGAACACTAACTAGTGGAAGATTTTTCCGTGCATGATTGTTTTATTTTTTTATATAATAAAATGGGTTCAGGTTTAATTTATTTGCGGAATTGGGTTTAAAAATCACTAAATGAATTGACACATTGTTAAGGAAGCCAAAAATGCCATATCATATGGCTTGTTCCCCCACACTGAAAATTCCAATGCCCAACGAACCATTCCTCCTTCCCATTTCCAATATATATATATTTTTATTTATGAATTTATAGTTATAAATAAATACATGTTCTTAAATATTATTATATATTAATTAATAATAACTATATTATAACATATTAAGAATAATATTACATATTAATAAATTTTAATAATGTATTAATGTCCTTCAATAATAACTAAAATAGAAATAATAATAATTATAATATAGTTACAAATATAATTGATAATAAATTTTAATTATATTATAGCATATTAATGAAGAAACCAATATTTATTATATTATAAAATTATTAATAAATATTAATTATATTATTACATATTTACAATAATTATATAAATAAATATGAATTAAAATATTAATTGAATTACTAATTATATTATTTCATATTAATTATACAAAGAATGTTTGGGGAAAATCTCCTTATTATTAATAATTATATTCATACATATTAATTATACAAAAAAGGAAAGCACACGTTCCAAATTAAAAAATAGCAACTCATGTGTTACCATAATCATGATTAGAGTTATGACCAATATCATCACCTTATAAATATATAGTTACATTTTAATTATATTATAATATACTAATTATATTATAACATATTATTTAAATTATTTTATGAATAGTTCTATTATTATAAATTAATTATATTGTTATATATGTACAATAATTATATTAATTAATATGAATAAAAATGTAAATAATACTAATAAAGTAGTTAATGATATAATTAAATATAAATATTAATTATATTATTACATATCAATAAATAATTTAATATTAATTCCCATATAAAATTATTAATAAATATTAATTATATCAAAGCGGTTCTATATAGGATCCAAAGCTCCTGAGCATTTATTAAAATTGATGAATAGATAACATGTACATGATAAGGATAGTATGAGAAAACAATGGCACACCCACAATCATTAGAGAAACAACATATCAAACATCGTCATAATCATGTTCTGAGTCATATTGAATGTTGATAATGTCAAAAGATTCCCAATCTAACTGATTGGTTTACTTGCTGAAAAGTGAATAGTACATTTCCTTCAGAACCAACTACTCTGGAATGAGCCTATAAGATCTAGAAGAACCAACTCATCCACACCTTAGAGTAACATCCACTCAACCACATTTGTGACCACGAACCTTTGGGTCCTAACCCTTCTCCAGGTCTTTTGGTGCATTGTCACATCATGTTCAACCTTTTCTGTGGTAGCCATATCCTTAGACCCACGACTTGACTCATCATTAATAGAATCAATAACCTTAAATCTTTTGACCTCAATGAAAATTTCCTGATCATTTATTTATAGAGAAACATTAGTTGATTCATGTTGGAAACCAAATTTATTTAAATGATTTGAAACCATTCATTATCCACAATGAGATTCCCTTTGTTTTTGGCAGCACATTCTATCTCAATATGTTCCAAATATTCATATATATTTTGTAATTTTATAATCTATTTACTAGCCATCATCCTCACGCATGGTATTCATTTTTTTCTATAATAACATTATCATGAAAAACTTCTTCAACAGTCTTCCCTGCTTCATCTTTATTCTTATGGTTAGCCACATTTTTGTCATTTTTATTAGAATGTTCATAAAAACAACACCTAAGACATTCTATTAACCTGGGCTTGGTCGAGAAGGATTCATGTCAATTCTTCACCCCAAATATTTATATCATACCCACAAGATGAAAAAAAATAACAAACCATAAGTCTCCTACAACCATCCATTTCATGGCCAATTGCCCCACATTCCAAATAGAATTTTGGAATACATTTATTGACAATATTTAAATCGTACTCCTCCTCATCAGATGATAAGAAAATTCTGTCCATTTTTGTTGAACCTAAATCAGTATCATCTATAACCCTAGAAATATGTTCATACCTTGAATCTTCTATTTCATTACCCATCGTTATGGGTATATTAAGAAACATCGCCACATCATGGAGGATTATCGAATGAAAAATAATCCAATGCAATCCATAAACTCGAACTCAAATATCTAAATAGGAATTACCTGCATTCAATTCATCAACATAGTGGTCCATTCAATAATGTGAATAAATCCTTGCATCAGAGAGAAATATCCAAACACCCAAGCTCGTGATTTAAACGATTCCATGGGTAACATGTTGTGGAATAAGCTCTGACCATAAAACACACAATGATAATTAGAGAAGCCTCAAATAACGTGATACTACCTATAAAACCCCTTAGACAATAAAGTTATTTTATGCAGACAAACTTTCATTCATGAGAGGTAACACATACTAAAAAAGTATAGTGGGATCATGACTTATTTTGATGCATTTAATGCACAATATACACATGATCCATAGGTCCCTGTGGATTGTAAGAGAGGTAAGGGAACTTGAGTGATATGGTTTCCTAGTCACTGAGTATGGTGACTCATTATAATTGTAAAATTATAAACCTATATCCTAGATTAAAGTAGTCAAAATCTATGAAGCCACAATATAGCAATACGGTATGATTTTTAAGATGGATTTCGTGTATCATAACCATGTTTGGGTTCTAGTCGATGTTCCAGTTGACATAAGGCCTATTGAATTTAAATGGTTATTGAAATAAAATATGGACATGGAAGGAAATGTAAGTAACTTCAAAGAAAGGATAATGTCAAATGGGTTTAAACAGGGTCATGGAATTTACAATGATGAAACCTTCTCTCTAGATTCCTTTTTTAAATCCATAAGAGTCATACATTCCATACAAGCTTACCATGACTATGATATTTTTTAGATGGATGTTAAAACAATATTCCTTAATAGGAACCTTTATGAATATGACTATATGACACAACCAGAAGGGGTTTTGACTCCAAGTGATGCCAAACGTATTTTCAAGTTGTAGATATCCATTTATGGATTGTATAATTCATCCAAGTCTTGTAAAATTCAATTTAATGAAGCCATTAAAGTATTTTTTTTCATTAAGAATGAATGTGATACATTTGTTTACAAAAGGTTTAATGAGAATGAGTTTATTATCCTAGTAGTGTATTTCTATGACATATTTGTTATTGAAAAAGGCATACCACTCTTACAGTCAGTTGAGGACTACATGAACAAGAGATTATTTATTAATGAATTATGTGAAACAACCTACATTATAGGGATCAAGATCATCCTTGATAGTTCCAAGAGGTTTCTTGGACTATGTTAGAGTACATACATTTACTAGGTACTAAAGTGATTTATTATGGAACAATAAAATAGGGGATTGGTTCCAGTTCAACATGGCTTACTTATTTCTAATAAAATGTGTCCCTATTCACAACATGAGAAAGATAGAATGAGTAAGAACCCATATGCTTCAGTGATAGGATCAATCATGTATTCCATGTTATGTACTATACATGGTGTTCCCTATCCACTAAGCATGGTAGGTAGATATCAAAGAGATCTAGGAGAACAAAATTGGACTTATCTTAAGACTATCCTTATGTATCTTTGAAGAAATACGGATTTGTTCCTAGTGTATAGAGTAGATGAGGAGCTTATCATCAGTGGGTATGCTACTGTTAGTTTTTAGACATATCAGAATGATTTGATGTTTCTATGAAGATATTTTCTTATGTCTCAATGAAGGTGTTTTGAGCTAGAAGTATTCAAATCAGAATGTTTTCATCGATTCTACTATAGAGTCCGACTATATATAATATTTGGATGAAGACAAGGATGACATATAGTTTTAGAACATTTTCGAGGATCTTGATGTGGTGCCTATCAGTAAAGAACCAATCACATTATATTTTGATAATAATACAGCAGTGGATCTTGTAAATGAGTTAAGGTCACATCCGTAGAAAGATAACATACTCTATAAGTATCACCTCTTGAGTGATTTCTATCATAGGGGTGAAGTTGCAGTGAGCAGAGTAGCCACATGAAGATAATGTGGAATAACCATTGACTAAATTCTTATCTTAATAAAAAAATAAATATCATGTGAGAGATAGATAACCGAAGGTTGTTTTTATTTGGATCTAGTGAAAGTTGGAGTCTGTTGTAGTTGGTGCCCAAGATCCAAATTCCATTGTACTTTATTATAAACTTGTATTCATGGATTAGAATATAATCACATCATTATTGTTCTTTTGAATTAAATTTCATGTGATAATGTCCTAAGAGTAGTTGTCTCACTAAGAGGTCATTGCATATTCCTACAATGATGAGAACTGAGAACTGCTATGACACTAATATGAATTTGAGGCACCTTTTCATGGTGTATGCCGATGATAATATCCTATAGAATATTATTAGAATGATACCTATTGGTAAGAATCCACATTTATATTTTTCATTGGATGTTCATATATGTGGATGATTATATTATTCATTATAATTTCTTCATTATTATTAATGATTATTATGAATCACACATAGATGTATTGATGAAAACAATAACGACACACAGTTCATGGAGAGGTTGGATATGTTGGGTGAATCATGAGTAATACTGCATTTATGAATAATGTGGTAATGATTTTCTCCCTTATATAGAATTTAATATCTTATTCCCATTGATGGAAATTATATAGGCTTAATAAATCCATGGAAATGGTGTTCAATATGCATGTTATATTCGGGAAAGTCAATGACATGGAAATCTAGCAGATGGGTTGATGAAATTGGAATGAAACCCGCTTGATTAGAGATATCAAGACAAAGAGATTATATTACATGATGTGTGTTCGTATTAGGTGAATGTCATTAAATCAGTAAATTCTTTATCTATGTGTGAATTTGAGTGTTACTATATTCAATCCTTGTATATTAGGCAGTTCCCCCTAATGACACTGAAAAAGAGGATTATAAGTTCATACACTACGTGTATCCAATATCATTGTAAAATCCTTTATTTATTTAACAATTTGAATAAATATTATTCCCACTTGGGGTTTAACACTTATTGTTGTATACCTAATCACATTTATTCCAACAAAAGTTGTTCAATTGAGTATTTTGTGAGAGGATTAATTAATAAATATTTATTTTCTATTAAGTGAATATAAAATGTATATATATATATATGTATTGGAAAGTAATGAAGTGATATTTATTTAATAAATAAATATACATTATTGAAGGCCTCATACATATAGTTGAGGATTAAAGGACACAATTTTAGGATTCTGTGATAATAAAAATATTGAATTTTATTAATATAATATTTAATAATTATTTTCCAGTTATGTGCCTGTCAATAATAATTATAATTTTATTATTATTTTATAAGGGGGTTTTCTATAATTAATAATATAAATAAGGTCACATGTTCAATTATTTTATTATAACCCTAGTGATATGAATAACAATTATATTTTTCATCTCATAACATAGCCAAACCATTCTTTGTAAAAAACAGATTTTAGGAAAAGCACTCATTCCTAGAGAGTAATTCCTTATCCAAGAATGATATCAAAAATGGGGGTGATCTTTATCCACCAAATAATGGAAAATTCTATGGAATTGATTCTCAAGGTGATTGAAAGTTGAAATCGCCTGGACAAGAATATTCCACACTAGAACCTATAGACTTCTTCGGTGATGTCTAGAGATACATATATCATGTTTGGATCACCACAAGAAAATTCATACACATGGATTCTAAGGTGCAACAGTTCCACACAAAAAATCTATGGTCAGACACTTCAAATAATAATGTATTCCTTTAAGTCAATTTTTGATTTAATTCAATTAATTATAATGAAATTGTTACAATATCCTCTTTCTTGGTTCTAAGATCTTATTTCCCTAGTCTGTTATTCGAATTAATTTTGTTGGTAATCATGTTCTTCATCGAAATAGTCCTCAGATTGATTGTCAATAATGATAAAGTAAATGTTGTGAACCATCCCTCCTAGGCTTCCACGGCTCAAAGAACCTACAATGAGTATATTCTCCATTGTGAAGGGGGATAACCAGAATCTTTTGACTAGGTGATAGGAGGATATTAGAGGGAAAATGGGATACACTAATGGATAATTAGATGATATAATTGAATTAAAATGAAATTATTCTGATGATAATGTTAGCTAACTATATGATAGATTCAAAAAATTGCAGGATTTATCCGAATAAAAATTATGATTTTTGTTTTTTTTCTTAATACAAGTCAATGATAATTTTTTAAGTCATCTATCAGATGAAGGGTAGTTATATTGAAGAAATTTTCATAGTTATTTTTAAGATACATTTCATTTTATTTTATATCATTTTGGATACTAGTTTATATCTATAAGCTGAGCCGATTATGTGAAGGAAAATATCATCTATGGTGATTTAAAGGAGGATATTTTTATGGATAATTTGAAATGTTTTCTTGAAATAGGAAAAGAGGATTATGTATGCAGGATGATGAAGATTTTTTAGGGTATAAATTAACCATTGAGGTAGTGGTAAAAAAATATTATCCTTCCATTTTTCATCATTGATATAGGTTGAAATATTATAGTCATTTTTTGGGGTTTATTAATGATGATTTTATTATATTACTTCGTTTATATTGATGATATTTTTATTGGTGGTTCTGATTCCATTCAAATATACCAAATAGAGAGAGATATTGGTTGTTTTTTGTGATGAAACACTGGGGATCAATGTGTTAGATTCATAGTATTAAAATATATGATGACATAAATTCCATGAATTCATTGTTATCTCAAGAGATATACATTTACATAGAATGTTAAATAATTAATAAGATAGGGTCAAAGTGGATAGTACGCACATTGCTTTACATTTTTATTTGGGTTATAGTATGTAAACCTTTTAGTTATGAGATGAGTGGGGATGTGGATTGCATATATTATTCAACAATATTTGGTTATTTTATGTATGTGATGGTATATATTTGTTTTGATATAGCTCATGTGGTTAAAATGGTCATTTTATTTCTATGAAATCTAGGTAGAAAAAATTGGAGAACTATGGAGTTCATGCTTCAATATCTTTATGGTCCTTTAAATTAGATATTGTGTTTTGGTAGTTGGTGATCAATGATTGACAAATTTATATATTCAAATATTACATGATATATGAATTCATATATGCCAATTTTAGGTTATTTGAACACTTTTATTGCGGGAGTTCTATCTCGGCAGTTTAACTTTTTAAAGGATTGTTGCTTTATCTACCAATAAGTTTGAGTTTATTAATGTTATAGATGAGTAAAAGAAATTTTATCAAATGATTAGTTTAATCGATTAACTCAATTATAATAATGAAATGTATATTTTACTTTTTAATATTTAAAATAGAATTTTCGGAATAAATTTCACTTTTATGGTATATAATAATATATTTATGTGAACTATATCTTGATATGAAATTAATCAATTCTAGATAGTAGGAGGTTCAAAATATTCACATTGAAGATAACTGAATATTCATATTTATAAATATTTTATTGAACGGAAATTTTGAGACATACTAAAAGATTATATGGTTTGAGATGATCCCTAGTTGAGTCAAAAGAGGATTTTGTTTTTATGGACGTCTTTATGTTGTGGACTCACATTCTTTTTTTATATGAAAAAAATAAAATATCTACAGGGATCTGTGTATTTATTGTAAAGAAAGAATTAGGGGATGTAATGTTACTCTCTTCCTCTAATGATTTTGGTAGAACCATGGTTTAAAAGTGTTTTTGGATCTATATCCGACAATAAATTCATTTAGTTCGACAAGATTCAAGTGTGGATGGTCATTATTTTGTTTCTGGTTATATTTTTACATTTTTCATTCAATTGGTGAACCTTCAACACACACAGTAATATAATTTATTTGGATCTCTTTCTCAAGATATTTTCACAATTCTTGGACTAATTTTATACTTTATCTATTTTTTATCCCAAATATTATTTTAACAGAAGAAATTTTTTGAGATTCCTATCAACTATATGAAATCTATAGAAAGTAATCATTTATTTTAATTGGATATAACTTTTTTAATATGTCCCATTCACCCCTTTAGGTTTTCCAAATTAAAAAATTTCTATGTCAACTATTTATTTCTATATATATATATTTTAGTCTATTGTATATCTAATTATTTAGTTGGATTTCTCAGAAGAGAAATATATATTATTTCATTATGTTTCAACATTTTCATTTCATCTCATTTTCCCCTCACTTCCTTTCCCAACACCCACTCCAAATTATAAAATGAATACATAGTATATGTAATGTATGAACTTATAATTGACATTGGTGGTTATGTTTAACATGTCATTATTTTTCTATTTTTAAAATGACATGCTCTATTAATATTCGAATAAAAATTCTATACAATCATTTAAAATTACTAGATCAGAAGGAAAAATGTCTACAGTATAGTGAAAAGGAACCATATAATTTTAATAATATCATCGATTCCCCTATTAAACCCACTTAACATAAGAAGGATTTATTGATAATTTATGATATTACTCACCCAACATGTGTGTTAATTTGTAATTAAAATATTACTAGGAATAACCCTCCTTCATTCACTATTATGATATAGAAAATGAAGGAATCTGTTGTCCATCCTCTAGAGAAAACATATAAGTCACGCTAGAACGTCCCAACTTAATAGTAGTTATACATATGATAATTATGAGGTTTATATTAGAGAGTTTTTAGATATATATTAATTGTAGGACATTGATAGAGGTGTCTAATGAGGCTTCAATTCCCTTGAGAATCCATGTTCTTGAATTTTACGTGTTCCCGAATGATGAATCTAATTTTAACCAAATTGTTTTTTCATATTTTAGATGATTGAGTGTATTCTGTGGAATTATATATTATCTATGATCATTTAGGCTTAATTATGGTACTTTTGGATAAATAAGATAATTCTTTAGGTAATTTCAACATATGTGAATTGAGGTATTTAATCACCAAACATTAAATATTTTTTCTCAGAAAATATTAGACATATTCGAATATGTAGAATAACATGAGAAAAAATTATACCAAGTGAAGGTTGTAGATAATTTTGGAGTCTCGTTACTATACACCATTTTAGTTATCGGACAAGATATCTCAACTTTGGGCTATTGAATTTGAAGGGGAAGCTGTTTTATAACCACAAGATCACCAATTAGTAGCTTCTACAAATATAATGGTAGAGAAATTATAAATGGTGGATAGTGTAGTGTAGAAATAAGTCATTTTATAGGCATAATCTACTCAATTATAACCATATGTAGATGTTGTTAATTTTAATATAAATGAACTATGATATGCAATTGATTTACAGAACCCCAAATGTCTAGATTGAAATTGGACATTATGTCAATGATATCAAATTTGTTGATATAATATTCATTTTTACTCCCCTATGTAGTGGAGATTTTTGTAAGGGTATTTGAGATGTGGATATCGATTACATTTCACATATAAATTAATAAAACTACCCCATTTCAGATAAATATCTTGTTATGACACCTTTATCACACAATCATATATAATTTCACAATGATATGCGGCATAATAAATATTTGGTTCTAGTATGGTATAAAAAATAATCTATTTACACTTATTTGAAAAAAGGTATTTTGGATCAAACCACATGTTCCAACCCAAGCTTCTTGGAGGATATTCACAAGAATAAAATAAAAAAATAAGAATTACCACTTCAGTATGAATGAAATTCATTTGTAAATCATGATTCCAATATATTTTAGTATGAAATAGGAGCATCAAAGGTCGATAATCCTTTAAAAACATTCCATAAATATATATTGTTAGTCCTTTTATGAGTATCATCTACTATCACCTAAAATTTAGTATGGTTTATTCAATAAATCATAATTTACTAATTTCTCCCATCCATGTGAACTTGGAGGGTTATAGGTAGTCCATATATTGGGTGCATATTCCATCATCTTAATTGAAGATCATTCTTCTTGGATATGAGATAAAGTGATTTACTCTAGAAAATGTTGACTTATATGAGTATAGGTTTTCTATTATGGAGAGAATTTACCCACATCAAATGTGAATTTTCATGAACTGACCTAACCATAACATAAATACACAATACATCATTTTAAAATAATTCTGATTACAACTACAAATAAATCAAACACAAATAACCTATCAGTTTTGGATCTCCACATATTAGAAACATGTGATTATAATTTTAAAATAATTCTTTAACATCACTTATAAAACTCTACACACATGATATCCTTTTTTACCAATGATGGTGCTACACTTTTATTGCATGAACATATGGTTCATGATTTATTTATGATGATTTATCACTATTATGATTCATGTCATATAAAATGATAGAGTTTTATGCATTGAATCATGTTTATGATCTATATGACCTTTTTATGTTATATATATGTTCTCATACTCATATACTTAGCTTATAATTTCGTATGATCATCAATTAATATATCCCATGTTTACCCTTACTGTGAAATGTTTTCTCACACATTAATATATTTCCTTCCATATATTATGATGAATTATTTTATATAGGTTATTTCAATGAAAATTAATAAATGTGGTGATATTTTTGAGAGATATTGAAAATATTTTAAGAAATAAGAATATTTTGTATCTAGTCACCAAATATGCTTTACCATTACCGTCCTTGGGTGTATTTGTGAAATGTATTGAATATTAATATAAAAAGATGTAATATTTGGGTATGGAAATATTGGGTTGTTACATGGTGTACTGAGGTTTTTCATTATCATGACTATGTAAAAGAGGATACCTTTGGGATATTATTGGACCAAGTGTTTGACCTGAGGTGACTTAATGTATTTCCTCTGTTAGTTAGTTATTATGAGGTGGTTCTAGGGAGATAATGGATGACCTGGATGAGTATATCCACCCAGGTTTAGATGATCATCTTGGCTAGGGTTAGTGGACCATGGAAACCTGTATGATCATAGGGCCGTGTTCATCGAGTTTTTGGGCCTTGTCAGGTAGCATGTAGATGTGATGGTTGGTTTGTTATAAAATAGTTAGTTTTAAGAGACAATAAATAAATAGTAATATCCTCCATGGTCTAAAAGAATCCCCTAAAAGAAGTTCATATCATTCCATTTAATTACTATTTCTTTATAGATTCACTTCATTATTATAGACATTTTGGATAATATCCAATGGTATATACATCTTGTTTGTACTATTTTTGGAATTTGTATCTCATTCATGATCCAATGGACACACTTTATGTTTTTGATGTGTGAGACATCTTTCACAATTCCTCTAGTTTGGGATAGAGTGAGGGTACATTTACCTCTAATGTTAGTCTAGAACCCTTTGTAGGATATTTTCCATTTATTTTTCAATTGTTTTTAATTTTCTATACTCTTTTCCATTTATTTCAGTATTCATTGTTCTTATAGGTGGTTAATATCATGTTTTTCACACACATGTAATGATGTATGATTTTAGGACCACCATTGAGGGTTTCCTACTATGATTTATTTCCCCCACCCAATGCATGCAAATCAATGAAAATAAATTCGTTTTTTCCTTTCTCTCGGATCATAGGATGAGGTCGATCAAACCAAGACCCAATGTTACTTGTTTATACATTATAGTATGGCTAGAATATGTGGTTTAAGATGGAATTTTCAACATTCATAGAGAGTATGTATGTTGTTCAGATGAGAGTGTTAGTGGAGCCTCATGTATTTATTTTATGTATTTTATTGTCAATGTGCAGTATCCATAGTGGTTGACAGATATATTTTTGTTTTTTCATTTAATATGTATAAAATAGTAAATTTATTAAAGTTTTATTCTGTTTTATTATTTATTGAATTATGTATATCTGATGTTCAAGGATATGTAGGTATTTTATTCATTTCTGTTATTATTTTTCTATGATATGAGGGAATAATCTTCCCAAGTTTTCTTTCTGGGACCTAACCTCATGTCATAATCGTATAGTAAATGAGAAGTTACGTATGAGGCCTTGTTTAAATCCAAAATTTGGGACAGGTCGATTCGACCTCAGATGGTTTGAGAAAAAACAGTTTAGGTTAATATTTTTCACTATTATACTATTAGGGGTGTTGGTATCCATGTGGTATAGGAATGTGTTGGAACATGTGATGGATATCAGGAAAGTGTGTCATGAACACTTAATCTAGTAAAATATTCAATTTATTCGGGTTATGGGATTTTTGTTCCCAGATTCAATTTTAAGGTTCTATAGTTTTCACCAATGATGATTCAATATAATATATGGATTTTGTGAGAATTTATTGTTTATAATTTTTCCTAATGTAATGAGGTCTATGTTCATGTATCATGATATTAAAGTAGGATTATCTTGAAAAAAATTAACCTTTTGTATTTTTAATAATGATTAAGGTATATTTGATTAAATTTACAGCCACAACCTATATGGAATCATCCCATATAGATTCATGGTGTAATTATACTCAATGGAACAATGAATATTTTTATCTTATGTCATGTCATGTGGACACTTTGGATACTGATATCTGGTGATAGTAATGTAATATGTTAGACTAGGGATACAAGGAAGCCTATTTTGGTGTTGTAGGCTTTTAGATTCCAGGTTAATGTGGCTTCCATGGAGAATTCAAGAATTTATAATATATTTATAGATTGAGATGATTTTTTCCTATGTTTGTGGTTTCCCTATGATATTATGTAGTGAGGAAAAGGTTTCCTTGGACAAATCATTCAGAGAACTAGGAGTGATATTGGCTTCTTAGATGGTTTCAAAGGGGTGGTTTAGTATTATTCCTAGACTTTTTTTATTTCAGTTTTACCTTGGTTATGGTGGTGAGTGAGTGATTTGGATCTCATGGTTTCAGATCGAATACGAGTGGATAGATTTTTTTAGTGTATCTAAGAATGAGGGATATGATTTTTTATGGAGTGTCTAGGGTTCTTTTGTTTGTTGGAATTGGCCTCGGTCAAGAGAATGATAAGTTGTTTTAGGTGTAATATCCATGGTTATTTACATCATTTATTAAATGATATTGAGTGTTTCAGAGTGGTTTTAGAGAATCACTCTTACTTTAGGAGGAGAGAGGTTGTTTGATTTTCCTTTTTTCATAAAGTCTTTATTGACTTATAGAATGTTCACACTGGTTACGAACACTGCTGGTTTGTTGACGAGGTAAATGATAGAGCAGTACTGTAAGGGAATCCTTATTTTGGGGATTGAAACATTGGATTCTAGAGATTATGTTCCTTATTTTAAGAGGTTTTTTTAATTTGGGGATTTCTTTCATAGTGAGAAGGGAATAAGAAGTGGTTGATGTTTGGGGTTAAAACACATGTGTGAGTAATTCGGCCATGTAAAGAAATTTCATTTGGTAGTGTGTGAATCACGGTTTTGTATGTTTACTGTTTAGAATTGGGTCGATGATGTGGGTACTCATATGGGTATGATCATTAGATGAGACAAAATTAAATGTATCTCTTTTTTTGGGGATTCATGGGCGATGTGGGATCATTGGTCAGACTATCATAGTTGCGTTGGAAGCGCCTATGTTTAGGGTAAATCCTGATAGTTGGTGGACTGTCAAGGATTCTGTGTAGTTAGAATATTTTATGGTGGGTATCTCTTTATGAACTTCATGATTATTATTTTCAAAAAATATGGGAAATTTTTTTTTCTCTTTGGTGGTGTTCGAGGGAATTAATGATAATTTCTATCAGCATGAAAACTTGTTTAATTTTAATGAACACTCTTTTTGTCTAGAAATATGTTTTTACCCTAGGTTAGGATTTTTGTGGAATTAAGAGATGTTGGAATTTTAGTATAATAATTAATAATTGATTAATTATAATTTCATGGCCATTTAAATTCAATGATATCCTCTACTCGGAGAATAATACTAGAATTCCTACTTTGGGATTGACTAAAAAATGGTTGGGAAGGTTCTTATGTGAGGTATAACCTTATGTCAGGCACAGATCCCGTGATCAGTTTTCATTTTTTATTTTCTTTTATTTTTAATTATATTCTCATTCCTCCTTTCCCATTTTTAATATTATTTCATCTCCTCTCCCTTATTGATTTCTGTATACTCCCCCTTTGTATTTTTTCATCATGCCTGAGATATGAGAGGGGTATGTAGAGAGAGAGGGAGATAGATAGAGTGGGATTTTTCCCTATAGATATTGGGTTGGGATGGACCATCATATAGTAGCTATGGAATACTGATACGATAAAAGCATATGTGGTGTCCACTAAAACTTTGTCCCTTTTTTTGTTTTCAAAAAAAATCATCATTGTTTAGTTGTATTTAAATATTAATCTTGTTTTTTTTGGGTTTTTAGGAACCCCTTTAGATAGATAATCTAGTTTCATGTTATAATTTAGGGTTTCATGAGGTTTATAGTGGATTCCAATTCTGAAATCCAGATCATATAGTGTTTGGTCGGATTAAATATCACTATGTGTTCTTCATATTTAGGGAATATGGGGTTTTAAGAAGTATACACCAAGGCAGTACTATATGTTCATGTGGCTGAGTTCTTGGGCTTGTGTAGTTTTTGAGACTACACCCCATGTACCTTGACTAAAAATTGTGTAGTTGTGCATGTCCATGTAGCCAAATACCTAGGAAAAACAATCTTTGGGAACTACACATCAAGTACTCGATGTACACACCATGTATTGATACATGTCCATATAGTAGAGTACTTGGGAAGACACTCTGTATGAGGAGGAAATGGTCATGTAATAGTACATTAGTAGACCCATGTATTCTTTTCCCATGTACTAGTATATGGGTCAATCCTAGGTTTGATATGTCGATGTAGGAATACAAGACTAGGTATAACTATGAAATTACACACTATGAACTCAAAAGTAAAATATATATAGTTTTTCATGCAAGATATTTTGGGTATCATTATGCCACTGTGTTTAAATTGGAGTTCTATGTAGTCTGGTCAAATGATTTTTCAATATAGAACAAGATGGAGGAATCATTTCATATTTTATAGTCTATATGGATGGTTATATGGATTAAGATGTCATTTTTGGATGAATCCTTGATGTTTTGTTTTATAATCCTATTAGAGGTTGGGTTATGAATTGCGAGATTTGGCCAAGGTTATGTGATTTCTAATCACTGTGTCTCGAGGATTACAGGTGTGCTCATTTGAGTTTCTTTGGGTATATATTAAAATTTGGTATTTATTAACTTATTTGAAGTTATTTTCTTGTTGTTTTCTCTAGGTGTAGTTCCTTAGGAGCCTTCAGGTTGGGAATATATCACAGGATTTTGGGAATGGTTGGGTGTCAATGAGTGATCTTGAGATAGGTTTAACATAACTATTTAAGAAATTTTGTTTATGATCATATTGAATATTGATGTCACCCTACTATCATGGATCTTCTTGAATTTTTCCATCATGGTGTGGGGTGTATTGATGTTTTACTTTTGTGTATGGTGTTTCTGGATATTGTTTTTCTCAAGGATTAATATTTCAACTATGAGTTGTGAGACTAGTTGTGCTTTCTTTTGGTGGGATTCCACAAAAGTTTGGTTTTTTTGGATTATCCCCTTGTATGGTATCCTACACAAGATAATATTTTGGGGAACATAGAGGATGCATCATGCATGTTCTCCTATGATGTGGTTAATTCATGTCATAGCATTTCTAGTAGGTTGGTTTGTGTGCTTGCAAACACGGTTCTTGAGATTAGGGTCTTGAATGAATGAGGTTGATCTAGTTTTGGATGGTATGAGAGAAGAGAACATTAGGATATAAATAGAAAATGTGTTCAACCTAATATGTTCTTATTTTCTCTTCTCTATTGGTTGGTTATTGTGAGGATGATTTAGGGATCTTATAGAAGATCTTGATGATTGTATTTTTCCATTATTATCTAATCTTCTATGACAGGGTCAGTAGACTGTCGAGGCCTTTATGTTCCCAAGGACCTATTTTTTGATGTTCTAGGCTTGTTTTACAAGATTAGAGATACTCATATAGGTTTGTTATTTTCCAATTTTTTTAATGATTTTTTTGACATGGAAATATCCTCATTGTGATGACAAGGAGTCACTACTATCAGTTCAGATCGTGCTACTATAGTCCTAGAGCCCAAAAAATGTGGTTCATTATTTTTGATGATTGGAATGAGATCCATGGGACAAAATTTGTTTTCTATCACTCCACCGGACATTGGATATCTTTTTTAAATAGGTGGATGTGCTTGACATTGTGGCTACATGATCCATGATTCACAATTCCACTAGTTGGGGATAGAGAGAGGGTAGTTGTAACTAGGGGGTCAGGGTTGAACCCATGGTTGGATATTTTCCCTTGTTCATTTTATTTCCTTTTCTATATTTTTATTCCAATTATTATAGTAGTATTAATTTTAATAAGATAGTCATATCAGGTGTTTCATACACATGTTCTGATAGAACATGTTAGGACCTCCATTGGAGGTGGCCTAATAGTTTTTTTCTAACTTCATGTTCAGGAATTGTAGGTTCTGGGTGTAGAGGAAGCATTGGGATGGGCCATGAACAACATTGGGATTCGTCATGATCGATGATCATTATGATAAATACGCGAAGATGAATGTCTTCATCAATATAATTGAATCAAATAAAATAGAAAACGTATAAAAAATCATATCCAACTATAGGATCATCACATATTATTTATAATTAATGTTAATAAAAAAATGTATTATCATATGAGAAAGTATTTCTTTTTGGAAGGAAATGAAAATGGTTGGATGATTCACCATCATAACATTGTATTAATGAATGGAATATTTACATTAATACTGATCCACACGTGTTCCATAAATAATTAAGTGTCGATATTGGTATCTTTGGGTTCCATCATGGTTTATCCTATCACTTTGTACATTCATCTTTGATTGCCATGAGAATCATTTCCATAGGATTCTTCTTCATCTCTCTAGATTGAGAGTTAAAGGTGTAGAATATTCACTTTGTGTTCTTTAGAGAATTTTCTATTAATGGAGCTCTCTAGGGATTTGGGATGATTCTTTTGAATTTGTGTGCCCATCTAAAAAAATGAACTGGATGTCTGGAAAATTATTATAATTGGATTTATATCCTGTAAGAGTTAGAAATAAATAATTACATAGGTTCCCTTTATTATTTATTTAATCCCTATATAAACTGAACTCTATATTTGTATTATTGATACTATTAATATCATTTCTTGACATGCTCTAAACCCGATAATTAAAATTTAATATTATTTCTTCAAATAATAATAAATATATATTATTTCTCATCGGACCCATAAACATGGTGCTATATTCCTCCACAATATAAATCCGGCCTTGAATAATGAGTTTTTATGTAATAAATAAATATCTCTAAATTATTTTCAAATAAATAATTAATATATTATTGATTAAATAGAAAAATAAATATTTATGAAATATTTTGTTTAATTTATATTCTCTCGAATAACTGAGGAATATATATATATATATATTTGATTGATACAAACTAAATAATTATTAAACTATATATGAGAATAATATTTATTTAACATGTTAAAAAATAAATAATTATATATTATTTAATTGAGATATTAGGTACACATAGTGTGTGACCCACTGGGCCTATTTCTCAGTGGAATTTAGGAGGAGTAACCTAAATTCCATGGTTAACAACTAATAACATTCCAAGAGACCCATATTGAATGAAGTTAATTCTATAATGACATATTACCTCATATAGATAATCAATGTGTAATATAATCTCGTTATCATGATATCTCTTATGAAGAAGGTTTCATTTTGTAGCCATCAACCCATGTGATCAAGGTCTTTTTCTTTGAATTCAATAAAATCAATCTTTCTTATCAAAATCAGGGAAATGAATTTATTATGATATATTATTTCCATCAATGGAATTGAGATATCAACATCTACTAAATAATTGGTTATAGAAATTGTTTCTCACATTATTCATTACTTAAATATTACTCGTGAAACATCAAACTAATCATAGACCATTGTGAACATATGTCATAATGGTTTTCATTAATACATCAAAGTTCAGAACATATAATATTATTTAATAATAATATTAAATTCTAAGGATAAATATACACATCAGTATATACTAACATCAAATCATACATATTAATGTGGATTTCCTACTAATGGGTATCATTCTCATAATATCCTATTATGGATATTACCAAGGGATTACTCCATGAGATGATACCTCAAAATTCTATTAGTATTAAACCATGATTTCCTAAATCATTTGTGTCCCTCAAATGATTTTATATTGCTATGTAATGTAGATTTTTGAATACTATTGTGGCACTTCTAGGTTCCCACTATAGCGGAGAACTGCAATGACCATTTACTGTGATAGTTACTCATATGAAATTATCATATAATATAATAAAAATAAGATCATTGATGATGTTCTATAATGTTTATTAATATTAAATACTACGAATTCATGTTATTATTAATTAAATATAGGTTGGTTCTATGGTAAAAACTCAATCAAACTCCCTTGTGTAGTACATACAACTTCTAACTACCTACAATCCTCTATCTCTTACATGATAATCATGCTTCTGCTGAGTTGGGCCTTCAATCAAGGGGTCTACCAATTTTTATTCCATGGCAACTCTTCTAACAACAACATCACCACTATGATAAAATATTTGAAGAGATGATACTTCCGGAGTATTTAATTTTTCTATTGGTGTGACCTTGGATCATTTTCAAGATCTACTATTGTATAATTATCACAAAACAATGTGATTGGGTTTTTGGTCCTATATACCACATCATGGTCCTGGAAAATGATTCATATCTTACATGAATTTTTGGTGGAATCAAACACTAATATATACTAAGACTCCACTATATAATTACAAAAAAATGGCTTCATTGAAATCATCCAGGTCACAACTCTTATGTTAACATAGAAAACACATCTTGAATCAATGTTCAGATCATTTTGAAAAAATAGCATCATTTTAACCACTTGTGACCAGTTCCATGACTTCTCCATACACTAGCAACATATCCTTATTGCTTATTAAATACATGAAAATAGCCTTAATAGAATGAAAATATTCTTCTCATAGATCTTACTGATATCTTCATACCATGATCAATTCATAGGCAGTATCATGTCTTGTACATTGCATGACATGATTGATTTTGTAGCTGATTAAAAAGTGATCATACTCAATATATCATTATCCTATTGTGTATAAGGATTCATTTTCATAGAAATATATATAACATGTGATACTAGAATCAATACCATGATAGATTTTTCTATTAAAAATACATTTATTATCTATTAAATGTATATACATTGAATTATTCCATGAATCCTCGTGAATAATTCATGAATGATCATCATCTCTAGAATGTCGGCTACTACACCTATGTCCTTCATAATGAAACACATGTTAAACGTTTTTATAACAAATATTATACTCGTATATCACTTCTAATATCATATTTCATCACAATATACTACTAGGAAAATGACTACATTTGTAATAAACCACTTGTAAGCCCATGGTTGACACTCATTATTAGTGAATCAAAAATGTTTTATAGCTTCATCAAATTGAATGTCCCATGACCTAGATGCTTTCTTCAATTCATAAATGTATTTTTTAATCATTTAAAAAAATTTAATCCCTTGGTGTCATAAAATTTTATGGTTGTTTCATATATACATCTTTAGGAAGGTTCCCATTAAGGAATGAAGTTTTGAAATACATCTACAAAATATCCTAGTTCTGGTAATCTACTGTATAAAGTATAATAGTGAGGTATTTAAACATGGAAAACGAAGAAAATGTTTCTACATAGTAAATTCCTTTATTTTTTAATCCATTTATCCATTATAATTTAATTATATGAATTTACATTACCTTACATGTCTATTTATCTATTAAATACACATTTTCACCCTATGGAATTCATATCATATGGAACATTGACCAGAACATGGACATTATTCTCATACATGGAATTAATTTCAAAAATCATGGATTATTGAAATTTTGTCATGTTTAATTTATTTGTATCGTATTTTTCAGAGATATTTTCATCATTATCAACAAATATTGAGAAACTATATTTTGTCACGAGAAAATCCAATATTTCTATTTATCTTACCTCTCTAGTGCTCCTATATTATACTTGTATTTTAGGAACTATTTCATCCATAGGGACTTGTGGAATATATTCCTATTCCATCTCTTGTGTATCTTGATCATTAGATTCATTGATGAAAATAATTCTCCCACTATCATTTTTTAGGATGATTTCCCTCTCAAGAAAAAAGGCTTGTCTAGAAACTTGCATTACTGTATGATGGGGTTTTATAGGTAGTATATATTTGTTTCCTTAGTATACCCTATAACGATAAACCTTTTGCCCCATGTTTTTTTTCTTAATTGAGAATGCATTAATATATTCCTCATAACCCAATATATGTGTATGTTAAAATAGTTTTCTTTATACTCCATAAATCAAAGAAAATTTCATTTTATACTTTAGTTGGTACCCAATTTAATGCATATATAGTAGTTTGTAATGCATATACCCAAAAATATAATAGAATATTCACATGAATCATCATCTATATAAACATTTATAACAAGGTTTGGTTTATCCTTTTAGTAACATCATTCAATTATGCTATGTATGATGGAGTCTGCTGTGATAGAGTCACAAACTCCTCTTGAAACTCTATAAAATCTTAAAAAAAATATTCACCACTTTGATCTGATTGAATATACCTTATCTTCATTTCTAGTTTATTCTCTACTTCATTATTGAGATCTTTGAGTTTCCCAAAAGTAGTATACTTATACCTCATCAATTGTACATTTCCATATCTACTTAACTATCTAGTAAATGTTATGGAGTAAGAATACCAACCTCTAGAATCTACTAGAAATGGTCCACACACATCATTGTGTACCAATAAAAAAATCCTCTAGCCCATTGACCGTGTAAATATAATGGTGTTTGGTTATTTTTTATTGTAATAAAAGTTTCAAATTTAAATTGGTTTTTTCTTAGAGGAGTCTAAATAACCATCTTGATAGTGTTTTTTAAATGATTCTCATTTACATGGTCAAAAAATTGGCACCATAACTGGTTGTTATATCAGTCATGTGAACATGATTAATTATATATTTTCACTATTCTTTTTTTAATTTAATGAAAAAATCATTATTTAAATTTTATATATCATTACATATGCTTTCTTCATAAATGAAACACCTTTTATTTCCAAACCTGAAAATAAAACCATATTATTCTTAGAATTATATAGAAATTGTGTTCTTGATAATAGTTGGTACATAATAAAAATCCCATAAAACCAATATCATTATTGTTATAAATTAAATCTGATAGTCCGCAATAGCTAGAGAATCCAACCTCACACCATGGGAAGCTCAAAAATCAACCTCTCCTCTAGAAATATTTTGATATCTAATTGATTCCTATATTTGGATAATGATGTGAGCACCAATATTTGTATCTAATAACCAATGTCAATATATTGAAAATTTACACTCAATCACCAACATAACTTTACCTTCGCTTTTTTTTAGATCAGTTCTTCATCGAGTGTATTTTTTTACTACATAAATAACATACTAATTTCTTTTAATTTCCCTTCCCATGTGCATTGCTCATCTTAGAAGGGTAGTTATTGGTAGATTAATAATTTTTATGATTCATGGACCACTTTTCCTTGTTCTCCCATTTCCTATTCACCATATGGACCAATAGTTTATCACGCCACAGGTATTTATCAACAAGGATGAGTAAAGTAAGATGTTCTGAAAGACACTTCTCATTATGGTTCATATTATAATTGACCATTATATTGGACAATGTATTAGGTAGTTAAGAAAGTATTAGAATTATGTACAACTCAGTGGGGGATCTAATCCCAATGATGTATAGGATTTCTATATAAGGAATATGCTTGAATATAAGAGTCACAAATGTCATCGAATCTCTACCCATAGTTGTAAATATATCATTGGAGATCCCATATCTCTCTTTTCATACCTTTTCTTGATAGAGATCCCAATGCTAATACATTATGCTATATGAATGAATGTCTTCATGTTGTATTAAAAAATCGTTTATCAGAGATTATAGATTAAAATAATAATAACATGTTGCATTTATCAAATGATTACCATATATATATAACTCTTAATTAGTAGCCTCATTACCAGGATCATTAAGAATAAGTTTTTCAAGAATATACAATTTCTATTCATGGAACGAGATAATGCATAAAAAACTTATCCATTGTTGGAAATTCATGAAAGTGATAAGGATATACTTCACATGTATAGATCATAGTGATATATTTGAATTCATTTAAAAATAATATTTTTATAATATTTTTATTAATTAATCTGATAAAATTTTAAAAAATAAATTGTTATTATACTTATTAATATTCCACTATATAATATAAATACAATATCCATCACCATTGGCATTAGAATATACTATTTAATGTACATTCATGTGGAAAAATTTCGTATTCCCATTCTTATATCCACTTATTTGGTTGTTCAATAAATTTAAATGGATTTAGGTGGGTATTTAAAATGGAAAATGCGTTAAATCATAGTTCATTAATATATTGACTGGACGCCCCTATCCTGAAATCATTAAATTGGATTTCCAAAATAATTTTCTATCATTTACACCATTTCATTAATTTGTAGTCATCCCCTAATTTGGACTAATTTATTTCAAAAAAATTCAAAATTCCTCAATAATTGAAAGCACATGAACATTAACTAGTTATGGACATTGAAATATAGTTCAATTCTAACTGAAGTAGTGGAATTCTATATTTGACATTATATATATTTAATGGATTTTATGTTTTATGCATTAATTGAATAAAATTATCTTTATTACATTATTTTTAATATTATGTTGATTTAGTTATGTGATTAACCATGTCTTAGAAAATATTGATGCAGAAAATGGTTTATTTTAGTTATATCTTTCATGCTTGTTAATTTCACAAATTCATGTTACCCTAAAAAAACATCAATTATAAAATAGCCATGCCACATTGAAAGTAGATCTGATTTTCGCCTATCGACCGTTCAAAGTTATAATGCTCTGCAAATATGTATAGCATCACTTGTGTCGAATCCTCATCGATGGTTCTTTTAAATAGATTATTGTTTTTAGTTCATTGTATTCTAATTGGGGGGTTGGTTTTTCGAGAATATGGAATGATTAATTTATTAATATTTAATTAACAAATTTTTAATCAATCAGGTGTGTTCATCATTAGTTTTTTATGCTTGGGATATCCTTGATCCTTGCCTTATATTGCAATAAATTAACACCCATGTCAAATGTTGACGTTGATTTGAATTCCTAATTGTTAAGGATTTAATCCAAGCCATGAAATAACTAGCATTATAATCTAAATTAGTACATGACTGTAATAGTGTATCTATGGTTCCAATACCCCATCGAATCTATATGTTAAACAAAACAATTAATTAATCCATGACATGTTAATTCCAACATACACAATGTTAATTTAACGAATATTCATTGTGAAAAAGATCTCAATCTCTTAACATAACTAAATTATAACTCACCCTAATGGGATATTTATTAATTAATTCAAATAATTAGTAATCTGGTTATAATTATTATGATGATAAATTAAGAAGATCAAAAAGGAAAGGGATATGAAAATATTGGTGTGACGAACACACACACAAACGATGATGATAATTTAAAAAAAACTTTAGATTGAATGAGAAAGGAAATGAATGTAATGGGATTCGACTATATTAAAACTATTTTAAGAAAATTAATATTAAAATACTTAATGTGGATGAGAATAATATAAAATTAATAAGAAACTTTCATTAAAATATAATTACAAAGAAAAGACTTACAAGATTACAAAAAAGAAGAAAACAAAAGTAACAACAAGAAGGAGAGGAAGAAGGGTATATCAAGTGAATAAATGAGTATGGAAGGTCCTCCTAAGCCCGTGGAAATTCTTTGGTCGTGCCAATATATCCTCTTCTCCTATGAAATTCCATCTATATGAAAGGTGAATAGGGGGTTGTGTTTATAGCTCAAGGAGGTGGACTATTTTCCTTTGAAATATTACCCTCATTGTGGATCGATGGTTTGGACATTCAAACAGAAGAATCTAGTGAAATATCATTGTTCAAAGTTGTATATAATAATGTTGGTCGTCTAATCTCAAAATTCGATGTCAATTAGACTTTAATATAAAATGTTATATCGGTTTGATTAAATATAGTTAGACTTCCAATTGTTTTCCATGAGTTTTCATTGGCCAACATGTGAATGGATTGTTTAATAGGGAGATGCATTCAAATATGAAAAAATTTCAACAAAAGACTTCCCACTATATCTTATCGTTCAAAATGAAAAATATAATATGGATTTTATAATTAAATCATGATCTATTTCATGAATGGTGTGTGGATTTTAATTCACAGACAGAATGGTGGAGTGGATTTCAAAGAATCTGTTCGGCTGCTTGGTTTTTGTATTTGGGCCTTGAAATTATTATTCAGGACACCTTTATTTGTTATGATAATTTTGGATGATAATGAATTAATTTTAAATTTTTTATTGATCCCAATAATTCAATCTTCATGGATGATCTAGTTTCATCAGAGATTCTGTAGGCATTTATGTGTGGTCCATATGACCCTTCAAATGGATGAATTGGCCAATGATTCTTTGTAATGATATATGGGAAATTGAATATTAAATCATAAATAATATTAACTATGAATGTTAGATGATTATGGTGATAGTTATTTTAATCTAGTAAGCTGACTTGAATATGGATAAATTGAAAAAGTGATCAAGAATTATAATTAACATTTAAAAATTAATATTTCACCCAAATAATGCACATTTCATATAAAATCTGTAAAGGGAGTATGTATGAATTTATTAAAAAATTAATAACATCAACTCCCCCTTAATAAGAATCATGCATTTCCTCATAGGAAACAAATATAAAAACATGAAGAAATAATTTTCACTCAAAAACAAATATTAAAATTTTGTATTCCCCAATCATGGGAGGTGTAGACAATTTCACTCATCCATATTAAATTTCACAACATGTTGTTTCAGAAAAAATGTCCAAAAGCAATTTTATTTTTCATTCTCAAATTTAGAAATGGAAAACGGTGAAACAAAAAACATACTCCTCCCATGATGATGAATTTAATTTATGGAGATTCAATCATTAACCATCCAAAAGTGAAAATATTAGATTTTGTAAGATCTCTAAGCATCCAATCCATAGCCTAATGTTCTCAAAATTCAATAGGTCTTTTTAGGGGTTTTCAGTGCCTATAGGATTGTAGGATGATGATATCCAAAAGATAATAAAAAGGGGGATAAAAAACAACATGGAAAAAGGAAAGAAAATTATTTGTTATGAGACATGAAAGGAAATGGAAAAACATATTTACAATGGAATTATTATGTAAATAAACACACAATAGGTGAATATAATTTTAAGCGGATGAGAAGATGAAATACTTACAAAACACAAAACATATCCCATTGGCATAAGTGTTATTTGTTTCTTATCTTTTTTTTTTTTATTTTTAGAATGTTGAACTTGAAATTGATCTGACACTCTTATCCCAAACCATAATTGATATCATCGTGATAGTAATTGTAACAGTTATAACAAGATAAAAGGTTGAGGAAGAGATATTTTTGACCTCCCTAATACACAACCCTTTTTATATTCTTTTTTTTTGTTTTGATTTTTGTTTTTTGATTTTTTTGAACAATTTTCAATAACATTTACAAAATTACTTAAATGAAAGTACATTACATTCCCCAAAACTCATTTAATGAAAACCTCTCCACCAAACTAAAATAGATGATTTCCCTCAATAATATGATAACTTGTTGAAAATCTATAAAAGGGAACCCAAAATTTTAAATCCATTCCTCGCCACACATGAATTTAAAATAAAATATTTAATTAAAATCCATGTTGATATTGGGTGGGATAAGGAATTGGTCTTGTTACATGTCTATAAAAAAAGGTATTCATAGGCTTTAAGGGGCGTTCAAAAGGATGATTAATGTATGGTTAATGCGAGGTTATTTGGCTATTATAATTCTCATTGGGTCTAGAAATGCCTCTATCATATAAATCACACAAAAGTAGGAAATTTAGCTCGAAGTACATCCTACTTAAGACTCGTAAATAAGGGTAAAGAACACATTTGGAAAATATGGCCATATGTGGCCTTGACATGAAATCAAATGTTGTTCTTCATAGGTGGGGAAAATCATCTTCCAACTCTAAAACTGAGAATTGATTTTTTTTTTTGGTTTGGACACCAGATTATTTATCCAGCGTCATTATGATAATACAAAATTTTTTAGAAAAAACATCTCATTTGACACCCAAAAATGGTTGGAAAAAATTTAAAAACTTGATGGTGAGTAAGTATGATTATTTTTTTCATATTATTTTTTATTTATTATTTTTTATTTTTAGTTTTTATTGTTTTTTTTTTGTTTTTTATAAAGAAACACCAACACTAAAGAGAATGAGTAAATAAAAAACAATATTAGGAAAGTGGTAAAAAAAATTAGAATAAGCGGGAAGAAGAGTTAAGAGAGAGAGGGGGGATGGAGAAGAGGACTTAAAGGGAAAGAGGTTCCCCCTAGTTTGGATTTAACGGGATGCCATTTTCATCTAGTGTTGGGTGGGTGGATGTTGATGTGTCTCATGTGGGATGTAAACTGAAAAACAAAAATCATTATTCATCTAATGAAAATCTAAAATGAAATTAAATTTCATAAAAATAAATGAAAACATGGGTTTCTACCCAATAAGAGATTTATTTATTTTTTCTACAGCTGTACAGTTACAGTTGACTACACATAGCCCAATGGTGGCCCCTGTAGTTTTGCAAACACCGTGTGATCTAGAAAAAATTCTCTTTTGGGATTCCTGATTTTTCATTGGATAATTTCATCTCATCCATTTTTATGTTCTTTCATTTCAATGAGGGTGGAAAGATAATTTTTCTATCATCGATTTTGTCTTCATCTCGAGGAATGATGTTATCCACAATGTGATGGGTTTCTATTCTTGGATATTTTGGAAGATGATTCATTTTTTATGGTGCATTTATGCAAGGACCGGATAATACAGTACCACAGTATGAGATCCCATTTATTTTTAACTCATTAATTTCATCACTTATCTATGTACAGTAATATAGATCAGGGGTTTCATAATACTGAATAAAAAAATCAATATCCTATACATCAAGGTTTTTTTGTAATGAATGTTCAATTTCAACCTCACTAGTGATTCGTTTATTAATTATAAAACAAATTGCACAAACTTTATCTCTCATTGGGAAAATATATCAACATTGGTTTAGGGTTTACCACATAGATAACAAAATATTCCGAATCATGGATATGAAATGATAAATGTTGGATAAATTGATATAAATAAAAAAATGATCACTCTAGTCCATTTTCCTCATTATCACCCATGTTGGATAAGTGGATTTCAATGGTATGATGATATTACAAAGTGTTTTCAATCTCCTTTATATAAATGTAGTTTGTATTTGTAATGTCAACATCAACTTCTCCAATTATTACATGGTTAATTAGGATGCTCAATTAACAATCCATATTATCATTAGAACATGAAGGGTATGATGGATTGGGGTTCCTCACACTCTCAGATATAATTTCAAAAGCATTGGTACAGAATAATTATTGATTCTCTAATGGGTATCGCATGGTTTGAAAAATATTGAACATGAGCAGTTGGTTACAAATTCCCTGGATATGATGCCAGTATGTTCATCAATTTTTTTTTATTGATTTCATGAGGAACAATCTTCTTAGAATAAATGATGATTGACAAGATTTTGTCACACCTTCCATGTTAAGGACATATATGTCAACTGAGAAGATAACATCATTCACACGAACAAGTACATCATCAATTATACCCTCAGGAATAGTAGTGCATCGATTGTCCAATTGATTGACAACACCCGTTGGATGTAAGGTACCTGACCAAGGTTGGAGAATATGGATTTGGGCATGTAATTAATTCAAGCTCGTATGTCTATGAGTGCATCATCAAAGTTGGATCATCCAATTTGGCATGGAACTGTAAATGTTTGGGGATCATTGCACTTTATTTGGAATAGAATTTTAGATGGAGACTTATTCAATGGTCCTATGATGCCTCTTATGGGTTCACAATTCCTAAAGAAATGTGGTATACTTAGGGATTTGTTTTAAGGAATCTAAGAGGGGAATGTTGAATTCAACACATAAAAACATGTCGAGAGTTTCAGGATCGGGTTCAAATGAATTATTTGCTTATGAATGGATGTAGGAAAATTAATCGGATTCCTAAGTGGAATAGAAGGAGGTGGGGCAATGGATTCACATTCATTTTCATGTTTATTTTTCATTTCATTTTCCAGGTCAACATATAAAGGGGGTCGGAGGACTTATCATGAGTCTTAAAAATTTTTCTCCCTGATCTAAGTGAAATTGGACTTAAATTACCCTTAGGAATGGGTAATGTTTGAGTTGGGAATTGGGAAGAATTTTATTGTTGTTTCCAGCTCAGCTGGGATGCAAGTTGACCAATTTGTGTTTCAATGTTTTTGATGCTGGAATGGGTGAAAGAGGCATGATCATCAACTTCACATTCCAATTGTTTATTGGAATAAGAGGCTTGTACAAGAATAGTATTACCTTGATTTTGGTTCTTTGGAAAGTGGTTGTATTGCTTTGGTAATTGGGAAGGCTCGCTAGGATAGTGGAATCCAATAGGAGGAAGAGGAGGATTGATCCTTTGATGTTTAGTAACAAAAGGGTAAGATTGTTGGATGTTACCACCACCCTGACCATATTAAAATTTGTTTGGGTTTTGATGAAGGTATTGAGGGTGATTATAAATGGGACTACCACACCTTAAGCCTTGGTTGACGTTAAAAGAGAAGGGATCAGAGTGGGATTTGTTGAAGTTTCTAACAAACGACCTGATTGTTGGGGTTTGGGGTTCCGTTGACCATATGTTTCATTGATCTTCATTGGTGCAGATGAATCTTAGGATCCTATCAAAGTTGTGAATATGTGTCAGTTAGATGAGATGGAGAGCTATAGATTACATAGTAATTGATAGGTCTAGGGAACAAAGATTTTTGGTAGGATGAGGTTAGGGATTTGGATGCCTTAGCTAGTTGTCGCACAAGACCTATAAGTTCACTCATCCACTCTGTCATCTTGTTCGCCTCTATCGACTGACTATATTGGGATTGATTGACTTGATCATGTTCTATAGTATGATATTTTTGTGTGATTGCAACCATTTTACTTATGAGATCTCTTGAAGCTACAAGAATTTTATCAACAAGAGTACCGCCACATGCGGCTACAATGTGGGTTCTCTCTATAGAAAATAACCCAGCATAGAAGTATTGGATCAAGATTTTGATAGGGATTTGGTGGTGTGTTCTGGTTGCAAAAAACTTTTTGAACCTCTCCATGTACTCATTTAGTGATTCATTTGTGTATTTACAAATACTACTTATTTCTTTCGGCTAGAAGAAATACGATAAACATGAAATAATTTCACTAAGAAGAGTCACTTCCTGTCATTCTATGTGATTGTGGAACTCAGAGGGAGGTAGTAATGCCATGAAAAAGTAGTGTTAGCTAAGGATAAATGGAATGCTAAATGTTTGATTTATTCCTTGGAAACCCATAGAGGCTTCATTGTTGAGAATACAACATGGAACTCTTTAAGATAGAGATGTGGATCCTCATCCGTTAGCCCGTGGAAATGAGGTAGAAGATGAATAAAACCTGATTTGAGTTCAATGATGGACTTTAGATATATATATTTAATACCACATGGTTGGTAATTTATATCAGGGGCAACAAGTTCTTTTAGTGTTTTATTCCCAAGTGTTGGCCATATCTAATTCAATTGGTTGGACAAGGATAGTTTCTAGAATGAGTTTATTATCTCTGAAGTTCCTCTAAAGTTGGAAAATTGTTCTCTCTATTTCATGGTCATAAAAATTTTTGGGATTATTTGGGAGGCTAAGGGGAATTCAGAGGGATGATGGAGGAATGAGGAATAAGGGTTTTCTCTTTGTGTTTTTTTAGTTTATGATATTTAAGAGAAAAAAGTTTTTTTTTTGTGTTTCTTATAAAAAATTCTTAAAAAAATTAGGGTTTTTATAATAACCTAAAACTAATTATTACATGATGCACGATCCCAGGAAACAACACCATTTGAATGTTTGGATGATTGTTTCCTATCAACCATTGAATGATTCGATGCTCTGCTCATGTGTATAGCAGCACTCTGGTCAAATCCTTGACGATTATTATTTTAAATAGTCGATTATTTTTAGTTGATTGTATTCTAATTGGGGTTTTTTTGTAAAATATATGGAATTATTGGTTGATTAATATTTATTTAACAAATTTATAAATATTGGGGTGAGTTTATCATTAGGTCGATAAGCTTGTGATATCATTGAGCCATTGTTTATATTTCATTAAATTAACACCCATGTCACATGTTGACATTGATTGGAATTTCTATTTCTCAAGGATTTAATCCAGGCCTTAACATTACTAGTATTATAATATCAATAAGTGCATGCTTCTGGAAGTGTATTTATGTTTTTAATAATCAGCGGAATCCATACGTTAAACAAAACAAGTCATTAATCCCTGACATGTTAAGTCCAACATACACAATGTAAATTTAAAAAATATTCATTGATAGAACGCTCTCAATTGCTTATCATACATAAATTATAACTCACCCCAATGAAATATTTACTCCATAATTTAAATGATTAGTAATCTTATTATTATTATTATTATTATAAATTTAGAAGATAATAAAAGTAAGGTAAAGAAAATATTGGTGTGATGAACATACACACAAAAGGTGATGTTAATTAAAAATGAACATTAGATTGAATGAGAAAGAAAAAAATGGAAGGGGATTCAACTATTTTTAAACAATTTTATGAAAATAAATATTAAACTACATAATTTTTATGAGTATAATAAATACATTAGAAGAAACTTTCATTAAAATAAAATTTCAATGAAAAGTCTTACATGATTAAAATAATGAAGAACACAAAAGTAAAAGTAAAAAAATGAGAGAAGGAAGGGAATAAAAGTGAAAACAATAGTATGAAAGGTCCTCCCAATCTTTTCCCTAGTAGTTTTTCCTTACAAAATTTTCTCCTCTATTTTTAAATGTAAACTATATGAATGGAGAGGAGGGGATTGTATTTATATCCCAAGGAGGTGGACTATTTTCATTCAAAATATTCCCCTCTACTTGGATCATCCTTTTAGACATCAATAAATCTGAATATATAGATATATCTTTCTTCAATGTTGAAGAAAATAATTTTGGATGACTACTCTCAAAATTTGGTTTCAATTGGACTTATGAAGCCAATTATATAGCGGTTTGATTAAATATTGTTAAACTGTCCATCTCTATCCGTGTTTTTTTTATGGATAACATGTGAATGGATTTTAGAATTTAATATACTTTAAAATATGATATCATTATTCAACAAATTCATGATCCTATATCTCCACTTTAATATTGAAAAATATCAGCTTCATTTGATTATAACATCTTGAGATATGTCATTAATAGTGTCATGAATTTAATTCTCAGACAGAATGGTGGGCTGGACTACAATACCTCAATTGAGCACCTTGTTTTTATATATGGGACTTGAATGTTTTATTCATGACTCCTTGAATTGTTATACGAATGTTAGAGTTTAATGCATGAATTTTAATTTCTGGAATGATCTCAGTAATTCAATATTCATGGATGATCAAGTTTCTTCACAGATTATGTAGTCCATGGGTGGTCAATATGACCCTTCAAATGGCCTAATTTTCCAATGATTCGGTCTAAAAAATATGGGATATTTAATACGGAATACGAATAACAAGAACCACACAATTTGGATCATTATAGTTATAATTGTTATTAAAATAGTAAACTGACATGAATCTGGATGAATTCAAATAGTTCTCAAGAATTACAATTAATATTTAAACATTAATATTTCACAAAAATTATGCACATTATACATAAAATCAGTAAAGGGATAATTTAATAAGTTATGAAAATAATAATAACATCACACGTTATTGAAATAAAAAAATTAAGTCAAATTATCATGCGATTTTCTAATGGTTTGTTTATCTAGTTGATGATAAACTAGCCATTGGTCTAGGGGAAGACACCTTTAACTAGTTATGATTTTTATACATCTTTCCACCTTTCCACAAAAGTATATCACTTATATTCGTTTTAGCTCATCTCGCAATATGAATCAAATCCACTACATTTAGAGTTCCATCTGTTAAATATATTTTTAATCACATGTCAGTGAAGGGAAAGGATTTATATAATAGAAACCATGGTAATATGGTACCTTACATAATATGTGGAGAGATGGCATGAATTCTCACAATTAAATTTAATAAGTTAAAAGAAACAAATCACATATAAAGGTGTAGTATAAGATTATGAATATCAACGTGCTTGAATCCAATTACCCATTTAATAAAATTTGTATTCAATGATAATCATTCTTATTTCAGATAAAGTATGCTTGTAACAATTTATTACCACCTTAAATTAATCAATTTTTATAGTTTAATTCTCATTTTAATTTCGTAGAGATTATCAACCATTGTAATTTTAACAAAATTAAATAAATTTGATTAAAATTAACTACGTAAAAAATGTACAATAGAGGAAAAACAGCGAGGACTCATCGAAACTAACCAATATATCATATATTAACATATTTTTAACTCTTATGACTTTTGTTATACATATAGTGTATTTTTATGATGTGTACTATTAGTCGAATGATTACACAAATTACATGATTGTTTTTTAATATGTTTTTATTTAATATACTTAGTATAATAACAATAATAAGAACAATACATGATATGAAGATCCAAATATTATGAAAAATATAATTAAACATTTCTATATATTAAATCCCATCAAATGGAATGTCATATCTACTAAATTACCACACATAAGAACAATTTAAGATGATTTGTTCATTAGATACACAAAGGGACATGGCATGTAAAGTGTTCCATATAAGAAGATATGAAAGATAATGTGTACATGGGCTACACTTCATGTAGTCTCCAAGTTACATGTTCACTAGTAAGATAGGTCATGTAACTGTGACTACATGACTACACACTGTGTTTGGATGTAACATGATGTCTACTCCAACTAATCATGTGCCAAGTTGGACCAGTCAACACATGATGTATAATTAAATTATTCACATGTAATAAATACACACTCATTGTATTAATTATGAATTATTAATTTGTGTATTAAACACTAGTACATGGAGTGTACCTATGGGTTATAAATCATGTACAATTGGTTATCCGGCCAGAATCTTCAACACCTCTGGATATGATCTTCAATTTTATTTCATTCATAAAATTCATCAATTAGATTATATTTATGAGAAATTAAATTCAACTAGAATATATTGAAATTTTATTTAAATAATAATTACAAATGATTTTAAAAATAATTACTTAAACCTAAATCTATTAATGAATAAATAATTTAAAATATTTATGTGACAACTATGAAAAACAATTTAGGTTCTGGGTATTGCAGAAGTGTTATGAAGGGATGTTCCCAATATTTATTTTTGTCTGGGTGAAGGATAAATTTATGATTTACCTGGTGATGTGCTCAATGATTAATGTAATTGAATCAGTTAAAATTTGGATGGGATAACACGTTGGATCCAATCACATGATTATCCACTATAATTTTTAATTATTTTTTATGAAAAAAAATTATTAATTTGTGATGAATTATTTTTTAATCAATGGATGCAACAATAGATAAATTTTGTATAGTCATTTCACTATAGGAATCAATGAAATATTCCCCCTAGTGGCGATTTACACATGTTAAAAAAACTCCAAATGTTGTTGTAGGAATCTCTGGGTGTTAGCGCAGCGAATCCTAACACTTATGTCGTTCATATTGGATCAACTAAAAAAATGTTTCCAATGGATTATTCTTGATATCTAAAGACATTATAGTGGAGGGTGGAGGGATATCAGTCTCCATATATTAGAGAATTCATTGATAAGGGAGCAGTCTAGGGATTCATGAGGATTATCTGGATTTGTTGTCCACAAATAAAAAAATGAATTAAATCTCTTGAAAAGTAATATATTAAGGTTTATATACCACTAGGTTTAGAAATAAGTAATTTCACAAGTTCCCATTAATATATATTTATTATCTGTTGAAAAACATGTCTATAATGAAAATAATAATAATATTATTATTTCTTGACAAGTATTAAACACTCAAATTAAAATTAAATATTATTAATTCCAACAGAATTAAATATATATTATTTCTCAACATTCAATATACATCGGCCTCAATTCCTATAGAATATTTATCATTAATTTCATAGTTACAATTTATATAATAAATAAGTATCACTATATTATTCAACAATAAGTAAATAAATATTATATTCACTATGTGAAAAATAAATATAAAATAAATATTCCTCTCACATTATACTCTCTAGAATAATTGGTGAGGAAATATATATGATCAAGAAAATATGAATAATTATTAAACTGCATATGGGAATAATATTTATTCCAATTTTAAAAATAATAATTAATAATATATTATTTAATTATAATTCTGGAAACACTTTGTATGTGACCCTAATGTCCTATTTCTCAATGGCATTGGGTGAAACATCTAAAGTCCATGGTTATCATTTCGCAACATGCCAATGGACCCATAAAGAAATCATATAATGTAGAAATGATATAATAACACAAACAGATGATCACTATGTAATATAATCCATTTATCATGATATTTCTAATCAAGTAGGTTGCATGATGGTACCATCAACCTATGTGCTCAATGTCACTTTCGTTGATTTTTAGGAAATTAAACTTGGATGTTGAACTCTATGTCCATGGATTTATTTAGGTTATATCATTTTCATCAAAGAGATTAAGATATAAACTATTTAAAATAAAAAAAAGGTAAAAATACATTATCACATTATTTAGTAATGCAATATTAATCATGACCCACCCAACATATCTTACCTCTCCATGAACACATGCCATCCTGACATTCCTTAGCACATAAAAGTACTTAACTTATCATATTCATTGATAATAAACATAATTTCTAAGGATCAATACACACATCCATAGATATGAATAATAATAATCATGATTCTATAAGGAGTTTATAAATATTTAAAACAATGAATACAAGTTATTATAAAAACACATAAGTTGGTTATTGGTAAACGACTAAAACATGCACCTTGTTGGGTGTTAATACCTTATTTATATGTTTTGGATGAGAAATAGATACAGTTGATTGGGTGGAGGTCAGGTGTTTTGGGATTGCGTGGGAATGATCAAGAGGAATCTTTGGTTTGTGATGAAGTTGTTCAGCAGTCACAGAGACCAGTTTCACAGTTCTACTCAGAGTTTTAGTAGAGTAATTTTTATTTATCTTCTATATTTTATTCTATGTGTGTGGTTATCCTAGTGTTAAGATAATTATATTATGTTCATCCCATGATAATATATTCAGAACTCCAGTAATTACAGTTTTCATAATTTGTATATTTATTTTTGTTTACTCTTTTGTTCAAGAATATTTATTTATTTAGTGTATATTTTCTGTAATTTTACTTTAATATAATATGATAGTGTCCCAATTGTACCCATTTTGGCCCTCACCACTTTTATACAAACTCTATCATATAGGTAGGTGCACATGAGGCCATTTTGTTTTATAGATTGGTTGATGACTTATGTCAATGTATTCCATCTCATGTCACTCTATTAATTTGATCAATGATGATAGTAGAAGAATTCTTAAGTTTGAATGGAATAAATATTAATTTAAAGTGTCTATATCTATTATGAAAGGCTATCTTGGGTTTATCATATAGTAACCAATGATTTTCATTTATGGATATTACATCTACGTAGAAAAATATTCATTTCATTACAAAAATTCATTTATGAGGATCATAATACTATAGTGTCTTAGGAAACATGGAACAAATTCTTCCAATTTGGAAAAATATCTTCAATATATCCCATAAATATATTCCTCTATATTACTCACACATAAAAAATTTCTTTATAACCTATAGAAAGGAAGCATAAGAAAAAGGTGAGCTCATATGATTATTAAGGGTACAAATTATAGATATAAATTTATTATCTTTTTTAAGAATAAGATAAGAAATGTGGGTATTTTATCATGGGAATAATAGACAATGTTCATACCCAACCTGTCACAGATCCAAAACACATGTTCTGGAATAAAAAATTACCATGAACCATACAAAAAATACATAATCATATATCATTCATGAATTATTTATTCATGTTATAAATTTGTGTGAAATCTTCAAAAGTATATAAAACAACTTCATATTTCATAATTAACTACCAAGTCTCTCAGATCAAGCCTTATCACCTGTTTCCATTATAGATCAAGCACATAGAATTGTTTCTCATTGTAGATAATGAAGAATGACTTGTTTACCTTAAGTATCTCATGAGATATAATTCATTACCAATTGGATTATTGGGAGATATTGGTCGCACCCATCACTTAATGAAAACTATAGATATGTTTTCCACATAACCACAAATCATTCAACATATAAGAACCCATTTAATGAAATGAGATTCATAAATACATTATCATAACATAACTCATGTAAAAGAAATAGATTTCATAAATATCATTCCTTCATAATCATAAAACATTAATAGAAGAATAATAATGGTATCCTTTGGAAATATCAGAATTTAGTAATAAATAAAATCAATTAATGTTCTCTGATAAAGAAAATGGATTTTAAATATTAATTTAAATACTTCGTAATGAAAATATCATTTCTTTTATGAATTCTGTTTTTTAAAGATTCATTCAATTATAAATAAATTTTTTTTTTTTAAAAATAATCTTATAAAATTTAGTTGAAGATTCAAATAAATAATGATTCGTGTTATCGGTAAATTCCATTGAATCAATAAAAGTTAAAATTACTTCTTCACAATCATTATCAAAAAAATTACAAAATACATTATTTGAAAAATAAAAAAAACTATTCCTTTCAAACCTTTTGGAAAAAATTAAAATGTGTAAAAATAACATCAAATATTAAAAGAATATTATGAAAAATATTATTGAATTTTTTTTAGAAAACAATGATTTGGATTTTAAAATAATCTCTAGTGGAGATTTAAAATGAAACAATCCTGAATGTAGATGAGATTTTGAAATAAACCCGTATTACATTATAATCATTAGAATAATATACCCCATGAAATATATAATGTTATATTAATATGAAAAAACCTTAATATTCAGAATAAGTTTCCAAAAATATATTCATGGGTTGTATAAACACAACAAATATAAAATCAGTGGTGTATAAAGAATGTGTACAATAGAAATAAAAGTGAGACAAAATTACAATACCATATGTATTGACTATCATTATATGCATTCAAATTTCATGTATATGAAATATAAGATTATTTTAAATCTACTATAGAACAATATTCAAATATACAACACCATATATGATTTACATGTGACATTATATTACTTGATTGTTATGAATTCCAAGTTAAAGTTATGTTCTAGGTAATCACAGTTTTTTAATACATGTGTTGACATGTTATTCTTTTTCATCTTAATTATATCATTATTTCATCATACACGTAATGATAACAATTATATTTATATCATATATATTTACATAATCAAAGTGATTCGTAAAAGTAAGGGATATAAAATAAAATGAACAGTTTATGGATATGGTAGGTCATAAGTAGGCACGAATAATGTTTCAATTTTCTCCTAAAACTAAAATAAAGTGTTTTTCTAAATTATTAAATAATTTTTAAGTTATATATTTCATATATTTTCATAACATTTATCCATATTAACCCCCATATGAAATATAAATGACAAAAAATCACATCACATCATGGAGATGGTATGATATATATACGCCTGAGCGAGTTTATCATTTCAAAAAAATTTATTAAGAAAAATGGTTAATATGATATTATAATTAAAGAAGTATAATCATGTCATAAATATATATATATATATATATATAAACATTAAAACCATCATAATTCCCACTCATAGAATATTTTAATAAAAAATTTAATTGTGTCATTGCGTTGAGATTGTATGTAATACATATTCTTTAGTGATACTTTCACTTCATTTTCAATGGGAAAGGTGGTGTATAAGGTTCAATGGGGAGAACTAGAATGAGGTAGGGGGTATCCTTCAATACTATAGGTGAAGGTAACATTATGAATTTCTCTGAAAATTAACATATAATAAATTAAATATGAATCCCAATACCTACAAATGGAAATGAATTAAAATACAAAGTGGGATAGGGTGTGATATTATAAATTAATATATTTTAGAATTTTTTTAATAAATTTGAAATAGTATCTTTTTTAATAACCGTTTTGATAACCTATTTTATGACTAACTAAACTAACAAAAATTTTAATATTAAAAGGTGGTTTTTACTTATAAAGTGTAAATTCAACAATAAATGGTCAACATATAATATTATATATTATATGGTATCATCATTAACCTCGTTTATGATTTTTATAATTTTTTTATAATTTAATAGTACATTATTTTCCAAAAATATCATTAGTGTCAATATGGACACTACTATTTACATTGACCCTAATAAAATAAACACAGAAATATAAACTCAATAAAATTAATTTAATACACTCATAATACATCATATTATATTGGAAAATTCTTATTTATCCTTAAATAATTCAAATTTTAATTATTTTAATATTTATAATATCATTGAATTAATAGTTTCATTTATTGAATGATTATTTTAACATCATTGTGTGATTATTTACAATATGTCTTCATTAATTTTTAAAAAAAAACCATAATGTATTTAAACCTCTTTGATATCAAAACAATATAAATATTCATTCATATATTCTATTTTAAAACATATTAAAAAATCATATACTTATTAAAAGTAAGAGTTTTACATTTTGTCCCCATAATTGATCTTATTTATATCTGGGTCATTTTTAAGGACAAGTTTCCATTAAATTATTTTAATTTTGAACCCTATGTGTTATTGGTCCGTATAACTTCATCCAAAAAAATTTGGGAAGTTTTTAATGAGTTTTTATAATATTTATAATACTAGTTTTACACACAAATTATCTCATATACCCCTAACCATTGTAATAAAATTTACAAATGTTTCTATACAAATTGTCCAAAATAAAGTGACCTATTATTAAAAACTGATTATTTTTATGTTAAATATCAAATTTATTTTCCAATATTAAAATATAAAATTTTGATATATTAATCAAAAATATCTCATTGAAAAATCTAGATTATTGTTTTTGAAATATAAATTGTTCAAAATATTAATATGTTTTTATATCCCAATTAAATGTAACATTTATTCCAATTACCTTAATTGAATAAATGAAAAAAAATAAATATAATTATACATTAAAAACAATAAAAAACATACTTTAACAAAATATTTATATTTGATGAGAAAGTAACTTTCAATTAAAATTCAGTATTGTCATCACTATTAGTCAAATCATGAAATATCTTAGAAAAATACCAAAAGTCCAACAAAATTATATTATAATAACCAATTTAAAATAATATTTTTTTCAAATAATATACTTAATTGTTTCAAAAAATAGTCTTCAAACAAGTGTGCCATCAAAAGGTGAAAAAATAAATTTAAAAAAAATACTTATTTTATGAGAAAATTTAGATTTGTTCTTATATAATGCCTAGAAAACATAGAAAAGTAATGTTAACCATTATATGCAATATAAAATATTTATATAATTCATTAATATAATATAATAATAGTGGTTTATTTTTTTATTAGTTTAAAACACAGCTATTCAAATTTAAATAGATTTCAGAAAAACATTTCCTTCTTTTTTAAGGTTTTTAAATGTGTAAAAAATTATTTGTTGATTTAATCATATACATATCTTCATTTGTAACTACTATTTTATTATTGTCCTATTTAAATAATTAAAATAATAGAATGATTTTTTGTTGAATCCTAGTGTTGGGTGTAACGAAAGTTATGCCTGGGTTACATGTTGTGTTAGATTAACATTTTATAGCTTATAACAAAACACATCAAAGAAAATTAATTTAATTGATTTTTTTAAAATGTTGTGTGTTAAACTATACCCCCATTAAAATAAATCTCTCCCTCAAAATTATTTTGCATCATCAAAGGCATAACACTAGAAATGTTATTTTAGAGAAACCCACATTATAAAAATGAATATTACAACACCATTTAAATGGAAAAGTTGGATTCATAAACATTACACAAATTAACTCATAATTATCATACCACATATAAAAAAAATACTATAAAGGGAAAACATGATCTTAGAAGTGTAATTTAACTATAATGTTCTGATGGAGAGTGATAGAGAACCTGGCCATGATAAATTTAACAATCACAAAGCTATAAATCTCTAAAGATTTATGAGACCATTTGATTAAAAAAAGGAATGTAATAGAGTAATATTTTTTGATTCAAAATCCTTTCCTTGGGGTTGAATAATTTTTAAAATATTACTTAATAGATTACACTTCATAAGAACAATGTAATCCTTTAATTGTTACATGATCAATTGTCCCTTCATCTCATCCCCTAGGAAATGAAGCCGAATTTTTTATTCCTGAAGCATTATAAAATCATGAAATTCATAGGATGATAGGTTATTCTATCTGTCAAAGCATTATAACAAAAAGTTCACAAGGGTTATCCAATATGCATAATTCATGGTATGACGAGATAGTAATTTTACCTCTAAAACATCATCTGTTGTTTAACATAAACAATTTCATAAGTGGTTAACCTTATAACTCTTCTGAATGATTAAATTAAAAAAACTTATAAATAAGTTCACTTAATTTTTCAAAAACCTCTAAGCATTGATCTCCTATATATCACAAATTACCTCTTGTATGTCAAATACCAAACATGTGAATACATTCATCATGTACTCTCTTAAAACAAGGTTATTACAATAAATTCCATCCATTATATCATTAACCACATTTCCAAAAAAAATCCTTAATCATCTCCAAGGTAATCAGTACCATCAAATAAAATTATTCCTAAGCAACATATTTATATATATACATCATTATTTAAACATTAAGAAAATAGTAACAGTTCTGTTTGTAACAACCCTATCTTTTATAAATTTAATTTCTTCCTTATTATAATATTTTAATATATTATAAATCACATTAAATCACCCATAGAACATAATAAAAACAATTTAGATGAAGAATTAATGAAATAAGATGCCTTTGGAGAGATTATGGAACCTATACTGGTGGAATAGTAACATGACCATTGATATAGTAACATGACCGTTAGGAATCACAATCCATCCAATATAATAGTAAAATATCGTTATAAATTATAAATAATAGGTATATTATGAATAAAAATATAGTATATTTATTTCATGACATAAGTAAATAAATGTATTAAAATTGATAAATTACATGCAGTTATTTTTGTAAGTCATAAATATTTAATTAATATTTTACAACTAATTTATTAATTTAAATGAATATATAATTTTTTAAAATGTATTCATAATCAAATATTTTGTTTCTTGTGATTACAAGATAATTTTATGAGAACATAATTATTTCTTCAAAGTGTTATAAAATAAGTTTTAATTGTAAAATATTTATTTATAAAGTCAATGGTGATTTTAATTAAATATTAAATTTCACATATATAGAAATTTATTATCATAAAATGGTGTTAACTTTTTAATTCTACATGTCAAATAAATTTAGGTTGAATGTTTTGTATTTTTGTTAAAAAAATTGAATTTTGGGTGAATAGTAAAATACAATAATTTTCAACAATAACTAAATACATGAATTATTGAGTCATGTATTATTTATTTCAGAAGTCAGCCCAAAATCTCAAAATTCTCATCAATATTTTTTTATATTTAGTGATAATTCTAGAAATATTAATATTTTTATCCAAAATATTAATCTATTGAAAAACATAATGAGAAAACACCCCTCTCCTCCACTATAAATACTACCCCTCACAACATCTTCTTCTGAAACCTCTCAAACCTTGACACATTTTAAAATTCTAATTATGTATCTTACCCCCACACCCCCAAATTTTTAGGATCCTTTGGTCTCATCACAAGACCAAAATATGTTCCCGAAAGAGGTTCTCACGGAGGAGAGACATAAGTGGTAAAATCCTTTTTCGATTTCTTTTAATTTATGTTAATTTCTCATTAATTTCATGATAAATATATTAAATTTTATTTAAAATAATTATATCATGATAATGGATGATCCATCATCAAAATATATTATTTATCTTTTATTCTAAAAATTAAATAATCGACAGTGACGTGATAATTTATAAATATCATAGATGTGGAATTTTAAATCTCAATCAACATAATAAATTTTATTTATAAATACACACTAACAGTTGGGGAATATTGTAATTTATATTTTATAACCGTTTTTATGTTCTAGAACTAAAATATTCACATAATACTAAATTATAATATAGATCTAATTTGTGGATATTAAAAACCACCAACATTAACCCAAACAATTATCATTAAATATTTATCTATGATTCATCTTCATTCCATTTAAAACAATTACATCTATAATCATGTTAACCTATGTATGTTCATTGGGAAGAAATATTTTAAATTATTTTGAATTATACCAATTTTACATAAACTTCCATACTCATAAACCTGTGAACCGGTCATGAAATCCAAGAAGATAAACACCCCAATACGATGGAATCAAACTATATAACTCAATTAAAATACCATAAATGAAATTAATTTAATAATAATGAATCCAATTAACATATAAAAGGTTATTTCTTTTTTAAATCATTAATTTAATTTGATTTATCATTGAAATTAATGGGAATGGAGTGTTCAAATATAATGTAAGGGTATTTTCGAACCTAACTCTCTTCCTTTGGGTTTCCTTATTTAACTCTATTTTCATTATAATGGTTCAGTTAATGTTAACTTATTATCATTTATTTATATTTACCTTTTCATTTATGGATATAAATATATATATTCTTATTTTATGAGATAATAAAATATTTTTCCCAAAGAACTCTTACTTCTAAATACACAAGTTTTACTTCTCTTGATTTTGATTCTTCTTTACTGAATATGGATGATTCTTATTCCATATATGTTATTCCATTAATTTTGGGAACCCTAGTGTGTATCTAGGAAAGCACTCTTTTTGAAACACATTTCCTTTCCATGGGGTATTTTATTTCCAAGATTGATATACGCTCGATGTGGCATAGAAATAATGTAAATGTAATTATATGATGGGTGCACCCGAAATTCTATAGCACAATGTAAATATCATGATGTGATGGGTGTGCCCAGAATTATATATCACTCCAATCTATTGTTTAATGTTATGGGTCTCACGAGATAAAGTGAAATATACATGAACATGATGATATCTTTTTTCATAACTATGTGTAGTATTTGACCACTAATAAATGATGTTTAGTTTTTATGAATTTCCACATTCCATACATTTATCTAATGCTTCCTATCATGATTATGATGGTGTTATTATTATGATTATTCCCACAACATGTTACATTGATTCATGTCTTTATATATAATCTTACATGTATTTTAGCTCATCCCTTTCTTGTATTTATATACTCAAGTGATTACATTTACTAAGGAGAATATGCAGGACAATAAGATGATAGAGAAGAAGGGATGATGTAAATGTTTATGTTCCATTATGAAAAATATATGTATGGTTTTAATTTTCCCAAGAAACTATACCTCTAGATCAGGGTTGTATAATTATTTTTTGTCGTTTGTTGTTAAAATGATATAATATGTTATTTAATAAAATTAGAGTTTCAATAGTTGGTATCATAGCATAGTTTAGTTAAACTGGGAATTATTATTATAGAACCTTAGGTAATGCACTTAGTATGAGACTATGAGTCTGTAAACACCCATGAATCTTTTTTATAAGTAAAATGATAAGAATAGGGAACCTGTAAGACATTTTTATGGGTTAATTTTAACATGGAATAAATTATAAATTAATGAATAACTGACTTCTATTTTTTTATAACCTTTTCGATTTTAGAAAATGGTGGGAAAAAGGAGAAACTTTTCCAACAACCTGTGAGAGGGACAATCCAGTGATTTCCTGAACAACATCACCATTCACATTGGAGGTTTATTTCAACAATTTGTAGTGATTCTTACTCAGATATATTTGGCTAGAATCAATAACATGAACAATGTGTAAATTCCTCCATAAACTAAGAGGGGGAAACTAGCTATCACGTTCTTTATGCAACAATGACCATCGACATGTAGTGGATGTAATGATCCACTAATCACAGAATGGTTGGTCAACTCAATAGAGAAGATATTTTATATGCTTCAATGTTCTAATATGGAGTAAGTTTCAATGAATTTTAATCATCTAGATAGAGAGGCCTACTAATGAGGGGTGATGATTAAGACCACCAAACCAAAAAATGAAATTCGAGAGATGGTGTGGGAAGATTTTATGAAAATGATTCTCAACATGTATTTACATAGATATATTTCAACAAAGAATGAGGGAGAATCCATAATGATGATGAAAATGGATGGTTAATTTTTCATGTCCTATGAATCAAATATTTCTAGGCTGGTAAGGTATTCATCGTGTTTTATTATCATCAGTGATATCAAAATTGATAGATTCTTTGGTAGTTTAAAACAACATCGTTGAAAGGCTCTTGATAATTTAGACTTTGGGAGTTATGAAGAATTTTCTTGATGTGATATTAAAGTGGACATGATGTTTGGAGAGTGGTCCCATGTATATCATGATATGAAATTAAAGATGGATTTTCTAGCTGGAGTATTTAATGACAAAGGTTGGAAGAAATATTGACCACTAACATGTCAAAAAAGTGTGAAGGAGCATTATGTGAACTAACTCAAATGGATGGGGAAATGGTATAAGTGTGGGAGAAAAGGATACCAAGCTCATGAATGTAAAAGATATATAAAGAATCTGGGTGATACATTAGTGGAAATAAGTTGTCTCGTGGAGTAATAAGGTTCGAGCATGTCTGACAACATATGATTCCAATGCAAGGGTTTCTCATGCCAATTTTTTTTTCATTGAGAAATATTACATATTGAACACTTGTTTTACTTTTTGTTCCTTGTATAATTACCATTTATTTTTTTAATTATATATTTCATGAAATTTATGTTATTTACAAATTCATATCAATTTTTCTCTTTCACAATCATTTAAAAAGTCACCAAAGTCGTATCGATTTTGATCTAAATTTCAGATGATTGAGACATATTTCATATCATGCATTATTTTAATTTATATGGTCTGTGTACTAAAACATTAATATGTTATTTCATAACAATAATTAAACTACATTTATTTTATATTCTTTCTCATGTTCTAAATTTCACTGATTTGATTTGAAAATCTATAAGAGTTTATATTTTAAATCATTTATTTTAATGTTTTGATGTCCACCTAAGTATTCTTCCATTAAATTTATGTTCCTTATCTTTTTACAGAATTTTATTCAATATATTTCTAAGATTGTTAATGTTCTCTTTTAATTATGTTTCAGATTATCGACAAAGGATCAAACAGAATTATTCTTCATATATTTCATACAGGGAATTTTTAACATTGTTTTTAATGGTTTGAAAATAATGTTATTTTAATATTTACAACATGGATTCTTTTTCACACTATCATGAACATTCATGATTATTTATATTACCTTCCATGTTTCCAGGGTTTTTCAAATAATTTCATATTCCCATTGTTTTGTGATATTTTAATTTTTAAATGTTACCAAAAGAGAAGGATGTTTGTTCTTATTTATCAAAGAATATTTTTAATGGTTTTATGAAAAGACTTTTCAAATATATCCGCAACCATTTATAATAGTTATGATTCACCAGGGATATGTCACATTCCAAAACATGTCATAAAGGCATTGAATAAAAAAAATTCCTACATTCTGAGCAAGGTTTATATCAGAAACCATAACTTTTTATATTTGAAGATAGCACACCTCCCTCAAAGGATTTTTTTATGAAAATACGAAATTTTTCATCATTTATATATTTATCATAGTTATGAATATTATTCATAAAAATTATGTTTATGAAATGAATCATTATAGGAAGTCAAAACATATAGAAAATATTTTTATAAAGGTCCCACCAGCACATAGAAGGTTCCATCCTCATTTAGAAAAAGAGATAAAAGGGTAAATTAAATTCATCGTCTAAGATGAATGCTTATAAAGTGTTATGAAATTTTAAATATTTTATTATAAATGGTAAATTATCTTTGGACACCCATGGGGTTTCAATATAAGAGATAAACAATCTCTAAATAACTAAACAAGGATCAATGTACATGTATCAAGGTTCAAGGATCAATTTTATATGAGGAAACCAATTAATAGGTGACACCCAGAAAAGGACAACATTCGACACAATATAACTATTCAAAAAAAAAATTGAAAATTTGGGAAAAGTATACAAACCACCTACCACATGCTTGAGATGACCCACTCATCCATTATCGAGGTCTAATTCAATCAAAAATGGAAGAAAGATAAGAAACACATGTTTTCCCTAAAAAATAGTGTAAATGATCTTGAAAACAAATAACACAATATATGGAAATAATAACTTGAAATATATTATATAGGGTTAAAGGGAATACCTATGAGGATCCATAAAGGCTGAAAATGATTTATTCGGAAAACTGATCCTATAGTTATCTATATGCCATGACTGGTGAGGCTGAGGAGAAACCCCCAAAAGAGAAGTGGTTCACACAATCTCAAGGAAGAAAATAATGAAGGACAATATATCGTAAATCCATTAAGTTTTTTTAGTTATTTTACCCCTAAAAACCAAGTCCACTGGTTTGTCCACACTATTTGGCTGAACTAAGAACCAACCCTGCAACGCCCCCTTCTTAAGAAATCAACTCACATGATTTTTCCCATAATGGAACACTAATCATAAACCAACAATTTGATGAATAGAGATATATTAATTATTAAATAGAACTAACAATGTGGGATAGGCACACAGTTTTGGAAAAACCTGCATAGGATATTTAGGGAATTTATTCCCCCTAATATACTTGCATAGTCTGCAGTTGGGGGCTGAATTGTTTCTGAAAAACCATGTGCTCGGTTAAGAGACCCAAACTTTTAATTTTTTGGCTCAGTTCTTCAGAAACTCAAATGGACACCCAAGGAAACATGATGTATTTAACCCATGTATAACAAAACACTTGTATTTGTCCTAACTCTTATAATTTCATTACAAATCTTGGTTTAAATCATGGCTCATCAAGTAAACTGAAATGTTAAAATTTATTGAATTTTTCTGTCCAAAACATGAGGTCATAATAACATTAAGACCGTAAAACATCTCATTCTCGAGAAGCCTGTAGGAATAAAAAATACATCAACCTATCTAAAATGGTCATGAAGTTTCATTCAAATGGCTACATTTCACTTTTGAATGCCCAAGAAAACATCAAGAACTTTATTATGATACGATAAAAAATTAATACAAAACCTAAGCCAATGCTCATTTCCAAATCAATCACTAAAAATATTCTTACCTAATCCTATTTAGGTATAGATAAAATCACATATTTATCTCATCAAACATCTAGCTAAAGGTGATCCACACCATAGGATTTAACATCAGAATGGGGTAAATTCTATGTCATGGAACCTACCCCATCTGAAAGGCCTTATAATGCATATCCCTAAGAGTTCTAATGATGATCATGATATTAGTTTGAATGATTAACCCATTGGTATCTCACCAACCTAATTAAATGGGTCATGATTGATTTTCAGGAAAAGTACAGGCCGAAACATACCACACTCACCTCCACCTGATGATGTTTTTAAAAATAGTCCATCACTTACCATAACATTTAATGAGGAGGAAAACAATTCAAGCCACTCTTGTTGAAATTTCTCTAAAAAACAAAGATTTGGAAACTATGGTATTATAACCAGAACTACAATGATTGTTTTTCATGAAATACCATTTTTATAATGATCAATTTCACTATAGTCAATCCATAATTTATATAGACATTCCCTAATCAAACAATCATCGTAACATTTACACTATCGTTACTCAAAACAAACAAGTTGTAACCCTAATCAATACCACTATAATTCTTACCCTTTAAACATCACCTATGATCCTAAAAAATGAAAGTATGACCTCTTATTCATTAGTCAAAATCCCATTAAAATAACCCAACTAATTCAAAATCCTTATCTACAAGTGAGATGTTTGTACAATGCCCAAATGTCCACATCTGATAATTGACTAAGCTAATATGAAAATTATCCTAGCAGTCAATTCGAAGGAATATGGTTTTTTTACATGATTCCATCAAAGGAATTCCTACATGGGAATCCCAGTATCACTCAGAACTGGCCAAACTAAAATGAAAATCGATGCATATATCATGCAACTCAGATATGTAACTCTTATGATTCCCAACAACATTTAAAACATTAGAATGGTGTAATACCAAATCTCTCATAGTATATCAAGGAATTATTCACGATATAGGACACAGTCATCACTTTCATAAGAGTACACTACTAGTCGACTTTTTGAAAGAAGCTCGACATCACCCGCTGACACATTGCCAACAGAACCATGATGCCTTCACCATCAGAGGAATTATATGAATGTTTAATCATAATCACCAAAGATCTCAAAGATAAAAAAATATTTCCTAACGGTTTCATACACATCCAACTACAATAACTTCATGCTTACATAAAATCAATGACAAGATCCAAACCATGTAAACTGCAAAGGCCTTCAATGGAGACCAACTATTTCTAAATTGTCCTATACGGTTTTTTTCCTAATACATGGAAGGGAACATATTTACCAAAACCAATTAAACAATACCTACCATAGTATTTTCTTAGACATATATAAGAAAAGTAAACTAGAAACTCACAAGCACAACAAATCATATTCACCTTAAATCTCAAATGATTATGAATTTAGTATTAGAACCAAAGCCATCATGACTGGTGTGTCGAAGCACCAATGTCTCTAAAAATTACTCCTGAGAAATTGGAAGTACATGATTTTTATAACCCATAGTTCACATTACTATCCGGATAACCAACCAACACACATAATAGCATAAGGATCAACTGTCACACCAATCTCAAGCAGTTCGTCAGATCATTTAGCAACACGATGGGTACCACCTATATAAACACATACTACCTAGAGACTATAATAGAAATCATAAAATCATAAATATTATACACGGATTTTTTCACCTATGAATTCATGTATCTGATGGCTCACATAGAAAACTATCTCACCTCACACATTGTCTCATACGACTGTAAAATATATTGTTGGACTCCCATGTCACCCATGGAAAGAAAAGAGGTTCAAGAGACCTATGAAGCAGACAATCATTCCCTTTGACGTATAACCTATTCAAACTGAGCCTTACTCGATGATAACTCCCAAAAAAAGTGTTAAATACGTCATGACCACCCATCCGAAAAAGGGTTTCGTTTATAAGATAAGATTTATGTTAGGAGAAATAACACTCGAACGACACCAAAGATCATAAATCTCATAGAGTGTTACAATAAATTTAATCACTAGAGTCGAAACCTACTATGGTTTATCCCCTTAAAAGGAATAAATGTCAATTCTTAATGAGTTCATGTCAAATAAAAATTATCTAGCCTCAAGTGGCCATTATATAATCTATTTCTAAAAAGAGAAAAACCATCAAAAAACACTCATGTTTCTATTTGTGGGAAACTCATAGGGATATTTTAACTATACTTTTGAAAGGTATTAAATGAGGGACACCACATAGAGTTCCATTTTAATCCAATTACATTGATTAGCATTGAATATTTAATCATTTAAAATGTTTAAAATTAATCACCAAGCCTTATAGGCATGTTATGTCAACTTCCTTCATTGAAAATTTAACCTTTATTGACATGCTGTTATAAATTATGCAATTTATCATATAAAATTCTATTTATGAATATCAAGAAGTAATAGATAAGGATACCTAAGAGGGTTCCATTTTACCAACATGTTTTCATGAATATTAAACCCAATAATATTTGTTTAATTACTAGAGATTCAAAAAAACTCATATTTGGTTATCTCATAGGAAACATTCCCTAACTATCTTAATTGGGACCATTTGTTCATTTATGAATTCATCCGTATTGTTCATTATACCCAAGAAATAGATGTAAATACTTAATAAAAAATCAAATTCATTAGAAATTAAAATTTAACATCCTTTACATTTTAGTCATTTTATATATATGATGGTTATATATCATAATGATTAAGTTATATGGGTGGATATCTAAAAATTTGAAATGTGACCATAAAAATTATAGTATGGAATTTGGCTCCCTATATTCAAAACCAACTCACATTAAATATTTAATCATTAGTAGCCTTTTACATTCTAAAAAATGAAACAGATAAACAAACAAGGCTTCAAATATGGTATATGTATAAAGGTTACCAATTCCAAATTATAAGTAATTCATACACCATACAACTGTAAATGTGTTCCTATTTAATCAAAACCTACATATTTATCCCACAAAACCAATTATATATAAAATTTTAACTAATCATGTTATCACTAGAAAACTATCCATGATATGAAATGTAATAAACCCATAAAACATGCTAATTAAACAAGAAACAGGGAATATATTCACCCAAGAATAGAAATATATTAACATGATAATTAAATCACTCAATCATGGTATATAAGAAAGTATGATGAAAATCACCTCCTCCAAATAAAAATAATCATGGCACAACACCCATGTCCTTAAATCAAAATCTGCAAGTAGCCTATAAATGTAACTAAATGGCATGGAATAATAATGGAATGTGTATTTATGCTTTTATAGTATGATTCATGTAATGGTTCATCCATTCCATACTAGAACAGGGGTAAAAAATCCACAAATAAATAAGAAGTGAAAAGTAAACCAATCACAGATAGTGAAATGAAAATCAGTTGTAACATCAATCAATATGAACAAAAATCCATTCTCAGGACACATGGTCTTTTCCACATACATGGGTTGATCACTCTCATACATAGTTATTTACCATGTATTGATATATTCTTTGTATCATATCTACCAGACCATAAACGTAAGGAAATTTTAAAAATAAGGCATTGATACCACATTAAACATCCTTACCCAACTCACCACTAAGATTGTGGTAAAACTGGTGGGTCACATGGACTCAATCACACATCCCAATAAAAAAGAGGCTACCAACTAATAAGGTAGTTCTAAGAAGGTGATAAGGGGAGACTATACCTATATGATAGAAGTAAAATAACAGTAAATCAAAAAGTAAATGACATACAATAACAAAATATATAATATAACTGAAATTAGAATATGGTCAACACAAATATACAATAGATGCATTTATTTTCTGATAATGGTACGTAACTAAATCAGTAAGGAACACATCATAAAATTGTTACATTACAATACATAAATAAATAATAGAAACTGAATCCTAAAGAATATTTCATCGATCATCCTGAAATCATTCTCATTCCTTTTCTCACAACATTAAGGTACTAGAAAACGACACAATAAAGGGTCCATGGTCCTGTACACATAATAGTCTACTCGGGTACGTCAGTGCAATCGATGTCTGAGCAGGGTGTGAGTGATGAATCCCAGTTTTTTACAACCCACAATGTCTTGAAACATTCATGGCCATGAATATAAGGTACAATTAGTGTGACAATAGTATTAGTAAATAAAAAAACATAAAGGGTAAATAGATTTGAAATAAATAAACCACCATCCCCCTCAAATTCCTTAAGGAATCATGGAATCTCTTCTTTCTTTCGCTCATGTGTAGAATGAATGTTTGAGTTGGAACTATATATACAGTAATTTTATACATAGTATAATTATATATTACATCCACCTTTATCAACCAAGTGTGTACTAACACCTAATGTCCAAAAAATAGGAATAATCATTTCTGACTGGACAAGGACATAAGTCAGACATCCTTAAGCTATCTAAATTATCATATAATCTCATACAATAGGTTACATCCCCTACATCCATATAGAGTGAGAGACTCCATGTTGTGACACTCGGGATAATGGGTGAGCTTATATGGAAACACCCTAATCATGGAATGTGGTGTGTAAATATAATTTCCAATATAGTATCACATGTGTTAGATGTCATACTCAACACCCAATGTAAGGGAGTGTGATGTTTTCATTATCAACAGAACCTTTTCCATTATTCCATATACTATATATTAATCATAATCATGATTATAATAAATATCCATGAGTAAATACATATCATAGATTAAATTTATTTACCCCACTATATAAATAAATCGTCATATTTATAGTACATTCATTAGGGTAATAACTGATGTAATTGGCATTTAAATAACCCATTATAAACAACAGTATTCCATTTATTACAATTATAATTAAGAATATACATAAACATGAAATCAATTGTGTGGCAATTCCATCCATTGCACTATGATTCAATTAAACTATTTAATTCATTAAAGTCATGAAATCCATCATGAGGCATTCCATTAAATTTAAGGAATTCCATTTTATTAAACAAATGATAAAGGTTACATTATCTAGGATCAAAAATGTGCTTGGATGTTTCCATGGCCAACATGGAAATTACATACATTTGTAAATCCCTTAAAAAAATCCAGGCACATAGGAGGAGTTGGTTCATTATTCATCTATATAAGTGTTTCAACTCATTTTTAGCATTAATAATGTCCATTTCTCAATCATTCTATTTTCCAAAACAAGAAACGATATCACAGAAGAAGAAAAATTGCAACATGTTAAGCATTGTTTATATCAAATACCATTACATTTTTGTTTAAAATATGTCACACCAACATCAAGGGGTTTTATTATGAAAACATGACATTATTCATAAAAATTACATTTATAAAAAAATTTCATTTCATTCATGAATATTAAATTTATAAAAAAAAATTATAAGTAGTCAACACTTTTTGAAATTCAATTTATAAAGTTCTAAACAACAACAAAAATGTTCTATCCCCAGGTATAAAATTATATATAAGGTGAAATCACATTTATATAATTTGAAATCTTAGAATTTATTTTAGGATTTTAAATATTTAATTATAATGGGTGAATTCACATGGCACAACCAGGGGGTGTCCATAGAAAAACCCAGAAATCTCAAATTCCCTATACAAGGATAAATATAAATGTTTCCAGGAGAAAGGATTAATTTTATTGGATGCAACCAATAAATATGAGATAGGTGGAAATTTTCAATTTCAGACACAATGAAACTATTCCAAAATGTTATAAAATTATCTAAAAATCCATAGACCACCTACCACATGCTTAGGAAAATCCACTCAACCAATATCGTAGTCTTATATGGCCATGCATGGATGAAAACATAGAAATACAAAATCAACCTAAAAATAGGGCTAATGATCTCACATAAAAAATAGCATTGAAGATGTAATGAAGAACATTAAATATATTATAGAGGGAGTATGTCCTTACTGATTAGGATCCACAGAGATGATGATGGTTGGATCGAAGAACGGATCCAAGAGATATCTTCATGCCTTGATTCGTTAGGAGAAGGAGAAACCCATAATAGAGAGGATACTTATGTGGCTGCCAAGTGGGGAAGAAATATGGAATGTAAAACATAATTTAATTATGGGAATTAGGGATATTTTAACACTAAAAACTACATCGCACAGTTTAGACAAACCATTCACCAACCATCTAACACCACTATATAAGAAATAAAGTCACACAGTTTGTGTCTCATGTTTACTCTAAAAATAAACCAACCATGCAATGAACAATGGTAGGTTAATTATTAAATGAATCTAACCATGTGAGAGATGTGTAATGTTTTGGAAAAAAGTGTGCAACTCATGTGAAGCAATTTTTCTCTCCCATAATGGATTCACTCTATTTGATAATGGGGGGGCATGAATTCAGACAAACCATGTATCCTTATTAGAGTACACAAACTTTTAATCTTTGGTTCTAGTGCTTTCAAAACATGAAGAGGCACCCAAGGAAACTATTTTTCCTCCCCCAAAGACTAAAACCACACTTTGAAGTCTTCCCACTCTTGGAATTTTGATCTGATGCATAGTTTTAAAAACATCATGTATCATAAATGAAAAGGATTAAATTAACATGAATTTTTGTCTAGTCCAAAATGCAGGTCACTAAAACAATAAATTTCCCTTAACAATTAATTATTACCTATTTTATCATCTTATAGGGTCTCAAGAGCGTTCTATGATTAAACATCAAATTTGATAACATTAGTTTAGGGTTAAGAAGGTGAATATACCCAATATAGTGTTTTTATAAGTTATAAACACTATGAATATATAAGTTTTCCTTTTATATTTTAATATTACTATTCACTATTCATGGATATAATGAATAAAGACTTTATAGAGTACCAAGATTGATTTTGGGTAGTATTTCTAGATGATGTTATTATATATTTTTAGAAAAATGAGGATCATTATTATTATATGATTATTATGTCTATGACCATGAGAAAATAAAATTTTATGTCAGAATTATAATGTTTGATTTTGGTTATATAAATTACAATTCATGAGTCATGTAATAATAAGAAAGTGAATATTTGTAGATACTTCATAGATAGTTGTTGTTGAACAATGGCCCTGGTAGACTTGTATAACTGATATATGTAGTATCCCTAGTCTGGGTAGATACTATTGAATATTTATGGGAAATGTCTCATGGATATCAAATCCAATAACAATATTAAGGAAGAAGGGAGTAAAATTTCCCTAAAAAGGAATGTGAAGAAATATTTAAGGATAATTATAGGAGTCTAGCCATTGCCCCTGTGAATACATTTAATTATATGAAGGAAGGGATTTTTAAATATAGTGATTATTTATAGAAGGTATTGGTATGTGGCTTTAGTAAGTATAACAAGGAAATTTATTATCCCTTATATAAATTAATGTTTCATGATAAAAAATACCAAAATCATGATTTGGAGTTTGCAGTACTGATTTTTTCATAATAAATATGGTGGTATTATCTATGTAGTGATAGTTGTTATATATATATATATATATTGATCATATATGATTAAATTATATATTCACATTAATTGGTAAGAAATTTTTTCATTATGTTGGTTGGAATTTATTCGGGATTATTATTTCTCAATACCTTACCAAACTTGGAAGGAAAACATTATGGTTGATGTGCTGAGTAAAAATGAACATTAGAAATTATAAATTATGCTGATTGATAATGATATAATACTCATGGAATTAAAAAGTACATAATTTGAAATTATAAGTACATATGTGAAATATTATATTTCACAAATGTATATTTAACCATCTATGCATGTGAAGTTAAATTAGGTATAGAAAGAATATATGGATATTCAAAATAAGGTACAGAATGTTTCAAGGTTTAACCATGATGATGATGAAATGATTAGGTTTATGAGTAAAATATGTGTTCTATAAATACAAGAACAGAGGAAGGAGAAATTGAATGACACCCCGAGAAAATGATTATCTCTCAAATTAGGGAGAAAGAAGATGTATAGAGATATCACAAATTAATTTTTGAGGTAAAATATGCAGGGATATATTTTTAGTATGTATATATATTGATGATATTCGATAAAATTAATGTTTAACATAAATATATAATGGGATGATGAAACCATTACCAATATCATTATGGAAATGGGAAAAATTCACCATTAATTTTGTCTTATTACTCCCTTATAAATGTAAATGCCATAATAACATATGGGTTATAGTTAATTTCCATAAACATTTAGTATATTTAAGAATTATCAAAGAAGATTTCTCTCCATAAAAACTATCCATGATATACAATAAGGATGTGGTACACTACATAGAATCCAATTTTAACTATATATGATCGGGATATGAGTTTTACCATGATGTTCTGGATAAGTCTTTAATAATCAATGATTACGATGTTGAACTTTGACATTTCATATCATCCTCATGTAAATGGTTGGTATGAGAGGACCATTCAAACTATATAATATATGATGATTTTATTTTCAAATTATTTCAATGGTGGTTGGGATAAATACCTTCCCCATCTATAGTTCTCATTAAAAAAATTATTTCCATTCTACAAGTAATTTTAAACTATATTATTTTTTTTATGGAAGTAGGTTTATAAATCCATCTTGATATGATGAAATTAGAGAGCTCAAGCCACTGGGGCCATATCTTTCATAAGAGAAGTTAATGAAAATCCAAACCATTTATAATAAAAGTCAATATAAAAAAGGTATACATAATATATATGAAAATAATCATTAATGAAATTAGCGGTTTTAATTCATATAAAAGGGTTTCCTTTAAATATCACATTTTTAGGAGTCTATGAGATTTATAATGAAGATAATTTTTAGCTCTAGGATCATTGGTCCTTTTAAATTCTTGATCATGTTAGAGTGATTTATTATTGTCTTTCACTTCAATTGAATGTATCCCAAGTGCATAATGTGTTCCATATATCCCTATTAATCTACTTACCATACCCTTCCCAGGTATTGAACATAAATGTTATAGAGGTGGGTCATGTGATTTTTATAAGGGGAAACCGATAAAAATTATGGATTGTAGATATAAATGACTACAAAACCAAACCACCAACCAATTCAGGGTATTCTAGAGGGAGCATAATATAGGTGAAATGATGTGGGAATACAATGATTTAATGAATAATTTGTATCCTTAATCATTTCTATGAAATTTAAGTAATTGTTATTGATGAATTATTTTAAGTGGTGTAAAATACATCTAATCCTGATTTTAGTTTATATTTTCTTTTGGAATAGATTCAAAAATATTAAAATATTATAAGCAATGAAAAAAAATTTAACTTAAATAATTCATTATACAATACATAATTAAACAAATGAAATGATATTTCAACAAACAAATTAGACAAAAATATGATTTTTTTGAATTAAAAGATTATAATCCAATTATATAAAACAAATGATTTTAATGAAACTATTTTTAAGAATTATGAATATTATAATTAAATTTAAAATTTAAAAAAAAAATATGTGAATAAAATATATTAATAAAATTAATGAAATTTTTATTAAATATTAATTCGGAAAATTTAAGAAATAATAAAGTAATTATAAAGAGTCTTACATTCATTATTCATGGTATAAATTTTTTTTCATTAAACACATTCCTTTTACACTATGTTATATATTATTTATTTAAAATGTAAATTTCAAATCATTATATTTTGGGTTTGATAAAATAAATTTCAGTTTTAAATTAATCATGTAAAAATAAGCATCAAGATTAATGGTGAGGTTTTATTATGTATAATTTTATATGAATTGTAAAAAATGTAATTTTTATAAATGCCACAATGTTTATGACATCATTTTTATATAATAATGAGTTAAATATATTTCATACCTTTTTCTCAACAAAAAATTACTTTATGGAGTAAAACAACACTAATAAAATTAATATTGTCGATTTATATATCTATTCATTACTTTTTAGAACTCATGTTATATATTGTTTTAATAAAAAATCATTTTGGAAATTTTCTATTGAATAAATATTAACAATGATCAACTCTATTTTGAAATTATTTGAAAGTAAAAAATTAATTATTTGTTTAATTATATTATAATAAACGTTCTGGGAATGAATACAACATTTTTTGTGTAGATTCAATTTTTTTCTTAAAAATGTATTTCTATTAGATATATATTTGTTTTGTCAATCATACTTATATTTAATTTAATTATTACTAACTCTATAATTTGAATATTTTATAGTTTTTTTTAAATATTCAATTGGCATGTTCATATTAGGTTGTATGTTAAATTTAATTTTTAGTCTTGAAAATAAGTCATTGGGGTATAAAATGAGTTAATGCGGTTAAATTAAATCACGATAAAAATATAAAATATATAGGGGCTAAAATATTAAAAATTATCCCATAATTATTCTTTATGAGGGTTGTATCAACCAATTATTTACCCCTTTCCATTATTTTATACTATTGGTTCCAATTTAATTTAAAATTGATATGCCTTTAGTATAATGTAATGAATATTTTAAAAATTCCACCCGCATCACATAAAAAAGGATCCTTTCACAACCCCAATTATCCTCACATATAAATACATTTAGATTGAAAAAACACTAAAATCCTATTAAAAATTATAATTACAACGTTTTATAGGTATTTGACTAACTAAAATACGAATATAATAATGCTTAAGGAATTTTACTGAGGAATAAGCATGATCGAGCGAGTTTGACGTAGCCAAAATCCCAGGCAACGGTTTTTCATATCAATTGAGAAATATAACATATTTAAGACTTATTTAATCTATTTTGGTGAATATATTACACATGGATTTGTTTAATTATACATTTTAAAACATTCAAAGGATTTACAATTCCATATCATGTTTTCTATTTCAAGGTATTTTAATTCAAAAAGTTACCAATGTTGTGAGGGTTTATATCTCATCTTCACTTCAATGAGAAATATCTCATAATATAAAATTCATATATTTATATGGTGTACATAATAATTGTTTTAAATATTATATAATGATTCTATTTATACTCATGGTATTTCAAGATGATTCTTGTTTTCGAATTCAAGGGTCTTTTATATTTCAAACGATTAATGTGTTTTTATTTGAAATATTTTATTTTAATGTTTTAAAGGCTCTTAAAAAACTATTTTCCCACCATATTTTTATTAATTATAATATTTTAATGATGTTATTATATATATTTATATTATTATTTGAGGCCATTTTATAATATATTTTCCATTCTTTACAATGGTGTTTTAAAAAATATTCTTAAAATTTTCCATATGGGTAATTTTTTACATTCTTTAAAAAAGTGAAAAAATAATGTTTCTTAATGTTCACCACATGAAAAAATATTCATGCCCCAATGTAAATTATTAGAAATTAATATTACATCTTAAATTATATTTTTTCAAATAAAATCATATTAGCATTGTTCTATGAAATCTTCATTTATATACAGTACCAAAATTGAAGGTTATTTATTCTTGTTTCATAGAGAATATATTTAATGATTTTGTAAAATGTATTTTAATATATTTCACATAAAATTCTTGTTATTATTCAAAATTTATATTATCTGATGATACAATCCCCCTTTTCTATTTGGATGGATCATTATTTTTTTTAGAATTGTCATAAATCCTATTTAATTTCCACATGTTAATTAATCTGTGTTGAAATAATGAATGGTCTAATGTTATTTTTGCACATATATGTATGGTTTATCTTCATGGGATTGGTGATCTCCTAAAAATCCCATAACTTTAGTCATCAGAATTTTTTGACTCATGAAATAATGATGTTTATGCGGGGTAATTATTGTTATGTACACAACATGATGTGTGGGAACTTTTGTAATTCTTAAGACATGATGTGTGGATAAGTTTTTAATTTTAAAAACATGATTCATGAGTATTTTTTTGTTTACTAATATATTATTAGACATGTGAATAATTAATTTTTTATCACATTGTTATGATTTATATTTATATCTATATACCACACTCTAATGTTTTGTTACCATGGTTTATCTTTACTATCACTTATTTCCAAAAAACCTTACATGATTTATACTCCCATGATGGCCCTTTTATGATCCCATGATCTCATTAAATGATTTATGTTATTATATTTTTTCATATGATTATATCTTATTATTTAATGATTCTTTAAATTATTTATTTCTCCTATGATCATTTTTTATTAAAAGCCTATAATCTAAACATTTAGTCCTCATTGATAAATTTTTCCATATCAGGTGTTTGATATAACTCATATTTTAATTTTCCACTTCTTAGAAAATCATATACATCACAATGAATTAAATGAAGTTATATATGGAAATATATTTGGGATATGTTGAAGAAATAATGTATAATGTAATGTATATATATCTATTATTTAAAGGCACTGAACCATTTTCATTTTGGGATTGTGAGATTATTTTTTAAATATAATGATTACATCTTGAAAAGGATGTATAATATATGAATGTTTATATTGGTTCACCATAGTTGTTGATAGATATGTGTTTTGTTGTTTTTGGGTATTAATTTATTAATATTTAGTGTATAAAATGATATCAAACTTATTATAAACTAAAAGTTGTGTAGGATTATCCTAAAAGTTGATTTGTTAAAATAATGTTTTATATTTTCAGAAATACTGAGAATAATTTTACTCATCATATAATTTATCACTCTGATTATATCACACCAGATGTTTCTATTTATTTATTTAATTCTATCTTGTGGTATCTTAAATTCCTATAGGATTCGAGCTTGGATTTTTAATCATTTCAAAAAATATTTTGTAACCATAATTTGTACAATGTAACTATACAATTTTTCACCACGTATAGAATACTATTATATAGGCCTTACTTATAGGCATAGTTTAAGGAACAACATTTATTATGATCCATGTGATTCTTTTTATGTTTAAGGGTCCTTAGTTCATTTTTTATTGTTCACTAGTTACAAAATGATTTACACAGGGCATAGGGTAATGATTCAAATTACCATTCATTGATAGGGTGTGTAAAGTGTAGTGTGGACTAATTTTATCATGTATAATAGAAACCATACTAGATAACTATATATAATTCTGTAGCGTGTATGGTTTTATCAGTTTGATTTGTGCATGGTTTGGAAATTTGTGCTGAAAAAACTGTGTGACTTGTCCAGATTCACATAAAATGTGAAATTTCCTATTTCCTTCCAAAATTATAATCCTTATTATTTTATCCTCCTCCCCCACTAACTTGTCCCAACCTAGGAATACCAAGATACAGTTCCAAATTTCCCATCTAAATTTTCCCCTCAACATGGATTAATGTAGGTTATAAGGTATATCATATTTCACTCCTATTATTTTTTTACCACTTGGATTCTTAATATTTTTCATATTTTTAATTATCTCTAGAAACCCTAATTATTTGATGAATATATAGTTGATAATATTTTTGATTCTATCCCATGGGTTTCATTATTTAGGTATTATTGATGGTGGATCATTTTCTATTTTTTAGGTTCTCCATGGAAGGAGACACATCAAAGATTTATGTTATTTAGGTTGAGGTCATTATTTATATTCACTCACCTTATTGTGTAATATTTTTAATTAATGGGTGTTAAAATTTATTTTTAATATTATATATTAGTATATGGATCCTTAAATTTTATTTTTGAAAAAGATTATATGTAGTTAGGATTGGTATAAAGTCTTTTCAAAATAAATTTTACATTTTCCATTCAAATTAAATGGTTTTATGTAAGACACCCTTGTTGAATTTTGATGAGGTTTTTTAGAATATGTTTTGGGAAAATGTAGGTCATTGGGATTGTTTTTTGTTTTCATGAGATGTTGTTAATTAACAATGAAATTTCATATTGTGTTTACAAAATAGGTGTGTTACAAAATGATTTCACGTTATTTCAATTTTGAAAATAAAAGTTAGGAAAAATATTTTACATCTAAATTTAGTTTTTACATAAAGGCCTATATTTCACCTTAAAAGTTAATAGTTCATATCTCATTCAAATACCCTCAATTACAGCTATGTTTGATCCACCATCTGTGGGTTTCTTATTATTATATGGTGATTGAATGGATGATGGTAAAAGGTTATGTTCTATGTGAGGATGTTGTATGTGGGGTGTGATATATTTCATTTTATCATTTATGAAGTTATCCTAATTTCATTATCATCTAATTAATGATTTTTTTATGAGAATAATAAGTAATTATGCGGAGTATTGGATGAGTGCACAACCCTAGTGTCAATTATGATCTTGAAAATGGGTCCTTCCTCATGGAAGTTGAATTCACCTGTGATGTATTATATTCACATATTATTTTTAATATCATGTGATGGATATATGGACAAATATATTCAGTGGGGATAATGGTATATAGAGTTTCAGAAGATCCAGCCTAGAGTTCATGTCAGCTGTACATGGTTGTATTATTGGATTACCTAGGTTACTTTCCCATATCACATCTACATTGATAGATGGTTTTATACGTTGAATTGTAATTTCCATTCTTATTATACCCAATTACAATTTCTTCTACTAGTTACCTTATTATACATATTTATTTTCATGTTACATCATCATCTTGTCGCACCACATTGAATTTTATATTTTTATCCATGTACAGGTTTGTTTTTGAAGTGGTCATGAAGCATTGTTTTATTGAATATTTCTGGAAACAAATGTTATTATTTTTCTATTTTCATTAATGGTTTCAAATTTATTTATTATACGGGGTTTGTTGTGTTCTAATGAAATGGTATATTTTAGCATTTCCGATTTTGAAGTGGCATTTCTTATTTGGGATTAGAAATGTATTATTTATTCTTTTTTGATATGATGTTTGATATGTTTTTACTATTTATTATAAAAATTAAACACATATTTTTCATTTTTATATTTAAAAATACAAATTACTATATTTATATGAAATGGATTTCATATAATCCTTTCTGAGATCCTACATATATTATTATCTCACACCCTGCATACAAAATTGTGTATGTATATTATAATTATATCTTCTATATTGGTTCTAGGTTCCATTTGACTTTGGAAACCTTTTCTCTTTATTGGAGATGATTACTTAGGATGTGGAGGGAACCTAAGAGTTTCATGGAGGTGGTTGTAGATTATTCTCATTGAGTTTTATTATTCTACTAGCCAATACAATAACCTCTATATTCGTATTCTGTTTCAATTTTTATAGGATATTTTTTAGTTTTTATAGATGTCATGATGCAATTTTATATTGATGGGTTGAAATAGTTTAATCGAAAAGGACTTGTTTCCTTCTATTTATTTTTTCGATGTCATTTTTGTTTAGAAAATAAAACTGTTGTATTAATGTTATATTATGGATTTATGGTGATTTATTCTCATTTAATTAACTAAGAATTTTGATATATATGTTTTATAAGGTGTTTATTTTGTTTCCAATGAACCAGTTTCCTTCATATAGTAATTGGGAACGTCCTTTGGGCCTTGGGTTAGATATATTTGAGTGACAAGTCTGGTCATCCCAGGACATTATGTAAAAAATGGAATTAAATACTATATTAATTATATGAGCCTATGTTCTTGATTTTTACATCTTGTTATTTTGGGGCTGTGTTATTGTATTATGAAGATAGAAATGTCAGAACTCTAGAGGAAGATGTGGGAACAGTCACAAAAACTATTTCCTACCATAAGATTAATGTTTCGATGTATAATTAATATTATGTATTTTATTTCATTTATTTCTTATATTTTTATAAGGGAAGATATTTTTATTCCAAGGATTTTAGATGTGATTTTGGGAGTCCCTCTATAATTTAGATTTAATGAGGATGATGAAATTGGGTTGCATGGTTATCTCACACTATATTCCAAGCCATGTGAAGCCACCACATATACGGTTTTAATCTTTTTAAAGGAAATTACATGGTTGGATCATGTCCTAGATAAATATGTATCCAAACCATCCATAACATTTCATCCTTTTAATATTTTATATTTCTATCTCTCTTTGTTTTGGATTTCCCCTATATTTTTTTCCACTTATTGGGAATGAATAAAGAGGAGTTTTAATGGTTCATAAGGTGAATTAATTAAAATATAATTGAAGAGTGGACATATATTTGGGTTTCCCATGTCTGTGTGTTTGATTTTTTAAAGTTATATTATATGAAAATGAGTATATTATAATGGTTTGGGTTTAAAATCATTTTTGTGAATGTTTTTTTTGGATAGGGGTTATCTATATTAGATCCGGAATCTAAAAAGAATCAAATTTTTGTGGGGTATAGGAAATTGTTTTGAAGATGAAACATGAAATTTATGTATATATTAATTTACATGAATTATAATGTAATTAGAATATAAATATTTTAATGAAGTTTCATGATGGTTCTAAATTTTAATTAAAATGTGAGCAGATTATGTTTAATTTAAAATTGAATTGATCTATTCTATAATGGTATATTTTTTTAAAGAATATCATTTTTTAAAGAGTGTGACTTAGTGAAGGGATAATTTTTTTTTCAAATAATATTGATCATAATTTAAAGGAAGTTTAAATAATGTGATTGATCATTATTTTAAATAATTTTGTTTTTAGATTTAGCACTTGGTTTTTAATGGGGGTGCTTTGTTTAAATTTAGATGCATAAATTTTTTTAGTGCATTCCTTATGTATTTTAAAATATTCCACCTATAATGGGTAATAGGGGAATTATAATTATTTTCTTCTATTGAAACATATAATTGGTTTAATTGGGTTCTTTTGATTCAATACTCCACTCGGACTGCAAATGGCTTGGTGATCATAAGATGTTATCTCCTCTTTGACCCTATTTAAGACTTCTTGAATCTTCCTTAGTGGTTGGTAATCATTGTAATGTCCTAGTCTACTATTATTATTTGAATTCCACATACGGATAAAGGAAATATTGGGTATTTTAGAGTTTATTATTATCATATATTCCTAGATTATCTTGATAAATTATTTATGATATGTTAACAGGATAAATCTAGTGTGAAATTATAGTTCCGGATGATCGCCTATTTTTTAGAAATATAATTTCGATATTTTGATCATGTTAAGATATATACATTTGAATTTGGGAACATTTATCACCCATTTAAATGATAGTTACTTTTCGATATTGGTTTCTTGTTTTATGCACTTGTTAGCATGGTGGAATTTTGTTTCTTGAGGGTAATGTGGTTTTAGGCTTAGCTGGTTATAACGAGATCTCTATTGGTTTTGATTATGGGATATTTAAGATTTAATCAATAAAAGTTTAACATGGTAGCCCCCTGATTCCATAATCATGTTAACGTAATGAGCTTTTTTGTAAAGGTGATCACCTATTAGTGATGATATAGTTTTGTAGAATCTTTGTAGGACAATGTTCCACAGCTAATGTACATTTTACCCACGTGGATTATCAATTACCATGTTTGGTGCCCATAATTTTTTCTCCAATAATTTTTTGAGGTTTGTATTATTTTACCCTTTTTAAATAATATTTAGTGGGGTTTTATGATGACTTTCTCTTTTGGGTGTTAGTTTTATTTCTAGTTATACCTTATGGATTATATGATTTCTATTCTTTGAAAGGTTAGCTATGACATGGGGATGTGGTTATATATAGTGGTGTCTACCTTTTAGGATTCTTTCCTCTAATTTCCACCAAAATGTGGTAATTATAAATTATGGGAAACCCACAATGGTTTTATGCCCTATTAGGGCCTCAAATTTAGATTATGGTAGCTGGTTTCTATTTCAGGATTGGAATTCTACAATTTAAGTAACTTTTTATTATATGGTATCATGATGATAGATCATGTATAATGGTTTTCTCTATGTTTAGTAGTGTTTTAATGACATCTTTCCATTTTCTTTTGACTGAGGTGTTTTTAGGGGAATAATGAATTATTGTAGGGAGATTATAATAGACCGTTTTATTATTTTTATATTAATATGTTGTTATTTTAGAGTAATTTTAATTTATAAAGGATTAGATCATGGATTCTTACAAATTTCAAAAATTCCCATTGTACATGGTTTTCAAAAAGTCACTACATGGTTTTCAAATCCATAAAAATGAAATATAGATAGGAATTCTTTCTTTTCAAGAGTTACCACGGAAAATTTATTCTAAATTTTATCGTTACTGTCATGTACAAGGGTCCCTGATTTTTTTTCAAATGTGCGTGGTTAATGTGCATGAGTATATCATTATTTGAGGTGAGGCCAAGGGGAACCCTTAAACAATACATTATATGATAGTATGAATAATGGTGGTGACATGTTGTTTGTTCATTGTTAGATGAAAATATGTCAATCAACTAGGAACTATGTAGTAGTACAAATATTTCAATCTAAGTAGTTTATGCGCTATTTGGATAACTCAATGGAAAAAACTATGTGGTCATCCCATATCAACCTTAAAAGAAAAATTTCTTATTTTCCCTCCAAATATTTAACCCTAATTATCCTCTATTCCACTCCCACATGATAATATGAACATAGTGTGATCAAGGGAGACCGACACCCTTCACCTCCTTTTCATTTTGGAAACACTCTATGGATTTCAAGTGATTTTCAAGGGATTACATAATCCTTTTCTTCTTCCTTATCTTCCCCCTTACTTTATTATAATTTTCATATGTTCTTCATTACACATAGAACCTTTATTCCCTATAAAAAACTAGTATTGGGGATCTTGGGGATTATCACACAAGGGTTTCATTTTTAGGGCTTGTGGACTATGATTCTTTTCCCATTTCCGTATTTTCCCTAGACAATAAAACATTACAATAAGAATTTATTTTGTTTTTGTTATATGTTTCTATAGTGTCCCTCTAAATTGAGACTATTAGATTTATTTGGTGTTATAAATTTCCTTTTTTTAATGCAGAGTTTTATAATTTTCATTAAAAGGAATTATAAAATCGTTTTTTATGTAATTGGTCATGGAAAAATGTGTTTTATAATATAATTTTATTTTTTGAATTAGAATAAAAATATTTTATGTTACAATATCCTTGTGATATGTTTACATGGTTTTTTAGAATATTCTTGGTGAAGGTGTATCTTGAATCCCCTGTTTTGAATTTTTTAAGAGAGTTTCATTATTTAATGGAAATATTCCATTATAATTGAAAGGGGTGTGTATCTAATGTGTTTTAAGATATTAGAATTACTTAATTTAAAATTATTATAAAATACACTGCATCATGTATTTATATTATGTAATGGCCCATTTAGTACCTTAATAATAAATGGGTTATCTCTCGTGAGGCCCTATTTATTTTCCCATATGTTTCATTCACCCATTATGGGATATTTATTTTAGTATATTGAGTGGATAAATGATATGAAATTGTGTTTTTTTATCTTAGGATTTTTTAGGTAGGGTGTTGGATATTTTATATATTAATTTCTATAATTATCATAATTTCTTTATCTTCCCCTTGATTTTTTGTTCATGAGACTAATAGGTAATTAGGTAGAGACTTCGATGAGGGAAAACCCTTAGTGTGGATTGTTATCTTACTTGGGGGTCACTACATAGGGAATTTTTGTTCTCACAAAATGTATTATATGCCAAGAGTATCATTTCACATAGAATATTTATATAAGGAATAAATATTTCAGGGGGGATACAGGGAAAAAAAATTTCATTAGTGTTTTCCACAGTTTAATGTTTCCATTTCATGGTAATATTACATGAAAATATAAGATTGTAGTCTATGAATCTTATTCCTTGATAGGTGGTTTCGTGTAGAATATTTTAATGTCCACACATTTTATATCAATTTAATATTTATTTCTCATGACAACCTTATTGTTATTATTTAATTTCATGTTGCTTCTTGATATTTTGGTGGCATATTTAATGTGTTATTTTTTATCTATGGGTTTTCATGTTTTTCCAAATGTCATAAATGATAGTTTTAAAAAATATTTTCCAAAAAATAGGATTGTTTTTAATTTAATTAATAGATTTAAAATGATTTCATAAAGGGGTTTTTTGGTAGTTTCACATGATGTGGAAAATATTGAAATTGTGGTTTTTTAGATGATTACATTTTTTATATAAAAAATAAAGGATTTATTCATTGTTTTTTGATATGTTATTTGTTTGTGCTAAGCTTTATAAAAATAGAAAACATTAATTTTCTTTACTGAATTACAAAATTTAATTTATGAACTTATTAATGAAAGGAATTTCATATAATATTTGCTGATATCCAACTGGGAATGTCAAATGAGAGATGATCAGTGTACAATAAAACCATCCACTTTTCCTTATTACCTCCATCAACTGAAACATTACCCCATTTTACAGAGATTCATGAATAATTGAAAGAATGATCAATCTCATGATGATAATAGTGAATACTATTGAAAACCCATATTTTTAATATTTTGAAAACAAATCACAAAAATTATCAGTTAATATTTTAATTCATAAATTCCTGAAATATAACTTGAAAATTCAAAAAACCATATAAAGAAATATTATGTATTATATTTTATATTACCTATGTGAAATTTATGAAAGATATATATAATATATCATCTAATGAAAATATAATAAAATTACTTTGTGATAGAAGTTATTATATTGTTAATAAATAATTTAATGTTATTTAATAAATATTTCATTCTTATTTAATCAGGATTTATGTTTCTACACCCATTTTTAATAAGATTAAAAAAATCAGATTTAAATAAATATTTTTTTGAATAAAAAATAATGATTTATAAATCTATTTTAATTTCTGAAATTGAACCGAGTTCATGTATTATTTAACGTTATATTACTGAATATTTAAATTATATTTCATTAGAAATATTGTGGAAAACCAAATATTAATAAATTTTAAGAAGATCAGGAAAAAATATTAAAAATGAGTAAATACATCTTCAATAAACAAAGATAAAGAATTGAAGAGGATTATTACACAACCATTATATGTCATTTATTATATGAAAAATACAAATGGGTTTTTTTCTAAAATAGAGCGTTTGAATTTTTATTACAATGTTGAGGAATAACTCTCCATAGATCAAAAAGTATGAAATTTTATGGAATAACTATTTTTCTAAATTAGTAAATTTCATTAATGAAATGAACATGTAACTTACCTCTAGGCACTTCAATACACATTAATTAGTTTAATAAATAACTAAGAGATGCCTAATTATTGAAAAATGCATTTTGAGATAGGGTATTTGTGATGAGTTCAACACTTGTTGGAAGTAGTACCTCAGCAAGGACTACATGTGATGAGATAAGAATTCGATCACAAATATTCCTTGAAATCATTATTTATGATGGGAATGTTTTCCTATAGAGAATAACATTTCTTTATAGTGCATTTAAATCACCAATAATGTTATTTATGACGGAAATTAATTCTCGTCAGAAGATCATTTCATCGTTTTATTTATTTTCAATCAATGTAACGCCCTCACCCCAGATCATTAGAGACAATGCATTATTTTAATACATTCGCATGACTACAAGGAATATATATCAATGGACATATTAGTTTAATAGTCTCATAAAATATATTACCTACATGAACATTACAATACAATTAAAAACATAAAATAAAACATAGATAATAATTTGAAAACACCATTATTCTTCTAGCTTAACCATACAGATCAATTATAAAACATATCTTGGCATCATGGGAAAACAAAACATAATAATGGAGTGAGTTCAAATGATCTATAATGCTAAAAAATACACATTAATATTTTAAAAATAACCGTAAACATTAATGAAAGTATAAAACTGAAACACAGGCCTTTTGAACATAAAATTGAAATAAATCAAAAGAAAAAATCAAATAATTCAATTTATACATTAAAATGTATATTATAGTATTCGAATAATCACTTGTAATATCAATAAAAAATCTCTTAATGAGATAATATATAATTTTTAACATCCTAATCATACCATTAGGGACTCATTCTAAGACCATACATAATCATTTTTTCAAGGCCTTACGGTAAGACACTAGTTTGTCACATGAGACATATCAATGTATCAAGGGGATATAGTAGGGCCCGCCATCAGTTACTATGTCCAATACATTCCTCATATTAAAAGAGTTAATCATAAAATAAAAATGTGTATATGGTATATGTTTTTGTGTTTATGGTTTGGATTTACAGTTTAAGGATTAGGGATTCAGGTATAAGGTTTTAGGGTATGGTTTTGGGATTTTGGGTGTTTATTTTATCAGTGTTGATTTTTATTCAAGTGATAGGGTTTATATTTTATGTTTTAGGGATATTTATTTCAATATTAGGGTAAAGGGTATATGTGTTTGTGTATATGGTTTTGATTTTTGGATTTAGAGTTTGTGGATTAGGGATTTAGGTAAATGGTTTTGGGAATAGGTTTGAGGATTTTCAGTTTTTGATTTAGTGTTATGGTTTTAGATTATATTGATAGAGTTTAGCAATTATGTTTCATGGTTATGGAATTTAAGGATAGAATATAGGCTGTATTGTTTGGGTTTATTGTTTGTATTTTTGGATATGGAGTTTTGGGATTATGGTTTCAGGTATATGGTTTTCTTGATTAGGTATTAATAATTTGGGATTTGGTTTTTTGATTTTAGTTTTAGATTTAGATGAAATGGTTTATATATTATGTTTTAGGGTTATTTATTTCAATATTAGGGTATATTGTATATGTTTCTGGTTTTAGTGTTCTTCCTTTTGAATTTTGAGTTTATGCATTAGGGTTTCGGGTATAGTGTTTTGGGATTAGCTTTTAGAATTGTGGGTTTTGGTTTTTGGTTTTTTTATATTTAAGTGATAGTGTTTATATTTATGTCTTGTGGTTAATTATTTCATTTTTAAGTTATATTGAATATGATATTGGGATTAGGTTTCTGAAATTTGGATTTAGAGTTTAGTGACAAGGGTTTCACATATAAGGTTTTGGGACTAGGATTTCAGACTTTGGGTTTTCGTTTTAGGTTTTTGGGTTTACATTTACGTTATAGAGTATAGATATTATATTTTAGTGTCAATGTTTTGAAGAATAGGCTATAGGTTATATATTATTATGTTAAGGGTTCATCTATATCGATTTAGTTATTTGGGATAAGGGTTTCATGTATTGATTTTTGAGGCTATGATTTAGGAATATGGGTTTTTGTTTTAGGGAATTGATTTTAGATACAAGTGACACAATTTATCAATTATAGTTTCAGGTTATGGATTTCATTATTAGGGTATATTTTATATGTTCTTGGGTTTAGGGTTAGTCTTTCTTTATTTAGACGTTACGGATTAGGTATCCTGGTATAAGATTTTGGGACTTTGTTTTAGGATTTTAGGTTTTGGTTTTCGGGATTTTGTTTTAAATTTAAGATATAGAGATTAGATTTTTTGTTTTCGATTTATTTATTTTAAGAATAGGGTATAGCGTATATTTTTCTGGGGGTTAGTTTTTAGTTTTTAGGATTTAGATTTTAGGGAATATGTTTTCAAGTATAGTGTTGTTGGACTAGGTTTTAGGATTTGGTGTTTTAGTTTAAGATTTATGAGCTAGATTATTGGTTTTCATTTTTTGGATTAATTATTTCATGACTAGGGTTTGGGGTAGTTGATTTTTTGGTTTTGGGTTCAGTATTTTGGATTTATAGTTTAGGGATTACAGTTTTATGTATAGGTTTTTGGGATAGGGTTTTAGGATTTTGGGTTTTGGTTTTAGGATTTTGGTTTTAGATTTATGTGATTGGGTTTAGGTTTTATATTTTAGGGTTAATTATTTCAATAAATGGTATATGGTTTATGTTTTTCGGTTTAAGGTTATTCTTTTTGGATTTAGAGTTTAGGGATTGGGGTTTTGGAAATAGGGTTTTTTTGGACTAGGTTTTGTGATTTTGTGTTTTGGTTTAAGGGTTTTGGATTTAGAATTAAATTATATGGTTTAGATTTAATGTTTTAGGGTAATATATTTCAATATTACGGTATAGGGTATATGTATTTGGGTTTTTTCGCCTTTTTGATTTATGGTTTAGGGAATGGGGTTTCGGGTATTGGTTTTTGGGACTTCTTTTTAGGATTTTGTGTTTTAGATTTAGGGTTTTGGTTTTAGATTTAACCTCTAAGGTATAGTTTTTTTTAGGGTAAATGATTTCATGGTTAGGGTATATGTTATATGCTTTTGGGTTTTAGTTTCAGTATTTTGGATTTAGATTTTATATATTAGGGTTTCAGGTATAGGGTTTTTGGATTATATTTAGGATTTTCTATTTTGAATTTAGGATTTTGTTTTTAGATTTATGTTGTAGGGTCTAGCTTTTATGTTTTAGGGTTAAAGATTCCAAATTATGGTATAGGGTATATGTTTTCAATTTTAGGGTTCTGATTTTTGGATTTAGTTAATAGAGATTAGGGTTTCAGTTATAGGGTTTTGGAAGTAGTTTTTTCAGATTTTGGGTTTTGGTTATAGATTTAACTGATAGGGTTTAGTTGGATTTTGTTTCCGAATTTTAATTTTTCTATTTATGTACGTTTATATTATATGGAATCAATATGATAGATTCTGTATACTAGTTTTGTTTATGTTTAGTGGTGTATTAATGACTATTTGCCTTTTATTTTTAAAAATATATTTTTAATGGAAGAAGGAATTATTTTATGGACATTTTAAAACCCCATTTGAGTATTGTTTTATTTATATATTGTAATATTATAGTAATTTTTATTTATAGATGAACCAATAATTGATTTTTGAAAATTTCAAAAAATTCCCACTGTACACAGTTTTCACTAGGTCATTCATTGGTTTTCAAATACATAAAAATTACCATTACATAGTTTTTTCTTTATTTCATTAGTTATCATACTCAATTTAGTCCAAATGTTATAATTACCAACATTTTCAAGTCTCCTCAATTCATTTTCAAATGTGCTTGGTTAATGTGCATTGGTATAGAATTGTTTGAGGTGTGTCCAAGGGGAACCCTAAAACAAAATTTTATATGTTAATATGCATAATGATGGTGACACAATGTTTGTGCATGGTTAGTAGAAAATTTGTTTGTCAACAATGCCCTATTCATTAGCGTGGATAGTTCTATCCCAGTAGTTTATGCTCTATTTGGATAAATGTGTGGAAAACTGGGTGGTCTTCCAATATCCAACTTAAATGTAAAATGTCACAATTTTCCTCCCAATTTATAACCCTAATTATCCTCTCCTCCTCTCCCACTAGATCATATGATCTTAGGGAGATCACGTTTGAGCTACACCATTCACATCCTTTCTATTTTGGAACCTCTCCATGTATTTCATGTGATTTTGAAGGGAATCCTTCATCCTTTTCCACTTTCTTATATTCCCCCTTCGTTTATTCTAATTTTCATATGTTCTTCTTTACAGATAGAATCTTAATTATCCATATACACTAGTATTGGGGTTCTATCTTATTATAACACAAGGGTTTCATTTTTAGGGCTTATGGAGAGTGATTCTGTTCCAATTTTTGTGTTATCCATGGATAATGAAACATTACAATATGAATTTATTTGTTAAGTGGAAGGTGATTCTATAGTGTTCCTTTAATGTGAGACTATTTGATTTATTTGGTGTTATAATTTTTTTATTTAAACATAGTTTTATAATTATCATTGAAAGGATTTATAAAATAGTTTTTGATGTGATTGGTCAGGGAATAATGTATTTCCTAATATTAAATTATGTTTTTAATTAGAATGAAAATATTTTATGTTTCAAGATCCTTGAGATCTCTTTATGTGGTTTTTTAAAATATTTTTTTTGAGAATGTAGATTGAAGACGTTGTTTTGAATTTTTGATAGATGTTTCTTTGTTTAAAAGAAATATTCCATTATGATTAAAATTTGATGTGTTTCAAATTTATTTTAATCTATTATGATTATTGAATTTCAATGGATTATAAAAGAAACCACATCCTCTATTTATTTTATGTATAGACCCATTTATTACCTTAAAAACGAATGTGTCATCTTTTCTGGGGACCTATTCATTTTCCCCTATGTTTCATTAACCCTTTATGCAATGTTTATTATATTATAGTGATTGCATAAATGACGTGAAATATTTTTTTATCTAAGGGTGGTATAGGTAGGGTGTTGGATATTTTTTATATTAATTTGTATTATTATATTGATTGATTTCTCTCCCCTTTAATTGAATGATCATTAGACTAATAGGTTATTAGTTAGAGACATGGATGTGGTAAAAACCTTAGTGTTGATTTTCCTCTTACTTGGGTGTCACAACATAGGTAAGATCAGTTCTCCCAAGATTTATTATGTTCCCATAGTAGAATTTTTCCAACAATACATATATAGGGAATAAATGTTTCTTTAGTTTTGTCCTAGTTTTAATGTTTCACATTCATAGTTATTTTACATTAATATATAGGTTTTTCGTTCATGAATATTGTTCCTTAATAGTTGGTTTCATGTAGAATATTTAAATTTCCACACTTTTTATATCAATTTATGATTTTTTTTCTAATGGATCACTTATTTTTATTATTTATATTCATGTTTCTTCTTGATAGTTTTGTTCCAATTAAAATGAATTATTTTTAATCTATGGGTGTGCATATTCTCCAAGGGATAAAAAATTCTAGTTTTATCAAATATTTTACAAAAAAAATATAATTGTTTCTAATTTCATGAATGGATTGAAATTTATTTCATAAATGACATTTTAATAGTTTCACATGAAATGGATAATATTTCAATTGAGTTTTTTGAAGATGATTAATTATTTTCTTTACAAAATAAAGCATTTATTATTTGTGTTGTGATATGTTAATTTTTTAATTGGGTTTATACAATTAGAAAACATTAGTTTTTGTTACTATATTTTGAAAATGAATTTAGGAAAGTATTAATTAAATGAATTGCATATAATATTTGGTGAGATCTAACTAGTCATATCATCGGAGAGATGAGCAGTGTCCAATAGAACCGTCCACTTTTCCTTGTCACCACCATCATCTTAAATATTACCCCATTTTACAGAGACTCCTGAATAATTGATTGAATATTAAATTAGTATTGATATGGATAAACCCATTTTTTAAAAAGATTAAGAAAATAAATATTGAATAAAAAAATTTCTGGATAAAAACTATTGATTTATAAATATATTTTAATTTCATAAGTTGAACCACATTCATGTATTATTTAATGTGAGATTACTAAATAAGTAAATTTTATTTAATGATCAATGTTATGGAAAACCAAATATTAAAAATATTATAAATATCATGACTAAATATTAAAAATTAATAAATGGATCTTCAATAACTACTGTTGAAGAAATGAAGAGGATGATGACACTCAAGTAATGTGTCATTTATTAAACAAAATATACAAAAGATTTTTTTCTCTAAAATATATCATATAAAGTTTTATTAGAAGGTTGATGAATATCTCTTCATAAAACCAAAAGTATGAAATTTAATAGAATATATAAATTTCTGAATCAGTAAATAAAATTTATGAAAAGAACATTTCATTTACCTCAAGGCACTATAAAACATAGGAATTAGAGGAATAAATACCTGAAAGACTTATCATTATAAGAAAAAAGACTTTTGAGATAGGTTATTTGTGACTTGCACGACACATGTAAGAAGTACTACCTCCGCAAGGACTATTTGTGATGATACATGAATCCCATCTCAAATATTCCTTAAAAACATTATTTGTGATGGTAATTTTTTATAATCGAGTATAACTTTTATTCATAGTGCATGTAAAACACCATGAAGTCTATTTTCAATGGAAATTAATTCTCGTCACAAGGAAATTTCATCATTAGAGTTATTTTTAATCAATGTAACTCCCCAACCCAAGATCTCTAGAGCCACTGCATTATTTTAATAACTTGGAATTACTAAAAGAAATCAAATACCGAAGGACATATCAGTTTAGCAGTCTTACAAAATAGATTACCTATAGGAACATTTCAATACAATTCAAAATAAAAAGAAAAACATAGATAATTTATTGAGAACTCTATTATTCTACTAGCTTAACCATACACATCAATTAAAAAACACAATATCCAATCCTAGTAAAACAAAATATAATAAATGGGTGATCTCAGATGCTCATTAAGGTTATACAATACACGAGGTGTTTTTATAACTAATCATAAACATTAAAGCATGTATAAAACTAAAACACAATCCTTTTGAACATAAAATTGAATAAATATTAGAAGAACAAATCAAATAAATCAACTAAAAAATTCACATGGATATTCTAACAGTCTAATAATCATAGGAAATAACAATACAAATTATAATAATAATGGACTAGATTTTTTATAATATCATTATCATACCTTCAATGCCTCATTCTAAGACCAAAAATAATCTTTTTTCAAGGTCTCGGGCCAAGACACTAGTTTTTCTCATGATACCTATCGAATCATCGAGGGGATATAGTAGACCTCACCCATTAATTACTAAGTCAAATAAATTCCTTATATTAAAATAGTGAAACATAAAATATACATGTGTATGGGTATATGTTTTTGTGTTTAGGGTTTGAATTTTCTGATTTCGAGTCTAAGTATTAGGGTTTTGGGTATTGGGTTCTGGGACATGGTTTTGGAATTTTATATATTTATTTAAGGTTTTTTGTTTAGATTATGTTATAGGGTTTATATTTTATGTTTTAGGGTTTTGTATTTACATATAAGGGTATCAACTATATGTATTTGGGTTTAGGGTTTGGATTTTTTGATTTATAGTTTAGTTATTACAGTCTCGTGTATATGGTTTTTGGAATAGGTTTTAGGATTTGGATTTTTGGTTTTAGGGCTCTGTTTTACGATTAGAGTGATAGGGTTTGGATTTTATGTTTCTTGGTTAGGGATTTGAAGGTTAGTGTATGGGGTATATGTTTTTCGGTTTAGGGTATGGATTTTTGAATTTAGAGTTTAAGGATTAGGATTAAGGTATAGGGTTTTGGACTAGGTTTATGGTATTTGGGTTTCAGTTTTGGTTTTTAGTTTTAGATACCAGTTACAAGGATTAGCTTTTATGATTTAGGGTTACATATTTCTAGATTAGTGTATATGGTATATGTTTCTAGATTTAGGGTTTTACTTTTGGAATTTAGTGTTTAAGGATTAGGGTTTCACGTTTAGGGGTTTGAGACTAGGTTTTAGGATCTTGGGTTTTGGTATTAGTTTTTTATATTTAATTGATAGTGTTTATATTATATGTGTTAGGGTTAATGATTTCAATATTATGGTATATAGTATATATTTGGGTTTAGGGTTCAGATTTTTGGATTTAGAGTTTAGGGATTAGGGTTTCAGATATAGGGTTTTGGGACTAGGTTTTAGCTATTCGGGTTTTGGTTATAGGGTTTTCGTTTTACATTTATGTGATAGGGTTTAGCTTTAATGTTTTATGATTAATGATTTCGTGAATAATCTATAGTTTATTTGTTTTCCAGTTTAGGTTTTTTCGTTTTCGATTTAGTTTTTTGGTATTACGGTTTTAGGTATAGGGTTTTGAAACTATGTTTTAGGATTATGGGTGTAATGCCCCGACCCCAATTAACTAGATTCGGTGCATTATTACATAACATTGGCATGATCAGAAAATATCAAGTCTTTAAAGAACTATTAGTTTATTAGCCTTGGATACACAAGATACATTAATAAATGTTACATTAAATCATAAACTGAAAAACTATAATAGCATGGTCTCCATTGTCCACAATCATAACCCCTTCTGACTATCACTGCAGGTCTTTCATAAAATACTTCTTCACATCCTGGAAAAATTAAAACATTGAAAGGGGTGAGCTCAGATTCTCACTAAGGATAACAATATAGTGTAAACATTAATAAATAAACATAAACATTTAAGGCTATGTACAACTGAAACAGAAGCCTTTTAAACTTTAACTTAAGCATAATATGGAAAAATAAAATTAAATACTACCATTTATATATTCACATGGATATTCTATTAGTCTAATAATCACATTCAATATCAATATCCACTTTCAAATGATGGAATGCATAATTACAGACTATTATAACCACGTAGCCAAGGCTTCGTGCCAATACTACAAATAAGATTTTGTAAAGGCCTTATGCCAAGACACATGTTTGTCTCATTAGACCTACCGATGCATTGAGGAGCTATAACGGGATCCACCCATAACTTATTAAGTCCAATGCATTCATTATATAAAAATATTTAAACATATCATAAGCCATAACATAATTGTATCACATAAAACATTCATAAAGGAAACATAACTTTTCCACATTTCAATCACAAGATATCAATATAACACATTGATATAATAAATACATTATCAAAACCATTTTTAATACCAAAATAAAATAATATTAAAACATGGTATTTATTTTTCATTTAAAAAAAGTTCTGGCTTGTAGAGGAAATCGAAACTCAAATAATGATCATGGCGGCGGAGAAGTCATTGTCTCTACAGACGTAAGACAAAACATTCATTTTTTCCTTTAGAAAAAATTCATCGTATAAAAATATTCCTTTTGAATAAAATTAAAATTCAAAGTGGTTTATACACCTTATAGAGTAAAGTTGTGTATAAAACAAAAATGCCTCAATGAATGAAGATTGAGACGAAGTCCCTTACCTCGTGTCCGACTTGACTTGACCATTCGTTAACCTCCTGAATAATAAACTAGATTTAATTTATAATTTCTTAATAAAATTTTTCAAGTTCATTATTCCTTTTATATCACTTATTACCATGTTATGAACATTATGTAATTATTTAAGTTAATAACGGTCGTTTCGTCGATCATTGGTACTTGAGTCAAAAATAAACTTCTTAAAATTAAAAGTTGTTCAGGTGGTAAAATATCCATTATATCCAGAATTAAAATCATGATGTAGATATCTTATATATCATATATATCCAATATATATATGAATTTATAATATTACATAACATTTAGAGGTAATAAATGAAATGCACAGTTCATGGAGACGGTAAGTCATACGTATGCATGAATGCTACTTTCATTTCTATTTCATATTTAATGCAACGAAATATTAATTGTAAAATGATATATTATAATTCCAGTATAATATCATATATAATAACATTTAATCCATCCTTTATATATCCCACATATGACATTAATTATTCAAATCACTTTGAGGGGGCGGTAGTCCGCACTTCCTAAAATGAAATTATCGTGTTTAACCATAATTGAAATCATAAAGGTATTCCATAAATGAAAAATACAGAAGCATAATGAAAACATAAACATAATATATATATCATATATAGAAATATTGTCATCATAATGGCCACCATGAGACATGTTAAAAGAAGATTGAACAATCATCGTTTCATGAGGCAGTAATTCGCCACCCACAGAAACAATATGTTCTTTAACCATTCGACAAAGGTGGGTGTAATTTTAAATAAAATAATTCTCATAAAAACATCCTAGTATATTGAAGATACCATTTTTGTTTCAAAATAAAGTAATAAAAAGAGTTTAAGGGGTTGGATAAGAAAAATAAAACAAAAGCACATAAGAGAAGACATTACCTTAAAATCAGGTAACTCTTTTTTATTTAATCCAAAGGATTCCTTGGGAAGACTTATTCCCAAAGTGAGGACTCTAGGAGTAAGAGAGGTATGTTTATAGATTATATGGGTAGAGTTTTGCCGAGCCATATGGCATTGTTGGTGTGATTAAGGTGGTAGAGGTGGGGGCCTTTTATAAGAGGAGAGGAGGGGCACTCTTGGAACGTCATAAAATTTTACATTATTATGAAGTGCTTCCCAGATTTCCAAGGTCCCAAAATTATATATATCTAGGATAAGGGGATAAGGTTTTTAAATATTCTCATACAATAGGTTTTTTACTTTTTTATGTCTTAGATTTTACATTATCATTTCATTTTATTTAAATCATTAATTAATGAGGTAATCACTGCATCATCATGGTGTCATAAAACATTTAATTTATTTAATGTCTAAAAATTATTAAAAAATTATTATGACATAGTAAATCTTTTTATCTTTCCAATGAATATTTATAGTCTAAATAGTAACTTATATTACCCAATGTAATAAATTTTGTAGTAAAACAACACATGTTTGTGACAATTTTATTTTTACATTAAATAAAAAGTTATTATCGTCATTTTCTTGACCAAGTCTCTCAATGGGGTCCTCAAGTAGACACATTGATTGTATTGGTCTCCCATGACTCCTCCAATATGTGTAGGACAAGTTTAATGTAATTTCATATTATTATAACATTATATTTATCATAAATTACACTAATTACCTTTAAACGCGATTAATAAAACATAAAAGATACTATTAACAAAAAAAATTATTTTAATCCCATTGAACCACATATTACATACTAATGAAAACCATGTATGCTGTATTTTTGAAAATTAAATCACATATGTGGTAACATATCATTTAAATGAAAAAAAGTTTTTTAATTACAACTTAGTGGTTTCACTATTCATCAAAAATTGATGTTTTTCAGAAAAATACCAAAAATTTACCCAAAGAAATATTTGATATTATGAATTAAAAATTAATGCATATATTACAAATTTCAAAACATATAAGTTGAATTAGGTAATTTAATAATTAATTCCCATTGTCAAAACAAATAGCACGTTTTTACGAAACAATATCAATCAATCGATTGACAATTGTTTATGTCCAATTTCAAAGTGAAATTAATTCTAATGACCCAATTTGATAAAATGGTTAAATTATATTTTAATTATACTTTAAAACCACTCAATAGTATAATTTATCACTATAAATTATTTTTATTAAAAAATTTGTTTTTAACTATTTCTCACTATTCATTGAAAACTGGATGTTCTCAAAAAAATACAAAAAATTCAACATAGGATAATTTTGATATTCCAAATAAAAATGTGAATTCCATTTTGAAATATTAAATTTATATAATTTCAAAAAGTGTGTATTACTATTCATAACAACTACTTTGATTGGTCGCAGTGTGTTAGAATCTCGAACTTGCGTACAATGCCAGCTATTGCATTATTGAAAGAGAAGCGTACCATGAAAGCTTGGGTTGTTACCTTATCCCCTCCATAAATAAATTGTGTCCTCACAATTTGAAAATGTTCTTCAAAAATAAAAGGTTGAAGATATAAAATACATTTGTGGAAAACCCACATCGAAAATAAGGTTAATAAAATTTAGCATTAATAAAAGGGAAGGGGAAATGAAAAAAGTCACAACCAAATTATGATCTCTATTAGGAGAACATTGGTGGGAATTAGAGACATATAATTGGAGGAAAACCATAAATATTTGTAGGTAGTGATCAAGTTCATCAATCACAAACAAGCGTAAAATTAAGGGCCTCAAAGCCTTCAATCTATGTTGAATAAGATATAGGTATATATATATATATATATATGCTTGACAGGTAGAGTTTCAACCTTCAACTAATTTCTACCCTGAACTCATAATTCGCTCAAAAAGATAATAGAACTCAAAAATATTATATTTATCATAATCTTACAAGGTTAAAAATATTAACACATACCATTTAGATTAGGAAAACTATTTTTTAATATCCATGGACTTCATGTAGGCTAGTGGTAGGTAATAAAGGCCTGTCACACTATTGATGTGGGTTCGATTCCTACAACTTTGTCCGACGTGACGGGTTATCCACCGACATGCAGGTGGTCCTTTTCCTAAAACTACAGTATTATAATATTCCAAAAACAATCTCAAAATAGTTTTAACCTTAAAAAATACTATCAAAAGTTCAAATTAATCTATTCCAACCTTTATATTTATCCAAAATACATCTGTCCAGACATTCTCTAAAAGGACTCTAAATTCCATAATCAATTGCAACATCAGATTCCCCAAACAGATTAATGTTTCTCTTATTGTCACATACTAATAATATAATTTCATTCATCATATTAAAACCATAATGAAAACAACAAGTACTGCAGTACAATCCTTATATATATCACATTATTCTTATAACCATAATATTGTTAATGAGTCCAAAAACACAAATACAATAATTATTCAACTTCATATGTTGTAACAACATAAGCTTGGACTTACCCCCTTGTCCTTTTCTGAGATATGTTTCCTTGGCGCATAGGAAATTCATTTGCATAATGACCCATTTCTTAACAATTTTAGCATTCAACATTGACAAACTCATTCTTTCCTTTGCAATCACGAGCCTGGTGACCTTTTTCTCCACATTTGTAAGAATCCCCCATTCCATTAGGCATGTACCAGGGTGATTCTTCCCACAATTATCTAATAATGGAAATTCCTTCTTTCCCATATTACCTTTATCTGTCTCTTGTTCCACCGTTCTATTCTTCACTTTATTTACTTTATTGTCATAAGATTTAGATAATTTCTTTTCTGTCTTGATAGAACACGATACTATATCTTCATACGTTGAGAAAGATTGTGATACTAAAGCACGATGGGGAAATGGTTTTAACCCATCAATGAAACTATGAATATTACTTCTTGGGTTACATATATAATTTGTTGCATGCCTCGCTAAACTTGTAAAGTTAGCCTCATACATTGAGACATTCACATCCTCCTTTTGTCTCAGACTCAGAAAATGCCTTTCTATATCTAATTGACGGTACCGAGGAAATTATTTTTCTATGAAAAGTCCTTTGAACTCCCTCAATTCCATATTTGATACTTCTTCAACTTCCTTTGTATTTTGAATCAATGACCACCGTTTATCAGTATCTCCAGTGAGGCGGTAAACCGCCATGATAACCTTTTCTCTTTCACTACTCCCCACAGCATGAAATACTTTCTACAGGGAACATATCCACTACATAGATACTAATGGATTTGTACTCCCATGGAATGTTGGTGGTTTCTTCCTCATGAAGCGATCTAACATTTATCCTCCACCCTACGGATCAGGGTGCATCATACGGGTAAGGATATTATTCATAACCTGAGTGAGTTTTCCAAATATGGTGATTAGATGATCAGCACCAATTGTATCACCAGCCCCACTATAATTATCTTGAGCCGGACGTAAATACTTAAATGGAGTGTGTGCATTGATATGGTTTCCATTCCTTCCACTAGGTGCCATTTCAAAACAATGTCATAAACTAGATTAGTTTATGAATCGAAATACATAATTCCATACTTGTAATACACTTAACATAAATTGAACTATTTATGGATATAATCCATAATCATAAGAAGAAATGTTTTCTTTGAGGAAGTATATACTCATAAACCCTTCATAATGATTTCTAATGAAATCATGAATTATCCTAAGCATATCCCCCGGGAGTGTCGTAACCAAGAGTGCATCAAGGCCCGTTTTTGTGCACCAGTTCCCATTAGAGTCTAGCTCAAAGTATTGTTTTCGGGCATTACCCCTTAGGTACATCTATGCCATAGCCGCCTCTATCTTCTCGTATCCAGACAGCGATGTATTTCTTGGAAAACTAACAAAATCACTATAATACCAAAATTCTAGGAATTTCTTCTATACTAATCCTCAATGTCTATCTTAGGGATATGTTCTCTAATCAGAGTTTATCAAAATCTTGCTTCCAAGGTTTTTACTAAACTGCACCTGATACCAACTGTAAGGCCCCCACCCCAGTTACCTAGAGTCGTTGCATTATTACGTAACATTGGCATGATCACAAAAGATCAATTATCGAAGGACCAATTAGTTTAGTAGCCTTGGAAACACTAAATTAATTCATTAATGATACATTACATCATAATGTGATAAACTAAAATAACATGGTCTCCATAGTCCACACTCATATCCCCTGCGGACTATCCCAGCTGGCCATTCATAAAAAACTTCTTTACATCCTGGAAAAATTAAAACATTGAAAGGGGTGAGCTCAGATGGTCAGTAAGGATAACAATATAGTAGAGACTTTTATAAATAAACATAAAAATTTAAGGCAATGTATATCTGAAACAAAATCCTTCTAAACTAGAAATTCACCATTATATGGAAATATAAAATGAAATAATGCCATTTAATTATTCACAAGGATATTATACTAGTCAAATAATCACAGGAAATATCAATAAAAACATTCATAATTATTGAATGCATAATGTCAGACTATCATAACCACATAGTCAAGGCCTCGTGTAAAGACTACAAATAAGATTTTGTCAAGGCATTGTGACAAGACACTAGTTTGTCTAATGAGACCTGTCGATGCATCAAAGAGCTATAGCGGGCTCCACCCATCACTTATTTAGTCCAATTCATTCCATATATGAAAAGGTTTAAACATATCATAAACAATGACATAATCATATCACATAAAAAATTCATAAAGGAAGCATAACATTTCCACATTCCAATCACAATATATCAATACAACACATTGATATAATAAAAAAATTATAATAACAATTTTCAATACCAAAATAAAAGAAGAGTAATAAATGGTATTTATTTTTCATTTAATAAAAGATATGGCTTGTAGAGGAATTCGAAACTCAAATAATGGGCATGGCGGCGGAGAAGTCGTTGTTGCCGCATATGTAAGACAAAACATTCCTTTTGTCGTTTAGTAAAAATTCTTTATATAAAAATATTCCTTTTTAATAAAAGTAAAATCCAAAGGGGTTTATACACCATATAAAGGAATGTTTTGTATAAAACAAAATATGCCTCAATGAAAGGAGATTGAGACGAAGACCCATACCTTATGTCCTAAATGACACGACCATTCTTTAACCCAATCAATAATAAACTATAATTAATTTCTAATTGCATAAGAACACTTTTCAAGGTCATTATTCCTTTTATACCACTTATTACCATGTTATGAACAATATGTAATTATTAAAATTAATAACGGTCGTTTTGTCGATCATTGGTACTTGAGTCGAAAATAAACTTCTTCTCATTAAAAGTTGATCAAGTGGTAAAATATCCATTACATCCAGAAATATATTCATTATTTAAATATCATATATATCATATATATCCAGTATATATATTCATTTATAATATCACATATCATTTAGAGGTATGAAATAAAATGCACTGTTCATCGAGATGGTAAGTCGTGCGTATGCATGAACGCTAATTTCATTTCTATTTCATATTTAATGGATTGAAATCATAATGATATAAATGTATATTATAATTCCAGTATAATATCATTTATAATATCATTTACTCCATCCTTTATACGTCCCACATATGGAATTAATGATTCAAATCACTTTGAGGAGGTGGTAGTCCACACTTCCTAAAATGAAATTATCGCGTTTAGCTATAATGGAAATCATAAAGGTATGCCATAAATGAAAAATACAGAAGAATAAATAAAACATAAACATAATATATATATCATATAAAGAAATAGTTTCATCATAATGTCCACCAATAGATGTGTTAAAAGAAGACTGAACAATCATCATTTCGTGAGGCAATAATTCTCCACCCACAGAAACAGTATGTTCTTTAATCATTCGATGATGGTGTGTGTATGTTTAAATCAGATACATCCCATGACAACTTCCTAGTATATTTTTGATACTGTTTTTTTACAAAATAAAGGAATAAAAAGTTTTTAAGTGGTTGGAGAAGCAAAATAAAATAGTAGAACATAATATAAGACGTTACCTTAAAATTGGGTAACTCTTTTTGATTTGAGCCAAAGGATTCCATTTAAAGACATCTGCAAAAATTGAGGCTTCTATGAGTCATAGTGGTAAGTTGAGAGTGTATTTGGGTAGAGTTTGGCCGAGCCAAATGGATTTGATGGTGTTAATAAGGTGGTAGATGTGGGGGCCTTTTATAAGAGGAGAGGAGAGGCACTCTTGGAAAGTCATGAAATGATACATTATTATGAAGATCATTTCGTATTCCAAAGGTCCCAAAATTATATATTTAGAGTATAAGGTGATAAGGGTTCGAAATATACTCATCTAATAGGTTTTTTACTAGTTTAAGTCTTATATTTTTCATTATCTTTCAATTTTCATTAAATCGTTAATTAATGAGGTAAGGACGACATCACCATAGTGTCATAGAAAATTTAATTTATTTAATGTAAAAAATTATAAATAAAAATATCATGATGTAGTAAATATTTTTAGATTTCCAATTAATATTTTTAGTCGAAATTTTAACTAATATAACTCCATGTAATAATAGTTTTAGTAAAACAACACATGTTTGTGACAATTTTATTTTTACATTAAATAAAAAGTTATTAATGTCAATTTCATACCCATGTGGCTCCATGGGGTCCCCAAGTTGAGCCATTGACTGTCTTGGTCGGCCATGACTACTACAATAAGGGTAAGACAAGTTTAATGTAATTTCATATTATTATAACATTATATTTACCTTAAATTACACTAATTACCTTTAATCGCGATTAATAAAACATAAAAGTTATTATTAACCAATTTTAATCCCATTGAACCACATTTTACATCTTAATGACAACCATTTATGTAGGATTTTTTAAAATCAAATCATAGAAGTGGTAAAGCTTCATTTAAATGAAAAATTTGTTTTTGACTACCAAATAGTTGTTTTACTATTCATCAATAATTGATGTTTTTTAGAAAAATACCAAAAATTCACCCAAAGTTATATGTGATATTCCAAATTAATAAATGATATCTATTTTACAAAATTCAAAACATATAAGTTGTATTAATTAATTTAATAATTAATTCCCGTTGTCAAAAAAATACCGTGTTTTTAAAAAGCAATATCAATCAAAAGATTGACATTTGTTTATGTCAAATTTCAATGTAAAATTAATTCTAATGACCACTTTTGGATAAAATTGTTAAATTATATTCTAATTATACTTTAAAACCACTCAATAGTATAATTTATCACTATAAATTTTTTGTATTAAAAAAGTTGTTTTTAAGTATTTTTAACTATTCATCGAAAATTGGATGTTCTCAGAAAAATCCCAAAAATTCAACATAGGATTGTTTCAATATTCCAAATCCAAAAATGAAGCCCATTTTGAAATATAAAGTTTATATAATTTCAAAAATTGTGGATTTCTATTCATAACAGCTACTTTGATTGGTCGCGGTGTGTTAAAATCTCTAACATGCGTACAATGCAAGCAATTGCATTATTGAAAGAGAAGTGTACCGAGGAAGCTTGGGGTGTTACAATGGTTTTGGGTTTTAGGGTTTTTTTAGATTTAAGTGTTAGGGTTTCTATTTTATACATTAGGTTTAATGATTTACAGAGCAGGCAATATGTTAAATTGTTTTGGTATAGGGTTTGGATTTTTTATTTAGACATTAGGGATTAGGGTTTCAGGAATACAATTTTGGGAGTAAGTTTTTGAATTTTTTGTTTTTTTAGGGTTTTTGTACTATATTTAACTGATATGGTTTATATTTTATTTTATAGGGTTATTTATTTCAATATTTGGGTATAGGGTTTTTTTTGTTTAGGGTTATCTTTTTTGATTTAGAGTTCAGGAAATATGGTTTCAGGTATAGGGTTTTTGGACTCGGTTTAAGGGTGTTTAGTTTTGGTTTTACAGTTTTGGTTTTAGATTTATGGGATAGAGTTTAGTTTATTGGTTTTATGGTTAATTTTTTCATGATTATTGTTTATGGTGGATTTTTTTGGTTTCGAGTTCATAATTTTCGATTTAGATTTTTGGGATTATGGTTTTGGGTATTGGATTTTGGGACTAGGTTTTAGGATTTGGTGTTTTGGTTTTATGATTTTGGTTTTAGATTTAAGTGATAGGGGTTATATTTTATATTTTAGGGTTAATTATTTCAATATTAGGTTATATTGTATATGTTTTATGGTTTAGTGTTTATATTTTTGGATTTAGAATTTATCGATTGGGGTTTTGGGTATAGGGTTTTGGGACTAGGTTTTAGGAATATTGGGTTTTCTTTAAAGGTTTTGGATTTAGATTTAACTGATAGGGTTTAGATTTTATCTTTTAGGGTCAAATATTTCAAGATTAGGGTATATGGTATATGTTTTTGGGTTTAGGGTTAGGATTTTTGCAATTAGATTTTAGGGATTGGGGTTTCGAGTTTATGTTTTTAGGACTAGTTTTTAGGGTTTTGGGTTTAAATTTATGGGATAAGGTTTTCATTTTATGTGTTAGGGTTATTCATTTCATTATTTGGGTGTTTTATATATGTTTTGGGTTTTTGGTTTTGGCATTTTAGATTCAGATTTCAGAGATTAGGGTTTTAGGTATAGTGTTCAACGATTAGGATTCTGGATTTTTGGTTTGGGTTTTAGTTTTTTGGTATTAGTTTTAACTGATATGGTCTACAATTTATTTAATAGGGGTATGTATTTAAAGATTTGGGTATAGGGTATATGTTTTCTAGTTCAGTGTTTGGATATTTGGATTTAGAGTTTATAGATTAGGGTTTCAGGTATAGGGTTTTGTGACTAGGTTTTAGTATTTTGGGTTTTGTTTTCAGATTTAAGTGATAGGGTTTAGTTTATTTTTTTTTTGGGTAATTATTTGAGGATTATGGTATAGGGTATATGTTTTTGGGTTTAGGGTATTAATTTTTGGATTTAGATTTCAGATATTTGGGTTTCATGTATAGGGTTTTGAAAAAAGGTTTTAGTATATTGGGTTTTGGTATTAGGGTTTTTGGTTTTAAATTTAAGTGATAGGGTTTAACATTTATGTTGTATGGTAAAGGATTTCAATATAATGGTTTTTGTTATATGTTTTTGGGATTATGGTTAGGTCTTTTGGATATACAATTCAGGGATTTGGGTTTTATGTATAGGGTTATTGGACTAGGTTTTAGGATTCCTGGTTTTGGTTTTAGGGTTTTGGTTTTAGATTTAAGATATAAGGCTTATATTTTATGTTTTAAGGTTATGGATTTCAAGATAAGTTTATATGTTATATGTTTTTTGGTTTAGGGTAGGGATTTTTTGGATTTAGAGTTAAGGTATTAGGGTTTTGTGTATAGGGTTTTGGGACTAGGTTTTAGGATTGTGGGTTTTGGTTTTAAGTTATTGGTTTTAGATTTAATTGAGAGATTTTAGGTTTTTTGTTTTATGGTAATGGATTTCAGTATTATAGTATAGGTTATATATTTTTGGTTTTATGGTTCGTATTTTTGGATTTAGAGTTAAGGGACTAGGGATTCAGGAATAGGGTTTTGGAAATAGGTTTTATGATTTTGGGTTTTAGTTTTCGGGTTTTGTTTTTAGATTTAAGTGACAGGGTTTAGATTTTATTTTTTATGGATATTGATTTCAATACTTGAGTATAGTGCATAAGATTTTGGATTTATGGTTTGAGTTGTTTTATTTAGTGTTAAGGATTGTTTTTTCAGGTATAGTCTTTTGGTACTGGGTTTTTTGATTTTGGGTTTTGGTTTTAGTGTTTTGGTTTTAGAATTTAGTATTAGGGTTTAGATTTTATGTTTTAGAGTTATGTAACTCAATATTAGAATATAAGGTATATGTTTTTGGGTTTAGGGTTCGACTTTTGGGATTTAGAGTTTAGGGATAACGGTTTTGGGTATAGGGTGTTGGGACTAGGTTTTATAATTTTGGTATTTGGTTTAAGGGTTTTGGTTTTAGATTTAAGTGATAGGGATTAGTATTTATTCTTTAGGGATAAGGATTCCAATATTACAGTATAGGGTATATGTTTTTGGTTTTAGTTTTTTTATTCTTGTATTTAATGTTTAAGGATTAAGGATTCGGGTATAGGGTTTTGGGGATAGGTTTTAGGTTTTTGGGTTTTGGGTTTAGGGTTTTGGATTTAGATTTATGTGATAGGGTTTAACTTTTATTTAGGGTTTATGATTTCAGTATTAGGGTATAGGGTATATGTTTTTGGGTTTATAGATTGGATTTTGGGATTTGGAGTTTAGGGATTAGGGTTTCATGTATAGGGTTTTGGGACTTGGTTTTGGGATTTTGTGTTTTGGTATTGGGGTTTTGGTTTTAGATTTAAGTGATAGGGTTTACAATTTATGTTTTAGGGATAAGGATTTAAAGATTACAATATAATGTATATATTTTTGGGTTTATGTATCGGATTTTTGGATTTAGATTTTAGGGATTATTGTTTCGGGTATAGGGGTTTGGGACTAGGTTTTAGAATTTTGGGTTTTGGTTTTAGGGTTTTGGTTTTAGATATAAGTGATAGGGTTTAGCTTATATTATTTAGGGTTAAACATATACTGATTATGGTATATGGTATATGTTTTATGGATTAGGTTTATTCTTTTTGGAATGAATATTTTATTTCTTTTGTGCTAAGAATGCTGGAAAAAACACCCAAATGGATATATTATAGGAACAAGAATATTTTTTTACTAGGAAAATGAAGGACACTAAAAATGTAATTTCAAAGTAAAAATGAACATTTCAGTTATCAAAACATATGGTAATATTTTTGACTATAAGGTAATATCAATTTATGAATTTTTTTTATGTGGAAATAATGGGAATTATGAAAATCGATTTCCCTAGTGGAACAATCATGATGACAATCAACAAGGTGGTACTGTTAATTTTTATATTGTTGATGACGATGTGACTACATTTGAAATGATAATGGAAATAGGTATTACGTAATAGTGTTAGGGAGTCTTTTTAATGGATTTTGAATAAAGATAAATAATCGAAGTGTTTATGCTTTCCGAATGAATTATCATGTTATAGGAATTGTGAAATATATAAGTATTGTTCTATTTTTTTATTATGTATATACGAAAATATGTTGAATGGTTATGATGGAAAAGAAAAAATATTTAATAGAAATGTGGAAACTGTGAGAAATAATATATGAAGGGGAATATTATAGATACCCTACATTTCTTATATAACTTGTTACTTCATTTAAAATACAAACAACATAAAAATATTACAAAACTAGGATCCACTTTTTATTTCTTATAAACATTATGGGAATACATAACAATTACATGATAAAACATAAATATTTATTTAATTCCTTCTTATCTATCTTCTAATTGTCTCTCATGTTCTCTTTAGTGAAGTAATCAAATGGGGATATAGATCAATGAAAGGGACGTGTTAAAATCCCAATAATAGGATATATTATTACATGAATCAATATAACATGGGGTGAGCATAATCATCATAATAATATCATCATACTCATGATATGAATAATTACTTAAGGCACTAAATTTTTAAATGTATAAAAAATAAACATTTCTCTTAGTTGTCAACTAACACGAATAGTTATGATCATTGTTGGCATCATGTTCATGTATATTTCTCCTTATCTAATGAGATTTATAAAATTACTCAATGAATTGGATCACTATATATTTATGGGTGCACTCGTCACATTATAACATTTATATAGAGCTATATAATTTTGGGGGCACACATCATATCATAATATTTACATTATCATGCTTTCCAGATAGAATATCTATCAATAATGGACAAAACATAACTCATGGAATGGGAATGGGTTTGACAATTCATAATTTATTGGATAAACATTTTATCCCAAAATAAAAATTTAATAACATACTTGGTTTAATAATCATCCATCATGAGTGAAGAAATAAAAAATTGAGTAAAGTAAAACAACTATTTTTAGAAGGAAGTGTTCTTTTGAAAAGAAAAATTATTTATTCATAAAATTATATTTGAATCATGTATATAAAAAAAAATTGAAGGAAAAGTAAATTATTTTTGAATAACATTAATGTAACACTTATACTGAAAATGGAGTTAATGAGGGAAACCCCCATGGAAGAGAGTTGGGTTCAATAATCCCCATACATTATGTCGGAACAGTCTATTATATTTAATATCTTGTATAATGAAATGAAATTAAATAATTAATAAATCCAAAACCATTTATACATTTATTTTATTAACTATAGTTTTATTATGTTCATTTACGGGATTTCATGATGATTTATATAGTTTAATATAATCATTCGAGAGTGTTCTTATTCTTGGTTTTTAGGACAATATTACTTGAATATGTTTATGGATGTTTGTGTTGAATGTGTATAATTATATAAAACCGAAACATTTTTTATTAATTAAAATATATATTTTTAAATTGTATGGGGATTAATGATTATAAAAATATCTAATGATAATCATTTGGGTTAATTTTGGTGGTTTTTGATCACAATGAACATGATTTGTTTTATCATTTAGTAATATGTGAAAATTTTAGTTCTGAAACAAAAAAAATGCTATAAAATATATTTTAAATCATGTAACAACAATTAAAGTCGTATTATTAATAGAATTGATTGTTTTAAAGGAATATTAAAATGAATCACCCACAAATTTGTTAAACTGACACATTGTAGCCGATGATTTCAATTTTAGAATAAAAGAGAGAGATAAAGGACTTTAATGATTTATCATCCATTAAAATGAAAGTATTTTAGAATATTAAAATATTTGATTTATCATGAATGTTTGGATAGATGAGTTATTTAGAGAATACGAAAAGAAACCAAAGTTAAAACAAATTAAAAGAGAAAGGAATAGGATTTTACTTCCTAAATCTCTTCACCTTGAGATCCTCCTTAGGGAAAATGTTTTTGTTTTATGATGATAAAAACGGATCCTAGACATGGGAGAGGGGATTCAGAAGGTACTTTATTAGAATATGGACTTTTCTTAATGATTTAGAGGTGTGAGGAGAAGAGTTGGTGAGCGATGATATTTATAGTGGAGGATATGTGTGTTTTCTCATTATTCTATTCATTAGTTTATTTTTTGGCTCAAGACTATGAATATTTTTCTAATTATAACTTAATATATTAAAATATTGAAGTTGTTTTCAATAATTTATGTTTACATCATCCATAAATCATCCATGACACAATAATTCACGTATTTAGTTTTTATCAAAAATTTCCATATTTTACTATTCAATAAAAATTAACATTATCAGAGAAATCCCAAACATTAACCCTAAACATCTGTAGAATTGTGGAATTCAAATACATTTTATGAAGATAATTTTCATAATATGAGAAATTAATTTTTAATTAAAATCATTATTGACTCAAAAATTACTGATTTTTAATTTAAAACTTATTTTCTATCAAATTGAAAATGTAGTTAAGGTTATATAAAATTATCTTATACTAAAAGTAAAAGAAAAGATTAATTTTTAATACATTTTATGAAAATAAATTTTATTTTAAATTATTAAATTATTAATATATTTTAAATTAAATATTTATGACCTCTAAAAACAACAATTAATTAACCAATTTTAAAACATTATTTTTCTTATGTTATTAAATAAATATATCAAATTTTTAATCATAAGATACCTATGTTTTATTTATAATTTGAAATATTAAGTTATTATTCCAATGGATGGATTACTGTTCCATATTGTCAAATTACTGTTCCAAATGTCATTTTATTATTTCATTGGCAGAGGTTTTTATGTTTTTAAAAAATCCTCTTATTTAATTTCAACTTATTAACAAAAAAACATTTTATTGTATTACCAATTAAATATATAAAGAAACTATAAGGGATTCAGCATCATGGGAGACTATAATAGTGTAAAACTAGAGTGTCTGATTTAAAAAATTTAATTCCCTCAAGAGGGATGGACCTGAGGCTAGTGAAAATTGATATCCATTTATCAAGAGTTACCTTAGATGCTAGGAAGGAAGTAATTGTATTCACTGCATGCCACATGTGTAGAATTTATACTCGACTATCCATTGATCCCTTTCCATTTATAATAGATTACTCATTAGACCAAGGGATGATAACTTTTACATGTAGTTCATTGTAGAGAACAAGAAAGTATGTCTCCAATACAGAAAAATTAAAATCCCTCTTCCTGCATAACCAAACTCTTATAACCATGACATGCGCTTTACCTTGCAGTGAATTGGATTCTCTGAAAAAACCTAAAAATCCAATACCACCATCCCACACTTGTCCATGAGAACCTCCCGCTCCTCACATACTAACCACAAGGTACGAACCATCAGTGTTCAACATCAGACACTATTGGGGGGAGCCACTGAATCCCCCGCCGATGAGTCATGCCGCTGATATGATTTGGAATAATAGTCATGATTTCTTTGAATGAGGGAGGATAATCCCAATTGAATCAATGCCTTGAAAGATAAAAAATCAGGTTCTTTTTTCTAAAAATAATACTGGAACTTGTCCGGATATCTTTTTTGTGAAGAGGATCATTTTTATAGGACAAAATTCACAAACAACCTACTCCATGAATAATGTCCCTAGCCTTTCTTTCCTATACTGAACTATCTGCACCTTGAAACTTGCAATAGAGGAAGTCCACCTGAATGACCTCTGACCTAGTCTACCCAACGAATCTTTGAAAGTAACTCCACAATGTCTTCTCTACATAACATTCCAGAAATAGGTGATCGATCAACTCACTATTTAACTCACTACATTAGAGGAATTTTGAATCCAAGTATACTCTGACACGCATGATGTTTTCATCTATGGGAAGTTCCCCATTCCTGACATTCCATACAAAGAAATTGTATTTTTATGGGATCTATTTACTCCACATTGTCTCCCCCCACACATCCAAGCCATTCACATCGACCTGAATTTTAATGAAGCATGTTCATATGAAAAAACATGCGGAGGAACCCATAAATACACACTTAATTGGAATGTTATTAAGATATATATTCTCATAATAAAACCCTCTAGTTCTCATCTAGGGTTTTATTAATTAATATAGGGTGTTCACTTTTCCCAATAAAAGAGATTTCTAGAGTGGGAAAACATGGAAAATTGTGCATTATTCCTACATAGTTCTACTTCCAGTACCTTATTCCCCCATTTTCCAATGATCCAATGAGCATATTGATGCAGAGTGACATAATAGGGATACACCATTCGATGAATAGAATAGGGTCTTGATTTATATAAGGATAAACTCCCATATTTTATTTTCATGTGTTTAACAGAAAATATCATTTCCTTTATTATCTCCGAAATTTTTTTGGAATGATTCCCCCTCAACATCACAAACAGATTCTAGATGTTAACATCCCCCTCTGATAGGGGTTTATCCAACCACATCCATGAAATCTGATAATTTTTTCCATCCATTTGGTTGTTTTATTAGGAGTCCAACATTTTATTTATTTTCAAAATCACATTTTTTGGCATATTCAGTGTAGATAATATGTGCATCAGTATATAGGAATGTAAAATATTGAAAAGGGCTATAAACCCTCAAAAGGAATGGAGATTTCTATTACAGTTCAGGATTCACCCCATGATCGTATAAAAAATCATATCAAAATGAGGAATAAGTTATTTCATAGGGTACACATAAGCAACAAGGTATTCCATTGAAAAAACTACTCTTTTCATTCCCACCATGATTCCCATCGATCTGAACCTCATGCTAGAGAATTTTTTAGCTTTGAATAAAAAATACTTCTGCATGTTTACCACCTTCCCACAACAAGAATAGTATTCCTCTATTACCACATTGATCACATGAATATATCTTATACTTCTATTTATAAATATTCTAGTATCATCAAAAAAACATCATGTGAGAGATGCCACAATCAATGATTCAACTACTACTAGAGAGGATCTTCATATAGTGGGTATACAAATTTATATAACGTTACAAAACATCATGATCTATAATAAATAATTATTAGAAGATGGATCACATTATTTCAGACCACATTCATCCTTAAATAAACTGAACTATTTGGACACTAAGAAAATAGATAACCAAAAAGTGTTGAAACATAGATAAATGAGGCTAATAACCTAGTGGGAGAACCCTACACAAGTATGGACTCTTACAAGATGCTTTATTCGACCTTATCAAAAGCCTTTTTAATGTTCATATTGATGAATAGGTTTCTCCCATAGGCTCCAAGATTAATTTCACTAATTTCCTCTTGTGTCGAACAAATTACCCCTTTAATATTCTAGACCATAATAAAACTGTGATGTTACTCAGCAATCTATTATAGGAGGAAATACTCCACTCTATTATTGAGGATGCATGCTAGAAACTTATAGGAATCATTAAACAAACTGATGGCATAGCAATGATTTAGGGATTGAGGATCATTATCCTTCGGCCCCATGATGATGTTTATGGGAATGAAATGTGTGGTAGAATCTATAAAATAATTTAGTCCTTTAAAAATAGAACTAGATCACTTTTCACCACATCCCATGGTGATATGTAGAAATATCTAGGGATACAGTCAGGCCACATAGCATTTTTTATGTCGAGGGACCAAACTATAATGTAGACCATGTTCATTAATTATTCATTTATAAACATTTTATTGTGTTCTATATGTGATTGTATGTGATTTATAACATATTTCATTATTATATGAATTGTGAAATTTCAATGATTAAATTTCGGGTAAATACACTCCTTCCCCCTTTTGAAAGTTCAACCAAAAAATTTTGTTTAAAATAAACATGTGAGGGTACTTATTTTTCATTTCCCCCACATGTTCAAATGTTTCCTCTTCATAATTATGGTTCCTCCAAAAACATTGCAAAGGTGGGTTATCTTGTTTGGTAGAACCTTATCTCAATAATCTGAAATCATTAACGGTTGTTCCTCATAATTGATATCATCGTCCAGTTGTATCAAATATTATTTTCATACATGTGAGGGTTCTTTTATGTACTTCCACTTGAGAGATACATAGAAAAAAACATGAATTTGAGTCATACGTGGTGGAAGTGAAAGCTGATATGCCACTAATCCTATGTGATCATGGATCTCAAAGAGGTCAATGTACCTTGTGATAAGATTCCCTTTCATTCCAAACTACCTGACTCTCTTCCTTTGGGATATATGAAAGATGTTTTTCTCTAATGTCAAACTCCATGTCCCTTTAACGGTTTTCAGAATATCTATTTTTCCAATAATGAGAATCATTGATATATTACATTATTGCTTGAACCGTCTCTATCATCTCTTGCATGGGATCAGATACAAGTAACTTTAATTTTCCATCATCATACGGAAAGGGTGGATTTCTACATGGATTTCCATAGAGATCATCATAAGGATTCATCTGAATACCTTAGATAGAGTTGTTGTTATATGATAACTTAACCAATGAATGATTTTCTTTCTATAATCCTTTAAATTATATTGAATTGGCTCTTAGTATGACCTCTTCTGAATAGTCCTTTCAGATTAGGCAGTAGTTTGGTGGTGATATGTCATGCCAAATTGAAATCATTAACCAACCATGTTGAACAATCCACTAGAATTTAGATGTTAACCTTTGATCATTATCAATGAAACTGAGAGTGGTACCCGCTGTAGTCTCACCACTTCATTCACATAAGTGTTATCATGTTTTTCATGTGACATATCTCCTCAAATAGTGTTAAACAGGCAGTCTTGGTGATTCTATCCTCCACAAGCCGTTGCGGATTGTTTATTATGGATTTCCTTGGGACATCGAAGAAAATTTCAATAGGTACAGACAAAGAGGTACCTTTTATTACTTTAATAAATTAAATAGCACAATCCTCTCACAGAGGTCTGAAATAATGAATTCTGAGAGCGTCACATCATACAATAATTTTAAAAACATACGGGAGTGATCCCAATCCAGTATTTAAAATGAGGTAATCATCAAGTATCTCTTTATTAGAAGTATAACCTATTTCATAATTACCTTCCAGAAAAGTATATCTGACCGGAGTAACCTGATTGATAAACCTTTTACATTTCCATAGGATATAGAAATTCTCCCAGAGAAAACTGGCATTTCCTTCAAGAAAAATTAACAACATAGTTGAGTCTAATTTTACTTTTGAGATCAACAATACCGAAAAACATGCATAGTACAAGACCAGAAATTAGAGATCTAAACTCTTCATCAATGGTGTTTCCTTCCCCATATATTGAACTAAAACCTTGAAACACGGATAAATTTCTATCACACACCAGGAAACCTCCAAAAATAACCCCTAACAAACATGATCCGTCCACATTTAATATAATCCCATAAACAAGAAGCCTCAGTTTCATCATTTGTCCATGGTGGGTTCATCTACACTCAACAGAGGGGAGTATCCTTAGAAGAGTGCATTGAAGGAAGTTTGAGGATGGCCCACCAAGAGTTAGAGAGCCCATCTCTATAGAATATATCTTCACGTGAACCTAGAATAAGTGGTGTGAAATCTTCCTACCGACTCTAGATTTATTCCTAGCCTCAAAAATCAACCAAAAAACTAAATATTAAAAGACTCTAGCTCTAGATCATGCGGTGGGTAGTTCTGCTACGAGATCTTCAACTATCGTGAGGAATATTCTATAACATTATCGATTTTCATAAGTACAAAACCCATGTATTTGTATAATGAATCGTTTTTATCATAAAATAGTCTCTAATTTTAATTCATGTGAGTACAGGTGCAGTGATCAACCTTCTCTTTATATATTTACATTATTTCCCACATTCTTTCATCCATAAATATGTTACCCCTTTCATTGTTTTAAAAGTTTGATGGATTGAAAATCATGATTAATTTCTTACAAAACTTCTATAACACTATATTATGATAAGATAAATAAGGATTTCCATGATAGTAGAAGTTCTAGTTCAATTCTCATTTTTGATTTTTTTGAATGGTCTAAATAAATTCCATCACATGTGATCACATGTCAAAATAATGCGACTTGATACATTCAAAATTCACTCATGTTGAACATGGACTACAACTTATCCTTCCTTAATATGGAAAACAAAATCCCTAGATCTTCATTATTACCCTCCGTTCTCCTTAATTAGATTATAATATCATCGATAAAAACTACCAAAAAATATTTGATGACATGTATAAAGACTTGATTCATCAAATCAATGAAGATTTCATGGGAATTATCAAGTCCTTAGGGTATCACAAGAAACATATTGAGCGCATACCGTATACAGAAGACCATATTCTGAAAGTATTACCTCTTCACCTTTATGTGACTATATCTAGAATGAAGATCCATCTCTGTTGTGTTATGGGATCCCCATAGATGATCAAATGTTTCATCAATCCTTGGAAGAGGATACTTGTTCTTTATGGTGATCTTGTTTATCTCCCGGTAGTGGACACACAGTAGCATTAATCCACTATTTTTCATTATAAATTGAACTGGAACATTTCATGGAGATGCACTAGGGAATTTTATCCCTTGCCTAAATTCTTTTTTAGATGCTTATTTAACACATCCAATTCAATCAAGACCATCTTGTAAGTGCAATTTGATATAATAGATGCTTCGGGTATAAGTTATATTAAGAACACCACCACTCCATCTTGGGGGGGAGTCCAGGATAATCATTGGGCAATACATAACTATATTAACTCAAAATTGGAATTTTCCCTATGATTATACCTTCCGTTGACTCAACCATTTGAGTGAGGTATGCTTATTAATAGGGAATCAACACCCACAACGTTGATGGAGTTTCCAATGGAGATTCATGATTTAACTTGCACATATAGAGTATCTTTGGATGGTTTAGAATTTTAAAAGCAATTTAATTTTCCATGAAATTGGCATGTTCTCCATATAATGAGATAAAAAATATCCCCATTATAGCAGAAAAGTCCACATAGGTAAATATCATTAGAGTACTTGGAATAATATTCCCACATATGCCAATAGGATATGATTTCACCACTTGGGTTGTAATGAATGCACAATAAGATGTTTTTTTGGATATCTCTACTTGAATGTATACATGATTTGATTCAAAAGTTCTATAAATTTTAAATATATAAAGTAATGTGTTGAACTTGAATAAAATAATACCCTTTCCATTGTTGAGTGACTAGGAATTGTACCTTGAACAACATAGTTTTTTTCACCACTTTAGCTGTCGGGATGGAATAATCCATTCATTTTTCCTATGGATTTGGAGGATCGTGATGGTTATTTCAATAGATGACTAGAGGGCAAGTGAATTGGAAATCATACTAACATTCCTCTCAATAGCTGTATCATTGGACCATGGGAGGTTCTATAATTTCCTCTAATGTATCAACCATATTCTTTTTGTTTCATTAACATTTAAGAGCTTGGTGGAATTCTCCCCAACATATATAATATTTTCCCATCCCATTGTGGTAGTTCCCTAAGTGATTCTTCTATCAATCTTTACATGAGATTGGTAAATATTTCTTCCCATCTTTGTCATGAGATCCTATAGCATGAAAATACATCTTTCATTTCTTATCACGATAGAAATGGGACTATTCTACAAGGATCATGTCGACTTTAAGAGGACATCGAACAATATCTTCATTAATCCAATTGCCTTGCTTTTATAGATTCTTTCGATGGTGTTGTTTTAAACAAATAGAAAATATGTAAAATTTGATATATCCATTTAAAATAAAACACAAAAATTTCATTGAAAGTCTTTTGATATTTTTTTCATAGGCCATGAAAAATTCACCTTCCTTTTTCTTTATCTTTATGAATTCTCTATCCATATTTGTAAAAATAGTTAATGGGAAATACATTTTAAGAATAATATTTTAAATATCTTCCCACACCATCTCCTCAATTTCATTTTTTCGTTTTGTGTTCTTAATCTACAACCACCATTTTTCGGCCTCTCCATCTAGATAATAAATGAACAATGTTACTTCCTCTATCATAGATCAATGAAGCACAAAAAAGATCTTATCCATTGAGTTAACCATCCATTATAAGAGTACTGGATCAAAATATCCACTAAATTTTGGTGTTCATTACCATATAACAGACATGATAGCATGTTGGTCCCTCTTAGTTGAAGGAGGACATTCCACATTATTAATGTTAACTTTCATAGCCTGAGAGAGCTGGGTAAGCTTCACTATAAAATTTTGAAGTCCACCTCCAAATGATTTGGGGTTGTTGTTCTGGAAATCACTAGATTTTCTATCACATTGGTTGTTGGATTAGTTTCTCCTAGATCCCACCATTTTTTAAAATATAAAAGATTATAAAAAACCTATGTTAGTAATTTATGAATTTTTTATTTATTCCACAGTGAAATTAACTGTTAAGGAATGTATTATAGGATCTCTTGGTTTACATTTTTTCTTCTTAAAAATCCTTTTGGGTGATTACTTAAACATAGTCTCATACTAAGGGTCTTCAACAAGGATATCTAATCCTAATTCCCAAATTAACTAAAATATGCTCTGATACCAACTATAGAAACCATAATTTTCTTAAATGACTCATTACATCTTTTTAATGTCTAACAACAGAAAATAATTACACAACCAATATCCAATGATTTAGTTTCCTGGGAAAATTATGACCATACATGAATATTTTATTACAATACATAAACATTAACCTAATTCCTTCTTCTCTAGAATCTTATTGTCCCTCGTTATCTCCTTAGAACAAGTAACCACATGAGGATATACATCATAGAAGAAGTGATCTAAAATACAATTAACTGGATAGATACGAACATGAATCAACAAAATAGGGTGTGGGAAAAATCATCATAATTTCATACTCATTATCATTATAGGAAGCTTTATATAATTTTATGTAATGTGAAAATTCATAAAAATGAAACATAATGTATTTTTGGTCATCTACCACACATTATTGTGAACAAATCTATCATCAAGTTCACATATATTACATTATATCTCATGAAACTCTTAACATTAACCAATTAATTAGATTGAAATATAATTCTGTGTGAACCCATTTCATAAAAAAATTTATATCATGCTATAAAATTTCAGGGTCACCCATCACATAATAAAATTTAAATTGTCATGCATGACACATAGAGCGTATATAAATATTGGACATAAATTAACCCATGGAAATAAATTTTTCAATAAAGAATGATTTCATGGATAAGTATTGTGGTTCCCAATGTAAAAATGGATTAACATACTTTTTATAACTATCATACATCTTTAGTGAATAATAGACAAAATCAAGAGAAGTAAAACATGTGTTTTTAGAAGGAAGAGATATTTTGGAAAAATATTATATTTTGTCATAAAATCAGACTGGAATCAAGTATATCAAGAAAAAAAATGTAAAAGATAAATAAATCATATTTAAGGAAAATTAATGTATTATTTATAATGAAAATATAGTGAAATAGTGAAACCCAAATGAAGAGAGTTTTCTTCGAGAATCCCTTTACCTTATATCTAAACACTCTCTTCTATTTAATACACTATACAATAAAATTAAATTCCTTAATTAAGATATAATCCCCCTTTTATATATTAATTTGATTCATTATTATTTTTTTAAGTTTATTTATGGAAATTTAGATGAGTTATATAGTTTAGTATCATAATTCAAGGGTGTTCATCTTCTTAGTTTTCATGATCAGTTTACTTGAATATGAGAATGGTAGTTTATGTACAATCGGTATAATTCAACAAAATTTGAAAATATATATTTTTAATGAACATACATATGATTAAATAGTTTTATATTTCATTTGGGTAAATTTTATAAGGATTATTCGTTAGATAAGTATTTAATGATAATTGTTTGGGATAATTTTTTCGGTTTTTATCACAACAAAATCGATATATTTTATTATTTAGTATTATGTTACTATTTTTGTTATAGAACATAAATGGGTTATAAATTATATTTTTTTATATTTCCTAATCATTATAGTGGTTTTATGATCATAATTTAAGGTGTAAATTAAGATGAAAATTCGTTGTCCATGATACTTGTAAATTGACACGTCATTTGTAATGATTTCATTTTTATATGAAAAGAAAGATAAAATATTTAGATGATAGATGATCAATTTCTATGATATAATTATATTATATAAAAGATAATAGAGTTACCATTAACACTTGTACAGAGGAGGTCAGGAGTTAATATGAAAATTAATATCAAAATTAAAATAAATTAGATGAAAACGGATGAGGATTTTACAACTTAAGTCCCTCCTCCTCGAGAACCACATTAGAGAAAGGGTTTTGGACTTATGATAAAACTGAGGGATACTAGAAATGGGGGTGTGGTATGATATGTGAGAAGAATTTGGAAGAGTCCCAAATCATGAGTTGTTTGGGGAGAATATGTATTGAGGGGAAGTATTTATAGTAAAGGAGAGGGGTGTTTTATCATTATTTTATCATTTTGGCTCAATACTAAGAATATCGTGACAATTTCCACTAATTATATAAAATTATTGAATTAATATTTGATATTTGGGGATTACATTGTCAATCAATCATCCATGACTCAATAATTCATGTATTTAGCTTTTAATTAAAATAATCACATTTATTTATTCTCAAAAAATTATACTTTTTCTGAAAAATCCAAATACATCACCCTAAATATAATTGACTTGTAGAATTAAAAAATTAACACTATTTTATAAATGAATTTTGTAAATATGATGAATTTAATTTTTAATTAAAATCATCATTTACTTAAAAAATAAATATTTTACAATTAAAACTGATTTTCTATGACTTTGAATAATTAATTTCAGTCACATAAAATTATGTTACAATAATATAGAAACAATATTTTATTTTATGAATACATTTTATGAAAATTTATTTTCTTATAAATTATTATATTAATTATATAATTTTAATTAAATATTGATGACTTTCATAAAAAACACTTAATTTATGATTTTTACAACATTTATTTACTTATGTAATGAAATAAATATAAAATATTATTATTCATAAGATACCTATTATTTATAATTTAAATGCCTATGTAACTATTCAATGGGATGTATTATTATTCCTAATGGTCATGTTACTATTACTATGGTCAAGATAATATTCCATTAGTATTGGTTCCTTAATTTATAAAAATACAACTTTTATCATTCATTCTTTATTTAAAATGTATTAATTATGGTGTCTATGTGATTTAAGGTGATTTAAAATATATGTAATTATTATAATAAGAGTTAAATTACATTGATAATATTTTAGATCATTACAAATATAAACCGTGCTACGTTCCTAATGTTTAGATAATGATGTTTGTATAATGATATATTGCATATGAATAAGTAAAGTGAATGGTACTGATTACCATGGATATGAATAAATATTTTTTAAAATGTGATTTATGCAATCATGGATGAAATTTATAACTTTTTTAATTATGTAATATATCATACAGTATGTTTAATAAGTAATCATGAATGTTTCAATAAGGATTTATGTCCATTACCTTGTTTCAACAGTGTCTGTGATGAAGGTATTCACATGTTTCATATGTGAAAAACAATAGATACCTTACGATATATGTGGTATCAATGCTTATATGTTTTTGAGAAATTCAGTGACCATTTTTTCTGATTTTTTTTAATTTCATCTTCTTGAAGAGTTATAGGTTTAACCATTTGTGAAATGGTTTATGTTATTCTCCGAATTAGGTTTTAGAGTTTAAATTATTATCTTTCCATATGAGTACTTATGAATACTGGAAAACCCGTTTAAACAATATTGCAGTTATTATAAGATAGATGGAATAAAATATCATCCTATGTATCCATTATTTTATAATGCTTTAGGAATAAAATATTTAGCATTATATCCTGGAGTAAGAGATAAAGGGTAAATTGATCATGTCACAATGAATGGATGAAAATGAGCTTGTGAAATTTAATCAAGTAAGTAATCTTCTAAAAAACTACAACTCTAAGGAAAGGATCGTGAAACCAAATATTTTATTCTAGAACATTACTTTTAGGTGAATTAAATTTTCCCATAAATCATCAGAGATATATGTCTTTGTGATTGTTAGTTAACATTATTCTAGACATGTTATATATGATTCTCCATCAAAACATGATAGTTATATTTCACATCCAAATTCATGTTTTCACTTGAAACCTGTGTTTTCATATTTGGAAACCTAATAATGAGTTACTTTGGGAAATAGTTATATCTTATATATTCTCATTTAAATGGTGTTTTAGTATTCATTTTTATGATGTGGGTTTCTATTAAATGAAATTTGATTTATTAAAACATTCAAGAACCGAAATAATTTCAATGGAGATATTCATTTTAATGGAGGTATAGTGTAGAAACCATGTTTTTATAAACCTTTTTCAGAATAAAGTAAATTTAATTGATGTGTTAATTATATTCTAAAAACGTTAATCATTCACAACACACAAAAGTTGCTTATATTGTGTGACTCACAGCACTATGATTCCTCAAAAAATAAATTTTATTATTATAGTTATTTAAATAGTAATATTATAACCAAGCAGTTAGTGTGGTGGATATTTATAGAATTAACTAAATTATTTATGTTTTTTTAAACAAGTATTACCCTGAAAAAAAGTGGTAAATGATTTTCTGAAAACTTTTTAAATGCGCATAAGTGCATTTTATACCAATAAATAAACAAAGGACTCTTATTTTTATAATATTAATTAAATATATAAATAATTTATATTCAATATAATGGTTAAAATTATTCATAGGTTTTTTCTAAATTTTATATAAGAACAAATCTAGTTTTTCTATAAAGACTGGTATTTTTATAAAATAGTGTTTCTCTCCTTTTGATTACAATATTATTGTAAGTATATCCTTTGAATCATTTAAAAAATTTATTTGAGAAAATAGAATAATTATTTTAAAATTTTATATTAAAATTTTACATTCATCTATTTTTATGTCTATTTACATTATGTATTTTTCTCAGAATATTCATTTTTTAATGAATAGTGAAGACAACACTTAATTTTAAATGAAATATTTTTTTTATAAAAATCATATCTATTTAGAAATTATGTTTTGGATTCTTTTCAATCCAATAAATTTCATTGGAATCGATTTAAAATTTAATTTGGATATAATAACATATAAATCTTTTTGATGTTTTTTATTTAAAAACTCATTTTCTCGATCCATCAATGAAATCAAATTTTTATTATTTTCAGAGAATGAAAAGTTTTAATTTTGGATAAATAGATTCGATACATAAAATAAGAAGGTCCAAAAAAATTTAATAGGTCACTTTTATTTTTGGACAATTTGATTAGTAAATTTATCAAAAAAAATTACTACGGTTAAGGGTAAATAAAATAAGTTTAGGGTAAAACTAATATGATAAATATTACAAAAATTACCAAAAACATCCTCAAATTTTTTTTTATGAAATTATTTTTTCCATTATCACATAAGGGTTAAAATGAAAATAATTTAATTGACATATGGCCATGACTATGAATTGGATAATATTAAGATCAATGAGTGTGACAAAATGTCACATTCCTACTTGTAGTATGTATAATATTTTTTTAATATGTAGTTAAATAGAAGATATGATTGAATATGTATATTATTTTAAAATCTAAGTGGATTAAATATATCAAGGAATTTTATTTTTAATTTTTAGTGAATGAATAATTATAATCGATTGTGAGAAAATGATGATACAATAATCATTCAATTAATTAAACAATCAATTAAGTGTTATTATAAATATTAAAATAAACATACAATGAATTAATTAAGGATAAATAAGAATTTTCTTGTTGTATATGAGGTATTGAGAGTGTATTAAATTGGATTTATTGAAGTAATCTTTCTATATTGATTTTCTTATGGTCAATGTAATACATAGCGTCGAAATTTATAATTATTATATTTTATGAAAAAAATATATTATTAAATTAGTTAAAAATTTTAAGAATCATAAATGAGGATAAATGGGATAATTTATAGTTACAAAATGACATGTTGACCATTTATAGATTAATTTACAACTTATATGAAAATAACCACCTTGTAATTTTGAAAATTTTATAACATTGTTAAACATAATATAGGTAATCAAAAGGTTAATCTAAATTATAATGCGTAAAATTAAAAAAACTTCTATAAAATAAACTATTTTATGGTATAACACACTATCACAAATTAGCTATGAATTCATTTACATTTAGAGTTTTTTGGATGCATAATTAATTATTATAAGTTATACCTCTGGGAAATTCATTATCTTCCTATCATATATGGTATAGAAGGACTCATCCTCCCTTATCCCATTTCACCACAGTTATACTTATAGAACAACCAATCTATAAAAATTAATCGTTTTCACTTCCCTAGACAGATTCTAGTTGTTTTGTTCTTCCCAATTCGTCACCCCTGGTTTCTATTAAAGGAGATCTAAAGGATCTATTTTGAAGAATCGGTAATTACTCTAACTCATCACTCTCTTTTTCTATTCTTCTATACAAAATAGTGATAATATATATCATAAGATAATATCATTAGTATCCCAAATATTATTAAATTAAATTATGATTATGATTATTCCATTATACTTCCACCTTCCCATTGAACAAGAAGTGAATCTATCACTCGTGCATACGTACGGCTCCCCGTCTCCACATAGCGATATAATTAATTTTATATCACATTGTTATTTTTGTGGGAATTATGATGCTTTTAAGGTTTATATATGATACTTATGACATGATTATACTTATTTAATGATAATATAATATTTTCCTTTTTACTACCTAATCATTTTTGTTAACGATAAACTTGCTCATCCGTACATATTTATTTTCATGTCGACGATGTGATGTGATTCATTTTTCGAATATCTTTCACATGAGTATTAATAAGGATAAATTTTATGTATATATATAAAATATATAATAGAAAAAATATTTTTTATTAATGCAGTTATCTTTCTTTTAATATGATAAGAAAATTGAAATTAATGATCATGTGTACATATAACCTATCGTCTCCATGAATTGTGTATTTTATTTTATATCTCTTACATTTATGAATCACCATGAATATAAAAAAATATACGGTATCTATATCATGTTAATTATTTTAGATATTCAGAAATAATTATATAATTTAGAGGCCCAAGAAAAACATGTCAACACATGTATGAAAAAAATATTTATTACCCAGAATATAACATTAACATGGAATTGTTAATTATAGAGTAATATAATGTCATAAGTAAATCATATATGTTATTATATATATGAATATGGTTCTATGGTAGATGTATAATAATATAATATTTCTCATACAAGAATATTTAATGTATATAATCCGAGTCAAGACTTATGGTAGTGGATTTTTGTGCCACTTTTATTTCAATAGGACACATGCCTTATAGACTAATTATTTATTCTATGTTGTTTATATAAATAAAATTAATGTATTTTATGATACTTATTCTGAATTTTTTGGTATTTTCATATTCATATAAATTTTTCTATTTTATGGGGAATATAAATCTACTGATTATGATGTTATAAGTGATTATTTGAAAATGACATCATCAGTCATGATTGTCTCATTTTAAATCTCTATTGGAGAATATTTATCTAAAGGAGAATGATATGGGTGTTTGATGAGGCTATGGTTCCACTGATAATCCTAGTGCTTATATTTTAGGTAATCTCTAGTGATCAATATAATTTAAATATAAAATAATTTTCATATTTCATATGATTTACTGTAAGCCATAGAACTGAATATTTTATATTATCATTGAGGTTCCATTATGGGAATTATGGATAAATAAGATAATATTATAGGTAATCCAAATATATCGTAATTTAGGTATGTAATCACCAACCATTAATTATTTATTCTCAAAAAATAATATACACATGTGAATTGTTAGAATAACTTGAGGAAACATTTATCTAAGGGGAGGATGTAGATCATTTTGGTGTCTCTTTATTATCCACCCTTTATGTTATTGGAGAAGATATCTCAACATTGTCTTGTTGTATTTGAAGGGGGATCTATCGTATAACAACTAGAACAATAATTACTAGCTACTATAAATATACTGGTATATACGTTTATATGGTGGATAGTTTTTTGAGAGAGGAAGTCATTTTATAGGCACAAGCAACTAAATTATATCCATAGGTATATATTAATATTGTGAAAATCAATGAACTACGATTGGTAGTTGATTCAAAGAACCAATGAATGATTAGCTTTAAATGGGTCATGTAGTAAATGATATAATAATTTTTTATATAATATTTATTTTCACTACCCTTTGTATTGTGAATTTTGGTAAGGGAATTTGAGATGGGGATATCCATTACCTTTTTCTTTTAAATTAAGGAAAATGACTCCTTTCAGATAAATCTATTGTTATCCCACCTTCTCACACACGCATATTTTTTTCACAATGTGATTGGGTGTGATATATATTATGTTCTAGTATGGGATAAAAACTAAATCATTTAAATTTATTTGAAAATAAAGGCATTATGGTTCAAACAAAAAGTTTCACCCCTAGATTCTTGGAGGATATGCACATGAATAAAATCAAAATTTATGAACTACCACATGAGTATGAATGAAAATCAATTTTAAATCCTGATTCCAATATATTTTAGTATGAAATATGGGTTTTTAGGAGGATTATCCTTTAAGAATGTGAATTAAATAGTAGTAAGAAGGCCTTTTAGGGGGACCATGTAGTATCACCTAAAACTGAGTTTAGTTTTTGAATAAAGGATAATTTCATTATTTCTCCCATTCATGTACCCATGGAGGGGTATATGTATTCCATATATAGGGAAAATATTTCATCACCAAAATTCAGGATCAATCTTTTGGATATGAAATGAAGTGATTTCCTCTATATTGTTTTGACTTGGATGACTATAGGTAGTCCATTATGAAGGTTCCGGGCATAGCGGATGCATAGTTGGGATAGGACCTAACATTGATTTTTACCATGATCATTGACTATTCCAGGATCAATTCGACGAATAATGACAGCCTCCATGGAATATAATCAAATATTTAGATAAATAAGAAAGAAACCTGAAACCTTTAGAGAGGATGTTGGACATCATGTTTACAACTACTTTAATTGATTTCATAAAGAACAATAATTCCTAGATCTGTGGTATTTTTTATCGTTGATGAAGTTTATCATCCAAAATGACTATTCTAGATTATCTTGTTTCACTTTTGAGGATCCAAACTAGAATCCCTCTATTAGTGATCCAAACGTCCTCCGACAGCCTCAGGTCGACACTACTCATTTTTCGGGTGTTATCACAGTGAAGTGAGTGTCTTATGTTAGTTGTTATTAATCGCTTATTATTTGTCCATGAAGAATGTCACTAATTGTTGAAAGGGGAAAGAAGATTATTTGAGAGAGAAATTGTTTTTCTCAACAATTCTCAATTCACCAGGCGTGTGGTATGTTTAATAGAACAATATGCATACATGTCTATTTATATATATTGAATATCAGTTACAATATTTAATTGAAAATAAAAAATTGTATACATTCTTGAACATAGAGAAACCCCATGAATTTAATAATAATACTTCGTTATTATACATGGTCGTGCCAACTTACGCAAAACTAAATTATAAATTCTATGTCACAAAATAGTAGTAGTGTTATTTTAATTTTTTATTAATAGTTAAATAATTATTTTCCATCTTTCAAATAATTATTTTCCAACTGGACCGAAATTGGTTAGATCGAACTCCACTTCCATTTATTGAACACTCAAATAGATAAATAAGTAAATTATTATCATAAATAAATATTTTATTAACAGACTATTAAATAAATATTTATTAAATATTAAATAAAATAAATAAATATGTTTAATTTAATTTATGAAATCATTTTAACATGAAAACTTTTATTATATGGTCTTGAGAATAATATTTATTTCATTAATGAAATTCAAATTGAATTTAACTTTGAATAACGAAAACAATTATTTTGTGACACTCTATGATTCTTTCTCATTGTCATTAGGTGGGCTTGCCTAAATTCAAAGGTTACAATCTTGAAATGGTTCAAGGTACCCAATATAAAAAACATAATGTTGCAAAAATGTCATCCACAAACAAATAGTCACTATGTAATGTAATCCTTTCATCGCAATATCACATCAATCATTTTTCATTATATTTTCTTAAACATTTATGCTTTATATGTCGTTCTTTAACTACGTAAAATAAACTATTAGTTACACCATGGCCATGTAATTTTGCGTGACAATTCTATTTCAATCAAAGGGACGAGATATCATCTTCTATAAATCGAAGGGTCAAATACTTCCTTGACTTATCCATTAATAGCATGCCACTCATGACACACACAACGTACACTACTTCCCACCAATTTTATGAGTGACAGTTTTCATCAGTAAATCAATGTGCGAGAGTTGTGACACGTATTACTGATAATATTAATGTCTTAGTATAATTACACAAACTCGCACATAGAAATATCTGATGACACCATAACATACAGAATTCCTACTAGTGGGTTTGTTCATATAATCTCTTATAGTGGAGATTACCAAGTGCGAACATCGTGATAGGAAGTCTCATATGCTTATTCGTACACACACCTAATGGTATGCATGTTCTGTGTCACATCATAGCATGTAATTCAACAGAAAAAACTATATTTTAGAATATTGTTATATCAATTCAAGATTCTCATCATAGCTAGGAACTTCCATGACATTATTAATGTTCCAAATACTCTTGCACATTATTACGTCATAGTCATGTAGAACAAGGAACAATATTTAATATTACATTTAATATCCATGTAATAAAAGTAAAACCAGTTGGTTCTAGAACACCAACTCTTAGAAAGTCCCACTTGGACTACAACCAACTACCTACGATTTTCAGTTCTTTAGATTCTGGATGAAGCTTCGCATCCAATATTCTTCTTTATCTACCATAGTAGCTATGATATACTCGATCTCTATTGTATATTCTATCACCACACTATTCTTTGAGATCCTCTATCTCAATTCACCTTCATTCAATGTGAAGATGTATCTCGTTTGAAGCATCATGTCATCTTGATATGTCTGGAAACTAGAATCTACCTATCCTCTAGTGACTAGTTCCTCATCTCCTCCATAAACCAGAAACATATGCTTAGTATGCCTCAGATTCTTTAGGATAGTCTTGAAAACCATTCAATGGATGTTTCCTGGATCAGCCTGATAGCTTCCTACTGTAGTGAATGCATATACAATATCCAGGCTAGTACATAGAATAACATACATGACTGACCCAATCACTAATGTGTATGGAGTCCATGACATTAAATGATTTTCCTCATCTGTCTAAGGACACATTTTCATGGAAATATGAATGCCTTGTGATGTTGGAAACATTCCCATCTTTCATTGTTTTATACTTAATATCTTCAGTATCTTATCAATATAGGTACTTTGACTAAGTCCCAACTATATGTAGGATCTATCATGATGGATCTTGATCCGAAGAATATATAATTCCTCCCCCATGTCCTTAATGGATAATAATTGATTCAACCATTAATTTAAAGACTACAAGACTAGTATCTAGTTTCCAATAAGTAATATGTCATCAACATATACTATTAGGAAAACAATTTCACTCCCACAAAACTGTTTGTAGACAGAAGGCTCACATTCATTCTTGATAAAAAAATTCTATTATGACTTCATCAATACAAATGTTCCATAGAATTGGTGATTTCTTTAATCCATAAATGGATTTCTGCAACATGCATAGCTTATTGGTATCCTATGGAGTCACAAACCCTTTAGGTTGTGTCATGTAGACATCTTCCTGAAGCTTCCTGTTATGAAATGCATTTTTGACATCCGCCCTCCATATTTCATAGTCATGGTATTCCACAATGGAATGTAGAATTCACGTGGATTTAAGCATTTCAACTTTTGAAAAGGATTCGTCATAGTCAATTCATTAACGCTATTTAAACCCTATTGTAAATAGTCGTGCCTTATAGGTACTGAATTTCCCTTATATGTATCATTTCTGTTTGAATACACAATTGAATCCAATATGATTTATATCAACTAGTGGATCTACCAAAATCTAGACTTGGTTTTGGTACATGGAATCTATTTCCAAATTCATGGGTTCTTGTCAATTGGAAACATCTATACCACTTAATGCTTCCTTATCGGTTCGATGAAAATTATTATCAACAAATAATGAGTCACCATCATCAGTAACTAAGAATCCATACCGTTCTGGGTCTCTATCCTTTATTTTACTCGTCTGTAGTACTTGTGTGTCTAGAACATATTCTTATTCCTAGGGGATTTTTGGAATCTATTCATGTACAAACTCTTGTGTACCTTGAGCCTTGACTTCATCAAAGTATTTCATTCTCCCACTATCTATTTTGGAAATGTGCTCCCTCTGATGGAATATGAAATCTATTGCAACTATAACCTTTTAACCTGAGGGGTTGTATAGGTAACATCTCTATTTTTTCTTAGGCTATACTATAAAGGTACACATTGTTCCTCAAGGTGCGAATTTGTTACCTGAAAAGACCTTAACAAATTCTTTTCTACCCCAAATATGTAAATTTGATAACATGGATTTTCATCAACTCCTGAACTCATATGGAATACCATTTATATATTTAGTTGGTACTTGGTTTAGTAAGAGTGTCTTTGTTTGTAATACAAACCCCCAAATGGATAATGGAAGACTTACATGACTCATCATTGATCTCACTATGTCTATCAAGGTGTGGTTCCTCGTTTCACATACACCATTCAATTAAGGTGTGTAAGGAGGAGTGAGTTGGGATATGATCCAAAATTCTAGTAAGTAATCAATGATGTCCTAATTAAGATATTCCCCACCTTGTTCTAGGAATAGTTTCTTAATCATTATACCATGATGGATCTCATCTTCATTCATGTTTTCATTGAAATTATCAATGGAATCAGACTTATACCTCATTATGTTGATATATCCATATCTACTAAAATCATTATTAAAAGATATAATGTATTAGTACCCACCACTTGATTCAACTGGAAATGGTCCACACACATTAGAATGAACCAATTCAAGAATCTCTTTATCCCTTTCAATTATACCACCAATGAGGATTTGGTGATATTGCATTGTAAACATGCATGAAATACGCCAGGTGGTTTTAGTTAAAAAAATCAAAATATCCATATTGTTGTAACATGGTTAAGCATTTCTCATTTATAGGACCTAGTCGGTGATCCCAAAGTTGGGTGTGGTATGAGTCATGTGAATTATCTTTTTCATCGATTTCCATTACTAGGTTTTTGTAATCTAACACATAAAGACCGTTATATAAATGTGACCTACCCAAAAAATGAAATCTTTATAAAAGAATAAACATTAATTTCCAAACATGAAGACAAATCCATCTAAATCTATTCATGATACATAAATTAAGATTTTGGTTAAAAATGGAACGTAAATACATCTCTTTAACACAAAGATCATCCATGTTGGAAATGTTTGGTTGTTGTCTATAACAACTACATCACCAAGTCTGGCTCTATGGGATGCTCAATAATCTACCTCCCCTCAATCAATATTATTGAATCTACCTGGTTCCGGTATCTAGATACATATATGAGCACCAAAATGTATATCTAATACCCAATTTGTTAAACTGATTGACTATATTAGATAACAAGCACAATTTGAAAATTCCCCATTCTTTGTAGGATGGGTGTGGTTCTTCTTCAAGTGGCCCCTCTTGCCACATGCAATGAAAATAGCATCTTATTCCATTTCCTCCCCTTTGATCTTATTTTTCTAGGTAGGTCATGATGACGATTGGGGCTTAAATCTATTCATCTTCCCTTTCCTCATATTCACCATAAGGGTAGAAGGATTTTCATGCATCATTTCTATCTTTACACCGAGAATAAAGATAAGAGTATAAGATAAATTCTTCTCAATGTTGTTCATATTGAAAATAATAACCGTGTTAGAGAGTCTCTATGGGAGTTGTGTTAATGAGATCAGTTCCCAGTTCTTTGGGGTGTTTAAACCCTAGAAACTCTTGGCGCTCAATGTAGAAAATGTGTTTGACTACATGACGGCCAGTTGGGGAACCATCTCCAAGCATCCTCTGAAAGAGTTCCTTAGAGATATCAATCCTTTCATGTCTACCTCTCTCTTGTTAAAGACCACGTAGGTGATTGAGAATGCTATGATCATCCATGTTTTCTTGATACATCATGATTTCATAGACAATGATGATACCATCAAACATTGAACATCGACCGCATCATTCATATTTTTCTCCTAGACCAGAAAATCCTCATCACTCACCTCCTTGGAAGTCGGGTCAGGTAATCCCAACTCCAACATGTAAGACTTACGTTCATGGGATATGATAACCTGAAGGCATCTAAACCATTCTTGGATCTTATTTACATTGAGGATGACTTCATTATCTAGAATTGATCACATGGATAGTGTGGTTGAAGAGCTATTCATTTTTTATTCTACAATTAAAAGAGAAAATAATTATTACTTTCTTGATTACATTTTATGGGAAATAATAAATTTTATTAAGTCTCCCACTATTTTATCAAAGTCCCAATGGCCCTCACCATTGAACACAATATTTCTATTTACCATGACATTCTAGTGGTAAGGATCCAAATTCCCAATCGCATATCATTATAAAGGGATGGTCAAACAATTTAGAGGGTATTTATGTAGGTAGGTCTTTACCAATTGTGGGATTATAGCTCTTTGATCTGTTGAGTGGACTCCACACTCCTGAAATCTTGAATTTAGATTTCCTCTTCTCTTTCCTCCAATATTACACCATGTCTAGAAAGGAATACTCTTCTTGATATAATATGGTTAAGTCAACCTGAATTATTTTATAAGGGCATCTTGTATTAAATTATTTACCCCAACAAGGGGTTTTCAAACAATATTTTTTTTTTAGTTTTTCCCTTAATCAAATAATGAAAGGCTTAGTTGAATTAATTTTTTATTTGAGGTATTTTTATCTCATATGTGTGAATTTTTTATTATCACATACTTGTTAATATTAAGTGGTAAATACTTAAGTGATTAACCATGTCTTGATAATATTTACGCATAAGTACGGTTTATTTCAAATCCATCCCGCATGATTGTTTTATTCATTAATTATCTGGTCATAACATCAAATCCATAATTATAAACCATGAAAATAAAAGAAATAATATAATTTAAATGGCATGATCTTGATCTTTGCTAATGGTTAGTTTATCTAGAGGTTGGTAAACTGACCCTAGCCTAGGGGGAAACTCTGTGAACCTTTTGGGTTCGTGTTTGCAGCTTCCAATTGTCCACCTTTGTATATCCCAAGATTGGTTTCATCTCATCACCTGCTTGAACCACCTCCACTAACATGGGAGTTCCATCCATTGCATATTCCCTTTTTTAACTCACATGTAGGTGTGGGGTAAAGGGGGTTTTACATAAATGAATACTAGGGCACACATTCCGTTCATATTAATGAGGAGAAGGCTCACAAGCTAAAATATTTAATTCAAATAAAGGAAACTATCCATATACAATGGTCTTGGTCTAGCTCATGATCATCAGTACATTCAACGATATTTAACCATAAATAAAACATGCATTCAATTCTTTAATAATTCTTGTTTAAGATAAATCACACTCGAATCATTTAATTATCATCATTAATTAATCAACCCTTTTATCTTAAACCCATTTCTAAATTTCATTAAGAGCCTCAAACATCATAATTTTGAACAACTAAATTCATTTAAAAATATCTTTTTATTTAACTTGTTCCATAGAGGCAACCCAGTGAATTTCTATTCATATCTAACCAATTAGTTGAAAAGAAAAATACGCATATGTTAAATTAAACACACATATATAAAAAACGTATCACGTGTTGTTCCTTAGCTTTATGCATGCACGATGGTACACATCTCAAAGGTTTGTATAATATCATTATAAATTTTAATAAATATGTGTAATTTTTATGAGTACACAATGTGTAGATCCAACTACATGTTGTGAACTATTATTCATTGTCCATCCAAAATAAATTCATGGGGAAACGACATGTGAGTGTACTTCGGAAATATTTGGAGTACACTGCGTGTTCAGTGGGACACACGCCCTATAGTCCTCATTACATAGTCTCCAGCCGGACCAGCTGTGTATGGGGTACATTGTCGAACCCTAACCTGAAGAGACTACACGCCGTGTCTATTGGTCCACATGTCATATAATCTGGAAACAGTGTGCCGCCAGTACTTGGTCAACACACTAAGTCATTTAAGACTTATAAAGACCCCAAAACATGGCATGGTATGGCGGACTAGGGTGATGCATTGAATCTTTAATACATGGCGTGTATTGGCGAATACACACCAAGTGATCTGGTGTTGTACGTCTTGGATGCTTTGGCACCTCCTGAGGAGATCCTCTATTTTTTTTAGTTAAAATTAAAATAAAAGTGAATTTTAGTAAGGTTAATGAGAAATTAAAGAGGATGAATAGATCTCAAGATTCAAATTTTCAGAATGATTAACTGGAATTGAAACAACTAAATTATTAAATGTTTAAGTCATCAATGAAATGTTTAAAATATTATAAACTATGATGTAATAACATTTTATACCACTTCAATGTTCTGAGCATAGTGGAAGTGTGGTTAGGATGGAACCCAACATTGGTGTTTATGATGATCAATTATTATTCTGTGATCAATAATACGATGAATTCCAGTCTCCAAATAATATAATCAAAGATTTAGATAAAGAATAAAGATGCATGAAACCATTAGAGAGGATCTTGTACATCATGTTTATAATTAATTAAATTAATTTCATAGAGAAAACTAATACCAGGATCTTTAGTATTTTTCATTCTTCTTGATTTTGATCATCCAGAATGTCCCTTCCAGTTAATATCGTTGTGCATGTAAGGATCCAAACTAGAATCCCTATAGTTTTAATCCACACGTGATCTGATGGCCTATGATCAACATCGTTCATTCTCTGGTTGGTAGCGTGGCGAAGAGAGTTTCTTGTGTCGGTCGTTCTTGATCGCTTCATCTTGTGCCTTGAATAATGTCTCTCGTTCTTGAGAGAGGAGGGAAGAGGATTCAAGAGAGAAATTGTTTGGATCAACAATTCTAAATTCAACAGCTGTGTGGCGTGTTTAATATCACAATAGGCGTACTTTCCTATTAATATACTTGTCATTTCAGTTACAATATTTAATTGAATAGAAAAAATTAAATAAATTCATGAACTTTGAAAAATCCATGAATTTAATAATAATAATATCTCGTTATTATTCAAGGTTCTGAAAACTTGCATAAAACGGAATTATAAAATCCTCCTCAGAAAATAATGGAAGCGTTATTTATATTTGTGCCAACCAGTTAAATAATATTTTACTGTAATTCAAATAATTATTTTACTATCTGACCAACCCTGGTCCACTCGAACTCCACTTCCATTTGCTTAACACTATAATAAATAAATTAATAACTTATTCTCAGAAATAAATATTTTATTTTTAAACTAGTAAATATATATTTATTAAAAATAAAATAAAATAAATAAATAAATTTTATTTAATTTATGTGATCATTTTAACATGAATTAAATTATTCCATGGTCTTGAGAATTATATTTATTTCATTAAATAAATTCAATTAGAATTTAACCGAGACAACCAAAAACACATAGTGTTAGACCCTCTAGGATTCTTTCTTATTGGAAATAGGAGGTCTTTCCTAATGTCCATGAGTACTGTCTAGAAACAAGTAAAGGCACCGAAGAGAAAGAATTTAAAGATGAAATAATTACATCCACATACAAATGATCACTATGTAATTTAATCCATATCTCGCAACATCTCATCTACCAGATATCACTATAGTGTCATAAAAAGTTATTCTTGATACATTGTTCTCTAACTACCTGAAATATTCTTGTCAATTCATAATGGCCATGGAATATCACATGACGGTTCAATTTCAATCAAATGTCTGAGGTTTCAACATCCATAAATGGAAGATACAAATCCTTCTCCGACTTATCCATTAATAACATGCCACTCATGACGCACCCAACATACCATACTTCCCACCAACAGTCTTCGTGATGGTTTTTGTTAGTAACTCAATGTGTGTGAGCCGTGACATATATTAATTATAATCTTAAAGTACAAGGATCATTAAACATGCTCGCATATAGTAATATCTGATGACACCAAAACATGCTTAATTCCTACTAGTGGGTTTGGTCTAATAATCTTTTTTCTTAGAGATTAGTATGTGTGAACTTCATTTAATGAAGTCTCATCTCCTTTTTAGTACTCACACCTAATGTTATACATGTTATGTGTCCCATAATAGCATTCCATCCAACCGCATAACTATATTTAAGAATATTTTTATAGCATTTCAAGTTTCCCATCATACAGGGGAACTACCATGACCTTATCAATGTAAAAAATACTCAAGGACATTATTATAATCATAGTCATGAAAGAAAATGAACAGTATATAATAATACATTAAATATACATGAAATCATAGTAAAACCTGTTGGTTATAAGACACCTACTCTTACTTATTATAGAGTTCATTTACCCTTATCATAACTAAAATTTACAGAGTTGAACTTACTATATCATTAATAGACATTACATCATTTTACCAGAATTTTGATTACTTTTAAATGTAAATCACACAACAAAAATTAATGACCACAATATTCAAATTTAGGTGCATTAATTAAAAATTAAATAACCTAATCATCATGTAATTTATTTTTTATAACCTTATTTGGTTAATTGAAATAATTTTATAGGCGTTCAGAGATTCAATGTCATTATTCCTATCCATTTATTTGATGAACAATATACTTATTTATATGAACGGAATATCATGTGAAATGAGTATGGAAGTCCAAAATATATTTTATTTTTTATTCCGTAACATCTAGATGGTTACATGGTTGAAAATTTACTTTTGTTACATGGAGTGAAGACGAATCATTATATAAATTATTTAATGATAATTATTTGTGTTAGTTGGTTGTTTTTGAAAACAATGAACACATTTTTCATTATAAATAAAAACCATGTGTAAAAAATGATTACATAACCTTATCTGATTCAAAATACATATATTATAGACTTTTTCAATAATAATAATGGTTTCATGACTATAATAGAATGTGTTAATATAAATTGTAAACATATTTTCCTTGAATGTGGTAAATTAGCACATCTCAGATGGTTTTTTTACTAATAGAATAAAAGAAGGGTAAATGAGAGATGATAATAAATTATTCAATAATCATAACAAAATTACAATACATGTAATGTACTGGATTTTTCATAACATTTGGAAGATACATGGTGAGGATATAAAGGAAAACAATGGTACCTTAAAAGAAGTTAAAAGAATTGAAAAGAGGAATTCACCTCTAGATTTAATCTTCCTTAAGAGCCTCTTTAGAGGTGAAGGTTTCTTATTTTGATTAGACCAAGGTTTTATAGGAATGGGGGATGAGATTGGGAGGGTATTTGGGTAAATTTATATAAGTCAAAAGGCTTTAGAGGAGTTAAGAGAAGAGGGGGTGAGTGGGGGTTTTTATAGTGGATGAGAGGAGTGTATTTTGAAATCATAAAACATTATTTAATAATTTTTCTCATGATAAGTAATAATGTTAGAATCATGTGACCATAAATAGTAATATGATCATGTGAGTTTGATCCTAGTGTAATTACATCAGTATTAAATCACTTATGACTCAATAAATCATGTATTTAGCATTTGTCATATTTTAATATTAACCTAAAATTCATGTATTTAAGAATAATCCCAATAACATTCCCCAACCATTCTTTGACATGTAGGATTAAAAAATTAAATCAATTCATTGGAAATAATTTTCTTTCTGTTTTTAATTTAATATTTATATAAAATCATAATTAATTTCAAAAAAACAACATTAAAACTATAACGCGTTGTATAACACCCTGAAAAAATAATCAAGGTCACAAAAAATTGTCATATAAGCATAATATAATAAAATAAAAATTTATGATTTCATTTTATGAAAATTAATTACCATTTGAAATTATTAAATTAATCATAAAATTGTAATTGAAATATTAATGACATAAAACTAGAAATATTTATAACATGATCATTTTTTCACTTATAAGATGTCTAAATTGTATTTAAATGGTCATGAGAAATGTTTCTATTTTTTGGACTATTTAAAATTCATTACTAATCATATAAGTAATAAAATTATGTTTATTGTCTAGGTTATAACAATGTTTTGTTTTATAGAGACTCATTTTTTCAGGCATTAACTATTAAATTTATTTCAAAATCCATGGGGTGTTACATTCTCCCATACTTACAAAAAATTCATCATGGAAATTTTAAATTTAACATAAAAAGTCATTAGTTGATACATAAAAATTCCCATTTGGGAAAACCTCATCAAGAAATATTGTTAAAATATCCTTTTAATAAGAGGGAAAAGGAAATGAACCAGTTACTACAAAACTATGCAATTTAATTAGAAAACATGGCCATGGAAGAATAATCAAACGATCATGTTCTGATGGAATGTAATAGAGATCATGATTAGATAAAAGGTAATTACCAAAAAACCATAAATTACATTTATTATAAATTTTATTAATATCAAGAAAAAATAATTAAATAATACAACATCTTTGTTTAAATCATTTTTCCTTGAGTTAAGGAATTATTCCAATCTATAAGAGTAAAAACATATATTTCTATTTCATAAAAACTATATTATTATTTTTTTGTTCTTTCAAATTATCTATACATCATCACTTAGAAAATTTTGCATCATGTGGTGACATTAAACACTATAACCACATACAATGGTCAACATAAACCATTTCATAAATGGTATGACTTTCCAAAAGATCATGATCTGACACATTAGATTTATTATTGTATCCATCATTTCTAGATCCATGTACATGGGATCCATGGTAATCCTTATTTGATTAGAACATTGTGGTATATCCAAATAAATTCATCAGCTACCTTATTTTCCATTAATCAAAATGTATAATCACTAAATTTTCACATTCCAAACATGTGAATAACTTCATCATGGTTCCTCTCAAAATATTGTAATAACAAAAATTACCATAAAACTTTATTGGAAACTTGCATTTATCTATACACACGATAATGGATATATTCATTATATCAAAAAATTTAGTATAATCCATCAATTATAGAATATATGACATGTGGAGAAGACAATAATCAGTTTTGAATTATTATGTACAATTCCAAATCAATCTTTATTAGTAATTGTCTTAATCATTAGGAATATATTTAGGGGTTTCTTTCCCTCAACCATATAATTTACCAAGATATAATATTTCTACTGAGTCACTTATCATTGGTACAATTCATTATATGAACTCAAATACTTAATAAAATAGTATTGTAATGTAATACCCATATATACCATATTTCTTCTAACCTGTACATTGCTGATAAAATATTCAAATGACATGATTCTTTGAAGAGGCATATTATTCAGTCCACTCTATATAAAGTAGTATCAGGACTTGATCACTATCTAATAACATCATCTGGGTCATATGCCTTTGACGCTTGGGACATCAATTCACATAGTGTCACATATCCTTGTAATTGAAGCATTGTAAATTGGAAACTTTTTTACCCTTACAGTCACAATATTTGTGTCAGTTTTGTCCACACATATAACAAACTCTCATTCCCTTCATGCATTTACCATGTTTATTCTTTACAATGTTATAACATGTTGGAAAAGAATTTGTTCCCTTCTTCCCATTATACATGTTTTACTCTTCCATCATCTTCTTCATTTGATTCATTTTAAATCCAAACGACTCATAGAAGTATTTACACAACTTTTTATCATATAATACTATTTATGGATATGATTAGGATACATAGTAGACTCTAATCCTCTGAAAAAATGTCTTAAGACCATGAGATATATGGCAATTCTTACTATTTACATCACGTGCATTATTAAAGTACTCATTTATTCAACTATACTCTATTTCTAATCAATTCCATATAATATATTAGATCATAAAATTATGAACATCCTAGAACTATAAACATGGTATATAAAATATCCCAAATTTATGCATCATAAATCCTAGAACAATATACATTTTTTAGTTTGGGAGAATAAATCATTCGTAATGATATATATAAATAAAATTTAATTATCCTAAGAATTTCCCACTGGAGATTCAAACCAGGTGAACAGTAAGGCCCATTGTAATGTACCCAGAATCCCTAGGACAAGCTTCAAACTCCCTGTCAGAGTTGTTACTCCTAGATGAATTCGTTCTAGATCCAAATACACATGTAGTATCCAGGCATTGATGTGTTTTCTAGAAATATCCACATAATCTATTCCTTTCTAAAATTCTAGGATATTCTTGAATTTTTATCCTCAATGCCTATCGAAGGGTTTTTACCTAATCATAATTTTCTTAATATAGTTTCCATGTTTTCAATTAATTTTATTTGATAACAATTGTAACGACCCGAACCCAGTTTTCCGGAGCTGGTGCATTATTTTATTACATTGGAATTAAAAAATGTAAGTTGTATACCGAAGGAGTGATTAATTTATTAGTTTTTGAAAACCAAATACATACATAAGTTTATTATTATGATTTTAAAGGAAATAAAATATATCAATTCATTTGAAAATATCCATAACTCATAGAACTACTAAAAATATGGCCTTCATCAGTGCTCAAAAAGTGCATTAACAGCAGTAAAAAAGAATTGTTAATGAAGGGAAAGATAAAGGGGGTCCCATTTATTAGTTATCAGAAAAGAACAGATAAAATAACCTTATATCAATGCTAAAAAAAGAGCTTATAAAAGTAAAAAAATGAAAAATAATAAAAAATAATTATATAATCGGGGGTTCTTTTAATAGCCTTGACCCCCCCTTTATCAGCGCTTGGCGGACCCCCCCCCCCCACACTCTCTCGCACACTACCCTTCTCACACATCCCCCACACACACCTCCTTGCATACACTTGAACTTGAACCCGCGACCACCCCCCTTGTGTGCCGACACCTTTATCACTAAGCCATTTTTTATCTATTTAATGATATATCTATCTATATATATAGTTATATTTATTCGTATATTAATATTGATTAATTTTAATATAAATATATTTAGTTATATTAATACATATGTATTTATTCATATATTGGTATATATATTTATTTGTATATTAATATATATTAATATTTATTTGTATATATATAGTAATATTTATTCGTATATTAATGTAGATTCATGTTAATATAAATATATATAGTTATATTAATACATATATATAAAATATATTCATATATTAGTATATATATATTCATTTTTATATTAATATATATTTATATTTATTTATATATGTATATATTTAGTTATAATTTTTTATCCGTATATTTATTTATATATTAATTTATATCTATAAGATTAGTTTTAAATAAATTTATAAAAAATGTTTTCTTGGGTGTTTAAAAATAAATAGATAGATACATAAATATAAAACACACACACACATAGACACACACACTCACACAAATATATATTTACGAATAAATACATATATAAGTGTATTTGAAATGCTATAGAATGTTGAAACGACCATAACTTCTAATCCAGAAGCTCGTTTCAACTCCAAAACCAGTAAAATCGATCCAAATGAAACAATATTTGATATGATATGTGGTACAACTCTAACAAGCATATGGATCAGAAGTTATACTAGTTTAAATGTTAACAAACATGGGTATCCTGACTAAAAACTAGTCTTTAGAGGACTTTAGGGACTTTTTGGCCTTAAAAAATGTGAAAGAGGGTTCCCACGTTTCACTAGCACATAGATATCATTACAGGCTTCTATTTGATATGTTTTAGAGCTCAAAAAGACACCGAGATCAAAATTTATGGCCTTTTGAAGTTTGAGTAACATTTTCAACTTTTTTTAGATCTTTAATTAATTTTTATTTTATTTTTTAGTCTTTAAATTGTTTTTAAATGAATATTAGTCAATGATAATTAAAAAATTATTAATTAATAATATATTTTAATATATTTTAAATCCATTTTCACGAAATAACTTAAATATTAAATGTAAAGTCTATTTATACTAATCTAAAAAATATTTAAAAAATATATATTATATTTATTTCAATATCAATATAGTTATATATCAAAATATGATATTTCATGTTTTTTTTGAAATATATAATTTATCAATTCAAGGAAAAAGCACTAATAAATCACCCCTTTAATAGTGCTACTAAAAAACTGATGATAAAGAGGTCCCCTTTAACAGCACTAAAAAAAGCGCTGATAAATGCGGTCCTTTATCATTGCTAAAAAATCTCTGATAAATGGTGTATTTTAACTGCACTTTTTATCATGGTTAATATTTCCCCTTTAGAAGTTCTTTTTTTAGCATTGATAAAAGCCCCCCCCCCCCCCCCGTATCATCGATTTTTTAGCACTGTTAAAGGGTGGCGTTGCGGAAACCCAATTTTTTGGTAGTGTAGGTTATCCCTATATGTCAATCATAATATACATCCTCATCCCCTAGAAAAATGAAAAATAAGATATGGGTGAGATCAAATTCTCAGTAAGGGTATGAAATACAACAAAAGATATAACAAACATAAACATTAGGCATGGTCAATAACTAAATATAGATGCCTTTAAAAAAACATGAGCACATTATGGATGGAATAAGATATGAACAAATAAGGCCATTATAAACCATAAATATGGGTATTCTACTAGTCAAATAACAACAATAACTATCAATTACTAGTCTCATAATGAGGATATGAATAATGTGGGACATCATAAACATACCATCAAGGCCTCATGCCATGACCGTAAATATCCATTTTGTAAAGGCCTCGTGCCAAGACCATAGTTAGTCTCTGGGTACCAACCATTTCATCGAGGGATATAGCAGGCCCCAACCATTACATAATAAGTCCAATTCATTCCTCATTTGAATTGGGATAAACATAGAGAACAAATACATTAATATTGAAACTAACATAGGAAATTTATATAATATTCCCCTATCATTAAATATAAACATTGAACATTCAGAGTAATATGGTGAATAATATTAAGATATAACATTCAAATTAAAAAAAAATTAGAAACCCTTCCAAAAAAAATTTTGTATATGATATCATAAGAGAAAATCCTCTATGTAATTCATGATTCATCAAAGGATGTTGACATTAATAAATATACTTTTAAAGTGAGACCATTCAAAAATTATTGATTAAATTATCCGTAAACATTCCAAAGTGTCACATACCACCATGAAACATTAAACTCATAACCCCTTAGAATATCATAAGAAAAATGAGACTCTTGATATTATATATTTATGGTTATTACATACACCACATGCAAGGAATAAGTGGTGAACACGGGATATATATCATAAAATTTAATTTTTGGTGATAAAATTCTATTTTACTTTGGATAAAATAGTTATTTTGGAAATTCATTTGAATTTTTCATAAATATGGATTTAGACATTTATATCCTACAAGAGAAAATGGATTAATATTTATATTTAATTTTAGAAATCAATGATTTCCCACTTATGTAAAATCATGAAAAATGTTTTTTAAAAGAAGATTTGTAATTAAAACATTTTAGTGTAGTTTAAGGAATTCATTAAACATATTATAAAGAGAAAAAGAATGTTTTCATTAATAAAAATATAAATGAACCAAAATTTATTTTTCACTTTAAAATATTTTATTTTATAATGATTATTATGGATTAAAAAGATTATAGAGTGAACATACAAATAGGTAATAATATGAGAAGTTCCATGAATGGAGCTTATATTTCGGGAAGAAATTATTAATGGTGTTTTTAAAGCACACAACTCCCCATAAATGAAATTAGGATTATGTTTATTACACATATATAGAACATTAAAACACATTTATTGATTACATATGAATAAATAATAATATCATTGAGGTGAGTAGAGAATAAGAACAACTAAAATGAAAGTAGAGGTAAGAATAGAAAATACTCACATCTTTGAAATAAATTGAATCGTAAGCCCCAAATTTAATAATAATTAAATGATACATATAATTTCATGAAAATAAATATATTTAAGGTATTATAAATAAATGTTAGGTATACATACACCACAAACAAGTAATAATATTGAATATAGAATATCTCCCCAAAATAGATGTCAGATGAAGAAACTCATACCTTAAGTCTAAAGGTGTTATACACAGGATCTCAAGGACCCGAATAATCAAATTTATGTTCATTAAATAATAATTAAAGAACCTCATATTCATATAATTGATTTATTACAACCTTATTAAGTTCATTCATGTCATTTTTGATGGGTTAAAATTTTCAATTTCATTTTTTGGATCCGTTTGTTTCATGATAGTTTACTTGTATACATGAATAGATAATAGTGAAAAATGAGTATGGTTGTATAGAATAGAAGTTATTTATTATTATTGAAAATATTTAATAATATATGGTTTATAATTTAATTTTCTTACTTGAGGTTTATATGAATCATAATATAAATTATTTAATTATAACTGTTTGGAGTAGTTGGCGGGTTTTCAATACAATGAACTCATTTTAATATTAATCAAAACCATGTGTCGAAAGAGATTAAATAACCTTAGATAATACCTAATACATATATTATTTTATGGTTAGACAATAATTATAGATTAATAACAATAATTGAGTAGGTTAATAGAAATTAGAATCCCATCATCCTTAAATGTTGTAAATTAGCAAATCTAAAATATGATTTTTTACTACTAGCATAAAAGAAGGGTAAATAATATATGATAATATCTTTTTCTATCATCATAAAAATTTTAAATAAAATTTAAGGTACTAGATTTTTCATAAAATATTTATGAGACATGGTGAGGATAGAAAAAATAAAAAAGGAACATGAAAAGAACGTAAAAGAATAGAAATGAGGAATATATATCTGGAATTAATCATCCTTGAGAGCCTCTTTAGGGGCGAAGATTTGGTCTTTTGAGGAGACCAAGGCCTACTGAATATGGGTGTTGAGATTGGGAGGATATTGGGGAAGACATTATTCATGTCACAAGGCTTGATAGGAGTGATTAAAATAGGGAGGGAGTGGGGGTTTTTTATAGTGGAGGAGAGGAGTGAATTTTGAATATTTAATCCATTATTTAGTTATTTATCTTAGGATAATTATTAGTGTTTGATTCTTGTGAAACAAATTATTAATAAGTGAATATGAGTTCGAACCATGTGGGATTAAATCATCATTACATAAATTATGACTCAATAAATCTTGTATTCTTCAATTATCATAAATTATTGTATTTTTCTATTCACGTACAATTCAAGTATTTTTTAATAATCCCAAAAATACTCCCAAACCAATTTTTTATGGGTAGAATTAAAAAATGAAAACAATTTTTTGAAAATAAATTTCTATGTATTTCAATTCATTTTTAAAATAAAAATAAAATTTATTTTAAAAAATCTTTAAAACTATAAATCTTTTTATAACACCTTGAAAACTTAATCAAGGTCTCATAATATATTCGTATAACCATATGAAATCAAAGTAAAAATTTATTTTTACATTTTATGAAAATAAAATTATATTTTAAATTATTAAATTAGTCATAAAATTGTAAATTAATTATTTATGTCAAAAAAATACCAATACATATACTATGATCATTTTTCACTAATATGGTGTCGAAATTGTATTTATACATTAATGGGTGACGTTTATATTTTTTGGATGATTTACAATTCATGACTACTCATATGGGTATGTTACTATTCATAAAAATGATGTTAATTCTATCAGACTCTAAATATCTCCCTCAACGCAACTATGTATGTCAGTTTCATGAAATTAAATTCACAAAAATAGAAAAATATGTTCATTGGAAAGGTTATCACAAAGTGGTTTTTTTAACAGACTCAATATTTTATGCATTCACTATTAAATTTTTTTCTAAATACATGTGGTGTTCCACACATATTATGTTACCCTCTAAACCTATTTCTCATTGGCATTGGGTGATGCACCTAAAGTACATGGTCATAATTTAGCAACATGCTAATGAACCCACAGATAAATAAGTTAATTCTAAAATGATGTAACACCTCATACAGATTATTCTAGGAAACATACTCAAACATTCACTACGGTGGGTGTGCATACGAAAGTTCTACTTTTAGGTTGAGAACTAGATGTGTCTGATTGGGTGGATGTCCAATGATTTCTGTTTGTGTGGGAATTCTCAGGTGGAATCTGTGGTTTGGGAAGTAGTTGTTCAGCAGCCATGAAGACATGTTTCATGGTTCTATATAGAGTTTTAGTGGAGCCTTGTGTATTTATTTTCTATATTATATTTTCTTTGTATGGTTATCCCAGTGGTAAACCAATGATTGTATGTTTTTCCCATGATATTATATTCAGCACTCCGGTTATTACAATTTTCATACTTTTATATATTTATTTATGTATACTATAATGTTATGGTGTTTTTATGTATTTAGTTTATTTATACTTTTATTTCACTCTGATATAAGAGTATATTATCCCCATTGTATCAATTTAGTCCCTCACCACTAGTGGAGAACCTCTAGTATATAGGGAGGTGCACTAGAGGCCTTAATTTTTTACTAGATAAGTTGATGATTCTGGTCAACCTGAGATAGCTCACGTCACTCTATTGACTAGATCCATGATGATAACAGGTGAATTCATAACTTTTAATGGAATAATTATTAATTTACATTGTTCTTATCTTTCATAAAAATCTATCTTGGGTTTATCATATAATGACTCAGTATTTTCATACATGGATATTACATCTTTTTAGAAAAATATTCATTAAAGCACAAAAACAAAAGGTTTGGGATCATAATAGTTTAGTTCCTTATAGAACATATAAAAAATTCTTCCAATTCGGAGAAATATCTTCAATATCTCATATAAATATAATCCTATTATGTACCCATACATAAGAACATTCTTTATAATCTATGGAATGGAAACTTAATAAAAGGGTGAAATCAGATGCTCAATAATAGTAAAAAAGAAATACATAAATTTATTATATTAATAAATCATAAATTAATCAATATGGGAATGTTATCATGACCATAACATAAAATTTCCATTCCCATCCTTTCTTGGATCATAAACACGAGTTATGGAATAAAAAACTACCATGAACCCTATTAATGAATCATCATCATAATTTATACTTGAATTCTATAATCAAGTCATAAATTTGTGTTACAAATCATGAGTATATAAAATAATTAAAAATGTCAATATTAACTACCATGACTCTCAGATCAAGCCTTATCACTTATTTCACTAACAGATCAAGCACATAGACTAGTTTGGCATCACAAATCAACCACATTGACGTGTTTCCCTTCACTATATAATGAGAAATAATTCATTACACTTTTTCATTAAAGGGATATTATTTTGGTACCCATAAATTAATGAATCTATACATCTTTGTTCCACGTAACCAAAAATATTTCACTATCATAGAACCCATTTAATGAAATTAGTTTCATAAACACTTCATCATAAAATAACTCATGTATATAAATAAATTTCATAAATATCATGCCTTCATAATCATAAACCATTCAGAGAAAGAATAATAATTATATCCTTTTTCTGTATTAGTGGTAATGAATAACTAACATCAACTGATTTTATCTTTGAAGGGATTTTTTTTAAATATTTCTTGAAATAATTATTGGGGAAAATTTTATTTAAATTATGAATTTATTTATTATTAAATAGACATAAAATTTTAAAGGAAAAAAATTCTTCGAAAAAAACCATAAAACCTAGAATTTTAGATTCAAATAAATATGGATTTATGATAACAATAAATTCCATTAATTCCATATAAGTTAGAAACATTCCTTACATAGTTTTTTCAAAAATGTCACAAAAAACCTCATTTAAAATAAGACAAAAACGATTCATTTCAAACCATTTAGTAAAAAATAAATTTGGAAAAAATAACTTCAAATATTCATAAGATAATATTAAAAAATAATTTTATTTTTTTAGAAAACATGGTTGTCGATGATAAAAATTCCCCAATGGGGATTTAAAGTGAAACAATCATGAATATTGATAATATATTGGAATAAATACTTATAACATCATAATCAGTAGAATCATATTCCCCATTAAGGATAGAAATTTATATCAATATTAAAATTACATAATATTCACAATATGTATCATAAAATACCGTAATTGGTTATATATATATATACACAACATCAAAAAATAAGTACTGTATCAGGCTGGTGTCTGATGGAAATAAAAGTGAGACAAAACTCTCTTACCATATGTCTTGAATCACATTATATACATACAAAATGCATGTATAAGAAATATATGTTTATTATAAATCTACCATATAACCATATTAACATATATGATACCTTATATTATTTACTTATGACATTATATTACTTGATTATTATCAATTCAATGTTAAAGTTATGTTACAGGGGAGAACTATTTATTTACATATATATGATGACATGTTAGTATTAGTCCTCTAAATTATATCATATTTCATTATATTCATAAGGATGAACATGATATTGATATTATATATAAGTATATATTATAGGTGATTCATAAAAGTGTGAGATAGAATATAAAATGCACACTTCAATGAGATGTTAGGTTGTACGTACACAAGACCATTGTTTTCAATTTTCATATCATAATAAAAGAAAGAGAAGTGTATGGATTAAAAATAATTTTTATGTTATATATTTCATATATATTCATAAAATTAATCCTTATTAATACTATTTTAAATGATAGTTGAAAAATAAATCACATCACATCATGGAGATGGTTATCCATATATATGCACGAGTGAGTTTGTCATTTCCAGAAATGATTAGATAGTAAAAATGTAGATATGATATTATAATTAAATAAGTGTAATCATGTCATATGTATCATATATAAACATTAAAACCATCGTCATTAACACTAAAATAAGATGGTCATATAAAATTAATTGTATTTCTATGTGGAGATGGTAAGCCGTACTTATGCACGAGTAATACTTTCACATCATGTTTAATGGGAAATGGGATGTTCATAATTAAAATGGAATGTTCATAATCATAATAGAATCTCAGAATATGGGGGATAAGAATTTTTTTATTTTTTGATATATATATATATATATATATTATCTATATTTGGTATTTATTAATGGAAAAATAGAGTGATCGGTTAGAGCAATTACTTATTCTTCCGAATGAATCCTTTGTATATCATTTAAAGGAAAATAGAGTTGGTCAATTGGCAAGAACTAAACCACTTTAATGTGTCTAGGGATGTGAAAAATATAATTTTTTATATATTGGTTTTACTATAAGGATCAATGTGGTGAAGTTGGATGAGGACGGAGATGTCCTTATATACTATATGTGAGGGGAAAAGTATGAATTTCTCTGAGTATTATGTTATAATAATTTAATATGAATCCAAATACCTCTGAATGGAAATAAATTCATAGCTAATGTGGATTAGTTTGTGACACCATAAAACAATAGATTTTATAAATGTTTTTAAAATTTTAATCCTTATATTTTTCATTAACCATTTGATTACCTTTTTTAGGTTAAACTACGGTAACAACATTTTCAATATTAAAATGTGGTTTTTTAGTTATAATGTGTAAATTAAACTATAAATGGTCAATATATTATATTTAAGACCATAATTTAACTCCCTTATCCTCAATTATTTTTTTTATAAATTTTTTATAATTTAATAGAATATTATTTTATTGTTTATAATATCACTTAATTGATTGTTTCTTTAAATGAAGTATTATTGTATCATCATTTTGTAATTAACTATTATAATTCTTCCTTCACTAAGAATTAAAAAAAAATCCCTCGTGTATTTCTTCATCTTAAATTTACAAATTATATACATATTCCATCATATCATCTATTTAACTACATATTAAAAAATATTATATTTAATAAAATTGAGAATGTGAAATTTTGTCACTCTATATGATCTTAATTATATCAAAGTCATATTCAAGGATTAGTGTGCATAAAATTATTTTTATTTATACCATTATGTGTTAATGGTTAAAATAAATTCATACATCAATATTTTGGAATGTTTGACGAAATTTTTATTATACTTATTATATTATTCTTACCCTAAACTTATTTGATTTACTTATAATTATAGTAATAATATTTAAAAATGTTACTATTCAAATTGTCCAAAAATAAAAGTGACCTATTTAAATTTTTTTGAGTTTTTTATTTTATTTATAGAATATAATTTTCAAAAATGAACCATAGAAGTTTCATTAATTAATAAAGAATTAATCTCATTGATGGAACGGGAAAATGAGTTCTAAAATAAAAAATGTCAAAAATATTGATATATTTTTTATCAAAATTAAATTTAAAATCGATTCCAATGACCTTAATAAAATAAAAAATAATCTAAAACAAAATTTAAAAATATATATTAATTTGATGTAAAAATCTATTTTCAATTAAAATTCAGCATTGTCTTCACTATTCTTTAAAAAATTATCCTTCTCAAAAAAATATCAAAAGCACACCCAAACTAAACATTCATATACAATTTTAAAATAAGCAGATTATTTTCTCAAATAAAATTTATATATTTTTCAAACAAATAGACATAAAAAATGTGTCCCATCAAAAGGCGGAAAATAACTTTTTAGAAAATACATCTTTTTATAGAAAAATGAGATTTGTTCTTATATAATATCTTGAAAACACATAAGATATATATTAACCATTATATTGAATATAAATTATTTATATATTTCATTAATATAATACAATAATAGTAGTTTGTCTATTTATTTTTATAAAACACATCTATGTAAATTTAAATAGTTATCAGAAAAACATTTCCCTCTTTTTGTTAAAGTTTCACATTTGTAAACAAAAATTAATAATTTTGTTAATCTTGTATATATCCACCATTCTAACTACTTGGTTGTCATTTTCATAGTTAAATAATTACAATAATAAAATGATATTTTAATGAATCTTCATGTTGTTTGTAAAACAAGCTATGTCAATGTTCTGTATTGTGGGAGATTATGTTTTTGTATCATATAAAAGAATATATCAATGAAATTAAATTTATACTAAAAAATGTTCATAAAAATATGGGTTTTTGACATTATACCCCCATTAAAATGAATTTATCCATTGAAATTATTTGGGGTCATCAAAGGTTTAATAGTAGAAAGTTTATTTCATATAAACCCACATCGTTAAAATTAATACTAAAATAAAATTTTAATGGGAAAGATGGAAACATAATCATTACCATATGTAACTCATAATTAGATTTCCACATATGAAAACATAGCCGTCAAGTGAAAAAAAGAACTTTGAAAGGAAATCTAACTATCATGTTCGGATGGAGAATGATACAGAGCATGGACTAGATAATTGTAACTGAAAATAACAAAGCCATAAATCTCTGATGATTTATGGGACAATTTAATTCATCAAAAGGATTGTATTGGAATATTTTTTTTCCAGTTCCTATCACTAGATTTTTGGTTTTTTAGATGATTACATACTTCATTACATTTCATAAGCAGGATTTCATCCTTTCATTGTTACTAGATAAATTTACACTTCATCTCTTACTCCATGTGATGGTGTTGAAATTTTCATTCCTAAAGAATAATCAAATCATGAGATCCATATGATGATAGGTTATTCTATCTGTGATAGCATCACAAAAAAATGGTTTACAATGGTTATCCAGTATTCATAAGTACTCATATTGAGGGATAATAATTTATCCTCTAAAATCTCATTCTAAGCTTAACATAAACAATTTCATAAATGGTTAACCTTTTAACTCTTCTGAAAATTGACATTACAATAATTTAGAAAAAAAGTCAATAAATTTCTCAAAAAAATCTATTCATTTATCCTCAATATATCATAATGTATCTCTTGTTTATCACATAAGAAACCTATGATTAACATTATCTCATATTCTATTTAAAAAAGTTAATTAACATAAATCCTTATTTAAAACTTCTATTTTTCTTTATTCCACATATTACTATATATATTACATAAATCCAAAAAACACATAAATTCCATCCACGGTATCATGAAGAAATTTTTTCAAAAAATCCTTAATATTCTCCATGGTAATCAGTACCATACGATTTACTTATTTATATGAAACATATCATTATCCATACATCATTATATAAACATTATGAACATAGTAAGGTTTATATTTGTAACAACCCACACATTTATCAATGATTTTACACAATTCTTATAATAATTTCATATATTATAAATCACAATAAATCACATATGGTCCACAATAAAAAGATTTTAAATGATGAATGTATGAAATTATTGTTATTTTTAGAAATTATGGAACCAATACTGAGGGAATAGTATCTTGACCATTGGAATAGTAACATGACCCTTATGAATAGTAATCCATCACATAGAATAGTAACTTAACAATTGAAATTATAAATAATAGGTATATTATGAATAAAAATATGATATATTTATTTCATGTCATAAGTAAAAAAATGTTTTCAAAATGAAAAATTAAGTGTTGTTAATTTTGTAAGTCATAAAATTTTAATTATAATTTTACAATTAAATTATTAATTTATTAATAAAATAAATTTTCTTAAAATGTATTCATAAATATATATTTTCATTCCATATGATTATAATATTATTTTTTTAGACCACAATTAATATTTCAAAGTGTTAGAACATCTATTTTAATTGTGGAATATTTATTTTTTATGTAAATAATGATTTTAATTAAAAATTACATTTATGATACATAGAAATTTGTTTTCATATAATTGAGTATATTCTTTAATTATACATGTTAATGAAATATAAGAAGAATTTTTTGGATTTTTTTGAAAAAATATGAATTTTTTGTGAATAGTAGAATACGATAATTTTCATTAAAAGAAAAATATAATAATTATTGAGTCATGGATAATTTATTGACGATGAAATCCAAATATATAAAAAATCATTAAATATTTTTATATATTTCTTAAAATTCTCAAAATATTCATAGTTTCAAGAAAAAATGTTAAACCAATGAATAAAATATTGAAAAAACAACCCTCTCATCCACTATAAATACAACCCCTCACTACATCTTCTCCTCACACCTATCAAGCTTTGAGACATTTCCAAATTATGTTCAGGTATCTTACAACCCCTACCACCTCATTTATTAGATCCCTTGGTCTCATCATAAGAGAAAAACATTATCCCTATGGAGGTTCTCAAGGAGGATATACTTAATCGTTAAAATCATCTTCCTTTTTCTATTAATTTCATTTAATTTTGTTTTCTTTTATTATTATCGCCTCACCTACTCTATCAAAATGTTCATTGTAACTCCAGTATAATTTATATACTATAATAATATCATTTTAATAGATTAATAGTCATCAAAATATTTTATCTCTCTTTTAATCTAAAATATAAATCTTAGCAAGTAACATGTTAATTTAAAAGTATAATTGATGATGTATTTTTGTATTCATTTAACACCTTCAATTCTATTCATAAATCCACAATAAATTGTTTTTACATACATTAAAATATAATTTAAAACCATTTTTATGTTCTATAACTAAAATATTCAAATAAAACTAAATTATAAAATAGATTGATTTTGTTCTGACAAAAACCACCAAAATCAACCCAAACTATAATCATTAAATATTTAGTAAATTATTCATCCTCATAAAATATAACCAAATGAAATATAAAAAACATTTAAACCAATGGATGTTAATTAAAAACATATATTTTCAATTTTGGAGAATCATATCAATTCTACAGAAACTTGAATACTCATATTCAAATATACTAATCCTAAAAACCAGGAATATTAACTCCCTCGAACGATGAAAATAAAATATATAACTCTTAGAAAATCCCATAATTCAACTTGATAAAATATTAATGAATCAAATTCAAGTATAAAAGGATGTTTATTTTTAAATTAATGAATTTAATTTGATTTAATTTGATTGTCTATGATATTAAATAGAAGAGAGCGTTCAGATATAAGGTAAGGGGATTCTATAATTCTACTATCATCCTTTGGATTTCACTGTTTAACTCTATTTTTAGTATAAAGGTTCCAGTAATTACCTTTAAATATCATTTATTTATATACAACATTTTGTTTCTAGATATACTTCCTTCTAGTCTGATTTAATGAAAAAATAAAATATTTTTCCAAAACATATCTTCCTTATAAAAAATCATGTTTTACTTCTCTTGATTTTGTTTCTTCCTCACTAAATATGGATGATTCTTATACCAATTATTTTTTTACATTTTTATTTTGGGAACACAAATGTTTATCCTTGAAAGAATTATTTATGTAAAAACATTATTTACATGGGTTATTTTAAGTCTTTTACTGATATATACTCTATAGGGCATTCATTCCAATGTAAATGTTATTATTTGATGGGTGCACCGAATATTTTATACCGAAATGTAAATTTTTTGATGTGATGGGTTCACTTACAATTATATATCACTCCAAATCATTGTTTAATGTTATGAGACTCATGATATATAATGAAATATTTGTGAACACTATGATAGCTTTGTTCACAATAATGTGTTGTAGTTGACCACTAAGACATTATGTTTAGTTTTTATGAATTTTCACATTCCATACATTTATATAATGATTTGTCAATTTATTATGATGATGATATTATAATTATTATTCCCAAACCTTGTTATATTGATTCATGCACTTTTCTATACTCTTACCCAACTTTTAGATCAACCCTTTCATTGATTTATATCCTTGTGTGGTTACCCGTACTAACAAGTGCATGAGGGACAATAAGATTCTAAAGAAGAAGGAATTATGTAAATTTTTATCTTTTATTATAATGAAATTTATGTATGGTCCTAATTTTACAAATACATTAATCATTTGGATCTTTGTTGTGTAATGATTTTCTGTTGTTTGACTTCAAAATTTTGTAAAATTTTATTTAAGAAAATCTGGGTTGATAGTTGGTTTCAGATCTCAATATAGTAAATTTTTAAATTATGAATAAAGAAAATAATTGGAAACATTTTTTATGATACTATGTATAAGTAAGCACCCAAAATGTTTTTAGAAGAAAACTTTTTAACATAGGGATCTAGTAAGACATTACTTGAGAATTAATTTCACCATGAAATAGATTATTAATTCATGAATTACATACTTGTTTTTTTATAACCTTTTCTATTTTTGAAAATAATAAGAACCAGGAGAAACTAAGACAACAACCCATATTGGTGGGAATCCATTGATTGCCTGAACAACATACCCATTCCTTGAGAGGTGGATTTCAAAATTTTATAGTGATGCTTACACATCTCTCTCAGGCTATGAACAGTAACCAAAATAATGTGAAATTTCCTCCTTCAAATAAGAGGGATCAATAGGATATCATTCACTTTATGAGGCAAAGACCACTGATATTTAGTTGATTTTATGATCCACTATTCAAAAAATCTATGGTCAACTCAATGGATAAGATCTTTTTTGTGCTTCAATTTTCTGAGATGGAGGAAGTGACTCTGGCCATTTATGATCTAGATAGAGAGGCCAACCAATGGTGGGTGTTTAATAAGAACACAAAACCAAAAAATTAAATTGATGAGATGGTGTGGGATTATATTAAGAAAACACTACATAATATGTATTTCCCTCGATCTCTTTTTACACATATGGAGAGATAATTCATATAGATGAAGAAAAAAGAATGATCTTTTTTCATCGCCTATGAGGAAAATTTCACAAGGATTACAAGGTATTATTTGGGATTTATTATCAATGTTTATATATAAATTTACATATTTATTAGTGATGTAAAATAACACCTTTGTAAGGCTCTATAAAATCAAGACATTGGGATTTATGAATATGTTGTTCGATGTTCTCTCAAAGTGGACATGATGTTTTGAGAAAGGTCCCATTTCAATCATGACATGAAAAAAAAGATGGACTTCCAATATAGAGGATCTCAAGACAATGGTGTGAAGAAATATTTAGTAATCACATTTCCAAAATGTGATAAGAAGCATTCTGGGAACAACCTCAAAGGGATGGGAAAATTCTATAATTGTGGGAGAGAAGGCCACCAAGCTCATGAATGTCAAAGAGACATAAAAAATTGTCGATACATTAGAGGAAAGGATAGAAACACCCATTCTCCAATGCTACAAATATTGGTACAATTGTCACTAATCATGAAAATGAACTAAATCTCATGTCCTCAATAGTAATCACCATCATGATCCCCAAAATCCAAAGGAACAATGGATGGATTATTCCATCACTACTACTGATGTGGTGAAAAAATAATGTTGTATAGGGTACAATTCCTATTAAATCAACAATGTAATGAGTCTAATTTAATTATAGTTATACACATTCCTTTATATATTTAACATTTTATAGAACATGTGATTCAAATCCCTGAAACCATGAAGTAGAGGTATCCAAAAAAACACTTAGTGGGGTTATCATTACATCCAAAGTGATGGACACCTCTCTTATTGGAGTATGTTGGAATATTATTCTAGAAACTTTCATGATAATTACCTTTGATGAAATTGATTCTATAATGGGGATGTTTTATCTCTCATTATATAGATCCTACATAGTGTTTTTGGAAAATTTAATACCTTTTTCATATTCTGAACCATCCCTTGTTGCCCTATAAGTTCAAGGTAAATCAAAAATATCCTATGAAACTCATTCAATGGTGTGGTTGTTGATTACATGTAAGGAATCATTCCTTGATAAAATGGATGATCTAAAGTATGGTATCAACATGGGGAAAATTTTCATTTTGAGGTAATATAGTGATGTATTTCCCAAAGAGTTGCCCATACTCCACCCACACCGTGAGGTGGAGTTCTCAATATGACTCATACAAGGAGATAATCCTATATAAAATTTCCCTTACCGGATTTCCTTAATTAAATTTGATGAGGTGAATATGTTGCTAAAAATCATTTGGACAAGGATTCATACTCTCTAGAGTATCTCTTTGGGGTGTTCCAGATCACATTATAATAAAAAACGGTGGATCAATGCTGTTTTGTGTCCACTAACAGGATCTCAACAAGATCACCATTAAGAACAAGCATCCACTTCCAAGGAATGATTACTTGTTCGATCATCTACGAGGAGCTCATTAATTGTCAAATATGGATCTTTATTCAACATAAAACTAGATAATGTTGAAGAATTATTTTACACATAAGACTATCTTCTTTATAAGTAAGGAGATCTATGAGTTTCTAGTGATGCCCAAAGGACTTATTAATTCCCCTGAAATATTCATGTATTTGATGAGTAGAATCATTAGACATTTCATTGACAAATTTCTGGTAGTGTTTATTGATGATATTCTCATCTACTCCACGATCAAGGAGGATCTTGACGAAGATCTAGGGCTTATGATGGGCATATTAAGGAAGAAGAAGTTGTATTCCAAGTTCATCAACTCTGAAAATTTCATGTATAATGTCACATTATTGGGACATGTGATCACATGTGAGGTAATTTCTGTAGACCATTCAAAAGATGGAAATTTAGGATTGACCTAAACCTTCTACTATGAATGAAATCCTTAGTTATATTGTCATAATAGGGTATTATCGACGTTTTGTAGGAAATTTATCAGGATTTTCTATCCTGCTAACTATGTTAACTTGGAAAGTGGAAATGCATGTATTAATGGAAGAAAGTGAGGAATGATTTAAGGAGATAAATAAAAGGGTGATCACTACACCTGTACCCACATTACCAAAAATTGGAGACTATATTTTTGATGAAAAATGATGCTTTAATGAAATACTTGGGTTGTGTAGTCATTAAAATCAATAACGTTCTAGATTATGTCTCATGATTGTTGTAGATCCCTATGAAGAACTACCCTCCACATAATCTAGATCCAAAGGCATTTTTTATGTTCTTGGTAGATTTTAGAGGCAAGGAATAAATCAAGAGAGTAGGAATGATTCACAACAATTCTTTTGGGCTTTCGTGAAGCTACATGCTATGGATATGGGATCTCTTATTCCTAGAGGGCCATCCTTGACCTTCCTTCGTTACATGGTTCCATGGTTCTTCCCCTCAATTGAGTGTAACTGAACCCACCATAGACAATGGATCAAATTGAGGCCTCTTTTTTAGGGATTAAATTAAATTTGGAAGGATAATGTTTGGTAGGGGTTATGTCTAGAGGTGGACTAGTGTGTGAGAGAAACATATCAGTGTTTCTAGGATTTAGTTCATTATATGGGGAAGGGGACACCATTTAAGCAGAGGTTAGTGCTCTGATTTCAAGTCTTCTACATTGCAAACTGTTCGGTTTCTTGATCTCAGAAGTGGAATCAGACTCAGCTATGTAGGCTGGTTTTTATGAAGGAATGGCCAATAGGATATATGAGACATTATATATCGTAAGTAAATGTAAAAGGGTTATCAATCAGGATACTAAGGTCAGACATACTTTTATGTAAGTTATTTATGAAGTAGATACTATTTCTAATAAGGATAGGGTTGCTGCTTGTCTCATTTTAAACACCAGTTTGTGTTCTCTCTAATATGATTGTAAAATTATTGTATGATGTGATGCTCTCAGAATGCATTATTTCACACCTCCGTGATCGGATTGTTCTGTTTTATTTATTTTTTTTAAAAAAAAATTAAAAACCAGTTACCTTTTTGTCAGTCCTTATGGAAATTTTCATTGGTTACTTTAAGACATCCAAAATAAACAATGTTCTACTGGTTGTGGTGGACCGACTCCCCATGACTGCCAATTTTAACAATATTTGAGAAGATATATCACTTGAAAATCTTGATAAAATATATGTGAAGGAAGTGGTTAGACTATAGGGGGTTCCACCCACAATTTATATCATTATGATCAACGGTTCACATCTAAATTCTTGAGGATTATTCAAAAATATTTGATTAATTATTTCTATTTCTACACGATATATCACCCCCAAATCGATTCCTAATCTGAAAGGACTATTCGAAAAAGAGGATGCTAAGAGCCTACAGAAAGGAATTTAAATTAGTATTTAATCATCATCTTCAAATGGATTTGTTATCATACAACAACATCTTCCAATCGAGTATCCAGATGTATCCTTATGATGCTCTCTATGTAAATCCATGTATAATTCCAAACATTTATTATGAAGATGGATAATGAAAGTTACTTGTACCTGATCCTAAGAAAGAGATGAAAGTGATGGTTCAATTTATCCAACATTAAATCAAAGCATCTCAGTGTTGAAAAAATATCTATTATGACAACCGTCTAGAGGACTTGGAGTTGATATTGGAGAAAAAATCATCCTTAAAATATCACCAAAGAGATACACGCAGTTTGGAATGAAAGGGAAGCTTATCCTAAGGTACATTGACCACATTGAGATCCTTGATCTTATAGGAGTAGTGGCATAACATATTTCACTTCCACCAAGTGTGAATCAAATTAATGATTTCTTCCATGTATCTCTCTAGTGAATCTACATAATAGAACCCTCACATGTACAATACTACTATTTTGTACAACTGGAAGATAATCTCACTTTTGAGGAAAAACCAGTAAATATTTCTGATCAGAGAGATAGGGCTATACACAGCATGTCAACCCACCATGTCAAATTGTTTTGGAGGAACCATAAGTATGGAGAAGAAACTTTTGAACTGGAGGAGGAAATTATGGAAAAGTACCATCACCTATTTATGTAAACAAAATTACATGGGTGAAATTACAAAAGGGAGGAATATTTTCATGAGCCTAACTTTTATGATTGGAATTTAACCATTCTTATAATAATTTCATATATTATAAATCAAATAATATCACATATAGACCAAAATAAAATGAGTATAAATGAAACATAAACGGAGGAGGTCTAGGATGTAGTCTGGTCCGTTGACATAAAAAAAGATTCGGGCCCCAGTGGTTTCCCTATCTATTTTACATATCATCATGGGATGTGGTGAAAAGTGATCACGTTCATTTTGTAAAAAATACATTTTTTTCTGGAGTCTAACACACATTGTATGTTCCACAAATATCATCACGGTGCTGAAATTTAATTATCCTCAATCCTAAAATCATTAATTCCCCATCAAATTGTTTAATCCTCCATATAAATTTTTGACATGCATCCTCAATTATAGAGTGATGTCATTCCTCCAAGATTGGATTCCAGAGTAACATCACATTTTTTATGGTTTGTAATATTCAAGGGTAAATTTGCGTGGATAAATAGGTAATTACTGAAACTAGTGCCTATGTGGGAAACCTACTCATCAAAAATAACATCAACAAGGAATCTGTTAGGGTCGTATAGAGCTTTTGGTTATGAGTCCATACTTTTTTGGGGTTCTCGCACTATGTTTTTTGCCTCAGGTATCAATGTTTCAGCTCTTCATGGTTATCTATTTTCATCATGGGTAAATCATCTAGTATCATCAAGGTTGTTCGAGGTCTTAAATAATTTGACCCCCTCTCCCCATCCTTATTTACTATAGATCAAGATGTGTTATTCTGATACATAAATATGTATATTAACTATAGTAGGATCCTATCTAATTTCAGTTGACTCATAGATTGTGGCATCTCTAACATGATGTATACTTATGATACTAGCATATCAATCAATGGATGTATAAGTGATATTTAGGAGATCATGGAGGTGATGTAGGGGTACTATTCTTGGAGTGGGAAAGAGTTTAACAGGGAGAAGTATTTTTCGTGAATGCTAATAAATTCTCAGACATGATGGTAAGTTGTATGGGAATCTTATTGGTCATGAAAAGAGTAATTTTTTCCAATGAATTACATGGGTGCTTCAATGTCCTCCATGAAACATACTATTCATCACTTCGATGAGGTTATTTATAAGATCATGGGGTTAATCCTGAATTGGAAGAGAAAGAACCTTTCCTTTGGAGGGTGTATAACTATTTTCAATAATGCACTTTCAACTATAATAATACATGTATTGTCTATGTTGAATGTGAAAAAATGTCATTTCCAAAATAGATAAAATTTTGGTCATTTTATCGGTCACCTTAATGGATGGGAAAAATCATTTGGAACCATATAAGTGGTTGGATAAACCCCTATAGGATGTGGCAATTAACATATGGAATATGTCTATAACATTGAGAGGTAACCTTGCTAATCATTCATGCAAGATAATAAAGTCAAAGTCAGTATCGGTTAAAAACATTCAACTCAATTATCGGGTTTCTTCTTTAAATAATGAAAAATCCTATTCTATATGTCTAATGGTGCATCCCTATATTTTCACTTTTCAATAGTAAGCTTGTTGGATCATCAGAAAGGGGGGAATAAGGTACTGGAAATAGAACTAGTTAGGAATGATTCTCTGTTTTCCAGGTTTTCCCACTTTAGATATCTCCTTTATTGGGGAAAGTGAACACCCTCGATTCATTAATGAAACCTTAAATGAGAACTAGAGGGTGGTTTAGGAGAATAATCATCTTAATAATTATCCAAACAAGTTTTAATTTTTGGGTTCCACCACATGTGTTTTCTATGGTAGATGCTTATTTGAAATTAATGTCGATATACATTACCATGATGTCCGGTGGAGATAGTGTTGTACATGGATATCCCATCAAAATTCAATTTCGTGGTATGGAATGTCTTGAAAAGGGCACTGCCAACATATGAAAACATCAAGTGTGTTGGAGAATACTTGGATTCCAAATTCCTCTACTTTAATGAGCCAAATTGCGAGTCGATTGGTCACCGAATTCTGTAATGTAATCAGGAAAGACAGTTTGGAGTGCCTTTCATATACTCATAGGGTATACCGGGTGGGAGGTTATGAATGTGGACTTCCTCCGGCACTAGTTTCAAAGTTCAAATAGTCCAGGATATGAAAGGAAGGATATAGACAATATTATTTCCATAGTGTGTTGGTGTATTTGGTCTTATAGAAATGAAAATCATCACAGGGAAGTTATCGGGACAAGTACCAATATATTTTTAAGAACAAAAAAACTGATTTTGGAATTGGCTAGGCATTGTAACAATTGGGAACCTTCTCCCTTATTCAGAGCTCTCCTGGATATTATTCGAGACCAGTTTAGTAGTGTATCAAAATGGTAGTGGGTTAGGTGACTCCCCCCAATAGGGTTTGATGTGGAACATTGGTGGTTCCTACCTTTTGGATTGTCTATGCAGAGCGGGAGGTGCTCAAGGACAAGTGGGGATTGGTGGTTTTGACATTTTCAAGTGTTTTCATAGAAGGTGATTCACAGTAAGGTTAAGCGAAGGACATGATTATAGACCTTTATTTATGCTATTAGAGGGATTTTAATGTATATTTAGTGGAGGTAGACTTTATGCTTCTCAACAATTCACTAATTGAAAATGGTATCATCTCTTTGTCCATTTAGTAATCAATTAGAAATGGCCAGGGGTTGGTGGATATTTGTGTATAAATAATTCACATGTGGTGTGAAGGGAAGATAGTTACTGAATTTTTTTTATATAAGGTAACTACAGATCAAGGGATATCAAGTTTCACTAGCCTCGGGTCCGTCCCTCTTGTGGGGATTAAATTTTTTAAAGATGACACACAAGGTTTACACTATTATAGTCCCCCATGACATTGAACCCATTTTAGTTTCTCTATTTTTGGTATTGGTAATACAATAAAAGGGTATCATGTTATTAAGATTTAATGAAATAAGAGTATTTTTCAAAAACCAAGGAAACTATACCGATGGAATAATAACATAACCTTTTGAATAGTAACATGTCAATTTGAAATAGTAATTCATCCAAAAGAATAGTAATGTAATATTTCAAATTATCAATAAATCATAGGTATCTTAGGAATGAAAATATGAAATATTTATTGAATGATATAAGTAAATAAATGATTAAAAATGGTAAATTTAATTTTAGTGATTGTTTAGTTAATAAATTTTTAATAAAAATTTTATAAATAATTTAATAATTTAAAATAAAATATATTTTTATAAAATGTATTCAAAATATAATGTTTTTTATTATTATGAGTATATGTTAATTTAATGTAAACTTAATTAAATTTTTAATGTGTTAGAAAATCATTTTTAATTTAAAAATCAGAATTTTTCAACTAAATGTTGAAAATAATTAGATATTAAATTTCTCATATTCTGAAAATTCCATTTATAAAATGGATTCAAATTCCACACATATAAATATAGTTAGGTTTATTTTTTGTGATTATTCAGATAATGTTGAATTTTCAATGAATAGTAAAATACCAAGTTATTTGATAACAACTAAATACATGAATTATTATGTCATGAATGGTTTATGGATGATGTAAATATAAATTCTCAATTCCTAATTAACTATTTTAATATATATAGTGATCATTTTCAAAATATTTCTTTTCTTGAGCCAAAAAATTTAACAAATGAATAGAATAATGATAAAACAACTTTATCCTCCACTATAAATATCATCACTCACCACCACTTCTACTCACACATCTCAAGCTTCGATACTTGTCCAAATTCTACTCAAGTACCTTCCCAACCTCCTAACGAATTTTTAGGAGCCCTTTAACTCATAAAAAATCTAAAACCATTTCCGAAATTCAATTTTTATTCATAGAACTTCTCAAATTCTTACCTATTTTTATGTTAACCTTATAATATTATTAATCAATATTTATCATTATAAATTTACATATTTTAAAGTGAAAAATCATTTTTGGTTACTTCTATTTTTATTAATTCAAATATACTTTCCCTCATTAAAATCTATTTAATGAAATCTTTAAGTCGCACTATAATGTATGAATTTAAAAGCTTATTTAAAAACACTTTTTCAATGATTTCACATAAGTGGTACATCATTGATTCCTAAAATGATATCTAAATATCCTTCCATTTTCATTTCTGGAATATAAATGATTAAAACCATATTTTTAAGAAATTTAAATGATTCTCTAAAAGAACTATTCTTGCAAATGTAAAATAGAATTTTCTCACCGCACATTAAATTTTATGAGATATATCTATTGTTCCCCACTTATTCCTTACATGTGGTGTATATACTGAACCTTGGTATATCATATCAAGATTCTAATTTTGATTATTATATTTTAATGGATAATTATTTTAATGTTTCATGGTCGTATGGGACACATTGTAATGTTTAAGGATTATTTTATTAAAATTTTTTGAATGGTTTCAATTTAAAAGTATCTTTATTTATATCAACATCCTTAGATGAATATTGTATTTCATAGAGGTTTTGCTACTATGAAATCATCTAACAATTATATTTTTCATGGGTTTATTTTTACTTTTAATGTGAATTTTATATCATTATACCATTCACCATATTATTCTAAAAGGTTAGTGTTTATATTTAATGATTGTAGAATGTTATTTGCATTTCATATGTTAGTTTCAATATGAATATATATGTCCTATATGTTAATCCCCATTTACAACAGGAATGTATTGGACTTATTATTTTATGTTTGGGGCATACTATATCCATGATGCATTGATAGGTCTCCTGAGACAAACTATGGTCTTAGTACAAAGCCTTGGAAAAATTGATATTTATGGTCCTAGAACAAGCCCTTGACGGTTTCGTTATAATGTCATGAATTATGCATTCCCTCATTCTGAAACCAGTAACGTAGTTTTATTGTGGTTACTTGACTAGTAGAATACCAATATTTATGATTTAAAATGGCATTAATTATTCAACTATTATTCCTTATAAAACGTGCTAAAATTTATTTTTAATGGAATGTGTCTTTATATATTCACCGTGCCTAAAGTTTTTGTTTATAATATCTTATATTTTATTGCGTACCCTTACTGATCATTTGATCTCACACCTTTCTTATGTTTAATTTTCAAAGGAAATGAAGATGTATATTATGATTAAAATTCCGGGATAACCTAGAAGATATAGATGTTTTAAAATGATTTGATGTATTTTATTTACATTTATGTCGTAATCCTAAACTTATGTATGTATCTAGTTTTCGAAAACTAATAAACTACTCGATCCTTTAGGATATGACTTTCTTGTAATCATTCCAATGTAATAAAACAATGCACAAGATCTAAGGAACTAGGGTTGGGGCATTACAGTTGGTATCAATTGATGTTTAGTAGATTACATGGATAATATTTTTAGAAAATTTATTTTAGCGAACAAAACCCTTGGATTGACATTGATGATAAACATAAAATAGTATCCGTGAATTTTGGAAACGAATATATTATGTGGAAATTTCTAGAAAAAGAATCCATCTCTGGATACTGCAAGTGAATTTAGTTCTGGAACATATCTATATATGAGTAACAATATTGTCAAGGAGTTTTGAGCTTGACACACGGTCTCCTGGTACACGAAAATGGAACTTACTATGAACCTAGTTTATCAGTCCAGTGGGATATGCTTTGGATAATTCACATTTTATTCTTACATAAAATTATCAAATATTTATTCTTCCAAACTAACCAATGTATATTGTTTTAGGTTTTGTAATGTGTAAATTTAGGATATTTTTATACCATCATTATAGTTATCAAATGTTCTTAATTTAATGAGCTAATATAGTATATGAAAGAGATTATAAATGGAGCCTAGTAGAATAAATGAGAACATAACCAATGAACACGATGTAAATAGTAAAAATGATCATTTGTATCATGGTCATAAACCATCTTTTCAAAGGTAGATAGTCTGTTAAGTATCCTAATCATTCGAATAAATAATATCTTATGTTAACAAGGTATGTAAAAACATATCTGAGTCCTTTTGCTTTGGAAGGAATTAAATGAAGAAGATGATGGTAAGGAAAAACATGGTTAAAGGGAACAAGGGAAAGAATTATTTTCCCACATATGATAACTGTGGAAAGAATCATCTTGGTAAACATGTTAAGGGAATGAGTGTTTGTTATATGTGTGGAAAAAATGTAGACAATTTTTTTCATTATAAGGGCATGAAAACCGTTTAAAATGTGTAATTTTTGAATTACAAGGATATGAGACACTATTTAAATCAATGACCCAATCATCAAAGGAAATTGACATAAATGATGTTACATGATAATGATAAATTCATGACACTACTACAGATGAAGTGTAATGAATAATATTCCTCTTCAAGAATCAATCCATTTGAATATTTTATCAGCAATGTATAGGATAGCAGAATTATGGAATATATGAGTGTTAGACTACAATATTGTTTTATTAAGTATTTGGTGTCTTATGATGAATTTTAGCAAGGATAAGCGACTCAGTGGATATATTATATGTTGGGAATGTATACTGTTGAGGGAAAGAAAAACCTAAATATAATCCTGTTGATTAAGATAATGATTAATAAAGATTGATTTGGAATAGTACTTACTACCTCAAAACTGATTATTGTCTTTTCCACAAGTCCTTTATTCTATCATTGATGGAGTATACAAAATTTTTGGATATAACGAATATATCCAATATCATGTGTATGGATAAATTCATGTTTCTAATACGGTTTTACTGTAATTTTTGATATTATTTAATTTTATTAGGACACTTGACTAAGTTATTCACATGTTAAGAATATGAAAATCTAAGGCATCATCATGTTGATTAAAGGAATAGAAGGTGTCATGTGAATTGAGAAGGATGGACCACAAGGTTTTAAACAAATATGGATTTCCAAGGACCCCATGTACATGGATCTAGAAAGGATGGATGTGGGAATGATTCTATTGTTTTATATCATGATCTTTTTGAAATTCAATCCATGAACGAAATGGTTTATGTTGACCATTGTATGAGTTTATAGAGTTCAATGTCACCACATGATGCTACCTTATTCTAAGGGATGATGTGTTAATAGGTCAAGGAACAAAAAAACTATATGATTGTGTTTATGACATAGATTTATATATTTTTACATTTATAGACTGGAATAATTCCTCAACTCTAGGAAATGAGTTTTAAATAAAAGTTGTCCAATTACCTTTTTTTATGATATCAATTAAAATTTTCATAACTTTTGTTTATGGTTTTTTGGTAGTGACCTTTTATATAATCATGATCTCTATTACCTTCCATCATAAAATGATTGTTTTATTATTCTTCCATGTCCATGTTATCTAATTAGAATGCATAGTTTTGTTGTAACTGATTCACTTCCTTTTCCATCTTATTAGGAGGATATTTTAACAATATTTCTGATGTTGGTTTCCCACAAACGAATTTTAATGCATCAAACAATAACATTTGATGTTTAATTTCAAATTTATAGAATGAATGTTTTTTAAGTAGGGGATAATTTAACACCCCATGGATTTACAATGAAAATAATAGTTAATTCATGAAATAATGAGTCTCGACAAAATAATACTCTATTTCAACGCTGCCAATAGTAATAATTTCTATACTATTGTGAATAGTAATTAATATTAAATCATCTAAAAAATAGAAACATTTTCCATGAATTTTTAAATATAATTTAGACATCTTATATGTGACAAAATGACCATAGTATAAGTACTGATAATTTTGTTTGTCATAAATATTTTAATTATATTTTTATGATTAATTTAATAATTAAAAATGGAAATATATTTTCATGAAATGTAATCATAAATATTAATTTCATTTTCTTATGGTTATATGATAATTTTATGTGACCTTTATTAATTTTTCACGGTGTTATAAAATGTGTTATTGTTTTAAAGTTGGTTTTTGGGAATAAATTATGATTTTATAATTATATTAAATTAAAAAAACATAGAAAATTATTTCCAAATATTGGATTTCATTTTTTTAATTCTTCATGTCAATTAATGGTTTGGGTGGATTTTTAGGATTTTTCTAAAATACATGAATTTTAGGTGAATAGTAAAATATCATAAATTCTAAATACATGATTTATTATGTTGTAAGTCATGTAATGCTGATGTAAAACCACTATGTTTTAACTCACACGAAAATATTACTATTTTTGGTCATATGAATCAAACACTATTTCTTATCATGAGAAAACTGATTAAATAATGTTTTAAGTATTCAAAATTCACTCCTCTCATCCACTATAAAAGTCCACACTCAATCCCAATTCTCCACACACCTCTAAATCCTGGGTCATTGACTAAATCATAACCAAATATCCTCCAAATATCCTCCTTCACGTCTGAAAGACATTTTTCTACTCAAAATACCAAATCCTCTCCTCTAAAGAGGCTCTCAAGGATGATTAATTCAAGAGGAGAATTCCTCTTTTAAATTTATTAAACTTATTTTCAATTTCCATTGTTTTATTTTCTTTCCTCACCATGCCACATCCAAATGTTATGAAATCTCCAGTACCTTACATGTACTATAATACTGTTAAGATGATTTAATAATTTATTATCATCACTCCACTACCCTTGTTTTATGCTTTTAGTAAAAAACACCCTCTAAGAAGTACTAATTTACCACATTCAAGGATGGTAAATTTAAAATTAAAATTAACATATTAAACAATGGTCATGAAACCATATCTTAGATTGAACTAGAATATAATATATTCATTATGTAACATCTATTGTTTTGTAATCATTTTGTACACATGGATTTGATTTATAAAGGAAAACGTGATCGTTGTATTTAGAAACGACCAATCAACCCAAACAACTATCATTAAATAAATTAAATAATTATTTATCTTCACTCCAAGTAATGAAATTATGTTTTCAACCACGTATCATTTTGGCTCTTCCATAATAAAAAATAACATCAATTTCGGAAAACAATCCTCATTTTACATGATATTTTGTTCATGTGTATAAGTGTACTGATCATGAAACAAACATAGCCGAAAAATGAAATTGGACCTCTTATCCCATCAAAAAGGATGTGAATGAACTTAATAAGGTTATAACAAATAAATTACACAAATTGTAGGTTATATAATTTATACTTAATGATCAAAAATTTTAATATATTGGTCATTAATTTTGGGTGTCTGATTTATTTTGAAATGTAATCAATATTCTAGAAAATTGAGTTAATGTGTATTTATGATATGGTAAGTTAAACACAATAAATTTCACTTCTAATGAGGGTAAATTCACTCAATAATGGACTACCTATACTTATCTAATTCAATATTTTCTAGAGTATATCACTTCATCTCATATCCAACAAGATCAATCTTGAATTGTGGTGATGGAATATGGGGCTTATATATGGCCTACCTATACCCCTCCATGTAAACATGGCTGGGGGAAATTAAGACAATATCCATTATTGAAAAAACTAAAATCAATTTTAGGGGATACTACATGATCCCCCAAAAAGGCATACTGATATCTTTTTGATTCACATTTTTAATGAATAATCAACCTACCAAAACTATATTTAAAACTAAAATATATTGGAATAATTATACAGAAATGTCTTTCCACCATACTCATGTGGTGTTTCATAAAATTTTATTTTATTCATGTGCATATCCTCCAAGAATCTAGGGGTAAAACTTGTGGTTAAAACCATAACACCCTTCTTTTTAAAATGAATGTAAATTGTTGATTTTTTATACCATACTATATCATAATATTTATCACACCCCATCTCATTGTGAAAAAATACATGAGTGTATGAGAAGGTGTGATAACAATATATTTATCTTAAAAGAGGAAAAATGAATATTGTATAAAAATTTATGATATCATTTACATCTTGTCCCATTTCATGCAACTAATTCATTGGTTCTTTGAATCAACTTCCAATCATAGTTCATTTATTTTCACATTATCAAAATATACCTACTGCTATAATTTAGTTTCTTGTGCCTATAAAATGACTTCTTCCCTCAATAAACTATCCACCAAATATAAATTATCTACCAGTATATCCATATTATCTACTAATTGGTGCTCTAGTTGTTATATGACAGCTTCTGCATCTAATAAAACAGGCCAAAGTTGAGATATCTTCTCGAATAACATAAATTTTTGATAATAAAGTGACACTATAATGATCTATATCCTCCTCTTGGATAAATTTTTTCGTCATGTTATTCTACCAATTCACAGGTGTCTAATATTTTCCAAGAATAAATAATGAATAGTTGGTGATTAAATACCTCAATTACCATATATATAAATTACCTTCAATATTATCTTATTTATCCTTAAATCCCATAATATATCCTCCATGATCATAGAGAATATATAGTTCCACACCTTACACTAAATCATCTGAAATATGAAAATTATTTTTGGTTTAAATTATATTCATCATTAGGGACTACCTAGAATTCAAACACTCTGATTATCAAGGGAACCAAAGCCTCTTCAAACACCAATATAATTCTCCTTTTATGAAATATTTCCCATTGGATATTTAAAATGAATCAATCATGAATATTGATGATATTTTTAAAAAAACACTTATAACATCATATGTAGTAGAATTTTATTCCCCATGAAAAAGATAAATTTATATGAATATGAAAATACCATATTATTCAAAATAAGTATCATAAAATACATTAATTGGATTTATATACACAACATAGAATAAATATGTAGTGTACATGGAATGAGTCACATAGAAATAAAAATTACACAAAAATACATTACCATAAGTCATTAATCACATTATATACAATAAAAATCCTTATATAAGAAATATATGATTAGTATAGATATACCATAGAACCATATTAATATATATAATACCATATATTATTTACTTATGACATTATATTACTCTATTATTAACAATTCCATGTTAATGTTATGGTCCATGTAATAACTATTTTTTCATACATGTGAGGACATGTTATTCCTGGTCTTATAAATTATATCTTTATTTAAGAATATCTAGACTTATAAACATTATATAGATACCAAATATTTGTTTATATTTGAGGAGATTCATAAAATTAAGAGATAAAAAAAAAATTCACAAGTCATGGAGATGATAGGACGTACGTATATATGACCATTGTTTTCAATTTTAATATCATATTAAAAGAAATAGAAGTGAATAATTAAAAAATAATTTTTTTGTTATATATTTCATATATATTCATAAAATTTACTCTTATTAATACCCAAGTGAAATATATTTGAAAAACAAATGACATCGCACCGTGGAGATGATAATCCTTATGTACGCACAAGCGAGTTTATCATTTCACAAAAATATTAGGCAGTAAAAATGCTGACATGATATTATCATTAAATAAGTAAAATAATGTCATTAGTGTCATTTATTAACATTAAATCCATCATAATTCCCACTGAAATAATATCTTGATATATTAATTAATTGTATCGCTATGTGGAGACGATAAGAAGTTTGTATGCACGAGTGATACTTTCACATCATGTTCATTGGGAAGGGGGATGTATAATGGAATGTTCATAATCATAATAGAATTTTAAAATATTAGGGATACTAGTTATATTATTTTATGATATATATATATATGTATATATAATCTATATTTGGTATAGAAGAATAGAAAAATAGAATGATCGGTTAGAGCATTTACTTATTTTTCAAAACAGATCCCTTAGATCACCTTTAATGGAAAATATAGTTGGTCAATTGGGAAATAAGATTGGTTTTTATATAAAGCTCCATTTTGTGAAATAAGATGAGTGGGGAGGTGTCGTTCTATAATATTGGTTAAGGGAACATTAGGAATTTATCATATGATTAATATATAATAATTAAATATGAATCAAAATACATATAAATGTAAATGAATTCATAGATAATTGGGGATAGTGTGTGATATCATAAATTAATATATTTTATAAATGATTTTTTAATTTTAAACATTATCTTTTTTATTAACTATTTTATTACATAATTTATGTTTTACTATAGTAACACAATTTTCAATATTAAAAGGTGGTTCTTTACTTATAAGGTGGAAATTAAACTATAAATGGTCAATATATAATATTTGTGACCTTAAATTCTATCATTTATCATCATTTTGGATTCTTATAATTGTTACCTAATTTAATAGTATATTATTTTCATAAAATATCATTAGTGTCAATTTGGACACTATTCATTACACTAACTATATATAAATCAATATAGAATGATAAATTCAATAAATATAAATTAATACACTCCCAATACCTTATATTCTCATAGAAAATTTATAGTGATCCTTAATTAAAACAATTATATATTATCTTTAATTATAATATCACTTAATTTAATGTTTCATTAATTGAATGATTATTGTATCATCATTGTGTAATTAATTATAATAAATATTTCTTCTCTAAAAATTAAAAATAAAATTCCATTATGTATTTAAAACACATAGATTTTAAAATAATATGCATATTCAATCATAAATTCTATTTAACTACATATTTAAAAAATAATATACATACTACAATTAAAAATGTTACATTTTGTCACTGTCATTGATATTAAAAATATCAAATTCATATTCATGGCCATGGGTCCATTAAATTATTTACATTTCAACCCTTATGTGTGAAGGGTAAAAATATAATCATCCAAAAATATTTTATAATGATTTAGGTAATTTTTATAATATTTATAATATTGGTTTTAGCCTAATCTTATTTGATTTACCCTTAACCGTTGAATTTTTTAAAAAAATTTATTATTTAAATAGTCAAAAAATAAAATTTACCAATGAAAATAAAATTTACCTTTTTATTTCAAATATCAAACCCGTATTTATAATTTGAAACATTGATTTTTCATAAATTATTTAGAAATTAATCTTAAATATGGATCGAGATAATGAGTTTTTAAATAAAAAAATGTCAAAATTATTAACATGTTTTTGTACCGAAATTAAATGTAAAATTTATTCCAATGACCTTTATTGGATAAAAGTAATTAAAAACATAATTTATTTATAGATTTACATTTTTCAAAAAACACAATTTTCAATTAAAATTTAGTATTGTCTTCCCTATTCATTAAATAATGAATCTTCTCAGAAAAATACCGAAATTAAATATAACTAAAAGTAGATGAATGTACAATTTTAATATACTATATTAAAATAAGAAGATTATTTTCAAAAATTTTTTTTTTCCAAATGATATACTTTAAACTAGTGTTCCATCAAAAGTCGGAATATACCTTTTTAAAAAATAAAACTTTTAATAAAAAAACTAGACTTGTTATTATATAAAATCTTTAAAACACATAAGTTGAATGTTAACCATTATAATGAATATAAATTATTTTAATATTTCATTAATATAATAATATTTTAGTGGTTAGTTTATTTATTCTTATAAAACACACCTATATACATTTAACAACCTTTTGTTGGGGTTTTAATTGCGTAAAAAACATCCATAATTTAGTTAATTCTGCAAATATCCACCATTCTAACTTCTTGGATATAATAGTCGTATTTAAATTATTAAAATAATATAATAATTTTTTGTTGAATCATAGTGTGGTGTGTCACACATTCTATGCTATTGTTGCGTGTGTGGAAGAATAATTTTTTTTGTAGCATATAACAAACACATCAATGAAATATAATTTATTCTAAAAAACGTTTTATAAAACCATGGTTTTTACATTATACCCCCATTAAAATGAATCTCTCCATTGAAATTATTTTCTTTCATGAATGGTTTTATACTAGAAAGTTCATTTCATAGAATCCCACATCATAAAAATGAATAATAAAACACCATTAAAATGAGAAATCTGGAAACATAATGGTTACATGAGGTAACTCATAATTATGTTTCCAAATATGAAATCATAGGTTTCAAGTGAAAACATAAAACTGGATGTGAAATCTAACTATAATGTTTGAATGTATAATGATAGAGAACATGGACAGGAGAATGTTAACTAACAATCACAAAGCCGTATATCTCAGATGATTTATGAGACCATTGAATTCATCAAAAAAGAATATAGTAGAATAAATTTTTTGGTTTCAAGATCCTTTCTCTAGAGTTGTATTATTCTAGAATATTACTTACATGATTACATTTCATATGTACATTGTCATACATTTATTTTTACTTCATAAATTTCTTCTTCATCTCATACTCCAGGAGATGAAGCTGAATTTTTCATTCCTAAAGCATTATCAAATCATGAGATCCATAGGATGATAGGTTATTCCATCTATCTTAGTATCACACAAAAAATGGTTTACACAGTTTATCCAGTATGCATAAAAAATAAAATGGAAAGATAATTATTTAACCTCTAAAAACTCATTTGAAGCATAATATAAACCATTTCATAAATGGTTAACACTATAATACATCAGGAAGTTGAAATTACAAATAATTAGAAAAAACATTCCCTAATTTTCTGAAAATCATCTAAACATTGATCCACTATATATCATAATGTATCTCTTGTTTGTCACATATGAAACATGTGAATACCTTAATCAAGTACTCTCTGGAAACATGTTAATTACCATAAATAATTATTGAAAACATGCATTCTTCCCTATTCCACATATTACTGGTTACATTACTTAAATAATTTTTTTTTTATAAATTTCATCCCAGATATCATAAACCTCATTTTCAAAAAATCCTTAATGATATACAAGGTAATCATTACCATCCTGTTTACTTATTCATATGCAACATATCGATATCCAAACATCATTATGTAAACATTTGGATCATACTAATATTTATATTTGTAACAACTAATAATTGTTTCAATGGAATTTCACCCTTATTCTAATAATTTAAAATATTATTAGTCACAGTAATTCACATAGAGACAACAATAAAAACATTTTAAATAAATAATTAATTAAATATGTTGATTTTTTAAAAATTAAGGTACCAATTCTGATGGAATAGTATCATGGCCATTGGAATTGTAAAATGACCCTTTGGAATAGTAATCCATCCAGTAGAACTATAACATAACGATTGAAATTATAAATAATAGTTTTCTTATGAATAAAAATATGATAAAATTATTTTGTTACATAACTAAATAAATGTTTTAAAAATTATATATTATGTGTTGTAATTTTTGTAAGTCATCAATATTTAATTCAAATTTTATAATTAATTTAATAATATATAAGAAAATAATTTTTCATGAAATATATTCATAAATTAATATTTTGTTTTCTTATGATTATAAAATTATTTTATAGGACAACAATAAATATTTCAAAGTGTTAGAAAATCAGTTTTAACTGTCTAATATTTATTTTTTATGTAAATGTTGATTTTAATTAAGAATTAAATGTATTATGAATTTTTTTTAATTAAATGGTGTTTATTTTTTTACTACTACGTGTCAATAAAATTTATCTTGAATTAATTGGATTTTTTAGAAAAAGTATATTTTTTAATGAATAGTAAAATGCGATAATTTTCAATAAAATCTAAATACATGAATTATTGAGTCATGAATGATTTATTTATAATGTAATCCCAAAATATAAAAACATAATTCAATAATATTATATATTTACTGATAATTCTCTTGATATTCATATTTTTTATGGAAAATGATAAACTAAATAATAAATTAATGAGAAAACACTCTTCTCCTCCATTATAAATACTACCCTCACTACCACATCTCCTCACATTTCTCAAACATTGAGACTTGTCCAAATTCTACTAATGTATCATACCACCCCCCATTACTAGGATCCATTGGATTCATCGGTAGACTAAAACCATTTCCCTACGGTGGTTCTCACGGAGGAGAAACATAAGAGGTAAAATCCTCTTCCTTTTTCTTTTAATATCTTTTAATTTTGTTTTGTTTTCTTATTCTATCCTCACCTCATATATAAATATTCTCAGGTTAACTCCACTATTTTTTATATACTATAATTATATCATGTTAATGGATGATCTATCATCAAAATATTTTATCTCTCTTAATATAAAAATGAAATCATTGCAAGTAATGTGTTAATTTACATGTATCATGGAAAATGCATTTTCATAATCATATTACACATTAAATTATTTTAATAAAATCACTCTAATGGCTAGTAGATATTATAAAATATATTTTATATCGCTGTTATATGTTCTATAACTAAAATATTCAAATAATACTAAATGACAAAATAGATCAATTTTGTTGTTATAAAAACCGCCAAAATTAACCCAAACAATTATCATTAAATATTTAACTAATGATTCATCCTCATAAAATTTATCCAAATTAAATATACAAAAAATTAATCCTATGGATTTTCAATAAGAAAATATATTTTCAATTATTAATAATTAATCCCATTGCACATAAATTCCATACTCATATTCAAGTAAACTGATCATGAAACCCACGAAGATGAACACCCTCGAATGATGAAATTAAACTATATAACAATTTTAAACCATAATAATTGAACATGATAATATAATAATTGATCATATTCATTTATAAATGGTTGTTTATTTCTTAATTTATTAATTAAATTTTGTTTGTCTATGGTATTAATTACAAGAGAGCATTCAGATATAAGGTATGGGGATTCCCGAACACAACTCCCTTGCATTGGGATTCCCTATTTCACAATACTTTATAGATAAAGGTTACATTATTTTAATTTAAATATCATTTATTTGTCATTTACATTTTAATTCTTTATATACATGCTTCCAGTCTGATTTTATGGAAAAATAAAATATTTTTCCAAAAGATCTCTTCCTTCAGAAACACATGTTTAATTCTGTTGATTTTGTTTCTTATTCACTATAGATAGATGATTCTTATACCAAGTATTATTCCATGTTTATTTTGTTAACCCCAAAGCTTATCTGTGAAATCATTATTTATGGAAAACATTTATTTCCATGGGTTATTTTATCTCTAATATTTATATATACTCAATTTATCATTCATGATAATGTACATGTTATTATGTTATGGGTGAACCTAAAATTTTATTTCGTGATGTAATTGTTTTTATGAGAGTGGTGAACCTAGAATTATATATCACTCCAATTCACTGGTTTTTATTAAGTGTCTAATGAGATATAAGGAAATATGTGTGAACATGTTGATAGATTTGTTCACAATAATGTGTGGTAGTTGAACACTATGACATGATGTTTCATTTTTATGAATTGAAATATTTTATACCGTTATATAATGCTTCCTCTAATGATTATGATGAGGATATTATGATGATTATACCCACTCCATGTTATATTCATTCATTTACTTTTCTATCCTTTTACATGGATTTTAGATCACCCCATTCTTTGATTTATATCCTCATATGGTTACTTGTACTAAGGAGATCATGATGGAAAATAAGATGCTATAGAAGAAGGAATTAAGTAATTGTTTATGATTTATTATAAAATATTTATTTATGGTCCTAATTTTACAAAGACACCAAACCATTTGATTGTTGTTGTCTTATTCTTTTCTATTGCAGGACTTTATAATTATGTAATGAGTTATTTATGAAAATTGGGGTTTCTATACATGGTATCAGAGAATTTTTTAGTTAATTTTGGAATTAAGATTAGAGAACCATTTTGAAAACCATTAGTATTAGACCATGTGTATGTAAGCACCAAATAATGTATTTTAGGAGAACAATTGTAAACATATGAATCCTGTAAGATATTCCTTAAGAGTAAATATCACCATGGAATAAATTATTAATTCATGAATTATTTACTTGTGTTTTTTATAACCCTTTCTATTTCATAAAATGGTGGTAACTAGTAGAAACTATGTCAACAACCCATGTGATGGAAAATCCAGTGATTTCTGAAACAACATCACCAATTCCTTCGGTGGTGGATTTCAAAATTTTATAGTGATGCTTACCTTGATCTCTCATGCAGTGAACAATAACCTAAACAATGTGTAATTTACTTCAACTAAGAGGGAGAAACATGTTATAATTTCCTTTATGTGGGAATGACCCCCACCATTTAATGGATGTTATGATCTACTAATAATATAATGGATGGTCAACTCAATGGATAAGATCATTTTTCTTCTTCACTGTTCTGAGATGGAAGAAGTAACTTTGGTCTTTTATTATCTAGATGGAGAGTCCGAAAAGTGGTGGGTGTTGATTAAGAACACCAAACCAACAAATGAAATTGAATAAATAATGTGGAATGATTTGAAGAAAATTATTTTTAATAATAATGTCCCTCTAAATATATTTAAAAATATGGAGATAAAATTCATAATGATGAAGAAAAATGAAGGTGAATTTATCATGGCCTATTAAGAAAATTTCAACAGGGTTTCAAGGAATTTTTGGATTTTATTATCAATAGTGATATCAAAATTGACAAATATTTTAGGCATTTAAAACAACACTTTCAAAAGGATTGTTAAAATCAAGACATTATTATTTATGGAGATTTTGATTGTTGTTCTCTTAATGATGACATGAATCTTGGAGAATGGTCCATTTGATATAGTGATATGAAAAGAAAGATGGATTTTCATTATAAAGTATCTCATGAAAAATGTGGGAAGATATATTTACCAATCCCATGTTTGGAATGTGAGAAGAAGAATTCTGGGAACTACCTCAATGGTGTGCAGAAATTCTATAGGTGTGCGTCAGAATTCAACCATGATCTTGAATGTAAAGGAGAAATAAAGAAGCTGGTCGATGCATTAGACGAACAGATAGAACCACCCATGTTCCAATATAACAACTGCAGAGAGGAATGTCACTATACAGTCCAATTCAATAACCCCTGATTCATTTATTGTAATAACTATCATGATCCACCAAATCCATAGGAATAATTGATGGCTTATTCCATCACTATTGCTGATGTGAAGAAAAACCGGATTTGGTACAAGGAATAATTCTTATTCACTCAACAATGTAAATAGTATTAATTAATTCACATTATTTTATATATTTCAAATTTATAGAATAAAGAATAAAATCCCCGATACATTGAAGCATATATATATATATAGAGAACTCTTTGTGGTGTGACCATTACAACCCATGAGCTGAACTCTTCTCCTATTGGCTCATGTGGGAATATTATTCAAAAAACACTAATAATAATTACCTTATTGTAATTTAATTCTATAATGGGGATGTTTTACTTCTCATTACATAGAGATGAAATAATTTTTTTGGAATATTAAATAACTTTTCATACTCTGAACTATACTATGATACTATATAAGTACATGGTAAATCCTAAATCTCCGTTAGAAACTCCTTCAACAATTTCGGTGTTGATTTTCTATGAGGAATCATACCACACTCATATGGTTGTGTCAAAGGAAGGTATCATCATATGGAAAATTCCCATTATGAGTTAATATAGTTATGTATATCCCATATATTAACCCGGACTCCTGCCAGATCATGAGGTGGTGTTCTCAAGAGAACACATACCTGAAGCTAATCCTATATCAAACATCCCTTATAGAATGGGCTTGATTTAATTGGATGTGTTAAATATGTATCTAAAAGAGAATTTAGGCAAGGGTTCAAATGACTGAGTTCATCTCCTTGGGGAGATCTAGTTCTCTTCATAATGAAAAATGGTGGATCAATGCGATTGTTTGTCCACTACCGAGAGCTCAAAAAGATCACTATAATGATTAAGTATCCTCTTCCAAGGATTGATAACTTTTTCAATCATATACTAGAAGCTCATTACATCTCAAATATGTAACATCATTATAGATATTATAACCTAATGGTGAGGAATTAATATATTCATATAACTGTCTTATGTATATGCTATGAGCTCTATGAGTTTCCAGTGATACCCTATGAACTTACTAAGGCCCCTACAATATTTATGGATTTGATGAATAGAGTCTATATAAATTTCATCAAATATATTTTGGTAGTGTTAATTGATGAAATTCTCATCTTTTCCATGAGAAAGGAGGATCATGATGATTATCTAGGGCTTGTGCTGGCCATATTAATGGAGGATGGGTTGTAGACCATGTTCAACAAGTGTGATTTTTTCATAAAGCAAGTCACATTATTGGGACATGTGATCACATGTGATGGATTTTCGGTATACCATTAAAAAAATGGCAATTGAGAATTGACCTTGAACATATAGTTTCATTGAAATACATAGTTATATTATCATAACAGGGTATTATTTATGTTCTATAAGACATTTATCATGATTTTATATCTCTTAATCTAGGATAACAAGGGAAGGTGAATGTATGTCTGAATGGATGAATTTGGGAAATGATTTAACTAGCTAAAGAGATGGCGGGTCACAAAAACTATACTGACATTAATAAAAATTATAGACTACTTTGCACTAGACATTGATACATTAAAGAAATATTTGGGTTGTGTACATGTGAAAATCGATAAATTGACAACCTATGCCTCATAATAGATGAACATAATTGATAAAAACTACCCATCGCATGATCTAGAGGTATAGTCTTGGATTTTTTTAGTTTTTTAATTGATTTTGGAGGCTAGGAATAAATATTGTGATGTTATGAATGTTCCACACCTATTCTCCTAGGTTCGTGTGAAGATACATGCTATAGAGATGATCTCCCGTATTCATGGATGTCCATCCTTGACCTTTATTTATTGGATGCTTCGATGGTTGATCCCCTCGGTTGAGTGTAGCCGCACCACCATGGAAAATGGATCAAATTGAAGAATCTTGTTTTAGTGATTAAATTTAATGTGGAAGGATCATGTTTGGTAGGGGTTATGTTTGTAATTGGCCTGGTGTGTTGTAGAAAGCGATTATTGTTTCTAGGTTTATGTTCATTATATAGGGAAGGAAATTCCATTAATGAAGTGGTTAAAGTTCTCATTTGTAGTCTTATACTTTGAATGCTCTTTACTTTCATGATCTCAGTAGTGGAATCAGACTCAACATTGTTGGTTGGTTTTCTTGAAGGAAAGGCCAGTTGGCTATAGGAGAATTTCTATATCATATGGAAATGTAAAAGGGTTATCAAATAGGATACTCAGTTCAAATATAAATTGTAGGAAGGTAATGATGATGTAGATTATTTTGATAATAAGGGGATGGTTGATGATTTCCTCATTTTAAACACTAGGGTGGGCTCTCTCCCGAATGATTGTAAAATTATTATACGAGGAGATGCTCTCAGAATGCATTATTTTAGACCTCTTTGAGAGGATTGTTCTATTTAATTTTTTAATGTAATAAAAATATGCCTCTTAGTCTGTCCCTAGAGAAATTTTCATGTATACCCCTAAAGACATCTAAAATAATAAATATTTTATGGGTTGTGGTGGACCGACTCAACATGACTGCACATTTTAACACTATTCGTGAAGATATATCGCTTGAAAAATATGATAAAATATATGTGAAGGAATTGGTAAGACTGATGCGGGTTCCACTGTCACTTTTTTTTATCATGATCAAAGGATCACATCTAAATTTTGGTGGATTATTCAACATGATTTGATTAATTATTTCAATTTATGAATGAAATATCACAACAAACTAATGCCTAATTTGAATGGACTATTCAGAAGAAGACATTCTAAGAGCCTACTAAATAGAATTTAAAGGAGTATGAAATCAACATATTCCATTAGTCGAGTTCTCATAAAACAACAACTTCAACATGAGTATTCAGATGGATCCTTATGGAGCTCTCTATGGAAATCAATGTATAAATCCATCCTTTTTGTATAATGATTAAAAACGAAAGCTACATGGACCTTATCCAATGTAAGAGATGACAGAGAAGGTTCATTCTTTCCATCAATTTATCAATGATGCTCCGAGTTGGAAAAAGGTCTATGTGGACAACAGTTGAAGGGACTTTCAGTTTGACGTTGGAGAAAAAAACATACATCAAATATCACCCAGGAAGAGAGTCATGAAGTATAGAAAGAAAGTGGTGTTATCGCAAGGTACATTGGCCCCTTTTAGATCCTTGATCACATATGAGTAGTGTCATATCGTCTTTCACTTCAACAAAGTATGAATCAAATTCATGAGTTGTTCAATGTATATATCTGGTGGAAGTACATAAAAGAACCCTCACATATACTAAACTCCTCTTCAATACAACTGGAATACGATCTATCTTATGAGGAACAACTGGAAAAGATTTCAGATCAGAGAGATAAGGTTCTACAAAGCATGATTACCCACCATGTCAATGTGTTTTGGAGGAACCATAATTATGAAGAACAAACTTTGGAACATGGGTAGGCAATGAAGGAGAAGTACACTCACAAGTTAATATAGAACTAAATTACACTGGTGAAATACAAAAAGGGGGGTAGAATATAATTACCCAACCTATAATAATTTTAATTTCACCATTCTTATAATAATTACATATATTATAAATCACATAATATCACATATTGTACATAATTGAATTTTTATAAATGGAAAATTAATGAAGTAGGTCTATGCTATAGTTTGGTCCCTCAAGCTAAAAAACTCTCTGGTGATTGATGATTTCCCTAGCTATTTCTACATATCAACATGGGATGTTGTGAAAATTTATCTAGTTCATGTTGTAATGGACTAAATTATTGCCTTGTATCAACCACACATTTCTTGTTCCATGAATATCATCATGGTGATAAAGGTTAATGATCCTCAATCCCGGAATCATCATTGTTCCGTCAGTGTGTTTAATGTTCCATAAATGTTTTTGGCATGAATCTTCAATAAGAGATTCGTGTCTTTATTCTTAGATTATATTGCAGCGTAACATCACAGTTTTGTTAACGTTTGGAATATTCAATGCGAAATTGGTCTGGCTCAAGAGGTAATTAGTGAAATTAATCTTAGAGCCTATGGTAGAAACCTCGTTATCAAGATAAACATGGATGAGGCTTTCGATAGGGTTGAATGAAGATTCTTGTTAAGAGTACATACTTGTATGGGGTTGTTGCACTTTGTTATTAGACTCATATATCGATGTTTCAGCTATTATTGGTTATCTATTTTTTTCATGGGAAAACCGTTTAGTTTCGTGAAGGCTGTTTGAGGTTTGAAATAATGGGACCCCTCACCCCATCCTTGTTTATTATACCTCATGATGTTTTGGTCTGATATGTAGATTTGTATATCAACTATAGTAATATCCCATCTAATAGGAGTCGACTCGTATATTATGGAATCTCTCACCTGATGTTCACTAATGATACTAGCATATTTATCAATGGTAGAAGAAGACATATTCAGGAGATCAATGATGACATAGATGAGTATTGTTTTTGTAGTGGGCTAGTGGCTAAAAGGGTGAAGTGTTTTTTCATAATTAATAAATTCCCTTAAGTGGGGGTCAGTTCTACGGGAATCATTCTTGGAATGAAAATATTACTTTTTCCAATGGAGTACCTGGGTGCTTTTATGTCCCCCCGGAAATCATCATGATCCTCACTTTTCTTAGGTTATATATAAGATTAGGGGATTAATCCTGAACTGGAAGAGAAAGCTATTTTCCTTTTGGGTGTGTATAAACCTTCTCAACAGTGTACTATCCTCTCTATTTATGCATCTCTCATATACACTGAATATGCCAAATAATGTGTTTTCTAAAATTGATAAAATTTTGGTCTACTTGTCAGAAAACCAAATCGATGGAAAACATCATTGTGCTTCATGGATGTGGATGGATAAAACCCTATTAGAGGGGGGTATTAACATCTGAAATCTGTCTAGGACGTTGAGAGGGAATCATGATAAAATATCATGGGAGATAATAAAGTCAAAGATGTTGTGGGTTAAAAAAAAAGTAGTTAAAATATGGGAGTTTGTCCATACATGAAGGAATACCATCTTTTATCCGTTGAATGGTGAATCCAAATATTTTAAATATACATCAGTATGCTCATTGGTTCATTATAAAAATGGGAATAAGGTACTAGATGCAATCCTACGTAGAAATGATGCTCAATTTTCAGGAATTTCCCACTCCAGATATCTCCTTTATTGGAGAAAGTGATCACCCTTGATTCATTAATGAAACTGTATAAGATAACTAGATGGATGTTTCTAAGAATATTCATCCTATTAATGATCCCAAAAAGTGTATGTTAATGGGTTTCTCCACATGTTTTTTCATAGGTACATACTTCTTTTAAATTCAGCTCGATGTGAATGACCCGGATGTGGTGGTGGAGACAGTGCGGTGCATGGAGATCCCATAAAATTCAACTTCATGGTATGAAATTTCCTGAAAATTTCAATGGCCGCAGATGAAAAAATCCATCGTGTTAGAGCAAAGTCGGCTTCAAAATGCCACTACTATAGTGATCCATATAACGAGTGTATTGGTCAGCTAATTTTAGAATGTGATTGTGAGAAGATAGTGTGATGTTCATTTCATTAATTCATAGGGTAGACATGGTAACTGGTTATCCATGTGGACATCCTCCAAATCTAGTTTCAAGGTGTTGATATTTTAGGATATTAATGGAAGGATAGGTCCATTATTCTTGTAGAAGGTTGTTGGTGAATTTGGTATTATATAAATGAATCTCGTCACAAAGATGATATTAGGACTAGAAACAATATTTTTTTAGAGCAATGAACCTGATTCTAGAACTAGAAAGGCATTGCATCAATTGGGAGTATGCACCATCCTTCAGAGCTCTCCTGACTATCATTCTAAATCATTTCGGCAGCATAACTGAAGGGTGGTGAGTTTAGTGGCTCCCCCTAATAGGGTCTGATGGTAAACACTGATGGTTCCAAGAATTTGGGTAGTATGTGCGGAGCGGGAGGTTCTCATGGAAAAGTAAGGATTTTATGGATTTAGGGTTTTTAGGTTTTATTAGAGAAATATATTCACTGCAAAGTGAAGCACATGCCATGCTTATAGTAATTTGGTTATGCAAGCAGAAGGGTTTTAAATCATTATGTATTGGAGATATACTTTTTGTTTCTCTACAACGCACTACATGGAAAAGGTAGAATCCCTTGGTCCATTGAGTAATCTGTAATAAATGGCAAGGGGTCGGTGGATTGATGGGTATAAATTCATAAGATGTGGGATGAAGGGCATATAGTTACTGACTTCTTAGCATCCTAGGTAACGCCTGGTCAATGGATATAAATTTTCACTAGCCTCGGGTCCTTCCCTTTTGAGGGGATTAATTTTTTTAAATAGAACACTATAGGTTTATTCTATTATAGTCCCTTATGGAGTTTAACCCCTTGTAGTTTATCTATATTTTGTATTGGAAATACAATAAAATGATTGTTCGTTAATAAGATTTAATTAAATAAGAGGCTTTTTCGAAAACTAAGGAACCTATACTGGTGAAAAAATAACATGACCTATAGAATGGTAACATGACTATTTGGAATAGTAATCCATCCAATAGAATTGTAACATAATATTTCAGTTAATAAATAAATCATAGGTTTCTTATGAATGAAAATGTGATATATTTATTCAATGATATAAATAAATAAATGTTTTAAACAAGGTAAATCAATTGTTTGTATTTTTATAGGTCATAAATATTTAATTATAATTTTATAATTAATTTAATAATATAAAATAAAATATATTTTGATAAAATTTATTCAAAAATTAGTAGTTTTTTTTATTGTGAGTAAAATATAATTTTATGTAACATTAATTACATTTTCAATGTGTTGTAAAATCAGTTTTAATTTTTAAATATTTATTTTTTTGAGTAAATGTTGATTTTATTTAAAAATTAAATTTCTCTTTTTATGAAAATTATCTTCAAAAAATGGATTCGAATTCCACGCATTTAAAATATTTAGGGTTAACTTTCCGGATCTTCAGATAAAGTTGAATTTTCGATGAATAGTAAAATACGATAATTTTTTATAAAAACTAAATACATGAATTATTGGGTCCTCAATTATTTATGGATGATGTAAGCATATATTATCGAAAAATACTTCAATATTTTAATACATTAAGTGATAATTCACAAATTATTTTTAGCCGTGAGCCAAATATTTAAACGAATGAATCGAATATTGAGAAAACAACATTATCCTCTACTATATAAATCATCTCTCACCACCACTTCTCCTCACACATATAATTCATTGAGACTAGTCCATATTCTACTGAAGTACCTTCCCAAGACCCTCCCCCATGTCAAGGATCTTTTTGACTCATCAAAAAACCCATAACCATTTCCCTATGGAGGTTCTCATGTAGAAGTTATTTAAGAAGTAAAATCATATTCCTTTCTATTTTAATTTGTTTTAACATCTATTTCATCTCATACTCTATCATTAAATCGTATATAAAAATATTCATGATAACTACAATATTATTATATTGTAAAATACTATCATGTTAATTTAAGATACATCATCAATGTCCTTTATCTCTCTCTTTTATTCTAAAAATGAAATCATCGCCTGTGATGTATTAATTTACCATCATCATGGATGAGGCATTTTAATTTTCATTAAAACCTCCAAATATATTCATACGACCACTATAATCATTAGTAAATGATATAAAATATATGGTATAAAATTTTTCATGTTTCAGAACTAAAATATTGACATAATACTAAATGATAAATAAAAATCATGTTCGTTGAGATCGAAAACCCCCAAAATTAACCAAAACGATTATTATTAAATATTTATCTTTTGATTCATCCCCATAGAATTTAAACATATGAATATTAATTAATAACAAATAGTTTCAATTTTTCATAATTTTACCCATTCTACAAAAACATCCATACACAAATTCAAGTAGACTGATCCTAAAAACCAAATACAAGAACACTCTCGAATGATTAAATGAAAATATATAACTCATCGAAAATATAATAAATGATCTTAACAAAACTATAATTAATTAAATAAAAGTATAAATAGTTGTGGAATAATTAATTAATTTTATTAATTTTATTATCAAGGATATTAAATAAAATAGAGTGTTCTGACATAAGGTAATGGAATTCCTGAACCCAACTCTCTTACTTGGGGTTTTCTTTATTTAACTTCATTTTAGTATAAATGTTCCGTTAATGTTCATTAAAGAGAAATTACTTTTCCTTCACTATTTTTTATAGACATTATTCCTATATAATTTTATGATAAAATAAAATATTTTTTCAAAATAACTCTTCCTTCTAAAAACATATGTTTTACGTCGCTTAATTTTTTATTTCTTCACTCAAGATGGATGATTCTTATGCAAAGTATTTTTTTTTCTTTTTCATTTTCGGAACAAAAATGTTTATCCATGAATGTATTCATTATCAAACCCATTTACATTCAATGATTTATTTCATGTCCAATATTGATATATGTTCTATGTGGAATGCATAATAATGTAAATGTTATAAGGAGACAGGTGCACCTTAAATTATATAGTGTAATATAAATGTTTTCAGTTCATGAGTGAAGCCATAATTATATTGTGATCCAATAAATTAGAAAATTTTATTAATCTCATGAGATAAGATTAAATATGAATGAACATAATGACATCTTTTTTCACAACAATGTGTGGTAGTTGACCACTAGGACAAGATGTTTATTTTTTATACATTTCCAAATTTGGTGACTTTACCTAATTATTCCTCTCATGATTATAATTGTGTTATTATGATTGTTAAGGTCACCCATGTTATATTGATTTGTGTTATTATTTATCTTATTACTGGGATTTTAACTTCAACCTTTCATTGATCTATATCCCCATGTGATTACTTCACTATGGATAACATGGGAGAAAATTAGAATTTAGATAAGAAGTAATTAAATAAATGTTTATGATTTATCATGTAATTGTTATATATGTACATAATTTTCATAAGAAAAAAAATCCATTGGAACCATGTTTTGTTATTAATTTATGTTGTTTGTCTTCAAAATGATGTAATAAGTTATGTAAGAAAATTAGGGTCTCATTAATATTCCAATTAATTTTTTGTTTCTCATGGATGCCACCTTTACATTATATCTTTTTTCTTTTACATCATAACCATTCAACATAATATTCGGAATCCGTAATTAAAAAAAATAAATTTAACAATATTTAAATATTTCCCAATTCATATAACGTAATAATTCATTCTAAATACATAAGCACATTGATTATTTAAGTTCATTCCTAATCGATTAACAAGACTCCCTAACCCTATTACTTAATACCTCTTTCTTTTAACATTTCACCTGAATTCGCATCATCATCAACAATATAACCATTACATGTAACACCTTGTTGATTGTCTTCATAAGTGTTCCAATTGGTAAATTTATTTGCATAACTCCAATTATTTCCACATTAAAACCTTCCATCAATTAATATTACCTTAGGGTGGCCAATATTCCCATCCCTTGTGGTGACTTAAATGTTAATTTTTCATTTAAATTACATTCTCGGTGTCCTTAATTTCCATAGTAAAAAAAAATTCATGTTACTATAATACAAACATTTGGATGTTTCTTCCAACATTCATGGCACAAAGGAAACAAAATATTCTTTCCACCATGGTATAGATTACCCTAATTCTAATCAAAATATTTTCTTCACTTCAAGGGAATGACTGAGAGTAGGTTAAGATATACATTGTTAATCATGTTCTATAAAAACTGATTGGGCATGATCACAACAGACTTCACTCCAATAGATATCCCCTTTGAATGCTCTTTAGAAAATTGTTCATAACATCAAATATCAACCCAGTTCCTTCTAGTTAGCTCTATTGACTAAAAGCTGAATGAATATTGTTATATCATAGAATAAAATCACATACCTATGAAAATTCACATATGGGATGTCTAAATAATGAACCATTTTTTAATATATGATACCTTAGGTTTATTCCTTTGTTATTCCTTATTATTATGAAAACTATAAGATTGTATCCTATACATGGATGTATCATTTTGAACAATCCAAGATATATCCTTGGAAATATCTCTAGGGATATCACTAAGGTTTTTTACCCGAATTTCCAAAGTTTGAACAAACCACAACTTTGATACCAACTATAAAAGCCTCATTACCTCTAATTACTAAAACCATAAAGAATACCATTAGAAATTTTTATCATAATAGAAAACAACCTAACTATGTAAATTAATTTATAGGATTTCTAAATTATGACACATATTTTATTATATAATACCATTGGTTTAATCGTTTCTTATTAACAATTATTAGGAAAACTATAGGATTGTAACCTACACGTGGATGTATGTTTGGTAACAATCATAGATATATCCTTATAAATAACTCAAGGTATATAAATAAGGATTTGTTAAACGAATTTCCAAAGGCTGAAAAAACCTCCACTCTATACTTTATTTGAAAACTCATTATGTAATTTGTTTAGAAGCCAACAAGAAATATTCCTTTCAAACAATTTACAGAAAGGATAAACGTGAGAAAAATAACATAACTTATTCATAGAATAATATTAAAAGTCCTTTTGAATGCCATTTTAGAATATATGGACATGGAAGACAAATATCCCCCTTGGAGATTTAAAATGAAATAATCTCAAATATTGATGAGATTGTGAAATATACTCTTATAAAATTATAATCAGAAGAATCATATTTCCATTAAATGAAATAAAATAATATATATAGGAACATACCATAATATTCAGAATAAGACTCATAAAAGACCCTAATTTTTACTATATACACCACCCAGAAAAAATAAGTATTGTATAAGCCGTGTGTCCACCAAAAAATAAAGGGAGAACAAAATATATCATATAAATACAAGTATAGTATAAATATACCATATAACCATAATCAAATATAAAATACCATATATTATTTAATTATGAATTTATACTACCCTCTTATTGAATATTCCATGTTAAAGTTATGATTTTGGTAATAACTACATTGTTTTTCATACACGTTTTGGATTGTTATTATTGGTCCCATTATTTAGATCATTATTTCATCATATCTAGAACAGTAATCATGATATAAATATCATATTTATATATATATGTGTGTTTGTGTGTGTCTGTAATAATTATATATATATATTTATTGTGATTCATAATATTTTGGGATAGAAAATAAAATACATTGTTCATGGAGATGGTAGGTTGTACGTAGGCATGAACGATGTTTTCGTTTTCTTTTTATTTGAATAGAAAGAAACTATATGATATATTATAATGATATAATAATTTTTATGTTATATATATCATATATATTCAAAAAATTCATCCTTTTTTACCACCCATGTAAAATATATGTGAAACAAATCACATCACACCATGGAGATTATAATTCATACATGTACACGAGTGACATTACCATTTCCTAAAAGATTACGATGTAAAGATTTATATATGATATTATAATTAAATATTTATTATCATGACATAAATATCATATTTAAATATTAAACCCACCATAATTACCACTCATTGAAGATGGTCGTGGAAAATGAATTGTATCACTATGTGGAGATGGAAGGCCGTATGTACGGACCAATGATACTTTCAATTCATATTCAATGGGGAAGGGGTTTTATCATGGTGTTTTGATAATAATAATAAAATTTAAGCATATTGTTAATGATGAAGTTATTATTATACGATATATAACACTTATTTTATGGAGGTATAGATGAGTAGAAAAAGATAGTGATCAGTTAGAGAGATTACCTCTAATTCGAAACATCTCATTTAGATATCCTCTAAATGACTATATATTGGATATTTGGGATGAAAAGAACCTCTAGAACATTGATAAGGAAGTGTAGAATAAAATATTTCTGATATTTGTTGATATAAAAAGTTAAATTTGGTGAAATGGGATGAGGTAGGATGTTTCCTTTTATAATGTAGGTCTGGGGCACTTTGGAAATTTTTCAATTGATTAGCATATAATAAATTAAATATGAATCCAGATACATAAAAATGATTGATAATTAAAAGATAATGTGGAATAGTGTGTAATAAAATCAAAAAATAGATTTATGAGATGTTTTTTTAATTACAATCCTTATGTTGTTTCTTAATCCTTTATTTACATATTTTAATTTTAACTACGGTAACAAAATTTAAGGATTAAAAGGTGTAAGGTTTAACATATAATGTGTCAATATAACATTTAATGGTCAATTAATGTTATTTTAGACTATAATTTATCACATATTTCCTTATTTATGATTCTTATGTTTTTAACTAATTTAATAAAATATTATTTTCATAAAATATCATTACTTTCAATTTTGACACTATTCATTACGTTGACATTATGAAAATATATCCAGTAAGATAACATAAAGGAAATTGATTTAATACACTACCAATATGTCATATTCTCCTGTAAAACTTGTGGATTATCTTTATTAATCCAAATTATATTTATTTTAATATTTCTAATATCATATAATCGATTGTTTCATTAATTGAATAATTATTGAATCATCATTGGGAAATTATTTATTATAATTTATCCTACACAAAAAACTGATAACAAAATTTATGATGTATTTAACCCTCATATATTTCACAATAATATATATAGTTGATCGTATCTTCTATTTTTCTATATATTAAAGAAATATTGTACTTATTAAAAGTAAGAGTGTGAAAATTTTTCACTCTCATTCATTATAAAAATATCTTAGTCATTTTAATGGCCATTTGTTCATTATATTATTCAATATAGATTATTATGTGTAACAGGAAAAATTACATAAATCCAAATTTATTTGGAATTGTTTGGGGTATGTATTATAATATTTATATTATTAGTTTCACCTTCAATTTAAGTGATTTTCCATTATCTGTCGTAAAAAAATTATTACAGTAACTATTAATACTGTCTAAAAGTATAAGGGGAATGTTAATTGAATACATATTTTTCTATTTAAAATATATATTCCATTTTTAATTATTAAAATCTATGAATTTTAAGAAATTAATATAAAACTAATCATGTGGATGGATTGAAAAAAAATATTGTTAAAATAAAATTGTCCAAAATATTAATTTTTTTTAAATCCAAAATCAATTTAAAATTGTTTCCCTGACCTTAATTGAATTAAATGATAAAAAATATATCTTATTATACTATATAAAAAATAAAAACATTATTTAACTCTATAAATAAATATATCAAGAAAAATTCAATTAGAATTCAATATCTCTTTTTCTATTATTCACAACTTGAATCTTCTTTGAAAAATACCAAAATTTACAAAAAAAATTGATATCCTGATTTCAAATAATAAGTTTATTTTTTCAAATAGATTTTCTAAAAGGGTCAAAACATGATTTAAAGCTACTCCTATATCAAAAGGTGACAAAAATTTCCTTTTTATAATAATACTTCATTTGTGAGAAAAATTGGATTTGTTTTTATTTAATTTATAGAAAAAATATAAGAATAATTTTACAAATTAGATTGAATATATTATATATATATATATATATTATTTAATAATATAATCTAATAAGGGTCAATTTTTTTTAAATAGACACTTGAAATTTTAAAAAGTTTTTACAAACCTATTTTTTTCTTTTTTAAGTGTTTTACATGTGTAAACCAAACATTAATAATTTGGTTAATCCTATTCATATCATCCATTATTATAGCTAGGATATAATATTTTTTAAATAATAATTAAAATAATAAAATTATGTTTCTTAGAAACTCAGTATTGCATGCAATACAATCTTAATTTGTATTTCATGTTGTGCAAGAATAAATTGGTGTACCGTATAACAGAAGACATAATATAATTTTAATTTACTATAAAATGGTTTGTAAAAACATGACTTGTTACATATAAAATCTTTTTTCTCTTAATTTGGGATATCTATACAGAACGTCACCCTTTAAGAATTATTGAGTCCAATGTAGTAGATTGGGTAAGTCATCAATACAGGGTAGAGGAAACATGTTATAGTCCTTGATCTTTATAAGTTCATGATAATAAAAATAGAAATGCATTAATAAATATTTATTCATAACAGATAGAATAGTTACACCTCATAGTGAAGCACTTCATATTAAAAAAGATTTATCTATGTAAAACATTGTGATTTTACTATGTATTTAACTTTTCAATAAATTTAACATGTTCAATAGCTTGTAATTATAGAAACACTAGAAAAAGAGAATAACCCTTTATAAAAAAAGCATTATGACAGGTTGTAATATATTTAGAGAATAAATTAATAAAAACATAAAATATTTATTTAGAATTAAAAGATTTAAATCTGCTTATGAAATATAATTAACTTTAAGGATGATATTTTTATAAATTGTAATTTTTTTAAAAAAATAAAAAATGATGATATTATATAAATTATATTTATTTATAAAATTCAAGGAATATATTTTAAAATAAATTATTTTCATTAATGTGATAATTAATTAATTTTCAATATCTCTAAATTTATTATTAATAGATAAACCAAAATGTTTTCTTTAAGAATTTTTTTATTAATATATATTATATATGTTTTATAGAAAATGTAAATTTCTATATTTTATAATTTGAGTTTTATAATAAAACTTTCATAGATTAACTATTTCAAAATTTGATCTGAGTTAAATTGTGGGGTTTTCTATAAATGTTGAATTTTAAATTATATTTAAAAATATAGTTATTTAAAATTCCAAAACATTTATGACATCATTGTAAATTTAGCATGATTTTAAAATATATGAGTATATTTTCTCCAATAAAAATTCATTTATGGAGTAAAATAATCAATATAAAATTAACATGCATGGTTTCTAAATCCTTATTTGACTTTTTTGAACCAAAGTTATTATATCGTAATAACAATATAATTTCGTATATTTTCCTTAATTTGGAATTCCAAATTATAAATTTGATTTGTTCATACATTTAATGTTAAAAAACACTACTTTGTTTAACCATAAACCAATAAATTTCATAATAATCAATACTATTACATATTTTATAATTCTTACAAAAGTTTTTTTTTTCAAAAAACCAGTTTTGTTGGAATACGAATATTTTTATAAAAAATAATTTTAACATCTAGAAATTGATTCTAGAACATTGTTTTTTAATTTTGAAATTATCATTTTCAAATACTAAAATGTATTAATTCAATTTTTTTGATAAAAATAATAAACCAAGGTAAACAGTGTTAAAAGAAAATTATTTTAAAAAATTATATTAACGTGGAAAGACATAAAATATTTCAAATATTATACAATATTGGTGTGTATGATAGGTGGACTATCTAATAATTTCCCCATATCCAATATTTTAAATTATTGGATCTGCATTACCTTGAATGTGACATGCTTTCAGTATATTGTAAATCTTATTTAAGAAAATTACACCCATCACACTTATAAATGGTTTCCTTCACCACCACACTCACCCTCATATATAAACAATATTATCTTGAAAAAAAATATACAAAAACCCTTTAAAAATAAATTCACCAAGTTATATAGGTATTTTTCTCCCAAAAGACCAATTTAAGAAACTTCAAGGAGTTTTCTTGAGTAAGAAGGTTAGAGAATTTATGACCAAATGTGATTCCTAAGTCAGAGTTTATCATCTCAATTTTACTTCATTGAGACATCTTCCATGTTCAAGACTTGCTTCATTTTTTGTGTTGTATATTCTTACCATTTATGGGTTTCATTGTAAATTTCATGAAATTTTGGTGATTTTCATGTTCATATCAATTTTTATCTTTTAATTTGTTTTGATTGAAAATTCCCCAAATTCATAAGGGTTTTTATCTAAATTTCTCATAACAGAGACATGATTCATATCATGCATTATTTTAATTTATATGGTGTATATACTACAATATTAATATATTATTTCAGGTCTCTCATTATACTCATGGTATTTTATGTTCTTTTTTATCTTCTATATTTCACTTAGTTGATTTTAAAAGATATAAGTGTTTTTGTTTTTTATAATTTATTTAAATGTATTGATGTCCACCCAAATATTTTTTTATTCTTATACATGTTACTTATATTTTTAATGAATTTTATTCTATATATTCCTATGATTTTTAATGTTCACATTCAATTGTATTTTTATATCTTCACATATGATCAAAATGTATTATTCTTATTATTTTCTATATAGTTAATTTAAAAACATTTCTTTAAAGGTTTTAAGATAATGTTTTTTATATTTAAAATATGGATACTTTATCACACTATCGTGATCATTATTGATTGTTAATATTCTCTTCCATGTTTCCACGTGTTTTCAAATAATTTTATATTCCCATTGGTTTATGATTTTATCATTTCTAGATGTTACCAAAAGGTAAAGATATTTGTTTTTATTTATCAAATAATATTTATAATGGTGTTGTGAAAATTATTTATATCAGAATAATTTTATGTTAGTCTTCATTTACCAGGGATATGATCCAAAATAATTTTATCTACCTTCTTTCTATGTAAGGATTATGATAATGATTGTTTAAGATTATGACAAACCCAATTTATTTCCCTTAGGTTAATTATTATATGTAGGAATAAAAATTTATTTTCATAAATCACATAGATGTATATTTTATCATCATGTAATAGTTTAGTACCTACTTATCCCTCTAATTTATGTGTTAATGTTTTATGTATGATGTGATAATGATGTTTATTCATTGGAATTGTTGTTATATTCACTACATGATGTGTATGAATTATTGTTATTTTCACCAGATGGTTTGTAGACATTGTTTTTATATTCACAAAGTGATTTATAGACATTGGTTTTTTTCTCTAGACATTATAAAATTCTTTGGTTATTGTTAACATTGTCCATAATCCTATAATTTATATTCTTATGTTTATTCCAAAATCTAATGTTCTATTTCCATTGATTATATTAATTATCACATGTTCCCAAACATTGATTATGTTTTATTCTCCACTTTTGGACCATTTATGGTTCTATCATTTCAAGAAATGAGTTGCGAAAATAAATAAATATTATGGATATATATTATGATTTAATGATTATTTTAATCAAACAATTCTTCAAGAACCATAATATATCACATGAAATTAGTGAAAACCATGCAAGTTTGTGCAATGTTTGTGAATGATTCGGTGATTAACAATAATAATATGGAAGAATTATCTATTATTCTAGTTTTAGGTGAATGATCAATAGTAGTTTCGAGCATCCTAGTGAAGAAATAGAGGGATCTATGTATTTTTTTCCATTCAAATTACCATTGGTAATAATGATTTTGGAAGGTATTTATGTGATTTATGTGCAAGTTTAAATATCATGTCAATGGAATCATTAAAGATCTGGGGATTGAAGAAGACACAACCAAATCTATTTATTCATTAACTATCTGATTTAACAATGAGACATTTCGGAGGGATACTTGAAGATTTCATTGAAAAAGTAGATGAGTTCAATTTTCATTTGTATTTTGTGGTGATGGAATTAGATGTTGTTAATAATTCAATTATATCAGAAAACCATTCCTAGTAATAGGAAGGGAACTGATTAACGTTCATAATGGAGGGATAACATTGAGAGACAGTTCATCAGAAGTAAAGTTCAATTTTCATCGGGTGATGAAGAATCTAGAAGAACCAGTTGATGATGTTTTGAGAGATTAGTTGATGAAATAAAAGGATGTTTTTGTCCAATTAAAGGGATATGATGTATTATTTGAGGAGACTAGATAAGGAAGTAAGAACATGTAAAAGACAGATAAGAGGTTTTTGGAAAATGATGAAAGTAGTGGAGGCATATTCATTCAATAAGAATTCAATGAGGGAAAACAAGTTAGGGAAATTAGTGGCGTTCTATTTGGTTATTCGGTAAGGGTAAAAAACCACTGGATTGGGCCTATGGGGTATAAAAAGTGTTCCACAATGAGAGGGTAAAGTTAGATTTAGAAAAAGGGAGAGGAACAATCAAAACCAATGAATCAAGGCTTTGACATTTTTTAGATTCATATCAGGTAACCTCTTTCCTACCATCACCCACCAATAATAATAAAAAATGACCTTTCAGGCGGCAACAAGAGTTTTAAATTATTTTTTAATATTTTTTTTCTACTTATAATAAAAATCACTCACCGACCCAATATTTTTCCCCAAATCAAGATTGTGGAATCTGATTTCACTTGTTTAATTTTATATTTATAGGACCATAATGGCTATATGGAGGAAAAAACAAGAGGTAGGAGAATAAACTGCAGATAATTAGAACATCGTGATGGGACCTTATATGTAATGAAGGGGTTTAGGCAGAACCTATATAGCCCAAGATTGAAGCATCAATTCCTAGGGGAGTAATAGTTTCAATTCCAATTTTTTTACTATATTTCCCTCATTTTAATTGTTTTACAGCATTAATTTAAATTTTCATTCCCCATATTTTATTTATTCATTTCTCAAATGATCTATGAGACATGAAACTATTAAGTATAATTATCATTCAATTTATTTTAATTTCATTACTAATAAATTTGATTGAAAAATTTGAGAAAAGAATTAGTAGAGACAAACATGTTGATTAGGATTTGAAAAATCATGATTTTAGATCATTTTAATCATTGTAGATAAAAAATTTATGATAGTTTTCCATGGTTTGAATTTCTGAAATTTTCCTTAAATGATTAAATTATTCATATGAATTTCCATGAGTAGTTGACCCAACCATTCTTCTTATCCTTGAGATGTCAACTAAGCTAATATATTCCATTCATTCCATTGCATATTTCTTTAGAATCTAGAGAATGTTTTATTCTAGAACATTATTCACATCTTATTGATGTTATGACTCAATAAAAACACTTTTAAAATGATTTATACATTACTTTTGTTTATCCCGGATCCTAAGACCCACTCATCAGTAATTCATTTTTAGGAACATGGAATCTGTGAATTTATTTTTTGGGAAATGATCCCTATTACAAGTCTATTGTATTTATTCATACATTCGTATAAATTCTTTTTATGATATTAAAATGAATAAGTATATGGGAGGATAATTTTGGTTTACACCGATATACTATACTTAAATATGGATATTTTATTGGGGGGATTAGTGATTTTCAACTGAGTGATGGTTGTGGCATATTTCATTATATTTCATTATTCATCTATCTTCTTAAAATAATGAAAAAATGAATAAAACAATTGAGGTGGTCTTGAGAGGGTCAAAAATCACCATTTTCCAAACCGACGCTCTTTTGATCATATGTTGTTAGGTGATGGATGTTAGATTCTTCCTAAGCATAACATAAAATAAATAAAAAAAGAAAAAGGAAAAAAATAAACAGAGGATAATTCATTCATTATGTTAAAAATTATAAAAGGCCAACTTTGAGCTTTTTGGGAGATGAGAGATACGTCATCTCTAAAGGGAGGAAATCATTGATCTATCTTTTAATATCATGTAAAATTATTTAGATTCTGTTTCATTCTGGTTTTTAGCCACGTAATGCCCAACGGATCCGTATCAAATGATTGATGGACCTTCTTTCCAAAGGCATGCATCCGGCTGATGGTATGACCAACGACACTTAAGAACTCACATTGGTCGAGAGGATGGGAATTCGGCTCATCACACCCTTTTTGGGGGGGAATTATTGCATGTTCTAGGACTCTCTTATAGATTTAATACATATTAATATGTTTTCAAATCATTGGTTTATACCCATACATACTATCCACATATTCATCCCTGGTGGAAAATAGTCAAATGGGTGCAGGGGTTTGGAATCCTTTATGCCCGATGTTTACCATCCATCGTTGGGTTAATGACCCTGAAGGGTTGGAACTTGCTTGAGGAGACACCAGGAGTGGCACAGTGAACCAATGAGGAGATGATCCAATTGACCAGTTATTGGGCATGAACCTCCGGGAGGCATCCTATGTACCCTGTCTAGGAGGTAGGGATCGAAGTCCACGTAGTTCACATAGGTGTCGGGGAACCGACGTGGAAAGAGACCAGGTGGTCCGTTGGGTGGTGGGCTTGAACCTCATGGAGGATTCATACGTACCATGCTTTGGAATAGATCAAAGTCCTTGTAGTTCTCTTTGGATTGGGGATTACACTCTGGGGAATCCCAGAATGATGGATTGGTTCTTACACTCTGAGTAGGCCCATAAGAGGATATCATGGTCGATGCTTACTATAAGACCACGTGAGTCATGCTCAGTTTGAGAAACAGGAGGCATCAGGGACCAGAGGATCACATCGTGAAAGGTGGTGCTCCTGTGCATATCTCTTCTGTTGAAGGGAATGATGTCTTCCTTCTGATGGCTATTTTACCATAATTGAGAAACCCTCAATATGTGGTGGGGTAGAAAAGGGATTCCCGAGCTCATACTCCACATTACCGTGGGAGTGTGAACCCAGGAATGCTTCAGGAATCTGCTCAATAGTCGGGGAAACCCCTTTGAACCTATTTATTGTGGGTATGTGAACTTCGTGCTGATGAGCCTAAAAGTTATACGACACGGATCTAGTGGCTCTAGGGAAGGCCGCGGCACGGGGCCGATGAATTGGCCAATGAGGGAGTCGCAGAGGACTTGGATGGATCAGAAAGATTTTACCTGTCATTTGAAATGACAGGACTTAAATATTTGACGAGCCACCGAGAGGTATGGGTATTGGCGGCCTTCGCGTGGGGAAGTGCCACGCGGCTGGAGAAGCTATCCGCAAACCAGGGTGGTCCGCGGACTGATTGGCATCCCATGGACTAGGGTCGTTCATGGCTTTAGGTTTAATCCGCGAACCAGGGTGGTTTGTGGCTTTGGGTTCAATCTGCGAACCACGGTGGTTCACTGAGTGTTTCAGGCAGGCAGCGGCGGCCAAGGGTGGCGCTGATCGGAGGCTCTTCGGTTGGGGCTTCGCCCGCGGAGGTGGGTGCTGCGCGGTATGACAAATGGGAAAAGAGGCATAAACACCCTGGTCCGCAGGGAAGCAATCTGCGGAGGAGGTATGGTTCGTTGTTCTCCTTTTTTTTATTCTTTATGGACTGTAGTTCACCAAATTATTATGCGTCTTCCAATCCCTTCTTAATTCATATACCTGATGTGGTTCGCGGATTGGAATTTCATTGTTTTCAAAATCCGAAGCCTTCCTTCAACCGATCTCCTTCCAAATCTGATTCCACTTCTCTGATCCCCTTCTCTTTTCCCCCTTGGTCTCCTATTATAGAGTGGGGAACAGAATGTATCTCTGGCTAGGTGGCACCTTTTGAGGAGGTCCATAAGCAAATACACGGTTTACAGCTGACTTCGTCAATCCTCGATTCGCAGTGGGTATTAAATTCTCCCCCACCCCTCTGCGAGGCGAACTCAGGGAGTGCCCCTCGGCATGCGGAGGGTTCTGCCTCTATTACCCGAATGATAGCGGGTTCGTCTTGAACCGGTCGATGTGGTCCGTGGTTGGGGTGGTTTGTAATGGTGAACCAGACTGGCGCCCATCCTGCCTCCCGACCACGGAGGCTCTCCTCCTCCATTTCGCAAACGACAATGGTTCGCGGAGGGGATTCATCGCGGTGCCTGGCCACGTTGCGCTTCCATGGGACCGGTTTGTGGACCAGCCCTTTTTTTGAATATTTTCACCAATTTTTCAAAGGACTTGGGTAAAATTTCCCTTACGGATTTTTTCAGCACCCTACAAATGCTCCCCATCGGAATGGGGTCCGATCGAAACGAAGAGGAGGCCATTCCAATGTAAAGTACTCCTGAAACTAAGATGGTTTTCGGTAGAAAGGTGGAACCGATTTGGGACCACACCTATAAATACGGGGAGAACTTACATGTCCATTAAGGAATTCTTTGCGAAACCATATCTCCTTTGCCTCAACGTGTTTGCTCCTTTGCAATGTTCCTCTTCCGCGAACTGACAGAAACAACCATGAACCATTCCTTCTTCATAGTCGCCTTCATTCGCGAACCAACTTACCGAACACGATGATTTACCCTTAATTAATTAAAATGTAAATGATGATGGGTTGCAGAGGAACATTCTTCACAGTTTTGATGCTCCGTGTAATAAATATCTCTTGAAATTTAAAAAGTAATTGAGTCTTCCGAATAAACTCAGGATTGAATCTCTGCAGAGTGACTTGGTTCGTGGTTTCCTAGCCAACGCTCCATGGGCCAGGGCTTCCCAGAAAGATTTCGCGAAGTTCTGGTTCGCGGGTTGATGTAATCGTGAACCATCATCCAAGGACACTTTGAAAATTTGATTATGAAGGCTCCTTAACCATTCATTTGGTTATTTGTGCCCAAAATTTTATTCCGGACAGATTTCTCTCATTGGCAGGGAGAAAATATGGTTCCCCCTCGTTCTGCGCTAAGGCCTACTGTAGAGCCCCTCTCTAACGCTGATCAACTCCTGAAGGACATGGCTTGCTATGTTCATGATGGAGTCAGCCACTCCCTATCATCTTCCTTCCTTGCCGACCGGCTCTCCAAATCACAACAGGAATATCCTTTTTCTAACAGTCTTTATGCCTATGGATTCGGTTTATTGTCTCATACCTCGATTCTGGAACCCTCCTGTGACAACAATCCTGAAGCATGGATATTTACCACCACTATTCCCATGTTCGTGATACCTACCGGCAGGCGGCCTACCTCGAGGGGTAAAACTGTCGGATCTGTGTTGAATCACCTTGTAGTATCTCTAATAGGAGAACCACATAAATAGGAAGGAACAATCCACTACTATCAGAGTATTGTCCGCAGTTCCATGGTATGCGACTAGCATGGCTGGACGGCGAATCGGGATCTCTGACCGGGAAGAGAATTTAAGTCATTGGATTGGGGGTGGGCCTTCTGGTTTCGCCAGAGCTGCGCAGAATTTGGTGCATAGTTTCAAGTCATGGGCTTGTATGAAGCTTCCTGGGTGTCCCAAACCAATACCCACCGGCCTCATGCCCTCACCAAGCTACTTATGATTCGTTGGATCTCGGACACCAACACCTTCCATCTGGTCCATGGGGATGTGGGCATTAGTCCGTGGGACGTCTTTCGGATATTGGGGGTCCCCGTCATTGAGAGTATGTATGATGAGATCCTGCCTCCTTCCTCTGGCTGGGAGAACAAAGAGAGGAATCCCCCTAGTGAAGTAGCTTATTAACCAGGCTCGGAAGCACTCAGAATATATGTCTCCAAAATAGCTCATCACATAATGCGAATGGGTCACGGATATTGTGAGAAAAAACAAATATGACGAATCTGCGGCTCTCCCACGTAGGACCATGACTTTCTCTATGATGGAGTCCCGTAAACTGGGGGAAACTTTTGGCTGACAATTGAGCGAGGCGATTTTTGTGGCTGGGAATGGGAGCTTATTCCGGATGTCGATCGATTGCTCCACCTATCAGCTTTTATTGCAATGTTCTTAAGTGGTGGGTTATTACCCGTACGTGAGGATAGTGTCATGCAAGTCACTACTTTTTTCACGGCGGCACACTTGTCTAACAGTAACATTATCAATATTGTTGTCCCTGTACTGGCCAGGATTTACCGGTTACTTGGTAACATTACTGACGATAATCGGCTAAACCGAGTGGCCATCCCTATCCAAAATCCCGGCGTAATGTTAAGCGTACACATCAAGAACTGCTACACCTTCATCAGCCCTCTTCATATTCTGAGCACCACATTCCGACCGTACTTTCAACTGACTAGTGGGGTTATGCCTAAAGAGTGGGCGACCCAAGAGAAGGATAGTCAATAGACAGTTTCGAACAGGCGTCTACTATCAAGGAGAATTTATAATTTTTACTATTTCAACATTCATCCATTTTCATCCTCCCTGGCACAATTAAGAACACCATAACAAAAGAGTTTAGCAAGTAGGGTTACCTCCTCTCCCTCCGGGAGGGTATTCTTATGTCTCGTATTAGTGGAGAACTGATCTGCATGGGGTACGCGCCTTGCTGATTTGGGCATCAATTTGGATGCATCCAAGCACAGTTTCCCCCACACATAATGGTGCTCGCGAGAACTGTCATTTGATAGTGGCCCGGCAACTATGGTTAATGTTTACCCGGGAGGATACTGGTTGTGAGGTTATGACCCCAATGCTTGCGGACTCCATGCCTTTCTTATCCAAGAATTATGTTGTCTCATGGGTACAATCATACCCAAATGGCCAGCTAGGGACATTGGTGACAACCATATCAAGTCCCAAACCATCAAAAGGAAAAAGGAAGTAATGGAGGATGGTGCTCTAACTAGGCTAGGAAAAATCCTTCATCACCCGACCGGGGCCATGCTTTTGGGGAAAAATTTAACAGACAAGGGTGTATCCTCTCATGCCCATGATGTTGCTTGTAGGGGGTTCACTATCCCCACTGATGCAGCCTTTCCAAAGGCTTGGGACCAATGGAATGAATTCAAAGCCTGGTCATCCTTTCGCAACCAGTACCGACATCCTCTATGGATGTATCTTCAAGAATTAGAGGTAGATTTTGAAGGTATGGGCTACATATCTTCTCCCGCTGACATTATTTATGACGCGAACCCCAAGAGGGCCGTTCGATATCTCCGGTACCTTGAGGTCTACATTCACGCACGTCGGGGGATGCAGTGTTAAAGCATTGAGTCTAGGGCATGATGCACCTGATTACTGATGAGGAGGAAGAAGGAAGTGACCACTCTTCATGGGTGATGATTTCGATGATCTACCTGTCACAGCTGAAGCAAGGGAATTCCCCTCCCTTCCCATGAGGTCCCTTCCACTGGTATCCCCAGAGAGTTCTAGGGCAGTGGCGGGATCCGTAACACAAATATAGCCATTGGGGCCGTTACCAACTTTTACCACCACACGACCATCTTATGATGATCCTCCCCAGTCGACGATTCATGCCATGGCTACATTACCGGAGGCATAGAGGATTTTGGATGACCTGAGGGTCAGTGGTTCGGATGAATAACTTTCGATGTTTCTTCAAACATGCCCTCTATAAGTTCCGGGTATCGGGACGATCTTCCCTCCACCCCAGTTGCAGTTGGAAGAGGATTTAGGTGAAATAGTCTCCTCATTAAAGGAGATGGATGCATACATTAATTCACTCCACAATCGTCTCTATGGAAGCATTCGGGTGTATAAAAGGATTAGGTGTCACAAATTATCCGACCCTAAAGAAGAGGTTGCTCTGCTCGCCCATTCTGAATTCTTACCCCTTTTATTGTGGAGGTTCTAAGGATTCTTCCTTTTATGAAGGGTGCCGAAGAATCTCAAGTGGTGATTCATTCTCCGGAGTATACACCTCGTGGTACTGCAGTGGGGGCGCATGCGCTTTTTCCCACAGGGGTCATCGAGGAAGGATCCCCTAGAGCAACTGCGCTCATGGAGGCGACCATCGCAGACTCAGCTAGGGTCTTTCCTCCTCCCGTCGCTTATAGAATTCTGGGCAAACTGTCCCCTGGGTAGATCTATAGATGGCAACAGGCCTTCCATTTTTCTGAACGTCTCAAACAGGGAAGGTCGAGTAGTCATGACTTCCCGTTTTCTCCTTCACCAACTTGCATTTTTAGACTTCGTCAGTCGTTGACTGTTTTACGTACGATGCGGGGCCACTCGAGAATCTGCATGTGGCTACCCAAGTGATTCTACCTTCCGCATCCTTACCGTCTGTGGAATCACCCATAACCACGCCTGGGAGAGATGAGATTTTGAGCCCTGCCAGAGGGGCCAGTGATATGGACACTTTACTCCTGCCTTTATCAGTCAGAGATATGACAGAGGAAGAACTGCTGGTATCCAAGACCCATGCATATCAGATAACCTTTTCAATTGCAGAGGATGACAGGATTCCCATGATCACTGAGGGGGCTCCAGATCGGATGGAGCCAACCACCCCAAGTCCAAAGGATACCGTGATGATGGAGGAAGAGCCTTTCATTAATCTAGATGCTGGGAACCCGGATCGAGCCATTATCTTGTTCACCGGGGAAGTGATTTCTTCCAGATTGGTCATCGTAGGGAACCTCTTGGGGATGGCTTTGGAAACTGCGGGCCTCAAGCATGTCCTCAGGCCCTAGACCACTCTGGGGGCTCCCTGTATTCCCTTTCCTATCGAAGGTGTGGCATCCTCTTCGAGTGGCTGTCATGGCAGTGTAGAGCTTGCAGATGCCGATGATTATTTGATTAGGAGTATGTTCCCCGGTCTGCAGCTGTTTTCTCATTTTTCTTCCATTTTATAATTAAGAGTACTCATCTGTCATATTGACTCTCGGGCTTCAGGAACACATACTCTGGTGTTGAAAATTGTGTCCCCATTCGGGGGCGAAGCTGCTGCAGTGCAAGGGTTTGACGGTGAATCTGCCTTGGGTCCCTCCATGGTGACGTTAATCCCCGAATATGTGTCCTCATTCGGGAGTGATTCGAAGACCAATGAACAAGTCCTCTCCAGACATTGACACGCTCGCCAAAGGGCTTGGGAGAAAATATGGAGACTGATCTCTCAAATGCCCATGGTCGAGATGCCGACCAAATTACTGAGGCTATGCAAATAGTTTATATTGCTGGGATTTTATGGATTCGACTATCATGGATTTTATGACATTTTCAAGAATGTAGTAGCTGATCAGGAGAGGCTAGGTGATTTCGAATCTCACCTTTCTACTGCTCAGTCTGAAGCCTAACTTTGCGCGACTCGACAGCTCTACCTAACAAAGGCTCATGACCACGCCAAGGTCGTCGCAGGGCTTCAGAGAGAAGTTATTGAGTAGCGCTCTCACCTGGAGGCACTGAGAAATGAGATACAATAGTTGTAGGAGGAATATTCCAACGTCGCTGACATGATGGGAGAAGGGGAGTGGTGGATGGAGGAGGAAATAAGGGCAAACACAAAGGAGGCTCTGGAGGCAGAAGAATTGTGGTATGGTGAAGAAGTTGAGACGACCTTACTTCAGAATCTCTCTCAGACAATTGATGATACTCACCATCGCCTGATACAACTTTTTGAATCCACCGAAAAACTCATGTAATCACCTTTCGTGCTAGAGGAGGCTCTAGATTGTGGATGCACTTCTTACCTACATTGTTATAAAACAAAGAAACATTTCTCCTTGGTTCTCTTATCTCCTTTTCCTATGATAGAAACTATTTGGTATTATTATTTCATATGTTAATTCCATGAACTTAGAATAATCTAAGTCCAGGACTAAAAATAAATCAAGCTCTAACTTTTTCCTAGACCATGTAATCCAGCGAGTGTAGTCTGACTATTACTAGGGTTTTATGTGAGAACCCTACAAACATTTTGTGTTTTTTTTCTTTTAATGCCCTGATTTTTCTTGGGCCCATTCGGTATGGACCCAATGGGTATAACCCGGATTTTTATTATGTCACCCCTTTTGGGTTTTCATCCTAACAAGCTTTGTGCCTCTTTCTTCTGTGAGCGGTTTAAAGTCCCGCCGACAAGACTATCACTACTAATGTTTTAGTTCAAACAACATGGACCAAATATGGTGGGGAGAGGTCCCCAATGGGGTTCAACTTATTAAAATACGTCTTAATACCCTTCGGACTCATGTGGGGGGAAACATGATTGAATTTGAGAGGCATGTAGGGTATGTCTCAGGGCATGGGAGTTGTGTCGGCGTACAGAGGTAAGAAGAGAATTTTCTAAGGAAACCATGCCATTGGTAGAAAAGCCACAGGATATCAATATGCAGAGCCGCTAAGGGCATGGTATGCATAGTCATAAAATGGTGTTCTTAAGTCAAAGACTTATCCATTTCTGATGGCCTGGGGACATCATGGAAGTTCGGCATATGGAAACCACGATGGGTGGCATGGAAGATTATGAAAACCACCAGGGGTGGATCAGAAGGGGAGTGTGACATCTGAAAGGGTTTTGGGAGCATCCGTACCAATCAAGAGCATGGTCTAGAGACCACCTCCCTACTCATTTTGTTAACGTATGGAATGGTTGAGGCTTGAGGCAGTTTAAAGTCATGCATCTAGGACATCATCTGAAATGGAATGACTTCTCCTTGTTCTCGGTAATCTCGTCAAAGATGTTCTACCACCTTCAGGTAGGATTGTGGAAGAGGATGGTAAACTGTAGCTCATAGGGTTTTTGAATCTCAGGATAGAAATGGGGGCACAGAGGCCATGAGGCATATGGAGAGAAGCATTGCCTAAGGAAATCATTCCTTGGGTAGGCGGGCCATGGGCAATCAATATGCAGAGAAACTGAGGGCATGGTATGCATAGTCATACAATGGTGTCCATACGTCAAAGACTATCCACTTCCGATAGATGAGAAACTTCAGGGAAGAAGAGATTTGGATCCACCAGGGGTGGCTTATGAGAGTTCGGCTTTTTTTTTTCTGACTAAAAAGTATGGTTTATGATGAGAGGGTGCCTGAATACGGGGGAAATATCTAGACTATCCTTCCTGAGAATGGGTGAAGTAATTCTTTCTCATGATGGTGTGATGCGGTGGTTCGTGCAAGACTGACCCATACACTGAAAGACGAAGGAAAACCTTTTCTTCTCATTGAACCCATGATGAGTATGATAGTGTATTTTATCTCCATGTGGTTGGGACATAATCTGTGGAGTTTGGCATCATGCGGCAAGGACAAGAGGAATTTTTGAAGGTTGCTATGAAGATTAACGTCATGAATCGAGGACGACGATATTTTTAAAGGTTGCTATGAAGTTTAATGTCATGCAGCATGGGCGGTGGCATTTTTAATGGTTTCTGTGCAGTTTAACGTCATGCAGTGAGGATGGGGGCATTTTTGCAAAGGTTGCTCTTCATCAGAATGTAACTGGGATTGAATACCTCAACATGCCCCAGACATGGGGGGGGGGCGTTGATTGGTGTAAATCATGGTTCTAGTGATTCTTGGATCAGGAAAGGTTATATGGGGGCTCTAAGGTCGTTATTTATATGGAGCTAGGAAGAGTGTCGCTTCTGGAAATCTTGACTTTGATGGATGATCTAGGGGATATTATTATGAAGAGCCGCTGAGGGGGTGGTATTCATAGTCTTAAAAAGGTGTCCATGGTTTGATGACATTCCACTTTCGATGGACATGAATGTTTATGAGGATCTGCAATTATTTGGGCTAAGAAGTCTGTCATTTTCCAAGAGAATGTCAGGAAATGTCGGGGATATCCTTCAATTGTTTCCTGTTGAGTTTTAGAGATCCCCCTGCACCGATCTCATCTCTCTTTTATTGCACGGGGGTGTGCCTTCATTCCATGAAGTTTAACATCATGTGATAAGGATGAGGTACTCCTAGTTTATCGGTCATAGAGATCACAACATTGGGGGACTATTGCTATAGTCACTAAAAGTATAACTGGGTCAACATGTTCTGATATACATAGAACAATGTGGGGGATGAAGGTTGTAAACTGCTACATTGAGCTTTCCTGGGTTAGGAGGTATGGTGTGGGGGCTCTGAGGCCGGTAGGCGTACGTAGCTAGTAGAAGTACCTCTTGATGAAATCATGCATTTGATAGACGAGATAGGGGCTATCATTATGTAGAGCCACTGAGGGCATGGTATTCATAGTCGTACAACGGTGTCCCTAGGTCGATTACATTTCACATAAGATGGACATGAATGATTATGAAAATACACGATTGCTCAGAGTGCAGAGTTCGGCAAGTGGGGATAATGGTGTCCGGGTATACAAGAAACATCTTTACCACAATTGTCTGTTGAGTCAAAGTAGCCTAGTACTGGCTTGATGTCTGTTGATGCAGGTCACTATGTGAACCATCGAAAGACACACAGGCTATCCAGATATGAGAATCACTGGCATCACTCGGATGTGTAAAGGGGAATGAACTTTTAAACCACTTCGCAATTAACTTCTGGATCAAGAGGTAGGGTACGGGGGCTCTGAGGCTGGTAATCGTACGGAGCTAGGAAGAGTGTCGCCTGTGGAAATCGTGCCTTTGGTATATGGGCCAGGGGCTATCAATATGCAGAGCTGGTGAGGGATTAGTATGCATAGTCATACAAAGGTGTCCACAGGTTGATGACTTCCCACCTCTGATGGCGATGAGTGGTTATGAAGATCCATAATTATCCGGGCAATGGAGTCTGATGTATTAGTAGGATGTATCCAAATGTTCAAGGAGTACCTCCATCTCGTATCACCATGTGCCTTGGGTTTGTTTCAACGAACATTGTGTAGTTTAACGTCATTCGGTGTGGACAAACTCCATGCAGTTTAACGTCATGTGGTAAGGACGAAGGTGACCCAACGTGAATGAAAAAGGGGGTGTATGAAGATTAACGTCGTGCGGTGGGGAAGACATCCGTGCAGTTTCACATAATGTGTTAATGACGAAGATATACACCCCATGATGGTCTGGTCCATACACGGGGGAAGGGGGCCTTTTTAACTTCATTGTTTGTGCAGATTAACGTCATGCAGTAAGGACGAGAAGTACACCCCGTGTCGGTTTGGTTCGCACATGGGGGGGGGGGGGGGGGGAAGAGCATCATTTTATTAAGGGGTTGGGCCAAAACTAGGGATCTTGGCGTTACTACGTATCCTGCGTGGGAAAGAATCAAGTCGTATGTAGTTCTCTAGAATGAGTACAACCCGTGCAGGTCTAGTCCATACACAGGGGGAAAGAAGGCATTTTTTTATCATTTATGTAGGGGGATGGGCCAAGACTGGGGATCCTGGAATCACTACGTATCCTGCGAGGGAAGGAATCAAGCCGTATGTAGTTCTTTGGAATTCGTGTAGTTTAACGTCATGCGATGAGGATGGAGTCCATACAGTTTAAGGTCATGTGGTTAGGACGACAAGCACACCCCGTGCAGGTCTGGTCCATACACGGGGGGAGGGGTGTCCTTAATAATTCTTCACCCATGCATTTTATCTCCATGCGGTAGGACTAACTCCATGAATTTTAATGTCATGCAGTTAAGACGGGAATACACCCCGTGCAAGTCTGGTCCGTACACAGAGGAATGAGCATTTTTTTTTTGTTTTTTAGGTGGTTGGGCCAGGGTGTGGAATTTTGGCATCACTACGTATCCTGCAAGGGAATGAATCAAGCCTCACATAGTTCTCTGAATGATGATAAACCTTGTGCTGGTCTGGTCTATACACAGGGGAAGATGGTGTTTTTAAATTACCTTGTCCGTTCAGTTTAACGTCGTGCGGTAAGGAAGAACTCCATGTACTTTAAATTCATGCGGTGAGGATATGGGCCATACAGTTTAATGTCATGTGGTCCGGATGAACTCCATGAAGTTTAACGTTATGCATTGAGGACGTGGTCCATAGAGTTTAACGTCATGTGGTCAGGATGTTGACCAGATAGTTTCTATGCGAAATGCTTCTTTAAGAATCTCGCATTCGTAGGAGAGATTGTAAATTGTCCGTCCATAGAAATCAGGGTATATGCTCTATTGGAGTAGACCTTGTGTACAACATATGGTCCTTTCCACATGGGCTCCAGATTTTGAGGCTTCTTGCCAGGTATCATTGGGGTCTAGAGGACGAACACTAATTCTTCTTCCAAGAAAGACCGGAGGCGAACCTTTTTGCTGAAGGCTCGTGCAATCCAGTTCTGGTACACTTATAGGTGGTGAAGAGTGTGCAGTCGCTTCTCGTCTAGATGTTCCAATTCATGTAGACATTTTTCTGACAGCTCATTATCGTATAATCAATCATAGATAACAACAAAAATTGAGGGAAGTTGGATATCAATGGGCAGGACCGCCTCCATGTCGTACATCAATGAGCATAGGGTAGACCGAGTAGCAGTGCAGATTGTTGTTCGATAAGCCCACAATTCATGGAGGAATTTATCTGGACATGACTTCTTGTCTTTGTCCACCATTTTCTGGAGGATGTTGGATATGGTCTTGTTTAAAGAATATATCTGTCTGTTGGTCACTACATGGTAGCGGGATAAGTGGTTAGCCTTGATACCATACTCATGGTATAGCTTTTCCAACTCAGCAGAGCAAAAATTGGTGATGTTGTCCATTAGTATCGTATGAGGGGCACCAAATCTAGTGATTATATTGGTTTTCACAAAGCTGAAAATATTTCTTTCCATTATTTCGTTGAGGGGTATGGATTCTTCCCATTTGTAAAAGAAGTCAGTCGTCTTGAGGATATATTTTAGATGTTTGGCCGTGGTGGGAGGATATGGTCCCACGACGCCCATCCCCCAGACGACAAATGGCCAGGAGAACTTACTATGATGAAGTTACTCATGGGGATGGTGTATGAAGTTGGCATGAATCTGGCAGGAGTGGAATTTTGCAGTAAAATGCTCACAGTCTCTTTCCACTGTGGGCCAGTAGTACCCAAGCCTTCGAACCTCATGGGAGAGATTGGTCCCTGGTTAATCTGGTCCACATGGTCTTGCATTTACTTCAGTCAGGACGGCAATGGTTTCTTCTCCGTTAATGTATCTGAGGAGAACTCCATAGAGGCCTCATTTGAAGATGACCTATTGCTGACTCGCGCCTCCATACATGTCAAAATTGGTTGCCCATCTCTGTATTTGCTCTCGTTCAGCCCTGTCTGGTGGAAGCTCTTCCCGTAGAAGGTACTTCCTGATGAGGGTCATCCAGCCGATAGCAGGATCATATGGATTGGCGATAGGACTGACATCCTGGATCTCTTCTGTCTTAGCTCAAATAAATGGAAATACCATTCGACAGTGAGAAATACTGAAAACCATTTCATCCCGGTCTGGGTCAGCTAGGGTTGTGGCCGCATTGGCTAATGCATCAACCTGAGTGTTCTGGGACCGGGGAATAAAAGTCAATGTTGGTTCTGTGGATAACTCGGCCATTATCCCTCGGACATGGTCAAACAAGGGGTTCAGATCCACCTTTTTAATGGCGTAATCACCATTGACTTTCTTGATGACAAGCACCGAGTCAGCTTTTACCTTAACGTGTTGTACTTGTTCCTGGAGTACGAGTTCCAGGCCTGCAATGAGGGAATTATATTCTAATTCATTGTTCGTACATCATTCTAACATGAGGAAGGAATAAGGAAAAACAGCCTTTTCTGGGGACACGAGTATTATCCCCATACCAACATTGTTGAATCTGGGATCCTCCATCCTCCTACCGGTGGGGCTTCAGGACGCTCCGTCAAAGTACATTTCCCATGCTGGGACCTCCTCTTGAACTGATAAGATATCTTCCTTAGGTAGTTCAGCTTCCAGTGCAGTGGTCCCTGTTGAAGGGTTCTCTGCCAAAATGTCTGCCAATGCCTTGTCCTTGATGTCTTTTTGAGGCACGAACCAGATGTTGAATTGTTGCAGGATGACCGCCCATTGAGATATGCGTCCGGTTAGCATCGAGCGACTGAGGATGTACTTGAGCATGTTACTCCATGTGCTCAAATGGACCTTATGATGTTGCAAATAATGTCGCAGATTTTGAACCATGAAGAACAACGCTAGACAAATCTTCTAAATATTTGAGTATCGAGCCTCAACAACAATCATTGTTCCACTGAGTTCATAGAGACTGTTTTCACTTTCGGCGTCATTCATATGTGCGAGGAAGGCTCCCAATAACCATTCTAGGGCCGTCACATATAGAATGAGAGGCCTTCCTTCGACCGGGGGCATGAGCACCGATTTTCATAAGAGGAACTTCTTTAAGTTGTCTAACGCCTATTGGTAGTCATTCATCCATTGGTACGTGACCCCCTTCTTCATCAACCTGGTGAATGACAAAAATTTGCCTGCTAGGTTGGCTATGAACCACCAAATATAGGGTAGGTGTCCTTGGAATCCCATCAGTTTAGTGAGATTTGGAGGAGGTGGAAGGCTCAGGATAGCCTTCATCTCCTCAAGGATGACATCGATGAAAATATGGCGTATGACGAAGCCAAGGAACATCCTTAAGGTGACTGCAAAGGTTCATTTCAAGGGGGTCATCTTCAAGCTATATTGTCGGAGCCTGTTGAATTTGGTCTCAAGGTCCGACAGGTGATCCGAGCGCTGTTTGGACTTGACCACTAGGTCATGCAGATAACATGAAACAAATTTCCCCGGGAATGACTTAAAGATCCGATGCATGGAATGATGATACGTGGAGCCAATATTCGTGAGACCAAAGGGCATGACCCTATAAAAAAATACCCCTTGAGGGGCCCTGATGGTATTGGAATCTTCATCTTCTCGGTCCATCCAGATTTGATTATATCTGGAATAGCCATCCATGAAGGGTATAGACTCATACTCGGTCGTCACATCAATTAACAACTCGGTGATTGGAACCGGGACGTCATATTTTGTACAATCACGATTAAGGTCTCTAAAGTCAATGCAGATGCATATTTTCCCGTTCGTTTTATTGATAAAGACGATGTTGGTCAACCAAATGGGGTACTGGACCTCCCTGATGAAGCCTCCTTTAATGAGCTTATCAACATTTGCCTCTATCATGGCAGCATGTGAGGGGGTGTGTCCTTCTAGCAGCATGTTTGTAGACCCAGTGGTCTTCTATAAGACCGAGGTGATGCGTCGCTACATCAGGACCGAGTCCTGAAATTTCCATGTAATTCCATGCAAAGACATCCTGATGTTGCCTTATGAAGGAGGTATATACCTCGTGTTCCTCAGGAGACATGGTCGCGCTAATGAGAGTGGGCCTTGGGTCTTTTTGGTACCCATGTTTATTTCCCTAATCTCATCCATGGTGGTCGAGATACCCCCCTCAAATGTGGGAGGTGCATCTCTGAGATATTCCACCTCTTCTTCTTCTAAGTACTCATCTTCTTGATCTGACGAGGAGAGAGTTTCAGGACTGAGCCTTCGAGGGTTTGAGGGAGAGTCATCGTGGGAATTCCTACTTGAGTATTAGTCCTCAAATCGAGGGTTGGTAGACATCCCCACGTTGTCGTGCTCGGCCATCATGGCTGAAGTCATGAGGACATATGAAGGCATGTCCGAACATGAACTCCAACTCTCAACACGGTTGATGGGCATCACATAATCTCTCACAAGATGCCTGATGGGGTCATGAAGGACCATTTCCAGGACATTTGGAGCGGCGATCCAGTCGAAGCCGTTGATCAAAAGCTTCTTCTTCTTTTTCTCGTAGATCCCGGCGTTGATGTAATGTGACTCAGAGAGCTCAAAGGGGGCCTTGTCGGTGTGAAACGTCCCACTTTTTCTATTGATATAGTACTTGATACACTGGTGGTAGGATGAAGGAAAGACCGTGTGCTTATTGAGCCACGACCTTCCCAGCAGAGCATTGAGTGTTGTGCTCTTCTGGACCACCAAGAATTCTATGTAGGCTACCAGGTCACCAAAATGTTTCTTTAGTTTAATATAACCCATCGGATTCTGGTCACTCGTGTCTTAACCCAACAAAGTTGTGGCTGATGGAATTAGACCGTCCTTACTGTTGACCAACTTGCAGAGTGTTCGTAGAAGAAGTAGGTTAACTCCAGAGCCATTGTCTATAAATAGATTTCGGATATGAATAACATTCATTGTGTTAGACACATATAGTAGTCTAATGGGTCCTTGCATGATGGAATCTTCATCCTGATCAGTGAAGGAAATCACCGCATTGCATTCAGCCAAGCCAGTCTTCGTCCTCTAAATCTCGGCGGCAGCTACCTCGTATTGGAATTCATGGGGGATGATCAATGCTTCGATAAGCGCCTCCATATGTTCGGATGACAAAATCAGGGAATCCAGGATTGACAACTTGGTTGGTACTGACGCCAGATTCTTACGGTTGTCGTATTTTTTCTCCAGCAGTCGACACATCTCCATTGGCGGGAGTGTCTTAGCAAGTCCCTTGGGAGCTGGAGCTTTTGAAAAGGAGGGACCGACTATGGGGAAGGATTTTGATGGTGTTCCCATGTTTTGAGGACTTTTCCTGGCCGGTCTGTTTGATCACACTAGGTGACCAGACACTTGCTCCTCCTCTGGTGGGTATCGGAGAACAATAGGGCAAGAGTGGCTACTTGTGGAGGTGGAGGGGCATTCCCTCTCCTGCTGAGTCTACTGATGGGATCTCCCACGGGATTCTGCAATGCTGATGGTCTGGGCTAGGGTGCAACCGTAGGGTTGGTTTCAGCCGCAGATATTCCTTCTCTGGTATCCCCTGCCTCTATGATTCCTCCTCCCAGATCTTCAAGTAGGAAACTCGGGTTCATAATCATACCCTTCATTAGTGAATTATTCCATGAGATGTATGGAATTTATAGAACCAAATATCGTCTCTTCTTCTTTTGTCTGGTAATCCTGGTAGGTTGTCTCCGATGGTTCCATTTCGTCAGTCGGTGCCTGTGGTGCCAAATTTGAGGGCATGAAATCAGCCAGGGTCGGGACAAACTCTGGCCCCGTCGCGGACTGCTCCTCTTGTCATTTTATCCTCCTTTGGCTCCATCCGGATGACCGAATTGTGGAGGGTTGTGAGGTCAATGTTTTCGGCTCTATGGATCTAGGGGATGATGGTGAAACACCGGCTGCTGTAGTTGAGCGGAGTATGCCTGTTCTCGGTTGATAGTCTTCCAAGTCATCTGGTTGTCAAATTTCTTCCCCTACTTGCTGGTGACTTTCTTCCACCCCTCCTCTTTTTTGGATTCAGTGGTAAAGATACATGCCACATGTGCTGGGGGTGGTCCCATCTTGACATGTCTATAATCTAACATCATATGTAGGATGTCATTGAAGATGAAAAATTCTCAGATACTATCCCCCAACATTCGATGGTAGAGATAGTAATCTGGCCTGTCATCATGGCCGACATCTTTAGGTCTCCTCGGCTTAGGGAGGAAGATCAATTTGCAGTTCATGACGGCAATGACGTATCCATAAACTTGATCATATTGGAACGAGTATAATTTTTTTCATCGCTCCTCAAACTTGTTCTGCTTTGGTCCTCTCTGATTCTCTCGTTTCGGTGGGGGTGGCCGCTAATATACAGGTGGCCCGTGAAGATTTGGTGGAGGACTGAGTGGTGGAGTGGGCACAGGGGTCGACTTGAGTGTGACAGGAGACGCTTCAGCTCTAGGAGCTATCTTCACCGGAACCTTCAAGTCTATTCGGACATTGAATTAGTCCATTACAGGGAGTCCTCAATTCTATGGGCAATATCCAAGAGATGGCAGAATCTAGTGGTGCACTAAACCGGTATGAGTGGTGTTTGCATCTCATCTATATGATTATCGATGCATATTGCTAGCATATCATCATAATGAATTGGTCGGTTCATGGAATAGGTCATACCTTTCCATATGGAGATGAAATATGAGACCCTCTCATTCTTCATATGCTTGAAGTTAATAAGATCGATGACTGTTGTATTAGATAGAATTGAGCTGAAATAGAACAGGAACTGCTGCCAGAGGTCCTCCCAGCTCTTTATCAAATGGGCCGACAGACTCGTATACCAGATGAAGGCAGATCTTTGAAAGGTCCATACAAAGCATCTGAGTTTCACTACTTCATGTTTTTCCGGAGTCCCTATCATAGGGTCACAATAGGATGCGTAGTGCATCAAATGCGGCGCCGGATCACCTGATCTTTTGAATATGGGGAATACATGGCTCCATAAATTGGGTGGAGGTGGTGTGTTGGTCACCCAATCTGGGTTGGGTTTCTGCTCCAGCTATATCAGAGCGCGTCGACATTCCATTTCTTCCAATCGAGTTGTTAGTGCCTCAATGGTATTGGTGAGTCCTTGGTTTACATCCTGTTGGGCCTGGTCCTTGGTAGGCGTAGCTCGAGGCATTGCCTGAGGAACCATATTGGCTAGCACCAAGGGGGCATATTCCATTTGGGGTACCCTTAGAGGGTTCGGGCGTACATTCTCATGTTTCCTCCTAAGTGGAGGGAAATCCTATTATTCATCATCCACGTTTAGGTAGATAAACGAACCAGAATCCTCATTGGGAAGGAGCCCTGATCATGCTTTGTTTTTCAGGGAAAGCCATAGATTTTGAGGTGCACTTGTCGGGAGTGCATGACATGGCTCTTCTTGGGATGCACATTCAATAAGTATGTTCCTATGGAGTAGCTCGGTGTTAAGCCGCCTCAACTCTTTCATCTCTACTTCCTATCGAGCGAACCTCTCTTCGAGCGTGAGTGGCTCATTTGTATCGAGAGAGGGGGACGGGTTAAGGGAAACTCTTCCATTGTTCTTATCCTTGTTGTAATCTCACAGGGTAGGTGGAGGGAGGTATGATGAAGGGGTGGCCATATTTAATGCGGCCCTCTGGTTCCGCGTGTGTACACCTGGGGGTTCATTGTGAGTCACAGCCTGACTGGAACCGTCATCTCCCGATCTGTCAGGATTTTCATTTTCTTTGGCGTCACCCACGGGGATTGCCTCTATGGAATTCAAGAATGCATATTGCAGGGTGGAGGGGATGCCATCTTCCATATAGGTAGTGGATCTCCTACCTCTTCGGTTGGCCTTCCCTTTTATGATCTGGGATTGCCCTCGGACTTCTTGATGAAGGGTGTCGCGGAGAGTTCTTTGATGATACCTTACAGTGCACCTTCCTCTCGTAGGGGATGATGATGTGAATGAAGAGATAGGATGGGAACCTCCCCTTCTAATTGTCCTCCCGAGACAAGATAATACCAACTCTCGTGTGGGAGGTTGTTGTTGAGAGGGTAATAATGCCCCTAGCCTCGAGGGTTGGGGATGGCTCTGTTCCCTTTACATAGAGTCTCTTCCCGGTATTAGTGGTATTACCAGGGAATTTGTTATTAAACATGCCACTAGCCCTACAGTCTGGGGTTGACCCCGGATTGCGACAGTTGCTGCGGCTATCGCGACCTTCCTGATCTCGCGTTCCCCCATCTGGCGGTGAACCGGATCCAGTGCCGAAATAACATGTGGATCATTCCCTTCTAGTAAGGCAGGCAGAGATCATTGATTGTCCTCTCCTAGGTGAGAGGCCTGCTGTATGCTCTCGGTGGCCTGATTCAAGAGTTTTTGAATGGCTCGTTCCTGTCTGGCCAGACACTTCTGGGACTTATTCGAGGACCAACACTGTTGGGTGTGTTGCCTTTATTGAACAGGGGGTCCACCCAATTTTCGTGTCGATGTGACGAAGTTACATGATACCATGACAGATGGGTTTTTCTGGGTGGGGAGCAGAGTGAAATGAAGAGCTCTATGTTCCCCCTATCCCCTAATATGGACTCACGTCATAGTGTCACCTATGAGGCGGCACAGTTCGTCTAGTGCACGGAGGCTAGCTACCTCCATATTCCTTATGCGCCTCTCGGGGCATTGTTGTTGCGTTGAGGAAAATGCCTCCAGGTCTACGTGATGAAGGAGGTCCCCTATCGCCTTGACATGGACTACATACCCATTATAGGGAAGGAATATTGAGTTCAGACGGCGGAGGGTTGTCCATATATTATGGCAGATGCCATGCATGCATTCTTCTGACAAATCCCTGGGTATGTTGTACTAAGAGGTGGTCGTGGGCCAAAACATAACTTGAATATCATTCCTGGACAGTCATTTCTTCAGGTGCAGCATATCGGCATATTCCTCCACCAATGATTCCTCTAACTGGTCAGACCAAATAAGGCTCTCACTATAGTCAGAGTCAGTGGGACTGGTAGGTATCAAATTGTCTTGTGGGAGATTCCAAGTTGGTTTAGAAGATCAACACGGCCCTAAAATGACTCCTTATCGAAGAAGAGCATCATTAGAAACAATCTGGGAATCTGACATGCTCGATCTCGTCCTTCTGAGTTCCTCGGCATATGAGGTTTTTTCGGTGCTTGATTCAGCAGGAGGAGGACTTTTCTGTCGATATAATCTGTCCTCGCGGGGAGGACCTTGACAATGACGGTCGTAATGGTGAGGAATACCATGACCGCCTAATGCTTCACTGCATAGATGACTTTTACAGTGCACACCCTGGGGAGAACCTCCAAGGCATGTTGCAGCAAAGGGAGGACATTCTGGGTGCATGGAATTGTTATGGGGAGGACCTTCGCAACAGCTGACATCTTGGTGAGGATAAACATCATGGCTTGTCATTCGACGCGCATTCTGGAGAGGACCTTCAGGACATGCCGCGACAAGGGGAAGACCTTTTTTTTCTTGGGGCCATTGTGTGGAGGACCTTCGCGATGGCATCCATGGTGGCGTGGACTACCATCACAGCTGTGGAAATGGCGAGGACTACAATTACGGGTACCGTAGGGAGAATATCTGTAGGATACATCCTGGGGAGGGACTCCAGAATGTACCACAACGAGGGGAGGGACTTCTCTTTGCTCGTCGTCTCTACGGGGAGGACCTCTATTATTAGGGTAGAGATGACTACCACCGTGACATGATGTCTGGCTGCGTGGAGTTACGTTGCAGCGTAACCCCTACGGAGGACCATTAGGGCAGTCCATGACAAGGGGAGGGCCTTCTTGTCATGATGAGATGTCATTTATTGAAAAAAATGTAGTGATATTTATTTATTAAATAAATATTCATTATTAATGGCCTGATAAATATTTTGGAGGAATGGTGGACCATGATTATGGGTCTGGTGAAAAGTAATATATATTGAAAATTAATTTAATAAATAATATATAATTTTAATTCAAGAGTTTAGAGAAGGTCAATAAATAATAATAATAATAATAATAATAATAATAATATAGACATGGGGTTCCGCATGGATTAAATAAATATTAAAGGTCATCTGTGTGATTATTTATTTCTAACCCTTGTGGTATATAAATAAAATTATTTTATTTTTCCAGATAGAAAATTCATTTTTTAGTGGGGTACACCAATTCCAAAGAATCCTCTAGGAGCCCAAGAAATCTCCATTCATAGAAAATTCTCTCAAGAATAGAGAGTGATCATCCTCCACATTCCACTCTTGAGTTTATATAGATCACGAAGAATCACATGGAAGTGATTCTCGACGTGAACAATGATGAATGAATGAAGCATTAGTATACACCACGCTGGAACCAAAATATTCCATTGTCGATACTTGAAGATTTATGGAACACGTGTGGATCATTTCCATTGTTAATCTTCCCAACATTCTTATAATTTGATGATGGTGAAACATATATCAATTTTCACTTCCATCAATGATGAGAGAAATTATCACATGCTAATACATTATTTTTTAAAAATTATTTATAAATAATATGTGATGATCATGTGATTGTTTCCAATGTTTTATCCCTTGTCTATTTTATTTGATTCTTATTTGTTGATCACGGAATTTATCATCATTTAATTCTCATATTGATCTTTGATCATGACAAAACTCAATGTTGTTCATGTTGCATTATAATGCTTCTGCTGTACCCGAAACCTAAAATGCATGTACAATTGGTGAGAAAAAAAATATCATTATTCCATCTCCAATGGTGGTCCAAAAATATTCTATCAAAATAGGTCAATAAAACACCAGATTTGAAAACCCTAGAAAAATGAATTCTATTATAATAAAAGGTAAAAAAGGACAAGAATGGAAAAAAGAAATGACCAAAGGAAAATATCCATCCATGGGTTCAAGCTGGACCCTAGAGGTTCAACTACCATTGCTCTAGCCCCTGCTAGAGGAATTTTAAGACATTGGACAAGTAGCCACAATGTAAAGAACATATAACAAATTAAAATGAATATCCAAATTCTAGTGCATGGATAGGTTGAAATTCTGGGCCCAAAGATCTCATCCCAAACGTCAAAAATAATGAACCACATTTACTGAACTCTATGACTCTAGTAGCATGATTTGAACTGATAGTAGTGACACCCTATCGTCATGAGGATATTGCAAAGTCCCAAAATTCCTTCAAAACTAACTATTCAACAAAAACACTATATGAGCATATCTAGGCTTGTTAAATATGCCCATAAAATAAAATAACTAGTCCATGGGATCATAATGGCCTCCACAGTCTGCTGACCATATCATGGAATATTAGCTAAACTACGATGACTCCAATCAACTAGATAATCCATTAGCTCCCTAAATCCACATCAAAACAACCGACGAAAAGAGTTGTGAAACTAATCCAATATTAGTGTAATCATATTGTATGTTAATTCCCCAATGGTATCTTCTCTCATATTGTCCAACAAAAGATAAGACTCATGCCTTCAAGACCATATGATCAAGAACCATGTTTGGCAGTACACAAACTAACCAAATGGAACTAATGAGATATGAATCAACCATATCACATGCCAACACTCATGAGGCTCCATCCATGTTCCCAAAATTCTCAACAGAAGTAGGATAACCCACAAGGGGCTCATCCCAAAAAACCAAACCTCTGGATAGGCCCACAAAAAAACCACAACTGGTCTAACAACTCATATCCCAAAGATTAATATATGAGAAGGAAAATCTCAAGAATCGCCACACCCAAAAGGAAAACCTCACGCCACACACAAACCCAGATGGAAAACCCAAGAAGAACCATTATAGAATTGTAAATTGAAGCCAAAATATGATCATTATAGAATTATTTAAAAAGCTATGTCAGACATATCTCAAGCTCAAACATTGACACACCAACCATTTCCAAAAATCCTACGATGTCGTCCTAACCAAAAGGCACCTAACAAACAACACCTTGAGAAACAAATGACCAAATCTCATCAAATAAGTGAATAAATCCCAAAATATTTAATCTACCCAATGATACTCAAATGAACAAACCTATAATCCTCAATTCACTGTGATTAGAATTCCAATAAACCTTACCAAACCTCATACTGATAACCCAACCTCTCAGAGGATTCTAATTCCACAATATCAAGGAATCATCCTAAAATGATATATTTATTCAAACCATCATCCATATGGACTCTAAAAATTGAAATGATTCCATCATCAAAATCTATGTAGCCTAATGATTCAACTAGACTACACAAAAGGAAAAATCTGACACTAGGTAAAAATACACCCAAAATCACTTGCTGGAAAAATTATATGGCTTTTACTTATGATTTCATTGTGTGTACTCTCAGATGTGTTCATAGACTTTTTTCCTACATGTTTAGGTCACACATGGGGTCAACACATATACTAGTAAATTGTAAAGGCATACATGGGGTCTACTCGTGTACTATTACATGGACATTTCCTCGTCACATAGAGTGTCTTTTCAAGTACATGACTACATGGACATGTACCACTACAAAGTGTGTACTTCAAGTACATGATGTATAGTTCCAAAAGATTTTTCTACCTTGTACATGGCTACATGGACATGTATAACTACACATTATGTATTTAAGGTAAATGATGTGTTGCCTCAAAAACTACACAAGTCCATGTACTCAACCAAATGGCCATGTACTAATACATGGCATGTACTTTTAAAACCATCACATTACCTAAATAGGAAGAACACATAGTGAGTGTTTATGAGACTAGACATCTTTTGATCCGGATTTTTGAATTGGAAACTACTAAAAACCTTTTGAAGCCCTATATTAACCCATGAAAACAGTATATCGACTCTATAGGGGCCTCGAAAACCCAAAAACAAAATTTATTCTTAAATACAACTAACCTATGATGATTTATTGTAAAAATAATAATAAGGAAAATTTTCTCCTGGAAACCACTTAATATTTGAGCTGATATGTGTTCCAAATCTACTGTATGATGGTCTAACGAATCCTGAGCTCTATGGGGACATCTCACCCATCCTATCTCTCTCTCTCTCTCCCTCCATACCCATATTTTATCTTAGGCATGATGAAGGAAATACGTAGGGGGATTATGGATAAAAAATAAGGGAGATGGGAGAAAATAAAAGTAAAAAATGGAATAGGAGGAATGAGAAAAGAATGAAAAATAAAATAAAATAAAAATAGAATCGGGAGATCTAGATCGCTTCCTAAAATATGATAATAACACATCTAAGAATATCCACCACCAATTTTTTAATAAATATTAATGATGGAATTCCAATATGATTCTATGAGTAGATGATATATTTTAATAGACAGGAAAAAAATAATAATTACTCAATTATTAAATATTCTGCCAGAATTCAAATAGCTTGTAATTCGACAAAAATCCCACCCTATGGTAAATAATATATTTCGAGATGAAAATAGTGGTTATAAAAATTGAACATGTTATCATGATGATAGAATTTATCCTTCATCCCCACAAACACCACCTAAAAAATGAAATTCAAATTTGCCATATTTTTCTCAAATCTTAATGATGTGGTTCTTGATGATATACAAAACATAAATTCATCTTACCCTCATGAATACTCAATAGTCTACTAGCCACCAGGATTTACCCTAAGCACTAGTGCTTCAAACTCAACCATAATAGTCCAAAAAATGACCCCACATCACTCGTGACTCCCCTAAAAAAGGTACATTTTACTTTGTCTCGTCTAATGCACCTCCCCATCATAATACAGGTTCCATGTTGGTTGATGAACAATCCAACACCTGGAGAATTATACTTCACAATGATAGGAAGATCCGATATAGACAGATCAAAAAGCAATGTCGCTATGAATTCATGGCTACCACTAGTCAGTTATCCATGTGGTATATTTTTTTGACAATTCTAGCTTCATTTTATGATGGTCTGAAGGATAGATAGGCCACACTTTCGTGGTTTGTATTTTCACTGAAAATAAAAATAAAATGATCCCTTATCATCGAACCTATAATAAACACTAAAAATAAACTCCCAATATCAATCCATTACCAAATGCAATGGCTATACATAGACAAATTGCTCAAACAATAGTTCTAACACCAAAAAACCACATTCTATTCCCACATCACTATGAAATACATCCACACACTCAAATGACCTCTGAAAATAATGAACAAAATCGCCAGAATCTTATGTTTCACTCCCCAATATAATGATTCCCTTACAATTACCCTAGAGCATTTACCTCCTGAACCAACCAGCATTGTACTTAACTAATGTTCATATTCCCTCACTCAATAAGGACATTACCCAAAAGGACCACTCCAACCACCACTCTCCTTATCATGTTAGAGTGATTCTCGAAACACCTCTTAAAAACTATCATTCTCAAATAATACATGAACTAACGAAGCAAGTCTAACACACCTAAAACCACTAACCATGATCTTGACACGGTCTAGGTCCAACAAACTAGAATACCCTGGACACTCCATAAAACTAGTTATATCCATAAAGATAATATACACAAACCAATAAATCGGAACTCAGGATTTGATACAAAACCATTATACACTATCCAAGATCTCACATCACTACCCATTATAGGACCAAAACCAAAAAAGGATAGGCATCAAACTAAATAAACCTTTTCGAACCATCTAAGAAGTCAAGATCAATCTCAACGCTATAAATCACTGGTCCAAGGAAACCTTGGCCTCACACAAGAACTTCCTAAGGAAACTTCAATCATATGGAAACTTGATCCCGATCAAGACATATCTAATACATTCAAGAACTCTCTAATCCAACCAAATTAATAGGGAATCTCATAGCTTAAACCAACCAATAAGTGATCCCTTTCATCCCTTAACTAAGATATTTCATCAATATCAATAGAGATCACTACCCAAAGGATCATTGAGACATGTCATATGTGAAATGTATTAATGGTTCCCTTGAGTATATTGACACCAAGAAGCTATATGGGATCATTGTATATATGTTTTGGATGACACATTAAACAACTGAAACTAAATATTTAGTAAAAACACATATAGTTAAAAAACTCATGAGGATCCTACCTTCATATAACGATGCATGAACACAGACCTCTTTCAATCTGGAAAAATTGTAAAAATCAGAAATCACAAAATCCATAAACACAATTGAATCACCCTAGGTCAAAACAATAGAACCATAATAGTGAAACTGGGAACAAAAATCCCATATCCTTGATAAATTTTATTTCATACTAGAATTGGTGTTCATGATGCACTTTACTGATATCTATCACATGTTCCGATAAATTCAAATACATCATCCCTACCAACTCACCAAATAGTAAGATAAAGGAAAAATTCACTAAAACAATTTTTTCACGAACCATCTCGGGTCTACCCGACTTGCCACACAATTTGTCTTGCAATAAGGCCTCAAGAATACCTTCCCATTTAATAGATTATTTTGACAATATGTGAGATCCTAGAAGGATAATGTGGGGATACTATTACCTAATATCATATAAAAATAATAACATAAATAAAAAAAATACATACAGATCCATGGACATTAGAGTATGTATAAATAATTATATAATAAAATAGAGGAAAACCATAATAAATATATTGTTGTACACATTATAAAATAAAAAACATAAATATACAGATCACCCACTGGAGAGACTACAGATAGAAAAAAAAAATACATAAAACAAATACATGAGGCTCCATGACCACTCTCATATGAACCACATACCAACTCTCCAATCCTATTGAACACCTCCATCAGAAACCTCACATCCACCTGAGAAATCATGGAAAAATAAATAACATCGGGACTCTTCTCGATCCACCACATCCTATGCCTAAAGAGATAAAAAAAATAAGGAATTCATTTACATTGATGTTCGTGCACATGGGGTGAAAAAAAATCCCAGTATTCCACCACCAATAGTATTGCTAAAAGCAACTATCATTGCATGTGTATAAAAAACCTGATATTCCAAACCTAGAAGAACAATTACTACTAGAATTTATAAAAAAATATAGAAAATAAAACAAAAGGGGTAAATGAAATGAAAATATCCAACCACAGGTTCCATCCTGTCACCAGATGTAAATCTACCATCGCTCTATCTCCATCCAGAAAAATTGTGAAACATAGCTCACACTGTCAAAACAACAAGTGTGACTACTTGATCAAAAAGATGATAAAAATTCCAACACAAGGACAAACATGAATGCTAGGGAATTGGACCTTGTAACAAATTTCATAAATAATGAATTGAATGTGCAAATTTATATCAATTCAATGAAATGATATGAACTAGTAGTAGTGGATCCTTTTATAACATTAGAGGTTATTACTAAGTATTTAACATATAATATGACTAAAAATGTTTAAATAACCTACAATTACATCTCAATTATACTTGAAAAGTCCCAACACCTCAATGAAGTAGGCCCAAGATAATAAAGGACACCATTATCCACTAACCCTAGATAAGGTGATCATTTAAAATTGGGTGGCTACACTCATGCAGGTCATCCATTATCTCCCTAGACTAACCTCCAAATAACTAACCAGCAGAGGCGATAAATTAAGTTAACCTTGGTTCCAACACCTAGTCTAGTATTATCCTAATGGTCTCCTCTATTATATATTCATGATCAAGAAAACCCTCAATCTACCTTGTAACAACCCATGATTTTCATACCAAAATATTACAACTTTTTATATGAATATTAAATACATTTCAAAAATACAAACCCAAGGACCGTAATGGGTTGATATTATGGGAGACTAGATATACAATATTATTATTTCGTGAATTATATTCAATTTCTATTGCAAATATCATCTAATTTATTAGTTTTCATATAAATAACCTACTTAAAATTATTCTTCATAACCAATGGAAGGAAACAAAAGAAAGTGTATGAAAAATTTCTCAGTAAGTGTAATCATGGGAGATGTCAATTGATGATCATATAAAAGACAAACTTAATCATAAGGTTATGAGATCATAAATATAACATTCAACATTCATAAATATTATAAAAATGATTCAATGCATAAAACTCTATCATTTAAAATAACATGAATAATATGAGGGATAAATCATCATAAATAAATCATGAACCATATTTTTATATAATAAAAGTGCAAAAACATCATCGATAAATATGGATATCATGTGTGGAGGGTTTTTTCAGAGATGATAAAGACTTAATTAAAAATTATAAGCTCATGTAGCTAATTTAGGAATACCCAAAATTGTTAGGTTTTGGGAATTTGATTTATTTTCATATGTAATCAATATTCTTCAAAAATGATGTAATTTTTATTTTTGTTACGGTAAGTTCACAATATAAATTTTAAATTATGAGGAGGGTAAATGTGATCCGTAATGGATAGCCTATACTCATCTAATTCAAAATTTTCATGAGGTAATAACTTCCTCTAATATCCATGAATATCATTCTTGAATTATGGTGATTCAATATGTACCCCATATATGGCATACCTATAGCCCTCCAATTTCACATTGCTGGGAGAAATTAAGACATTATTCTTTATTTAACAAATTATAGTTGGTTTTAGGTGATATTAAATGATCCCCATAAAATGACTAACAATATCTATTTTATGAACATGTTTAAAATATAATAATCCTACAAAACTCATATTCCTTAATAAAATATAATCAAATCATAATTTACAAATGCATTTATGTCATACTCAAGTGTTACTTCTTATCTTTTGATATAATTCATGTGGATATCCTCCCAGAATCAAGGGGTGAATCATGTGGTTTAAACCAAAACACCATTCTTTTTCATATAAATATAAATGGTTGATTGTTTACACAATACTAGAACATAAAATTTATAACACCCTATCTCATTGTAAAAACTGACATGTGTGTGGGAGAATGTGTGATAACAAGATATTTATATAAAAGGGGTAATTTTCATTAATTTAAATGAGAAAAGTAATTGATATCTAGATCTCAAATCCCTTTACCAAAATTCCCACAATAAAAGGGATGAAAAATAAATGTTATATCAATAATTGTGATATCATTTACATCATGTCCCATTTATATATAGCCATTGGTTGGTGATCTAAATCAACTACCTATCATAGTTTATTTATTTTTCACATTATCAAATTCTACCTATCGATATAATTGAGTAGCTTATGCCTATAAAATTACTTCTTCCCATAATACCCCATCCAACATATATAATCTTTCTACTAGTATATCCATAGTAGCTACTAACTGGTGTTCTAGTTTTTATACGACAGCTTCACCATCAAATACAATAGACCAAAATCGAGATACATTCTCTAATAACATAAATGGTGGTTAGTAAAGAAGCACTAAAATGATCTATATCCTCCTCAAAGAAATATTTTCATCAATTTCATTCACCTATTCTCAAGTGTCTAATATTTTATGAGAATAAACATTAAATGGGTGGCGATTAAATACCTAATTCAAAAATATTTAAATTACATAAATAATATATTATTTATCCATAAATTACATATTGAATCATCAATTATCATAGTGAATATATAGATAAACTCCTTACAATAAATCATCTGAAATATACAAATTATTTTGTCTTTAAATTAGACTCAGCATTCAGGCGCACATTGAATTCAAGCACTAGGATTATAATGGGAAGAAAAGCCTCATCAGGCACCCATGCCATTCTCCTTTAATTAATATCTATCAAAATACTCTATAATTTCCACCTAATAACTACCATAACTATAAATATTATTATGTAAGGCCTTGTAGGCACGACATATAGGTTTTCTATAGAGGATGGACCATGAATTGGTTCATTTTCTATATTATAATAGTGAAATCTGGATATTTATTCCTAGTACATTTTTCTATTCGGAATTTCCTCCCAATAGTGTGTGAGTAAGATCAACTCTTATAAATCAATACTTCCCATGACATCTGTGTTTAGTATAAGTATTATGATAATAATAAAATTCTATATTTCATTTTCACAATACTGTAGACAGTGTTTCACCTAATCTAGTTATTTTAATAGATCTGATAGAAATTTTAAGCCTATATTAAAAGAACATACTATTTTTTAATTGGAATAGTAATAGATTGTTGAACATAACAAAAAAATACAAGTATAATATCCTACATTACATATACTATCTATTCATTTTAAATTTTGGAGTGGGTGTTGGGAAAGGTAGTGCGAGAAAAATGAGAAAAAATGAAAATGTGGACACATAATGAAATAATATATATATACCTTCTGAGAAAGCCAAAAAAATAATTATATGTTCAATAGACTAATATATATATATATATAAACAAATATTCATCAAAAAATATTAATTTTGGGAAACCTAATGGGGGATGGAACTTATTGGAAAAACTAGATCCATTAAAAATAAATGATTACGTTTTAGTGATTCAGTAAATTTGATAGTGATCTCAAGATCAGTACTCTGATAAAATAAGACCCCGGATAGAAAGTAGATCAAGTCCAAATGTAGTCTGAGAGTTATGAACAAAACCTCAGAATGAGATCAAAATAAATTATCAAACTGTGTGTGTTGAAGTTTCACCATCCAAATAATGTGTATAAGATCACAAGATGTATAATAATTACAATCATCACTTGAATATAGTCAAAATAAATGAGTTTATATTCAGTTATTGATAATATTTTAATCCATGGTTCAACCAACGTCATGAGAGGAAGAGGGTAATGTGACATCACCTGATGTTATCTTCACAAAAAATACACAATTCCCTTTAATTTCTTTAAAATTTTTAAAAAATGATTATGAGACCCCCAACATCAGGAATTATAAAGAAAATAATACCCATTTGACTCAACTAGGGATCATCTTTAGCATTATAATTGTTTAGTAAATCTCAAAATTACCTTTTCAAATATATTTTTAAATATTTATATTCTATTATAATCAATGCGAATTTTGTAAATCTACAACTATTTAAAATTGATGAATTTACATATCAATTTATAATTATCATTAATATGTTTTAATATACCATAAAAAGTGTAATTCATTCCCATGATTGTATTTTAAATATTTTAAAAATAAAATATACATTTACTCATTATAATTAAGACCATCAATAATATTATTCATCCAAAAGCATTTCATGGATTTATCTATAACATTAATAACTCTTACATAGTGGTAGATAATGTAACAAACCTTTACAAGTTAGACTACTGAGAGAAAACTCCCCCAATAAAAGTCATCAGATAACCTAAATTTGGCATCCATGAATTTATATATCCTATAGTAATTAAATCTATAAATTCTTAAATCATTGGTCTCCCACTACCAAAACACAATATCAAATTTAAATGTCCATGAAGATATTAAAACAAACACTCCATAGATTTTAATGTTTTTACATGGATTTTATAGGAAACAAATGACCACACAAACTACATGATCTATATCTGGTCTAATGTATACCATCACATACATAAAATAACCATTAATAGATGAATATTATATGTGATCCATATCCCCTCTGAACTCATAAATAAAAGCTTATTTACTATAACCGATCTAAAAATGTAATGAAATAGGATTACTGGCCATATTGACTCTCTCTCAGATAATATTTAATGAATCTCTCAATGTATATCTCTTGAGATAAGCAAGACTTCATGGAAATTATGCCATATATGCTATTAACTCTAGGAATCTAACACATCTAATCTGAGTGTTTCATCAAAAAACATAACACATATTCTACTCTAATTGGTAAATTTTAAAAGCATCATAACAAATAATAATTATATCATCAATATAATGAATAAAAATATTAAAAAATTGTCAAAAAATATTTGAAAAAATTACTATAATAGGTCAACATGAATCCATGAAGAAAAATCCCTGACTAAATAATTTTATACCACTACCTAGAAGATTACATCAGACCATACAAAATCTTCTTCAACATGCATAAATAATCCTCTTTAACTATTTAATAAAACCATCCAACTAATCCATATAAATTTCCTCTTTTAAATCACCATAGATGAAATTTTCCTTCACATACATCAGCTCAACCTATAGATATAAACTAGTATCCAAACTGAGAACAGATCAAATGAAATATATCATGAAAATTGGTAAGAATGTTTCATCAAAATACATACCCATATTCTAATAGAAGACATTAACAATTATCCTTGACTTATATTAAAGAACAAAATAAATTTTTTTATCATGATAAATCCACTAAATTTTTTAATCTCTCTTTAAATAAGGAAGAATTATCATCACAATGTTTTTGTTTTAAACCAATGATCTTATCTCATTATCCGTTATAGTATCCCATATTCCTTCTAAACTCTTTCTATCACCTTATCAAAAGAATCTTGTTCTCACCCATCAGTAAGGAGAATATAATCATTTTCGGTTCTAGGAACAGAGGAAGTGTGGGGGGATGGTTCACGTCTTTTATTTTTTTAATTATTGAGAATCAATCTGATGACTATTATGATGAATATCAATATGACCAATGTAATTGAATAAAATAATAGACAAGGTAAAGAATAACTAATAACCAATAAATAAAATATCATCACAAGTTCATTATAATTAAATAAATCAAAATAAAGAATTTTCATGAAGGAATTCTTTCTTTTTTTAAGCGTCTGGCTACAAATCTATAGTGTGCAGCCATTGCATCATAGAAACCAAGTGTATGAATCCACTAGTGTTGATCCGCACATTCTCGACATATCTCCCAACATCACTGAAAAAGTCTCCATGTCCTAGCACGGAAGGTCCTCATGCTCGCAATTTCCACCTTCAATCACCTTAATAATCGCATTCAAAGCATTCTCCATGATCTGGTGGATGAGGATCAGTCTCATTCGTAAGAGCATTAATGGTGAAGGATGAACACCCTAGGCTTGAGATCTTCTTCTACAATGTTTTTTGCACAAAGAAACGGTTTGCTAGTTTATGATATAAATAACATAAATGGCTACTTATATCACTAGGGTTACAATAAATTAATTGCACATATGCCCATATTTTTTATAATTATTTAGAAACCCCATGCAAAATAATAATAGTATTATTATTATTATTGACATGAAATTATCATGAAAAATATTTATTAAATATTATTTAAATAATATTCACTATTTTTATTACCACCAGACCCTTAAACATAGTCTTCCAATCCTCTATTATATTTATCTAGCCTTGAATAATGTCTATTTATTAATTAAATTAATGTCAATGCATTATTTTTCAATAAATATTCTTAAATATTATATCCACTAAAGAGAAATTAAATATTTATTAATTATTCCTCTTATAATATATTCTCTCGAATAAAAAATGTTGAAGTAAATGCTATCAGGCATACAAGATAATTATTTTACCAAAACCATGAATAATATTTATTCAACTTGTTAAAAAAATAAATTATTTAATTGAGATACTAGATACACATATTGTGTGGTGCTATAGTCCTCATTCATTGGGGATTAAGGCATATCTGCCTAATGTCTAGGGGTAACATCTACCAACACATCATGAAACCCATAGAGAAAGAAGTTAGATTATTGGGATAACATTCACCTCTTATAAATGCATATCTTGTAATATAATCTCATTATCTTGATATCTCAAATAACTTGGGTTGCTTGCTAGTTTCATCAACCCATGCGCTAGATTTATCTTTCTTTGACATCCTGGAATTGAACTTTACTATTTAACACTATGTCCATAGATTTAATTAGGTTGTATCATTTACATCAAAGGGGATACGACATAAAATTATGGTGAAGGTACATGTCCTTTATCACATTATTCATCATTACAGAATTACATATGACATATTTTACATATCCTACATCACATGAAATAGATATGAACATCTAACGACACTTCAAAATTTGGATTCCTACTATTAGGACATGTTATCATAATATCCTCCAGGATATTAACATATTCATACACTAAGACAAATCCCATCACAAACCTATATGTATTCACTACCGATAGATGGTAATATTTATTTCCCTCAAATAATATCATCTTGATATAGAACATATATTCAAGAATAGTGTCATAGTGCTTCCGGGTTTTCATCATAGTCGGGATCCGCTATGACCTATTAGTGAGACAACTACTCTTCATACATTATCACATGAAATTTAATAAAGAAGAAAAATAATGATGTGATAAGTAGTTTATTAATCTTCAAATCCATGAATAAAATTTTATTATAATTTACTATGGAAGTTGGTTATAAGGAACTAACTCCAACAGACACCCACTTTAACTAGATCCAACTACAAATAACCATTAGTCCACTAGCTCTCACATTATATTCATGCTTCTGTTGAGACATGCCTTTAGTAAAGGGTTCATCCATGTTCTCTTACATGGATACTCTACTCACTCCAACTTCACCAGATTGATATAAATCCCTCAAGAGTTGATACATATGAAGTATTTTCTTTATCCATTGATGTGAACATGACTCTTTTTCATGATCCACCACTACAGTATTATGAAAATATAACGTGATATGGTCTTTACTGACTAGAAACACATAAATCTCCTTAAACATGTTCCAATTCAAGATGTATTACTTGACTATAATAGAAGATTATATATTCTTAAACAGCACTATATAATCAATGACATCTAGATTCTTTGAACTCTTTCAGATCATAGTTCCTTTATTGAACATAAAAAATATCCTGGTGGAAACTTTAGATCATTCTGATATTCCAGAAAATAAGCATCAACATACCCTCTGATGAGATGATTATTGTCTCCTCCATGAACTAGGAACCTATCCTTAATTCATCTCAGATACATAAAGATAGTCTTAATCATAGTCCAATTATATTCTCTATTATCTTATTGATATCATCTGAACATGCTCATTACATAAGTAACATCTAGTATTGTACATAACATAGAATACATGATTGATCTTATTGCAGAAGCATATGGGATCTTACTCATTCAATCATACTTCTAGTGTGACTGGGGATATATTTTCTTAAAAATATGTAATCCAAATGGCACAAGAACCAATCCTATCATTGAGTGTTCCATACTACATCCATTTATCATCTGTTAAATGTATGTAAAATGACTTAGTCTAATAATCTTCTTGGATCTTTCACGAATGAACTTGGTCCCTATAATGTATTTTTTGCACCTAATTATTTCATGGATAATAACTTGTTCAACCATTTTTTACTAACTATAGGAATGGTATCCATTTTCCAAAAAGAATTATTTCATTGAAAATCACAACTACGATAAAAACCACAGTCCCATTAAACCTTCTATAAACACATGTATCGCATTCGTTCTTATTGTTACCAAATTCATTTATGGATTCATCAAATTGAATGTTCCATTACCAGGATGCTTTCATTAATCCATAAATGGTTTTCTGCAACTTGAAAATATAGTTGGCATCACCTGGAGTCATAAACCCTTCTAGTTGATTGATATTGACATCTTCTTGAAGGTTCACATTAAGTAATGTAGTTTTGACCTCCATCTACAAAATATAATAGTCATGGAAAGCTTCTATCACAAGTTTGACTCTTATGTAATTAAAAATTGAAAATGGAGGGATGGATTCATCATAGTCAATTCATTGACACTATTTAAACTCTTTTTCTTCTAGCCTTGCTTTATAGGTACTTAATTTACCGTCCAAGTCTAGATTTCTTTTGAATACCCATTTTCATCCAATAGGCATTACATCAACTAGTGCATCGACCGGAACCCAAACCCGGTTATGATAAATGGAATTCATCTTAGAAATCATATCTTATATTAATATTGAATCTTCTGATACTTTTTATCTTCTTAGTAGGATATTGGTTTATCATTATACAATAATAATCAGTCACCATCCTTAGTGATTAGTAAGCCATATCTCTCTGGTTCACTTACCTCTCAAACAATCATATGCAGTACTTGTGTTTCTGGAACTAATTATTCCATGGTGAACTGTGGAACTTTTTTCTAACTAACTCTTGTGTACTGTGAGCATCAAATACATTGAAATAAACCATTCCCCCATGATCCTTTTTGATTATGTTATCCCTCTAAATAAATACAACTTATCTAGAAATAGGTGCTTTATTGTCTGAGGGGTTGTATAGGTAGTATTCCTTTTGGGGGGGTCCAATTGATGGTGTGTGTCATTATGTTGGGGATTCATATACATATTCATTACCTCTGAATATTTAAAATCATGATCGTGGGTGTTTATATCCGTCTCCATGAATCTAGGATTTCTTCACATTAAATATTGAGAATGTTCTTTAGATCCTTTGAATGCAGAAAATTCGTCTTTGATGGTTTATGTTCTGTTTTATGGATTTCATTTGACGTTTTAGTGTCCAATAATCCTCCAAAATGTGGTGATGTAACTTGGTTTAACAATAATGATGGATAAATAAACATAAGATACAATGTAAGGGAAATTTTCTAGGTTTTTTTAATATGATTTAAGTTCAACAAAGGTAAATAGAGTTTTCTTATCTATAGATGATGAGAAGTATGAGTTAATCATTATCTATAAACTTATTCCTAATTTTTGCGGGAATTTGGGGTAGTTAGCCATGAATGGGATGGTTACAGGAGACTTACGGTTTTTGATTTGTGTTCTTCTCCTATACATGATAAAAATATTTGGGTGGAGAATGGATTGAATTCATCTAGTCCTGGTATGTGTGAAGAGAAACATGCATGTGGTGTTTCTTGTGAACTTCTTGTTGTAAATGAAGAAAATATAGTCTATTAGAATAATTCAGACAAAGAAGTTCAGAATTTTGATGAATCTATGCACGATCATGTCATTCCAAATTGAAAAAAATGAGGACATTGCAGTTGAGTAGATTGTCACATAGCAGATCAATGATGATGATGTTTTATTGGAAACCTATGCAGTATAAGAAAACGTTATATTAATCATATTTGTGAATCCATAGAGGTAGTACCACTTCATTCTAGTGTATCACATGTGCAATTCTATAATATGAATAAATTATGTTTGGGCATTGTTGTTGATATAGATCTCAATGCATGTTAGTAGTCTCTATAACCAATCAAGATTATTCAAAAAACTAGGGTCATGAATGAATCTACTCTGTCAGAAAGGTTGGAACTTATTGATGGGGAAGGTTCTGCAAAAAACAAAGGTAAGTTGATTGTGGATAATGAAGGGTTTCAAATGATTTTTTGGAAATCTGGTTTCCAACATGAATCACATAATGTTTATGAATAGAAAAATAATCAGGAAATTGTTACTGAGGTCAATAGTATTATGCTTATTGATTCTCTTATTGATGATGCAAGTCATGGGTCAATGTATGTGGATACTACTGAAAAGGGTTTCCATGATGTGACAATGCACCATTTGACTTTGAGAAAGGGTAGGAACCTAAAGGTTCATGGATGTGGACATGGCCTGGAGGATGTTACTTGAGGGCATGGATGAGTTTGTTCTTCTAGATCATCCAGGTTCATGCCAGAGCAGTTGGTGCTTATGAAAAAGTATAGTTCACTTTTTAGTGATCAAGCCACACCGTTAGATTGGGAATCTGCTGATGATTATGACACTGAACATGACTCAGATCATGATTATGGAAATGTTTGATAAATTGTTTCTCAAATGTTAGGTGGCATGCCCTTGTTTTTTAAATTTATCCTCCTCGTGTACTTGTTATCTTTTCTTCAATTTTAATAAATGGTTGAGAGCTTGGGATTTTGGATGGAGTCGCTATAATGTAATTAATATTTATTAAAATGTAATAAAAGGACTAATATAAACTTTGTTATTTATATATAATAATATAATTAGTATTTATTTTTAATTATATCATTAACTAGATTATTTGTATTATATAAATTTTTATTAATATTTATTAATTCAATTAATGTATATATGTAATTATTTGATTAATATATAATAATATAATTAATAATATAATAATATAATTAATATGTAATTATATAGTTAGTATGTAATAATATAATTAGAATTTAATAATATAATTTATATTTAACAATATAATTGTTTGGTGAAGATTATGGTCATAGCACTAATCATGATCATGGTGACGCTTCTGTTGCTGTTTTTTCCTTTTGAAAGTGGGATTTACTTTTTGTTATAATGAATATGAAATAATATAATTATTAACAATAATGTGCTTCGTTCGGATCCTTCATGGTATAATTAATATGAAAAAATATAATTATTAATTTAATTAATATTTTTATTCATATTTATTAATATAGTAACTGTAAATATTTAATAATATAAATAATATTTATTAATAATTTTATAATATAATTAATATTAGATTCTTTATTAATATGCGTTAATATAATTAATATTTATTCTGAATTACTTTTTGACTACTTTATTATTAATATTATTTATATTGTTATTTTTATTAAATGTCATTAATTACATTATTAAAATTTATTAATATGAAATATTATTATTAATATGTAATAATATATTTAATATTTATTCATATAAAATAATAATTTAGTACATGTACTTATTTATAATTTTAAATAGATAATTATATATATATTGGAAATGGGGAGGAGTAATGGAGGGTGGGGCATTGGAATTTGGGGATCGGGGGAAAATGCCACATGATGCGGCATTTTTTGCTTCGTTTACAAAGTTTCACTTCATTTGGTGATTTTTATACCCATTTCTTGAATTAAATGAAACATAAACCAGTTTTATTATATAACAAAATTAATAAACATGCATTTAAGAATCTTCCCCTAGGTAGTGTTCTAGATTGTGGGTATGATAAGCAACAAAACAATTCCATTTATGAGTATTTAAATAAAAAAATAAAGATTAAAAATACATAGATTGAGAAATTAAATGTTGTATGAATGTTAATATGAGTCAAATGTTAGATTATTTATTTAAAATCAATATATATAACCCCTTTAATATTTAACTAATTATTTGAATTAAATTATTTTATATTTTCAAATATGTTTTTAACTACTCAAACTAATTTAATTAAGGAGATGTTTATTATTTATAATTTGAAAATTTATTTATAAATATAAAAGAAATTGATATCCAAGAAAACAAAAATATTTTATAATTTTATTATCATTTTAAAATAAAACTTCATTTATTTAATAATAACTAATTTAATCTGAATAGATTTTAGATTACATTTATAAATTTAAAATGAATAATAATAAAAATAGAGAAAAAATTCAATTGTTTCACTGTTTTTTAATAGTATGTAAATAGATTAATAATGATTAAAAAATATGGTTGGGTACTTCTTCATTAATTCCTGTTATAAATAAAGGATTTGAATAACTAAAATTTGTAGGTATTAAAGGATGTATGGATAGTTTGTTGAGGGAAATGCATAAAAATTGGAAATAATTGGAGGATTCAAGTATATAGGTGTGGTGACCATATTGTAAAATGACAATGCTTCTCTTGTGATTACTATAGTCCTCCCTGTAGGACGCCAATAACGATGAGGTTAAAATGATTGTTGATTATATTCCAATGAAAACAGGAAATCACCAGATGTACCCTAACTATATCATTCGATAACAATGGGATGCCCAAAATTCTACGTGGTCGGCGATTCTTGTCAAAATAGAGTTCTCTAGTTAATGGAGGACCACATAACACTTATCATGACAGGAAATTTCCAACAGTCCCATTCTCTTGTGAACACTCCTCTGGGTACCCAAGAAAGGGTATCCCAAACGTACCCCAACTCTGGCACTAGATCACCTTTTTGTTCCTCACATTGACATAGAAAGGTTCACAGAAACAGGTTATATGATGGATATTAGCTATCCCAATCTACGTGGTCGGCAATTCTCATGAAGAGTGGCTTCTCTAGTGATGGATGTATCGCATAACTCATTTCATGATAGAGAATTTCTAGCCATCGCCTATTCCTCAAGAACAGTTCCTCGGGTTACCCAAGGAGAACCCGAACAGACCCCAGCTCGAGGACCGGAGAAGTGTACACCTCCCAACAGATCATCCACCATTATGAACATCATAGAGGCAAGAAAGCCTACCCATTATCCTAGGTAAAATATTCTCATCCACAGAGGCTTCTTTGGTGGTGAATGTATGGAATAATGTTTATTATGAACAGGTTGGGATGTCCAGTGACCCAGACTAGTGGATGTAAGTGACTCCGAGGTATAGGGGTATCATGGGGTTGTGGTGGTATATCGGGAGGCAAAGAGGTTGGGATTCCTGTGCTGGAAAGATATTCCATCCTTAAGTAGAATATGTACAGTGATGATTGGTGGTGCAAGAAACTAACTGAGATGTAACTACTGTTGTGGTTTTTGGGGTGATGTGACAACATAGGCAACAACGACAATTTTCAGGCGACAAACTACATTCGAGAAGGGTCGACGAGGAATTGAGCAGTAGGGTACGTGATCAGGATGAGTGACATCGATGACTTTAGAGAAGGAGTGATGCACTGAAGCGAAGTAGGTTCACTCCAGGTCTGTGGGGTGGATGACTCGTCTAGTTCGATTGTATACAACAAGGTGCATAGTTTAATACATGTGGGTTAGGGTCAGCATATCATTGGGTTTACTCCTGCCTCATAACAGTTATAAGAATAAGACCTTTTGATTGTGTCCTTCAATAAAAAAACACTTCCCCTTACATGAAAAAAAATACTTGATTATCATATAATAAATTCTATTTATTATATTGTAAAACCCACTATTTATCATAATATTGTGATATTTTTTTATGTAACCAATATTTTATTTAATTTAATAAAAGAAAATTTAGTTTATTTTTTATAGAAAAAAATGATTTTTATTCATTTGAATATTATTCATAAATTTTCATCAAAATTTTTAAATGCATGGAATATTTTTAAATAATTAAGAAATACTTAATTTTGAGGCAAATTAAATTATTATATTTTATTTATGAAAATTACATATCGCTATTTCTTTTAAAAGAAAAGTGTTTTCTTATTAAATATGAAAACAAGAAATACATATTTTAATATATATATATATATATTCTATGAGAAAAAATAATAGTTTATGTTTTTTAAATATTAACTATATTTTTTTATGATGTTATAAATTTTATTAAGCGTGATGTGTATTTCTAGTTGAATTTGCACTAGAATTTTCAATGGCTGTTTTACTAGATTTTCTCATTTAAATATATTTATTTTTGAAAAATAATAAATATTTATTTATAGAAATATATTTATAATTATATATATTATTTATATACACAAAACAGCCAGAAGGCCTATGTAATAATATAATTAATATTTATATTTAACTATATTCTTAATTACTTTGTTAGTATTATTTAAATTTTTTGTCATATTTATTTATATAACTATTGTAGATACGTAATATTATAATTAATATTTTTTATTAAATTAAAATATAACTAATATAATTAATATGTAAAAATATAATTAAAATATATTAATATATTTATTGATATAATAATATTATTAATATGTAATAATATAATTAGTATGTAATAATATAATTAGAATGTAATAATATAATTAATATGTAAAAATATAATTACAATGAAACAAATAATTACAATATACACTACCTAATAAGGCAGGTTACAACCCCCCCCCCCAAGGGATAACCCACCAATAATTTGATGTCCTGAAGGCCCTGTGGACATGAAGTACTATTATTAGTGTTATTATTTAAATTTTTTTATTATTTAATGTCATTATGTACTTTATTGGGTCATGCTTGTTTCACCGCCATTCTTCCTAAATTCTCTCCCACCCAGATTTGATTCCGGGTCTGATGGAGGCCAGGTGACGCAGGCTTTATGATGTAGGCATGATGTAGAAGGTGGACACACACATTTGTTAAGAAACAAATAGCTTTAGGTGATGTGAACCTAGGCTACACGCATTGTAATGTACTCTATTTCCACATGGCTATCAAGCCATATAAATGGATGGGTTATCCATAGGGGTTCATGGCCTTCCCTATAGGGTTGTGTGTGTTTCATTTCCTTATTTCATTGAAACTGTACCCCTAAGTACCTATAAAATATATAATTAGTAATAATATAAATAATATGAAATAATATATTTAATAGGTAATAAAATTTCTAGTATGTAATAATATATTTTATATTTTTATTCATATTTATCAATATAAATATTATAAATTAGTAATCATATAATTAATATTTATAAATATATTATAATAATTACATAATAACAAATATATTAATATTTATATAATTATAACTATTTTTTTGATAGAAATTGATTTATTAATATATTTATTATAAATATGAATTTTAATAAAAATTAATTCATTTTTATAAATATATAGATTTATAATTATATATATTTATAAATATACATATATATATACATAGTCCAAATTGACCGAATGATTATTGATTTTAATTTATTTTTGGAAAATCATTTTTTTTAAACTCATCTATGTGAGAAACCTTATAAATAAATAAAATTATAAAATTATTTGTTATTATATATATTTATTTTTATAAATTAATAACTGCTAATAAATATTTATATAAATAATTACTATATTTGTATTTATATGTAAAAATATATTTATCATTATGTAATTATAAATCTCTATGTATAAATAAATATTTATTATTATATAATTATAAATATATTTATAATTATAAAATTATTAAAATATATTTATAATTATATAATTATTAAAATATATTTATATATTCCATTAAAAAATATTTATAATCTTATAATTATAAATCTAATATATTTATATACACAATTAAAATATCTTCATGAAAATATATTTTTAAAATTACAATTAAATAAATTTATTATTATATAAAAACTTATATATATATACACACACATATATATATATATATATGAAATAATTAATATGTAATAAAATAATAAATATGTATTAATATAATTAATATGAAATAATATAAATAATATTTTTTATACATATTTATTAATATAATTAATGTACATATGTACTAATATAATTAATATGTAAAAATATAATTAATATTTTTTAATACGTAATAATAGAATAAATATATAACAGTATAATTAATAAATTAATAATATAATTGATATATAATAATATAGATAGTATGTAATAATATAATTAATAAGTAGTAACATAATTACTATCTGATGATTCTGGTCATTACTCTGATAATGGTTATTGTAACATTTGAGTTTAAATTTTTTTCATTTTCGATGTCGGCCTGCCTTTTATGTATAATTAATATGTAACAATATAATTAGTAATAAATTGGGGCTTAGCCCCAGACAACCTTGGTATTATATTATTTTAATTATACCATTAAGTGGGTCTTCCACAATGGTTTCATTAATTACTTTTTTTAAAATTTATTTATATTTTATATTACTATTTATAACTACTAATATATTTAATGTTTATATTTATATAATAATAAATTAATACATTTATTTATTTAAAATTTCAAATATATAATTATATATATATTCGAAATGGGGATGAGGAATGGCTGGAGGGGCTTTTGAAATTTGGGTTTGGGGGAAAATGCCACATGATGTGGCATTTTTGGCTTCCTTTATAAAGTGTCACTTCATTTAGTGATTTTGAAACTCTTTTTTGTAATTAAATGAAAACTAAAACCAATTTTATTTTATAAAATAAAAATTAAAAAACATTCCTAGAAGAATATATAACTAGGTAGTTTTTTAATTTGTGGGTCGGATTGACAAAAAAACAATTCCATTTATGAGTTTTTAAATAAAAAAACAAAAGATTAAAAATATATAGATAGTGAAATTAAATGTTGTATAAATTTTAATATTAGTTAAATGATAGATTATTGATTTAAAATTATCATTTATACCCCATTTAGATTTTAAGTCATTATTTTAATCCAATTATTTTATATTTTGAAATATTTTATTAACTACTCAAACTCATTTAATTAAGGATATATTTATTTTATATTATTCGAAAATTTATTTATAAATATTAAAGTAATTGATATAAAAAAAACCAAAATATTTCATAATTTTACAAACATTTTAATATAAAATGTCATTTAATTAATAACAATTACATTAATCCGATTATATTTTAGATTTCATTTATATATTTTAAATGAATAAAATTCAAAATACATAAATAAATTCAATTTTTTCAATATTTTTTAATACTATATTCATAGATTAATAATAATTATAAAATAGGGTTGGGTACTTACTTATTAATGCCAATTATAAATAAAGGATTTTAATATCATAATATTACACCTATTAAAGGATGTGTGGAATGTTTTGGTGAAGGAAAGCCATAAAAATAAGAAATAATTACAGGATGTAAGAATCTAATGGTTGTGGCCATGTTTTCAAACATCAATCATTTTGCTGTGATTACTATAGACCTCCATGTAGGATGATGATGAAGATAATAAAAAAGATGGATGATTTTATTATGACGAAAACATGACGTCACTAGACATACACCAACTCTGATATCATATAACAATGTGATGCCCGAAATCCTGCGTGGTCAGTGATTCTCATCAAAATAGGGTTCTTCAGTGAATGGAGGACCTCAAAAGACTTATCATGACAGGAAATTTCCAATAGTCCCCTTTGTATGGGAACACTCCCCTAGGTACCCAAGAAAGGGTATCTTGAACGTACCCCAACTCTAGTGCCAAAGCACCCTGTTGTGCCTCACATTGACGTGGTAAGGATCACAGAAACAGGTTATATACTGGATATTAGCCGACCCATTCTACGTGGTCGGTGATTCCCTTCAAAAGTGTCTTCTTTGGAAATTGATGTATCGCACAATTCTTTTCATGATGGGGACCTTCCAGCCACCCCCTTCACCTCAGAACTCTTCCTCAGGTTACCCAAGGAGAACCTGAACGTACCCCAACTTGGGGACCGGAGTAGCATACACCTCCCATCAGATCATCCTCCATTATGAAGATCAGAGACACAAGAAAGACTACCCAACTTACAAAGTATTATATTCTCATCAAGCTTGGTTTCTTCGGTGATGAAACTATGGAAGACTGTTTATTATTACTAGGTTGGGACGACCAGTGGCCCAAAATGGTGGATGTTAGTGACTATGAGTCACAGGGGTATCGTGGAGTGGTAGCGTGATATCTGGAGGCGAAGAGGTTGGGATACTTGTGCTGGAATGTTATTCATCCCGAAGTAGCATATGGACGACGAGGATTGGTGGTTCACTAAACTAATAGAGATGTTACTACTACTGAGATGGTTGGGCTTTGGTGACAACATTGGCAATGGTGGCCTTCATCGGGCATCACACTGAAGCTGAGATAGGGCGAAAGGGAATTGAGAGGTGGGGTCTATGAGCTGGATGAGCACCATCGATGACTTTGGAGAAGTAGTGTTGCACTGAAGCGAAGCAGGTTGATGTCGGGTCTATGGGGCAGATGACTCATCTAGTTCAATTTTGTGTAGGAGGGTGCATAGTTTAATACATGTGGGTTAGGGTCAGTTAGTCATTGGGTTTACTGCTTCCTCGTAATGGTTATCCGAATAAAACATTTTGATTATTTCCTTTAGTAAAAAAGAAACACTTCCCCTTAAATGATAAATAAAATTCTCGATTATCATATACTAAATTGAGTTTATTATGTTTTAAGAACAATTATTTTTCATAATATAATGAATTTTTCATGAAAAAAATATTTTATTTAATTCAATAACAACAAAATAGTTCTTTTATAATAGAAAAAATGATTTTTAGTCATTTGAATAAAATTCATAATTTTTTTATCAATATATTTAAATACATGGAATATGCTTAAACATTTTAGAAATAATTAATTTTGAGACAAATTAAATTATTATATTTTCTTTAACAAAAATACGTATCGCTATTGTTTTTTTAAGGAAAATAGTTTTCTAATAGAATAGGAAAATAAGAAATACTTGTTGTAATATATATATATATATATATATATATATATTAATTATTTGTGAAAAATTAATAGTTTATATTTTTTAAAATAAGAACTATTATTTTTGTATGAAGTTATAAATTATATTAAGAATGAAGATTATTTCTAGTGGAATTTCCACTAGAATTTTCAATGAATGTTTAACTAGAATATATAATTTAAATATATTTATATTTATACAATAATAAATGTTTATTTATAGAAATATATTTATAATATATTTAATATATATATATTTATTTATTTATACAAATAAATTAATATTTATAAATATATAATTATAATTTTATATACTTATAATTAAATTTATTATTTATTAACACAAAACGTCCGGAAGTCCAATGTAATAATATAATTAATATTTATATTTTATTATATTATTAATTACATTATAAGTATTATTTAAATATACAGTCTTATTTATTAAATTGTGATTGTAAACACTTAATAATATAATTATTATTTATTAATACGTAATAATATAACTAATATTTTTCAATATGTAATATTATAATAAATATAAAATATTGTAATTAATAATATAATAATATTATTTATATGTAATAATATAATATTTATGTAATCATATAATTAGCATGTAATCATATAATTAAAATGTAACAATATAATTACAATGAAATAAAGAATTGCATCCTACACTCCATAATAGGGCTGGTTATACCCCCCAAAGGGACTACCCACATATTATATAATGGCCCGAAGACCTTGTGGATATGAAGAACTATTATTAGTTTCATTGTTTAAATTATTATTATTTATTTTCATTATGTTCTTTTTTGGGTCATGCTTCTGTCATCGCCATTCTGCCAGAATTCGCTCCAACCTAGATTTGAATACGGGTCTGATGGAGGCCAGGTGATGCAGGTTGTATGTTGTAGGCTTGATGCAAATGATGGACCGGCACATTTGTGAAGAAAAAAATAGATGCAGGTGTTGTGAACCTAGGATACAAACATTGTAATGGACTACATGGCCACAACGCCATCAATCCTTAATAATGGATGGGTGAACCTAGTGGGGGGTCGTGACCTTCCCTCTCGGGTTGTGTGTGTTTCATTTCCCAGTTTTGTTGTAACTGTACCCCTATGTACCTATAAAATATATAATTAGTAATAATATAAATAATATGAAATAATATAATTAATAAGTACAAATATTTGTAGTATCTAATAATATAATTTTTTTCTTCATATTTATCAATATAATTATTGTAAATTAGTATCAATTTAATTAATATTTATAAATATATTTTAATAATTATATAATAAGATATATATTAATATTTATATAATTATAAATATTTGTTGATAGAAATTGATTTATTATTATATTTATTATATATATATTATTATAAAAATTAATTCATTTTTATAAATATATATATAATTATATATATTTATATATATCTATATATACATACATATGTAGTCCAAACGGCCCAAAAGCTTATACATTTTAAATTAATTTCATATAATCTATTTTTTAAATTCAACTATGAAAGAAAACATATAAGTAAATAAAATTATATATATTTTTATATTTATAAATAAATAAATGTTAATAAATATTTATATAAATAATTAATATATTTATATTTATATATAAAAATATATTTATTATTATGTAATAATAAATCTCTCTGTGTAAATAAATATTTATTATTATATATTTATAAATATATTGATAATTATTTAATTATTAATATATATTTATATATTCAATTAAAAATTATTTATAAACATTTAATAATATATCTAATATATTTATATACACATTTAAAATATGTTCATAAAAATATATTTTTACAATTACAAATAAATAAATTTATGAATATACATATATATATATATATAAACATATATATATAAATATATATATTAAATAATTAATATGTAATAATATATTCAAAATGTAATAAAATAATTAATATGAAATAATATAATTAATGTTTTTATACATTTTTATTAATATAATTAATGTACATATGTAATAATATAATTAATATGTAAAAATATAATTAATATTTATTAATATTTATTAATATAATTAATATATAAAAAAATAATTAATAATATAATAATATAATTGATATGTAATAATATTGTTAGTATGTAATAATATAATTAATATATAATAATATAATTACTATCTGATGATTCTGGTCATAACTCTGATCATAGTTATAGTGATGATTGAGTTGCTATTTTTCCCTTTTCGAAGTGGGAATTCCTTTTTAGTATAATTAATATGTAATAATATACATAGTAATAATAAAGGGCTTGGCCGCGAACATTATTGGTATTTTATGATATTAATTATATCAATAAGTGGGGATACCACTATGGTTTCATTAATTACATTATTATAATTTATTATGATTTAATGTTATTATTTATATGTAATTATATATCTAATATTTTTTAATATATAATAATAAATTAATACATGTATTTATTTACAATTTTAAATAGACTATTATATATATATATATATATATATATATATTTGAAATGGGGATGAGGAATTGCGGGCGGGGTATTAGAATTTGGGGTTTGGGGGAAAATGCCACATGATGTGGCATTTTTGGCTTCCTTTAGAAAGATTCACTTCATTTGGTGATTTTAAACCCATTTCCCGAATTAAATGAAACCTAAACGAATTTTATTTTATAAAAAAACATGCCTTGAAGAATCTACCCTTAGGTAGTGTTCTAGATTTTGGGTAATATAGGAAACAAAAAAATTCCCTTTATGAGTGTTTAAATAAAAAACCAAAAGATTACAAATACATAGATAGAGAAATTAGATGTTGTATATATGATAATATGAGTCAAATGTTAGATTATTGGTTTCAAATCTGGATGTATAACCCATTTAATTTTTACCTCATTATTTTAGTCCTATTATTTTATTTTTGAAAAATCATTTTGATGACTCAAACTTGTTTAATTATAGAGATGTTTATTATTTTTTATTTGAACATTTATTTATAAATCTAAAATCAATTGATAACAAAATAAAGAAAAATATTTCATAATTTTATTTTTTTTAATATAAAACGTCATTTAATTAATAATAATAAATTTAATCATATTAGATTTTATATTTACTTTATAAATTAAAAATGAATAATATTCTAAATACATAAATAAATTCAATTTTTTCACTATTTTTTAATATACGTTAATAGATTAATAATAATTAAAAAATAGGGTTGTGTAATTCTTTATTAATTCATGTAATAAATAATGGATTTGAATATCTTGATATTATAGCTACTAGAGGATGTGTGGAATGATTGGTGATGGAAAGGCATAAAAATATGAAATAATTGGAGGATGCAAGTATATAATGGCGGTGTCCATGTTTTCAAACAAAAATTCTTATGTTGCGATAACTATATACCTCCTTGGAGGATGATGATGATGAATATGTTAAAAAGATGGATGATTTTAGTCTTACTAAAACAGGACTTCACCAGACACACCCCATCTCTGGCATCAGATAATAGTGTGATGCCTGAAATTCTACGTGTTCGGTGATTCTCGTCAAAAGTGGGTTCTCCAGTGAATGGATGACCTCAAAAATCATATCATGATGGTCAATTTCCAACAGTACTCTTCGCCTGGGAACACTCCTATGGGGTACCCAAGTAAGGGTATCCCGAAAGTACCCCAACTCCAGCGCCAGAGCACCCTATTTTGCCTCACATTGAAGGGGCAAGGTTCACATAAACATGTTATATACTGGATATTATCCAACCCATTCTATGTGGTTGGCAATTCACATCAAAAGTGGATTCACTGGTAATGGATATATCACATAACTCTTCTCATGATGAGGAATTTCTTGTCGTCATATTCTCCTCAGAACACTTCCCCATGTTATCCAAGGAGAACACGAATGTACCGCAACACGGGTACTAGAGTAGAGTACACCTCCCATCAGATCAGGCTCCATTAAGAATAAATAAGATGAAATCAAGCCTACCCCTCCTTCTATTTAAAATATTCTCATCCACAGAGGCTTCTTCTGTGGAGAATGTACGGAATAATGTTTATTATTACCAGGATGGGATGACCAGCGACCCAATCTAGTGGATGTCAATGACTCAGAGTCACAAGGGTATCATGGAGAGGTGACACAATATTGGGAGGTGAAGAGGTTGGGATACCAGTGCTGGAAAGCAAGTCCATCCTGAAGTAGCATATGGACGGTGAGGATTGGATGTTCAGGAAACTAATGGGGATGTTACTACAGTTGAGGTTTCTAGGGTGCGGTGATAAACTAAGCAATGGAGGCCTTCGTCGGGTGACACATTGAAGCCGAGAATGGTGAACGTTGAATTGAGCAGTTGGGTATCCAGGTAGGATGATCACCATCGATGACTTTAGAGAAGTAGTGATGCACTAAAGAGAAGAAGTATGATGTCGGGTCTATGGGGTGGACAACTCATCTAGTACGATTCTGTACAGCGGGGTGCATAGTTTAATACATGTGTGTTAGGGTCAGTTTTTCATTTGGTTTAATGCGACCATGTAATGGTTATAATAATAATACCTTTTGATTATTTCCATCGACAAAAAAAGAAACACTTCCCCTTAGAAGTTAAAAAATACCCAATTAACTTATAATAAATTATTTTTATTATATTGTAAAACCAATTATTTATCATAATATAATGATTTTTTATGTAAACAACATTTAATTTAATTTAATAAAAGTCAAAATAGTTTATTTTTCTTATAAAAAAAAAAGGTTTTTAATAATTTGAATAATATTCATAATCTTTCATCAATATTTTTAGATGCTTGGAATATTTTTTAAACATATAAGAAATACTTTATTTTGAGACAAATTAAATTATTATATTTTCTTTAAAAAAATTACATATCGCCCTTTTTTTAAATTAAAATTGTTTTCTTATTAAATAAGAAATTGCGAAATACATGTCTTAATATATATATATATATATAATATATATATATAATATATATATATATATATATATTAATTCAATGAGAAAAAAATAATATTTTATGTTTTTTTAAACAAGAAATATATTTTTTATGACGTTATAAATTTTATTAATCATGAAGCTTATTTCTAGTGGAATTTTCACCAGAATATTCAATAGAAGTTTTACTAGATTTTATCGTTTAAATATATTTATATTTATAAAATAATAAATATTTATTTATAGAAATAGATTTATAATTATTTTTAATATATATATATATATATATACAAATAAATTGATATTTATTAATATATAGATTAAATTTTATATAGTTATAATTATATTTATTATTTATATAAACTAAACGGCCGTAAGGCCTATGTAATAATATCATTAATATTTATATTTAATTATATAATTAATTACCTTTTTAGATTTATTTAAATTTTTAGAAATATTTATTAATATAGTTATTGTAAATACATAATAATATAATTATTATATTTTAATACCTAATAATATAACTAATATTTACTAATAGGTAATAATATAATAAATATATAATTATATAATTAATAATATAATAATATTATTAATATGTATGAAAAAAATTAGTATATATTGATATAATTAGCATGTAATAATATAATTAAAATGTAACAATATAATTACCATGAAACAAAGAATCGCAACATACACTACCTAATAGGGTAGGTTATAGCCCCCCCCCCCCAGGGATTACCCACATATTATTTGATGTCACGAAGACCCTATGGTAATGAATTACTATTATTAGTGTTATTATTTAAACTTTTTTATTATTTATTTTCATTAAGTACTTTATTCGGTCATGCTTCTGTCACTGCCATTCTGCAAGAATTGGCCCCCACTTAGATTTGAATTCGGGTCTGATGGAGCCCAGGTGACGCAGGATGTATGATGTAGGCATGATACAGGTGGTGGACCCTCTCATTTGTGAAAAAATAGCTATAGGTGCTGCGAACCTAGGAAACAGACATTGTAATGGACTCCATGTCCACAGGGTTATCAAGCCATAAAAATAGATGGTTTATCTAGGGGGTCATGAGCTTCCTTATCGGGTTGTGTGTGTTTTGCTTCCCTTTTTCGTTATAACTGTACTCCTAAGTACCTATAATATATATAATTAGTAATATTATAAATAATATTAAATAATATAATATATAATTACTAATTTTAGTAGTTTTAATGATATAATTTTTATTTTTATTCATATTTATCAATATAATTATTGTAAATTAGTAATAATATGACTAATAATTGTAAATATATTCTAATAATTGTATAATAATAAATATATTAATATTTATATAATTATAACTATTTATTGATAGAAATTGATTAATTATTATATTATTATATATATATGTTTGTAAATAATAAATCATTTTTATAAATATATATTTATAATTTTTTTATATTTATAAATATATATATATATATATATATACATAATCTAAATGGCTCGTAAGCTTATAGATTTGAAATTATTTTTCAATAATCTCTTTTTTAAACATAGTTTTTAGAGAACCCTAATAAATAAAGAAAATTATAAATAGATTTGTTATTTATATATATTTATTTATATAAATAAATTAATATTAATAAATATTTATATAAATAAATAGTATAATTATATTTATATTTCAAAATCTTTTTTAATATGTCATTATAAATCTCTCTCTATAAATAAACATTTATTATTATATTATTATATTTATATTTATAATAAATATATTTTAATAAATATATAATTATATTTATATTAAAATTTATGTGATCATAAATATTTTTTATAGAGATAGATTTATAATTACATAATTATTAATATATATTTAAATATAAATATAAATATATTTATTTTTTATATAAATATTTATTAATATTACATTATTTTTATAAATATATAAATATATATAATAAATATAAATATAATTTTATTAATTTATAAGGGTTCTCTAATATCTATGTTTAAAAAAATTATCCAAAAATAAGTTAAATCCTATAAGATTTCAGGCATTTTGGAGTAAGTATGTATATATATATAATTATAATCATATATTTTTTAATATGAATATATATAAATAAATATAATATAATTATAAATCAATTTCTACCAATAAATATTTATAATTATATAAATATTAATATATTTATTATTCTATAATTATTAAAATATATTTATAAATATTAATTATATTACTACAATTTAAAAATAATGATATTGATAAATATGAATAAAAATATAATATATATTATTACATACTAATTATATTATTACTTATTAATTATATTAGTGCAGATAAGTTATATTATTACAAATTATATATATTATAGGTACATTGGGGTACAATTACAATGAAACATAGAAAAACAACACATACAAACTGATAGTGCCGATCATGATCCCCCCAGGGATAACCCATCCATTTTTTATTTGTTGAAGACCCTATTGACATGGAGTCCATTACAAGGATGGTTTCTTCCTTGGACTCAATCATCTGATCCAGATATGCGTGCTCATAAGGCAGTAATATCTATTCTAGAGATGACGGAGCTAACAGTGATACATCTTCCTCCTGACACTTGTAAAGAATCGGGGGTCGATTTTCCATATTGAGTGTGATTTCCCTCTCCTGGAAATTTATGTTGTCTCTATAAAAGGAAATCCAATCCACGCAAAGAATTTCATCGAATTCCACCAAAGGGAGTATGACGAGGTTCGCCGGGAAATTCAATCCACAGATTATAACAGGAGAGGACTTATATTCATGGGATGCAATGATTGCCCCATTTTCGGTACTCACTGACAACTTTACATCCATGATTTGTGGGGGTACTGGGATTGTTCTACTAAACTTTCGAGATATATAATAATGCGTAGAACCCGAATCAAAATGTATGTTCGCTATTCTAGAATGAATAACTATCCTACCTGTCACCACTTCATTGTCGGGGTTCACATCCGAAGATGTGATGGCAAAAGCTCTTCCTTGTTGTCTTGGAGGTTGTTGGTTGCCTCTGATAACCCTTGGAATAGGGCACTGTTTTGAAAATTGACCCTGTTATTTGCATTTATATCATTGAACAACGCGTTGAGGTTCGAACGTAGCGTTCCTCTCCTCTGTCGCAACCACGGGTCATTCTTGCGGATAGTTAACTGCTAGGTGCCCTTCTCTTCAACACGTAAAGCATTTTATCGTCCCCTTAATGCAATTTCCAGGGTTATCCATTCCACACTTTTGGAAAGTGGGGTGCTGGAACATCTTAGCGTCGTTGGATTTATGCATCGGCCCACTTGCATTGAAGTCCACCTTACGCTTCTTGTCCCCATGATAGCCCTGTGATTCCCCGATCTCAATTTCAACCTTGAGGGCACATCGAACAATTTCCTCATAGTGGTCAAAGTCACAGATCACTAATACTTTCTGCAAGATAGGATTCAGCCCACCAGAGAAGCGGTCAACCTTGCATTCGGGGGTAACGACAAAGTCGGAAGCGTATCGTGCAAGCCTTGTGATGTTTTCCTCGTACGCTCCAACATATACTTCATCTTTTTGATTGAGGGAAAGGAAGTCCCTTTCCATCTTAAGCCGGAGGGTGCGTGGAAAATATTTATCTAAAAACATCTTCCGTAAATCCTTCCATTCGAACGCCTCAATCTCCTCCTCAGGCTTCATATTTTGGATCAACATCCACTATTGATCAGATTCACCCTCCATACGATAAGCTTCCAGGAGAACCTTCTCTTGATCATAACATTGGAGGATGGAGAATATCTTTTCAATGGAGTTGATCCATTTGTTCATAGATCGTGGGATCAGATGATCATCTAAAAGTAGGAGGCTTTTGTCTCATAAAGCTCTCGATAGCGACTTGTTCTTTCTTAGGGGGGGTTGAGAATTCCGCTTGACCCATGTTTCTATTCAAAACATGAGTTAACTGAGAGAGAAGCATGAAAAAGTTCACGATTCCCGCTCCCATTGGATTTGGCATCTCATTAGTACAGTCATCACACTGATCATCACAACGGTTGTTAGCCCGAGTCCTCCTATTACCGCCCACTGGCTGGAATAAAAAGAAAGCTAGGGGTAAAACATAAAGGTTAATCCAAATACAAAATTTGATGACTTATAATTAAACTTTCATTTCCTTAACTCATGAGTCTATAGGCTTCAATATAGGCTTTTCATGATCTACTTTCTAACATATATTCTTAGGGGAATTTTTCCTTTAATAAGGATTCATACTAATAATGGGAATTTATCAAAACATATCCCTCAGGAGTGTCGTAACCAAGAGTGCATCAAGGCTCGTTGTCGTGCACCAGTTCTCGTTCGATTTTAGCTCAAAGCGGTGTTTTTGGGTTTTACCCCTAGGATACATCTGTGCCAGAGCCGCCTCTACCTGCTCGTATCTATACATGGATGTATTTGTTTGATAAACCACTTACTTAGTATTTATCAAAACTTAGGGATGTTTTTATTATACTTAGTCTTGTATCTAAGGCTTTACTAGGGTTTCCTAATCCCAAAAATAACTAAACCTATCCTCTGATACCAACTATGACAACCCTACATTTTTTACAACTTAAACATGATTTAAACAAGATCTAGAGGTTTAGTGTCTTTAGGGATTAGGATCATTACACAAATACTTAAAACATGAAATACAACATCTTTATTGAAAATTTCCTTTACATGACCACTACATTCCCTCGTACTTAGAATTGCATGGGATAACCTAAAGAGATGCATAAGAAAAGGGTGATCTATAAAGCCCAGTAAGGGAGTACACATGGAATAACATGAGGATTACAATACATGTTAGACAATACGTATATCAATAGAGAATAGACGAAACATGAACATAAAGACATGATAAAATTGATAATCATAACATGGAAATTTGTCAATAAAACTTAACATGGAATTAGCACGTGCCATGGCTCTTTGCACATAAAGCATGAGTAAACCCTCATTGCACATGAAGCACGAGTAAACCCTCATTTCACTTGAATTAGCGTGAGTCAACACTTATTGCACATGAAATATCATGATACTATACTTTACCCAATGCATTGGAGTGCTATAAGGGTGCACCCTTCTTAAACATTTCATTTCATGCATAAGTGTGCCACATGGATCATAAAAAATGGATTCATAAAACATAATCATTTATTCCACGATAAAGGAATATGGAATTCATACATGAAACATTATAATCATAACGTAAATTTTAATAAACGTGAATACCCTTGATGGGGAAATGGGCATGGTATTCACTATACAATGACATTTACTTAGAAAATCGGTGCGATTTTGGCAGCGTAACGACGTGACATAAGAATTTATAAAAAAGGTTGATGAGAGTGAAAGGGGTTCCCCATCATATTTACATTTAATGTACAGTATGGAGGTCATATAGATACATGTCCCAACAATTTTAATGGAATTTAGATTCATGATACAAAATTATTTCCTTGAATGTAAAAGAACGGAGAGAAGTTCCTTTCGGAATCTTGGCACAGTAACGGCTGTACATGGGAGGCATATAATGAGATAGAAAGGGGTCTCCCATCATTCAAACAATAATAGGTCAGAATGTGGGAGGGGCTAAACCATATCCCAACATTCATAATTTAAATTAAAATGGAAATATAACTTGATGAAAATTGGAAAAAAGGAGAAAAGAAGAAAAAAACCCTTACTTGGAAGTGTACTTAGAAAGGCTAGAGAGAGGCTTGTGAGAGGCTTATTGGGAGCTTGGGGAACCTTGGGAGGATTATAGAGAGAGTATGGAAGAGGTTGGATGAACTCCAATGGATTTTAGTGGGTTGAAAGTGGGAGCTTGTGTGGGATTATATAGGAAATGTGAGGGAATCCTTTATTATTTAGGTTTGGGTCCCCTTACATTAAATTAATCCAAACCACAAAACATTCCATGGTTTTTGCACATGGTTTTCGGAAAAGGGAAGAGGAAAACAATATTTTATAAGGCCCAAGTCCTAAATTCTTAAAATAATAAGGTTTCTTATGTGGATGTGAGTCACACTCCCATGGAAATTAATTTAAAAGTCCAATGTGTTGAATATGTCTTGAGGGGTCCATTAATGCTTTGAAAAGTAAGTCAAACAAACCCAAAATCACACTATTTTAATGATAAAACATATATTGGCTAGACATAAGGATTATATTATTTTATTACATCACCATTAGGTCATTATGATGTCATAAAACACATTATATATTTAAACGGTATTTAATTTTTACCCAAATATTTGACTATCTCAGAAAATTCTGAAAAATTCACCATTGTATAATTTCGACGTCCTGATTACAGAAATAACATTTATTTTATCTAAATAATTTCTAAATATGTTAATTATCACTTTTAAAATAAAAAACGACATTTATAAAAACTTCACGGGGTTTGACAAAAATGGTATTCAAACCTTAATAAAAATTTTAATTGCATTCATAAAATTATAGTATCATTTATATTTATTAAAAAATTAATTTAATAATAACAATATTATTTTATTAAAATATTATTTAATTCAAAAATCCCTTAATATAATAAAATTGATTTCTTAATTAAATAATAACAAAAAACACCATTTGTACTTTAAAAACTATTTACCATGTATCAAAAATGACTAGAAATTATAATCATTATTATATACAAAAATATTGTACATGAACATAGTACTACTTATTTGTTAAATAACCCCTTAAAACAGCCGCATAAGATCTATGGGTACGGTGTGAGATGGTGACATACTCTTGGGGTGGCTTGGATAACATCGCTCGAGTGGTAATCTCTATCAACTTCTACTTTCCCGTAGAGGGTCCCGTTCGAGCTTGACATGTTGAAGCTCAGCTTGGGCATGGTCAAGGGCGAAGCCCAAGGATACCACCACTTTTCCAAGCTCCGACAAATGGGCTTCTTATGGGGTAATTCTACTAGATGAGGCCATCGCTCCTTTTTCCTGAGTAAATTTGATTTGTTAAGGTTCTAAATTTATACTAATCATTTGTTCAATTTTCAACGACTATATTAACAATGGTCAAAATTCATAACATAAAACCAATGAAGTTGACATTTTATAAAAACATTTTTCATAAAAATACATTTAACTGGATCAAGAGGGATTTTCCATTAATGGAACTTGGGGTCGTTACAATTTCACTCATGACAAGATATATTGTTTGATTTTTGTGACAAAATAAAGTAATAAATGCATGTGAGTATAAAAAAAGTGGGATTAAATCAGTATTACATCACTTATCACTCAATTAATCTTGTATTTTTCATTTATCATAAATTCATATATTTTTCTATTCACATAAAATTCAAGTATTTTTTAACAATCCCAGAAATTCAACAGAACCATTTTTCGACATGGAGAATTCAAAAATTAAATACGTTTTTTGAAAATAATTTTCTATTTGTTTTTAAATTAATCTAAAACTAAAATCATATTTTATTTGTAAAAAACATTTTAAAAAATTTAACGCATATTATAACACCGTAAAAATTTAGTCAATGTCTCATAAAATTTTCATATAACCATAAGACAACGAAATAAAAATTTATTATTACATTTTATGAAATTATATTTCCATTTTAAATTATTAAATTAGTCATAAAATTTTAATTAAAATATTTATGAAAAAACAAAAATACAAATACTTTACTATGATCATTTTGTCACTTATAGGATGTCTAAATTGTATTTATACATTAATAGGTGAAGTTTCTATTTTTTTGGCTGATTTAGTTTTCATTATTATTCATAAGTGTAAGATTCTATTAATAAGAAAAATAAGCTGATTGTATTAGACTCTAAATATATCTCTCAATGCAACCATGTATGTGGGTTTATTGAAATTAAGATCATACAAGTAAAAAATTATGATTATTGAAAAGGTTATCACAAAGTGTCGTTTTTTTGAGACTCAATGTTTCATGCATTCACTATTAAATTTATTTCTAATTATATGGGGTGTAACACATTTATTATGTGACATTCTAGGACTATTTATCAATGGAATTGGGTGAAGCACCTAAAGTTAATGGTTAGCATTTACCAACATTCCATGGAACCAAATTGTTAAATAATTTAATACTGAAATTATATAATACCTAATACAGATTCTAACTATGTAATATAATCCCTTTATCATGATATCTCTAATAAATAATGTTTCAAATTGGTACCATAGATATATTTTTCAATATCAAATTAATTTAATTTCTAGATATTGATGTTTTCTGTTAAAATCCATAGGCATTGATAAATTTTGATTATATAATTTACACCAATGTGTTTGAAATATAAACATTGTTAAAGAATGGAAGGGGAAAGTATAAGGCCCCACCCTTAAACATTAATTAATCTTGAGTTAATTCATGAATACACATTGATGATCTTTTCAGGTTTAGAGTTTTAGAGAATTAGGACATGACTATTACATCTCAATGGATTACAAAGTAGACACTTCTACTCAGTTTCCATTTTTTTCATAAAATAAAAACACTTGAACAAAAGATTCAGGTATAGTTCCTTGTTTTGGACAACATGACATTTCCTTGATCCCATCCTTGACCATATTCCACATTATGTCTTGTGAAAAACATTTCAAAAACATTGGAGGAGAAAAAAAAGCTCAGTGAGGGATATAAAATAATTAAAGTAACAATTAACCCATCAATAAATACAAATCAATGAAACCAAAACATTTCATTCATAACATACCTTACGAAATCATAAGATTTATGAGTAACACAAAGAAATCATAAATCATAGAGGTAACTTATGGAATCCATATAAAACATGAATTGTAGTTATCACAACTACATATAGAGTCACATTTGGAATACCCATCATAGTATATTCCCTTAATCTCTTAGGATAAACATTAACATTTACCTTTGTCTCGTTACCCAATGCATTGGAGAGCTATCTCGAGCTCACTCGCCCTTAGTTTATCACGGAACCACCCGTATACGTATCAATGGAAAAGAACCATAAAATAATCATAACACATAAATTATTCATAAAGGAAACACAATATTCCCACATTTCAATAACAATATTACATTTTAAGATATGGAAATAATGATTCCATTCTAAAAACCATTTTCAAAACTATTTAAAACATTAAATAATGAGATTTTAAATCATAGTTTCCCATACCACTTTGATGATTTTTACATTTCAAACCATTATTATCCATATAAATAAATCCTTCAAACCATTTTGAAAACATGTATATTAATGAGAAATATTTATAAGAATAAATCATTAAAACATTTAAAATGATATTTTAGTTAAACAGTTTTTAAAAAAATGGGAGACACTTGAATACAAATAATTGAGGAATAGAATTTACTAAGAACTTTATAATATCATTATAATAAAGGTATTCATGATTTAACATGCCAAAGGATAGTATATATACCATATAAGAGTGAATTTGTGCATAACAACAATGAAGTATCAATAGAAATGTAAAATAAGCTGAAATCCCTTATAGATAATGTATCCTCAAAATTTAGGATAAATCAATCTCATAATTATGAGTGTAAAATATAAATACACCAAATATAATTGGATATTAATTGTAAAAAAATAATAGTTCACTAACACATATTAATTGAATGACATATTCAATAACTACAAGCTGAACCAAAAGAAATCGAAATTGGGTTAAAATGTTCCCTTGTAAACATTCGACCGCCTTACGACTTCACATTAAAATTTAGAAAAAGAGTTGATGAGAGAGAAAACGGTAACCCATCACTTATACATAAAATATACATCAATAAGGATATATAATAACATATCCCAATATAATAAGATGTAAATTAAAAGACATAACAAAAGAAGTATTTTTTTTAAAAAAAAAAGAGGAGGGTGAAAGGTTCCCTTACCGATTTGGATAACTTTTTAAACGTACACCCCATGAATGAAGGGACATAAAATAAATATGTGAATATCCATAAATTAAAGTATACTACAATAATTACACAATCATGTGAAGTACAAAACCACAGAAAAGTAAATAGTGGCAAACGTAGAATGAATCTCATGAGAATAAAGTGAGAAGAAAAATCTCTTACGAAAACTCAGCATCCAAACAACGCCACATAAAACCTTCAAAAAAGGATGAACGAGATCAAATAGGGTCTCTAATAATATGAAAATAAAATGGATAGTAAGAGGAATATAAAAGAACATTATCCAACATAAGAGAGAGGAGCTTAAAAGATATGACATAAAATAGAGTACATAAAAAGAAACATATAGGTAGGATCCCTTACCACTTGTCCGACTAGACTCGATCGTTATTTAATCTCTTGAATAATTAACTAGAGTAAATTTCTACCTGATTAAGAAAATTATTTAAGTTCATTATTCCTTTTATATCACTTATTATCATCTTATGAACATTATTTAATTATTTTAGTTAATAACGGGCATTTTGTCGATCATTGGTACTTTAGACAAAAATAAACTTCTTATAATTACAAGTTGTTCATGTGGTAAAATATCCATTATATCCATAATTATATTCATGATTTAGATATAATATATATCCTATATATATTATATACATTCATTTATAATATTACATAACATTTAGAGGTAAGAAATGAAATGCACAGTTCATGGAGACTGTAAGCCAAACGTACGCATGAACACTACTTTCATTTATATTTCATATTTAATAGAATGAAATAATAATGATATAATGGTATATTATAATTCCCGAATAATATCATATATAATACCATTAATTCCATCCTTTATAAGTCCCACATATGGCATTAACGAATCAAAACACTTTGATGGGTCGGTTGTCCGCACTTCCTAAAATGAAGATATCGCGTTTACCCACAATGTATACCATAATGGTATGCCATAAATGAAAAATTAAGAATAATATGGAAAAAATACACAAAATATATATAATGTATAAATATATTGACATATTAATGGCCATCATGAAAGGTGTTAGATGGATATTGAACAATCATCGTTTCGTGACGCATAAATTCACCATCCACTGAAATAATATGTTCTTCAACCATTAGATAGAGGTGTGTGTAAGTGTAGCTAGAATACTTCTCATAAAAACATCCTAGTATATTTAATATAATTTTTTTGAAACAAAATAAAGGAATAAAAAGAGTTTAGGGGGTTCGAGAAGAAAAATAAAACAAAAGAACATAAGAGAAGACATTACCTTCAAAACAGGTAACCCTTTTTGATTTGAGCCCAAAGGCTTCCTTGGAAAGACATCTGCCCAAAGTTAGTCTTATAAGAGAAAGATAGTAATGTTGAGAGATAAAATGATCAGAGTTTTGGTGAGCCAATGTTTTGGGAGGTGTGGGTAAGGGGGTAGATTTGAGGTCTTTTTACAAGGGAGAAGAGGTGCTCTTTTGGAAAGCATGAAACTATTATTTTATTATATATTGAAATTCGATTTATAAAGCTCCAAAAACCAAAAATGATAAATATAAGGTGTCCCATGGTCAAAATAAAATCATCCAATAGGTATTGTACAAGTGTTGTATAATTTTTGTAAACTTTATCTTCTTATTTATTAAATTTATTTATTAATGACATAAACACTGCATCATCATTGTGTCATAAATAATTTTCTTTATGTGATGTCTAAAAATTATAAAAAAAATTCCATGTTGTAGGAAATCTTTTTAAATTTATAATGAATATTTATAGTAAAAATGATAACATGTATAACAACATGTAAAAATTGTTTTATAAAGCAACATGTGTTTGTGACATTTTTATTTTTAATTTAAATTAATGGTAGTAATGTCATTATCTTACCCTAGTGGCTCCATGGTGTCCCCCATAATTGAACCATGGATTGTAATTTTTGGACATGACTCATACAAAAAGGGTAGGACAACAGTCAAGATATTTTCATTTAATTATAATATCATTTTTACCTTAAATTTCATTAATTATCTTTAATCGCGATTAATAAAACATACAAATTACTATTCACCTACAATTACTTTCATCCCATTGAACCAAAATTTACATAATAATGAAAACCATTTATTTTGGATTTTATAAAATTCAAATCACAGAAGTTTTAATGTAACATGTAAATGAAAAATCAGTTTTTTAACTACCACTTAATAGTTTCACTATTCATAAAAAACTGATGTTATTCCGAAAAATACCAAAAATTCACCCTAAGTTATATTTGATATACTGAATTCAAAAATGAATTCACTTATTCAAAATTCATAAAATATATGTTGAATTAATTAATTTTATAATTAAATCCTGCTGTCAAAACAAATAGCGTGTTTTTAAGAAACAATATCTATCAAAAGATTGACACTTGTTTATGTCCAATTTCAAAGTGAAATTAATTATAATAACCACCATTGGATTAAATGATATAAATATATTTTAATTATAATTTAAACCAAATAGAAAATATAATCTAACTATATAAATAAATAATATTAAAATGAGGTTTTGAATTGAAATACCATGTTTTACACTATTCATTAAAAAATGAACATTATAAAAAAATACCATAAATTTACACAATGTAAATTTTGATGTTCTGATTGTTATGAAGGATTTTGTTTTGTAAAATATAACATATAAAATTTTAAAAAAGTGGATTTAAAAAGGGTTATCCATCAAAATGCGGTTAATCGACCTTTTAAAGAATATTAGAATATTTACGCTTAAAATAGGATTCATTCGCATTTTCAGCCTCTAAAATTTATTGAATAAATTAAAAAATATTTGACAAGAATATATAATCACTTTTTATTTAGTTCTCTTCATTCCTGCCAATACAACGACTAGGCGTTAACTACTATTTAAAAATATATTATTGTATTATTAGTGTGCAACATAAGATTTCGAAGGAACTCGGTTTTTCATATTGGGTACGCCATCAAATATAGAATCTATTTTAAAGTAATATTAATATTTTATTCTAAAATATTAATAAATATTAAAATGTCATATTCTATATTTACATTAGATGTTACATCCTTCCACACTTTTCAAAATAGCATCCTCGCAATTTTAAAGTTTTTCTTGGAAACATCTAAAAAGTCCACATGGGAAAAGGGGTCAATTAATCTATGAAATTAAAAGAAAGAAATAAAAGTACAAAGGTCACCCTAGATAACCGACAAATGGATTCCATGAAAACATGTATATAGAGAAAAAACAAACCATCAAGGTCTGATGGAGAGTAATTGAAAATTTAATTAGGAGAATGTTAACCACCAGAAAATCACAAACCTGAGATGGGTTAAACGGTATTTGATTCCCCAGTTGGAAAATTTAACAGACAACATTTTTGTTTTATGTTACTTTTTTATTGAGGAATTTATTTATGATCTTAACTAAAAACATAAGGAAAAGTACTTACTTGTCATGTAGACTTTCATCTCTTACTAGATTTATAACAAAAACTCTAATTTTCTCCAAAAGATGAGTAAGAAGGCTTGTTGACATTAAGAGTTCTATAATCAACGTCTAGAGAATCACCAAATCCCCCAAAGAGAACTATATATTTCCCATGTGTTTAGAGCTTAACCAAAACAGAAATTGTTAGTACAATATCAGATAATCACCAAAAGGATAATCCTTTATAAAAATAAAATCCACTATTAATCACCAACATTTGTCCAACAAATCCCAAATTTCGATAAATACCATTCAATAAACAACTAACTATAAAATTATTCAAATTAATCAAAACTAAGATTGAAACCCAGATCTCTGAAGGATTTAATCACGTAGTATTCCAAGGTAAATCATAACATTTATCACCAAATAACATCAGTTACTCCTAAAATGTCATATTGAAAAGTAATTAACCTAATCACATATCCTCCATGATTGGTTAATCATTTAAATATATAACCCCAAATCATATAAGTCCATAATAAAATCATAGATACTTACAAAAAAAAATTACACCATTTCTCCTCAATTGAATACTCAAAATATTCTATTTTCTATAGGCCTATATTGTTTCCACAAAAAACAGAACAACATCCAAAATATCCTTTATTACATGAGCACCAAATCATTTTCCTACACTAAGGATATCAATTTCATAAAACATAAGTTTCCAATATCAACTTCTTCTTGATCCATAGAATCATTTAACTAAAAAGAATAACTCATACTAACCAGGGACTTCACGTAGTCAATTGTTAGGTGATTATCCCTTGTCACTCTTTGGTTAGGGGTTCGATTCTTGTGGCCTTGTCAGACATGACATATTGTCGCCCATCTTACGGTTTTTTTTTATAAAACTCTAAAATAACCCTAACAAGTTTTAACCTCAATGGTTTCTGTATACGTCACATTTTCATCCCAATTCATTACGATATCAACATATTAATTCTTGAAGTCTTATATATATTGTCTTTTTTTCATCACCATATAATAAAATAACACAATCCTCCTAATTAAAAAAATCATAACTTGATCAGGGTGTCCATTTGGCTCCATCGTCATCATGTTCACATAGGTAGAATGTCCATGCATCGCAACAATTATTTAGAAATCCTTAAATATAATTTGCCTCCTTCATACAAATACACCATGTACAACATGGGTCATATGTGTGTTCACATAAAAACAAATTTAGAAAATAATCGTGTATGCCATATAATTTCAAAAAATCTTATAAGACATGATTTCTATAAAATAGTATGACCGAATTTAAGTTCAAACTTATTTTAAAAGAAAATATAAATATGTTGCACAAGGCTATACTTCTTCAGCACTGTCTTTATAATCATAATATGCTTCAAAATCTTGTGATAAGGTAAAATATTTGAAAATTTCTTGATATTATTTACCTTTCATGAAAATAAGAGAATATTGTGAAAATAAGAATATTCTAAATACAACCCACGACCCATGATGATAATGAGGTATAGTGGAGGTGTCTGATATCTCAAAGAGCTTCTTTCAAGTGAGTTGTATGGTAGAAAATTTTTCACAATCATCTGAACATGACTTTGCAATAAGTATTACAAGAAATTCATCAGGAAGAATTTTTCACAATCATCTGAACATGACTTTGCAATAATTATTACAAGAAATTCATCAGGAAGAGATAATAATGTCATTTGATATCCTCCTCCTTCAATTTACTTGATCTGAAAATGTTATAAAACAAGCATTTAACAAAAATAATAATCATAGAGACTAAACATGTGTTTAAGTAAACTCTTAATCCCTATAGTTGTCTAAACCTACCACTGATACCAACTATAAGGCCCTAGCCTTAATCATTACTTAATCTTGAGTTATTTAAATATTACACATTGATGATCTTTTTAGGTTTATATTTTAAAAGAATTAGGACATAACTATTACACCTCACAAGATTAAAAAGTAGAAAATTCTACTCAGTTTAATTTGTTTTTTTAAAATAAAATCTCTTGAACAAAATTGTCATGTCTAGTTCCATGTTTTAGATAGCATGACATTTCCATGATCCCATCCTTGACCCTATTCTACTATATGTTTTCTGAAAACCATTTTAAAAACATGGGATGAGCATAAAAATCTCAGAATGGGCTATAAAATAAGGAAAGGAAAATCTATCCCATCAATAAATACAAATCAATGAAACCAAAACAATTCATTCATTACATACCTTACAAAATCATAAGATTTTTGAGTAACACAGAGAAATAATAAATTATAGGGTTAATTTATGGAATCCATATCAAACATTCATTATATCTATCATGGCTACATAGGGAGTCACATTTGGAATACCCATCATTGTATATTCCCTAAATAACTTAGGAGAAACATAAATGTTTACCTCCTTCTCGTTACCCAATGCATTGGAGAGATATCTCGGGCTCGCCTACCCTTAGTTTATCATGAAAAAACCCGTATAAGTAATAATGGCCAAGAACCATAACATAATAATATCACATAACATAACCTTAAATGAAAGATATCATTCCCACATTCAATAACAATATTACATTTTAAGATATTGAAATAATGAATACATTCTAAAAACCATTTTCAAAACCATTTAATACATTTAATAATGAGATTTTTGAATCAAAGCATCCCATACCACTTTGAAGATATTAATATTCTAAACCACTAATATCTATATATATAAATCCTTATAACCTATTTGAAAATAATGACATTAATGGGAAATAATTATAAGAATAAATCATCAAAACAATTAAAACGACATTTTAGTTAAATAGTTTTTAAAAAAATGAGAGACACTTGAATACAAATAACTAAAGAATAACATTAAATTAGAACTTTATAATATCATGAGAATAATGGTAGTCATGATATAACATGCCAATGTATAGTATATACACCACATAATCGTGAATTGGTGCATAACAACAATGAAGTCTCAATAGAAATATAAAATGAGATGAAATCCCTTATAAAGAATGTATCCTTAAATTAAGGATAAATCAATATCATAATTATGTGGGAAAAATATAAATACACCTAAAATAATTCAATATTAATTGTAAAACAATCATGGGTCATTCACACATATTCCTTGGATGACATATTCAATATATAAAAGTTGATCCCAAAGAAATCGAAATTGGGTTTAGAAGTTCCCTTGTAAAAATTAGACAACCTAACAACGTCACATTAAAATTCAGAAAAAGAGTTAACGAGAGAGAAAATGGTATCTCATAACTTGAACATACAATTTACATCAATAAGTATATATAATAAAATATTACAATATAATAATATGTAAATTAAAAGACATAACAAAAGAAGTGTTTTATAAAAAAATAGAGGAGGGTGAAAGGTTCCCTTACCGATTTGGGTAACTTCTGAAACGTACAGCCCATGAAAGAAGGGTCATGCAATGAAGATGTGAATACACATAGATTAAATTATATTACACAGATAATACAATAATGGTCATTAAAACACCACACATAAGTAAATAGTGGAAAATGTAGCATGTATCTCACTTGAATAAAAGTGAGATGAAAAATCCCTTACAAAAACTCATCAGCCTAACGACGCCACATAAAACTCCCAAAAATGGATTGAAGAGATAAAATAGGGTCTCTAATTATATTAACATAAACATTACTATAATAGGAATATAAAATAACATCCCCCAACATAAGAGATAGGAGCTTAAAATAAATGACATAAAAGAGAGTACTTAAAAATAAAGAGAGAGGTAGGATCCATTAACTCGGGTCCGACTTGACTCGATCGTTCTTTAATATCATTAAAAATAAACTAGAGTTAATTTATAAATTATTAATAAAATTTTTTATGTTAATTATTCCTTTTATATCACTTATTACCATGTTATGAACATTATGTAATTATTTAAGTTAATAACGGTCGTTTTGTTGATCATTGGTAATTGAGTCAAGAATACACTTCTTATAATTACCAGTTGTTCATGTGGTAAAATATACATTATATCCAGAATCATATTCATGATTTATATATCATAAATATCATGTATAAACATTATATACATGAATTTATAATATTAAATAACATTTATAAGAAATGAAATGCACCGTTAATGGAGACTGTAAGCTGTACGTAGCATGAACACTACTGTCATTTCTATTTCGTATTTAATTTAATAAAATTATAATGATATAAAGTTATATTATAATTCTAGTATCATATCATATATAATATCCTTAACTCCATCCTTTTTACGTCCCACATATGGCATTAACGAATCAAATCACTTTGAGGGGGTGATAGTATGGACTTCCTAAAATGAGGATATCACGTTTACCCATAATGGAAACCATAAAGGTATGCCATAAATGAAAAATGAAAAATCATATAGAAAATATAAACATAATATATATCATATTTAAATATAGTGAAAACATAATGGCCACAATGAAAGGTGTTAGAAGAATATTGAACAATCATCGTTTCGTTAGGCAGAAATTCTCCATCCACTGAAACTGTATGTTCATTAACAATTACATGAAGTTGTGTGTAAGTGTAGCTCGAATACTTATTATAACAACATACTAGTATATTTAGGATATATTTTTTGTTACAAAAGAATATAATAAAAATAGTTTATGGGGTTGGAGAAGCATAATAAAACAAAAGAACATAAGAGAAGACATTACCTTCAAAATGGGTAACTCTTTTTGATTTGAGCCCAAAGGCTTCCTTTGAAATACTTGTGCCCATAGTGAGGATTCCCAAAGTAAGAGAGGGATATGTTGAGATAAAATTAGTAGTGTTTTGTCAATCCAAATTCTTGAGATGTGTGGGTAAGGGTGTAGAGTTGGGGTCTTTTTAAAAGGGAGAGGAGGGGCTCTTTAGGAAAGCATGAATCTATTATTTTATTATTTATTGAAATTCGGTTTATAAAGCTCCAAAAATAAAACATGGGGATGAAAAGGTGGCACATGGTTGAAATAAAATCATCCAATAGGTATTGGATATGTTTTGGATATTTTTTTAAACATTATCTTTGAATTTATTTAATTTATTCATTAATGACGTAAACACTCCTTCATCATTGTGTAATAAAAAAATTTATTTACATGATGTATAAAAATTATAAAAAAATTACATTTTGTAGGAAATATTTTTATAATTATAATTAATATTTATAGGCAAAAAGATAACATGATTATACCCATGTAAAAATTGTTTTAGTAAAGCAACACATGTTTGTGACATTTTTATTTTTACATTAAATAAATGGTATTAATGTCATTATCTTACCCAAGTGGCTCCGTGGGGTCCCCCAAATTGATTCATGGATTTTAATGGTTGTCCATTACTCATCAAATAATGGTAGGACAAGTTTAAATATATTTTAATTTTATTATAATATCATTTTTACCTTAAATTACAGTACTTACTTTTAATCGCGATTAACAAAACTTAAAAGTTACTATTTAGAAAAAATTAATTGCATCCCATTGAACCAAATTTTACATACTAATAACAACCATATCTGTTGGATTATTTGATATTCAATAAATAGAAGTGCTAATGTTTTGTTTAAATGAAAACCCTGTTTTTTTACTACAACTTAGTGGTTTCACTATTCATTAAAAATTGAAGTTTTTTTCAGAAAAAATACCTAAAATTCACCATAAGTTATATTTGATATTCAGAATTTAAAAATGATTTCCACTTTAAAAAATTCATAAAATATAAGTTTCATTAATTTATTTTATAATTAAACCCTACTGTGAAAACAAATTTGGTGTTTTTAAAAATAATATCTATCAAAAGATTGACAGTTGTTTATGTCCAATTTCAATGTGAAATTAATTCCAATTTCCACCGTTGGATTAAACGGTAAAAATATATTTTAAGTAACCTTTTAAAAAAATTAAAAATATAATCTAACCATATAAATAAATTATATTAAAGGAGGTTTTGAATTAAAATACAACATTTTACATTATTCATAAAAAATGAACTGTATCGGAAAACTACCATAAATTTACACAAAGTAAATTTTTATGTTCCGATTCTAAAGAAGGATTTTATTTTGTCATATATAACAAATAAAATTTTCAATAAGTGGATTTAAAAAGGGTTCTCCATAAAATTGTGGTTAATCGACCTTTAATGAATATTAGAATGTTTACACTTAAAATTTGATTCATTTGCATTTTAAACCTCTATCATTTAATGAATAAATATAAATATATTTGAAAATCATATATAATCACTTTTTGGTTAGTTTTGTTCAATCCGGCCAATACAACGACTAGTTGATAACTACTATTTAAAAATATATTATTATATTATTAGTGTGCAATGTATGATTTCGAAGGAACTCGTTGTTGCGTATTGGGTTCGCCATCGAATATAGCATCCCTTTTCAAGTAATATTAATATTTTTTTCACAAATATTAATAAATATAAAAATGTAATATTCTTTATTTACCTGGGATGTTACCAGAAGATCATTGTCACATTATTTACTAATTCAATATTACTCATAACACACCCAATGTATCCTACATCACCACGAACATATGTCATCATGACATTCCTTAGCTCCTAAAAGTATGAAACTTATAATATTCAATAATATTAAACATAATTTCTATGGATCAATACACACATCCATTTATAGTAACATCCAATGACACATATAAATTTTTATTTCTTACTAGATTGTATCTTTCTCATAATATCCTATAATGTATATTAACAAGGCCATAAAACATTAGATGATACATCAAAGTCTAATGAGTCTCCACCCATGATAGTCAAAATCATTAGTGTCTCAAAAATGATTTAACTTCTCTATAGAACATATATTTAATAATAAAGTTGTGGATCTTCAAGGTAATCATCATGTAGGGGAACTATAATAACATTTTAGTCTAAAAGTTACTCTTATGAAATTATCAGATACTATGTTATATATAATAATAATCAGGAAGTAATTAAGAGTTTAATAATATTTAAAACTATGAAACTGGGTTATTATAAGGAACATAGATGTTGGTTCTAGAGAACCAACTCAAACATGAAGCTTGGTGGGTGTGCATACCTTATTCCTATATTTAGGTTGACAACCAGATGTTGTTGATTGGGTGGAGGTATAATGCTTCTTAATTTGGTGGGAATGCTCAGGTTGAATCTGTGGTTTGTGATGAATCATTTCTGCAATCATAAAGATAATTTTCATGGTTCTACTCAGAGTTGTAGTGGAGTCTTATTTATTAATTTTCATTATTTTATTTTGTGTCTGTGGTTATCCAAGTGGGAAACCAATGATTGTTTTTTTCCCATGAGACTATATTCATCAATCCAACTATTACAATTTTCTTACTTTTACATATTTATTTATGTGTAATCTAATGTTCTTGTATTTTTATGTATTTAGATTATTTATGATGTTATTTCACTCTGATATAAGAGGATATTGTCCCCATTATATCCTTTTATTCCCTCCCTGCTAGTAGAAAACATCTAACATATGGGGAGGTACACTTGAGACCATATGGTTTTCCATATCAGTTGATGATTTATGTCAACCTGGGCTAATTAATGTCTCTCTATTCACCAGATCCATGATGATAACAGGTGAATTCATATGTTTTAATATAATAATTAATAATTTATAGTGTTTATATGTTTCTTTAAAGGCTATCATGGGTTTATCATACAATGACACATTATTTTCAAACATGGATATTTCATCTTTTTAGAAAAATATTCATTACATTAGAAAAACACAAGGTTGACGACCATAATAGTTCAGTGCCTTTAGAATCATGTATCACATTCTCCCAAATTGGAGAAATATCCTCAATATATCTAATAAATATGTTCACATTTTTAAATGAGACTTAAAAAAATCATTATAACTAGTGGAATGGAAACGTAAGAAAAGGGTGAGCTCAGATGATCAATATGGGTGAACATTAATGATATAAATTTATTATCTTATGAAATCCTAAAATAAGAAATATATGTCTATTTTCATGATAATAACATACAAAGTTCATACCCAACCTATCATGGATCATAAAAACAAGGCATGTAATAAAACATTACCCTGAACCATACGAATGAAACATCATTATAAATAATTCTAGAATGATATATTCATTTCATAAAAAATTTAGGCATAAAATAGGTATTGAATAAAAAATCATATGTCAATATTAACAACCATGACTCTCAGATCAAGACATATCACTTGTTTCCCATATAGATCAATCACACAGACTTGTTTAGCATCACAAATCAAGTTCCTTGACTTGTTTCCATTAAATATCTCATGAGATATTATTCATTACCCTTTTGATTAGAGGGAGATACCGGTCCCACCCACAACATAATAAAAACTATTCATACTTGTACCACATAACCAAAAATAATTCACCATCACAGAACCATTTAAAATAAATTAGTTTTATAAACACATCATCATAACAGAAATAATGTAAAAGAAATAGATTTCATAAATATCATGCCATAATAATCATAAACCATTTAGTGAATGAATAATAATGAAATCTGTGTTCCATATCCCTATTAATGCATAAATAATATCAAATAATTTTATCATTTAAGGAAAATGGTTTTGAGATATTTCTTTAAATAAATCTTGAGTAAAATATCTGTTACTTTTTGAATTATGTTTTTAAAGAGACATTAAATTTTAGAGGAAAACATTCTCTGAAAATAAACGTATAAGAATGAATAGATGTTTAAAATTACTACGGATTCATGATACAAGGAAATTAAATTAATTCTATATATATTAAAATACATTACTTATATTGTTTTTTCTAGATAATCCACAAAAAATACATTGTTCAAAAAATTACAAAAATGACTCTATTCATATTGTTTAGAAAAAAATTAAATTTGGATGAAATAAAAACAAATATTCATAGTATAATATTAAAAATATATTTTATTTTTTAGAAAACATGGATGTCAAAGATAAATATTCCCCAATAGAGATTTAAACTGAAATAATCATGAATGTAGATGACATTTTGAAATAAAAATTTATTACATAATAATCAGTAGAATCATTTTCCACATGGAAGAGAGATATTTATATGAATATAAAAATACCATAATATTCATAATAAGTAACATAAAATACATTAATTTTATGTATTTACACAATAGAAAAGAAATAAGTATTGTATATGGAATCTGTCCCATAGAAGTAAAGGGGAGAAAAAAATCCATTAACATAAGTCTTGAATCACTTTATATACATTACGAATCATGTGTAAAAAATATATATTTATTATAAATATACTATAGAACCAAATTCATATATATTATACCATATATGTGTTGATTCAATAATGTTTCCTTCAGACTTTTTCATTCCTTCATGTTTTCAAAATCACATACACTCTATCATAAGGAAAATTACTTTTTCCTATGTTTTACATTAATATGTAAAATTTTCCTTCCTCAAGGAAAATTCATCCTTAAATTTTTTCATTGTTCTTTTTTTCAGTTCTTCTACGTCTACCTCAATTTATTTCTATGTGAAAAAATCGGTTTAATATTTCAAATCCTCAGAATCATAAAATTACATGGATATAGAGCATTCTGTTTCAGGATCCTAATTCAGTTTCCGAATTCTTTAGAGTTTAGACTCCAAATTATTATGAATTCAGACTTTGAATTCAGGTTCTGAATTTTTCTGAGCTCTGACTCTAAATTCTTATGAATTCAAAATCCAAATGTGGAATACGAATACTTTTGAGTTCAGAATCCAAATCCTTCTGAGTTCAGACTACGAATTCTTATGAATTTAGACTCTAAATTCTTATTATGAATTCTTATGAGTTCAGTGTCCAAATTCAGGTTACAAATTTCCTGGAAATAGAATTTAATATCCATATAATATTGACTCCGTATTTTTATTTTTCATATACATTGAACTCTCATTTTTCATAGACTCTGAAAAAATGGGGTTTTTAACCAATCATATTTATCTCACCTTTTATTTAGTTATGAAACGATGTAATTCTTCTTGTTTCTAACTAACCGTAGCTTGATTGGAACGTGTATAGGTCCCTCTGAGATTCATTGAAAAATATGTCTGTTGGACGAGGGAGCCGACCATTTGAGATGTGCCTATAAATAGGAGCTCATTTGAATGAGTTCACTACTATTCTACAGATCTAGATATTATATGATGTTGATGTGATTTCTAGAGAGAGATACTCTCATGTTTTGTGCATAGTGAACATCTTGTTCAGAATAGGTTCATGTGAATACGAATGTTGCAGAGTACATTCAAGGGCTTCTGGGGAGAGGAAGAGAGAGGTTCTGACTACCTGAAAGTTCGAGGACTTCCTTGCTGAGGAAGACTGAGGCGCCGACTACCTTGAAGATTGAGGTCTTGTGGGGATAGCAAGACATATTCTTATATTCTTATCAAGGGATTACCATAATGCGGGTAATACATAGTTTCATGAATGTATAAATCAATGGACTTTATCCAAGGGTGTTGGATACCCTTATCAATGGGTTAAAAGATACTATTATTACCTCTATTTTTTCTATTTTATTTTCCGCTGAAATTTTGATTGATATTGAAAGTATAACTATATTATACCTCCTTGTTTTTGTATACTATGATTAGTATGATTCTATACACTTTAAGGTATAAATTTTTTATTTTTAAAATTGTCTTGGTTATCATTTCTAGAACCATATTTCCAGAATCTAGCATGTTTATAGATTTAAGAGGTTTTGGGAATTTATCTTGTTCAACTCTGTTAAACACATTTTTTCTTAAGGTTAAAAATGAAAGTTTTTATACCCAACTTAAAGGTTCCAATAGAATTTTTAAATTATACAATTCAACCCCCTATTGTATATTGAGCATATACATTCATATTTCGATCCTATAATTGGTATTAGATAAAGTAACTAGAATACATATATTCGAATATAACTTTTCTTTGTCCTTTTTCATTGTTCAAATTTCCTTTCATAGGAAATTTTTTTTTTCTTGTTTACGATCTTTTTCTACTAACAAGATTATGTGGAAAAATATTTTTTAGATGAAAGGAATGAATGTTGGTTCTATCAACTATCTAAATCCTACTAGACCACCTATTATTGATGGGAATGATTATGAATATTAGTGAGTCCATATGAATACTTTTGTTATCAAAACTAGTGAAGATAACTTTCGTATGCTTACTGGAGGATATAAAATCTTTTTAAAGGAATTCATTACTTTCACCAATCAAGAAAAGCTTGAATATCAATTGAATTATAAGCTACATAATACATTTCTTTGTTCTATTACAAGAAATATATATATCCCGATTTCATTTGTGAAACAGAAAATTTTATTTGGAAGAAGCTTGGAGTATCTCACCTTGGAACTTCAAAAGTTATTGAAACTAGGAGAGCCATGATCTGAGCTGAATTTCATGATATCTTCTTTCCTTAGGGAGAACCCAGATGTAAGGTTCAAAAATGCTTCATGACTATTGTTAATAGTTTATAATAAGTTGGTGATAAAGGATTAGATAATGATGCTGTTGTGGGAAAAATGATAGACATCATGCCCAATGAGTGAGAATCAAAGAGGATAGCTATAAATGAGAATAGGAAGGTTACTCGGATTTCTCGTGATGTGATATTTGGAACACTTCTTCAACATGAAACCAGAATGAAGAGAGATGCTAATAATATTAAGAAAAAGAATTGAAATGGAAGTTTTTCTTTTACAATAACTTCTAATCATATGAAATCTAGAACTATTGAGAGGGTTACATGATCCAAATCTAAGAAAGATGTTATTCAATATAAATCCAGTGAATGTGAAGCTTTAAAAAATAAATTACCCAATCTTGGTCGAAGGATGAACAAGATTGTTGGACAAAAGAACATTCAGTCCAGATACAAGAAGAATGAGAGGTCAGATAAGAATGAATCAGATGTTACTTGTTAAGAATGTGAATGAGCAGGGCATATAAGGCCAGATTTTCCTATGCTTAAAAAAATGATAGGATGGAAAAACATTCTGAGGGGAATAGAAAGAAGTACTATAAGGATAAAGCTAATAATATTTTTAAAGCTAATGACTCCAGGAGTGCCAGTGGTGGAGACACTTCTGATGAATCCTTAGAATATGAATCTTTTGGACAAAAGAATCTTGGTCTACCTTCCAGACTACCTATTAAAAATAATTATTTAATCGATAAGGTACACTATGATGAATCTATTACCAATATTTCTTTGAATTCTAACAGTAATGATGATAGATACAATAAGCCTTGTGATGAATAATCTTCTTCTGGTGAAGATGATTCTTTACCTACTTATGAAGAAGTTTCAAGAATTTTAAAATTTCTTGGGAATGAGATTTCAAAAATCATGAAAAATATTGATAAAGCAAACTCTAGAAATACTATTATTACCATGGATATATTAGATCATTCTAAAGATCTAGATAATAAAACCTTTGATTTTAATATTATTTCAAAAAATCATGAGGAACATAATTCTGAGAAGGATAAACATTAAAAATAACTAGAAAATGTAATTTCTATGAAAAATATTTTAGATAATGAATCTAGTTCAACATCTAATGATTTGTATGAAGAATACTTGGTTGTTAAACTAAAATATGAAATCTTTTCCTTGAGGAAGTTTTTGTCAATCTTTACCTTAGGTAAGGAAATTTTTGAGTAGATTTATTCCCAAATACGACCTCTAGGGAATAAATATACTTATAGTTATACCCTTGATAGAGCTATTTTTAGTAATAATTATTTTTTTCTACAATGTGCTCTATTCTACACTAAATTCATGTGTGGTGGACATTGGGAAAAAATTTATTCTTTAAATAAAACTCAGTCTTTAGGATTCCATAATGCTTATTTCTCTACTTAAATGTTAATACCTAAAATTTTTCATTCTGAAATTTATGGATCATTGATATTTTTGATTTAGAAAGTCTAACACTCTTATTTTCGGGAAAACAAAAGTACTGCTAGTAGTAACACATGGTACTTGGATATTGGATGTTCTCAGCATATGACTGGTAACAAAAACTGTTTCGAAAATATTATCAAGATTAAAAGAGGTAAAGTAACATTCAAATATAATGATCATTGATATATTATTGGTAAAGGTAACATTGTTCTTCTTGAAAAAACATTGATTTCAATTTTTTTTGTCAAGGGTCTTAAGAACGACCTCATTAGAAAAAGACAATTATGTGATGAAGGTTACCTTGTGAATATTAGGAAAGAAATGTTTTTAGTACACAATTCCAAGGAAGATTTTATTATCTCTTCCCATAAGTAAGTGAATATATAAACACTTACAATATAATTCCTTAAGAGACAGGACTTACATTCCCTAAATGCAATTGAAAATCATTCATGGCTATGGAATAGAAGACTAGGACTTTTAATAATAGCAACATATGTAATGTCTTTAAAAAAATACTTATTGAGGATCAACCAGAGAATAGATTTTATTTATCAAAAGTCTGTGATCCTTGTAAATATGAAAAGAAAAAATAAATCTTGTTTTAAATCAATCGGTGAAGTTTCAAAAACAGATGCATTTCAGTTAGAGCATATGGACATTTTTGGTTCAACAAAAATAGGAAGCATGGGTGGAAAATATTATGTATTTGTCTTAGTTGATTATTTCACTAGATTTATATGGGTCTATTTTCTAAAAAATAAATATGAATCTTCATCATATTTAAAAAGTTTTATAGCCCAATTTTAAAAGGAGAAAAACCATCATTTGATAACTATACATAGTGATCATAGAAAACAATTTCAAAACTATGATTTTAAAACATTTATAGTAGAAAAGTCATTACTCAAAACATCGCAACACCAAGAACCCCTCAACAAAATTGTGTTTTTGAATTAAAAAATAGAATTCATCAAGAAATAAAAAGAACCATGTCGAGTTAATATTCTATAACGAGCCCAATCTGGAGCCCCTCCACTGGTTCCCTGTACCCGGCTCGCCATATGACCTCAAGCGTGTTTCACAAAATGCCAGAGGCTTCCAACTAGCAGTGAGGGCCTTGGTGAGTCGGTGGGGAGACTATGCCCTCATTATGTAAGTATAAAAGGTAAGGAAGACATCATTCAAGAGCGAAAGCAATAACAACATCCATAACAACTGAAACCCAACATAGGGAGAAATGAATACAAATAGTAATGATGATAACGATGCGGAAGGTACAAGTATCTAAGGAATGCAACAAACAGGACAATGTGCTGAAATAAATCAGAAACCAAGTGCAAAAGAATACAAAGAAAGATCCTCAGAATCATGACCCACGGCTCGGTCTCATGCTCCCTAGATCCAATGCAATCAAGAACATGAAGTTGAAGGGCTCATGCCCTTATATATACCTGCCGCAAGATAGTCTGATTGGGCCCAAAAGCATGAAACAAATAGGGTGTGAGATACAATCCCAGTAGGAAATCACCCAAAGGTTTATGCCTATCAGTCAATGGATACATGGATGTAATAAAACAATAAGTGGTAAACATGAAAGCACACAACAACTACAATCCAAAATTCTAACATATAAGGTACTCAAGTAAACAACCAGTAACAAAATTAAACAGGTAACCCTCTGGGTAGATATCACAGCATAACCCCTATGGTTCAACCTACAAAGCACTGGAAACCCTCTGGGAGGCACATACATTCTCACCCCTCTGGTTTAGATTAAAATTTAGATGCTTTGGGAAGAACTCACCTTCAATTCCCCCTATAGTCTCGTATCGTACTAATGGCTCTCTAGGGAAGCATTCAACGTCTCATTCCCCCTATGGATGGCATTGAGGAACTACATACACTCTGAGGAAGCACTCATTGTCAATTCCCCCTGTGGTCCGCATCATATTAAAGGTAACTCTGGAGAAGCTCATACTTCAATTCTCCCTATGGTCTACTACACTAGGCTCTCACAGTCCTGTGTGGAAAAGTAAAACATGCTCAGTGTGCGTGCATCATCCAAGTAAACCTCAAGAACTACTAGGCTATCAAATAAGGCTCAAAAACATATCAAATAGAAAGTTCCTCTATCCTACAACAAGGTATGGCAACTGAAAAAATGCACAATAGGAAAAACAAGCATGGAAATGCCACCTGAGAACAAAATAAATTACTCTAATCACAAGCATAAACCTCTACTACAGCAATCATGAAAAGCAGGCAGTACAACAAGTGCAAAACAAGAACACGCAATACCCCATTCATGGGTATTGGTGGAAATTGCACATAATACACATTAACATTCTACAGAAAGGAAAAAACCACCTACCTCAATCCTAGGTGATCGATATACGTGAACCTCAATGACAAATTCCTCTTATAAAGAAGAATATTTGAGAAAACACACCAAAGGCTCAACCTTCGATGACATGTATATGTGGAGGAATCAAGAAACAAGGCTCAAGCAGAATGAAGAACTCACCGCTGCTATTCCAATGCAATCGACGGTGGCTGGAACGAAGGGCGGATGGGGAGGCGGGAGTTCGAGGAAGATTCGGTCGTACATGTTACTCTCAGTCGAACCAGACCTAGAAGATGACAAATATCACGATGGGGCGTGACCTCGGTCCGTTTAATGAAAAAATGAATAAAGTACATGATGTGTACTTCTTGAGTACACGACGTGTACATCAATTTCTATACACTGAATTAATCGGCCTCCACCTCACCCTTACAAACTGTGTGTGTGGCCCGGACACGGCCAGCACATGGCTTCGAGCGGATATGTGAGTGCATGACATATACCCAGAAAGTACACGGCGTGTACTGCATAAATTTCCAGAAAGTTCATTTATCACTAAAACTCCAAAAAAGGAGCTATGTACCTGAAAAAATGATTCGGGTTCTTACAAACTTCCCCCTTAAAGAAATTCTTCCCCGAATTTCACAAATGAGGCAGAGTAGGAGAAACCCTAAACAGCTTCGGCCACTGTGCTCGAACATCGGTCTCCCTCTACCAGGTCTGGTCCTGTACTCGCCTGTGCTGCCATAGCACTCATACCAGAGGAATAGACCGCTCGCGGAGGACCTTCGTACTAAGATCGACAATCTAGATATGATGCTCCTTGAACGACGCATCTGATTCTAGCTCAACTTCCTCAGGATGATAAACATGAGACGGGTCAATGTTAGAGCTGAGAGACGTGGAATATGTTGTTCATGGACAGATACCACTGAGGTAGCTGCAACTGATAGGCGACTTTCCCAAATCTCTCCAAGACCTCAAACGGACCGACGTACCATGGTGGAAGCTTACCCTATCTCCAAATCCTTTTGTTTCCCAACCTCGGTGTGAAATGTAGGAAAACATGATCTCCGACCTCGAACTCCAGAGGATGTATCCGTTGATCAACATAAGACTTCTGCCAAAACTGTTTTGTAGCCATCCTCTTCTGAATCAGTTCTATCTGCTCTGAAGTCTTTTACACAAGACGAGGTGACAACAAAGCTGCATCTCTTGCCTTCAGCCAGCATAAGGGTCATCGGAATGGCCTAACATACAAATCCTTGTATGGTGCCATATGAATGGTCCCCTGAAAACTGTTATTGTAGGTGAACTCCACCAGAGGAATATGCTTCTCCCAATAACCGACAAAGTCTAGAAATCATGCTCAGAGCATTTCCTCAAGAACCTGGATCATGCGCTCGGACTGGCCATCTGTCCAGTGATGGTATGATGTAGAAAAAACCACCTATGTACCCAAGGCCTTCTGAAGTCCCTGTGAGAACCGAGAGGTAATGCGTGCATCTCTGTTTGAAACAATAGAGCGTGGAACTCCATGCAGATGAACGATCTCCCTGATGAAAGTCGTCCCAGATCATCGACACAGAAGGTCTCCTTGATTTGAAAGTAGGGAGAAACCTTCGTAAGCCTATCAAAGACAACCCAAACAACATTGTTTCCCAGAGGCGATCTCGACAACCCATTCACGAAGTCCATCACAACATATTTCCACTTCCACAACAGAATGGGTAACTGCTATAAAAGCCCCACTGGTCGCTGATCCTCTACTTTCACCTGCAGACAAGTAGAACATCTCATGACAAAACCAACACCATATTTCCTCATACTTGGCTACCAGTATTGGAGTTTAAGGTCCCGATACATCTTGGTGATGCCAAGATGAACTGCCCAAATAGAGGAATGTAAATCCCATATCAGATCCTCGCGTATGTCTGGTGGCACCAATACGCGTCCCTGGAAATGGAAAATCTCATCCTCACCCACTGTCCATCCTGGAAGTGGTTCTTCTCCTGAAACACTCTCCCATAGGACTAATCCTTTTGATTCTGATAGTAGCCTCATCCATACCCGATCAAGTAGCGTTTAGGTCACAACTAAATAAGATAGGAAATTTTGTCCTCGTCTGATGTGCACCATCAGATGCATCATTGAGAATAGAGCCATCACCTGCCACTCACTACTAGCCTCCTAAAATGCATGAATCTAAGTTCTTCTTCTCAACAAATCTTCCACAACATTTCCCTTTCCCGGACTATAGGCAAGCTTGAAATCAAAAGACTAAAGATACTTGACCCACCTATGCCGCCTCAGATTCAGATCATGCTAAGTGAAGATGTACTTGAGACACTTGTGGTCAGTGAATACCACAAAGTGATCTCCCAGAAGATAGTGTCTCCAATAGTGTAAGGAATGAACAATAGATGCCAAATCCTGATCGTTCGTAGGGTAGTTCCTCTCATGTGGCCTCAACTACTGAGACCTGTACGCAATAACTCTATCTCCCTTCATAAGCACGGCTCCTAGCCTGATAACTGATGCATCGTAGTAGACTGTATAGTTCTTTCTTAGCTATGGAAAGACTAATATCGGTGCCGACTTTAACCTCCCATTCAGCTCTTTAATGACTGAATCACAAGAATCTGACCATATGAACATATCCCCCTTCTAGGTCAGACCTGTCAAAGGTTCTCCCAGATGAGAAAAGTCCCGAAAGAAGCGTCAGTAGTATCCAGCTAGCACTAGGAAGCTTTGTACCTCAAAGACGTTCTTCGGCTTCTCCTAGGAAACTACAGCTCTCACATTCTCTGGGTCCACTGACACTCCTACCTCTGAGATTACGTGACCCAAGAAGTGAATCTAATCCATCCAGAAGTGTCACTTCGAGAGTTTATCATAAATCCAATGCTCCCTCAGTATACTCAGTATGATCTCAATATGTGTGGCATGGTCGTGTAGAGTTTGAGAGAACACCAAAATATCATCCACGAAGTCCACAACGAAGGATTACAAGTAAGGATGGAACACTCGGTTAATCAGTTCCATGAAAACTGCATGTGAATTCGTGAGACCGAACGACATGACTATATAATCTTAAAGACTGTACCTGCTTCTGAAGGCTGTCAGAGATATATGTGATGGTCTGACATGCAAATAATGATAATCGGACCTCATGTCGATCTTATAGAACACCTGGGATCCTCTAAGATAATAGAAAATGCTATCAAACCGTGACAATTGATATCGTTTCTTGACCGTCAACTGGTTCAGCTTCCGATAATCCACACAAAGCCAAAGGGTACCATCTTCCTTCTTCGCAAACAGAACAGGTGAACCCCAAGGAGAAGTACTGGGTTGGATGAAACCCTTAGCCTGTAGCTCCTTCAACTGCTTCTTGAGCTCCTGCAACTCAGGTGTGGCCATCCTATATGGAGGAATTGACACAGGTACCGCTCCTGGAATGAGCTCAATAGAGAAGTCTACCTCACGCTGAAGAGGAAAACTTGAAAATTCTTCTGGAAAGTCATACCTGATGTGATCCACCACTGGAGAAAAGTCCAACCATGGAGTCCCTAGATCATCTAGATAAATACTAACAATCTGGGCCACCACCCCTCCTAGCCCAAGATGCTCGAGTCCCACCCGACTCACCCGAGCGTCCCATTCACCTCTATGAAGAAATGATTCACCCTATGGTTAAATGAAACTGAATCTGTGGCGATAACAGTCAACGACTACCTTGAAGGGAATCAACCTGTCCATGCCAAGGATGGCATCATAGCCTGTCATGTCTAGGAAAAAGAGATTCCATAAGAAATGATACCATGCAACCTCGAGAGGGCACTCTCTACACTGGAGTACACTAGATGTCCTTGTTCCCAAAGTTGTTTCTATTGTAAAGGAGTCGGCAGAAGAAAAGATGCAGAGTCTAAGGCTCTCCGAAATAGGAAAAAAAGATAAATATTTGCGTAGAACCAGTATTGAAAAGGCCTGATGATAAAAGTGATGCTACTAAAATCGTACCTTGAACAGTAGAAGGGCCGGGATCCTACTCCTGAAAAGTCTGCACCACGGTGATAGAATGACCTGTACCGCAACCCTGCGCCCCTGGCTAACCACTCTGAGCTGAACTGCTTGGCTGGTGCTGAAGAACTAGTGACTTAACCCATGGCCTCGACCTCCACCTTGACCCAAATGGCAGGAAGAACTCCAGTTCCCCGACTGATGAGAAACTCGTGGGGATGCTCCTGAATGAGGAGTCATAGAAGAACCCCGGTCACTAGCTTCTGGTGAGGAAACAAGATAGAAATGATGAAGGTGACCCATCATGCCGCAAGATCGACACTCCATGGGGTCTCTCTGGCACTGCGGCCTCATGTTCCCTGTCCGGACACACTGGTACCATGTCACCTGGCTTCTAGACGATGCATCTTGTTTCCATGAATCACCACGCGTAGACTCCCTATGGCACTTCTTGCTGCCATATGGAGGAAAGATAACTATTGAAGCAGAACCACCCTAGATTTTAACTCCAGATTCACTCAGATTGCGCTCTACAATAGGTGTCTGGTTTACGATGGAAGTGATGGAAGTCAACTGGATGATGTTCACCTACGAGCGGATATCTCGCCTAAGTCCCTCCTCGATCTTCCTCTCCAAGAACACCCCACTCCCATTCCGAAGGGGTTTTAATTTCTAAAAATTGGTGAAATGAGAGGAATACTCCATGACAGATAGTATACCCTTCTCTAAGCTCATGAACTCCCGGTCTTGATCTGCCCTCAGGGTCTCTGGGTTGAAGTAGTCGTAGAACAGGCGCTGGAACTCCTCCCAAGTCATAGCCTGCTTTTGACCCGCCTTTGATATCATGTACCACCAAATCTTGGAAAATTATCATAGCATGTAGGTAGAGATCATGACCCACCTGTATGGAGGTGTCTCCAGATGCTCGAAGATAGTCCGCATGGATTCCAGCCATGACTCTGAAGCCTGAGTTCCTCCATCCCCCGAGAACGTGGGAGGATGCTGCTGCTAAAAGACCCACGTCAAGTCAACCATAGTCGAAGAAGAAGTCAGAGCTCCCTAAAAGGTCTTCATAATCCCCATGAAGCCCTCCCTAAACTGCGCATCAGATCCCACAACCGGTATGACAACCAGTTCCAAGGATGGCTTGATCGAAGGATCAGCAGGAAGTCCCTGATTAGCCATATCTGGCGTTTGATCACTGCCTGTCGACCAACATACGATCAGAGGACGTCTCAGAGGCATAACTCTAAATGATCAAAAGCACACCTTAGATTATAAAAACAAGTACAGATAATACAAGAGTAAAAAATGGGAATAGGGGAAGAAAAATACAAAATATTGCAAAAACGACTACACGACATGTATAAAAACTACACGGCGTGTCTTCTTATGCCACTGACATGGGTGTGTATTCCTGCCATACAAGTCGTGTAACACCTCAAACTACACGGCGTGATAACCCCAACACATGGCATGTACAAGAAAACTAATCCCCTACCCGAGTTTCTTTACATGGCTAACCCACACGGTCCGACTTAACCCGAGACTACACAATGTGTTCTAAACAAACATGGTGTATACTGGACAAGGATTTGGTGTCCCGTGTTGTTGATCACACTGATGTCTACAAGGATGGACCATACATGGCATGTTCTGAACAAACATGGCATGTATAGGTGAAGGCGACATCGTCCCGTATTATTCGTGACACAGCCAGGTACTTGGGTAAGACTACACGGTGTGTTCCACACAAACACGACATGTGGAAAGGAAGGTAACGCCGGCCCGTGTTGTTCATGACATAGTCAGGTACATGGATAGGACTACATGGCGTGTTCCCTATGGACACGACGTGTTCTACCATAGCATCCCCGACCCGTGTTGGTGGTGACACGGCTAGTTAAACAGCTCCAAACTTACACGAAATGTAGCTACCGTACACGGTGTGTTCCCGAAGTCACTTTCATGACACAGTGTTCTCCTCACACGGTTAGTGACACAGTCTGAAAACTACACATCATGTTCCCAAAAAGTATACTCTATGTATTATGGGGTTTTTTTCTGCATAGTAGCTCAGAAACTGAACAGAATTTCATAACACTAAAAATGAGGGAAAGAGGTTCCATGATTCTATCCGAGAGGGCCCATAACACCTCAAGAACCAAAATTGGGTGTTCCCATTAAAAAATGAACAAAACAAAAAAAATTATAACAAGATATTAAGGAATCTATCAAGAATCTATCACAACAGCATGCATAATCTACACAAAATCTATCACAACAGCATCCAATCGTTAATTCACCATAGATGGCATGGAAAGAATGCATGGCATGTGATTTCTACAAGTGCATATATGGTGCATGAGACGGTATACCCTCATCTCATCGGGGTGCGACAGAAATAGAACCGCAATATCAAAACAGTAATATTAGAAATCATGGGAATCACTCTAGGTGAAATTATATCAACTATAAAATCTCAAAACGAGCAAACTACAATTAATGAGCTAGTACAACTTTTCCCTATACATGGGTTAGCTACTCCCGAGCACAACTTAATACAACATTCCAAATATGTCCTATCCCTAGATATGTCACCAAATAGTAAGTCAAGAGAAAGGAACTCCTCTGATACCACATTGTAACAACCCGAATCCGCAGCCCCTCCACTGGTTCCCCAAACCCGGTTCACCACATGACCTCAAGATCGTTTCCCCAAACGCCAGAGGCTACAGACTAGCAGCAAGGGCCTTGGTGAGTCAGTGGGGAGACTATTCCCTCATTTGGTAAGTATACAAGGTAAGGAAGACAAAACTCAAGAGTGGAAGAAATAACAACATCCATAACAAATGAAACCCCACAATGAAAGAAAATAATAAATATAGTAATGATGATAATGATGCGGCAGGTATTAGTATCTAAGGAAAGCAGCAAACAGAACAACATGATGAAATAAAACTGAAACCATGTGAAAAGAAAACAGAGAAATCTACTCAGCATCGTGAGCCATGGCTCGGTCCCATGCTCCCTAGCTGCAGTGCAATCAAGAACCTGAAGTAGTAGGGTGTCTGCCCTTATATATACCTATAGCAACATAGTCTACTTACGCCCAAAACCATTGCCCAAACATGGTGTGAGATACAATCCCAGTAGGAAATCACCCAAAGGTTTGTGCCTATTAGTCAATTGATATATGATAGTAATAAAAAAAGATTTAGTAAACAAGACAACACACAACATCTACAATCCACAGTTCTAACATATAAGGTAATAAAGTAAACACCCAGTTACAAAAGTAAACAGGTTACCCTCTGGGTAGCTCTCACAGCCTAACCCCTATGGTTCAACCTACAATGCACTAGCAACCCTCTGGGAGGCACACACAGTCTCACCCCTCTAGTTCAGCTAAAAAGTAGACTCTGGGGAAGCACTCAACGTCAATTCCCCCTATAGTATCATATCGTACTAAAGGCTCTCTGGGGAAGCACTCAATGTCTCATTCCCCATGTGGCCTGCGTTGAGGAACTATAGACTCTCTGAAGAAGCACTCATCTTCAATTCCACCTTTGGTCTCACATCGTATTAAAATACACTCTAGAGAATCCATTACGTCAATTCTCCATATGGTCTACTACACTATGCTCTCACAGTACTATGTGGAAAAGTAAAACATGCTCAGTGCACGTGCATCATCCAAGTAAACCTCAAGAACTACTTGGCTATCAACTAAGGCTCAACAGCATATCAAGGGACAGTTCCACTATCCTACAACAAGGTGTAGAAACTGGAAGAATGCCAAACATGAAAAACAAGAATAGAAAAGCAACTTGAGAAGAAATTAAATTACTCTAATCACAAGTATAAACCTTTACTACAACAATCTAGGAAAGCATGTAGTACAACAAGGGAAAAATAGGAACACACAATACCCCGTTCATGGGAATTGGTTGAATTTAAACATAAAACTCATTGACATTCTACGGAAAGGCACAAACCACCTAACTCAATCCTAGGAGATCGATATATGTGAAACTCTATGACAGATTACTCTTAGAACAATGAAGATATGTGAAAACGCACAAAAATCGCAACCTCTAATAACATGGAAATGAGGAGGAATAAATAAACAAGGCTTAAGAAGAAGGGATAAATCACCACTGTGATTCCAACACAATCGACGACGGCTGGAACAGAGGTTAGACGGGGAGGCGGGAGCTCATGGAAGATTCGGCCGTACAGGTCGCTCTCGGTCGATCCAGCCCTAGAAGAAGACAAATATCGCTATGAGGCGTGACCCTGGTCGGTTTAATGAAAAAAGAATGTACACAGCATGTACTTCTTGAGTAAACGGCGTGTACTTCAGTTTTATATACTCCAAATTAACCGGCCTCCACCTCACCCTTACACACTGTGTGTGTGGCCCGGAAACGGCCAACACACGACATCGAGCGGAAAAGGGAGTACATGGCTTGTACCCAGAAAGTACACGGCGTGTACTTCAAAAATTTCCAAAAAGTACATTTTTCACAAAAACTCAATAAAAAGGAAAAACATACCTGAAAAAAAGATATGTGTTCTTAAATATTCTATAGCAAAACATTTTTGGGATGAAGTAGTATGTACTTCTTTTTATACTATAAATTAATTTTTAATTAGACATTTTCTTAATAAATCGCCTTATGAGTTATGGAATGATATTAAATCTAGACTTTAATAATTCAAGGTCTTTGGATGCAATGTATTCATTGTAAATTCAATATATAATTTACATAAATTCACACCCAAATCTGAATAAGTAATTTTCTTAGGCTATTCCACATATTCTAAGGCTTAGGGAGTTTTCAAAAACAATATCTGTATTGTTGAAGAAACAGTGCATGTTAAATTTGATGAAACTGATACTCTTGTTTTTAAACAACCCCAACCTACATCCTCGGATGTGTTTTCAAAAACATATTTTCAACCCTTGATAGATGATCCTCCTGAAAAGAAAAATTTTCAAGAAAATTTTTCTGATACATTTACTAGATAATAATTCCTATCATTTGTTGATGAACATGTTTTACAAAACCCAAATCAGTTGTTTCTCATGAATCATCCCCGTGATAGTATCATTGGTGATGTAAATCAACCTATAAAATCTTGAAGTTCCTGATTAAATGAAGTATAACATCTAGACTTTCGTTCCAAATTAGATCCAAAAATCACTAATAAATCATTAGGTGATGATGATTGGATCAAATTCCATGAAAGATGAGATAAATGAATTCAAAAGGAATAATGATTGTACATTGGTTGAAATTCCTAAGGAAACTATTGTAATGGGTGTAAAATGGGTCTTTAGAAATAAGTGAAATGGTAATGGAGTCATAGTAATAAAAAATGATATATTTGTTGCTAAAGGCTATAATCAACAAGAATGAATAGACAATGAAGAAACCACTTCTCCAGTAGCTATACTTGAATCTATTCGTATTTTACTTTCCATTGCATCATTCTTTAATTCAAACTTTTTCAAATGGACGTGAAATGTTCTTTCCTTAATGGTTATGTTCAAGAGGATGTTTTTGTTGAACAAACTCTTGGTTTTGAAGATAAAAAACTTCTTAAACATGTTTTCAAACTTACCAAAGATTTTTATGCATTTAAGAAAGCCCCTAGAGCTTGGTATGATAGGCTTACAAGATTTTTGTTACATAATGTTTACATTAAAGGATGTGATGATCCTACCCTTTTTATAAATAATTATAGGAAACATGTTTTTATTGTTAAAATATATGTTGATGACATTATATTTGGTTTATCTCAACTATCTTTAACTAATTCCTTTGCGAATCTAATGAAATCTGAGTTTGGAATGAGTATGATGGGTGTGTTAACATTTTTCTTAGAGTTTCAAATTTCTCATAAACCAAAATGAACTTCTATATCTCAGCATAATTATATTAATGATCTTCTTAAAAAGTATTTATTTGAAAACACTATGAGTATAAGTATTCCGATTGGTACCTCAAATTCACTTGATCTTGATGAATCTGGAAAACCAGAGCATCAAACTTCTTTTAGAGGTATGATAGGAAGTCTACAATACTTGACAGCTAGTCATCCAGACATAATGTTTTCAGTATGATTACGTGCTAGATATCAATCCAATAATAAGGAATCTCATTTAAAGGTAGTGAAAAGGATTTTTTTCAACATAAAGAGAACCATGATATAGGACTGTTTATACTTCTAGAAATGATTTTGTTTTAAAAATCATTTCAGATAATTACTTTGGTGGGTGTAGAATGGATATAAAAAGTATATACAGAAGTTTTCATTTCTTAAGAGTTTCATTAGTTTCTTGGTTATGAAAGAGGCAACACTCAGTATCACTTTCCATAGCCAAAGCTAAATATGTATTAGCTGGAAGTTGTTACTCTCATGTGTTGTGGATGCAACACACACTCACAAACTATGGTATGAGTTTTACCAAAAAAACAAATTTTGTGTGATAAAACTAGTGCCTATTCCCTACGTAAAAACCTTGAACATAACTCTCATTCAAATAACGTATATATTAGGAATCTCTTTCTTTGAGATCACACACAAAAGGGAGATATCATTCTTTAAATTATTAAAATGAATGATTAACATGCTGATATTATCACAAAATCATTACCCTCTAAAATATTTGTATACATTAAACAAATGTTAGGAATGATAACCATAAAGTAATAATTCTATTTATATTATTGTTGAAAACCTATATCCTTATAGTAACAAACTCTTTTTCATAGGGGTAGTACATTTGTTTGTTAGGTTGAATATTTTCGTAGACAGTTTTCTCTAAAAAATTCGTAATGGAAATTTTTGTTGATAGTTTTTTTAAAAATATTTCTTAATGAAAATTTTCATTGTGAGTTTTTAAAAAAATTTTGTAATGAAAAATATCATTTTATATTGAAGATATTCATACTTGAAATTTTCTTAATAGAAATTTTTGTACTCAAAATTTTCATATTTGATATTTTCATAGTTAAAACTTTCATAATAAAAATTTTCGTACACACACTTTTTGTAATGAAAATTTTCGTACTAAAAATTTTCATAATGAAAATATTTTTACATAAAATTTTCATAATGAAGATTCTCAAACATGAAATTTTCGTATTGGATATTTTTGTACATAGATTTTTTGTAATGGATATTTTCATAGTCAATATTCTTCATAGTCAATTTTTCTTTAGAATCTATATTTCATGAAGAATAATTTTACGTACTATGAATAATCATCATAACAATTCAAAAGGTTTAATTTTCTTTTCTAATATTTTCATAATCATCATTTACTTTCTAGTGTTTTCATTCGCTTTTAAATTTTTTTTCCAGTTTTCATAAAATCCGATTGTTTTTTCTTATAACATCAAAAGACAGGATTATACCAAATATTACTTGTGGCTATCTTCTCAACCGTCAGTTCTAATCATAAAATTTTCAATCGATGGATTGAATTTGGAAGATGAACCGTCACTTCAAACTCCTATATAAAGGACCCCTGATGGTTTTCCCACATTGAAACTCAAGACTTCGCTTTCTATTGCTCTGCTCTTCCTACATAATCCCATCATGAACTTATCAGATCTTTCTCAATTCCAAATAACTGTCGAAGTTTCATCCCAGTAAGAGATGTAAACTATAAATCCAATCTACGAATGGAATATTTACAGATAATTTTTGGTTTATCAAAATTTATTTGTTATGTATGATTCTATTATCTCTATGAACATAAATATAAATTCATGGGAAAGTGATTTCCTTTCAAAACCAAAAGCTCGAGATTTGGTTTATCGAAATCTATTAATATAATTATATGAGTCAGTAACTTTTTTCAAGGAATAAGGGAGGAGTAAGGTTTCTTTCAAGAGTTATTGAAAGAATTGTGCACTTTCTTACACCAAGAATACAAGCATGATTGGTATTCCTTATGAAGGCGAAGCTTAGTTCTGTTCTAATAAGTTCCATGATGTTGAAGGAAATTTCGATAAAGTGAAGACCATGGCCAGCCTTGGTCTCTCAGGAGTGATCACTCCAAAGATTCTTCACATGTCTACAAATTTTCGGATTCTTGAATTTGTGGTTCAAGGATTCTTCATACTAAAAAAAGGTGACAAGGATAATTTGAAGAAGAGTGACATGTATATTTTGGATATCATGGTGGAACTATTTACGATAAATATTGTTAATAATATTCTTGTTATGATTAAAATTATAAACAATGGAAATCTGAAGGCTCAGATTATCATTTATGCAGCCATTCTCTCTGTGATGATTTTTCTTTATTTAGATTCCTTCAAAATAAATTATAGATCTAAACCAGGAAACTACAAAGTCATGCTAGTGAGTGATGATTCTCTGAAGAGGATGAAAATTGGTATTTCTAATGAATCCAGAGAGTTCATTGATTTTCCAAAAGAAGAAGTTGAAGCCATATCAATGAAACAAGAGCTGGATGAACCTTCTAAAAACTGTGGAAGTAAGAGGAATCTGAAGGAAGTGGAAGAGAAAGGATGGACCCCAGAAGCTATGCAAACCCAATCTACATCACCAAATCCAATGAGGAAAAATGCCTATCCGGATGAGTTATTAGAAGAATGGAGGGAAGATAAGAAGAAAAAGAGAGAAGTAGAGCATAGTTTTGGTTTGGATCCTACTGAAGCAGAGGATTTAAAAGAAAAGACATCTGAAAATCTAGAAAAGTATGATAAAAGAAAAGATGAAAAAGAAGAATTTCTCTATGTCCAAGATATTTCAATCCCTTTTTAAGGCTGTTGAGAAAGCTTCTGAGAAAATATAGGTACCCGAATCTTTCTTGATTTTACCATTACCAGAGACTCTTGGAAAGACATTTGTGACTCTGTAAAAAGTTCAAGAAGACGTAGTGGAACAATTAGAAGAAGAAGAAATAATTGGTGATACCGAATATCTTATAATAAAGTAGAATATTTTCATAAGAAGGAAATCCATTTTGAAAAATTATCAATCCAAACCTCTGAAGTTGATTCTTCAAAGCTTGATACACATGGGAATAATGAGAAGAGTGAAGGGGGAGTGAATAATTCATCTGAAGAAGAATGCTATAACCCTGATTTTATTTAACTAGTGGATGCTGATGCATGAGATGAGAATGAATAATTTGATGAAGATAAGATTGTGCAGCTCTTTGACAGTGAACACGCATCACCCTATCAAGATGAAATCATTTTAAATGCTGATAAGGGAAAAAGGTGTTTTTTGATACGGCTAACAAAGCTCTGATATAGAAGAATGAAGTTTGAGGATCATAAAAGGGGAAAGCTACTGAGATAGAAAATGAAACCTCACCATGAAAAAGTCTGAGATTCAGAATTTTCCTCCCGTGGACATGATTTTGTAGTCCTGTCCTTGAAGAAGCTTATAGGAACCATTCCAATATTTACCAGTTTAGACTCGAGATACCAGATGCTTAAAAACACCTTAAATCTAAAATCGGATCCAGTATCCATGGTGATGGATAAGTGTGTCAATATAGAGGAAGACATCGAATCATTTCTCATTAGATTTTAGGATTATAAGATATCTTGTAAGAATATGACTGGCTGGTCAATGAAAACATTTATGATATGTAAATTCTTTGTGAGTTTCAAGAAATTGTAAAGGATGAGTTTGAAACTGAAGAGGGTAAGATTCAAGATCTCACCAAATACGTTGAAGAAAATCTATCTCTTGAGGAGAATACTCAGATGTAAGAACGGAATGATCTGAATAGGATGTTGTATTCCATTGCTCAGAGTTTGAAGAGAGTAAGGGATCTCGAAATTGAGATTGAAGAGAAGCTTCTTAAGAAAGATGAAGTGTTTAAGAGTTAGGAAGAATCTTTTAAGGCTCAGGAATAAAAAATAAAAGGCTTAGAGAAGAAAAATTCAGATCAGGATCAGCTTCTCAAACATGCAGAGGAAGATCACAAGGAGCTCAAAAAATTAAAAACCATTGTGAAAGAAGTCGATTCCGAAGGAGAAGGGAGGATAGTTTTACCAATCCGATATTTTGTTGTATTCCTTGTATAATGTTTTCCAAACTTAATGAAATTTTGTATGTTCTCTATATATTGAGGTGTCTAGTACTAATAATTCAGGTACCATATTTTACTCTCTATTCATTTTAGTCCTTTTTAAAAATCACAAAGGGGGAGAAAGAAATGAGAAATAGAATACTAAGTAAAGAAGAAATTTCCCAAAAATGGGGGATTTCATCTAAGGTGGGGTTTCATCATAATGATTTATGTGTGCAAAATAATGAAAAATATCATTTCCGGAAACATAATATGATCCTTAGTGCTTCCAATGCCTAAGGGGGAGTTAGTCATATTCACTTTGATCTGTAAGTAAAGGGAGATAAGTTTTTATTTTAATGTTCATAAAATTTCTATGTCCTTTTATTCTTTTTCATAAGGTTGTTTGTGTTTTCCGTAAAGAAGAGATTTTTGAGTCAAAAAGGTTTCCTTATGAATTTTCAATTTCTTCATGTTTTTAAAATCACAATCACTCTATCAAAAAAAATTATTTTTTCATTTTTTTAACATAATAAGGAAAATTTTCCTTCCACATGGAAAATTCATCCTTATCTGTTTTCATTGTTCATTTTTTTTAGATCTTCATATTTTTACTCATTTTATTTCAAAGTGTAAAATGAGGTTTCATATTTCAAAACCTCAAAAACATATAATTACTTGGATATAGAGCATTTTGTTTCAGGATTCGAATTTAGTATCTGAATTCATCTGAGTTCAGACTCTGAATTATTATGAATTCAGACTCTGAATTCTGATTACAAATTATTCTGCATTCAGATTGTATATTCTTATGAATTCAGACTCCAAATTCTGATTATGAATTCTTCTGAGTTCATACTCTGAATTTTTATGAATTCTGTCTCTAAATTCTGATTACGAATTCTTATGAGTTCAGACTATGAATTTAGGTTACTAATTTACATGAATACAAAATCTGAATGTACATATGTTATAGAATCCAAATTTTCATTTTTCTTAGACATGGAACTCTCATTTTTCATAGACTCCAAAAAATGGTATTAGTGAAGCAATCATATTTTTGTCATCCTTCCATTAGTTATGAAACGATGTCGTACATTTTGTTTATAACTAATAGTTTGTTGAGTGAAACGTTTATAGGTCCCTCTCAGATTCAAGGAAAAATATGACCATTGGTGGAGGGAGACAACTGTTGGAGATGTGCCAATAAATAGGATCTCATTTGAATGAGGTCACTACTATTCTACGACTCTAGTGATTACATGTTGTTGAAGTGATTTCTATATAGAGAGACTCTCATGCTTTGTGCGTACATAACAACTTGTTCAAAATTTCTTCAAACAAATTCGAATGTTGCTGAGTACATTCGACGTCTTCTTGGGATAAGAGGACAGAGGTGTCGACTACCTTAATGTTTGTGTACTTCCATACTGATAAAGAAAGAGGTGCTGAGAACCAATAAGTTCGAAGGATTGTGGGGATAGCAAGATAGATTCTGATATTTTTATCGAGGGCTTACCCTAGTGTGTGTAAGACAGAAATTCATGAAATTATAAATCAAGGGACCTTTTCCATGGTTTTTGGATACAATTATCTATGGGTTTAAAGATTCTAATTTTTACATGTATTGTTTTATGTTTTTTCAGCGGCAATTTTGATTGATAATGAAAGTATAACTATCTTATACTTCCTTGTTTTTATACTCTGATTATTAAGATTCTATATTCTTTAAGGTAGAATATTTTTATTTGTAATCTTTTCTTAAGCATCATTTTTGGAACCATATTTCCGGAATCTAGCAAGTTTTTGTAACTAAGTGGTCTTCTGAATTTATCTTGTTCATCTCTGTTAAACACAGTTTTGCTTAAGGTTAAAAAATATAGTTTTTATACCATCTTTAAAGGTTCCAATGTAATTTTTAAAGTATACAATTCACCCCATCTTGTATGTCGAGAATGTACATTCATATTTAGATCCTACAATTTGATTTACTTATGACATTATATTTCTCAATTTTTTACAATTCTGTGTTAATGTTATGATCTAGGTAATCACTGTTTTTTTCATACATGTGATGACATGTTATAATTGGTCCTCTGAATTATATCATTATTTTATCATATCCATAATGATAAACATGATATATATATATAATAATATGTATATATTCATGGTGATTCATAAAATTAAGAGATATAAAATAATATTCACAATTCATTGAGATGATAGGCCGAACGTACACATGACCATTTTTTTCAATTTTATTATCATATTAAAAGAATGTGAAGTGGATAAATAAAAAAATAATTTTTATGTTATATATTTCATATAATTTCATAAAACATATATTTATTAATACCCATGTGAATGATATTTGAAAAAATAATCACATCGCATCGTGGAGATGGTAATCTATATGTATGCACGAGCGAGTTTATCATTTTAAAAAAAGATTATGTAGTAAAAAGGTAGATATGATATAATAATTATAGATATATTATCATATACTAAGTATCATATTTAAACATTAAAACTATCATAATTCCCACTCACATAAGATTGTGATATAAAATTAATTGTATCTCTACATGGTGATGGCATGTCGTACGTATGCACAAGTTATACATTCACTTCATGTTTAGTGGGAAAGGGGATGTATAATGGAATGTCCATAATGATAATAAATTTCAAAATTTTGGGGATAATTTTTTTATTATTTTATGATTTATATATGTATATTATCTATATTTGGTATAGAATAATAGAAAATGAGAGTGATCTTTTAGAACAATTACCTATTCTTCGCAATGGACCCTTTAGATCTCCTTTAAAGGAAAATAGAGTTTGTCAATTTGGAAGACCAATACCTCTAGAATGTATTTAGGGAAGTGAATAAGATAATTTTTCTTATATTGATTGCTTTATATGTATCAATGTAGTGAAATGGTATGAATGAGGAGGTTTCCTTTAATACTATAGGTTAGGGGAACATTAGGAATTTCTCAGAGGATTAACTTATAATAATTGAATATGAATAAAATTTCCTCGGAATGGAAATGAATTCATAGGTAATGTTGGGAAGTGTGTGATACCATAAAATAATATATTTTATAAATTATTTTTTTGGAATTTTAAACATTATCTTTTTCATTAACCATTTCATTAACTATTTTACGTTTAACTATGGTATCATCATTTTCAATATTAAAATGAGTTTTTTAATTATTCGGGTCAATTTGGACACTATTCATTATTTTGACGATATAAAAATCATCATAGAAATATAAATTCAATAAAATTAATTTAATACACTTTTAATACCTCATGTTCTCTGATATAATTCTTATCAATCCTTATTTAATTAAAATTATATTTATTTTAAAATCTATAATATCAATTATTTGATTGTTTCATTAATTTAATGATTATTGTATCATCATTGTGTAATTAATTATTATATTTCTTCCTTCACTAAAAATTTAAAATAACATTCCATGATTTATTAAGACCTGTTAGATTTATAAATTATTTACATATTGAATCATATATTATATTTAACTACATATTAAAAATATATTATATTAACTAATAGTATGATTGTGACATTTTATCACTCTCTTTTATGTTAACGATATCAAAGTCATATTCTTGGACAAGTATCCAATAAATTATTTTCATTTCAACCCTTAATTATTAAGAGTAAAAAGAAATTAATCCAAAAATATTTGGGAATGATTTAGATAATTTTTATATTATTTAAATTATTTGTTTTACCGACAACATAATTGATTTACCCTTAACCTTATTAATAAAATATAAAAATGTTACTATTCATTTTGTCAAAAAAGAAATGTTACCTTTTAATTTTTTTTCTTTCTATATTATATATCTAATACATTTTTCAAATTAAAAAATATAATTTTCAGAAATTAATCAAAAGTTTATCCTAGTGATGGATCGAGGAAATGGGTTTTTATATAAAAACCATAAAAAAGATTGATATGTTTTTATAACAAAATTAAATGTAAAATTGATTCCAATTACCTTCATTAGATTAAATAAAATCCAAAAAATAACATAAATATAGATAAAAATTTGAAGAAAAAACAATTTTCAATTAATATTCATTATTGTCTTCACTATTCGTCAAAAATTGAAACTTCTCAGAAAAATACCAAATGTAGACCGAATGTAAATATTAATATACATTTTTAAAATAAGAATTTTATTTTCTAAAATAAAATATATTACTGATTCGAAAAATAGTATTAAAACAATATTGAGATCAAAAAAAGGAAAATACCTATTTAGAAATAAAATTTTTTAATAGAAAAATTAAGTTTGTTCTTATGTAATGTCTAGAAAACACATAAGATGAATTTTAACCATTATATTGATGTAAATTATTTATATATTTCATTAATATATTAAAATAATAGTGGTTTTTTTATTTATTAGTATAAAACACATCTACTCACATTTAAATAGTTTTCAGAAAAACTTTTCCCACTTTTTGTTAGGGTTTTACTTTAGTAAACAAAATATTTACAATTTAGTTAATCTTGTAAATATCGACCATATTATCTGATTGGTTATAATAATCCAATTTAAATAACTTTAATAATAAAATAATGTTTTATTGAATCTTAGTGTAGTGTGTCACATAAGATAAGCCGATGCTGTGTGTTGTGGATGATTAACGTTATGTAGCATATAATAAACATATCATGTAAATTTAATTTATTCTTAATAAATGTTTATATGAACATTGGGTTTTAAATTTTACCCCAATTAAAATGAATTTATCCCTTAAAATTATTTGGGCTCATCAAAGGTGTAACACTAGAATGTTCATTTCATAAAAACCAACATCGTAAAAATAAACACTAAAACAAAATTTTTTATGGAGATTTGGAAACATAACACTTACCCAAATTAACTCATAATTAGGTTTCCAATTATGAAAACATTGATGTCATGTGATAACATGAACCTGGAAGTGAAATCTCCCTATAAATTTATAATAGATAATGATAGAGAACATGGCCAGGTGAAAGTTAAATAACAATAAAAAAGAAATAAATATCTGATAGTTTATGGGACCATTTAATTCATGAGAATGGAATGTACTAGAATAAATTTTTTGGTTTGAATATTCATTCCCTAGAGTTTTAGTTTTTTTAGATGATTACTTACTTGATTAAATTTCATAAGAACATTTTCATCTATTTATTGTGACATGATCAATTTCCCTTTCATCTATTATTCCAAGAGATAAATAATAATTTTTTATTCCTAATGAATTATCAAATAATGAGATCTATAGGATGATAGGTGATTCCATTTATCATAGCATCAAAAAAAATGGTTTACATAGGTTATCCAGTATGCATAAGTTATCATATGGAAAGATAACAATTTATCCCCTATACCCACATTAAAAGATTATAATAAACCATTTCATATGTGGTTAACCTTATAACACTTCTAAAATATGAAATTAAAATAATTTAGAAAAAAAGAACTGAATTTATCAAAAACATATATGCCTTTATCCCACATATATCAATATGTATCTATTTTTTGTCACATATGATACATATGAATACCTTTCTCACTTACACTCCTAAAACAAGGTAATTACAATAAATCCTCATTGAAAACATACAAGATACCTTATTCCAGAAATTATTGGATATATTACTTAAATACCAAACACCATAAAATTCATCCATGATATCATAAACCACATTTTTAAAAAAAATCCTTAATCAGCCCCATGTTAATCAGTACCATCCGGTTTACTTATTCATATGCATTATAACATTATCCAAAAATAATTATCTAAACATTAGGAACATAGTAAGGTTTATAATTGTAACGACACAAAATTTTATCAACTAAATTTCATCCTTCTTTTAATAATTTCATATATAGTAAATCTCATTAAATCAAGTAGATACCATAATAAAAACATTGTAAATTAATAATGATTGTAATAGGTGGCATTTTTAGAAATTATGGAACTAGTATTGATGGAATAGTATCTTGACCATTGTAATTGTAACAAGACCCTTAGGAATAGTAATCCATCCAATAGAAGTGTAACTTAACCATTGAAATTGTAAATAATAGGTATCTTATGAATAAAGATATGATATATTTATTTCTTGACAGAAGTAAATTAATTTTTTAAAAATGATAAATTAAGTTTTGTTATTTTTGAAAGTCATAAATTTTTAATGTAAATCTTATAATTAACTAAGTAATTTATAAAAAATAAATATAAATAAAATTTATTCTTAAATTAATGTTTTTTTCTTTTGATTATAACATAATTTTATGAGACCTCAACTAATTTTTCATTGTGTTAGAGAATGAGTTATAATTTTGAAATATTTATTTTTAAATTAAATGATGATTTTAAATAAAAAATAAATTTCTTATATTTCGAAAATTGTTTTCCTAAAATGGGGATCTTTTTTTAATTCTACATTTCAATGAAAAATTGGGTGATTTGTTTTAGATTTTTCGGAAAATGATTAATTTTTGGTGAATTGTAAAATATAATAATTATCAATAAAATATAAATACATAAATTATTTAGTCATGGATGATTTATTGCTGATGAAATCCAAAAATATTAAAAACTCCTTCAATTTTTTTATATAGTTAGTGATAATTTTGAAGATATTTGATGTATTGAACCAAAATGTTAAACTGATGAATAAAATAATGTGAAAACACCCTTCTCCCCCACTATAAATATTACCACTTACAAGCTCTTATCCTCACAACTATCATGAATATAAACATGTCCAAATTATCTTAACATATCATACCAATACTTCACCCCCATTTACAGTATTCCTTAGTCTCATCATAAGACCTAAAAGTTTTCCCTAATGAGGTTCTCAACCAAGAGAGACTTAAGAGGTAAAATCCTCATCCTTTTTCTTTTAATTTATTTTCATTTTGCATTCATTTCATATTCTATCCTCACCTCCACTATCCAAATATTAATGTAAAATCTATTATATTTTATATACTATAATTAAATCATGTTAATGGATGATCAATCATCAAAATATTTTATCTCTATTTTAATCTAATAATGATGTCATCACAAGTGACGTTTGAATTTACTAGTATAATGAAAGAGGAATTTTCATCTTCATTTAACACCCTCAATTATGTTCATAAAACCAATATAATTGTTACTAAATACATTAAAATAAATTTTATAAACTTTTTTATATTCTATAATAAAAATAATCACATAATACTAATTAATAAAATAGATCAATTTTGTGGTGATAAAACCCACCAAAATTAACCCAAAAATTATATTTAAATATTTATCTAAAAATTCATCCTCAAATGATATATAAAAAACAAATATACAACCATTTAAACATATTTATTTTCATAAAAAACATATATTTTCAATTCTGGAGAATTATACCCATTCTACAAAAACATCCATAGTCATATCCAGGTAAAATGATCATGAAAACCAAGAAGATGACCGCCCTCGAATGATGAAATTAAACTATATAATTCTTCAAAAAGACCATAATTGTACATGATAATGTAATAATGAATCAAATTCATGTATAAAATGTTTTTTATTTGTTAATTAATAAAATTAATTTTATTGTCATGGGTGTTAAATAGAAGAGAGCATTCAGATATACGGTAAGGTGATTCTCGAACCCAACTCTCTTCCTTTGGGATTCATATTTCACTATATTTTCAGTATAAAGGTTCTATTAATTTTTGTTAAATGTATTTTATTTATCTTTATCATTTTGATTCTTGATATACAAGCTTCCATTCTGATTTTATGAAAAAATAAATCATTTTTCCAAGCGATCTCTTCCTTATAAAAACACATGTTTTACTTCTCTTGATTATGTATCTTCTTCAATAAAGATGGATGATTCTTATACCAATTATGTTATTTAATTTTTATTTTGGGAACCCATTTTTTATCTGTGAAAGCATTATTTATGAAAAAAAATTATTCCCATCGGTAATTTTATGTCCAATATTGATATACGCTCTATGTCGCATGCCTGACAATGTAAATGTTATTATGTTATCGGTGCGTGTAAAATTTTACAACGCAATGTAAATGTGTTGATGTGATGGGTGGAACCAAAATTTTATATCACTCCAATTCATTGGTTAATGTTATGAGCCTCATGAAATATAGTGACATATGCATGAACATGATGATATTTTTTTTCACAATAATGTGTGGTAGTTGACCACTAATACATGATGTTTAATTTTTAAAAATTGTCACCTTCCATACCATTATATAATTATTCCTCTATGGATTATAATTATTATATTATTATAGATAATTTCCACTCCATGTTATGTTTATTCATGTTCTTATCTATCATCTTACATGGATTTTTTATCATCATGTTCTTTGACGTATATCCTCATGTGGTTACTTATACTAAGGATAACACGAGTGATAATAAGATTCTAATGAATAAGAAAATAAGTAAATTTCGATGTTTTATTGTAAAAACATTATGTATGGTCCTAATTTTTCTAGGATACTAAAACTATGGATCTTGGTTGTGTAATGATTTTCTATTGTTTTTACTTTAAAATGATTTAATAAGTTATTTATGAAAATTAGGGTTTCTACAGTTGCTATCATAGCACAGTTTAGATAATTTGGGAAATAGGATTAGTGAAACTTATTGAAATCCATAGTATGAGACTATGTGTAAGTAAGCACCCACAAATGTTTTTTTAAGATAAATTGTAACTATAGAGACCGTGTATGGAATTATATAAGAATTAATTTCACTGGGGAATATATTATTAATTCATGAATTATTGATTTATGTTTCTATATAACCATTTCTATTTTTGAAAATGGTGGGAACCAGCAGAATCTTAGCCAACAAACAATGTGTCGGACAATCCAATGATTGCCCAAACAACATCCCCAATGCCTTAGGATGTGGATTTCAAAATGTTATATTGATTCTTACCAATATATCAATGTCTATGAACAATAACTTGAATAATGTGGAATTTCTCCCTTTATCTAAGATGGAGGAACATTAATTTATGTCCTTTATATGGAAATGTCCACTAACATTTAGTGTATGTTATGATCCACTAGTCATATAATGGATGGTCTACTTAATGGATATGATCTTTTTTGTGATTCACTATTTGATGATTGAGGAATTGACACTGGACGTATATCATCTCTATAGGGAGGATGACCAATGGTGGTTGTTGATTATAAACACTAAACAAAAATATGAAATTGAAGAGATGGTGTGGGAATATTTTATGAAATTTATTATTAATAATTATTTCCCTAGAACTATTTCTAAAAACATGGAGAGAGAATTCATAATGTTGAATAAAAAGGAAGGTGAATTTATCATGTCCAATGAATAAAATTTCACAAGTATTTCAAGGTATTCATAGGGTTATATTATCAATGGTGATATCAAAATTGATAGAATTTATAATGGTTTCAAACAACAACACAGAAAGTCCCTACAAAATTGAGACATTGTGATTTATGAAGATGGTGTTTGATGTTCTCTTAAAGTAGACATGAAGTTTGGAGATTGGTTATATTTCTATCATGATAAGAAATGAATGATGTATTTTCAATATAGATGATATCATGAAAAATGTGGGAAGAAATATTGACTAATCACATGTCAAAAATGTGAGAAGAAGCATTCTAAGAACTACCCCAATGTGATGGGGATATTCTATAAGTGTGGGTGAGAAGGACTCTAAGCTCATGAATGTTGAAGAGACATAAAGAACTTGGTCGATACATTATAGGAAAGGATAGAACCACCCATGGACCAATGCTATAACTATATGGAGAAATGTCAATATACAAGATAGTTCACTATCCTTAGATTGCTTGATGGTAATCAATATCATGACCCTCCAAATCCAATGAAATAGTGGATGGCTTATTACATCACTACTGCTAAAGTGGATAAAAAACGACGTGCTACAAGGTAAATTCCTATTCAGTCAACAATGGAAAGAGTCTTATTTGTTTCTAGATCTACACATTCTTTTATATATTTCAAATTTTCTATAACTAATGAATCAAATCCCCAAAACCATGAAGTAGATATATCCAAAAAAACAGTTACTGGTGTGATCATTACAACACATGTGATGGACTATTCTCCTATTGTCATATGTGGGAATATTATTCATTGAATTTTTGTGATACTTAAAGTAGTGGGCATTGCTTCTATTTTGGGGATGTTTTAGCTCTCATTATAGTGATGAGACATCAATTATTTGTAAAATTAAATACCTTTTCACATTTTGAACCATCCCATGTTACACTATATGTGCTAGGTAAATCATGAATATCTTTTGGAAACTACTTCAATGGTGTGCATGTTTATTCACTAGGAAGAAGCATACCTGACTCAAATAGTTTATTCAAAGGAAGGTATCAGCCTTGGGAAAATTACAATTGTGAGGTAATATATTGATGTATTTCCCAAAGAGTTACCCGGACTCCACCCAGATATTGAGGTGGAGTTCTCAAAAGAACTCATACCCCGAGCTACCCCAATCTCAAAATTCCATTACAAAATGGCCTTGATTGAATTGGATTATTTAAATATGCACCTAAAAAAGAATTTGGACAAGGGTTCATATGCCTTAGTAAATCTCCTTTTGGTGCACCATTTGTATTTCTAAATAAAAAGGCTGGATCAATGCGGATGTGTTTCCACTACCGAGAGCTCAACAAGATAACCATAATGAAGAAGTATCATCTTCCAAGGATTGATGACTTGTTAAATCATCTATTAGGATCTCATTACTTCTCAAAGATGTATCTTAATTCTAGATATAATCATCTAAAGGTGATGAATTATTATATTCAGAAAATTTTCTTCTATATAAGGTGTGGGATCTATGAGTTTCTAGTGATAACCTAAGGGAATAATAATAACCTACAATCTTCATGTATTTTATGAATAATATCTTTAATAATTTCATCGAAATTTTTTTGGTATTGTTTATCGATGATATTCACATCTACTCCATGAGTAAGGAGGATCATAATGATGATCTAGGTCTTTTGTTGGCCAATATTAATTAAGGGGAATTTTTATTCCAAGTTAAACTTGGGTGGCTTTTTGATGCAGCATGACCCATTATTGGGACATTTGTTATCATGTGAAGAAATTTCATTTGACCATTCAAAAAAGTTACAATTATTGATTCACCTATACCTTCTAGTGTCATGTCAGTCATTATTTATGTTGTCATAAAATTTTATTATCGATGTTTTGAAGACATTTATCATGATTTTAGATCCCGCTAAATAAGTAAACAAGGAAAAGGGTATAGTATGTCTAGATGGAATAAAGTGAGGAATGATTTATGGAGCTAAAGTGAAGGTTGATCACTACACTTGTACTCATATTACATAAAATTGGAGAATATTTTGTGATAAGTAGTGATGATTTAAAGAAATACACAAGTTTTTTACTCATGAAAATCGATAAATTGACAGCCCCTGCCTCGCGATAGTTGAAGATCTAAGAGAAAACTACCCGATGCATAATCTGTAGCTAGAGGCTTTGATGTTTTAGTTTTTATCTCTCTTTTAGAGTATAGGAATAAATCTAGATATAGTATGAATGTTTCCGACCTCTTATTCAAGGTTTGCATGAAGCTAAAGGGTATAGAGAGGGTCTTTTTTATTCCTGGTGGGCCATCCTTGAACATCCTTCATTGCATGCTTCCATGGATCCTCCCCTCTGTTGTGTGCAACTAAACCCACCATGGAAAATTGATAAAATGGAGTACTCTTTTTTTGGGTATTAAATTAAAAATTGAATGATCATGTTTGGTATGGGTTATGTGTCGAGGTGGCCTGGTGTATGAAAATAACATATTAGTGTCTCTAGGATTTAGTTCTTTATATGGTGAATAAAAATACATCGAAGTAGTTGTCATAGATCTGATTTCTAGTCTAATACTATGTAGGTTGTCTGGTTTCATGATCTTAGATGTGGAATCAGACTCAGCTATGTTGGTTGGTTTTAACGAAGGAATTCCAGTTGGCTCTGGGAGACTTTCTATATCCTACAGAAATGTAAAAGGGTTATTAATCATGATTCTCGTGTAAGACATACTATAAGGAAACGTAATGATGAAGTAAATTTTATTGCTAATAAGGGGAGGCTTGATGATTGTCTCATTTTAAAAACAGGTTCAATATCTCTATTGGATGATTGTAAAATTATTGTATGAGGTGATGCTCTCATAATGAATTATTTCAGACCTTTGTGAGTGGATTGTACTATTTTTTAAGTAATAAAAAGTTACCACTTAGTCACACGATATGGATATTTTCATTTGTGTCCCAAAGACATCCAAAATAATCAATGTTCTATGGTTTTTGGTGGACCGAGTCACCATGAATACCCATTTAAACTCTATTTGAGAATATATCTCACAGAAAAACATGCTAAAATAAATTTGACTGAAGTGGTGAGATTGCAGGGGGTTCTACTCTCAATTTTCATGATCATGGACAAAGGTTTACATCTAAATTCTGGAGGATTATTAAATAACATTTGATTAATGATTCCAATTTCTCCATGACATATCACCCCAAAAATGATGCCTAACCTGAAAGGACTATTCAAAAATAGGCATTCTATGAGACTACTCAATAGAATTTATGGGAGAATAGAATCATCATCTCCCATTGGTTGAGTTCTCATACAAAAAAAACTTCCACCCGAGTATTCAGATGTATCCTTATTAATATCTATATGGAAATCCATGTAGAAATAAATACTCTTTGAATAAAGATGGAATATTAATGCTACTTAGACCTGATCCTTTGTAAGAGATGACAGAGAAGGTTCAAGCAACCAAAAAATATATCTATGTTATTCAGGGTTAGCAAAAGGGATATGATGAAAACTGTCGAAGGAAATATTGAGTTTGAGGTCGGGAAAACATCCTTTAAATATCACCAAGGAAGAGAGATATGTGGTTTTGAATGAAATGGAATCTTACACTAAGGTACATCAACCCCTTTGAGATCCTTGATCGCATAGGAGTAGTGGACTATCAACTTTCACTTCCACCTAGTATGAATCAATTTCATGATTTGTATCTTGTATCTCTCTTGGGGACGTACATAAGATAACCCTCACATGTACTAAACTCATATTGGGAACAACTGGAAGATGATCTCTCTTTTGAGGAACTACCAGTAATTAATTCAAATGAGATATATAAGGTTTTAAACAGTAAGAAGACCCACATTGTCAATGAATTTTGCAGAAACCATATGTATGAGAAGAAACATAAGAACCAGAAGAGGTAATGAAGGAGAAGTACCCTCACTTTTTTATGTAAAACCATATTCTATGGCTGAAATTTGAAAAGGGGGGAAGAATGTAATGACCCAAACTTTTATCATAGGAATTTAAACATTATTATAATACTGTCAATTATTATAAATCACATAAAATCACATATAGACCACACAAAAATATTTATAAATGAAAAAGTAATGAATTAGTTCTAATATTTAGTCTAGTCCCTTGACCTAAAAAATGATCTGGGGCCTGCTAGTTTCCATATCTATTTCTAAAAATCATAATGGGATGTGGTGAAATGTTATATAGTTCATGCTATAAAGTACTACTTTATTTGATAAAGTCTATAACACATTGCAGGTTGCACAATGATCACCATTGTGTCTAGGGTTAATGATACTAAATCGCGGAATCAATATTTACCCATCTGCTTGTTTAATGTTCCCTACAAGTTTCTGGCTTGCATCCTCAATAAGAGAGTCGTGTCATTCATCCTAGACTGGATTTTAGTGTTACATGAAAGTTTAATTATGGTATGGATTATTCAAGTGGAAATTGGTCTGGCTTAGGAAGTAATTAGTGAAATTAATCATAGAGACTATAGGATGAACCTATTCATTATGATGATCATGAAAAATAATTTTAATAGGGGTGAATGTATTGTCTTGTTATAATTCCATACATGTATGGGGTTCTCACTCTGGTTTATTGGCCTCATGTATTGAAGTTTTATCTCTAAAGGGTTATTTATATTATTCATGGGAAAACATTTTAGTTTCTTCAAGGTTGTCTAAGGTCTCAAATAATGGGACCCCCTCTCCCCATCCTTATTTATTATAACTCAAGATGTGTTTTTCTAGTACATAAAGTTTTATATCAACTATTGTAGGATCCTATTTAATAGAAGTCAACTAATAGATTGTGGCATATATCACATGATTTTTGCTGATGATACTTGTATATATATCACTGGATGTAGGTGTGATATTTAAGAGATCATTGAGGTTATTGAGGAGTACTATTCTTGGAGTGGCCAGGTGGTTAGCCGAGATTAGTAGTTTTTCTTCATAGCAATAAATGGTCATACATAAGGGATAGTTCTATGTGAATCATGTTGGGCATAAAAGGAGTAGTTTATCCATTACAGTACCCCAGTGCTTTGGTTTCCCCCAGGAAAATTCTTATTCCTCACATTGATAAGGATATTTATAAGATAATTTCGAGAATCCGGATATGGAAGATAATTATACATTCTTTTGTAGGTCATATAACCCTTTTCAAAAGTGTAAATTCCTCTATATATATGCATGTATTATCTACACTAAATGTTATGAAAATTGTTACTTCCGAAATAGATAATTTTTTTGTTTCCTTATAGAACATCCAAATAGTTGGAAAACATCATTGGGCAACATGAATGTGGATGGATAAAATCCTATCGGTGGGGGGTATTAATATCCATATTCTTTTTGGGATACTGAGAGGGAATCATAATAAACATTCATGGGAGATAATAGAGGAAACTAATCTATGGGTTAAACACATGTAGCTCAAGTATGGGAGGTCTTCCATACAGAATGCATGACCCTTTTATGTACATCGAATGGTGTAGCCCTATCTGGTCACTCTTCATCAGTATGCTGATTGGATCATTGGAAAGTGGGGAATATGATACTTGATGAAGAACTAGGTAGGAATGATTCTTAGTTTTCCAGGTTTTCCCACTCCGGATATCTCCTTTATTGAAGAAAGTGAACACCTTGTATTCATTAAAAAAACCAAAGATGAGAACTAGATGTTTGTTCATGATAATATTCATATTAGTAAATATCCAGACAAGTGTGTATTTAAGGGTTCATCCATATGTGTTTTCTTAGAGAATACTTTAAAATTCATGTGGATGTGAATAACCAGGATGAATGGGGGGAGATAGCTTTGTTTCAAGTTGATACCACCAAAATTCAATTTATTTTTATGGAATATCAGGAAATGAGATCTTCCAACAGATGAAGACATCTAGTGTGTCAGAGTATACATGGCTTCCAAATTCCACTAATACAGTGAGACTAATAGCGAGTCAAGAGGTCACCTAATTCAGGTATGTGATTGGGAGAAGATATTGTAGAGTGCCTTTTGATGATTCCTAGGGTAGACCGGGTGGGTGGTTTTGCATGTGGACTTCTTCCAGTGCTAGTTTAATGGTGTAGATAGTTCAAGATTGAAAGGAAGGATACATCCATTAATCATGCAATAGGGTGCTAGTGTATTTTTTCATATTGAAATGAAGCTTGTCACAAAGAAGTTATCAAGAATAGTACTAGTATTATTTTTAGCATAAACAACATGATTCTAGAACTGTCTAGTATTTTTAACAATAGGGAGTCCTCTCCCTCCATTAGATCTCTCCTGACTATTATTCCAAATCAGTTTAGTGGCATGACTCAAGGGCTGTGAGTTTGATGGCTGCCCCCAATAGGGTTTGATGTTGAACACTATCAGTTCATGCCTTTTGGGTAGTATGGAGGGATCGATAGGTGCTCATGGACAAGTGGATCTTGGTGGTTTTTTTATTATTAGGTTTTCATATATAAGGCAATTCACTGTGAGGTGAAGTGCATGACATTGTTGTTGGACTTTTGTTATGCAAGAAGAGGGATTTTGATCTTTTTGTAGTGGAGATAGACATTCTGGTTCTCTCCAATGATCTACTTGGAAAAGGTAGAATCCCTTGGATCATTGAGTAATCTATTATAAATGGAATGGGATTGGTGGATAGTCAAGTATGAATTATTCACATGTACCATGAAGGGAATACCATTATTGACTTCTTAGCATCAAAGGTAACTCATTATAAATGGATATCAATTTTTATTAGACTCATGTTCTTCCACCAGGAGGGGATTAAATTTGTTAAAGCAGACACACTAGGTTTACACTATTGCAGTCCCCCAGGATGTCTAACCACTTGTTGATTATTTATAATTTTTATTGGTAATAGAGTAAAATGATTTTTTGTTAAAAATATTGAATGGAATTAAAGGATTTTTCAAAAACTAAAGAACCTATACCGATGGAATAATAAATTGACCTATAGAATAGTAACATGATAATTTGGAAACAAATTCCATATAATACAATAATAACATCATATTTAAAATTAAAAATAAAACACACGTATCTTATGAATGAAAATATGATATATTTATTTCACGATATAAGGAAATATATGTTTTAAAAATGGTAAATTAATTTTTGGTATTTTTGTAGTTAATAAATATTTAATTACAATATTATAATAAATTATATTATTTAAAATAAAATATATTTTCAGAAAATGTATTCAAAAAATAATATTTTGTTTTATTATGAGTATAATATAATTTTATTTATCCTTAATTACATTTTCAATGTGTAAGAAAATCTGTTTTAATTTTAACATTTGTATATTTCGTGTAAATAATGATTTTTATTAAAAATTAAATTTCACATATAATGAAAACTATCTTCATAAAATGTATTTGAATTCATAACATATAAAAATATATACCTCTATTTTTTTGGATTTTTATGATAATGTTGAATTTTCTATGAATAGTAAAATCATATTTTTTTGATAAAATCAAAATACAAGATTTATTATGTCATGGATAATTTATGGATGATGTAAGAATAAATTCTATAAATAGACATCAATATATTAATATATTTTGTGATAATATTTAATATATTCATTATGTGGAGCTAAAAAATTAAACTAATGAATAGAATAATGATAAAACTCCCATATCCTCTACAATAAATATCATTGATCACCACCTCTTCTACTCACACCTATCATTCTTAAACACTATTATATATTCTAATCAAGTACCTTCCAAAGCCATATCTCCATGTCCAGGAGCCCTTTTTCTCATCATAAACCCAATACCATTTCCCTATGGAGGTTCTCATGTTGAAAGAGATTTAACAAGTAAAATCCAATTCATTTTTCATTTAATTTGTTTTAACTTCTGTTTATTTTCATATTATATCATAAAATATTACATCCAAACATTAATGATAACTCAACTATTTTTATTGAACAAAATAATGTCAATTTAATGGAATATACATCATCAAACTCATTTATATCTCACTTTTCTTTCTAAAAATGAATCATCTCCTGTGATGTGCCAATTAACTAACATCAAGGATGATGCATTTTCATTTTCCATTTAAACCTTAATTTATTTTCATTAAACCACTATAATGGTTGGAAAATGATGTAAAATATCTAGAAATACATTTTTTATGTTCCATAACTAAAATATTCACATAATATTATATGATAAAAAATCATGTTTAGTGTGATTGAAAACCCCCGAAATTAACCTAAATGATTATCATTAAATATTTATCATGTGATTCAACAACATAAAAATTACAAATATGTATTTTCATTTATAACAAATTGATTCAATTTTGGATAATTATACCCATTCAACATAATCATCCATTCACATATTTGTGTAAACCGATCATGAAAACTAAGAACAAGAACACTCTCAAATGATTAAAATAAACTATATAACTCATCTAAAATCCCATAAATGAACTTAATAAAACTATTATTATTCAAATAAATGTATAAATGTTTTTGGATTTATTAATTTAAGAATTTAATTTGATTATCCAGCATATAAAATAGTGGAGAGTGTTGTGACATAAGGTAAGGGGATTTTCAAACCCAACTCTCTTCCATGAGGTTTTCCCTCTTTAGCTTTATTTTCAGTATGAATGTTCCATTAATGTAATTAAAATATAATTTCCCTTTACAAAACATTTATTTTTTGATATCCAATATAGTTTTATGACAAAATAAAATATTTTTTCAAAATAACTCTTCCTTCAAAAAACACACGTTTTAGTTCTCTTTATTGTTTTCTTCACTCAAGTTGAATGATTCTTATAGAATGTATGTTATTAAATTTTTATTTTGGGAACCCCAATTTTTATACATGAATGTATATATTATCAAACTCATTTATTTTCCATGAGTTCTTTCATATCCACGATTAAAATATGTTCTATGTGGAAATCTTGATAATGTAAATGTTATGATGTGATGGGTGGACCCGGAATTATATAGTGGAATATGAATGTTATGATTTGAGATTGCACCCAAAATTATATAGTGATCCAATTAATTGGGTAATATTATGAGTCTCCTGAAACAATGAGAAATGTACATGAACATTATTCCATAATTCTTCCCAACTACGCGTGGTAGTTCACCTCTAGGACAAGAAGTTTATTTATTATAAATTTCCAAATTTGATGCCTTTATCTAATTATTACTCTGATGACTATGATGATGTTATTATGAAGACTATTCTCAACCCATGTTATATTTATTTATATATTTATATATCATATTACTAGGATTTTATCTCAACCCTTTCTTTGATATATATCCCCAGGTGATTACTGTACTAAGGAGAACATGAGAGAAAAATATAAGTTAAATAAGAATGAATTAAATAAATTTTTATGTTTTATAATTTTATTGTTATGTATGACCCAAATTTTCATAATAATCCAAAACTTTATATCCTAGTTTTGTAATGATTTGTTGTTTTTTTCTTTAAAATTATGTAATATGGAATGTAAGAAAATATGGTCTCTATAATATTCCGTTTAATATTTAGTTTCGCATGGATGCCAAATTTCGATTAAATATTTTATCTTTTACATCCTAACCATTCAACTTATTCTTATAAATACTTAATTAAAAACTTAAATTTAATAATTATTATATATTTCACAATCCATATAACATAATAATTCATTCTAAATATAAAAACACATAGATTATTTACCTTCATTCCTAATTAATTAACAAGTCTACCTAATCTTATTACTTAATTCTGCTTTCTATTTAAATTTCACCTATAGTTGTTCATCATCAACAATATAACCAGTAATTTCATCACCATGTTTATCATCTTCATGATATTTCCACTTAGGACATCTATTTTCATAATTCCCATTATTCACACATTAAAAACATTCATCAATTGATATTTCATTAGGTTGGCCAATATTCCCATCTTTTGTGTTAACTAAACTGTTCATTTTTTCATTGAAATTAGATTCATTATTTCCTTCATTTACATTGTCAAAACATCATCATGTTTCTGTAATACATCCATTTGGGTGTTTTTTCATACATTCTTATCATAAAGGAAACAAAATATTCTTTCAATCATGGTATAAATTACCATAATTCTGAGAATACTATTTTCATTGCTTCTAGGGAATGACTAAGAGTTGGTTAAACTATACGTTTTTAATCATGTTCCGTAAAAATTGATTAGGCAGGATCACAAAAAACTTCAAATCAATTGTCTTCCCTTTTGACTGATTTTTAATAAATTGTTATCCACATTAAATGTGAACTTTGTTCCTTCTAGTTACCGTTAATGACTAAAACAATAAATAATAGAATGAGAAACACATATCATAGTATAATACCACATAACTATTAATATTCAATTATAAGACGTATAAATTATTGAACATGTTATAATATATGAAAGATTATGTTTAATCCTATATTATTCCAAATTATTATGAAATCTATAGGACTGTAACCTATACATAGACGTATCCTTTGGAACAATCCAAGATATATCCTTATAAATATCTCTAGGGATATCACTAAGGTTTTCATAACCTAATTTCCAAAGGCTGAAAGAAACCCTCCTTTAATACAAACTATTACAAACTATGATTTTCAATATTTTATATTATATATTTTAGATGAGTTTATAATACATTAAACAAATAGATTCCCGAGGACCATAATATATTAGCTCCATTGGAAACATGCAATAAATTATTCCAATTTGGACAATTATCTTCAATATCTCCCATAAATATCATCCCCTTTAGTTCTCCTACATAAAAACACTCCTTATAAAATTTGGAATTAAACATAAGAAAAAGGTGAGCTCTATTTCTTTGTAAAGGTAAAAATGGAAGATATCACTTTTTTTCTTATGAAATAATATGATAACAAATATGGGTATGTGATCATGAGCATAACATGAAAAGTTCAATCCCATCACGTGATAGATCATAAACATAATTTATGTCATAAAATATTAACATGAACCATAAGAATGAAACTTCATCATTAATAATTCTTAGTCCATATGTTCAAGTCATTAATTTGTGTGACATCATCATAAGTATATAAAAAATTTCAGTTGTGATTTTTTAATACCAAGACTCAATTTGGCATTGTCACCTAATTCCCTTATGAATCAAGACCATTGATTTATTTCCCATAAAAAATAAAGCACATTACCTTGTTTCCCTTACATATCTCAAAAGTCAGATTTCATTACCCAATGCATTGGAGGGAAATATATTTTCCACCTACCACGTAAGTAAAAAAATATATATGAGTTCCACAAAACCACAAATCATTCACCATCTTAGAACCATTGTAATGAAATGAGTTTCATAAACACTTCATCATACCAGTACTCATGTAAAAGAAATAAATTTCAAAAATATCATGCCATCATAATCACAAACAAATCAGATAAATAATATGAATGTTATCATTGTTTATAATATTTATAAAATCATAAATGACATTGAATAATGTTATCATATAAGGAAAATCACATTGAAGTATTAATTGAAATAATTCATAAGGAAAATCTCATTCCCTTTATAATTTTTTTTTAAAGAGACGCACAATTATAACATTAAATATTTTACATCAAAATAACCTTATATGCTTGTAAAAAACAATTTAAATTATTAAGGAATCAAAACCATGGAATATTCAAATCATGTTGTATAAGTTAAAAATGTGTACTTTTCCAAAAAATGCATAAAGTAATTCATTTGGAAGCCAACAAAAAAATATTATTTTAAAACCATTTAGTAAAAGGTTAAATGTGGGAAACATAATGGACGATATTCATCAGAGAATAATAAAACCCATTTTGAAAACATTTTTTGTGAAAATATGGACATGGAAGACAAATATCTCTTGTGTAGATTTAAAATGAAATAATCCCAAATGTTGAAGAGATTGTGAAATAAACCCTTATAAAATATTAATCAATATAATCATATGTCTAATGAAAGAAATAATATTATATGGATATGAAAATACAATAATATTTAAAATAAATCTCACAAAAGACACTAATGGTCAGAATATACACCACGTAGAAAAAATATGTAGTGAATAAGTCGTGTTTCACCCATAAATTAAAGTGAGAAAAAATCTAACATATAAATATAAGTTTGTTATAAATATACCATATATCCATACACATATATATAAACCATAAATGATTTACTTATGTCTTTATATTATTGTCTTATTGAAAATTCCATGTTAATGTTTTGTTTCAGGTAATAACCGCATTGTTTTTCATACATGTTATGGATTGTTATTATTGGTCCCCTTAATTATATCATTATTTCATCATATCTAGAAAGATAAACAGGATATAAATATCATATATATATATATATACATATCCATTTATTATATATTTACTCATGGTGATTCATAAATTTTGAAGATAAAAAATAAAAGAAAGTGTTCATGGAGACGGTGGGTTGTACGTACGCATGAACGGTGTTTTCATTTTGTTTTCCTGTGAATAGAATGAAAATATATGATATTTTATAATTAAATATTAATTTTTATTTTATAGATATCATATATATTTATTAAAATAATTCTTTTTACCACCCATGTGAAATATAGATGAACAAATTATATATCCTCATGGACATGATAATCCGTATGTACACATGGGAGACGTAACCATTTCCTAAATTATTAGGTTGTAAAAATGATGATATGATATTATCATTAAATAATTATAATGGAAACATAAATATCATATTTAAATATTAATCCCACCATAATTCCATCTTATAGAAGATGGTGGTTGAAAATGAATTGTATCGATATATGGATATGGAAAGTCGTATACACGCACAAGAGTTACTTTCAATATATTTTAAATCGGTAAGGGGGTGTATAATGGTGTGTTCATAATAATAATAAAATTTAAGCATATTTAAAATGATGATGTTTTTATTATATGATATATATAATATATTTTTTAGAGGTATGAAATAGTAGAAAATGATAGTGAACAGTTTGAGCGATTACCTCTTGTTTGTACATCCCCTTTATATATCCTTTAAAAGACTATATATAAGATAATTGGGATTAATAGAGCCTATATAATGTTTATAGCGAAGTGTATCATAGAGTTTTTCTAATATTGGTCGACCTTAAAGTCTCAATGTGGTGAAATGGGATGAGGCAGGAGGTGTCCTTTTATAATGTAGGTGAGGGGAACTTTGGGAATTTCCCAAAAGATTAACTTATAATGAATTAAATATGAAAAAAATATACAAAAATGATAGGTAATTAAAATATAATGTGATATATTGTGTAATACCATGAACCAGTAGATTTATGAAATGTTTATTTTTGTAATTTTAAACCTTATATTTTTTATTAATTATTTGTTTACATATATAAATTGTAGCTACGGTAAAAATATTTGAAAGATTTAAAAGAGGGTATTTTTAATTATAATCCAAAAATAAAAAATTTAATGGTCAATTTATGATATTATACACTATATTTATCTTCTATTTTCCTTATTTATGATTCTTATGATTTTTAACTAATTTTCATAAAATATCATTAGTGTCAATTTTTACAGTAATCATTACATTGGAATTAAGATAACAAATCTAGAAAGATCACTTAGAATCAAATAATTTAATACACTCATAACATGACATAAAATCGTTTAAAACTTGTGGGTTACCATAATTAATTCAAATTATATTTATTTTCATATTTCTAATATCATTTAATTGAATGTTTCATTAATTGAATAATTAATGAATCATTATTGGGAAATTATTTAATATAAATATTCCTTCAATAATTTTTTAAAAAAAATCCATGATGTATTTAATGCTAATTTATTTCACAATAATATATATATTTGATCATATCTTCTATTTTACCACATATTAAAAAAAATATTATACTTATTTGAAGTAAGAGTGTGACATTTTGTCACTCTCGTTGATTATAATAATATAAAAGTAATTTTCATGGAAAACTGTTAATTAAATTATTCAATTTCAATCATAATGTGTTACGGGTAAAATTAAATAAATGAAAAAATAAGTTGCGAATGTTTTGAGTAAGTATTATAATATTTATAAAATTAATTTCACCCTCAATTTACCTGATTTTCCATAAGCCATGGTAAGAAAAATTACTAAACTATCTATTAATAGTATATAAAAATTAAAGAGTACTATTAATTGAATTTATACATTTTTATTCCATATTCTAATCCAGTTTTCATAATAATAATCTATAAATTTTCTAAAATAAATTAGAAATTAATCATGTTGATGGATTGAGAAAACATGTTGTTAAAGTAAAATATTGCAATAGGTTGATATGTTTTTATATACAAATTCAATTTAAAATTGATTACAATGACATTGATTGGATTTAATGATAAAAATTATATTTTATTATAAATTATAAACAATAAAAAACACAATTTAACTCTTTAAATAAATTATATAAAAATCATTGATCAATTAAAATTCAGTATCTATTTCACTATTATTCAAAACATGAACCCTCTTTGAAATGGACAAATGTTCACAAAAAATAATTTTTTATATCCTCATTTCAAAGAATAAGTTTATTTTGTCAAATAGTATTTATAAAAGTGTCAAAAATAGATTAAAAACAAGTCTCCCAACTAAAGGAGACAAAATTGGTTTTTTATAAAAAATACTTCTTTTATGAGATAAATCGGTCTCTTTCATATATATTTTCTAGAAAATACAAAAGAATAATTTTATACATTATATTTTATACATTATATATATAATATTAATTAATATTATCAAATAAGTGTCATTTATTTTTTATTTGAATAATACACACATGTCCACATTGAAATAGTTTTTAGAAAAACATTTTTTCTATTTTTAAGTGTTCTACATGTGTAAACCGAACATGCATTTTTTATTTAATTCTATTCATATCATCCAATCAAATTTCTATGATATAATTTTATTTTTTAAATAATTCCATTAATAAAATTATGTTTCATATAATCTATGTGTTGCATGCAATGCAAGATAAACCGGTGTTCCATGTTGTGCAAGATTAAATTGTTGTAGTTTATAACACAAGATATCAATGAATTTTTATTTATTATAAAATGGTTTATAAAAACATGAGGTGTTACATATCATCTATCATTACCCTTAATTTATGATATATACATAGAACATAACTCTTTAAGAATTATTGAGTCAAATGTTGTTCATTTGGTATGTCATCAATACAGGGTAGAGGAAACATGTTCATGAACATGATTTTGATAAGTTCATGATAATAAAAACTGAAACACATTAATACATATTTATTCATAACAAATATAATGGTTACACCTCATAGTGAGGATTTTTTGATTTCAAAACCCTTATCTATGTAAAACCTTGTAGTTTAAATATGTATTAGACATTGGAATAAATTTATCATGTTCAATATCATTGGATTCCGAAAACAAAAAACAAAAGAGAATAAATCATTATAAAATAAACATTAAAAAACATTGAAATGTATTTACATAAGAAATTAATAAAAACATAAAATAATCTTTTAAAATTAAATGATTTCAATCCACTTACGAAATATAATTGTTTTAAGGGAAACTGTTTTTATAAATTGTTATTTTTTTAAAATTTAAAAAATTTATGTAAATATATAAATCAAATTTGTTTACAAAATTCAAGGGAAAATATTATAATAAAATATTATCAATCAAGTAATAATTAATTAAATTTTACAATCCATAAATTTATAATTGATAGCTAAACAAAAATGTTTTCCTTAATAACATTTTTATTTCTGTATATTATATATGTTTAATTTAAAAGTGAAATTTACATATTTTATAATTTTAGTTTTATAAAATATTTTTAAGGCTCTTCATTTCAAAATAAGGTCTGAGTTATATTGTGGGGGTTTTCTATAAATGATGATTATTAAGTGATAATTAAAAATACATTTAATTACAAATCCAAAACTTTTATGACAATATTATGATTTAATCAATATTTTAAAATATAAGATAATATTTTCTCAAAATAAAATTCATTTATAGAGTAAAATAATCAAATTAATGTTATCTTTTTTGGTTAATAAATCCCTACATGACTTTTTTTGAACCTAAGTTATTATGTCCTGAAAAAATAATAATTTGGTATATTTTCATTAATTTGGAATTCCTAATTATAAATTTGATTTGATATTACATTTAATGAAAAAATTATCATACTTTTTTAATCATAAACCAATAATTTTTCCTAAAAATCAATAATATACATTATTTTATTATTCTTAAAAATGATTTTTTTCTAAATATTGGTTTTTTTGGAATATGCATACATTTAAAAAAATTATTTTTTATATATAGAAATTGGATGTATTAGATTGGTTTTTAATTTTAAAATTTTCAATTTAACAATAGAAAATAGCATAAATTGCATTTTTTTGATAAAAATAATTTACCAGGGTAAAAAATCAGTTACTATAGTAAAATAAAATTATGGTTAAAATATAAATAAATTTGGAAAGACCTAAAATATTTTAAATATTGTCCATTATTTGTGTGGATGAGAGGTGAACTGACTAATACATTCTCTGTCTCCCTTATTTTCTATTATTTTATCTGCATACCCTTGAATGTGACATGATTTTAATATATTGTAAATCATATTTAACAAAATTCCACCCCTCACTCTTATAAATGGTTCCATTCACCACCCCAATCACCCTCATATATAATGCCTATTTTCTAGAAACAATATATACTGGAACCCTTTATAAATCAATTTTCCATGTTATATAGGTGTTTTTCTCTAAAAAGACCAATCTATGAAACATCTAGTAGTTTCTATAGGAGTAATAATGTTAAAGAATTTTGGACCCAGTATGAATCCAAGGATAGAGTTTCTCATATAAATTTTATTTCATTGATACATATTCCATGTTCAATAGTTGTTTCAATTTTTATGTTGTATATATAACCCATTGATCTGTTTTATTATAAATTTCATGAAATTTTTGTGATTTAAAAGTTCGTATCAGTTTTTCTCTTTCAATATCTTTTAATTCAAAAGTCACCCAATCAGTAAGGGTTCTTATCTACATTCAACAGAACTAATACATTTTTAATATCAGGCAATATTTTAATTTATATGGTTTATATAATACAAATTTAGTATATTATTTCATGATACTATTTGTACTCACGGTATTTTATGTTCTTTATTATGGTTTATATTTAATTGTGTTCATTTTATAATCTATAAGATATTTTATTTTAAATAAAAAAATTTTAAATGTATTTATGTCCACCCAAACAGTTTTTCTTTATATACATTTTCATTTTATTATTAAAATGTTTTTTTCTATATATTTATACAATTTTGAGTGTTCACATTCAATAATATTTGATTTTATTCACAAAGGATTAAAAAGGACTATGATTCATATTTTTCATATAGGTAAATTTTGACATTGTTTGTAAAGGTTTCTAAATATGGTTTTTTAATATTAACCACTTGGATACTTTTTCTCACTTCCATGGACATTACTAATTAATAATATTACCTTCCATGTTTTTGTGGGTCTTCAAATAATTTCATATTCCCATTTTTTGTGATTTTTTTCATTTTTAAATGTTTTCAAAAAAGAGGGATATTTGTTTTTATTTGTCATTTATGATTTATAATGGTTTTCTGAAAAATATTTATATTGGAATAATTTTATAATTATTACAATTCACTGGGGATATTATCTAATATAATACCATCTACCTAATTTCTATGAATGTATTATGATAATGCATACAAAAAATTATCACGATCCACATTCCTTTCCCATAGGTTAATTATGTTATGCAGGAATAAATTTTTTTTTGTCAAGCACACATAGGTATATTTTATCATCATGTAATTGTTGAGGTCCTAGTTATCCCTTTCATTCATGGGTTAATGTTTTATGTCTCATTAGAAATGATTTTTATTCTTGGGAATTGTTGTGATATTCACTATATGATGTGTATGTATTATTATTATTTTCACTACATGGTTTGTGGAAATTGTTGCTATGTTTACAAAGTGTTGTATACAAATTGGTTTTATGCTCAAGACTTTAAAAAAGGGCTTGGTTGAAGTGAAATTTTCTCATAATTATATAATTCTATGGTTATGTTTATACCACAATATAATGTTCTATTTCCTTGGTTTATAGTAATTATCACATGTTCCCAAACATTGTTTATGTTTTAAACTCGCATGTTGGTACATTGAGGATTTTGTAATTTCATAAAATAATTTATGATATTGTATAATTTATTATTATTATATATTATGATATAATAATTCTTTTAATAAAACATTTATCCAAGTACCATTTTATACCACATGCCTTTATTCATATGCTTTATGGATAATTGATATTTTTCCATTACTGATAATTTTCTCTCATTTTCTTTAATAGTTCAATAGTAAATTATACCTAGGACCACAAAAAATTCATATTTAAGAAATATTTTTTAATTATTTGGTGATGAGAAAATAGAACATGGAAGAATTAGGCACCATTCCACTGGAGTTTTAATGTTCAGTAGTATTTTTTAGCATCCTAGAGAAGAAAAAGAGGGATCTAGGTATTTTTCCATTCCAATTACCATTGATACTAATGAGTATGGTAGACCCTTATGTGTTTTTGTTTCTAGTGTAAATATAATGTCATATGAAACATTCAAGATGATGGGATTGAAGGTGGTGCACACAACTAATGTTATGCTTCAACTAGTTGATACAACAATGAGACATACATGAGGGAAATGTGAAGATGTCACTGTCAAGGTTGACGACTTCTATTTTCTATTGTATTTTTTGGTGATGTAAATTGATGATGTGAAGAATTCAATTATATAAAAAATATAGTTCTTACATATAGGAAGGGAACTAATTGACGTTTAAAATTGATAGATAGTTTTAGAGTTGGGGGATCAAAAGTAATAATCTATTTTCACCAGGTAATACAGAATCTAGAAGAACCAGTTGATGAATATTATAGAGTTTATTTGATAATATAAGAGGATTTTTTTCCCAGGAAAGAGAGATAATTTATCTATTGTGTAGACTGAATAAGGAAGTAATAAAATGTTGAAGAAAGATATGATGTTTTCAGAAAAGGAAGAAGGAAGTTGAGAAAGATTATTTCAAGAAGAATTCATAGAATGAGAACATGTTTGGGAAATAAGTGTCCGACCATTTGGTTTTTCAGGAAGGGTGAAGAACCACTGGATTGGGGCTATGGAGATAGAAATAGTGTTCTATAAAGAGATGATAAAGTTAGATTTTAAAAAAGGGAGAGGACAAACCTACACCGAGGAATCATGTCTTCGAAATTTCGTAATTCCAGATCAATTTACCTCTTTCCTACCATCTCACACATGAGCATGAGAGGTAATATTGATCCAACAATGGGGAACAAAAGATATTTTTTGGGGGAAACCTGAGTTTTTTTAGTATTTTTAATTACTTGTTTTATACTTTGAGGAAAAATTAATCATCCCCAAATATTTTTTAAAATTTCATTATTATGTAATATGATTTCACTTGTTTCATTTTATATTTATAGGACCATGAAATCTAGAGGGAGGAAGAAAAAAAATTAGGAGAAGAAACTGCAGATACTTGACACATCATGATGGGAACTAACATGTCATGAATGGGTTTAAGAAAAACCTATACACCCAATGTTCGAAGCATTAAATATTAAGGGTATTAATAGTTTCAATTCTTAATTTTTTTAATGTATTTACAACATTTTAATTGTTTTATATCATTAATTGAAAAATTATTTCCCCAATATTGATTTATTCTTTACTCAAATGATCATAGAGCCATGAAACTACTCAGGATAATTATTATCCAATTTATTAAAATTTAATTTTCAATATATTTGAATTAGAAAAATGGAGAAAATATTAAGTATAGACAATTATGGTTATTAGGATTTGAAAAATCATTATTTGTGGATCATGTTAATCATTGTAGATGAATTTTTTCTAATAGTTTAATTTTTTTTGAATTTATGATGATTGAATTAATTTATTAATATGATTTTATGAATTTCCATTATTAGTTGACCCAACCATTCCTATCAACCCTATGACATCCACTATGCTCATATTTTCCATTTTTTCAATCAATTATTTCTTGAGAAACTCAACATTTTTCTCTTCTATAAATTTCAATGCATCTTATTTAATTTATGATTGTATAGAACCACATATAAAATTAATAATTCATTACTTTTGATTATCCCTTATCCTAATATATGGCTGTCATTAATTTATTTTTATACATGTAGATTTCGTGAATGTATTTTTTCGGAAATGAGGAATGTCAGAAGCCTATTATATCCATTCCTACCTTCCTCTAATTTTTTGGCATAATATTGAAAAGAATAATTGTGGGGAGGAATATTTGGGTGTACTGAGATAAACTATACTAAATTATGGATCGGTTTTTGGCGATAATCGTGATTTTCATTTGGGGGAATTCTGTGACATATTTCATTGTATTTCATTATTCTCTTATCTAGTTAAATCAATCAAAAAAATGAAAAATATTTGATGTGATTCTTAGGAGGGTCAAAAACCACCATTTTCCTGACTGGCGCGCTTTTTATCATATGTGGTTAGGTGATGAATATGATATTTTTCGTAAGAATAATATTCAAAAAATGAAAAATATAGAAAAGTATAAAAAAGAAAGAGAAGATGATTCATTCAATGTGATTACATTTATCATGGGTAAACATTGATCTTTTTGGGGGATGAGAGAGATGACATCAGAAAAGGGAGACATTCATTTAACTATCTTTTTAGTATCATGAATAATTTATTAGATTCAAACCTCCTTTTTTGAGCTTTATTTTTACATCGTTTACCTACCTACCTTGAATCCTCGGATTCGTTTGAACCATAACGATCAAGCACTTATAATAACTTCTAATTTTTTTACACATTAGAGATGTTATATAACTTGAAAACCTACTGTATGATACATGTTCCTAAGGTGCATGCACCATTCTACTTACATTTTTTACCCTAATAATTAGCGATAAAAATTCATGTGAGGTAGATTTAAATTTGAAGACATATTGATAATGAATTGAAAAATGATATTGGATGACTGAAAGGTAATGGATGATTCAAAACATAAAATGTATAATAATTGATTAATTTTAATTAATAAAAAAATGAGTTGTAGATGAATTCTCCAATGTGATAATTAATGATTTTATTGTCCATTTGATCTATCATCTTATTGAAATTATATTTGTAGCATGGTATGGTAAATACCCTTTTTAGTATCATGAGATTACATCCTAGAGGACAATGCTGAATACAAATTTGGGGGGATTTGATAAGTCTATTCCATGAATATATTTTTGAGTACATTAATTTTCTAATGATTTTATTTAATTGAATATTATTTCCAACTTGTGGGTATTTGAGTTTTTTTATATTTTATGGTAGGAAATGACGGATTTGTGAGAATGGAATGAAATGTGTGGGTTTTTGGATCCTAAACAAACATTGTTGTACGATCGATGCAAAGAGGCATGACATTAGAATTTTAAGTATTTAGAGGATCTGAAATCTAAAGGGACATTATTACATATCGTGTAACTTGACTACACATCATGACTTCATAAGAGAAGCAAGACGCTGCCAAAAAAGTCATGATGATAAAACAATCCACGTATGAAAAGTACACAACATGTAACACTAGTGTATGACATGACATTGTACATAATTTTATTTTGGAGAATATTTTTCCTATATTCCCAGGATTTGATTATTCTAATATTACATTTCGTGTACCATCAGTATATGATGTGACAGTAGTCAAAGTTCCAAATTTATGGACATGATACCTGGAATATTCACACAAACATAGAAGTGAACCAGGGGTACCCTTTGTGTACCTTCATTACACATCATGTACCAGTTTAGGAAGATCTCAACAAACACCTATAAATATATCACTCTATCACATCTTTGGTAATCATCTACTGGATGAAGCTCAATGAGGAGCCACCACCGAACGAATACACAACCACTTGTGCCACCAATTTATGTAGTATTTTTCCTCTATTTATTTTCTATACCCACTCATGGTTAGTATGAGAAGGTGATTTCTTTGTTCTTGTGAAAGCTTGATGAAGGAGAATTAAATGTAAGGTATTTTATAATTAATTTATTTGATGACGGTATTTTTCATTTTATCTTCAATTATATCTTTTTCAAATTTATTCTTTTCTAAAAAATGTCAGCGGGGTTTTGGATAGATTTTAATTTCATTCTATATTTTAGCATGACAATTGCCTAAGTTGACTAAATAAACATGTTGAATGTGTGATCTTGGGATTATATTTCCTCCATGACAATTGGGTTTATCTGGTCTCTATGATTAAATAAGGTATCATGTTACCCATTATTTGAAATCCGAATTACCTGACCATGAGGAAAGATGTGTTGTGGATAGAGTGTGTTTATAATGACCATTGAACTAAACGCGACCTGATTCTGACATGTACAAGATTGTTAATTAAATATATTATACCTTATCATCTCTTGAACCCTGAATCATTGCTTCCCAACACCCTTTTATATTGCCTTCCCAAACCTTCTCCCCAAATAAAATGATCAGAATTTTAGATTTATTGTATTTAAATTGAAATTATATTATGTTTACATTATTTAATTAATATTTTATCCAACCCTATCTCCGTGGGTTTCGAAATGGAAATTCAATTCCTATAATACACTGTAGTTTTGATTTATTTATACTTTATGTTTTAAATTTATATATTTGTATTGTAATCATGATGCCCTTTATTTTTCAGGTTTATAAGAAAATGATGAGGGAGACCTTGATTCTTATCATGAATGTTATAAATCACACTAGAGATTGAAAAAACTAGAATATGAAGAAGAAGATAAAGAATATGATGATGAAGTTGACGAACATTATGAAGAGGAAGAGGATGAACAAGTTTCAAACCACGAAGACTATGTAGAGAAACTAATTGAATCTAAAATAAAATAAGAAGTGAATGATATGGTTTCAGAACATGAAGTGGTCATTGAAGAAACCCAAAACATACTGTGAGTCTAGAAAGATACTGAAATTTAATTAGAAATACTAATATTTTTTAGACTACGGCCACCACCTCTGAGATCCCCACCAATTCTATGTGGGATGTTTCAGGCTAAGAAGCGAGGACATCAACTTCAATATTGTGTATATATGAGACGTTTTTCTTTATATCACAACCTAATCAGCTATCCCAGGTATGGTTCAGCTAAACAATAGTTAAAAAGAGAATCTTTTGCGATACAACCCATTGTTTTTATTGCATTCTAGGAATTTAGATTTATTGTTTTCATAGAATTTAATTCTATATTAGTATATAAATTCAATTCCCATATTATTTTTAGTATATTTCTAGGACCTATAATTTCACTTATTTCTATTAATTTTCAGACCCATCAATGGCACAAGTGCCATACAAAAGTATGCTGCAAGAATTAGTTGAACTATTAATTGAATGTGGAGTAAGGGTTTCAATTATGTATATTTTTGTTATATTCTCCATTTTTTTAAATTTTATATGACATTAAATTTTATATTCATGTCTTGCATTTGATTCATTCGTTAATCAAATGATCTAGGAGACATAAACTAATCAGGATAATTATTATCCTATGTATTTAAATTTTTTGTAAATTAATTTTAATGAGAAAAATAGAGAAAAGAATTGGTAGATATAGGCATTTGAATTAGTATTTCAAAAATCACGATTTGAGGAGTATGTTAATCATTGTAGATTATTTTGTTGATATTTAGATATGTTTTGAATTTTTGATGTTTTCATTAATTGATTTAATTTTTCATATGTATTTCCATGATTGATTTTCCCAGTCGTTCTGCAAGGCAACCCACTATCCCCAACGATTTTCATCATTATCTAGGACTTCCTTAGCCACCTCATTTTCAACAGAATCAGCATAAGTGAGATGCTTCCCATCCACAGAAGGTCGAGGCCCCCCTCTATTTCTCATGTTATGTTTGCAGACGACACTATTCTCTTCACCAATGCATCTAGCAGGTCAATGCGAGGAATTAATAAAGCTTTGGAGGTCCATTGTTTGTAGAGTGGCCAGAGCATTAACATGAAAATGAACTCGTTCTCTATATATCGTTATTTATCTAATATCCATGCTTTTAATGTGAGCCTTTCCTTGGGCGTGCAAAAAGGTATCTTCCCCATGAAATACCTAAGAGCCTCCATTTCCTCGAAGCCTTTACGCATCTTCAATATTGATAGAATTTCCTGTAGAATCACAAAATGGTGCTCAACTGGAATAATATCTTTCATTCCTTTTGTTGTTAAATAGATTTTGGCTAATAGTGTTATCTTGGCTACTTTGATCCACACACACTCTACTATCAAGGTTCCCAAAGGGGTTATACACAATATGGAAAAAACAATTATTGTTTAATATGGAAACCAATGTCTGAGGGAAGGAGGCACAAGTCCCCTTGTCATAGGTTGGCACATCCCATTAGTGAAGGTGGTGTTAGCGTTTATAGCCTCGACGACTCCATCTCCTCTATGCATGCGAAAATGTCAAGGGAGGTGGTGAGTAAACGAACCTTTTGGGGGCTAACCATGCATTCTAGCAATGTCGGGGATGGGTCCTCAGGAGTCGGGCACCACTTTTTTAGGGATATTGGACCCCTCGTAGATTTTATCATGTGGAACACCCACTGGATCATCGATACAGGGGAGGATTCTTTTTAGAACGATAACGGGTGCGGGGAGATCATTAGGTATCCGAGCTTCCCCGCCACCAATATATCTTTCTGGGAGGCCAGAAACTACTAGTTCTTCAATAATTATGTCCTCACCAAGGATATTATGAATTTGACTCAACTCATTGATATCACCTTGAATCTGGATCAGTGTGTGTTTAGCCCATCCTCCTCAGGCTCTTTCACTTCCAAGGATTTTGTCGGATCCAGGCCATGCTAGCCGGTGTTGATGAATGGACTTACGGTCTCTAGGATAAGTCCATTCCCACAATATATAATTTTCTCTCTTGTAGGATCATTAATATAGAAATTCCCACTAAGTATAACATCAAACGTTGCGGTGTAATCTTGGATTCCCGCTGTGTTTGTTGAAAAAGGCACCGGGAGTAAAGCTCAAACCACCTGTTCTTTGAGAGCGATTTGGCAAGAGAGGATTGGGAATGATTTGGTGCCATCACCAATTTTTCTGTCTCATCTATAGAAGATCAGCCCTTTCTTCTTCGATGGATTCATGGCTCTGGTAGTCAGGGCCCGCAGAAAGAGCACAATCTATGGTGCTGCACGGAGGCTGCTAGAGCATGTTGAAAGCACGTAATAGATATCTTCTTAAGGGGTTGTATTCATCTGTGTGTGTGATCATTATCTGCATATAAAATCTTGTCATTGAAAAGGTAAGGGCCCTCAATGCCTAGAAGGAGGTTTCTATTCTGTAATGTCTTCTTCCATCCTACATCAATCCTCCTTCATTCATTAACCCCCACTATAGAAACTGGGTTAAATGGAATCCTCTGACGAGGGGCTACAAACATAATACTGACGGGTCATGCATCTCGGGTACTATGCGCGGTAGGGTCATCATTATAGACACATCAGGCTCGGCCATCATGGCCTTCTCTTCTTGGTTGGGCCACGGCACTTCACTTTTAGTTGAGGCTAAGGCCATGTTGGCGGGTCTCAATGTGTGCCGAAAAAGGAGCCTGATCCATGTCGAGGTTGAGATAGATACCATACATGTTTCAAATTCTCTCCAAGGGCTTGTTTTTGTGCCATGGTTCATAGAATATGTTATTCTTAAATGCCTTCTCCTTCTTGAAAATGGAATTAAGACTTCTCATACCTTGAGAAAGGGTAATAGGGCAGCAAACTACAAAGAATCATGTGAGATTCCTGACTCGGAGTGCTTGTTTTTTCATGACAGTCATATTCTACATCTTACATGTAATATTATTATTAAGGACGATTCCATGGGTCTTCATCACTTTTGACCCCCATAGTCGTGTCTGGCCAAGACTGCTCCATTGCCCCTTTGCGTGTTTCCCTTTCCATTAAATAAAAATTTAAATGATGACGATTGAGGTATACTTTTGGTGCCCTTATCCTGAGACCAACCTTAAATTAATATTATTTATGCATGTAGAAGTCATGAATTGCCTTGTTAGGAACTGATCCGTGTTATAAGTATATTTTATCCATTCCTAACATCCTCAAAATGTTGTCCATGATATTTAATTAAATGAGTGTGGGGTATGGGTTTTATATAGTGGATATGGGATGTGATAACTTTAGGGGAGACTGCATTGTGTTTTTATTGGACTCTGGGGGATCTTCATATTTACATTTATTATATTCCATTGTATATTCATCTTTTTGTTAAAAAAATATAATTAAAATAATGGAAGACAAAACAAAAAAATGGTTTGTTTCTCGGGTAGGTCAAAAATCACCATTTTTATACCGATGATGTCAAAATCATATGTGGGTAGATGGTGGATGTGAGACATATCCTAGGTCTTATTTTGAAAAAATCAATTTAATGAAAAAATGGGTTTTGAATTTGGAGAATAAAAAATCACCATTTTCTTGAACGATTATTTTTATCATATGTGGTTGGATGGTGGATGTGAGGTTTATTCCAATAAAGGCATTCGAAAACAAAAAGAATAAAAAAGTGGAACAATAATAAATGATTGTATTTCATTATAATTACTTTTTTTGTGATCCTTTACCTAGATATTTAGGTGGTGTGTAAGATGGAATTACATTTTTATGAGGATAATTTCATTGAGCTTGTATTTTGAATATCATTTATTATGTGTTAGAGTTTAGACTCATCCCTGAGACTTACATGATTTTCAAAAATTTTACAGACCAACGATATTCCACAGATTCATATAATCCTTATATCAAATATCCCATGATTAATTTTGATATTTTTCTTTACATAGTGGATAAAGTCATTACAATGCAAGACAATTATTAGGAGCTTTTACATGAGGTATGACCATAACTCCATTAAATGTTACCTAGAGGGATGAGTGGAAACATTTATGGTGAGGTAAAGAATAAATGTAATTGGTGTTGATGAATGGATTAAAACTATATGTGAAAAGGTATAAATAACATGAATTGCACATTTTTTATGAAGCATGATATTGGCGATTATTTATTAGTTAGGATTTGGGATTCAAAAATCCGAATATAGAATATGTTTTATTGGGCATCATAATTGGAAAATTCCATTACTAATGTGTGGAAGCTGGGTATTATTATGTTGAGGTTCTTCTTGAGGATGAAAAAATAATTTATAAACATTGTTACCTATCCATACACATAGTGTACTAGATGTTAATAACATACCCAAGTAATAATGAAAGCTGTGACCAAGCCTCGATGCTAGAAGAGGAAACATCTAGTACACATTTTGAGTCCTTAGTAAACGACATTATTCCATTCAAAATAGATAGAGGGGAATCTCTAAGGGTTCCATGAAAAATGGTAACTCGATGTGGGGTACACGTCCGGAATGCCCATTACACGATGTGTATCTGGTACAGCTTCATAAATTCATGAGATATACACGTTCCACGCTGTAGATACAAAATCCAAAGAAATTGATGTTGATTCAAACTACACATTGTGTACCTCTACTACACATAATGACTAATTTGTAATATATTTACAACACCTCGACAATGAATTTCAAACAATTCCATGCTTGAGGTGCAACCACCAGGAGGCCATTGTTGGGATTTTTTCTTCAATAGATAGGGTTTGTTTATGTTTTTCTTTCGATTAATTTGTGTAATCATTGAATGATTTTATTTTTATTTTCAATTTGTCATTTCATTCATTTTCATTCTCAATACCTCTCATAAATTTTCTTCATGATGGACTACAGTTTATTCATTGATGGTGATCACCGAATGGTGATTGGGTAAATCCATAGAGGAGAGATGAATCAGTTAAAATGGTTGTGTATCAAATTTTTTTTCATTAGTCAATTTTACAATAATTTCATTCAATTGGTATCGTGTTGAAAATTATTATCATGTCTATTATTAAATCATGGAATAGATTTTAGGGTTCTAATAAAAAAATTATATAAGGGTTATTTCACAAGTAAAAAAGAATGATTGTATATGATATCTCTAGAGGATTATTGATGACGAAATAACATGAATAAATCTACCAAGATTTAGATGAGATGGCATGAAATAGTTTCCAATTGCAAAGTGAAGGGACGCAATGGAGAGGAGTTCCAGAAGTAAAACAATAATGTCTGTATGGTAGTGCAACATGAGATGCTAACAAATAAAACGGATATTATGATCGTCTAGTAATAAAATCCCCAGGGTACTGATGTTCAAGATGCCAATTATGCCGAATATAATTGTGGAAATCAATTTTATGGATAAATACTGCAACAACAAGAAGGCCAAGGGTATCAATAAAGACCACAAGGGTACCAAAACAAAATCGGTAAGGGACCACACTGATGAGCAATGTCTACAAGTTGGAGGAGATTCTGGAAACATTCATAAAATAATTTGGGGTTTTAATCAATGAAATAAGAGATAAAACAACCTACCAAAAGACCAAATTTACGAATATGCAGAGTCAAGTTGGGAAAATCATAGGAAAAATATAAATAAATAAAAAGAGGAGATCGTCCATGATTCATTGAGGAATAACCAATTGGATATTTAAATTATATAGAGTTTAGAAGTGGAAATAATACACAATTAAATATAATAGTGTTTTCAGGATGACCACAAGTGGAATCAAGAGAAGAGAGATTTGATGATGACAAGGAACAAGTAGCAGAAGAAGAAGAAGAAGTGCCACCTCTATAAAAAACAATGACACCTTTTCTAGAGTAGATGTCACAAACAAAGAGTGATGAGATGAGATTTATGTTTCTTGATCATTTATATAAAATAAACATTATGATACCTTTTGTAGAGGCTATCACGAACATGCCAACTTATGAAAAATTCATGAAAGAGATGGTAAGAAACAAGAGGAAACTGGAAGAGATTGGAACAATCCCACTCACACAATGTTGTTTGGTAGTGGTGTAAAATGACCTATTTACAATTATAAGAGACCCATGTAGATTTTAAATTCCCATATTTATTGAAGCTAACAAATTGGGTAAATAATAATTTCACTTAGCCACGATCATCCATATAATTTCACACAGGACTTTCAAGAGTTTGGGACTGGATGTCTTAAATCCCAAAAGAGATTCACTTCAATTAAAATAATCAATAATAAAGAATCTTCAAGGAGTAATAAAATATTTCCTTATAAAAGTATAAAAATTCTACATCCCTATTGACTTTCATGTGCTAGATATATATGATGAATGTAATCCACTAATTCTGGGAAGACCATTTTTAGCCACAGGGCATGCGCTAATCGATGTTCAAAATGAAGAAATCAATCAGAGAGTTTTAAGTATCAACTAAGAATAAACATCCACTAGGAAATAAAGAACTAAGATGTGAAAGAGGATGATGAGTTCAGATAAAGATAGATAGCTGATGTTATGGATGTTTCTGAGATTGAAGAATTACATGAGGAAATGGATGTTGGGGAAGAGGATGCTCAACCAATGAAGAAGGAAAATATGATGACCAAGGTATATGAACCCAAAGGATAGTCTAAATCCACTAAATTTATGAGAGGAAAGAATGTTTGGATGGTACATGAACATCCATTAAGTTCCTTAGGATTGAGGAAGAAATGGTGGATTGGTCCAATGCAAATAAATCAAGTACTGCCATTTGAAAGAATCATGTTTTTTAGAGAAGAATAATATGGGCCATATAATATTTATAGGACACAACTCAGACCATTTTGGGATCCCAAATATGAACAAATGTTTCAATCAACTATCACATGAGATAACAGTGTTAAGGTTTATCTCATAATGTTAAACAAAATTGATTCCATGAGGCAGATTTAGTGATTTGTTCCCTTTATTTTATGTTTTTTGAGGCACACATTATATCATTCCAAATATTTTAAATTTCATTGATAATGGATTCTGAATTCACTTGTTTACTATTGATTTATAGGAACATAAATAAATAAATAAGGTCAAAAAAAATAACAATGATCCAAAGAAGAATCACAAAGAACATTACACATTCTGATGGCTGAGTACACATACTGAATAGGAGTAGACTGAACTACACAAATAAAATTGAACAACCAAATATAAGGGGAGTAAGAGTTCCAAAATTAGAAACATTTATACTATATTTACCACATTTTTGTATTTTCAGAGATTTAATTCAAAATATCATGCCTCCAAATGAATCTTTATTTACACAAAATGATCTAAGAGACATGAAACTACCTAATATATTTTACTGGACCAAAATTTAAATTTATTTGTCAACATATTTTCATGATAAAATTAAAAAAACAATTAGTATTGATTAACTTGTGGATTATGATTATAAAAATATTGATTTAGGTAGCATTTTAATTATATTAGATGATATTTTTCATAGAGATAGAAATGTTTTGGATTTCTGATGTTTTAATTGATTGTTTAAATTATTCGTATGATTTTACTAGAGTGATTGAAACAACCATTCATCCCAACCCTGAGACATTTAATTAGGCAATATTTTCCATTACTTATACAGTATATTTCTTAAGAAACACATTCATGTATTATTCTAGAACATACATTGCATCTTATTAAATCTATGACTGAAGAAAATCATATTTAAAATGATTGAGGAATTATTTTATTAACCCTTATCTAGAGGCCCACCTTTCATTAATCCGTTTTATTCTATAGAAGTCAAAAATTTGCTTGTTAAGAATTAAGCCATGTTATAAGCCTATTTTATCCATTCATACCTTCCTTTAAATGTTTTTCAAGATATTTAAAAGAATAAGTGTATGAGATAAATTCGTATGGGTGTATAGGGATAAACTTCATTGAGGATATTTTTCATGGGGGGTCCCTATTGTGATTTGGGGGAGGCCATGTATCATTCAATGCATTTTAATTTTCACCTGTCTTGCTAAAAGAAATTTGGATTATGTTTTGTGATGAACACAAATCACCATTTTTCAGACTGAATATTTTTTATTATATGTGGTTAGGTGATGGATAAGATATTTTTCTTGAGAAAAACATTCGAAAAAATGAAAAAAAAAATGAAGAAAAAAATGCAAGAGTGGTTGATTTATTCATTACACTTACATGTATCATGATCCAACTTTGAGATTTTTGGGGTAAGAGAGATATTATTTGTAAAAGGAGACATTTTTTGAGATTATCTTTTGTTATAATGAATAGTATATTATAGTCAAACCTCTTTTTTGTGCCTTGATTTTTATATCATTTACCTACCATCTCTGAAGCATTTGAGTCATTTGATTCTAAATGGTGAGTCCCTCATGATTAATTGTGGTCTCCATCTCTACACAGTGGAGATTTTAGATGCAATGAAAGCCTATGGTAAGTTACATGTCTTTTTATGTATGTGCGTCAATATATATACATTTGTACCATGAAAATAATTGTAACGATTTAGGTGATGTTGATGGAAAATGGCATGCATAATGATAATAAATTGATAAAAGTAAATATATGAAGGATGGGACTTGGAAAATTCAAAAGTGAAAAAAATACATGGTTGTATTGATTTTGTGAAAAATGAGGAGTCAATAATTTTTTCAACATGCGATGCTTAAAAATTTAATTTTAGATTTGATCAATTGTTTTTATTGAAATTGAATTTATATGATTAAAAGGTGAATGTCCTTTGTAGAAATGTGAGATTTCATCCATGAGGATATGGCTGAATTCAAGTGTTAGTGATTTGAAAAGTGAAATTCATGAATATATTTTTTTTGTTCGTTAATGTCTTGAATTGTTCCCTTAAACGAATATTCTTGCGAAATTTTGAAAAAATTAACTTCTTTTCTTTTTTGTGGAAGTATACAACTAACTATTGAAAATTGTTTAAAAAGGGGGAATAATGATGCAAAAGGACAGTTTGCGCTGCGAGCAAAGAGAAGCTGCGCCACACCAGTTTTTTATGGAAGAATGATGCTCGAAATTCTATAAAAATGCTATTATCTGACTTGAACCACATGTAAATGTTGTGTCTTCATCATAGAGGAATACTAACACAGGGACATGTCATGATGTCCTCTCAGGTCGTGAAAGACCAATGCATGTCGTGTATGTTCATTAAACGAAATGACATTTTTTAAGATTTCATTTTGAGTAGATTATTCCATGATTTGCAAGACTTGATTAATTAAAATTTACAAATCGTTTTATTTCAGTAAAATTCATGACATTAGTCATTGGTAAAAATTCACGTACGATATTCCCAAGAGATTCACGCAGGCAGATGAAAATGAAGATCAGCCTTACATGATGTGTAGGCCATGTACATGTTGTTTAGGTGGTCAAATTTCCAAAATATCAGCGGAGATCCACCCACGTATCATTGAGATTAACAAAAGGTGAATATCTAGTACACGACGTGACCACAATGTGCACGTCGTGATAGAAGTCGGGCATGACCTTTGTAGTTCCTATAAATAGAGCCCAAGTCTACACCTTTGGAGTATTTGAAATTGGTTGGAGACACAAGCTTAGTGAGCAGCTGTTGCGCTCTATCCGAGTTCGTTATTTTATTTATATTTTATTTTATTCCTCCTGATTATTCATGCATCACTAGGACGAGGGGTTAAACTCATCTTGTTCTAGGGTTATGTAACCAATGGGGGAAGGTGTGCCATTTTTATTTATTATAATTATTTATGCATTTGGATTGGGAAATTTTTATTCTTCATCTTCCAAATCCCTTTATTTTCATTTTATCATGATCATTGGTATTCTAATTGAATGAAACATTACAATTTCAGTTCTGATAACCCCAATGTAGCAATGACCATTGCCAATTTTTGGGGTAATCAGGTCTATATATCGTATCGAGACTAACTCAATTTAGTGAAATCCTATATAACTAGACCCATGGAAATATGGGATTTTCATGTTCAGGATGAGATACCATGACCACTGGGTATAACTCATCTCAAATCCAACACCAACTACGAATTAATCAACCATTTAAATCAAATTTCATCTAAACCTAGAAATTACATTACCGCAACACGCTCTCAAAAATCTATTTTCAAAAAAATCAATCAATATGCTTTGCATTCATTGATTGTTTTCCGAAAATTAGTATAATAAATATTTTCCCCACCACCTTCTCCAATTTAATAAAATTAATCTTTTGAAATTATATTCAATATAAAATCACTATCTATGTGGGTTTCACCTCATTCATCCATAATACTACATTATAATTTATAAAGTATCATAGTTTGGGTTTTAAAAATTTCTTTTTTCAGAGACACGTAGGGAATCAACGATGCACTTTGGGGACATAAAAACTTGACAAAACTCGTATTATCACATATTTTATTCTGTAATTAAATGTTTTTAAAAACATAAAGTGTAATTTATTTCCTAGTTGTCAATTTTTTTTAATTTTGAGTTATTTAGATGAAAAAAATAATTTGTATAATTTTGGATTTTTAACTACATTTAATTAATTTTTCATTTTAGGATGAATCCACAAGAAACATTATAACACAAGTGAAGTAATGTGGTGAGACAATATAATTATAGAGGCGATGTAGAATTCAAAAATGGAGGATAAATACTACACACCGTGTACCACAATTACATGTCGTGAATTCTTCAAGTGGAATTGGCTGCACATACTAAGTCAATAAGAGAAAACATATTTTGAACTGTAAATAAATGACATGTGTCTGATGTACACAATGTGTTGTGATTTAATGTTTAAAACTGATATTCACAAGAAAGATTTGTATAGAACTCACAAGATGAAGATGGGGTAAATGAAAAGAACACCCAGTACACGTCGTGTAGGTAGTCAAATAGTTAAAGCAGTTTCGGTGGATTCTATGTAGTGGAGGAAAACCCATATCTTAATTAAAAAACATTTAACCCTAGAACATTTTGTGATGAATATGACACTCTAAAAATTAAATGAGTTGTTGTATGTCCCCCGTGGAATGTTCCCTATAAATTGAGCCTTCATCATCCCTTTCAAATCAATCTCATGTAGAGAAACTTAGGGATATACCTTTTTTGGCCTCTATAATATCATTATAGTATTTAATTTTTACTTTTTACTGGAATATTCATTTTAATATAATATAAATCTGTTTCATTCATCTCCATCATTCATTTTTTATCTTTATGTGTTCTCCAGTCATTTTTACCTTTCACAACAACAAAAAAATGGAGAACAAACCCCAAAAATTGTTCAAGGGAATGGTGATTTGATTATGTTCCATATTCTTTAATTTCTGATCTATTAACTATACCTTGAATATAAATTTTATCCTTCCACACACCACGATAGGCATCCATGAAAACTAGCGTCGTGGCCAGGGAGATGAAAAGATAATTAGATCACATTTTCAAAATTAAAATTATTATAAATAATTTTCATTATTTTCTTTAAAAAAATCAGAAAACCCATTTTTCTATTATGTATTCAAATTAAAACTATTATGCATGGAACAATTACTCACGTGTGATGGAAAAAGAAATAGACCACACTAAATAGTCCCTCCAATGAAGGGATGATGATATAATGATAAGGGTCAAATAGAAGGAAAGACGAATAACAGTATGGATCTCAATTTATGATTTTATAGCCATGGACAATGAACTCCAAACAGACATTCTGAGATTCAATGCCAAGAAGGAAGTTCCACTATTCTTCCAAGATTTCTCTGAAGATATCCATGATGATGCATCCAAACATGATGTGGAGGATCCCGACTACATACCTCAATATAGTTATGATCAACTCCAAGAGACATGTTCAATTTAAGAAGATATTAATGTCATAAAAATTCTGGGATATGATTCATTCATGATCTCCAACTAATTTTATTTTATTGAAACTAACATTAGTATGACTCCCAACATTTTTTAATTTTTTTAACCATCTAACTATTATTATTCCTTAGAAGAAAATGATTAAAATGAAGATTCACCTATTGAGGTACACCTAGAGCTCTCAGAAGGCATTGAATTTTTACAAGAGGGAGCACAAGATGAAAAATATGTTGTTTCACACATAGCAAAAATGTGGGTTCCATTATTCATCATACCCCCACCATGAAAGCTGTACCACATTGCGAAGGGGGCAGATCTGTTGTACTTTTTCCATGGAATCCTCCTCAAAAAGAACTAATAAGTGGATTATGATAAAATAAACATGTTTTGGTTCATCTCATTGAATCCTTAACAACCATCAATTTTTGGATAACAGCTGTTACTTCCCACTTTAGGCAATAAAAATTCAGGTCCCACTTGTGGGATCGTACATTGATTTATCCTTTTCATTCATTTTATTAATTTTATTTCCAATATTCTGAATTTATATTTCAAATTCATTCTTAGGAATTTTTCAATAATGTATCCCACCCCCTCCTATATGTTTTATCTTTAATGACATGATCCTTGTGTTTATTGAGTTGTTTTCTTTTATAGGCTCATGATGGAGGAAGAAATCCTACGATAATGGAAGAGAAGTACTGAGAATCATGGTAAAAAGAGTTCATTTATTGTTTAAACATTTAAACGCTGTATATTTTTGTCCAAAAATATATTCTAAACATTAATTGTAAATTACATTCCCATACTTGAAATCAAGCTTCACATGACTTATCTAGGTGACATGAGTTTCTTAAGAATCACATGATTCAGTTTTTTAGATATTAATGGAAATGAGATTGAATGATTTAAATGGATAATTAGATTTTTAATATTTAATAATCAATATTGGTATAAGGACTCATGATTTAAGGGAATTGATTGAATCATGTTAATGAAATTTCCCACCATTTTTCAACCTTTATATTTTTGAAATTCATGTGAATTGGTTTGTTATTATTAGTAATGCCTTGAGTGATTTTCCAATATCCTATATCTTATTCCCAATATGATTTCTAGACCATGTACATTCCATTTATTCATGATAATATTTCTTAAGTGATTTTGGTACATGTTAGTGACCAGAACTTGTTTATGAACAAGTCAAAGCTATGACTGTACAAAAATACATTTAAATTGATTGATACATCTTTGGAAAATCCCATATCATTAATAACCAAACATAAATCAATTTTTCATTATCCCATATAATCTATGATAAAACATTATTGGAATGGGCCATATTTCAAGCCATTTTTATCCATTTCAACCCAACACTTTGTATTTTCTTGATATTTTAATGTAGAAGTGTGGGAGTAAAGGGAATCATGGTTGAAGCGATGATATACATTATATGGGAAATGATTAGGGGTGATACATTGGGTAAATAGAATGGTAATTTTATTCATTCATAATACTCTCTATTTATTTTGTGCTCTTGAAAAATATTAAAATGAAAATAATGACAAAAATTAAAAAAGAAATAATAAGTATAAAATGAGTTATGATTTGGGAAAAGCAAAAATATCGTTTTTCCAAAATGACGATCTTCTGATTGTATGTGGTAAGGTGATATATGTGGGGTTTGACATAATCATAACTTTATAAAAAAATGTACAAAAGTAATAAAAATATTTTCCAGAGGGTACACAAATCATTAATTATGATTAAATTTTTCATGACCTCACTTTGTGTTTTAGGGGAAGTGGGAGTTGCTATATTGATTTGTAGAATTTCATTCCACTTTTATTTTTGATATGTCAGATTGTACATAAGTGATAAATGAGCTCCATGAACCTTATGGAATATGTTCTCGTGATAATATCGTAACTCCACTTCAATTGTATCAGAGGAGATGAGAGAATAGATTCAATCAAGGTATATCATGTCATTCAAAGTTTAGTAATAATGAATTGAGAAGATTTAAGGAATTAATGGATAAGTTCCATCATTTTTTAAAGGGGAAAAGTAAGATACATGAATTTATTATTTCATTGATAAATGGGAAATTAAATTTGTAATTTATGAGGATTATTGAAGATATGACTTGACATTCAAAACTGTTTTATTTTAATTCTTTGAAATTTGAATATTTGTAACATTGGTGTCCTATGAATTCCATGAAGAGATTTTATACATAAAGCATGAATGATTTATTTGTGTGGGTATTTGATAAGTGTCTTTCATGAATATATTTTAAGCGTTAATATGGGTAATTATATTATTAAAATTTCCATTTTTGGAATGATTTTATTTTTTTATGTTTTATCTAATGAAATGATGAATATATGAGGAAGGAACAAAAAGAGAATGAAATATGAGGAAAAAGACCCATTGAGCCATGAGAGAAGTGAAGGGGTGAGACACCAGATTTTTAAAGATAAAGAAAAGATATAATGTGATGAAAAATGGTTACACATCATGTACCATGAGTACATGTCATGGAATCATTGGATGGGGAAAATTTGGGATGGACATGTCATGATAACAGAACATGTTGTGAATTGCAAGTACACATTGTGAGTCCCCAGTACACAACATGACACTCCCCCACAATTAAATTCCAGTACCCTTCATTTCATCTCAACAAAAAACAAATATATGGTAATAAAAACTAACATGAATAAAATATACAACCTGACATTATTTTTGAAGTGGCGGCATCCAGTTAGGCTCTTAACTAATACCTTATTAAACCTAAATAAAATAATTGAAAATAATTAGAAACATAAAAATAAATAGAAAAGGGAAAGAAAATGGATAATGCTTGGTTTGAGCACTAAGCTAGTTCGTGGTTTCTACTTCACATATCAAGGTAGTTGTAGTGGGATAACACCAATCCGTATATTGAAGGGGTTTCCTGCTAATGAACCACTAGAACTTATTTCTATTAGTTATCATTATCTTGAATTGGTCACAGAGGAATCCAGGGATAGATTAAATTATATCCTCCCTAATTATAATGTGGTAAAACTAGAATGATGGGGGATGTAGATAAAACATGTCATCTGTTTTCATAGCCACAACATGTGTGGATTCCTAAACGTCAACTTACAACCCTTTCCCATGTGATGATATTATATAAAATTCATGAAAAGGGAATTTATAAAATAATACAACATGTATTTGATTTAAACATGAATAAAAAATATAAAAACCTTCACTTTAATTATGTTCAACTTGAATCACGATCTCTTCAGGAATGGATAATGTGAGTCTTTTTGTTGTAGAGAATTCATCATCATCCTCCAATTAAATATAGAGGTTGAGAGGTACTGATTCTTCATCAAAAAATAATGGAGTATCACTTACGAATTGTTCTTCAACAAAATCTAACCAATGTTATTCAATTTCATATTGATCTCCCAAAGTTGTATCAGAAGGCATGTATCCTTTAAGAAAATCATCATGAAATGTCCAGGGAGAGAGGATTCGATCTTCATGTTGAATCTTCATGGATTCCTTGGATTATTTGACATCATATGTAGGTGGAACAATCATGATATCTACTGGCTCAATTTCCTTTATTTTTGGTTGTTCTGACCATCAAACACTGGATTCTTGAAAAAGGGTAAAATGGTTATCCAATTTATTTTACAGAACCTCTGATCTTTTATTTAAAAATTCACCTATACTATAGAAAATAATCACTAGGAAATGAATATGAGAAATAAATAAAATAATACATGTTGACCTAAAAAGGAATTATATGCATTGAAATTGTTTTTTTTGGGTTTTTTATTTCATTGTGAAAAATAGTGTGTGTAAGCGCATGGTCTTCCTAGCAACAGTTCCAAATTGATAATAAGTATTTTTAGTCGTGTTTCCCTATGAAATTAAATTATTATTTCTTCCTAAGAATAAAAAATAATGGAACACTCTATGGTCTATCTCAATTAGGTTGCTTGCACATACTCTCTTCATGTTATCCCTATTATAAAATAACAAATATAAACTATGATACTAATATAAATTGGGGGTATTGAAACATGCATTAAATATAATATATATATATATATATATTCAATGAAATACATAATTTTTTTAGAAGAATAAATGAACGAAATTTTTCTTGGGAGTTTACGGTGGTTGAAATCATTGTTTAAATGATTTCCAAAAATTTAATTCCACAAGGTAATCATGACCTATGGAACCTCACCTTCTCATTTGAAATTTGATTACCCCATACCGAGACCATTTCATACATATAAATACTCATACAAACACCATCATGGATATCTCTTAATCAATCATCACTAAACAAGCCATACTCTATCATATGCATGACATAAATAGTGACAAGAAGGATTATCAATATATGAGAAGAAGAATTTGGATGATAGAGAAATATGGATATTTCACAAAATAATAAATTTAACGAACATTGAAATTCATAGAATTGAATTACGAGATTAGAAATTAATGCACATGGAACTCAATCAAAGCATTTTTCCCTCCCTTGAACATGTTATATGGTTAGTTCTCTGTTTTTGTGTGTGTTTTGAAGGGAAAAACAGTCGGAGAACACATAAAGATAAAAAAGAAATAAAGAGTTTAATGAAGAATAACGAAAATATATTAAAAGTAAAATTATATTACATAATAAATATTAAATAATAAAAAGTGATTAAATATGCTAACGATGGGTTATCCTCGTGTTTTTCAAGACCAGAATGATTTGAAAGGGATTCAGATGGCTCAATTTATAGGGAAATCCCATGGAGAACTTGCAGCATTGCATTTAGATTTCATGGGTCCTTATTCATCATGACTTATACTAGTGTTACACATTGTGTAATTAGGATCCAGTTTATCCACTAATAGATTGAATCCACATATGAAGATTTTATTTTTTCATTGGAAATACCACATGTACTAGGATTTCACATCTTTTACCCCCTCAGAGTCTTCAAACTTCTGCACAAATATCTCGTGAGAATCTCAGTTGCAAACACTGATTTACTACATGTCGTGTACGTAAAACTAATATTGTTTACTTGTAGTTCACAACATGTTTTCTCATCATGAATTCTTCTGCGTATCATATTCCACTTGACGAAGTTACAACATGTACCTGTGGTACATGGTTTGTATCTGTTCTTGTCCATTTTCTAGTTCTTCATTGCCTTTAAAAATTCATTGTTATGCCTATTTTCATTGCTTGCAGTGTGATGTTTCTTGGTGATTCATCATGATATACAAATGTAATTAGAAGTATTTAAAATTAAATAATTAAAAAAATTTCATTCTAGCTCAAATTAACACAAAAATAAAAAATGTGAAAACTGCCCATTAAATAACACAATGATTGTTTTAAAAACATTGAATTACATAGTTAATTTTGTGAAAACACAAGATTTATCAATCCCTTATACATAAGAATTGAAATCCCAAGAAATTATCATATATTCAAATCAAAATACACATGAAAATTATAAAGGGGAAAACATCCATGATCACATAGAAAATTGAATTCCATCATATGTCTTATATTAAAAAAATATTCAATTCATTTTCAATAATCGCATTTAAATTTTTTCATTCTTATAAATCCATCAATGGCCTAATTACAATGTACTTATATTAAATTTTATGTCACTCTGCACTCAAGTGAAATTGAATCTAGATTGATACTCATACTTGGAGATTACATATATCACCATATACTTGGGACAATTCACATTTCATCACAGTGAGAAACATGAAAATAATTTAAATAATGATGGATTAAATTAAAGGTTCAAATGACTATCTAGCCTGGGGATGGTATAAAAATTTTTAAGATAATTTATTCCTAGAAAGAGGAGGTTTGACTCTTAAGAATAATTCATGAATCATCAATTGAAATCATGGGAAATTCCATAGTCATTGACCTTTAATAATGTAAAACAAAACACCACACCCATTCTTTTTTTCAATTTTTCCCTAGAGGATGTGCTAATAATTAAATATAATGGATGAGTCAAAATAATGCCCTTATTTTTATATAGGAACATTAGTCAAAAAATGTACAATGAGAAATTTAATCTCATTAGCATATTTTAATTTCCCCATTTTTTCAATGATGATGGAGGATCAGAAGAATTAATTTAAGTATAAATAAAACATAAATCGTGCCCAATTTTATACTAATAAATATCCCAAATTATTGAATCACACCTTACACCACCCAAAAATGATACACATCCTAAATAGAGAACACAAATGGCCCTTCGCCAACCCTCAAACATGGAATATCCATGCAAGAATTCTAAAACCGTGGGTAGGTACGTAAAAATAGGCTTCTAATGTGGCTTAAACCAATATAGAAATTCATAGAATGTGAGGGATAATTAATGATAGATATAAGGGAAGGTCGTCGAATAAAATGTGACTAGGAAAAGTAGTTAATCAATCATATCAGAGATATTACATGAAATAAAAAGCTCTGAAAGACAAACATCATAGATTTTGGTAATCACACAATGTCCAAGTTTCTCTTAATAAAGTGTGGGTATTATATAGTATATTTTAAAATTGTTTAGAATACCTCATAGGATGGGGAAACTTTTTTGTGTCAGTGATTCTTAGTCATTGATTTCAAAATTTAGTCAAACTAAAAAAAAATAATGAAAATCCAATTCAAGAAAAAAGGTTTTATATCTACAATAATTTGAAACCCATTTCATTCAAAAATCATTTTCTTTCCCTCAAAATCAATTAATATGTGATTTATGATTAGAATACTTATTTAAGATCAAGGTTAGTAAAAAAATTAATTAAAAAAATAAAAGAATGAACATAACTAAACCAACTAGATTATCAACACTCCATTCATAGTTAAATTTTACTACGCATCATTTTTGATCAACAAGAAATAAATAAAAGTGAGAAAAACTAAAGATAATAAAAGATACAACATGAAATTATTTTTGAAGTGGTAGCCTTGAGTTATGGTCCTTTCTTCTACCATATTAAACCTAAATAAAATAAAAAGGAAAATATGGGAAGCATAAAAATAAATAGAAATGATAAATAAAAGTTATAAGTCTGGGTTTGACCCCCAAGTGGGTTCTATGTTTTTACAGCCCCTAGCAAGGCAGTTGTGGTGGGTTCACCCCAATCCAAAGGTTGATGCGGTTTCTTTCTCATGAACCACTAGAACATCTTTCTTCTATTTCACTTTATCTTCAATTGGTAATTGAGGAACTGATGAATAGATTAAATCATCTCCTCCCCTATGAAAATGTGGTACAACTAGAATGATGGGGGATTTAGAAAGAATGGGTCCTCATTGTTCACTACCACAAATTTATTATTTCTTCTTCAACATCAAATTCCCACCCTTGATCACGTGATGATGTTATAAGAAATTCAGTAAAGGGGAAATTATAAAATAGTTCTACTTGAATGTGATTAAAACATGTTGAATTAATATAAAAATCAACACTATAATGTAGGTTATCATGAATCACGATCTCTTCGGGCGAGGCCACTGTGAATTCATTTTTATCAGAGAATTCATCATCTTATTCTAATGAAATAGATATGTAGAGAATTATTGAATATAATTTGATAAATATTAGAGGATCATATAAATTTTTTTTCTGTAACAAAATCTATACAATGTTTTTTTAAAGTGTGAGGATATCCTACAGTTGTATCACCAGGAATGTGTCCTTCATGAAACTGTTCAAGAAATGTCCATGGAGAGAGGATTGGATCTTTAAGTTGTATATTCATGTCTTCCTATGGTTCATCAACATTAAAGGTATGTGGAACAATCATGATACCTTATGTATCAATTTCTTTAATTTTTGGTTGATTTGACCATCAGATAGTGGATTCTTGAATGAGGGTAGAATGGTTGAACAATTGGTTTTGTAGCTCCTATGATATTCTATTAAAAAAATCACCCCGAATATAAAAATCATCAATAAGACTATAATGTTAGAAATCATAAAAATAATCCATCTCAACCTAAAAATAATTTATTGGAATTGAATTTGTTTGGGTATTTTTATTTATGAAAAACATTATGTGTAATCACATAAAATCCTCAGAAATGGTGAGAAATTAATAACATGTATTTTTAGTTTTGTTTCCCAATTCAATTAAATTATTAGTTTTTCCTAAGAATACACCCTAGTGTCACACCCTAGGGTCGATCTCGATGGAGGACTCCTGCATGCATTGTCTTCCTATTGTCATATTATAAACTAAATAATATGCACTATGATACTAATTTAAATTGGGGTTTTTGAAAACATGCATTAAATATAAATATAATATATATATTTATATAAATTAAATGAAATATAGACTATAGTTAGAAGAATAAATGATGGAAATTTTTCTTGGGAGTTTATGGTTGTTGAAATAATTGTTTAAAAGAATTCTCAATATTGAATTATATGAGGTGATCAAGACCTATCACACCTCACCTTTTCATTTGAAATGTGACTACCCTATATAGAGACCTCTACATACAAGTAAATCCTCACTCAAATATCATCTGGGATATCTCTTCACCGAACATCACTACCCAATCCTTACTCCTTCACATGAATGACATAGATTGTCACTAAAAGGATGATCGATAAATGAGATGAATAATTTGGATGATAGTGAAAACATGGAGATCACAGACCGTAATCAATTCAACCAGCAACAAAATTCATACAATTGAATAAAGAGATTATAAATTAGGGAACATGGAACACAATCAAAGAGTCATTTCCTCCCTTCAACAAGTTTCAAGCATAGTTCTCCATTTTTGTAAAAGTTAAATGGGGAACGACTGTAGGAGAACACATAAAGATAATAGGAATTAAAGAGATGATTGAATATGATGAAAAATATTTTAAAAGTAAAATTATATTAGAAAATAAATAATAAATAATACAAAGATATTAAAGGGGCCAACGTAGGAATATCATAGTGTTTCTCCGCACAATAATTATTTGCACAGGATTCTGAAGGCTCAATATATTGTGAGAATCCAACGAGGAACATGTAGAATTACATTTAATTTTTAGGGTGACGTCTTCATCATGAAATTTACTAGGGTTACACATCATGTACATAAGATCCATTTTATTCTCCACTACATTGAATTTTCAAATGCATGTTTGACTTGTTGACTGGCTACACAATGTGTACTGGGAGTTCACGTCATGTACCCCCTGTACTTCTTCTTAATTCTTCGTAAATATGAAGTGTGAGTCATAGTTTCAAACTATGACTCAATACATGTCATGTACTTGAGACTCATGTCATCTAGAATTAGTTCACATATTTTTTTCTCATCATGAATTGTTCTATGCAGCAAAATCCACTTGAGTAAGTCACTGCATGTACATTTGGTACATGATGTGTAGTTGTTCTTCTACATTTTATAGTTCTACATCATGTTTAAAAATTTATTTCCACACCCCTTTTCATCACATGTGGTGTACTTTTTCTTGTGGATTCATACTGAAATACATAAGTAATTAAAAGTATTTAAAATCACAAAACAAAATCATTTTTCATTTCATATAAAATTAACAAATAATAGAAGAATGTGACAACATCCCATTAAATTACCCTATGTTGAGTTTAAAAAATTTGCATTACAAATAATATTTTTTGAAAATACTACCATCATAAATCACCCACACTTAATCATTACACTCCTAAGAAATTATTATATATTCAAATGGAAGAAAACATGATAATTAAAATTTAAAAAAAATCCATGATCACATAGAACATATAATTCTATAACGTATCATATATGAAATAATTCACTATCGATTTCAATCCTTAGATTTAAATTTTTCAACCCCATTAATCCAACCATGGACCAATAACAACATACATCACATTGAATTTTATGTTACACTTCAGTAAATAGAAATTGAATCTATAGTGATGCTCATACATGGATATTGCATGTATCACCCTATGATTGTGATAATTCTCATTCCTCTATAGTGTGAAACATGAATATATTCTAAATCATAAGTTATTTTATTAAAGGTTTAAATTACTTTGTGGACTAGGGTTGGTGGTAATATTTATGAGATTTTAAGGCTAGAAAGTGTAGGTTTGACATTTAGGTATAATGAATGAATAATCAAGTGAGAATATAGGAAATTACTTAATAATATACCCTTAATAATGTGAAACAAAACACCACCAACTTTTTGGTGACATGGTACATGATTAAATCAATTATTTCATGGAATAGTATCAACTATGTTCTCCCCCATATTCTTTTTTTCTTTTTTTATAAATCGTCAGAAAAGCATAACTCAATTTTCCCATTTTTCATTTTTTTCAAGGATGTTGAGATGAAAATTGTATAAATTGGATGAATGAAGATCCTGACCTTAATTTTAGAAAGGTACATGAGTCATAAATTAATTCACACTATGATATTCATGCTTATCCCCTTTTTTTGTTATCCAATTTTTTTTAATGAAGATGGATGATTAGATGAAACAAATAAAGCATAATGGAATGATAAATCATGCCCAATTTTCTCATAATACACATCCCAACATATTTAAATACACTTCACACCACTGAAAAATGATTCACATCCCAAATAACACACACAAAATGCCCTTCCCCCATAGTCAAACCTGAAATATCCATGAAAAAATGCTAAAAGTGTGGGTCGGGTAGGATAAATCGGCCTGTAATGTCGCATAAACCTATAAGTGAATTCATGTAATCTAAGAGATAACGAAGGATAAATTTAAGGGATTATCTTTGGATAACATGTTTCTATCCAAATCCATTACACAAATATATAAAATATATTCCATTAAATAAAAATATTTGAATGATAAAAATCATAGATTTTGGTTCTCACACAAAGTCCAATTTTCTCTCAAGAAGGTATGGGTATAAAAAATTATATTCAAAAATCTATCAGAATACATCATAGGATGGGAAAAATATTTTGAGTCAATGTTTCATTGACTGGGATTTCAAATATTAGTCAAACTCGAAAAAAATATTGAAAATCCAATTCAAGGAAAAATGTTTCATATCATAAATCAATTTAAATCCATTTCATTCAAAAATCATTTCAACTATCTAAAAATTAATTAATGTATGAATAGTGATAGGAATATTAATTGAAGCTCTATCTTACTAAAATGATAAAAACAGAAAATAAAGCACATAAAAAACTAGCATTTCAACACTCCCCTCGAACATAAATTCCACTACCCTGCATTTTATCTAAACAAAAAATAAATGTAAGGGAAGAAACACTAAAGAGAAAGTAATATAAAACCTGACTTTATTTTTGAATTGGAATCCTTGTGTTAGTGTTCAAGATTCTACTGTATTCAACCTGAATAAATGAAATAAAAAAATAAGGGAAACATAAAAATAAATAGAAAGATGAATGAAAAGGGATAATTCTTCATTTGGACCCCATGATGGTTATAGGTTTTTACTACCCCTAGTTAGGACATTGCAATGGGTTAACCCAAATCTAAAGGTGGATGGGTTCTCATGCTCATGAACTACCAAAACCTATTTCACCGAGTTCTATTAATTATATACTGGTCATAAAGCAACCCATTGATAGAGTTCATCATCTCCTCCCCAATTGCAGTGTGGTATAACTATAATAATGGTATAAGTGGAAAGAATGGTTCCTCTTTTCTCACTTCCACAAATTGTGTGGATTCATCAACATCAACATACTACCCTTTGTCATGTGATGTTGTTACAGAAAATTTCGAAAAAGGAATGTTAGAAAATAATTCAACATGAATGATATTGAAACATGATGATTCAATATAAAAATATTCCCTCTCATGTAGGTCATCTTGAATCATGATATCTTAAGTAAAGGACAATGTGAATTCTTTAGTAGTAGAGAATTGATCATCATATTCCAATAAATGATAGATGTAGGGAGGTAATTAATTTTCATTGAAAAATAATAGAGGATAAATTATCTTTTGTATTAAACCAAATCAAACTTTTGTTCTTTCAATGAATTTTGATCTCCCACAATTGTATCACCCATAATATCTCCTTCAATAACATATTCATGCAATGGACATGGATAGGGGATTGGATATATAAATTGCAACATCAAGTCATCCTTGGGTTCTTAAACATCAATGGTAGGTGTAATAAGCTTAATCTCATCTGGATAAAATTCCATTTGTTGTGGTTTTTTGACCATCAGACACTAATTTCGTGAATGACGGTTGAAAGGTTGTCTAATTGGTTTTGTAGCTCCTGTGATCATATTTTAAAAAATTCACCCATGCTATACAAATAATCACTAATCCAAGAATATGATAAATAACTAAAATAATCAATCATGACCTAAAAAATAATGATAAGCATTGAATTTCATTTTTTATTTATTTATGAAAAATAGAGTATGTAAGCGCTTGGCCTCCTTGAAAACACAATAAAAATAGATAACAAATATTTTCAATTGTGTTACACTATTAACATAGATTATTATTTTTTCTTAAGAATGAATCGTTGTAGTACACCCTTGGGTCGATCTCAATAATTCCACTTACACACAGACTCGTCATATTATAACTATTATAAACTAGCTAATATAAACTATGATTCTAATATAATTGGGTTTTTTCTAAACATGCATTAAATATAAATTATATATATATATATGAAATTAAAAATCTAATACTGTTAAAATATGAAATGAAGGTGATTTGTCTTGTGAGTTTACAGTGATTGAAATCATTGTTTAAAAGAATTCTCAAAATTTAATACAAATAGGTGATCAAGAACTATCACACATCACCTTCTAGTTTGAAATGTGATTACCCCATACCGAGACCTTTGAATATAGGGAAATCCTCTTCTAAAATACTAAAAACACTAAAATACAGGATGGTATCGACATTTCATGTATGAGATTCATCCCATAGAGATATGGTTGGAGAAAATATTAATTAAATAAGATAAACATAAGTTAATTTATATTTGAATAAATTAAATCTTGACAATTGAGCATTAGATTTGTAGATAAGGAGGTGAAAGTCAATATAAAAGGGTTTTGGGCTGAAATTCTTCAAGGTTCATGAGATAAAAAGGTACAATATATTTAATTAACAATCATATATTTGTCATAATCAAGTAATATTGAGTTTAATGGTCATGATAAACACACTCCATCTAGAACTCTCAGTTTCACTTGTTCATGTACTATGGATTTCAAATAATGGGTAACCTGAAACCATATTTAATCCTAGGGATGAGGTAAACTCGATGATCATGAAAGAAATCTAATCCATTGATCACACATTAAATAGATGCATTATGTCCACTCAAACAATGGTCATGATAAAAAATAGAATGAAATTAAACCCTATCTTGAACCCCACTCACAATGGTCATGCAAGAAGTCATATCAAAATGATAGAATTGATGAGAAAATGTGAAATCCCAACATGAATGTCATTAATAATAAAATATATTACAATTAATTCTGCTTCATCAATCTTACACTAGTATAAAGAAATCATCCAATCATTCTAACCATGAGAAGTTACTAAAAATAAATAAAGGAAAAATCCTACAAAAAGTGGTATTGCATGTGGCTACGCCTTTGTTCGGTGGTGGCTTCTCTTTAAACTCCATCCATAAGATGATTCCCAAAGTTGTGATGGATGGATCTATTTATAGGAACTCTTGTAGTACTTCATGACCTATTATACAATGTGTACTAAATGTACATGGTGTGTACCCCAATTCCACATTACATTCGTTTCCACATGAATCTTCTGTGTATCACATCCATATATTCAGAACATTAACTAATGTCACATCATGTACTGAAGGTACACGATGTGTAACCTTTAAGTAATCAAATCATGTGAGTCCCAAAAACATATTCTCCAAAATAAATTCTTTAAATGTAATTTTTTGTTATTTTTTTGGAATCTATAATAAATATTATTTTTTGTGCTCAAGGTATAAATTTATATTTATGACTCTTCCCATGTATTTGGAGATAATAAATATAGAATAGAGTTTTATGGGGACTCTAATGAAAAATAATTTTGAATGATGAAAAGAAACCAATATCTATTCTAAAATTCTAGGAGGAAACACCACGTAATTATATTTGATAAATGATGAATTTTTCAGGTGTGTAAGGAATGATAACAAAACTAAATGTTATTGGAAGGAGGTGAAGTGTTCAATCAATACAATATAGGAATGTAATTATTCAACTAATGCACCACCAACACTTCAATGATTCAAATTAAAAAAATTTACATATTATAAAAATCAGTGTCGGTGTCCAAGGGATGATGAAGATAATAAGTCTCATCATTATCCAAGATCAAGGTAATAAGGAAGATTCATTGTAATCATTTCTTGAAAATTGGATCATAATAATTATGTGGTTAATGGTGCACATAATCATTATTCATAATTAATTAGTTCCTTTTCAATTATGGTTCTACTCATTCATTATTTTCATGAATATTTTTAAGTATATATATTCAGGAGTTAAAACATTGGATACCAATTTATCATTAAGAGCACCTGATGGTGGATTGATTGCTTCTAAAAAATACAACTCTTCCTCATGTGAAGTTTGTGGGAATAAAATTCAAATAAATATAATTATTATTTCTCTGAGAAAATTTGATGTGATATTATGAATTGATTGGATATCCCAAAAAAAATTGGTCAAGATATATAATTAAAATGGAATATAGACTCAAATGGGTTATTAATAACTAAACATTTGATATATGCCAATTATAATATAATTTACTGATATATTTCCCAAGGATCTTCATGGTCATACCCTATAATGTGATGTTTTAATCAGTGGATACTATATAATGTTCTATGAATGTATCAAAGAGACCCTATTAAATCGATCCCATATAAGTATAATTATAGAATAAAAAATATTAGGTTGATTTAGATAAGGGATTTATAAAGACCATTATTTCACGATGGAGAACATCGATACTTTTTTTCAAGATGAACAATATATCAATGCATCATGGTACTGATTAACATAAAAAAATTAACATGATCAAGAATGAAACATTCTAACCAAGCTCTTTACTAGGTCGGTGGTTGGACGGGTGGATCAAATGGACTCAAGCATGTCTCCCTATATGGTAGAGGTTACTAACTAGCAGTGAAGGTCTAATGAGTTTATATTGGGGGGAATATAGACTCATTATTTTAGTAGGAGAGTGGGAAACCTAAAAGTAAATAAAATAAAATATCAGTATAAATTATATAAACTAGAAGTAAAATATGGCCAATTCAAATATACATAAAACATAGGCATGTCCTGATAATGATACATAAATAAAATAATAAACAAGACAATATACATTTTTTAAGGTAAAATCCGTAAATAAATAATGCAATAAATCTCAAAGGTGATTACCTTGAGCATCCCATGCTCCAGCATGTTCATGTGCTCATAACAACCAGATACTAGCAAATAGCATAATAAAGGGTCTATAGATTTCTGAAAATAAATGTCTACTCAAGTACCCCCTGTGTGTTGGTGGACTGAGAAGGGAGTGAGATTCGAATCATAGTATATTTCCACGGATAGTGTCTATGACCATTCTAGACCATGAATATAAGTTAGTGTATTTTGAATGTAATGTTAGAAAATAAGAATACTGAAAAGTAATCATTGATGAAATAAATAAACTACCAACCCCCACATATTTCGTAAGGACACCTGGTGGATCTATCTGTTTCATCTATTGGAAAAAATTAATTTCTGATAAGGAACTATATATAGAGTAATTAAATAAATATATTATAATTGTATATTTAAACGACCTATATGAACCATGATTGTTAATTCCAAAGATCCACATACATGGAATACTAGTTGCTGGATGGAACATGGTGTAACATAGACATCTATAACATGTCAAAACAATCCAACCAGCTCTTCAAATATGGTACATGCACTACATCCCTTTAGATCTAGATAAATCATTCTACAATACTCTAAATAGTGAGTGAGACACCATGTAAATCCTCTAATCATGAAATGTGGCATGTAAATCCCATCGCCCATACAATATCACTAGGATGATATTCCATACTCAACACTGGATTTAAGAGATTATGATGCCTCCATGATTAATATAACAGTTACCATCATTCCAAATCCCATGTAAAAGGCATAATCATATTTATAAGAAATTTACATGAGGAAATACCTATCATACCAGATATTTAATAAGTTCCTTATATTAATTCATCGTCATATTTATAATACAATCAATGTGGAAATACCTATCATTGTTTTATTTAAATAACCCATTATAAATAGGGGTATTCCATTTATTACAATTAGAAATAAGCATTTACTTAAACATGAAATAAACGATGTGGGAATTCCAACCATTACACTATGATTCAATTAAACCATTTAATTCATTCAAGGCATGAATTCCATCATGATCTATTCCATTATATTTAATAAATTCCATTTAAATAAAAAACATGTAAATTCATATATAAAGGTACAAAAATATTTTAAGAAGGTACCATGTTCAAATTTGATAGTACCTACATGGGTAATCCCATTTATAAGAAATCCATTCCCTTTGGGGGAGCCTAGTTTATTAATCATATATATAAGGGTGAAACTCATTTTATAACTTCAATAAGGGCCACATCTAAAACATACCATCTTCCAAAACATGACATAAACAGACAGAAGAAGAATAATTTTTACATGATAAACATGTTTTATATCAATAAACATTAATTTTTTAGATTTTAAGATAGAACATATAACGACCCATAATTTACATACATTGTTATTACTTAAAAATTGAAGCATACATATTACAACATATAACAAAACCATGAAAGGACCGTATAGGTATAATGTCTTTAGAAACTGGGAAACATAAACAACTGGTTCTTAAAGCGTCTACACTGTCTCCCATTTATTTCATCATATCTATAGTCCCTTTTGGCATATCTTACTTAATAACCTTCTTCCTGACCTGGGGAAAGAAAACATACAAAAGGGTGAGCTCAAATGCTCCAAAAGGGTAAAAAGAAATATCAATCACATCGTATTCATAAGAACATAACATTTTGGAAATCTAAACCTGAAAAAGAGAGCATAATTTGATAACATGTGATAAATCATAGTAGTGAAATGAAATCCCAATAATCATAAATTAAAACGTGAAACTTTGTGTCATACACACATAATCATATAGAATCATTTCTTATTAGTCAAGACACATTTCCAAGACTATCTTAGTGGACAAAGTCCATTTCTGAACCGAGTTCACTCATCGTTTCAGTCCTGTTTCACTGAACCGGTTTAACCTGCCATTCCAGCCATGTCTATCTCATGAGATATAAAATCTATACCCAATGTATTATTGGGATATATAGGTCCCACCCATCTCATAATGATACCATTCTTATATGTGCCATAAAATCATAAATCATACATCATTTCATAACCTATGAAATAAAAATGGGAATCTTAAACATCGTGACATCATAAAACAATTCATATAAGATAAAGGAATTCATAAAAATAATTACATCAAAACATAATCAAATCAATGTAATAATAGGGATATAAACAGAACCCTTTATTATCTTATATGGAAAATAATTTTGATAAAACACTTGAATTCCATTCTTGAGGAAAATATCCGTTCTAATTCAAAAACACTTTTCCTTTCTTAACATGTCATACAATTCTAAACAAAAAGAAGTTGACTAAAAATAAACATGAAAACATGTAAGGGTAGTTTCTTGGAAATAATGTTTTTAAAAATCCATTCATGCCGTATAAGTTAAAAAAACATTCTTCTCGTACTTTTGTCAGAAAAGTCAAAAAGTACCTCATACAAAAAAATGAGAAAAGATTCCTTTCATATCTTTTAGTAAAAACTCACTGAAGGGTAAAATTGGATGTAAAAAAATTTTAGGAGGATATAAATAATATTACATATTTAGTAATCATGGATGTGGATGATAAAATACACCCCAGTAAATACCAAAGTATAAACAATCTCGGATAAAATGAGATAGTGATATTTTCCCTTACCTTAGGTCTGATTTGCTTCGTAAGTGTCCGAACATCCTGTATAATGATTTAAATAATGTTATTTAATTATTCCAGAATCATATTTATTTTTAGGATATCATATATGGTCATATTATTAGCTTCTTATTAGTAATATTTCATTACTACTTGTTATTCAGGTGTTTATTACTTTTTGTTCTTATGCGTGTTTTGTCAAATAAATTCTTAATTTTCTTTTTAGGTTATAGATACCTCATATCTAGAATGTTATTATTATAATATATATCATATTAATTCATTAAATACATTTATATAATCATTAGGCAATGAAGATCATATATAACGAGTCACATGACATCGTGGAGACGGTATTTCGTACGTACGCACGAGCGATGATATCGTTCCCATGATCATGGAATTGTATTGGAGTTTATGTATACTATTTCAGAATCAATATAACTTTACAATAATCAAATATAGTTATTATTTACACTGTTATACCCATCCTAGTAAGGTGTTAGTGGAAAATATATTACACCACTGCGTGGAGACGGTATTCTGTACGTACACATGCGTGGTGATTTCGTTTTCCGTAGGATGGATAGATGGTTAAATAGAGCTGTTTCATACATATAATAAAATATCATTATATTATTGATACTTATGTTATTACTTCATAATGAAACAACTAATGAAGAAGAAGAGGAAGAAGAAATAAAGATGAAAGAATCTGTAACGGGCATTACCTCTTCTTTGAAGCGCCTCTTTGAGACCTCCACTTAGGGCACAAAAATTGGTCTTTGAAAAACACCCGGACCTCTAAGATGTTTCTAGGAAAGCGGAGAGGAGATATAGGCAGGGTTTTTCCCAGAATTAAGGCTCAAAGTGGTGTGAGGAATAGAGGGAGGAGGTGGCCTTTTATAAGGGAGGAGTGGGGTACCTTTGGAATAAATAAAAATATGATGTTATTATAAAGTCAAATTCGGTTTTGCATAGCTCCAAATTGATATATTTCAAAGATAAGGTGGGGATGGGTCGAAATACTCTCATATAATAGAATTTATACAAGAATATGTATCAATTTTAACCTTATCATTTAGATTTAACATTAAGTTAGATAATTTAACTTTTACTGTGTCTTCTTGTTTTCTTACACTATAATGTTAATAAACATACTATATCAAGCCAAACGAACCCGAAGATGTTTATTATTAATATATATAACCCCATCTAAGTAATTTTTCCGAACCTTATATTTTAAGTAATAAAATAACAATTAATAAAATGGTATTTTGTTTAAAACTATTTTATGTCAATTTTTACACTATTTGGTCATTGATTTTTGTGAAAATCATAACAGAATGATTAGTTCGAAAACATTTAATTAAATCAATAATAACATGTCATATTAACATATCAAACTATTGGAATTCATAAAAAGTATCAAATTATATTTATTTGGGTATTTATAACATCAATTATGTCAATATTTCATTTATAATATAATTACTGCATTATCATTGTATCAAAGATAAATTAAATTATTTTACGTCTAAAAAATTACAAATAAAATACCATTATGTAGGAAATATATTTATCTTTCTAATGAATATTTATAGTATAATTTATCTTATGTATAACCCTATATTAAAAATGCTTTAGTTATTAAACATTGATTTTAACTATTTTTACCCTTCTTTAAATAAATTGATAATAAATGTCCTAATCTAATACAAGTGGCCCTAAATGGTCATATATTATTCCTAAGGTTTTTTTTGGTATAATTACACATATCAAATAGAATTAGGACATGTTTTAGGGTAATAATAATATCATTTTAACCTTTAACTACCCTATTTACTTTTAACCGTGGTAAATAAAAGTAAAAAGTTACTATTCACCAAAAATTAATTTCATCTCATTGAACCACATTTTACTTACTGACATCAACCGTGTCTCTAGGATTTTTTAAATTCCACTCACAGAAGCGGTAAAATTATGATTTATTAAAAAATTCAGTTTTTTAACTACCACTTAGTGGTTTCACTATTCATCAAAAAATTAATGTTTCCAGAAAAATCCCAAATATTAGGCCTGAGCTATATTTGATATTATGAATTCAAAAATTATGTTTATTTTACCAAATTAAAAACATATCAGTTACATTAACTAATTTAAAAATTAATTCCCATCGTTAAGACAAATAACGTGTTTTTAAGAGATAATAACTATCAAAAGATTTACACTTGTTTATGTCTGGTTTAAATGTGAAATTACATCTTATGAACAACATTGTATTAAATTGTAAAAATATATTCTAAATATACTTAAAAAAAAACTCAAATTAATAATTTATAACTATTAATTATTTTGATTAAAAAATTTGTTTTTAATTAAAATTTAATAATTCTTACTATTCATCAGAATATGAAAGATATCCGAAAAGTACCATAATTTCACCCTAAGCAAATTTCAATATTCTGAATCTAAAAATGAAGTCCATTTTGAAAAATAATATTTACAAAATTTCAAAAAGTGGTTATTACTATTCATAACGGCTAGTTTTAATAATATTTTAATTGCATATCGTTGTTTAGTGAAACTTGGTATTGCGTACGATGAAAGATATCAAGGAGGGTTGTGGTTGCGTGTAAAGAAAGCCAAGATAGTGTTGTGTGTAGTGAAATATTCTTTTGATGATTTATATAGCATAAAAACAAAATATTTCTCATAAAATTCTCGGGTGGTACATTCTATCCCCCTTAAAATGAGTTTCACCCTCGAAATTCGTCACTTTGTAACAAAAAGATGAGGATACATATCCCTCATCATATCCTCAAGCTCCCATGTAGCTTCTTTTAATTGGTGGTGCCTCCATAAAACATTCACCAAGCGAGTGGTCTTGTTCTGTAGGACATTTTCACTATGATCTAGAATCTCTATCGGCTGTTCTTCATAAGAATGATCTTGCTCCAATGGTACAACTTCTGAGATGAGTACATGTGAAGGATCAGGTATGTACTTTCTCAGGAGAGATACATGGAACACATCGTGAACTTGAGAGAGATTCTGTGGAAGCTCCAATCGGTAAGCTAGCTTTCCAACACGATCCAGTATTTTGAAAGGACCGATATATCTAGGGCTCAACTTCCCCTTCTTTCCAAATCTCGTAACCCTCTTCCAGGGAGATATTTGAAAGAACACTTTATCACCCACTTCTATCTCTAGGTCTTTTCTTCGGTTCTCGGCATAACTTTTCTGTCGACTCTGAGCTACTCTTATGTGTTGTTGAATAGATCAGACCTTTTCTGTCATCTCATCAACAAGATCAGGTCCTAATAGCTTTCTTTCCCCAACATCATCCCAATAAGTTGGAGTCCTGCATTTATTTCCATAGAGACCTTCATAAGGAGGCATATGAATACTGGAGTTAAATCTATTATTATAATAAAATTCCATCAATGGTTTGTATTGATCCCAACGACCATTGAAATCCATAGATCAAGTTCTCATCATATCTTCTAGAGTTTGAATTGTTCTCTCCGACTGACTATCTGTCTGAGGATGATAAGCAATTCTGAAACTCAATTATGTATCCCTAGTATACTGAATACTTCGCTAGAACATCGAGGTAAATATCGGATCCCGATCAGATATAATAGAAAGTAGTACTCAATGAAATCATGACACTTCCTTTAAATATATCCTAGAAAGCTGATCTAGAGAGAAATCCTCTCTAATAGAAATGAAGTGTGCAGACATTGTAAGACGATCAACTATGACCCAAATAGCATTATTGCCTTTGGATGTTTTAGTAAGTCCTGTGAAAAAGTCTATACTGATGTTTTCCCATTTCCATTCAGGTATGGATAATGGTTGTAACATCCCCTTTGACTTCTGTCTCTCAGCTTTAACTTACAGACAAACCAAGCATCGAGAGACATATTCAGCAACATCTCTTTTCATTCCATCCCACCAGAAGTACTCTTTCAGGTCCTTATACATCTTCGTGCTTCCATGATGAATAGGGAATGAAGAAATATGATCCTCAACCAATAGCTTCTTCTTTAATTTTGGGATGGGAGGTACACAAACCCGATTCCTGAACATTATTATCCCATCACAATCAAGGTTGAATTCAGGAATATTTGTCACCTTCTTTTGTAACTCTACATCTTCTTTCTGTGCCTCTTTAATATTAACATGTATAGATGGTTGAACATTCATTTGAGAAAGATACGATTTTCGCCCTTCCATTAAAATTCCAAGATCCATCCTTTGTAAATCCATAAATATTGGATCTTTTGTGATCCACATCATGGATAAGCTAGCATGGTCTTGTCGACTTAATCCATGTGCCACCTTGTTTTCTTTCCAAGGGTGGTAATGAATTTAGCAGTCATAATCCTTAATCAGCTCTAACCATCTTCTTTGGCGCATATTCAGCTCCTTTTGTGTGAAAGTATACTTTAATCTTTTATTATTGGTAAAAATATCACACCTATCTTTATAAAGATAATGCCACCAAATCTATAATGAAATGATTACCGCAGCTAACTCCAAATCATGTGTTGGGTAATATTGCTCGTGGATTTTCAGTTGTCGTGAGGCATAAGCGATCACCATATCATTTTTCATAAGAACACACATCATCCCCTTTTTAGATGCAACACTTTAGATCACAAACCATTATCCACTACAAGGAAGTGTGAGCATAGGTGCACTGGATAACCTTTTTTTCAACTCCTTGAAATTCTCTTCACATTCCTCCTTCCAAACAAACTTTACTCCTTTCTGAGTCAACCTGGTGAGTGGATTATATAATCGTGAAAAATCTTTCACAAAACATCGATAATATCCATCCAAACCAAGAAAACATCAGATCTCAGTTATTGTTGTTGGTCTCACCCATCTTTCAATAACCTTTGTTTTTGTTGGATCCATAGATATCCCCTCTTTTGAGATTAAGTGACCCAAAAATGCAACTTTTTGAAACCAAAATTCACACTTGGAAAATTTGCCATAAATCATCTCCTTTCTCAGGGTCGTCAATATAATTCTAAAGTGATCTTCATGTTCTTCCTTGCTCTTTGAATAGACAAGAATATCATCTATAAAGACTACAAAAAATTGATCAAGATAGTCTCTAAAGACTCAATTCATCAGATCCATGAAGCTAACAGGGGCATTAGTGAGACCAAATGGCATCACTATAAATTCATAGTGTCCATACCTTGTATGGAAATACGTCATTGGTATATCCTCCCTTTTTACCTTTAATTGATGATACCCTGAATGAAGATCAATCTTGGAAAAGTATTGAGCTCTACATAGATGGTCAAATAAGTCATCAATGCATGGGAGAGGATATTTGTTTTTTCTCGAGATCTTGTTATGTTCTTGATAATCAATTCAGAGTCACATTGATCCATCTTTCTTCTTAACAAATAGAACAACTGCTCCCAAAGTTGACGCACTAGGGCGTATGAATCCCTTATCATGATTCTCTTGGAGTTTCTTCTTCGATTCCTGCAATTCAATTGGGGCCATTCTATAAGGTGTCTTTGAAATTGGCAAAGCACCCGATACGAGTTCTATTGAAAACTCAACTTCACGATTTGGTGGAAGATCTAGAAATTCTTCTGGAAAGACGTCATCAAACTCCCATAAAATGGGAATATTCTTAATTGTGAGTTTCTCACCAACCATTTGAGATACATAACCTTCATTTAGTGGAATCAAGACCCATAAGATGGAAGAAATTTCCACTGGATTGTTATGTTCATCCTTGCATCGATAGACGATCATAGATTAATATGGAATATGAATTTGGACTTCCCTTATTTGGCAATTGATATTATATCCATATAAATAAATAAATTCCATGCCATGAATCACATCAAATTCCACTATAGGAAGGATCACAAGATTTGCAGGAAGCACTTTCCCACAAACATCAATCGGGGAAGAATTATAAACTTTTGATGCGACTGTTGTGCCATTAGGTGTTGTCATAGCTAACTCAACATCTAATTGTTGAGGTAATATGGTGATACCCTTAGAAAAATCATCATAAATAAAATAGTGGGTGGATCCAGAATCAAATAAAACATTTTCTAATTTAGAGGGGATGGTAAGTGTACCTTTCACCACATCGTTATCATACTCCACATCACTGATAGAAATTTCATGTGACTTTCCTTTGTCTTTAGCCTTAAGATTTTGTTGATGTCGATCATCATCAACAACCCTTCGATTAGGGAATTTATTGGCATAATTCCCCATCTCCTTGCACATGAAACATTGAAGTGTAGTAGGTTCATTCTGTGTGTCCCTTCCTTTGTTTTCATCATTAGACATCTTCTTCCCATCGTTGCGGCATTCAAATTCCTGATGACCTTCCTTTCCACATTTGAAAATTTTACTCGTCCATTTAACACAACTCCCTCCAGGTTTCTTTCCACACTTAGAGCATAAGGGAAATCTCATATTCTTTTCAGTGTCCTCTTTAGATTTTCCTTTGAATTCTATTTTCCTCTTCTTATCAAACCCATATGACTGATGGGTTACTCTAATATCCATCTCAACTATGAGAGAAAATCGAACAATTTCCCCATAGCTATTGAAGTCCTTTATGGATAAGGCCCTTCAAAGACTTGGTTTTATGCCACTAAAGAATCGATCGATCTTACTCTCAGGTTGGATAATAATACCGGAAGCGTACCTTGCATGTTCTGTAAAATTTACTTCATAGGTACCAACAGATTAATCATCCTTTTGCTTCAGTTCAAGAAACTATTTCTCTATCTTTTTTCATAGAATACGAGGGAAGTACTTATTGAAAAATAAGTTCTTGAACTCGTCCCATTACATGGAGTCAATTTCATCTCTTTTCATCGTATTCTTAATAATATTCCACCATTGATCAACATCTCCTTCCAAACGATACACTTCTAGGATGACTTTATCATGTTCAGAACATTGAAGAACTAAACATATCTTTTTAGTAGTACTAATCAATTGTTCAGTAACTAATGGATCAGTAGACCCGCTGAAAGAAGGTGGACGCTGCCTGATGAAAGATTCAACAGAATGTTGCTCCTTCCTTTTCTCGTTTGGAAGTACTGCATGATTCATAGCTTGAGAAAGTTTTGTGAGCATGGATACAATATTTTTCATTCCAACTCCCATAATGTTTGGTTTCTCAGGGGGACAATCATTGAATTTCCTGTCGCATTCCGCATTAACACGGTTCCTTCGGGTTCTATCCATTGACTAAAACCAAGAAGAATAGTGTGAGAAACACTAATTATAATAGGAAAACCACATAATCAATAATAAAATTTCACACTTGAGGTCATATCCTAGGTTATTCATGTTCATTTCTAAAATAGTAAGATTGTGTTCTATTCTTAGGATTATCCTTAGTGTTCTTACTAAGGCTTTCACATCCTAGTTTTCAAAGGTTGACTATTCCTTTCCTCTGATACCAACTATAACGACCCATAATTTACATAAATTGTTATTACTTCAAAATTGAAGCATACTTATTACAACATATAATAAAACCATGAAAGGACAGTATAGGTATAGTGTCTTTAGACACTAGAAAACATAAACATCTGGTTCATAAAGCGTCTACACTGGCTCCCATTTATTTCATCATACCTATAGTCCCTTTTGGAATATCTTACTTAATAACCTTCATCCTAACTTGGGGAAAGAAAACATACAAAAGTGTGAGCTCAAATGATATGTAAGGGTAAAAAGAAATATCAATCAAATCGTATTCATAAGAACACAACATTTTGGAAATCTTATCATGCAAAAGAGAGCATAATTTCATGACATGGGATAAATCATAGTAGTTAAATGAAATCCCAATAATCATAACATAAAACATGAAACATTGTGGCATACACACATAATCATAGAGAATCATTTCTTATTAGTCAAGACTAATTTACAAGACTATCTTAGTGGACAACGTCCATTTCTGAACCGAGTTCACTCCTCCTTTCTGTCCTCTTTCACTGAACTGGTTTAACCTACCGTTCCAGCCATGTCTATCTCATGAGATATAAAATTTTTACCCAATGAATTGGAGGTAGATATAGGTCCCACCCATCTCATAATGATACCATTATTATGTGTGCCACCAAATCATAAATCTAGCATCATTGCATAACCCAAGTATTAAAAATGGGAATCTTAAACATCGTGACATCATAAAACAATTAATATAAGATAAAGGAATTAATAAAAATAATTCCATCACAACATAATAAAATCAATGTAATAATAGGGATATAAACAGAACCCTTTATTATCTTATATGAAAAATAATTTTGATAAAACACTTGAACTCCATTATTGAGGAAAATATCCATTATAATTCAAAAACTCTTTTCCTTTTTTAACATGCCATACAATTATAATCTAAAAGAAGTTGATTAAAAAAAACATGAAAACTTTTAAGGGAAGCTTCTTGGAAATAATGTTTTAAAAATCCATTCATTCCGTATAAGTTAAAAAAAACATTCTTCTCTTACTTTTGTCGGAAAAGTCAAAAAGTACCTCGTACGAAAAAATGACAAAAGATTCCTTTCATAAATTTTAACAAGAACTCACCGAATGGTAAATTCGGATTTACAGAAAATTGTAGGAGGATATATATAATATTACATATTGAGGAAACATGGATGTGCATGATAAAATATACCCTAGTAAATACCAAAGTATTCACAATCTCGGATAAAATGAGATTGTGATATTTTCACTTACCTTAGGTCTGATTTGCTTCGAAAGTGTCTGATCCTCCTGTATAATTATTTAAATAATGTTATTGAATTATTACAAAAACATAATTATTTTTTTGGTATCATATATAGTCATATTCTTAGCTTCTTATTAGTAATATTTTATTAATACTTGTTATTCGGGTGTTTATTACTTTTTGTTCTTATGCGTGTTTTGTCGAATAAATTATTATTTATTTTAGGTTATAGATACCTCATTTACATAATGGTATTGTTGTTATATATATCAGATTAATTCATTCAATTCATTTAAATAATCATTGTGATATTAGGATCATGTATTACGAGTCGCATCACATTGTGGAGACGGTATTCCGAACGTACGCACGAGCGATGATATCGTTCCCATGATCGTGGAATTGTATTGGAGTGTTTGTATACAATTTCAGAATCAATATCAATTTACAATAATAATATATAGTAATTATTTACACCATTATATCCAACTGAGTAAGGTAGTGGTGGAAAATAGATTACACCACGGCGTGAAGACGGTATTCTGTACGTAGGCACGCGTGGTGATATCGTTTTCCGTAGGACGGATAGATGGTGAAATAGGGTTGTTTCATACTTATAATAACATATCAGTATATGATTGATACTTATGTTATTACTTAATAATGAAACAACTATTGAAGAAGAAGTGGAAGAAGAAATAAAGATGAAAGAATCGGTAACGGGCATTACCTCTTTTTTGAAGCACCTTGTAGAGACCTCCTCTTAGGGCACTAAAATTGGTCTTTGAATGAGACCAGGACCTATAGGATGTTTCTAGGGAAGTGTAGAGGAGATATTCTCAGGGGTTTTCCGAGCATGAAGGCTCCATGTGGTGTGAGGAAGAGAGGGAGGAGGTGCCCTTTTATAATGGAGGAGAGAGGCACATTTGGAATAACTAAAAATATTATTTTATTATAAAGTAAAATACAGTTTTTAATAGCTCCAAATTGATATATTTCAAAGATAAGGTGGGGATGGGTCGAATTTCTATCATAAAATATAATTTAGGCATGTTTAGGTATCGATTATAACCTTATCATTTAGATTTAACTTTAATTTAGATAATTTATCTTTTACCGTGTCTTCTCGTTTTCTTACACTATAAGGTTAATAAACATACTATATCAAGCAAAACGAACCCGAAGTTGTTTATTATTAATATATATAAACTTATCTAAGTCATTTGGCCGAACCATTGATTTTTAGGAATACAATAACAATTAATAATATAGTATTTGTTTTAAAATCTATTTTATGTCAATTTTGACACTATTAGGTAATTGATTTTTGTTAAAATCATAACAGAATTATTAGTTCGAAAACATTTAATTAAATCAATACTAACACGTCATATTAACATATAAAATTATTATAATTCATAAAAAAGTATAAAATTACATTTATTTGGGTATTTATAACATCAATTATGTCAATATTTCATTAATAAGATAATTACTGCATTATCATTGTATCATAAATAAATTAAACTATTTTAACTCTAAAAAATTACAAATAAAATAAAATTATGCAGGAAATATTTTTAGATTTCTAATTAATATTTATAGTCAAATTTATCTTATGTATAACGCTATATTAAAAATGCTTTAGTTATTAAACTTCGATTTTAACTATTTTAACCCTTCTTTAAATAAATTGATAATAAATGTCCTAATCTAATCCAAGTGGGCCTAAATTGTCATATTTTACTTCTAAGGTTGTTTTTGGTCGAATTAAACTTATCCAATAGAATTAGTACATGTTTTAGGGTAATAATAATATCATTTTTACCCTTAAATACCATATTTACATTTAACTGTGGTAAATAAAAGTAAAAAGTTACTATTCACCAAAATTTATTTTCATCTCATTGAACCATGATTTAATTAATGAAGACAACTGTGTCTCTCAGATTTTTGAAATTCCACTCATAGAAGTGGTAAAATTATGTTTTATGAAAAAATTTTGTTTTTTAACTACCACTTATTTGTTTCACTATTCATCAAAAAATGAAAGTTTCCAAAAAAATACCAAAAATTATGCCTAATCTATATTTGATATTATGAATTCAAAAATGATGTTTATTTTACAAAATTCAAAACATATCAGTTACATTAACTAATTTAAAAATTAATTCTCGTCATCAAGACAAATAGCATGTTTTTTAGAGATAATAACTTTATGAATATTGACACTTGTTTATGTCTGGTTTAAATATGAAATTACATCAAATGAACAACATTGCATTAAATTGTAAAAATATATTCTAAATATACTTTAAAACTACTCAAATTAATAAATTATCAATATTAATTATTTCGATTAAAAATGTTGTTTTTAATTATAATTTATTAATTCTCACTATTAATCAGAATATGAAAGTTATCCGAAAAGTACCAAAATATCACCCAAAGCTAATTTCGATATTCCGAATCCAAAAATGAAGTCCATTTTGAAAAATAAAATTTACAAAATTTCAAAAAATGGTTATTACAATTCATTAAGGTTAGTTTTAATAATATTTTAATAACATATCGTTGTTTAGTGAAAGTCGGTATTGCGTACGACGCAAGCTATTGAGGAAGGCCGTAGTTTCATGTAAAGCAAGCCAAGCTAGTGTTGTGTGTAGTGAAAGATACCTTTGATGATTTATAAAGCATAAAAACAATATATTTCTCATAAAAGTCTCGGGTGTTACAGAACACCTCAATTGAAATATTGTTTTTATGAAAATATGACATTGTTAATACATACATGATTTATCATAGTTTTGAATTTTATTCAAAAAAATTCTATTTATCAAATGAATTATTATAGGGAGTCAACACTTATGTAAAATCAATTTATAAAGGTCCAACCAGCATATATAAGATGAAATCCTTAATTATACAATGCGATACAAGGGTAAATTCCATTTGTCATATAAGTTGAATTCATAGAATGAGTTCTGAGCTTCTAATAATTTAATTATAAATGGTATATTTACTTCGTACACACATTGAATGCCCGTAAAAGTGTAAAAAAATATCTAAATTCCTAAACAATGATCAATATACTTGTATCAAGGTGTAAGGATATATTTTATATGAGGAAACCAATTATATGTTGATAGTTAGAAACGGCCAGCGTGCGACACAAATTCACTATTCCTAAATGAAGGAAAATTTGGGAAAAGGTTATAGACCTCCTACCACGTGCTTAGGATGTTCAACTCATCCTTTATTAAGGTTTGAATCGAGCAGGTGCGGATGAAAACAATGAAATAAAAATTTTCCCTAAAAATAGGGGAAATGATTTTTCACAAAAATAAAATATTAGATAGAAAGAAGAAAAAGAAATAGATTATAGAGGATGAAGGTGCTTACCGATGTTGATCCATAGAGACTGAAAATTCATTATTCAAACAATGGATCCATGAGGTATCACTATGAAAAGATTAGAGAGGAGGAGGAGAATCCCATGAAAGAGAGGAGGCTCAAACAGCTTCCAGAAGGGAAAGGATGAATGAAATGAAATCATAATGTCATTAATGTCATTTTGGTTTTTTACCCCTAAAAACCAAGTGTCTAGTTTTTTCCACATAGTTTAGACAAGCCATGCACTAACCCTGCAATACCCCCTGCTTAATAAATAAACTTGCATGATTTTTCCCACACAGTTATACTAACCGTGCACCAACCATGCGATGAATACTATTTGTTTAATTACTAAATAGAACTAACCTTGCGATATACAAACATGAATCGGGAAAACTATGTGTAGCCCATAATGGTCATTTCGGCTACCCTGCTATACTTGCATGGTCTGCAACTAGGGGCTGCATGGATTCATAAAAACAACACTTTAATGTGTTCCAATGCTTGTAATTTCATTTCTATGCTCATTTTAAAAAATGTCTCATCAATTAAATTCAAATGTTCAAATTTCCATGAATTTTCATCCTATACAAATAGGTGTCATTACAACATATCATCCTTAAAACACCTCATTCTCGAGAATCCTTTAAGTAAAAAATAAACATAAAATGACCTAAAAGGGTCATGCGGTTCTGTTCAAATGGCTGCATTCACTTTGGAATTCCCAACACAACTTCACAGACATTATTAGTGTCTGACACTAAATCCATAAATAACCTGATCCAATGCTCATTTTCCAAACCAACCCACAAAACTGATATAACCTGAGCCCATATAGGTAGAGACACAATCCCATCATTATCTTATTAAACGTATTGTAAAAGGTTCTCCCAACCATATGATTTAGCATCATAAGGGGGATATTATGAGCCATGTAACCTCCATTATCGGAATGGCCTAACAAAGAAAAACCCTAAGAGTTATAATGATTCTCCAAATATGATTTTGAATAACAAAAAATTCATTCTCCCACCAACCTCATTTAACTAAGACAAGATGAATTTTACAGAAATGTGTTAGTCAAAACATACCACACTTGCTTCCACCGAATGATGTTCCCAAAAATAGTCAATCACTGATCATAACATTTAAAAAGAAGGAAAATAAGCCAGGACACTTCAGTCGACATATCTCTAAAACACACGGCTTCGAGAACTTGTGTATTAAAACCTAAATGACAATTTTTTTAAAGAAAACTAATTTTTTACATTGATCATGTTCATCGAAGTCAATACCTATCTTCAAGAGACATTCCCTTATCGTATCATCATCTGACAATTTACTCTATCATGCATCATCATGAACATGTGGTGACACTGATCCATCCCACTAGAATCATTACCCTTTAAACATCTCCAATGACCGTGAAATAATGTCTGGGATGAGTGATGATTAATTAAACAGGTTTAGAAGAAACTAACCCATGTATTCCACACTCCATTTATACAAGTGAGTTGTTTTTAAAAGTAAAAACTGTCCACATATGATAATTTACGGAGCTCATAGTTGCATCCTCCTAGTAGTCAAGTCAATTGAATATGGATGGTGTCCAACAGTCCTTCAAAGGAATTCCTACATAGGAATCTAGGTATCACATAGGACTGACCATGTATTAATAAAAATTCATGCATCCAGCATGCAACTCAGATATATAACTCTTATGAATCCCACCAACATTTAAAACATTAGCACGATGTAATACTGAATCTATCATAGTGTCTCAATGAATAAATCAATAAAGGATACACACACCAATATTTTAGAAGAGTGAATTAAGATGATTTTAATGGTTACCAAGGAATATCATTTGAACAACTATTGTTTGACTACTTGAAAAAAGATTGACATAACCCATCAATGCATTGACAATAGAACCATGATGCCTTCACCATCAGAGGCCTCATATGACCATTAAATATTATCCACTAAAGGTTCCCAAGATCAATAACTATTTACCAATGGTTTCATAGACAACCAACTACAAGAAAATTTTGATTCAAAGAAATCAATGACATGATCCAAAACATGTAAGATGTAATGGCCTTCAAGGGTGACCAAGAATTTCTAAATGGTCCTATTTGTTTGTGTTCCTCCAACATGGAAGGGAACGTATTTACTAGAACTGATGAAACAATTCCACTCATAGTATCTTCCTAGTCATTTTAAGGAAAAATAAACTACCCACTCACAATCACGCCATATCAATTTCACCATAAAACATAAACGTGTAAGCATTTATTATAACAACAAACACCAAAATTACCCATGTGTCAAAACACCATTGTCTCCAAAAAAATTCTACTTTGAAATGGTAAGGGCATGATTTCATTAGCCCATAGGTCATATTACTATGGTGATAACCCACCAACACACATAACAACACAAGGCCCAACAGTTTCACAAAACAGAACTGGTTCTTCAAACCATTTAGAAACTCAATGGGAACCACATATATCAATTCATTCTACCTTGAGACTATATGATCAATCAGATCAACATGAATACTTCCCATTTATTATTTTACACTATAAATTCATGTATTATATGGCTTACATAAAAAACGGGCTCAAGTCACACATTGTCTCATATGACCATAAAACATACTGATGACCCCCTATGTCACCCAAGCAAAGAAAACTAGGTCACGAGCCTTGTAATGCAGCTAATCAGGACATTTTCAATTATAAACATTTGAAACTGATCATTACATGATGATCATTCCCATAAAAATGGTTAAAGATGTTAGGACCACCCATTCGAAAAATACTAATATTTAGAATTTGAGAGTCCTATTAGGAGAATCGACACAAAAACAACACCAAAAAACATAAATATCATAGAGTATTGCAGTGAATTTATGCTCTAGTGTTGAAACATGCAAAGGGATATCCCCTTAAAATGAAAAAAAATCAATGATTAATGAGGTCACAAAAACTAGAAAGTCACTAGGTTCAAGTCCGCATTATTTAAACCATTTCTACAAAGCGAAAAACCGTCATAAAACACCCACATTTAAATTCTAGGGAAACTCATTGGGATCATTTAATCTGTAATTATAGATTAGTTTGAATGAGGGAAACCACCTCAGGTTCCATTTTTATCAAATTATGTTGATTCTTATTGAATATTTAAACATTTAAAAGATTTTAAATTATTCACCAAGGCATATAGGCTAGTTATATAAACAAACATTTTTAAAAAATTTACCTTTATTGACACCCCGTTATAAATTAGGTAGTCTATCATATAAAATCCTAATTGATAATATCATTATGTAATAGATAAGAGACCATGGAAGGTCCGATTTTAAAAACAAGGGATTATTAAAATGCAACCCAATAACATTTTTTTTAATTATTAAAGTTTTAAAATAGCTGTAGAGGGGTATCTCAAGGGAAACATTCCCTAACAATCCTAATTGGGTCTAGTTGTTCCTTTAATGATTTATCCATATGGGTCCTTATGTTCTATTAATAGAAGTAAATCCTTAAAAAGGTTGTGAATTTATTTTAGATTAATATTAAACAAGCTTTACATTTTAATAATTTTTGATTTATTATGATTATACATCACAATGATTCAGTTTTATGGGTGGCCATAAACATATTCATAATATAGACATAAACTTTATAGTTTGGAATTTGGATTCTATTAATAAAAAAATCACTTTAAAATTTTAATCATTCGTAGCCTTTTACATTCTAAAAAAATTGGATAGATAAACAAACATGGACTAAAAGATCATTCATATATACATGACACCACGTACCAATTATGAGTCATTTATATAAATAACAACTAAAAATGGGATCCCATTTAATCACAACCCATGTATTTAGTCCATGAAATGATTTATATATAAAATTGTTACTAATTATTTTATCACAATAAATATAGGCATGATATTACAATCAATAAACATATAAAACATTATAATTAGCCATGAAACATGGAATATATTCACCCAAGCACAGAAATAGATTAACATGCTAATTAAATCACTAAATCACTGTATATAAGAATAAATGATGAAAATATCCTCAAAAGAAAAAAATTAAGCATGGAGAAACACTCAAGGAATGAAATAAAAATTTGCAAGTAGCATATAAATGCAATTACATTTCCTGGAATATGCATGACATGTGGATTTTTATGTTCCTAGTATGATTCATGTAATTGTTAACCCATTCCATACTAGGACAATGGTAAAATACAATAAATTACAGAAATCAATGATCAATGAAAAGTAAAACAACACTGAAGGTTAAATGAAAATCAATTGCAGCATCAAAAAATATGAACAATAATCCCTTCTCATGCCACTTGGTCTTTTCCTTGTACATGGGTTGATCACTTCCATACAGAGTTATTTAACAACGGTTCATATATTCCTTGAATCGTATCTACGAGACCAATACTATAAGACAAATTGAAAAATAAAGCTATTATACATCATTGAAACGTCCTGACCTAGATCACCAATAAGTTGGTGGTTAGAAAGTTGGGTCACATGGCCTCAAGCACACCTCCAAGTATGCTAGAGGCTACCACTATTGTCTTCTATTTTCTTTTTGATTTACAGTTGTTCTACTCTGATCATGATGGTATATCCTAACCACTATCACATAGTTATAGTATCATTAGGATTAAATCTATGCATATGTTGTATATTGGCATTGGTTATCTATTAATTTCAGTTTATATTATTTATTACACTATTGTCTGATATTTTCATTTTGATTTTCAGTTTTTTTACTCCCACTATTGGGGTATAGTCTCTATAATATCAAATCCGTAGACCCTAACGGCTTGTCGATAGCCTCTAGCATATACGAAAGAATTCTTGAGTCCATGGGACCCATCGGTCTGACAATCGTCTTTGTGGTTAGCTAGGTCAGGATGTTATAATTTTGTATTAGAGCCTTATTTTTAAATCTGTCTTACTATATTTTTCTTGTAGATGGGATACATGGAATTTCCCAACACATTCTAAATAATGATGTATAAAATTTATTAAACCATGTATTTGGAAAAGGCCTAGTGGCGTGATAAGAGATTATTGTTCATATTGTTCGATGTTTCAATTGATTTTCATTTCGCCATCTGTGATTTGTATACCTTTCATTTTTTATTGATTTATGGAATTTATGTTATTTTACCCCTGTTCTAGTATGGAATGGATGGATAATTACATTAATCATACTACGAACATATATATCCATATGCGTGCATATTCCATTAAAAGTAGTTACATTTATAGTCTACTTGTAGATTTTGATTTCATGCCTTTAGAGTGGTTCCATGATTAGTTTGTTTATGTTGAGGTGATTTTCATCATGCTTTCTTATATACCATGATTTAGTGATTTATTTATTATGTTAATCTCTTTCCATGAATCGGTGAATATATTCCATGTTTCATGTTTAATTATATGTATTATATTTTATGGATTGTAATAGCAGGCCTATTTTTTTTGTGATAACTTGCGTAGTTTAAATATTATAAATAATTCATTTCACATGATTAATACATGGGTTTTGATTAAATGGGAACCCATTTTTAGTTATAAGGTGAATAAATGACTTATAATTGAGAAGTGGTATATTGTATAGTTAAACCATCTTTTAGTCCTTGTTTGTTTATCTACGGACTTTTTTTTGAATGTAAAAGGCTACTTAAGTTTACATTTTTATGTGATTTTGTTTTGATTAATGGGAGACAAAATCCAAACTATAATGTTTATATATGATTTATGAATTTGTATGTGGTACCCATATAACTGAATCATTATGATATATAACCATAATAAATCTAAAATTGATAAAATGTAAAGGCAATTTAGTTTTAATCTGAAATCAATTCACATCCTTATTAAGGAAATACTTCTATTACTTGAATATAATGACCCATATGGATAAATTCTAAAATGAACAACTGGACCCTGGTAGGTTAGTTAAGGCATGTTTCATATGAGATACCCCACTATGGGTATTTTGGAACATTAACAATTAAAAAACTGTTATTGGGCTGCATTTTAATGAACCCATGTTGGTAAAATGGGACCCATCGAGGTCACCTTATCTATTACATCATTATAATATCAAATAGGATTTTATAAGATAAATTACCTAATTTATAATGGAATTTAAATAAAGGTTAAAATTTAAAGGAAGTATGTTTATATAACATGCCTATATGCCTTGGGGAATAATTTTGAATATTTTAAATGATTAAATATTCCATGATAATCAATGTAATTGGATTAAAATGGAACCCTAGGTGGTGTCCCTCATTGAAACCCTTGTTTTACTGTATATTAAACTATCCCTTTGAGTATCCTGAGAACTGAAATGTTGGTGTTGTCTTATGATTTTTCTCTTTTTAGCAATGGATAAAATAATAGGATCTTGAGCCAAGTGACTTTCTATTTGATGTGCCCTTGTTAATAATTGAAATTTATTCCTTGTAAGGGGATATCCCAGGGTATGTTGCACCCCTATAGCTTAAATTCCTTACAAGATGCTATGATCTTTATGATGTTTGGTGTTGTTCAAGTGTTGTTCCTCATAATAGGACTCTTAGCCTCTAAATTAAACCCTTGTTTGGATGGGTGGTCATGACATCACTAACCCTTTCTATGGGAGTGAGCATTGTGTAATGCTCAGATACAAAATCTTATACATCCCAATGGCATGATCAGTAGCTTCATAGGGCTCGTGACCCTGTTCAATTTCCTCGGTTGACACATGAGCTCATCATTACTTTTTTTTGTCATATGAGAAAATGTGTGACTTGAGACAATTGTATATGTGATCCATCAGATACATGAATTCATGGGGAAAAATCAAGGGATATTATTCAAGATGTTCCGATATCTCTTATAGACAAAGGGTATTATGAAATGATATATGTGGTACCCCTCAAATTGCTAAATGATTTGATGAACCGGTTGAGTTTGGTGTAATTGTGATGCCATGTGTTGTTATGTGTGTGGGTGGGTTATCATCATAGTAAAGTGACCTGTGGGTTAAAGAAATCATGTTCCTCACATTTATCAAGAGTAATTTTAGGAGGCTTTGGTGTTTTGATAGTCTGGTTATTTTTGTTTTGGTTCCCATACCAAAGGATTAAAAATTTTAGTTTCAAGGTGAATCTGATATGGAATGATGGTGAGTGGATAATTAAGGTTTCCATTCAACTACTATGAAAATACTAAGGTGTGTATTGTAGAATTGGTTCAGTTAAATATGATTCCTTCCATATTGAAGGAACACAACCAATGATGACCATTTTGAAATGATTTGTCTCCCTTGAAGACCATTGTGTATTACATGTTATGGATAATGTGATTTATTTCTTGGAAACATTATGATCATGTAGTTGGTTGTTTATGAAACCCTTTGGAAAAAACTTGTTGATTGTGGGGATCATTTATGGTTATTATTGAAATCTCATATGAGTCCACTGATGGTGAAGGAATCATGGTTCTGTTGGCAATGTGTCGGAAGGTGATGTCGAGATTATTTCCCAAAGTCAACAAATATTTCTTCAAAGTGTCTTCCTTGGTAACCATTCAAATTTTCTTAGTGTACTCTTATAAAAGGGATGATTTTGTCCCATATCTTGATGTCTTCTTTGATGCACAATGAGAGATTCATTATTACACGACTCTAGTGTTTTAAAAGTTGTAAGGCTTCATAAGAGTTCCCTATCCGAGTTGCATGCTAGATGCATGTATTTTTATTCATAAATTGATAGCCTTATGTGCTACAAGGATTCATGTGTAGGAATTCCATTGAAAGACTATTGGACACCATCCATATTCCATTTACTTGACTACCACGAGGACACTACTGTTAGCTCGGTAAATTATTATATGTGGAAATTTTTTCCATGTACAAACATCCGACTTGTAGACATGGAGTGTGGAATTATTAGGATTGTTCGTAGGGCTCCTGTTTAATGAATCATTGGTTATCACATACATTATTGCAAGATAATTGGTTGTGATTACATGGTAATGATTCTATTGGGATGGATCAAGGTTACCATCTGTTCGTGTTGAGGTGTGATAGTGTAAATGGCCAGATGGTGGCTTGATCAGGGAACATGTCTTGAAGTTATGTATTGAATCTAGTGAACATGATCATTGTAAAAATTAAATTCCTTTAAAATTCATTGTGGTTCATGCTGTAATATGCTAGTCTCCTAAGACGAGTGTTTTAGAGATATTCAGACCAGAGTGGGATGACATGATTTCCACCTTTTTAAATGTTTTTGTCAGTCATGGACTATTTTTTGGAACATCGTTAGGTGGAGTCCAGTGTGGTATGTTTTGGCTGATTATTTTCTGGAAAAGTAATCTTGGCCTAGTTAAATGAGGTTAGTGGGATAATGACTATTTGATCATTGAAAATCATATTGGGAGTGTCATTATAACTCATTGGGGTATGCTTTGTTAGGCCACATCGATAGTGGGGGTTCCATGGCTCATTATTTCCCCATTTTGATCTCAAATCCTAATGGTGGGGAGAACATTTGAATAGATGTTTAATCGAAAAATGAAATGATTGTGTCTACACCTAAACTGTCTCATGTAAGATAGGTTTTGGATTTTTTTTTTCAGAAAATGAGCATTGTCTCATGTTTTGTATGGATTTACAGTCATACCATAACAATGTGATTGAAGTAATGTTGGGCATTAAAAATTGAAATATAGCTGTTTGAATGGATCTTCCTGACCATTTAAAGTCGTTTTATGTTTATTTGGTTCCGGAATGTGTCTCAAGTAGGAGGTGTTTTAATGTTTGGATGTTGTAATGTCCTCGTGTTTTTTATAAGAAGAAAAATCAAGGAAATATGAACATTTTCGTTGTAGAGACCCGAATCTTGACGTACATATACATTACATTACTTTTGCGGAATACTTAGTACATAACAAAAACAGACACACAAGGACCGTAATAGTTTAGTGTCTTTGGAAACTTGGAACTTAATCTTCTAATCGTGGTGAAAGATCTTCAACATCTACCATAAAGATCTTCCCATTTTGGTTTCCTTACCTAAAATATTTTTTTTAATCCTAGGGGAAAAGAAAACATAAAAAGGGGTGAGCTCAAATGCTCAGTAAGGGTAAACAAAATAAATATCAATCACATCATATTCATAAGAACATAACATTTTGGAAATCTTAACCTGTAAAAGAGAGCATAATTTCATAACATTGGATAAATCATAGTAGTGAAATGAAATCCCAATAATCATAACATAAAACATGAAACTTTGTGGCATATACACATAATCATAGAGAATCATTTCTTATTATTCAAGACTCATTTCCACGACTATCTTAGTGGACAAAGTCCATTTCTGAACCGAGTTCATTCCTCGTTTCAGTCCTGTTTCACTGAACCGGTTTAACCTGCCGTTCCTGCCATTTCTATCTCATGAGATATAAAATCATTACCCAATGCATTGGAGGGAGATATAGGTACCACCCATCTCATAATGATACCATTCATATGTGTGCCACAAAATCATAAATCATACATCATTGCATAACCCATGTAATAAAAATGGGATTCTGAGACAACATGACATCATAAAACAATTCATATAAGATAAAAGAATTCATAAAATTAATTACATCACAACATAATAAAATCAATGTAATAGTTGGGGTATAAACAGAACCCTATATTATCTTAGATGGAAAATAATTTTGATAAAACACTTGAACTCCATTCTTGAGGAAAATATCCATTTTTACTTCAAAAACATTTTCCTTTATTAACATGTCAATCAATTTTAAACTAAAAGAAGTTGATTAAAAATAATCCTGAAAACATGTAAAGTAAGCTTCGTGGAAATAATGTTTTAAAAATCCATTCATGTCATATAAGTTAAAAACAACATTCTTTTCGTACTTTTCCCGTAAAAGTCAAAACGTACCTCGTATGAAAAATGACAAAAGATTCAATTCATATATTTTACTAAAATCTCACCGAAGGGTAAAATTGGATATAAAATATTGTATAAGGATATAAATATTACATATTGAGGAAACATGGATGTGGATGATAAATATTCCCCCATAAATTCTGAAGTATAAACAATCTCGGATAAAAATTGAGATTGGGAGATTTTCCCTTAACTTAGGTCCGATTTGCTTCGTAAGTGTCTGAACCTCCTGTATAATGATATAAATAATGTTATTGACTTATTAAAGAATCATAATTATGATATCATATATGTTCATATTCTTAGCTTCTTATTAGTAATATTTCATTACTACTTGTTATTTGGGTGTTTATTACTTATTGTTCTTATGTGCGTTTTGTCGAATAAATTCTAATTTTTATTTTTTTGTTATAGATACTTCATTTCCAAAAGTGTATTAGTGTAATATATATCATATTAATTAACTCAATTCATTTATATAATCATTATTCAATTAAGATCATGTATAACGAGTCGCATCACATCGTGGAGACGGTATTCCGTGCGTACGCACGAGCGATGATATCGTGTACATGATCGTGGAATTGTATTGGAGTGTATGTATACAATTTAAGAATCAATATCACTTTACAATAATAATATATAGTTATTCTTTACACCAGTATACCCATCCAAGTAAGGAGGTGGTGGAAAACAGATTACACCACAGCGTGGAGACGGTATTCCGTACGTACGCACGCGTGGTGATTTCGTTTTCCGTAGGATGGATAGTTGGTGAAATAGGGTTGTTTAATACTTATAATAACATATCAGTATATGATTTATACTGATGTTTTTACTTCATAATGAAACAACTAATTAAGAAGAATTTGAAGAAGAAATAAATATGAAATAATCGGTAACGGGCATTACCTCTTCTTTGAAGCACCTCTTTGAGCCCTCCTCTTAGGACACTAAAATTGGTCATTGAAGAAGACCAGGACCTCTGGGATGTTTCTAGGGAAGTGGAGAGGAGATATTGGTAGGGTTTGGCCGAGCTTGAAGGCTCAAAGTGGTGTGAGAAAGAGAGGGAGGAGGTGCCCTTTTATAAGGGAGGAGAGGGGCACCTTTGGAATAACTAAAAATATTATTTTATTATAAAGTCAAATTCGGGTTTTCATAGCTCCAAATTGATATAATTCGAAGCTAAGGTGGTTATGGGTCGAAATCATCTAATCCAATAGAATTCAGACATGTTTAGGTTCCTATTTTAAACTTATCATTTATATTTAACTTTAAGTTAGGTAATTTTACTTTTACCGTGTCTTTTAGTGTTCTTACACTATAAGGTTAATAAACATACAATAAGAAGCCAAACTAACCCAAAGTTGTTTATTATTAATATATATATCCTTATCTATGTCCTTTGGCTAAACCTTAGTTTTTTTGGAATACAATAACAATTAATAATATAATATTTGTTTTAAAAACTATTTTATATCAATTTTGACACTATTTAGTAATTGATTTTTGTGAAAAACATAAAAGAATGATTAGTTAAAAAAAGTTAATTAAATGAATACTAACATGTCATATTAACCTATAAAATTAGTGGAACTCATAAAAAGTCTCAAATTACATTTATTTGGGTATTTATAACATTAATTATGTCAATATTTCATTAATAAGATAATTACTGCATAATCTATGTGTAATAAATAAATTAAATTTTTTAATGTCTAAAAATTAAAAATAAAATACCATTATGTAGGAAATATTTCTATATTTCTAAAGAATATTTATAGTCGAATTTATCTAATGTATAACCCTATATTAAAAATGATTTACTTATTTTAACATTGATTTTAACTATTTTAACCCTTCTTTAAATAAATTAATAATAAATGTCCTAATCTATTCCATGTGGGCCTAAATGGTCATATATTGTTCCTAAGGTTTTTTTTGGTAGAATTACACTTATCCAATAGAATTAAGACATGTGTTAGCTTAATAATAATATCATTTTTACCCTAACTACCCTATTTACTTTTAACCGTGGTAATTAAAAGTAAAAAGTTATTATTCACAAAAAATTATTTTCTTCTCATTGTACCACATTTTACTTACTGTAATCAACCATGTCTCTCGGTTTTTTGAATTTCCACTCACAGAAGCGGTTAAATTATGTTTTATGAAAAAAATCAGTTTTTTAACTACCACTTATTGGTTTCACTATTCATCAAAAAATGAAAGTTTCTAGAAAAATACCAAGAATTAGGCTTTAGCAATATTCGAAATTATGAATTCAAAAATGATGTTTATTTTACCAAATTCAAAAAATATCAGTTACATTAACTAATTTAAAAATTAATTCCCGTCGTCAAAACATATAGCATGTTTTTAAGAGATAATAACTATCAAAAGATTCACACTTGTTTATGTCTGGTTTAAATGTGAAATTACATCCAATAAATAAGATTGTATTAAATTGTAAAAATATATTATAAATATATTTTAAAACCAATAAAATTAATAATTTATCAGTATTAATTATTTAAATTAAAAAAGATGTTTTTAATTAAAATTTAATAATTTTCACTATTCATCAGAATATGAAAGTTATCCGAAAAGTACCGAAATTTCACCCTAAGCTAATTCTGATATTCTGAATCCAAAAAATGAAGTCCATTTTGAAAAATAAAATTTACAAAATATCAAATGGTGGTTATTACAATTCCTAACGGCTAGTTTTAATAATATTTTAATAGTATATCGTTGTTTAGTGAAACTTGGTATTGCGTACGACACAAGCTATCGAGGAAGGCCACAGATGCGTGTAAAGCAAGCCGAGCTACTGTTGTGTGTAGTGAAATATTCATTTGATGATTCATATAACATAAAAACATAATATTTCTCATAAAAGTCTCGGCTATTACATTCTACCCCCTTAAAATGAATTTCTCCCTCGAAATTCATCGGGGTTATAAAAGGTTTACTACTCGAAGGTTTCTTTAATAGAAACCCACATAGTAAAAAGGAATACTAAAACCAATCTTTAAAAACTAATGTATGAAACATAACTGTTACCCAAATTAACTAATCACTAGATTTCCACATAGGAGAACATAGGTGAAAATATGGATATGGAAGAGAAACCTAATCATCATGTTCTGATGGAGAGTGGTAGAAAACATGGCTATGAAAAAGCCGACAATCACAAATCCATATATTTGTGATAATCTAAGGTATCATCTAATTCATCGAACATAAGGGAACTAGGACAACACATTACTGTAAATAAGGCCATGAGCGACCGCCATTGGCGGTCGCTAAAGGTCTCTAGCGGCCGCGCAGCGACCGCCATTGGCGGTCGCTGTTGCCTCGTCGCTAGAGGCCTTGAGCGACCGCTTGGCGGTCGCTGAAGGCCCTCTGCCGGGCACCCTATAGCGACCGCCTATGGCGGACGCTATTCTAAAAAAAATTTTCTTTTAAATTTTATTTATTGAATTGAATATATATATATATATATATATTCATATATATATTATTAAATACAATATTTTAAATATATATATATATATATATAATGTTTTAAATGTTTTAATATATATTTAATATATATATAATATCAAATCATTATGCTATAATAATTTAAAAACTTCGATTCAAGAAATAATCTCATTTCAGGTCTTTCGGAGCACGTTTGCTCCGAATGGAACCGTCGCACGCCGTTTTGGTGTTTTATGGCGCCAGAAACGCGTTTCCGGCCGCCGCAGTCACACGGCACCTCCGAATGAGGTTCCGTCTGGCCGACCATTTCACAAGTCACGCCACGGATGTTGTCGTACTGTTTCGTGGCATTCGGAGGTCGTTCGGGTGGTTTTGACCCCCCAACGCGCCATTTCAGCGTGCGCCGCGCTGCTGAAAACGACACAATCGGATGTGATGCGTGCACCGCATGTCCGATGGACGTGCGGCCTCCTCCTGCATCTCAGGAATAATATTTATATCGTTCTCGTGCGGTTTCAGGTCGTTCGGAGCACGTTTGCTCCGAATTGGACCGCCGCACGCTGTTTTGGTGTTTTAGGGCGCCAGAAACGCGTTTCCGGCCGCCGTGTTCAAACAGAACCTCTGAATGAGGTGCCGTATGGCCGACCATTTCACAATTCACGCCCTGGATGTTGTCGTACGGTTTCGTGGCATTCGGAGGTCGTTCGGGTGGTTTTGACCCCCCAACGCGTCATTTCAGCGCGCGCAGCGCTGCTGAAAACGACACAATCGGACGTGCCGTGCGCACCGCACGTACGATGGACGTGAGGCCTCCTCCTGCATCTCAGTAATAAAATTTCTATCGTTCCCGTGCGGTTTCAGGTCGTTCGGAGCATGTTTGCTTTGAATTGGACTGCCGCACGCCGTTTTGGTGTTTTAGGGCGCCGGAAACGCGTTTCCGGCCGCCGCGGTCAAATGGCACCTCCGAATGTGGTGCCGCCTGGCCGACCATTTCACAATTCACGCCCCAGATGTTTTCGTACGGTTTCGTGGCATTCAGAGGTCGTTCCGGTGGTTTTTGACCCCCCAACGCGCCATTTCAGCGCGCGCCGCACTGCTGAAAACGACACAATCGGACGTGTCGTGCACACCGCACGTCCGATGGACGTGCGGCCTCCTCCTACATCCCAGGAATAATATTTATATCGTTCCCGTGCGGTTTCAGGTCGTTCGGAGCACTTTTGCTCCGAATTGGACCGCCGCACGCCGTTTTGGTGTTTAAGGGCGCTGGAAACGTGTTTCCGGCCGCCGCGGTCAAACGGAACCTCCGAATGAGGTGCCGTCTGGCCGACCATTTCACAACTCACGTCCCGGATGTTTTCGTATGGTTTTGTGGCATTCGGAGGTCGTTCCGGTGGTTTTGACCCCCCAACGCGCCATTTCAGTGCGCGCCGCGCTGCTGAAAAACGACACAATCGGACGTTCCGCACGCACCGCACGTCCGATGGACGTGCGGCCTCCTCCTGCATCTCATGAATAATATTTCTATCGTTCCCATGCGGTTTCAGGTCTTTCGGAGCACGTTTTCTCCGAATGGGACCGCCGCACGCCGTTTTGGTTTTTTATGGCGCCGGAAACGCGTTTCCGGCCACCGCGGTCACACGGCACCTCCGAATGAGGTGCCGTCTGGCCGACCATTTCACAACTCACGCCCCGGATGTTGTCGTACGGTTTCGTGGCATTCGGAGGTCGTTCGGGTGGTTTTGACCCCCCAACGCGCCACTTCAGCGCGCGCCGCGCTGCTAAAAACGACACAATCGGACGTGTCGCGCGCACCGCACGTCCGATGGATGTGCGGCCTCTTCCTGAATCTCAGAAATAATATTTTTATCGTTCCCGTGCGGTTTCAGGTCGTTCGGAGCACGTTTGCCCTTAATTGGACCGCCTCACGCCGTTTTGGTGTTTTAGGGCGCCAGAAACGCGTTTCCGGCCGCCACGGTCAAACGGCACCTCCGAATGAGGTGCCGTCTGGCCGACCATTTCACAACTCATGCCCCGGATGTTTTCGTACGGTTTCGTGGAATTCGTAGGTCGTTCCGGTGGTTTTGACCCCCCAACGCGCCATTTCAGCGCGCGAGCGCGCGCTGCTGAAAACGACACAATCAGAAATGCCGCGCGCACCCGCACGTCCGATAGACGTGCGGCCTCCTCTTGCATCTCAGGAATAATATTTCTATCGTTCCCGTGCGGTTTCAGGTCTTTCGGAGCACGTTTGCTCCGAATGGGACCGCCACACGCCGTTTTGGTGTTTTATGGCGCCGGAAACACATTTCAGGCCGCCGCGGTCACACGGCACCTCTGAATGAGGTGTCGTCTGGCCGACCATTTCACAACTCACGCCCCGGATGTTTTCGTACGGTTTCGTGGAATTCGGAGGTCGTTCGGGTGGTTTTGACCCCCCAACGCGCAATTTCAGCACGGGCCGCACTGCTGAAAACGACACAATCGGACGTGCCACGCGTACCGCATGTCCGATGGATGTGCGGCCTCCTCCTGCATCTCACGAATAAAATTTCTATCATTCACGTGCGGTTTCAGGTTGTTCAGAGCACGTTTGCTCTGAATTGGACTTCCGCACGCCGTTTTGGTGTTTTAAGGCGCCAGAAACGCGTTTCCGGCCGCCGCGGTCAAACGGCACATCTGAATGAGGTGTCGTCCAACCTACCATTTCACAACTCACGCCCCGGATGTTGTCGTACAGTTTCTTGTCATTCGGAGGTCGTTCTGGTGGTTTTGACCCCCCAACGCGCCATTTCAACGCGCGTCGCGCTGCTGAAAACGACACAATCGGAAATGCCGCGCGCACCGCACGTCCGATAGACGTGCGGCCTCCTCCTGCATCTCAGGAATAATATTTCTATCGTTCCTGTGCGGTTTCAGGTCTTTCGGAGCACGTTTGCTCCGAATGGGACCGCCACACGCCGTTTTGGTGTTTTATGGCGCCGGAAACGCATTTCAGGCCGCCGCGGTCACACGGCACCTCTGAATGAGGTGTCGTCTGGCCGACCATTTCACAACTCACGCCCCGGATGTTTTCGTACGGTTTCGTGGAATTCGGAGGTCGTTCGGGTGGTTTTGACCCCCCAACGCGCAATTTCAGCACGGGCCGCACTGCTGAAAACGACACAATCGGACGTGCCACGCGTACCGCATGTCCGATGGATGTGCGGCCTCCTCCTGCATCTCACGAATAATATTTATATCATTCTCGTGCGGTTTCAGGTCTTTCGGAGCACGTTTACTATGAATAGGACCGCCGCACGCCGTTTTGGTGTTTTATGGCGCCGGAAACGCATTTCCAGCCGCCGCGGTCATACGGCACTTCCGAATGAGGTGCCGTCTGGCCGACCATTTCACAAGTCACGCCCCGGATGTTGTCGTACGGTTTCGGGGAATTCAGAGGTCATTCGGGTGGTTTTGACCCCCCCAACGCGCCATTTCAGCGCGCGCCGCGCTGCTGAAAACAACACAATCCGACGTGCCGCGCGCACTGCACGTCCGATGGACATGCGGCCTCCTCCTTCATCTCAGGAATAATATTTCTATCGTTCCTATGCGGTTTCACGTCGTTTGGAGCACGTTTTCTCCGAATTGGACTGCCGCACACCGTTTTGGTGTTTTAGGGCGCTGGAAACGTGTTTCCGGCCGCCGCGGTCAAACGGAACCTCCGAATGAGGTTCCTTCTGGCCGACCATTTCACAATTCACGCCCCGGATGTTGTCGTACGGTTTTGTGTCATTAGGAGGTCGTTCAGGTGGTTTTGACCCCCCAACGCGTCATTTCAGCGCGCGCCGCGCTGCTAAAAACGACACAATCGGACGTTCCGCGCGCACCACACGTCCGATGGACGTGCGGCCTCCTCCTACATCTCATGAATAATATTTCTATCGTTCCCGTGCGGTTTCAGGTCGTTCGGAGCACGTTTGCTTCGAATTGGACCACCGCACGCCGTTTTGGTGTTTTAGGGCGCCGGAAACGGGTTTCTGGCCGCTGCGGTCAAATGGCACCTCCGAATGAGGTTCCGTCTCACCGACCATTTCACAATTCACGCCCCGGATGTTGTTGTACGGTTTCGTGGAATTCGGAGGTCGTTCGTGTGGTTTTGACCCCCCAACGTGCCATTTCAGCGCGCGTCGCGCTGCTGAAAACGAAACAATCGGACGTGCCGCGCGCACCGCACGTCCGATGGACGTGCGGCCTCCTCCTGCATCTCAGGAATAATATTTCTATCGTTCTCGTGCGGTTTCAGGTCGTTCGGAGCACGTTTTTTCCAAATTGGACCGCCACACGCCGTTTTGGTGTTTTAGGGCGCCACAAACACGTTTCCGGCCGCCACGGTCAAACGGCACCTCCGAATGAGGTGCCGTCTGGCCGACCATTTCACAACTCACGCCCCGGATGTTTTTGTACGGTTTCGTGGCATTCGGAGGTCGTTCCGGTGGTTTTTGACCCCCCAACGCGCCATTTCCCCTGACATGTCTGCAGACATACAAAATATCAGTAATGAGTCCAAAGTGTTTAAAAGATAAATTGGATTGTTCTTAATAAATCAAACATGTACAACTGTTAATCAAACAAAAAATGGATTGAATAATTAGTTGTGAATGAATTATAATAAATCAGAAAGTTAATCAACCTAAATATTTATGACTGAATTAACTTACAAAAGTGAGGATTAAAACTAATAAGGATTTATAAAATGATTAGATAATTTATGATATCCTAGGACATTCTACTGAATAGCGGGGAAAACAATTATACCTTTCATTAAGCATGAAAATCGACCATTTCTCCTTCAACAGCCGCTCTGATCCAATAAATATCTTCTTCACGTTGAACTACGGTATGTTGATCAAGTTGTTGGTAAACAAACGGAACAGTCTCAGGTTCATCTTCTTCAAATAAAAACACTCCTCGCCGAGACATTTTGACAACAACTTGCCAACTTGGATCCGAAGGCAAAGTAATGAAGAATAATTGTTCCGCTTGTGATGTCAAAATGAATGGTTCATTTTCAACTCGTTCATTATTTCTGTATAACATATATTTAAAATTCACCAATGAAAACTGATATTGATCGACTTTACATCCACACACTGGATCAACCCAATTACACTTTAACAATATGTACTTCAAACCGTGTGTGTATACAACTTCAATGATGTCTATCAATTGACCATAGTAATAACCAAAATCGACAAAGGGACAACCGATGCCACTGTTTTGTGTTGCTCGTTTGTCGTCAACATATTTAATGTGAAATCGAAAACCATTAGCATCAATAGCTTTATAACGACGAGCCGTTATAGATGGACCCTCAGCCAGTTGGATAAATACTTCAGGTAGCGTGGGGTCCCCTAACTCCCTCATCTTACGAACCTACGTAATTTATAAAAAACAATACTGATATATGCAGAAAGAATTAGTTTAATACTTCACTCATAATGAAAATCAATTTATACATACATAATCCTTGAACCAATCATGAAATGCCGCATAATGAGATTGTTGAATTTTCAACTCAGTCGCACGATGCATCTCTTCTTTTATCTCATTAATGTGTTTCCTGCAAATGATTACGCGATGTTTAAAAGATCAACTTATGCAAACAAAACATGTGAAAGTTATACAACCACATTGATAAGATACTTAATGTATTAATGGTGCAACTGATGGAGTATTGAACAAGATATCGATGTGCTTGTATCCACTCGATGTTGTCCATATAAAATGTGGTTCCTTCTCCAACTGGACCATCATGAATCCGAGAGGGCTTATCTAATTTTGTTTCAACATCCGTAAGATATTTTGCACAAAAGGTAGTACACTCATCCATCAAATAACCATTGGCTATTGATGCCTCTGGACGAGCTCTGTTGCGTATAAATCTTTTCAATGTACTCAAATACCGTTCAATAGGATACATCCACCTGAATTTCACTGGACCAGCAGCCATTACATCATCAGTTAGGTGCACTGTCAAGTGGACCATAACATCGAAAAATGAGGGGGGGGGGGAAGTTTCTCAAAGTGACAAAGCGTAAGTACAATTTGGTCCTGCAAACTTTTTAAATCACTCATTCGTTGATTTCTTAAACAAAGCTGTATAAAAAAATTACCCATCTCAATCAAGGGCTGAACAACATTGGGGGATAAACAATAACAAATTGCGATTGGAATCAACTGGTGAAGTAATATGTGATTGTCATGACTTTTCAACCCTTGGAATGTCTTGCTCGTCAGATTCAAACACTTTGAAATATTAGAAGAGTAACCATCAGGCACCATGACCATCTTCAAAATGGAAAGAAATGTATCTTTTTCCTCTGTAGTCATCGAATACTGTGCAGAAGGCATATATGCCTTGTTTCCCTCAGCTAACTGTAAATGCAACTGTTTCCTTAATCCCATTTCTTCCAAATCACAGCGTGCATTAACATGGACCTTTGACTTTCCACTGACACCTAAAATGGTCCACAATATGTTATCACAAACATTTTTTTCAATGTGCATGACATCCAAATTATGCCTCAACATGTTAGTTTTCCAATACGGAAGACTATAAAAAATACTTTTCTATTTCCAATTGTGACTGCGCTGCCTACCCGCAGCACGAATATTACGTACTAGAGGAGCCACCAAATCCTGAATTTCATATAACGTGCGGATGTTTTCTTCCTCAATCATCGATAACATTTCGACTCCTGTCATGATCTTTGGTGCTGGGCTGAACTCTCTAGAACCATCAAATGACACTCTGTCCTTTCTGAACCTGTGCTGGGGAGGGAGAAAACGCCTGTGACCCATGTATGCCCATTTTTTGGAATGTTTAATCCATACAGATTTTTTACTTTTATTGCAACAAGGGCAAGCAAATTCCCCTTTCGTACTCCAGCCTGATAAATTTGCATAAGCTGGGAAGTCATTGATTGTCCACAATAAAGCAGCATGCAGTTTGAACATTTCATTCGTTTCGCAGTCATAATTCATCACACCATCGCCCCAAAATTCATTCAACTCATCAATCAATGGCTGAAGGTAAACATCAATCTTATCCCCCGGACTTTTAGGTCCATCAATTATAGTGGAAAGTAATATAAATTGTTGCTTCATACAAAGCCACAGAGGAAGATTATATGGAACCAACACCACGGGCCATGTGCTATGAGTTGCACCAACCATAGACTTGAATGGATTGAAACCATCTGCTGCCAATCCCAATCGGACATTACGAACATCTTTAGCAAAGTCGGGATGTCTCTTATCAAAATCTTTCCATGCATGAGAGTCTGCCGGGTGGGTTAACATGTCACTTTCATGAACACTTTCTGCATTACATCTCATTAAATTAGAAACTTTAGATGACATAAAAAATCTTTTCAACCTCGGTTTAAGGGGAAAGTAACGCATTTTCTTTACGGAAATCGGTTTCCCCTGTATCGCAATCTGACTTTGATGAGTCTTATTTCCCCTGTTCTCTTTCCACCTGGAAGCGCCACAAACCGTACAAATATCCAAATCAGCAGTTTCATTTCTAAACAACATACAGTTGTTTTCACATGCATATATAGTCTCATATGTAAAACCTAAGTTCTCTGTCAACTTACGAGCATAGTAATACGACTCAGGAATCTTAGCGTCGACAGGAAGAACTTTTTTCAATAAAACCAAAAGCATGTCGAATGATGTGTCTGACCAATTATTCAAAGTTTTCAAATGCAACAACTCCACGATAAATGATAGTTTATTGTAAGAAGTACATCCAGGATATAATTCTGTTTTCGCATCATCAAGTACTTCATAAAACCTCCTCGAATCACGATCTGCACCAGAGCGAAGATTTATCTCACCGGTCTCAAGATTCTGGATGTCAATGCCTTCAGGATCAAAACCACGTACCATTTCAGTAAGCATTTCATGCATTGGATCAGTCATCCTTGCATCAACATCCATCTGAGCTGCATCTTTATTTTGACAACGAACATATTCTTCTCCATGACGAGTCCAACTCTTATAATTTTTTCAGAAATCCATTAAAGAAAAGGTGCTCCCTCACAGTATCTCGTGTGAATTGATATCTGTTAGCACATTTTCTACATGGACAACTAATATAGTCACTTTCAAATCCTCTCGTGAAGTCAATAAACTGCATAATGCCATTGAAATATTCTCTAGACGTTCGATTTGGAAGATCAATCCAACTCTTATCCATAATAATATCTGTATAACAAACAATTACACAATACTTATTACATTTACATTTTTCAAATCAACTATATTGAAAATAAATATTAACCATTTGTTTATGAACCATTGATAAAATAATAATGTAACTGAAAGCTCATGTTACCTGATTGGGCTACAAACCTGAAAGGGAGGGGAGCCGAAGGCAGTGCTGCGAGGGAGAGGAGGCAGCGAAGGGGAGCCGGAGCCAAAGGCGATGCGGCAAGGGAGGGGACGGGCGGCGGCGGCGGCTGGGAGCTGGAGGAGAGGAGGCGTTGAGGGGACGGGGGACAGGCAGCGAGGGGGGGGGGTGTCCGGGGTCGGGGGGGGGGGGGGGCTGTTCGAGGTGTGGGGAGGGGTTTCCGGGGTGTCGGGGGCCTGTCAGGGGTGCGGGCAGGGGTGTTCGGGGTGCGGGGGTGTCCGGGGTGCGGGGAAGGGGGGGCTGTCTGGGGTGCAGGGGGGCTGTTGGGGGTGCGGGGTGGGGTGTCCGGGGTGGGGGGGGGGGGGGGGGCTGTCCGGGTTCGGAGGGGGGGTGTCCGAGTGCGGGGGGGGGGGGGGGGGGCTGTACGGGGTGCGGGGGGGCTGTCCGGGTTCGGAGGGGGGTGTCTGAGTGCAGGGGGGCTATCCGGGGTGCGGGGTGGCGTCCGGGATGCGGGGGGCGGTCCCGAGTGCGCGGGGGGGGGGGGGGGGGGTGTCCGTGGTTCGGGGAGGCGTCCGGGGTGCGGGGGGCGGTCCGGAGTGCGCGGGGGGGTGCTGTCCGTGGTGCGGGGAGGCGTCCGGGGTGTAGGGGGCGGTCTGGAGTGAGCGGTGGGGGCTGTCCGGGGTGTGGGTGTCGTCCGGGGTGGGGGGGGGGGGGGAGGGCCGAGAGGCCGGAGGGTGGTGGCCGGAGGCCCGAGGGCGGCGGCCGGAGGCCCGAGGGCGGCGGGCGGCGGCCAGAGGCCAGATGGCAGGCGGCGAGGGAGGGCGGGCGGCGGGGGAGGCCGGGCGGCGGGGGAGGTCGGGCGGCGGGGGAGGCCGGGCGGCGGGGGAGGCCGAGCGGCAGGGGAGGCCGGGCGGCGGGGGAGGGGAGGGCGGTGAGGGAGGGCGGCAAGGGAGGGAGGGGGTTAGGGCTGCGATGGAGGGGGTGCGGGGGGGGGGGGGGGGGGCGCAGAAGCCCCCCGATTTCTTTTATGTAGGTTAGCGACCGCCATTGGCGGTCGCTATTGGTTAGCTTTAGCGACCGCCAATGGCGGTCGCCCGAGTCTGGGGGGCTCCAATGCCCCCATTTCTAGTAGTGACATTATTGGTTTTCAAGATCATTTCCCTAAAGTTGAAGAATTTGAATTAGAATAAATACTTAGTTTATTTTGGTACAATCTCACTTTTGTTTGTGCTTTGGACAATTTCCACTTCATCTCTTAACGAAATGAAGTTGAATTTGTTATTTCTGAAGTGTTAACAGATCATGTGATAGAATGATGGGTCATTCTATCTGTTTCAAACAAAAGGTTATCAAAAGTTATCAAATATACATAAGTCCATCTATGGTGATGTTAATCGTATATGATTCCAAAAATGAACTTATAATTCATATATCATAACGCATAATAAAATAAAACTAATTTTTAATAACCTGGGACTTCTTATAGGCCAGTGGTAGGCGATAAAGGCCAGTTGCACTTCAGTTGTGGGTTCAGTTCCCACAGCCTTGTCCGACGCGATGGGTTGTCGCTCATCCTGCAAATTGTCCTTTTTCTAAAGCTATATTACTATAACATCCCATAAATAATATCGAAAAAAGTTCTATCCTTAAACAATACTAACTTATGTCCAACATAATCCATTCTAATCTTTAGGCTTATCTAAAATACTTCGGTCCAAGCTCATAGTATAAAGAAAATGATTACTTGAAATGTCACATAACAATCACGTGAATGCCAAAATTTATCCCCCATATATCATAAGATATATCTTGTTGGTCAAATTACAAACATGTGAATACCTTAATCATTTATTCTCTTGAAGAATGAATGCCCATTGAACATTACTGAAAACATGAATGAAATTAAAATTTAACACTTTCCACAAACCAAAATCCTCAAAATTCTTTGTACTCAAACCATGATATCACATAGTCCTTATATCAATCATGAGCTCATGAATACAATCAAACATCTCATTATCTTCTTATCCATTCATTATGCGCATATCATCTTCTTAACAAAAATATCTCAATAACTTCCCATGGTTACCGGTACCATTATATTATTTAAAACCACAATAGACCAATACATAAATATTCCAATAATCGAAGATAATAAATACAACATTATTTTATAATCCCATTACATAAAAACATAATCATTCCACCACATCGTTGTCATATTCAACATCGCCATTAGTGATCGCATGTGACTTCCCTTTGTCCTTTTCCTTATGTGGTTACTCATACGGATCATCATTAACCCTTGGATTAGGTTATTAATTAGCATAATGCCACATTTCATTGCACTTGAATCAATGAAGTGTTGTTGGTGCGTTCTCTGCAGTATTTTCTTTAATTACACCATTAGCAACCCTTTTTCCATTACTTCGATTCTCAGCTGCTCGATGACCTTCTTTTCCACACTTAAAACATTTTCTAGTCCCTTAAAGACAATCTCCAGCATGCATCTTTCCACACTTTGAGCATAAGGAAACATTCATCTTCTTTTCACCATTATTCTATGATTTCTCCTTGAACTCCATCTTTCGTTTCTTGTCAAAACTATGAGATGGATAAGTAACACCAACTTACATTTCTACCTTGATTGCACAACACACAATTTCTTCAGAGCTACTGAAGTCTCTTATAGCTAATGCCCATCAAATATTTGGTTTTAATCCACTGAATAATCGATCGATCTTACTCATAGGTTGGATAATATTACCAGAAGCATACCTTGGAAGTCTTGTAAAATTTTCATCATAGGTACCAATAGATTAATCATCCTTTTGCTTTAGTTCAAGACACTCCTTCTCCATCTTCGTTCAAAGTATACGAGGGAAGTACTTATTGAAAAATAAGTTCATGAACTCGTCCCATTCCATGGACGCAATTTCATCTCTTGGCCTCATAATCTTGATAAGATTCCACCATTGATCAGCATCACCTTCCAAACGATATACTGCTATTAGGACTTTATCATGTTCAGAACATTGAATAACTGAAAATATCTTTTCAGTGGTACATATCCATTGTTCAGCATCAAGTGGATCATAAGACCCACTGAAAGAAGGTGGATGTTGCCTCACAAAGGACTCAATAGAATATTGTTCCCTTATCTTCTCATTTGGAAGTCCAGAATGATTCATAGCTTCTGTAAGTATAGAAATTAGATTTTGCACTCTATCTCCCATAACATTTGTTTGTTCAGGAGGACAATCATTGCATTGCCCATTGCATTGATCAACACGGTTCCTTCGGGTTCCAGCCATCGTCTAAAACCCAAAAAGTATAGTGTGAGAGGAAAAAATCATGCTAGGGAAAACAACATAATAATGGGGAGTATCATCAATATCTAACATCTTAGGTTAATTTCTAAGATTGTTACCGTAGATCTAGGACTACATCATATACATATACTTATCCTTAGGGACATCCATAGACATACCTTAGAAATATCTCTAGGGATCTCACTAACGTTTTCGCATCCTAGTTTCCAAAGTTTGACTAATCCTTTCCTCTGATACCAACTGTAGAGACCTGAAGTTTGACGTACATAGACATTACATTACATTTTCTGAATACCTAGTACATAACAAAAACAGACACAAAAAGACCGTAATAGTTTAGTGTCTTAGGAAACTTGGAACATAATCTTCTAGTCGTGGTGAAAGATCTTCAACATCTCCCATAAAGATCTTCCCATTTTTGTTTCCTTACCTAAAAACATTCTTTTAATCCTAGGGGAAAATAAAACATAAAAAGGGGTGAGATCAAATTTTCAGTAAGGGTAAACAAAATAAATATCAATCACATCATATTCATAAGAACATAACATTTTGGAAATCATAACCTTCAAAAGAGAGCATAATTTCATAACATGGGATAAATCATAGTAGTGAAATGAAATCCCCATAATCAGAACATAAAACATGAAACTTTGTGGAATATAAAAATAATCATAGAGAATCATTTATTATTAGTCAAGAATCATTTCCAAGACTATCTTAGTGGACAAATTCCATTTCTGAACCGAGTTAATTTCTCATTTCAGTCCTGTTTCCCTGAACAGGTTTAACCTGCCGTTCCAGCCATGTTTATCTCATGAGATATAAAATATTTACCCAATGCATTGGAGGGAGATATAGGTTCCACCCATATCATAATGATACCATTCATATGTGTGCCACAAAATCATAAATCATACATCATTGCATAACCCATGTAATAAAAATGGGATTCTTAAACAACATGTCATCATAAAACAATTCATATAAGATAAAATAATTCATAAAAATAATTCCATCACAACATAGTCAAATCAATTTAATAATAGGGATATAAATAGAACCCTATATTTTCTTAGATGGAAAATAATTTTGATAAAACACTTGAACTCCATTCTTGAGGAAAATAACGTTTTTACATGAAAAACATTTTCCTTTCTTAACATGTCATCCAATATTAAACTAATTGAAGTTGATTAAAAATAAACTTGAAAACTTGTAAAGTAAGATTCTTGGATATAATGTTTTAAAAATCCATTCATGCCGTATAAGTTAAAAACAACATTCTTCTCGAACTTTTTTAGGAAAAGTCAAAAAGTACCTCATTCGAAAAATGCCAAAAGATTCCTTTCATATCTTTTACTAAAAACTAACTGAAGGGTAAAATTGGATATAAATGATTGTAGAAGGATATAAATATTAAATATTGAGGAAACATGGATGTGGATGATAAATATTACCCAGTAAATTCTGAAGTATAAACAATCTCGGATAAAAATTGAGATTGCGATATTTTCCCTTACATTAGGTCTGATTTGCTTCATAAGTGTCCAAACCTCCTGTATAATGATTTAAATAATGTTATTGACTTTTTCCAGAATCTAAATTTTTTTTATGATATCATATATGGTCATATTATTAGATTCTTCTTAGTAATATTTCATTACTACTTGTTATTTAGGTGTTTATTACTTTTTGTTCTTATGCGCGTTTTGTCGAATAAATTCTTATTTTTTTTGGTTATAGATACCTCATTTACAGAATTTTATTAGTGTAATATATATCATATTAATTCTCTCAATTCATTTATATAATCTTTATGCAATGAATATCATGTATAACGAGTCGCTTCACATCATGGAGACGGTATTCCATACGTACGCACGAGCGATAATATGTTTCCCATGATCATGGAATAGTATTGAAGTGTATGCATACTATTTCAGAATCAATATCAATTTAAAATAATCATGTATAGTTATTCTTTAAACCATTATACCCATCTAGGTAAGGTGGTGGTGGAATACAGATTACACCACGGCGTGGAGACGGTATTCCGTACGTACGCACGCGTGGTGATTTCGTTTTTCGTAGGATGGATTGATGGTGAAATAGGGTTGTTTCATACTTATAATAACATATCAGTATATGAGTGATACTGATTTTATTACTTCATAATGAAACAACTAAATAAAATGAAGTGTAAGAAGAAATAAAGATGAAAGAATCGGTAACGGGCATTACCTCTTCTTTGAAGCGCCTCTTTGAGACCTCCTCTTAGGGCACTAAAACTGGTCATTGAAGAATACCAGGACCTCTAGGATGTTTCTAGGGATGTTTAAAGGAGATATTGGCATGGTTTGGGCGAGCTTGATGTCTCAAAGTGGTGTGAGAAAGAGAGGGAGGAGGTGCCCTTTTATAAGGGAGGAGAGGGGCACCTTTTGAATAACAAAAAATATTATTTTATTATAAAGTCAAATTCGGTTTTTAATATCTTGAAATTGATATATTTAGAAACTAATGTGTGGATGGGTCTAAATAATCTCATCCAATATAATTTATACAAGTTAGGTTCCTTTTTTAACCATATCATTTATATTTAACTTTAAGTTATATAATTTTACTTTTACTATGTCGTTTTGAGTTCTTACACTATAAGGTTAATAAACATACTATAAGAAGAAAAAAGAACCCCATGTTGTTTATTAATAATATATATAACATTATGTAATCCATTTGGTCCATCCTTATATTTTTAGTAATAAAATAACAATTAATAATATAAAATTTGTTTTAAAATCTATTTTATGCCAATTTTGACACTATTTAGTAATTGATTATTTTGAAACTAATAACAGAATTATTAGTTCTATAAAAGTAAATTAAATGAATAATTACATTTCATATAAACCTAGAAAATTAGTGGAATTCATAAAATGTCTCAAATTTCATTTATATGGGTATTTATAACATCAATTATGTCAATATTTGTTTAATAAAATAATTACTGCATCATCATTGTGTCTTAAATAAATTAAGTTTTTAATGTCTGAAATTTACAAATAAAATTCCATTATGTAGGAAATCTTTTTAGCTTTATAATTAATATTTATAGTCAAATTTATCTAATCTATAACCCTATATTAAAAATGATTTACTTATTAAACATTGATTTTAACAATTTTAACCCTTCTTTAAATAAATTAATAATAAATGTCTTAATCTAATCCAAGTGGGCATAAATGGTCAAATATTTTTCCTAAGGTTGTTTTTGGTCGATTTACACTTATCCAATAGAATTAGGACATGTGTTAGGGTAATAATAATATCATTTTTACCCTAAACTACCCTATTTACTTTTAACCGTGGTAAATAAAATTAAAAAGTTATTATTCACTAAAAATTATTTTCATCTCATTGAACCTAATTTTAATTACTGTCATCAACCATGTCTCTTGGATTTTTGAAATTCCACTCACAAAAGTGGTAAAATTATGTTTTATGAAAAAATTCAGTTTTTTAACTACCACTTAGTGGTTTCACTATTCATCAAAAAAAGAAAGTTTCCAGAAAAATACCAAAAAATAAGCTTAAGCTATATTTGATATTATGAATTCCAAAATGATGTTTATTTTACCAAATTCAAAACATATTATTTACATTAACTAATTTAAAAATTAATTCCCGTCATCAAAATAAATAGCGTGTTTTTTAGAGATAATAACTATCAAAAGATTGACACTTGTTTATGTATGGTTTAAATGTAAAATTACATCCAATGAACAACATTGAATTAAATTGTAAAAATATATTCTAAATATACTTTTAAACTACTCAAATTAATAATTTATCACTATTAATTATTTCGATTAAAATGTTGTATTTAATTAAAATTTAATAATTTTCACTATTCATTAGAATATTCAAGTTATCCGAAAAGTACCAAACATTCACCCTAAGCTAATTCCAATATTCTGTTTCTAAAAATGAAGTCCATTTTGAAAAATAAAAATTACAAAATTTCAAAAAGTGGTTATTTCTATTCATAATGGCTAGTTTTAATAATATTTTAATAGCATATCATTGTTTAGTGAAACTCGGCATTGCGTAGGACGCAAGCTATCGAGGATGGTCGTGGTTGCGTGTAAAGCAAGCCAGGCTCGTGTTGTGTGTAGTGAAAGATTCTTTTGATGATTTATATAACATAAAAACAAAATATTTCTCATAAAAGACTTGTGTGTTACATTCATTTACCTGATGGTCCATTTATTAAAATAATATTCAGAATGAAATTGTTAGATTTAGAACACATACAAGTGTTTTTTGTAGACTTGGGTGAAGGCATAATAGATTCCATGGGTGTATCATCGAATTTTTGAAGCACCTAGCCTTGAAATAAAACATTTTGGTTCTCTAAGATGAGTGCATGGTTTTTTTGAAACCATGCGGCCCTCAATAGCAGAAAATGAAAGTACAACAGTGTAGAAGAAATGACATGTATGGGCTACATAAGGTTATCCCAAATCATGTGCTTATATCTCTTGGTTAGTTCCATTTAGGAAGTAAGAATTCATTATTTGCCGCATGGAAGGAGAACTGTAAGTGTACCCATGTGGGAAAAATCATGCAAGTTGATTTCTTAAGAAAGGGGTGTTGTAGGGTTAGTGCATGGTTTGGCTAGACTGTGCGGAAAAACCAGAAGTCTACATTTTTAGGGGTAAAGTATCCAAAATGTAATTAATGCCTTTAAGATTTCATTTTCTTCTTTTATTCCATCCGAGAAGGTGTGTCAGCCTCCTCTCCTTCATGGGTTTCTCCTCCTACTCTTTAATCTAGTCATAAAGATATCTCTTGGATTCATTGTCCGAATCAAGCATTTTTGTTCTCTATGGATCCACATCGGTATGAACTTTCATCCTCTCTAATCTATTTCATGTTCCTCATTATGTATACTATTATATTGTTGTGAAAAATCAATTTTTCTATTTTTTGGGATAATTTATGTATCTTAGTTTTCGTCAATGCCTAATCGAATCAGACTTATATAATGGTTGGGTAGATCTTCCAAAGAATGTGGTAGGTGGTCTATAGAATTTTATAATATTTTCCATCCTTTTTGAATAGTGAAGTCATGTCACACGCTGGACTTTGCTAAGTGTCACCAATTAATTGGTTTCCTCATATCAAATTGATCCTTGAACCTTGATAAATGTATATTGATTCTTTTTTTGGTATATAAAGAATATTAAACGCTTTTGATGACACCCATGGGTGTACCAATAAATCTATTATTTGTAATTATATTGTTAAAACATGTAAGTCGTTTTATGCATTCCTCTTAGATGATAAATGGAATTTACCCTTGTAAATATTTTTTAAAATGTGGATGGTACCATCTACGTGAGGGTTGGGCCATTATAAATTGATTTTATATAAGTGTTGAATTCTTATAATGAATCCTTTGATATATAGAATTTTTGTTGTTAAAATGCATAACTATGATAAATAATTTCTTTTTAAACTATGTCATATTTTCATAAAAGAATTTCCTCCATGGAGGTGTGCTATATTCAAAACTAAATATTAATGATTTTTGATATAAAAAATTCTTAGATTGTAGAAATTGTTTTCCTTATATGATTTTATGTCATATTTTAGAATATGGAATGTTTGAGACATGACCTTTATTGAAGCTATAAAATGAGTTACACCCCATATATAGATGACTAATAAACTAGGATCCCCCATAGGGCCTGGAATTATTTATAAATTTGTTTGACCATGTAGGTAATATCCAAGTTGAACATGGTACCTCCTAAGCACCCTTTTAAAACTTGCTATAAGAATTTCAATGTTTTTTTTGAAATGGAAAGTATTAAATTGACTGGAATGCATCATTTTGGATTTCATGATCGTAATGAATTAAATTGTTTCATGGAATCATAGTGTAATGGGTGGCATGACCACACCGTTGATTTCAAGTTTAAGTAAATGCTTCATTTCTAACTGTAATAATTGAAATACCATTTTTTATAATGGGTTATTTAAATAAATCTATGATAGTTATTTCCTCACTGATTATATTATAATTATTATGATGAATTTATATAATTGGACTACTAAATATAAGGTATTAGAGGTATTGCTTCCTGAAAAATCCTTATATTTATGATTATGCATAATACATTAGATGTGGAATTATGGTAAGGGTTCTTTTAATAAATGATGCATTATGATCCCTTACATCAAGTGTTGAATATGACATCTCACACTAGTGATAATGTATCGGAGATGTGCTTTACATTCCACATTTCGTGATTAGAGGGTTTCCATGGTGTCACACTCACCATTTAGAGTGTTGTAGAATGATTTATTTATCTCTACATGGATGTACATCATGTAAAATTTTTCAATATGATATATGATCGTTTATACTAGTTATGGATGTTTAAGTTACTCCATGGTCCATCTCGCAAATGGTATTCCAGGTATATGGATATAAGGAATCGACCCACACTTGGTTTATATAAGTCAATGCAATATATAATTATAATATATATATATATATAATTACTCTATATATATATTATGATCAGAATTTAATTCTGGCCATGAGATGAAGTAGGTAGAGCCTCCATGTGACCTTAACAAATATGAGTAGGCTGTTTTTTTTTATTTCATCATTATTTACTTTTCAGTATTCTTATTTATTTACAGTAATATCACAATACATTAAGAAAAATTCATGGTCTAGAATGGTTGTAGACATTGTGGTTGTTAATCTACATTGATTCATATCTCACACCCTACTCGGTCCACCAATGCACTGGGGGTACTCGAGTAGACATTTATTTTCACAGGACTATGGACCCTTGCTTGTGCTATTTTCTTATACATGTAAGTTATGAACATAGGACCATGCTAAAACTTGGGAGTCTCAAGTGATTCTCCATTGGGATTTTTCCTATATTTATTTATGTTGTGTACTATATAAATTGTCGGTTTTATTGTTTATTGTTTTAGTTATGTATCATTATTAGGACATGCCTACATTTTTCGAATATTGGCATTAGCCATATTAAAATTTTAGTATATATTATTTCTTCCAATATTTTCTACTATTTAATTTATGATTTCCCACTATTATTCTTTGATCATGAGTGTATATTCTTCTCAATATCACATTCGGAGACCCTCACTGTAATTTAGTAACCTCTAGAATATGGGATAAATGCTTGAGGCCATTTGATCCACCAGCCCAACCACCATCCTAGTGGTGAGCTTGGTCAGAATGTTACATTCATGATCATGTCTGTTCTATATTCATGTAGATCAGAACAAATATTCATTGATATATAATTAATCGTGAGAAAAAGGATCAATATACCCCATAGTGAAGTAGTAGTGCGTAAAAATCCCTTATCTAAATCAACCTAAAATTTTTATTCAATTATTATACATTAATGGGCTTGATTTAATGACTCTTTGATACATACAAAGGATATTGTATAGGTTTCAATGAAAAAAAACATCACATTGTAGGGGAAGACCATGAAGATCTTTGGGAAATATATCAGCATACTATCTTATAATTTTCATATATCAAATTATGTGTTCTTAATAAACCATTTGAGCCTATATTTTTTTTTAACTTTATATCATAAACCATATTATGTAGAGATCCAATCCTTTCCTAATATAACATCAAATTTTCTCATGGAGATAATAACTATATGAATGGGAATTATCATCCCAAAAACATCATCTGAGGAAGAGTTGTATTCATTAGACACAATCAATGCACCATCAGGTGTTTTTAATGATAAATTGGTATCCAACGTTGTCACTCATGAATCAATATCTTGAAAACATTCATAACATGAATTAATGTGTAGAACCATTATTGAATAAGACATTCGTGAATTTTGAATCAATATTATGTTCACCCTTCACCAATTAATTATCATTATCCACTCTACCAGAAATGATTGTAATGAATTTTCCTTATTCCCTTGATCTATGAGTTTGATGATACTTATTATCTTCATTATCCCTTGGACTTCAGAACTTAATTATATGATCATTAAACTAATTTAATTTGAATCATTGAAGTGTGGGTGGTGAATTAGTTGCAACATTAATTTCCAATATTTTATTGATTGAACACTTCACCTCTTCGAAAAAATTTTTATTTTGTGCACAACAACTACCAGCAGCTATATACTCTGCTTCAGTAGTGGATAATGCATCTGAATTCTGTTTCTTACTACACCATGATACTAGGGACTTTGCATGTAAATGAAATGTTCCAGATGTGCTCTTTCTGTTTAACTTATATCCAGTTAAGTCAGAATCTGACTAACTAATTAAGTCAAATGTTTGTCCTTTTGGGTAAAAAAAATCCCAAATTAGCAGTATTTTTAAGATATTTGTAAATCCTTTTAATAGAAAGTAAGTGCGACTCTTTAGGGTTAGCATGAAATCTTTCACACATACATATACTAAACATAATATCAGGTCGACTAGTAGTAAGATAATGTAAACTCTCAATCATACCTCTGTAATTAGTTTGATCCACTGGTTTACAAGTTTCATCAATATCCAATTTACATGTGGTACTCATAGGTGTATCACTTACCTTAATACTATCCAAACCAAAACATTTTAATAAATCCTTAGTATATTTACTCTAATTTAAAATAATACCATCTTTAGTTTGAATGATTTTAAATCCAAGAAAATACTTAAGCTCTCCCATTATGCTCATTTCAAACTCATTTTTCATAACCATTGAAAAATTAGTACATAATGAATTTTTAGAATTCCAAAAATAATATCATCAACATTTATTTGTACTATTAAAACATCTTTTGAAATCATTTTTATAAAAATAATGGGACCAATTATTCCTTTTGAAAATACTTTTGAAATAAGAAAATTTCAAAGTCTATCATACCAAGCTCTTGGAGCTTGTTTTAAACCATATAAAGCTTTAGAAAGTTTAAAAACAAGATTTTGAAAATGAGGATTTGAAAAACCAGGTGGTTGTTCTACAAAAACATCTTCAAAAATGAAACCATTTAGAAAATAACATTTCACATCCATTTGATATAACTTGAAATTCAAATGTGATGCATAGGAAATTAATATCCTAATAGCCTCGAATCAACTACAGTTGAAAAGGTTTCCTCATAGTCAATTCCTTCTTCTTGATTGTAACCTTGTGCAACTAGCCTAGCTTTGTTTCTAATGATGTTTCCAGATTCATCAACTTTGTTCCTAAACACCCATTTTGTGCATATGGTTAAAGTGTCCTTAGGTCATTCTACTAATTTCCAGACTTTGTTTCTTTCAAATTGATTTAGTTCTTATTGCATACCCATTACACAAAATTCATCATTGATAGAATCATTGATATTTTTAGGTTCTAACTGTGAAAGAAAAAATTGATGTTCAACCTGATTTCTTAGTGAAGCACTAGTCTGTGTTCCTCTGTCTAGATTTCATACGATAGCATCTAAAGGATGATTATTTAGAATTCTAGTTGGTCTAGAAAAGGTAGGTCTAGAGATTTCAGATTCATCAATAGGTTGGGGTTCAACAGATGCATGTTCTGAGAAATTTCCAGAACTGGATGTTTTAACTACTGGTCAACTTTCTTTATCATTAAGGTTCAAACCATAGAGATTATCTTCATGATTTTCAAGAAAGGTCTTAGGTTCATGTGGATCAGCTTCCTCAAATTTTATGTGAAGAGATTCTTCCAGACATTTGGTTCTGTTATGGAAAACTCTATAGGCTTTACTAGAAGTAGAGTAACCTAAGAAAATTCCTTCATCACTCTTGGATGCTAATTTATAGGGATTGTCTTTAGTATTAAGAATAAGGACTTTGCAACCAAAAACTCTGAAGTAGTTAACCTTAGGATTCCTATTGTTCCACAACTCATAAGGGGTCCTTTTAAGAACAGGTCTAATCAAGACTCTATTGATAATATAACAAGATATATTGACAACTTCAGCCCAAAAATAAACAGGCAGGTCATACTCATTAAGCATAGTCCAAGAAATTTCTTGTAGGCTTCTATTCCTTCTTTCTTCTAAACCATTCTGTTCGGGTGTCCTAGGGGCAGAGAAATTGTGACTATAGCCACTGTGTGAGCAGTAAGATTCAAATTCATGATTTTCAAACTCACGACCATGATCACATCTCATGGTTTTGATCTTAAGTCCACTAAGATTATCTACAAACTTGGAATATTTTACAACGCAAGAACAACCTTCACTTTTGTGAGCTAGAAAATATACCCAATTATATATAGAAAAGTCATCTACTAGAACATATACATAGTGCTTCCCATTTAATCTAGAAACTCTATAAGCTCCAAATAAATCCATGTGAACCAACTCGAGAGGTTGAGAAGTTGAAACTTCTTTCCTGGATTTAAAAGAAACTTTATGTTTCTTTTCATTTTGACAGGGATTACAAACTTTGTCTGCTGTAAATTCAATTTTGGGTAGGTCTCTAACTAAGTACTTCCTAGAATGTTTTCTAAGTGAATGAACATTGCAGTGTACTAATCTTCTATGAAAAATCCAAGACTCTTTATGAAAATCATTTAGACAAGTAATATTCTACTTAGCTAAAGAATTTAAATCAACACCATAAACATTTTCATTTTTTAAGGTAGAAAATACTAAAACATTTTTAGAATTAAAAACATTGCAAGAATCATTTTCAGATTTAACATAAAAACCATCATCACATAACTGAGAAATACATAAAAAATTATATTTAAGCCCATCAACAAATAAAACATTAGAAATTAATACTGAGTCAGTGTTACCAATCTGGGCGAAGCCGATGATTTTCCCTTTAGAGTTATCACAAAAATTGACAAACCCTCCATCAACTTTGACTAATATTTTAATGCATGAGAAGTATCATGACATATGTCTTGAACAACCAATGTCCAAGTACCAAGGCTTTCTACAGGAGCTCTTTAAGCAGGTTCCCTACAAAACAGATTTAGATTGGAAATGATTTTGGTACCCAGATCTTCTTGGGTCCAGACAGGTTATCCAATGAAACTTTAGGTACCCAAATTTGTCTTATGGGTCTCATAAACTTTGTAGAATCAAATGATTTTGAAAGGTAAACCTTATTAGATCAATAACCATGAATATAACTAGTTAAATCATATGAAGATTTAGAACTAGCTAAATTCTATCCATATTTAGGAATGAGTTTAGTTTGGGTAATTTTCCATTGTCCAGGTTGGTATCCTATACCAGTAGTGTATCTAGGTGCTATTTTCTTACCTAGAATTTGAGAAAGAGTATTATTGCCATTGGTAAATTTATCTAAGTCTTTATTGAGTTGCTCATTAGATAATTTCAGTTCAGTGTTTTCTTTAATCAACTGAGCATTCTTTTCCATTTCAATATCAATCTCAGATTTATGTTTAACGGTTGAAGCATACTATTTCTTTAAACCCTTGTATTTTTCTTTTATCTCATTACAGGTTTCTTATAACATATAAAAATATTCAAACAGTTCAGATTTTGACATGTTTTCAGAGTCATAATCCTCTCCAGAATAATATGAATTTAAAGCAGGAGTTTCAGCTGTTACCTAAGATGTGTTTGTCATAAAACACATGTTTGCCTTATTTCTAGATTTAGTATCAGAGGCATCAGATTCACTGGAGCAATCCTCAGAAGCACTCCAAGTAGCCTTCATATCCATTTTTTACTTACTGTCCTTGTAATCATATTTCATCTTGTACTTCGGCTTTGGACAATCCGCTTTTATATGTCCTTTTCTTTTTCACTCATAGCAGACAACTTCATCTGATTTTTCAGATTTCTTCCAATCATTTTTCCAATGTCCCTTGCTATCATACATACTTTTGTAATATGATTTTCTGAAAAACTTCTTCTTTCTATAGAACATCTTAAACCTGCTGTCAATGTGAGCCATCTCAGCATCACTGTCAGAAGCACTTTCACTGTCTTCAAATCATGAAATTTCATTTATAGCTTGGAGCTTCTTCTTATCCTTGTTCTTTGAAGTTGAAGTCTTGAACATAACAGACTTCCATCATGGTCCATCTCTTCTTCTTTGTTCACTTTGAGATCATCTTCATACATCATCAGCTTTCCAATTAATTCCTTGACTGGATGTTCACCAATGTCACACGACTCTCTAATTGAGACAGAAGTTCCTCTCCATCTTTCAGGTAGACATCTCAGAATTCCCATAATTTGTTCCATTTATGGAACATCCTTTCCCAGAGAGATCATTGTGTTGAAAATTTCTTTGAACTTGATATACATGTAAGAAATGGGTTCATTAAGATTCATCTTAAAATTATCATACTTAATAGTATAAGTGTTCTATCTCATTTCCTTAACATTTGTTGTTCCTTCATGAGAAACAGCTATGGTATCCCAAATTTCATAAGTAGTTTTTACAAGAATATATTCTATTAATTTCCTCATCGCCTAAAGAACAATACAAGGCATTAGTAGTTTGCAATTATTATTGTAGGCTGCCTTAGTAGCTTCATTCCAAGTAGTTCTAACAGTAGTAGGAATTTTATATTCTGATTTTATAGCAGTCCAAATATCAATACCCATGCTATCTAAATGAATTTTCATCTTGATTTTCTGCTGAGCATAGTTAGTGCCATTGAAAAATGGTGGTCTATTGGTAGAAACACATTCAATTCTATTATACATGATAGCTTACTTAAGGCAAAGATTTTAAAGAGATAAAAATTTAGAAATAATAGAAATTTTATGAAATTTAAAATACAACTAAAATCACAATTGAAAAACGGAGTACTTTAGAAAATATTTAAACAGCCTCTGATACCAATTGTTGGTTGGAGTGGACACTGAAGAGGGGGGGGGGGGTGAATTGAGTTCCAATTAAAATTTTTTTTAAAAAAAATTCGTCTTAAAATCCCCCAAAAAAACACAGAATTAAACTGTAGTGAATTTATATCAAAATAATGGTTCGGTTAGGTTCTCAAAGGATTGATTATTTCCCAGTTAATCAAATCAGAAGAATTGATTATCTTTTGAAACTAACTTACTGATTTACAACAAATATAAACACTTGCGAGTTTAATTATCAAAGTAACTTTAAAACAGTTTTGGTTTTAAAGTAGTTTGGAGTGGAATAAAGTTATCTTTGAAAACAAATAAGCACATCAGGTTTAACCAAGAGGTCCAGTCTCAATCTGAGACTTAGTCCTCTAAAAAATTTATATAAAAGTGATCCACACCCTGGATCATGGATTACAATAATATACAACTGTCCAGGTCCAAGACCTCTACCACTATTATTCATGGGAAACAAAACAACAGAAACCAGCTGTCCAAGTCAAACACGACCTCTACCATTATCCTAGTGGGAAATACAAGATGTAAGAGATTGAGTGAAGATTTACAGATCCTCCAGTTAAAGTATAGGAGACAGTGTGTGTGTAAAATATAGCAGATAACACACACTGCTCAATATGTAAAAAGATAAATCACAGAGGCAAAGATTTAGAGTTTTGAAATGGCTCTAGTGATTTTAGTACATCTCCAGACACCTTTGGATTAATCAGAATTGGTTATGAGTCATATTCTGGTTTTTCTCTGGAAAACAGAGTGTCGTCTGCTTCCTTGACTTCCAGGTTCAGAGATAGAGAAAAAGTTGTCTATGATGTTCTTGTGTTATGTTCCCGTTCTAAGCACTTCACTAGTATGTAGTGGTGAATGAGTTCTTCATGTAAGTTCAGTCACCTCTTTGCATTCACACTAGGTTGTTATTCTAGCACACGTGGTGTATATCTCTATGTATTCATGTATGTCTCTCTCTCTGCAGTAGCACATCATTCCTTTATGTAAAATCACGAGCTCCAGTAAAAGATGATTTACTATTTGCAGGTATGAGGTATGGTTCCCGGACAACCAACAACACACATTAAATAAATGTCAGTGTATTAAAATATACCTGATATGACCGATGGTTAGATTAAATAATGATAAATATATTAAAGCCGCATCAGGTTCTGTCTCTGAAATGGTGGCTTTGGATATCGGTAGGCTTGTGTATCGGTAGACTTGATGTGTAAAGGTAGCTGGTCTTGTATCGGCAGCTTTATATCGGTAGGCTTTGCATAACGGTGACCTTTGAGTATCAGTAGGCGTTGATATAACGGTAACCTTCTTATATCGGTAGCAGTAGCTCTGTCTTGTATCGGTAGATCTATATCGATAAGTCTGTTTTGTATCGGTAGTTGTAGGTCTGTCTTGTATCAGTAGACTTTGATATATCGGTAGACTTCCTTTGATAACAGTAGCTTAAACATATCTGTGGAATTGTGTGTATCGGTAGCTCTGTTCTGTTTAAGCATTCTATTGGCATAATAGGTTAAGTCAGAGTGTACTAACATCCAGTAACCGAAAGACTAATATTTAAACATAGAACAATAGAACAATACATAAAGAAAATAAATAGCTAGATTCCCAAATAATTATTTAACCATTTATAAACTAGGGATTCACAAAATAAAAATAATCATAATTGGGATTATAAAAATATAATAAAGCAACTAGATTCCCATAGGGATCAACAATAAATTTTTTAAAATATAAATAAATCAAAAATTATAAAAAAAATTTCCTTAAAATAAATTATATTTCATAAGGGGATAGAAATCTTCAAATCCTAAAAGAATTCTTTATGTTTTTATTAATTTCTTATCTAAATATATTAAAACATTACTTAATGTTTAATTTATAAAGAGTTGTTATCTATGGTTTAGTGTTTCAAGAATCAAAAACTAGTGAACATGTTAAATTAATTGAAAAGTTAAATACATAGTAAAATCACAAGGTTTTACATAGATAAGGATTTTATAATCCCATGTTATTCACTATGAGTTATAACAATTCTATTGGTTAAAAATATATACGTATTAATGTGTTTCTAATTTTTTTTATCATGAACATATCATTATCATGGTGAAGAACATGTTTCATCTACCATGTATTGATGACTTACCCAATCAATTAAATTGGTCTTAATAATTCATAATGACTGAAATTATATATACATATTATAAATTAATAGTAAAGAGAGATGATATGATAAAAATTAAGTTATTACAAACCGTTTTCTAATAAATAAAAATTTATTTATGTCTTGTGTTATACACTACACCAATTTAATCTTGCGAAACATGAAACAATGGTTTAGCTTGCATTACACGCAAAACTGAACTTCTATGAAACATAATTTTAGTATTTCAATTATTTAAATAATAAAATTATATCCCATCTATAATAATGGAATATTTTAATAGGATTTACTAAATTAGGAATGTTTGGTTTACACAGGTATAACAGTTAGAATTTTTTTTTTCTAAGAACTATTTAAATGTGCACATGTGTGTTTTATACCAATAAAAAATTTAAATGAATCTTATTATATTATTTTAATAAAATATATATGTATAATATATTGAATCTAATGTCTAAAATTTTCCTTATGTGATTTCTAGAAATGATATTAGAACAAATCTAAATATTTTTCATAAATGAAGTATTTTTATAAAAATTCATTTTTGTCACCTTTTGATGGAAGACATGTATTAAATCCAGTTTTTACAATTATATAAAATATATTTTAAAAAATAAAATATTATTTGAAATCAAGGCATCAAAAAAATTTTGTGAACGTTTGGTATTTTTCAAAGGTGTTCCATGTTTTGAATAATATTGAAATAAATAGTGAATTTTAATTGAAAAGTGTTTTTGATATAATTTATTTTAAGTCGTAAATTATGTTCATATTGTTTATATAGTGTTAGAAGATATAAATTTTATAATTAAATTCAATTAAGTTCCTAGGAATCAATTTTAAAATGAATTTTGATATAAAAACATATCAATATTTTGGGCAATTTTAATTTAACAACATGTTTTCTCAATCCATCCAAGAGATTAATTTTTATTTAATTTATAAAAATTCAGTGATTTTAATAATGAAAAAATGTTTTCACTATTTGAAATAAAAGGGTATGTATTCAATTAATATGCCCCTTTTTATTTCTAGACACTTAATACTTACATTAGTTATAATTTTACCATAGGTAATGATAAATCAGGTAAATTGAAGGTGAACTTAATATTATAAATATTATAATACTTCCCCCAAAAATTACCAAATGATTTTGGATTTATTTAATTTGACATGTAACATATAAGGATTGAAATTGAATAAGTTTATTAACAGTTGGCCCTGAAAATGAATTTTATATGATTATAATCTACGAGAGTGACAAAATGTCACACTCTTACTTTAATTAAGTATAATATTTCGTTAATATGTTTTAAAATATAAGATATGAAAAACTATTTATATTGTTGTGAAATATAATAGTTTTAAATAAATCATTGAATTTGTTTTAATTTTTTTGTTATGGAATAATTATCATAAATATTTTCCCAATGATGATTCAATTATTATTTAATTAATGAAACAATCAATTAAATGATATTAGAAATATTAAAATAAATATAATATTGATTAATAAAGGTAATATTCACATTTTACAATATAATATGACATATTAAGAATGTATTAAATAAATTTTATTGAAGTTATCTTATTGGATTTATTTACATAATGTCAATGTTATAAATAGTGTCAAAATTGACACTATTTATATTTTATGAAAGTAATATTTTATTAAATTAGTTAAAAATCATAAGAACCGTAAATAAGGATATATGTGATAAATTACGGTCTAAAAATATCATTAATAGACCATTAAATGTTTTATTTACACAATAAAAGTAAAAATAACCACCTTTTAATCTTTTAAATCTTGTTACCATAGTTAAAATTAAAATTCGTAAACAAAACATTAATACAAAATATATGTTTTAAAATTAAAAAAAAAATTCGTAAATATATTAGATGATGGTATTACACACTATTAAACATTATATTCTAATTCCCTATCATTTTTATGTATTAGGGTTTATATTTAGTTTATTATAAGTTAATATTTTGAGAAACTCCCAAAGTACCCCTCACCTACATTATAAAAGGACACAGCCACCCTCATCCCATTTCACAACTTTGAGCTTTTTAGATTGACGGATATCTGAAATATTATATTCCACAATTCCCTATCAACATTATAAGGGATCTTTTCCTCCCAGTTATCAAATATGTTGTCATTTAGAGGATACCTAAAGGAGTGGTTTCTAAGTAGACGTAATCGCTATAACTGATCACTCTCCTCTTCAACTCTTCCATACCTCGAGAAAATATATGATATATATCATATAAGAATAAGCTCATAAATAAAAATATGCTCAATGTTTATCATCATTGTGAACACAACATTATACATCCCCTTCCACATTGAACCAGAATTGAAAGTATCGTTTGTGCGTACATATGGACTTTCATCTCCACATAGTGATACAATTCATTTCCCACCAACATCTCCTATGAGTAGAAATTAAGATTGTTTTAATATTTAAATATCATATTTATTTCATGATTATAATTATTAAATGATAATATAATATATACATTTCTACAGCATAATATTTAAGGAAATGGTAATGTCGCTCGTGTTTACATATGGATTATCAACTCTATAAAGCGATGTGATTTTTTTCATATTTATTTTACATGGGAGGTTAAAAGGATGAAAATTTTAATATATATGATATATATAACATAAAAATTATAATTTAATTAAAAAATATCATATAGTATCTTTCTATTTAGATGAAAAGAAAATGAATGCCTGGTTCATGCATTCATACAGCCTACTGTCTCTATAAACAATGTTTTTTGTTTTCTATCTATAAATTTTATGAATCAACAAGTATACATATATAATGAATATATATATATATATACGATATTTATCTATATTTTATCATTCTAGATATGATGAAATAATTCTCTAATTAAGGTGACCAATAACAGTAAGCCAAAACATGTATGAAAATCAATTCAGTCATTACCCAAAACATAACATTAACATGGTATTTTCAATAATAGAGTAATATAAAGTCATTATTAAATCATATATGGTATTATTTAAATTATTATGATTATATGGTACATTTATAATAAAATTATATTAATATGGTATATTTTTGTCTAACATTAATTTTTGGGGGATACACGACTTATAAACTTTGTATTTCTTCTAAGTGGTGTATATATTGACCATCATTGTCTTTATTAGTCTTATTCTGAATATTATGATATTTTCATATCCATATAATTTTATTTTCTCATTAGAAATATTATTATACTGATTAAAATGTTATGAGGGTTTATTTTACAATGTCATCAACAATTAGGATTATTTCATTTCAAATCTCTAATTGGGATATATTTCTTCCATGTCCATGTTTTCTAAAAACGTCTTTAAAAAGGTTATTAATATTCTTCTATTTATATGTTATGTTATTTTTTCCAAATTCACCCTTTTACAAAATTGTTTGGAGGAAATATTTTTTTTTGGTTTCTAAATGAAGTACTTTAGGAGCTTTCCAGAAAAGTACAATTTTTTAACGTATACAACTTGAATAGAATATTCCACCGTTATGATGCCTCAATTGTTTAAAGTATCCATTAAAATATTATAAGTTTATTTTCAAGGAAATTTTTTTTCCTTAAAAATGGTGTGTCTCTTTAAAAAATTATTTCAAAAAAGAAAGGATATTTTCCCCTAGAATAATTTCAATTAATATTTCAATGTGATTTTCCTTATAGGATATCATTATTTGATGTTATTTTTGATTTAATAAAAATTTTAACAAAGGATACCAATATTTTTCTTTATCTGAATGGTTTATGATTATGATGAAATGATATTTGGTAAATTAGTTTTTCATGAGTAATGTTATATTGAAGTGTTTATGAAACACATTTCCTTATAAGGGTTCTGAGATATGGAAGTATTTTTGGTTTTTTGGCACTCATATATATAGTTTTTATTATTTGATGTGTGGAAAAAATATTTCCCACCAATGCGTTGGTTAATGAATTATGACTTATGAGTTAGATAAGGGAAACAAAAGGATGTGCTTTATTTTGGATGGAAAACAAGTCATTGGGCTTGATCATTAAGGGAAATATGATATAAGACCTAATTTCAGAGTCTTGGATTATAAGATTGGAATATAAAATTTTTTCTATACATATGATGATGTAACACACATTAATGACTTGAAAATATGGTTTAATAATGAAAAATGATGATGTTTTCTTCTTATGGTTCATGTTATTATTTTATGACAGAAATTGTTTTTATTATTCAACACATGTTGGGTTTGTAATTTTTATGTTATGATAAATATCATATACCCATATTTTTTATCATATTATTTCATAAGATAATTTGTTTATATATTCTATTCTTACCCTTATTGAGAATCTGAGCTCACACATTTCTTATATTTCATTATGTATGTTATAAAGAAAGGTTTCATGTATGAGTACTAAAGGGGAATATATTTATGGGGGTTATTGAAGATCATCTCCAAATTGGAGGAATGTATTCCATGTTTACAAAGGCAGTAAAATATTATGGCCATTGGGCTTCAATTTGTTTCGGGTAATGAAAATTCATTTATAAATATATAATATCCTTCGATGATAAACCTAGGCTATTATAGTTGGTATCAAAGAATAGGTTTTGTTACCATTTAGAAATTTCATTATGAATACCATGGTGAGATCCCTAGAGATATTTCATTAGATTTATCTAGGATTGTTCCTAAGGATACATCCAAGTATAGGTTACAATCCTATAGTTTTCATAATAATTAGGAATAACATAGAAATAAAGAATTTTTTTTGTATATTAAAAGATTTCCCATAATTAAGACATACTATAAGTGACTTTTCATAGTTAGGAGGTTTTCTAGTGTGAAAAGTGTTTCTCATACTATTCATTCTGGTTTTCTTCATTGGATGTAACTAGAAAGAACTGGGTTGACATTTAATGTGGAGAACAATTTTCTAAAGATCAGAAAAAAGGGGAATACATGGGAGTAAAGTTCATTTTGATCATCCCTAATCAATTTTAATGGAACATGATTAACAATTTATAGCTTAAAAAATTCGCAGTCATTCCATAGAAGTGAAGAATATAGGTTTCTCAAGAATTATGGTATTGTTTGGTAATGTGGAAAGAAGATTTTGTTTCCTTTGTGCCAATAATGTGGGAAGAAACACCCAAATGGATGAATTACGGGAACATGAATATATTTTGACTATGGAAATGAAGTACATAAGGAATGTAAATACAATGAAAAAATAAATAGTTCATTAAACAGAACCGATGGAAATATTGGCCACCCTAAGGTAATATCAATTAATGAATTTATTTATTATGGAAATTTATGGAATTATGAAAATCAGTGTCCAAAGAGGTACTGTCACGAAGACAATCAACAAGGTGGTACAAATAATGGTTATATTGTTGTTGATTATGATACTATAGGTGAATTGTGAATGGAATGTGGTATTAAGAAATGTGATTAGGTATTATTTTTAATAGATTACGAATGAAGTTAAATAATTGAAGTGTTTATGAATTATGAATGAATTATTGTGTTATACAAATTGTGAAATATATAAGGATTTTTCAATTTATGTCTTTAATTAAGGATTTAGAAGAATATTTTTTAGGGTTAAGATGGAAAAGAAAAAATATTTAATTTAATGGTTTCATCCATGAGAATAAAAATATTAATGGGAATATTATTGAGACCCTACTTTTCATACATAACATATTACATTATTTTAAAGACAAACAATGAAAAATCATTAAGAAAAAATTATCCAATTGTTTTTTTCTTAGGAAGATTATCGGTATACATAACAATTACATGATAAAACATAAACATTTATTTAATTCTTTATTATCTAACTTATAATTGTCTCTCATGATATCCTTAGTACAAAAATAAACTTGGGATATATATAAAAGAAAGGGTTGAGAAAATATCTGAGTAATATGATATATATGAACATAAATAAATATAATATGGGGTGAGAATAATCATAATCATGTGAGGAAGAATTAGATAATGGAGTCAAATTCAGAAATGTATAAAAACTAAACATCTTGTCCAAGTGGTAAAATACCATGCATAGTTATAAATATAGATGGAATAAAGTTCATGAATATTTCATATTATCTCACGAGATTCATAAAATTACCCAATGCATTGGATCACCATATAAATATGGGTGCACTATTCAGATAATAACATTTATATTGTGCTATATAAATCTAGGTGCACGAGTTATAACATAACATTTACACTATAATGCTTTCCGCATAGAACAGATAATAAATATTGGTAATGAAATAACTCATGGAAAAGAAATGGGTTTGAGAAACCATGTATTATTTGATAAAAATTTTGTTTCCCAAAATATAAATTTAATATAATACTTGGTATAATAATCTTCCATATTGAGTGAAGAAAAAACCAAATTAAGAGAAGTAAAACAAGTATTTTTATAAGGTAGAGTTCATTCAAAAAAATATTTTATATTGTCATAAAACTATATTAGAAGCATGTATAAAAAATTAAATGGGAAGAAAAACTAAATGATATTTAATAAACATTAATGTAACAATCATACTGAAAATGGATTTAAAGAGGTAAAACCCCAAGGAACAGAGTTGGGTTCGAGAATCACCTAACCTTATTTCAGAACACATGATTCTATTTAATATCCTGAATAATTCAAATAAATTCATTAATAAATAAATAAAAAACTATTTAAAAAATAAATTTATTCATTAATGTTTTATTATGTTCATTTATGGGATTATCTCTGAGTTATATTTTTCAATTTAATCGTTCGGGAATGTTCTTGTCCTTAATTTTCTTGATCGGTTTACCTAAATATGTGTATAGATGTTTATGTAGATTTTTTATATTTTTCCAAAATTGAAAATATTGGTTTTCAATCAAAATACATATTTTTAAATGGTATGAAGATTAATCATTAGATAAATATTTAATGATAATCGTTTGGGTTAATTTTGGGGGTTTCGATCACAACAAACAAGATTTATTTTAACATTTAGTTTTATATGAATATTTTGGATTTAAGAACATAAAAAATGTTATACCATCTATTTTATAGAATTTACCAACCATTATAGTGGTTTTATGAAAATTATTGAAGGTTTTAAAGGAGAATTAAAATTCATCATCCACGATGTCAGTAAATTTACACATCACAGGTGATGATTTCATTTTTAGAATAATAGGGAAAGATAAAGTAGTTTGATTATGTATCTCCATTAAAAATATAGTATTTTTATATATAATAATATTGGAGTTTTCATGAATTTTTTTATTGAAGAGCTGATGACAGAATAAGAAAAGAAATAGAATAGAAAACAAATTAAAATAAAAAAGGATTATGATTTTACTTCACAAATATCATCTCCTTGAAACTCTCCATAGGGAAAAGGATTGTGCTGTTTTATGTTACAAATGGCACTTGGTAATGGGGGAGGTTATTGGGAATTTGATTTAGTAGAATTTGTATTATCCTCAAAGCAAGAGTGGTGTGAGGAGAAGAGGAGGTGAGTGATGATATTTATAGTAGAGAATAAGGGTGTTTTCTCGTTATTCTATTCATTACTTTACTTTTTTGGCTCAAGAATATGAATATTTTTTTAATTATCAATAAATATATCAATATAATGAAGTAGGTTTTGAGAAATTATGCATACATCATCCGTGGAACTATAATTCATGTACTTGGTTATTATAGAAAATTATCATATTTTACTATTCACAAAAATTCAACCTTGTCAGAAAAATCCAAAATATTAACCCTAACTATTTTTATATATGTGGAATTAAAATCCATTTTATATAGATAATATTCATAATATTTTAAATTTAATTTTTATTTAAAATCACGATTCACGTGAAAAATATAGATTTTAAAAATAAAACTCATTTTATAACTCATTGAAAATGAAAATAAGGTTAAATAACATTATATTCTACTAATAATAATAAAATATTAATAATTTAATAAATTTTATGAAAATATATTTTATTTTAAATTATTAAATTAATTATAAAATTGCAATTAAATATTTATTACCATAAAAATTACCAACAATTAACATACATTTTCTAAGACATTTTTTTTACACATGTTCGAAGATAAATATCTCACATTTTCATTCATAATATTTCTATGTTTTATTTATAATTTGAAATATTCTGTTTCTATTCGAATGGATGGATAACTATTCCAAATGGTCATGTTACTATTACAATGTTTGTGTTATTATTCCATCAGTATAGGTTCCATAGTTTTTGGAAAAACCTATTATTTCATTTAATCTTATTACCATAAAACCTCTTGTTGTATTACCAATCCAAAATATAGAGAAACTATAAGGGGTTAGGAATCGTAGGGGACTATAATAATGAAAACCTAGAGTTTCTACATTAATAAATTTAATCTCCTCAGGGGGAAAGGACCCGAGGCTATTAAAAATTTATATCAAATGATCATGAGTTACCATAGATTCTAAAAAGTCAGTAATTTTATTGCCTTTGCGCCACATGTGATGAAGTTATACTCAACTATCCACCGACCCCTTGACATTTATAATAGATTTCTCAATGGACCAAGGGATGATACCTTTTCCAAGTAGTGCGTTGTAGAGAACTAGTAAGTCTATCTCAACTAAAAAATGATTAAATTCCATCTGCTTGCATAAATGATGTCCTATAAGCATGGCATGCGCTTTACCTTGTAGTGAATTGCCTTCTCTGAAAATAACCTTAAAAGGGAAAACCACCAAGACCCACTTTTACATGAGCACCTCCCACTCTACACATACTAAATAAAAAATAGGATACATCAGTGTTTATCATTAAATCCAGCTACAAGGATCGACCGAACCCACTACCCCTTGAGTCACACCACTGAATTAATTTGGAATAATAGTCTGGATAGCACTGAAGGAGGGAGAAGACTCCCAATTGTTGAAAATCCTAGCCAGTTAAAGAATCATGTTCTTTGTTCTAAAAATAATATTGTTACTAGTCCTGATAACTTCCTTGTGACGGTCTTCATTTCTATTAGAACAAATACACCAACACCCTGATTCATGAATAATTTCCCTAGCCTTCTCTTTTTCACTTGAAATATTTGCACCATGAAACTAGCACTGGGAGAAATCCACATGTATAACCTCACACCCTGTCTACTATATGAATCACCGAAAGGCAGTCTACACTCTCTTTGCCCAATCACATTCTAGAAATAGGTGGTCGATCGACTTGTTATTTGGCTCACTATAGTAGTGGCATTTGGAATCAATGTATACTCCAACATGTTATATTTTTTCCTCTATTGGATGTTCCCTTCTCATAACATTCTATAGCATGAAATTAAATTTTGATGGGATCTCCATGAACCACAGTATCTTCACCCACACATTCGGGTCATTCACATCCTCATGAATATTAATTAAGTCTCTACCTAATAAAACACCTACTGAGGAATCCATAAATATACACTTGTATGTTTCATTATTGAGATGAATATTCTATTAGAAAACCCTCTATTTATCATATAGGGTTTCATTAATAAATACAAGGTGTTCAAATTCCCAAATAAAAGAGATATTTGGAGTGGGACAACCCGGAAATCTGAGCATCATTCCTACCTAGTTCTACTTCCAGTAACTTATTCCCCCCTTGTTGACGATCCAACATGCATACTGATGCAGAGTTACAAGATTGGGCTAAAACATTCTATAGATAGAAGATGGTCTTGTTTTATGTACATACAAACTCCCATATTTGAGCTACATGTGTTTAACCCACATCAACTTTATCTTTATTTTCTCCCATCAATGTTTACCATGATTCCCTCTCAACGTCCCACACAGATTCTTAATGTTAGTATCCCCCTCCAATAAGGGTTTATCCAACCACTTCCATGATCCCCAATAATGTTTCCTATCCATTTGGTTGTCCGATAAGTAGACCAAAATTTTATATATTTTAGAAATCACAGTTTTTGGCACATTCAGTGTAGATAAGTCAAGTATCATTATAGAGGAAATTACACAGTGGAAAAGGGTTATACGTCCTCAAATGGAAAAGAGATTTATCTTCTAATTCAGGATTCACCCCCATTAACTTATAAATTACCTTATCAAAGTGAGGAATAAGATGTTTCTAGGTGGACACTGAAGCACCCATGTACTCTATTGGAAAAACATATCATTTATGCCTTGTATTCTCCCCAAGGAAATGACCCTCATGTCTGATCATTTATTAGATATCAAGAAAAGAATATTCTCCATGTTAACCACTAACCCAACCCAAGAATAGTACTCCTACATAACCTCATTGATATCCTCAATATATCTAATACTACCATTGATAAATATGCTAGTATCATCTACACACAACAGGTATGATATGACACAATCTATGAGTCAAATACTTTTAGAGAGGATCCTATAATAGTTTATATACAAATTTATGTAATGGGAAAACACAGCTGGAGCTATAATAAATACATATGGAGAGAGGGGGTCCCATTATTTCAGACCACATACATCCTTGCTGAAAGCAAACAGTTTTTCCAAGATGAAAATAGTTAACAAATAAGATCTGAAACATTGATACATAAGGCCAATGACCTATTGTGAGAACTCCATACAAGTATGGAATATTAACAAGAAGATACTTTTGACCATATCATATTCCTTCTTCTTATTCAGCTAGATGACTAGGATTCTACCATAGGCTCTATGATTAATTTTAATAACTACCTCTTGTGCTAGACCAATTTTCCCTTTAATATTCTATACCTTAATAAAACTGTGATGTTACTCTACAATCCAATCTAGGAGGAAAGAGACCACTCTCTTATTGAAGATGCATTCCATAAACCTATAGGGATCATTAAACAAACTGATGGTGAAAAAATGATTCAGGGATTGAGGATCATTATCCTTCAGCACCATGATGATCTTCATGGAACATGAAATGTGTGGTAGACTCCAGCCAATAAAGTAGTCCTTTAAAACAATAACTAGATCACTTTTCACCACATCCCATGATAATATGTACTAATATCTAGGGAAACAATTGGGCCACAAATCATTTTTTCAGTCGAGGGAACAGACTACATCGTAGAACTCCTTCATTAATTTTTCATTTAAAAAACATTGAATTGTGATATATATGAGATTTTATCTGATTTATAAAATATGAAATTATTATAATAATGGTGAAATAACAATGATCAAATTTTGGGTCATTATGTTTATCCCCCCTTTAGAAATTTCTATATTGAATTTTTTTATACATAAATAGGTGAGGGTACTTCTCCTTCATTGCCTCCTCGGGTTCCTTAGATTTGTCTTCACACTTATGGCTACTCTATAACACTCTGACAAGGTGGGTTGTATTGATGCGTATAACCATATCTCTCTGATCTAAAATATTTTCTGGTTGTTCCACATAAGAGGGGTCATCTTCCAGTTGTACCAAATATGAGTTTAGTACATCTGAGGGTTATTTCATGTACTTCCACACGAGAGATACATGGAACACATAATGAAATTGAGTCGTACTTGGAGGAAGTGAAACCTGATAGGCCATAAATCCTATATGAACAAGGATCTAAAAGGGGTCATTGTACCTTAGGATATTATTAAATTTCATTACAAACTACATGACTATCTTCCTTGGTTATATCTGAAGGTTGTTTTTCCCAAAAGTCAAAATACAATTCCCTTCGACAGTTGTCTGTATAGCTCTTTTTCCAAATCTGATAAGCATTGGTAAATTTTTGGATATCTTGAACCTTCTATGTAATCTCTTACATAGGATCAGGAAAATGTATCTTTCATTTTCCATATTCATACAATGAATTTGGATTTCAACATGGATTTCCATAGAGATCTTCATAAGGATCCATCTGGATACTCAAGTGGATGTTTTTGTTGTATGATAACTCATCCAATGGGAGATACTAATTCTATACACCTATAAATTCAATTGACTACGCTCTCAAAATGCCTTTTTTCTAGATAGTTCTTTCAGATTAGGCATCAGTTTAGGGGTGATATTTGGGATGAAATTGAAATCATTAATCAAATATTGTTGAATAATTCTCCATATTTTAGATTTGAACAATTTATCATGATCATAAAAATTTAGAGTGGAACCCCTTATAGTCTCAAAACATCCATCACATCTATTTTATCATTTTTTTCTAGTGAGATATCTTCTTGAACACCGTTTAAATGAGATGTCAGGGTGAGCGAGTACAACACAACCCAAAGCAGATTTTTTATTTTGGATGTATTTGGTAAACAAATAAAAATGCCTATAGAACATACTAAGGGGTAACATTTTATTACTTTTAAAATAAAATAAAAATAAAAACAGCACAATCAACTCACTGAGGTCTGAAATAATGCATTTTATGAACATCACTTGGTAAAATAAATTTACAATCATCTGAGAGAGATCCCAAAACATCATTTAAAATGGGAAATCATTAACCCTCCACTTATTAGAAATATAATATAATTTATTGTTACCTTCCCTCAAAGTATATCTGAACTAAGTTTCCTGATAGATAAACTTTTTACATTTCATTAATATATATAAAGTTTCCCATATGCAACTGTTATTTCCTTAAATAAATCCATCCCAAATAGCCGAGTTTCATTCCAATTCTGAGATCATGAAACCAAACATCATGAATATGATTATACCAAAAATCATATCTATGACCTCTGATTCAATGGAGTTTCCTTCCCCATATAATGAACTAAAACCTAGAAACAAAGATTGTTTTTGTCACACACTAGGCCATCTCCACATGTAAACCCTAGCAATCATGAACCTCCACATTTAATTTTATCACTAAACAAGAGGCCGCAGTTTGATCCAGTTTCCATGGTGGGTTCTTCTACAAACAATAGAGGAGAGGATACTTGAAATCATTAAATGTAGGATGGTCAGGGATGGACCACTAGTAATATGAGATCCAATCTCCATATCATGTAGCTTCACATGAACCAGGAAGAAGAGGTGTAACACCTTCCTATCATATATATATTTATTCCCAACCTCCAAAATCAACCAAAAAAATGTGAAATCAATGCCTATAGATCTAGTTCGAGTGTCGAGTCATTCTTCTCAGGGTTCATTAAATATTGGCTGGCATATGCTATCACTTTATAGATTTTCATGAGTACACAACCAAAGAATTTATTTAGTGAATCATTGTTTATAACAAAATTGTCTCTATTTTTGGGTAATTTTAGTATAGGTTCAGTGATCTGCCTTCTCTTTAGCTCCATAAATCATTTGTCACATTCTTCCAACAAGAAATAATTTACCCATTTCCTTGTTAATAGAGTCTGTAGGATAGAAAATACTGATAAATGTCTTACAAAACATCAATAATACCCGGTTATTAAAAGATAACTAAGGATTTCAAAGACTTTAAAAGGACTGGATCAATCCCCAATTTCCATTTTTTGAATGGTCAAAAGAAATTCTATCACATGTGATCACATATCTCAAAAATTTGACTTACTAAATCCCAAATTCACACTTACTGAACATGGAATACGACTTCTCGTTCATTAATATGGCCAACACAATCATTATCTCTTCATCATGACCCTCCTATATCATGGAGTATATAATAATATCATCGATAAAAACTACCAAAAGTTTTTATATGAAATGTCCAAAGATTATATTCATCAAAACAATAAAGATTGCAGGGGAATTATTAAGTCGTTACGACATCACTATAAATTCCTAGAGACCATACCTTATTTATATGACAGTCTTATGAATATATTTCCTCTTCAACATTACCTGATTATACCTAGAATTAAGATCAATTTTTTAGAATTAATGAGCTACTTGTAGATGATCTAACAAGTCATCAATCCTCGGTTGAGGATACTTGTTCTTTGTGGTGATCTTTTCGAGCTCCTGGTAGTGGACACATAGACACATTGATCCACCCCTTTTCATTATAAAGAGAACTGGTGCCCCCCAAAGAGATTCTATAGGGCATATGGACCCTTGTCCAAATTCTTTTTTATCTATATATTTTGTTATCCGATTCAATTAAGTCCATCCTGTTAGGGTAGTTTGAGATAGGAGTAACTCCGGGTATGATTTCTATAGAGAACTACACCTCACAATCTGGGGGAGTCCGGGTAACTCTATGGGAAATACATCAATATATTACCTATAAATGGAATTTTCCCAAGGTTGATACCTTACATTGACTCAACCATTTGAGAGAGGTATGCTTATTCATAGGAAATCAACACCCACACTGTTGATGGAGTTTCCAAAGGAGATTCAGGATTTAGATTGTATTTATAGAGTAGCATGGGATGGTTCAGAATATGAAATGGGTTTTAATTTTCCATAAAATTGATGTTTTCTGTATATAATGAGAGCTAAAACATTCCCATTATAGTTGAAAAGTCCACCAAGGTATGTATCATGAGTTTTTCGGGAATAATATCCTTATATAGACTAATAGGAGAAGAGTCCATCATGTTGGTTGTAATGATCTCACCTCTATGAGGTTTTTGGATATCTCAGCTTCACAGTTTTTGGGATTTGATTAATAAGTTATAGAAAATCTGAAATATATAAAGGAATTTGTAGAACTAGAATAAAAAAAAGACACTTTCAATTGTTGAGTGAATAGGATTTATACCTTGTAACACATCGTCTTTTCTCCACCTCAACTGTAGTGATGTAATAATCCATCCAATGTTCCTTTGGCTTTGGTGGCTCATGATGGTGATTACCAATGGGGACTTGAGGGTTAGTTCATTTTATTTCCTAGTTCCATTTCTCCCTATAGTTTTATCATTAGACTATTGGTGGTTCGAACATTAACTCTAATGTATCGAGAAACTTTGTTATGTCTCTTAGACATTCATGAGCTTGGTGGCCTTCTCTCACACACTTATAGAATTTCCCAATCTCATTGAGGTTGTTCCCAGAATGATTCGTCTCACATTTTTGAAATGTGAGTTGTCAATATTTCTTCCCTCCATTGTCATGATATCCTATAGCTTGAAAATCCTTCTTTATTTTCTTATCATGAATACAATGGGACCATTCACTAAACATCATGTCCACTTTATGGGAGCATCGAAAAAAACTTCATAAATCCCAATTTCTAATTTTTCTACAGCATTTCAATGTTTTGTTTTAAACCACTAAAAATGTCATTTTTTTATATCAAAATTGGTAATAAACCCCGAAATGCTTTTTAAAGCCTTTTAAAATGAGCTTCGTATGCCATGAAAAATTCACCTTCCTTTTTATTCATCATTATGAAGTCTCCCTATATATTGGTAAATAGAGTTCAGAGATAATACTTATTGAGAATGATTTTCATAAAATATTACCACACAATCTCTTCAATTTCATTTTTTGGTATGGTGTTCTTAATCAACAGCCATGATTAGTCGGCCTCTCTATCTAAAAGATAAACCGATACAGTCACATTCTCTATATGAATAGTGATGCACAAAAAATATCTTATCCATTGAGTTGACCATCCATTATGTGACCAGTGGATCAGATCATCCAATAAATGTAAGTGGTCGTTGCTGCATAAAGAACATGATATCCTTTTGCTCCATCTTAGTTTAAGGAGGAAATTCCACATTGTACAAGTTACTATTCAAATCCTGAGACAGCTATGTAAGAATCCCTATAATATTTTGAAATCCCCTCCCAAGGTATTGTGGATGTTGTTTGAGGAATCACTAGATTTTACCTCACATGGGTTGTTGGATTAGTTTATCTTAGTTCCCACCATTATCAAAATTAGAAAATTCTATAAAAAAAATAAGTCAGTATTCCATGAGTTAATAATTTATTATATAGAGAAATTAACTATTAATGAATGTCATTCAGGATACCTATGTTTAGCATTTTTATTTTAAAAAAAAATTCATGGGTTCTTAGCTACATAGAGTCTCATAGTAAGGGTTTTGAATAAGGTTCTATAATCATAATTCCCAAATTAACTAAATTGTTCTTGGATAAAAACTATAGAAACACTAATTTTATTGAATAACTTATTATATCATTTTCAAATCAATCAACTGAAAATAATTACACAATAAAGATTCAAAGGTTTATTGTCTTTGTAAAGTTATGACTATACAAAAAAAAGTTATAATAAAACTTAAAAATTTACTTAATTTATTCTTCTGTAGAATATTATTTTCCCTAATTCTCTTCTTAGTATAAGTAACCACATGAGGATATACATCAAATAAAGGGGAAATCTAAAATACAAGTAAGATGATATATAAGAATATGAATCAATATAATATGTTTTTTGGAATAATCATCATTACAGAATAATCATAATCATTAGAGGAAGCTTTATATAACGGAATAAAATATGAAAATTCATAAAAATGAAACATCATGTTTCAGTGGTCAACCACCGCACAATATTGTGAACAAATATATCATCAAGGTCACACATATTTCACTATATATCTTGAGAATATTAACATTTACCAATGTATTTAAGTGATATATAATTTTGGGTTCACCCATCAAATCAAAACATTTACATTGTGCTATTAAATTTTAGGCGCACCAATCACATAATAACATTTACATTTTCATGCATTCCACATAGAGCGTATGTAAATCTTGGATATTAAATAAGCCAAGTAAAGAAAAAAAATTCATAAAGAATTATTTCATGGATAACCATTGGGGTTCCCAAATTTAAAATGGAATAACATTCTTGGTATAAGAATCATCCATCATTAGTGTTGGAGAGAGAAAATAAAAAGAAGTAAAACTTGTATTTTTAGAAGGAAGAGATATTTTGGAAAATATTTAAATTTATCATAAAATCAGACATGAAGCATGTATGTCCAAAAAAATGGTAATGATAAATAAATATTATTTAATGAAAATTAATGGAACCATTATATAGATAATAGAGTGAAATAGGGGAACACAAAGGAATAGAGTTGGGTTCGAGAATCTCTTTTTGTAACACCTCGACCCCAATTACCCAAAGTTGGTGCATTATTAAGTATCATTGGAATGATCACAACAGATCAAGTCACGAAAGTTCAATCAGTTTAATATCATTGGAAGCACTAGATATATTCATAAGTCTTACATTACATCACAACGTGAAAAAGACTACAACAACAACTTTTCTTATTATCCATGCATACTATCCTTTCAGCTCATACATAAAATACTTCTTCACATCCTGGAAAAAATAAAAGATATAAAGGGGCGAGCTCAGATGATCAGTAAAGATAACAATATATCGGAAAATTTCATAAATAAAAATAAACATTTAAGGAAATGTATAACTAAAACTGCAGTCTTTTAAACATGAACTTCAACATAATATGGAAAAGATAAAATAAACATTTTCATTTACATATTCACATGGATATTCAAGTAGTCGAATAATCACATGCAATATCAAATATCCACTTTCATATGATGGAATGCATAATGCCAGACATTCTGAAACATTTTGTCAAGGCCTCGTCCAAGACGTCTAAAAATGATTAAGGCCTCGGCCAAAACCAAATATCAAAATGGGAATGGCCTCGACCAATTCCAAGTGTAGTTGTCTCATGAGACCAACAAATTCATCGAGGAGCTATAGTGGGCTCCACCCGCCACTTAATAAGTCTAATGCATTCCTCATATGAAATAGTTTAAACATAACATAAACATTCCTATTAAAACTAGCATATTAAATGTAAATAATTTATCCATAAACCATGAATGGTATAAAAATAACACATCCACAGTCAAAAATATCACAAAACCTTCAATACAATATAGATGATTTGTATCATAACAAATCAACTTCAAAGATGCTTAAAATCCATCAATGGATGTTGACATGGATGAAAATGATCAGTAAAATGCCTTGGAGAGAAATACCCCTTTCTCATAAAATCATTTAAAAGTATCAAAATTTATAAAGTATGTAATTTAAAAGATATTTTTGAGTCAAAGTTCCCCATACCACTTTGAAACTTTTTTAAAAGAATTATCATTTCAAAAAAATCATGTCCATATAAATAAATCTTTAAAATCATTTTGAAAACATGGACATTAAAGGGAGTAGAATGATAAATCATTAAAACATTTAAAATGATGATCTAGTTATATAGACCCTCCCATAAAACATTAAAATATTTTTTTTGAATTTTTTTTATGAAATATGGGTATCGAAGATACGTATGTCCCAGAAAATACTTACACATAAACAATCTCAGATAAAAATGAGATTGATGAAATAACCCTTACCATCCAATTTACTTTGATCTAGGGTACGTTTAACCTTCTTTATAATGATAATTTTATGTTATTAAATTATACATGAACCATAGTCATATTTATTATATCATACATGATTCATTTATTACTTTATTCTATCCATTTAATAATGATTTTCAAGTTGAATTAATGTTTCGGGTAATAATGGTTTTCTTTATCGTATGTGTTTTGACTTGTTATTCTTGACCGTATCATTTAGGTCCTGATTTAAAAGATTCCAGAATATAAACCTTGTTTCATATATCATATATTTTTAGAATATAAATATTTATAATAGATAGATATATTAAATGGTAAACACCGTTTATGGAGATGGTATGTCGTACGTACGCAAAAACGTAGTTTCTGTTTACATATCATATTGATCGAAAGTTAGTGAATAAGATATATATAAGTACATATATATATATATATATATATATAGTAGGATTATTATTTCATATTTTACATACTTATTAGTAATATATATATTTTTATAATCATCGATGAATTGTGAATGTGGAAAAGAATCTCATCGTGTCTTGGAGACGGTACTCCGTACGTACGCCCGAGAGACAATATAATTCCCTTAAAGGTGTGGAGTTGGATGATAAATTAATATTACAGATACATTAGAATGTTATTTTCATTATTTATATACATATTACTCATCATTATACCCATCCAAATAACAAAATTTTGTATAAAAAGTTACACCACGGTGTGGAGACGGTAAACTATACGTACACACGCTTGGTGACATTATCATTCATAGGATGGATAGAATAATGAATATGGTTGTTCCATATATATAATAACATCAAATTATTTAAAATTTACTTTAGTTATTATTTTATAATGGAAATATTAAATAAAGAATAAGTGTAAGAAGAAAAGAACATGAAAGATGGTGGTGAAATCATTACCTCTTCTTCGGGTTCTCCCTTTTGATTTGATCAAAAGAGCTCATTATGATGGATTTATGGTCAAAATAAGGCCTCTAGGATGAAGTGAGGGAAGTTGAGAGAGTATTTGGGGAGGTGTTTACTGAGCCAAATGGCTTTGAAGGTGATAATTAAATAGAAGGTGGGGTGTCGTTTTATAAGAGGGGTGAGGGGCACCTTAGGAAATTCTAGAAATATTAATTTATAATAACATAATTTTTCGTTTCTCATGGCTCAAAAGTGACTTATTTAGAGTATAATGTCGGTATTGGTATAAATTCTTTCAACCAATAGTTTTTAGACAGTTTTGGGTCACTATATTAACCTTATCTTTTAGATTTATCTCTTAGATAATTAGTTTAACTTTTACCGTGTCTTCTTGTATTCTTACTCTATATGGTTAATAAAGTTACTCTAATCTTCAAAGATAACCACAAGTGCATCATTAATGACATATATAATATTAGTTAATCCCATTGGCCGAACCTCAAATTTTTAGGAATATTATATCAACCTATAATATATTATTTGTTTTAATATTAATTTATGTCAATTTTGACACTATTTGGTATTTTTTTGTTATTGAAAGTCATAAAAAAGTTATTACTTCGAACAAGATACATTGAATCAATAATAACATGTCATATTCACCTAGAAAATTATTTTATGTCATCAAAACTTTGAAATTATGTTTATTTTAATATTTATAATACAATTATTTTGATTCATTCATTAAAAAGCTAATTACTACATTATCATTGTGTCATAAATATATTAAATTATTTAATGTATAAGAATTATAAATAAAATATAATTATATATGAAATATTTTTATATATCTAATGAATATTTTTAATCGAATTTATCTTATGTGTAAACCAATATTATAAATGTTTTAGTTATTAAACTTTGTTATGAAATCTTTTAACTCTTCTATGAATTAAATAATAATAAACTTCCAAATCTAATACAAGTAGACCTAATGGATAATATTTTATTACTAAGGTTTTTTTCGGTCTAAATTCCCATATCGAATAAAATTATTACATGTTTTAGGATAATACTAATATCATTTTTACCCTTAATTACACTATTTCCTTTTAACTATGGTAAATAAAAGAGAAAAGTTAGTATTCAACAAAATAATATTTTCATCTCATTGAACCACATTATACTTAATGATATCAGCAGTGTCTCTTTAATTTTATAAATTCAATTCACAGAACCGGAAAAATTAGGTTTTATGTGTATTTGCAAAAGCACCTAGGATGTGGGTAAAAGATGATAAAAAGTTCAATAAAATTTTATATATCTAAAATTAATATAAAATGACTTCGATTAATTACATTGAACATATATAGGTTTTATTTATTTATTTAGACCTAAAATAAATGTAAATAAAATAAATAATTATTTCAATAAAATGTCAGTTTTAACAAAAAAACTCAGTGTTTTTCACTATTCATAAAAACATGAACGTTTTCATAAAAATACCAAAAATTCACCAAGGCTAATTTTAATATTATGAATTCAAAAATTATTTCTATTCTACCAAATTTAAAACATAGAATTTTCATTTATTAATTTAAAATTAATTCCCGTTGTCAAAACAAATAGAGTGTTTTTAAGAAACAATAACTATCAAAATATTAACAGTTATTTATATATAGTTTCAAAGTGAAATTTATTCAAATCACCAACATTGGATTGTAGTGTAAAAATATAATATAATTTTACTTCCAAACCATTAAAATCTATAATTCAACACTATAAATTATTTTTATTAAAAAAAATTTAAGTTAATATATATTATTTTTCACTATTCAACGAAATCTAAATGTTATAAAAAAATACCATAAATTTATTGAAACTAAATTCTTATGTTCCAATTATAATGAAAAGGTTTATTTTGTCAAATTTTATATATAAAAGTTTCAAATATTGGATTTAAAAAGGATTTCCATTAAAATGAGGTAAAATTTTATTTTTTTGAAAAATACTTCTTTTATCTGAAAAAATTAATTTGTTCTTCAATTATGTCTAAGAAACTCATAATATGGATTCTAAAATTATGAGGATTATATATAGTTCAAAATTTTGTCAATACAATTCATAAAAACTTTTGAACGGCTAGTTTGGTACGTCGTGGTGAGCTTGAACTCGATGTTGTGTGATGTGAACGTTATTAAATTACTTTGAAGTAATAAATTACTATGAAATATTGGGTTGTTACATTCTCCCCTCCTTCATGAAATTGCATCCTTGCAATTTATAATTGTTATTTGAAAATAAATGTTTGATAATTGAAAATACATTCGTGTAAAACCCACATCAGAAATAGGGTTAACAAAATCTAATTTTTATATGAGGGAAAGGGAAATGAGAATGTAACCACAAAATTAGGGTTTAGAATATGAGAACATTGATGGAAATTATAGAAATTTAATTAGAGGTAAAACATAAATATTTATAGGGAGTTATTGAGGTCATCAATCACAAACATGTGTAAAATTGAAATCCTCAAATCCATCAATCTATGATGACTTAAAATATCATCGGTTCAAAAAACATAAGGTATGATGATAACACATTTTTGGTTTTAAGTTACATTTCTCTAATCTGTAAGGATTAATTTCTTCATAGAATAAGAGAGAAAATAAAGTATAATTGACAAGTAGAGTTACATCCTTTAACATATTTCTTCCACAAACTCATCTTTCACTCTAAAAGATATTAGAACTTAAAAATATTCTATTTATCCTAATCATATAGTGTTCCAAAAAAATTAATTTATAATTCTTCTGTCAGACCTTAAAAAAACTACATTATAAAATCCAGGACCTCACATATGCTAGTGGTAGGTGATGCACCCTTGTTGTCCTTTGGATGCGGGTTTGAGTCTTGCTGCCTTTCTAGACGCGACGGGTTGTCTCCCAACTTACGGGTTGTGCTTTTTATAATAATCCAAAAATAATCTTTTGAAATGTATTAAACTTAAAAATAGTATCTAATGTCAAATATAATCCATTATAACCATTAAATTATTCAAAATAAATCTATCTAAACTTACAGTCCAAAATTTATAAGGATGTTAACAACAATGAAGATCCATTTTTCCACGTAATAACATGTGAACACCTTCATCATGTATTGTTTTAAAACATGGTATCACCCTGAATTACCATAAAACATTATTGATTACATTCACGCTCCCTTATTTCGTATAGAATACTAGATATACTTCTTCCATCCAAAACTGTTTTAAACTCCAACAATGATGGAATATACATATCATTAATCAGTTTCAAGGTAGTCAATAATATATAATATAATTTATCCAAATCAAACATGTATTATTCCAAAATCACTAAATTACTATCAGAACAATATTAAGGCTTATCTTTCTCTCAACCATATATTTTCCAAAATTTTGACCTAATATAGACTCACTTTTCTTGGTTCCACACAATCTCAAGTCCTTAATGCAATAGTAATTCAGTACAATCTATATATAATATATAATTCTTATAACATTTACATATTTAATACAATACTCAAATGACACAATACAACCGAAGAAATATAATCATTCCTCTTCATCTTCGGTATTATCATAACTTTACTATTATCCAATAGCAGCATTTGGGGTATACACTGATGATTTGGACATCGATTCGTGTAGTGTCTCAACTCCCCGCATATGAAGCATTGTATATTTGAAGCCTTTTTCTTACTCTTGCAATAATGTATTTTTTGTCATTTTTCACCACACTTTTAACAAACACTCATTCCCTTCAAGCATTTACAAACATGATTATTTCCACAATTATCACATATGGGAAAATCCTTCTTTCCCTTCTTCCCTTTATCTTTCTTTCTCTCTTCCATCTTTTCCTTCTCTTTCTTCCCTTCAAATCCATAGGACTCAGAGAATTATTTACTTATCTTATTATCACCTAATACTAATTCTTCATATGTTGAGAATACATTGGATACTATTTACCTTCTAAATGTTGGATTAATACTATGAAATATACAATATATTTTACACTTTGGATCATGTATATTGCTAGGATTATCATTCCTTCTACCAGGCTCCATTTATAAACAATGGCATACAGTAGGTCAGTTTATGAATCGAAATATATAATTCCAAACTTCTATATCCCATAACATAAATTGAACAGTTTATAGATATAATCCATAATCATAAAAATGTTTCTTTGAGGAATTATACACTCATAAACCATTCATAATGGGTTTTAATGAAAATGGGAATTATCCTAAGAATATCCCCCATGAGTGTTGTAACCTAGAGTGCAGCAAGGCACGTTGTTGTGCACCAGTTCCCGTTCGAGTGTAGCTCAAAGCGGTGTTTTCGGGTTTTACCCCTAGGTACATCTGTTCCAGTGCCACCTCTACCTCCTTCTATCCATATGAGGATTTATTTATCGTAAAACATACAAAATCTCTACAATAGAAAAATTCTGGAATGTTCTTCTATACTAATCCTCAAAGTCTATCTTTGGACTATGTTCTCTAATCAGAGAATAGCTAAATCTAGCTTCCAGAGGTTATTACTAAACTTCATTTTATACAAACATTAATTCCTTGACCCTAGTTACCCAGAGTCGGTGCCAAATTAAGTATCATTGGAATGATCACAAGGGATCAAGTCTCGAAAGATCGATCAGTTTATTATCCTTGGAAACACTATACATATTAATAAGTCTTACATTACATCATAAAGTGAGAAAGACTATAACAAATATTTTTCTTAATATCCCATCATACTATCCCAACAGGTCATTCATAAAATAATTCTTCAAATCCTGGGAAAAATAAACATATAAAGGGGTGAGCTCAGATGCTCAGTAAAGATAACAATATAGCAATCACATGCATAAATGAACATAAACATTTAAGGAAATGTATAACTAAAAAAAGTGTTTTAAACTTGAACTTCAACATAATATGGAATAGAGAAAATAAAATATTTCCATTTAATTATTCACATGGATATTCTACTAGTTGAATAATCACATGCAATATCAAATAGCCACTTTCATAATGATGGAATGCATAATGCCGGACATTCCGAAACATTTTTTCAAGGCCTCTACGAAGACGTCTAAAAATGATTAAGGACTCGGCAAAAACCATATATCAAATTGGGGAAGTCCTCCGCCAATTCCATGTATAGTTGTCTCATGAGACCAACCGATTCATCAAGGAGATATAGAGGGATCCACCTGTCACTTACTAAGTCCAATGAATTCATCATATGAAAAGTTTTAAAAATAATATGAACATTCATATTAAAACTAGCATACGAAATGTCAATAATTTATCCATAAAACCTGAATAGTATAAAAATAACACATCCATAGTCAAAAATATCCCAAAACCTTGAATACAATATGGATGTTTTGCATCATAACAAATCAACTTAAAATAAGCTTAAAATCCATCAATGGATGTTGACATTGATGAAAATGACCTGTAAAATGCTTTTGAGAGAAACACCTCTTTTTTGAATCAATGTGTCCCATACCACTTTGAAACGTTTTTAAAAGAATTATCATTTCAAATCATTCATGTCCATATGAATAAATCTTTAAAATCATTTTGAAAACATGGACATTAATTAATAGGGTTTAGAAAGATAAATCATTAAAACATTTAAAAATATGATCTAGTTAAATATACCCTCCCATAAAACCTTTAAATATTACTTTTGAAAATATTTTTATGAATCATGGGTATCGATGATATGTATGTCCCAGAAAATACATACACATAAACAATATCGGATAAAAATGAGATTAAGTAAATAACCCTTACCTTGCACTTTCCTTTGGTGGAGGGTACGTTTAACGTCTTTTATATTGACCATTTTATGTTATTAAATTATAATAGAAATATATTTATATTTATTATATCATACATGATTCATTTATGACTTTATATTATCCATTTAATAATGATTTTCATGGGGAATTAACGTTTCGGGTAATAATTGTTTTCATTATCGTACGTGTTTTAACTTGTTATTCATGACTGTATCATTTATGTTCTGATTTAAATGCTTCAATAATATAATCCTTGATTCATATATCATATATATTTAGAATATAGATATTTATAATAGATAGATATATGAAATGGAAAACACCATTTATGGAGACGGTATGTCGTACATACGCAAGAATGATGTTTCTGTTTTCATATCGTATTGAACGAAAGTAAGTGAATAAGATATATTTAAGTACATATATATATATATAAAACTCCAGTAGAATAATTATTTAATATTTTTTATACTTATTATTAATATATATATTTTTATAATCGTCGATGAATGGTGAATGTGGAAAGGAATCTTATCGCGTCGTGGAGACGATAATCAGTACGTACGGACGAGCCACAATATCATTCCTTTAAAGGTGTGGAGATTGATGGTAAATTAATTTTACAGAGAAATTATCATGTTATTCTAATTATTTATATACATATTACTCATCATTATATCCATCCAAATAACATAGTGTTGAATACAAAATTACTCCATGGCGTGGAGACTGTAAGCCATACGTACGTACGCATGGTGACATTATCATTCATAGGATGGATAGAATAATGAATATGTTTGTTACATATTTATAATAACATCACAGTATATATAATATACTTGAGTTATTATTTTAAAATGGAAATAACAAATAAAGAAGAAGTGGAAGAAGAAAAGAACTTGGAAGAGGGTGGTGAAATCAGTACCTCTTTTTCTGGTTCTCCCTTTTCATTTGATCAAAAGGGATCCAAAGGTTGGCTTTCAGATCAAAATAAAGCCTCTAGGTTAAATTTAAGGAAGTTGAGAGAGTATTTGGGAAGGTTTTGTCCTATCCAACAGGCTTTGATGGTGTGAATTAAAGTGAAAGGCGAGTTCCCTTTTATAAAAGTGGTGAGAGGCACCTTAGGAAAAGCAATAAATATTAATTTATAATAAATTCATTATCAGATTATAATGGCTCCAAAGTGACTTATATAGAGGATAATGTGCGTATGAGTCTCAATCCTTTCATCCAATAGGTTTTAGATAGGTTTGGGTCACTATATTAACCTTATCTTTTAGATTTAACGTTTAGTTAATTAGTTTAACTTTTACTGTGTCTTCTTGTATTCTTACTCTATATGGTTAATAAACATAATCTAAACAGACAAGAGAACCTCCAGTGGATCATTAATGAAATATATAATATTATTTAAGCCCTTTGGAAGACCCTTAAAATTTGAGGAATATTACATCAACCAATAATATAGTATTTTCTTAAAATATTTATTAATGTCAATTTTCACACTATTTGGTATTTTCTTTTTCTGAAAGTCATCAAAACATTATTACATTGAAAAAGGTACATTTAATCAATACTAACATGTCATATTAACCTATAAAATTCGTTTATGTCATAAAAACATTGATAGTATATTTATTTTAATATTTATTATACATGTTATTTGATTCTTTCATTAATAAGGTAATTATTGCACCATCATTGTGTCATAAATAAATTAAATTATTTAATGTCTAAAAATTATAAATAAACTACCATTAGATTGGAAATAATTTTATATTTCTAATTAATATTTATAATCTAATTTATCTTAGGTGTAACCCTATATTAAAATTTTTTTAGTTATTAAACTTTAATTTGAACTCATTTAACTCTTCTTTGAATTAAATAATAATAAATGTCCTAATCTAATCCAAGTGAACATAAAGGATCAAATTTTATTACTAAGGATGTTTTTGGTAGAAATTAACTTATCCAATATAAATAATACATGTGTTAGGATAATATTAATATCATTTTTACCCTTAATTACCCTATTTACTTTTAACCGTGGTAAATAAAAGTAAAAAGTTACTATTCAACAAAAAATATTTTCATCTCATTGAACCAAATTTTACTTACTAATATCAACTATGTCTCTTATAATTTTTAAATTAAATTCACAGAAGTGGTAAAATTATGTTTTATGTGAATTTGCAACAGCAACTAGGAGGTGGGTAAAAGACGATAAAAAGTTCAATAAATTTTTATATATCTGAAATTAATATAAAATGACTCCAATTAATTAAATTGAACATATATAGGTATTATGTATCTATTTTGACCAAAAATAAATTTAAATAAAATAAATAATTATTTAAATAAACAGTCGTTTTTAACCAATAACTCAGTTTTTTCACCATTCATAAAAAATTGACGGTTTTCAGAAAAATAACAAACTTTCACCTAGGTTAATATTGATATTCTGAATTCAAAAATTAAGTCTATTTTATCAAATTTACAACATAGAAGTTTCATTTATTATTTTAAAATTAATTTCCATGTCAAAACAAATAGCGTGTTTTTAAGAAATAATAACTATCAAAAGATTAACACTTGTTTATGTATAATTTCAATTTAAATTAATTCCAAAGACCAAAATTGGATTTTAGGGTAAAAATATAATCTAATTAGACTTCCAAACCATTAAAATTTATAATTCAACACAATAAATTATTTTCATTAGAAAAGGTGTTTTCAGTTAAAATATAGTATTTTTCACTATTCACGGAAATATGAATGTTATAAGAAAAATACCAAATATTTATTGAAACTAAATTATTGTGTCTCGATTATATAGAAGAAGTTTATTTTGTCAAATTGAATATATAAAATTATCAAATATTGGATTTAAAAAGGTTCTCCAATAAAATGCGGTAAAATTGTATTTTTTTGAAAAATACTTCTTTTATCTGAAAATAATTAATGTGTTCTTACATGATGTCTAAGAAAATCATAATATGGATTCTAAAATTATAAGATTTATATAAAGTTAAAAATTTAGTTATTAATATTCATAACTGCGTTTGAATGACTAGTTTGGTACGTCGTGGTGTGCTTGAACTGGGTGTTGCATGAAGTGCAAGTCATTAAATTACATTGAAAAAATATCGTACTAAAAAATCTTGGGGTTTTTCACTTTTCCTTATATCCTAATGCTGTAATCTATTTAATACCCTAGAAAATCAAATTTAATTCATTAATTAAAAAATAAACAACCTTTTATATTTGAATTTTATTCATTTATATTTTATCATTTTCTATTATGGGGTTTTCAAGGAGTTATATAGTTTAATTTCATCATTCAAGGGTATTAGTCTTCTTCGTTTTCATGATCAGTTTATTTCTATATAATGTTGTAAATTTATGTAGAATGGGTATAATTATACAGAATTGAAAATATATGTTTTTAATGAATATATATTGGTTTAAAAGGTTGTTTATTTCATTTGGATAAATTGTATGAGGACGAATCATTAGATAAATATTTAATGATAATTTTTTGGGATAATTTGTTTGGGTTTTATCACAACAAAATCGATCTATTTTAGTATTTATTATTATGTTAATATTTTTTTTATAAAACATAAAAAGGATTATTAATTATATTTTATAGTATTTCCTAACCATTATAGTGCTTTTATGAAAAGAATTGAAGGTGTTAAATTAAGATGGAAATTCACTATCCTTGATACTTGTAAATTGACACATCACTTGATATGATTTCTTTTTCAGATTAAGAGAGATATAAAATATTTTGATGATGGATCATCCATTAACATGATATAATTATAGTAAATAAAAGGAATTGCAGTTACCATGCGTATTTGGACAGAGTAGGTGAGGAGATAATTTGATGAGAAAACAAAATTAAAAGAAATTAAACATAAATGGAAGTGGAATTTACCTCTTATGTAACACTTCATTGATACACTCCTTATGGAAATGTTTTTGGTCTTATCATGAGACCTAGAGATCCTAGAAATGGAGGTGGGGGTGGCAAGATACATGAACATAATTTGGACAAGTCCCAAAGCTTATGAAGTGTGAGGAGAAGAGGTAGTGAGTGGAAGTATTTATAATGGAGGAGATTTGTGTTTTCTCGTTATTTTATTCATTATTTTAACATTTTGGATCAAATATATGAATATCTTGAGAATTATAAATTAATTTATAAGAATATTGAATTATTTTTTGTAATTTTGGGATTACATGTACAATAAATCATCCATGACTCAATAATTCATGTATTTAACGTTTATTCAAAATTATCATATTTTACTATTCACCCAAAATTATCCTTTTTCAGAAAAATACAAAAAAAATATCCCTAAATTTCGTAGACATGTAGAATTATAAAATGAACTCCATTTTATGAAAATTATTTTCTAAATTTGTGTAATTTAATTTATAATTAAAATTGATATTTTCATAAAAAGATAAATATTTTAGAATTAAAACTGATCATCTAACACATTGAAAAATTAATTGAGGTCTCATAAAAATATGTTATAATCATAAGGAAAAAATATTAATTTTGGTATACATTTTATGAAAATTTATTGACTTTTAAATTATTAATGTAATTGTAAATTTTTATTAAATATTTAGGGCATGTAAAAATAAGAACAATTAATTTATAAATTTTAAAAAATTTATTTACTTATGTGAATTAACATATATATCATATTTTTATTCCTAAGATACCTATTATTTATAATTTCAATGGATATGTTACTATTCTATTGGATGGATTAATATTCCTAAGGGTGTTGTTACTGTTTCAATGGTCGAGATATTGTTACATCTGTATTGGTTCCCTAATTTCAAAAAATGCAACTTATTTCATTCATTATTCATTTAAAATGAATTTATTGTGGTCTCTCTGTGATTTAATGTGATTTTAAATATATGAAATTATTTTAAGTAGGGTGAAATTCCATTGATAAAATTTTAGATTGTTACAAATACAAACCTTACTATGTTCTTAAATTTTATATAATGATATTTGGATTAAGATATTTTTCATATGAAAAAGTAAACCAGGTGGTATAGATTACCATAGTGCGGATTAATGATTTTTTTTTGAAAAAGTGCTTTATGATATCAGGGATGTAATATATGATTTTTTTATTTATGTAATATATTCAATAATATGTAGAATAAGGAAGCGTGCTTGTTTTCAATAAGGATTTATGGTAATTACCTGGTTTCAAGGGAGTACATGATGTAGGTATTCACATGATACATATGTTACAAACAAGATATAATTTATCAAATATGGGGTATAAATGCCTAGATGATTTTGAGAAATTCAGTGACCTTTTTTATAAATTGTTGTAATTTTATCTTTCAGAAGAGTTATAAGGTTAACCATTTATGAAATAGTTTATGTTAATCTTCGAATGAAGTTTTAGAGGATAAATTATTACATCTCCATATGAGTACTTACTCATAATAGATAACCTATGTAAACCATCTGGTTGTGACGCTAAGAGAGATAGAATAACCAATCATCCTATAGATCACATTATTTGATAATTCCTTAGGAATGAAAAATTCAACTTCATCTCCTAGAGTAAGAGATGAAGGATAAATTAATCATGTCACAATGAAAGGATAATAATGTGCTTATGAAATGTAATCAAGTAAGTAATCTTCTAAAAAACAATCTCCATTGAAAGTATCTTGAAACCAATAATGTTTTTTCTAGAACATTCATTTATGATAAATTAAATGATCCTATAAATAATCAGATATTTATGGCATTATGATTGTAGTTAACTTTGTCCTGGCCATATTCTCTATCATTCCCCATCAGAATATTATAGTAATATTTCACCTACAAGTTCATGTTTTCACTTTACACTTATGAATTCATATGTGGATACCTAATAATGAGTTACTTTGGGTAACTATTATGATTCTGACTTTCCCCTTTAAGATGTGGTTTAGTACTCATTTTTATGATGCTGGTTTCTATGAAATGAACATTCTAGTATTAAAACATCGATGACCCCAAATAATTTCAAGGGATAAATTCATTTTAATGGTGGTATAATGTAAACACCAATGTTTTGATATACGTTTTTTATAATAAATTAAATTTCATTGATGTGTTTTTTATATGCTACAAAAAGTTAATCTTCCACAACACGAAATAGCAGCTTTTCTTGTGTTTGACACAACCGTAAGAGTCAACAAAAAATCATTTTATTTTTTAATTATTTATATAGTAAAATTATAACCATGCAGTTAAAAATGGTGGATATTTACAGGATTAACTAAATTATTAATGTCATTTCTACAAAAGTAAAACTGTAAAAAAAGTGGGAAATGTTTTTCTAAAAACTATTTAAAAGTTAATAGGTGTGTTTTATACTAATAAATAAACAAAAAAAATTTTTGAATTATATTAATGAAATATATAAATAATTTTTATTCAATATAATGGTTAGCATTCATCTTATGTGTTTTCTATACATTATATATTAACAAATCAAAATTTTCTATTAAAATATGTATTTTTCTAAAAAACAATTTTCCTCTTTTTGATGGAACACTTGTTTTATGTCTATTTTTGATACTTTTATAAATTTTATTTGAGAAACTACACTTCATATTTTAAAATTTTATATTAAAATTTACATTGGGTGTACTTTTTTTATTTTTATTAGAAGTATCACTATTTCACGAATAGTGACGACAATACTGAATTTTAATCGAAAATTGTTTTTTCATCAAATTTTTATATATTTTTTAATTATGTTTTGGATTGTTTTTAATTACATTATGGTCATTGGAATCAATTTTACATTTAATTTTGATATAAAAAATATGATTTTTTAATAAAATTTTATATCAACACTAATTTTCTTGATCCATTAATGAGATTAATTTTTTTATTAATTTCATAAAAGTATGTGTTTTTATTTTTAAGAATGAATTATATATGTAAAATAAAATGTTAATTTTTTTTAATTGGTTATTTTTATTTTTTGACATTTTGAATAATAACTTTTAAAAATTTTATTAATATAGTTAACGGTAAATAAAAAAAATTTAGGGTACAACTAATACTATAAAAATTATAAAAATTTGCTAAACAATTCCCAAATATTATTGATTGAATTTATTTTTTCCCTTAACAAATAGGGGTTGAAATAAAAATAATTTATTGGACAATTGTTCATGAATATTACTTATGTATTATTAATATTAAAGAGAGTGAAAAAATGTCACATTCATACTTTTAGTTAGTATAATATTTTTTTAATATCAAGATAAATAGAAGATATAATTGAATATGTATATTATTTTTAAATCTAATAGGTTTAAATTCAGCATGGAATTTTGATTTTAATTTTTAGTGAAGTATAAATTATAATAATCAATTACCCAATGATGATACAATGATCATTTTATTAATGAAACAATCAATTAGGTGATATTATAAATACTAAAATAAATATATTTTGAATTAATTATGGTTCAAAATGAATTTTTTTATATAATATGTGGTATTGGGATTGTATTTATTTAATTTTATTGAATTTATCTTTCTGTATTGATATTCTTATTGTCAATGTAATGAATAGTTTATAAATTGACACTAATGATATTTTATGAAAATAATATACTATTAAATTAGTTAATATTATTAAAACGTAAATAAGGATAAAAGGGATAATTTATGGTCTTGAATTTCATATATGGACCATTTATAGTCTAATTTATACCATATAAGTAAAACCCTCCGTTTAATATTGAAAATTTTGTTTATGTAGTCAAACATAAAATAGGTCATCAAATGGTTAATAAAAATAATAATGTCTAAAATTACAAAAAAAAATTACAAAATATATTATTTTATTGTATTAAACAATATCCCACATTTTTTAAAATCATTTACATTCAATGGTACTAGAAATCATATTTATTTATTATAAGGTAATCTTCTGAGAATTTCTTAATGTTCCCCTAAACTATATTATAGAATGAATCCTACTCAATCATCCCATTTCACCACATTGAGCCTTAACCAATATATAAAAAATTATCATTTTCACTTCCCTAGACACATTCTCGATGTTTTTATCTTCCAAATTGAGCAAATCTACTTTCCTTTAAAGTATATCTAAAGGATCCATTTTGAAGAATATGTAATTTCTCTATGTTATCATTCTCTTTTTATATTATTTTATTCAATATATATATATATAATATTTATATATATCTTAAACTTATATTCTTATTATCCCCGATATTCTGAAATTCTATTTTGATTATGAATATTCCATTATACACATTCTTTCCCACTGAACATGTAGTGAATGTATAACTCGTGCATATTTACGGCTTACCGTCTACAGGAAGTGATACAATTAATTTTTTTAACACCATCTTATTTGACAGTAAATTATGATTGTTATATGGTTTATATATGATAATTATGAAATTATTATAATTCTTTTATTGTAATATGATATCTATCTTTTTACTGCCTAATATTTTTTGGAAATTAAAATCTCGCTCCAACGTACATATGATTTACCACCTCCTCGATGCGATGAGAAACATTTTTCAACTATTAATCACATGGGTATTAATAAGGATAAATTTTAAGAATATATATGAAATATATAACATAAAATTTATTTTTTAATTATTCACTTATCATTCTTTTAATATTATAAGAAAACAGAAAACAAATGGTCATGCGTATGTACAGCCTGTTGTCTCCATGAATTGTGCAATTTATTTTATATCTCTTACTTTTTTGAATCACCATGAATATATACGTATATATGATATATATTTCATGTTTATCATTCTGGAGATGATGAAATAATGATATAATTTATAGGACCACGAATAACATGTAATAATACATATGAAAAAAAGGTTATTAACTAGAACATAACATTAACATGGAAATGATAACAATCATGTAATATAATGTCATATGTAAATCATATATGGTATTAAAAATATTAATATGGTTCTATGGTATATGTATAATAAACTTATATTTCTTTTAAATGAATTTTTAATATATATAATGTGAGTCAATAATTATGGTAAGATATTTTTGTCTCACTTTTATTTCTATGGGACGCATGCCTTATACACTACTAATTTTTTTTATGTTGTGTATATACATAAATTTATTGTATTTTGTGATTATTATTCTTAATATTATGGTATTTTCATATTCATATTAATTTCTCACTTTCATGGTGAATATAATTCTACTAATTATGATGTTATAAGTGTTTATTTCAAAATATCATCAACATTCATGATTGGTTCATTTTAAATATCCATTGAGGAATATTTATGAAAAGGAGAATGATATGGGTTCTGGATGGGGCTTCAGTTCTCCTATGAATCTTAGTACATTAATTCTAGGTGGTCTCGAATGATGAATCTAATGTAAACCAATTTTTTTGCATATTTCAGATTATTTAGATTAATGAGTGGAGATATATATTATATATGATCATTGAAGCACCATTATGGTATTTATTGATAAATAATAAAATATATTCAATAACTTAAATATTTTTTAATTGAGGTATTTAATTTCAAACCATTCAATATTTTTTCTCAAAAAACATTAGACAGAAGTGAATAGGTAGAAGAACATGAGGAAACTTTTATCCAAGAGGAGGATGTAGATCAGGTTGGTGTCTATTTATGATACACCCTCTATGTTATTGATGATGGTATCTGAACATTAGAATGTTTTATTTGGAGTGGATGTTTTCGTAGAACAACTACAACACCAATTAGTTGCTACTATGGATATACTGGTAGATAATTTATTTTTGGTGGATTGTTTAGTGTGGGAAGAATTCATTTTATAGGTACATGCTACACAATTATATCCATATGTATATTTTGATAATGTGAAAATAAGTGATCTATGATAGGCAGTTGATTCAAATAACCAATGAATGGGTAGCTTGAAATTGGTACATGATGTAAATGATATCATAACTTTTGATATAATATTAAATTTTCCTCCCATATGTAGTGGGAATTTTGGTAAGGAAATTTTAGATGTGGATATACCTTAATTTTCTCAATTAAATAAAATAAAATGACTCATTTTAGATAAATATCTTATTATCACACCTTCCCAAACACTCATGTATTTATTCACAATGAGATGGGATTTGATAAATTTTAGTTTCTAGTATGATATAAAAAATCAAGCATTTACATTGATTTGAAAAAGAATGGTTTTATCCTACAGACCACATGTTTGACCACTAGCTTTTAGGAGGATATTCACTGAATAAAATCAAACGTTAATGAATACCTCTTGAGTACGAAGGAAATAAATTTTTAAATCATGATTCCAATATATTTTCGTAATAAATATGGGTTTGGTTGAATGATTGTCCTTTAAAAATGTGTGTCAAATAGATATTCGTAGGAATTTAATGGGGGTGACGTACTATCTACTAAAACTGAGTTTAGTTGGATCAATAAAGGATAATTTCTTAATTTCTCCCAGCCATGTGAACCTGGAGGTCTATAAGTAGGACATATATAGGTCAAATATTCCATAACCAAAATTCAATATTGATCTTCTTGTATATGAGATGAAATGATTTCCTCTGTAAAATGTTGACTTACATGAGTATAGGTAGTCCATTATGGAGTTAATTTACCATCATCATTAGTGAAATTTATTTAGGTGAACTTACCATAAAATAAATACACATTACATAAGTTTACCAGAATATTGATTACATATCAAAATAAATCACACACCCAAAACCTATCAGTATTGGGTATTCATAAATTAGATACATTAACTTATAATCTTAAAACATGTCTTTACCATCTCCCAAAAAACTCTCCATGCCTGATATCTGTAATTCCTCATGCCCAGTTACCCAGAGTCTTTGCATTATCACATAACATTGGTGTGATCCCATGAGATCATGTACTGAAAGACAAATCAATTTAAAAGATTTGGAAGTACGAGATTCATACATATGTTTTAAAATACGTTATGAAATGAAAAAAACATCATTTTGTATCCTTTGAACACACTCATATAACTTAGCTTATCCCTATAGGTTAATAAAAATATATATCTTCACATTCTGAAAAAAATATAAGAATGGGGTGAGCCTAGATGCTCGGTAAGGATACAAATATAGCTGAAACTATCCTAAATAATAATAAACAATTAGGGCAATGTATTTGATTAAAATAGAAGCCTTTTAAAATTAAACATCAGAATAATATGGAAAAGATAAATCAAATAATTCCATTTACTTATTCAAATTGTTATTCTTATATTCGAATAAACACAGGTTATATAAATAACTAATTTTATAATGATGGAATGCATAATGTCGGACATCATAACCACATAGTAAATGAATCTTTCTATGACAAAAAATAAATATATTGTCAAGGCCTTGTTATAAGACACTAGTTTGACTCATGAAACCTACCGATGCATTGAGGGGCTATATAGGTCCCCACTCTTCACCTACAATTTCCATTGAATATCAAATGAGGAAAGAGTGAAACATAATCTAAACATTTGTATTAAAACTAGAATACAAAATATCAATACCTTAACCACAATCCATGAAAGGTATAAAAATAACACATCCACAGTCAAACATAATTAATTCAATACAATATGGAATATTTTGTTACAATAAATCAACCATAATAAATAATAAAATACAATGAAGTATATTAACAAATATTAAAATAACCAGAAAAAACTATTTGAGAGAAATACCCCCTTTTCTTGAAAATATTTAAAAGCCGCACTATTTATACCAGAATAAATTAATTTTTTCTATATTCAAAGTGTCTCGTACTAAATTGAAACTATTGAAAGAAATTTTAATTTCAAAACATTCATGTAAATATAAATAAATACTTACAACAATTTTTAAAACATGGACCTTATTGAAAAATATTTAGAAGAATAAATCAGTAAAATGATTTTTTAATTATTGATTTCCTAACCAAATGATAGAAGTATGAATATAAATAATTGAGGAAACAAATATAATAAAAACATCAAAATTTCATTAGAATAATGATATTCATGCTATAACATGTTAATGGACAGTATATACACCATATAAAAGTGAATTGGCGCATAACCACAAAGAAGTCTCTGTGGATTGTAAATTGAAATGAAATCCCTTATAAAGACTTTAAACTTAGATTAAGGATAAATAAATGATATAATTATTTTTGAATAATATAATTACACTCAATATGATTGTATTTTCAGTGTAAATTATTGAGAGGACATTCACACATGTTCTCGTGAAAACAGAACAAATGACTTTGATATTTTAATCAATTAATGGAAATTTAGTTAGGATTACCCTTCTCGAGTCTATATCAATGACTATAGAATTTATAAATAGACTGATTATGTGTATCAAAATTATATCCACACAAATAATATTGTAAATTTCTTAATTAATAAATGAATAGTGATTCCATAGATAATCTTCGAGTAAAATCATCAATGAAGAATGCGTAAAACCCAATAGGTGGAAATTGAAAATTGAAATTCCCTTACTGATTTGGTAACACATTAAGGATACACCCCATTAAAATTAAATGATACAATAATTATGTAAATACAGATAAATTAAATTATATTACACAAATAATTCAATCATGGTAAGTACATACACCACACAAAAGAAAGTGGAAAATATAGCTTGAATCTCATGAGAATAAAAAGTGAGATGAAAATCCTTTACCTTTTTCTTTTCCTTAGTCAAGTGTAAGTCAACCAAATTAATAATGGTTAAATAATTGTTATTAAATTATTAAATAACCACATATATAAATATGATATCATATATGATCCTCTAATATTGTTTTGTTAATAATATTTCAGTAGTATCATTGTTTCGGGTGTTAACTAATTTGTTTTCCTTTTTATGTTGTGTTACATAAGTCAAGTTTTTATCTATATAATGTATTTTATTCATATCCAGAATGATATTAAATTCATAAAAATTATTTTTAATCATAACATTGAAATTATTCTTGAATGGTTACGATGGGAGATGAAATCTCATCCAGCCGAGGAGACGGTAAGTCGTACAAACGCACGAGTAATTATATCAATCTATTGATGGTGAAATCCTATATAGTTGGTTAGTATATTATATATAAAGAATCATTAAAATGTTATATATTTATTATTTACATTAATTATACTCATTATTATACCCATCCAAATAATGAATCATTGAATAAAAATATACACCATGACGTGGAGATGGTAAGTCGTACATACGCACGTATGGTGACTTTGTCATTCATAAGATGGATAAAATATTGAATATGGTTATACCATATGTATTAAAACAATACATCATGTAAAATTAGTGGGATTTATTATTTTTTATGGATAAAACAAAGAAATAGGATGTGGAAGAAGAAATGAACTTTGAAAGATGTGATGAAATAATTATCTCTTCTTTGGGTGTTTCATTTTCATTTGAACAAAATAGCTTCTTATGATAGATTTCGGATCTAAGTAAGGAATCTAGGATGAGGTGAGGTTAGTAGTAATGGTATATGAGATTGGGTTGGCTGAGAAAAATGGATTTGGTTGTGTGAATTTGAAAAAAGGGGAAGCACCCTTTTATAAGAGAGGTGTGGGTCAAATTAAGAAGTGCTTGAAAAATAAATTAATTATAAAATAAATTACAGAATATAATAGCTCAAAACGGATTTAGTTTGTTACTATTGTGTGTATGGGTCTATATCCTCTCAATAAATATGTTTTAGACAAATTTAGGTCACCATATTAACCATAACATTTAGATTTATGTCTTTATTTAATGGTTTATCTATTACCTTGTCTTCTTGTATATTTTTAATACATGGTTAATATAATTACTATTAAATGACAAGAAAACATAACGTGGTTAATTAATGACATATATAAAATTATATAAGTCCATTCAGTGAATACTATTTTTTTAGGAATATTATATCATTTAATAATATTCTTTTTTTTAAAAACTCATTTATCCCAATTTTGACATTATTATGTATTTGGTATTTGTGAATGTTGTAAAACGAGTATTACATCATATAAAATACATTGAATAAACCATCACAAGTCATATGAATCTATATAATTCTTCAATTGGATCAAAATTTTCATTTTACATTTATTTTAATATTTATAATATCAATTAGTTTAATCATTATTTAATAAGGTAATAACTACATTATCATTGTGTCATAAATAAATTTAATTATTTAATGTATGAAAATTCTAAATAAAATACCATGATGTATGAAATCATTTTATATTTATAACTAATATTTAGAGTCAAATTTATCTTATTCATAACTCTATATTAAAAATGGTTTAGTTAATAAAATATGAATTCAACACTTTTAATTCCTCATTAAATAAAACATAATAAATGTCCTAATATGTCTTACGTTGATAAAAAAGGAACTTATCTTTTTCCTATGGTTTATTTCGGTTGAAAAACACCTATAAAATACAATTAAGACTTGTTTTGGGGTAGTATTAAATTATTAAATTATTATTTCTAATTATATTTACAATATTTACATTTAAACATGGTAAATAAAATTTAAAAGATATTGTTCAAAAAAAATTATTTTCATCCTATTGAACAACATTTTACATAGTGATGAAAACTGTGTCTATCATATTTTTGAAATTCCATTTTTAGTAGTGGAAAAATTACATTTTTTGTATATTTGAAAATGTGCATAAGAGGTGGTTAATTGACGTTAACAAGTTCAATAAAATATTATATATATAATCATTTTATAAATCTAGTCAAGTGAATTATATTGGACTAATATATGTATTATTAATTTATTTTGAAATTATGATAAATTATAATTATAAATAATTATTTAAATGAAAAAGTTAGTTTTTATGTACGATGTAGTATTTTCCACAATTAATCATAAATTGGAGGTTTTTAGAAAATAAAATGATAATTAACCCTAATATAATTTTGATATTCCAAATAGAAAAATGAATTATATTTTACCAAATAAAATTTTTAGGAGTGTTTAATATTAATTTTATTATTATTCATAAATGGACCTAAAAAGTATATCTTTTAAGAATATAGTCTTTCTAAATATATAAATATTTTCAAAAAAATTATAAATTTCATTATAAATATGTTTTATTTATGTGAAAAAATTATAAATAACATTTAAAATTTAATTTTTACTCTTTATATTACAAAATTTAATTGATAGTTTTATTTATTGTTTAATTTTTTTTAATACTAATGGGTTGTCTCGATGAAACTCAATCTTTCATATAACGCATGACAAGTTGGTGTTGTGAGTAATATATGCTTTTAAATTACAATAATGTGATATCATACAAATAAATCATGGTGTGTTAGATTCTCCCCTAATTCAATAAATTACATACTAGAATATTAGACTCAAGATTGAAAAATAGGGGTTGGAAATTTAAATATATATTAGTTGAAATCCCACATAGAAAAATGGAGTAATGGGGTCTCTATTTTAATATAATGAAAGGTATGTATGAAGGTTACCATAAAAAACACATACTATGGTTCCATGTAGGAATACAGGTATATGGAAGAGAAAACTAACCATCATGTTCTGATGGAGAATAATAGAGAACATTATAAGGAAAAGTTAACAATCTGAAATCCATGAACTTGTGATGGGTGAAACGACCATTGATTACCAAATAAGATGAGTAAATGGACAACGTTTTGTTTTTAGTTCCCTTTCATAATTTTGAAGTATTTATTTATGATATTTAATAAGAACATAAGGAGATATACTAACATTACAAATAGAGTTTCTTCCATTAATAAATTTCTACCACAAACTAATCTTTTATCCAAAATATGAGTATTCAAGATGACTATAAGTTCACCTAAAGTGCTATAATAAACTTATAATGAATCACATAATCAAGAAAAGTTTATATAAATATATCCCTTGTCCTTGGACATTAACCAAAACCAAAATGTACATTACTAGATCAAATGATCCCCAAAAAAGCTAATCCTTTAGAGAATGAAATTTTACTCATAATCTCCAAAATTAAACAAACAATGCCCAAAGTTAAACAAGGTCCATTCAATAAAAAATTAATTTATAATTCTTCAAAATAATCCAAACAATGATTGAATCCCGAAAATTTAAATGTATTTGGTTAAATTGTATTCCATAATAAATCCTAACATTTATCTCCAAATAACATAGACTACTCTAAAATTCACATAATGAAAAGTAATTAACCTAATAACATATTCTCTATGATAGGTTAATCATTTCCATAAATAAACCTAATCACTCTAAGACCACAAAAAATGCATATGTTCTTCCAAAATAAAAGTCAACCACTACTTCCCTATTGAAATCCCATAGTATTCAATTTTCCTTAGGTATATAGTTTTCCCAAAAGAGAAAATTTATTCCAAAACAACATTTATCACTTAATAAAAAATAATTTTCCTGTACTAAGGATATCCTTTTGATAAATTTCATGTTCCCAAAAACAACATATTATTGATCCATAAAATCATTTAAATAAAATGAATCAGTGATACTAACCATGGACTTCAAGAATTCCATTGTTAGTTGATATATCCAAGTTGAATTTTGGTAGTGGGTTTGATTACCAATGATTTGTCTGACGTGACTGGTTATCACACGATCTGCGTGTTTTTTTGAAAGACTATATAGTTTAATAACATTCCAAAAAATGTGATAAATTCCTCAAAATAACCATAACATATTTTAACCATAAATTTTATCTCATACCTCAAATTTTCATCTGAAAAATTAATAACCTATAATTTCTTTAAATTCAAGGATCATATAAACCCAAATTTTTAATTATAATTATATCCACAATAGAAAAGATAATTATTCCTCAAATATCATTTTCACATCAAAACTGTAGGGGTTCACATTCAAGAGTGAAGTCTTCTAATGTAATACCATCAACAAATATCCTTAATACTTTAAACATTTCTCTATCTATTTATTTCCACATTGGTTCTTCATTGACTTAGAGGTTATCCTTTAGAATAGGGAATTGAATCGTGTAATGGCCAGGTCCCCAACATTTACAGCAAATGAATATAAATGGATTTTTAAGATCATTTTTATTTTCGTACATAGAACTATTCATTTTTTCACTAAAATTGTTTACTATATATAATTATTTATAGGAGATGAATCATTTATTTGTTCCAGTGAGACGCTTTAATAGGTGTCTCTTTCAACATTTCCTACATGATGGAAATTCAGCTTTATTTTTCTCCATGGTCTCCACTACTGGAGCTCTTATCATTCTCCACGTTTATCTTCTTTATTGAGTTCAGGATTTTGTTAATGTATATTTTTTTTATCATATCATTCAATAATTGATTCAAAATGATAAAAATAACTTTTACACATACCAAAATTCCATTTTGTTGCTCATTTCCACCACCGTGACCACCTCGTAAATCATGTTAAATGTTACTATTAATTTCATGGAATACAACCATTGTCTAAAACCAGAAATCATAGTGTGAGTAACAATAGTGATAAAATATTTTATAGAATATCATGACACCATATTTTCAATATAAAACACCATAGGATTTAAGAAAGGTTATTTTGTTCTCATCTTATATTAAAATCCTTCAAACCAGTTTGTAATGAAAATGTGAACTATACTAAGCATATCCCATGGGAGTGTAAAACTAGGTGCGCAGTACGGATAGTTTTTATTTACCAGGACACCCTAGGTGAAGATTGAAACTCCTTGTCAGGGTTTTCACTCCTAGGTACATCTGTTCCAGAACCACGATCACTTGAAGTATCCATACAGAGATGTATTGCTTGGAAAAATCACAAGATCTCAACATTACCAAAATTGTATAAATTTCTTCTATACTAATCCTCAATTTCTATCTTATGGTAATGTCCTCTAATTAGAGTTTTTATATATCTAGTTTTGTAAGAACCCAGACTCTCTTTTCAGGTATGTTTTCTTCATCTGGCCATTTTTGAGAAAAATGGGGTTTTCTAACAAAAAAATTCAAGTACAGGTCGTTCACTTTATGAGTACACACCTTGTACTATGTTTCTGTAGGAGGCCGTGTGCTGACCGTGTAGTGGCCACACACACGACCGTGAGGGGGTATTTTGGAGGCCACCGAAAGTAGAGTATGGATACAGCGAGTACACACCTTTTACATCAAAATTACACACCTAGTAATTTATTTTTTTTCATTAAAAGCACTGGGGTCACGACTAATCTCTATAATGTTCTTCATTTAGGTATCTTTCAACTGAGACCTCCATACGGACCCATATCTTGGACAAACCCCCGGGAGTGCGTCCATACATGGAATAGAACACCATCGATTGCATTAGAATCACATCAGTGAGTTCTCTCTTCTCCAAGAGAACCATCTTTTGATTCCTCCTCTTTCTTATGTTATCATGGGTTGAACGTTTTATAAATTTTCAGAGATCATTGGCAGTCCAAGGTGATTCAAGCCTCGAGGTTGACATATACAAATCTCCTAACACCGAGGTAGATGGTTTGGGAAATTCCATTGATAGTATTTGAGTATTATGTGTAATTTCTAACAATACCCTTGAACGAGGTATTGAGAGTTTACTGTCTTACGCCTATTTATTTCCTTCCATGCTTGTATGATTGTGTAGAGGATATATGGATATAAAAAGGGTTGATTGCTTTGCATTGGATGATTTTCCCATGAATATTTTGTTTACGACCGAGGGTCATGCTTAGCCTTGGCCTATTTCCATGTTTTCCATGCTTGTTGTTGTAGGGTGGAGAGTTTTTATTCTAATATGTTTGTTATATTGTAGACTGGTTATCCAAGTAGTTATATAGGTCTAATTTGGTCATATTACCTCCCTATACTATTCGACTTACATAGGGCCATGAGAACCTGGTGTAGCAGTCTATAAGGGGAATTGACTGAGTGAGCTTCCTCATAGAGTCTTTGAGAATTATAGACTATTAGGGGAATTTAATGAGTGATCTTCCTCAGAGAATCTTGATCATTATAGACTATAATGTGAATTGAATGAGTGAGAATACCTAGAGAGTCTTAGAATTATTTGAATAACCTGGCCTATAAGTGGAATTTACTGAGTAAGCTTCCTAAGAGTGTCTTTGACCATGGGGAAATTATGGGAATTCACAGTGTGTGCTTCCTCAAAGAGTCCTCGAATACCTTAGACCATAAGGGGAATTGACCGAGTGAGCTTCCCCAGAGAGTCTTGTATTACTTTTCACTATAACGGGAATTGACTGTGAGTCCCTCCTTATAGAGTCAATTTATATTCTTATGATGAAACAGAAGGGATAGGCATTGTGTACTTCCTAGAGGGTTAACTGCTTGTTTAGCTACATACTTGATATGTAGAGTTTCTTATTGCTGACTACTTTCTGGTTATTATTTTATGTAGTTTTACTTTCCATATATTCATTGACTGTTTGGGATAGATCATTAGGTGGTTGCATACATGTATTTATTCTCACACCCTATTTGGGTCATGCTTTTGGGCCCATATAGATTATATTGTTGCTGGTATAGACCAAGGAAAGCACCCTTCTACTTCATGTTCTTGATTGACTGTAGAGTTGGAGAGCATGGGACCAAGCTATTTTTTATGATGATGAGGAGTTGTTTATCTATTTTTCTTTTGTACCTCAGTTTAGTACTATTATATTTCATCATTGTGATTTGATTAGATTCTTTCCTAGACATATTTACCATGTATCAGTTATATAAGTTCTCTAGTTGTTTCTTACTTTTAGTCTCCTGTTGTTTACTCTTGTATGGTTTATTACTACTTCCGCTATTGTATACTATTTTCGTCAACTACGTTACTCTGCCAATAAGGTAATAGTTTCCCCACTTTTACACCCAAGGCCCTCACTGTTATTCGACATCCTCTGGCATTCGGGGAAATGCACTTGAAGACTTGTGGTCAACCGGGTACGGGGCACCTCTGGGTGGCTTCTGGAACTGAGACATTACACAGTGGTATCAAAGGGACTCTTTTCTCTTGACTTACTATTTGGAGACTATATCTAGTGATTGGACAGAATAGGTAATTATTAGTAAGCTATACTTGGGATTTTCTAACACGTGTATAGTGAAAATAAATGTTTCCTCAATTATTTCAATTTTTCTGGTTTTTCAATTTTACAGTTGATTTGATTTTCATCAATGGTTGCCTCAAAAGTTTTTTGTTGTTTTTTTTATATCACTGAGGTTCTATTTCTTTCGCAACCCTATGATATGAGGTTATTCCATCTCCCGAATAATATATGAACTTATTAGAAACCACATGTTAGGTATTCTTGCCCTGCCATTTAGGGTGCATTAGCGGTTTCATGTTGTTGTGATAGTTGTAGTGCTAGATATTCATGTTTTTTTGATATTTTACATGATAGAATACCTAATTTTAGTTAGATCATTGATTGTGTAAGTGTTTGATTGAATGAATGCCAAACATTGGCTCTTGAGGTGTTATGGGCCCTCTTGGACCAGAATTTGGTGGATTGTTGAAATGATTTTCCTATTTATAACACGTATAAGATGCTAAAATTTGATTCACAGGCAGTATGGGCCCTCACAGATCAGAATTTGGAACATTTAAGACCGTTTTAGTATTTTTCAAGGCTCAAGTGTAGTTTATGTGGCTTACTGTTGAGAAAAATCTCGAATACATGCCATGTAGTTTTGACTACACTCCATGAGTTATTCTATTTGGGATGAAACAATTTTTCATAAGTACATGCCATGTACATTATGTACACACCCAGTAGTATCTAACCATGTCATAGGCCGTGTGGGTAGAGACACGGGATATGGAATTATTTATGGAAATACTTTGTGTACCAGTTTCATCACACCGTGTAGTGTTGACCTTGTGTCTTCTCATGTAACTGACAACACAGATAGATAAAACAGAAGATATACACACTGTGTAAGGATTTCACACGCGGTGTATTCTGACCTAGGTACCCGAATGTGTCACAAATAACATGGGTATGTGTTATCCTTTCTCGTATATGCCGGGTCCATCTGGAACATGCCGTTTAGTGTCAGTCGTGTGTCAAGCCGTGTCACTAACAACTCGTTCCAGGTGAAGATTGTTTTGTGCACACTGTGTCTACATTGAATGCATCGTGTATTGGTGTTCTAGGAGAATCATGTTGGTTAGTTGTCTAGAAGGAATCAAGTAATGGAACTGAGTTCAAGTACACAATGTGTGTATAGATAACATTCTGTGTGTTTAGGGTGTTACATGACTAGTTGTGGAAGTAGTAAACACCCATGTGAATGGCTTAAGGGAACATGATGTGTAGTCTTTATACAGGTCATGTAGACTTTTTTTCAAAACATGAATGCATTATTTCTCATGTTCCCTTCTTAAACTTATATGTTTTAGTTCATTTTAGTCTTGAATATATGGTGTGAATTTGAACATGCAGAGTCATGCCACTGAGTTGTCCTCTGGTTGTCTGCCAGTTATAGTGCAGTGATAAGACACTGGATATGGTTGATCAGGGAATTCATGTAGATCATCCTGTTCTTCTAGCCTTGGATCCTTTAGTTATAAATCGTACTGATGTGGATGCATAGTTTAGGGAGGAATTTTTGAGGATGATGCATACTTTTCAGGGAGCACCACCTCTTGCCCCGTTGGTAGAAAAATTGATGCAGGTTTTTAGCAGCATCATCCTCCGACATTCTCAGGGGATGGAAGACCCCAGGCTACAGAATCCGGTCTAGAAGCCACGCGGATGATCTTCGATCATCTAGAGATATATCCTTAGAGGAGGGTTAATCTCAATAGCAACATACTACAAGACTACCCCAAGAGGTGGAGGGATGTGATCTCACAGTCGGGGTGCCAAAAAAATATGACTTGGGATGAGTTTCAGCGCATCTTCTACGATTACGTATATCCAGAGATCTTGAGGGCCGATTGAGCCACTGAGTTTATGAGTCTGGAGCAGGGTAATCTTTCGTTTATGGAGTATTCCTCTTGATTTACAGAGTTTCAGCGTTTCATGACTATTCTAGGAGGATATTAGTTCTTCCATGCATGGAAGTTTGAGGATGGTCTGAGGTACGACATTCGATCGTAGGTGAACATCTTTAGGTTGACATTGATATCCTCTATAGTCATACCGGTGCTGATTATGGAGTATAGTCTGATAGGTTCAAGAACTTTGAGCTAGGGAAGATCAACATCCAGGGTTAGTGCTTCACCAGCTGATAATAAGAAGAATTCTAGGGAGGATTAATAGGGTGATCCGAGTAGGCGGGATGCATCTTCTGGAATCCAGGGGGTGTGAAACCAGTGGAAGAGATGAGGGAAACCAAAGACACAATGACATAGAGAACTAGTGGTGTTCTGATTTTGCAGCAAGATGAGACACCTTAAGAATTTTTATTAAGTCTTCTCACCAACAGCTGGTGACCGAGGTTCATCTATGACTCCTTGTATAGGAGCATCTCCACAAGTTTCTCACCAGTCTAGGAACGAGAGTACATCTAGCCATTCTGGCTGAGGTGGAGGTCACGTCTGTGGTGGTCCTTCGATAGGATATCAGCGATAACATGGTGGATCATCTCAAAGAAGTTAGGTAGGATCACAAGTCTGTGGAGATGGTCAGACTTTTGAAGTGTAGGAGACCCAACAGGAGTAGGATCCCTAACACTCTATAGTCTGATGTATGATCCTAGTTGACTCAATTTTATCTTAAACTCCTTTCGATATATGGGATTCCCATAGATTTATCTCTATTGCTATTTCGGAGAGCCTTGGGCTCTGTATAATTTCGTTATCTGGGATCTTGACACTAGACACTCCATTGAGGACGAGGACATCTACTGTACGTCAGTGCATGGGTGCCATCTTGAGGATTGTGGGTGTCACAACCTTTTGGATCTCTATGTCTTGTAGATGACAGGCTGTGATGTCATTATCATAATTGACTAGTTAGTTTTGTTCCAAGAATTTGTTGATTTTTATCATCATAGGGTGAGTTTCATATCACCAGAGGGGGGATCATTTCTTCATAAGGGTGAATGGGATGTCCGAGAAGGCAGAGTGGTACCAAAGCATCATGGGATAGGAGGATTCACAACCCAGATATCTAGTTTGTGTCTAGATGATTAGGGGACATCACAGTTAGACTTTCCTCTAGTGTAATATTGTTTCAAAGACATTTTTCTATATGAATTTTAAGGTTTTCCTCTAGAGTGTGAGGTGGAAATTTCGATTGAGTTCATGCTAGGAGCGTCACTGATGTTTATTCCTCCTTATAGGATTGATACAACAGTGTTGAAAAAGCTCATGAAGCAGTTGGAGGAGTTGCAGGCCAAGGGTTTCATCCGACCCAGGTCTTTCCATAGGGATCGCATGTCCTGTTTGCAACGAAGGTACACAGTAATCTCATGCTTTGTGTGGATTATCGTAAGTTGAACCAGTTGACGGTCAAGAACTAATATCCATTGCCAAGGATTGATGATCTCTTTTATCAGATTCGAGTATCCCATGTGTTCTCGATGATTGACTTGAGGTCCGGTTACTGTCAGTTGTATATTAGACCATCTGATATATCTATTACAACTTTCTGGATTAGGTATTTTCTATACGGGTGTATGGTTATGTCGTTCGGTCTCACGTACATACCTATAGTTTTCATGGCACTGATGAACCGAGGGATCCATCCATACTTGGATTCTTTCGTGGTTTTCTTCATGGATGATATCTCAGTCTATTGTCGCACTCCAAATGACCATTCCACACATCATGATATTATTTTGAGTACAGTGAGAGAGCATCAGTTATATTCAATGCTCTCAAAATTCCACTTTTGGATGGATCATATTCACTTATTGTGTCATGTTATCTTAGGTAAAATAGTGTCATTAGACCCAAAGAAAGTGAGGGCATTAGTTTCATTGGAGAAGTCTAAGAATTTCTTTAATTTACTGAGTTTTTAGGTCTGTATAGATATAACATACACTTCATACATGACTTTTCAGGATTAGTAGCACCACTGACGGGACTGACTAAGAAGGGTACGATGTTCTTCTGGTCAAATTCTTGTGTGTCAGCCTTTCATGAGCTGAAGGGGTAGGTTGAAATCAGTGCCAATACTAGTCTATCTAGATCTAGGAAAGAGTTATACTGGTTACTATGATGCATTAGGTATTGGTCTTGGAGTAGTTCTTATGTAGGGAGATGGAGTCGAAGCGTAAGGGTCTCAACAGTTGAGGTCACATCAGAGAAATTACCGGATGCATGATCTCATCTTAGTAGCTGTTTTTCTTGCTTTAAAATGATAGAGACATTATCTTCTAGGATACCATTTTGTGGTTTTCCCCAACCACAAAAGTCTCAAGTACATCATTACTCAGAGTGATCTGAATCAGAGACAGGAAAGGTGGGTTGAGTACCTTTAGTATTTTTACTTTGTGATTGCATGTATGCCAGGGAAGGCCAACATAGTGGATGATGCACTGAGCAGGAGGACTCAGATACATGCAGTTCAAGAGGCCAGCAGTGAGTGGTAGCTTGTGGCTCTATCCTGTGAGGTTCATTTGGAGGTGCACGACAGACATGGGAATATATTCCTCTCTTAGGTAGTTGTAACCTCAAATCTTCATGATCGGGGGCGAATGAGGCAGTTATTAGACACAAAGGGCCTAGTCCAATGGGAGAGAATATTAGGAGAGGACCCAATTCCTAGATGGACCATGTGAGGGGAAGAAATTTTGTGTTCCAGTGGCACATATGGGTGCCAATAGATATACACGAAGATTTGATGCTAGAATTTCATTTTTCTGTTTGGGAAGTTCATCCTTGTGTCACCAAGATGTATCATAATCTACACCGTCAGTATCGGTGGTCTAGTATGAAGAGAGATTTTTCCAGTTTTGTATTGAGGTGGTCCACCTGTCAGCAGGTTAATTAAGAGCATCAGTGAACAGCAATACTTCTACAACATTTACCCATTACCGAGTGGAAGTGTAACGATGTTGTGATGGATTTCGTGATCGGTTTTCTGATGTCTCCGCGAGGGAATGATGTGGTATGTGTTTTCATTAAAAAACTAAATAATGTTGCTCACTTCTTGCCGATCAAGGATACCATTAGCATTGATGAGTTGGGATGGCTATAAATCTGAGAGATTGTGTGTCTACATGGAGTTCTGTACTACATTTTTTTAGACAGGCATGCGAGTTTTACCTCTTGAGTCTGTCAGGGGCTTCATAAGGCTTTGGTTACATTTGTACTTTTGAGTATAGACTACCATCCCAAGATAGATGGCCAGTCTAAGCATACGATTCATGTGCTTGAGGAGATGCTCAGAGCATGTATTCTGAATTTTATTAGTTCTTGGGAAAAAATATACCTATTATGGTTTTTTCCTACAATAACAGTTTTCAAGAAACTATTCAAATGGATCCTTTTGAGGATTTGTATGGTAATCCATGCCGATCACACCCTATGTTGGATGGAGGTAGGAGAGGCAGCATTCTTGGGACCACATCTTGTCCAGGAGACCACAGAGCAAATAGAGTTGATTCGAAAGAGGATGGCAACTACACAGTCTTGACAGTAGTCTTATACTAATCAGTGGAGATGATCATTGGAGTTCGAGGTTTGGGATTAGGTTTTCCTGCGTGTCACACCAAGTTTGGGACACATAAGGAATAGGAGACAGGGTATGCTTTCATTGAGGAACATCAGGCCTTTTGAGGTGTTATAGAGAGTTGGGTCGATCGCATATTAGTTGTAGTTACCTCAGATTTATCGGGCGATGCACAACATCTTCCACAATTCTTAGCTTCGTTGTTACTTCTCAGACCCTCCTCATGACATTCTACCAGAGGATTTTCAGTTAGAGGTGGATGCATCGTTCAAGGAGCAACCTATCCGGATTTTTGATTGTAGTAAAAAGGGTCTCCTTAGCTGGTATGTTCCTCTGGTATGGGTGCTATGGAAGCACGTGTGAGCACATGATGAGACTTAGGTGAGGGAGGACGATGGACGAGCACAGTGGCTAGAGCTGTTCGGAATTTCTTCTTCTACATCGTGCTAGGGAAATTCAGGGAAAAATTTCTTTAAGGGGTGATGCTTGTAAGAACTCAGGGCCCCATTTTAGGTTTGTTTTCTTGTTCAGGTCGTTTTTGCGAAAATGGGTGTTTTCTGAAAATTTATGAAGTACACGATGTGTACTATAAGAGTACACAGTGTGTACTGCATTGCCATAGGAGGCCATGTGCAGACCGTGTAGTGGCCACACACAAGGCCGTGTGGGGATGTTTTGGAGGCCGCCTAATGTGTAGTATAGAAACAGTTAGTACACATTGTGTACTTCAAAAGTACACACCTTGTACATTCTTTTTTACATTCAACGCACTGAGGTCGCGTTTAATCGCCAGAACGCTCTTCTTTTAAGTCTTATTCGACTGACAGCTCCGTACGGTCGCAGATCCTTGACAAACCCCCGAGCGTGTATCCATCTTCCAAATTGAACTCCATCGGTTACATTGGAATCTCATCGGTGAGTTATCTCTTCTCTTAGAGCACCATCTTCTGATTCATCCCCTTTTCTATGTTATCTTGTATGGAAAGTTTTATACGTTTTCTGAGATCTTCGGCATTCCAAGGTGATTCAAGCCTTGAGGTTCACATATAGCGATCTCCCAAAACTGAGGTATGTGGTTTCTGCCTTTTTGTAGAAAGTCTTTGTGTATTATACACAATTTCCACCAATACCATTGAATGGGGTATTGTGTGTTTACCGTTTTACCCCTGTTGGTAGACTACCATGCTTCTATGCTTATGTAGAGGTTTTCTGGATATTAATCGGGTTGATTTCTATGCTTTGGATGATTTTCCCATGCATGTTCTGTTTACGACTGTCGGTCATGCTTAGCCTTGGCCATTTTCCCTCTTTTCAATGCCTGTTGTTGTAGGGTGGAGAGTTTGTATTCTTATATGCTAGTTGTGTTGTAGACTAGTTAGCCATGTAGATTTTTAGGACAAATTTGGCTATATAACCTCATTATGCTCATCAACTTACACAGTGTCGTGAGATCCTCCTGTAGTATACTATAAGGGGAACTGGCCGAGTGAGCTTCCTCAAAGTGTCTTTGAGCATTATTGACTATAATGTGAATTGGTAGAGTGAGCTTCCTCATAGTGTCTTCGACCTTGGGGCTATAAGGGGAATTGACCCGTTGGGCTTGTTCTAAGAGTCCTTGACTTCATTATACTATAAGGGGAATTGAGCGAGTGAGCATCCTCAGAGAGTCTAGTTTTACATTTGAATATAAGGGGAATTGACTGTGAGTGCTTCCTAAGAGATGCAATTTATATTTTTATGATGAACCAGAATGGATGGGCTACATGTAAATCACAGACGGATAACAACTTTTTTAGCTGCTTACATAATATAGATAGTTTCTTATTGATGATTAATTTCCTATTACTATTTTCTATACTTTTACCTTCCATATATTCATTGATTATATGGAACAGAACATTGGGTGGTTTTATACTGCTATTTAGTCTCACACCGTGTTTGGGTCATGATTTTGGGCCCAAACAGATTATATTGCTGCAAATATTGACAAGGGAAAGCACCCTTCTACTTTAGGTTCTTGATTGACTGTGGATTTAGAGATCATGGGACTAATAAATTGATTGCGATTCTGATGAGTTGTTTATCATTTTTTCTTTCGTACCTCAGTTTAGTACTATGGTATTCTAGAAATGTGATTTGTTTGGATGCTTTCCTAGACATATGTATCATGTATCATTTATTTATGTGCTCTAGTTGTTTCATACATTATGTCTTCAATTGTTTACTCTTGTATGGATTATTACTGCTTCCTCTATTTCATATTCTTTTCATCTGCTGTGTTACTCTTCCTATGTGGGAATAGTTTCCCCACTATTACACCCAAGGACATCGCCTCTAGTAGTCAACCTATGGTTTTCGGGGAAATGTGCTTGAGGCCATGTGACCAACTGGGTACGAGGCGCCTCTGAGTGGCTTCTGGAACGAGGATGTTACAAGTTTCCAAGGTTTGTACAAAATTTCCAATGATACCAACTATAACACCCCGACCCTAGTTATCCAGAGTCGATGCATTATAACATAACATTGGAATGTTCCCAAGAGATCATGTCCCAAAATGCAGATCAGTTTAGTAACCTTGGAAGTATAATACACATATATAAGTTTATATTACATTATCAAATGAAAAAAAACATTGTGTCTTCTTTGAACACACTCATATACATTTTTCTATCCCTATAGGTCTATCATTATCTAATTCTAAGCATTATGGGAAAAAAAATCATAATAAACGAGTGATCTCATATGCTTAGAAAGGATAAAAATATTGAGAAACTATCATAAATAAGAATAAACATTAATGGTAATGTATAAGATTAAAAAAATCCTTTTAATCATAAACTTCTGCCTAATATAGAAATGATAAATCAAATAATTCAATTTACTTATTCATATCGACATTATTCTAGTCGAATAATCAAATGAAATATCAATTGTTAATTTCATATTAATTGAATGAATAATTTCGGACATCATAACAACATTGTCAAGGCCTTGTGCCAAGACAACACAAATTGTTTTTTTGAAGGCCTTGTTCCAACACAATAGTTTGTCTCATGAGACCTACATATGCATCAAGGGGTTATAGCGGGCCCCACACGTCACTTACTAAGTCCAATTAATTCATCATATGAAAAGGGTGAAACATAATCTAACCATTTTTATTAAAACTATAATATGAAATTTCAATACTTTGACCAAAATCCACGAATGGTATAAAAATAGCACATTCATAGTCGAACATAAATTATTTAATACAATATTAAAGATTGTATTATAATAAATCAACCTCAATTAAGAATAAAATACAATAATTCATATTGACAAAGATGAAAATAATCAGTAAAACAAATTGATGGAAATGACCACATTATCATGAAATTTTTTAAAAGTCGCAATATTTATCAATGAAGTCATTTTTAAAGATATTTATGAATAAAAGTGTCCCATAACACTTTGAAACTTTTAAAAGGAATTTTAATTTCAAAACATTCATGTCCATATAAATAAATCCTTAAAACCATTTTTAAAACATTTAGATTAATGAGAATGATTTATAAGATTAAATCATTAAAATCTTATTTTAGTTAAAGAGTTCCTAACCGAAGGAGAGATGCTTGAATTCAAATATTTAAGCAAAAAAATTACATAAAAAAATTATTAAATCATGAGAATAAATTAATTATTGATATATTATTTCAAAGGATAGTATATACACCATGAAATTATGAATTGGTGAAAAACCACAAAAAAGACACTATGGAATGTATGTTGAGACAAAATCCCTGAAAAACGTATAATTGTATTAACGATAAATCAAAAATATAATTATTTGTGAAAAGTATAAATACAATCAATATTATGGGATATTAATTGTAAATCAATGAGATGACACTCACAAATGTAACTGTAAAAACAAAACCTATGACTTGGATGTTTAACTCAATAAATGGGAATTGAGTTAAGATTACGTTTGTCATGTCTATATGTAACACCCCCAGATTTCATAGTACGTTATTTCTTCAATGTAATTCAATAACATTCACTACACGCAACACCGAGTTCAAGTTCACCATGACTTACCAAACAAGTCGTTCAGAAGCGGTTATGAATAGTGTTTACGGAAATGTGAATTTTATTTACTCTATTAAATTTTAGAATCCATATTATTTGTTTTTTAGAAAAAATATAAGAACAAATACATTTTTTTCTGATAAAAGAAGTATTTATCAAAAATTTGCAATTTTACCACCTTTTAATAGTGAATCCTTTTAAAATCCAATATTTAACACTTTAATATATTCAATATGAAAAAATAAACATATTCATTAGAATTGGGACATAAAAATTTAGTTTTGTTAAATTTTTGGTGTTTTTCTGATAACTTCCATATTTGGGTGAATAGTGAATATTACTATATTTTAACTGAAAACAGATTTTTTAATCAAAATAATTTATATTGTTCCATTATACATTTTAATGGTTTGGAAGTATAATTACATTACAGTTTTACCATTTATTCCAAAGTTGGTCATTTGATGTAATTTCGCTTTAAAATTATACATAAACAAGTGTCAATCTTTTGAGAGTTTTTTCTTTTTAAACAACAGCATTTTGGTTTTGACAATGAGAATTAATTTTAAATAAATATATGAAACTCATATATTTTGAATTTGGTAAAAAATTCATCATTCTGGAATTCATTATATCAAAATTACCTTAGGGTGAATTTTTTGTATTTTTCAGAATACATTCAATTTTAGATGAATAGTGAAAAACACTGAGTTATTGGTTAAAATCGAATTTTTATTTAAAAAAAATAATTTATTTTATTTAAATTTATTTTAGGTAAAAATAAATAAATAATTCTTATATATGTTCAATGTAATTCATTGGATTTAGTTTATAATAATTTTAGATATATAAAAATTTTATTGAACTTTTCACCACTTTTTACCCACCTACTTGGAGAATTTGAAAATTTACATAAAATTTATTTTACCGCTTTTTTGAGTTGAATTTCAAAAATATGAGAGACATGGTTGATATTAGAATGAAATATTTTCTTCAGTAAGATGAAAATAATATTTGTTGAATAGTAACTTTCTACTTTTATTTACCACGGTTAAAAATAAATAGGGTAATTAATGGTAACAATGATATTATTTTTACACTAAAACATGTCCTAATTCTATTAGATAAGTTTAATTCAACCAAAAAAAACATAGGAATAAAATATGATCCTTTAGGTACACTTGGATAAGATTATGACAATTATTAATATTAATTCAATGAAGATTTATAAGATTTAAAATCAAATATTAATAACTAATACATTTTTAATATGGGGTTAAAAATAATATAAATCCGACTATAAATATTAATCATAAAGATAAAAATATTTTCTACATAATGGTATTTCATTTATAGTTTTTGGAAATTAAAAGATTTAATTTATATATGACACAATGATGATGTAGTAATTACCTAATTAATGAAATATTAAAATAATTGATATTATAAATATCAACATAAATGTAATTTGAGACATTTTTGTAATTACACATTTTTTATAGGTTAATATGACATGTTAGGGTCGGTTAGATGAATTTATTTGATGTAATAATGATGTTATTAATTTAGCAAAAACAAAATATCAAATAGTGCCAAAAATGACATAAAAGATTTTTTAAAACAAATATTATATTATTTATTGATATTCTATTCCTAAAAATATAATTTTCATCCAAAAGACATATATAATTATAGGTGAATCATTAATGAACCGCTTTGGGTTATCTTGGAAGTATATAGTATGTTTATTATCCATATAATATAAAAATACAAAGAGACATGGTAAATGTCAAACTATTTCACTAAGTGTTAAATATAAATGATAATGTTAATATAGTGACTCAAAACTATCTAAAACCTATATTTTGAGTGATTTTTGACCCATACCCACCGTATAATTTAAATAATACACTTTGGAGCCATTAGAAAATGGCAATGATTTTAAAATGAAATAATATGTCTAGCTTTTCTTGATGTGGCCCTCACCCCTCTTATAAATGTGCACCCCAACCCCTCTCTAATTCACACCATAAAATCAATTTGGATCAGACAGCATTGGCCCAAATACCCTATAAACTATTCTCCCTTAACCCTAGAGGCCTTACTTTAGTCATAAATCCAATCTACGGAGCCCTTTTGATCAAATCGAAAGGAAGAACCCAAAGAAGAGGTAAATATTTAATAACCTCTTTCATGTTCCTTTCTTCTTCCACTTCCTCTATCAATGAATTTTCTAGTCTAAAATAATAAATCCAGTATCTTCTATATAAATTTATGTTATTATAAATATGTTACAACCGTATTCATTATTATATCGTTTCTTTGAATGATATTTCACTATACGAGCGTACGTACGGCTTACCGTCTCCACGTTGTGGTGTAATTGTTATTCAATACATTATTATTTGGATGGGTATAATAATTATGTGTAATTGATTTAAATAATAAATATAACATGATAATTATTTTGTATATATGATATAAAATCCAATTATATATTATTTATATATCAAAAGAATGATATTGTCGCTCGTGCGTACGTACAGATTACCGTCTCTACAAACGCGATGAGATTCATTCCACATCGTATCCATTCAAAGATAAGTTTCATTTAATGATTAAAAATAATTTTAAGAGACATAATATCATTATTGATATGAATATGATACATCCCATCCATATCAAATATGAATCACATAACAAAAAATTTAAAAAAAATTGAATCTTTTAACACCAGAAACAATGACAATACTAAGATATTATAAACAACACAATGTTAATAGAACATATATTATATCATATTATTCTATATGATTCTTTTAAAATTTCATAAAAATTATCTAACCATTATAAATGAGGTTTACCTACCCTCTACCAAGGAAAAGTACAAGGTAAGGGGTTTTCTTCTAACTTTTTATTCCTGTGAGATATATGTTATAATTGCCACTATTTAATTTTGTGTGGCATATGTACCTCCTATGATTATATTATTTATGTAATATAATTTAACATAATTTTATTTAAATCTTCATTTAATGATCCTTCGTTCATGGGTAGTATGTTTCGTATGTTACCAAATTGGTAAGGTAATTCCAAATTTCAATTTCCACTCATTGGATTTCACATATACTTCATTGATTATTTTACTCCAAGATTAAGTGTGGAATCACTATTTATTTATTGAAGTAGTAATTTACACTCCCATTTGTGTGGATATACTTTTTATACACATAATCACTCCATTTATAAATTGTCAAGTCATTAATATGAACTTGATAAAAGTAATTTTAACTCAATTTCTATTCACTGAGTTAAACATCCATGTCATTGGTGTAGGTTTTACAAGAATATGTGTGAATGTACTCTGATTCATTTACAATGAATAGGAAATAATATTGAGTGTATTAATATTTTAAAAACATAATTATGTCATTTATGTATCCTTAACCTATGGATACAATATTTATAAGGGATTCCATATCAATTTTCAATCTATTGAGACTTATTTGTTGTTATAGGACAATTCACTTTTATATGGTGTATATACTGTACATTGACATTGTATATAATGAATCCATTTATTCTCATGATATTGTAAAGTTTTTATTAACACAATTATCTATTTTAATGTGTCTCTCATTTTGTTAGGCACTCTAACTAAAATATCATTATAAATGTCTGAATGATTTATTCTTCTAAATATTTTCATTAATGTCCATGTTTTAAAAATGATTTTAAGGAATTATTTATATGTACATTAATGTTTTAAAATTAAATTTCATTTTAAAAGTTTCAAAGTGGTATAGGACACATTGATTCCAAAATCTATTTTAAACGGATTGTTGATTAAAAGTGACACTTTTAAATGTTTTGAAGAAAAAGGGATATATTTCTATCAAATATTTTTGGTGTTTATTTCAATCTATGACAATATCCTTTATTATTATCTTTTGAGGTGAATACAATCTTCCATATTGTGTTCAATGAGTTATTTTTTTACTATGGATGTGATATTTTAATACACATCAGGGTTTGTGGTTAAAATGTTGACATTTTGTATGCTAGTTTTGATACGAATGTTTATTATATTTCAAACTTTTCAAATGAGGAATGCATTGGACATAGTAAGTGATGGGTGGAGACCTCTATAGCTTCTCAATGCATCGGTAGGTCTAATGAGACAAACTAGTGTCTTGGCACAAGGCCTTGAAAAAATCTTATTTGATGTCTTGGCACAAGACCTTGAGTATGTGGTTATGAAATTCTGGCATTATGCATTCCATCATAATGAATGTGGCTATTCACATTTCATGTGATTATTCAACAGTAGAATATTTATGTTAATATGTAAATGGAATTATTTAATTTTTATATTCTCTATATTATGATGAAGATCAAGTTTAGAATTATTTTGATTTATTCTTGTACATTGGCATAAATGTTTATACTTATTTATGGAAGATTCTGCTAAATTGTTATCTTTACTGAGCATCTGAGCTCACCCCTTTATATGTTTTATTTTTTCCAGGATATGAAGAAGTATATTATGACTGACCAGTAGGGATAATCTATGGGATCTCAGTGTTGTCTACTGAAACAATGTTGTTGTATATTTCTATTTTATGATATAATGTAATCCTTATGAATGTATCTAGTACTTCCAAGCCTACTAAACTAATCGTTCATTCGAGACTTGATATTTTTTGATCATGACAATGATATGTAATAATGCACTGATGCTGGGTAACTGGGGTCAGGATGTTACAATTGGTATTAAAGGAAGTTTAGTAAAAACCATGGAAACTAGATTTAGATAAACTCTAATTAGAGAACATTACCCTAAGATAGAATTTGAGGATTAGTATGGAAGAACTTCCTAGAAATTTTTTAATTTATTGATTTTTGGAGTATTCCGAGCAATAAATCCCTGTCTAGATACAAGAAGGTAGAGGCGGCTCTGGCATAGATGTACCTAGGGGTAAAACCAAAAAACATCACTTTGAGCTAGACTCGAACAAGAACTGGTGCAGGACAACAGGCCTTGATTTACTAATGGTGACGACACTCCCATGGGATATGCTTAGGATAATTCTCATTTTCTTTACAAACCATTATGAAGTGTTTATGAGTATATACATCCTCAAATAAAACATATTTATGATTATGGATTATATCCATAAACAGTTCAATTTATGTTTGGTATTTTACAAGTTTGGAATTATGAAATGTGATTCCTAAACTTACCTAATGTATGCCATTATTCTGTAATGGAACCCAGTAGAATGAATGAGAAATCCAGCAATACATATTATCTAATGAGTAAGAAGGATCATATCTTTAATGGAATTAAGACAACATTTAAAAGGGAAAAAGTATCCCATGTATTCTTATCATATGGAGAAATAATAGAAAGTGTTAATAAGATATGTAAATAATTCTACGTGTCCTATAGATTTTAAGGGATTAAAGGGAAGAAAATGATGGAGGAGAGAATGATGGATAAAGGGAAGAAGGGAAAGAATTATTTTTCCCATATGTGATAATCGTGGAAAGAATCACCATGGTAAATTATTGAAGGGAATGGGAGTTTTTTATAAATGTGTAGAAGAAGGACCCAAAGTACTTCATTACAAGGTTAAGAAAAATGATTCAAATGTACAATGCTTTATCTACAAGAAGATGGGACAATACGCGAATCAATGTCCAAATCATTAGAGTATTCCTCAAATGATGCTATTAGATAATAATCATGTTATTATACTGCCATAGATGGAGATGAATGATTAGTGTTCTTATGTTTTTATAAATGAATTATTTCATTTCAGTGTTGTTTCGATGATGTACCGGTTGTATGAATTATGGAAATAAATAAGGATTGTACCACAGTACTATTTCATTGAGGATTTGATATTATATCGTACAATGAATTGTGACTCGACAACAGGTTGCATTTTTTTTGGAAAATACTTGGTTGGATGAAAGATAAGCGTTAATATGGTCCTAATACTAAGGTAGTAATTTTGGAATAAGATATGGTTGATTTGGATAAATTATATTGTATTTTTTTAACTATCTTGGAACAAATTAATGGTTTGATTATTTCATAATTGTTGGAGTATTCAAAAATATTCGTATAAGGAATATATCTACTATTCTATAAGGAATGAGGGAGCATAAATTTAATAAATATGGTTTTATAGTAATTCTGGGTGTTACCACGTTTTAAAAGAATACATGATGAAGGTTTGCACATGTTATTATGTGAAAAAAAAATCTTCATTGTGTTTACCTTCCTTGTAAATTTTGGACTTTCTATTTGGATAGAAGTATTTTGGATAAGTCTAAAGGTTGGAATGTATTATGTTTGAAATTGAATACTATATTTAAGGTTAAAGAATTTATTAAGATTATTTTTTATCATTATAAAAAGGACAACCGGAAGGTCGGGTGACAACCCATCGCGTTTGGTAAGGCCACGAGACTTGAACCCATAACTGAAGGGCGACAATGGTGCATCACCTACCACTAGCCTACATGATGCCATGGTTTGTTTAATGTAGTTTTATAATAGTCTGAAAAATTAATTATAAATTCATTATTTTTGTAAACCTATATATTCATGATAAATATAATATTATTCAATTATATTATCTTTTGGTGTGAAAGATGAGTTTGTGGTAGAAATTAGTTGAAGGATGAAACCATACTTGTTCAGTATATATTTTATCTCTTATTATATGAAGAAATTAATTCTTAAATGTTAGGGAAGGTATCATAAAACCAAAAATGTGTTATCCTAATACATTATATTTTGTTGAACCAATGGTATTTAAATCATCATAGATTTATGGAATTGAGGCCCTCAATATTCTATTTTTTTCACTTGTTTATGATTGATGACCTCAAACACTCTCTATAAAAATTTACGTTTTTCGTCTAATTACGTGTCTATAATTGCCACCAATTTTCTCCTATTGAAAACCTTAATTTGGTGGTATCCTTTTCATCTCCCCTCCCTCTTATTGAGGTTAAATTTAATTAACCCTATTTCTGATGTGGGTACACCACAAAAGTATATTTCTATTACTAACCTTTTATTTTCGAAGAACAATTTCAAATTGTGTGGACGCAATTTATTGATGGATGGGAGAATTTAACACACAAATATTTCAATGTATGTTATTTCTTCAAATTAATTCAATAACTTTCACTACCTGCAAAACCGAGTTAAAGCGCACCACGACGTACCAAACTAGGTTTTCAAAATTAGTTATTAATACTTTAACTGAAATTTGAATTTTATATACTCTATAAAATTCTAAATTCCATATTATTTGTTTCTTATAAAAAATATAAGAACAAATTCATTTTTTATATAAAAGAAGTATTTTAAAAAAAAATGCAATTTTACCGCCTTTTAATGGCGAATCCTTTTTAAACCCAAAATTTGACACTTTTATATATTCAATTTGAAAAAATAAACATCTTTTTTAGAATTGTTATATATAAATTTAATTTTGATAAATTTTTTGTGTTTTTATGATAACTTCCATATTTGGGTGGATAGTAAAAATTACTATATTTTAACTAAAAACAACTTTTTTAATCAAAATAATTTATAGTGTACAATTATACATTTCAATGGTTTGGAAGTATAATGAGATTATATTTTTACCATTTAATCAAATTTTTTTCATTGGAAGTAATTTCACTTTAAAATTTGACAGAAACAAGTGTCAATCTTTTGATAGTTTTTAATTTTTTAAAAACCTCTTTCTGGTTTCGACAATGTGAATTAATTTTAAATTAATAAATTAATCTTATATATTTTTAATTTGGAAAAAATATACTTCATTTTATAATTCAGAATATCAAAATTAATTTTGGGTGAATTTTTGGTATTTTTCTGAAAACATTCAATATTAGATGAATAGTAAAAACATTGAGTTATTGTTTAATAAAAAATTGTAATTTAAATAATTATTTATTTTAATTAATTTTTTTAGGTCAAAATAGATAAGTAATACCTATATAAGTTCCAAATAATTCATTGGAGTGAGTTTATAATAATTTTAGAAATATAAAAATTTTATTGAACTTTTCACCGTCTTTTACCTATCTCCTAGGAAAATTTGAAAATTTAGCTAAAACATAATTTCAGCACATCTGTGAGTTGAATTTCAAAAATCTGAGAGACACGGTGGATACCAGTAAAGAAAATGTGGTTCAATAAGATGAAAATAATTTTTGGTGAATAGTAACTTCTTTCTTTTATATAACACGGTTAAAATTAAATAGGGAAATTAAGGGTAAAAATGATATTATTACTATCCTAACACTTGTACTAATTATATTGGATAAGTGTAATTTGACCAAAAACAAACTTAGTAATAAAATATTATCCTTTAGGTCCACTTGGATTAGATTAAGATATTTATTATTATTTAATTCAAAGAAGAGTTACAAGAGTTAAAATCAAAGTTTAATAAATAAATCATTTTTAATATAGGGATACATATAATATAAATTAGACTATAAATATTCATTATGAAGCTAAAAATATTTCCATAATAATGGTATTTTATTTATATTTTTTATACATTAAATATGTTAATTTATATATAACACAATGATGATGGAGTAATTACCTAATTAATGAAATATTATAATAATTGATATTATAAATATCAATGTAAATGAAATATGAGTCTTTTTTATTAATTACACAAATATTATAGGTTAATATGAAATATTATAGTTGTTTATATTAATTTTTTTCTAAGTAAAAATGCTGTTATGAATTTAGAAAAAACAAAATACCCAATAGTGTCAAAATTGACATAAATGAGTTTTTAAATAAAATTTTCTATTCTTTAAAATATATGATTCGGCCAAATGACATATATAATGATGGGTGTATAATTAGTGAACCACTTGGGGTTCACTTGGAAGTATATAGTATGTTTATTAACAATATAATATAAAAATACAAAGAGACATGGTAAATGTCAAACTATTTAACAAAGAGTTAAATATAAAAGATAAAGTTAATTTACTGAGCCAAACCTATCTAAAAACTAGTGTTTGAGTGGTTTCTGAAACATCCCAACCTTATAATTTAAATAATCTACATTGGAGCCATTAGAAACCGAAAATTATTTTATTATAAAATAATATTTCTACCTTTTCCTAACATGCCCATCATCCCTCTTATAAAAGGGAACTCCCCCTTCTCTCTAATTAACACCATCAAAGCCATTTGGCTCAGCCAAAATCTTCCCAAATACACTCTAAACTACCCTAACTTCATCTGAGGGCCTTAATTTAGTCAGAAGGCCTACTTAAGAATCCCTTTTGATCTAATCAAAAGGAAGAACCCGAAAAAGAGGTAAATATTTCATCACCTCTTTCAAGTTCCTTTCTTCTTCCACTTCCTCTTTAATTATTGTTTTAATTATATAATAATAAATCCAGTATATTCTATATAAAATTATGTTATTATAAAAATTTTACAACTATATTCATTATTCTATACATCCATTGAATGACATGACACCATACGTGCGTACGTATGGCTAACCATCTCTACGTCGTGGTGTAATTGTTAGTCAATACATTATTATTTAGATGGGTATAAAAATGATGTGTAATTTATGTAAATAGTAAATATAACATGATAATGATTTTTTATATATGATATACCATCCAGTTATATATTTTTTTAATATCAAAAGTTTGATATTGTCGCTCATGCGTACATACGGATTACCGTCTTCACGAACGCGATGAGATTCATTCCCCATCGAATCCATTCAAATATAATTTTCATTTGATGATTGAAAATAATGTTTACTGACTTGATATCATTCTGGATATGAATAAGATGCATCCCATCCATAACAAATATGACTCAAATAACAAATATTATAAACGAAAACGAATCTCATAACACCCAAAACGACTATAATACTAATATATTATTAACAAAGAAATGTTAAAAGACCATATAGGATATCATATTAATGTATATGATTCTTGTATAATTTAATAAAACTTATTTTACCATTATACGGTAGGTTGACCAACCCTCAAAAAATGAAAAATAAAGGTAATGGGTTTTCATCTAACTTTTTATTCCAGTGATATATATATTATAATTGCCACTATTTCCTTTTGTGTGGAATATGTACATAACATTATTTTATTCTTTATGTAATATAATTTAACTTATTAGTATTTACATCTAAATTTTTTGATCCTTCTTTCATGTGTTGTATGTTTCATATGTTACCAAATTGGTAAGGTAATTCAAAATTTCAATTTCTACTCATTGGATTTCACTTATACTTCATTGATTACTTTACTTCAAGATTATGTGTGGAATCACTATTTATTTATTGATGTAGTAATTTTCACTCCCCTTTGTGTGGATATACATTTGATCCACATAATCACTCCATTGATAAATTCTCAAGTCATCGATATGAACATGATAAGAGTAAATTTATCTCAATTTTGTATTCACTGAGTTAAACATCCAAGTCATTGGTGTTGTTTCTACAAGAATATGTGTGAATGTAATCTGATTGATTTACACAAAATATCCAATAATATTGAGTGTATTTATATTTTTCCCACATAATTATTTGATTGATGTATCCTTAACATAAGGATATGGTCTTTATAAGGGATTTCATCTCAGTTTACAATCTATTGAGACTTATTTGTTGTTATGTGCCAATTCAATTTTATATTAACTTTATACATTACATTGACATTGTATATCATGAATCCCTTTATTCTCATGATATTATAATGTTTTTATTACCTCAATTATCTATATTATAGTGTCTCTCAGTTGTTTAGGATGTCTAACTAAAATATCATATTAAATGTTTTAATGATTTATTCTTCTCAGTCTTCTCATTAATGTCCATGTTTTAAAAATGGTTTTAAGGATTTATAAATATGGATATTAATGATTTAAAATTTAAATTTATTTTAAAAGTTTCAAATTGGAATGGGACACTTTGATTCCAAAATCTATTTTAAACGACATCTTGAATAAAAGTGAGGGTTTTAAATGTATTCAAGAAAAAGGGGGATATTTCTCTCAAATAGTAATGATGATTATATTCATCTATGTCAATATACTTCATTATTCTCTATTGAGGTTAATACTATCTTCCATATTGTGTTGAATGAGTTATGTTTGACTGTGGATGTGCTATTTTGATACCATTAATGGTTTGTGGTTAATATATTGACATTTCGTATACTAGTTTAATATGAATTTTAATGTTATGTTTCAAACTTTTCATATGAGGAATGCATTGAACTTATTAAGTGGCGGGGGGAGCCCTCTATAGATCCTCAATGCATCGGTAGGTCTCATGAGACTAATTAGTGTCTTGACACAAGTCCTTGGAAAAATCTTATTTGTAGTCTTAGCACAAGACCTTGAATATGTGGTTATAAAGGTCTGTAATTATGAATTCCATCATTATAAAAGTGGCTATTGATATTTCATGTGATTGTTCGACTACTATAATATCCATGTGAATAAGTAAATGGAATTATTATATTTTTTGTCTTTTCCATATTATGCTGATGTTCATGTTTAAATTATTTTCTTTTAGTCTTATATATTACCTTAAATGTTTGTGCTTATTTATGAATGTTTCTGCTATATTGTTATCCAAACTGAGAATCTGAGCTCACCCATTTCTATGTTTTATTTTTCCCAGGATGTGAAGTACTATATTATGACTGTCCTGTAGGGATAGTATATGGGATCTCAGTATTGTCTATGGAAACAATTTTATTGCAGTTTTCCATTTTATGATGTAATGTAAACCTTATGAATTTATCTAGTACTTCCAAGGCTACTAAACTAATCGGACTTTCGAGACATGATCTTTTGTGATCATGCCAATGATATGTAATAATTCACAGACTCTGGGTAACTGGGGTCAGGGTGTTACACTATATAAATGACTTGAGAATTTATAAATGGAGTGATTATGTGTATAAAAAGTATATCCACAAAATGGGGTGTGGGAATTACTATATAAATAAATATGTATTGGTTTAACATATAATCATGGATTAAATATTCAACAATGTATGCGTAAACCCCAATGAGTAGAAATTGAAATTTGAAATTAACTTACCGATTTGGTATCTTACGAAACATACGCCCCCGTGAAAGGATAATAATACAATGAAAATGTAAATACAGATAAATTAAATTATATTACACAATGAATACAATCATGGGCAGTACATCCACCACATAAAAGGAAATAGTAGTAAATATAGCTTGAATGTCATGGGAATAAAATGTTTAAATGAAAACCACTTACCTTGTACTTTTACTTGGTTGAGGGTATGTTAACATCATGTATAATGGTTAAATAATTTTTATTAAATCATATATGAACCACATAAATAAATATGATATCATATATGATCCTCTAGTGTTGGTTTGTTAATAATATTTTTGTAGTATCATTGTTTCAGGTGTTAACTGATTCATTTTACTTTATATGTTTTGTTACGTATGTAATTGTTGTTATGGATAGGATTTATTTGATTCATATTCAGAATGATATTATTTTCCTAAAAATAATTTTTATTTACCAAATGAAAATTATTCTTGAATTTTTATGATGCGGAATGTAACCTCATCGCGTCGTGGAGACGGTAAGTCGTACGTATGAATGAGCGATAATATAATTCTATTAATGGTGAAATAATATATATTTGGATAGTATATTATATATACAAAATCATTAACATTTTATAATTATTATATAAATAAATTATACGCATTATTATACACATCCAAATAATGAATTGTTGAATAACAAACCACACCACGACGTGGAGACGGTACTCCATACAAATACACATATGATGACTTAGTCATTCATAGGATAGATTGAATAATTAATATGGTTGTACCACATTTATAAAAATAATAAAGTATGTAGATGGTATTGGAGTTATTATTTTTGAATGGAAATAAGAAATAATGAGGAAGTGGAAGAAGATAAGAACTTTTAAACAGGTGATGAAATAATTACATCTTTTTTGGGTGTTTCCATTTGATTGGAACAAAAGAGCTATGTAGGATGGATTTATGATCAAAGTAAGGAATATTGGTTGAATTGAGGGTAGTTGGTAGGAGATTTATGTAGCAGTTGGACGATCCAAGTGGATTTGGAGGACTGAATTTCAGAGAAGGGTAAGAACCCTTTTATAAGAGAGGTGATGGTCACTTGAGGATGTTATTGAAATATTAATTTATTATAAAATAGTTTTTGTTTTCTAATTGCTAAAAGTCGATTTATTTTGAGTAAAACGTGGATATGGGTGTAGATACTCTGAATAATTATTTTTTAACATGTTTTGGTCTCTATATTAACATTATCATTTAGATTTAAATATTAGTTAAATAGTTACACTTTTACCATGACTTCTTGTTTTTTATAGTATATGATTAATATTCATACTATAAAAGGTCTAGAGAAGATAAAGTGGTTAATTAATGACATATATAATATTATAATACACTTTATACCAAATCTTATATTTTTATGAATATTATATCATTTAATAATATACTATTTGTTTTAAAAACTCAACTATGATAATTCTGACACTATTTAGTCTTTTGTTTTTTGTGATTGTCATAAATTGTTTATCACTTCAAAAAAGATATATTAAATAAACACTAACATGTCATATCCACCTTGAGAATTTGGGTATGTCATAAAAAGTTTCAATTGACATTTATTTTAATATTTCTAATATTAATTAGTTTAATGTTTCATTAATAAGGAAATTACTACATCATCATTGAGTCATAAATAAATTTAATTATATAATATATAAAAATTAGAAATAAAATAACATGATGTAAAAGATTTTCTAGATTTATAATTAATATTTATAGTCGAATTTATCTTATGTATAACTATATATTAGAAATGATTTAGCTTATAAAATTTTAATTTAACACTTTTAACTCTTCTGTTAGTAAAATATAATTAATGTCTTAATCTAACCCAAATGGATAAAAAAGGTTCTTATTATTGTAATAAGGTTTATTTTCTAGAAAAAAACATATCCAATAGAATAAGGACATGTGTTGTTGTATTTTTTATTATTATAGTATTATTTGTACTTTTAATTACCATGTTTACTTTTAACTATGGTAAATAAAATTCAAAAGCTAATATTCACCAAAAATTATTTTCAACATATTGAACTACATTTTACTCACATATGAATAAAATGAATTTCATATTTTTAAAATTAAACCCACAAAAGTGGTAAAATTAGGTTTTATGCAAATTTTTAAATGTGCCTATAAGGTGGTTAAAAGATGGTAAGAAGTTCAATAAAATTTTATACATCTGATCTTATTATAAAATGACACAAATGAATTATATTGGAATAATATATGTAATATGTATATATTTTTACATTAAGATATATTTTAATTCGAAATAAATATTTGAATGAAAAAGTCAGTTTTTATTTACTATGCAGTATTTTTCAATATTCATCAAAAATTGAAAGTTTTCAAAAAAATAAAAAAAATTCACTCGAAGATATTATTGAAATTAAAAATCCAAAATAATGATTATTTTATCAAATTAATTTATTAGGAGTGTCTAATAATAATTTTATTATTGTTCACAAAAGGTCATAAAAAGTAGTTCTTGTAAGAAAAAAGTTTTTCTAAATATATAATTACATCAACAAAACCTACACATTTCATTATAAATGTGTTTTATTTATGTCAAAATGTTATAAATAACATTTAAAATTTGTTTTTTATTATTAATATTATAAAATATAATTGATAAATTTATATATTGTTTAAATTATAATAATACTAATGTGTTGTCTAGAACAAACTCAATCTTGTGTATAATGCAAGGCATATAAGTGTTGCGTGAAATATAATCTATTAAATTACATTAAATTGATCATGTACTATGAAATCTTGGGGTGTTACAATATCCTTATTTTCCAATGCTGGTGTTGAACTTTTATTCCATGAACATATGGTTTATGATTTATTTATGATGATTTCTCAATCATATGATTCATGTCATTTGAAATCAGAGATTTTTATTCATTTAATCATGTTTATGATCTTTGTGATCTTTTAAAGTTATGGCTAGGATCACATACACATATATTTAATTTATTCATCCATATGGTCATAAATTGATATCTCCCTTGTTGGCCCTTTCTGAGAAATTTTTATGACACGTTCTTATATTTCCTTCTAGAGGTTATAAAGAATAATTTTCAGTATGTTACTTCTATGAAAATTAATAATTGTAAAGATATTTGTGAGAGATATTAGAGATATTTCATGAAATATGAATATTGTGTATCTAATCTCAAAATATTCTAATCCTTTACTGCCCTTGGGTGTGTATTATTGAAATGTATTGAATATTCAAATAAAATCATAAAATAGTTTGGTATGGAAATCATGGGTTGTTACATGGTTGATTGATGTTTTCATTGTTCATGAATATATAATACATGATTCCATTGTGATATTATTGGACTAGGTTTCGAACCTGAGGTTGACTTAATTTATCACCTTTTCTTGTTAGTTATTGTGAGGTGGGTCTTGTGAGATAATGGATGAACTCTATAAGTGTTACCACCCATGTTTATATGATCACCCTAGCTATGGTTAATGGCCACAGTGGCCTATGATCACTTTGGGCATATTTATTTGAGGCATTTGGACTTTTAATGTATCATTTAGATGTTATGGTAGGTTATTTATAACCTAGTTAGTTCTAAGAGACATTAAATACTAAGTAAAATCTTCCCAAGGGCTAAAAGGATCCCCTACTACTAGTTCATATCATTCCATTGAATCCATATATCTTTTTCAATTCACATCATTTCATAGACATCTATAATGAGTTACAAGGGCCTATACTTAAGGTTTTTCCTTGGGTTTGAATTTGTATCCCCTTCTTGTTCAAGTACACATGATTGATGTTTTGGTGGTGTGAGAAATGTTTCATAATTCATCTAGTTGGGGGTAGAGTGAGGGTAGTTTTTACCTAGGGTGTCAGGATAGAAGACATGTTTGGCTATTTTCCTTTTGTTTACCCCATTTTTTCATTTTCTATATTTTTTTTATTTATTAAATTTTTCATTGTTCATTTAGGTTGGGCATATCAGGTGTTTCGTACACATGTTATGATAGATAATTATTGGAACACCATTTGTGGTGGAATACATGGATTCATTTTTTCACCACTATGCATGCACATCAATGTAAATGAATTAATTTTTTTCTCCTTGGGTATAGGATGTGGTGGATCGATTAGATTCCAAATATTTCTTGTTTGGACATGATTTCTCGGGTGGAGTCTATTTTTCATGATGGAGATTTTCAATAGTCATGGAGTTTAGGTATGTTGTTCACATAAGAGTGGAATTGGAGCCTCATGTATTAATTTTATGTATATTGTTTTCTATTTGTAGTCTCCTATGTGGTTCACCAGTATATTTTTTTTCTTTTATCATGTATACGACAGTCCATTTAATAAAGTTTTCTTATATTCAATTATTATTTTTATTTATCCATACATTGATGTTCATGGATCTGTATGTATTTATTTTATTTTTTCATTTATTTTTCTATGATATGTGGCTATAGTCTCACGCAGATTATCCTTCTAGCACCTCACCTCATGCCAAAATCATCTAGTAATTTGGAAGGTTCCCCTGAGGCCTCGTTTCGAGCAAATTTGTGTGACGGGTCGGGTCGACCCAGGACGATTCGTAAAAAAATTGATTCAGTAAATTGTTTTCATTATCCTACTATTTGGAGAGTTCATAGGCATGAGTTATATGAATGTGTTAGAACTTGTGATATATATCAGGAATGTTCATCATGAACACCAAATCTAGTATGAAATCCAATTTATCATGAATATTATATTTTTTTCCAGTTTCACTATTAGGGTTCTATTGTTTTCACTTACTGTGATTTGATATTTTTTTTTGATTTTTTGATTTATGCTATTTTCATAATATTTTTCTCCTGGAAATAGGTATGTGTTAATGCATCGTGACAGACAGGTAGGATCCTCGTGAAATTTTTCTATCAGTGTGTTTTTTTACTAAAGATCGAGGTTCACTTGTTTAATGTGCCATCCACAAACTATATAGAATCATCCCATATAGCTTCTTGGTGTAATTATACTTAATGGAACCATGTGTACATTTCTATTATGACATTTCATGTGGATCCATTAGATTGTGATCTCTTGTGATAAAAATATTTAGTCTGTTATTTGAGGGATTTAAGGAGGCCCTTATTAGTCGGTGTAGGATTTGGTATTCCAAGATAATGTGGTTGGATTGTAAAAATAAAAAATTATGAGATATGTCTACATTGAGGTAAAATTTACCTATTTTTTTGGTTTCCCTATGATGTGATGTGGTGATTCCAAGGTTTCCTTAAAAATATTATTTAGATCACGGGGAGTGACCTTGACTTCTTTTATTGTTTTAAAAGGTTAGTTTAGATTGATGCCTATCTTTTTTTTTTAGTTTTGGTATTACCTTGGGTAGAAAGGTGAGAGCATTTTTATGCTCTCATGGTTTTGGATCGAATCTTGAGTGGAGATTTATTGTGTAGTGTATCATATCAGGGGGGATATAACTTGTTCTTATGGAGTTTCCAGGGTTCTCAAGTTTGTTGGAACTGGCCTATGTTAGGATCATAGTTAGTGGTTTCTGTTGAATTATCCAAGGGTCATTAGTTCATTGATTATATGAGAATTATAGTTCATGAGTGATTTATTGGAGAATAAATCAAATTTGAGTAGTAGAGTGGTGCTTGGATTGACTTTTTAGTGTAATGGTTTTTTTGAGTGAGTGATGTGAACACTATTTAGTATTTATGCAGGATAGTTCATGACATAAATGATCTATTAGTAGTGTAAGGCATGTATTATATTGGAGAGTAAACCATAAGTTTCTGGAGATTGTGTTCATTATTTTAAGAGGTTATTTGATTGTTGGTATGTCTTTCCTGGTGATCAGAGAATAGTAAGTGGATGGTGTTTGGTGTTAGAACTATTGTGTGAGAAATTTGGCCAATTATAGCCATTGAATTTTGTAGTGCATGTATCATTGGATGTTAGGTTAACTGTTTAGAATAAGGTCGATGATAAGGGTACTTCTATGTGGAGGACCATCATATGATACGTTGTTAAATTCCCCTAATTTTATGGGATTCATGGGTGATGTGGGATCATTTTATAGACAATCATGGTTTATTTGGAATTGTCGATATTTAGGGTAAATCATGGTTACTGTTAGACTATCGAGGATTCTAGGGGATGATAAGCATTAATGGTGGGAATCTCATCTGTAACCACACCATTATGATTTGATAAATATGGGACATTTGAATTTTTTCCCTTATGTTGTGTTCCAGGGGAAGAATGATAAATTATCTCACCGTGAAAACATTATTAATTTTTATGAACACACTGTTGGTTTGAAAATATATTGTTTACCATTGGGTGGTATTTTTTTTAAAAATTATGACCAGTCTAAATTTTAGTGTAATATTTCATAAATGAGTAATTATAATTTTTTTAATGACCATTCAAATATATCATCTACTCAGAGAATCATATTGGAATTTTAACATCACAATTGAGTAAAAAATGGGAGGGTGGGAGGGGGGGTTCTAAGGTGAGGTATAATGATATGCCAGGCAGAAAGCCGGAGCTCTCATTTCTTTTTTACTTTTCTTTTATTTATCATTATTTTCTCATTCCCCTTTCCCCTTTTTTACTATTACTTTCTCTCCACTACAACATAGATTTTAGTATACTCCCCTTGGTATTTCCATCAACATTCCTGAGATAGGATAGGGGTATGGAGGAGAGATAGATAGGGAGAGGAATTTATCCTCAATGAGAATGGTATGATTTAGACAATCCTATATTAGATGTAGAACATAGATCATATCCAATCTTAAGTGTTTTTCACTAGAACATTTTCCCTTTTTATTTTTTTCTCAGTATATCATCATTGGTTTTTTTTCTTTAAGATTTATTCTTGTTTTTTGGTTGTTGGGGACCCCCATAGAGTCGACATACTAGATTAATGTGTTAATATAGGGTTCCAGTTGGTTTATATTGGTTTCCAATTCGGAAATCATGTCTACATGGTGTCTAGATTGATGAACATTCACTATGAGTTCTTCCTTTCCAGTTATTATGATTTTTTTGAAGTATATTCCATATAGTAGTACTTGTTATTTTGTGTGAGTACTTGGTCATGTGTAGTATTTGGGGAAACACACCAAGTACCTAAAATATACATTTTTTAGTTGTACTGGTCCATGTAGCTAGTTACCTGGGCAGAAAAATCATTTGGAACTATGTATCATGTACTCGAAGTACACACCATGTAGTGGTACATGTCCCTATAGCCATGTACTTTGTAAGACACTCTGTGTGAGGATGAAATTCCCTTGAAATAATACATGGGTATACACCATGTATCCCCTTCCCATGTATTAGTATATGTGTAGACCCTAGGTATGACATGGACATGTAAGAATACATTCCTACATACACCTATATGATTACACTCCGTGAACTCAAAAGTAAAAGCCATATACATTTTCCAGCAAGTAATTTTGTGTGTCTTTGTGCCCTAGAGACTGAATTAGACATATGAGTACTCTGGTCAAATAATTTATCTGCATAGATCATAATGGTGGAAACATTTAATAGTTTAGAGTCCATATGGATGGTTTTTTGTATTTATATATTTTCATGGGATCATTACATGATGGTGTTGTTTTGGAATCCTCTTAGAGGTTGGGTTATGAGTTTTTAGGTTTGGGAATGGTCATTTTCATTCTAATCACCATATATTATGGATTACAAGTCTATCCATTTGAGTTTCCATAGGTATATTCCAAATTTTAGGATTGATTCACTTATTTGAAGTTATTTTATTGTTTTTTTCTCAAGGTTTAGTTCGTTAGATGGATTTTTCTTTGCAAAACATCATACAATTTGGGAATGGGTGGGTGTCAATGTGTGAGCTTGAGATAGGTCTGATAGACCTGTTTAAGGAATTCCCTTATGATTATATTGTAGCATGAGGTCACCCTTATAACATGGTTCGTCTAGGGGGTTTCCATATGGGTGTTGTTTGGCTTGAGGTTTTACTTTTGGGTATGGTGTTTCTTTAGAATTTATTTCTTGGATATTAATCTTTGGGCTATAAGTTGTGATAGTAGTTATGGTTTCATTTGGTGGGATTAATGAGAGTTGTTTATTTGGTTGAGCCCCATATAGGGTACCCAGCATGAGTTAAAATTTTTGGGACTATAGAGGGAACCTCATTTATGTTGGCCTCAGATATGATTGATTCATGTCTGAGTAGTTCTAGTTGTTTGGTTTGTGTGCTGCCAAACATGGTGCTTAAGCTTATTGTCTTGAAAAATGAGGTTTATCTTGTTTATAATGTTGAATAAAAATGTACTCGGAATAACCCTTCTTCATTTAATATTATGATATAGAAAATTTAATAATTATGGGTCCATCCTAAACCGAACACATATATGTCATGGAAACATGTCCTTAGATAATAGTAGTTCTACTTATGGTAATTCTTAGGTTGATATAATAGTGTTTTTTAATAGATATTAATGAAAGGAGAATTATATGGGAGTCTGATGGGGTTCTTCTTCCTCTGACAATCCTGGTGGTGGAATTCTAGATGGTCCTAAATGATGAATCTTATTTAAACCCAAAATACTTTTCATATTTAAGAAGATTTATTGTAAGGTGTGGAACTATATATTCTCTATGATCATTGAGGCATTATTATGGTATTTATGGGTAAATTAGATGACTTAATAAGTAATTTTAATATATTGTAATTGAGGTATTTAATCACCAACAATTTAATATTTATTATTTGAAAAATATTAGACCCTTGTGAATATGTGAAAAACCTGAGGAAACATTTATCCAATAATAGGTTATTGATTATTTTGATGTTCCTTTACAATCCACACATTATGTTTTTGGAGAATATATATCACCTTTGGGATGTTTTATTTGAAGGGGAAGTTGTCGTTTAACAACTAGAACAAAAATTAGTAGAATAAATGGATATTCTAGTAGAGAATTTAAATATGTTGGATAGTGTAGTGTGGGAATAATTAATATTATAAGCACAATATACTCAATTACATCTATAGGTAGATGTTGATAATGTGATAAAAATTAATTATGATAGTTAGTTAAAATACAGCACTAATAAATGTCTAGCTGAAAATGGGACATGAGGTAATTGTCATTACAATTTTTGATCTAATATTTATTTTTCCTCCCCTATATGGTGGGAATTTTTGTAAGGGGATTTTAGATCTGGAAATCAATTTATTTTCTCATTTAAATGAATGAAAATGACCCTTTTCAGAAAAATCTATTGTTGTCACACCTTCACACACACTCATTAATTTTTTCACAATGAGATGGGGTGTGAAAAATTTTATGTTCTAGTATGGTATAAAAATAAACCATTCAGATTTATTTGAAAAATAAGATTTTTTTAATTCAAACCACATGATTCATTGTTAGATTCATGGAGGATATCCACATGAGTAAAATCAAATGATAAGAAATAACACTTTTTTATGAAGGAAATTCATTTCTAAATGATGATTCTAATATATTTTGGTATGAAATTTGGGTTTGGTAGGATGATTATCCTTAAAACATGTGCATCAAATAGATATTGGTTGTCTTTTTATGGTGATCATGTACTATCATCTAAAGCCGACTTTAATTTGATCAATAAAAGATAATGTTGTAATTTCTTCTAGCCATGTGCAATAGAAGGGTATAGGTATGACATATTTGGGGAACATATTTAATCAAGATAATTCCATATCTATCTTCTTAGATATGAGATGATGTGATTTCCACTAGAAAATGTTGACTCGGATGAGTATAGACAGTCCATTATGGAGCGCATTTAACCTCATCATAAGTGAAATTTAATGAGGTGAACTTACCATAACATAAATACACATTACACCATATTACCAGAATATTTATTACATCAAAAAAAATCATAGACCCAAAACATATCAGTTTTTTCTGTCCAAAAATTAGCTATATGAGACTATAATTTCAAAATAACTCTTTATAATCTCCCACAAAACACTCCACACATGATATACATATTTAAAAATGATGGTTCTACACTTATATTGTATGAACATATAGTTCGGAATTTATTTTTGATGATTTATCACTCTTATGATTCATGTCATTTAAAAAGATATAATTTTATCAATTGAATCATGCTTATGATATTTATTAACTTTTTATGTTATGGTTATGATATCTTACCCATTTTCTTATCTTATTCTTTCATATGATCATCAATTGACATCTCCCATATTTACCCTTTCTGAGAAATTTTTCTAACACATTATTTTATTTCCTTCAAATGTTTATGAAGAATCATATTATGTTTGTTATTTTTATGAAAATTAACAAATTTTATGATATCTTTGAGAGATATTGAAGATATTTCACAAAATAACATGACTGTGTATGTAGTATCAAAAGATTATAATCCTTTATAGTCCTTGGGTCTGTATTTGTGAAATGCATTGAATATTAATGTAAAAAGTTTTAATATTTTGTTATGGAAATCATGGGTCGTTACCTGGTGGCTTGAGGTTTTTCTTGATAATTATTGTATAATAGAGGAGACCTATATGATATTACTGGACCAGGAGTTGGACTTGAGGTTGACTTAATTTATTACCTCAGCTTGTTTTTTATTTGGAGGTTGGTCTAGGGAGATAATGAATGACCTTGATTAGTGTAGCCACCCAATTTTAGATGATCACCATAGATAGACATAGTGTATAATAGTGGCCTTTCTGCTCCTAGGTCCTTGTTCTATGAGGCATTGGGCCTTTTCAATTAGCATAAAGATTTGATGGTAGGTTTATTATAACATAGTTAGTTCTATGATACATTAAATACTATTTATTTAACTCCAATGGTTTAAATGTGTCCCCTACTACCAGTTCATATCATTTCATTTAATTCATATAACATTACAGATTCATTTCATTATTCTAGAAATCTAGGATGAGATACAAGGTCCTAGACATCTTGTTTTTCCTTCTATTGGAATTTGTTTCTTCTTATTGATAATGTAGACACACATGATCTTTTGGCAGTTTCAATCATGTTTCATAGTTCCTCTTTTTAGGGATAGATCGATGATAAATTCACCTTGGGTGTGAGGTTAGAACCCATGGTTGGCTATTTTCATTTTGTTTACCACTTTTTTTTCTATATTTATCTCATTTAATCTAGTAGGAATTTCTCTTATTGGTTGGTCATGTTAGGTATTTCATATATATATTATGATAGATGGTTTTAGCACCATTATTGGGGGTGTCCTACATGGATTTATTCCTCACCCCTATGCATTGAAATCAATGTAAATGAATTCATTAAATTTTATTTATCCTTGGGAATAATATTCCGTGGATCAAGAAGAGTCCCAATTTTAATTGTATGGACATGAATTCTCAAGGGGATCTAAGGTTTGTGCTATAGTTGTTCAATAGTCATGTAGATTTGGTATGTAAAATAGAGGAATTTGGAAGTATAGCATCATGTACTTATTTTATGTATTTTATTTTCTATGTGTATTCTCCCTAGTGGGTGACGAGTATATTTATGTTTTTCATTTATCATGTACACAATAATAAATTTAATAAAATTTATTCTATTTTATTATTTAATTATTTATTCATACTCTGATGTTCATTGATCTGTATGTGTTTAGTTTATTTTTGTTATTATTTTTCTATGATATGAGTTAATACTCTACCCACATTATCCTTCTAGGCCCTCACCTCATGTCAAAATCATCTAGTTAATAGGAAGGTGCACTTCAGGCCTTGTTGCAAGCCAAATTGAGTAATGGGTCGGGTCGTCCAAGGATGGATCGTGGAAAAATTATTTCAGTGAATTGTTGGCATTATCTTACTATTTGGGGAGTTGGTAGGTATGAGTTATATAAATGTATTGGAACATGTGAGGGATATCGGGAAAGTGAGTCATGAACACCAATTCTATAATGAAATAAAATGTATCATGGAAATAGGATTTTTGTTCTCAGTTTCACTATTATGTTTCTATTTTATTCACCTAGGGTGATTCAATAGAGTTTATGGATTATGAGATTTATAATTTTTTAGAATTTTTCCTGATGGAAAGAGGTCTATGTTTATGCATCATAAAAGTAATGTAGGATCCTCATGATATTTTTCATACTATGTTTGTTTATACTAATGGTTGAGGTTCATTTTTAAAATTTTCATCAACAACCGTTATGAAATTATCCCATATATATTCTTGGTGTCATTCAACTCAATGGAACCATTCCTACATTTCTCATATGGCATGTCACATGGATCCTTTAGATAGTGATCTCTGGTGATAGTGATGCAATTTGTTATTTTAGGGATGAAAATAATCCCTTGTTGGTTAATATAGGCTTTGGCATTCAATGTTAATTTGGTTGCCTTGGAGAATTCAAGAATGTACGACGGTTGTCTAGATTGAGATCATGGTTCACTATGTCTGTGGTTTCCCTATGATGTTATGTGGTGAGGCCACAGTTGCCTTGGAATTTTGATTTAGAGGACCAAGAGTGATCTTGACTTATTATATGGATTGACAAGATGGGATTAGTTTTATTCTGATCCTTTTTTGGGTTTTCTCTTTCCATGGATAGTGAGGTGAGATCTTGGATAGTGTCTCATGGTTTTGAATCAAATCTGGAGTGGAGAGTGCTTTGTGTTGTGTATCTTAGTATGACAGATAAAAGTGGTTTTTATGGAGTGTCCATGGTATTCTAGTTTGTTAGAACTGTCCTGTGATAGGAGCATGGTTAGTGGTTTCAAGTTCATTATCCTAGGTTCGTTAGATGATGGATTATATGATAATGAGAGTTTTTAGGGGTTTTGGATAATCAAATTAATGCGAGCAGAAGAGTGGGGGTTGGATTGGCCTTTTTGGATAATGTGTTTATTGAGTGAGGGAATTTGCACATTTGTTAGCATTAATGATGGTTGGTTCAAGAGTTAAATTCTAGAGGGAAAGTGTAAGTAAAGCATTATATTGGGGAGTGAACCATAAGCTGTTGAATATTGTGTTACTTATTTCAATAGGTTATTTTAGTTCGGGAATGTCTTTCATAGTGAGCTAGGAATATTAAATGTATGGTGTTTGGTGTTAGAACTACTGTGTGATCAATTTTCCCATGTATAGCCATTGCATTTTGTATTTCCTGGATCTTGGGCTGTTAAGATTAGTGTTTAGAATAGGTTCTATAATAAGGGATCATTTGATTATGATTTTCAGTATGAATACATATAGTAAAATCATTGAATATCGATCTATTAGACCGTCATAACTTGAAGATGGAGGTGTTAGAAGAGTTACCATAGGGTTAACTGGCTTGTGGGAGTTATGTGTTCATAGTGAATTTTTTGTTTGATCATTCAATGTCAGCTCTTCCTATCATCGTGATGTAGAATTCACCATGTATAGAACTATTCATCCTCCAATAGGTAACATTTACTTCGATGGGGAGGAGCATCAGATGAGACATAGTTAAATATCTAACTTTTTAGGGTAGTCATGGGTGAAGTTGGTTCATTTGATGACCTATAACGGTTATGTTGGAAGTGCCATTGTTTATTGTAATTCCTAGTAGATGGTAGACTATCAAGGATTCATGGGGATGAGAAGCATTTATAGTGGGTATCTTTTCATGAAGTGTATCATTATTATTTTAGAAAAATATGGGAAATTTGAACTGTTTTCTCCTAAGTGGTGTTCGAGCGGTAGTATGGAAAACTTTTACCATCGTGAAAACATGTTTAATTTTTATGAAAACATTGTTGGTATCGAAATATAATGCTTACCATAGGGTGGTAGTTTTGTCGATTACCGGCTCTTTGAATTTTAATAGAATATATAATAAATGAGTAACTGAATTTTTTTGTTCATTTCCTTTCTAATATATCCCCTACTCAGAGAATCATATTGGAATTATAACATCACAATTTAGTAAAAAATGGGGGGAGATTCTTAGGTGAGGTATATCTTTATGTCTAGAAGCGAGCCAAATATCCCTTTTCTTTTTTTATTTTCTTTTTTTTTTCTTTTATCATTCCTCATTTCCCCTTTTTACTATTATTTTCTATTCTCTCCTATATTGATTTTTTCATACTCCCATGGGTATTTCCTTCATCATACATGAGATATAAAAGGGTTTTGGATGGAGGGAGAGAGAGATAGGTAGAGGGAGTTGTCCCCCAGAGCTCAGGATGAGTTAGACCATCATACAATAGAAGTGGAACACAAATCATATCATTTATTTATTGGTTTCTACTAGAACATTGTACTTTTTTATTTTATTCACAGTAAATCATTATAAGTTAGTTGTATTTAAGTTTGAATATTGTTTTTGGGTTTTCAAGAACCCTTATATAGTCGATATACTGGATTCATGTATTAATATAGTGTTTCAGTAGGTTTATAATGGCTCCTAATTCAGAAATCCAAATCTCATGGTGTCCAGACGGGTGAATACTCACTACGTGTTCTTCCTTTTAAAAGAAGATTATTTTTTAGAAGTACATGCCATATAGTAGTACTTGGTCATGTGGCTGAGTACTTGAGATTGTGTAGTTATTGTAGAAACACACATTTTACCTGAAATACACATTGTGTCTTTATACATGGCCATGTATCCAGGTACCTGGGTAGAAAAATCACTTGGAACAGCACATCTTGTACTAGAAGTACACACCATGTAGTGGTACATGTCCTTGTAGCGGAGTACATGGGATGACATTCCGTGTGAGGGGGAAATTTCCATGTAATAGTATACTATTAGTCCCCATGTATGATTTTCCCATGTACTAGTATATGTGTAGACCATGGGTGTGACTTGGAAATGTATGAATACATGACTTGGAAAACCTCTTAGAGTTCACATAGTGAACTCAAAATTAAATGCCATATACTTTTTCCAGCAATAGATTTTGGGTGTCTATGTGGCCAAGAGTTAGAAATGGACTTGTGAGTAGTTTGGTCAAATTATTTCTCAACATTGATCACTATGTTAGAATCATTTCATAGTTTAGAGTCTATGTGGTTGATTTTTTCTATTAAGATATCTATTTTTGGGATGATCCCTTGATGTTGTAGTATTAGAATCCTCTTAGAGGATGGGTTATGTGTTGTTTAGTTTGGTAAGGGTTATTGGATTTCTAATAACCATCTATTGAGGATTACAGGTTTGTTCATTTGATGATCATTGGGTAGATTCCAAAATTTGGGATTGATTCAATTCATTTATGTGATTTTTTTATTGTTTTCTCGAGATGTAGTTTGTTAGGATCCTTTTGTCTAGGATGACATCGTAGGATTTGGAAAATTGTTGGGGTGTCAATATTTGATCTTGATATAGGACTGACAGTCCTGAGTAAGGAATTCCATTAGGAGAATATTTTAGCTGGAGGTCACCAATTTAGAAAGGTGCTTCTCATGTGTTTCCAGTTGGGTATGGTGTTTCACGACATTTACCTTCGTGAAGATTAATCTTTGGGCTAAGAGTTGTGAAACAAGTTATGGTTTTTTTGGTGGGATTTTCATGAGGTTCTCTTTTTTGGGATGAGCCCTTTGTAGGGTATCCTACTTGAGTTGATATTTTTGTTAACATGTATGGTTCCTCATACATGTTGGACTATGATATGGTTGATTCCTATCTCAACTATTCCAATTGGTTTGTTCGTGTGCTGCCAAACATGGTGTTTGAGCTTATGGTCTTGAAGGCATGAGTTTGATATTCTTTTGGACGGTTTGAGAAAAGATACATTTTGGATATTAATATAAATTATGTACACCTTAATATTGTGTTAGTTTATATTCTATATTGGTTGGTGGTTCTGAGGTGGATGTAGGGTGGTAATGGATGATCAAGATGATTGGAGTCATCCTAGCTTAGTTGATATTCCATGATAGGGTTAGCTGATTGTGGAGGATTTTTTTGATCCCAAGGCCTGGTTATTTGATGTTTGGGGATTGTTTCACAATCCCATAGATTTTCATATAGGATTCTTATTTAATAGTTAGTTTAGTAATAATTTTTTGAGTTGGTAATATACTCACAGTGATATTAGGGAGTCCCTACTATCAGTTCTGATCATGATACTAGAGTCCTAGAGCACATTAAATGTTGTTTATTATTTTTGAAGTTTGGGATGAGTTCCTTGTTCCCAAAATCTTTTCTTATCCTTATAATATACTTTGGATCTTTATTTTGATTAGGATGTTGTGATTTACATTGTGGATAAATTATCATTGTTTCGCAATTCCTCTGGCTAGGTCTAGAGCAAGGGTAGTTTCACCTCCAGGGTTAGTCTTGACCCCATTGTTTGATATTTTCTTTTGGTCCTTTCTTTTTTTCCTTCGTAGTATTTTTTTTCCATTTATTCTAGTAGTATTAATTTTACTAGGCTTGTCATATCAGGTGTTTCATTAATTTTTTTGATATAATATTTTAGGACCACCGTCGGAGGTGGCCTAATGATATTAGTTTCTTAGCACATGTACATGCATTGTAGGTTCCGGGTGCTGTGGTAGAATTATGGTGGGTCATGAACAATATTTATTTTTTTCATCATCGATGATCAATATGAGATTTAAATGTAGATGAATGTAATGATCAAAAAAATTGAATCAAATAAAAAATAAAATGGATAAAACCTCATAACCAAGCATAGGATCATCACATATTATTTATAAATAATTTTAATAAAATAATGTATTGTTGTGATAAATTCTTTCTTCATTTATGGAACTGAAAATTGATCTATGTTTTACCTTCATCACATTGTATAAATGGAGGAAATGTTATCTCTGTTAGTGATCCACACATGTTCCATAAATTTTCATGTGTTGACATATGAATATTTGAGTGCCACCATGGGGTATCAAATGGGTTGTTCATAAATCATTTATCGCTTCGAGAATCACTTAATAAGGATACATATTGATCTATATATACGAGATAGTTGAAGGTGGAGGATGATCAATCTATTTTCTTGAGAGAATTCTCTATGAATAGTTCTCTCTAGTGCTTCAAGGGGATTCATTAGAATTGGTGTACCCAACTAAAAAAATTAATTGGCTCCCTTAAAAAATAATATAATTGGATTTATATACTTCTAGGGTTAGAAATAAATAATAACACATATGACTTTAATATTTATTTAATCCATTAGAACCCCAAGTCTATATTATTCTTTTTGTTGTTATTTTTATTATTTATTGACATTCTCTATACTCATTAATTAATAATCAATATTATTTATTATAATAATATTCAATATATAGTATTTCACACCAGACCCATAAACATGTTCCATCATTTCTCCACATAATTTATCAGGTCTTGAATAATGACTATTTATTTAATAAATAAATATCAATACATTATTTTCCCATAAATTAATTAATATTATATTAATTAAATAGGAAATAAATATTTATTAAATATTAGGCTCGATTTATATTCTTTTGAATAATTGATGATGAAATATATATATATGATTGATAAAAAATAAAAAATTATTAATCCATCTATGGGAAAAATAATTATTTAACTTGATAAATAATAAATAATAATATATAATTTAATTTAAATTCTAGATATTCTTTGTGTGTAACCCTTAATGCCTCTATCATAATGGCATTAGACAGAGCATCCTATAGTCAAAGGTTAGTATATAATAACATGCCAAGACACCCATATAAAAATATGTTAATTCAATAATTAAATAATTCTTTATATAGACACTCAATGTATAATATAATATTGTTATCATGATATCTATTATCAAGAAGGTTGCATGCCAGTTCCTTCAATCCATCTGCTCGATGTATTTTTCATTGAATTATAGGAAATCAATCATTCCTATAAAACACTATGTTAATGAATTTGTTATGATATATAATTTCCATCTACAGGCTTGAAATAGAAATTTCCATTAAAGAATGGGAGAAATCCTTTCTCACATTATTCATTAATTAAATATTAATAATGAAACACCAAAAAATCCTACATCATTGTAAACAAATGTCATTACGGACTACATCAATACATCAAAGTACACAACTTATAATATTCACAAATATTAATATTAATGTCTATGGATCAATTTACACATCTTCATGTAGGAACATCCAATGATACATATAAATTATGAATCCCTACTCACATGTCCCATTCTTATAATATTTTATAATGGATATTAACATGGGATTACTCCATGAGAAGAAACCTCAATATACTATGTTTATCAACCCCTAATAGCATGAATACTTTATGAACTTAAAATGATTTTACATGGATATATAACATAGAATTATGAATACTATCGTGGCACTTCTAGTATCTCATTATAGTAAGGAACTGCAATGATCTTTTATTGTGACAGTTACTCTTACGAAAATATTACATTCTATGTTATGCATATGAAAATTGATTAAATTTGATAATGTTTAGAAATATTGAAAACCCTGAATAAATGTTATTATAAAGTACATATATGTAGGTTCTAGGGTTACAACTCCAACAGACTCCCACTTTCACTAGATCCAACTGAAATAAACTTTTATACCTATACCTCTCACATGATACTCATGTTTCTTATATGATTGTACTTTAATCAGTGATTCTTCCACATTTTCTTCCATGGGAACACTTATTACTACAAATTCACCCCTCTTAAAAGAATCACTCAAGTTGTGATACTTCCAGAGAATGTGATTTGTCTCTTGGTGTGACCTTGGATCTTTTGTAAGAGATACTATTTTAGTATTATCACAACACAATATGATTGGGTTTTAATTCATTTATACCACATCATGATCCTAGATAATGTTTCATATCTTATAGGATTACTTGGATGTATCAAAAGATTATATAAACTTAGAATACATTATAGATTCAGAAACAACTTGTTTCTTTGAACTCTCCTAGGTCATAGCTCCTACGTTAATATAGAAAACACATCCTGAATCCGACTTCAGATCATATTGATCTTTTTGAAAAATAGATTTCATATAACTCCTTATTACCAGTTCCATACCTCCTCTATAGACACGGAACATATCCTTATTTTTCATAAATACATGAGGATGGCCTTAAGAGGATAAAAATATTATTCTTCGTGATCTTATTGATATCATCTTACCATGCCTAATTCCTAGGAAATATAATGTCTACTAAATTCCATGTCATACATGATTGATTCTATCACTGAATAAAATGGGATATTACTCATTATATCAATCACCTATTGTGTATATGGATATCTTTTAATTGAAATATGATTACCATGTGATACTATAATCAATACCCTATGGGATTATTCCATACTAAATATCCTTAGTATCTAATCAATGTATATACTTTGAATTAGTCCAATAAACCACGTGGATCTATCACAACTGATCTTGATCACTAAAATATAGGATGTTTAACGTATGTCCTTCATGAAGAAATAGTTGTTCAAAATTTTCGTAACATATTGTAAGACTAGTATGTTGTTTCCAATAAATAACATGACATCCACATATACTACTAGGATAATGACTGTATTTCCATTAAACCACTTGTAAACACATGGTTCAAACTCATTAGTAATTAATTAAAATTATTTTATTGCTTAATTGAATTTAATGTTCCATGGATTCATAAACCGATCTGGTTCTTACATATAAACATCTTTAAGAAGGTTCCCATTCAGGAAATAAGTTTTCAAATACTTCTAAAAAATATCATTTTCCACGTAATCTGCTATGGAAAGTATAAATATGATGTATTTAAACATGTAAAATGGTAATAAAAAAATTAATCATAGTCAATTCCATGATGTTGTTTAAACCATTTAGCCATTATACTTCCTTTATATGTACTTACATTACCTTCCTTGTCCATTCCTCTCAATAATACACATTTTCACCCAATGGGATTTATTTCAAATAGAACATTGACAAGAACCCATACATTTCTCCCATATATGGAATTAATTTCAGAAATCAAGGATTCTTGAAATCTATCATATTTTGTGCTCTATACCACATCATTGTATGAGATAGGTTCATTATTGTCAACCAACATTTAGAAACTATATTTGGTGACTAGAAAATCATATATTTCTAGTTATCATACTTCTATAGTTATCCTATAGAGTATATGTGTTTTAGGAACTAATTCTTCCATAGGGAATTGTGGAATCTATTCATGTACCATCTATTCATTATCATTAGCATCAGCTTCATTGAAGTAAATCATTATCCCACTTTCCTCCTTTAGTATTATATCCCTTTCAAGAAAGAATGCTTGTCTAGAAACAATCACATTATTTTGATATGGGATTGTATAGGTAGTATCACTATATTTACATAGTACACCAAATAAAGATAGACTTTGTGCCCAAAGGTGCTCGTTAATAAATTGAGAAGGCCTAAATAAATTCCTCATATCCATATATAAGTGTATTTGAAAAAAGTGTTTCCTTCCACTCCATAAATAAAAGAAAATTTCATTTTATTCTTTATTTAGTACATAGTTTAATGTATATATCGATGTTTGTAATTCATATGACCAAAATGATAAAGTAATATCAACATGAATCATCTTCGATATTAACATTTATAACAAGGATTATATTTATCCTTCCACTAACACCATTCAACTATGTTGTGTACGCTGGAGTGATTTGAGATAGGGTCTACAACTCCCATAGAATCTCTATAAACTCTTAGTCAAGATATTCACCACCTCGATCTAATTGAATATCCAATATCTTAATTACAAGTTGATTCTAAACTTAATTATTGATCACTTTGAGTTTCCCAAAGGTATTAGGCTTATCCAACATCAATTATAAATTTTTATATCTAGTTATGTAACAAGTAAAAGTTATAAATAAAGAATGTGAACCACTAGCTTCTATTAAAAATGGACAACACACATTAATGCGTACCAATCCTAAAACCCATTTTTCCCTTTCACCCTATAAATTTAATGGTTGTTTGTTAATTTTGTATTATAAACAAGTGTCACTAAATTAATGTAGATTTTTCATTGAATAGTCTAAATAATAATTTTGATATTGATTTTTTAAATGATTCTCTTTTAAATTCCAAAGATAGTGATTCCATATTTGGTGTTATATGAGTCATGTGAACATGACTCGTTATCTATTTTCAATAACCTGTTTTCATTATTTAATGACAAATTCTACTATTTAATTTCTCTATACCAAAACATTTCTTCTTTTTATAAAAGAAACAAGTTTTATTTCTAAACCTGAAAATAAAACAATATGCATATGGGAATTATATAGAAATTGTTTTCTTTGTAACAAAAAGTACATAATAAAAACCTCTTAAAACCAATATAATTCTCAATGGAAATTATATCTAATAGTCACCAAAGGATAGATCATCCAAACTCATACCATTGGAAGCTCAAAAATCCACCTCTCCAATAGATATATTTTCAAATCTATAAGGATACTATATTTTAATACAGATGTGAGAGACAATATTTGTATCTAATAACCAATGTTAATATATTGAAGAATCAAACTCAAGAACCAACACAACTTTACCTTCCCCTTTATATTAATATTAGTTCTTATTTCTGTTGATTTTTCATACTACATATAGAACATACTACATTATTTTCATTTCTCTTATTATGTGTCTTCCTCTTAACAAAAGGGTAGTTCTTGGGAGATTCAAAATTTTTATGATTCATGGGATCTTTTTCCTTTTTATCCCGTTTCATATTCACAATAAGGATCATGAGTTTATCTTGTCCTGTGTATTTATCAACATCAATAAGTATAGTATGATGTTCTGAAATACTCTTCTAATTAATATTCATATTATAATTATCAATTAAATTGGACAATGTCTTAGTTAGGGAATAATGTATGAGAATTATTTTCAACAAGTCTATGAATTTAATCCCAATGATGTCTAATAGTAAAATATATCCAATAATATTGAAAATAAGCGGCAACGGGCACTGAATCTCTAAAAATAGTTATAAATGGATTATTGTAGGTCCTATATCTTTCTTGTTTAACCATCTCTTGATAGAGATCCCAATGTTGAGAAATCATGATATATGAATCAATGTATTTATGTTGCATCATAATCTCATTTGATACATATGATAGCATTAAACAATGAATATATGCAGAATTTTCATATTTTTATCATAGATATATTACTCTTCATCACTAGCATCATTACCAGGAACATCAGGAATAGGTTCTTCTAACACATAAAATATCTCCTCATGGGACATGATTATCCATAAATGCCTTTTATATTCTCGAAAATACATTCAAATAAGAAGGTTATACTTCCCAATTATGGATCGTAATAATATATTTTAATTTATATAAAAATAAAAATAATAGAATATTTTTATTAATTTACATGATAAATATTTTTTTAAAAATTAGTTATTATATTTATTAATATTCCAATATATTATATAAATTTAATAGCTCTCACCATTGGCATTAGAATATCTTATTTATTGAACATTCTAGGGGAAGGGGTCTATATTCAAATTATTATCTCCCCAAATTTTTTTGATCAATAAATATGAATGGTTTTATGTTGTAATTCCAAATAGAAAATTCATTAACTCAAAATTCATTGATTTGTTGAGTGGACTCCCCAATATTGAAATCCTTCAATAAGATTTTTCTACCCTTACCTATTAGTTACACCCTATCCTACTTTTGTAATCAACCCTTTATGTGAACTATTATATTTCATAGAAATATTTCAAAATTACCCCATAATTGAAAGCACCCAAACATTAGCTTGTCAAGGACTTTGAACTATGGTTCAATTATAATTGAAGTATTAAAATGCTATATTGACTTTATATTAGGAATTTTTATTTTATAAAAAATATAAAATGATTATATTTATTACATACTTGTTAATATTGTGTGGATTCAGTTATGTGATTAACCTTGTATTAGATACTATTTAGGAAAAATCCAATTAATTTTAGTTCTATCATGCATTCTTGTTAATTTCAAAAATTTATGTGATCAGGAAACAGAAATCCAAAATGAAATAACCATGCCTCTTGATAGAAATAAAACAATAACGTGGAATGATCCTGAGAATTTCTAATGGTTAGTTTATCTAGTTGATGATAAACTAACTGTTGACATTGGGTAAGACACTTTGAACCAATTATGGTTTGTGTTTCAACTTTCCACCTTTCAGTAAATGTATATCTATTAGATTGGTTTCACCTTTTCTCCCAACATGAATCACCTCCAGAAGATTGGGAGCTACATCTGTTACATATACTATTAATCACATGTAGTTGAGGGGATGAGGTTTACGTAAATGAAATCGTGGGTAAAATGTACCTTACATATTAAGTGGAGAGATGTCATACATACCCACAATTTAATTTAATAATTTAAAGGAAACCAATCACATACAAAGGTCTCATCTAAGATGATGATAATCCATCTGAATGAATCCAATTACAGATTTAATATAATTATAATTCAATTATAATCATTCTTATTTAAGATAAATCGCAATCAGATGAATTTTTTACCGCCTTAAATTAATCAATTCCTTTAGATTAATTTTCAACGGAATTTCCTTGAGATTCTCATTCTTCATAAATTTATCAAAATAAAAATAATTAATTAATATTAACTACATACAAAATAATGTACTATTGAGCTAATACAATTAGGGCCCATCCAAACAACCAAAAATCTATTATTTTCATATATTGATTACTCTTGTTACTTTTGGTATACATGACATATCATGATTTTTTATGGTGTGTACTATCAATTGAAGGATTACACGAATTGTATGATTGTTTTTTAATATTAAATTCTTTAATGTACTTAGATTATTAACTATAATAATAACTATACATGTTACGAAGATACAAAAATTATACAAAAATTGATAGAATTATATATTAATATATATATATATATATATATATTTTAATTCCCATGAAATGGAAATTCCTATCTTCTTAATGACCTCACACTAGAACAAGTTGATAGGGTATGTACACAGGACAAGAATAGGGACATTACATGTATACTATTCCATATAAAAATATAAATTTCACAATGTGTACATGGGTTACATGTCATCTAGTCACTTAGTAGTAGGTTCCCTAGTTAGATACGTAGTGTAACTATGACTAAAGGACTACACAACTTGTGTGGTAGTAACACAACATTTACTATAACTTACCATCCTCCATGTTGGACCATTCAACACATGGTTTATAATTAAATGAATAACATGTTATAAATAAAAACTCCTTGAATTATGTCTCAATTAACTATTGGTGTATTGATCACTAGTAGTTGTATAGTCTTTTAGTCATAGTTATAGAATGTATCTAACTCGAGAACCTATTACTCAGAGACTAGATGTCATGTATCACAAGTACACATTGTGTAATCTATATTTTTAAATGGAATAGTATACATGCCTTGTCACTATGCGTGCCCTATGTACAAACCCTATCAACTTGTTCTAGTGTGATTTCATTAAGTAGATAGGAAATTCTATTTCATGGGATTATATGTATATGTATATATAATTTTTATCGATTTTTGCATATTTTTTGAATCTTCGTAACATTTATAGTTCTTATTATAGTTAATAATATATGTACATTAATTAATATCATATTAAAAACATTCAACCATTTATTGTAATCCTTCAATTGATAGTACACGCCATAACAATTCATGATATGTCATGTATACCAAAAGTCACAAGAGTAATCAACATTTGAAAATAATATATTTTGGGTAGTTTGGATGGGTCCTCATTATATTACCTCTAAGGTACATTATTTTGTTCGTGGTTAATATTAATTAATTTTTTTTTAAATTTCATTAAATTTATGATGAATGTGAATCTCAAGGAAATTCGGTTGAAAATTAATCTAAAGGAATTGATTAATCTAAGGAGGTAATAAATTCGTTTTAGTGTGATTTATCATAAAAAAGAATGATTATAATTGAATTCTAATTATATTAAATGTGTAATTGGATTCTTTCAAATAGCATATCATAATCTTAGATGAGACCTTTTTAAGTGATTGGTTTCTTTTAACTTATTAAATTAAATTTTGGGTTTTTATGACATATCTCCACTTAATATGTAAGGTACATTATGCCCAAGATTTCATTTATGTAAACCACATCCCCTCACCTATATGTGATTAATAGAATATGTAACAGATGTAACTCCCAATATAGTAAAGGTGATTCATGTAGGGTGACAAGGTGAAACCAATCTAATATATATGAATATATTTAAAGGTGGATAGTTGTAACAGAAACCATAATTGGTTCAAAGTGTCTTACCCTAGGTCAACAGCTATTATATCATCCACTAGATAAACTAACCATTAGAAAATCTCATGATCTTTCCATGTTATAATTTTATTTCTATCTAGAGTCATGGTTATTTCATTATGGATGTTTTTTCCTAATCACATAAATTAATGAAATTAACATGCATACAAGATAGAACTAAAATTAATTGGGTTTTTCCTAAATATTATCTAAGACAAGGTTAATCACATAACTAGGTCCACACAATATTAACAAGTATGTAATAAATAAAATAATTATAAATTTTTTCATAATAGCTAAAATCCTTGTATATAGTAAATTTAGAATTCCAATACTTCAGTTATAATTCAACCATTGTTCAAAGGCATTGACCAGAAAATGTTGGGGTGCATTCAATTATGGAGTAATTTTGAAAATATCCTTTGAAATATCATTGTTCACATCAAGGGTTGATTACCAAAGTAGGATAGAGTGTAACTGATAGGTAAGGGTTAAAAAAATCCTATTTAAGGTTTTCAAAAGAGGGGAGTCCACTCAAAAAATCAATGAATATTGATTTAATGCATTTTCTATTTGGAATTATTACCTAAAACCCTTCATATTTATTGATCAAAAATAATTGGGGTGATAATAATGGGAATATGGACCCTTTCCTCGAGAATGTGCAATAAATAAGATATTCCAATGCCAATGGTGAGAGCTATTGAATTTATATAATATAGTGGAAGACTATTAATATAATAACTATTTTTTTCAAAAAACAATTATCATGTAAATTATTAAAAACATTCTAATATTATGTTTTTTAAATAAATTCAAATATATAACTATGATCCATAATTGGGAAGTATAACCTTCTCATTAGAATGAATTTCCAAGAATAGAAAAGAAATTTATGCATTATCATGTCCCATGAGAAGAAATTTTATGTGTTAGAAGAACCTATTCATGAAGTTCTTGGTAATGAGGGTAGTGATGAAGAGTAATATATCTATCATAAAAATATGAATAATTCTAAATATGTTCTTTGTTTAATGATATCATATGTTTCAAATGGGATTATGATGCCACATGAAGACATTGATTCATATAGCATGATTTCTCAACATTGGGATCTCTATCAAGAGATGGTGAAACAAGAACGTTATATGACCTGCAATAATCCATTTACAACTATTTTTAGTGATTCAGTGCCAATTGTGGATTTTTTTCAATATTATTGGATATATATTACTATTAGACATCATTGGGATTACATTTAGATATTTTTTGAACCTAATTCTCATACATTAATCCCTACCTAAGACCTTTTCCAATTTAATTGTTAATTATAATATGAAAATTAATGAGAAGAGTATTTCATAACATCATACAATTCTTATTGATGTTGATAAATACACAGGACATGATAAACTCATGATCCTTATGGTGAATACGAAAAGGGATAAAAAGGAAAAAGATCCCATGAATCATAAAAATTATGAAGCTCTCAAGAACTACCCTTTTGTTAAGAGGAAGACGATTAAGCATGGAAAGGAAAATAATGAAGTATATTCTATATGAATTATGAAAAATCAACGGAAATAAGAACTAATCTTAATATAAAGGGGAAGTAAAAGTTGTGTTGGTTATTCATTGTGATTTTTTAATAAATTTACATTGGTTATTAGATACAAATTTTCGTTCCCACATATGTATACAAATATAGTAACCTTATAGATTTGAAAATATATATATTAGAGAGGTGGATTTTCGAGCTACGAATGGTATAAGGATGGATGATCAAGTCATTGGTGACTATCAGATATAATTTCCATTGAGAATGATATTGGTTTTAAGCAGTTTTTATTATGTACATTTTGTTACAATGTAAAGAATTTCTATATAATTCCCATATGCATATTGTTTTATTTTCCGGTTAAGAAATAATTTTTTTTCCTTTTAAAAATAGTACATATGTTATTGTATAGAAAATTTAAATAATATAATTCGGAAATAAATTATGAAAAAAAATTTATTGAAAATAAATAATGAGTCATGTTCACATGACTCATATAACACAAAACTATGGAATCATTGTCTTGGGAATTTATAAGAGAAGCATTTTAAATATCTATTTCAAAGTGGTTATTTAGACTCTTCTAATAAATAACTACTTTAATGTAGTGAAACTTGTTTAAAATACAAAATTAACAAACCACCCTTAAATTTATAGTGTGAAAGGGCCAAATGGGGTTTAGTATTGGTACGCATTAATGTGTGTGGACCTTTTTTAATATAAGCTAGTGGTTGACATTCTCAATTGATAACTTTTACTTGTTAATTAACTAGATATAGAAATGTCTAATTGATGATGGATAAGTCTAATACCTTTGGGAGACTCAAAGATATCAATATTGAAGAAGAGAATTATCATGTAATAACGAAAAGGGATATTCAATTTGATCGAGGTGGTGAATATCATGAATAAGAGTTTATAGAGTTTCTATGGGAGTTGTAGACCTTAGCTCAAATAACTCAACTTTACATGACATAGTAGAATGGTGTTATCGAAAGTAGAAATTGAGCCTTGTTATAAATGTTAATATCAATGATGATTCATGTTCATATTCCTTTATTTTTTTGGGAATATGCATAACAAACATCGATATATACATAAAACTATATTCAAAATAATGAATAAAATGAAATTTTCAATGATTTATGTAGTGGAATGAAACACTTTTTTCAAATACACTTGTATGGGGATATGGGAAATTTATGAAGGCTTTCTCAATTTAGTAACTTTCACCTTTGGGCATAAAGTGTATCTTTATATAGTGTACTAAGGAAATATATGGATACTACATATACAAACCCCTATCACAATAATGTTATTTTTTCTAGACAAGCCTTCTTTCTTGAAAGGGAAATAATCCTCAAAGAGGATAGTGGGAGAACGATTTACTCCAATTAAGCTGACGCTCATGATACAGAATATTTGGTACATGAATAGATTCCACAATTCCCTATGGAAGAATTAGTTCCTAAAACACATACTCTATAGGATCACTATATAAGTATGATAACTAGAAATATATTATTTTCTAGTCACAAAAGATAGTTTCTCAATGTTGGATGACAATGATGAACCTATCTCAAACAATGATGTGGTATAGATCTCAAAATATGCTATATTTCAAGAATCCATGAATTCTGAAATTAATATCATTTATGAGAACAATGTCTGGGTTCTGGTAGATGTTCTATTTGATTTAAATCCCATTGGGTTAAAATGTGTATTGTTGAGAGGAATGGAACAAGAAGGTAATGTAAATACCAATAATGGAAGATTAATGGCTAAATGGTTTAAACAAAATCATGGAATTGACTATGGTGAAACATTTTCTACCATTTTACATGTTTTAATACATCATATTTATACTTTCTATTGCAGATTACTTTGAAAATGATGTTTTTTAAATGGATTTAAAAACTTCTTTCCTGAATGGGATGCTTCCTAAAGATGTTTCTGTGAAACAACCAGATTGGTTTATTAATCCATTTGATTAAAAATTTATTTTAAAGCTTAATAAATCCATTTATGTATTGAGGAATGCATCTAGGCCATGGAACATTAAATTCAATGAAGCAATAAAATAATTTGGATTCATTACTAATGAGTTTTAACCATGTGTTTACAAGTGGTTTAATGGAAATACATTCATTATCCAGGTAGTGTATTTTGATGTCATATCATTTATTAGAAACAACATACTATTCATGCAATGTGTTACGAAAAATTTGAACAAGTGTTTCTTCATGAAGGACATAGGTTAAGCATCCTATATTTTATTGATTAAGATCAGTTGCAATATATGAACATGGTTTGTTGAAAAAATTCAATGTATATACATTGATTAGATTGTAATGATATTTAATATTCAATAATCTAATAGGGGATTGATTCTAGTGTCACATGGTAAACATATTTCAATGAAAATCTATCCATATACACAATAGGTGATAGAGATAATGAGTAATATCCCATTTTCTTTAGTGATATAATCAATCATGTATGACATGAAATTTACTAGACAGTATATTTCCTAGGAATTAGGCATGGTAGGATGATATCAATAAGATCATGAGGAACAATATAGTTATCCAATTAAGGCCATCTTCAAGTATTTAAGAATAAATAAGGATATGTTCCTAGTGTATAGAGGAGTTATGGAACTGGTAATAAAGAGTTGTACTAATTCTATTTTTTAAAAAGATAAATATGATCTGATGTCAGAGTGAGGATGTGTTTTCAATATTAACGAAGGATCTATGACTGACAATAGTTCAAATAAACAATTTGCTTTTGATTCTATAATAGAGTCTGTGTATATAGAATATTTTGATAAATCCAAGTAATCCGATAAGATATGAAACATTATCTAGGACCATGATGTGGTATAAAGGAATTAAAACCCAATAACATTATGTTGTGATAATTCTATAATAGTATATCTTTCAAAATAGCCAAGATCACACCAACAGACAATTCAAATTCTCTGTAAGTATCACCACTTGAATGATTCTTATAAGAGCAGTGAATTTGTAGTAATATGTGTTCCCATGGATGAAAATGTGGAATACCCATTGATTAAAGGCCTATCTCAGCAGAAACACGAGTATCATGTGAGAGGTAGAGGTCTAAATGTTTTTTGAAGTTGGATCTAGTGAAAATGGGAGTATGTTGGAGTCGTAACCCTAGAGCCTACATATTTGTAATTTATAATAACATGAATTCAGGGTTTTCAATATTTCTAAACATTATAAAATGTAATCAATTTTCTTATGTGTAACATTGAATGTAATATTTTCGTAAGAGTAACTGTCACACTAAAAGCTCATTACAGTTCCCTACTATAATGAGATCCTAGAAGTGCTGCGATAGTATTCATAAATCTATGTTATATATCCATCTAATATCATTTGGAGGTCATAAAGGATTCTGGCTATTAGGGGTTGATACTCATAGTACATTGAGGTTTCTTCTCATGGAGTAATCCCTTGGTAATATCAATTATAAAATATTATAAGAAATGAGACCTGTGAGTAGGGAATCAAAATTTATATGTATCATTGGATGTTCCCACCCGCAGATGTGTAAATTGATCCTTAGACATTAATATTATTATTAGTGAATATTATAAGTTGTGTACATTGAAGTATTGATGTAATCCATGATGGAATTTGTTCACAATGATGTAGGATCTTTTTGGTGTTTCATGAGTAATATTGAATTAATGAATAATGTGAGAAAGGATTTCTCCCATTCTTTAATGGAAGTTGATATTTCAAGCCCGTTGATGGAAATTATATATCATAATATATTCATTTCCATATACATTTATAGGAACGTTTGATTTCCTAGAATTCAATGAAAAATATATCGAGCGCATGGGTTGAAGGAACATGCTTTCCACCTTCTTGATAAGAGATATCATGATAAAAATATTATATTATACATTGAGTATCTATATATGGAATAATTTCATAATGGAAGTAACATATTTCATTATGGGTGTCATGGCATGTTATTATATGCTATCCTTGGACTATAGGATGATCTTCCTAATCCCACTAAGAAAGTGGCACAAAGGGTCGCACAATAAGAGTATCTAGAATCTAAATTAAATAATATATTATTATTTATTATTTATCATGTTAAATAAAAATTATTCCCATATATGGTTTAATAATTATTTATTTTTTATCAATCATATATATATTTCATTATCAATTATTCGAAAGAATATAAATCAAGCATAATATTTAATAAATATGTATTTAGTATTTAGTTAATATAATATTAAATCATTTTTGAGAAAATAATATATTGATATTCATTTATTAAATAATGTCATTATTCAAGACCTTATAAATTTTTTGGAGAAATGGTGGACCATGTTTATGGGTCTAGTGAGAAATAATATATATTGAATATTATTTTAATAAATAATATCTAATATTAATTAATGAGTATAAAGAATTTCGATAAATAATAAAAATAACAACAACAATAATAATATAGACTTTCGGTTGTGAATGGATTTTATAAATATTAATGGTCATATGTGTTATTATTTATTTCTTACCCTAGTAGTATATAAATCCAATTACATTATTATTCAAGAGAGACAATTAAATTTTTTAGTTAGGTACACCAATTCTAATGAATCCTCTTAAAACCCTAGAGAGAACTATTCCTAGAGAATTCTATCAAGAAAATAAAGTGACCATCCTCCACCTTCCACTATCGAGTCTATATAGATCAATAAGAATACTTTGGAAGTGATTCTCGAAGCGATCAATGATTAATGAACAAAGCATTTGGATACCCCATGCTGACACCCAAATATTCCTTTGTCGACACTTGAAAAGTTATGGAACATGTGTGGATCACTACTAGAGTAAATATTTCCTCGATTTTTACAATGTCATTAAGGTAAAACATAGATCCATTTTCAGTTCCATAAATGAAGAAAGAATTTATCACATGCTATACATTATTTTATTAAAATTATTTATAAATAATATGTTATCATCCTATGCTTGGTTCTAATGTTTTATCCATTTTATTTTTTATTTGATTAAATTTTGTTGATCATTCCATACATCTACATTTAAATCTCATATTGATCATCGATGATGATGAAAGTAAATATTGTTCATGACCCGCCATAATTATACCGCTGCACCTAGAACCTACAATTCATGTTCATGTGCTGAGAAACAAATATCATTTGGCCACCTCTGACGGTGGTCCTAAAATATTATATCAAAACATGTTCATGAAACACCTGATATGAAAATCCTAGTAAAATTAATACTACTATAATAAAATGAAAAAAATATTGAGAAGGAAAAAAAGAAACAACCAAAGGAAAATATCCAACAATGGGGTCCAGACTGACCCTAGAGGTTCAACTACCCTTGCTCTATACCAAGCCGAAGGAATTGTGAAACATTTATAATATAGCCACAATGTAAATCACATCTGCCTAATCAAAAAAAATATCCAAAGTCTAGTACAATGATATGAATAGATGTTGGGCCCAAGGAACTCATCCCAAACATCAAAAATAATGAACCACGTTTAATGTGCTCTAGGACTCTAGTATCGTGATCTGAACTGATAGTAGTGAATCCCTAACATCACTATGAGGATATTACCAACTCAAAAAATTCTTACAAAACTAACTAGTCAATAAAAACCATATATGAGAATCTCTAGGATTGTAAAACAAGTCCCAAAAATCAAATAACTAGGCCCTGGGATCATAAAGGCCTCCACAGTCTGCTAACCCTATAATGGAATATCAAATTAAGCTAGGATGACTCCAATCATCTTGATCATAAATTACCACCCTAAATCCACCTCACAACCACCAACCAATAAAGAATATAAACTAATAAAATATTAGGTTGTACATATTTTATAATAATATCCACAATGTATCTTGTCTCATACCGTCCAAAACAATATCAAACTCATGCCTTCAATACCATAAGTTCAAGAACCATGTTTGGCGTCACACAAACAAACCAATTAGAACTGTTGAGATTGGAATCAACCATTTCCTAGTGCAACACGTATGATGCACCATCAATGTTACAAAAAATCCCATCTCAAGTAAGATTCCCTACAATGGGCTCATCCAAAAAAAACAACCTCAATAAAATACCACCAAAAGAAACAAAAACTTGTATCACAATTATTAGCCCAAATATTAATCTTCAAGAAGGAGAATATCATGAAACACCATACCCAAATGGAAAAACTCAAGCCAAACCTCACCCAGATGGAAACCCCCAAGAAGCACCTTTCTAAAAGGGTGACCTCAAGAAAAAATATTATCCTAATGTAATTTCTTACTTAGGTTTGTCAGTCCTATTTCAAGATCAAACATTGACACCCCAACCATTTTCCAAATCCTACGATGTCGTCGTAGCCAAAAGGAACCTAACAAACTAAATCTCGAGAAAACTACAAAAAAATTTCATCAATTAATTGTATCAATCCCAAATTTTGGAATCTACCCAAAGAACCTCAAATGAAAAAAATTGTAATCCCTAGTAGATGGTTATTAGTAATCCAATAACCCTTACCAAACCTCACAACACATAACCCAACCTGTAAGAGGAATCTAAAACTACAACATCAAGGAATCATCCCAAAAAAAGATATCTTAATAGAAAAAATCAACGACATAGACTCTAAACTATGAAATGATTCAAACATAGAGATCTATGTTGATAAATCATTCGACCAAACTTCTCACAAGTCCATTTCTGACTCTTTCCCACATAGACACCGAAAATCTCTTGCTGGAAAAAGTATATGGAATTTAATTTAGAGTTCACAGTGTGAACTCTTAGAGGTGTACCTAGTCATGTATTCCTACATGTCCAGGTTACACCAATGGTCAACACATATACTAGTACATGGGAAAGGCATACATGGGGTATAATCGTATAATATTACATGGAATTTCCACCTCACACGGAATGTCATCCCATGTACTCGGCTACAAGGACATGTACCACTACATGGTGTGTACTTCTAGTACATGATTTGCAATTCCAAAATATTTTTCTCCCCAGGTACTTGGATACATGGCCATGTATAACTATAAAATGTGTATTTAAGGTAAAAGGCGTGTTTTTGAAAAAAATACACAATCTCAAGTACTTAGCCACATGACCATGTACTATTATATGGTGTGTACATCTACAGCCAAATGATATCATTTTAGGGACAAGAATGATTTGTTCTATCATGGATGGCAAGTGAAAGGAATTTAATGCATCTTATCGTGGTTTATGGACTTGTTAATATCCATTATAAAATATTAAGATAAATATTATTGATTGTATGAAATCCACATTTATATGTTTCATTGGATGGTCATATTTATGGATATGTGTATTGATCCTTAGAAATTGAGTTTGTTATTAATGAATATAATAACTTGTGTACATTTATGTGCTATGGAATGTCATGATAAAATATGTTGGTGGCAATGTTAGATATGTTTGGTGGGACAAGGGTAATATTGAATTTGTAGTTTATGTGATAAAAAAATTTACCTTCCATTTTTTATCAGTTTTTATATCTCAAACCCATTTGTGGAAATGATATAACCTAAATAAATATAGGGATATAGAGTTCAATAGGCATGTTCAATTTCTAGAAATTCAATGAACATGACATTGAGAAGATAGATTGATGGAACCAATATATAACCTGATTTATTAGTGATATCATGATAAAGGTATTATACTACATAGCCAGCATCCTTAAGAGGTATTACATCATTTTAGAATTAACTAATTTCTATGTGGTTTCCTTATCATGTTTCAAAATTTGACCCATGGAATTTAGGGGATTCAACCAATGCCTCTAAGAAATAGTCTTAGAGGGTCCCATATAAAGTGTGTATCACAACGTGTATTTATAAATAAATTTAATAGTGAATGCATGAAATACGGAGTCTCTAGAAAACAACACTTTTTGATAACATATCCAATAAACATTTTTTTCTACTTTTTTTATTTTAATTTTAAAAAACTGACATACACAGTTTCTTTTATGGAGATATAGAGACTCTGATAGAACCAATAGAGTTTTTTTATGAATATTAACATACCAATATGAATAGTAATGAATAGTAAATCTTCCAAAAAATAGAAACTTCCCTCATTAATGTATATATACAATTTCAACGTCCTATAAGTAACAAAATGATCATAGTATAAGTATTGGTATTTTTTATTGTCATAATTATTTATATTACAATTTTATGAATAATTTAAAAATTTTAAATGGATGTGAATTTTCATAAAATGTAAAAAAAATTAAATTTTTTCTTATGTTTATAAGAATATTTTATGAGACCAAGATTAAATTTTTATGGTGTTATCAGAGGAGTTATAGTTATAAAAATGTATTTTTCAATAAATTATGATTATATTTTAAAATTTAATTAAAAATACGTAGAAAAATATTTTGAAAAATTGATTTATTTTTTGAATTCTACATGTTGAAAATTGGATGGGCTGAATTTTTTGGAAATTTCAAAAATAATATAATTTTTATTGAATATAAAAATACATTAATTTATGATAAATGAAATATACATTATTTATTGAGACATAAGTGATGTAATTCTGATTTATTCCCACTTAGTTAGAACTCACATACATATATTACTATTTTGTGTCACATGAATCAATCACTATTAATTGTCCTGAGAAAAATAATTACATAATGGATTAAATATTCAAAATTCACTCCTCTCCTCCACTATAAAAACCCCCACTCACTCCCTATTCTGTTCATTCCAATCAATCAATGTGTCATGACTAAAGTCTGGCCAAATATCCTCCCAATCTCATCCCGCACATTTATCAGCCCTTGGTCTCCTCAAAATACCAAATCATCTCTCTTAAAGAGGCTCCCAATGAAGATTAATTATGGTTATAATTTCCTCTTTTTAATTATTTTAATTTCTTTTCATGTTCATTTTTTTCTTTTCTACCCTCACCATGTCTCATCAAAATGATATGAAAAATCTAGTACATTAAATTTAATTTTATATCTTTATGACGATGGTAAATGTTATTATCATATCTCTTTTATCGTTCTTTTATGCTAGTAGTAAAAAACACTATTTGAAAAGTTCTAATTTACCACATTCAAGGATGATGGGTATTCAATTTTTATTAACCACCTCACTTCTTGTTATGAAAACATAATTATTGTTTAAAAAAAATATAATATATGTATTATATATCATCAATGATTATTTAATCATTTTGTATACATGGTTTTGATTTATTAATAAATGAATTCATTATATTGAAATCCTGCCAATTAATCCAAACATTTATCATTAAATAATTTATATTATGATTCATATTCACCTAGAGTATCAAACTTAAAATATAAACCATACATCATTCAACATGTTCGATAATAAAAAATAATTTATTTTCTGTACAATCATCTTCATTTAAAACTATTATCTATTCATGTATATTAGTAACCAATCATGAAACAAAGGAACCTGAACAATGAAATTGAACCTCTTAACCAATCAAAAATGACATGAATATACATAATAGTGTTTCAATAAGCAAATTAAATGAATATGAGGTTCTTTAATTATTAATTAATGACCCTCAATTTTATTATTTAGGTCATTGAGATCTTATGGATAACACCTTCTGACTTAAGGTAAGGGTTTCTTCATCTCACATCCATTTTTGAGAGATATTTCGTATTCAATATTATTACTTGTGTATGGTGTGTGTATACCTAATATTGATGTCTAATACCATGAATCAATTTATTTTAATGATATTAAATGTATTATTTAATGTTTATTAATTTTGGGGCATACAATTCAATTGATTACAAAGTTGTGAGTATTTTATACTCGAACCATTATTTTCAGCCGAGTTTCTCTTATTCTATACTCACCTCAATGATATTATTTTTTATTCATAGGTACTCCTCATAAATTCTGTGTGATTTTTCGATTCATGGAAGTTCTCAGATTCTTATATATTTTTATGTTTACTCTAAATTTTTTTAATCAATATTTATCATTATAAAATCGAATATTTAAATGTAAAATATAAGTTATGGTTCATTTTTATTTTTTTGAAAAAAAACATTCTTTTGCGCTTTAAAATCTCTTTATTGAATTCCTTAAATATCACTAAAATGTTTTAATTGTAAATATTCATTAAAAACAAATTTTGCATGATTTTACATATGTGGTACATAATTGATTCCTCCAATGAAATATGAATATCCTTCAACTTTATCTTCTATAATATATAATTTTTAAACCATTTTTATGAAAAATTAAAATGATTTTCCAAAATAACGATTCTTTCCAAAGTAAAATGGAATTTTCTCAACACACATTAAATTTAATGGGATATATCCCTTGTTGACCACTTATTCCATTCATGTGGTGTATGTAATGAACCTCATTATATCATATCAATAGTATACATTTTCTTTTTATATTCTAAGGGATTAAGATTTTAATGTTTTATGGTGGTATTGGACACTTTGGAATGTTTAAGGATAATTTCATCAATAATTTTTGAAAGGTCTCATTTTAAAAGTATCTTTTTTTATATCAACATCCATTGATGAATCTTGTATTTAATAAAGGATTAAATCTTATGATATCATATACACAATATTTTTTTGATCGTATTCTTATTTGTTTTACTGTGAATGTAATATCATGATATCATTCACCATATTACTCTGAATGGTTAGTGTTTATATTTAATGGCTTGGGAGGATTATTTAAATATAAAATGTTATTTTCAATATGAATGTATTTTTTCACTATGTTTATCTCCATTTACAATAGGAATGCATCGTACATAATATGTAATGGTTGGGGCATGTTATAGCGCCACGATGCATTGGTATGTCTTTAGAGACAAACTATAGTCTTGGCATGAGGCCTTTACAAAATGGACATTTATGGTATTGGAATGATACCTTGATGGTATGGTTATGATGTCCCAAATTATGAATTTCCTCATTATGAAACTAGTATCTGATAGTTATTGTGGTCATTTGACTAGTAGAATACACATATTTATGATTTACAATGGAATTATTTATTCATCTCTTATTCTATCCATAATGTCTCTAGTTTATTTTTAAAGGAATGTGTTTTTAGTTATTCACCATGCCTAATATTTATTTATATGATATCTCCTGTTGTATTGCATACCATTATTGAGAATTTGAACTCACCCATATGTTATGTTTTATTTTCCTATTTAATGAAGATGTATATTATTGTTGACATTCAAGGATAAACTAGGAGTTGTGGATATTGTCAAATGAATTGATATATTATATTTCCATTCAAGTCGTAATCCTAATCATATGTATGTATCTTGTTTTCCAAAACAACTAAAATACTCAGTCTTTCTGTAGATGACTTTCTTGTAATCATTCCAACGTAATGAAATAATGAACCAGATCTGGGAAACTATGGTCGGGGCATTAAAGTCGGTATCAAAGATGTTTAACAGAAACAATATAAACTATATTTTGAAAATTTATGTTAGGGAACAAAACCCATGGATAGGAATTGGTGATAAACATACAAGAATATCCTGGTTATTTAGAAAGGAATAGATTATGTGGATCATTCTAGAAGACACATCCATGTTTGGATACTACAAGTGGTGTGGTTATGGAAAAGATTCATATAGGAGTAACAACTCAGACAGGGAGTTTCAAGCTTGACCTGGGGTATCCTGGTACATGAAAATGGTCCTTACTGTGCACCTGGTTTGACACTCCAGTGTGATATGCTTAGGATAATCACATTTTATTCATATACAACGTTTTGAATGATTTATTCTTCCAATCTAACCAATGTATATGGTCTTATGATTTATGAGGCATAAATATGGGATATTTTCTACACCGTGTTTATAGTTATTGGATGTTCATAATTTGATTTACTAATATAGTATATGAAATTGATTAGAAATAAATAATAGTTTAATAAATGAGTACTTCACCAATGCACATGACGTATATGGTAAGAAGGATCATATGTATCATGGTCTGAAGCCATTATTTCAATGGATGATATTATTCTAAATATCCTCATCATATGTGGAAATAATATCATGTGTTAACAAGTTATGTAAGGACTTTTCTGAGTCCGTTGTCTTTTAAAGGAATTAAATGAAGAAGATGATGGTCGAGAAAAACACATATAAAGGGAAGAAGGGAATGAATGCTTCTCCCACATGTGATAAATGTGGAAATAATAAACATGGAAAATGCGTGAAGGGAATGAGAGTTTTCTATAAGTGTGGACATATAGACACTTGTTTTCTGATTGTAAGGGCAACAAAAAGGTTTCCAATGCACAATGCTTGAATTGCAAAGAGATGGGACACTATGCAAATCATTGTCCCATGCTTCATTAGAATATGAACCAAATGATGTTATGAGATAATGATCAAGTCATACTACTACCACAGAAAAAGTGGAATGAATAATATGCCTCTTCAAGATTCATTTCATTTGAATAAATTATAAGGAATGTGTAGGTTAGAAGAAATATGGAATATATGAATATTACACTACAATATAATTTTATTAAGTATTTGAGTTCGTATGATGAATTGTACCGATGATAAGTGACCCAGGAGATAGATTATATGTTGGTACAGTATACAATTGACGGAAAGGCAACCCAAAATATATTTCGGATGATTAAGATAACAATTAATAAAGATTGATTTGGAATAGTACTTACAACCTCAAAACTGATTATTATCTTCTTGAAAAGTCATCTATTATATCATTGATGGATTCTACATCATTTTGGGATATAATTAATATATCCAATAGCATGTGTATGGGTAAATGTAGGTTTCCAATAAGGATTTATGGTAATTTTATTTATTATCATATTTCAAGAGGAACCATGAAGAAGTTATTCACATGTTTTAAAATGTGAAAATTTAGGGGTTCTTCATGTAGATTAAGGAAAACAAGGTAGAAGATAAATTGAGTAGGATAAATCACGGTGCTCTAAATAATTAAGGATTTCCAAGGATCCCATGTACATGGATATAGAATTGATGGATATGTGAACAGATCTAATGGTTTGGATCATGATATTTGGGAATTTCAAACCATTTATGAAATTGTTTATGTTGACCATTATATGAGTTTATATAGTTTAATTTCACCAAATTATTAAATCTATGCTATGGGATGATGTATATATAGTTCAAGGAACCAAAAAAAGGGTAATATTGTGTTTATGAAATAGAAATATATATTTTCACTCTTATAGAGTGGAATAATTCCTCAACTATTGGAAAAGTGTTTTAATGAAAAAATTTGTCCCATTAAATTATTTTTTCATGATATCAATAAGAAATTTCCAAACCATACATTATGTTTTTTTGGTAATTAACTTTTATCCAAGTATGATCTCTATTAATTTCCTTCAAAACACAACGCTTTGATTATTCTTCCTTGACCATGTTTTCAATTTAAAATGCATAGTTTTTTATTAAATGATTCATTTCCTTTTCCCTCTTATAAAGAGGATATTTTAACTATATTTCTGATGCGGGCTTCCCAAAAGGGAAATTTAAAGTATCAAATAATAACATTGGATGTTCAATTTAATATTTACAGGATAAAAGTTTTGTATGTTGGGGATAATGTAACACCCAACAGATTTAGAAATAAATTTAATAGTTAATGCATGAAACAATGAGTCTCTACAAAATAAAACATTGTAATAACCTATCCAACAGACATAATTTTTTTCCATCTGTGATTAGTAATGAATATTAAATCATCTACAAATTAGAAACATTTCCCATGAACATTTAAATACAATTTAGACATCTTAGAAGTGACAAAATGATCATAGTATAAGTATTGATATTTTTTATCACGTAAATATTTGTAATTAAAATATTTTTATTAATTTAAATATTTAAAATGGAAATATATTTTCATAAAATATAATGATTAATTTTTATTTTTTTGTCTTATGGTTATAGGATAATTTTATGTGACCCTTGATTAATTTTTTAGTGTGTTATAGAACGCGTTAAAGTTTTAATGTTTTATTATTGAAATAAATTCCGATTTTATATAAATAATAAATTAATAAGTTAAAAAAATTATTTCCAAATATTGGATTTCATTTTTTTAATACAACACATAAATGAATAGTTGGGGAAATGTTTTTGGATTTTTCTAAAATACATGAAATTTAGATTAATAGTAAAATACGATTAATGTTAAATACGTAATTTATTGTGTCATAAGTGTTGTAATGTTGATGTAAGACCACTAGGATCGAACTCACATGCACATATTACTATTTTTGGTCACATGAATCAATCCCTATTTATTGTCATGAGAAAAATAATTAAATAATGTTTCATGTATTAAAAATTAACTCCTTACATCCACTATAAAACCCACACTCACTCCCTCTTCTCTTAACTACTCTGAAGCCTTGTGCCCTACCTAAATTCTTCCCAAATGTCGTCCCAAGATCCCCCATTCCTATCATAACTTTTTCATTTGAAAATAAAAAATTATATCCTCTAAGGAGGCTCTCAAATAAGATTAATTCAAGAGGTTAATTATACATTTGAATTCATTTATCATCTTTTCAAGTTCCATTGTTTGTTTTTGTATCCTCACCATGTCATTTCCAAATTTTATGAAAAGTATAGTACGTTAAATGTACTATAATGTTGTTATGATTATTTAATATGTTATTATAATCTATCTTTAAACCTTATTTTAAGATATTCAAAAAAACCATCTGACATGTGCTAATTTTCCACAATCAAGGAAAATATGTGTACAATTTATATTAAGAACATATGTTATGCTCATGAAACCATTTTTATTACTGAACAAGACTATAATATATGTATTAGGTATAATCAATGGTTATGCTATAATTCTTCAAACATTGTTTTTATTTATAAAGAAAAATGTGTTAATTGTATTCCCAAACTAGCATTTAACCAAAACAATTATCAGTAAATAATTTTCATAATTATTCACCATCACATAATGTAGAAAAATTAAATTTTCAACCATGTAACCATCTGGATTTAAAAAAAATCAATTCTAGAAAACCATATTCATTTTATGTGATATTTTATTCATATATATAAGTATACTGATCATGAAGCAAATGGACCAAAAAAATTAAATTGAACCTCTTAACCCATAAAAAAGGATTTTAATAAACCTAATAAGGTTATAAAAAATAAATTACATGAAGTGTTGGTTATTTAATTTTTAATTACTCAACCTAAATTTGAATATTCTTGTAATTAATTTTGGGTGTGTGATTTATTTTTAAAAGTAATCAATATTCTGGTAAAATAATGTAATGTGTATTTATGATATGGTACGTTCAACTCAGTAAATTTCACTTATGATGATAGAAAATAAACTCAATAATGTGTAAGAGTTTGTGTCCTAGAACCAAATAGTTTTACTTTTATTAAATAAATATTTAATGTATTATAATATATTTTTCATTTTCCTTCATGACTATGATGTAATAATGTCCTAGAGTATTTGTTACATTGATATGGTCATTGAATTTCCCCGCTATGATGAGAACCGTGAAATGCTATAACAATATTCATGAATATAGTTCTGTGTTTAAGTGACATACTATAATGGGACATATAGCATGTATACCATCAGGTGCGAGTAATCGTAAACATCTGATACTTCCTCAAATGAAGTTCACACGTTGAAATATCTAATATAAGTGATTATGAGAACATACACACTAGTAGGAATTCCCCATGTTTTGGTGTCATCAGATATTTCATTCTGCGAGTGAGTGTAATGATCCTTAGCCTTTAATATTATAATCAATAGATGTCATGTCTCGTGAACTTTGATTTACTAATGAAAACCATCAAACATACAGTTCAGATGAAGTATGGTACATTAGGTTGGTCATGAGAGGCTTGTTATTAATGGATATGTTTAAGAAGGATTTTTCCCTTCCATTTATATAAGTTGATATCTCGGAGCATTGATTGAAATAAAATCGTTGCACAAAATTCCATGGCCATGGTATAACAACGAGTTTAATTCAGGTAGTCAAAACATGTCGTCTAAAGAATAAATTTTTATAACATAATCATGACACCTGTTTGATTAGATATTGTGAGAATGGTGTTATATTACATAGTGATCATTCATATGTGGATGTAATTGTTGCGTCTTTATGTTCATTCTCTTCAGTGACTTTACCCATTTCTAGATTGAACTCCATGACATTAGGCAAGCCTTCTAATTGTGAAAAAGAAATAATCCTAGAGGGTTAGACACTATGTGTTTTTGGTGGTCTCTATTAAATTATATTTTAATTTAATTAATTAAATAAATATTACTCTCAAGACTGTGGAATAATTATATTCGAGTTAAAATGATCGGAAAAATGAAATAAAATTTATTTATTTATGATTGAACATTTAATAAATATTGATTTATTAGTTTTAAATTAAAAAATTAAATTATTAGAAGAAATTATTTATTTTTTTATTAGAGTGTTCAATAAATGTAAGTGGAGTTCGAGCGGACCATGGTTGGTCCGGTAGAAAAATAATTCTTTTCAAGACTGTAAATAATTATTTCCCGTAGTTGGCGAAAATTAAAATAAAGGTACTATTATTTTATAACGGGGAATTTATAATTACGTTTGTGCATGTTGGTTGAACCATGAATAATAATGTGATATTATTCATGATTTCATGTGTTTTATCTAATTTCATGAATGTATTTAATTGTTTCTATGAATTTTAATATTTTAACAGATATTCCATTTATATAAATAGACAACTATGCCCATTGAGCTATTAAACACACCACACTCTTGTTGAATTTAGAATTTTTTAGGCAAACAATTTCTCTCTTGAATCCTCTTCTCTCCACTATCGAGAACGATAGATGTTTTTCAAGGGTGACGATCAACCGATCAAAAATGTCCAACAAAAGACACTCTCTTGGTAACACCACCACCTGAAGAATGAGCAGTTTTGATCATAGGCCATCAGAGCATGTGTGTATCACCACTAGAGGGATTCTATTTTGGATTCTTACATTCAGAACGAGATAATCTGGAAGGGTCATTCTGCACGATCAACATCAAGGAAAAATAAAAATACCCAAGATTTAGATATTGTATTTTTCTATGAAATTAATTAAATTAATTATAAATATGATGTGCAAGTTCCTCTCTAATGGTTTCATGCCACATTCTTATTTATCTAAATATTTGATTATATTCCATAGAGACTGGCTTTTATCAATGTATTGATCCCAGAATAATTATTGATCATGGTAAAAATCAATGTTAGGTATCATCCCAACCATGCTTCTACTGCACTCAGAAAATTCATGTTGTATTTTATCTCTTACATCATAGTTTAAAATAATTGAAATATTTCGTTGATGACTTATGAATTTAATAATTTATATTTTTCAATTCAAGATAATCATTCTATAAATGTTAATCTTGATATCTATTCCACGTAATTCGCTTCTCCTTCACCTTAAAGAAACGCTCTTTTATTTTAATATTGATTAAAATAAAATAGAGGATATCATTAGGAGGATCCAAAGCTTATTTGCCATAAAACACCAGAATGCACAAGGAGTATTCGGATGTACATTCCATGTAGTAAATATTCAATGAATCATATCGGTCTGCTAAAGCAAGCCATGTGTTGGGTTTTTTTCTATTTCCTAAATGACTCAGTGTGTTGACTAGGAACTGGTGGCACACTGTTTTTGGATTTCACATCGTGTGGAACAATACACAAGTCGCGTAGTCACTTCAGGCTAGGGTTGTACCAAGTACCACATACATGTATGGCCCGACTGAATACTATGTAATGAGGAAGTACACGGCATGTGTCCCACTGGACATGACGTGTACTCTATATATTTCCTATGTACACTCACACGTCATTTCCCCGAGCGTTTATTTTTGATGGATGGTGAATAATAGTAAAATACATGTAGTTGTAACTACACATCGTGTACTTATCCAAAATAAAAATATTTATTAAAATTTAATATGGTCTTAAACAAACCCTTGAGACATGTACCATTGTGTAGGTTTAATGTGAAGGAACAACACATGATATATTTTTTGTATATGTGTTTTTAATTTGACATATGTGAAATGTTCATTTCTACTATGTGGGTAGTTATGAATAGGAAATCTCCAGGTTTCCTCCAAGGTATATGTTACGTAAAAATATAATTTTAAATGAATTTCATTGTTTAAAATTATGATGGACGAGAATCTCAAGGAAATATAGAAATGGGTTTAAGATGAAACTATTGATTTATTAAGGATGATAATTAACTTATTCGAGCATGAATTATTTTAAATAAGAATGATTAAAGAATTGAATGCTAGTTTTATTTATGCGTAGATATCGTTGAATGTAAGTATGATTGTGATCTAACTAACATGTGGTAAAAAAATGGGAATATTTAATGGAGGGAACTCCCAAGATTGTGGTGGTGGTTCAATATAGTGCCAAGAGAATACCAATCATAGGATTCACAAATATTGATAGGTGGAAGTTGTTAACATGAACCCAAAAGGTTCAAAGTGTGTCTCCCATAGGCTAGGGATATTTTATCAACATCTAGATAAGCTAACCATTACAAAAGATCATGATCATGCCATTTAAATTATTTTTTTCTGTCATTTTCATGTTTTATGATTATGGATGTGTTGTTACTATCATAAAATTGATGAATTAATCAAGCAAGTAATATGGAACTAAAATAAACTATAATTATGCGTAATTATTATCAAGACATGGTTAATCACATAAGTAATAACTACTTAATATTAACAAGTATGTGGCAATAAGAAATTCACACATAAGAGATAAAAACCCATCAAATATAATATTATGTCATACCAAGCCTTTCGTTACATTATTAAGGGACAAATTCAATAAAACAATGTGTTTGACAAACCAGTGTTTGGGTACATACATTTATACATGAATCCCTTATGAATGCATTTGGGTTTACATAACCATATTACATCAAGATGATTAGACCATGATGTACATGGTGTAATATTGGTGTCAGGGGCTTTGGAAATCTAAAGTCATGATTTTAGGATTGGGGAGTAAACTCAAAACATCAAGGAACTGCAAGCACACAATTGGTAAAGATCTGACAACCTAAATACCGTCTAAATAGCTTGACCAACCCATTTTTATGTTATGTTAAGGGGATCCTTGACACTAGAATTTCATGGAAATTGTACATTTTGAGTTCAATGGAGATGGTCATTAGGACTTGATAAAATTGTGGGAGACTTAATAAAATTTATTATTCCACATAAAATGTAATCAAGAATGTACTAATGATCTTCTATTCTAATTGTAGAATAAATAAATGTCAAGCTCATCAACCAAACTATCCCTACGATATGTTCTAGATATATACAACATCCTCAACTGAATTAACTTCCAGGAATGGTTTTGATGCCTTCATGATACCCTATGCCTTTAACGGAAGTCTTTCATGATTGATTCAACATTACATGACCTGACTTCCAAGGAGGTGATTGATGAGGATTTCCTGATCTATGAGAGAAATATGAATGATGCGGTTGATGTTCAATTTTTATGTTATCATTAATGTGCAGGGAGCGTATGATGTCTCGTGAAAACATGGATTCTTATAGAATTATCGATCACCTCTGTGGTTTTCACCAGGAGTGTGAAAGACATAAATAGTTGGAGATCTCTAAGGCACTATTTCATAGTAAGATTGGAGAAGGTACCATGTATGGTCCTCATGTAGTCAAACTCATTTTCTACATTGAGCGGCAAGAGTTTCTAGGGTTCAAACTCCCTGGAGAACAATGAACCGATCTCGTTCTCACATTACTCCCTCAGAGATTCTCTAACTTGGTTATCAATTTCAATATGAACAACATTGACGAGTCTTTATCTGATCTTCATATCCTCTTTCACCATGTGGAAAAAGATATGATGTGGGAAAATCCTTCTGTCGTTCTGTTGAATAAGAGGAAAGGGAAGGAAAAGTTATATAAGCCGCAAGTTTCATCATGTCCTTCCTAGAAAAGGAAGATCAAATGGGAGGAAAAAGAACAGGAGGATATTTGTTTTTCATGTGGCAATAAGGTATACTAAAAGATGAACTCCACACATCCGAAGAAGCAAGTGGAAGCTTCAGGTGTATTTTTTATCTAATGAAATCTATCTGTTTCTACAAATTTGGTATTAGATATTGATTATACTGCTTACATATGTATCCAAATACTAGAACAACTTATATATAGGAATATTGATCCAGGGGAGGTAGATCTACAATCATCCAACAGAGCCATACTTGCTGATGTAGCTATCAGGGACTACCACTACACATAGCCGATAAGGATGATATTTTTGTTAAAGGGATTTTTTTATGTCCCTTATGTTACCAAAATCATAATTTATTTATCAAGAACAGATATAGATGGATTTGTGTAACGACCTATTCCATCCCATGATGATGATATTGTACACGTTGGGCCTAGCCCGCAATGTTTTGTTTTCCCTGGGCTCTACCAATTAGGAAACCCTCAGGAAAAGGCCTCATGATTATAGTGGTTTACACACCAAATTATAAAGGGGTGATTCGTGATCCTCCTTTGAAGTGGGATTTCCATTACCCACCCCCTAGAAGGGCTCAACCTCCTTGTCGGCACATAAAATGGTCACTGGGTGCTTCTAGGGGGTGGGTTATAGAAATCCCACATCGAAGGAGGAGGATCAAAAATCACCCCTTTATAAGGTGGTGTGGATATCTATCCCATAATCGTGCCTTTTACTGGGAGTTACCTGATTGAAAGATCCTTGGGAAAACAAACTGTTGGAATCACCTGTTTTGATAATCCCAAATCATGCTTAAACATTGATTATGATGTATTAAAACCCTTGCATTAATCTTATTATTCTATGCTTAAACGTATTTTATTCTAAACAGTTCATATTCTTACTCTCATAACTTTACTGTAACAGCTTTCAGTAGTGTTTACATAAGTTTGGTATTGTTAGCTACCAGTCAGAGTTTTCTTCTCAAAGTCACAGTTACAATTAACTGTCACCTTAAGTTACTGTTGCAATAAGTTCACAGTTAAAAGGTTACAGTCAAAGACTAATACAAGCTTACAGTCACGAGTCTACTGCTATCTATTGTCAAAGCTCACAGACGAAGGTCACAGTTACAAGACTTCTGTTCAAAGTTTTCTCTGCTCAAGTTCACAGTCGAACAAGTCTACAGTTGGAACAAGTTCACAGTCGAACAAGCCTACAGTCATAAGCCTACAGTCAAGGTTACACTTAGACGGCTTCTGTTGACTAAGTCTACTGATGATCGAAGTCCACAGTTGACAAAGGATACAGTTCTACAAATTTGATGTTACAAGTCTACAGTTAAAGAGGCTACAGTTACATGGAGTAAAAGCTACCATTGCAAGCCTACAGACAGCAAGCCTTTTGTTGAAGTCAGCATTCAGAAGGAAGTCCACAGTTGGAAGACCACAGTTGAAGTCCACAGTGACATACATTCTCGACCAGTCTATTATTATTATATCTCTACTTTTTTATTTACCAATTTGATTAATACTAATCTAACGGTCATGTCTAGACAAATGAATACATCTAACATTATTTATTGATATTTGCAGACATATCAAGAAATAATACAATGTACGAGGAAGATCGCACGTGCAACTCCAGACTATTTGTCTTGTCGGCCTCGGGTGAACAAAAAGGAATATATGGAGGAGTATAAAAAGAAGAAAGAAGCATTCAAGAAGCAGTGAAGAATGAAACAGTTTCACAGAGTCTAACATCTACAACTGAGAAGGAGATTCGCATATACACAAAAAGGAAGAACTCTCGAGCATTCATTCTGAAGAACAAAGGAGTCTCAAGTGAACCGAATGAAAGAACCGTCTTCTAAAAGCCATGTCGTGAAGCACTCAAACTCAAAGAAGCTGATCACTTCAATATCTGGATGTCTGAAATCGCGACACTCTATTTTAGTGTCAACTTACAGAAAAAGGACCAAAGCTTCAAGTCACTCATTCCTACGAGTCCAGAGCTGCACTGAAAATCTCTAGAGCCATTTCTAAACTCTACATCTCTGCTCTGTGATTTATTTATTCTGCATTTTGAGCAGTGTGTGTTATCTGCTGTATTAAACACACACACTGGCTCCTGTACTTTCACTGGAGGATCTGTAAATCCTTAGCAAATCTTTTTGCACCCCATTTCCCACTGTGGATAGTGGTAGAGGTCTTGTGACCTGGACAGCTTGCTGCTGTTGTTTGTTTTCCCACGAAGAACTTTGGTAGAGGTCTTGTGACCTGGACAGTGTGTTCACTGTTGTTAACCCCGATCCAGGGTGTGGATCATTTTATATAAACTTTTGAGAGGACTAAGTCTCGGCTTGAGACTGAACCTCTTGGTTAATTCTCTGTGTTTATAGTTATACTCTATATCCATACTATACATATTTATTTCATATTCCGCTGCTATTACTTTGAAATATAATCTATCTTCAAAGCTACTTTGATAATTAAATTCGCAAGTGTTTATATTTGTTATAAATCAGTAAGTTAGTTTCAAAAGTTAATTTAATCATAAGATTAAGTCAACTGAGAATTAATCAATCTTTGAGAAACTAATTGAACCTTTATAATCTATATAAATTCACTACAGTTTAATTTGTTTTAGAAATTGGGGGATTTTAATAGAAATTGTTTTTAACAGAAATTTTAATTGGGACTCAAATCACCCCCCTCTTGAGTGTCCACTCCGACCAACATTTGGTATCAGAGGTTGTGTTTATCTCTGCTATAATTGCTCAAAGTTTTATTTTAACTCTCTGTTTTTAAACTGTGATTGTAGTTTTATCTAAAAGATCTTAAATTTCTGTTAGTTCAAAATTTTATCTCTTTAAAACATTTTCTAAAATTTCCTTATGGATAATAGACTAGAAGGTGCTGCTACTAACATTCCACTCTTCTTTAATGGTGTGAATTATGCCCAATGGAAGCTCAAAATGAAAATTCATTTGGAAAGAATGGGTTTTGATATTTGGACTGCTATAGAGTCTCAATACAAGATTCCAGAAACTGAAAGAATAACTTGGGATGAACCTACTGAATTAGCTTACAATAATAATTGTAAGGCTATGAATGCTCTCTACTGTGCTCTAGGAGATGAGGAATTCAATAGAATTTCTGCATGTAAAACTGCTTTTGAAATCTGGGACACCTTAGCTGTTTCTCATGAAGGAACAAATAATGTCAAGGAAATGCGGTTAAACACTTACACTATCAAATATGATAACTTTAAGATGAAAGCTGATGAACCTATTTCTGATATGTATCTCAGGTTTAATGAGATAGTCAACACAATGAGCTCACTCGGGAAGATTGTTCCAGCAAAGGAGAAAATCATGAGATTATTGAGATGTCTGCCTGACAGATGGAGAGGCACATCCATTTCAATTAGAGAATCCTGTGATATTTGAACTTTGCCTGTCAAGGAGTTAATTGGTAAGCTGATGATGTACGAAGAAGAGCTCAAGGTAAATAAAGAGGAAGATGAGGAACCAAAACGAAAATCTGTAGATTTTAAATCTACTGCATAAAAGAGCAAAGACAAGGAGAAAGTGCATATACCAACTGAAAGATCATCAAGTGAAGACTTATATTCTGACAGTGATGCCGAGATGGCACAAATAGCAAGGAGATTCAAGAAGTTCTATAGGAAGAAGAAGTTCTTCAGAAAACCAAACTACAAGGGTAGGTATGATAGACAAGGTAAGTGGAAGAAAGATTGGAAGAAAACTGATAAAGAAGAAGACATAGTTTGCTATGAATGTAAAAGGAAAGGACACATCAAAGCTGACTGTCCTTAGTTAAAATTCAAGAAGAAATATGAGTACAAGGACAAGAATTATAAGAAAGCTATGAAGGCCACCTGGAGTTCTTCAGAAGACAGCACAAGTGAATCAGAATCCAGTGATTCTGAAAGAAATCGTGCTAATATGTGTTTCATGACAAACACATCTGAGGTAACCTTAGACACTCCCACTTTAAACTCTTATTATTCTGAAGGTGAAGCAGAATCTGGTTCTGATTCTGAAAATATGTCTAAAGATGAATTGACTGAATACTGTAATATGCTGGAAGAAACGTGTAATGAACTAAAGGATAAATATAAGTCTTTAAAGAAACAGCATGCTCTTACTGCAAGTGTCAAGTCTGCACTTGATGTAGAAAAAGAGAAATATGTTCAATTATTAAAGGAGAATACAGAACTGAAACTATCTAATGAACAACTTAGAAAGGACTTAGAAACATTCACAAATGGAAAAGATACTCTAACCCAACTGCTAGGAAAGCATGTTGCACCTAAGTATGCTACTGGCTTGGGATACCAACCTGGACAAAGACAGTTTACTAAAACCCGATTTATTAAGTCTGGAAAAAATCCTGCTAGTTCCAGTTTTGGAAATTCGTATGCCTCAACTGGTAATTTAAATAGTTGTAGATCAAATAAAGTATATCTCTCTAAATCTGTTGCATCTATTAATTGTATGGGACCCATAAGACAAATCTGGGTACCTAAATCCTTGATTGCTAACATATCTGGACCCAAGAAAATCTGGGTACCAAAGTCATTTCCTGTCTAATCTGTTTTGTAGGAAATATGTTTGAAAAGCAATTACAAGAAGGTATGGTACTTAGACAGTGGATGTTCAAGACACATGTCTGGGGACTATTCGTGCTTCAAAAGCTTAATAAAGGTTGATGGAGGATATGTCACTTTTGGTGATAACTCAAAAGGAAAAATCATCGGCTTAGGCCAGATTGGTAACACTGACTCAGTATTAATTTCCAAAGTTTTATTTGATGATGGACTTAAGTACAACCTACTTAGCATTTCTCAATTGTGTGATGATGGTTTAAATGTCAAGTTTGAAAACAATTCTTGTGATGTTTATAATTCCAAAAATGATTTAATATTTTCTGCCTTAAGAAATGAAAATGTTTATGTTGTTGACTTAAACACTTTAGCTAAACATAACGTTACATGCTTAAATGCTTTTCATAAAGAGTCTTGGCTGTGGCATAGGAGATTAAGACACTGCAACATTCACTCACTTAGAAAACTCTCTAAGAAACACCTAGTTAGAGACCTACCTAAGCTTGAATTCCCAAATGACAAAGTGTGTAATCCCTGTCAAAAGGGAAAACAACACAAAGTTTCTTTTAAACCAAAGAAAGAAGTTTCAACTTCTCAAACACTTGAACTGGTTCACATGGATTTGTTTGACCATCAAGAATTTCAAGTCTAAATGGGAAGCACTATGTTTATGTTCTTATAAATGATTTTTCTAGATATACTTGGGTATACTTTCTAGCTCACAAAAGTGAAGCCTGCTCTTCCTTTGTTAAATACTCTAAGTCTGTAGAAAATTTTAGTGGACTTAAGATTAAGACCTTGAGGAGTGATCATGGCCGTGAGTTTGAGAATCAAGAATTTGAATCTTACTGCTCACACAATGGCTATGCTCACAATTTTTCTGCTCCTAGGACACCTCAACAGAATGGTGTAGTGGAAAGATGAAACCGAACCCTGCAAGAAATTGCAAGGACTATTCTTAATGAATATGACCTGCCTGTTTACTTTTGGGCGGAAGCTGTAAATAAAGCCTGCTATGTTATTAATAGAGTCTTGATTAGACCGATTCTTAAGAAAACCCCTTATGAGTTGTAGAATAATAGGAAGCCTAAGGTTAATTACTTTAGAGTTTTTGGTTGCAAAGTCTTTATTCTGAATACTAAAGATAATCATGATAAATTTGCTCCAAAAAGTGATGAAGGAATTTTCCTGGGTTACTCTATGTCTAGTAAGGCCTATAGAGTGTTCAATAAGAAAACCAAATGTGTGCAAGAATCTGTTTACATCATGTTTGATGAGACTGATCCACATGAGTCTAAAACTTCTCTTGAAGATGTTGAAGAAGACTTATCTGTTCTGGACCTAAATGACAAATCTAAAGAACCTGCAATAAAAACATCCAGTTCTGGACTTTTTCCAGAATCTTCCTCTGTGGAACCCGAACCTATAGATGAACCTGAAATCTCTAGTTCAACCCTTACCAAATCAACTAGGATTCTAAAGAATCATCCTTTAGATGCTGTTGTTGGTAATCTTGATAGAGGAACACAAACTAGAGCTTCTCTAAGAGACCAGGTTGAACATCAAGCTTTTCTTTCACAGCTTGAACCCAAAAATGTCAATGATGCTATCAGTGATGAATTCTTGGTAATGGCTATGCAAGAAGAACTAAATCAGTTTGAAAGAAACAAAGTTTGGGAATTAGTGGAAAGACCTAAAGATACTCTTACCATAGGCACTAAATGGGTGTTTAGAAACAAAGTTGATGAGTTTGGAAACATAATCAGAAACAAAGCTAGGCTAGTTGCACAAGGGTATAGTCAGGAAGAAGGAATAGACTATGAGGAAACCTTTGCACCCGTGGCTAGACTAGAGGCCATTAGGATATTACTTGCTTATGCTGCTCATCTGAATTTCAAATTATATCAAATGGATGTTAAAAGTGATTTTCTAAATGGATATATAATTGAGGATGTATTTGTGGAAAAACCTCCTGGTTTTACAAATCCCCATTTTTCTAATCATGTTTTTAAACTATATAAAGCTTTATATGGTTTAAAGCAAGCTCCAAGAGCTTGGTATGATAGGCTCAGCTCTTTTCTTATTTCAAAAGGATTTACTAAAGGGATAGCTGATCCTACTCTTTTTATTAAATGGATTTCTAAAGATGTCTTAATAGTACAAATTTATTTGGATGATATTATTTTTGGATCTTCTAATAATTCATTATGTGTTGATTTTTCAAAAATAATGCAAAATGAGTTTGAAATGAGTTTAATGGGTGAACTCAAATTTTTCCTTGGATTTCAGATCTTTCAAAATAAAAATGGTATTATTTTGAACCAAAGTAAATATATTAAAGATCTTCTAAAACATTTTTCTTTGGATGGCACCAAAGGCAGTGACACACCTATGAGCACCACTTGCAAATTGGACAGTGATGAAACTGGTGAACCAGTGGATCAAACCAATTACAGAGGTATGATAGGTAGTCTACTGTACCTTACTGCCAGTAGACCTGACATCATGTTCAGTGTATGCATGTGTGCTCGGTTTCAAGTCAATCCAAAAGAGTCTCATTTGACTGCTGTTAAAAGGATTTTCAAATATCTAAAACATACTCCCAACATGGGATTATTTTTTCCAAAAGGACAATCATTTGATTTATTAAGTTATTCTGATGCTGATTTTGCTGGCTGCAAGTTAGATAGAAAGAGCACCTCTGGAACATGTCACATTTTAGGCAAGTCACTAGTATCTTGGTGTAGTAAGAATCAGAATTCTGTTGCATTATCTACTGCCGAAGCTGAGTATATAGCTGCTGGTAGCTGTTGTGCACAAATCTTGTGGATGAACACACTTTACTAGACTATGGATATCAATTCAAACATGTCTCTATAAGGTGTGACAATACAAGTGCTATTAACATTTCTAAAAATACAGTATCTCATGCTAGGACAAAACATATTGATGTGAGACATCACTTTCTGAGGGATCATTATCAAAAAGGTGATATCACTCTTGAGTTAATTGGCACTGAACATCAGTTAGCTGATATTTTTACAAAGCCTTTGAATTCTGAGAGATTACGTTACATCAAACATGAGTTAGGTATGATTAATTATAGCACAGTTGAGACCTCACAGTTGAAACCTCACAGTTGAAACCTCACAGTTGAAACCTCACAGTTGAAACCTCACAGTTGAAACCTCACAGTTGAAACCTCACAGTTGAAACCTCACAGTTGAAACCTCACAGTTGAAACCTCACAGTTGAAACCTCACAGTTGAAACCTCACAGTTAGACCTCACCGGTGTACCTCACTGTTACATCTCTCTGTAGGTTGTTTCGCTGTTTAATCTTATTTTATTTTTGCGGGAATTCGAACCGTTTCTTTTCTTTATACTTTTATTTCTAAATCCCTAAATGATAAATTTGAGAACATCGAACATATCTCAATCCACTCATCTCGACCCTTGCTCTCTCAAGTCCTAAACCCTAAACCTTCAACCGAACCTCGAAACCTCATTCAGTTCCAATGGCCAGAACAAAGCGACCCCCGATTGTCAACGAAGATGCACCAATGCCAAAGAGGTCTCAAGTCGAATCCAGTGGCACCGGGAACGTCTCAATAAGACCTGTTAATCCACATCTGACTAAGAGAGAAATAGTTGCTGAGAAGGAGCTAAGTGAAGAGTGGATTTTATCGAGCAGATCATTAGTACTAGCAGTGCTTAATGATCAAGGATGGACCGAATGCTTCGCAAACAATAATGGACCGTACTACCCGATGCTGGTGAAGGAATTCTATGAATATCTACAGTTCGAGGAAGAGGATGATCTGCATAGACTGGTATCCATAGTAAACGGCAATGAAGTCAGTTTTTCATCAGTTGAATGGGCTGCATGTTTAAGAGTTCCTCATGAGGGTATTTACTACTACTATTCTGGAGCGGCTCCTCCAAATAGTAGAATCTTTGATCATGAGACGGCTCTGGAAGAATTGACAGGTAATGGCACAGTAAGGAATATTATTGCTGCTGAAATGTGTGGAGAGGACAGGCTTCTGTTTAAGTTTATTCAGCATGTACTGAGTCCTAGAAGAGGAGATTTTTCAACTCTGAAGCACCAGGATATTTACTTGATGTACTTATTAAAACATGGAAGGAAGGTCAACCTTTGTAGGTTGATGATGGCTCAGATGGAGGACATGATAATGGCAAGCTCAAAATCAAGTGCCTTGTTTCATGCTAAACTCATTTCGGTTATGTTGAAAGTGAAAGGTGCAGCTGGAAGTCAGGAAGAGTTGATAGTGGCAAAGAACAGTGTATGTATCTCGAAAGTAATCTGCAAATTCATGAAGATCAGTTGGAATCCCTGGAAGAAATCATGGGTGAACGATGATGAGAGAATCTATGAGAATTTTAGCCCTTCTACTCATCCCTCTCGACCGAGAGATAGGAGAGATCCAGGCTTAAAGCCTGATGAGCCTGAACCTGTATACTCAGATAATGAACAGACTGCAGTAGTTGGTAACTCTGCAAGAGAGAACACCCCAATTGATGAAGGGAGTGATCCTGATACTACTCACAGTCCTGTCAGGACAGTGACGTTTGGAGCAGCAAGCCCTCCAAAAGAACTACCTAGTAGAGAACCTATTCTAAGAGACAGTGAGACTGAGACTACAGAAGAAGAAGAAGAATCTCATTATTTTGTCAAGGACACCTCTGACGAGGGTGATACAGTCGAAGCAGAAGAGGCTGGAGCTTTAAATGAAAATCAAGAAACTGTTGCAGAAGATAAAGAGGAGATCAGTGGTGAAGAAACAAAAGAACTCGGTATGAGCCCTCTGATAGGGTATACAGACAAGTCAGTGTCTGACCAGGAAGCAGGAGTGGTCTCTACTACTGTTGTCATGGAAGTGGTTGATGACCCAACAGAGAAGGAGGTTAACCTCACTGCTGAACCTACAGAGGAAGCAAGTATAGAACCTGCTAGAGCTACAGAAGAGCACTTAGAGTTACCCAGAGTTAAGCAGATAGTAGAAAGTGTTCAGGAAGGACCTCCAAGTGAGGGGGAGCGTGTTGGTTCAGTCTCTGTACTGTTTGATATAGAAGGATGGACCTCAAATCCAGGATACATGGTGTTAGGACTCAATTATGAGGATTTAGATGAGGAAAACCAACCACCAAGAAATCCAGTTATCCTAACTAACAACTCTCTAGTGTTAGAAACTGAAAGATTGGCCACCAAGGAAGACCTTGAATCCTTAAAAAATGAAATGAAGGAGATCATCAGACAGTCTGTTGCTGAATTGAAAACAAGTCTTTTTGATGAGCTGAAAAATGTAGAACAATCCTTAGAATTATCTCTAGGATGTGTTGTGGGAATTCCAATCAAAGAAGTGATGGATGAAATGAAAGTGTGCCACACCCAAATTGAAAGCTGGACTGGAGCAGTAGTGGACCTCAGACAATCAGTTGCTTCTTTAACTGCCCTGAGCAGTTCTCAGACACAAGTGGCTAGTGAGATTCGATACATCAAAGAAGTGGTCAAGCAGTTTGTGGAAGTATTTGAGGCTTTCAAGAAATCAGTAAAAGAACACTTTAGCAATCAGGATGCTGTCATTCAGAAAGTGATTGGAAATCTGACTCAGTATTTCAAGGAGACAGTGGCATTCTCAGTCAAGTCCCTTCCTTCATCTAGCTCTCCTGTGGACCTTGAGTAGTTTAGAAGCCTGCTCAGAGAAGAGCTTACTCAGGCCCGTGCAAATGACACATCAGACCTACAGATCCTTGCTACTACAAGAGAAGTCAGTGGCTTTGTTCGTGAGCACCTGCAGGCTGCTACTGCTTCTCAGGAGGCCATCAAAAGTAAAGTGGGTTATTACTTTGATCGGATTTTCACCAAGCATCAGTTGAACAATCACTTCAAACTCATGCTAGAAACTATGAAGCTGCCTCCTGTAACTCAAGCTTTCAAAGAACAAGTTAGCAAGCTACGAGAGTTGACCCCAGCTTTGGATAAATTCTTGGAAAACAAAGATGACTTCTTATCTGCCATGGACAGAGGAGGAAACATCATAATGGATTTCAGGAATCTGCTCCTACCTTTTCTTCATGTGGACTGCACACCTGTTATAGTTCCTCCTGCCCTACCTGTCTCTAACCCCAGTGATTCTTCCATAATTTCTCCTGCTGATGCCCTCAGAAGCCTTAGACCACTGATCCCTCGGCAAGCTACTCACTACAGGCCTTCAGGAGCCTCTGTTGCTGCCCCTCCAGACATTCCTGCTGCCATTCCTCAGCCTGTTGATCCTTCACCTACTGCTCCATCTTCTTCCTCCAAAGGAAAAGATCCCTTACCTACAGATGAAGAGGATTGTGTCTGTTTATGTTTTTTTTGATAGGGATCATGTATTCACGTTTTGGGTCATGTAATGTACTCCTTATTAATACAATGTTTATTTTCTCTCACTCTGTCTTTCTTTTTGTTAATCACAAAGGGGGAGAAATAAGAAGAAATAGATAGGGAGAAATAGGGAAACCTCGGGGGAGAAATGAACCTATACAAAGAGGGAGAAATCCTTGCGGATTATACCAATTTTTTTGTGCTCATATTGCTAATACTGTGTTTTGCACACTTCTCTCTGATACATCTATATTTAATTCCATAACTGACATAATTTGTGATTATCAAAAAGGGGGAGATTGTTGGAATCACCTGTTTTGATAATCCCAAATCATGCTTAAACATTGATTATGATGTATTAAAACCCTTGCATTAATCTTATTATTCTATGCTTAAACGTATTTTATTCTAAACAGTTCATATTCTTACTCTCATAACATTACTGTAACAGCTTACAGTAGTGTTTACATAAGTTTGGTATTGTTAGCTACCAGTCAGATTTTTCTTCTCAAAGTCACAGTTACAGTTAACTGTCACCTTAAGTTACTGTTGCAATAAGTTCACAGTTACAAGGTTACAGTCGAAGACTAATACAAGCTTACAGTCACGAGTCTACTGCTATCTATTGTCAAAGCTCACAGACGAAGGTCACAGTTACAAGACTTCTGTTCATAGTTTTCTCTGCTCAAGTTCACAGTCGAACAAGTCTACAGTTGGAACAAGTTCACAGTCGAACAAGCCTACAGTCATAAGCCTACAGTCAAGGTTACAGTTAGACAGCTTCTGTCGACTAAGTCTACTGATGATCGAAGTCCACAGTTGACAAAGGATACAGTTCTACAAATTTGATGTTACAAGTATACAGTTAAAGAGGATACAGTTACATGGAGTAAAAGATACCATTGCAAGCCTACAGGCAGCAAGCCTTTTGTTGAAGTCAGCATTCAGAAGGAAGTCCACAGTTGGAAGACCACAGTTGAAGTCCACAGTGACATACATTCTCGACCAGTCTATTATTATTATATCTCTACTTTTTTCGTTACCAATTTGATTAATACTAATCTAACGGTCATGTCTAGAAAAATGAATACATCTAACATTATTTATTGATATTTGCAGACATATCAAGAAATAATACAATGTACGAGGAACATCGCACGCGCAACTCCAGACTATTTGTCTTGTCGGCCTCGAGTGAACAAAAAGGAATATATGGAGGAGTATAAAAAGAAGAAAGAAGCATTCAAGAAGAAGTGAAGAATGAAACAGTTACACAGAGTCTAACATCTACAACTGAGAAAGAGATTCACATATACACAAAAAGGAAGAACTCTCGAGCATTCATTCTGAAGAACAAAGGAGTCTCAAGTGAACCGACTGAAAGAACCGTCTTCTAAAAGCCATGCCGTGAAGCACTCAAACTCAAAGAAGCTGATCACTTGAATATCTGGAAGTCTTAAATCGCGACACTCTGTTTTAGTGTCAACTTACAGAAAAAGGACCAAAGCATCAAGTCACTCATTCCTACGAGTCCAGAGCTGCACTGAAAATCACTAGAGCCATTTCTAAACTCTACATCTCTGCTCTGTGATTTATTTATTCTGCATTTTGAGCAGTGTGTGTTATCTGCTGTATTAAACACACACACTGACTCCTGTACTTTCACTGGAGGATCTGTAAATCCTCAGCAAATCTTTTTGCACCCCATTTCCCACTGTGGATAGTGGTAGAGGTCTTGTGACCTGGACAGCTTGCTGCTGTTGTTTGTTTTCCCACGAAGAACTATGGTAGAGGTCTTGTGACCTGGACAGTGTTTTCACTGTTGTTAACCCCGATCCCAGGTGTGGATCATTTTATATAAACTTTTGAGAGGACTAAGTCTCGGCTTGAGACTGAACCTCTTGGTTAATTCTCTGTGTTTATAGTTATACTCTATATCCATACTATACATATTTATTTCATATTCCGCTGCTATTACTTTGAAATATAATCTATCTTCAAAGCTACTTTGATAATTAAATTCGCAAGTGTTTATATTTGTTATAAATCAGTAAGTTAGTTTCAAAAGTTAATTTAATCATAAGATTAAGTCAACTGAGAATTAATCAATCTTTGAGAAACTAATTGAACCTTTATAATCTATATAAATTCACTACAGTTTAATTTGTTTTTGAAATTGGGGGATTTTAATAGAAATTGTTTTTAACAGAAATTTTAATTGGGACTCAATTCACCCCCCTCTTGAGTGTCCACTCCGACCAACACAAAACCATGTGGGGTAGGACCAAAGCGATGAATATCATAATTGTGGGCATGACTGGGCCGTTACAAATGGTATTAGAGATGGTCTCTATTTGATGTCCTAGCGAGGAAACAAGGCCCTTATAGGGGGTGGGTTATGGTATTATCACATCAAAGGGGGAGGATCACAAAGAACCCCTTTATAATGTTCTGTGGATACCTCTCACATCATGAGGCCTTTTCCTGGGGGTTTCCTGATGGGTAGATCCTAGGGAAAAAAAACCGTGAGGCCAAGGCCCAAATCAGACAATATCATAATCGTAGGATGGACTGGGCCGTTACAATTTGGTATCATCTTTGGAAATAAATATTTATTTTTTACAATGATAGAACATGTTTTGCTAGGGAACATTTATACAATGGTCTGAATGTGTTGGATTACAAAAATATAGTAATTTCAATCGATGACAATGATATTTCACATGACTCATACCACACCCAACTTTGGCATCATCGTCTAGGTCCTATAAACGATAAACTCTTGACAATGTTACATAATGATGGAAATTTATATTTTTTTGAACTAAACCACATAGTGTATTTCATGCATGTTTACAAGGAAATATGATCAATGCTCCATTTGGTGGGAATGTTTAAAGGGCAAAAGAGATTCTTTAATTGGTTCATACCATTGTGTGTGGACCATTTCCAGTTGAAGCAAGGGGTGGGTACTAATACATTATAATTTTAACTGTTTATTTTAGTAGATATGGATATATCAATTTAATGAGGTATAAGTCAAATTACTTTAATATGTTCATTTAATACAAGAATGAAGTTGAGAATCCACTTGGTATGAAGATTAGGAAACTCCACGCATATCATGGTAGGGAATATCTTAATTAGGACTGCATTGATTACTTACGAGAGTTTGGGATCCTATCCCAACTCAATAATCCATACACAGCTTAATGGAATGAAGTATGTTAAAGGAGGAACCAAAACATTTTTTCCATGGTGAGATCAATTATGAGTCACGAAAGTCTTTCATTATCATTTTGGGGGTATGTGTTACAAAAAGAGGCACACAAACAAATCCAAGTACCATCTATATGAATAAATGGTTTTCCTTATGAGTTTTGGAGTGGATGAAAATCCATGTTTTTTAATTTACATTTTTGGTGTAGAAAAGAATTGGTTTAGGCCTCATTAGGTAACAAACTCGCACCTAGAGGCACAAAGTGTACGTTTATAGGATACCATAAGGAAACATGGTGATATTACATATACAACCCTTCAGGAAAAAAGGGTTACAACTGAAAAAACACCATATTCCTTGAGTGGGATCACATTTCCAAAATATATAGTGGGAGAAATATATACTATGATGAAGTATAGGCTAAAGGTACACAAGATTTGGTATAGGAATAGATTCCACAAAGCCCTAGGGATGAAGATTCTACTCCAGAGACACAATTACTTCATAGGAGTACAAGAGAGGATAGATAACTGGAACGGTACAATTTTCTAGTTACCAGTGATGGTGACTCATTATTAGTTGTTAATAATATTAATCTAACTTACAAGTAAGTAGTAACTGGTATAGATGTTTCCAAGTGGAAAGAATCCCTAAATTCTGAAATATATTTCATGTACCAAAACCAAGTATGTATTTTCGTAGATCCTCCAGTTGATGTAATGCATGTTGGTTTCAAATGGGAATTAAATAAGAAACTCGACATAGAAGGGAATGTTGGTACCTATATGTCATGACTAGTTACAAAAGGTTTTGAATAGCGTTTATGAATTGACTACGATGAATCCTTTTTATGAGTTTCAATGCTTAATCCCATCAGAACTTTACAAGCCATTGATGCTTACCATGACAATGAGATATGGTAAATGGATGTCATAATAGAATTCCTTAACCTGAATCTTCCGTAATATGTCTACATGACATGACATGAAGAGTTTGAGACTCCATAGAATGACAATAAGATATTCAGGTTATAGAAATACATTTATGGATTAAAGAAAGCATCTAGGCTATGGAACATTCATTTTGATGAATCCATAACATAATTTGGTTTTATTAAGAATGAATGTGATCCCTATGTGTACAAATAGTTTAGTGGGAGTGAAGTTGTTTTACTAATAGTATATGTTGATTACATATTACATATTGGAAACAAGATACCAATCTAGCTGTCTGTTAAGGCATAGTTGAATCAATGCTTTCCAGGATGGACATGGGTGAGTCAGCATATATTCTTTGGATCAATATCCATTGTGATAGATCCAAGAGATTGCTGGGCCTATATCAATGTACATACATTGATAATATTCTGAATATATTTGGTGTGGAACAATCCAAGAGGGCATTGCATCCAGTATCACATTGAATTCATCTTTCCAAGAAAATTTCACCTCAGACACATGTGAAAATAATGATGTTATCAAGGACTCCATACATATTATTGATTGGATCAGTCATGTATGCTATGTTATGTACTACCCAGAATGTCACCAATTCATTGAGTGTGGTAGGAAGATTTTAGGTTGAACTAGGTGACCACCATGGTATGGTTGTCAAGCCATTCCCAAAGTATATGAGGTGTACTAAGGTTATGTTCCTAGTTTATGGAGGAGATGAGAAACTATTAATCATAGGATATATAGATTCTAGTTTCCTAACTGATCATGATGACAAGAATTTGCAAAGGGGATACATCATCACATTGAATGGAGGTGAAGTGAGATGAAAGAGCTCAAAGAAGAGTGTAGTCTTAGATTATATAGTAGACACCAAGTATATCATGGCTTTTAAGGTAGATAAATAAGTTGTTGGATGCAAATCTGCGTCTAAGAGCTGGATGAGATACCTAAACATAAAGATCCCATCACATTTTACTGTGACAATACTGCAGCGGTGGCTCTTTTAAAATTTATATAGTCACATCAGTGGATGATGAACATACTTCGAAAGTATCATATCTTGATGGATTTTTTTCCGAGAGGTGAAGATGTAGTGAGTAGTATTTCCACGGAAGACAATGTGGCGGACCCCATGACTAAATCCTGGACTCTGCAAAAACATGATTATCATGTGAGGTCTAGTGGACTAAATATCATAGGAATTTGGTTGTATTCCAAGTGGGATTTTCTAAGAGTTGGTGTCCTATAACCAATTATTATTACTTTGATTACATGGATATTTAATTTATTATTACATATTGTTCGTTTTTCAACATGACTATGATGTAATAATGTGGTAGAGTATTTTTTACATTGAAAAGGTAATTGAAGTACCCCATTGTGATGATAACTTTTAAATTCTATAACAATTTTCTAAAAAATATAGTTTTGCAGTTGGATGACATACTATGATGGTACACATAGAATGCATACCATCAGGTGTGAGTACATTTAAGTAGATGGGAGGTTTCTATCATGATGTTAGCACTTGGTAATCTCCTAGATAAGAGATTATGAGAACATACCCACTAGTTGAAATTCATCATGTTATTGTGTCATCAGATATTTCTATATGAAAGTGTATATAATTATCCTTAGTCTTTAATATTATCATTAATACATGTCAAAATTATCACACTTTGATTTACAGAAGAAAATCATCACACTGGTAGTTGGAGGGAAGTAGGGTACGTTGGGTGTGTCATGAGTGGCATGTTATTAATGGATAAGTCAAAGAAGGATTTGTCCCATCCATTTATACAAATTGATATCTCGTCCCATTGCATTATATATAATTGTCGCGGAAAATTCCAATTCCATGGTGCAATGACGAGTTTATTTCATGTATTTAATGAACGACGTATGAAGCATAAATGTTTATGACACTATCATGAAACATGCTTGATGAGATAATTCAATGAGGGGATTATATTACACAGTGAGTGTTCATATGTTTATGTAATTGTTGGGACATTATGTTCTTTATCTTTTGTGCCTTGACTCATTGCAGGATAGAACTATTTGAATTTAGGCATGCCCATCAAATGCCAATGAAAAAATAATCATAGAGGGTCACACACTAAGTGTTTCTGGCGGTCTCGATTAAATTCAATTTGATTTTAATTAATGAAATAAATATTATTCTCAAGACTATGTAATAATTTTACTCAAGTTAAAATGATCACATAAATTAAATATAATATATATATTTATTTTATTTAATATTTAATAAATATTTATTTAAATGTTTGTAAATAAAATATTTATTTATGATAATAAATTATTTATTTATTTATTCAAATGTTAAATAAATGGATGTGGAGTTCAAACCAACCAAGGTCTGTCCGGTAGTAAAACAATTATTTGGAATATTGTAAATAATTATTTTACTAGATTGCAGAAATTACAATAACAGTACTATTTTTTTGTGATGAAAAATTTATAATTAAATTTTGTGAAATTTTCCACAACCATGAATTATAACGTGGAATTATTTTTCAATTCATGGGAGTTTTCTATGATCATGAATTTATTTACTTTTTACTGGTCAATTAAATATTGTAACTGAAATTTGATGCACATAAAGATTCATGTTCCCCTATTCTGCTGTTAAACCCTCCACACGCCTGGTGAATTGAGAATTTTTGAGATAAACAATTTCTTTCTTGAATCCTATTATCTCCCCTCTCAACATTGAGAGATGTTCTCCAAGGCCGAATAACAAGTGATAAAGAAAAACTAACACAAGACACTCGCTTCGCCGTTCATGCACCCAAAGAATGATCAGAGTTGATCAGAGGCCATCAGAGCATGTGTGGATCACCTCTAGAGGGATTCTAGTTCGGATGCTTAAAAGCATGAAAAGATAATCCAGAAGGGACATTCTAGATCATCAACATCATTAATGAAGAAAAATACCAATTATTCAGGTATTATTTTTCTTTATGAAATTAATTAAATTAATTATAAACATGATGTGAAAGATCCTCTATAAAGGTTTTCGGCCTCTTTCTTCATTATCTAAATCATAGATTATATTTATTGGAGACTTACATTCATTGTTGTGTTGATCCTGGAATAATAATTGATCGCGGTAATAATCAAATTTGGGTCTCGACCCAACCATGCATCTGTTATGCCCAGAACTATTATAATGGACTGCATATAGTCATCTAAGTGAAAAATTTCCATTGGAAATAAATTAATATAAATTAAAAGAATATAGATCATGAATTTTGGGGATGTAATATGCTACCAATATATAGACTACATATACATTTCTATGTTCACATGGCTAGGAGATGTGAAGACATTATCCTTTTTTGAACAACATCAACTATGTTTTAGGAGATACTACATGGGCCCTCTAAAGTCCTACATATAACAATTTTATGAAAATTTTTAAAGGGGAATCATCCAACAAAACCTATATTTCTTTCTAAAATATATTGGAATTATGATTTAAAAATTTCATTCATTCATACTCATGTGGTAATTCACAACATCTGATTTTATTCATGTGCATATCTTCCAAGAAGCTAGGGGTGAAAATTGTGGTTTGAACCATAACACCCTTCTTTTATCAAATAAATGTAAATGGTTGAGTTTTTATACCATACTAGAATATAAAATTTATCACACCCAATATTATTGTGAAATGTTTTTTGGAGTGTGTGAGAAGGTGTCATAATAAGATATTTTTATGAAAGGGGTCATTTTCATTAATTTAAAAGTTAAAATTAATGGATATCCACCTTTCAAATCCCCTTACCAAAATTTACACTACATAGGGGAGAAAATATGAATATTATATAAAATATTATGATATCATTTACATCATGTCCCATTTCAAGCTACCCATTCATTGGTGATTTGAATCAACTACCAATCATAGTTCATTTATTTTCACAACATCAAAATATACCTATGGATATAATTTTGTATCTTGTGCCTAAAAAATGACTTCTTCCCTTAATAAACTATCCACCATATATAAATTATCTACCATTATATCCATAGTAGCTACTAATTGGTGTTCTTGATGTTATACAACAACTTCCCCTTCAAATATAACTGGCCAATGTTGAGATAACTTTTCCAATAACACAATGGATGGATAATAAATAGAAACCGAAATGATCTACAACCTCCTATTAGATAAATGTTTCATCAAGTTATTCTACCAATTCACATCGTCTATTATTTTCTGAGAATAAATAATGAATGGTTGGTTATTAAATACCTCAATTACCATATATTTAATTTTCTGAAAAGATTATTTATTTATCCATAATTCCCATAATGAAACCTCAATGATCATAGAGAATATTTAGTTCTATGCTTTACACTAAATCATCTGAAATAGGAAAATTATTTTAGGTTTAAATTAGATTCATCCTTAAGGAAAACCTATATTTATAGAATTAGGATTCAGAGGGGAACCCAAGATTTATCAAACACCAATATCATTCTCCTTTTGATAATTATTCCCCAATAGTGATTTAAAATGAAACAATCATGAATAGTGATGTTATTTTCAAATAGTCTCTTATAACATCATAATGAGTAGAATTATATTCCCCATGAAAAAGATAAATTTATATGAGTATCAAAATACAAAAATATTCAGAATAAGTATCATTAAATTGATTAATTATATATATATAAACAACATTTAAGAAATATTAAGTGTATAAGGCATGTGTCCCATAGAAATATAAGTGACACAAATATCCCTTACCATGAGTCTTGACTCACTTTATTTACATTAAATATTCATCTATATGAAATATAATTTTTCTATACATCTTTCATAAAACCATATTCATATATTTAATACCATATAAGATTTACTTATCGTATCTTACACTTTCTTCGAGGTGTGTGCGCATATGTCTGTCATGGGGATGTTTGCCTATTTGTTTCCCCACATTCATGCTTTCCAAAGGTGGGCAACATTCATCGCTTGTTTAGGGTAATTTTCTCCTTGATTGAAATAGGATGATGGGATGTCGGTTCCTCCTTACGTGGATTCCTCCTCGGAACTAGTTAACTATTCGGGTCTCCCATATAGACATAAATCATTGTTTGTGAAACTCTTCCCCAACCCATATCTTCATGGACACCAGTTATTTAAGATGCATCTATCAAGACATTCAAGGGGTCCAGTTAGGGTAACAACTTGTGGTCAGGGTATTAGTCATGTTGGGACATCACTGGCGTGTCTAGAGGCTGGAACACTGGCGTGTCTGAGTTTCTTCAACTTATCATAGGGCTTCTCAAGGGAAGAAAATACCGGGGCATCCCACGTTGAATGCGGGGAATTATATTCCATAGGAATTTCTCTGAGTTTTTACATGGATTCATGTGTTTAACAAAGGGTATGCCATGAGTTTGACAACTAGCAATGATGGATCAGACCGATCAGAACACTGACTGGAGTTGATCAGATGAGTGCAACCCTAGTAGGGAGCATTGATACTGGGGATAATTCTTGGTCAGTTACCAGATCACTGCTAGATGCAATGCAGAAATAGGGTGGCATGATCCTACCGGGATGAGGTGGCCGAGGTGGGAATGAGGGTGGATGATGGAGAGTTGAATGAAGTGGAAAGGGGTTGAGGTGGAATCGACATGAGGGCGACGATGATGTTGGTATTGAGCCTCAGGGAGGCTTCCTATGTATCACCGTGGTTGGAAATCAATGTTCATATAATTTATATGATGATGGATTATCGTTGAGTGGGTACATCAACATATTACCATAGAATTGGGGTACAAAGGGGCACAACGGCTTATCGCTGAATGGGGGTCATAACGGCTTAGCGCTGGATGGGGTTGAACCTCCTGGAGGCTTCCTACGTACCCTTTCTAGGTAAGGATCAAACCTACATAGTTTATCTGGGTATTGTTTAATGTCATACAGGACAAAAAGGGGGAATGTAGTTTAACAACATGCGGGAAGAAGGTGAACCGATGTTAAGGGGGTAATACAGATTGTTGGTATTGAAACTCATGGATGACTTCTATGTACCTCGCCTTAGAAAAGATCAATGTCTGCGTAGTTGATAAATGTGTGTGTGGGTCTTACACTCTAGGAAGGCTAGGTATGTTGTGGTGAAACAACGTCAAGTGGTTGGGACTACAAGGTGTAGGGATTGAACCTTAGGGAGGTATCCTATTTACCTTTCATTAGCAAGGATCGAAGACCACGTAGTTTAGGATGGTTGGTTAACCAATGTGAAAGGGGTCAGAATGAACAAGTGTTGGGATTCAACCTCAGGGAGGTGTCCTACATACCCTACCTAGGTAAGGATCAATGTCTACATAGTTCAGAATGGTTTGGGGATTACACTCTAAGGAGGCCCAGAGAATATTTCATGGTTGATTCTTACTGTAATACCACGTGAGTCATGCTCGATGTGAGAAACAAGAGGCAACAAATACCTGATGATCACTTCGCTAAAGGTGATTCCATGGGAAGTGAAATGGGGCATACACGTGGTTAGTGGCCCAAAAAAGGAAACATGGGAATAAGTGTGGTAACAACCCACTGTGATAGAGACTGGGACATACACGAGGATATAGGTCTGGGTGGTGATGAAGACCAATGGGAGAGGGATTTGGCATGGATGAGAGGAGGGGAATGGATGCAACCTCCGACAAGAAAGGCTGGGGCTTACACAAAGATGATTTCCCTCTCCCCATGAGCAAATGTCACTATAGTATAGAGGAACTCATTCCAGGTGAGGAATTATTTCACTCCCTTGGAGGCCAATGGGCATGGAGAATTTCAGAGACCGGGCAACCAACATGTGAGGCATGGAGAGAGGTCATAGTTTAACGTCATTTGAAGAGGACGTTGGTGGTTGGTAGTTTAATGTCTTGCAGCACAGACAAGATGGGTTCACTCTTCACCCCTAAAACACACATAACTGAACGACCGTCACTTGAAGAATAGAATGCATCTTCAATGCCGTGACTGGGGTGTTTTTTGAGTTTGTCCCATTGGGTGTCCACGTTAGCGTGACTATGTAGACAATAAATTGTCCTTAGGGTGGCTATGCGAAGTGTCATTTGGCAATGAAATTCCACAGAAAGCATCGCCCAAGGGACAATGAAATTTCTCGGGGGAAACCTGAGGGGACACATGGGAAGAGAGTGTATGATGTAGGTGGGTTGCGCATAGGAGAGGCTTGGACCAGGTGACTCAAGGTGAGGGAAGCAAATGGAGCATGCGTGATATAATGGGCTGAGGAAAAATAAGAGGCATGCGCGCAAGCTGCATTGTTTTGTGAGAGACGAAGGGGTAGAGTTGCAGAGGGATAAGTGGCGCACAAGATGGAGGGTTAGCATGCAAGAGGGATGGGTGGAAGTCTAGATATAGGGGTTGCGCACAAGATGGACGGTTCACGCGCAAGTTGGACCTGTGGTGTGCAAGACCGAGGAGTTGTGCACAAGGCAGACAGTTTGTGCGCAAGTTGGATGATCGATGTTTAGGTGAACCTGATGATAAGGGAAATTGCATGAAAAATGGGAACCCTTGCACAAAAATGACTTTGGGATGAAACTAAATCCACAAGGATTAGAGGGGCCACCCGATGGGACCCCCTAGGGGTGCCGGTCACATAAAAATCCGATACCAGAGTGCCATGGGGTGTTTCTCACGGTCACAGAAGATGGGGTTTTCACATGGAAAAGCATCACTTAATCTTCTATTACCCTACCAGAAGGGTGGGGATACAGTTCTTTTTAGAGCTGTATTCCTTCGAGTGGCATGAAAGAGCATGGCGTGAAAACTATTTTCACTTGTCGGCCTGTACGCATAAAGGGGGCCACGCGCGCAAGCGCCCGATCGACGTCACTTGGTGTGTGGAAATAGGGTCGGGCACGCAAATCCCGTTTGACATCGCCTTTGGCATGGAAATGGGTTCTGGCCTGCAAAAACCCGTTCGACGTTGCCTTTGGTGTGAAAATGGGGACGGGCATGACCAGTCTCTTAGGACAAAGCTTTGGGTGCGGAAGGGGAGGATGGTGCGCAAGAGTTTTGGCGCTAGAAGCCTCTTGCGCATGTCTCCCCATTCTTCTATGCATCGATCTCCTTGGCCCTGGAATCGCCTCATTTTCATCCCAAATAAATTTATTTCTCTTTTATCCACCTGATGTGGCCCTTATCTGAATTTCAATGTCAAAAAATGACCCCCCTCATAATCGGAGCCGAAAGGGAAACTGAAGGTCAGATTCTGATGGTATGCTGAAAAAAAGAAAAGACCGCTTCATCAACACGTAAAAATGATTTTTTTCATGTAGAAGAGTGTTTTGAGCATGCTAAAGTCATTTGAGCGCTTTATAAATAGGTCGAGGGCCCCCCTTCGCCCTACTATTACTTTTTCAGCATGACAGGATTTGTTGCTCTCGCCCACTAAAACAGTATTGATCCGCGTGAATGATTTCGTGACCGAATCTGGGTTTTGCTACCCATTCAAATTGTTTACGTGTGCGTAGACTATATTTCACACCACCACCAGTTTTGCGCACCTAATCTTCCTTCTTTCACACTGATCCCTTCAGAGTTCTAAAAATGGTCGCTCAACAGACCGACTCCAAGAGGGAAGTTGATGCTATTGTAAGAACAACCGAAATGATCGCATACCCTCAGATTATTCACGCGAGGAGGGTTTTGTCTAATAACCAAATTCTTTTCATCATGCTTATGCAGCCTCAAATGGATAACATCCTTAGCATTAGCCTGCCTCTGTAAAACATCGATCTTTTGGAAGAGGTATTGGTGCCCGGTTTCGAGACAGACACACTGTGATCGTGGGTGACACATGAGGATAGTCTTCCACAATTCCACAATACCAACAATGGTTATCCTAATAGGGGAAATCTAAACACATCCGTCTATATCTTAAATCCAAAGACTGGAATGGTGGAAGGAAGCGATCCAGTTCTTGAGGAATCTCATGCTGTATATGCTAGTACTTACCGAATCGACATTACTAAGGAGACGAAGGGCTCAATGGAATGGGATTTCAAATCCAGGGGAAACTTCATGAATGAATGGGCATGGGAATACTGTGTATATGAACATGCGAGGAATTCATGCTAGATATGTAGTCCATTGGGCTCTTTGAGGCTATTTGGACATCTCAATTCCACTTTTACCAATAGTAGGACTTGTTAGCAGAGCTATTCAGTCTCTAGTCACCTGATACTAACACTTTTCACCTCCATCATGGGGAGGTGGGCATCAGTCTATGGGATGTCTACTGTATCGGAGGAAAAGTGTTGGTATTAGGAAACTAGGAACTGATTATCTCTGCTACCAAGTGCTGATGTCCATAAAAGTGGAATTGAGACGTCCAAACCTCCTCAAACAGCCAGATGGAATGCAAATCTAGCATGAATTCATCGCATTTCTCATGTACCCAATATTATCATTCCCATTCATTCAGGATGTTTCCCCTGTATTTGATATCCAATTCCTGCCAGCCCTTCGTCTCGTTAGTAATGTTAATTCAGTAAGTACTTGTATAAAGAGCGGTAGATTCCTCAAGAACTGGTTCTCTTCATACCACTATTCTGGTCTTTTGATATAGGATATAGATGGATGTGTTTGGATTTTCCATAGCAGTATGACCATTGTTATTATTGTGGAATTTTGGAAGACTTTCCTCATGCTTCACCGACGACCGTAGTGTGTTTGTCTCGAAACCAGGCACCAATACCTCTTCCAGAAGACTGATGTTTTATAGAGGTAGGCTACTTCTCATGTCGTAATCCATTTGAGGTTTCATAAGCATGCTGTAAAGAATTTTCATGTCAGACACAACCCTCCTCGCATGATGAATCTGAGGGTTTGCGATCATTTGGGTTGTTCTTGCAGTAGTGACAACTTCCTTCTTGGTGTCGGTCTGTTGAGCGACCGTTATTAGAACACTGAAGGGATCAGTGTGAAATAAGAACAATTAGGTGCGTCAAAGTGGTGTTGGTATGAAATATTGTGTACGCGCACGAAAAAAATTTGAATGGGTAGCAAAACCCATAGTTGGTCACGAAAGCATTCACGCGGATCAATACTTTTTTAGAGGGCGACAGCATAAAAGCCTATCATACTGAAAAAGTGAATGAAGGACAAAGGGGGGACATCGAACTACTTATAAAGAACTCGAATCAATTCAGTGCACTCAAAAAACATTTGTGCACAAAAAATGCATTTTTACCTAATGATGAAGAGGTTTTTTCTTTTTTTAGGCATACCCTCAGAATCGGACCTTCGGGTTCCCTTTTGGATCCGATTCTAAGTGAGTCATTTGTTGACACCAAAATTCAGAGAAGGGATGCATCAGTTGGATTAAAGAGAAATTAATGAATCTAGGATGAAAATGAGGAGATTACATGGCTGAGGAGATGGATGCACACATGATTGTGGAGATGTGCGCAAGAGGGATTCTGGCACCCAAACTCTTTTGCGCCAACCTCCACTTCCGCACCCAAAGCACCATCCTCCATGACTGGTCATGCTTGTCACTGTTTTCACACCAAAGGTGATTTCAAATGGGTTTTTGTGGGAGCTACCCCATTTCCATTCCATAGGGGACGTCGAACGGGTATTTGCGTGCCCGAACCTGTTTTTGCACTCCAGGTGACGTCGATCGGGGCGCTTGCGCGCCTGGCCCCCTTTGTGTGCACAGGCCAACAACTGACCAGTGTTTGCGCGCCATGCTCTTGTGTGACACTCCATGGACTCCGACTGTAAAATGAATTGTATCCCTGCCCTTTAGGTAGGGTAACAGAAGATGAAGAAATGCTCTGTTGCGTGAAAACCCCATCTTTTACGACTGCGAAAACACCCCATGGCACTCTGGTATCAGATTTTTATTCGACTGGCCCCCTGAGGGGGTTCCTTTGGGTGGTCCCTCTGATCCTTGTGAATTTCGTTTCACACCAAAGTCATTTTTGTGCAAGGGGTCCCATATTTCATGAATGATCCCTTGGCATCAGGTGCACCTCCCCGCTGATCGTCCTACTTGCTTACAAAACGTCTGCCTTGCGCACAACACATCAGTCTTGCGCACCACTGGTGAAACCTTCGCGCGAACTGTCCATCTTGCACGCAACACCTCTATCTGGAATTCCACCCATCCCTCTTGCGCGCCACCCCTCCATCTTGTGCGCAACCCATCCCTCTGGAAATCTTCCCCTCCATCTCTCGCAAAACCAAGCAGCTTGCGCTAATGCCACCTATTTTTCCTCAGACCAATCTCTCACGCACGCTCCATATGCTTCCCTCACCTTGAGGCACATGGTCCAAGCCTCTCCTATGGGAAACCCACCTGTATCATGTGCTCTCTTCCCATGTTTCCCCTTAGGTTTTCATGGTGAAATTTCAATGTCCCATGGATGATGTTTTCTATGGCGTTTTTTGCCTAATGAATATCCGCATAGCCGCAGTCACAACTATTTAATGTTCGTATAGTCATGCTAACCTGGACCCCCAATGGCATCACCTCACAACACATCCCAATCAAGGAATAGCTGATGCCTTTTATTATTCCTGGGAAGGTCAGTATCAGTTATTTAAGACATAGGGGTGAAGAGTGAACCCACCTCGTCCGAGCTGCAAGACGTTAAACTATCAAACACCATCGTCCATGGAACATGACGTTAAATTGTGACCTCTCTCTATGACTCACATATGGAGTACCCAGTCTCAGATATTCTCCACGCCCATTGGACTCCACGGGAGTGAAATCATTCCTCACATGGAATGAGATCCTCTATATTGGATTGACATTTGTTCGTGGGGAGAGGGAAACCATCATGGTGTAAGCCTCAATCATTCTCACAGGAGGCTGCATCCGTGCTCCTCCTATCTTACATGCCAAATACCTCTCCCGTTGGCCTTTGCCACCACCTAGACCTCTATCCTGGTGTACGTACCAGTCTCTATCTCAGTGGACTGTCACCACATGTATGCCCATGTTTCCTTTTTTGGTCCATTGACCATGTGTATGGCCCATTTCACATCCCATGAAAGAAACTCTAGCGATGTGACCATCATTTCTTTGTCGCATCTTGTTTCTCACATCGATCATAACTCACATGGTCTTAGAGTAAGCATCGACCATGAAATATTCTCTAGGCCACCTTAGAGTGTATTCCCCAAACCATCATGAACTTCATGGACATTTATACTTACCAAGGTAAGGTATGTAGGACACATCTCTAAGGGTGAAGCCCAAAACTCATTCATTCCGACCCAATTCACATCATTTCACCAACCATCCCGAACTACGTGGTCTTCGATCCTTGCTAATGAATGGTACATAATATTCCTCCCATTGGTTCAATCCCAACACCTGGTGGTCCTGAACACTTGACGTTGTTTCGAAACACCATACCTTGGCTTCCTAGAGTGTATGTCCCACAGAAACATTTATGAACCATGTGGGCATTGATCTTTTCTAAAGAAAGGTACGTATTAGTCACCCATGAGGTTCAATCCCAACAATCTGCATTACCCCCTTCATGTCGGTTCACCTTCTTCCCGCATGACGTTAAACTGCATGCCCCATTTTTTGTCCCGTATGACATTAAACTATACCCAAATGAACTATGTAGGTTTTATCCTTCCCTAGACATGGTACGTAGGAAGCCTCTATGAGGTTCAACACCATCCAACAGTAATCCATTTTGACCCCCATTCAGCGGTAAGTCGTTGTGCCCCTTTGTACCCCAATTTGATGATAAGTAGTTGATGTCCCCAGTCGATGGTAATCCATCATCATATGAGCTATATGGACTTTGATTTCCAACCATGGAGATACATAGAAATCCTCCCTGAGGATCAATCCCAACATCATCATCTCCCTCATGTCGATTCCACATCAACCCCTCTCCACTTCATTCAACTCTCCTTCATCCACCCTTATTAGCACCTGGGATGCCACATCCCGATAGGATCACGCCACCCTATTTTCTCACTGCATCTTGCAGAGATTAGGTAATTGTACAATCATTAGCCCTAGTATCAGTTCTCCCTCCAGGGGGTGCACTCATCTGATCCACTCTGGTCAGTGTTCTGATCGGTCGGATCTGTCCTTGATAGATGTCAAACTCACCTCATACCCTTTTTTAAGCATTTTAATCCAAGTAAAAACTCAGAGACATGCCTTTGGAATATAATTCCCTGCATTCAATGTGGGATGCATCAGGCTTCTGTTCCCTCGAGAAGCCCTGTGATAAGATGACGTAACTCAGATGTGCTGGTGTTCCACCCTCCAGACATGATAGTGATGTCCCAAGTTGACTACTCCCCCGACTGAAAGATGTATCCCTGACTGGACCCCATAAATGTCCTGAAAGATGCATCTTAATTAACTAGTGTCTATAAAGATATGGGCCAGGGAAGAGTTGAAAAAAAATATCTTCAGTCTGTAAGGGAGACCTGAATAAGTATTGAGTTTCAACGAGGAATCCACAAAAGGAGGAACCAACATCCCATCATCCTATTTCGATCAAGGAGATAATTTCCCTAAACAAGCGATTAATGCCGCCTGTCTTTGGAATGAAGGAATGCAGGGAAAAAAATAGCCACACATCCCCATGACAGACAGATGCGCACATACCCCGGAGAAAGTGTATGATACTATAATTAAATCTAATATGGTATTATATATATGAATATGGTTTTATGGAAGATGTATGATAAAATTATATTTCTTATAGATGAATATTTAATGTAAATAAAGTGATTCGAGACTCATGGTAAGGGATTTTTGTGTCACTTTTATTTCTATGGGACACATGTCTTATACACTACTTATTTCTTATATGTTGTGTATATAAATAAATTAATGTATTTTATGTAACTTATTCTCAATATCTTGGTATTTTCATACTCATATAAATTTCTGTATTTCGTGGGGAATATAATTCTAATCATTATTATGTTATAAGTGACTATTTTAAAATACCATCACCATTCATGATTGTTTCATTTTAAATCTCTATTGGGGAATAATTATAGAAAGGAGAATGATATGGGTGTTTTATAAGTCTTGGGTTCCCATAAGAATACTAATGCTGGAATTTTAGGTATTCCCTAATGATGAATCTAATTTAAACCTAAAATAATTTTCATATTTCAGATGATTTAGTGTAAGTCATAGAACTAAATATTCTCTATGATCATTGAGGTTTTATTATGGGAATTATGGGTGGATAAGATAATATTTTACGAAATTTAAATATATGGGAATTTAGGTATTCAAAAAACAACCATTCATTATATATTCTCATAAAATAATAGACGCATGTGAATTGGTAGAATAACATGATGAATCATTTATCAAATAGGAGGATGTAGATCATTTCAGTTTCTCTTAATTATACATTCTTTTTGTTATTGGAGAAGATATCTCAACTTTGTCCTGTTGTATCTAAAGGGGAAGTTTTCGTATAACAACTACAACACCGATTATTATCTACTATGGATATAGTGGTAGATAATTTATATATGGTGGATAGTTTAGTAAGGGACGAAGTCATTTTATAGGCACAAGATACAAAATTATAGCCATAGATATATTTTGATATTTTGAAAATAAATGAACTATGATTGGTAGTTGATTCAAATCACCAATGAATGGGTAGCTTGAAATGGGACATGATGTAAATGATATTATAATTTTTTAAATATTATTAAATTATTCTCCCCGAAGTAGTGTAAATTTTGGTAAGGGGATTTGAGATGTGTATATCGATTAATTTTCACTTTTAAATTAATGATAATGACTCTTTTCATATAAATATTTTGTTATAAAACCTTCTCACACACTCAAATATTATTTTTCACAATAGGATAGGGTGTTATAAATTTTATATTCTACTATGGTATAAAAACTCAACCAATTACATTTATTTGAAAAAAGAAGGGTGTTATGGTTCAAACCACAAGTTTCACCCCTAGCCTATGGGATGATATGCGCGTGAATAAAATAAAAAGTTATGAAATAACACATGAGTATGAAGGAAAGTAATTTGTAATTCATGATTCCAATATATTTTAGTATGAAATATGGGGTTTGTTTGATGATTCTCCTTTAAAAAAGTTCATAATATTGTTATTTGTAGGTCTTTAGGGGGCCCATGTAGTATCTCCTAAATCATAGTTTAGTTTGTTCAAAAAAGGATAATGTATTAATTTCTACTAGCCATGTGCACTTAGAGGGGTATAGGTAGTCCATATAATGGGAGAATATTCCATCACCAAATTTCATGATCGATCTTCTTGGAATTTATATGAAGTGATTTCCTATAGATAATTTTGACTTAGATGACTATAGGTAGTCCATTATAAAGGTTCTAGGCATAGCAGAAGCATGGTTGGGACGGGACCCAACTTTGATTTTCACCGTTATCAATGATTATTCTAGGATCAATACAAAGGTGATGGCTAGTCTCCAAGGAACATAATCAATGATTTATATAACGAAGAAAGAGGCCTGTAACCTTTATAGAGGATCTTGCACATTATGTTTATAATTAATTTTATTTAATTTCATAAAGAAAAATAATACCTGGATCGTTGGTATTTTTCTTTGTTGATGATGTTGATCATCCATAATGACCCTTCTAGATTATATTGTTGCGCTTTTAAGCATCCGAACTAGAATCCCTCTAGCGGTGATCCACACATGCTCTGATGGCCTCTGATCAACACTAATTATTCTTCGGGTGCAAGCACGACAAAGCGAGTGTCTTGTGTGAGTTGTTATAAATCACTTGTTATTCTTCCTTGAATAACGTCTCTCATTATTGAGAGGCGAGATAAGAGGATTCGAGAGAAAACTGTTTAGCTCAGAAATTCTCAATTCTCTATGCGTGTGGTGTGTTTAATTTCACAATAGGCATACTTTTCTATTTATCTGCATCATATTTCTTTTACAATATTTAATTGACCATAAAAAAGTAAATAAATTCATGATCTTAGAGAAAATCCATGAATTTAATAATAATACGGTGTGATTATTCATGGTTGTTCCAAATTTTAGAAAATTGAATAATAAATTCCATGTCACAAAATAATAGCAGCGTTATTGTAATTTCTGCAACATGTAAAATAATTATTTAACATCTTGAAAATAATTTTATTACTATTGGACAAAACATGGTCGACATGAACTCCACTTCAATTTATTGAACACTAGATTAAATAAATAACTATTTTATTATCATAAATAAATATTTTATTTACAATCTTTTAAATAAATATTTATTAAATGTTAAATAAAATAAATAAATATATTTTATTTAATTTATGCAATCATTTTACCTTGAATAACATTATTACATGTTCATGGGAATAATATTTATTTTATTAATTAAAATAAAATTGAATTTAACCGAGACCGCCAAAAACACTTAATGTGTGACCCTCTAGGATTCATTTTTCATTGGCATTAGGTGGGCATCCCAAAATTCAAATAGTACTATATTGCAATTGGTCAAGGCAACAAAGAGAAAGAACGTAATGTCCCAACAATGACATCCACATACGAACAATCACTATGTAATATAATCCCTTCGTCGAAATATCTCATCAAGCATGTTTCATGATAGTGTCATAAACTTTTATGTTTCATACATCGTTAATTAACTACATGAAATAAACTCGTCATTGCACCATGAAATTGGAATTTCGCACGAAAATTATATATCAATCGTAGGGATGAGAGATCAACTTCCATAAATGTATGTGACAAATCCTTCCTCGAATTATCCATTAATAACATGACACTCATGACACAACCAACATACCCTACTTCCCGCCAACTGCATGTGTAGATATTTTCATCACTAAATCAATGTTCGATAGTTGTGACATGTATTAATGATAATATTAAAGACAAAGTTTCATTACATACACTCGCATATGGAAATATTTGATGACACCATAACATGAAGAATTTCAACTAGCGGCTATGTTCTCATAATCTCTTATCCGGGAGATTACCAAGTGCTAACATAATGATAGAATTTCCCATATTCTTAAGAGAACTCACACCTTATGGTATGCATACTATGTGTACCAAAAGAGTATTTCATCCAACCGCAAAACTATATTTTTTAGAATATTTTTATAGAATTTCAATGTTCTCATCACAGCGGGGTACTTCGATGAGCTTATCAATGTAAATAAATACTCTAGCACATTATTACATCATAGTCATGTAGAAAAATTTAAAATATGTAATAATAAATTAAATATCCATGTAAAAAAAGTAATACTAGTTGGTTATAGGACACCAACTCTTACAAAATACCACTTGGACTACAGCCAACAACCTACGACATTTAGTCCACTATACCTCACATGATGATCATTTTTTTGCAGAGTCAAGGCTTTAGTCAAGGGGTTTTCCACGTTGTCTTCCGTGGAAATACAGCTGACTACAACTTCACCACTCTGAAAAAAATCCATCAAGAGATGATACATTTGATGTATTTTCTTCATCAACTGATGTGACTATGGATATTTTGCGAGAGCCACCGCTACAGTATTGTCATAGTAAAATGTGATGAGATCTTTATGGTTAGGTATCATGTCTAGCTCCTAGATGAATATTTTCATCCAACTACTTTTTATCAACCATAGAATCCATGATATACTCCGTCTCTACTATATAATCTATGACCACACTCTTCTTTGAGCTCTTACACCTAACTTCACCTCCATTCAATGTGATGAGTTATCCCATTTGCAAATTCATGTCATCTTGATTAGTTATAAAACTAGAATCTACATATCCTATGATGAATAGTTTCTCATCTCCTCCATAAACAAGGAACAAAACCTTAGTACGCCTCAGATACTTTAGGAAAGGCTTGACAACAATCCAATGGTGGTCACCTGGTTCATCCTGATAACTTCCTACCACACTCAATGCGTAGGCGACATTCTGGATAGTACATAACATGGCATACATGACTATCCGAATAACTAATTTGTATGGAGTCCTTGATAATATCATTATTTCCACATGTGTCTGAGGAAACAATTTTATTGGAAAGATGAAGGCCATGTGATGTTGGAAACATTACCCTCTTTGATTTTCCACACAAAATATCTTCAGAATATTATCAATGTATGTACTTAGACATAGGCCCAGAAATATCTTGGATCTATCACAATGGATATTGATCCAATGAATATATGATGCCTCACCCAAGTCCATCATGTAAAGCATTGATTCAACCCTGCCTTAACAGACAGTTAGACTGGTATCTAGTTTCGAATAAGTAATATGTCATCAACATATACTATTAGGAAAACAACTGCATTCCCACTAAAATATTTTTAGACACAAGGATCACATTCATTCTTGAAAAAACCTAATTTTGTTATGGATTCATCAAAATTAATGTTCCATAGCCTAGATGATTTCTTTAATCCATAAATATATTTCTATAACTTGCATGTCATATTGTAATTCTATGGAGTCAATAACTCTTCAGGTCGTGTCATGTAGACATATTCTGGAAAGTTTTTGTTAACGAATTCTATTTTGACATCCATTTAACATATCTCATAGTCATGGTAAGTAGCATTGGCTTGTAGAATTATGATGAGATTAATCATTGAAACTCGTGAAAAGGATTCATCGTAGTCAATTAATTAACGTTGTTTAAAACCTTTTGTAACAATTCGTGCCTTATAGGTACTAACCTGCACTTCAATGTCGAGTTTCTTATTGAATTCCCATTTAAAACCAATAGACATTACATCAACTGGAGGATCTACTAAAATACATACTTGGTATTGGTACATGTAATCTATTTCAGAATTCCTAGATTCATTCCACTTGTCAACGTCTATACGAGTTACTGCTTCCTTGTAGGTTAGAGGAAAATTATTAACAACTAATAATTAGTCACCCTCCTCGGTAACTATGAAACTGTACCGTTCAAGTTATCTAACATCTCTTGTACTCTTATGATGTACATGTGTCTCTGGAATATAATCTTCTTCCCCAGGGTTTTGTGGAATCTATTCCTATACCAACTATTGTCTTCCTTGATCCTCTACTTCATCAAAGTCTATATTTCTCCCACTATATATTTTGGAATTGTTCTTCCACTCAAGGAATATGGTCTGTTTTTCAACTATAACCCTTTATTCATGAAGGATTGTATAGGTAATATCACCTTGTTTCATTTGGGTATCCTATAAACGTACACCTTCGGCCTCTATGTGTGAGTTTGTTACCTAATGAGGCCGTAAACAATTCTTTTCTACCCCACACATGTAAATTTGATAACATGGATTTTCATCCACTCCAGAACTCGTATGGAATACCATTTATCGATTTAGATGGTACTTCGATTAGTAAGTGTGCCTTTGTTTGTAACGCATACCCACAAAAGGATAATGGAAGACTTGCATGACTCATCATTGATCTCACCATGAAAAACAAGGATTGGTTCCTCCTTTCTCTTACTCCATTCCATTGAGATGTGTGTGGAGTATTGAGTTGGGATATGATCCCAAACATTCATATATAATCAATGAAGTCCTAATTAACATATTCCCTACCATTGTATGAGAAAAGATTCCTAATCTTCATACGAAGATGGTTCCCAACTTCATCCTTGTATTCATTGAACATATCAAAGTAATTTTACTTATTCCCCATTAAATTGATATATCCATATCTACTAAAATAAACAGTGAATGTTATAAAGTATTAGTACCCACCCCTTGCTTCAACTGGAAATGGTCCACACACATTCTTATGAACCAATTAAAGAATCTATTTTTCCCTTTAAACATTCCCACCAAATGGGGCTTTGATCATATTTCCATTTAAACATGCATGAAATACGCTATGTGGATTTGTTCAAAAAAATATAAATGTACATCTTTATTTAACATTGTCAGGAGTTTCTCATTTGTAGTACCTAGATGGTGATGCCAACGTTGGGTGTGGTATGAGTCATGTGAAATATCTTTGTCATCGATTTCCATTACTAGGTTTTTGTAATCCAACACATACAGACCATTGGATAAATGTTCCCTACCAAAACATGTTCTGTATTTTTAAAGGAAGAAATATTAATTTCCAAACATGAAATAAAATTGTAACGGCCCAGTCCAGCCTATGATTATGATATTGTACGCTTTGGACCTAGCCCGCACAGTTTTGTTTTCCCTAGGATCTACCCATCATGAAATCCCCTGGAAAATGCCTAATGATTGGAGAGGTATCCACACGACCTTATAAAGGGGTTCTTTGTGCTCCTCATCTTTCGATTAGGGACAACCATAACCCACCCCCTAGAAGGGCCCAGTGTCCTCGCTATCCCATCAAATAGACATTGGCTCTAACAACATTTGTAATGGCCCAGTTCTGCCCACGATTATGATATTGTCCGCATTGGGCCTAGCCCACACAGTTTAGTTTTCCTTAGTCTTCCAATCAGGTAACCCCTAGGAAAAGGCCTCATGATTCGATAGAAACCCACACCACCTTATAAAATGGTGATTCTTCCTCCTCCTCCTTAGATGTGGGATTTCCATAACCCACACCCCTAGTATTGCCCAGTGTCCATTTGATGTGCCTCCAAGGACGTTGATCCCTTCTAGGAGGTGGGTTATGGAAATCCCACATCGAAGTAGGAGGATCATGAAGCAAAAATTTATAATTTCGTGTGTTTCCCTCTCCAATCATGAGGCCTTTTCCTGAGGGTTTACTGATTGGCAGAGCCCAAGGAAAATAAAACCTTGTGGGCTAGGCCCAATGCATACAATATCATGATCATGGGATGGACTGAGTCATTACACAAATCCATCTGTATCTAGTCTGGATACATAAATTATTTTTTTGGTTACCTAAGGGACAAAAAAAATCCCTTTAACACAATGATCATCCTTATTGGAAACATGTGGTGGTAGTCCCTGATTGCTACATCAAGAGGTATGAATCTGTTGGCTGCTCGTAGATATACCTCCACTCGATCAATATTCTTAAATATACATTGTTCCAGTATTTGGATACATATGTAAGCACCATAATCTATATCCAATACCAAATTTGTAGAAACAGATAGATTTCAATAGATAACAAATGCACCTGAAGCTTCCTCTTGCTTCTTAGTATGGGTGCAGTTTGTCTTCTAGTGGCCCTTCTTGCCCCATGCAAAACAAACTGTCTCATGTTCTTTTTTCCTCCCATTTGATCTTCGTTTTCTAGTAAGGATGTGATGACACTTGCGGCTTAAATATATTCTCCTTCCCTTTCCTCTTATTCACCAAAATGACAGAAGGATTTTCACACATCATATATTTCTCAACTTGGAAAATAAGGATAATAAGATCAGATAAAGAATTCTCAATTTTTTTCATATTGAAATTGATAACCAAGTTAGAGAATATATGAGGGGGTAATGTGATAATGTGATCGGTTCCCAGTTCATCGAGGAGTGTAAACCCTAGAAACTCTTGCCGCTCAATGTAGAATATGAGTTTGACTACATGAGGCCCATCTAGGGTACCTTCTCCAAGCTTACTCTAAAATAGTGCCTTAGAGATCTCAAACCTTTTATGTCTTTCTCTCTCATAGTGATGACCACGTAGGTGCTCGATAATTATATTATAATCCATGTTTTGATGAGACTTCCTGAGATCCCTACACATTAATGATAACAATAAACATCGAACGTCAACCAAATCATTCATATTTTTCTCATAGATCAGGAAATCCTCATCACTCACCTCCTTGGAGGGCAGGTCAGGTAATACTAAATCAATCATGTAAGACTTCCGTTCAATGAATATGGTAACCCAAAGGGATTACAAACATTCATGGAAGCTAATTCTGGTGGGGATGTTGTATTTGTCCAGAATTCATCGTAGGGATAGTGTGGTTGATGTGCTTGTCATTTTTTATTCTACAATTAGAAGAACAAATCATTATGTACATTCTTGTTTAATTTTTATGAGAAATAATAAAAATTATTATGTCTCCCACTATTTTATCATGTCCTAATTACCCTCACCATCGATCATAGAATGTAAAGTTACCATGAAATTCTAGTGGCAAGGATCCCCTTAAAATAACATCAAAATGGGTTGGTCAGGCTATTTAAAAGGTATTTAGGTAGGAAGATTTTTAACAATTGTGGGCTTGCAGTTCCTGATCTGTTGAGTGGACTCCCCAATCCTAAGATCATGACTTTAGATTTCCACAACTCTTGCCTCCAATATTACACCAAGTCTATCAAGGGATAATCCTCTTGATGTAACATGGTTATGTAATCCCAAAAGCTTTTATAAGGGCTTCATGTACAAATGTATTGTAGAGGCGCGAAGGTTGACGCACATGGACATTACATTACTTTAGCAGAATACTTAATACATAACAAAAACAGACACACAAGGACTTTAATAGTTTAGTGTCTTTGGTAACTCGTAATGTAATCTTCTAATAGTGTTGAAAGATCTTCAACATCTCCCATAAAGATCTTACCCTTTCATTTTTTTCTTACCTAAAACCTTTATTTATATCCTGGGGAAAATAAAACATTAAAAGGGTGAGCTTAAATGCTTATTAAGGGTAAGCATGGATAAAATAAATCGTACCATATACATTTGAACATAAAAACATGATCATAATGTTTAAACATCAAAAGCTTGATCAATGACATAAAACATGGAAGTACTTAAGGCATAGATCATAATGAAATAGAAAGAATGATAAAATAGCATGGGAATAAAACATGTAATAGTGGAAACCATTAAGCACATGATATGATTTCCATATTATCCAAGGCATTGATGCCAAGACCATCTTAGTGGACAAAGTCCCTTTCTGAATCAAGTTCACTCCTCGTTCTCGTCCTGTATTACTGAACCAGTTTAACTTTACATTCCAGCTATGTCTATATCATGAGATATAAATCATTACCCAATTCATTCGAGGGAGATATATGTCCCACACATCTCATAATGAAATCATTCTTTCATGTGCCAAAAAATCTTAAATTATACATCATAGCATAACGCAAGTAATAAAATGGGATTCTTAATCATCATTCCATCATAACATAATCCATAAACAATTGATATCATTTCATCATAAGAAAATTTAAACCATTTAAATCATAGAGAGATTTTACTTGAAGCATACACATATGAAATAATGTCATCTTATATGGAAAATAGTTTTGACAAAACACATTAAATGAATTCTTGAGGAAAATATCCTTTCTTCTTTAAACTCATTTTATTTTCACAAAATTCCATGAAATTTCAAAAGATAAAAGTTTTTTTTGAAAATAATCATGAAATATTGTAGATAATGTTTCTTGAAAATGAGGATTTATGAAACCGTAAAAGTCCGTTCATGCCGTATAAGTTAAAAATAACATTCTCCTAGTACTTTTGTCGAAAAAGTCAAAAATTATCTTATATGGTAACCAAAGGAAATATTCCATTCATACAATGTGTTAAAAAGTCAATAAAGGGTAAAAATTTCTTTAAACATACATTTTTAGAAAACATGTTCATGGATTATAAACATAACCCCAGTAAATACATATGTATAAGAAATCTCAGAAAAAATGAGATTGAAAATTTATCCCCTACCTTAGGTCTGATATGATTCATACGTATCCGAACCTCCTGTATAATGATTTAAATAATGACATTGACTTATTATAGAATCATATTCATTGTTATGATATAATATATGTTCCACTTTTGACTTTATATTACCTGTTATTTTGTGAATTCCATGTTAAAGCAGCGTTTTGGGTAAAATCATTTCATTTATCGTATGTGTTTCGACGTGTCGTTCTTGATATTATCACTTATATTCTGATTTAAATAAATAAATATTGTAAAAAATGATTTATATATAATATATATTAATCATATACATATATATATTATAGGTCGATAAAAGGAATGAAATACACCGTTCATGGAGACGGTAGGCCATACGTACGCATGAACAATGTTTTCGTTTCTTAATTTAATTGAATGAAACAAAATAGATGACATAAATATATATATATATATATAAATCATGTAGCATTATTAGTTCATATATTTCATTATTATTCATTAAATAAAATTTATGATCATTCATATATGGTTAACATAGAGAATGAATCTCATCGCGTCGTGGAGACAGTAGTCCGTACGTACACACGAGTGATGATATCATTCCCATAAATATTGAAAAGAATGGGAGTTGATGGTAGAATATATCAGAATTAGTATGATGTTATAATAACCATATATAGTTTTTATTTACACCATTATATCCATCCATGTGCGGTGTTGGTGGAAAAACAGATAACACCACAGTGTGGTGACGGTATTCCGTACTAACGCACGCGCGGTGATTTTGATTTCCATAGGATGGATAGATGGTGAAATAGGGTTGTTTCATGATTATAATATCATATAAGTATATTATTGATACTAATGTTATTACTTCATAATGAAACAACTAATGAAGAAGATGTATAAGAAGAAATAATGTCGAAAGAATCAGTAACAGACATTACCTCTTCTTTGAAGCGCCTCTTTGAGACCTCCTCTTAGGGAACTAAAATTGGTCATTAGAGAAGAAAAGAACCTCTAGGATGTTTCTATGGAAGTTGAGAAGATAATTTGGGAGGGTTTTCCCGAGATTTAAGGCTCAAAGTGGTGTGAGGAAGAGAGGGAGGAGGTGCCCTTTTATAAGGGAGGAGAGGGGCACCTTTAGAAATCTTAAAAATATTAATTTATAATAAATCTAACCCCACTTAAAAACCTCCAAAAATTACTCATATTCGATTATTAGATGAGATAGGGTTTTAATACATCAACCAATAAAATTTATACATGTTAGGAATTTATTTTAAACATTATCAACTTGATTTATCCTTACTTAATCAATTTAATTTTATTTGTGGTAATAACATTCTAAATTTTAAATTATAACAAATAATTACTTATTTGTTGTGAATTGTCCATAATTGGATATTTTATAACATTTGAGACCATATTAATCTAAATTTATATTTTTTAAATTTTTTTTTGATTTTTAAACAATTTTATAATATGTTATTTTTATAAAATAACAATATTGTCAATTTTGACAGTATTCATTTATTCGAATTTAAATAATATATATATATAATATATGTTCAAAATAAAAGATTTAATACATTCATAAAAGGTAATATGTATCTATAAAATTATTTTAGCACATTAAATAGTTCATATAATATTTATTTTATTATTTTTAAAACCACTTATTTGGTTTATCTCTTAATAAAATAATTACTACATCATTTTTGTATAATTTTTTAATATACATATTTTTTGAATAAAAATTAATAATAAAATCCAATGATGAAGATAAATCTATTACCTTTCAAAATAATACTTTTACTCGAATTTATCATCTTAAAATAAAAATATTTAAATTGTTATATTTATTAAATTATGAAGGTGACAACTTTGGCATCATTTAAAATAAAATAATATAAGTGTCATAATCACTTTTATATGACTTCAAATGGTTATATATTAGGTAATTGGATGATTATGGTATATATATATATATTACCAATAAGTTTTTTTCAGGTTCGTGGGCCTTTTAATTTGTATTATTATTTCAATGAAAACAATATTACTGATTTTTCACTTAATAAATAATTTCTGCATCATTAATGTATGGCCATTAATGACACTTATTTAATCTATAAAAATTATAAATAAATTATCATGATGTAGATAATTTTTTTATATTTATATATACTATTCATGTTCGATTTTATATGGTGTTTATCACTAATTTAATGTTATTATACTTATAAGACTTATGAGAGTGACATGTTGTCACTTTCATTGGTTTTAATAACAATTAAATTATTTTCATGGTAAAAAGTCCATAAAATGAATCTAATACGACCCTTAGGTGATATGGGTCTACTTGTATCCATCTAATAGAATTTTGGCATGTGTTAGTGTAATTTTATAATATTATATTTACCCTTAATTACCCGATTTACCATTAACTATGGTAAATAAAATTTTCCTTTGCTACTATTCATAATGCCCAAAAATAAAAAGTAGTATATTAATATAATTTGGACCCACTGATTCCAAATATGGAATCCATTTTTCCAAATTCAATACACAGAAGTTGAATAAATTAAATTAAAATTAATCTCGTTGTCGAAAGAAAACAGTTTTTTGTTTAAAACATTGCAAAAGCTTGAATTTATTTAACCTGTGAATTCAAGGTAAAATCAATTCTAATGAGATAAATTGTATTAAATGGTAAAAATATATTCTATTTATACTTTAAGACCATTCAGTATTATAATTTAACCACATAAATTATTACGATGAATAAAGTTGTTTATAATTTAAATATAGCGTGTTTTTACTAATAATTAAAATATGAAAGTTATCAGAATAATATGAAAATTTTATCCAAGGTAAAATTTTATATCCATATTCCAAAGAATAATTTTATTTTTAAAAATTGAACTTATAAACATGTCAAAATCTATAATTAAAGTTTGTGTTCCATCAAAAGGCGGCAAAACTGCATTTTTTTGAAAATACTTATTTTACCCGAAAAATTTATTTTGTTCTTATACCATGTTCTAGAAAATGTGTATGATGAATAATAATGTTATAAATTTCAAAATTTAGTTAATACTATTCATAACGTCTAGTTCATAATAATATTATAATAACATATTGTTGTTTAGTAAAACCCGTTATTGCGTACAACACATGCTATCGAAGAAGGTCACAATTACGTGTAATGGAAGCCAAGTCAGGGTTGCGTATAGTGAAAGACTCCTTTGTTGATTATTTATAACATAATCCAACCATTTTTCATTTATAAATTGAATATATATATATATACCCTCAATGTTATGTAGAATAACTTCTATCAAATGAACATGAAATTGTGTATAACATGATCCAAGAATTGTGTTGCGTATACTGCAAGCTAATACGGTGCTGCATATATCACAATATAATCTTGGTGTAGCATACAATAGAAGATATGAATGAAATTAAAATTAATATATCTTATAAAAGCTAGGGTTGTTACATTCAACCCCCTTTAAAATAAAATCTTCCCTTGAAATTCGTCACGGTTATAAATCGTTTACTATTCATAGAAACCCACATCATAAAAAGGAATACTAGAACATAAATTTAAAAAAATAAAGTTAGAAATGTAATGATCATCCATGGTAACTCAGAATTGGGTTTCCACATAGGAGAGTATAAGTGAAAATATGGATATGGAGGAAAAATCTAACCATCAAGTTCTAATGGAGTGTGGTAGAGAACATGTCTATGAAATAGCCAACAATCACAAAGCCATAGATTTGTGATGATCTAAGGTACCATCTGATTCATCGGATATAAGAGCACTAGGACAGCATTTTTGGTATTCTGGATCATTTCTCTAATGTTGACAAATTTTCGAATCAAATGAAATATTTACTTGATTTTGGTTCAATCTCACCGTTGTTCGTGCCTTGAACAATTTCCACTTCATCTCTTAAAGAAATGAAGTTGAATTTTCCATTCATTAAGTGTTAGAAGATCATGTGATAGAATGATGAGTCATTCCATCTATTCCAAACAAAAGGATAGAAAAAGTTATTAAATATACATAAGCCCATCTATTGTGTGGTTAATCGTCTACAGTTCTGAAAATCAACATATACTTCATATATCATGATGCTTAATAAAATAAAACTAGTTTCTACTAACCAGGGACTTCCTGTAGGCCAGTGGTAGGCGATAAAGGCTAGTCACACTTCGGTTGTGGGTTCGACTCCCACAGCCTTGTCCGATACGATGGGTTGTCGCCCGACCTGCAGGTTGTCCTTTTTCTAAAACTACATTACTATAACAACCCATCAGTAATATCGAAAAAAAGTTCTATCCTTAAAAAATAATATCTTATTTACAACATAATCCATTCCAATATTTAGGTTTATCTAAAATACATCAGTCCATGCTCATAGTATAAAGAAAACAATTACTAGAATGGTTATCTACCAAGAATGTGAATACCATCATTTATCCCCCATATATTTTGTTGGTCACATTACAATCATGTGAATACCTTAATCATGTATTGTATTGAAAAATGAATACCCATTAAACATTAGTGAAAACATGAATGCTATCAAAAGTTAACTATTTCCACATACCAAAATCCAAAAATTCTATATACTCATACCATGAAATAACATTCTCCTTATGTCTGTCATGAGCTCATGAATACTATCAAACATTTAATTTTCTCCTTTTCCCTTCATTATGCGCATATCAACTACTTTCCAAAAATATCTGAATAACCTTTTATGGATACTGGTACCATTAATCATACACTTTCAAAACTCAAGGAAAGACAACAGTGTAAAAATCCTTAGATGTCTCTTTATTCCATAGTACCATGAGATTACTTATACAACATTACAATTGATAAACATATAATCATTCCACTACCTTCTTAAACCATTTACTGAGCATCAACAATTCTTTCATCTCACATATCATTTGTAGTCTCATCATCATCGTCATCATAAATACTATCCATACGACCGTACTAATTCTCTTCATGAGACTGTACCCTATGGAATTGCTTTGCATAATGCCCGAAAATTCCACATTTAAAACATTTAACCATTTTTGATGTCGTAGCAATACCATTATCCTCATCCCTGGTGTTAACTGAACCTTTTCCTTTTCACTTACTTGCTTTGTGTTATTCTTTTCCACACCCAAAGGGTCTTCTAGTTCCTTTGAAACAATCTCCCTGATGCCTCTTCCCACATGATTTACATGAGGGAAATTGAACTTTTTTTCCTCTATGATCATCATGAAACTCCATCTTTCTCTTATTATCTGAGTCGGGAAACATACCAAAGTTGATATTATTGATCATATTATAAGATTGATGATTAATAATAATAACGATGTTTGGACTTCCAAATCCCGTTTCATTTGGTTTCTCAGGAAGAATATCATTCCATTGTCCGTCATATCCTCCATTATCATGAATCTTCATATTTACAGCCATTTTCTAAAACCCAAAAAGAATAGTGTGAGAGGAAAATATCATGCTAGGGAAAACAACATAGCAAAGGGGGAGCACACTCAATATCTAACATCTTAGGTTAAATTATAATATTGTTACCTTAGTTCTAAGACTATATCCTATACGTATACTTATCCTTAGGGACATCACTAGACATACCTTGGAAATATCTCTAGGGATCTCACTAACATTTTCGCATCCTAGTTTCCAAAGGTTGACTAATCCTTTCCTCTGATACAAACTGTAGAGGCCTGAAGCTTGACGTACATAGACATTACATTACTTTAGTGGAATACTTCATACATAACAAAAACAGACACATAAGGACCGTAATAGTTTTGTGTCTTTGGAAACATGGAACGTAATCTTCTAATCGTGGTGAAAGATCTTCAACATCTCCCATAATGATCTTCCCCTTTCTTTTTTTTCTTACCTAAAAACTTTCTTTATATCCTTGGGAAAAGAAAACATAAAAAGGGTGATCTCAAATTCTCAGTAAGGGTATGCATGGATAAAATAAAACATACCATATAAATTTGAACATAAAAACATGAACTTAATGTTTATACATCAAACGATTGAGCAATGACATAAAACATGGAAGTACGTAAGGCATAGATCATAAGGAAACATTAAAAATGATAAAATAGCATGGGAATAAAACATGTAATTGTGGAAACCGTTAATAACATGATATGATTTCCATATTATCCAAGGCATTGATGTCAAGACCATCTTAGTGGACAAAGTCCCTTTCTGAATTGAGTTCACTCCTCGTTCCAGTCCTGTATTACTGAACCGGTTTAACATTCCATTCCAGCCATGTCAATCTCATGAGATATAAATCTTTACCCAATGAATTGGATGGAGATATATGTCCCACCCATCTCATAATGAAATCATTATTTCTTGTCCCACAAAATCATAAATCATACATCATAGAATAACCAATGTAATAATATGGGACTCTTTAACATTATGCCATCATAACATAATCCATAAACAATTGATATCATTTCATCATAAGAAAATTGAAATCATTTAAATCATAGAGACATTTTACTTGTAACATTAACATATGAAATAATGTCATCTGAGATGGAAAATAGTTTTGACAAAACACTTGAAATGAATTCTTGTGGAAAATATCATTTATTCTTTAAAATCATTATCTTTTCACAGAATTCCATGAAATTTTAAAAGATAAGGGTTTTTTTGAAAATAATCATTCAATATTGTAGAGAAATCTTCTTGAAAATGAGGCGTTATGATACCGTAAAAATCTTTTCATGCCGTATAAGTTAAAAATTACATTCTCCTTGTACTTTTTTCGGAAAAATCAAAAAGTAACTTATATGGTAACCAAAGGAAAGATTCCATTCATACAATGTGGTAAAAAGTCAATAAAGGGTAAAAATGACTTTAAACATTCATATAATAACTGTAAACAATTTATGAAAACATTTTTAGAAAACATGGTCAAGGATGATAAATGTAACCCCAATAAATACTTACGTATAAGCATCTCAGATAAAAATGAGATTGAAAATTTATCCCTTACCTTAGGTCTGATATGCTTCGTACGTATCCGAACCTTCTGTTTAATGATTTAAATAATTTCATTGACTTATTACGGAATCATATTCATTATTATGGTATCATATATGTTTCACTTATGACTTTATATTACCCGTTCTTTTGTAAATTCCATGTTAAAGCATCGTTTTGGGTAAAATAATTTGATTTATTGTATATGTTTCGACTTGTCATCCTTGATATTATTACGTATATCCTGATTTACATAATTCCATAATGTAAAACATGATTTATATATTATATATATTCCTAATATACATATATATATATATATATATATATATTATTGGTCGATAAAAGGAATGAAATACACCATTCATGGAGACGGTTGGTCGTACGTACGCATGAACGTTGTTTTCGTTTCATTATTGAATTGAATGAAACTAAATAGATAACATACATACATATATATATATACATAAATATATTATCATTATTATTTCATATATTTCATTATTATTCATTAAGTAAACTTTATGATCATTCATGTATGGTTATCATGGAGAATGAATCCCATCGCGTCGTGGATACGGTAGTCCGTACGTACGCACAAGCGATGATATCGTTCCAATAATTATTGAATAGAATTGGAGTGGATGGTATAATATATGAGAATCAGTATGATGTTATAATAACCATATATATTTTTTTACACCAATATATCCATCCATGTAAGGTGTTGGGGGAAAAAAAGATTACACCACGGCGTGGAGACGGTATTCTGTACGTACGCACGCGCGGTGATTTTGTTTTCCTTAGGATGGATAGATGGTGAAATAGGGTTGCTTCATGCTTATAATTACATATCAGTATATTATTGACACAGATGTTATTACTTCATAATGAAACAACTAATGAAGAAGAAGTTGAAGAAGAAATAAAGTTGAAAGAATTGGTAATGGACATTACCTCTTCTTTGAAGCGCCTCTTTGAGACCTTCTCTTAGGGAACTAAAATTAGTATTCGAAGAAGACCAGAACCTCTAGGATATTTCTATGGAAGTGGATAAGAGAATATGTCAGGTTTTGGCCGAGCTTGAAGTCTCAAAGTGGTGTGAGGAAGAGAGGGAGAGGTTCCCTTTTATAAGGAGGAGAGGGGCACCTTTAAAAATCTTAAAAATATTAATTTATAATAAATCTAACCCCACTTAAAAAAACTCCTAAAATGACTAATATTATAATATTAGATGTGATAGGGTTGTAATCTTATCAACCAATAAAATTTAGACAAGTTAGGAATTTATTTTAAACATTATCAACATGATTTATCCTTACTTAATCAATTTAATTTTATTTGTGGTAATAACATTATAAATTTTATATTTATAACAAATAATCACTAATTTTTTGTGAATTTTCCATAATTGGATACTTTATAACATTTGAGACCATATAAATGTAAATTTATAATTTTTAAATATTTTTTGTGATTTTTAAACAATTTTATAATATGTTATTTTTATAAAATAACAATAGTGTCAATTTTGACACTATTTATTTATTTGAATTTAAATAAAATATATAGAGAAGATATGTTCAAAATAAAAGCTTTAATAGATTTATTAAATGTCATATTTATCTATAAAATTATTTTAGCACATTAAATAGTTCATATAATATTTATTTTATTATTTTTAAAACCATTTATTTGGTTTATCTCTTATGAAAATAATTACTACAACATTTTTTGTATCATTATTTAATATACTTATTTGTTGCATAAAAATTAAAAATAATATCCTATGATGAATATAAATATATTAAATTTCACAATAATAGTTTTAATATAATTTATAATCTTAAAATAACAATATTTTAATTGTTATATGTATTAAATTTTAAAGGTGACAACTTTGGCATCCATTAAAATAAACAAATATAAGTGTCATAATCACTTTTATAAGACTCAAAACGGTTATATATTAGGTAATTGGATTATTATGGTATAGATATATACTACCAATATTTTTTGGTCAGGTTTTTGGGCATTTTAATGGGTATTATTATTTTAATAAAAACTATATTACTGAATTTTCACTTAATAAATAATTTCTGCATCATTAATGTATCAGCATTAATGACAATTATTTAATCCCTAAAAATTATAAATAAATTATCATGATGTATACAATTTTATTATCTTTCTGGAGACTATTAATTTTCTATGTTTTATGATGTTTATCACTAAATTAAAATTATTATACTTATAGGATTTAAGAGAGTGACATGTTGTCACTTTCTTCGGTTTTAATAATAACTAAATTATATTCCTGGTCAAAAGTCCATAAAATGAATATAATCCGACCATTAGGTAATATGGTTCTACTTTTATCCATCCAATAGAATTTTGGTATGTGTTAAGGTAATTTTATAATATTATATTTACCCTTAATTACCCGATTTACCTTTAACTATGGTAAATAGAATTTCCCATTGTTACTATTCATAAAGCCCAAAAATAAAAAGTAGTCTATTAATATAATTTGGACCCAATAATTCCAAATATGGATTAAATTTTTTCTAATTAAACACACAGAAGTTTTGGAAATTAAAATAAAATTAATCCTGATGTCGAAAGAAAATGGGTTTTTGTTTATAACATTGCAAAAGATTGACTTTATTTAACCTGTGAATTCAAGGTAAAATCAATGATAATGACATAAATTTTATTAAATGGTAAAAATATATTCTATTTTTACTTTAAAACCATTCAATATTATAATTTTACAACATAAATTATTACGAAGAAAAAAGTTGTTTTTAATTAATATATAGTGTGTTTTTAGTATTCATTAAAATATAAAAGTTATCAGAATAATATGAAAATTTTATCCAAGGTAAAATTGTATATCCTTATTACAATCAATGATTTTATTTTGAAAAATTGAACTTATATAAATGTCAAAAACTATATTTAACGTGGTTTCTCCATCAAATGGCGGCAAAACTGCATTTTTTGAAAAATACTTATTTTACCTGAAAAATTTATTTTGTTATTATACCAAGTTCTATAAAATGTGTAAGACGAATAAGAATGTTTTAAATTTCAAAATTAGGTTAATACTATTCATAATGGTTTGTTCATAATAATATTATAATAACAGATTTTTTTTAGTAAAACCCGGTATTGCGTGTTAACACACGCTATCGAAGAAGGTCACGATTGCATGTAATGCAAATCAAGTCAGGGTTGTGTATAGTGCAAGAATCCATTTTTGTTTCGCTATAACAGAATCCAAAAATTTTTCATTTATATATTGAATATATATATATATATATACACTCAATGTTGTGTAGAATAACTTCTATCAAATGAACTTGAAATTGTGTATAACACGATCCAAGAATTGTGTTGTGTATACTGCAAGCTAATACAGTGTTGTGTATAGCACATGATAATAATGGTGTAGCATACAATAGAAGAAATGAAAGAAATTAAAACGAATATATCTTATAAAATCTCAGGTTGTTACATGTGTGTACCCAAAAAACGGGTTTTCAAACACATTGTTTTATTGATGTTTTCCCTTAATAATGTAATGAAAGGCTTGGTATGACTTAATATTTTATTTGATGGTTTTTTATCTCTTATGTGTGAATTTATTATTGTCACATTCTTGTTAATGTTATGTAGTTCTTACTTATGTGATTTACAATGTCTTGGTAATAAATACGCATAAGTCTAGTTTATTTTAGATCCATATTGCATGATTTTTTAATTCATTAATATTATGATCGTAACATCACATCCATAATGATAAAAAATTTATATGACAGAAAAAAATAATTTAAAATGAATGATCATTATATTTTATAATGGTTAGCTTATCTAGAGGGTGATAAATTAGCCCTGGCCTTAGGGAGACTCATTGTGAACCTTTCGGGCTTGTGTTTACAGCTTCCACCTATCCACCTTTGTATCTCCTAAGATTGGTTTCATGTTGGCACTAGATTGAACCACCCCAACAAGATTCAGAGTTCCATCCATTATATATTTCCATTTTTATCTCAGATGTATGTAAAGGGTAAAAGGCTGATTTACATAAAGAAAACCTTGGGCATGCATGCCCTGCATATTAATGAGTATAAGGATCACATTCCTACAAAATTTAATTCAATTAAAAGAAACTATACATATACAAGGGTCTTGGTCAAGCTCATGATCATCCATACATGCAATGATATTTATGCATATATAATACTAGAATTCAATTCTAAAATCATTATTGTTTATGATAAATCACGCTCAAATCAATTAATTAACATCTTTAATTAATCAATCATTTCATCTTAAACCCATTTATATATTTCCTTGAGATTCTCGTCAATCATAATTTTAAACAATAAAATTAATTTAAAATTATATTTTTACGAGACTTATACCTTGAGAAAACCCGTTAATTCCTATTCATAACTACACAATTAGTATAAATGAACATTTCACATATCTTAAATTAAACACACATATATAAAAAATATATCATGTGTTTATCCTTATATTTATGCCTACACAATGGTATATGTTTCTAGGGTTTTCTTAAGACCATATTAAATTTTAATAAATATGTGTAATTTGGATTAGTACACGATGTGTATTTACAACTACAAGCCTTGTACTATTATTCACCATCCATCCAAAATACATGCTCAGGGAAAAGACGTGTGAGTGTACTTTGGAAATATTTGGAGTACATGACATGTCCAGTGCGACACATGCCGTGTACTTCCTCATTACATAGTCTCTGGTTGGGCCAGACGTGTATGTGGTACATGGTCCAACCCTAGCCTGATGGGACTACACGCCTTTTCCATTAGGCCACAAGATGTGAAACCCAATAACAGTGTGTCACTGGTTCCTGGTCAACACACTGAGTCATTTAGGACATAGAAAAAACACCAACACATGGCATGGTTTGGAGGACCGGTCTGATGCATTGAATATTTACTACAGGGCATGTACTGCCGAATACACCCCATGCGTTCTAGTGTTGTATGGCCAATAAGCTTTGGCACCTCTTGATAAGATCCTATATTTTATTTTAATGAATATTAAAAGAAAAGAACGATTCTTTAAGGTGAAGGAGAAACGAAAGAGGTGGAATAGATATCAAGATTCACATTTGTAGAATGATTGGATTGAATTGAAAAACCTAAAATATTAAATGTGTAAGTCATCAAAGAAATATTTCTATTTTTTTAAACTATGATTTAAGAGATCAAATACCACTTGAATTTTCCGATCGTAGTGGAAGAGTGGTTGGGATGGAACCTAACATTGATTTTTACCATGATCAATGATTTTTATGGGATTAATATGCTGATAAAACCAGTCTCTATAGAATATAATCAAATATTTAGATAATGAAGAAAGAGGCATGAAAACATTAGAGAGGATCTTGCACATCATATTTATACTTAATTTACTTAATTTAATAGACAAAAAAATACATATATATTGGGTATTTTTATTTTTCCATGAAGTTGATCGCGCATAATGACCTTTCCAGATTATCTCATTCTTAATGTAAGGATCCAAACTAGAATAACTCTAGTGGTGATCCACACATGCTCTGATGGAGTACGATCAACACGGCTCATTCTTCAGGTGGTGGTGCGGCGAAGTGAGTGTCTGGTGACGATCATTCTGGATCGGTTGATCTTTAGCCTTGAAGAACATCTATCATTCATGAGAGGGGAGATAATAAGATTCAATATAAAAATTGTTTGACTAAAAAATTCTAAATTCAACAGGCGTGTGGTGTGTTTAATAGCTCGATGGGTATAAATGTCTATTTATATACATGGAATTTTAGTTACAATATTTAAATTCCTAGAAACAGTTAAATACATTCATGAAAATAGATAAAAACATGAAATTAAGAATAATACCGCATTATTATTCATGGTTCTGCCAACTTGAACAAACGAAATTATAAATTCCACGTCAGAAAATAATAACACCATTATTTTAAATTGTTCCAACTAGGGAAATAATTATTTATAGTCTTGAAAATAATTATTTTACTACTGGACCAACCTTGGTCCACTCGAACTCAACTTCCATTTATTGAACACTGTAATCAATAAATAAATAATTTCTTCTCATAATTAAATTTTTTATTTGAAAACTAATAATTCAATATTTATTAAATGTTCAATAATAAACAAATAAATTTTATTTAATTTTTGCGATCATTTTAACTCGAATAAAATTTTTCCACAGTCTTGAAAATAATATTTATTTCATTAATTAAATTGAAATATAATTTAATAGAGACCACCAAGAGAACTTAGTGTCTGACCTTCTAGGATTCTTTCTTTTTCACAATTGGATGTCTTGCCTAATGTCCTGGAGTTCTGTCTAGCAATGGGTCAATTCAATAAAGAGAATGAACTTAAAGATGTAACAATTACATCCACATACGAATTCTCACTATGTAATATAACACCTTTCTCATAATATCTAATAAAAAATGCATCAAGATAATGTTATTATAATTTATTCTTGATACGTCATTCTTTAAGTACCTGAAATAAACTCGTAGTATCACCATGGACATGGAATTTTGCGCAACGATTCTATTTAAATCAATGGTCCGAGATATAAACAAACATAAGTGGATGTGAAAAATCTTTCCTCAACTTATCCATTAATAACATGCCTCTCATGACACACCCAATGTACCTTTCTTCATCCCAAATGTATGTTTGACGGGTTTCATTAGAAAAACAAAGTGTGTGAGACGTGAAATGTATTAATTATAATATTAATGTCTAAGGATCATTACACACACTCGCAGAACGAAATATTTTCTGAAAAAAAGGGGAATACCTACTAGTGTGTATGTTATCATAATCTCTTATATTAGAGATTACAACATGTGAACTTCATTAGAGGAAGTATCATATGTTTACGAGTACTCACACATGAAGGTGTACATGTTATGTGTTCTATTATAGTATGTCATATTACTGCAGAACTATATTTATGAATATTGTTATATCATTTCAAGGTTATCATCATAATAGGGAACTTCAATGACTATATCAATGTAACAAATTCTCTAAGACAATATTACATCACGGTCATGAAAGACAATGAACAATATATTATAATACATTAAATATTCATTTAATCAATGTTAAAATATTTGGTTCTAGGACACCAACTCTTACACATTATGGAGTTCATTTACCCTCATCACTAGTGAAATTTAATTATTTGAACTTACCATATCATAAATACACATTACATTATTTAACCAGAATATTTATTACTTTTAAAAATAAATCACACACCCAAAATTCATGACTAGAATATTAAAATTATGGATCATTAATTATAAATTAAATAACATACTCTTCATTTAATTTATTTTTTATAACCTTATTAAGTTCATTCACAACCTTTTTATGGGTTAAGAGGTTCAATTTAATTTTTTGGGTTTGTTTGTTTTATGATCGGTATACCTATATATATGAACATAATTTCACATAAAATGATGATGGTTCTATAGAATTGATTTTTTTTGGAAATTCCAGATGGGTACATGGTTTAAAATTAAATTTTGTTACATTATGTTAGGGTGAATAATTATGAACATTTTTTAACAATAATTTTTTTTGGTTAATTTTTAGTTTGTGAATACAATGAACACATTTTTCTTTTTAAATAAAAACCATGTGTAAAAATATATTGCATAACCATAGATTACACATAATACATATATTATAGCCTTGTTCAATAATAAAAATGGTTTCATTACCAAAACAGATGAGGTTAATAGAAATTGTAAACATATTGTCCTTGAATGTGGAAAATTAGCACATCTCAAATGGTTTTTTATGAATAGCTTAAAAGATGGTTAAAAGATAGATGATAATAAATTATTCAATAATCATAAAAAAATTACAGTACATGTAAGGTACTGGAGTTTTCATAACATTTGTAGAAGTCATCGTGAGTATAGAAAAGAAAACAATGGAACTTGAAAAGAAGATAAATTAATTGAAAAGTAGAATTCACCTCTTGAATTAAACTTATTTGAGAGCCTCCTTAAGGGAGAGATTTATGTATTTTTAAATAACCATGGGCTGATAGGAATGGGGGAGGAGCTTGGGAGTATATTTGGGAAGAATTTAGGCAAGGAACAAGGATTTAGAGTTGTTAAGAGAAGATGGAGTGAGTGGGGGTTTTATAGTGGATGAGATGAGTTAATTTTGAATACTTAAAAAATAATTTAATAATTTTTCTCTAGAAAATAAAAAGTGATTGATTCATGTGACCAAAAATAGTAATATGTGCATGTGAGTTTAATCTTAGTTGTCTTTCATCATCATTAAATCACTTATGACTCAATAAATCAAGTTTTAAACATTTATAGTATTTTACCATTAACCTATAATTCATATATTTTAGAAAAATACCGAAACAATTCCCCAACTATTTTTTGACGTGTAGGATTAAAAATGAAATCCATTATTTGGAAATAATTTTCACTAAGTATTAAATTTAATATTTATATAAAATCATTATTTATTTCAAAAAAAACATTAAAACTATAACGCGTTTTATAACAACCTGAAAATTTAGTCAAGGTCACATAAAATTAACCTATTAACATAAGAAAAAAATATAAAAATTTTCATTAATGTTTAAGAAAATACATTTCCATTTTAAATTATTAAATTAATAAGTAAATTTTAATTACAAATATTTATGACATAAAAAATATCAATACTTATACTATGATCATTTTTCCACATCTAATATTTCTAAATTGTATTTAAATTTTCATGGGAAATGTTTCTATTTTTTAGACAATTTAATATTCATTACTAATCATAGATGGAAAAATATATATTTAATGGATAGGTTATTACAATTTTTTATTTTGTAGAGACTCATTGTTTCATGCATTAACTGTTAAATTTATTTCTAAATTCGTTCGGTGTTACATTATCCCCTACTTACAAAATGTTTATCCTATAAATATTAAATTGAACATCAAACGTTATTAGTGGATACATTAAAATTCCCTTTTGGGAAACCCAAATAAAAAATACAGTAAAAATATCCTCTTTATAAGTGGGAAAAGGAATTGAATCAGTTACTACAAAACAATGCATTTTAGATTGAAAACATGGTCATAGATGAATAATCAAAGCATCATGTTCTGATGGAAAGTAATATAGATCCTTCTTAGATAAAAGTTCATTAGCACAAAAACATAAATACGGTTTGGAAAAATTTTATTGATATCATGAAAAATAATTTAATAGGAGTACATTTTTCATTAAAACTCTTTTCCTAGAGTTGAGGAATTATTCAACTCTATTAGAGTAAAAATATATATTTCTATTTCATAAACACAATATTATCCTTTTTTTGTTCCTTGAACTATATATACATCATCCTTAGTATAGGTTGCCTCATGTGGTGAAATTAAACTATATAACCTCACACAATGGTCATCCTAAAGCCTTTCGTAAATGGTTTGACTTTCTAAAAGATCATGATCCAACCCATTAGAATCATTCCAATATCCATGAATTCTAGATTCATGTACATGGGATCCTTTTAAACCCTTAATTATTTAGAACACCATGGTTTATCCTACATAATTTGTCTTCAACCTTATTTTCCTTAATCATCATGAAGAACACCAAAATTTTCACTATTTTAACATGTGAACAACTTCTTCATGGTTCCTCTTGAAATATAGTAATAATTAAAATTACCATAAAGCCGTATCGGAAACATGAATGTACCCATACACATTCGAATAGATATATTCATTATATCCAAAAATCTTGTAGAATACATCAATGATAGAATAGAGGACATTTAGAGAAGACAATAATCAGTTTTGATATTTTATGTACTATTCCAAATCAATATTTATTTATTGTTATCTTAATCATCACGAATAAATTTAGGGTTGTCTGTCCATCAACCGTATACTTTTCCAACATATAATCATTCTCCTTAGTCACTTATCATTGGTACAATTCATCATAAGAACTCAAATACTGAATAAAATATTATTGTAGTGTAATCTTCATTTATTCCATATTTCTTCTAACCTACACATTGCTTATAATATATTCAAATGACATGATTATTGAAGAGGTATATTCTTCATTCCACTTTATCTGCGGTAGTATTATTACTTGATCTTTATCCAGTAACATCATTTGGGTCATATTCCATTGAATCACGGGACATTGATTTGCATAGTGTCCCAACTCTTTGTAATTAAAGCATTGTACATTGGAATCCTTTTTTCCCTTACAATCAGAAAATTTTCGTCTGTTTTGTCCACACTTATAACAAAATCTCATTACCTTCACGCATTTACCATGTTATTTATTTCCACATTTATCACATGTGGAAAAAGCATTCTTTCCCTTCTTCCATTTAACCGCGTATTTCTCTGCTGTCCTCTCCTTCATTTGATTCCTTTCAAAGCCAACTGACTCAGATAAGTCTTTACATAAATTGTTAACACATGATATTATATCCACATATGATGAGGACATTTATAAGAATATCATCCATTGAAACCATGGCTTAAGACCATGATAAATAGAATCCTTCTAACTATTTACATCATATGCATTGGTGAAGTACTCATTTATTCAACTATGATCTATTTATAATCAATTTAATATACTATACTAGAAAATAATATTATGAACTTCCAACAACTATAAACATGGTGTAGAAAATATCCCAAATTTATGCCTTATAAATCCTAAAACCATATACATTGGTTAGTTTGGAAGAATAAATCATGCATAATGTTATATAATATTAAATTGTGATTATCCTATGAATATCACACTAGAGTGTCAATCCAGGTGCACAGTAAGGCCCTATGTTATGTACCAGGATACCCCATGTCATGCTTGAAACTCCCTTTCTGAGTTGTTACTCCTAGATGAATCTTTTCCATAACCACATCCACATGTATTATCCAGACATGGATGTGTTTTCTAGAAAGATCCACATAATCTATTCCTTTAAATAAAATCACTACATTCATGTATTTCTACCCCCAGTTCCTATCCTACAGTATTGTTCCCTAAAATAAATTTTCTAAATATAGTTTCTATTGTTTTTGTTAAACATATTTGATACCGACTATAATGCCCTGACCCTAGTTTTCATGATCTGGTGCATAATTTCATTACATTTGAATGATTTCATGAATTTCATATACAGAAGGACTAATTATTTTAGTTGTTTTGGAAAACTAGATACATAAATAAGTTTAGGATTACGACTTGAATGGAAATCCAATATGTCAATTCATTTTACAATATCCATAACTCTTAGGTTATCCTTGAATGTCAACCATAATATACATCCACATTACCAAGGAAAATAAGACATATAATATGTGTGATATCAAATTCTCAGTAAGGGTATGAAATATAGCATATGATATATATAAACATAAACATTAGTCAATGAGAATAACGAAAAACACAATCCTTTAGAAATAAACTAGACACATTATGGATAGAATAAGATATGAATAAATAATTCCATTGTAAATCATATATATGTGTATTCTACTACTCAACTAACCAAAATAACTATCAGATACTAGTTTAATAATGAGGAAATTCATAATGCAGGACATCATAACCATACCATCAATGTCTCATACCAATACCATAAATGTCCATTTTGTAAAGGCCTCATGACAGGACAATAGTTTGTCTCTATAGAAATACCAATGAATTGATGGGATATAACAGGCCCCAACCGTTACATAATATGTATGAGGCATTACTAGTTCAAATGTGGATAAATATAGAGAAAATAACATTCATATTGAAACAAACACATGAAATTTAAATAATTTTCCCAAGTAATTAAATATAAACACTGAATATTCAGAGTAATATGGTGAATGGTATCAAGATATTACATTCACTTTAAAACTAATAATAAACCCTTCAATAAAATATTGTGTATATGATATCATAGGATATAATCCTATATGAAATACATGATTCCTCAAAGGATGTTTACATAAATAAAGGTAATTTTAAAATGAGACCATTCAAAAATTATTGATGAAATAATCTATAAACATTCCAAAGTGTCCAATACCACCATGAAACATTAAAATCATTATCCCTTAGAATATTATAAGAAAAATTATAATATTGATATGATATAACAAGGGTCATTACATACACCACATGAATGGAATACGTGGTGAATAAGGGATATATATCATAAAATTTAAAGTGTGGTGAGGAAATTCCATTTTACATTAGAAAGAATAGTTATTTAGGAATATCATTTTAATTTTTCATAAAAATGGTTTAAACATTATATATTATAGAAGAGAAAATTTAAGGATATTTATATTACATTAGAGGAATCAATTATTTCCAACTTATGTAAAATTATGAAAAATGTGTTTTTAGTGATGCTTTACAATTAAAACATTTTACTGTTTTTTAAGGAATTCATTATAGAGATTTTAATGTGAAATAGAATGTTTTTTTCATAAAAAAATGAACCATAACTTATTTTTCACTTTTAAATATGTGATTTTATAATGATAAATATGGATTAAGAAAATTATAGATTAAACATAAAAATAGATACGAATCTGAGAGCAACTCGAATGAAATTGAAGGTTCGATAATAAAATTTACACATAATTTATGAGGAGTGACTATAAACAAATAATAATATCACTGAGCTTAGTACAAAATAAGAGCAACTCGAATGAAATTGAAGGTTCAATAATAAAATACTCACAACTTTGTAATCAATCGAATCATATGCCCCAAAATTAACAAAAAATAAATAGATTCATGGTATTAGACAACAATTTTAGGTATACACACACCATATATAATTAATAATATTGAATATGAAATATCTCTCAAAAATGGATGTGAGATAAAGAAACCCTTACCTTAAGTCTAAAGGTGTTATCCACAAGATCTCAATGACCTAAATATTCAAATTTACGGTGATTAAATAATAATTAAAGAACCTCATATTCATTTAATTTATTTATTACAACCCTATTATGTATATTCATGTCATTTTTTATTGGTTAAGAGGTTTAATTTCATTGTTCATGTTCGTTTGTTTCATGATTGGTTACTTATAAACATGAATAGATAATTGTTTAAATGAAAATGATTGTATAGAATAGAAATTATTTTATATTATTGAACATATTCAATGATATATGTTTTATAATTTAATTTGGTTACATATGTTGAATAGGAATCATAATATAAATTATTTAATGATAACAGTTTGGATTAATTGGCGGGTTTTCAATACAATGAACTCATTTTTTTATAAATCAAAACCATGTATACAAAATTATTAAATAAACATTGATGATATATAATACCTATATTATATTATCTTTCAACAAAAATTATGTTTTCATAACAATTAGTGAGGTGGTTAATATAAATTAATACCCATCATCCATGAATGTGGTAAATTAGCACATCTTAAATAGTGTTTTTTACTACTATCATAAAAGAAGGGTAAATGAGAGATGATAATAAATTTTTCCATCATCATAAATATATATAAGTAAATTTAAGGTAATATATTTTTCATAACATTTGGATGATATATGATGAGGGTAGAAAAGAAAACAAAGGAACATGAAAAGAAATTAAAAGGATTAAAAAGAGGAATTTACCACAAGAAATAATCTTCCTTGAGAGCCTCTTTAAGAGTGAGGAATTGGTATTTTGAGGAGACCAAGGGCTGATAAATGTTCTGGTTGAGATTGGGAGGATATTTTTTGAGAATTTAGTTATGTCACAAAGATTGATATGAGTGAAAATAATAGGGAGTTAGTGGGGGTTTTTATAGTGGAGGAGAGGAGTGAATTTAGAATATTTAATCCATTTTGTATTTATTTTATCAGGACAAGTAATAGTGTTTGACTCATGTGACACAAAATAGTAATATATGTATGTGAGTTCGAACTAAGTGAGATTAAATTAGCATTACATCACTTATGTCTCAAAAAATCATGTATTTTTCATTTATCATAACTTATTGTATTTTTATATTGAAAAAAAAATAAATTATTTTTTTAAATTCCCAAAAATTCTGCCCAACCAATTTTCAACATGTAGAATTAAAAAATGAAATCCATTTTTTCAAAATATATTTGTATGTATATTTAATTAAATTTTTAAATATAATCATAATTTATTTAGAAAAACATTTTTAAAACTATAACTATTTTGATAAGACCTTGAAAAATCAATAAAGGTCTAAAAAATATTCTTATAACCATAAGAAACAAATGTAATTGTATTTTACATTTTATAAAAATACACATCCATTTAAAATTATTAAATTATTCAGAAAATTGTAATTTAAATATTTATGACAAACAGAAATACAAATACTTATACAATGATCATTTTGTTACTTATAGGATGTTGAAATTTTATTTATATATTAGTGGTTGATGTTTTTATTTTTGGGATGATTGACTATTCATTAATATTCATAAAAAATTATGTTTATTCTATTAGACTCTATATATCTCCCTCAACGCAACTTTGTATGAGAGTTTCTTGAAAATAAAATCACAAAAGTAGAAAAAAAAATTTTATTGGATAGGTTATCACAAGGTTTTGTTTTCTATAGACTCATTATTTCATGCATTAACTATTAAATTTATTTGTAAATACACGTTGGGATACAGACTTTATAAGTGACCCTCTAAGACAATTTCTTAGTGGCATTGGGTGAATCACCTAAATCCTATGGTTAGAATTTCACAACATGCTAAGGAAACCACAGAGAAATAAGTTAATGCTAAATTGATGTAATACCTCTTAAGGATGCTGGATATGTAGTATAATCCCTTTATCATGATATTTTTAATCAATCAGGTTATATATTGGTTCCATCAATCTATCTTCTCAATGCCATGTTTATTGAATTTCAGGAAATTGAACATGCCTATTAAACTCTATATCCCTGGATTTTTTTAGGTTATATAATTTCCACAAATGGGTTTGAGATATAATAATTGTTAAAAAAACGAAGCTAATTTTTTTTATCACATTATTTACAAATTCAATATTACCCATGACACACACACAACATATCTAACATCACCACGAACATATGTCATCATGACTTTCCATAGCACATAAAAGTACACAAGTTATTATATTCATTAATAATAAACTCAATTTCTAAAGATCAATACACACATCCATAGATATGAACATCCAATGACACATAAATGTTGATTTTTTACAAGAAAGTATATTTCACTTAATATTTTATAATCGATATTAACAAGTCCGTACACCATGAAAAGATGCATATATGTCATTTCAATCGCCATCCAAGATAGAATAAATCATTCTTGTCCCTCAAATGATATCATTTGGATATTGAACATATATTTGAGAATAATGATATGGATCTTTTGGGTGCTCATCTGGGCGGGGAACTACAATAAAATATTAGTGTGAATGTTATTCATATGATGTGATAAGATACAATGTTATATAGAATAATAATCATGATGTAATAAAGAGTTTAATAATATTTGGAACTATAAAAATAGGATATTACAAATAACACATAAGTTAGTTCAAGGGAACCAACTCAAACATCCACCTTGGTGGTTGTTCATACCTTAGTCCTACTTTTATGTTGAGTACCAGATGTAGTTGATTGTGTGGAGGTCCAATGTTTTTTGTTTGTGTAGGAATGCTCGGGTGGAATCAGTGGTTTGTGATGAAGTTGTTCAGCTGCCTTGAAGTCATGTTTCATGGTTCTACTCAGAGTCGTAGTGGAGTATTGTGTATTTATTTTCTATATTTTATTTTGTGAGTATAGTAATCCATGTGGGAAACCAATGAATGTATGTTTTTCTCATGAGACTATATTCACCACTCCAATTATTTCAATTTTCTTCTTTTATATATTTATTTATGTGAATGTAATGTTCATGTGTTTTTATATATTTATTTTATTTCTACTGTTATTTCACTATGATATAAGAGGATAATATCCATATTGTATTCCTTTAGGTCCTCATCGCTAGTAGACAAACTCTAGTATATAGGGATGTGGGTTTGAAGCCTTATTTTTTTCCAAATTAGTTGATGATTCGGGTCAGCTTGAGATAGCTCATGTCACATTATTCACTATAGCCATGATGATAATAGGTGAATTGGTAACTTTTAATGGAAAAATTATTAATTCATAGTGTGCATATCTTTCATGAAAGGCTATTTTGGGTTTATCATATAATGACCTAGTATTTTCATACATGGATATTACATATTTTTAGAATAATATTCATTATAGTACAAAAACACACAGATTGGTATTATAATAGTTTAGTTCCATAGGGAACATGTAACAAATTCATCCAATTGGGAGAAATATCTTCAATATATCCCATAATTATATTCCTCTTATATACTGATACATAAGAACATTCTTTATAACATGTGGAATGGAAACATAATAAAAGGGTAAGATTAGATGCTCAATAATAGTAAACATAAAATTTATCAATTTATTATCAAAATAAATCATAAAATTCGAAATATGGGTATGTTATCAAGATCATAACATAAAAATTTCATTCCAAACCATTCTTGGATCATAAATACGAGTTATGGAATAAAATTTGTGTTTTATTATTCTAATTATATAAAATATTTATATATTTCAATATTAACTACCATGTCTCACATATCAATCCTTATCACTTGTTTCCCTTACAGATCAAGCACATAGACTTGTTTCACATCACAAATAACACACATTGACTTGTTTCTATTCACTATATCATGAGATATTATGCATTACCCTTTTCATTATAGGTAGATTATGGTCCCACCCGTAAAATAATAAAAACTATACATATGTGTTCCAAATAACAACAAATAAATCACCATCTTAGAACCCATTTAAAGAAATTAGTTTCATAAACAATTCATCATAACAGAACACATGTAAAGAAATAGATTTCATACAAATCATGACATGATAGTCATAAACGAATCAGAGAAATAATAATAATCATATCCTTGATCCATATCCCTATAAAAGAATAAATAACATCAAATGATGTTATATTTGATGGAAAATGGTTTTGAAATATTACTTGAAATAATTCAGGAGGAAAATATAGTTTCCATTATAATTTCATTTTTTAAAATAGACTTAAAATTTTAAAGTAAAAACATTCATTGAAAATAACCATGTAATATTGAATGTAAGTTTTAAATAACTACAGATTCATGATAACAAAAAATTTTACTAATTCCATATATGTTAAAAAAAATTCCTGACATACTTTTTTCAGAAATATAACAAAAATACATCGTTTGAAAAATGAAAAAAACGATTAAATTCAACCAATTTAGTAAAAATTAAATTTTGAAAAAATAAAATCAAATATTCATAAGATAATATTAAAAATATATGGGATTTTTTTTACAAAACATAGATGTCGATGGTAAATATTCCCCAATGGGGATTAAAAATGAAACAATCATGAATAGTGATGATATATTGAAATAAACACGTATAACATCATAATCAGTAGAATCATATTCCACACGAAAGATAGAAATTTATATGAATATGAAAATACCATAATGTTCTGAATAAGTATCATAAAATACCATAATTTGATATATATACACAACATCAATGAATTAAGTAGTGTATTAGACTTGCGTCCCATTGAAATAAAAGTGAGACAAAAATCCCTTACCATATGTCTTGACTCACATTATATAAATAAAAAAAATTATAAGAAATATATGTTTATTATAATTCTTCCATATAACCAAATCCATATACATAATACCATATATGATTAACTTATGACATTATATTACTTGATTATTAACAATTATATGTTAAATTTATGTTCGGGGCAATAACATTTTTTTCATACATGTGCTGACATATTATTCCTGGTCCTCTAAATTATATCATTATTTCATCATATCCAGAATGATAATCACGATATAGATACAATATATATCTATATATTATTGGTGATTCATAAAAGTGGGAGATATAAGGTAAAATTCAAAATTCATTGAGATGATAGGCCATAGATACATATAAACATTGTTTTCAATTTTATTATCATATTAAAAAACAGAGAAGTGCATATCTAAAAATTTATTTTTATTTTATATATTTCATATATATTCATAAAATTTATCCCAGTTAATAATAATTTCAATGATAGTTGATAAATTAATCGCATCAAATCATGGATATGTTAATCCATATGTATGCACGATGGAGTTTATCATTTACAATAATGCTCAGGAAGAAAAAAATGTAGATATGATATTATCATTAAATAAGTATAATAATGTCATATGTATCATATATAATCCTTAAAACCACCATTATTCTCATTCGAATAATATGGTACAATAAAATTAACTGTATCGCTACGTGGAGATGGTAAGATGTATGTATGCACGTGTGATACTTTCACTTCATGATCAATGGGAAATGGTATATTCATAATTATAATGGAATGTTCATAATCATAATTGAATTTCAGAATATGGGGGATATGGATTATATTATTTTTTGATATATATATATATATATTTATAATCTATATTTTTGATAGAATAATGGAAAAAGAGAGTGTTTGGTTAGAGCAATTAACTATTCTTCAAAATGAATCCATTTGATCTCCTTTAATGGAAAATATAGTTCGTCAATTGGAATGAAAAAAACCACTATAATGTTTCTAGGGAAGTGAAAAGGATAATTATTTAAAGATTGGTTTTTCAATAAGACTCAAAGTGGTGAAATTCGATGAGGGAGGAGTTTTCCATCTATACTATTGGTGAGGGGCACATTATGAATTTTCCATTATTTTAAATTATAATAATTAAATATCAATCATTTTACCTCTGAATGGAAATGAATTCATAGCTAATGTGGGATAGTTTGTGATTCCATAAAATAATAGATTAAAAAAAAATTATAATTTTAATCCTTATCTGTTGGATTAACCATTTGATTACATTTTTATGTTAAACTACAGTAACAACATTTTAAATATTAAAATGTGTTTCTTTACTTATAAGGTGTAAATTAATCTATATATTGTCAATATATGATATTTTCGACCATAATTTATCTTCTTTATCCGAATTTAGTTTTTTATAATATTTAACTAATTTAATAGTGTATTATTTTCATAAAATATCATCAGTGTCAACTTGGACACTATTCAGTACATTCACCATAAGAAAATAAATAAAGAATGATAACATCAATAAAATTAATTTAACACACTCCCAATACCTCATATTATCCTAGATAATTCATAGTGATCGTTAATTAATTCATATTATGTTTATTTTAATTTTTATAATATCACATAATAGATTGTTTCATTAGTTTAATGAATATTGTAGCATCATTGTTTAATTAATTATTATAATTCATCCATCGATAAATATTAAAAATAAAATTCCATGATGTATTTAAACCAATTAAATTTAAAAATAATATACACATTCAATCATTTTGTATAATTAACTACATATTAAAAAATATTATATTTACTAAAAGTGAGAATGTGAAATTTGGTCACTCTCTATGATCTTAATAATAATAAAGTAATATTCAAGGCTAAGTGTGATTTAATTATTTTAATTTATACCCTTCTATGTTAAGGGTCAAAATAAATGCATCCATCAATATTTTTGAATGTTTGAAGTTACTTTTATAATATTTATTATATTATTATTACCCTCAAATTATTTGATTTACCCATAACAATATTAATAATATTAAAAAAAGGTACATTTCAATTTGTCCAAAATTTCAAGTGACCTATTAATAAGAATTTACATTTCTATTTTATATATAGAATCCAATTTTTATAATTAAACCATAGAATTTTCAATAAATAAACAAAAATTATTCTCATTGATGAATCGAGAAAGTGTGTTTTAAAATAAAATACGCCAAAAATATTGATATGTTTTAATATAGAAATTGAATTTAATTTTTTTCCAATGACATTAATAAAATTAAAAACAATCTAAAAATAACATAAAAATAGATATTAACTTGATGGAAAAAATATTTTCAATTAAAATTTAGTATTGTCTTCATTATTCGTCAAAAAATGAATCTTCTCAGAAAAATACCAAGAGTACATCGAAAGTAAATATTTATATACAATTTTAAAATATGAAGTTTATTTTATCAAATAAAATTTATAAATGATTCAAAAAAATAGACTTAAAACAACTGTTCCATCAAAAGAAGGAAAATACAATTTTAGAAAATATTTCATTTAATTTAAAAATTAGATTTTTACTTATATAATGTCTAGAAATCACATAAAATGAATGTAAACTATTATATTGAATATAAATTATTTATATTATTCATAAATATAATCTAATAATTGTGTTATGTTTATTTATTGGTATAAAATACACATATGAAAATTCAAAATGTTTTTAGAAAAACATTTCCCACTTTTTTATAGGATTTTACGTGTGTCAAAAAAAACATTAATAATTTAGTTAATCTTGTATATATCCATTAAACTAAAAACTTATTTATCATTTTCATATTTAAATAATTTGAATAATTTAATGATGTTTTGTTGATTCGTAGTGTTGTTTGTAACACAGGATTTGTCAGTGTTGTGTATTGTGGAAGACTATGTTTTTGCATCATATAAAGAAACATATCAATGAATTTTAATTTATTCTAAAAAATGATTATAAAAACATCGGTTTCTAAAATATACCCCCATTAAAATGAATATCTCCATTGACATTATTTTTTTTCATAAAATGTTTAATACTAAAAATTTAATTTCCTAGAAACCAACATTGTAAAAATGAACACTAAAATACCATTTAAATGGGGAAGACGGAAACATAATGGTTACCCAAAGTAACACATAATTAGATTACCACATATGAAAACATATCTCTCAATTGAAAAAATGAACTTGGAAATGAAATCAAACTATCAATAACAAGGCCATAAATCTCTTATGACTTATGGGACCATTAATTAATTGAAAAGTAATGTACTAGAATAAATTTATTCTTTTTAAGATCTTTTCCCTAGAGTTATAGTTTTTTATAATATTACTTACTTGATAACATTTCATAGACACATTGTCATTTTTTTCATCATGACTAGATCAATTTCCCCTTCATCTCTTACTCTAAGAGATGAAGATGAATTTTTCTGTCTTAAAGAATTATCAAATAATGATATCCATATGTTGATAGGTTATTTCATCTGTCTAAGCATCGAAAAAATGGTTTACACATGTTATTAATTATGCATAAGTACATGTATGGAGAGATAATAATTTAACCTCTAAAAGCTCATTCAATGCTTTATATAAACCATTTCATAAATGGTTTACCTTATAACTCTTATAAAAATTTTAATTAAAAAAAATTAGAAATAATGTCACTAAATTTATAAAAATCATCTAATCATTTATCCCCAATATATCATAAAGTGTCTCTTGTTTGTCAGATATTAAACATGTTAATACCTTCATCATGTACTCTATTTAAACAAGGTAATTACCAAAAATCCTTATTTAAAACATCCATGCTTCCTTATTCCACATATTATTGGATATAATACATAAATCCAAAAAATTCCTTAATCTGCTTTAAGGTAATTTGTACCATGCGATTTACTTATTTATATGTAACATATCATTATCCAAACATCATTATCTGATAATTAAAAACATAGTAAGGTTTATATTTGTAACAACCCAAATATTAATCAATGAGTTTTCACATTTCTTAAAATAATTTAATATATTGTAAATCATAATAAATCACATATGGAACATAATAAAAAGAATGTAAATGATGAATGAATGAAATAATTGGTATTTTCAGAAATTAAGGATCCAATACTAATGGAATAGTATCTTGACCTTTGGAATAGTTACATGAACCTTAGGAATAGTAATCCATCAAATAGAATAGTAACTTTACCATCAAAATTATAAATAATAGGTATGTTTTGAATAACAATATTATATATTTATTTCCTGGAAAAAATAAATAAATGTTTTAAAAAGATAAATTAAGTGTTGTTATTTTTTTAAGTCATAAATATTAAATTAAAATTTTACAATTAAATTAATAATTTTTTTAGAAAATAAATTTTCATAAAATTTATTCTTAAATTAATATTCTTGTTTCCTTTTTATTTTAATATTATTTTTTGAGACCTCAATTAATATTTCAAGGTGTTACAATATCAATTCTAATTGTAAAATTTTTATTTTTTATCTAAATGAAGATTTTAATTAAAAAATACATTTCTGAAATTTAGAATTTTATTTTCATATAATTTATTTTATTTTTTATTTTTACGTGTCATTTAAATTTAGGTTGAGTTTTTGGACTTTTTTGAAAAACAAGATTTTTTGGTGTATAATAAAATATTATAATTTTCAATAAAATCTAAATACAAGAATTATTATGTCATGGATATTCTATTACTTATGTTATCGCAATATATAAAAAAATTAAATATTTTTATATATTTAGTGATAATTCTCAACACATTCATATTTTCATGCCAAAATGTTAAACTAATGAATTAAAAAATGAATAAACAACCCTATCATCCACTATAAATACAACCCCTCACTACATCTTCTCCTTACACCTATCAAGCTTTGAGACATGTCCAAATTATGTTCATGTATCTTACAACCCCCCCCCCCCCCCCTAATTTATAGGATCCATTGGTCTCATCATAAGACCAAATCATATTCCCTAAGGATGTTCTCAAAGAGGAGATACGTAAAAGGTAAAATCCTCTTACTTTTTCTGTTAATTTCAGATTATTTTATTTTCAATTATTATTATCTCCTATCCTCCTCTATACAAATGTTCATTGTATATAAATTATCATTAATATTCTATAATTATATCATCTTAATGGATGATTCATCATGAAAATATTTTATCTCTCTTTTAATCTAAGAATGAAATCATTGCAACTGACATGCCAATTTACAAGTATCATGGTTGATGCAATTCCATCTTCATTTAACACCTTCAATTATGTTCATAAAACCACTATAAATGGTCATGTCATACTGTAAAATATATTTTATAACCCTTTTTGTGTTCTATAACAAAAATATTCACATAATACTAGTTGGTAATATAGATCGATTTTGTTATGGCAAAAACCACCAAAATTTTACCCGAAAAATAATAATGAAATATTTATTAAATTATTCATCCTCATAAAATTTATCAAAATGAAATATATAAAAACATAAACCTATTGAGGTTCATTAAAACCATATATTTTCAATTTTTGAGAAATATTCCCATTCTACAGAAACATCAATACTCATATTAATGAAAACTGATCATAAAAACCAAGAAGATGAACACCCTAAACGATGAAACAAAACTATATAACTCCGTGAAAATCCAATAATTAAAATTTCTAAAATAATAATAAATCAGATTAAATTATAAAAGTTTGTTTATTTGTTAATTAATGAATTCAAATTGATTTTCTAGGTTATTAAATAATAGATAGAGTTCAGATATAAGGTAAGGGGATACTCAAACCTAACTATCTTCCTTATGGTTTCCCTATTTAACTCTATTTTCAGTATAAAGGTCCTATTAATGTTCTTTAAATATAATTTATTTATATTTACCATTTTTTCTAGATATACGTGCTTGTAGTCTGATTTAATGACATAATAGAATATTTTTACAAAACATATCATCCTTATAAAAAACATGTTTTACTTCTCTTGATTTTCATTCTTCTTCACTAAATATGGATGATTCTGATTAAAAGTTTGTTATTCAATTTTTATTTTGGAAACCCAAATAATTATCCCTAAAAGAATTAATTATGAATAACATTTATTTATATGGGTTATTTTATGTCCATTATTGATATATACTCTATGAGGCATGCATGACAATGTAAATGTTATTACGTGATAGGTGCAGCTAATATTTTATAGCGCAATGTAAATGTTTTAATGTGATGGGTGGACCTAGAATTATATATCACTCCAATTCATTGGTAAATGTTATGAGTCTCATGAGATATAATGAAATATTTATAAACTCGATGATAGCTTTGTTCACAATAATGTGTGTTAGTTGAACACTATGACATGATGATTTATTTTTATGAATTTTCATATTCATTACCTTTATATAAATTCTTCATCTAATGATTAAGATGAGGATATTATGATGATTATTCCTACACCATGTTATATTGATTCATGTTCTTATCTATCCTCTTACTCGACTTTTAGATCACCCCTTTCGTTGATGTATATCCTCATGTGGTTACATGTACTAAGGAGATATTGATGGGCAATAAGATGCTAGAGAAGAAAGAATTAAGTAAATCTTTATCTTTTATTATAAAATATTTATGTATGGTCCTAATTTTACCAAGACAGAAAACCTTTTAATCTTGGTTGTGTTTTTCTTTTCTTCTTTTCTATTTTAAAATTATGTAATATGTTATTTAAGAAAATTATTATTGATATATTTTGTATCATATCTCAATTTAGTTAATTTGTGAATTATAAATAGAAGAAACATATTGAAAACTTTTTTATGAGACTATGTGTAAGTAAGCACCCAAAAAGGTTTTTAAATGAAATATTGTTAACATAGGGATCATATAAGACATTCCTTAATAGTTAATTTGACCATGAAATATATTATTAATTCATGACTTACTGACTACTATTTCCTATATCATTTTCTGTTTTTGAAAAGTCTATAAACTATTAGAAATTGAGCCAAAAGTCCATGTGAGGGATAATCCAGTGGTTGCCTGAACAACATCCTCAATTCCTTGTGATATGGATGACAAAATTTTATAGTGATTCTTACCAAGGTCACTTAGTCTATGAACAATTACCTGAATAATGTGGAATATCCTCTATCAAATTAGAGGGACCAATATGATATCATATACGTTATGTTTCAACAACCAATAATATTTAGTGGATAGTATGATCTAGTAGTCACAGATTTGAAGGTCAACTCAATGGATAAGATCATTTTTGTGCTTCACTATTCTGAGATGGAGGAAGTGACTCTCGTCGTTTATCATCTAGATGGAGTGGCTGCCCAATGGGGGTGTTGATTAAGGACACCAAACCAAAAAAAATAAACTGAAGAGATGTTATGGGGATATTTTATGAAAATAATTCAAATTATGTATTTCCCTCGATCTCTTTTATCAAAAATTGAAATATAATTAATAAATATGATGAAAAAGGAAGGTTTATTTTCCATTGACTATGATTAAAATTTCACAAGGATTTCACGGTATTAATTGGGTTTTATTTTCAATGGTGATATCAAAATTTACATATTTACTTCTGGTTTAAAACAACACATTCGAAAGTCTATAGAAAATTGAGAAATTGGGATTTATGAAGATTTTATTTGATGTTATCTCAATGTGGTCATGATGTTTTGAGAATGGTCCCATTAATATCGTAACATGAAAAGAAAGATGGATTTTTCAAGATAGAGGATCTCATGTCAAAGGTGTGAATAAATATTTAGCAATCACATGTCCAGAATCTGATAATAAGAATTCTAGGAACAACCTAAAAGGGATGGGGAAATTCTATATGTTGGAGATAAGTACACAAAGATCATGAATTATGATGTGACATAAAAAATTTGGTTGATACATTACATGAAAGGATAGTACCACCCATTATCCAATGCTAAAACTATAGGTAGAAATGTCCCTAATCATGCCAATGAACTAAATCTTGAGTCCTCGATGGTAATCTTCATCATGATCCCCCAAATCCAAAGGAACAATGGATGGTTTATTCCCTCACTACTACTGATGTGGAGAAAAATAGTTTTGGTACAAGGTACAATTCCTATTAACTCAACAATGGATATAGTTTTATTTTATTATTGTTCTACACATTCCATTATATAATAAATATTTTATAGAACATGTGAATCAAATCCTCGAAACCATGAAGCAGATATACTCCAAAAAACTATTAGTGGTGTGATCATTACATCCCAAGTAATGTTCTCTTATCTTATTGGCAAATACTGGAATATTATTCCATAAACTGTCCTGATAGTTAACTTTGTAGACATTTCTTCTATAATGGGGATGTTTTATATCTGATTATATAGATGTCACATAATTTTTTGGAAAATTTAATACCTTTTTAATATACTAAACCATCCCATGATACTCTATAAATGAAAGGTAAATCATGAATCTAATTAGGAACTCCTTTAATGGTGTGGGTTTTGATTCACTTTAAAGAAGCATGCCATTATCAAATTCTTGAGTCAAAGGATGGTATCCAACTGGGGAAAAATTCAATTCTGAGGAAATATAGTGATGTATTGCCCAAAGAGTTACCCAGACTCCTCCCAGATCGTGAGGTGAAGTTCTAAATAGAACTCATACCAAGAGATACTCCTATATCAAACATACCTTGTAAGATTTCCTCGATTTACATGGATGTGTTAAACGTGTTGATAAAAAAGAATTTGGACAGGGGTTCATACTCTCTATGGTATCTCCATGGGGTGCACCAGATCACATTGTAAGGAAATAGGGTGGATGTTTGCGGATGTGTGTCCACTAACGAGAGCTCATCAATATCACCATTAATAATAAGTATCCAGTTCAAAGGATTGATGACTTGTTTGATCATCAACAAGGAGCTCATTACTTCTCAAAGATGTTTCTTCATTCTAGATAAAACCATCTAAGGGTGAAGAAGTAATATATTTAGAATATTATCTTCTGTATAAGGTATAGGCTATCTGAGTTTCTATTTATGCCCAATGGGCGTTCTAATTCCCTTGAAATCTTCATCGATTTTATTAATATAGTCTTTATACATTTCATCGAGAAATTTTTAGTTCTGTCTATCAATGATATTCTCATCTACTACATTATCAAGGAGGATCATGAAGAAGATATATGGATTGTGTTGGTGACATTAATGAAGGATAAGTTTTATTCCAAGTTCAATGTGTGTGAAATTTTCATGTAGCATGTCCCATTATTTGGATATGTGTTCATATGTGAGGGAATTTCTATAGTCCATTAAAAAATTGAAATTGAAGATTTACCTAAACCTTCTACTATCATGGAAATCCGTAGTTATCTTTTCATAATATGGTATTATCGATGTTTTGTAGGATATTTATCAGGATTTTCTATCCCGCTAACAATGTTAACAAGGAAATGGGTAAAGTATGTCTGGATTGAATAATGTGAGGAATGAATTAAATAGATAAAGAGAAGGCTGATCACTACACATGTACTCACATTACCAAAAATTGGAGACTATATTTTAATAAAAGTTTATGGTTTTAAAAAAATCCTTGGGTTGTGTTCTCATGAAAATTGATAAATTGATATCTTATGCCTCAAGATAGTTTTAGGTAAATGAGAAGAACTAAAAAAAGCATGATCTCGATCCAAAGGCACTGGTTTTTCAGTTTTTGGTAGTTTTTGGAAGCTAGGGATAAATCTAGAGAGAGTACGAAGGAGTCACGCCTCTTCTTCTAGGTCCGCGTGAAGCTGCTGGCTACAGATATTGGCTTTTTTATTCCTTGTGGTTCATACATGACCTTAGTTCATTACATGATTCCAAGGTTCCTCCCCTCTGTTGAGTGAAACTGAACCCACTGTAGATAGTGGATAAAATGGAGGCCATAGGTTTTAGTGATTAAATTAAATGTGGACGGATCGTGATTGGTAGAGGTTATGTGTGGAGGTGGAATGTTGTGAGAGAGAAGAATATAACTGTTTCTAGTATTTAGTTCATTATATGGGGAATGAAACACCACTGAATTAGAGGTTAGAGATTTCATTTTAGGTCTTCTACTATGCAGACTATTTGGTTTCATGATCTCAGAAGTGGAATTAGACTCAGCTATGTAGGATGGTTTTCATGAAGGAATGGAATGTTGGCGATGTGAGTCTTTCTATGGCCTAAAGAAATGTAAAAGGATTCTCAATAATTATACTTAGGTGAGATATAATTTGAGGGAAGGTATTGATGAAGTAGATTATATTTCTAATAAGGGTAGTGTTGATGATTGTCTCATTTTAAACACTAGGTTGGGATCTCTCCTAGATTATTGTCAAATAATTGTATGCAGTTATGATCTTAGAATGGATTATTTCAGAACTCTATGAGTGTATTGTGATGTTTTATTTTTTTATATTTTAAAATAAATAAAAAAGTTTCCTTTTAGTCGGTCCCTATGGAAATGTTCATTTGTGTCTTGAAGATATCAAAAATAAACATTGTTCTATGGGTTGTGGTGGACCGACTCACCATGACTGCCCATTTTAACAATATTTGAGAAGATAAATCGCTTGAAAATCTTTCTAAAATATATGTGAAGGATGTAGTGAGACTATAGGGGGTTCCAACCTAAATTTTTATTACCTTGATCAAAGGTTCACATCTAAATTCTAGAGGATTATTCAATAATATTTGATAAGTTATTTCTATTTTTGCATGATATATCACCCCCAAATCGATTCCTAATCTAAAAGGACTATTCAAAAATGATAATGCTGAGAGACTACTCTAAATAATTTAAAGGAGTATTGAATCATCATCCTCTATTGGGTTGGTTCTCATACAAAAACATCTTCCACTCGAGTATTCATATGGATCCTTATGAAGCTCTCTATGGAAATACACATATAAATCCAACCATTTCTAATGATGTTGGATAATGAAAGCTACTTCGACCTGATCATGTGCAAGAGATAACATAGAAAGTTCAAGATATCCAGCAATATATCAATTCTGCTTAGATTTGGAAATGGTTCTATTATTACCACTGTCGATAGGACTTGGAGTTTGGCGTTGGAGAAAAAAACATCCTTCAAATATCACCAAGGATGAGAGACATACAATTTCAAATGAAAGGGAAGCTTATCCTAAGGTACATTGACCCTTTTGAGATCCTTGATCGTATAGGAGTAGTGGCATATCAAATTTCACATCCACCACATATGACTCAAATTAAAAATGTGTTCCATATATCTCTCTAGTTGAAGTACATAATAGAACCCTCACATGTACAATACTCATATTTGGTACAACTGAAAGATGATATCTCTTAGGAGGAAAAACTAGTAAATATTTCAGATCATAGGGATAATGTTATACAGAGTACGTCCACCCACCTTGTCAAAGTTTTTTGGAGGAACCAGAGGTATGAAGAAGAAACTTTGGAACTAGATGAGGCAATGAAGGAAAGGTACACTCACCTATTAAAGTAAAAAAATTACAAGGGTGAAATTTCAAAAGGAGGGAATAATTTCATAACCAAAACATTTATCATTTGAATTTCACCATTCTTATAGTAATTTCAAATATTAAAAATCACATAAAATCACATATAGTCCGTAATAAAATGTTTATAAATGATCAATTGATGAAGGAGGTCTATGATGTAGTCTGGTGCCTTGACCTAAAAAAATATTCAGGGCCCAAAGATTTCCTTATCTATTTTACATATCATTATCGAATGTGGTGAAAAGTGATCTAGTTCATGTTGTAAAGGAAAAATTTATTTTCTGGAGTCTAACACACATTTCATGTTCCACGTAGATCATCATGGTACTAATGGTTAAGGATCCTCAATCCCCGAATCATTACTTCCCTATCAAATTGTTTAATGATCCCTATATTTTTTGGACAAGCATCCTCAATTAAAGTGGGATTTATTTCCTCCTGGACTTGATTGTAGAGTATCATCAAATTTTCTTATTGATTGGAATATTCAAGTGTATAAAAGTATGAATCAATTGGTAATTAATGAATCTTATATTAGAGCCTATGAGAGAAGAATACCCATCAAGATGAACATGAAAAAGGATTCTAATAGGGTCGAATAGATCATATTTTTAAGAGTCTATACTTGAATGGGGTTCTCGTACTGGGTTATTGGCCTCAGGTATCGATGTTTCAGCTCTTCTTGGTTATCTATTTTCCTCATGGGAAAAATTTTAGCCTCTTCAATTCATTATGATGTCGAAAATAATTGGACCCCCTCTCCCCATCCATATTTAATAATGATCAAGATGTGCTGTTTTGATACATAAATTTTTAGATCAGCTATAGTTGGATCCTCTCTAATAGCAGTTGACTCATAAATTGTGGCATCTTTAACCTGAGGATTGCTGATGATACTAGAATATCCATCAATGAATGTATAAGTGATATTGAAGAGATCACTAAGGTGATTGGGGAGTACTATTCTTGGAGTGGGATGGTGGTTAACAAGGAGAAGTATTTTTTCTTTATAGCTAATAAATGGTCAGACATGATTGTCATTTCTGTGGAAATAATTATGGGCATGAAAAGAGTAGTTTTTTCCAATAGAGTACATGGTTGCTTCGATGTCCCCCAGGAATCTTATTATTCCTAACTTTGATAAGGATATTTATTGGATCATGGGGTGAATCCAGAACTAAATGAAAATAGTCCTTTCCTTTAGAGGGTTTATAACTCTTTTCAATAATGTACCTTCCACTATATTAATTCATGTCTTATCTATGTTGAATGTTCCAAAAAATATGATTTAAAAAATAGATAAAATTATGGTATTCTTATCAGTCAACTCAATGGATGGAATACATCATTGGGAATCATGGAAGTGGTTGGATAAAACCCAATCAGAGGGGGGTATTAACATCCAAATCTATCTAGAACATTGAGAGGTCATCGTGCTAATCATTCATGGGAGATAATAAAGGAAAAGACACTATGGGTTAAAAAAATGCAACTCAAATATGGGATTCATTACATATATAAGGAATGAACCTCTTCTATCTGTCATATGAAGCATCCCTATATCGTTACCTTCCATCAGTATGATTGTTGGATCATTAGAAATGGGGGAATAAGGTACTCAAAGAAGAACTAGTCAAGAATGATTCTATGTTTACTTGGTTGTCCCACTCCAGATATCACCTTTATTGGCGCAACTGATCACCCTGGATTCATTAATGAAACCCTAAATGAGAACTATATGGAAATTTATGAGAATATTCATCTTAATAATTATCCAAAAAAGTGTGTATTTATTGGTTCCTCCACATGTGTTTTCTATGTTAGAGACTTATTTATATTTCAGGTGGATTTGAATGACCAGTATGTGTGGGGAATATAGTATGGTGTAATGAAATCCCATAAAAATTAAATTTCGAGTTATGGAATATCAGGAAAAGGGAAATGAAAACATATGAAAACATCCAGTGAATCATAGTATACTTGAATTCCAAATTCCACTACTGCAATGAGCCAAATACCGAGTCAATCAGTCACCTGATTCTAGAATGTAATTGGGACAGTTAGTGTGGAGTGCCTTTGGGAGATTCATAGGGTGTACCGGGTGGGAGGTTATGCATGTGGACTTCCTCTAGTGATTGATTCAAGGTGTATATAGTTCAAGATAGGAAAGGATGGATAGGGGCGTTATTCTTACCTTAGGATGTTGGAGTATTTTTCTTATAGAAATGAATCTCATCACAAGGATGTTATCAGGACTAGTACCGATTTTATTTAGAATAAGAAAATTGATTATAGATTTGGCTAGGCATTGAAACAATTAAGAGTTGTATCCCTCCTTCAGTGCTCTCTTGACTATTATTCCAAACCAATTCATTAGAATGACTCAAGGGAGGTGGGTTTCATTTCTCCCCCCAATAGGGTCTGATGTTGAACACTAATGGTTCCTACCTTTTGGATTGTATATGATGAGTGGGAAGTGCTCATGGAAAAGTGGGGTTTCGTGGTTTTGACAATTTCAATTGTTTTCAGAGAAGGTGATTAACTACAAGGTGAAGTGGGGGCCATGATTGTAGGACATTATCTATGCAAGAAGTGGTATTTTAATGATTCTATAGTGAAGATAGAATTTCTGGTTCTCTCCAATTCACTCATTGGATAATGTATGATACCTTGGTACATTGAGTAATCTATTAGAAATGTAAATGGGTTGGTGGATAGTTGAGTATAATTTACTCTCATTTCAGGTGAAGGGAATACAGTTACTAGATTTTTAGTATCTAAGGCAACTCTTTATCAACGGATATCATGTTTCACTATCCTCATGTCCTTCCCTCTTGAAGGGATTAAATTTGTTAAAGCTGGACCTCTAGGTTTACACTATTATAGTCACCCATGATGCTGAACCCCTTGTATTTTCTCTATATTTTGAATTTTTAATACAATAAAATGGTTGTTTGTTAAAAAGATTGAATGAAATAAGAGGATTTTTTCAAACAGAAGGAATATTTACCGATGGAATAATAACATGACCTTTTGAATAGTAACATGAACATTTAGCATCATAATCCATCCAATATAATAATATCATAATATTTCAAATTATAAATCAAACATATGTATCTTATGAATGAAAATATGATATATTTATTTAATGACATAATTAAATGAATGTTTTAAAATTCGTTAATTAATTGATGGTATTTTTGTAGGTAATAAATATATAATTACACTTTTATAATTAATTTAATAATTTAAAATAAAATATATTTTTATAAAATGTTTTCATAAATTAATGGTTTGTTTTATTATGAGAAGATGTTAATTTTATATAACCTAAATTACATTTTAAATGTGTTAAAAAATTGGTTTTAATTTAAAAATCATTATTTTTCGATTAAATGATGGGTTTAATTAAAAATTATATTTCTCATATTATGAAAATTCACTTCATAAAATTGATTTGAATTCCACACATATAAATATAGTTAGTGATATTTTTTGGTATTTTTTTTGATAAAGTTGAATTTTCAATGAGTTGTAATATACGATAATTTTCAATAAAAACTATGTACATTAATTATTGTTTCACTGGTGATTTATGGATTATGTAAACATAAATTATTGAAACCTAATTAAATATTTTAGTATATATAGTGATAATTTCAAAAATATTCATAGTCTTGAGCCAAAAAATTAAACAAATTAATAAAATTATGATAAAACACCTTTAACCTCCACTATAAATATCATCGCTCACCACTACTTCTCCTCATAGTTTTCAAGATTCAAGACTAGTCCATATTATACCCACTTACCTTCCCAACCTCCTCACCATTACCCAGGAGACATTTGTCTTACAAATATTCTAAATCCACTGCCAAAATTCAAGCTTGATTCATGGAACTTCACATGTTCTTACCTATTTTTATTTTCACTATATTATATTTTTAATCAATATTTATCATTCTAAAATTAATTATTTTTAAGTGAAAATTCATTTTTGGTTAATTTCTATTTTTATTAATGAAATCAATATTTTGTGCTTTAAAATCTCATTATTGAATCCTTTAAACCCCGCTAAAATGTTTTAATCATAAAGCTTCCTTAATAACACTCTTTTCATGATTTCACATAAGTGGAACATCATTGATGCCTCAAATGAATTATAAATATCCTTCCATTTTCTTTTATGGAATATAAATGTTGAAAACCACATTTTTAAAAAATTCAATATTATTTTCAAGAATAACTATTCTTCCAAATGTAAATTGGAATTTTCTTACCACACATTAAATTTTATGAGATATACCCCAATTTTCCCACTTATTACTTGCACTTCATGTATTTTCTCAACATTGGTATATCATATCAAGAGTCACCTTTTTCTTATGGTATTCTATGGGATTATTATTTTACTGTTTCATGGTGGTATAGGTCACTTGGGAATGTTTAAGGATAATTTCATCACAAATTTTTGAATGGTCTCATTTTAAAAGTAACATTATTTATGTCAATATCCTTGTATTAATCTTGTATTTTATAGCGGTTTTTCTCCTATTAAATCTTCTAAAAAATATGTTGTTGAGTGGTATCTTTTTTTTAATGTGAATGTTATATCTTTATAACATTCACCATATCACTCTGAAAGGGTAGTTTTTATATTTGATGACTGGGGAAAGTTATTTACATTTCACATGTTAGTTTCCATATGAAGGTATATGTTCTCTATGTTTACTCCATTTACAAGGGGAATTCATTGGACTTATTATGTTATGTTTTGGGGATGCTATATCTCCTTGATGCATTGGAAGGTCTCCTAAGACAAACTATGGTCTTGGCACGAGGCCTTAAAAAATGGATATTTATGGTCATGGCATGCAGCCTTCATAGTATGGTTATGATGTCCCGCATTATGCATTCCCTAATCATGAAATATGTTACTGGTAGTTATTGAGGTTATTAGACTAGTATAATACCCATATTTATGATTTATAATGGAATTATTTATTCATCAATTATTCCTTTGATAATGTGCTCATGTTTCTTTTTAAAGGAATGTGTTTTTAGTTATTCAACATGCCTAATGTTTAGGATTACGATATCATCTACTATATTTCATATCATTACTGAGCATTTTATCTCACTCCATTCTTATGTTTCATTTTCATTGGGAATGAGGATGTATGTTTTGATTGACATGCATGGATAACCTAATAGATATGGATGTTTTCAAATGAATTGATATACTGTATTTCGCTTCATGTCATAATCCAAAACATATGTTTGTATCTTGTTTTCAAAAACTACTATATTACTCAGACCTTCAGGATAAGACATGCATTTAATCATTCCAATGCAATGAAATAATGAACCGACTCCAAGAAACTGGTTTTGGGGTGTTATTGTTGGTATAAACGGATGATTATAAGAATTCATGGAATCTATATTTAGAAAATTTATATTAGTGAAACAAACTCAAGGACATACATTGAGGATAAAAATAAATGAATATCAGCGAATTTTAGAAAGGATTAGATTATGTGTATCTTTATAGAAAACACATCCATGTCAGGATACTACAAGTTAATGTAGTTCTGGATCATATCTATCTAGGAGTAAAAACACTGTCAATGATTTTTGAGCATGACCTAGAGTATCTTTGTAAATGAAAATAGGCCATACTGTGCACCTTGTTTGGTAGTCCAGTGTGATATTCTTAGGAAAATTCACATATTTTTTCTTATATAACATTATGAAAGATTTATTCTTCCAAATTAACCAATGCAGGTGGTTCTAGGATTTCTGATTCATAAACTTTAGATATTTTATATAACATCTTTATAGTTAAAGAGAGTTCATAATTTTTTGAGCTAATATTGTATATGGAATTGATTATAATTGGTTCCTAGTAGAATAAAGGAGAACTTCACCAATGATAATGTTGTAAATAGTTATAAGTATCATATGTATCATGGTCTTAATCCATCTTTTCAAAGTAAAATATTATGCTAAGTATTCTAATCATATGAGGAAATAGTATAATGTGTTAACAAGGTATGTAAAAACATATCTGAGTCCTTTTTATTTGGAAGGAATCAATTATATAATAGGATAGTAGAGAAAAACAAGGATAAATTGAAGAAGGGAAAGAATTATATTCCCACGTGTGATAACTGTGGAAAGAATCAACTTGGTAAATACATGAAGGGAATGAGAGTTTGTTATATGTGTGGAAAAAACATAAAACAATTTGTGATTTCAAGGGCATGAAAATGGATTCCAATGTACAATTCCTGAATTGCAAGGAGATGGGACACTATGAGAATCAACGTCCCAAGCATCAAAGGAATATGAACCGAATGGTGTTACTTGATAACGATCATGTCCTGATACTACCACATATGAAGTTGATTGAATAATAAGCCTCTTCAATAATCATTTCATTTTAATATTTTATAAAAAATGAACCTCTTAGAAGAATTATGGAATATATGAGGATTACATTTCAATACTATTTTCTTATGTATTTGGGGTTGTATGATGAATAGTACCAAGGATAAGTGACTCAGAAGACATATCATATGTTAGAAAAGTATACAGTTTAGGGATAGACAACCTTAAATATACTCCTTTTGATTAAGATAATGATTAATAATGTTTGATTTAGAATTGTACTTACTTCCTCAAAACTAATTATTTTCTTGTCGACAAGTCCTCAATTCTATCATTGATGGATTCTACAACATTTTTGGATTTAATGAATATATATAACAGAATGTGTATGGATAAATTCATGTTTCCAATAAGTTGTTATGGTAATTTTAGTTATAATAGTATTTCAAGAGGACACATGATGAAGTCATTCACATGTTTGGAATGTGAAAATATAAGTCTTTTTCATGTTGATTAATGGAAAAGAAGGTAGTATATGAATTGAGAATGATGGACCATGGAGTTCTAAACAAATAAGGTTTTCCAAGGAGCCCATGTACATGGATCTAGAAAGGATGGATATGGGAATGATTCAATTGTTTTGGATCATGATGTTTTTGAATTTCAATCCTTCAATGGAATAGATTATGTTGACCATTGTACGAGGTAATAGAGTTTAATGTCACCACATGAGGAAACCTAATCTATGGGATGATGTGTTAATAGTTCAAGGATAAAAAAGGATAATGTTGGGTTTATGAAATAGAAATATATATTTTTACACTATAAATGTTGTTTATGTTTTTGGGTTAATTACCCTTTATCTAATTATTATCTCTATTACATTCCATCATAACATAATGGATTGATTATTATTCCATGACCATGATATCTGATTATAATGCATAGTTTTTTACAAACAAACTCACATCCTTTTCCCTCTTATTAAGAGGATATTTTAACTATAATTTTTATGTTGGTTTCCCACAAGGAAATTTTAATGTATCAACCAATAACTTATGATGTTCAATTTCAAATTTCACGGATGAATGTTTATTAAGGTGGGGAGAATGTAACACCCCATGGATTTACAAATAAACATAATAGTTAATGCAAGAAACAATGAGTCTCCAAAAAACAAAACATTGGTATAACCAAGACAATAAACATGATTTTTCTACTTCTGTGAATAGTAAAAATTATTAAATTGCCCCAAAAATAGAAACATTTCCCATGAATGTTTAAATACAATTTAGACATCTTATATGTGAAAAAATGATCATACCATAAGTAATGATAATTCTGTATGTTATATAAATTATAATTACATATATATGATTAATTTAATATTTTAAAACAGAAATATATTTTCATAAAATTTAATCATAAATTTATATTTTATTTTATTATGGTTATATGATAATTTTATGTGACCTTGTTTAATTTTCCGTGGTGTTATAAAATGTGTTATAGTTTTAAAGTTGGTTTTTGCCAATAAATTATTATTTAATATAAATATTAAATTAAATATAAATAAATAATTATTTCCAAAGAATGGATTTCATTTTTCAATTCTACACCTCATTGAATGGTTGTGCTGAATTTTTCGGATTTTTTTAAAATACATGAATTTTAGGTGTATAGTAATATATGATAAAAGCTAGATACATTATATATTATGTTATAAGTGATGCAATGCTGAGGTGAGTCCAGTAGGTTCGAACAAACATGATCTTATAACTATTTTTGGTCACATTAATAAAATAACATTTCTTATCATGAGAGGAATGATTAAATAATGTTTTAATTACTCAAAATCCACTCCTCTCATCCACTATAAAAATCCCACTCACTCCCATTTCTCCTCAAACCTATAAATCCTTGTGCACTGTCTAAATTATTCCCAAATATCCTCCAAAGATCCTCCTATACGAATATAAGCCCTTGGTCACCAAAAAATACCAAATCATCTCTTCTAAAGAGGATCTCAAGGATGATAAATTCAAGAGGTGAATTCATCATTTCAATTCTTTTAACTTCTTTTCGTGTTCCATTGTTTTCTTTTCTATCATCACCATTGATCATCCAAATTATATCATAACTCCAATACCTACAATATATAGTAATTTTGTTAAGATGATTGGATACGTTCTTATCATCTATCTTTTACCATTCTTTTATGATATTAGTAAAAAACCATCTCAGATGTGCGAATATACAACATTTAAGGATGATAGGCTTACAATTTCTATTAACATCTTCAATTATTGTCATGAAACAATTATTATGAATGAACTAGACTATAATATAGGTTCTATTTATCATCTTTTATTCTGTAATAATTTTGTACCAATGGTTTTGATTTATAATGAAAAATGTTTTCATTGTATTCAAAAACTACCAATTAACCCAAACAATTATCATTAAATAAATAAAATAATAATTACATACTTGATTACATTTCATAAGAACATTTTCTTCCTTTCATTATGACTGGATCAATTTCCTCTTCATGTCATACTCTAGGATATGACGCTGATTTTTTCATTCTTAAAGAATAATCAAATCATGATATCCATAAGAAGAAAGTTTATTCCATCTGTCATAGCATCACAACAAAATGGTTTTCATAGTTTATCTAGTTTTCATAATTACACATATGGAGAGTTAATAATTTACCCTATAAAACATAATTGGAAGCATAATATTAACCATTTCATAAATGTTTCACCCTATAACACTTCATGAATTTTAAAATACAAAAATTTAGAAAAAAAGGTCAATGAATTTCTCAAAATCCTAGAATTATTGACCCCCAAATATTAGAACACATCTCTTGTTTGTCACATATGAAACATGTGAATACCTTCATCACGTACTCTCTTGAAACAAGGTAATTACTATAAATATTTATTGAAAACATGCATGCTTCCCTATTCCACATTTTATTCTATATATTAATTAAATCCAAAAAAACATAAATTTCATCCATGATATCATAATCCACATTTTCAAAAAAATCCTCTATTAGCTCTGAGGTAATCAGTACCATCCAGTTTACGTATTAATATGCAATATATCTTTATACAAACATCATTATCTAAACATGAGGAACATAGTACGACTTATATTTGTAATGACCAATAATTTTATCCATGGAATTTCACCGTTTTTATAATAATTTCATATAATATAAATCAAATTAAATCAAATAGAGACCAAAATAAAATCATTTTAAATGGATAATGAATTAAATAAGTGTAATTTTTAGAAATTAAGGATCCAATACTATTGGAATAGTATCATGACCATTGGAATAGTAACATGACACTTGGGAATAGTAATCCATCTGATTGAACATTAACTTAACCATTGATATTATAAATAATTGGTATCTTATGAATAATAATATGATATATTTATATATTGACATAAGTAAATAGATGTTTTAAAAATGAAAAATTAACTGTTGTAATTTTTGTAAGTCATCAACATTTTATTAAAATTTTATAATTCATTTAATAATTAATAAGAAAAAAGTATCATAAAAAATATTCCTAAATGAATATTTTTATTCCTAATGATTATATCATAATTTTATGAGACCCCAATTAGTTTTTCAACATTTTAGAAAATTAGTTTTAATTATAAAATGTTTATTTTTTAAGTAAATGATGAATTTATTAAAATTTAAATTTATCGTATTAAGAAAATTCTCTTCCTAAAATGGAGTTTATTTTTTAATTCTACATGTCAATGAAATGTAGGGTGAATTTGATGGATTTCTTAGAAAAGGTAATTTTTTGGTGAATAGTAAAATGTGATAATTTTGAATAAAAGATAAATACCTGAATTATTGAGTCATGGATGATTTATTTTTAATGAAATCACCAATTCTCCAAACATCATTCAATATTTATATATATTTAGTGATAATTATCATGATATTCATAGTTTAGAGAAAAAATGATAAACTAATGAATATAATAATGAGAAAACACCCCTCTCCTCCACTATAAATACTAACTCTCACTACCTATTTTCCTCACAACTCTCAAACTTTGAAATTTTTTCATATTCTACTCAAATATCTTAACATTACCCCCCCCCCATTTCTAGGATCTCGTGGATCTAGAATAAGACCAAAACCATTTCCCTAAGGTGGTTCTCACTGAGGTGAGACTTTAGAGGTAAAATCATCTTCCTTTTTCTTTTAATATATTTTAATTTTGATTTCATATATATTTATCTCTTCACCTCATCAGTCCAAATTTTATTAGTAACTCCATTATCATTTATATGCTATAATTATATCATGTTAATGGATGATCCATCATCAAAATATTTTATCTCTTTTAATATAATAATTAAATCATTGCAAGTGACGTGTCAATTTACAAGTATCATGGATGATGCATTTTTATAATTATATAACACCATAAATTATGATTAATAAATCAACTATAATATTTGGTAAATAATATTAAATATATTTTATAACCATTTTCTATGTTCTATAACTAAAATAGTAACATAATACTAAATAATAAAATATATCGATTTTGTTGTGACAAAAACCTCCAAAATTATCCCAAAAAGTTATCATTAAATATTTATCTAATGATTCATCCTTATAAAATTTAACCAAATGATATCTAAAAAAATATAAACCTATGTATGTTCATTAATAAAGCATATTTTCAATTCTAGATAATTAAACCCATTTTACAGAAATTCGATACAAATATTCCGGTGAACTTATCATGATAACAATGATGATGAACACCTTCAAATGATAAAATTAAACTATATAACTCATTGAAAAGACAATAATTGAGCTTTAAAAAATAATAATGAATAATATTCACGTATACAATGATGTTTTTTTTAATTAATGAATTTTATTTGATTGTCTAGGGTATTAAATACAAGATAACGTTCATATATATAGTAAGAAGATTTTCAAACCCAACTCCCTTTCTTTGGGTTTCCCTATTTAACACTATTTTCAATATAAAGTTTACATTAATTTTATTTAAATATAATTTATTTATCTTTTCTATTTTTCTTCTATATATACATGCTTCCACTATGATTTTATGAAAAAATAAAATATTTTTCCAAAATATCTATTCCTTCAAAAAACACATGTTTTACTTCTCTTGATTTTTTTTCTTATTCACTAAAGATTGATGATTATTATACCAAATATTTTATTCAATTTTTTATTTGGTAACCCCAATGCATATCCATTAACTCATTCTTTATAGAAATAATTTATTTCCATGCATTATTTTATGTCCAAGATTGATATATACTCAATGTGAATGCATGAAAATGTAAATTTTATTATGTTATGGGTTTAAATAAAATTTTATCACAGGATGTAATTTTACTTATTAGAGGGGTGCACACATAGTTATATATCACTCCAATTAATTGGTTAATGATACGAGTCTCAAGAGATATAACAAAATATTCATGAAAAGAATGATATATTTGTTCACAATAATGTGGGGTATTTAAACACTAAGACACGATGTATCATTTTAATGAATTGTCACATTTCATACATTTATAAAATGATTCCTATTCGTATTATGATGACTATATTATGATTATTATTCCCACACATTGTTATATTGATACATTTTCTTATCTATACTTTTAATGGGATTTCAATCACCCCTTTCTTTGATGTATATCATCATGTGATTACTTGTACGAAGGAGATCATAAGGGAAAATAAGATACAAGATAAAAAGGAATTAAGTAAATGTTTATGTTTTATTATAAAATATTAATATATGGTCCTAATTTTTCCAATACACTAATCCTTTGGATCTTGTTTGTGTAATTACTTTCTGTTATTTGACTATAAAATTATGTAATGAGTTATTTAAGAAAATTGGGGTTTCTATACATAGAATCAGAGAATAGTTTATTTAATTTCGGAATTAGGATTAGAGTGCCTTGTTGAAAACCCATAGTATGAGAATATGATTAAGTAAGAACCCATGAATGTTTTTTTAGAAGAAAATTTGTAAACATATGGATCCTGTAAGACATTCCTTACGAGTTAATTTCACAATGTAATAAATTATTAATTCATGATTTGTTGGCTAATGTTTTTTAACCTTTTATATATTTTAAAAAGGTGGGAAATATGATAAACTAATCCAACAACCCATGTGAGGGAAAATCCATTTCTTTCCCAAACAACCCCCCAATTCCTAGGGAGGTGGATTTGAAAATTTTATAGTGATGTTTACCCATCTCTCTTATACTATTAAAAATAAACTGAATTATGTGTAATGTCCTCCTTAAACTAAGATGGAGAAACATGCTATCATGTCCTTCATGTGGCAATGACCACCAAAATTTAGTGGATGTTCCACTCATTCAATATGATCTTTTTTGTTCTACATTGTTCTAAGATAGAGGAAGTTAAGTTGGCCCTTTTTCATCTAGATGGAGAGGCTGACTAATGGTCAGTGTTTATTAATAACACAAAACCCAAAAAATGAAATTATATTGATTGTATGGAATGATTTTAAGAAAATTATTCTTAATAAGTATTTAGCTTGAAATATTTTTAAAAATATGGAGAGAAAAATCATTTAGATTAAGAAACATGATGGTGAATTAGTCATGGACAATGATGAAAATTTCACGTCTTTCAAGGAATTTTTTGAATATTATTATCAATGGTGATATCAAAATTGATATAATTTTTAGGCGTTTAAAACACCACCTTTGAAAGGATCTATAAAATAAATAAATTGTGATTTATGAACATATTGTTTAATGTTCTCTTAAAGACAACATGATGCTTGGAGAATGGTCCCATTGCTATCATGATAAGTAATGAAAGATGGATTTTTTTAAAACGTCTCATGACAAAGCTGGGAGGAAATATTTACCAATCCTATTTAAAGAATGCGAGATGAACAACTCAGTGAACTACCTCAATGGTATTGAGAAATTATATAGGAGTGGGAGAGAAGTCCACCGAGCTCATGAATGTTGAAGAGACATAAATAAGATGGTCGATACATTAGAGGAAGGGATAGAACCACCCACGATACAATGCTACAAATGTAGATAAGAATTTAACTCTACAAGCCAATTCAATAAACCATGATTCATTTATGGTAATAACAATCATGATCCACCAAATCTATAGGAATAATGGATGGATTATTCCCTCAATATTGATAATATGAAGAAAAAAACGATTTGGTACAAGGTAAATTTTTTATTCTATCAACAATGGAAAGAGTATTAATTGATTATAGTTATAAAAATTCATTTATATATTTCACATTTATAGAATAATGAATCAAATCCTCGATACATTGAAGCATATATATCCAAAAAACTCTTAGTTTTTTGATCGTTACAACCCACGTGCAAAACTCTTCTCCAATTTCCCCATGAGGGAATGTTATTCCAAAAACTCTCAAGATAATTACATTGTTTGTATTTTCTTCTATAATGGGGATGTTTTATCTCTTATTGTATAGAGGAAAAATAATTTTCATTTGGAATATTAAATAACATTTCTTACACTAAACTATCCCATTCTAATCTATAAGTGTAAGGTAAATCATGAATCTCCATTGGAAACTCATTTAATGGTGTGGGTGTTGATTCCCTCTGAAGAATACCTCTCTAAAATGGATGAGTTAATGGAAGGAATCATTATCGGGAAAATTTCAATTGTGAGTTAATATAGTTATGTATTTCCTAAAGATTAACCTGGTCTCCCCCCAGATCATGAGGTGGTGTTCCCAATAGAACACATAACCTAAGAAACTCATATCCCAAATATCACTTATATGATGGCCTCAATATAATTGGATGTGTTAAATATGGAAATAAAAAATAATTTAGGCAAGGGATTAAATTCCCTACTGCATCTCCTTCGGGAGAGCTGGTTCTCTTTATAAGGAAAAATGTTGGACCAATGTAGCTATGTGTCCACTATAGGGAGCTCAAAAAGATAACTATAAAGTGTAGGAATCCCCTTCCAAGGATTAATGACTTTTTTAATAATCTACAAGGATCTACTTACATCTCAATGGTGGATCATCATTCTAGATATAATCACCTAATAGTGATGAATTAATATATTCAGAAGACTATCTTTAGTATATGGTATGAGCACTATGAGTTTCTAGAGATAACCTATAGACATACTAATGCCCCCTAAATATTTATGGATTATATTAATAGAGTCTATATAAATTTAATCGAATATTTTTTGTTAGTGTTTATCGATTATACTCTCATCTAATCCAAGAGAAAGTCGGACCAGGACGAAGACCTGGGGCCTGTGTTGGCCATATTAAGGAAGGATAATTTGTAGTCCAAGTTGAACATGTGTGAATTCTGGATGAAACATGTAACATTATTTGGACATGTGATCACATGTGAAGGACTTTATGTAGACAATTAAACAAATGGAAATTGATAATTGAACTAGAAATTCTAGTTTCATGGAAATCATTAGTTATATTATCATAATAGGGTATTATTGATGTTTTGTAAGTAATTTATCATGATTTTATATCCCTCAAACTAAGATTACAAGGAAAGGGGTAATGTATGTCTTGGTGGAAGAATGTGGGAATCGATTTATGGAGCTAAAGAGAAGGATGATCATTGCACAGGTAACCACATTACCAAAATTAGAGACTACATTGTGATAAAAAGTTATACTTTAAAGAAATACATGGGTTGTTTACTAGTGAATATCGTTAAATTGACAACCTATGCCTCATGATAGATGAAGATCAGTGATAAAAACTACCCAAGGTATTATCTAGAGCTAATATCTTTGAATTTTCAGTTTTTAGGTTGATTTTGGAGGCTAGGAATAAATATAGAGAGGGTATGAAGGTTTCACACCTCTTCTTCTAGGTTTGTGTGAAGCTACATGATATAGAGATGGGCTCCCTTATTCTTGGTTGGCCATCCTAGACTTTCCATAATTTCATGATTCAATGTATACTACCCTCTGTTGAGTGTAGTCCAACCCACCAAGGACAATGGATAAAATTTAGGCATCTTGTTTTAGGGCTTAAATTAAATGTGGATGGATCATGTTTGGTAGGGGTTATGTGTTCTGGTGTCCTGGTGTGTTGTAGAAAGTAATCAGTGTTTCTAGGATTAAGTTCATTATATGGGGAAGGAAACTCCATTGATGATGGGGTTAGTGCACTGTTTTCTAGTCTTCTACTATGGAGGATGTTTACGTTCTTGATATGAAACATGGAATCAGACCCAACTATTTTGGTTGGTTTTCTTGAAGGAAAGTCTAGTTGGATCTAGGAGAATTTCTATATCCTATGGAAATATAAAAGGGTTATCAATTAGGATACTCAGGTCAGATATACATTGCGGGAAGGTAATGATGAAGTAGATTATATTTCTAATAAGGGGATGATTGATGATTTCCTCATTTTAAACAATGGGTTGGGTTCTATCCCGCATGATTGTAAAAATATTATGTGAGGTGATGCTCTCAGAATCCATTATTTCAGACCTCTATGAGTGGATTGGGCTATTTAAAATTTTAAATGTAATAATATGTTACCACATAGTCTTTCCCTATAGAAATTTTAAATGGAGAACCAAAGGCATCCAAAATAAACAATATTTTATTGGTGTTGGTGGACTGAATCACCATGAATTCTCATTTTAACACTACTTATGAAGATATCTCAATTGAAAAACATGCTAAAATGTTTTTTGAAGGATGTCGTGAGACTACAGCGTCTTCCACTCTCAATTTTTTTCTCATGATCAATGGTTCACATGTAAATTTTAGAGGATTATTCAACTAGATTTGATTATTAATTTCAAGTTAATACTGAAATATCACCCCCAAACTAATGCCTAATATAAATATACTATTCAGAAGAGGGTATGACAAGAGCCAACACAATGGAATTTAATAGAGTATAGAATCAACATCTTCAATTGGTTGTCTTCTCATAAAACAACAACTTCAACTTGAGTATTCATATGTATATGTATAGAGTGATATATGGAAATCCATGTATAAATCCAACCTTTTTTTACAAAGATGGAAAATGAATGATACATGGACCTGATACAATGTGAGAGGTTACAGAGAATGTTCATGATTTATAGTATTTTGTCAAAGATTCTCAGAGTTGGAAAATAAGATATGCTGACAACCGTTGAAGGGACTTAGAGTTTGATGTTGGAGAAAAAAATTCCTTCAAATATCACGAAGGAAGAGAGTCATTATGTTTGGAATGAAAGGGAAGCATATCGCAAGGTTCATTGTCCCCTTTGAGATCCTTGATCACAAATGAGTAGTGGAATATCAGCTTTAACTTCCACCTAGTATGTATCAAATTCATGATGTGCTCTATGTATCTTTCTTCAGGAAGTACATAACAGAACCCTCACCCATACTAATCTCATATTTGGTACAACTGGAAGATGATCTCTCTTATGAGGAACAACCAGAAAAGATTTTAGATGAGAGAGATAAGGTTCTACATAGCAAGATAACCCATAGTGTCAATGTGTTTTGGAGGAACTATAATTATGAATAAGAAACATTTTACTTGAGGAGGTAGTGAATGATAAGTAACCTTACCTATTTATGTAAAACAAAATTCCACAGTTTAAATTTCAAAAGGGGGGGAGAATATAATGTCCCACACTTTAATCAGTGTAATTTCACTATTCTTATAATAATTCGATATATTACAAATGACATAATATCACATATAATCCACAATATAATGTTTATAAATGAAAAATTAATGGAGGCCTACACTGTAGTTTAGTCCCTCGACGTAAAAAATGCATATGGGCTCGACAGTTTCCATTTATATTTCTACATATCAACAAGGGATGTGGTGAAAAGTGATCTAGTTAATGTAGTAAAGGACTAAATTATTGGATAGACTCTACTACACATTTCATATTCCATGAATATCATTATGGTAGTAAAGGGTAATGATCCTCAATCCATGAAGCATTAATGTGCCATAAGTTTGTTTAATCTTCCCTGTAAGGATTTTTCATGCATCCTCATTTAGAGATTGGTGTATTTCCTCCTATACTAGATTGGTGAGTAACATCACAGTTTTATTATGGTCTGGAATATTAAAGGGGAAATTGGTCTGGCTCAATAGGTAATTAGTGAAATTAATCTTAGAGCCTATGGTATAAACCTAGTAATCAGTATTAACATGAAAAAGGCATTCAATAGGATGGAATAAACCTTCTTGTTAAGATTCTATAATTGTATGGGGTTCTCGCACTAGGTTATTGGCCTCATTTATTAATTTTTCAGCTCTTCTTGGTTGTCTATTTTTATCTTGGGAAAACAGTTTAGTGTCACCAAAGCAGTCTGAGGTCTGAAATAATGGGACTCCTCTCCCCATCCATGATTATTATAACTCATTATGTTTTCTGCTGGTATAAAAATTTGTATATCAACTATAGTGGGATCCTCTTTTATTTGAGTTGACTCATATTTTGTGGCATCTCTCAACTGATGATTACTTAAGATACTAGCATATTTATCAATGGCAGAAGAAGACATATTCAGGAGATAAATTAGGGCATGGGGGAGTATTATTATTGTATTGGTAATGTGGTTAACATGAAGATGTTTTTTTATATAATAACTAATAAATTCTCGGACATAATGGTTAATTGTTTTGGAATCATGTTGGTCATTAAAAGAGTAGTTTTTTAAATGGAGTAGTTGGGCGCTTCAATGTACCCTAGGAAACATCTAGATTCTCACTTTGATAAGGATATTTATAAGATCCAGGGCTCAATCCTAAATTAGAAGGGAAGGCTCTTTTCCATTTGAGGGCGTATAACACTTTTCAAAAGTTTACGTTCCCCTATACTGATGCTTGTATTTTCTACACTGAATATGCCAAAAAATGTGATTTCCAAAATTGATAAAATGTTGGTCTCATTATCAGAAACATAAATGGATGGAAAACATCATTGGGAGTCATGGAAGTTGATAGATAAAACTCTATCAGAGGGGAGTGTTAACATCTAGAATATGTTTCGGACATTGAGAGGGAATAATACTAAAAAATCATGGTAGATAATAAAGGAAATGACGATGTGGGTTAAACATATGTAGATAAAATATGGGCTTTCGTCCATACAGAAAGCAAGAAACCCTACAATCCATCGAATGGTGAATCCCTATATTTTCAATATGAGTTGGTATGCTCATTGGATCATCGATAAAGAGGGAAGAAGGTACTGTAAGTAGAAATTTGGAGAAATGATTCTCAATTTTCCGGGTTGTCCCACTCCAGATATCTCCTTTAATGGGGAAAGTTAACAACATGGATTAATTAATAAAACACTAGATGAGAACTAGAGGGATGTTTATGAGATTTTTCATCTTAATAATGATCCAGAGATGTTCTCATTATTGGGTTCCTCTACATGTTTTTTCATAGGTACATAGTTCTTTAAAATTAAAATTAATGTGAATGATCTAAATGTTGGCGGGGAGATAGTGTGCTTCATGGAGGTCCTAGTAAAATTAAATTTCTTGGTATGACATTTCATGAAAATGTCACTATCCATAGAGGAAATCATTCATCACGTCAGAGTTAATAGTTCTTCAAAATGACACTACTATAGCGAGCCAAATATTGAGTTGATCCGTCACCTATTTTTGGAAAGTCATTCGGAGAAGACAGTGTGGCGTGCCTTTCATAGATTCATTGGGTAGAACCAGTGGATGGTTATGGATGTGGACTTCACCCAACTGTAGTTTCAAGGTGTATATAGTTCCGGATAGTAAAGGAAGGATATGGCCATTATTCTTGCACCATGTTGTTGGTGAATTTTTTATTATAGAAATATATCTCATTACAAAGAAGTTATCATGACTACCAGAAATAATTTTTTAGAACAATGAACATTAATATGGAATTAGAATAAAATTATAACAATTGGGAGTATGCACCCTTCTTTCAGTGCTCTCCTGACTATTATTCTAAATCAGTTTGGCACCATGACTCAAGGGTGGTGTTTTTAGTCGCTCCACCAATAGGGTCTCATGTTGAACACTGATGGTTCCTACCTTTTGGGTAGTATGTGTTGAGCAAGATGTGCTCATGGAAATGTGGGGATTTTTGTTTTTTTCTTTTTTTGATTTTCTCACAGATGGTGATTCACTGCAAGCTGAAGCGCATGCCATGCTTATAGTAGTTTTGTTATGCAAGTAGAGGGAATTTAATCTTTATGTACATGAGATATACATTATGTTTCTCTACAAATAACTACATGGAGAAGGTATAGTCCCTTTGTCAATTGAGTAATCAATTAGAAATGGAAAGGGGTTAGTGGATAGTTGAGTATAAATTCTTTATATGTGGCATGATGGGAATATAATTACTGACTTCTTAGCATCTAAGGTAACTCTTTATCAATGGATACAAAGTCTCACTAGCCTTAGGTCCTTCCCTTTTAAGGTGATTAAATCTTTTAAAGATAACTCTCTACGATTATGCTATTATAGATCCTCATGAGGCTGAACCACTTGTAGTTTCTCTATATTTTGTATTGGTAATACAATAAAAGGTTTGTTTGTTAATAAGATTGAATGAAATAAGAGGATTTTTTAAAAACTATGGAACCTATACCGGTTGAATAATAACATGACCTATGGAATAGTAAAATGACAATTTGCAATAGTAATCCATCCAATAGAATAGTAACTTAATATTTCAAAATATAAATATAACATAGGTGTATTATGAATGAAAATATGATATATTTATTCAATGATATAAAAAAAAGTTTTAAAAATTGTAAATTAATTGTTGGCATTTTTTTAAATAAAAAATATTTAATTACAATTTTATAATAAATTCAAATATTTAAAATTAAATATATTTTGATAAAATGTATTCAAAAAATAATAGTGTGTTTTATTTTCAGTAAAATATAATTTTATGTAACCATACTTACTTTTTCAAAATGTCATAAAATTAGTTTAAATTATAAAATCTATATTTTTTTTTTGAAAATTATGATTTTAATTAAAATTAAATTTCTCATATTAGGAATATCATCTTCATAAAATAGATTTTAATTCCACTCATCTAAAAATATTTAGGGTTAATTTTTGGGATTTTTTGGATAAATTGAATTATCAGGGAAAAGTAAAATATGATAATTTTAAAAAAACTAAATACCCGAATTATTTTTTCTTGGATGATTTCAAGATTATGTATGAAAATATTATCGAAAAATACATCATCATATTAAGATATTAATTTATAATTCACAAAATATTCATATTCTTGATCTAAAAAATTAATCTAATGAGTATAATATTGAGAAAATACCCCTATCCTCCACGATAAATATCATCACTCACCACCACTTCTCCTCACTCCTATAAATCATTGAGACTAGTCTATATTTTACTCAATTACCATCCCAAGCACCTCCCCCATGTCTAGAATCACTTTGTCTCATCAAAAAACCAAATTTTTTTCCAAATGTAGGTTCTCCTGGAGAATAGATTTAAGAAGTAAAATCCTTTTTCTTTATATTTTAAATTGTTTTAATACCTATTTATTTTCATATTATATCAATAAATCATCTATCCAAACATTCATAATAACTCCAATATTTTTATGTTCTAAAATACTATCATGTTAATGTAAGATATATCATCAAAGTCCTTTTTCTCTCTCTTTTATTCTAAAAATGAAATCATCGCCTGTGATGTGTCAATATACGAACCTCGTGTTTGATGAATTTTAATTTTCCTTCAAAACCTTAAATTATATTCATAAGACCACTATAAAGGTTGGTAAATGTTGAAAAATATATTTTGTAACATTTTTTATGTTTCAGAACTAAAATATTCAAATAATACTAAATGATAAATAAAATCAATTTTGGTGGGATCGATAACCCCCAAAATTAACTGAAACAATTATTAATAAATATTTATCTAATGATTCATCCTCATACCATTTGAACATATGGATTTTAATTAATAACAAATAGTATTATTTTTTCATAATTATACCTATTCTACATAAACATTCATAAACATATTCATGTAAACTAACCCTGAAAACCAAGAACAAGAACAATCTCAAATTATTAAATGAAAATATATATCTCATTGAAAATACAATAATTGAACTTAATAAAATTATAATGTATTATATACATATATAAATGGTTTTATATTAATTAATTAATTAATTTTATTTGATTATCTAGGATATTAAATAAAAGAGAGTGTTCCAACATAATGTACGGGAATTCTCGAACCCAACTCTCTTCCTTGGGGTTTTACTTCTATAACTCAATTTTCAGAATGAATGTTCCATTAATGTTTTTTATATAGCCTTTAATTTTCCCTCTCTTTTTTGGATATACATGCTTCCAATATAAGTTTATGACAAAATAAAATATTTTTTCATAATAACTCTTCCTTCCAAAAAATATGTTTCGCTTCGCTAAATTTTTTATTTCTTCACTCAAGATTGACGATTCTTATACCATGTATGTTATTACATTTTTATTTTGGGAATAAATATGTTTATCCAGGAATGTATTCATTATCAAACCCATTTTCTATCCATGAGTTATTTCATTTCCAAGATTGATATATGTTTTATGTGGAAATCATTATACTGTAAATGTTATGATGTGATAGGTGCACACTAAATTATATAGCGCATTATAAATGTTATGATGTAATGAGTGAAACCATAAATATATAATGATCCATTGCATTGGTTAATTTTATTAATCTAATGAGGTAATATTAAATATGAATGAACAAGATGCCAACTTTGTTCACAACTATGTGTGGTAGTTGACCACTATGACAAGATGATTATTCTGTATACATATCCAAATTGACGACTTTATCTTATTCTTCCTCTCAATCCTATGATTATTTTATTTTGATGATTACGGTCAGCCCATATTATATTGATTCGTGCTATTATATATTCTATTACTAAGACTTTAACTTCACCATTTCATTGATCTATATCCCCATATTATTACATCGCTAAGGAGAACATGAGAGACAATTAGAAGTTAGATATGATGGAATTAAATAAATGTTTCTGTTTTATCATGTAATTGTTATGTATATACCTAATTTTCCTTTGAAGAAATATATTCGGATCCTATTTTTTAATGCATTTATGTTTTTTGTCTTTAAAATGATGCAATAAGTTATGTAAGAATAATATGGTATCTTTAATCTTCCCATTAATATTTTATTCCCATGAATGCCACCTTTTAATTAATTCTTTTTTCTTTTCCATCATAACAATTCAACATATTATTGTTAATACCCAATGAAAAAAATAAATTGAACAATATTTATATATTTTCCAATTCATATAACATAATAACTCATTCTAAATATATAAAAACATTGTTTATTTAACTTCATTCCTATTCCATTAACAAGACTCCCAAACCCTATTACATAATACAAATTTCCTTTAACATTTAACCTAAAGTCACATAATAATCAACAATATAACCATTACATGTACCACCATGTTGATTTCCTTCATGAGTGTTCTAATTGGGACATTGATTTGAATAATTCCCATTATTTCCACATTAAACCCATTCATTAATTGATATTACCATAGGGTGGCCAATATTCACATCCCTTGTGTTGACGGAAATGTTCATTTTCCTTTAAATTTCATTATTTGTATCCTTCACTTCAATAGTTAAAACATCTTCATGTTCCTGTAATACATATATTTGGTTGTTTCTTCCAACATTCTTTTCACAAAAGAAACATAATATTCTTTCCACCATGGTATAGATTACATTTATTCTTATCAAAGTATTTTCATCACTTCTCGAGAATGATTGAGAGTTGGTTAGTTATACAATGTTAATTATGTTCAATAAAAATTTATTAGGAATTATCACAACATACTTCACTTCATTAGATATCCCATTTGAATGATCTTTAGAAAATATTTCTCCACAATAAATGTCAACCCAGTTCCTTCTAGTTACCTCCATTGACTAAAACTAGAATTTATAGTGTGAGAAACTCATTTCATAACAGTAAACCACATAACTATGAAAATTCACTAATTTGATGTCCAAATAATGACACATATTTTAATATATGATACCTTAGGTTTATTACTTTTTTATTCCTAATTAATATGAAAACTATAGTATGGTATCCTATACTTGGATATATCATTTGGAACAATCCTAGATATATTGTTTGAAATATATCTTGGGATAACACTAAGGTTTTCTTACCCGAATATCCATAGTCTGAAAAAAACATCTTTGATACCATATATAACAGCATCGTTACCTCCAATGTCTAAAATAATTAATACTAGAATGATAAACACTTATCGTAGGGGAAAACCATAGAACTATGTAAATTCACTTATTGGATGTCTAAATTATGAAGCATATTTTAATATCTGATACCTTAGGTTTAATCCGTTATTATTCATAATTCTTATTAAAGATATAGGGTTGTATCCTACACATGGATGTATCCTTATGAGAAATCCTAATTATATCCTTATATATCCCTAGTGATACCACTATGGTTTTCTTAAATGAATTTCCAAAGGCTGAAAAAACTTCTACATTTTACTTTTCTAGAAAACGCATAAAGTACATCATTTGTATTCCAACAAGTTATATTCCTTTCAAAAAATTTAATAAATGGTTAAATGTGGGAAAAATAACATATAATACTCATATGTGAAAATTAAATGACTTTATGAAAACCTTTTTAGAAAACATGAACATGGATGACAAATATCCACATTAGAGGTTTAAAATGAAATAATCCCAAATGTTGATGAGATTGTGAAATAAAACATTATATCATTATAATTATTATAATAATATGTTAAATTAAAGATAGAATATTATATTTATATGAATATTTAATAATATTCAGAATAAGACTCTTAAAAGTCACTAATGGTTAGCATAAACACCACCTAGAAAAGATAAGTATTGTATAAGCCGTGTGTCCCCCAAAAATTAAAGTGAGAAAAAATATACCATATAAATATAATTTTAGTATAAATATACAATAATATGATAATTATATATAAAATACCATATATTATTTAATTATTACTTTATATTACCCTCTTGTTGAATATTACATGTTAAAGTAATGTTTCAGGTAATAACCACATTTTTAAATACATTTTTTGGCTTGTTATTATTGGATATTTTATTTTAATTATTATTTTATCATATCTAGAACAATAATCTTGATATAAATATCATATATATATATATATATATTAATTATATATGTATTCATTGTGATTCATGAAATTTAGAGATAGAAAATAAAATACACTGTTCATGGAGACGGTAGGCTGTATGTACGCATGAACGATGTTTTCATTTCATTTTCATGTGAATAGAATGAAAATATATGATATATTACAATTAAATAATAATTTTAATATTATATATATAATATATATTCATAAAATGCATTGTTTTTACCGCTAATGAAAAATATATATGAAACAAATCACATCACATCGTGGACATTTTAATTCATGTGTACACATGAGAGCCGTTAAAATTTACTAAAAGATTAGGATCTACAAATTTAGATATGATATTATAATTTAATAATTATAATCATGAAAGAAATGTCATATTTTAATATTAAACCCACCATAATTCCCACTCATATAAGATGGTCACGGAAAATTAATTTCATCGCTATGAGGAGATGGAATGTTGTATGAACTGACAAGCGATACATTAAATTCTTATTCAATGGGGAAGGGGATGTATCATAGTGTTTTCATAATAATAATAAAATTTAAGAATATTTACATGGATTAATTTATTATTATATGATATATATCATATATTTTCTTTGTAGTTATAGATGAGTAGAAAAGGAGAGTGATCAGTTAGAGCGATTACCTCTACTTCGAAACATCTCATTTAGATTCCCTCTAATGGACTATATATTTTATATTTTGGATGAAAAGAACCACTAGAACGTTCATAGGGAAGTGGTGAATATAATGTTACAGATACTAGTTGATCTAAAAGGCTGAAAGTGGTGAACTTGGATGAGGGAGGAGGTGTCCTTTTACAATGTAGATGAGGGGAACATTGTAAATTTTCTCAATATATTAACATATAATAAATAAAATATGAATCCAAATGAATAAAAATGACAGGGAATTAAAATATAATATGAAATATTGTGTAATATAATCAACCATTAGATTTTTGAGATGTTTTTTTAAATTTAACTTTTGTATATTTTAATAATACTTTGTTTGCATATTTCAATTTTAACAGTGGTAGAAAAGTTAAAATGTGTAAAAGGTGAATATTTTTACTATTAATCCGTCAATATAACATTAAATGGTCAATTTATGGTATTTTAGAATATAATTTATCCCATATTTCGTTATTTTCGATTCTTATATTTTTAACTAATTTATTTAAATATTATTTTTATTAAATATCGTTACTATCAATTTTAAAACTAATAATTACATTGAAATTATAAAAATATATCCATTAAGATAACATCATACCATTTGAATTAATACACTACAAATATGTCATATTCTCTTGTAAAACATGTGGATTATCTTAGTTAATTAAAATTATATTAATTTTTATATTTCTAATATCATAAAATCAATTGTTTCATTAATTGAATAATTAATGAGTCATAATTGGGCAATGAGTTATGTTAATTATTCCATCACTAAAAATTCAAAACAAAATACATGATGTATTTAACCCTCATATATTTCACTATAATATACATAGTTGATCATATCTTCTATTTTACCACATATTAATGAAATATTATACTTATGAAAAGTAAGATTGTGACATTTTGTCACTCTTGTTTATTATAATAATATTAAATTGATTTTAATTTCAAATATTCATTAAATTATTCAATTTCAATCCTTATGAGTTACAAGTCAAATTAAATAAAACCAAAATCATTTGGGTATGTTTTGGGGAAATATTATAATATTTTATTATTAGTTTCACCCTCAAATTACATGATTTACCATTATATATTGTAAAAAATTACTATAGTAACTATTAATAATGGTTATAAGTATAAGGGTCATATTTATTGAATACATACTTTTTTATTTAAAATATTTAATCCATTTTAAATTATTATTATATCTGAATATTTAGATATTAATTAAAAATATATCTCGTTGATAGATTGAGAAATCATGTTGTTAATGTAAAATTGTCCAAAATATTGATGTGTTTTTATATCCAAATTCAATTTAAATTTTAATACCATGAACTTTATTGGATTAAATGATAAAAATTATATCTTATTTATATTTTTAAACAATAAAATCATAATTTTACTATTTATATAAATCTATCAAAAACATTTTTCAATTAGATTTCAGTATCTATTTTAATATTATTCAAAACATGAATCCTCTTTGAAAAATAGAAAAATTCAGAAAAAATAAATTTTGATATCCTGATTTCAAATAATATGTATATTTTTAAAATATATTTTATAAAAGGTCAAAATTGGATTTAAAGAAAGTCTTCCGTCAGAAGGCGACAAAATTGCCTTTCTATAAAAATAATTCATTTATGAAAAAAATTATATTTGTTCTTATATAATATCTAGAAAAATCATAAGAATAATATCACACATTAGATGGAATATTATATATACATATTTTATTCATTAATTTAATCTAGTAAGAGTCATTTATTTTTTTATTTGTAAAAATTAGACATGTACTCATTTAAAAAGTTTTTAGAAAAACATTTTTTCCAATTTTTATTTGTTTTACATGTGTAAACCAAACATTACTAATTTGGATAATCCTATTCATATCTACCATTCTTAAATATAGGATATTAATTTATTTTAAAATAATTAAAATAATAAAATTTAGTTTCTTAGAAACTCATTATTGCATGAAATTCAAGCTAAACTAGTATTTCAGGTTGCACAATCATTATCTGTGTAAAACCTTGTGATTTTACTATGTATTTAACTTTTAAATAAATTTAACATGTTCAATATCTTGTGATTCCAAAAAAACTAATCAAAAGAAAATAACAACTTATAAAATAAACATTACGACACATTGTAATATATTTAGAGAATAAATTAATAAAAACATAAAATGTTCCTTTAGAATTAATTTATTTAAATCCTCTTACAAAATATAATAGACATTATGGAAAATGTTTTTATAAATTTTGATTTTTTTAAAATAATTTAAACAAATAATTAAATTATAAAAATCAAATTTATTTATAAAATCCGAGGAATAAAATGAAAAATTCATTATTTTCATTAATGCAATAATTAATTAATATTTAATATCCCTAAATTTATTGTTAATAGAAAAAAATTCTTTTCTTCGAAAACATTTTATTAATATATATTATATATCTATTATATCAAAGGTAAATTTATAAATTTATAATTTTATTTATATAATATAAATTTTTAGATTCACCATTTCAAAATATGATCAGTGTTAAATTGTGGGGTTCTCTATAAATGATGATTTTCAAGTGATAACTAAAATTATTATTATTTAAAATACCAAAAAATTTATGACATCATTATGATTTTTGAATCAATTTTAAATATATGAATATATTTTCTCAAATAAAAAATCATTTATGGTGTAAAATGATCAATTTAAAATTAATATGCGGGGTTTATAAATACCTGATTAACTCTTTTTGAACCTATTTTATTATATCCTAATAAAAATCTAATTTGGTATATTTTCATTACATTGGAATTAAAAATTATAAATTTGATTTGTTCTTACATTTAAGGTAAAAAAATATTCTTTTATTAACCATAAACCAATATATTTCATAATAATCAATAATATTAAATATTTTTTTATACATACAAAAGCATTTTTATCCGAAAAAACTATTTTTTTTTTCAATGAGTATATTTTTAAAAAAATTATATTTAAAATCTAGAAATTGAATCTAGTAGAGTGGGTTTTTTTTTTGAAATTATCATTTTCAAATAGTTAAATTATAAATTAAATTATTTTTATAAAAATAATATACCTAGGTAAAAAAATGAGTTACAGTGGTATGAGAAAATTATTGTAAAAATTTATACTAAGGTGGAATGACCTAAAATATTTCAAATATTATCCATTATTCCTGTGTATGAGAGGTGGACTAACTAATAATTTCTCACCCTCCATTGTTTTGAATTATTGGATTTGCATTCCCTTGAATGTTACATGATATAAATATATTGTAAATGTAATTTATAAAAATTACAACCATCACACTTATAAATGGATTCCTTCACCACCACACTCACCCTCATATATAAATTATATTAGTTTGAAAAAAATATACAAAATCCCTTTAAAAATATATTCACCGTGATATATAGGTATTTTTCTCCCAAAAGTACAATATAAGAAACATCATTGAGTTTTGTCGAGGAGTAAGAAGAATAGATAATTTATGACCAATTATGATTCAAAGGAACGTGTTTTTCAGATCCATTTTATTTGATTGAGACATATTACATGTTCAAGACTTCTTTCATTTTTTGTGTCTTATATACTTACCATTGATGTGTTTAATTTTAAATTAGACGAAATTTATGTGATTTTCAAGTTCATATAAATATTTATTTTTCAATGTCGTTTCATTCAAAAGTCACCAAATTCCAAAGGGTTTTTATCTAAATTTCACATAACAAGGACATGATTCATATCATGAATTATTTTAAATTATATGGTGTATATACTACAATATTAATATATTATTTCAAAATACTCATTATACTCACAGTATTTTATGTTCTTTATTATGTTCTATATTTCACAGAGTTGCTTTTAAAATATATAAGAGTTTTTCTTTTAAATAATTTATTTACATTTATTCATGTCCACACAATTATTTTTTCATCATATACATGATACATATTTTTTTTAAAAATATTCTTCTATATATTCCTACGATTTTTAATGATCATGTTCAATTATATTTTACTTTCTACATAGAGAATAAAAAAGGATTATGCTTCACATTTTCTATATAGTTAATTTTATACATTTTTTAATTGTTTGAAAATAATGATTTATTAATATTTACCACATGGATTCCTTATCACACTATCATGATCTTTCATGATTATTAATATGCCCCTACATGTTTCAATAGGATTTCAAATAATTTCATATTCCCATTGCTTTTTTATTCTTTCATATTTAGAAGTTACCAAAAGATAAGGAAATTTGTTGTTATTTATCAAATAATATTTTTAATGGTTTTGTGAAAAGTATTTATAACAGAATAATTGTTGGATAGTTTTGATTCACCTGGTATATGATCTAATATAATACCATCTACATTATTTCTATGTACATATTATGATAATGATTGTATAAAATTATCACAAACCCCATTCCTTTCCCATAATATAATTAAGCTATGTAAGAATAATAAATTGTTTTCTCAAAGTACATAGAGGTATATTTTAACATCAAGTAGTAGTTTAGGTCCTACTAATCCCTCTATTTAATGGGTTAATATTTAATGTCTCATGCGATAATAATAATTATTCGTTGGAATTGTTTTTATATTCACTACCTGATATGTACGACTTATTGTTATTTTCACCTCATGTTTGGTAGACATTGTATTTATGTTTACAAAGTGATGTATAAACATTGGTTTTATGCTCATGACTTGATAAAATTTTTTAGTTTTACATAACATCGCCCATATTTCTATACTTTCTATGGTTATGTATATACCAAAATCTAATGTCATGTTTCTATAGTTTATAAAAATTATCACATGTTCCAAAACATTGATTATGTTTTATTCTCCTATGTTGGAATTTTTAAGATTCTATTATTTCATGCAATTATTTATGAAATTATATAATTATTATAAATATATATTATGATTTAATTATTATTTTAATCAAAAATTTCTTCAAGAACCATGTTATATTACATGAATTTATTTAAAAAATGCATGTTTGGGAAATGTTTATAAAGTATTTGGTGATTAACAAGAAGAATATAGATTAATTAGCTACTATTATACTATCAAGTGAATGTTCAGTAGTAGTTTTGAGCATCCTAGCAAAGTAACAAAGTGATCAAGGTATTTATTCCATTCCAATTAACATTGGTAATAATGATTTTGGTAGATATATATGTGATTTATGTGGAACAGTAAATATCATGTCATAGGAAACATTCAAGATCCTGTGATTGAAAGAGATGCATCCAAATTGAGTTATTCTTTAACTAGGAGATACAAAAATGAGACGTCCATGATGGATACATGAAGATGTCATTGGAAAACAAGATGAGTTCAATTTTTTAGTGTATTTTGTGGTGATTGAAATAGATGATGAGAAGAATTCAATTATATCAGAAAACCATTTCTGTTTATAGTAAGAGAACTGATTAATGATCAGAATTGAGAGATTAGTTTGATTTATGTAAGATCACAAGTAATGTTCAATTTGCATCGAGTGATGAATAGACTAGAAGAACCAGTTGGTGACTTTTATAGAGATTATATGATGAAATAAGAGGATGTTTTTTTCCACGTAAAGGGAGATGATGTAGCAGTTTTGGAGACTAGAGATGGAAGTAAGAACATGTTAAAGAAAGATCAGACATTTTTGGAAAAGGATGAAGGTAATGGAGGAGTATTCATTCAAGAAGAATTTAATTAAAGAGATAAGTAATGGAAATTATTAATGCTCCATTTGGTTATGTAGTAAGGAAAACGAACCAATAGATTGGGCATATGGAGGTTGAATAACTATTCCACAATGAGAAGGTAATGCTAGATTCTTAAAAAGGTAAAGGACCAATCTATACTGATGAATCTAGGCTTTGCAATATTTTATATTCAGATCAGGTTTGTCTTACTACCATTACCCACCAAATAAGAAAAGGTAATATTGATCCAATAATGTTTAAAAAAGAGGTTCCTTGAGGAAACTATAGTTTTTAAGTATTTATCAATATTTTTATTCTGCTTTTTTGAAAAATCACTCACCCTAGAAATATTTTTTTCCAAAATTCATTTTTGTGGAATGTGATTTCACTTGTTTAATTTTATATTTAGGGGACCATAAAGGGTAGATAGAGGAGATTAAAAGAAGTATGATAAGAAATTGTAGATAATTGGAACATTGTGATTGGAACTAACTTGTCATGAAAGGGTTTCAATAGAACCTATACATCCCACGTTCGAAGCATCAATTTCATGTGGAGTAATAGTTTCAATTATAATTTTATAAATATATTTCACACATTTTAATTATTTTAGAGAATTAATTTAATATTTCATGCCCCATATTTGATTTATTCATTACTCAAATGATCTAGGAGACATGAAGATATTAAATATAATTATCATTCAATTTATTTAAATTTCATTATCAATAATATTTAATGAGAAAATAGAGAATATAATTAGAAGAGACAATTATGTTGATTAGGAATTGAAAAATAATGATTTTATGAACATTTTAATCATTGTAGATGAAATTTTTCTAATATTTGGAAATGGTTTGAATTTCTAAAAATTGCATTAATTAATTAAAATGTTCTTATGTATTGCCATTAGTAGTTGACCCAACTATTATTCTTATCCCTGAGACCATAACTATGCCAATATTTTCCATTTATTCAATTGTATATTTATTGAGATACTCGAGAATGTTTTATTCTACAACATTCTTTGCAACATATTGAAGTTATGACTAAAGAACACTTTTTAAATGATTGAGCTATTAATTATGATTAACAATTATCTTAAGACCCACCTTACATTAATTCATTTTTAAGACCATGTAATCCATGAATTTCTTTGTTAGGAAATTATCCATGTTACAAGACTATCATATCTATTCTTACATTCCTCTAATTTTTTCATGATATTTAAATGAATAAGTGTAGTGGAGGAATATTTGGGTGTACCAATATATACTAGACATGATTATGGATATTTAAGAGGGGGGATTATTGATTTTCATCATAGGGAATGTTGTGACCTATTTCATTTTATTTCATTATCAATTTATCTTGTAAAAAAAATGAAAAAATGATAAAAATTGGGGTGGTCTTGGGAGGGTCATAAATCACCATTTTCCAAACCAACTCTCTTTTGATTATATGTGGTTAGGTGATGGATTTTAGATTCTTTAAGAAGAATTAATTTTAAAAATGAAAAAAAAGTCAAAATAAAAAAAAGAAACTTAGGATCATTCATTCATTGTGAAAACATTTATCATATGAAAAACTTTGAGATTTTTGGGTGATGAGAGAGATGGAATATTTGAAGGGAGACATTTATTGAGCTATTTATTAATATCATGGAAGATGATTTTGAGTCAAACCACATTTTGAGAATTTTTACATCATTTACCTACCTACCCTGAATCCTTGGAATCATTTGAACCTTAACTATGATGCACATATAATTACTTGTGATTTTTTCTTCATATGGTGGAGATATTAGATGCCTAGCAAGACTATGGTATGTTATATGTTTTTTAGGTGCATGAATCATTCCATTAACATTTTTTACCTTGATAATGAGAGAAAAATATTAATGTGAGCTACATTGAAAATGGCATGTATATTGATAGTGAATTGAAAAATGAAGATGGATAAATAACAAGGCATGAGTGTTTCAAAAGAGAAAAGGTACAATAAATGATTTAATTTAATTAATTGAAATATGTGGTGTTGAGGTATTATCTCATGTGATTCTTAAGGATTTTATTTTCAATTTGATCAATCATTTTATTGAAATTTGATTTGAAACACGGTAAGGTAAATTACCTTAGTAGTATCTTGAGATTCTTTCTTAGAGGACAAAGATTAATTCATATGTTGGGGGATTTGATAAGTATTTTTCATTAAAATATTTTTCAATAGATTAATGTGTTAATTTTTGTTTTCAATTGAATATTCATTCTGATTTGTGAGTATTTGAGTTGTTTTATGTTTTATGTTAGGGAATGGAGGATTTGTGAAGAAGGAACAAAAAGAGTGCGTTTTTTGATCTTAAACACGGTTCATGGTGCGAGTGAAGCGAAGCGGCGTGACATCAGAATTTTTTGGACAATGATGATCTGAAATCTAGAGGAACATGATTAAACAACATGTACATTGAATACACATCGTGGAATCATTGAAGAATAATGATACCTCCAGGAAATCCATGATGTAAAAACAAGCCATGAATGACATAGAGGCATCATGTAACCATAGTAAACGACGCAACACTTTTAAATATTTGATTTTAGAGAATATTTTTCCAAGATTCAGAAGATTTTATGATTATAGGGTTTGACGTCGTGGTCCTTCAGTACAGTATGTGATTCTAGTCAAAGATCCAAATTTATGGACATGATATGTGGAATATTGATGCAAACATGGAAGCAGACTAGGGGAACACTTTTTGTACCATTAATGAACATAATGTCCCAGGTCGGGAAGATCTCAACGAGAGCCTCTATATAGATCCATCTTCCACACCATTGGGAATGATCTTCTGGATGGAGCTCAATGAGGAGCCCCCACTGAACAAAGGTGCAACCAGCTGCGCTAAAAATTTTTGTTGGCTTTTTACCATATTTACTTTTTATACCCACTCATGGTGAAAACTAGCAGGTGATTCCATTGTGCTGGTGCATGATTGATGAAGAGGAATTTAATGTAATTCATTTTATAATTTATAAAATTCATGTTGGGATATCACATTTTCTATTATGTTATATATTTTTTGGATTTATTCTTTTCTATCAATTGTGAGCAGTGTTCAGGATAGAGGTTAATATCAATCTATCATTTAGCATGACCATTTACTAAGAGGATTGAATACAAATATGTTTAATGTCTGATCTATGGATTATATTACTTCTATGACCATTTGGGTTATCTTGTCCCTATTATTAAATAAGGTTTCAAGTTACCCATTATTTTCTATCTGAATTACTGGACCATGAGAAAAGGAGAGTTATGGATGGACTGTGTTTATCATGACCATTGAACCCACTAAGTGTCAAATTCGACAACTACATGATTATTAATTCAATATCCTATACATTTATATATCATGAACCCTAAATCATTTTTTGGACACCCTTTTATATTGTATTCTCCAACCTTCTCACAAAATCAAATGATCTAATGTTTAGATTTATTATATTAAAATTGATATTGGACTAGGTTTATCTTATTTAATTAATATTTTCTCTAACCATATATCTTTGGGTCGGACCATGGACTTGCAATTCCTATACAACCCTGTAGTTTACTTTTTTTTCTGTTTCATGTTTTATATTTCTAAATTCTGTAACCCAACCATAATTAACGATTAATGTAGGGATATCAAATTTTGGGCCCCATTTTCGGGGATAGGTGTTGAGAATTATAAGATGAATATTTAAGGCAATGTATTTTACAATCTGTTCTATGTACTAATTTAAAATATATTTTCATTATTATTTTTAATAATTTTTACCAGAATGGGTATTTTGAGGTTTTATGGTAGGGCTTCATAGAGAAATGACTATTAAGGAGAGGTTCACCTTCGAGCTGGATGATATGGTGTATCTACACATTGATATTAACAATGTGATAAGTCATCCATATGATTTCCCACAACTGTACCCATATACTGAACACAAAACGCCCCATATTCTAGAGCTATAATTCAACTAGGAGCATTAAAATCAAATAAACATGAATAATGTAGAAGAGTAAAGAACCACTTTTGATGCTTATTTGTATTCTAATCATGATGCCTTTTTTTCAAGCGTAGAATATGATGAAGTGGGTCACCATTATGCATAACATGAATGGTATAAAGAACACTAGAGAAGGAAAAAACAAGAATATGATGAAGAAGAGGAAGAAGATGACGAAGAGAAAGAAGAAGAACAAGATACACCATGTGGTGACTATAATGGGAATCCAATTTAAACAGAAGTGAAAATTGATTTTAAATATATGGTTGCCGAAAATGAAGTGGCCATTGATGAAACCCAACACATATAGTGAGTCTAGACTAATGCTAAAATTCTATTGGAAATACATATGTTATTTAGACTCTGGTCACCACCTCCTAGATCCACACCAATTCCATGGGGGATGTTTCAGGATAATATGGATAGAAATAAACTTCAAGATTGGTTAAATATGAGATGATTATATTTATATCACACCCTAATCGGCTACCCCAGGTATGGTTGAGCTAAACTATTGCTAAAAAGAGCATCATTTGGGAGGAAAAACACTTTTTTTTTCTTTCTTGGAATTTATATTTATTACTTTCATAGAAATTAATTCCATATTAGTATTTAATTTCTATTACCTTATTAATTTTGATCATATTTCACATGCTATAATATCACTTATTTCAATTAATTTTCATTCACATAAATGGCACAAGTGGTAGGCAATTTCAAATAGTAGGAGTAAGATGAAATATCAATTGGATGGTGAGTAAGCATTTCAATTATAAATTTTTTTTCATATTCCCATATTATTAAATAGATATGGCTGTAAATTCATGTTTAATGCCCTAAAATGGATTCATTCTTTAATCAAATTATCTATGATACATAAACTACTCAGGATAATTATCATTCTATGCATTTAAAACTTTTTGACAATAAATTATATTGAGATAAATATATAAAATAATTAGGATATATAACCATGTAGATTAAGATTTGAGAAATCACGATTTTTGGATTATGTTTATAAATATGGATGATTTTTTTGATATTTGTATATGTTTTGAATTTATGAATTTTTCAATAAATTAATTTAATTATTTATATTCATTACCATGAGTGATTTTCCCAAGCATTCAACTCGGTCATGAGACATTCATTGAGCCAATATTTCCCATAAAATCTATAGTATTTTTGATGTGAAACACAACATTTTCATTTAGAACTTTCACTATATCTTATTGAAGCTATGACTATATAGAATCACTTATAAAAATCTTGAGTTATTCTTTTATTGTCCCTTATTAGGATACCCACCTTGAATTAATCCATTTTAAGCCCGTAGAAGTCAAGAAATGCATTGTTAGAAATTGAGTCGTGTTACAAGTCTATTTTATCCATTCCTACCTTCCACCAAATTTTTCACATGATATTTAATTGAATGAGTTTTTTGGGGATGTATACAGTGGATTTGGGATGTGATAACAAGAGGGGAGGCTTCATTTTGTTTTCAAGGGATTTTGGTGGAGGTTCATTTTTACATACATTTTATTCTATTGTATATATTGATGGTTGTTAAAAAATCTAATTAAATATAAATAAAGAAGAATGAAAATTGTTTGTCTCTCAGGTAGGTCAAAAATCACCATTGACAAACTGGTGATGTCAAAATAATTTGTTGTTAAATGGGGGATGTGAGACTTATCATTGGGAATTGTTCGAAAAAAAAGAATGAAAAAATGGGATCTGAATTTTGAGAGTAAAAAATCACAATTTTCCAAAACGAATATTTTTATCATATGCAGTTAGATGGGGGATGTGAGGTTAATTCCAATCATTACATTCGATGAAAAAAAAAGAATAAAAAAGGGAAAAATAAGAAATGATTATATTTCATTATAATTAAATTTCTTGTGTGCCTTTACCTTGAAGTTTAGGGGGTATGTGAGATGGAATTGCATTTTTTTGTTCGTATCATTCCATTTAGATTTTCATTTTAGTATCATAAATTGTTTGTTAGAGTTTAGAATCCTCCTTGAGCCTTACTAGATTTTCATCATTTTAGCTACCTACCCTCATCCACAGAGTCATATGACCCTTATTTCAAAGACCCCATGATTAATTGTGATATTTTTATTTACGCTATGGAGAAATTAGATTCAATTCATGACTATGATTAGGAGCATATATGTGAGTTATGAGGATAAATCCATTAAATTGTAACCTTGAGGGATGAGTGGAAACCTTAAGGGTGAGGTAAACCTTAAATTTCCTGGGTGATGATGAAAGGTTGAAAACTTTGTGTGAAAAGGTAGAAATTAATATAATTTCACATTTAAATGAAGCATGATTTTGGGGATTCTATATTGGGTAGGATTAGTGTTTCAAAAATCCAAAGTTAGAATCTATTTTAATGAGCATCATAATAGGAAAATTCCCTTAATGGTGTATGTATCCTGGATATTTTGATGTTGAGTTTTTTCTTGAGGATGGGAAAATAATTTAGAAACATCATTACATGTTCATAGACACAATGTACTAGTAGTTCATAGCTATGCAATGCCAAGAACCAATCTGTGACCAATCCTCGAAGCTAGTAGAGTTAAAATATAGTACACATCATGAGTCCATAGTACACAATATTATTCCTGTCAAAACAGATTGCAAGAAATCCATTATGAGTCTGTACAAAATGACAGCTCAATGTGGGGTACATTTTTTCAACACCTAGTATACGATGTGTACCTTGTCAAACATCATAAATTCGTGATAGGTACACGTGCCATGCTGGAGATACAAAATCCACAAAAAATGACATGGATCGAATTTACACATCTTTTTCCTTTACTAAAAATCATGATAAATTTTTCTTATAATTAGAGCACCTCGGCAATGCATTTCATAAAATACAATGCATGAGGTGCGATCACCAAGAGGCCACTGTAGGGTTGTGGTCCTCTATAGATAGGTTTTTTCTATGTTTCTATTTCCTTTCATTTTTGTAACCATTTAATGACTTTAATTATAATTTAGATATTTATCTTTCATTTTCAATCTAAATCCCTCTTGCATATTATATTCCTGATGGACTACAGTTTATTCATTATTGGTGATAACCCAACGAAGATTGGATAAATCCTTATAGGAGAGGGGAATCAGTCGAAATGGGTTCATATCAATTATTTTAATTTCATTATTTAATTTCAGAATAATTATATTAAATTGGTATTGTTTTATGAATAATTATTATAATATCAATTATTGAATCATGAAATAGAATTTTATCTACTAATCATAAAATTCTATAAGGTATTTTCATAAGAAAAGATGTCTAATATTGATGTTTCAACAACGGATCACTGATAAATAAATCACCGAAATAAATATACCCACTTTTGGATGAGATGGTGAGAAATAGTTTCCAATTGCAAGGATAAGGGATACAATGGAGAGGAGTTCAGGAAGAAAACAATAATAACAAGATGGTAGTGAAATTGGATTTTCTGACCAAGAATATGGATATTATGATCATCCAATAATATAATCCCCAAGCTACACATGTAGAGGATTCCCATTATGCCAATTATAATTGCGGAAATAATTTTTATGGAATTCGACCACAATAAAAACAAGGTCATGTTTATCAACAAAGACCACAATGGTACCAACAACATGGACTTTAAGGGACCAAACTGATGAGAAAGGTTCACTATTTAGAGAAGATTATGGAAACATTCATGACTGCAGTTGGGGTTGAACTCATGGAATTATGAGAAGAATCAACCTTCCAAAAGACAATATTTTAGAATCTGGAGCATCATGTTGGAAAAATCACTGAGACACTTAATGAAAAAAAAAGAGGGGGTCTTCCAAGATTCATTGAATAATTAATTATAAATTTTTAAAATATATTAAGTTTATAGGTGGTAATAAAACACAATGAAGTAGAGTTGAGATTTAAGAATGACCACAAGTGGAAGCAAAATAAGAGGAAGTTTAATATTACAATGAACTAGTAGCAGTAGAATAAGAAGAAGTGACACCTCTATAAAAACCCAAGATGCGTTTTCTAGAGAGTATGTCACAAAAAAATAACATTTTTATGAGAGTTATGTTTCCTGATCATTTTAAAAATATACACATTAAAATACCTTCTACAGAGTCTATCACAAACATTCAAAATTATGAAAAATTTATGAAAGGGATGGTAAGAAACAAGAGGAAGCTGGAAGAGATTTGAACAATCCAACTCACACAAAGGTGTTCAGGAGTTGTGTCAAATGACCTACCTATGAAGCAAAGATACCAGTGTAGACTTTCAATTATAACATTTATTGAAGCTAAATTTTTTTTTAATGCTTTATTTGACATAGCTGTGAGTATCCATATCATTTCATACACGACTTTCAAGAGTTTGGGACTAGAAGGAATGATTCCCACAGGAGTCTCACTTCAATTAGAATACTGAATAGTAACACATCCTTGGGGAGTAAACAATGATTTCATGATCAATGTGGAAAATTATACTTCCCCATTGATATTAAAGTTCTAGCTATAGAAAAGGATTGAAATCCACTAATTCTAGGAAGACCATTTTTAGACACAAGGTGTGTAAAAATCGATGTTCAAATTGGACAACTCTATCTGAGAGTCAGAAGAGATTAAGTGAACTTCAAAATCCACCAAGTGATTATGAAATATGAAGTGCTAGAGGATGAAGAGATCAGATAAAAAGATAGTTGAAAATGATTATGTTGGTGAGATTGAAGAATTACATGAGATTATGGAAGATATGGAAGAGGATAATAAACCAATGATGAAGACCAAGGTCACATACCCCAAAAGAGATATTGACTCCACTACATTTAATAGAAGATAACAAGTTATAATTGTACATGAAGTTTGATTTTGATCATCAGGAATGAAGAAGAAATGGGGGATTGGTACAATAGAGATAAATCAAGTACTACTATCCATAAGAATCATGTTTTCCAGAAAATAATGATAGGGGCCAACCTATAATGATAAGAAACAAATATGACTATTCAAGGACCCTATAGTGGCACAGACATTTCAGTCATCTATCACATGATAAAAAGAGTTATGGTCAATCAAATACAGTAAATAAAATAATTTCTAGGAGGGAAGTTGATTTTTTTGTTTTTCCATTATTTTTTGTTCTTTGAGCACACAAGATATCAATAATAATATTTTAAAATTAATAGATAATGGCATATTATTTCACCAATTTATTATTGATTTGGAAGACCATCTAGAAAAAAATAAGTAGAAAAAAAAGTATCAAAATAAGAAGCACCTAGAACCCAACAAATCATGATGGACGAGTAAACAACATGAACTGGGGAAGAAAAAATTACAAAAAAATGTTAAACCACCACATATAAGGGGAGTAAGTGTTTAAAAATTCAAAAACATTATAAATTATTTCAAACATATTAATTTTTTTACTTCATTAAATTTAAATTTCATCCCTTCAATTGAGTCATTATGTACTCAAAATGATCACGGAAACATGAAACTACCTAGGATATTGAATAGTCCATGAATTTAAATTTAATTATCAATAGATTTGAATGAGAAAATAGAGGAAATAATTTGTAGAGATAAACATGTGGATTAGTATTTGGGAAATCATGATTTAGGGAGTATGTTAATAACTGTAAATGATATTTTTCGTAGAGTTGGGAATGTTTTGGATTACTGATTATTTAATTAATTGATTTAATTATTCGTATGCATTTCTATGAGTTATTAACACAACTATTCATCTCATCCCTGAGAAATACACTGACCCAATATTTTCCATTCACTCTATAGAATGTTTATTATGAAACTTGGTCATCTATTATTCTAGAAAATACACAGAATCTTATTGAATCTCTGTTTGAACAAAACCAGTTTTGAAATGATCAAGGCATTCTTTTATAAGTCCTTATCTAGAGACCCATCTTGAATTAATCCTTTTTATGTATGTGTAAGACATGTATTTCATTATTAGGAATTGAGCCATGTTATACACCAATTTTATCCATTCATACCTTCCCTTGAATGATTTTCAGGATATTTAAAAGAATAAGTGAATGGGATGACCTCTTATGGGTGTTCTGGGACAAAATTCATTGTTGTTATGTTTCTGGGGGATCTCTATTGTAATTTGGGATCAGCCATGTATCATTAAATTTATTTTACTATTAACCACTCTTACAAAAAAATGGGTTCTATTTTTTAATATTCAAAAATCACCATTTTACATACTGATGATTTGTTATCTTATGTGGTTAGGTGTTGGATGTGTGATTTTGCATGAACATAACATTTGAAAAAATGATGAAATAAATGATGAAAAAGAGAATGATTAGTTTATTAATTCATTACATGTACATGTATAACAGGATAAATTTGAGCTTTTTGGGCGGAGAGAGATGATATTTGTAAATGGAGACATTTGTTGATCTTATATTTCTTTATCATTAAAAGAACATTATAGTCAAACATTCTTTTTTGAGCCTTTGTTTTTATATCATTTACCGACCTACCCTGAATCTTCGGATTTATTTTATCTTTAACAGTGCACCCCTAATTATTAATTGTGATCTCCAACTTTACACGGTGGAGATGTTAGATGACTAGAAATCCATTGTTATGTTTCATGATTTTTGAGCTATGTGAATTATTATATTTGAATTTGTACATTGATAAAGAGTGGAATTTTTCATGTGAGGTTGATTTAAAATGTCATGTGTAATGGTAATAAATCAAAAAATAGAAATGGATAAAAGAAGGGGCATGGGTATTTTAAACGAGAAAAAAGTAAAATACATTGTTGGATTGTTTCACTAAAAAATGAGGCTTTAATGAATATTTCTACATTCGATGCTTGAAATTTTATTTTTCCATTTCATCAATTGTTTTTATTGAAATTATACTTAAATCATGATAAGGTTAATATCCTTGGTATTAAATTGATATTTTATCCTTGAGGAAAAGGTTGAATTCAAGTTTAGGGGATGTTATAAGTCAAAATCATGCATATATTTTTGAGTTAGTTAATGTCATTATTTGTGTTCTTAAATGAATATCGATGCTAAATATTGACCAAATTAACATATTTTTTGTTTTTTGGAAGGAGACAACAAATTTTTTTAAAGGAATTAAAAACGGTGGATAATGAAGCAAAATGAAAGTTTGCACTGCGAGCAAAGTGATTTGGTGAGGAACCAAATTTTTTATGAAGAACAAAGGTAAAAATTCAGTAAAAAACTATTATATTTTGTATACCACAAGTAAACGTCGAGTCTACATCAGAGAGGAAACAATCCACCAATAAAAGTCATAATGTCATCTCTCATCGTGAAAGACCTGTACAAATTGTGTATATTCATTAAAAGACATGACATTTTTTGATATTTTATTTTCGATGAGATTATTCCATGATTCGCAGGATTTGAAAATTTCATGGTTACACATCGTATAATTTCAATACACATTATGGCAACATTCATTGTTCAAAATCCACGTATGAGATTCATAGGAGAATTTTGCTGGAAGAGGATAACACAGATTACCAGTAAATGATGTGTAGGCCATTTACATGTTGTCTAGGAGGTTATATTTCCAAAATATCAACTCATATTTTCCCATACGTCATGCATATAAATAAAAATATAGATTTTCAGAACACAACATAACTGAAATGTACATGTTGTGGAACATGTCGGAGAGGACCTTTCTAGTGCCTATAAATAGATCCACCGGCTATACCATTGGTGTATTAAAAATTGTATGGAGACACAATCTTGGGGATAAGTTTTTGAACTCTATCATATTTCATTCTATCTTTTATATTTTCATTCCTCCCTCCTAATTGTTATTGTATAAATAAGATGATGGGTTATTTCATCTTGTTCTAGGGTGATGCAGCCAAATGGGGAAGTTGTGACAGATTTATTTATTATAATTAATTATGTATTTGGCATGTGAAATCATTATACTTCATATTAAAAATCCCATTATTTTTTTATCATGATCAATAGAAATCTAATTAAAAGGGTCATTAAAATTTTGCAGCTGATTAATCCAAAGGAGGAATGACCATTATCAATTTTTGGGGTAATCAATTCTTAATATTGTATCAACACTAACATGATTTTGTGAAATACTATATAAGAAGACCATGGGAAATAAGGTATTTTCTTGTTGAGGATGAGATTCAATGACCATTGGATCCATCTCATCACGACTCTAACACCAACTAATAATTAATCATCCTATTATATCCAATTTCCCATAAACATGAAATTACATTACCCCAACATGCTCATCAAAATATATTTTCAAACCAACAAATAAATATGTTTTGCATTCGTCATTTGTTTTCCTAAAATCAATAAAATGATTCCCTTTCTCACCACCTTCTCCAATTTAATAAAATAAATATTATGAAATTATAGCAATCTCAAATGAGCATCTCTGTGGGTTCGACATCAAAAATTCCTAATACTTCATTGTAATTAATAATGTATGATAGATTAGGTTTTATAAATTGGTTTTTGCATAGACACATAAAAAAATAATGATTCCCTAAAAGGAAATAAAATATTAATGAATATCATATTTTCAAATATATTATTATGTAATTCAATGTCTTTAAAACCACTATAGTATTATTTAATTACTTATTGACACATTTTTATATTTTTGTGTTCATTTAAGATGAAATTAAAAAATGGATTAATTCATGAATTTTTACTACTTGTAATTACATTTGTACTTGGGGATGAAGCCATAAGATTTTTTACGACACGAGTGAAGAATATTTTCATGAAAATAGATTTATAAAGGCGATGAATAATTTGAAAATGGAGAAGAATGACTAAAAAATGTACCACTACTTCACGTCGTGACTTCATCAAGTGAAATTGGCTATGAAAAAACAAGTCAGGAAGATAAAACATGTTGTAAACTTCAAATACAAGATGTGAGTATCAAGTACACGATGTGTAGTGAGTCAAGGTTTTCAACCTAGATTGTCAAGATAGATTTTCATAGAATTAACAAGATACAGAGTGGGTAAATGACATGAACTTCCAATACCCATCGTGTAGACAGTCAAATAGTCAAAATAGTGTCTTTAGATTCAATGTGGTGGAGGAAACCCATGATATTAATTACACGATGTTTAACCCTAGTACATGTTGTAATGAAGATGATAATATAAAAATTAAATGTGATACTGAAAGTTTACCCTGAGATTTTCCCTTTAAATTGATCCTTTAGCATCCCATGAAAATCAATATATTGTGGAAAAACATTGGGAAAGCTCTTTATTGAACACATTAATCTCTTTGTAGTATTATTTATTTTTAAATATAATTTTACTTTTAATCAATTAGACTTGTTATTCATTAATCTCCTTCTTAAATTTTTATCATTATGTGTTATCCCACCATTGTTCCCTTATCAACTCCAATAAATGGAGAAAATAATACAAAACATGTTCAAGTGAGGGAATTGTGATTTTATGGAGTTAAATTTCCTTTAATTTATAATATCGTAACATTACTTGGAATAGAAATTTTATATTTCCACACCCCATGATAGGTGTCCGTAAAAATTGGCATTGTTTCATTGGAGATAAAAAGTTATTTAGATCAATTTTTCATAATTCACAATTTTAAATATTTTTCATTGTTTTCATTAAAAAAATAAAAAAAATCCTTTTTTCTATGAAGTATTCAAATTAAAATTATTATACATGGAACAATTACTCACTAGTGCTGGAAGAATAAATTGACTACACTGTGGATGCCCTCCAATGAAGGGATAATGGTCAAATGATGATGGACAAAAAGAAGGAAAGTGGAATAGTAGTATAGATCTCACTTAAAGATTTTATAGCCATTGCCTAAGAACTCCAAATTGACATTCAAATATTCAAGGCCAAGAACGAATTACTACTGGTCTTCCCAGATTTCCATAATGACATACATGATGATGAAGCCAAACATAAGGTGGAGGAGCCGGACTAACCACCTTCATCTAGTGATGATCAACTCCAAGAGAAACACTCAATTTCAGAAGATATTCAAATCGTAAAAACTCATGGAGATGACACATTCTTGATCTCAAACTCATCTAGTTTTATTGAAATTATTTTTATTATTACTCCCAACTATTTTTAAAATTTTGATTCGACTGACTCTTATTCTGACGTAAAGTAAAATGATTAAAAAGAAGCTTCACCTATTGAGGAACACATAGATCTCTTACATGAAATTTTCTATGCACAATATGGAGTACAATTAGAAAAAGATGTTGTTTTACTAGTATCAATAAAGGAGTTTCAATTATTCATCGTGCCCTTAGAATGCAAACTATACCAAATTTTGATGTGTTCAGGTCTAGGGTACTCTGTCCATGGATTCCTCCAAAACAAGAACTAATATTTGGATTTAAATAACATCCACATGTGATGGTTCATTTCAATTAATCCTTTAGCACCATCAGAGTTCAGATATTAGCAGGTGTTACCCAATAGATGCATTAAAAATTTAGTTCCCATTTGTGGGATCATAAAGATATTTATCCTTTACATTATTTTTTATACTTTTATTAACAATATTAAGAATATAGATTTAAAATTCAATTTTAGGAATTTGTTAATAATGTATCCAACTCCCTCCTATATTTTTAGAAATAATGACATGATCCTTATGCTTAATTCAGTTGAATTATTTTATAGGTTAATGATGGTGGAAGGAATATTGGGATAGTGGAAGAGAAGGACTACGAGTCATGAGAAAAATAGTTTATTTTTTTAAAAAAAATTTATACTCATTTGATTTTTTTCCAAAAATATGTTCTGAAACCTCATTGGAAATTGCATGCCCATATTTGAATTCAGGTTTTACTTGACATATCAGGGTGACTTTAGTTTCTTAATAATCACATGATGTCATGTTCTCGATTTTTGTGATAATTAAATTCATTGATTGAAATTGATAATTTGATTTTAAAAAGTTAATAATGAATATTGAAATAAAGACTCATGATTTGAGGGAATTGATGGATTCATGTAAATTGTATTTACCTACAATTTTTCATGCTTTGAATTTCTAAAATTCATGATAATTGATTTTTTATTATTAGTAATTCCATGAGTGACTATCGAATATCATATGTATCATTACCAAGATTATTTCTAGACGATGTACATCCCATTTATTCTTGATCATATTTCTTGAGTAATGTTGGGACATGTCGGTGACTAGAACTTGTTTATGAACACGTCAATGTTATGACTAAACAAAAACATATTCAAAATTATTAAGGCACCGTTTCAAAATCCATTATCCTTAAATAGAACCATTAAATCAATACTTATTAATTCAATATATTAATTTATCAATATTTATAGCAATGAGCCTTATTTTAAGCCATTTTTACCCATTGTTACCCTACTCTTTCTATTTGAATGATATTTTAAAGTAGAACTGTAGGGGTAAATGGAATCATGGTGGAAGGGATGATATACAATATAAGGGGAAAGGATTGGGGTTCTACATTGGGTAATGAGAAAGGACATTTTATTCATTCATTATACTCTATATTTCTTTTTCACTCATGATAAAATTGAAAATGAAAAAAAGGAAAACAATTTCAAAAAGAAAAAATGAGAAAATGAGTTTTGATTTGGGAAAACCAAAAATGACTACTTTCTAGATTGAAAATATTTTGATCATATGTGGTTAGGTAATGTATATGAGGTTTTATCTAATCATAACATTAAAAAAAGTAAAAAAAGTAAAAAAATTAATAAAAAATATATTCAAGAGGCTATACAAATCATTCATTATCATTAAACAAATAATAACCTCACATTTAGTTTTGTGGGTAAGTGGGAGTTTCTACATTGATTAGGATAATTTCATTGCACATTTATTAGTGATAACATGGATTCTACTTAAGAAATAAACCACCTCCATGAGAATTATTTTTTATACCATTGAATATTACAAACCTTCAACCTTATATTGATTTTAAAATTTATTGAATGTCACCATGATTTTTTGTGATTTTTTCATTACAACGAAGAGAATGTAGTTTATTTAAAAGAATTTGGATAAGGAACATGTTTTCATGATATGAGCGTAACTCCACTTGAATTTTATCATGTGGGATGATTTAAATGATTTAATTGGGGTATATCATGATGTGGCATGTTTAGTACTAATGAATTAAGGATTTTGAATAAATAAAAGAATAATATCCTTAATTTTTCAAAGAGGAAAAGTAAAATTCATGAATTGATTATTTATTCAAATAATGGGAAATTAAATTTCTAATTTATGTCGATTCTTGAATATTTTAATTAACATTGAAAATTATTTTATTTTATTTCTATGGAATATTAATATTGGTAAAATTGTCCTCCTGTAAATTACATGTTGTGATTTTATGCTTGAGGAGAAGAATGGTTTATGTGTGAGGTTATTTTATAAATGTATTTAATGTATATATTTTATCCATTAATTTGAGTAAATAAATGATTTATATTTCTATTTTTGGAATGATTTGATTAGTTTTATGATTTATGAATGGAAATTATAAATAATTGAATATGAAACAAAAGTATACGGAAATATGAGCCGAAAGACCCTTTGAGCCACATGCAATGTGAAGTGGTTTGAAGACATATTTTTAAAAATATAAAAGATATAGAAAATGAAGAAAACTTGTTACACATCATGTACCATGACTACACGTCCTAAAATCATTGGATGAGGCAGATCTGTACTAGACATGTTGTGATGAAAAAACACACTGTGAAATGAGAAAACACGTTGTGAGTCTCTAGTACACAATGTGACACTCCCCCACACTTTAATTTTACTACCCGTCATTTCAACTCAAAAAAAAATAAATTTATGTGAATAAATACTTAAGAGAATGAAATATATAAACTGACTTTATTTTTTATATGGTAGCATCGAGTTAGGATCATAACTGCTACCTTATTAATCCTAAATAAAATAAATAAAAAATTATAATAATCATAATAAATATAAATGGAAAAGAAAATGGATAATGCTTGGTTTGACTCCCAAGCTGTTCTAGGTTTTTACTTCCCCTAGCAAGACAATTGTTTTTCGTTAACCTCAATCCAAAGGTAGAAGGGTTTTCATTCTCATGAACCACTAAAAATTACTTCATTTAGTAATATTTATCTTGAACTAGTCACAGAGGAACCCATGGGAACAATACATCATCTCCTCCCCAATTGAAATGTGGTACAACTGGAATGGTGGAAGATATAGAATGAACGAGTCCTCCTTTTTCAAAGCCACAACATGTGTGGCTTTATAAAATTAAACTCCCCAACGTTTCACTTATAATGTTGTTACAGAATATTCATGAATGTGTAATTTAGAAAACAATTAAACTTAAATGTGATTGAAATATGATGAATAAATATAAAAATCTGAACATTCATGAAAGTCATCTTGATTCTCAATCAATATAGGAAAGGCTACTATGAATTCTTTAATAGAAGAGAATTCATCATCTTATTCCAAATAAAAACAGAGGTATAGAGGTACTGATTCTTCTTTGATTCATATTGGAGTGTCACATACCTTATGGTGTTCAACAAAGTCTAAAAAATGTTTTTCCAAAGCATTTTTATCACCAAATGTTGTATCACCTTGCATTTCTCTTTCATGAAACTGTTCATGAAATTTTCTGGGAGAGAATATTGGATCATCATGTTGAATATTCATGTATTCACTGGGTTAATCAACATCAAAGGTAGGTGGAACCATAATGAAATATTATGGAACAATTTCCTTTATTTGTTGTTGTTCTGTCCCTTAGACAATGGATTCTTCAATTAGGATGGGAATGTTATCCAATTGGTTTTTCTACCCCTCCGATCATTGATTAAAAAATTGAACCCTGTAATATATATCATCACTATTCCAAGAATAAGATAACTATCAAAAATAATCCATCTCAACCTAAAAAATAATGGTATACGTTGAATTTAAATTTTTTTTATTTATTAATAATATTGTGCGTAAGCATTTGGCCTCCCTGTAAATGGTGACAAATTGAATACAAGTATTTTTTTTCCATATTACATTAATTTCTTATTCTTTCTTAAGAATGAAACAATGTAGAACACCCAAGGTTTGATCACAAGGTGGCCAATTTCACAAACTGTCTCTTTATTGCCACTATTATAAATTAACTAATATAAACTATGATACTAATTTAAATTTGTTTTTTTGAGAACATGAATTAAATATAAATAATATATATATATATATATAATTATTTAAAGAATATTTTTAGAAAAATAAATGAAGGAAATTGTTCTTTGGATTTTATGGTGGTGAAATAGTTATTTAAAGGAAACCCAAATATTTAATTCCATCAGGCAACCATGAATTATCACACCTCGAATTCTCATTTGAAATGTGATTTACCCTTACTGAGACATCTTCATACACAAATATCCCCTTCTGAACATCATATTGGAGAACATTTTACCGATCATCACAACCCAATCCTTACTCCATAGTATGGATGACATAGATATTGGGAAGATGGATGATCAATAAATGAGAGTAAGAATTTGGATGATATAAGAAACGTGGATATCGCAAACCATAATAAATTTTTCAATCACTGAAATTCCTATAACTGAATAAAGAGATTAGAAATTAAAGAACAGAGAACTCAATCAAAGCAGCATTCCCTCCCTTGAACTAGTTCTGTGGTTTGTTCTCAATTTTTATTAGAGTAGAGAAGGGAATAACCATGGGAGAAAAAATAATGATAAAAATGAATTATTTAGATGAATGAAGAAGATGACTAATATATTAAATGTGAAATTATATTAAAAAAAAGTAAATACTATAAAGAGATTAAATTTTCCAACAAAGGGTTATCCTTGAGTTTTTCCACACCAAACTGATTTCAAAGGGATTCTGAAGGCTCAATTTATAGAGAAAATCGCTAGGGTAACGTGAAACATGACATTTAATTTTGAGGGTGCCACCTTCATCCTGACATGTATTATGGTTATACATTTTGTAATTAAGATATGGTTTTTCCTCTAATACATTTATTTTGTGGATGATTCTTTAATAGGATGATTGGCTACACGATGTGTAATGGGAGTTCACATCGTGTAACCCATCAGAGTCTTTAGAATTCTGTATAATGCTTTTGTTTGAATCTCAGTTACAATCATTGACTCACTACATGTTGTGTTCTTGAAACTCATGTTGGGTAGTTGCAGTTCACAACAAGTTTGCTCGTCATGACTTATTTTGAGAATCCAATTCCACCTGAAGAATTCACAACATTTACTTGTGGGACATGGTGTGTATTAATTCATCTCTATTTTCTATTTCTACATAACCATCAAAAAACTATATTCACACCTCCTTACATTGATCACAACATGATGTTTGATTTAGCTTCATCTTGAAATAAAAAATTAATTAATTTTTTTTAAAATTCAGTAATTAAACCATTTTTTCGTTTCAAATCAAATTCACACCAACATTAAAAATTGTGACAACTACCTATTAAATAACACTACGATGGGTTTAAAAACAATGAATTACAGAGTAAGTTATGTGAGAATATGAGATTCATGAATCCCCCACACATAAGATTTTCCCTCATTAAAAATTATCATATATTTAAATCAAAATCCACATGATAAATAAAAAATAAAAAATATCCATGATCATATAGAAAATAGAATTCCATCATTTATCCTATATGAAAAACAATTTTCGATAATTTTCAATATTAAAATTCCAATTTTTTCCACCTCATAAATCCATCCATGGCCTTTTCACAAAGTATGTCACATTGAAATTAATGTCACCCTTCATTCAAGAAATATTTAATCTTTGTGATGTGCATACTTGGAGATTTCATGTATATCAATAGGATTGTGACAATTATATTTTTTTCACAGTGTGAAACGTGACAATATTTTCAATCATTAGGGTATAATTAACTGTTCAAATGACTTTGTGTCTTGGCCTTGGTGGGAAAGTGATTAATATATTTTATGGATAGAAAGAGTAGGTTTGACACATAGTTATAATGTGAGGATAATCATATTAAAACATAGAAAATTCATTTTTCATCCTCCCTTAAGAATGTGAAACAAAACACCACCCTCTTTTTGCATCATAAGACATGATCCATATGTAATTGAAAAGAATGATATCAACCATATTCTACCAATATTTTTTTGGAAAGGTCAAGAAAAAAACAAAATTATTTCCCTTTTATCTTTTCTTTCATTGTGGATGAGGTCACAATTGAATATAATGGATGATGGAAAATAATTCCCTTAATTTTAGAGAGGGACATGATTCAAAAAAAGTTTACAATGAGAAAATCAATATCATATCTATTTATTATTTCTATGTTTTTTGATGAATAATGAAATGATAACTCAAGACAAATTTTCTAAAAATACAAATCCATAGATAATGAAATACATAATAAACCACCCAAAAATGATACACATCCTAAAGAACACACACACAAAGCCCATCCCCCACACTCAAACTTGAAATATCCATGCAATAAACTAAAATTGCAGGTAGGTATGTAAAATTATGCTTGTAATGTGGCTTAGACCTATAAGAAAATACATGGAATCCAAGGGATAACAAATGATTGATGTAATGGAATGTATTAAGATAAAATGTGTCTAATCAAAGTAGTCACTAAATCATATACAAGATATTCCATGAATTAAAAATCATTGAAAGAGAAAACCCATAGTTTTTGGTTCTAACACAAAGTCCATGTTTCTCTCAATAAAGTGCAGGTATATGAAAGAATATTTCAAATTGGTTATTAATACCACACATGATGGGAAAAATATTTTTAGTCATTGTTTTATTGTGATTGATTTCAAAAATTAATCAAACTCAAAAAAATTATTGAAAATACAATTCAACGAAAAAGGTCTCATATCACAATCATTTAAAAACCATTTCATTTATAAATCATTTTTGTTACGTAAAATCAATTACTGTGTGAAGAGTGATAAGAACATTCATTAAATTTAAAGGTTACTAAAATTATGAAAAAAAGAAATGAAAAAACCTAAGATAAAAAATTATAATTTCGACACTCCCCCCATAGTAAAATTTCACAACACATAATTTTATCTCAACAAATAATAAATATAGGTGTAAAAAAAAGGGAATGAAAGATACAACTTGGATTTATTTTTGATGTTCGATCTTTGAGTTAAACTCCATGATTCAACCATATTAAACCTATATAAAATTAATGAAAAAACATAGGAAATGTAAAAAATATATAAAGGGATGTGAAACGAGATAATGCTTGGTTTGACCTACAAGAGGGTTCTTGGTTTTTACTTCCCCATGCAAGGAAGTAGTAGTGGGTTTACCCCAATCCAATGTTTGATAAGGTTTCTTGATCATGAACCAAAAAAACATATTTCTTCTACTTCTATTTATATATCACTGGTCATGAAGGAACCCATGGATAAAGTGCATCAGCTCCTCCCCAATTGAAATGTGGTAGATCTAGAATGATGGGGGAAGTAGAAAAGATCGGTACAATTTCTTCACTGTCACAAATTTTGTTTCTTATTCAACAACAACATACCACCGTTGATCATGTTATGATGTTAAGGATAATTTAGTAAAGGATAATTTATAAACTAATTTAATATAAATGTGATTGAAACGTCAAGAATCTATTTAAAAATAACCACTTTCATCTAGGTATGCTAGAATCATGATCTCAACAGGCAAGTCCACTTGGAATTATTTTTTATTAGAGAACTCATCATATTATTCCAATGATATAGAGAGGAAGAGAGCTACTGATTCTTCTTTGAAAAATATTTGAGGATCACTCACCTTTTGGTCTTCAACAAAATCTAACCAATGTTCTTCTAAAGTGTGTTGATCTCCCACAGTTGTATCATATGGCATGTCTTGTTCAAGAAACAATGTAGAAATAGACAGGGAGAGTGGATTGGATATTCATGTTGAATATTTATGTATTCCTTGGTTTCTTCAACATCAATGGTATGTAGAACAATCATGATCCCTTACGGCTCAATTACCTTTATTTGTGGTTTTTCTGACCACCAGACACTACATTCATGAATGGGTGTGGAAAAGTTGTCTAATTCATTTTACATCTCCTCTGATCTTCTATTCAAAAATTCACCCTGTTATAAAAAACATCAATAACAATATAAAACGATAAATCACAATAATAAACCATCTCAACCTAGAAATGAATTATTTGAATTGATTTTTTGTGTATTTTATTTATGTATGAAAAAAAATGTGAAAAAGTACTTTTCCTCCCCAGAAACAGTGCCAAATTGATTTCTAGTATATTTAGTCATGTTTACCTATTCAATTAAATTCATATTTTCCCCTAAGAATGCACCATAATGGTACACCCAAGGGATAATCACAAGGAGGCCGCTTGTACATTTTGTCATACAATTGTCACTTTTATAATCTAAAAAATATAAACTATGATACAAATATAAATTGGGGTTTTTGAAAACATTAATTAAATATAAATTTAATATATATATATATATATATATTATCAATGCAATATAGAAATTTTTTGAAGAAGAAATGAAGGAAATTGTTTTTGGGATATTACGGTGGTTGAAATTATTGATTAATTGAATTCCAAATATTTAATTCATTGAGGTGATCAAGACCTACCACACCTCACCTTGTCATTTGAAATTTGACTACCCCATAAAGTGACATCTTCATAAAGGGAAATATACCCCCAAATATCATCTATGAGATCTGTTCACCGAACATCACTACCCAATCCATACTCCATCACATTAATGATATAGATAATGTCATGACTGTTCATCGATAAACAAGTCAATGAATTTGGATGATATAAAAAATATGGTGATAACACAATATAATCAATTTAACTAGCACTGAAATTAATAGAATTGAATTAATATATTATAAATTAATGCACATTTTACTCAAAAAATGTATCATTCACTCCCTTGAATGTGTTTTGTGGTTAGTTATCCATTTTTGTTTTAGTTGAGAAGGGAACAACGGTGAGAGAACACATAAAGTTAAAAAGGAATGAAGAAGATGATTAAAGAAGATGAATAATATATTAAAAGTAAAATTCTAGTACAAAATAAAATGTAAATAATAAAAAGTGATTAATGAGGCCAATGATGGGCTATCCTTGTGTTTCTCCACAGTATAATGATTTATATGGGATTCTAAAGGGTCAATTTATATTGAAAATACCACAGGGAACATGAATCATCACATTTAATTTTAAGGGTTCCATATTTTTCATGACTTGTACTAGGGTCACACATCATGTAATTAAGATCTAGGTTTTCCTACGCTGCATTGAATCCAGATATGTGACTTTTACTATTTGACTGGATACAAGACGTGTACTGAGAGTTTACTTCATGTACCCCCTCTGTATCTTCTGAATTCAACGAAAATCTCAAGTGAAAATCTCAGTTTCAAATAATGTATCACTAAATTTCATGTACATGAGACTCATTTCATGTAGTTGAATTTCAAATCATGTTATCTCATCATGACTTGTTTTACACATCCAATTCTAATTGAATAAGTCATAAAGTGTACTGGTGGTTCATGATGTGTATTCGTTCTTCTCTATTTTCCAATTATGCTTCACCTTTATTAAAATTTTTTCACACCACTTTTCTTCGATCATAGTACGAGGTTTCTTGTGGCTTCATCCTCAAATACAAAAGTAATTAAAAGTAGTTAAAATTACAGAATTAATCAATTTTTTCATTTCATCACTAATTAACTAAAGTATATAAAATTGTACAACATCACATTAAATTACAATATGGTGGATTTAAAAAGATCAAATTACAAGTTAAATTATGTGAAAATTCTACATTAATCAACCTTCATAGTTAAGCATTTCACTCCCATTAAAATATCATATATACAAATCAAAATACACAAGAAAATTAAAAATGAGAAAACATCCATGATCACATAGAATTTATAATTCCCTTATGTATCATATATGAAAAAAATTTCCCATAATTTTTTATCCTCACATTTAAATTTTTTCAAACTCATAAATTCATCCCTGGACCAATCATAACTTACGTCACATTGAATTTTGTGTCACTCTTCAGTCAAGAGAAATTGAATCTGTAGTGATGCTCATACTTGGAGACTGCCTGTATAGCCTAATATTTTGTGAAAAATATCATTTCACTAAAGCTTGAAACTTGATATTATTTTTAATCATGAGGGATTTAATGAATGGATAAAATGACTCTGTGTATTAGTATTCGTGGGAAAATATAAGATATTTTAAGGCTAGATAGATTAGTTTTGACTCTTAGGTATAATTTATGAATAATCATGTGAAAACACAAGAATTTACTCATTCTTCCACCCATGATAATGTGAAACAAAACACCACACAAATTTGTTGACATGGGACATGATCAAATAAGTTATTGAATGGAATGATATTAACCATGTTCTCTCCATTTTAATTTTTTTCTTTTTTAATTCTCTAGAAAAGTGCAACTTTATTTTCCTGTTTTTATTTTTTTGGAGGATGAGTATAATTTTATACAATTGATAATGAGAATCATTCCATTAATTTTAGAGAGTTAAATGATTCATATAAATATTTACAATGATAAATTCAATCTCATATTAATTTATTTTAATAAATATGGAGGATTATATGAAAACAATGTAGCATAATGAAATGATAACTCAAGCCAAATTTTCTAACAATAAACATCATAAAATAATGAAACACACCTCACACTACAAAAAAATGGTTCACGTCCCAAAGAACTCACGCATAAGGGTCTTCTACCATACTCAACCTTCAATTATCCATGAAAACAAATGCTAAAAGTGTGGGTCGCAAAGGAAAAATTTGCATGTTATGTGGCATAAACCTATAAATAATTTAATGGAATTTAAGAGATAATGAATGATATATATATTTTATGGTCTTAGGATAAAATGTGGCTATCCAAAGTAGTTTCTCAATCATATCAAATATATTCTATGAAATAAATAAATTTAAATGAGAAAATTTGTCTATTCTATTTCTCACACAATGTATGTGTTTCTCTAAAAAAAATTGTGGATATTCAAAAGAATATTTCAAAATGGTTCAGAATACCTCATAGGATAGGAAAAATATTTTGAGCCAGTGCTTCTGGGGTATGGATTTCAAAAATTAGAAAAACTAATAAAAATGATTGATAATCCAATTCGAGGAAAAATGTTTCATATCAACAATAATTAAAAATTTTTTCTTTCAAACAAACTTTAGATCCCTCAAAATAAGTAAATGTGTGAATAGTGATAATAATATTCATTGAATCCCCATTTTCATAAAATGTTAAAAAAATAAAATAATGAAAATAAGAAAAACAGATATCATGTCAACACCCCACGAAATTAAATTTCATTATACTTCATTTTTTCTGAAAAAATTAATGGTAGAAAAACTAATGAGAAGGAAATATAAAACATGAATTTATTTTTAAAGTGGAAGTCTAGAGTATGTCTCATAGATACAAACATATTAATACTAAATAAATGAAATGAAAAAACATGGGAAACATAAAATAAAATAAAAAGGGTAATTAATAGGGATAATTCTTGGTTTGACACCCCAAGAAGGTTCTAGGATATTTATACCCCAAGTCATGTTATTTCATTTGTCTAAACCCAATCTAAAGGTGGATGGTGTTTCTTTCTCATTAAAAACCAGAAATTCTTTCCTCTAATGATATTTATCATAAAAATGTCCCTGAGGAACCCAAAGATAGAGTACATTAGGTCCTCCCCAATTGGAATGAGGTTCAACTGGAATGATGGGAGAAGTGTAAAGAATGGTTTTTCATTACACACATCAACAAATTATGTGCATTCATCAACTTAAACATCCCCACCATTCTCATGCTATGCTATTACAAAAAATTTATTAAATGGTATGTTGGAAAATAATTCAACATTAATTAGATTGAAACATGAATAATAAATATAAAAATATCCCCTTTAATGTATATCAGGTTGAATCACGTTATCTCTATGAAAGGCCATTAGGAATTATTTTATTGAAGAGAATTCATCATCTAATTCTAAATCAAGAGAGGCATAGGGAGTTACTTATTTTTCTTTGAAAAAATATATGATGGTAACATAAATTTTGGTATTAAAAAAAAGCAAACCAATGTTCTTCCAAAATCATTTTAATCTCCAAAATATGTATCACCAATAATATCTCTTTCAGGAAAATCCTCAAGCAATGGACATGGGTAGAAGATTGGATATATATGTTGCATCATCAATTATTCCTTTCTTTCTTCGAAACTTTTGTTAGTTGGAATTTGGTTAATCTCTTATGACTCAATTTACATTTGTTGTTCGGACAATCAGACACTGAATTCTTGATTAAGGGTGTAAAGGTTGTCCAATTGGTTTGGTAACTCCTTCAATCATCTAATAAAAAATTCACGCTAGATATAAAAATAATCACTAGGATAAAAATATGATAAATCACTAAAATAATCCATCAAAACATAATGAATAATGATATGAATTGAATTTATGTATTTGGGAATTTTCATTTAAGAAAAATAGTGTTCCTAAGTGGTTGGCCACCCAAAAAATAGTGCCAAATTTATAATTGGTTTTTTCAGTCCTGTTTCACTATTCAACTAAATTCATATTTTTTATAAGAAAGAACTGTATTGGAAGACACTAGGGTCGATCACAATAATTCCACTTTACACACTCTGTTCTTATTGTCATTATAATAAACTAACTAATATAAACTATTATACAAAAATAAATTGGGTTTTTTAAAACATGCATTAAATATAAATATTATATATTTATAAATAAAATGAAAAACTGAATGTTGTTAGAAGAAGAAATAAAGGAAATTTTTCTAGGGAGGATATTGTGATTGAAATAATTGATTAAAAAATTCTGAATATTTAATTCAATTAGATTATCAAGACCTATCACTCATCACCTTCTCATTTTAAATGTGATAACCCCATACCAAGTCCTTTACATATAGATAAATCCCCTTCTAAAACAGAAAAAACACTAAACTAAAAGGTAGTATTGGAATTTCAAGTCCGAGATCAATACCACAGAGATAGGGATGGAGAAAATATTTATTATATAAGATAATCCTAATCTAATTTTTATTTTAATAAAATAAATCTAAACTAATGACCGTAATATTTGTAGAGAATGTGTGGGATGACAATATAAAATGATATTGGGAAGCAAAGATTATCGGTTCATGAGATGAAAAGGTATAATATATTTAATTAAAAATCATGAAGTTGTTGGATTTGGGTCATAGTGAGTTCAATGGTCAGGATAAATGCACTCCATCCTGAACTCTCCTTTTAACATGGTCAGGTACATTGGATTGCAAGGAATGGTTAACTCGAAACCTTATTTAAAAATTTTAAATTGATAAAAACAATGATGATGGATGAAATCTGATCCATATATCACACATTATACTGATATATTCAGTCTACAAATGCAATTGTCATGCTAAAAAATTCAAAGAAATTAAACCATATCTCGAACCCCGCTCACAATGGTCATGCTAGAAGAAATCCGAAAAAAATATAATTGAAGAAAAAATGTGAAATCCAAACATGAATTTAATTAATTATAAAATACATTTCATTAAATTACCTTACACAACACTTTAACTAGCATAACAAAATCACCTACTCATTCTTACCATGAGCAGGTATAGAAAACAATAATGGAAAAAACCAACAAAAATTGGTGTTGCAGGTGGTTGCGCCTATATCTAGTGGTGGTTCCACTTTGATCTTCATCCAAAAAATAATTCCCAAAGGTGTGATTTAGGGATCAATTTATAGGCACTAATTGAGGTCTTCATGACCCAGTATACAATGTGTACTAAAGGTACACAACATGTACCCCTGATCCGTATCGCATCTGTGTCTGCATAAATCTGTTGGGTATTACTTCCAAAAATTCAGAAATTAGAATTTTGTCACATTATGTACAGAAGGTACACAATTTCTATCCTTAATATTATCAAATCCCATGAATCCAAGAAAACTATTCTCCAAAATCAAATCCTGAAATGGAATTTTTTGTTTGATATTTTGGTATTTATTATAAACATTATGTTGTCTTCTCAAAATAGAAATTAAAATTAGTGACTCTTGTCATGTATTTGAAGATAATAAAATGAAAATTGAGTGTTATGGGGTCTGTAATAAAAATAATATTGAGGTATGAAAGGAAAACACCATTCATAATAAAATTTTAGGCGGAAACACCTTGTAATTTTCCTTAAAAATGATGAATTTTTTATGTGGGTAAGGAATGACCACCAAACTAAAAACAAATACAATGAGGTTAATTGTACATTCAATTAAATATAGATAATTATTCCTACAACAAATTCCACACCCACACATCAACGATTCAAATTAAAGGAGTTTATAGATCATAAAAATTAGTACAGATGTCCAAGGATGATGATGACAATATGTTTCATCAACATCCTAGATCAATTGAATAAGGAAGGATATTCTCAATCATTTATAGTAAATTGGATCATGATAATTAAGTGGGGAAGGGTTCACATAATCATCATTTAAAATTAACAAGTTTCTTATTCAATTATGGTTCTACTCATTTATTCATGTCATGATATTTTTTATGTATATAGATTCACGAGTGAAAACATTGGATACGAATTTATTAGTATAAAAACCAATTGGTGCACTGATTTCATCTAAAGAATAAAAATAATCCTCATGTGATGTTATGTGGGAAGATTATTCAAATAAATATAGTTATTCCTTCCATGATAAAATTTGATGTGATATTAGGAATGGGATTGATTTCCAATAATATGTTTTGTTATATATAATTACAAGGGAATATAGGATCAAAGGGGTTATTAAGAACTCATCATTTGATATATGGAAATTATAAGAGAGTATACTTATATATCTCTCATGGATATTCATGGAATTCCCCTAAAATGTGTTCTTTTTTTAATGGAACATATAAAAACTTCTATGAATGTATCAAGTAGTCCTTATTAAATTGAGTCCATAAAAGTATAATAATTGATTAAAAAATATCAGGTTGATTAATATAAGTGATTTATGAACCCTACTGCTTCACTATGGGGTACATCAATCCTATTTTCAATTGTTATAATTTTATGGGCTCAATTTAATAATGACTATTTGATACATCTGTATAACTTTGTATATGTTACATTGAAAAAAAACATAAAATTATAGGGGAATACTATGGATATCCATAGGAAATACATTAGTATACTATCTTATAATTGGAATATATAAATTGTTGATTTCATAATAAACCATTTGAGCCTATATTCCCTTTTAATTCTATATCACAACACATATTATCGGAAATCCAATCCATTACTAATGTCCCATAAAATTTTCTCATTGAAAGAATAACTATATTTATAAGAATTATCTTCCCACAAACATTACATGAGGAAGAGTTATATTATTTAGACGCAATCAATGCACCATTAAGTGTTTTTAATGATAAATTAGTATACAATGATTTCACTCATGAATAAATGTACTTAAAAAATTCATGACATGAATGAATGAGTAGAACCAAAATTTAATAAGACACTCATAATTTTTAATGAATATTATGTGCACCCTTCACCACTTAATTATCAAGATCCACTTTACCGACAATTTTTACAAAGAATATTCCTTATTCACTTGATCTAGGAGGTTGATGATAATTTTTATCTTAATCATACCTTGGTATTCATCACTGATTGTTATAATATCTAAACCCCTTTAATTTGGATCATTTATGTTTGGGTGGTGCATTAGTTTCAGCATTAGTTTCCAATATTTCATTGACTGAACACATCACCTCTTTGAAACAATTATTATTTTGGTGTTCATTCCTTACACACTTGAAAAATCATCATGTTTTAAGTAAAAATTACAAGGTGTTTATTACTAGAATTTTATTATATATGGGGTTTTACATTCTTTCTTCAATATGATTTTTCATTAGAGTCCCCATGAAACTCTATTTTCTTTTGATTCTATCCAAATACTTTGGAAGAGTAACCAATTTTAATTTATACATTGAGAAATGAAAATAAATTTTCTAAAGATACCAAAATATCATAACACAAATTCCATTTCATGATTTTATTCTTGAGTATATTTTTTCATGATTAATGGGATTTGGGGATTTGAAGGTTACATGTCGTGTGCCTTCAGTACACGATGTTACAGTTTTCAATTTTATGAATTAATGGATGTGGTATGTAGAATATTAATTTGGACACAGATGCAACACAGAACGGGGGTATACACCATGTACCTTTAGTAAACATTGTATATTGGGTCTGGAAGGTCACAACAAGTGCCTATAAATAGATCCCTCCATCACTCCTTTAGGATTAATCTTATGGATTGAGCTCAAAGAGGGGCCACTACCAGACAAAAGGAAGCCACCTACACCACCATTTTTTATTGGATTTTTCCATTATTTATTTTCTATACCCGCTTGTGGTTTGAATGAGATGGTGATTTCATAATTACGGTGAAATCATGATGAAGGGGAATTGAATATAAGTTATTTTATAATTAATTAAATTCATGTTGTGAGTTAAAATTATAACTTAAATTCTATCTTTTTTTTTGTATTTCATCTTACATGACCATTGTGAGTGGGGTTCAGGATAGGGTTTAATTTATTTATATTTTTGAGAATTAACATTGTGTTAGTTGACTAAATATATATGTCTATTATGTGATATAGGGATTATATTTTAACCTTAAAAATTGGGTTCTTCTTGTACACATGCTTAAATAATGTTTCTGGACACCCATTCCTTGCAGTCTAATGTACTTGACCATGTGATATGTGGAGTTCTGGATGGAGTGTGTTTATCCTGACTATTGAACTCAGTATAACATAATTCCGACTACAACATCATTGTTAATTAAATATATTATACCTTTTAATCTCATTAACCCAGAAACATCGCTCCACAAAACCCTTAAATACTTTAATCACCCACCTTCTCTCCATATCTAATACTCACACGTTTTGATTTATTTTATTCATATCGAAATTAGATTAGGTTTATATTATTTAATTAATATTTTCTCCAACCCTGTCTCTGTGGGTTAGACAATGATAATGAAATTCTGATACTACACTATAGTTTAGTTTTATGTATATTTTGGAATAGGAATGACCTGTATTCAAATGTCTCGAAATGGGGTAATCAAATTTTATATGAGAAGGTGAGGTGTGATAGGTCTTGATCACCATATTGAATTGGATATTTAGAATTCATTTAAACAATAATTGAATCCACTATATACTAACAAGAATAATTTCCCTCATTTATTCTTCTAACAACATTCTATTTTGCATTTCATTCATATATATTTATATATTATATTTATATTTAATGCATGTTTAACAAAATCCCATTTATATTAGTATCACAGTTTATAGCAGATAGTTTATAATAGTGAAAATATGAAGAGAGTTTGTGTAAGTGGCCTCAATGAGATAAACCCTAGGGTGTGTCCATATGGTTCTTTCTTAGGAAAAAAATAAGAATTTAATTGAATATTGAAACACTACTGAAAATTCCTATTATTAATTTGGCGCTTTTTCCAAGGACGCCAGGCACATACACACACTATTTTTCATAAGTAAAAAACCATGAAAAAAATAAATTCAATGAATAACATTATGTTTGAGATCATGATGGAATAGAATAGTGATTTATCATATTCTAGGCCTAGTGATGATTTGTATTGCAATGGTGAATGTTTTAATAGATGATCGGAGGAGCTACAAAACCAATTTGACCACCTTTCCACCCTCATTCAAGAATGTAGTGTCTGATGGTAAAAACAACAAAATAAAATTGAGACAGAAGAGATAAATTTTTACCAACTACCTTTGATGTCTAAGAAACCAAATAAACATTATGATGCAACATATTGATCAAATCCTCTCTCCAGGCCCATTGTATGAAGATATTCCTGTAAGAGATAATCCTGGTGATAAAACTCTTCTAGATTAATAGGTTTTCGAATAACATTGGTTTGATTTTCTTAAAGAATTTTTTTTAGTTATCCTCCAATATTTTTCAAAGAAAAATAAGTACATCACTACCACTAACTTTATTTGGAAGAAGATGATGAATTCTCTGCTAAGAATGAATTACTATTGGCCTTGACTATAAATATCGTGATTCAAGATAACCTACATGAAATAGAATATTTTTATATTGATTATTCATTTTTCAATCTCATTTAAGTTGAATTATTTTCTAACATCACCTTTCCCAATTTTTTTGTAACATCATTACATGGTCATGGGTGGGATGTTTTATTTGAATAATCCACACAATTTTTGGATTAGTACAATGAGGAACCATTCTTTGTGACTTCTCCCATCATTCCAGTTGTACCACATTGCAATCGAGGGGAGATGATGTACACATTACATGGGTTCTTCAATGACCACTGTAGGATAAAAAACAATATAAAAAAAATTATTGTGGGTCATGAGCCAGAAACCCAATAAAATATTATATTGGGGTTATCCCAGTGCAAAATCCTGACTATATGTAGTAAAACCCCAGAACCTGCATAGGGATCAAACCATGAATAATCCTTTTTTATTCCCCATTCTATTTATTTTTATGTTTCACATGTTTTATCATTTCATTTATTTAGGTTAAATATAATAAAATCAAGGATTCTAACTTTAGGATCCCGCATCAAAAATAATTCCATGTTTTATATTTCATTCTCTTTTGTTTTTCTTCCCTTACATTTAGTTTTTGTTGAGATAAAATTAAGGGTACTAAAATTCACATTCGGGGGGGGGGGGGGGTTGACATGAAAGCTGTTTTTATTATGTGAATTATGTTTTTTTTTCATTTTAGGAACATCAATCTTTAATGAATATTCTTATCACTATTCACACATTAATTTATATTGATAGATCTACATTAAATATGAAAAAATTGATTTTAAATGATTGCTGATATGAATTATTTTTTATTTGAATTGGAATTTCCATCATTTTTATGAGTTTGACTAATTTTTGAAATCCATGACCATGAAACACTAACTAAATATATTTTTCATATACTATGAGGTATTCATAACCATTTTGAAATTTTCTTTCTAATATAGACATGTTCATAATAGAAACGAGGACATTGTGTGAGAATACAAATCTTTGATTTTTCTCTTTCAATTGTTTTTAATTCATGGAATATCATTGATATGATTGAGTAATTTCTTTGGCTATAAACATTTTATCCAAATAACATCCCTTACATCATGCATTCATTATCTCTTAGATTCAATGAAATTCCTTATAATATTATGCCACATTACAGGATGATTTTTCCGTACCTACCAACACTTTTAGCATTTTTTCATGGATATTTCAATTTTGATATAGGGGGAAGGGCCTTTTGTATATGTTATTTATGATGTGTATGATTTTTGAGTCATGGTTTGTGGGTTTTATTATTTTGGGATGTGTATTATTAGAAAATTGGTATTGAGTTATCATTTCATTATGCTTTATTTGTTTCATTTGATCCTCCATCTTCATTAAAAAAATTGAAAAATACCAAAATCGGGATGATATTGAATTTCTCATTATAAATTATTATATGAATAATTTCCCACTCTATATTTAATTTCATGATTTTCATTCATCCATTTTACATATGTTTCATCTCATCCTCCATGAAAAAAAATTAAAAAAGGGAAAATAGAGTTGTTCCTTTCTGGATCAATACATGAAATGGAAAGGGGGGGGGGAGATCTTGGTTGATATCATTCATTGAAATAACTGATTGGATCATGTCCCATGTCACAAAAATGTGTTGTAGTTGGGTTTCACATTCTTAAGGGAGGATTACTGTGTAATTGTTTTTTGTTTTCACTTGATTATTCATGCATTGTTCTTAAGAGTAAAACATTCTCTTTCTAGCCTTAAAATCTTTTAAATTTTGTCACCAACAAAATAAACAGATTCCTTTTCCCCTTTAATTAAATCCATCATGATTGAAAATATTTTCATGTATAACACTATAGAGAAATTAAAATTGTCACAATAGTATGGGGATACGTGAAATCTCCACGTATGAGCACCACTCTAAATTCAATTTCTCTTTAGTGAAGAGTGAGAAACAAATCAATGTGATGCAGGATCTAATTGGGCCATTGATGGATTTATGAAGAAGAACAATTTCAAATGATATGAATGAATATTATGTGGAATTTTTTTCATATAGCATTCATTATGATATTATATTTTCTATGTGATCATGAGGGTTTTCTTATTTCCGATTTCTATATTGATTTTCATTTGAATATATAATAATTGCTTGGGAGTGAAATGAATAAGTGTTGGGGATTGATGAAGGTATTATTTAAACATAATTTACATTGTAATTAAATGTTTTTGAACCCACCATTGTTTTATTTTGAGGGACATTGACACATTTTTAAATATTTTGTTAATTTGAGATTAAATGAAAAAATAGTTTAATTATGGAATTTTAACTACGTTTAATTACTTATGTATTTCAATATAAATCCTGAAGAAACTTCACACTACGAGGTAAGGAAAGAGGCATGTAATAAAATTTTAAAGGAGATGCATAACTGGAAAATAGGGAAGAATGACAATACACTGTGTACTACAACAACACGTCATGACTTCTTCATGTAGAATTAGCTACGTACAAGAAGTCTTGATGATCAAACATATTGTTAAATAAATCTACATTACATGAGTCCCATGTACATTACATTTAGTGAGTCAATGTTTGAAACTGAGATTCGAACATTAGATTTGCGCCTAATTCAGAAGACATGAAGGGGCTACACGACATGAAATCCCAGTACACATCATGTATCCAATCTACTAGTCAAAGATGCATCCCCAGATTCAATGCAATTGAGGAAAACCTAGAACGTAAGTACACGATGTGTAAGCTTAGTACACGTAGTGATGGAAAAGGAACCCTAAAAATTAAATGTGTTACTACAAGTTCCAAGTGGGGTTTTCCCTAAAAATTGATCATTTAGAATCAATTGAAAATCATTCTGGAGTGATGAAACTCGAGGATAGCCCTTTGTTATCCTATTTAATCTATTTTTAGTATTTATATTATTTTTTGTAATGGAATGTTTATTTTAATTTATTAGTCATCTTCATCATTCATCTCCTTCTTTTTTTTAGTTTTATGTGTTCTCTCACTACCATTCCAATCTCAACTCCAACAAAAATTGGGAACTAACCCAAAAACTTGTCCACGGGAGGGAAAACTGAATTTTTTTAGTTCCATGTGAATTGGTGTCTATTCAAATTAAAAAATACTATGAATTTCGGTGGTGGTTGAATTGATTATAGGGTGAGATCTCCATGTGTTCTCTATCATCCAAATCCTTTTTCACATTTGTCGATCATACTTCTTTCCACTATATATGTCATGCATGCGATGGAGTATGGATTGGGTAGTGATGTACAGGGAATAGCACTCCCGGATAATATTTGGGAGAGGATTTCGCTATATTCAGAGGTCTCTATATGGGGTAGTAACATTTAAAACGAGAAGGTGTGGTGTGATAGGTCTTGTTCACCACATTGAATGAAATATTAGGAATTCATTTAAACAGTGATTTTAACAACCAAAAACTCTCAAGAACAATTTTTGTCACATCTACTTATAAAAATAGTCTATATTTCATTGAATATATATATATATATATATATATATATATATAATTTATATCTAGTTCATGTTTTCAAAAACCCCAATTTATATTATTATCATAGTTTATATTCGTTAGTTTATAATAGTGAAAATAGGAAGACAGTGTGTGTAAGCAGACTACTTGAGATCTACACTATGGTGTGACACTATGGTAAATTCTTTGGAAAAAATAAGAATTTTGTTGAATAGGTAAACATGACTAGAAATACATGATATCAATTTGGCATAGTTATCGGGTAGGCCATGGGCTTATCAAAGCTTTTTTTCTTAAATAAATAAAAAACAAAAAAAAAACAAATTCAATGCATATCATTATTTAGTAGGTAGAGATGGATTCTTTTTTTATTCATCTTATAAATATCCTATTTCTGATTTTCATATACGGGGTATTTTTTTAAGCGAAGATCAAAGGATCTGGAAAACCAATTGGACAAAACTTTCACCCTAATTCAACAAAACCAGTGTCTGATGGTGAAAACAACAACAAATAAATGATATTGAGCCATAAGGGATCATAATTGTTTGTCCTACCTTTTATGTTAAATAAACCAATAAAAATATGAATATGAAATATTAGTATCGAATCCCATCTCTGTAGCCATTTCATGAATAGTTTGATGAAGGAGACATGCCAGGTGATACAACTGTGGGAGATCAACATGCTTTACAAGAATAGTGGTTCTATTACGTTGAATATGAAAAGGTACATGAAACTACAATATTTTTTAAATAATAATCAATACCTCTCTACCTCTATATTTTTTTGGGATAATAAGATGAATTCTCTAATATGAAATAATTCCCAATGACCTTTCCTAATAAGACCGTGATTCTAAAAAACCTATAAGAAACTGGTATTTTTTATATATAATCTTCATGTTACAATTATATATGAGTTTAATTATTATATAAATTATCCATTAATGAATTTTATATAATACCATCCCAATAAAAATGGTTGGTAGTTGATGTTGAAGAAGAAACTAATGATATGGATGTGTAAAAGATGACACATTATTTCTACTTACCACATCATTCTTGTTGTACCAAATTTAAATTTAGGGGGAGCTGATGTAACCTATAAATGGGTTCCTCCATGAATAGTGGAAGATAATGTGAATTGGAAGAAATAATAGATATTGGTTCATGACCAAGAAACCACATCCACCGTCGGATTGGGCATAACCCACTGTAACTGCCTTGCTAGGGGTAGTAAAAACCTAGAACCCACACGGGGGGTCAAACCTTGAATTATCACTTTTCATTCCCCTTACTATATATTTTTATGTTTCCTATGTTTTTCATTTATTTTATTTATATTTTTATGGTAGTATCATGGAGCATAACTCGTGGCTTCTACTTCAAAAATGAATTCTGGTTGTAAGTTTAATTCTCTTTAGTTTTTCTTCCGTTATAATTATTTTTTCTTGAGCGAAAATGATGGTTAGTAAAATTCTCTTAATTTCAAGTGTTGAGATACTAGTTTTGTTTCTTATGTTATTCCTTTTACTTTTGATTTTCATATTTTTATGAACATTGAGCGCAATTAAAATTCTAATCATTGTTCACACAATAAATGATTTTGAGTGAACTAAAATGATTTTTGAAAAAACAAAATTTAAATGATTATTGATATGAATCCTTTTTCCATTAAATGAATTTTAAATCATTTTTTGTTTTTGACTAATTTTTTATATCAATGACAATGAGACAGTGACTCAATAAATTTTCCCCATCCTATGAGGTATTCTAAACCATTTAGAAATATCCATTTTAATACCAACAATTTCTTGAGACAAACATGGACATTGTGTAAGATCTAGAATCTATTATTTTTCTCTTTGAATGATGTTTAATTCATGGAATATCATTAATATGATTGAGTAACTTCATTGTATAGGCACATTTTAACCTATGACCTTCCCACACATCTATCATTCATTATCCCTCAAATTTCACGATTTTTCATTTTATGTTTAATTCATATTACATGCCGATATTACTTACCTACCCGAAATTTTAGTCTTCTTGCATTGATATTTCATGTTTGAGTGTCGGGGACGACCTTTTGTGTGTTTTATTTAGGATATGTATCATTTTTGGGTGGTTTAGGGTTTTTTTAATTATATTGGGTAGTGTATTATTAGAATATTGGGCTTCAGTTCTCATTTCATTAGGCACCATTTCTTTCATCCAATCCTTTATATTCATTAAAAACTATGAAGTAATTAATATGGCTATGAGAATGAATTTCTCACTCAATATTTCTTATCAATCATGTCCCTCTCTAAAATTATTGTCATTATTTTTACTCAAACATTATATTCAATTTTGATAACAGTCTCTATGAAAAATATTAAAAAATAGAAAATAATGTTATTCCTTTCATTTGCTTCACAAAAAATGAAAACAAACAAAAATGGGGAGAACTTAGTTGATATCATTCTTTGAAATAACTTATTGGCTCATTTCCCATGTCAAAAAAGGTGGTGGTGTTGTGTTTCAAATTCTTAAGGATGGATGATTGAGGAGTATCCTACGTTTTCACTTTTATTCATGCATTACACCTAAGCGTCAAACCTCCCCTTTCTATCCTTAAAATCTCTTAATCATTTTACCACCATCCCCAACCAACAAAGACATATTTACATTTCATTAAATCCCACAGGATTGAAAATATTTTCTTGTTTCACACAATGAATAAATGAGAATTTCCACCGGCCTATGGAGATACATTCAATCTCTAAGTATGAGCATCACTCTAGATTCAATTTCTCTTGATTGAAGAGAAAAATTAAATATAATCTGACGTACATTCTGATTAGACCATGGATGGATTTATATGGATGAACAAATTTAATTGTGAGGATTTAAAATGATGGGTAAATTGTTTTTCATATAGGATACATGATGGAATTCTATTTTCTATGTGATCATGGATGTTTGCTCAGTTATTATTTTCTAGTGGATTTTGATTTGAATATATGATATTTTCATGGGAGTGTAATTAGAATGTGTGGGGGATTTATAAAGCTCATATTTTCACATAATTTACTCTATAATTCAATGTTTTCAACCCACCAAAGTTTTATTATATCGACAGTTGTCAAATTTTTATATTTTTGTGTTGATTTCAGTTAAAATGAAAAAATATTTAATTCTGGAATTTTAAGTATTTTTTATTACTTCTTTATTTCAGGATGAATCCAAATGAAACATCATGCCATAATAAATGCAAAGTGGTGTAACAATAGATTATAAATGGTGATGCAGAACTGGAACATTGGGAAGAATGAATACACACCGTGTACCACAAGTACATGTTGTGACTTCATCAAGTGTACTTTGATAGGAAAAATGAATCATGATGTGAAAACATGTTGTGAACAACAAGTACACAACCTGATTCTAAATTACATTACATTTAGTGAGTCATAGTTTGCAAATGTTATTCACATGAAATATTTGAACAGAATTCAGATGACTTGAAGGGTGTACAAGACGTGAAATCCTAGTAAATTTTGTTTATCTAGTCAAGCAGTCAAAGTCTCATCTATGGATCCAATGTAGTGGAGGAAAACATGGTTCTTTATTAAATTATGTGTAACCCTAGTAAATGTCGTGATGAAGATGGCACATTATAAATTAAATGGGATTCTACTAGTTCCCTGGGGGATTTTCCCTATAAAATGAGCCTATAGAATCCCTTTAAAATATTTCTAGTTTAGAGAAACACAATGATAACCCATAGTTTTCCTCATTAATCACATTGAAGTCTTTGATTTTAATTCTGTAACCTAATTTGACTTTTAATATTTTAGTTGTCTTCTACATTCATATCCTTTTATCATTTTTATCATTATGTGTTCTCCCACCGTAATTCCCTTATCATCTACTAAAAAATGGAGAAATAAGCACAAAACATGGTCAAGGAAGGGATCTGTGCTTTAATTGAGTTTCACGTTCATTAATTTCAAATCTATTTATAACATTATATTAATTTCCTTGATAGTTAAATTTATTATGGTGTGTGATATCCATGTTTTTATTATCATCCAAATTTCTCTACTCATTTATCAATGATCCCTATTTTCAATATCTATGTCATACAAACAATGGAGTATGGAATAGTTAGTGATGTTTGGTAAGGATTTCTCCAAGATTATTTTTTAAGAGGAATTCTATGTATTAAGAGGTATTGGTATAGCGTAAACACATTTCAGATGATAACGTGATGTGTGATAGGTCTCCATTACCTCATGGAATTAATTTTTTGTAATTCCATTAATCAATGATTTCATCCACTGTAAACTCCCAAGATCAATTGCCTTCATTTCTTCTACTAACAATATTTTTTATTGAATTTCATTTATATATATATATATTATTTATTTACAATATATGTTTTCAAAAACCATTTATATATTAGTATTATAGTTTATATTAATTAGATAATAATAGTGACAATAGGAACAAAGTGTTTGCAAGAGCCCCCCTTGAGATCAACCCTACGTTGTTCCACCATAGTTCATGCCTAGGAAGAAATAAGAATTTAATTGAATAGGGAAATGAAACTAGAAATACTTGTTATCAATTTGACGATAATTCCTATGAGGCCAGGTGCTTACACGCACTCATTTTCATAAATAAATTAAAATCAAAAAAATTAAATTCAAAGCATATAATTATTTTTTTGGTTGAGATGGATTATTTTATTTATTTCTAATTTTATTAGCCTAGTGATTATTTTAATATAAGGGGTGAAATTTTGAATAGATGATCGGAGGGGATGAAAAACTAATTGGATAACCTTTCTTCCCTTATTCAAGAATCCAGTGTCTGATTGTTAGAACAACAACAACTATAGGAAATTGTGCCATAAGAGATTATTATTGTTACACATTCATATAATGTCATATAACCCAAGGAATACGTGAATATGAATCATGAAGATGCAACATGAAGATCCAATCCAATCTCCGTAGACATTTCTTAAAGATTTTCCTAATGGAGACATGCCATGTGATACAACATTAGGAGCTCAACATGCAATGGAAGAAATTTTTTTAGATTTTGTTGAAGACAAATAGGTAGGTGATCCTCGAATATTTTACAATGAAGAATCATTACCTTTATACCAATAAAATTTATTGGAAATGATGTTGAATTATATTCTAAAAAATAAATCCCAGTAGCCATTATTAATGAGATCGTGATTCAACACGACCTTCGTGAATGTAAATATATTTATATTGATTCTTCATGTTTCAATAACATTCAAGTTGAATTATTTTATAAATTCCATTTTTCTGAATATTCTATAAATATATCACATGATAATGGTGGGAGGATGATGTTTAAGAATCCACACATATTGTGGCTGTGAAAAAAGGTGGATCATTCTTTCCACTTCCCCCATCATTGCAATTATAATACATTTCAATAGGGTAGCACCTGATGTAATATGTCCATGGGTTCCTTCATGACTAGTTTAATATAAATATATTTATAATAAATTATTTTGGGTGCTTCATGAGAAAGAAACCCCTTCAACATTCATATTAGGGTTATCCCACTACAACTGCCTTGCTAGGGTCAGTAAAAACCTAGAACCAGCTTGGGGTGTCAAACCAATAATTATGTAAGATCAACATATGAATGTAGATGCTCAATTAAAATATGGGCTGAATTGAATGTTTAAAAACATTCATTTTAAACTTATAGAAAACTATGTTTAAGAAATTTAAACAAGTTAAATCCACAAGACCAATTTTAGTTCTACAAATTCTCTAGGTTACAGATATATGGTTCTGGAAATGAAAGATCAAGAAATTTTACAAGGAAAATATTCTACCATAAAGTGTGTAGAATTTTTTTTATCATAGTATAAAAAAGTACATGAATTTATAAGATAGTTATACTTTCTTCATTTAACAAAATAGATCATAAATAAACTCAAAACAAAAAAAGTATCATGTATTAATAATTTAAACCAAATAGAATGGTATCCAACTACCATGAAAAAATTTCCCATGATTTATACTTTCAATAAATTATGTCTTACCCACAGTAGTGTAAGCCCTCGATAGGAATATATTAATATTTATTATTCTCCCTGCAAGCCCTCGATATTTAAGGTAGTCAGCACCTTTGTCTTCCTATCCTCGAAAGTTCTCTACCTTTAAGGTAGTCAACACATCTATATTCCTATCCATAGAAGCCCTCTATTGTAATAGGCAACAATTAGAGTCACACAAAGCAATCTGAACCAGATGTTTAGTATGCACAAAGCATTAGAGCCTCTCTCTAGACATCCCTTCAGCAGCATGTATTATCTAGATAGATAAACATATTTTTCGATCCAATTTTGATCATTGATCTCATTAAAAGGATCATATATATATAGAGAATTATCCAACGGTCATCCCCCTGATCCAAAAATCAAATTTTTCCTTAAATATCGGTGGGACCTGTACACATTTATCTTAAACAACGATAAGTTAGAAATATATTGTACAACATTGTTTCATAACAATAACAAGTGTAAGAAAATTATTGTTGCTTAACCAAATATATTTTCCTGATATTATGGAAATATAATGTTTGGAGTGTAAGAAAATAATAATTTATAGAATATAAATCATGGATATTCATATTCTGTTTTCCAATGAATTCGGAATTAGAATTCTAATGAATTTTGAGTCTTAATTATAATGAATTCGGAATCATAATTTTGAAGAATTTGGAGCAAGAATTATGAGGAATTTGGAGTCATAATTGTGAGGAATTTGGAGTCGGAATTCTGAGGAATTCACAGACTGAATTCTGAGGAATTTGGAGTCTAAATTCGAAGGAATTCAGAGTCTGAATATCAGATAATTCAAAACCTGAATTTCATAAAATTCAGAACCTAAATTTTATAATATTAAGAACCAGATTTCATAGAATTCAGAACCTGGATTATAGATAATTTGGAACATGAATTTTAGAGAATTTGGAACCTGAAAATAGAATAATCTAAATCCAAGGAATTATAATATTTCGAGGTTTTAGATGTGAATCCTAATTTTAGACATGGGAATAAAAATTATTTAGATTTAGAGAGACTATAATATGAACAATTATAACATAGGTAAGGATAAAATTTCCTTAGATAAGGAAACATTTCGTATAAATATAACCATTATGAAAAAAAATAATTTCCCTTGTGATAGAGTCCTTTTTATTTTCAAAACAAAATGGAATGAAAATGACATAAGGTTACTTTATTGACTCAACAATATCCGCATTTTGGGAAAGTACAAATATTCTTATGATAAAAAATATAAGGACTATGTCTTTCATTATGAACATAAAAGAAAAACATATATTATATTACTTATGGATCATGGTGAATATGACTAACTCCCCCTTAGGTTTTGAAATCCATGAGGATCATATTCTTGAAATTCATAAATATATTTTTCTTATTCATGTGTAAGAAAATATTATTTGATAATAACCACCCCCTTACATTGGGATTTTTATTCTTTACAGTGTATTATTTTTATCATTCCTTTCTCCCCCATTGTGATTTTATAAAAGGCAAAATGGGAATGTAAAAATTATTACCTGAAATATGAGTACTAAAAAAATATGTTAATCCCAATCAAAATTTCATTAAAATTAAAAATATTTGTACATAGAATGAAATACAACAAATAATAGGATTGGAAAAATTAACCTTCAATCTCCTTTGACACCAACCTCTTCATAATGGTATTCACCTTCTTATGCTCCTTGTGATCCTATTCAACACACATGAGAAACTGATCTTGAACATCATTTTTCATCTCTAATGTTGTGATATTTTCTTCATAGGCCTTAAGAATCTCTAATTATGCTTTCAAAAGATCTTCTTACATAGAAATATTTTCTGTAAACCTTATTCTGAGATCCCATAACCTATTCCAATTCATTGCCACGGAATTAAGCATCCCATTCAGATCCTTGACATCCTTCATCTGAGTTGTCAGTTCAAGAAATAGATTTTCCTCAAAACTTTTTGTAAGATCGTTGAACATACAGTCTTTGGTGTCAAAAGCATCCTTAACATTTTCATTAAAATCAACATGGATTATAATATCATCTATTGTCCTCTTTGACCACATGGTGATTTATAACATGGACTTTGTTGGGATTATATCCAATTACGAATTATTTGAAATCGGCCTGAATCCTAACAGACTTATCCATAAGCATGGAAACTGATTCTGATTAACGATTAATTTTCTACTAAAGAAATTGGAACCTCGAATATATACTTATAAACAATTTAATTATATCAACCAAAATCTTTAAATATTGGACAACAATGTCATGTCCAAGAGAGGACGATACTAAATCTGACTATTTTGTAGGTGAGGATTATTTTTCTATATCATCATCTTTTCTCTTTGACGAATCACTAACATCTTTCTTCTTCTTTATGGATTTCCCAAGACTATCAACTAACACCTACAATCCTAAATTATCTCTTAGAATGATTTTTTATACTTAGGGAGATTCTTGTTCATTAACAGATAATTGAACAATATTGTATTAATCATGGTTTTATTTATCCGCATCTTCCACAAGAACATCTGGATGAACAATGTCATGATTACTACACTATTCTTCAAATGGTTTATTCACTTATTCATGACCCTTTTATTCTTTCCCTAGGGTAGCGATATTTTAAGATTCAACATTATAATTTCGTATTGAAAACTTTTCAGAAGGACTAACCTTATCATGATAATCCTCAAATTTTTTTCAAGTCATATGTATCATCACATCCTTCTTTCTTCTTCTTCTTCAAAATCTTCTTCCTGAACTATTTTTATTTCTTATTCCAGTACTAGAATCACCATCTTCTTTCTTCGATTCACAGGAAGTGATTCATGAAAAAATGATTATGGTTCTTGAATTTTTTAGAGTATTTCTCATTAGCCTTGAAAATGTATTGAATAATCTGAGCCTCCGAAATCTTATTTATCTACATTTTTTCTTTTTCATGCTCTTCTAGATCCACAACATCATTCAATAGTAATGATTTTTCCTCTGCAGGGTCAAAGAATAAACTAAGCTCCCCTTCATTCACATTATTCATTTCTTCTATCCACTTGGAAACAACTTCATCTAGATAATTCATTTTCTTCTTTGGTTGTGGAGGTGCATATTTTGTTTCCAGAACAGCATGTGTTGTTACTTTTTTTTCTAGTTCCATCACCTTACTCTTCATTCCATACTTCTTATAAGTCTCATCCCCTTCCCGTTTCATTATTCGGGCTTATACTTTAGCTTCAGATAACTCATAAAATTCTACGGATTCAAAATTGAATCCAATCTTCATCCTTATGAGTGTTTTCTCACTAAGAAGCATGACCTTGAAATTTTTTTTCTTAGAACTGTAAGAAATTTTATATCACTCAATACACAAAACAATAATCATTAAGACAAGAATTGGATACATTATTTTTTGGGATTTAAGAGTCTCATTTTTGAAATATTCGATTGTCAGCAAGACATATTTCACCATTTTTATCTCTCTGAGATTCAATAGAAACTATAAGGCATAGATCTCACTTTTCTTCGTGGTATCCTTCTCACCTTTTCTCGGAATGAGATATCAATGAACTCATAATTAAATGATCTAAAAATTTATAGAAAGATGATTAATATTCAATTTCTTCACCACAGATAGAGCATGGAATTCCCTAGATTTATCTTTTCCAAATATCATGAATCATCTGGAAGCTTGTGACTGCAGGACTTGTCTTCTCCATCATACAAAATTCCAATCAGATTGGAAGCCTTACTGTAGGAAAATGATTTTTTTTCCATATCTCTTAAATGAAAACATGTATCTCCCTCTTTCCATGAATAAACTTACTAATTCATAGAATTCTACCCAAATCTAATGATAAACTAGATCATCTGCATTCGGTTTGGATACACATAGTCTCTGTCATCCATTCAACTTGATATTCTTTGAAATAATAGATTCACAGTTAGCATTGAATTTAGGATCAACTATCCTTTCTATTTATATCTTCCATTCAGAAATTTACTTTACTGGTTAAATTTCTATTGGAGGAGAAGCTTCCACATAGATTTGGAATTGAGGGAAAGAACTAATGATTTGGAATGACATTAATTATAGGGGAAAAACATCATCACACCTAGGAATTAAATATTGATGCAGGAAAACTATCAGGAGGTATTTATATAGGTGTTTGAGGTGGCAGTTCAACTTCCTAGAATGATCCAATAGTGAAAACACATTTGATCAGATCTGACAGTTGAGATGATAATTGAAGAAGAAATTTGTTAGGTTCTGATGTTTGGAGGTTTTTAAAATATAAATTCAAATTTAATGAATAGTGAATCTAGAAAATGTTCTCAAACAAGATGAAAAATAAAAACATGTAAAAAGATGATTATAAAAATTAAATTATTGAAATATAATTTTCTGAATGCTAGAAAAATTATAAGTAATAAGGTAAATTCACTTTAAAGATTTTTAGATTCAATCAACTTTTCACAAGTAATGAATTTTATAGAAATTGGTAGAATTTGACTATGAATATATTAATTATTAATGTTGATTTTAAATACTATAAAATTTGATTACAGAAGAATTTGGATTACAAGAAATTTATTTTAACTACTGAAAAATTACATTATAGAATAATTTTGATTATAAGAAAATTGATTTTAACTACTGAAAAAGTTGATTATAGAAAAATATTGATTACGAAAATTTTTACATGAAAATAAAATGTACCCCAAAGTGAAATAGTGTTTCTTATTATATGGAGAATGGTTTAAACAAGAATTTAATATGGAAATTTACCTTACTGTTATAATTCCTATCTTTTGTTTAATGTATTTAAATTTAATGCCGGGTAATGATATTGTAAAAATATCCACATGTTGATCTTGCATTCCAATAATGTGAAGTATGATATCTCCTTTTACTGTGTGAGCCCTAAGAAAGTGATTCCCAATATATATGTGTTTTTCACGAGAGTGATGTACATGGTTTGTACTTAGGTAAATTGAAGTAGTATTATTACACAATATATGAGTTTGGAAAAACACATTCCATAGTTTTTGAGGGTGTGTTTCATCCACAACACTTGAGCACTACAAAATCTAGATCACATCCTCATCAGTGGAATGTGCTACCGATGGTTTCTTTTTTTCACGACCAAGAAATTAATGAATCTCCACGGAAATGAAATGTTTTAGATGTACTTTTCCTATCCATTCTACATCCAAAAACGATTGTATCTAAAAATATTTTTAAATAAAATCATTTACAGAAGTATAAAAGAGTTATAAATCCATGGTTCACTTTGAATAGAGAAAAATACGTTTAACTAATTTTAAATGAGATTCCTTAGGATTGGATTGATATCTTTCAAATAATCATACTGAAAGCATTATGTCTGGATTAACATATTTCAAGTATAGTACACTTTCTATCATATTTCTAAATAATGATTGATCTACTAGTTTCCTGGTATCATCAAGTTCAAGTGAACTTGAGGTACCAATAGGAGTACTTATACTCTTAGTGTTGTCATATACATACATTTTAAGAATACCTTTTATATATTTTAATTTATATATATATATGTGTGTTCCTTATGGTTTTTGAGAAATTTGAAATCCTAGGAAAAATGTTAACTCACCCATAATACTAATTTTAGAATCAAATTTCATTTGATTTGAAAACGAATCACATAACGATTGCCGAGTTGAACCAAATATAATTTCATCAACATAAATTTTATCAAGGAAAATATTTTTCTTATATTTAATTATAAAATGTGTTGGATAATCATTTCCCTTAACATAGTTGTTTTTCAAAAAAAATATTATGATTCTATCATATCTGTCATTAGGGTTTGTTTATATCCATACTATGCTTTGGTAAGTTTGAATACATATTCATGATGTTTTCTATATTCAAAACGTGGAGATTATTCAACAAAACATCATCTTGAACATATCCAATAATGAGAGATCATTTTACATCCTTTTGAAAAAGTATAAAATTGAATAATGCTACAAATGCTAGTAAAATACGAATAGATTCATGTCTATGTACTAGAGCATAAGTTTCTAAATAGTTTATTCCTTGTAGTTGATTATTGATTTTATCAAATAATCTAGAATTACATCTCACCTTGATTCAATTTTTTGAACATTTATTTATGATGAGCCATTTTACTCCAATTACAGATGTTTCATTAGGACTTTCTACCATTGTCCAGAATTTATTCCATTCGAATTAATTTAGTTCATCTTGCATGGTTTTTACCCAGTCATCATCACCTAAAGCATCATCATTTCATTTTGGTTTTAATTGGTAAGAAATTTTAGATGTTCTACATCATTTCTTAAGGAACTTATATTCCTTACATTTTTATTTTCATCGCAAATGATACTATCACTAGGATGATTATTAAGAAACAACATATTCGGGTTTCGTAACACTTGTTCATCAACAACTGGTAGAATATATTCTGCGGTAAATAATTCAAAAATAATTTCTTGAAAACCTTCCTTATTATAAGGATCATCTATCAAGGATTGATTATCAGTTTTTTAAAATACATCTGATGATGTAGGTTGGGGATATTTAAAAACAAAAGGATCACTTTCATCAAATTTGACATGCACTATTTCTTCAACAGTACATGTTTTTTTATTAAAAAATCTATAAGACTTGGAAGATGTGAAATAGCCTAGGAAAATTCCTTCATCATATTTGGGTGCAAATTTATGTAATTTATATTTAGTATTCAGAATGAATACTTTGCAACCAAATAATTTTATGTAATAAAGTCTAGGATTTATACCGTTCCACAATTTGTATGTGGTTTTATTAATAAAATATCTAAACAATAATCAATTTAAAGAATAATAATAAGTACTTACAAATTCATCCCAAAAGTGTTTAGATATCGAATATTCACACAAAATGGTTGTAGTTTTCTATTGAAGAATTTGATTTCTTCGTTCAACAACACCATTCTGTTGAGGAGTTAATAGTGCTGAGAAGTCATGAGTAATTTCTTTTTACTACAAAATAAATCAAAATAATAATTTTTAAATTATCCACCATGATCACTATGAATTGTTATCAATGGAATATTATAATCATTTTTAACTTGGGATCTATTTTTTTTGAAAAAATGAATCATATTACATTTATAGAAAAAAGACCCACGTAAATGTAGTGTAATCATTAACTAAGATAAATACATAATATTTTCCTCCAATGCTTTCAGTTTGTGTTGGTCATAAAATATCCATATGCACTAACTATAATTCATCAGAACATCAAACTTCATCGATTGGTTTAAATATTGATTTATGTTTCTTGCAAAATTGAGAAGGATCACAAACTTTTAAAGAATCAAATATAATCCCTAGTAGATCCTTAACATGTCTTCACTTAGATAGTTTACATAGGTTTCTTAGGTGAAGGATTCCTAACCTTTTCTGTCAAAACCACGATTGATATTCCATTGCACTAAGGAAAGGTTGATCATGACTCATATGGTTTTATATGTTTAGTGTCTATAAATTATCTTTTCTATAGGATGAGTGAATAAAATCTTACTTGGAATTATGTACTAATAATTTCCCATTCCTAAAATTTACATGGTATCCTTCATCACATAATTATATCATGCTAACAAAGTTGTGATTAAGAACATTAAAATGTAAAACATTTTAAATGATTTTTTTCATGTAGAACATTGTTTCCAAGAGCAATAAATTTTCCATATGTATTATCTCTGAAAGTTACATTTCCACCATTCGTCTTGATAATATTTTCAAATTAGTACTTTTTACCAGACATATGCCAGGAACATCCACTGTCCATGTACAATGAATTGATGATGGAAAAGTCATTATTTTCATGAAAATATCATTTTTTATATTTTGAAATCTAATTTTTTAATGATTTGGAAACATTAGAATGAATATTTATCGATATCCACAATTTCCGAGAAAAATATGCTTTTTTTAAAAAAAAGGCTTGGTTTTACATAAAGAACAATTTTTATACCAATGTCTACAACAATGAAATTTCATGCAGAATGGATTACATTGAGGGACAAAATAGTTATTACTAAATATTGGTTTAGAATGGGTATAACCAAATCCAGAATAATTCCTTACAAGTTGAATTTGGGAATACATCTTATCGAAATTTTCATTAACAAAGTTAAAGATTGATAAACACTTCCTCAAGGAAAATATTTATAACATTATTTTAATAAAAAAACTTTTATCCATGAGAAATTTAGGTTATATACTAGAGTTAGAATCTAAAATATTTATCATAGAAATTAAATTTTCATGATTTTTAGAAAGTTTACACTTTTCAGAATTATCATCCACATGATTTTTGGGAATACATTCAATATAAATAATTTTCTTATCAATATATTTGGAAGGATCTGATACTTCTTTAGTTAGAATAGAAATTCTAGAATTTCCCTTATCAATATTTTTCATGTGTTTCGAATTTTCATTGTTAAGGATTTTAGAAAACATAGACACTTTTTCTTAAGAAGGTAAAGAGTTATCTTCATCAGAAGAAGATTCATCATCTGAAGACTCAAAATATATATAATCAGTAACATTTTCATTCAAATATAGATTAGTAAATGATTAATAATTGTGTACCTTGGACAATATGAAATGATTTTCAATGGGTATCTTGGCTAGTAACCTGATATTCTTCTGACTAGAAGATTTATTGTCCGAGGATTCATCTGAAGTGTCACCACAACTAGAACTCCACGTGCCATTATCTTTTAAATCATTATTACTATTATCCTTCTAATTCTATTTTCTATTCCTCTCAGAATGGTTTTCCTTTCTATCATTTTTCTTAAGCATAGGACAGTCCGGCCTTATATTCCCTGCTCTTTGGAATTCATAACAAGTAACTTCAGAGTCATTCTTTTCTTTTCATTTTTTTCTTATATATCTATACTGAAATTATTTCTCTTGAACTATCTTGTTAATACATTGATAAAGATTATCTAGCTCATTCTCAAATTTTTCAATTTCACTATATTAATATAACACAGTGAATTTCTTAGACTTAGATCTTGTAAATATTTTAGGAGTCTTGGACATAGTAGTTTTAATGGCTAATGTTCCATTTCCATTTTTCTTCTTATTCATATCATCATCTCTTTTCATTATTTTGTCATATTGAATAAGAGTTCCATAAATATCATAAAGAGTAATTTGAGATACATTCATATTCTCATAAATAGTTGTTCTCTTAGATTCCCACTCATTTGGAATTATATCTATAATCATATCCACAATAGATTCATCATCATGACATATTTCACCCATAGATTGTAAACTACTAAGAAAAGTCCTAAATCATTGTTGCACCTTACAGACTAGTTATCCATAACGAAAAAAAATCCATGATATTCTTCCATATGTATTGACATTCTAGTTTTGATGACTCTGGATGTACCGAAATGTGTAACATCCAATTTCTTCTAGATGTAATTTACAACATCCCAATAATAAATATAATTATATATATTCCTGGTCATACAACACATAAAATAATTATGTACGTAGTATTTTAGTTGATATTCTGACTTCACATGATTGGTAATGTTTTTGACTTACTTGTTAGGATTCATGTAATCTCTAGTGAGCATGACAACATTGTCCACTCTAGTATTAATAACAAAATATTCATATGATCTCTCCAATACTCATAAACATTCCAATCAAATATAGGTGGCCTAGTAGGATTTATATTTTCAATCTAACTAACATTCATTCCTGTCATCTGAATGAAAATATTTTTCCACAAAAACTTGTTAATAGTAAAATTTTGTGAACAAGGATAAAAATTCCTATGTAACGAAAATAGTTTGAACAATTAAAACATGATCATTAAAACGTATATGTAAATATAAGTATTTCAGAGACCTCCTATGATACCAATTGTAGGATCGAAATATGACTGTAGAAGGTCAACTACAAGAGGGTGTGAATTTTATGATTAAAAACTTATGTTTATAACATTAAAAAAAACTATATTTTACAAAGTTAAATAAGGTAAATTCACAAGACCTATTTTACTTCTAGAAACATGATAGGTTCCATAAATATGGTTTCGAGAATGAAACATAAAGAATAAAAAGAATGAATTCTACCTTAAAGAATATGGAATCTTACATATCAAAGTATAAAAGACTACATGAATGTATAATATAGTTATAATTTCTTCCATTATCAATATACGATGGAAATAAACATGAAACAAAACAAGTAATAAGTATGAAACTAATTAACCCAATGATAAGGGTATCCAACTACAATGGATAAAAGTCCATTGATTAATAATTTCACGAAATTATGTCTCACCCATACCATGGAAATACCTCGTTTGGAATATCGGAATCTATCTTGCTAACCCTGCAAGAAATTGATCATTAAGGTAGTCAACAGACGTGTCTTCCTATATGGGGAACTCCTCAAACATTAAGGTAGTCATTACCTCTATCTTCATATCCCCATAATCCCTTGATTGTACTTAGATATAATTGGATTTGCATGATGCAAGATGGACAAGATGTTCCGTAGACACAAAGAATGAGAGTATCTCTCTCTAGAAATAACATCAATAGCATTTAATCACTAGAGTTATCATCTTATATTTTGATTCAATTTCGGCCTTTCAGCTCATTCAAATGAGCTCCTATTTATTGGACATTCTCTAATGGTCTTATCCCTCCTCCAATGGTAATAATTTTTCATAAATATTTGAGGGACCTCTAAAAGTGTCACATAAAAAAATGTTAGTTAGAAACATAATGTATGAAAACATTTCCATAAAAATATCAACTATAATAAAAATAGGGCAGAATAACAAAATATATTTTTCAGAGACTATGGAAAAATAAAGTTCACAGTTTAATAAAATAAACATTTCAATACTAAAAATCATAGATATTGAGATTTTATTTTCCAAATAATTCAGAACCTGAACTCCAATGATTTCGGTGTCTAAATTCCAATGAATCGAGAATCTTAATTCTGAGGAATTCAGAGTCTGAATTTTCCAGAATTTAGAGTCTGAATTATGACGAATTCAGAGATGGAATTATGAGAAATTTGGAGTCTGCATTATGAGGAATTCAGTGTCTGAATTATGAGATATTTGGAGTCTGAATTCTGGGGAAAGCAGAGTTTGAATTTCAGATATTTCGGAATTGTAATATCAGAAAATTAGGAAGATGAATTTCAGAGAATTCAGAACCTGAATTCCATTGAATTTGGAACATGAATTTCAGAGAATTTGAAACCTAAAAATAGAATATTTTATATCCAAGGAATTATAATATTCCATGATTTTATATGTGAATCTGAATTTTATACATAAGAATAAAAATTAGTTAGATTTACAGAGACTATAATATGAACAACAAAAACATATTTAAGGATATAATTCCCTTAGAGTAGGAAAATTTCCTTATAAAGATAACCCTGATGAAAAGTATAATTTTCCATAAGATAGAGTGTTCGTGATTTTCATAACAAAATATAATGAAAAAGACATAAGGTAACCTTATAGACTCAACACATTATCACTTTTCATTCTATTTTTTATTTATTTTTATGTTTCTTATCATTTCATTTATTTTATTTATGTTTAATACAGTTGCAGTTAGGATGTTCACTCGATGCTTCTACATGAAAATTAATGTTTGGTTATACCATTCATTCTCTTTAGTTTTTCATTACATATAATTATTTTCTATTGAGCTAAAATAATGGGTAGTAACATTTCTGTACGGGTAGAGTTTCATGTTGAGTACTAAATAATCACAATGTGTACTTGTAGTTCACAGTGTGTTTTGTCATCCTGAAATGTCCAGCGCAGATCTACCTCATACAATGATGTCATGACATGTACTCATGGTACATGACGTGTGACCATTATTCTCCATTTTTAGCTCTACATAATCTTTAAAAATGTTTTTTAATTCCACTTCAATTTTCTCCGGGCTCAAATGATCTTTTAGCTCATATTTCCTTCTCTTCTTTCCTACTTAAAATAATCATCATTTTCTTCCAAAAAACATCCAAAAAATCAAATCATTCAAAAAATCGAAATATTCATCATTTATTTACACAAATTAATGAATAAAATGTATTAAAAAAATACACTTATCAAATACCCCCAGACAAAATATATTCTTGACCTTAATCATAAAATCTCAACATGGAATTTAGAGGACACCAATGTTACCAATATTCAAATTCAAAAGAAATAAAATAAAACAATTTTCAATGTAAAAATAAATCTTCATGAATCCAAATAAATTATAAATTTAATTTACCATTTTTTATGGAAATAATAAATTCATGTATTTTACTTTTCTCATATCGAAAAATGATCGAACTTATCCATTCATTCATTCATGCTCCTCAATTAATTATTACTAAACATTCAGTGTCATCATATACGTAACTTGAATATTTTATCTCATGTCCCACGAGACAATTCATGTGGAGTTATTCTCATATCATGATAACATGCTTAATATCCATTTTCATTTAAATGAACTAAATTATTCACTTTGTTAAAATAGAATCACATATATCATTGAGACATTCAATAACGGTTTAAATGACTCTAAGGTTAAACGTTGGTATGATTTTCTTGTTTTTAAAATTAAGGCTCATGGAGGTGCCTTGTCTCATAATTACCATCCATGATATCTATAATAAAATTGAAAATAAAGTATCTGCATAAATGTATCAATTCCAACTTCCCCAAAAACTCAATGAGAGGTCAGGATCCGTTTAATCATAATGAATGATTTGTGTACCCTCTTGAATATATTTTATATTACTTTTACACATTTTTACCTTTTTTTTAAAGTTATGATTAGATAAAACCTCACATCCATCATCTAAAAACATATTATCCGAAGATCATCGATCTAGAGAAGTATTCATTTATAGTATTCCCCAATCATAACCCTTTTTCATTTTTTTCATTTTGTCATTTTTTTTTTCATTTTTGATATTTTTTTTCAATGGGGAAAAAGAAATATAGAGTAAAACGAATGAATCAAATGAACTTTCTTGTTACCCAAAGTTACACCCCAAAACTATTCCTTTACAATTTATATTATCCCATCATCCATATTTCCCTTTACCCACACAAGTGTTCTTTAAAATATCACGCATATACAAAGAGTTGTGTTGGAATGGATAAAAACGGATTGAAATAAGGCTCATTCCAATAATGGATGATCATGGGTTATATGGGATAAAAAATATTTATGTAAAGGTGTTCATTAAGGATAAGGGTTTTTTAAAATATGCCTCAATCATTTTAAATATGTTTTTTATAGTCATATCGTTGACAAGTTCAAAAACAAACTATGGTCCCTCACATGACCCAAGATAACATTAGAAATACGCTCAAGAATAAATGGGATGTTCTTGGTAAATAACTCCTCTTGGAAATGAGACATATGATATTAGAAAATTCCTCAAGTATTTACAAATAATAACAAATAAATTCACATGAATATAATAATTCAAATAATGAAAAATGGTAGGGAAATTTCATTTACGTGAATCTATCAATTCCCCCAAATCATGATTCCTTATTTAAATTTTAATTAATAACTTTTAAAATTATAATTCTACATCTCAATTATTCAATCTCATTAACATTGAAATCTAAAACATGGAATCATAGGATTCTTATGAAACCCGTATCACCTAGATAAAGTATAGTAAAACATGAATTCATGTATGGGCATGAAATTTACTATTAATGTTTAAATCATAGTTTTGGACAAAAATAGAAGAATATTAAATTATTAAACAAAAAATGAACTCCTATTCCGAAGATTCTCTATTTTAATCTCCACTTTCACATGATTCCCTCTACCATCATGTGCCTATAAAAGAAATTAACTCAATTAATCACAAAGATTGTGTCATCAAAGATAAAATAAATAGGAGGGTGTGGGCTCTATTATTGACTGATTCCTAAGACTGAATTTGAAATCTATATTCATATTATTAGAAATAAAACTATTAAAAAGAATTTAAAGGATAAAACGCCTTTTGATCCCCCAACTGGGCCCTGAATTCTCATTGCCTCTAGTGGGAAGTACCAAATGTTATCCAAACTCTAATGGATATTATGGATTCATTTACATGAACAACACATGTGGATTTTCACACAGTAAACTTATTTGTTCATTTTGAGGAGGATTCCATGCATAGATTACACTAGATCCAAAACCTTTGAAATGGGGTGCACCTTGCATGGTAAGGGTAGGATGAATAATGGAACCTCTTTTATTGATACATGTGAAACAAAATATTTTACTTCTTGTACTACATTTTGTGAGTATTCAATGTCTTATAGGAGCTCTAGGTGTTCCTCAATAGGTGAATATTAGTTTTAATCATTTTCCTCTAGGGAATAATATTCAACCGATTATAAACAATTCAAAATAGTTTGGTTTAATACTCAAATTAGTTTCAATAAAATAAAATGAGTTTGAGATCCAAATGTGTCATCTTTCTATGTTGTTATGACTTGAATATCTTCTTCAATTGAATGTGTCTCTTGGAATTTATCATCACAAGATAGAGGTAGGTAGTTAGGATTCTCTACCTCATGTTTGACTTCATCATCATTGATGTCTTTAGGGAAATATGAGAAGACTAGTGGAACTTCCGTTTTCTCGTTGAATCATTGAATGTCAGTTTGGAGTCCATCAGCCATGGCCATAAAATGTTCATTTGAGATCTATACTACTATTCCTATATCCTTCTATTTGACCCTTATCATTAGATAATCATCCCTTCATATTAGGGTCTCCTCAATGTGGTCTATTTCTACTTCAAGCACAAGTGAGTAATTGATCCATGAAAAATAATTTGACTCTGAATACATCATAGAAAATGGGTTTTTTGAAATTTTTTAAAGTAAAACAAATGAAAATATTTTGAAAAATTGTGAATTTAGTAAATGTGTTCGAAATAACATTTTAGCTGCCCATCAACGACACCAGTTTAGACACACTCTTATCGCGCGATGTGAATGTTTTTCCCAAGTACTGTAAGAGATTAGAAAATAAAGCACATGGAAGAAAATCATGTCATCATTCACTACCTTGAACATGTTTAATGGTTTGTTATTTATTTTTTTGGATTTTATAAGGGAACAACCATTGGGTTACACATAAAGATAAAAATTAATGAAGGACATGAATGAAAAAATTTGTCTAATATATGAAATATAAATTTCTATTAAAAAATAATAATTAAATACTAAAAAAAAATAAAGATCCCAAAAAGGTCTATCCATGAGTTTCTCCATAGCAGAATGATTATCAAGGGATCCAAATAGATCAATTTATAAGGAAAATCTTATGGGGAACATGCAAAGTTACTTTTAATTTTCAGAGTGTCATCGTCATCAAAACATATAATGGGGTTACATGTCGTGTAATTACGATCTGGGGTTTCTTCCACAGCATTAATTCCATGGACACTACTTTTACTATTTTTATGGTTAAACAACATGTATTGGGAGTTCATGTCGTTTACCCCCTTCGCATCTTGTGAATTATATGTAAATCAATTTTTCGAATATCATTTTAACACTTTGACTAATTACACATAATGTACATGAGATTAAAATCATGTAGTTATAGTTCACAAGTTTCTTTCTATTCATAAAATGTCATGCACATCCAATTCCACTTGAAGAAGTCATGTTGTGTACTTGGGTACACAGTCTGTAGTTGTTTGTCTCTATTCTATAGTTCTTCATTGCCATTATAAATCTATTTTCATGCCAAATTTCTTCACTAACATAACAATGTTTTTGTGCTTCATTATGAAGTACAGAAGTAATTATAAGTAGTTAAAATTCGTGAATTAAAACATTTTTCATTTCAAATAAAATTAACAAAAATATATAAAAATGTGATAATTGGCTATTAAATAACACTATGGAGGGTTCAAAAACATTTATTTATAGAATAAAATATGTGGAAATATGAGCTTCATAAATTATTGATATCCTCATTGGGAATTGTTAATTACATATGTGTCTTAGGAAAATCATATTTATGAAACCCAAACTATGGTACTTGATTAAATAAAATGTATTATTATAAACGATTTAGGTGGAACCCGCATAGATGGTTATTTTAGCTTGAGTATAATTTCAAAATATTTATTTTATTAAATATGATATGTTTGTGAGAAAATGACAAATTTTATTGATTTTAGGAAACAAAATGACGAATGTAAAGCATATTGATTTATTGGTTTGAAAATATATTTTGAAGAGCATGTTGGGGAAATGTAATTTTCTGGTTCATGTGAAATTGGATTTAATAGTATGATTAATTCGTAGTTATTGTCGGAGTCGAGATGAGGTAAATCTAGTGGTCATGGAATCTCATCCTAAAAACGAAAATCCATAAATTCCCTTCGTCTCGTAATATAGGATTTCACTGAATCGAGTTATTCATAATAACATATGTAGACTTGTTACCCCTAATATTGGCAATGGTCATTCATCCATTTGGGCTATCATATGGAAAATTATAATTTTCATTTTAATTATATTACTAGTGATAATGATAAAATTAAAATAATGGGATTTGGATTATGAAGAATAAAAATTTCACAAGCCAAATACATAAATAATTGTAATAAATAATTTTGACACACCTTCCCTCTTTGGTTATATCACCATAGAACAATATGAGTTTACCACCTAATCCTAGTGATACAGGAATAATCATGAGGGAGAAAATAAAGTATATATAGAATAATGAACTCAGATAGAGAGAAATAACGTCTCTCAAATATTCTGTCTCAAACCATGTCCAAATACTATAAATTTGTAGCCAGGGGCTGTATTTATAAACCCTGGAATGGTCATGCCCGACATCTTTCAATACGTGTACATTGTGGTCACGTCGTGTATTGGGGATCCGATTTTATTAATCTGCATGGCTCATGGGCAGATCTGAACATAGATTTTGGAAATTTGTCCACCTAAAAAACTTTTACAAGTCTTGAACATCTTGTACTGTTTATATACATTCTCCACTTCTCGAACGATTCTCCTGGTAATCTCATACGTGAATTTTAACCAATGACTGATGTCACGATGTGTACTGAAATTACATGATGTGTAACATTTATTTCATCAAATCACTAGAATCATGGAATAATCTCCTCCCAAATCAAACCTCAAAAAATTTCACATAGTCTAATGAACGTACACGAGTTTTACTAGTCTTTCACAGCATGAGACAACATCATGACTTGACCTAGTGTCTTCTTTCCTCTCTAAAGAGGACTAAACATGTATATGTGGTACATGATATATTACAATGTTTTTACATAATTTCCAACATCGTTCTTCCTAAAAAATCGGGGTGGCATGCTTCTTCGCTTTTATCACAGTGCAAACTGTCATTTTGCTTCATTATTCACCCTTTTTAATTATTTTCAATATTTTTTTGTCTCATTCCACAAAAAAAACAAGTTAATTTGCTCAAATGTTTTGAAGAATTTTTATTTATATTCACAAATCAACAAATTAACTAACTGAATAATATATGCATGATATTGACTTATCAAATCCCCCACACTTAAATTCAGACCTGTCCTCAAGGATGAAATCTCACATTACTTAAAATGATACTCATCTTATCATGATTTTAATTCAATTTTAAAAAAATAAATTGATCAAATGGAAAGTAAATTTTTTAAGGAACAGATGTAGAAAAATTCATTAATAAAACATTTTTCTATTAAACAAACTAACACTGTATTTTAATTTTTTTTCCTTTCGTAATAGACAAGCCCCTTTGTTCATCCATTTACAATTTTTAATTTATTATTAGTATACATGCCATTATCAATCAAACACAATTGAATAATTTTTTTCATTATAAGTTTAAAAATGTAAATGTCATGATGCACATAACTCAAAAAACATGTAACTTGCCTTTTTGTATGCATGGAATTTATCATATGAACCATGTAATGAGGGATATAACAATTAATCACGAGGGATTCACTGTTAAGGAACAAATGACTCTAAATATTCATGGTATTATGGTAAATGATATAAAAATAAAGGCTCAAAATGGAGGTTTTAATATAATGATATTTTGATGATAACAAAATATAATATCAACAAATGTATCATTTTACAAATATCATATCTCTTCAACCAAGAAGCTCAATGTTGGCCCATGATACATGCATGTTTAATGAATGAATCAACCACAAATTATTTTTTCTAGTTTTTTTTAATTTTTCATAATGTTATGCTAGGGAAAACTCTCACATACAACACCAGACAACAAAGAATAAAATAATCATTTGTATATAAAATGGTGATTTTTAATCATCCAAAAACACAACCCAAATTTTTTTAGTAATAGAGGTGAATAATTAAATAAAATGAAAGATAAATGGCCTCTGCTAGATTACAAAAGAAATTCCCGAGAAAAATATCCACAATGACGTTTATCCCAATTCCCCTATAAGAATTAATACCCAAAATTTATTCTTATAAATATCATGACAAACATTTTGATCATGGTATGAATGGATAAAAAATTCTTTTAACAAGGCCCAGTTTCTAACAAAGAAATGTATGTCTTATACAGACATAAAAATGATTAATGCAAAGTGGGTATATAGATAAGGGATAATAAAAAAATTAGTCAATAATTTTAAAAGTTGTTTTTGATTTGTCATAGCATCAATAAGATGTAGTGTATGTTCTAGAATAATAAATTCCCAAGTTTTATAAGAAATATACTATAAAAAATTTGAAGATATTTTCATAGTGGGTTTATTGGGGATGAGATGAATAATTGTGTTAATCACTCATGGAAAATCATAATAATCTTTAAGTAAATTAATAAAAACATCAATAAACCAAACATTTAAAACTCTAATAAAAATATCATATACAATGATTAAGATAATCCCTAAATAAATATTTTTCCCATCTTAATCCACATGTTTATATCCATTAATTCCTTTATCTATTTACCTCATTCAAATTTATTGACAATGAAATTTAAAAACATGACATGTTAAATATCCAAGGTAGTTTCATCCTATACTTATGTTGTCTCACTTTTTCTGAACTCATCATCCTCTTACTCACCTTATATATAGTGGTTCAATATTTTTGTGTTGTTATGTACGCTACTATTTATGATGTTTACTCAGCCATCACAATGTTTAATGTTCCTGGTGCTACTTCTAATGATCCTTGATGATTTTTGCTCCTTGTTTTTTATGGTCCTTCAAATAAATAATAAACAGGTGAATGAACTTTTCATTATCAATGAAATTCAATATATTTGGAGCAATATCATGTGTTCCTAAAAAACATTAAATAAAGGAAAAACAAAAAACTCGTTTTTCTCACTAGAACCTCTTTTTTCTACAATGTTGGATTAACCATAACTATTTTTTATCATGTGATATATGATTGATTTTTGTTGCCTTTTTGGGGTCCCTAAATTATCATAGTTATGTCCCATCAATATAGGTTGGTCCCTATCCTTATTCTCTGAACACCTTGATTCTTCCTGAAGGTATTACATACTTAATCTCCATTTGACTAATCCACCATTTCCTCCTCAATTCTGATAAACTAAATTGAAGTTCATGTAACATCCAAATTTTTTTACTCTCATAAATTTAGTGAAGTATGTCTCTCCTTTTGGGGTCAGAGAACATGGCCTTATGATTTTACTTCTTCATTGGTTGAGCATCCTCTTCCCTAGCATCCTTTATCTCATGTAATTCTTCAATCCTAGTGACATCCTCTACTTCAGTTGTCTCTCTTTTTCTAAACTCATCATCCTCTTTTACATCACAATTATTCATCGCTTGGTGGATTTTATATCCCATATGATCACTTCTAACTCTCATATAGAGTTCTATATTTTGATCATCGATTAGAACATGCCCCGTGGATAAAAATGGTCTTCCCATAATTCATGGATTCCTTTCCTCTTTTATATCTATCACTTCCAAGACAATGGGTACGTATAGTTTTCCTACTTTTATTAGGAAATAATTGATTAATCCTATGAGATTTTTTACTATTGAGTTTTTTTAATTGAAGTGAAAATATTGTGGGAATTAGGAATTCCATTCCAAAACTCTTGAAGTTCATGTATGAAATGATATGGACACTCTTAGCTAAGTCAAACAATGCATTCACACATTTGTTAGCGTAAATAAATATGGGAATTGAAAATATACATGGGAATCTATGCATTTTATGTAGGTCATTTGATCTCACTCACGATCACCTTCATGTGACTGGGATTGTTCCAATATAATCTAGATTCCTCTTGTTTCTAACAAGATCTTTCATTAATTTTCCATAAGTTGCCATGTTCACAATAGCCTTTGCAAAAGGTATTTTAATGTGTAATTTTTCGAAATGATCAAGAAACTTACCTCTATTAACATTTTTCATTGCTAGTAACAAATGATCTAGAATAGGAATCCTTGGTTTGTATATATGTGTCTCTTCATTTTCTTCTGCTACTACTTGTTCCTTTTCATCTTCAGCTTCTTATTCTCTTGCGTCCACTTGTGGTCCTCCTGCAAACTCTATTCAGCTTAATTTTCTTTTCTTTCCACTTATAAGCTAAATATGTTTTAAATATACACATGGTCATTCTCAAACGAATCTTGGATGATATAATCTTTTTCATTATTTAATTTTCTCAGTGATTTGGACAACTTGACACTACTGATTTTGAAATGTGGACTTTTAGTAGGCTACTTCTTCTCTCGTTATTGTGTCATATACAAATATATTTTTCTCATGTCTAAAAATTATACATAGGAGATCATGATGTATGAAATGTTTTAGATTTATAATGAATATTTATAGTCATAGAGATCAATTATATATCTTCATATAAAAATTTACTAAAAGATACATGATTTTGTTATTTTTGTCTTTACAATGAATTAATTAATAAAAAATGTCCTTACTACTCCCATGTGGCTCCATGGATTCCCAATATCAACCCAAGGATTCCAATGGTTAGAAATGTATCAAAATATAGGTCCAGGACATGTTTTAGGGTAAATTAATATTATTATAATATTATTTTTAAACTATTTTACCGAATATACACTTTAACAGTGGTAAATAAAATATTTACCGAAGTAATTATTCATAATGTCTAAAAATAAAATTTACATATTTATAAAATTTGGACCTCATGATTTTAAATATGAAATCCATTTTTCAAAATTCAAAACACACAAGTTGAAGAAATTATTTAAATGTTAATTCCCAATGTCGAAAACAAATTGCGGGTTTTTAAGAAGTAAAAAGTGTCAAATGATTGACATATGTTGATGTAATATTTAAATGGGAAATTACTTATAATGACATAAATTATATTAAATGATAAAAATATAATCTAATTATACTTTAATCCCAATCAAATGAATAATTTAACACTAATTATTATTTCTATTAAAAATGTTGTTTTTAATTAAAATTTATTATTTTTCAAATATCATCAAAATTTGAAATTTATAAGAAAAATAACAAAAATTTATCCAAACTAAATTTTTATGTACCTTTTATAATGAAATTGTTTATTTTATCAAATTTAATATATAAAAGTGTCAAATATTGTATTTAAAAATTGTTCTCCCTTAAAAGGCGGTAAAATTGATATTTATTAGAAAATAATTATTTTATCTGAAAAAATGAATTTGTTCTTATAATATGTCTCAGAAACACAAAATTTGGATGTTAAAATTATATGGAGTATATAAAATTCAAAAATCAATTAATACTATTCATGACCGCTTTTTGAATGAATAGTTTTGTTAGTTTTGGTGCTCTCAAACTCAGTGCTGCATGTAGAGCAATCTATTGAATTACTTTAAAGATATAGTGTACATTGAAATCATGTGGTGTTACACTGAACCTCATGTCTGAGCATTTATTATATATGAAGAAAAAAACATCTCCGGGTTAACCACCTGCTCACTACTAGAAAATTACTCCTTCATGACCTCATTGATCTCATGAATATCTCTTCTACTGCCATTGATAAATATGCTCGTATCATCAGCAAACATCGGCTGAGAGATGCCATAATCAATGAGTCGACTTCTCTCAGAGAGGATCCTACTATAGTTGATATACAAATTTTTATTCCAGAACATCACATCATGAGATATATTTAATAAGGAAGGGGAGAGGGTGTACCATTATTTCATAACACAGACAACCATAAAGAAAGTAAACTATTTTCCCATGAAGAAAATACATAACCAAGAAGAGCTGAAACATTGATACATAATGCCAATAATCCAGTGCGAGAACCCCATACAAGTATGGACTCTTAAAATTAAGCTCTATTAAACCCTATAGAAAGCCTTCTTCATGTTCATCTTGATGGATAGGTTTCTCCCACAAGCTCTAAGATTAATTTCACTAAATAACTCTTGACTTAGACCGATTTCCTTATTAATATTATAGAACATAATAAAACATTAATATTAATCTACAATCCATCATAGGAGGAAAGTCCCCACTCTCTTATTTGGTATTCATTCTAGAAACATATAAGGTATATTAAACAAACTAAAAGGGAAATAATGATTCAGGTATTTAGGATCATTAACCTCCAGCACCATGATGATCTTCATGGAACATGAAATGTGTGGTAGACTATAGTCAATTAAGTATCGCATTAAAACATGAAATAGACCACTTTCCACCATATCCCATTATTATATGTAGAAATAGTTAGGGAAAACATCAGGCCCAGAGAGTATTTTCGGTCGAGATACCAAATGAAATTGTAGACCTCCTTCATTAATTTTTCATTTATAAACATTGTACTATGGTATATATGCAAATTAATTTGATTTATAATATATGAAATTATTATAATAATGTTAAAATACCAATGATTAAGGTTTGGGAATTATATGTCCTCCAATTTTGAAATTTCACCCTCAGAATTTTGTTTTACCTAAATAGGTGTTGGTACTTCTCCTTCATTACCTCTTCTGGTTCCTATGATTCTTTTTTGCACTTATGGTTCCTCCAAAACTAATTGACAAGGTGGACTCTCTTTCCATACTACATGACTCTCTTCCCTGGTGATATTTTAATGATGTGTTTTTATCAGAAATGAAACATCATTTCCATTCGACGATTGTCAGTATATCCCTTTTTCCATATCTTTGCATCTTTGATATACTATTGGATAGATTGAACATTATTTGTCATCTCATTCACATGATCATGTCCAAGTACATTCATTTTTCATCTTCATGTGAAATATATGGATTTATACATGGATTTCCATAGATATCATCATAAAGATACATATGAATACTCGAGGGGAATTTTTTGTTGTATGAGAACTCAACCAATGTGAGATGTTGATTCGATAGACCATTAATTTCCATTAAATAAGATCTTAGCATTCCATTTTCTGAATTGTCCTATCATATTGGGCATTAGTTTGGGGGTGAAATGTCTGTTAAGAAATTGAAATCATTAATCAGTTCTTTTTGAATAAACCTCATGAATTTAGTTGTGAACCATTTATCATGATCATAAAAATTTTGAGTGGAACTCCATGTAGTGTCACTACTTCATTCACATATATTTTACCATGTTTTTCAAGAGATATATATTCCTGAATAGTGTTAAAATGGCTAGTCATAGTGAGTCGGTCCAACACAACACATAGCACATTTTATAATTTTGATATCTTTGGGACGCCAATGAAAATGTACATAGAAACTGACTTAGTGGATACTTTTTATTAATTTAAAAGTGAAAAAAATAAAATATAACAATCCACTAATAGAGGTCTAAAATAATTCATTATTTGAGAATCACCTAATATAACAATTTTACAATCATCTAGGAGAGATCCCAACCTAGTGTTTAAAACGATAAAATCATCAACCCATCAATTATTAGTAATATAATATACATTATCATTACCTTCCCTCAATGTATGTCTGACTGGAGTATCATGATTGATAACCCTTTTACATTTATCTGTGATATAGAAAGTCTCCCATTGCCAACCGGCATTTCCTTCAAAAATACCAACCAACATAGCTATATCTGATTCTACTTCTAAGATCAAGAAACCATACAACATGAATAGAAGAAGAGCATAAATCAGATCTCTAACTTCTTCTCCAATGGAGTTTCCTTCCATATATAAAAACTAAAACCTAGCAACACTACTCTGTTTTAATCACACACCAGCCCACCTCGACATATAACCTCTAACAAAAATGATCTTTCGACATTTAATTTAAACCATTAACGAGAGGCCTTCATTTGATCCATTGTACATGGTCGGTTCAGCTACACTAAATTGAGGGGAGTATCTGGGAAGCATGAAATGAAGTAAGGTCGAGGATTCCCATCCAGGAATAAGAGTGCCCATCTTCATATCCTGTAGCTTTACATTAACCTGGAAAAGATGTGTGACACCTTCCTAACCTCTCTAGATTTATTCATAGCCTCCAAAATAATCCAAAAACTGAAAAATCAAAGTATAGATATGTATATCATTCGTCAGGTAGTTTTTTACAGGGATCTTAAACTGTCGTGAGGAATAGAATATACCTTTACAAAATTTCATGAGTACACAACCCACATATCTCTTTAAATAATCACTATTTATCAAAAAATAGTCTCCAATTTTACTTAATTTGAGTACATGTGCTGTGATAAGGATTATATTTAGCTCCTTAAATCTTTCCTTACATTTTTTCATCCAGACAAAAATTACCCCTTTCCTTGTTAATGTAGTTATCATGATAGAAAATCATGATAATTTTCTTACAAAAAAATGATAATGTCTTGTTATGACAAGATAACTAAGGATTTCCCAGTCAATATAATGTCTTCGTCAATCCCCAATTACCATTTTTTTGAATTGTCCACATAAATTCCACTACATGTGATCACATGTCCAAATAATGAGACTTGCTACATCCAAAAGGCACACTTGTTCAACATGAAATATAGCTTCTTCATCCTTAATATGTCCAACACAATACCAAGATCATCGTCATGATCCTCCTCTATCATGGAGTAAATGAAAATATCATCGATAAACACTACAAAAAAATTTTTCGATAAAATTTATAAATAATCAATTCAATATATCCATGATGATTGCTGGGGAATTAGTAAGCCCATAGGGAATCCCAAGAAACTCATAGAGCCCATTCCTTATACAGAAGAATTCCTTTTGAATGTATTACTTCTTCACCATTAGTTTATTATATCTAGAATGAATATACATATTTGAGATGTAATGAGCTCCTCATTGATGATCAAACAAGTCATAAATCCATGGAAGATGATACTTGTTATTTATGGTGAACTTGATTAGATCATAGTAGTGCAGACACAGTTTCATTGATCCACCTTTTTTCTTTTTAAAGTGAACTGCTGCACCCTAAAGGTATGAACTAGGGAGTCTTAACCTTTGTCCGAATGCTTTTTAGAATCATATTTAAATAATCCATTCAATCGAGTCCATCCATTATGGGTAGTTTGAAATAAGAGTATCTCCAGGTGTGAGTTCTATTAAGAACTCCACCTCATGATCTAAGGGAGTCTAGATAACACTTTTGGAAATACATCACCATATTACCTAAAAATTGAAATTTTCTCTAGGATGATACCATCCTTTGACTCAACCAGTATATTATGGTATGCTTCATCACAGGGTATCAACACCCACACCATTGAAGGAGTTTCCAAAGGATATTCCTGATTTACCTTGCACTTTTAGAGTATCATGGAATGGTTCGAAATATAAATCAATATTTAATTTTCTAAATAATTGTTGTGTGCTCTATATAATGATAGATAATACAACACCATTATTGATGAAAAGTCCACCAAGGAATGCATCACAAGAGTTTCTGGAATAACATTCCCACATATTCCAATAAGGGAAGAGTTCGACATTTGGGTTTTAAGGATCAAAACACGAAGAGTTTTTTTGTATTTACTTGTTTCATGGTTTTTTTGATTTGATTCATTAGTTATAGAAAATTTTAATTTTATAATGGAATTTGGGGAACTAAATTAGTGTCCGACTCTTTCAATTGTTGAGTGAATAGTAATTGTACCTTGTACCACATCGTTTTGTTTCTACACATCATCAGTGGTGATGGAAGAAGACATCCATTGTTCCTTTTGATTTGGTGTCTCATGATGGTGATTACCATCAGGGACTAGAGTGTTACTGAATTTTCTTGTTTATTGGTAATTCTTCGAATAGTTCTAGTATACGACCATGGGTGGTTCCATCATTTTCTCTAATGTATCAACCATCTTATTTTTGTCTCTTCAACATTCTTGAGCGTAGTGGCCTTCTCCCCCACACCTATATAATTTCTCAATTACATTGAGGTAGTTCCCAGAATGCTTCATCTTAGATATTTGACATGTGATTGGTCAATATTTCTTCCAACCACTGTTTTGAGATGTTCTAGATTGAAAATAAATATTTTATTTCTTATCACGATATCAATGGTACCATTATCTAAACTTGATATCCACTTTAAGAGAAAATCAAACAACATATTCATAAATCCATATATCTTTATTTTCTCGGGCATTTCAATAGTTTTGTTTTAAACCACTAAATTTTTTGCCAGTTTGGATATCACCACTGAAAATAAAACAGAATGAATACCTTGATATCCTTGTGAAATATGGTTCATATGCCATGATAATTTCACCATCCTTTTTCTTTATCATTATAAATTATCTCTCAATATTTTTAAAAAGAGTTTGAGGGAAATACATATTAAGAAATATTTTCCTAAAATCTTCCCACACCTTCTGTTCATTTTCATTTTTTGGTTTGATGTTATTAATCTACACCCACCATCGGTAGGCCTCTCCATCTAGATGATAAATTGTCAGAGTTACTTCCTCCATCTCAGAATAGTTAAGCGGAAAAAAATATGTTCAATTATTTTGACCATACATTCTATTACTAGTGGAACATAACTTCAACAAAATGTCGGTGGTCATTGCTGCATAAAGTACATGATAGTATGTTCCACTATCTTAGTTAAAGGAGGTCATTCCACAATGTTTATGTTATTGTTCATAGCCTATGATAACTGGTTAAGTATCAATATAAAATTTTGAAATCGAATTTCCATGTAATTGGGGATGTTGTTATGTCAATCACTGGATTGTCCCTCTCATGGGTTGTTGGAATAGATTATCCTAGTTCCAAAAAATTTCAAAAATATAAAAGGTTATAAAAAGCATAATTTTTTAAGTGATGAATTAATTATTTATTACATAGTGAAATTAACGCTTACAGAATGTGTTACAAGATCCTTATGTTTTACAATTTTTCTTCTAAAAAACATTACTTGGTTCTTATTGAAACATGGTCTCATACTGTGGGTTAGAAACTATGATTTTCTAAATTGTTATCTGATACCACCTATAGAAACTATGATTTTCTAAAATAACCTATTACATAATTTTAAATTAAAACAACCAAAAATAATTACACTACTATGATCCAATGGTTTAGTGTCTTGGTAAAAATAGGACCATACATAATTTTTTGTAATAAAACATAGACTTTTACTTAATTTATTATTATCTACCATCTTATTTTCCCTCATGATTTTTATAGTACAAGTAACCCCATTAGGATATAAATCAAATAAATGGGTGATCTAAAATCCAAGTAAATTGATAGATATGAAATAATTAAATATAACATGGTGTGGGTATAATACGAATAATATCATCATCATAATCCTTTGGGTAAGCATTATTTGATGTTTTGGAATGTGAAAATTCAAAAAAATGAAACATCAAGTCTTAGTAGTCAACTTCCACACAATATTGTGAACAAAGCTATCATTGTGTTCACACATATTTCACTATATCTCCTGAGACTCTTAACTTTAACAAATACATTGGAGTGATATATAATTCTTTGTGAACCCATCACATTAAAAAATTTACATTACACTTATATTTTAGGCACACCCATCACATAATTACATTTAAATTTCCTTGCATGACACTTATAGATTATATCAATCATGGACATAAAATAACCCATAGAAATAAATGTTTTTCGAAAATAATGCTTTCATGTATAAATATTGGGGATCCCAAAATAAAAATGGAAAAACATTCTTGGTATAAGAATCATCCAACTTCAGTGAAGAATAAGGAAAATCAAGAGATGTAAAACATGTGTCTTTATAAGGAAGTAATCTTTTGGAAAATTATTTTATTTTTCATAAATTTAGACTCAAAGCATGTATATCTAGAAATTAAATGGTAATGATAAATAAATGGTATTTAAATAACTCTATTTTAACTTTAATACTGAAAATAAAGTGATATTGGTAAACTCAATAGAAGAGAGTTAGGTTCGAGAATCCCCTTACCTTATATATGAACACTCTCTTCCATTCAATAAAATTGACAATAAAATTTAATTCATTAATTATGAAATAAAAAACCATTCAATCTTGAATTTAATTCAATATTATTTAATTAGGTTTAATAGTTTTCTTTTTGAAGAGATATATAGTTAAATTTAATCGTTTGAGGCTGTTCATCCTCTTAGATTCATGATCAGTTTAATTGAATATGATTATGGATGTTGATGTAGAATGGGTATAATTTTCTGGAATTTCAAATATATGTTTTTAATGAACATATTGAGTTTTAAATGGTTGTATATATCATTTCTTTAAATTTTATGAGGATGAATCATTAGATAAATATTTAATGATAATTGTTTGCACTAATTTTGGCTGTTTTTATTACGAAAAATTGATCTATTTTATAATTTAGTATATGTTGATTATTTTATTTATTGAAAAAAGGGTTATAAAATATAATTTACAGTATTTCCTAACCATTATACTAGTTTTGTTAAAATAAATTAATTTGTTAAATTAATATGAAAATGCATCGTCCATGATACTTGTAAATAGTCACGTCCCTTGCAATGATTTCATTTTTAGATTAAAAGAGAGAGAAAATATTTTAATGATTGATCATAAGTTAAAATGATATAATTATAGTATTAAAAATATACTAGTGTTACCATGAATATTTGTATAGAGTATGTGAGAATGTAATATGGAAAGAAAAAAACAGAAATTAAAAGATAAAGGACGAGGATTTTACCTCTTAAATATCTCCTCTTTGAGAACCTCTATAGGGAAAATGTTTTGTTCATATGATGAGACCAAGGGATTCTAGAAGTAGTTGGGGTACAGGGTTAGTAAGATAAGATATCATAATTTTGAAAAGTCTCGAGGTTTGAGACGTGTGAGGAGAAAATGTAGTGAGGGTAGTATTTATAGTGGAGGAGAGGGGTATTTCTTCATTATTTTATTCATTAGTTTAATATTTTTGCACAAAACTATGAATATGATGAGAATTATAACTACATATCTTAAAATATTAAATGATATTTTGGTATTTTGGTATTAAATTGGAAATAAATTTTCCATGACTCAATAATTCATGTATTTAGCTTCAATTGAAAGTTATCGTAGTTTACTATTTTCCAAAAATTCTACTTTTTTATAAAAATCCAAAAAATTCACCATAAATAAATTTGAAATGTAAAATTAAAAAATGAACTCCACATTATGAAATAATTTTCTAAGTATGAGAAATTAATTTTTTAATTAAAATCATCTAGTTTTAATAGTAAAATAAATATTTTACAATTATAATGGGTTTTCTACAACCTTGAAAAATTATTTTAGGTCTCATAATATTATGTTATAATAATAAGGCAAGAAAATATTATTTTAAGAATTAATTTTATTAAAATTTATTTATTATAAATTATTAAAATAATATTAAATATTTTATTAAATATTTATGAATTACAAAATAACAATACTTCATTTAAAACTTTTAAACCAATTATTTACTTATTTCATGAAATAAATATATCATATTTTTATTCATAAGATACCTATTATTTATAATTTCAATCGTTAAGTTACAATTCTATTGGATGGATTACAGTTCCTACGGGTTATGATAATATTTTGATGGTCATGATAATATTCCATCAGTATTGGTTCTCTAATTTATAAAAATGACACTTATTTCATTAATTGTTCATTTAAAATGTTTTTTTATTGTATCTATGTGAATTAATGTGATTTGTAATATATAAAATTTTTATAAGATGGGTGAAATTCCATGGATAAATGTTTGGGTCATTACAAATATGAAACTTATATCATATCTAATGTTTATATAATGATGTTTGGATAATGATATGTTGCATATGAATAATTATATTGGATGCTAATGATTACCTTGGTGATGATTAAGGATTTTTTAAAATTTGGTTTATGATATAATAGATGGAATTTATTATTTGTTTCGAATTTATGTAATATATCCAATAATATATGGAATACAGAAGAATGAATGTTTTCAAATAAGTATTTATGTTAATTTCATTGCTTCAAGAGAGTACATGATGATGGTATTCACAGGTTTTATATGAGACAATCAATAGATATTTTTTGATATATGGGGGGTTAATGGTTATATGATTTGGGAAAATTCAGTTAATAATTTTCTAATTTTTTTTAAATTTCAACATTCAGAAGAGTTATAAGGTTAACCATTTATGAAAAGTTTTATGTTCAGCAGATAATGAGGTTTTAGAGATTAAATTATTATCTCTCTATATAAGTACAAAAACATACTAGATAACTTTTGTAAACCATTTTGTTTTGATGCTAAGACAAATGGAATATCCTACCAACTTATGGATATCATTATTTGATAATGATTTAGGAATGATAAATTAATATTCATCTCCTAGAGTAAGAGGTGAAGAGGAAATTGAAAAAGCCATAATGAAAAGATGACAATGAGATTATCAAATTTAATCAAGTAAGTAATATTATAAAATAACAAAAACCCTAGGTACATGATCATGAAACAAAAAATTTTATTCTAGTATATTCCATTTTTATTAATTAAATGGTCCCATAAATCAGTAGAGTTTTATGGATTTGTGATTGTTAGTTAACTTTCTCTTGACCATGTTCTATATCATTATCCATCAGAACATGATAGTTATATATCACTTCCAGGTTCATGTTTTCAACTGACCCCTATGTTATCATATATGTATACCGATTTATGAGTTACTTTCGTTAACTATTTTGTTTCTAACTTTCCCATTTAAATGTGGTTTCATTATTCAGTTTTATGATGTGGGTTTCTATGAGATGAACTTTCTTGTATTAAACACATGATGAACCAAAATAATTACAACGAAAAAATTCATTTTAATGGGTGTATAATGTAAAAACCCATGTTTTTATAAAACATTTTTAGAATAATTAAAATTCCATTTATGTGTTTCGTTATATAATACAAAAACATAATCTTTCGCAACATGCAACATCGCAGTAGAATTTGTTACAGACAACACTAGAATTCAAAATATCATAATTTTTTATTGTAATTATTTAAATAGTATAATTATAAACAAGAAGATAGAATAATGGATATTTATAGGATTAATTAATATTTAACATTTTGTTCAAACCAGTAAAACTATATAAAATGTTTGGAAATGTTTTTTTTTGAAAACAATTTAATTGTGCATAGGTATGTTTTATGGAAATAAATAAACAAAACACTCTTATTTTATTATATTAATGTAACATATAAATAATTTTTATTTTATATAATGGTTAACAATCGTCTTATGTGTTTTCAAGACATTATTTGAGAACAAATCTAATTTTTGTGTTAAAATAACTTTTTTCCTAAAAGGTATTTTCTACCTTTTAATGGAACTCTTGTTTTAAGTCTATTTTTTGAAACTTTTTATAAATTAAATTTGAGAAAATGATATTATAATTTTAAATATGTATATAATTATTTAATTTCGGTGTACTTTTGGTATTTTTCTGATGACATGAATTTTTTGGCGAATAGTGAAGATAATAATGAATTTTAAATGAAATTTTTTTTTTCATCAAATTTATATATATTTTTAAATTGTTTTTTGGTTTTTTTATAATCCATTTATAGTTATTGGAAATAATTTTATGTTTAATTTGGATATAAAATTATATTAATATTTTTGACATTTTTTATTTAAAATATTATTTTCTCGATCAATCATTGAGATTATTTTTTGATTAATTTGTAAAGATTATTTTTTTAAGTTTAAAAAATGGAATAGACATATAAAATAAGAAGGTCCTAATTTTTTTAATTGGTCACTTCTGTCTTTGGACAATTTGAATAGTAACTTTTTTATATTTATTAGTACAGATAAGGGTAACTAAAATAATTTGAGGGTAAAACTAATATTATAAATATTATAAAATTTTCCTAAAACATTAAATAATATTGTTGGATAAAATTAGTTGGACCCTTATCTCAGAAGGGTTGAAATGAAAATAATTAAATGGAATCGTTCACATGAATATGACTTGTATATTATAAAGATCAATGAGAGTGAAAAAATGTATGATTCTTAAATTTAGTGTTTATAATATTTTATAATATGTAGTTAAATAGAACATATGATTGAATATATATATTATTTTTAAATATAACAGATTAAAATACATGATGAAATTTTATTTTCAATTTTTATTTTATGAGGAATTATAAAAATTAATTAGACTATTACGATACAATAATCGTTCAATTAATGAACAAATCAATTAAGTGATGTTATAAATATTAATTTATTATAATATGAATTAATTAAGGATCAATAAGATTTTTCATGGAAAATATGAGATATTGGGAGTTTATTAAATTAATTTCATTGAAGTAATATTTCGGAATTTATTTTCTTATTGTCAATGTAATGAATAGTTTATAGATTGACACTAATGAAATTCTATGAAGATAATATACTATTAAATTAAATAGAAATTATAAATATCCTAAATGAAGTTAAACGTGATAAATTATGATCTCAAATATCATATATTGACCTTTTATTGTATAACCTACACATTATATGTAAAAAACCAGCTTTAAATATTGAAAATGTTGTTACCATAATTAAACATAAAATATGTAATCAAGTTGTTAATCAAAATGAAAAGTCTAAAATTAAAAAAATAGTTATAAAATATATTATTTTATTGTATCACACACTATCCAACATTATCTATGAAGTAATTTCCATTCAGAGGTGTTCTGATTCATATTTAATTATTATAAGTTAATCCTCTGATAAATTCCTAATGTACCCATATCCAATAGTATAGAGGAACATATCCTCCCTCATACCATTTAACCAAATTGAGATTTATTGAAAAAAATATATAAAAGAATATCTTTTTCACTTCCATATACACATTCTATAGTTTTTGGTCTTCTTAATTAACCAACTATATCTTCCTTTAAATGAGATCTAAAGGATTCATTTTGAATAATATATAATTGTTCTAACTGATCACTCTCTATCAATTATTCAATACCAAATTTAAATAATATATATATATATCATAATATAATATAAAAAGTATCCCACATATTTTGAATTTATTTTATGATTATGAAAATTCTATAATACAACCCCTTTACCTTTGAACATGAAGTAAAAGTATACCTCGTTCATACGTATGGCTTATCATCTCTACATATCGATGCAATTAATTTTATATCACCATCTTATTTCAGTTGGAATTTTGAAGGTTTTAATGATTATATATGATACATATGCCATGATTATACATTTTTAATGATATTATAATATATATCTTTTACTACCTAATCTTTTTTTGGAAATGATTATTTTCTCGTGTGTACATATGGCTTACCATCTACACGATAAAATATGGTTAGTTTTTAAAATATCAATCACATGGCTATTAATAAGGATAAATGTTATGAATATATATGAAATATATAATAGAAAATTATTTTTTAACTATAACGTTCTCTTTATTTTAATGTGATAAGAAAATTGAAAACAAGGGTCATGTGTACGTACAACCTATTGTCTCCATTAATTGCACATTTTATTTAATATCACTTAATTTTATGAATCCCCATAAATATATACATATATATCATTTTTATAACATTTTTATCATTTTTCATATGATGAAGTAATTATATATGTTAGAGGACCAATAATATCATGTCATCACATGTTTGAAAAAAGACAGTTATTATATAGAACATCACTTTAACAAAAAAAAAATTCAAGTAATATAATTTCAGTCGTAAATTATATAAGGTATTTTATATATATGAATATGGTGCTATGGTAGATTTATGAAAAACTTATATTTAATATACCTGAATTTTTAATTTATATAATGTGGGGCAAGACTTAAGGTAAGGTATTTTATCTCTCACTTTTATTTCTATAGGACACATGCCTTATACACTAATTAATTATTATATTTTGTGTATATCTATCCAATTAATGTATTTTATTATACTTATTCTCAATTTTTTTGAATTTTAATATTCATATAAATTTATCTCTTTTATGGGGAATATTAATATACTGATTATGATGATATAAGTGATTATTTAAAAATTTCAACAACATTCATGATTGTTTTATTTTAAATCTTCATTGGGGAATATTTAACATCAAAATCCACGTTTTCAAAAATAAAATAAAATATTTTATTATTATTATACTGTTAATATTTGAAGTTATTTATTCCACATTTTATTTTTTACTAAATGGTTTGAAAGGAATATTTTTTGTATTTTTTCAAACGATGTATTTTTGATAATTTTCGAGAAAATGTATGTGTGGGATGTTTTTTACCATATATGTAACTAATGAAATTTTCTGGTATCATGAATCCATAGTTATTTGAATATTAATTTCAATATTATATGGTCATTTTCATAGAAATTATTACCGTTAATATTTCATGTCTCATTAAGAATATGAAATCATAAAGTAAAGGATATTTTCCTCAATAATTATTTTAAGTAATCTTTTAATACAATTTTCCTTCAAAGATATGATTATTTTATGTTATTTATGATTTAATATGGATATAGGATACAGATATCATTATTATTCATTCTCTGAATGGTTTATTATTATGAAGAAAATATATTTATGAAATATATTTCTATAACATGATTTATGTTATGGTGATGTGTTTGTGAAACTAATTTTATTAAATGGGTTATAATATTGAGAATGATTTGTGGATTTGTGTCACACATATGTATAGTTTTCATTAATTAATGTTTGGGAGAAATATCTCACTCTAATGAAAAGGGTAATTAATTATATCACATGAGATAGTGATGGAAAAAAAGTCAATGTTCTTGATTTGTGATGTGAAAAATGTCAATGTTCTTGATCTGTAAGTGAAAAAAGTGATAAGGATTGATCTTAGAGTCGTTGTAGTTAATAATGACATATCAATTTGTTTCCTATACTTATAATTATTAAACAAAAATTTATGACTTGAATATGTCATTCAATAATGATTTATGATGATTTTTCATTCATATGGTTCGTGGTAAGGTTTTATTCCATAACTAATATTTATGATCCATGAATGTTTTGGTATGAACATTGTATGTTATTCTCATGATAACATACCCATATTTATTATTTTTTGATTTCCTAAGTTAATAAATTTTTATCTTTCATAATTACCCTTAATGGTAATTTGAGCTCACCATTTTCTTATGTTTCCTTTCCACAGGTTATATATATATTTTTTCAATATTAGTTAAAAGGGGGAATATATATATGAGAGATATTGAAGATATTTCCCCAAATTGGAATACTTTGTTACATGTTACATAAGGCACTAAACTATTATGATCCTTAAGCTTGATTTTTTGTTATGAAATGAATATATTTCAAAAACTATGTAATATACATGTATGCATATATTGTGTCACTATATGATAACCCCATGATTGCCTTTCAAGAAAGATATTCACACTATAAAATAATAATTTTTCCTTTAAAACTTATAAATTCAACTATAATCATCATGGATTTTGTGAATAAAGTGACATGGTCTAGCTCAGGTTGACATGAATCATCAACCGATCTGGAACACAATAATGCCTCATGCGCGCCTTTCTATATTCTAGAGGCTGTCTACTAGTTGTGAGGGCCAACAAGGATACAATGGGGACACTATCCACTTATATAAGAGTGTAATAATAGCATAAAAAACTAAATACAAAAAAATCTTTGAACATTAGAGTACAGATAAATACATATATTAATGTAATGAAATTGTACTAATTAGAGTGTTGAATATTGTCTCATTGGAAAAATATATAGTCATTTGTTCCCACTAGAATAACAACAGACACAAAATAAAATATAGAAAATAAATACACAATAAACCACTGCAACTCTGGGTAGAACAATGAAACTTCTCTTCATGAAATCTGAATTGCATCATCACAAACAACAGATCCCACCCGAGAATTCCCAAAAAAATTGGAATCATTGGACCTCCACCAAATCAATTGCACCTGGTTCTCAACATAAAATTAGGAATAATGTATGCTCACCCTCTATGGTTGATTTGGTTCCCTGGAAGAAACTTATGTTTCTTTATTATAACCTAGATTCATAGTTTTAAATATTAATAAACCCATATTACATCATGATTATTATTCTACATAACATAGTATCTGATAATTTTCTAATTGTAACATTCACATTAACATGATATTGTAGTTCCCTGGTTTGATGATAACCTATAAGTGCCACAACATTATTCTTAAATACATGTTATATAGGAAAATAAAATCATTTCAGGGACAAAAATGATTCATACTATCATGGGTGGAGACTCATCGGTATTTGATGCATCATCTCAGGGTGTATGGACTTGTTAATATCCATTATAGTATATTAGGATAATGATACATACAATTAAGAAATCCACATTTATATGTGTCATTGGATGTTCCTATCAATGGATGTGTGTATTGATACTTCGAAATTATGTTTATTATTAATTAATATTATACGTTGCGTACATTTATGTTCTATGTAATGTCATGATGAAATATGTTTGTGGTGATATAGGATACGTTGGGTGCATCATGAGTAATATTGAATTAGAAAATAATGTGAGAAAATATTTTTCCATTCAATTCCTCAATAATGTTTATATTTCTAAACCATTGGTTGAAATGATATAACATAATTAAATACATGGATATAGAGTTAATTATGAATGTTCAATTTCTAGAAATTTAATGTCATGACCCATCCCCTAGGGCTTCTGTCGTGACTACCCAAAGCCCTCCTTCTATAGGCCATGGAATGGCGACTAGAACCGGAAAGGCATATCCCTATAACTGGGATGACATTTCCATTAAACCTAAAAACTCACACCAGCCAAGAACACAAAAAGATACTTGAATAAGTAAACTATATTGTAAAAGGAACATGGTTAGTAAGTAATGGGGATGAGATACCTTCCCAAATGGAAAGTATAAGAAAAACTGAAAACAGCTCCAGCGAACCTCTGCCAAGGTTCCTACCAGAAGGGTAGGTACAGCTCTGTAATGGTCTTCTTTGTAGTATGTCTCATCTAATGTTCCACCTCTGAGAAACCTCCAGTCCTGGAACCCTCAGCCTCGATCAATGCTATCTATCATCTGCACAAGACACAATTTAGTGCAGGCATAGACCGTGCAGGGGTGTGTATAATGATACTCAGTAGGGGCCCCGAGACGCAGAAAGTATCTTGAAATCCCTAAAGGATAAACCACAATGCAATAAAAACAATAGTCATCCCTACATAGATATATACCCATATATTTACCTATGTTATCAAGTATACCCATCTCATTCAATAGGATGCACAAGGCCCAAATATTTAGCCATAAATTCAACTGTTCCATGAAGGAATGAATACAATAAAGGTATGTACCACAAAGGTATCACCATACAAAAGTATACAATGTTAGTAAGTATCACAATTGTATCGCCACGTAGAAGAATACCATGATGGTAAGTACCACAAAGGTAATTCCACAAAAAAGAATACCACGAAGATAAATACCACAATGGTAAGGACTCAGCTCACACTAGGTATAACTTATGCATAGAAGTATATGTGATTAGCTGTATTTCTAGATCATCTTACTTTGTCGCTACGCTCTGATGTTGAACCATACAGGATCTAAAGATGGCCCACAAATGATCTAGAGATGACCCACATAGGATCAGAATGTGCTAACCCACATAGGATCACTGATGACTGACCCACACATGATCGGTATGGGATGACTCAAACAGGTTCGCTGAGTGTTGATCCCCACGATATCTGAAGATTCTTCAAGTATAGGCAGTTGTAGGGTTCCCACACTAACCATGATTGATTATGATAGGTTCTGCTAATTAATCCATTTTTCGATACTTCATCTTCCATGAAGTCCCACCATGAAGTATCTCAATGGTCTACCACGTTATAAGGGACCCAACACAACTGACATAACATCAATCAGACGCTTGATCTTTATGTTATTAGTGTTTCCATTCTGAGGGCCCGGTTGGATTTTTTTCGATCCAGCCCGGCCACATTCCAACATTATCCTAAACTCACATGGGGTATACCAAAAGGACCATCTCAATAAATGTATTATGACGCTGCATATGGTTCATCAAACGGACACTCGATTATAAACATATAGCCAAAATGGCGAAAATGGGTCTGGATGGGCCCGGGTCCGGTCTGACCCTGTCGGAAGACCCATCCTGGGATGACTCGACTCGGTTCGGGTGGTCCGGGCAAGACCAGAGTGCGGCTCGTATGGCCTGGGCCTCGGTGGGCCCAACTCGCTGGGACATAGTCCAGCTCGGGCCGGGAAGGGGGTGGCTCGACCTGGTGGCGCGACACCATAGGGCAGCACGCGTTTCCCCCTGTGGTCGGGTGGACCATCATTTTGGGGTCTTCCCTAGTCGATGCATGGGAGGGAGTCACATCCCAAGACACCCGGACAGCCAAAGGGTCATTCGGTCTATGCATGTGGGACCTGCTAGATTGGGTCCTGCTCGGTGCACCACGACCAGCTGGATCATCGTCCAGTGCACCTCCCAATGGCGGGACGACGCGGCTATCCTCCATGGTCGGTCGGGTGTTGGCCTCCCTTCAGCCTCCGTTGCGGACAAGAGTTTGTTGACTCTTACTATGGCTGCATGAATGCGCGGCACCCTACCACCACATGGTCGGCCGGTCTGCCGGCCTCCTTCCTCTTTCGCGGTTTACTGCATCTCCGTTCTAATCCCAAAAAATGTAATGACCGAATATTGGAGATCCTCGGTTTGAGGGGTCTATGTCAATACATCGCACTCAACAAAGAATTGTTATTTCAGCGCTATTAATTATTTTGCATTGATGAACGCACGAAGAATGCGAGAAGAACGATGAAAAGGGGAAAGTTATATTTGTGGAAGGATGAAAATATTTTCTTGGCCGTCGTCGTTGTGAATCCCTAATATCAATAATAAAAAAATAAATTCATTCATATTTCTAAATTAAAACCCCTACCTTGATCCTCTAGTGTTGGAGGCACGAGGAACAAGATTATATCGATGAAGATAGTGACGTTGGTATTCGTAACTCCCACATGACATATTCCCTATACCCTAATATTGAAATACTTAAATCTAAAACAAAAAATCTAATCATTAACACTAAAATCTAATACAAAATTCTCAAAACAAAAACCCAAAATCCAAAAACATAGTCCCAAAACACTATACTTGAAACCCTAATCCCAAATACTAAATCCAAAAACTCAAAATCTAAACCCAAAATCATAATCCATATACCCTAATAATGATATCATTAATTATAAAACATAAATTCTAAACCATATCACATAAATATAAAACCAAAAACCCTAAAACCAAAACCCAAAATCATAAAACCTAGTCCCAAAATCAAATAACTCAAACCCTAATACCAAAAATAAAAATCCAAATAGTCGAACCATAAACCCAAAAATATATACCCTATACCATAATATTGTTTTACATAACCATAAAACATAAAACCTAAACACTATCACTTAAATTTAAAATAAAAAACCTAAAACCAAAACCCAAAATCCTAAAACCTTGTCCTAAAAACCAAAACTAAAAACCCTAATACATAAACTCTAAATCCCAAAATCCAAAACATAAACACCAAAAAATATCCCATATACCCTTATCTTGAAATCCATAACAATAAAAATTAAAATCTAAACTATATCTCTTAAATCTAAAACCAAAATCCTAAAACCTATTACAAAAACTCTATACCCGAAACCCTAATCCCTAAAATATAAATCCAAAAAGCCAAACCCTAAACCCAAAACATATAACCTATTAACATAATATTTAATTCCTTAACCCAACAACATAAGATTTTAACCATATCATTTAAATTTAAAACCAAAATCCTTAAACTAAAACCCAAAATTCCAACACCTAGTTTGAAAAACTTATACTTGAAACCCTAATCTCTAAAAACCAAATCCAAGAATCCAAATGCTAAAACCAAAAACATATACCCTATACCCTAATATGGATATCCTTAAACAAAAAAAATATCTAAACCATATCACTTTAATAAAAAAAACACAACATACAAAAACCTAGTCTCCAATCCCTATACCTGAAACCCTAATCCCTATACTTTAATTCCAAAAATCCAAACCCTAAACAGAAAAACATATAAACTATACCCAGATATTGAAATCATTAACCATAAAACCTATATGATGGACCCTATCATTTAAATCTAAATCAAAAATCCTAAAACCAAAACCCAAAATCCTAAATCCTAATCCCAAAACCCTATACCCAAAACACAAATCTATAACCTCTAAATCCAAAATACCAACCCCAAAACCAAAAAAATACAAACAATGCCCTAATCTTGAAATCTTTATCCCTAAACCATAAAATCTAAACTATATCCCTTAAATCTGAAACAAAAAATTATAACAAAAACCCAAAATCATATAAACTATTCCCAAAAACCTATAACCAAAACCCCAGTCCCTAAACTCTAAATCCAATAAGTCGAACCCTAAAACCAAAAACATATAAAATATACCCAAATAAAAAAATTTGAGAACCTAAAATATAAAATCTATACTTTATCACTTTATACTAAAACCAAACCCCAAAAACCATAACCCAAAATCATAAAAACCTAGTTCCAAATCACTATTCCCAAAACCCCATCCTCGAAACTCTAAATCCAAAAATCTAAACTCTAAACCGAAAAAATATACCATATACCATAATATTGAAATACATAACCCTAAAATATAAAGTCTATACTCTATAACTTAAATCTAAAAAAGTCATAAATCCAAAACCAAAAATCCTAACAACAAGTCCAAAAAACATATAGCTGAAACCATAATCGAAAAACACTAAATCCAAAATGTTGAACCTGAAAAAAAAAATCTACCATAAACCCTAATCATTAAATAATTAACGCTAAAACCTAAAACTTAAAATCTAGACCTTAAATCTAAAACCAAAACTCGAAAACAAAAACCCACAATCATAAAACCAAGTCCTAAATCCCTATACCAAAAACCATATTCCCTAAGCTATAAATCCAAAAATATAAACCATAAAACCAAAAACATATAACCTATACCCTTATATTCAAATCCATAACCCTAAAACATAAAATATAAACTCTATCCCTTAAATTTAATACAAAAACCTAAAACCAAAACCCAAAATCCAAAAATATAGTCCCAAATTATTATACCAAAAACGCTAGTCCATAAATTGTAAATAATAAAAGAGCTCTAAACCTAGGAACATATACCTTATTCCCTAATAATTAAATCCATAACCATAAATTAAAAAATCTAAAACATATCACTTAATTGTTAAATCAAAACCCTAAATCCAAAACCCATAATCCTAAATCATAGTCTCAAAACCCTATACTTGAAACCATAATCCCAAAAAACTATATTGAATCAGCTAAACTCTAAACCCAAAAATTATCCTATAGACTATACCTGAATTAATTAATAGAAAAAAATGTTCACCCTATCAGTTAAATGTATGGCCAAAACTCGAAACATAAAACCCAAAATCCTAAAACATTGTCCCAAAACCCTATACCTAAAACCCTAATCCATAAACTCTAAATTCAATAATCTTAACCCTAATTCCAAAAGAATATACCATACACCAATATTTTTAAATTATTAACCATAAAAAATAAAATATAAACCCTATGAATTAAATATTAAACAAAAACCTAATACCAATACCCAAAATCCTAAAACCTAGTCCCAATACACTTTAAACAAAACCATAATCCCAATACACTAAATTCAAAAAGTCAAAACATAAATCCAAAAACATATCCCTTATACCATAATAATGAAATAATTAACCCTAAAACATAAATGCTAAACCTTGTCACTTAAATTTCAAACCAACACCCAAAAACCAAAGCCCAAAATCCTTCATCCTAGTCCAAAAACCCTATACCTAAAACTATAATCCCTAAACTGTAAATCCAAAAAACCAAAACCTAATCCCAATATAATATTCCCTATACCATAAATATTAAATTAATAACCATGAAACATAAAATCTATACCCTATCACTCTAATCTAAAATCAGAACCCTAAAACCTAAACTCAAAATCCTAAAACCTATTCTCAAAACCCTAAACATGAAACCATAATCCCTAAACTCTAAATCCAAAAATCAAAATCCTAATCCAATAACATATACCCTATACCCTAATCATGAAATCCATAACCCTAAAAAATAATATCCAATTCGTATCACATAAATCTAAAACTAAAAAACTAAAAAAACCAGAAATCCAAAAACCTTGTCCCAAAACCCTATACCCAAAACCCTAATCCTTAAAATCTAAATCAAAAAATCAAAACCCTAAACACAATAACATATAGCCTATGCATATTTATTTATTATGATTCACTCTTTTATGATGAGGAATGTAGTGGACTTAATAATTGATGGGCATGACCTTCTATTTAACAATGATGCATTAATAGATTTCATTAGACAAATTAGTGTCTTGGCATGAGGCCATGAAAAAATTATTATGTATGGTCTTGTAATGAGGATTTGAAGGTACGATTATGATGTTTGAAATTATGTATTTCCTCATTAAGATATGAGTAATTGATATTACATGTGATTATTCAACTGGTATAATATCCATGTGAAGGATTAAAAAGAATTATTTGATTTTTTTGGTGATATATTATAAAATTTTATGTTCATAAGGCTTGTGTTTCAGTTTTATACATGATTTAAAGTTTATGGTTATTTACGAAAACATATGATTTATTTTGTAATCTTACTGAGCATATGATCTCACCCTATTGTTAGGTTTTGATTTCCTAGGATGCGATGATGTGTTTTATAATTTATTTTTACGGTTAATCAAGGAGAATTGTGGAGTTCTCAAAGTATTATCTATTTTTTATTTTATGTTTTGAATTGTATTGTAATGTTCATGTATGTGATCTATTTTAAAAGACTGAAAAAATGATCGGTCCTTCAGTATATGATTCCTTTTAGTCATTTCAATATATGAAAATAATTCACTTACTCAGGAGATCTATGGTCGAGGCATTACATTGATTTCAAATATCTATAACGACGAAAGGAACTTGTGAAGAAAATTAATTTTCATCATAAATAACATTCCTAGTGTTTTCAATGCACTATGTAGTAATTTTATTCTCGATATTGAACCATTACCATCATAAAAAATGTTTTTTAAGGAATATTTGTAATGGGATTCATGTCTCATTTCAAATAGTCCTTATGGAGGTAGTACATCCAACAACGATCGACCTCATCATAAATAACATGTACCAAAAGGCATATTTTCCTATAATGTGACGTATTTAAGGTATTTAATCCACTAATTCTTGTGTTTTGTAGTGAATAGAGGTAAGTGACATGTTCTTTTTATTACTTAAATTTACTAATTTAGAAATTTATATATTCTTTAAAATTTCAAACAATTCATTTTATGTAGAGTTATTCCTTAAACATATAATAAAACTTCATACACTCAATTTTATAAAAAATCCATTTGTAGTTTTTGTTTTAATGAATGACACATTATCGACGTCAATCCTAATTAAATAAGAATTAAATATTCATTAAATCAAATTAATTTATCTATCCATAATATAATTACTTTTATCACAACGTAAATTTTATTATATAATAATTATATGATATATTATATATATTTTTCCATAATTTGACCATAGTTATTATGAATAAAAACATTATATATCTTTATATGGTTTTTAAATTATCAAATTTTATTTCATGACTTTATAAATTAAAATGTTAATTTATAATTTAGTGATTTGTTTAAATATTTTATTAAAAATTGTGTCTTTCCATAGCATTCTCGATTAACAACATGAGATTCAACATTCTTATAATTCATCGAGAATCTTTATAAAAGGGGTAATGTTTTAGATGATGGAGGTGACAAGGAAAAGTTGATGTTTCTATTAGAAACTTCTGATCTCTCAGATGACTTGCCCAGTTGAATCTCACAAAAGATTATATGAAATTCATTTTATTAATAATTTCCTAATATCAATTTTGAAATATAGTAATGAAAATTAATGTTTTATATTTTTATAATTCATAGTAAAAATATAAAATATAACTACACAAATAATAAATCCTTTATTTTTGAAATAAAAAATTTAATAATCTACAAAATCAATAATTTCAATTTTTTCCATTTCATGTGAATCTAAGAACAACCCCTTTATGAAATCCATTTCAATCGAATCATGGTATTATAAACAACTATATTTTTTCTGTAATTTTTTTTTGAAACTATAATTTATGAAAACTGGGAAAACATGCATACCCATAGATAAATAATAACATATTCTTTGTGGTACACAAATATAAAGAAGGAACATGAAAATAAATAATAAAAATAAGGGTTCCACTAGAAAAAAATTCATAAATTGATTTAAAATGTATTGAAATGAAAATCAACTACATGAAACCAACTATCAAGACACAATAATCATAGAAAACAAACATATATATTCATGTACTATAACTACGTACTAGAATCATTAATCCTAGGAAAACTCTAAAGAAACTATTTTTACATGTATCCGGATTAAAATGTTTCTTCCTTATATACATATTGTGGGGGACATACTACTCTTGGAAAATAATCCATCTTGGGAGAACTCAAATTCCTTATTTAGGGACCCCCATGTAAGAGAAAAATCCACACTAAGGGTTATCCCACATCGATGTCTCTATATAATAACTTATTAGTCTCATGATCAAAGAATCCAGGTTGAGAGAAAGAACTCATGATAATTTAATAAATTAATATAGAAAATATCCAACACCTTACCTACATATCCCTCAGATAAAATATCATATTTCACATCATTTATCAAATAGATATAATAAAATAAAAATCCCATAATGGGTGAATTAAACTAAGGGGGAAATGAATTGGGCCACAAGATATGACCCATTAATTGTTTTGGTACTAAATGGGCATTTAAATAAAATAAATATATTATGTGGTGTATTTTATAATCCTTTGAAATTAACTAATTATAATTTCCTGAAAACATTAGAAACAAACACCCATTTAATCATAATGGAATATTTATTTTAAACAAACAAAACACCTTAAAAAATTCAAAACAAGGGATTAATGCTACATTTTAACCATGAATATTCAAAAAACCTTGTAAGGATTTCTCAAGGATTTGTGAATGTAAAATATTTTCATTCCAAATCAAAACATAAAATTATATTTGAAAATACATTATTCAAACACCAATTACATCAAAAACCATTTTATATTTCCTTTTTATGATCATTATATAACTATAATTTAATAAAAAAAAATATAACACCAAATCAATCAAATAGACTCACATTTAAGGGACAATATTGATAGATCTAAAAATATTCATATTGAAATTTTTCATTGTCCATGAAAAACACTAATATGGGAAAATAATCACACTTCACAAGCGCTAATAATGAAACCCTTTCGTTATAATCATCTAATCCCAAATACTATTTATTATAGAGAATTAAGGAACATTTTATAAAAAATATTATATGATAATTAGAATAAAGGAAGGGGGAACATAAGGAAAAAAAAGTAAGAAGTAACCGCTTGAAAATGACTTGAAATCTATATAGAGGTTTCAAAATGCAAAGTACGTGAAGAGTGTCACTCTCCTTTGATCTCCCTAGGTTCATATGATCAAGTGGGATAGGAGGATAATATAATTAGGTTGACAAATTCAGAGGAAAAATAATAAATTTTACTTATAAGGTGGATATGTGATGAACACAAAGTTATGACACACAATTATCAAAATAGTGCATAAACTATTTGGATAGAACTATACGTGATACTGCACATCACATAGTTGACCGATAAATTTTCTACTATCCATGGACAAAAAATGTATCACCACCATTATGCATACTAATATATAATGTTTTATTTCAAGGTTCCCCATGGCCTCGCCTCAAACAATGCTCTACTCGTGCACATCAACCAAGCACATTTAAAAATGAATTGAGGACCCTTTACAGGATATTAACTACAACATTTGGACTAAAATTATTTTTCTAACTCATGAACATATGGAAAAGCTATTTAAAGGTCATTTGTAGAAATTTGAAAACCATTTAGTTACCTTGTGAAAACCATGTAAAATGGGAATTTATTGAAATTTCAAAACATTCATGTACAGATCCACTATAAATTCTAATTACTATAAAAAAATATTTAAATAAAACATTAGTAAAGCAGGTTATTATAATCTCCATACAATAATTCATTCTGCATCTAAAAAACCCCTGGTAAAAAATAAAAGGTATCTAGTCATTAAAATAACAGTAAACCTTGAAAAAAATAGTATAAAAAATATATCATCTAATACAATATAATAAAAAGGAACATAAATAGAATAAGTAAAATCCTCAATCACAATCCAACTATACCATATCACATAAATCTAAAACCAAAACCCAAAATCCAAAAACATTGTCAAAAAACCCTATACCCAAAAACCTACTCCCTAAAATATAAATCCAAAAAGCTGAACCTAGAACTTGAAAGCAAATACCTTATACCCTAATCATCAAATACATAACCCTATAACATAAATACTAGAACCTATCACTTAAATATAAAACCAACATCCCCAATCGAAAACCCAAAATTTTAAAACCTAATCCCAAAACCCTCATCCTAAACCCTTATCTCTATAATATAAATCAAAATTCCCAATCCCAAAACCCAAAAAATATAAATTATACCATAATCTCGAAATCCGTACCCCAAAACATAAAATCTAAAACTTAGAAATTAAATCTAAAACCAAAACCCTAAAACCAAAACCCAAAACCTACAAAATAGTCTCAAAAACTTATAAATAATACCCCAATCCCTAAACTCTAAATCCAAAAATCCAAACCATAAACCCAAAAAATTTACCCTATAACCTAATCATGAAATCTGTGACATTAAAACATAATATATAAACCCTATCAATGAAATATAAATCCAAAACCCTAAAACCAAAACCCAAAATCCAAATAACCTAGTCCCAAAACCTTATACCCAAACCCTATTACCAATACTATAAATCCATAAATCTATACTCTAAAAACAAAAAATATATACCATATAACAAAATCATGATATCCGTTACCTAAAATATAAACTCTAAACCCTATCACATAAATGTTAAACAAAAATCCTAAAACAAAAATCCAAAATCCTAAAGCCTGGTCCGAAAAACCTATACCTAAATCCATATTACCTAAAATATAAATCCAAAAATCTGATCCAAAAACCAAAAAACATCTACCCTAAACAATAATTATGAAATAATTGACCATAAAAAAGAAAACCTAAAACATAGCCCTTAAATGTAAATCCAAAACCCTAAAACAAAAACCTAATATCCTAAATCATAGTCCCAAAACCCTATACCTGATAACATATTTCCTAAACTCTAAATCCAAACTGATAAACCCTAAACCCAAAAAACATATACCATATACCATAATATTGAAATCCATAACCCTAAAACAGAAATGTTAAATCATATCACTTAAATTTAAATCCAAAACCCAAAAACCAAAACCCAAAATCCTAAAACCTTGTCCTAAAATTAGATACATGAAACCCTAATACCTAATGTCTAAATAAAAAAATCTTATCCCTAAACCAAAAAATGTATACCATATTCCCTAATCATGAAATCCATAATTATAAAATATAATAGCTAGACCATGTCACTTAAATCTAAAACCAAAACCCTAAAACCCAATCCCATTATCCTAAAACATAGTCTCAAAACCCTATACATGAAAACCTAATCCCAAAAAAAATAAATCCAAAAAGCCATATATAAAACCTAAAAACATATAACCTATAGATTATTCTTGAAATCATTTACCCTAAAACATAAATGATAAACTCTATAACTTAAATGTAAAATAAAAACCCTAAAAGTGAAACCCAAAATCCTAAAACATATTAACAAACCATATACGTGAAACCCTAATCTCTAGACTCTAAATAATAAAATATAAAAACTAAACCCTAAAACAAATACCATACACCCTAATATTGAAATCCGTAACCATAAATAAATATATTCCCTATCACTTAAATATAAAAAAACCTTATACCAAAACCCAAATTCCTAAAACCTAGTCCCCAAACCCTATACCGGTAACCCAAATCCCTAAACAATAAATTCCAAAATCAAAACCCTAAATCCAGAAACATATACCTCATAACATAATATTGAAATTCATAACCCTAAAACATAAAATATTAATCTTGTCAGTTAAATCGATAAACAAAAGACACAAACTAGAAGCCGAAATCCTAAAACCTGGTCTAATAACCCTATATTAGAAAGACTAATCCCTAAACTCTATATCCAAAAATCTAACCCATAATCCCAAAAAATATACCCTATACCCTATAAATTAAATACATAACCATGAAACATAATACATAAACCCTGTTACTCTAATCTAAAACTAGAAACCTAAAAAAACTCAAAATCATAAATGTTATTCCCAAAACCCTATACATGAAACCCAAATCCCTAAACTCTAAATCCAAAAAATCCAAACCCTAAACAAAACACATATACATTCTACCCTAATATTTTAATCTTTAACCACAAAACATAAAATCCAAACCCTATCTCTTAAATCTAAAACAAAAACTCTAAAACCAAAACCCAAAATCCCAAAAACTTTTCCCAAAACCCTATACATGAAATCCCAATACTTAAACACTAAATCAAAAAATCAAAACCCTAAACATAAAATCATATAACCTATACACATGATTATGTTATGTTTCCCTACTTTAATATGAGGAATGTATTGTACTAAATAATTGATGTGTGGGGCCTGCTGTAGCCCCTTGCGGCATTGGTAGGTCTCATGAGTAAAACTAGTGTCTTGGCACAAGGCCTTGAAAAAATGATTATTTATGGTCTTAATATGTGGCCTTTAAGGTCTTATTATGATGTTCGAAATTATGTATTACCTAATTATGTAATTAGTTATTGATATTAAATGTTATTATTTTACTTGTATAATATTCATGTGAATGTTTAAATTGAACAATTTTATTTTTTCATGTGATATATTTTCAATTAGATGTTCAAAAAGCTTGTGTTTCAGTTTTATACATGCTTTATAGTTTATGTTTATTAAGAAAAACATCTGGTGTGTTGATTAACCTTATATAGAATCTGAGCGTACCAATTTATTATGTTTTATTTTCTCATGATTCAGAGATGTGTTTTATAATTTATTTCTAAGGTTAATCTAGGAGAATAATAGAGTTCTCGAAGTATAATCTATGTTTTATTTTAGGCTTTGAATTGTATCGTAATGTTCAGGTAAATAATCTATTTTACAAGACTACTAAACTGATCGGCCCTATGGTATTTTACTCCTTGAATTCATGTCAATGTATTAAAATAATTACCCGTCTCTAGAGATCTGGGGTCGAGGTGTTAGAATAATCGAAAATAACTATAATGACGAAAAGTAGTTGTGATGACAATTATTTTCTATCTTAAATAACATTGCCTGTGTTTTCCACGCACTATATGAAAATTTATTCTCGATAGGGAATCATTCCCATCAAAAATAATTATTTTAAGGATTAGTTGTTATGGGATTCAAGTCTCATTTCAAATAGTCCTTACCGAGGTTCTACTTCCAACAGGTGTCAGGGTCATCAAAAATTATGTATCTCAGAATATGTTTTTCCTATAATGAGAAGTTTTTCTAGTATTTTTTCCACAAATTCCTGTGTTTTTTAGTGCCTATAGGTATGTGATAGGTTATTTTCATTAAATAAGTTTTTTAGATTTAGAAATTTATATATTCTATAAAATTTCATAATTTTGTTTTCATAGATAGTTATTCCTAATCATTCTAATAAAAATCATACGCTCTATTTTAGAGAAAAAAAACTTTTGTATTTTTTGGTTTAATAAATGACACATTACTTTTGTGTCTTCATCCTCTTCATTTTGTCAACATTAGTTATTGTAAAACCTAGGTTTAATGGAGACCTTTCATATGTATGTGGAGGGGTAGAAATAATTATGCTCTCTGAGTGGATCCATGCTCCAATTCCATGTGACTTCAAAATGTATTAATAATTTAAATGTTATCAATGAAACATAAGAATAAATATGTTGAAATTACAATTTAGGTCGTAGTTCTCAAATATGAATAAGTAACAATAAATACTGAATTATGTAAAATGAAGTTAGACTGAAAAAATCAATGGAAGCAGAAGTTATTAATATATGATGTAGGTGAAACATGTAAACAAAAATATAGAAACGTATATTTTTAAATAAAAGAACAACATGGTTCATTATCATCAAATAAACAACGATGAACTGTTAGGTCACCCTAAAAATTGGACAATGATACGTTCTGTGACTTTTATAATAGTATTTAAATACGATTTCTATAGAAAATACATGAATGATAATAGTAACAACAAATAAGGGTTTTAATAGTAGTATATCTGCCAATCATAGTCCAGCTTGTATCATTAGAATTGGAATTCAACATCCTCTTAGTACCACCATTATCTTTCAATGCAGAGAAGTAATAGTTTGTCATGTTTATAGACAGTTATATTGTTCCCTACAATAGGTAATTAAAATTCAATGTTAGTAACAGTAGTGTATTTCATGGAAAAAACCATGAATTCAATTATTTATTTATGATGTTTCGAATGACACATTGAATCAATGATTATAAATTTGAATAAGATGAGAACATACCTAATAATTAAAAGTATGGTTCAATAAATAAATATAGAAAAGAAAATTTATGCATGATTATATAAAAATAAATAACCTAAAATTTAGATTAACTGAATTTCTAAGATCCAAAAATGATATGTTAGTTTATTGACCATATAAATAGAATAATTTAGCATTGTTTCTGGATATTAATGTTTATGGGTGAATAAGAACCACATATACCGAATATATGGAGGTAAATTCCTTTAATAAATCATTTTTTTTATAATAAGGGAAACTATTCACATTGGATAATAACCTTCTGTCACCTGCGATGATGTAATCTCCAATCATACAAACATAATTAGAAAACATTATATGTCATTTTATTTACAACATCATGGTGGTTCATTTGAATGTTTCCAAAATGTATCGGGACATGTTGAATCTCTTATCTCTTATTTTTTGGTATATATTTACATAATTCTATGAAAAATAATGTAATCACATCAATTGATGTTAAATTGAATCACTCGTAGAAATAATGAATGATACCTCACATTAAATATATAGATATCTATGTTCTCCGGTATGTGGATTTTTGGATTTGATTTGATAGATAATATTTAAGCATGATATATAAATTAGTGAAGAAATACTCTGATAGATATGAAGGATTGAAATTATTTATTATCATATTTATTTAAAAGGGATTCAATAAGTATATAGGTTGGTAAAGTACTATTTATAAAATAAATAAAGTTCGAATAATATATTATGTAAATGAATATGTGAAAAAAGAAAAGACAAAAGCTACAATTCCAGTTATAGGAAAAAAGTTACAGATTTTCATCATATTTTAAGAAAACATAATCATGCATTACATTTATTCATAGCCAATTTTATTCTCACTATTGTCTGACATAAATAAGAAACCTTATTTATTCTTCCAGCAACACATACATTAATATCCATCAATGAGATTATATACATCAATCATTAAAAAAAGTGTTAGAAACGTGGCTCAAATAATCTATTGAAAAAATTTCATTATATAGATATGGTTAAACGAGAATAGTCTTGGAAATAATGATGATAAACATGGCTGGACAGGTATCCCATATACAATAGATCAAAAAAGTTAAGATCCTTATATGAAATTGGAAAAATAATATTCTTAATGTAATTAATATCTCATAAAATTTTATAGATTAAAAATTCAAAGGATGAAGAACATGATATCACTAGGGATTCACATAACGGTCCATCATTAACCAAACCCAAGTAATAGGAACAGAAATAAAATAATTATTGATGATCACATTAACAGTTAGAAGAATATAAAAAATCCATCACAAAGCTATAGCTAATGCAAAGGGTTATTTATAGAAGACCCATAAAATAAATTGAAAGAGGAAAATATTCTATAAAATGGGTATAGATAATAAATGTTATGGGTTTTATATATATAAATTTTTGACATCTTTTTGATAGAATAAAATTATAAAGTAAAGCATTATCAAATTCTGAAAATGAATAATACAACTAAAACAATAGAAAAAAATGATCCCTTGATACATAAAAATGCAAACTCATTTCTACTCACATTAATCAATATGTATTCCAACTTTCTGGGCAAGAGGTACCTGAAATGAAAATTCATTTATGCTCAGAAAAACTACCTGTTGCATACAGAAATGGACACAATAACAGAGGAAAAGCATGATTGGGACGCTTAAGACCTGTAAAATGTGTTCTTTTGAGGATTCCAGATCATTATCCTTAATATCATTGAATGATGTAAAGTAAAGCAAAACCAACATAGATCTATGGAAATAAATCGGGGATGTTGAAGACATGGTATGAAGAAAATAGTTTAATGTACAGAAAAAATAGTGTTTAAAAAAACAAACCACGCCATGGATGATTTTTATGAATAGACATGTTCCCCGAATACACGGTATACCAAAGAAAAGAAGTATAGATGCTCAGGTTTAAAGAAGAGGGATAGCATACCTCTGATATAGAATCATGAAAAATTGGTAATTGGAGTCAGCCAGAGATTTGACATGGATCCGTAGGATTGTAGGAGATAGGTTTGTTCGTATTTTTTACTACTACAAACCTAATTCCACAGTCCCTAATTCTGTCCAAAACCTGTTGATTTTCAATGAATAGATGCAAAATGTTAAAAACTTTAGAAGTGTAACATATCATTGCAACAATTTTATTGAAATAGAAAAGTGATTATCTTGAATTTTCATATTAGATTAAGTCACATCCATGTACAAATGACCATAAATTTTCCATCTAATTAACCTATTTCCAAACATGAACTACTATTCAATAGTTACAATTGAAATTTTATTTGATAATAAATTAAACAAAACAGAATTCATGTTTGGTATATATACTAAAAATACTTCAACAGAACACATGTTCTGATATCTAAATATAAGAACCTCGTTATTACAAAATATGCAACATTGAAACTATTTATAAAAAATAGAAATTAAGTTCAAATTGAAAATACTAACAAAAAATAGAAACCATTTTCTTTTATAATTAAGTTAACTTCAATAATAAAAACTCACACATAATCAAAAGAAAATTAACAATGTCTGGAATTACGTATCTGGTGGTGTTAAATATTAAAGAACAGCCTCTGGGTGTTTCATGAATGGATTAGTTTACAGATATCCTGGTGACCGAGACTTCAGCTACTGCAATAGAGTATTCATATTAATGAAAATCAAGTTAGAGAATGAAGAAAATAAAAATATTGAAAAACCAATTTTTAAATAAATAGTGTTGTGGAAAAACATATAAAATTCCCAAAAACTACATACCTGGAAGATGTATACATATCCCATGATTTTCCTTAGATTAAAACCAAATATAATGAAAACATAAAAACATCTGTAGCTGGTTTCTTCATTTCAATTACTATGCTGGAATGGAAGGAATTTTATTCTGAGTCTCCCTTCCAGGTAATATTTTAATGGTTCCACAGGAGACCATCAAACATTATTGTTGTCAATCTTCTATCTAATGAACTTGTTCATGAACAGATATGAAGAAGAAACAACGAATCTTGAACAGAGAACATTCAGGGTTCGAGGAGAACATTCTGGGTTAGACAATGGGCTGTTAGATATCATTTTCTAGTTGATGACAATCACCCATGCTAAGCACAGTCAACATAAAAAAAATAATTATGTAATGAAATTCCAGAGTATTTAAAAAATATTTAAAATACAAAACTGAAAAAAAATCATCAAAACCAAGAAGGTTAGGCATCATATCCCCATATCATTGTTTTTACTTCTTTTTTCTAATGTTATTGTCAGAGGAGAATTATGAATCATAATTACTTAGAAGTATAGAAATTTATTTAGGTTATATAATATAATATTAAAAAACAAAAGGGTAAACTAATGATGTGAAATATTAATATGAATAACAAATTATATTCTTTCAAAACGAAAATAGATCACCACACATTTTTCATCAATTTTCTTTCTAGATCGAAGACTATAATTCTATATAATCAAAGAGAACATGGTACATACAAAGACAACAGCTGGAAAATCAACGTGCGGGGAGGTTCCTTAAAAGTAACATGCCACGATGGCCATCAGGAAGACTTATCATAAAGCTGATGGTGTGAAGAATCGTTATCATTTCTATCCCAGTAATGTATCCCATGAAGAGATTATTATGTACTTGAAGAGTTTGTATATTATGCTATAGAAGATTCTATGATACATAATAAAAAACTATTAATTGTCATAATTAATAAAAAAAGTACGTAAATATACCAGTGTCCCTAGAGCATTGATTTAGTGAAACATTCCTTTTTGAAATCAATGACACATGTAACATCTTCAATCACCACTCTATTAAAAAAAATTCATGTTTCCATAAATATTATTTTATGTCAACCTATAAGAAGGAAAATAAGAGTATCAGTATCAAAGTATATTGATTAAGTAAAAAAATTGAAAATTAAAACATAGGCTAGCTGTATCTTCCTTACTGATTATATCCGCCTACATATTATTAATTAAAAATTCAGAGGATGACAATCACATTATCTTCATCTACAACCATGTCCGGAAATGAATTCAATAATGAAATAGTTTCTCAACATGGGCATGATCAATAAAGTTAATAACCTCTTCTGTTCACATCTTTGTTTCTAGCTTTGATCATTAATGGAAATATTAAAACTGCATGAAAATTGGTTGAGTTTGACCGGATATTTTATCTGTTTTCATGTAGTGGGTTTGTTAACGTAAGGTTGTGTTTGTTATTTTTGCACTATGTTTGCACAACATTAGTAAATGTATAGAAATAAAATAGGTTTAACAAATATATACATGGTAAATCTACCTATATTCTAGAAAATGTCCAGGGGATACAAAAATGGGATGTCAAGGCATGTGTAGATACTCGAAAAAGATTGAATTTGAGAAGGATGTTCAACAAAAAAGGTAGTTATAATCAATAAAATGTATTTTAGTAGATGGAAAACATATAATATGTAAATAATGAAACACAATGATATTCATATAATCCTTCATTTATTATGATGTTAATGGTCTTGTATTTAAATCAATAGAGAAAAAATTCATTGAAGTAGTGACTACATGTACAAACAAACAAATGATTAATGGAAAATATATTTATTCAAAATGAATCCAGAGAAAGAATCATCTTATTCATGCTCAAGTGTAAAACAGTGATATATGATACATCATTATGAGTATTTTTTTAGTAATCGATAAATCTAATTAATATGGGTGGAAAGTATTCAAGAAGTAAATTTGTATATAGATGTTATAAAATGGAAAACATCTACATGATCATAGAAAGTCAAGATGACATCAATAGATAATGTAAATAAAAAATGAAATTATCTAGTTAAATAGTAATTTCTGTAGTGGAGATGTATTACATATTCCAAAATAAAATTCTGTTGGAAAAAATCATGATAGTTGAGAGATTTCATGTCAAGCCTGAGTAAGTATCATATTCGAGGGATACCAAGAGTCTTGGTTTGGGAATATTTGGAGTGAGGAATTCAATTTTTTCGTGACATGGAATCATGGTTGGGTGACATATATGAAGAGGTCACCCTTCTTTAGTATGTAAAATTGATTAAAAAATATTCAATGTTATTGAATTAAAATACAACACTACTAATAGTAAAAGAGAATGTAATAAATGCTTTAGAAGAATTTAAAAGAGTTATTTATTAGACAAAATGATATAATTCATTAATTCCATAAAACATAAGTTGGAAAAGGTAATGTTATTAGGGATGTAAAAAGAATTCATATATCCAAAAAAATCATCAACATTAAAAAAATACTAAGAAAGATGGAATATTCTATTTTCATGCATTCATGTATAAGGGGTAAACAAACATGTACTTTCTATTTGAAACCTTATTCATTGTACATATAACATATCTTCTCAAAAAAATTCCTTGTTTTGTTTAACACAACCTATGCAATGAATGATGGAAACATATAAGAAATATAAATGTGCAATGAATCTCATTTTTCAACTGATATGATCAACACATGAAAATATAAGTAATCCTCTACATGTGATGGCAGGTAATATTGAAAGATAGTTGATTTTACATATCCCATTTATTCCACCAATATGATCAACACCATTTATCAATGAAAAAAACAGTACTTCATCATGAGAAGTAAATGACCTGGAGAACCTAAAAAACAGTAGTGTGTCAGGTGAATTTAATGATAGGGATATCATCTGGCCATAAAAAAGTGGAAAACATAAAAAACATTGACAAAAAAAGTGGAAAATTTTATTAAAAACATTATGCACTACATTTTATAACATACGATCCATGATGTGCTACTTTTTTATGAATAATAAAATAGTCTATATTTGAAAAAGTAGTGCATGTTTTACAAATTGAGAAAGTAGTGCATGTTTCAATGAGAGAGTAGTGCACGTTTTCCCACTTGAAAACAAATTAGTTAATCATCTGAATTTGAAAATAGTAGTGCATCATGAGAACTAAATTTGAAAACATATGAACCTGAATTTTTTATTACACTTCCAAAAATAGTATGATTTGAACTTCAACAAGTGTATGGGGTGTTGTCCAGCTTTCTTCCTGCCCAAAAAACACAAGAAAAATGTGAATAAATACTAAAATAACTAAAGGAAATAAAATAAAAGAAAAGGGAAAAGAATTTTTGGATTTCAAAGCCAGAACATGTGATGTTTTTATCCTGTCCAGAGCTGGACATTTCCAATAGGTCAACCCTAGTCCATTTTCGGGTGTGGACATCAGACTATGAACCACCTCATCTTGTTTTATACGAACTGATTACTTATTATGGAAAAGTGAAATAATTTCCTTCTATATATAAAAAAGTTGTCATGAGATTCATATGTAAAGGTATAATGTAAGGGATAAAAATAAAATATGTAATGTGAAAAAAAAATAAAAATAACAAGTTATGGAGTATCACTGTTAATGAACTATAGATGGTATAATAAATGAAATGGGTAATACATCTCATATGATTTAATCTTTAATTGTAAATATGATGACGATAATGATTTTCCAGTATATCAACATGAATCCTTCCGTAGTCGATTTACAAATTGATTCAAAACTCACTCTCAAACCTCAATAAACAGGTTAAAAAAGAATTCATGAATACACGAGCATCCATAGCCTTTAAAAAATAGTCACTCAAGGAAATTAAAAACACAATGAATTTTTTCCAATCAATCCATTTAGTAGGATTTAGCCACACCTTCAAATAATATAGAGAATTGAGTGGGAACAGAGCTGTAACTATGTTAGATAAACACAAACAGAAAAGGGAAAAAAGATAAGATTATTTGAAGGTCAAATAGGATATTGAAAACAATATGAACTCTATATCCAAATAATATACAACCAAAACACCATATAGAACATGTATTAGAAACTGTGAAAACAACTACATAGTTAGTGAATCATACCTTTTGAAATGCATAGATCCATAGAATCCAATACTTGCAACCCAGTTGCAAGTAATGCCATTCAATCATGACCCAAAACACATGTTAATCTCCATTCATACATGCGTTTAAAATATTTAAATGAACTTTGGGTTATATAGTCAAAAAAATACCGAATGGATAAATAAATGAACAATGTATAATTCCATACTCACCTTATATTATAGATAGTATGTGTATGAAGATCCATTTCATATATTGATTCCACCAAGGTTTAATGGTCCCATCAGCAAATGAGAGAAACATAATGTGATAATAGGGTTAACAGTATTTGTTCTTGGTAAAATTAACACTCATACAAATATTCATAAGCATGGTTCCTACTCTATATATTTATATGTACTCATGAAAATATGTATGTCTGACACATTTCCATTTAACACAATAACAATGATTCAAATCTGAAGGCAGTGAAGTGTTAAAGGTAAATAGAATCTTACACTAACCTGAATTATTTAATATTTTTAATCTCAAAATTCTGACAACTGGAAAAATAATTTCTAAATAAACTAAACATAATTAAAAACGTGAAAATCATTTTGAAAAACAAAATGTTTTCCAAAAGGATTTAGTTTAAATGAATTAATCTGTATCAACCCATAAAATAAAGACCAAACATGATGGTGTGTGTAGTTGGTCAGTCATAATTATCCAGTGTTTCCTAGGAAAAATACATCATTTCACATTACTGCTATATATACTCAAAATTAAGAACTTTTGGCCTACCATATGTATGTATAATATAATGTAACATTAAAATGGAGACAACATATTTCATATAAGTCATGTAGTTTAAAATATAATATGGAATATCATATCTATTTTTCATCACACAAATAATCCTCAACTGAAATGAATACGCTTCATCTTATCCATCACTGCAATGAAAAATAGAAGAGCCACTCAAAATGATTTAGGTTATACAGGTAAGAATATAAAAAACAATAAACAATGTGAGGTAGTTAGGGAAATTTTGGCTCTATACTATGATTGAAAACAAATTGAAAACATTATATATTATGATCATGAACTGTTAGAACACATATAATTCTGGAAACACATATGTTGTAGAAACAAAAAATATGATCAATGAACAAACTAATAGTGAATACAATATTCAGATATTTAATAGAAACACATTGATGTTGCAAGGTGAGAAATACGTTGTTTGAAACTCTATTGATAAGAAAGAGTAGTTGTAGATGTGGATTGAAATCAATAGTTTCATGGAATCAGGAAATGGGATTCATTGAATTTGGTGGGTACCTGAGTGAAATTATTCAAGTAGGAGAAGATCCTCCAGTGATATACTATCTATAATCTCCACCAAGAAGCTCTATCGCTCGAAGAACACCGTACAGGGCTCTAGTGGCTCTGACTCTGGCCACCAAACATTCCCCTCGGGTGATGGAAGGTTCATGATCCTGCCCAATTCTCTTGATATTTGGCTAATGCCAGTCGATCTATCGCTGAAGGCTTGCGATAAGTCCATAAAATCTCAATTTGATGAAAAAGTTGATGTTTTCACCTGGGTCTCCCACAAGGAGAGCTTGCTAAGCCAAATTTCGATGATGGAGTCACTCAGATTCTCAGAGAGGAAGGATGAATTTCTAACGGTGGATCCGGTGAAGGCGCAGCATCTTCCGGTCAGTCTCGAAGATGGGGGAGCGTACGGTGGTCATGTAGTTCCTGGCTAGCCTCGAAGCTTTAGAGCACAGAACCAAAGGCGGGGTGTAGAGAGTGTGCCTAGAAGCCAGGTCGCCGACGCTGGGTGGATGAACCCTAGTACAATTTAGACAGATTAGCGTAGAAGACACGTGTGGTGTATTTGGGGTACTGCAGGATGAAGGCGGAGCACACAGAGGAAAAGAAGGACCACACAGAGGAGAAGGTGAAGCACGTAGAGGAGGAGCAGACGTCATAGCATGTGGAGGAGGAGTCGACAGTGGAGGAGGAGATAACAACAGAGTATATAGAGACTGCGGGACAAAAATAGATATGATATGCAAGAACCCTAGTTCGAGATGGGGAAATAATGTGCAGGAATAGAGAGGCCGAGAAGGGTGAGATTCCGAGTGGATGGGAGATGTGGATAATTGAAGATAGGCCATTTATAGAATAAGTTATGTGGTGGAATCTTATCTTGACCCATGGCAGTGGAAAATACCAATGATTAGTATATATATATATATATATATAGATTTATAAATCATTATTATTTTTTTCAGAAAAAGAGTTATTTAATTTTGATTTTTGTTAATCTTTTTCAAAAATTGGTTTATTCACTTCAATCCTGATTTATTAATAATTAAATACTAAATAAATCACATCAATATATATATAAAGAATATAATAACTATTATCACAAATAAAATTTTTAAATATTTTAATTATATGATATATTATATATAATTTTCATAATTTTACCACAGGTAATATGAAAAAAAACATAATATTTCATTATTTGTATTTTTTTAATTATCAAATTATATTTCAAGAATTTATGAATGAAAATATTAATTGATAATTTTTTTTATTTTTTTAAATTTTAATAAAAATAGTTGTTTTTTAGCATTCCGTATTATTTGCAAGAGATTAAACATTCATTCAATTCATCATGAATCTCTATAAATTGGGGTAATGATTTAGAAGATGGAGGTGACAAGGAAAAGTGGGTGGTTCTATTAGTTACTTCTCATCTCTCAGAACATATGCTCAGTTGGATATCACCAAATATTATATGCAACTCCATTCTTTAATAAGTTCATAAATTCAATTTTAAAATATAGTAATGAAAATTAATATTTGAAAATTCTATAATCCCTAGTACCAAAAAAATTCCATATCACAACACAAAGAATAAATCAATTATTTTTTCATTAAAAATTTTAAACATCTTTAAAAAATAGGAATGCAATATTTTCCATTACATGTGAAACTACTAAAAACCCCTTTATTAAATAAATTTCAATCCATTCCTGAAATTAAAACCAATTATATTTTTTTGATTTTTTTTAAAACTATCATTTATGACCATTGGGAAAACATGCATACCCATATATAAAAAATAACACATTTTATGTGGTACCAAAATATCAAGAATAATCATGAAAATAAATAATAATAAAAAGGGCACCACATGAGAAAAAATAGAAAATTGATATAAAAACTATGGAAATGAAAAAATTCTACGTAAAACCACCTATAAAGGCACCAGATTCATGGACTACAAAACTAAATATTCTTGTAATATTACCATTAATAGGAAATGTTAAACCTAAAAATACACTAAAGAAACAATTTTTCCATTTTTCCCCATTGAAATATTTATTTCCTGCATACATATTATGGGAGATGTGCTAATCTTGGAACATAACACATCTTAGGAGAACTCACCATCCCTATGAAGTGACCACCAAGTAAGAGAAAAATCCATACTAAGGGTATCCCCACATCTTAGTCTCTACCTAAGAACCTCTTAGTCTCGTCACCAAACAATCATGAAGGAGAGAAAGAAATAAAGTAATTAAATAAATTAACACAGAAAATATTCTACACCCTACCTCTAACACCCGAAGATAATGAAACACTATTTAACATCATTAATCTATTCAATAAACAATAATAAAACTTCCATAATGTGTGAATGAAACACAGGGGAAAATGAATAGGTCCTAACGAGAGATGGAAGATTCATTTTAATGTAAAAAATGGGCCTTTACATAAAATAAATATAGGATGTGGTGTCTTTTATAATACTTTGAAATTAAATAATTCAAATTTATTAAATTACATTAGAAACATAATCCCTTTTAATCATAATTGAATATTTAATTTATACAAATAAACATCCATAAAAAATTCAAAACAAGGGCTTCAATCTATATTTTCACAAAGAATATTATAAAATACCACTTAAACATATCTAAAGGATCATGGAACGAAAAATATTTTCATTCCAAATCAAAACATAAAATTAGATTAGAAAATAAATTATTCCAATGCCAATTACATCAAAACCCATTTTATAGTTCCTTTTAATGATCATTATACAAATATGCATTAATAAAATAAATATAACACCTAATCAATCAAATAGTCTCACATTAAAGGGATTCTATAGAATCATCTTCCCTAAAAAACTAATATTGTAATGTTTCACTGTCCATGAAAAACCCAAAAATGGGAAAGGAGCCAATCCCAAGAATCCCGAACAATGAAACCCGTGTGTTATAATAAACTAGAAACCCAATACTAGTTTTTAAAGAAAATCAAGGTTCTATGAGTAATGAAGATCATATAAAAATTCAAATAAAGGATGTGGGATGATAAGGAAGAGGAAAAGGAAGAAGTAATCCCTTGAAAATCACTTAGAATCCATATAGAGGATACAAAATGAAAAGGAGGTGGAGGGTGTAGATCTCCATTGAGCACCCTTGGTTCATATGATCAAGTGGGAGAGGAGGAGAGGATAATAAGCTTTATAAATTTTTGAGGGAAAAAAACAAATTATTCTTTTATGGTTGATATGTGAAGACCTCCCAGTTTATCCAAATATAGCATAAACTAATTGGATATAACTATCCTCACTGTTGCACATTAATTAGTTGACCGACACAATTTCTACTAACCATGCACAAACAATGTCTCACAACCATTATGCATACTAACATATAATGTTTTTTTTCAAGTTTTCCCATGGAATTATCTCAAATAATTCTTTACCCATGGACATTAACCAATAAAATTTGAAAATGAACTGAGGACTGTGGTTCATGATGTTAACTATAACATTTATACTATATTTTGTGTACTAACTCATGAAAAGAAGGAAAACCTATGTAAAGGTCATTTTTATGGATTTTAAAAAAATGTAGTGACCATGTGAAAACCATGTACAGTGGGAATTTCATGTAATTTGTCAATATCCATGAAAAAATCCTCTATAAATTCATATTACCCCATGATAACAATATATATATATATATATCAACAGTAAAACATGGTCTTAACTTCCCCATACAATAAATATTTATTCCCATAAAAAATACCTTGGTCAAAAATAAAAGTTATCTAGTCATTAAAACACCACTAAACATAGAGAAAACTAGTATACAAAATCAATCATCTCGATACCATATAACAAAAAAGAACTTAAATCGCAGAATTCCAATCCTCAAACAGAAACCACCTACGATCATCTATATATTTTCCCAAATAGGACATATACCTATTATAGGTTCCACATAATTTATAGTTAATATATAGTGGTGGAAATTAGTGTAAATACTCCTAAAAAGGAGTCACCACAATATATAACCACATCCACAAGTCATAGTTAACCATTTGAAGGAGATCGATCATAACTTCATGGATGTAGAACCAAAAATATAACTAACATCCACAGGAGAAACTCATCATCAATACCGATTGAATAATACATAAAAAGTGGATAAGGAGACAAAAATCTAACAATTATTATAGAAAACTAATATGGGTACCAAATATGGTAATTGATTATTTAAATGGGTAACATGAACAATAGTTATGGAACAATGTCTTACAAATATTCTACAAATCAAGATCATCACTAAATGGTGATCACCTTGAAAAAGAAACACTCATAATATTAACATCAGTATGGAATCAAGGGTCTACTCTGATAAACATATCTTTACTAAATCATAAATATCCAATGATCAAACCCATAATATGTCTCGTTATTACCAGCTAAACCTGAAACCACATTAACCTTAAGAAAAAAATTCCACCATTCCAATAAAAGCATAAAGAAAAAAACCAATATCATAGAACAACTAACATTTACAAGGGTGATAAAAACATCCAATGAAAACACCTATAGATTAAACTCATCCATATCAACAAATTGTAATTCCAAAAAACATGCGATCATCCATATCCATGATTTCACACTAGATATTTTCTGATAACCCATCAAAAATAATTTATAAAGATAATCTTGGAATATATGATAATAATAAAAACAAAAATACCCAATATACCCATTATTAGTAATTTTAATTCATCTAATCTTTGTAAACTAGGTCATTAAAATGATTACCAACCACTAATGAAGATTCAAGAAGTCCTTAATAGGGTCCAACAAGAGATAACATCCAACCAACAGCACTCTATTCAGAGTCTGAGTGGAGTATTGAATCAAAATAACCCTATTAAACCAATGATAAGTTATAATAGAGTAAAATAATTCTAATTCATCTATTTTCCATTCTAGGTGGCATTTCATAAATTACTCAAGGAATAGACTCACAAAATTTATGCTTCTTATTTTTAAAAAAAAATCTCCCATTATAAACATTGGGATTAATTTGAAAATAAAATTATTTAAATACATATCAATCACGCTATTTAAACTTCCATTACATTAAAATCACTCTTAATTGAAAGTGAAATTACCCCCCCACCATGTCACACCCTTTTAAATCAAATTTATTATTTCAAAAAATATAAATCATTATAAAATAGAACAAATCAATTTTAAATTAATCCAAATATTTTCATTGTTTTATTACAATTTAGAACCATCATGAATTTAATTTAAAATTTATAATTAAAATTACCTTATAATTCAGGTCAAAAAACATACTTAAATGTAAAATTTCATCATAAAAAAATATTCCTACACAACACAAATATTTGATACAAAATATATTCCCCATATTAAATATATAACCCCATTCCAAAACAACATACCAAAAAATTTATTTTAATCCCAAAACTTTCTAATGTAATCATTTCCATATAAAACAATTAAAAAAATTAAACACACTCAAATGGGAAACCGATTTATAAGGCCACTCTTCAAACATAATATACTAAAACCACATCAAGAACCATTAAAACCCCTATTTAATTCAATCCCAATATGTGGAATCATCTTTATGGGAAATTCAAAACCATGAAAGATCAAAATATTAAATTTAAAAAGGTTGAAATGTTATGGAGGTATTGTATAATCATTTAGCTAGTCCATGAACCAAACATTCAATTTCCTTTAAGAAGTTTAAAAATCCATATGTAGAGGATTCACATGACATTGTATATAACGTGGGATAACCATGAAACCGAAGTTAAACTTCCTAATTGAATAAAAAATGTAGAGGGACTCCCAAAATGACCTTCCAAAATCATGGGAATCCAAATATATTCCCTTGAAATTAAAATATATAAAAACGCAAGAATTAAATGAAATAAAATACATAATCTTAATTACCCATGCAATCATCAGTATTAGGGTAGGAAATGGTTTTCTAGTCTCTTCCCACATATTCCTCTAGAGTTCTGAAATATCCGTGTTCTTACTACCACAATACACCCGAAAAAAATATGTACAAATATAGAACCTAGCCTCATACTATTAATAATGTCTTTAATACCATTTTTTAAAAAACTATCCTGAGATTATATGACATGTCACTCAACTCAATCTATCTAAATGCAAAAAGGATGTTCCCAATTATTATATAAAGTAAACCAGTTCATTTGAATCAATGGAAACACATTATAAAACAATTATAAAAAAATTCATAGTCAATTAATAGAGAATAATTCACCATAAATCCATAATAGTACATCAATACCATGGATTTATACTCTAAATGTAAATAATAAGGAAAAAACTATTAGAAGGAAACAATTCATATTAGAAATAACTAATTCAATCCATAAATATAAAAATGCCTCTTGACATCTATAAAAAATAAAAAATTTGATAAAAATATGAAACTGAATACAAATATAGAGGATATTTTCTTGGAAAGTAGAATAATACAACCCAATGAGAATAAACAACAACCACATTCAAGAAACTCTTAGTTTCCCTCCACATCCTAACTCATCATCTTCGACAATGTGAAAAGGTAACCAATGTGAAATGAAACCTAGAACATGTATAAAACATATAATTATTTTATACATACACAAGTATGTATGCATGGTGTGAGGTAATTGTCTATGTAGGATCTCAAAATGGATTATATAAAATACCTTTCATTAAGAATATACTAATTTATAGGTTGAAATATAGTAATGAAAAATATGTTTTTCATTTTTACAATACATTGAAAAAACATATCATACATGAAATCAAAAGAATAAATCTTTCAATTTTAATTCCAAAAAAGAAATGTCGCTTCAAAATTCAAAATGCTAAAATATACCATTTAATAAAAACCTAGGAAAAAACCCTCTATAAAATAAATTTTAAACCTTTAAGTAAAATAAAAATAATCAAATGAGTTTTACCAAAATATTTAACCAATCCTAGTTTCATAACAATTTCAAAAACATACATGTACATGGATAAAAATATTAAATTTAATGTGGTTCCACAAGATGATGACATAACATGAAAATTCATAATTATAATATGGTAACTGGTAGAAACAATCGTATATAGATATAACAATAATATAAATGAAAATCACAAATATAGAACCATCCATCAATTTACAAGTTACATGGGACAGAAACCAAGGTAATCAATTAATACAACCTTGTACTGCAGACATGGACCCTAGGATGGAACTAATGAGACTCTATATACCATTATCCCATTGAATAAATTGGATCCTAAATCCATCACATGATATTTAAGATAATATGGGAATATAATACATCTTAGGTGAATTAAACTTCCATGAGGAATGACACCTTTTCAAGAGCATATTTTACAATAGGTTTTTGCATTTATCTAGGACCCCATATAATTTCCTACTAATCCCATGACCAAATAATTAATGAGGTGATCAAGAAATAAAGATAACTATAAAAATGAAAAAATTAAATATATCACATCCCACATAAAACAAATTCACATCGAACATTTCCTTTTAACATCAACCATTCAATCACCATATAATAATACGAAACCCATAAATGTTTGAACAAAGGTACGTGTAGTTGAGTATTTTTGTGTGAGACGTGAACTATTTACTTTTATGCTCGAAAATAGGCCTTTACATAATAACTAACTTTAGATGTAAAATATTTTCCTTACATTTTATTTTAAATAATTGAAATAATATGAAAGAATTTAGAAATTCACCTATTTGTAATCACAAGAGAATATTTCTTTGAAAATTGTCAACTTCCTCTATAATTTAAAAACAATTCCCATGACATACATTTTCAAAAACCACATTCTAAAATACCACATAAACATTTATCAAGGGTCCTTTCACATAAAACGATTTTATTTGAATAGAATACATAATATTTTTTTAAAAGCCTTTATGACAATCCCAACTACATGGAAAGTTTATATATAATAACCTTTAAGGATCCATATACAATTATATATTAATAAATTAATTTTTAACACCCATTAATTAAAAATATTAAATAATCAAGGTAGAAAATATAAACAAATAAATCAACCTAAATAAAATCAATATTAGATGTGTCTCCTTGTATGGAGAACCTGAAAACAGAAAATGAGCTACCCTATATAATCCTTAAACAACAAAACCCCATGGAATGAATCAACATGATTTTCAATAATAGATTAAACAACTAATTAGGGTTCTAGATAAAATAAGAACATAGAAAAATTACTAGAATTTAAGGTGTAAAATAAATTATAGAAATAAAAAATAAAATATAATAAAAACCAATTAAAATCCATTTAGGGGGGGGGAATTTAGAGGAGAAATTTGGAACTCTCCCTGATCTGCCTACATTTACTAATGTTAATTGGGAGGAGTAGTGGATAATAATGATTAATATTATGTAAGGAAATTGTATATTTTATATTTTATGTGAATTTGGACAAACCACACATTTTTTATGCACAAATTTCCAAACCATGCACCAATCAATCCAATAAAACCATCCAAGCTATAGTTTTCTATGTAGTTAACTCATATGGTTTCTAGTAAATATGAAATAATCAGTCCACAGAACACTTTACACACACTCACAAGGAATGATAATTTTTTCTTTCTCATAGTCCTTTTATAAACCATTTTATAATTAGTGAAAACAGATTAATGTATTAATGACCCTTCAACATAAGGAAAATCACATAGAGAAAAATAATTTGTGTGACTTAAACTATGAATATAAGGAATCCCTCTATAATGGTAATCTATAAGGGGTGAAAAACTATATAGTGACTATCTGAATATTATTATTATAGAGAATTTTTAGAAATGTTTATAAATCCAAGATTTAATCCTCTAGGAATTTAAAATACCACAAGACGAAATTAAATAAATAATTAAAAATCATCTGGTGTGACATAATCATAGTGATAAATTATAGAACGAGGAAAATAATTCTCATGATGTCTGAAAATATAAAACATTCTTTTAATACTTAACCTTTTTGGATAATCCTATATAACATTTAGTTTATCATATTTGTTTTTCTTATCATGCACATAATATTAATAAATTAATACCCAAAAACAACAAAAACATTATCTAACACCAACTAAGGTGAATGAAGCTAAACATGAATATATTATATATCCTTTTCAAGATGTAAACATTATATTTAAAAAATTATCTCAAAATCCGAAAATGCAATGGTTTAGAGCTTTTATAGAATAGATATATATACATTGCATTACGCATTATTTCTTCAATATATCCCAAACATATTTGTATATATAACTTCATTCAACTATTTTTGATGTGTATAATTTTCTACTGAAGTGGAAAAAAACGTAGAGTGATATAGAACTCCTGATAGTGGAAAAATTAACAATTAGGAATAAAGGATTATATTATAGGCTTGAAATACAAAATGATAATATTAGAAATAACTAATTTAATGAATCATTGAATAATAAGATATAATCATAAGATATAATATAATAAAATAAATCATTTCTTGAGATCATAGGATCATAAAATGGCCATCATGGACGCCTAAATCATATACAATGTTTTGGAAATAGGCGTTAATAATGATAAACCATGGAAATGAATCATTAGTTTGTGGTACTTCGATATGCATATAAATCTTAACAATGTAAAAAAATTAAATATTTTTATGTCCATGAAAAAATTTAGAAACATAATAAAAACTCATGCAACATTATTTTTTAAAATTACAAAACTATCCATACATCATGTCATAAGCATTACCACAATGCCCACACATCATGTTGTAGACATAAAAATAATTACCATGCAAATAAATCATTATATCAAGAGTCAAAAAAAATTTATGATTGAATTAATGAGATTAAAAGCAGCTCTCCTATCACATTATGTTAAACCATACATATATGTGCTATATTAAAATAATATAATTAATTATTACAACATAGACTAATTAACATGTGGAAAAGAAACATGTATCAAGTTAATTATCCAAAAAAATCACGAGCCATCCAAATAGAAAATATATATTGTATCATTAATGAATATATCATTTGAATAAAAATAATAATTGGATGTGAAATATATTAAAATACTTTTCACAAAATCAGTAGATATATTATCCATGAAACAAGAAAAATTGACATTTTTTTGTTATTTTTATAAATAATGATTTCATAGAATAATGAGAATATGACTATATTTTAAACAAATAAAATATAAAAGGACTATTATTTATTAATAATGTTCATGGGGGAATGATATTTTTTTCAGGTGGTGAACATTAACAAACATTCTTTTTTCACTTTTCTAAAGAATGTAAACAATTAACCATATGGAAAATTATAGTAATATTTTATAAGAAAACATTGTAAATAATGGAAAATATAATATAAAATGACCTTAAAAATAATTGAAATATTGATATGAACATTATTTTGAAAAAATATATAGAATATAAATATGGTGGGAAAAGAGTTTGGTAAAATAATTTAAAACATTTAAATAAAATATTTACAATAAAAACACATACAACTTTTAAAATAAAAAATTCTATTGAATGAGAAGTAAAATGAATCATCTTTAAATTCCATGAGTATAAATAGAATCATTATACCTTATCTAAAAGGGTTATTATTAACACCGTAAAAATAGATAAATTATATATTATAAGATATGTCTCAACCATGTGAAGATGAGATAAAAACCCTTAGGAAATTGGTAACTTTTGAATCCAAATAACATGAAATAGAAAACATGATATGGAATTGAAAATATATTTAATGTATTCAAATATATAATTCGACACATACATGGGTAATATATACAGCACAAGAGAGTAACACAATTTTTTATATCGTATATGTCTCAATTGATACGAGAAACCCTTAACTTGTAATGATATATAATTATATAGGTATTTTAGTGAGTCCAACAACTATATAAAGTTGTAATGATATATTTTTAGTTGTTTTTAGAGTTTATTCAATATAAAAGTCATTATAAGTGAGGAGAATTGGTGTTGTAAATAGATCCTTTTTTGATATATAGGGCAGACATTTTTTGTAAATTTTCATTGGATTATATTAAAGGAATATCCATTTTAATGAAATGTGGACACATTAGTGGAAAATAATGTATAAGGGTAATGTATTGGTTAATACAACACTCATAAAAAATTATTATTGGATTATTTTTTAATATTTTATCCCCCACCTATTTTATCTTTTTATTGTGAATTATTTTAACCACATTAACTCATTTCTTACCCAAATGAATTGTTTTTAAGTCACAAAGTTAAATTTAGCTTACATCCAAATATGAAATTGATTATTGAAATTTAAAAACCATTAAAAAATATTCTATTTATTGAGGTGGTAATAATTAAATCAATTAAAAATATGTTCAAAAAACAAATATAGTTTTTATAGGAATACCTTTTTTATGAATAAAACAAATATACAAAAAAATATAGTATTCATTTCAATGTATTTTATTATTATAAAATTTAAAAAATATTTATTTTATGAAATTCAAATCTTTTTAAAATAGAATGGATCATTGATAATATTTAATCAATGGAAAAGGACCCAAATGATTTTTTATTAAAAAAATATATAACATGGGTTCCAAAAATTCATGAATTGATATATAAATCCAAAATATTATTTTTAATTGTGTTGTTTTACTCCTTAAATAATGTTTTGGATGATAAAATGGTCTTATATATATTTAGGTTATTCAAATATAAAAAAGATGTCATAAACATTATGACATTTGTAAAAACTACATTTTGACAATTCGGATAAAATTCACCTTAAAATATGCTCACGATTTTTCCTAATGGTTATTTTTACTTGATTAATTTAAAACATAATTTTATTTTACCAAAACCATAAATTTAATGGAGACTATAACATGAATTGTTTAAATTATACATATCATAGAAGTTAATGATTCCCAAAGAGACTTATAAAATTTCCAAAGAAAACAGTATCTTATATTCATATTGAATTGTGTGGTTGAGACTATTAGATGGCAATGTTATAAATTTATCAAGATGTGTTAGAAAGAGTTATATTTATAGAATAAAAAGTCATATTTTTCATGTTATATAAGAAAGAATAATATATATTGGATTTAAATGGTTGTTGAATTATTTCATTTCAGATTCATTAACAATAATATCATATTTTTTTGAGACATTTGTGCAGTGTTAAAAAATAATAATCCACTTTATAGACTACAAGAAGATGTTGTTTCAGTTTTATGTAAACTAATCAAAAAATTTACATATTTCATTTATTATTTTCAACAACTAATATTATATTTTCCACATGATGAAAATTGTAAAGGGTAGGTATAGTTATGATGGATCTATCCATATGATATATGATTGCAGATACTAAATGGAAAGGTACATAACTAAGAATTACTGGAAGGGTCAAATGTAAAAGCTTATTTATAGGTGGGAATTTATATTGTCAACTCCTATTATTCCCAATCTGAATATACTTCAAAAAATATAATGGGTTATAATGAGGGATATTTTGACGACGCAATGAACATTTAATTATCATTTTATAATCATAAAAATCTTTTATTTAGTGGAGTTTATAAATTATGGATTTTAGATAATGGACATCATAGGTCTCATACATAAGTTTTTTTAATTTTGTTGAAATGACATGTTTTTTATTTTTAGTGTTACTATAACATAATACTTATTTAATTTAAAATATATAATTAAATAATAATTTATATGTTGATTATAGGTTGATAATATCAATAAACAATCTTTATTAATTATAACACTAGTTATTAATGAAAATCAAGAGCATAATTTTTTCTAATAGTTTCAATGATTTTTAAAGTAATTTTTTTTGTTTAACATGTGAAATAAATTTATTATTTGTTATATTAATAATTATTTTTTTATTTTTTATATATTTCAACATGCCGATAAAATTGATAATAAATTGTTTTTATTAAGTAACGCACCATCCAAAATTGTTATACCTTAAAATTAATATTTGGTGAATGGTTTTTGATTTCATACATGTTCATATGGTGAGTCAAAAAATCAGTGAATAGTTCTATTTTCTTGATAGGATCCCATCATATAGAAATTGATGTTAACATTTATGGAATGTTGGATGAAATAATTATGTTGTCTTATCTAGGACCATATTATATAATGATTTTTATATTTCATTTTTTATACTGATAGTGTCTTTCATTTTCATCTTCAATATGGAATAGTTTATTTGAAATATAGAATCTTTTATTTGTAAATGAACAATTTATTTAGCCCATCATTCACAGAAAATATATTGTGAAATTTTTTTTGATGATTCAAATGAGTTAATTTATTAGTGGATCAGTATAAAAATTAAATCACATGAAAACCATTTTATAATAGGTGAATGTTGTTCTATTTAAGTGTATTAAAATTAAAATTTTCAAGAGTTAAATGTGAATATATCATTTCAATGAATAGAACCAAATATTGATGATGACACCCTATGATATAAGGTTGATTGTGGTGATGATTTTGATGAGGTAAAAAATGAATTCATATTAACATGTGATAATGAAGAAACAACTACTATGGTAGTTGCTGATACTAATTAGGAAGAAGAATATATTGAAACCTTCATAATTGAAGATGGGGATGAAGATGATGAATGATTCAGTCACCTATTAGTTATAGTAATTATATATATATATATATATATATATATATATATATATATCGATATCAATTTTATCTACTAACAATCATTTCATGTTTTAGGTGGATGAAATGACTTATGATGTTATGGTTCATAGGCTTGAGGAGGTCGTACTACTAGGTGATGCGCCTTAGGATTTATCATTTAACCCTCAGGTTCCTAGTGGTTAATCATTGACTCAGAGGAGACAAAGTATTTTGATATTCATGATTCATGTCCCTATTCACGAGCGACATACATGAATTTAGTTCGATCCACACACAAAGAGATATGCTCAATTTTGTATTTTATTTATTTTTTATTTCTATTAATTAATTATTTTATGTAGTAACACTTTGATTATTTTTAATATATTTTTAAAATAATTACATATCTCACATTCAGACAGGGTGTTCTATTTTTTAGAACTACATTTCTAAATCATTGTTGATGTGGGATTATATTCTCATTGGTGTTTGAAACCTGATGTTTGATAATTGGATTCTACATAAATAAATAATATTTATTTTAAAATTTGTTACTTATTAAAATTAAATTAATAATTATATGGTGGTTGTGTGGTATCTCATTGATGATCGCATGTGGACATCTTTTTTGGAGTCCTGGGAGGTTGTTACGTGTGATTATTGTGATAGATTTTTTCAAAATATGATTAGGAAAACATTGATGAAATTGAGAGTCATGGATTTTGATAATTCCGTTTTAACCCAAAAAATAGATTACATCTCATCTTTGGTTTGGTTTGGATTATGTTCATACCAGATGAGAGATAGTGTTTATAGGAGGTTATAGTTAGTTAAGATGAACCTGGGGATGTAGGAGTTGACACAATGTACTGGTAGTCATACATTCTATACTCATCTATGACATGTGGTATGTGTTTTTTAATAATTCATACTAGTTTAAATGTACATTATTTATTTTATATACATATAGGATGTTAAAAATCCAAATATTACGGTGTTCAATTTATGTAAGAGTATGTATAGTGATCTTGTCACTGGAGAGATTGCTGATGGATTCTATCATCACATTGTACCTAGTATAATTTTTCTGGTTTCAAAATTTACTCGAAATAATATTTTAGCTATTTCAATTTCAAATTTCAATTGAATACATAATATGTGGAAGAAAATTCTCAAAAAAAGATGAAAGATAGGTCGAGACTGAAATTTTGGCCACTGGTGCGGCAAGATTTGATGTTGTAGCATGGTTGGATGTGACCCAGTATGATTTTTACATGGGGAGATTGGTTGGTATTAGATATTGACTAACACCTGGTAGTTTTTATGGTACTAATATATGGTGAAAATCTACATAATGTGGAGATCATGATGATTTTTCATCAATGGCATCATAACATGAAGAGTAGCTGGGTGCATAGAGTTGGGTTACAATGATCATGCATAGAGAGAATGAGAGCTTAATAAACACCATAAGTACTAGGTCTGGTCTTAATGATATATGGACAAAATCATATAAACACTAATAAAATCCTCAAAATGTTCGAACAACATTTTAATAGTAGGCTTTCAATATCCCAAGGATGAATAAATCAATAATATCTATAATAAGAATCCCACCATGGGATTATCATATCAGACAATCAGAACAAAACGATAAAAAAAACATGTCTTCACAGTTTCTAACAAACCGTACTAACATAATTATTTCTCAAATGACATAAAAACTATTTCTTTGGGACCGAAAATGAATCAAATGAACATAAACATGGAGATCCAAAAAAAGAGAAAAATAGAACAGATATCAATGAAGAAGAAATGAAAAATTGAAGGATAGATAAATGAACATCTATATGAAAGGAGATTAGGGAAGTGATGTGGGTAGGGTGTCATGATCTGACCAAGAACACACGTGGGAATCATCAATGAGAGACTGGAAATGGTGTTTGGGTGAGACTAGGAGGGATCAAGGGATTTGGGATGAGACTATTAGTGGAGTATGATCAATAGTGGAGAGAAGTGAAATTAGGGAGGGGACCAGTGGGGGTTGTGATGTTTTTTTCCCGATCGAAGCATTTCTCATTACCACCTACTAGTGTGGCTCACCTATGATCCATCCCTATTGAGAAGCTACAGAAGGGGATGTGACAATAGTACTAGAAGAATCATGATCAAATGACAGAGAACATTTGACCGTTGGCTCCTGGTATTGGGATGGGGTTCTCATCCCCTCCACTTCCATATGACCATACCCTCAGCACCCCCTCCAATGTCATGTAAACATTTATTATGTTAAGATTTGAATATAAATATTTTGTTTATTATCTTGTTTATTTCATATTTTTATATTTTTATGAATTATTTAAATAAAAAAAATTAATTTTATAATATTTTTTAATTTTGTTTTAGTTTTTTATTTTTTTAATTTATTTATGACTGCATGTACTCCAATTATAAATAATTTTAAATATATTTCCTTTGTCCAATCATAAATAGTTTTTTATATAATCTGGCTTAAAATTATTTGTGACTGGATGGTGGTTGGTTGAAAAATAAAGTTTTTTGTGACATGATGTTGCAAAAAAACCATTTCAAGACATTGTTTTTCGAAACGATGTATTTACGACAGGACCACATCAAAATTAGTTATTTATAGAGAGATCCCATCACAAATTCCTCATCATAAATATTCAATTTATTATTTTTGGCTATAATCTGCATGTGTGTTGTAGATGGTATAAGTTCCATAAATCTGTTATGTGCATGGCACTTAATATTTATAGTTGGATCAACCATAAATATACCACTCTAATTTACTCCATCGAGTAGGAGTTTTAAGTCATGGATATTGATTCCAACAAAATAATAATTAAATATTATCTACAAAATTTAATATATTTAACCCGTAGATAATTATTTATTGTTTTAACAAAACATAACATATTAATATTTTTTTATATAATTTACTTAGCTAAAATTTATTTAAATATATGTTATTTAGTGTGAAATGTTTTTCAAAATCCACATAAAAAATATACTACAATTTTATAATGAAAATATTCATTGAAAATTTATTATAAAAAAATTTATTAAATGGGTAGATAAAAAATCGATTAAAATTTCAAACAATATCATTGTAAATACTTCACTTTTTGACTAAATATTCAATGAAATATTTTATTGATTAAAAAAACTACATGAGAGATTTCATAATGAATCATTATACTGAAAAGGGTGATATCTACAATTAAAAATATCAATGTAATTTATCACTTCCTCAATATAATTCTAGTTGGAACATCCACAAGATATTTCTAGTAGCAACATTCACATGAAAACATCAATGTCAACAATCACTGCAAAACTTCAAGTGGAGTATTTTATTATAATGTATTATTGAAAAATTATAGTGAAATTTTCTATTGGAAAGTTTTAATAGAAACGTCAAATCAAACATAAAATTATAAGATGAAACATTTAGTGGAAATCATAGTGTTAAATTCATTGGAAATTCCATTGAAACTTCCACATGAGTATTTCAGTAATAATTTATGGGACGTTTCACTAAAACATCCATTTTTTATTTCAATGCAACTTCCACTCAAAACCGAAGTTAAAATTCTATTATAAAATCCCATATGTAATTTGAAATTACACTATAATGTTTTAGTTGAACCTTCAATGGTAAATTCTAGTAAAACATCCACTGGATATTCTAGTGAAAATTCCACCAGAATAAATTTTAGGCATCAAAATATTTTAAAATTTCATACAAAAAAAATTAGTTCTATTATAAAAACCAGAAACTATAATTGTTTCTCAAACAATTAATATATATTTATTTATTTCCAAAAATGTATTTTTTATTTTCAATTTTAATAATCAAATTGTATTCTTTATGTAAAAATTTCAATATGTCATTTCGATAAAGAAAATATAATAATTTAATTTGCATAAAAAATAATTATTTCATATATGTTTAAAAATATTCCATTTATTTAAAAAAATTAAATTTTTTTTTAATATTATTCAAAATCCTAATATCATTTTTCGAGAAAATAAATTATTTTTAATTTTATTAAATTCTTTAAAATATTTTTTACATAAAAATTTCAATTTTACCTTGTAAAATAATTGGTCTTACAATATAATGATCTCTTGTTATTATATGATAAATGGTTTTTTTATAATTCATGGGTGAATTCTCACTTCTTTATTGAAGGAAATAGTCAAAATCCCTATTCTTCTAGCCAATGATAACCCCATTATATGGATGCAATACACCAAATGACAAACTGATCCTATCTGACATGCCTTAAACCATGCACCGAGCAACAATGAGTCTAATTGAACATAGTCATCCGCCCTACAGACCCAGCGTCAACATGTTCCACTTCAGCGATTTACCCATTTACACTGACATCCTCGAGTTGTTTTCTAATTTTTATGAACTTCCATCATAAATCATTACAAACACCCATTATTAGTAATAAATTATAGATATTAAAATCTTTTATTTATATCAAGAATTATTAAATAAGTACTCAACCTTATGTATTTAATTATTTTTGATTTATTACATGGATATTAAAATTTTTTAAAACTATTGAGTTTGATTATATATTTAGAATATTATTTATATTAAATTGATAAATGTAATCGAAATATTAATGGGATTAAATTAATTATTCTTAATTAAATCATTATATATTTAAAAATGATAATAATATTATGAAATTTATTTGTTTTTTATACCAATTTCGTTTAAATTTAGTAATATATTTTTAAAATCAAAATTAATAAACATATCTTTATTTAAAAATGTTTTTGTAGTTAAAATAATATTTCAAAATATAATAAAATTGGATTAAAATACCGAGTCTATAATTATATAGGATATAAATGGATTTAGGTTTTATGGAATCAAACATGTTATGATTCGAGTGTCCCAATGTTCATTCGTACTTGCCGAATGAACATCCCTAATGTTGAGTTAACGTAATGTATATTTTAAGCATGATTATAGAAGATGTAGAATTTAATATTTTTGTTGAATTTTAATTCAATATACTATAATATATTTTCATAAAATTTGAATCATATCTAATATTTTATGTTGGATGTAATTCAATAATATAACATTACATTCATATCAACAATTATAAAACCATTATCTATCTCTATTTATATTTGTAGTCTTTTGATTTTTATCTAACCACCCATAAAATGAAGTGTTTGTTCGTAGTTCTTACCACTAATCTAGAACGCAACCTAGGTTTGGGAAAATCGGTAGTTAAAAACCCAATATATGAAAACTGAATAAAAAAGAACAGAACAATTATACAAAAATCAGTATTGTTTAGTAGCAATTTTATATGGATAATAAAAAATTCTTTTTAGGGTTTTTATTTTTTATTTTAATATATAAACAATAATAAAATAAAAAAATTAAAATCCTTTATTTATTTACCAATTTAATATTTTAAATAACTTATGAGACATATTATAACCATTAAAAACAGTACATTTTATTTATAAATTTATGTTTATTTAATTATAAATTATTTTTTTATAAAATTTAAGGATTTATATATGATTTTTATTTTTTGTTCGAAAACATTATGGTGGGAAATATTTTAAATTAATGGTTAACCAAAAACTACTATAAAACAAACCTTTCTCAACCATAGAATGAGGTTTTCTCAATGAAAAATAAATGTTGAAAATCATGGAACCCTAAAAAATAATCAGACATTATTAAACATTACATTCATGTTGACATTATGGTTTTTAAATTTAACAGCATTTATAATTTATATTTATTTATAGTTAAAAATATGCATATTTTATTATATTTACATATAATAAATCAATTTTATAAGTACACATATGAACATATAAACGTAAAGATGTATTTTTTAATATATAAAATAAATATTTTTTATTAATTTTATTTAATGTAAACGTTTATCCATTTTAAATACCAAATACGTAAATAATTTCATTTTATAAAAATGTATTTAAAACAAAATCATGCCATTTTTTAAATTATACAAAAATTGGAATATATATATATACTTATACAAATATATATAAATATATATAATGTCCATATATACATATATGTGTGTATTAATAAACATATATATATTTTTGTTTTATTTTAGTACATGTAAATGAATATAATATATTATATATTATATATAACATATAATATATTATATATAATAAATTTAAATATATTTAAGAATATATGCCACACACACACACAAATATATATTTTATAGAAGTATTTAAACATAATTATAAATGTATGAGTAAACAATATATATGTAAATATATATATATATATTGATATATATATATATATATAAATATATAAATATCATAATATATACAATAAAAAATCACTTTGTAGTGCTAATGGTGTTTGATTTTTAAATGAAAGGTATATGTAACAAAATCTTAGAACGATTAGGATGATTGAATTTCAATGAGCACTTATGAAGCTGTTGTGGAAGCGCTGATAATGGTGTCGAGGGATGCACTAATTGGGGTGAGGGGGCTAAGAGAGGTTCAAACAATTTCCCCCTTTAACAACGCTACCTTTATAATTATGTTTTGATCTGAAAATGGACCCATATATCTTCCCTTTTATAGTTTTGTTAAATGGGGACTTTATCAGTTCTTTTTTTGAGAAATGATAATGATTTCCCTTAAAGCTCCATTTGGTATTCATCACATTATAATCACTCATAAATGAAATTTACTAGCACTCGTAAAAGATGATTTTTTAGAAATGGAAGGTGTTTAGGGATTATAACATGACATAAGTCCTGGTCATGTAGTTGGAAAAGCTACAGGAGGCCCAATAGTTTCCTTAGGTTATTCATATGTTACAAGAAATTCACAATATATATTTTAGAACCAAACTTAATCCACAATGTGATATAAAAATTTCAATAATATTTACTTCATAATAAACTAATGTAAATGAAATATCATTGTTTAGAAACCATTTTTAAAATTTAGGAAAACTTTTCAACCCATGTAATTTTATGTATAGAATAAACTAAATAGTTCCTTAATAATATTATGGTAAGCTATCAATTTACCACTACCCTTCCTATTTCTTTGAAATTTACAACCCATTTCATTCTACTATATTTTCAGCATGTTGGTCTCTCCTGTTTCTAACAACATCCTTTACTCCTCCAGAACACACATAGTAATTTATTTACTAATTAACAAATTATTTTTATTGGTGTTATAAGAGATTTAAAATGGCTTATATTGATGTAGAATAGTGTTGAGAATATAATTCACTAGAAATTGTGTGTATATATCAGCTTCAATCTAAGTACTTTGAGCCACAATATCCCTCACCAGATAAGGTTTTTGTGAACAAATTTCATAGTGGTGAGTCTCATAGATGATGGAGAATCATTTTGATGTTGTTAAAAATGTTTCATGTTAATTACCAACTATACTTTTTATTAAAAGCATGTTTTTTATTTAGGATCGATCTGAGTCCATTGTAATGAGTGTTCATAAGAATTATATAAGTTTCTAGATCCAAACACAATGGGAGATAAGATATTTATCTTTATTAATGATGTTTTCCATACATGGGTTCCAAAATAATGTTTTGGAACCGAGGAACACCATATATAGAATATGTTAGAAATATGAAATCTTTGATCATATGTAAAATCAGTCTCAAATATATCAGCAAGATGTTAAACATTTACGAGACTCAGTGTTAGTTAGAAAGTAAGAAGATATTGAGATTGGAATTCAGAATGATCATGAAGAGGGTGTTTTTTTAATAATGTGATGCTAAAAGTTTAAAAAATTTCATACTTTCAAAAACTCAAGCCCGATGATGCTTTGATGGATTGTAGTTATATAGTATTATAAATTATATGTATCACATATTATGAATTCCTTAGGAAGAAAAAGGGGGAGAATATGTTCTACAAATCGTAATGAGATTTGGCTTGGAAGAAATGCAGGAATAATATATATTGCATAGGTTCCAAAACCAATAAAATAACTTCATCGTATCCTAAAGTACCTTAAAAATAATTTATCAAAATTCTGAGAGAGTTATAGAGGAATATATTTGAATATATTTGATATAACTGAGTTTTGTTTCAATAATAATTAGAATTCATTCATAATGAAAATTTCACTATAATGATAATTCCATCATTATGAGAATTCAAACATACAGAATCTGAGAAGGAAAGTTAATTAGACTATTTATGAGGAGGAATGTTAATTTGACTGACTCTAAAGAGAAAATTCAGATCCTAATGGGATGAGTAATAAATTCACATTGTAATGATATCTTGAAGAAATTCATATCGTAATGTGTAGAGGAAAAAATTGAAATTGAAATAAGTAGAGGATGAAAGTAATCATGTAATGAGCCGAAGAAGAAAGTTAGATTGCAATGAGTTGAGTAATTTCCTTCATAATGAAGTTACATTATACTGAATATGAGTATGTTAAATCTGAATTAAGTTAAGGAAGTTATATTTAACTGAAGGTGAGGAAGCTAAATCGGACAAATGCTCTGGATGTTCTATCAGGCTGAAGAAATATTACGATGTTTGATAAGTCTTATTACATAAAAGATTCAAGAATATTATAGAAGGATTATGGAGAGTTGAAATTGTAAAATTTTATGTTTAATTTTGAAATTTTCCCAACATTATTCAGTTTTTATTGTTGGGAAATGTCTTAAAATTTACCACCTTTTTCATTATGAGGATCCTATAAATAGAAGCAGAGTTCATTTGTATCTTTTTTAATTTTACCTGTATGGAAAATGAAGAGTGATGGATAGTTCATGAGTAATATTGTCTTTCGGATTGAGACCTCATTAGGAGTTCAAACACCATAAAGATTCCATCCTGGACTAAGGAAGAATATAATAATTATATTGAGTATAGTTTGATTTTTTCATTTTTAAAACAGGTTCATCATATTGATTAAATCGAACTGATTATGATCAGACTGAGTTTTTAGGGGCATGTGTTTTGGTATCTATAAATAATAAAACATTTAATCAGTAATAGACTAAAAAATGAATAAAATTATTGATACAACCATATTGGGTCAATAATAATGAGTTCATAAAATCAAATCCCATAAGAGTAGGGATCATCAGATCATAGAGTGCTGCTGAATGATCCATTTCTTTTTTTTTTGTGGCTCAATTGTCATATATGAAAATTTTATTAAATTTAGGGAGTTATTATAATATTTACATCAATATATATAATGTATCTAAAATAAGTTAGCACAATTTGTAACCACTTCTTGAGGATAGTGAATTTCTATAGGCCCATAGGAGTTAAAATGGAAAGGATGTAGGTTCCCACACATAGGTCAAACCTTGTAAATTTCATGTACATTTATTACATTCCTAGTTTTTCATGCATCAATATTTAATAAAATATTATAATGAAATATAATATAAATGGATTATTGATTTCTGTTGCTAAATATATTATAACTTCGAAAAGTAAAAAACTGATTAAACCCCCCTTATACGTTCTTACATGATCTGTTGGATCTTTAATCAGTATGAAAGGGAAGGTTCCCTTGTTGAATTATTGTCAAGGAAAATCATAATTCTATCAACATTGGAACAATTCCGACATTTGAAGGAAAATATTAATATGCATGAAAAACTAAGATGATTCTTTATATTATATAACTTGGAATGATATTTTTGGTTACTCTTACTATTGGTTTTCCTTTTATTAACAAATATTCTCATATTAAATATCATGATTAAGAAAATCTAGAAGTTGGTGGAATGGATAGAAATTATATCCTTATGTCAGTAACAAAAAATTTCTATTTTATGATATTGGTTCTCAAAACATCAAATTGAATGTTAGACAAGATGGAATGTGTTTTTGAAGCAATGAATATTGTGAATAATGAAAATCGAAAAATTTGGTGTTGCGTGTATGAAGAAAAAAGTATGTTATATTAATAAAGTGTTAATGAATACTTCATCATAGTAAATAAAATTGTTTGTGACATAAACAGATTTAGAGATATCCTAGAAAACTCTACAATTATGAAGATACATGTGAGAAATTTTCTGAATTGGTTTGATTCAAAAAAATTCATCTTTATAAGATATGGATGATTTATCTCTGGATGAATTGTTAAACATTATTATTTATTTTGAAATAATATAATATCCCATGTTCAAAAGGATGTTGAATGATAAAATGTCTTTTGAATTGATGAGAAAAATGAAAATATAATATGTTGAATATGGTGATCCTCATGATTCGAATGACGATGGGTTGAGGGGTTAAATTATAATATCATGTTTCCTATCTCTAAAAAATGTCATACAAGAAGAGGAATGTATGTATGAAAAATTACTATCAGGTTTTTTTGAGTTTGGTGAAATTTTATACATTCATATGGGTTTCCCAAATAACAACATTTGGGAATATAGATATGATTCTAATGAAAACCCTCAATTTAATAATTGGAACAAAAGTTATAATGAAGAAATGTCATAAAAAAATAATAAAAAAATATAATTGATGACCATAGGAAAACGTTTATTATTAAATTTGAATCAAACTCAACTGAAATCTATTCTTTTGATTTTGTAAAGAAAATGATAGAACAGTCATTGAAAAATATAAGAAAGTTGAAGAATCTTCAAATTGTTTGGATGAAATAGGTGAAGAATCTTATATGCAGTATCATTTCATAGTAGAAGCACTTTTATGTATTGACCCAACAAAATTTCTCATGAATGAAATTAGAATGATAAATAAAGATAGTGGAAAATTTTATGATGGTGATAATCCTGTTGTCTAGCTAGGAGAAGAATACATCCAATTGATCTTGAGTTATAAACATATTATTTAAGAATAAGGAATAATATTTGAATATCTCATTTGGATGTTTGTTTGCAAAGAACACATGTAGAAATTGTGGAATTGATGTCCTAAATATATCATTTATTTCTTATAAACACATAAAAAACATGATTGCATTGACTTTATTGTATCTATTTTGTTTAAAAATTATGCCAAAAGGATCTAAATTAGAGATTTAGCATTGAATTTTTTAAAACCAAATGTCAAGAGTGTCTATCAAAATCTTTTTTTGTGTTGGTTTTTAGGGAAACAAATGAAAAAAAAACGATTTTGTTTTTTGGCATATGATTCATTAAAATCTATTGACCATATTTTTTTAAAATAATCACCATCAGTTTCTATAAAATTTGATGACAAAAACATTTTTAAATAAATATTTTATTATGTAACCTATGTATTTGGTCTTCAAATACCATTTTACTATTGACCATCAATAATGGTTATATTATTTTATTCTAATTAATTTATTTTATATATAAACATTTTTATTCAACCATGAAATATTTATTCTTATGATGGATTCGAGGGAACAAATTTAAATTACAGGTTAATTTTCCTTGTTGAACCTAAATTTTGTAAATTATTTTTAAATTTTTTAAGATAAACTATTTATCATTTAGTTATAATTTTGAGTTATTAATACAATTGTTTGAATGCAGTTGAATGTTAATTAAAAATTTTATTTTTAAATTCATTTTATTTTTACAAATTTTATTATATGTTTATATATATATATATATATATATATATATATATATTTATATATGTGTGTGTGTCAGTTGAAATTAGTTGCTATGATATTTTTCATTTTTGATTCTAACCAAATTATGTACTTTTGGATCATCATGACACACATTACGCCAAATAATTACATTTAATTATATAGTTTTTATTTTATCTCTTAATAATTATTGATATTTCTGATCAGATCACTTTTATTTTTATTGTATATTCTTTTGTTTAAACATTATCCATTAATATATATATATGTTTATCTGTTTTTATATATTCACCAATTATATTGTGATATAACGTAATGAATGACTCATAATTGGATCATTTATGAAGAATCACTAGTGAATATAAAAAATGTGTTGATGGATTTTTTGAGTTTTCTAAACAAAATAATTCAAACATATATTTGATATTATGTCCTTCTGAGAAGTGTTTGAATATGGAAATGTTAAATTCCTGGTAAATCAAGGATCATCTCATTTGATATAGTTTTATCCTTAATTTTATACAATGGATATTTGAAGTTCAAAGATATAAAAAGAAAAATCTAATGTTGATGAAAATATTCATAATGAGGTAGAAGTTCATATTAAATAATTATATCATTACTTAGTTGTTAAAACCATCGAAAAAATAGAAATTATTTAATGAATATATGGAGATTAGGAAAATCCAATATTTCTATGTTATAATAAATATATTATGTTATTAGTAGTATTGATAGTAATTTACAGGGAAGAGAAAATGGGATAAGCGATTGAAGTTTAAATAATTTAATTGATATTTTAAAAAGAGCTACTTCTAGAAGGAATCAACCATCCCTATTCCAATTATAAGGTAAAGAAAGTATTATTCCATATGGGATTCTTGTATAAAAAACACGATTTCCCAAATTATTTTGTGTTCTATATGAGGGAATATGGATATTAATCATAATGTCCTACATGTGATAGATCATGCTATAAGATGGATGAAAATGTCCACTCAAATTAATTCCTAAGTATTTGAATATAACCTCTTACTAAATCAAATAATTACATCTAATAATAAATTCTTATAATTCTAATAAATCCACTCTGATTCATTCTTAGGTACCAGAATAAAATCTCCTACTATTGAAATATGGTAAATTCCAATACTTCATTATTTAAAGAGTCTGTTTTCATATTCAATTGATGAAAAAGGGTTAATTTTGAATTCAAATGAGAGCCTCTCTGATGGAAAATTGTGTCACTATACTGATTAATCATAGTGGAATGACTTTATAACAAATTTATTTATTTTGGAAAAAATGTATGATATCTTATAATGAGAGTTTTTGTAGATGGAAATAATCCACATCATAGACTAAGTATCCAACATAGTTCATGTCTATTTTTTGGTATTTTAGAACATTTCTCCACATATATACTTGAAGAAAAAATATTTTATAATGATCATAATGATTTCTGGACCAATATAGTTGGGAAATAATATTTATGTGTATCATTAACCATTTATAGAATATTTGAAACTTTTATGGGTGATATGTGTTAATATTTTTTACGCATAGAAGAATGTGTATATTCTTTTGTGTTCTATGATAATGTTCAGTATAAATGACATTCCCACATATGGAAACAAATTTTGATATAGTGTTAAGGGATATAAATCAAGTCCAATTTGTGGAGAAGAGACTTAATATTGTAAACTTCAGAATGTACGAATGACATTATACATAGTATATTGAATGCTTCATTGAATTGATCATCCTTATAATAGACTGAAAATGTTATTTAACGGTTTTGCGGAATTAAATATTCCCCCATGACTGTTGACATTTATTGAATATTATTTCATGGTGAAAATGGTTGATTCAATATTTTGGAAAGATAAAAGGCATCGTCTTGAGAAACATGTATAGAAGAAATATTCTATATTGTTTTAACTACATTATTATAAATTTTTAGAGATAAAACATAACATCAAGGTGATTCATGTTGAGAAAAACATATGCAACATTTTAAATGGAACTTTGTTTTACATAAATGGAAAGACAAATGATGGATTAAATTCTAAATTGAACATGATATCAATGTGAATATAAATAAACTTTTCTACCATTATGAAAGGAACATAACATATTTACCTCTGACTTTTCACATAATAAGAAATATTGGGACGATGAATTTTTGTCACTATCATCAAGGTATTAAAGTTCCCAGTTGATATTATTCAAATGTGATGATTTATGTGACATTGATGGACTCTAAATTAATATGTATGAAATCTCAGGACTGTCATGTGTTGATGAAATAACTTCTACTAGTCACACTACATAGAATATTTTATATAGATGTAAGATAGGCTATCATTAGGTTATGTTATTATTTCAAATCCACATGTAGAAAATTCATTAATCGCAATTTGTTAGATATGTTGGATAATGGAGACGCTCTTATTCATTTTCAAATAGAAGTGTATTTCACACTAATGTTTTTTGATATAATTGTTCATCTTGTGATTAATGTTGTGTAATAGATAAGAATATGTGGTAATGTTTATTTATGAATGGTGTATCCATTTGAAAGATATATGATGATTTTGAGGGATATGTGAAAAATATTTTTTGAGTGGAGGCCTATATTATTCAAATATTTTTATTGGATGTTGTGATTGAGTTTAGTAATGAATGTTTCACTGAAGTGAAGATTATTGGTCTACCAATAACTCGATATATGATTTTTTATATTTAATGTAGTGGGATTCAAGTCTTAAAGGTAATGTTCATTCCAAATGATGATGTGATGCAGGAAACATTATACATTATAAAAAACTCATATAAGGTTCAATCATATATATAATCACATATTACTGAATTAAAGTCATGATATCTGAAAATAAAAGAAATGTGGGTGATGATTGATCTTAAAAATACATCTGTTTAATGTTTTAAAGACAACGTAATGAAATATATATTTGCATCATAATCATTGTATTAATTTGAAGGGGGACTATATCTTAAAGTCATCAAATAGTATGGTTTTAATTTTTAATGGTACACATTTTACAAGAAATGATAAATGAAAAATTTACTTTTCAAAATAGTGGTCTAATGGTCATCACTGAAGGACAACATTTTTCAAGTGAAAAAGTTAAAACCCCAATTTCTATATCAACAGAATATTTTTGAGTACTTAACTGCATATGAGAAATTAATTATACCAATTTTCAATTCATGTTGTTTAATTGTAATTGTGATTCATGTAATAGTGGTGGGAAATATGATTTATATGGGTTTAAAATCATTGATTTGAAAATATCTAGTCTCAAGGATTAATCATTTATCATGGATATGCATGAGAAGAAAATATTTTATGACATTGAACCATTAAGTGGTATGTGGTTTTCATAATTTGAAAGTGTAAATAACCTATTTGTGTGATGAGAATGATGACGATGAAATTTATTTAAATTAGACATCTTCATCAATTATATGATTATAAAAAAATTACTAAAAGGAAGACATATGCATACAGTATAAAGTTATCATGTTTAATGTATATGGGAAAACACTATATTACACTCCTAATGTATCCAGTAAATATTTACATTATTTTTGTAGTTTAAAATTTACATGTGTTAAAACATTAATTTTTAATAACTATTATATGCTTAATTTTATATATTTGATTATTTATATTATTTTTTTGTGATAAATTTTATATTTCACGGCTAAGGTTAAACATTTTTTCACTAAAATAACGATTTATATTATTATATTTTGTTCAAATTTACGCATATAAACACGATTTTTTGAATAATGATATTCAAATTTATAAGGGTTTTTATCATTTTATATGAAATTATTACATTTAATACTTTACCTTGAATAATTTTTTGTTAGGAAACATAACATCGTTATTTAAAAAAAATTACACTTGTGTTCCACTTTTTTACTTATCTATTTTTAATTTCATGTTTTAGAATTATTAATTTGTATAATAATATGCAGGTACACAAGAATTTTATTTCATTTTCCAATTTTAGTGATAGATACATATACTAAAGAAGAGGAACCCGTACCAAGGTATATTTATTTTTTCATATTATTAATTATTCAAAAATATAATTTTTTAATGAAAGTAATCATTTTATTTATATAAAATAATTGTTGGACAATTTATGATACATTATTACTGGAGTCGTCAACTTTTACTATTAAAAACACTTCTCATGTTGGTAAATTTGGCATTTCACATTTACCCAAACTATCACTTTCTTGTAGAGACTAGTGATTCCATATTAGTTTTGATGATAATAACAAGTAAATTAGCCCAAATGAAACACATTTTATTAGTTACATCTCCACACAAAGTCATTATATGATCAACATTTTATATCGAAATTGGATTTCAATCAACAAGATGGAGATAAATCGGCTTTGGGAGGCCGTAGTGGTAAAATATTTCAATTTTTATATTTTAACTCATTTTTTTGAATAATATATATTTTAAATGTCTAATATTTAATTTCATCCATTATAGTTGATATTAGATTTTGAATAAATGAATGAAATTATGAATATATTACTTTACATAGTGATTGTTAGATGTAGATATTTCAAAACAATATTGGCAAAAATGATGATTTGTGGAAGAAATTAAATGGAAACATATGATTTTTGTATGAGTTTATAGATTTAAAAATATGGATGATATTTGATTCCAGTCAACATGATGAATCATTTCTAGTTTGATAGTTATTTTTTCTTTTAAAATTATTTATATATTTAGCTAATTTTGTCATAGTTTATATTTATATAATTGGACACCACAAAATCTCCACATGAGATCCAATTGTATAATATATATGATCATGAATTATCACATGGAGGATATCATTCTATGGGGAAAAAATAATTTATGAAAATATTGAATCAATAAGAGATAATTCTACAAATGGTTTAGACGAGTTTCAATTAGTTTCTCCATCTCCCAACACCTACTATGAAAAATTTATTCGAGAGATAAGAAGAAAAAATTAAATGTATCATACGGAGAAATCAATTTTTCTGAAATAATTGTTTGTAAATAATTTTTTTCCACAAATATTATTATTTTTAAAATTAAAAATAATAATATAAAATTTTAATTTTTTTTGGATGAACATCCAGAGAAATAAACACAAGGAAATGTTATCCCTGAGGGAAGGATGGATATCATATCCACTACATTAAGAAATCTAGAAGACCCCTACCACATAATAGGATATGATACGTGTGTTAGTATTTGGAATGATTTCTATCATCAAAGTAAGAAATCAAGAAACCCGAATATTGAATTCGTAACTGCTGAGATGGAAGATATGAAATAGTGTATGGGTGATCAAATTTTATTAGTTTTGAAGGGTATGTTAGAATGATTGAGGAGTCGACCATTGTCTATGTAGCCTTTACTACCATCCCAGGATTTCTAGCTGAATCTGTAGCCTATATAGCCTACCGATACCGACCAACCTACCCAGCATTCCCATCTAATCTACAAAGTGATAGAGTAGATTCCCCAAAACGAGCTTATTTTTTAATTTATGATATACTATGTTCATAGTTTTTAATATTTAAAATCAACTTATCACATCATTATTGTTCTTGTTTTTGATATTATGTATGATAATGTCCTAAGAGGAGCTATCACACAAAAAGAACATAATAGATCTCCTCTATGATGAGAACATGGATATTTTGTGTCGCTATTCGTGAGCAGATGTTCTATAGGAAAATGATATCATTTGAGGGACACAAATGTTACATGATATTACGGTTGGAGACTCATAGGACATTGAGGCACCGTCTTATGGTTCATTCCCTTGGTAATATCCAGTTGGATATTATGATAATGATGCCCTCTAGTATGCAATACACTATAATATGTTTTATATGATGTTCCTATTTGTGGATGTGTGTACTGACCCTTAGAATTATGAATTGTAATTAATGATTGTTATGTGTCGCGTTCATTGATGTATTATATAAACTCATGACATCATATGTTCATCGAATGGTAAGATACATTGGGTGTTTCACGAGTAATATTTCATTAATTAATAATTCAATAAATGATTTTTTCAATCTATTCTTTAACAGAGGTGGATATCTCAGGCCCTTTTATAGAATTGATATATCCTAAATAAATATATAGTAATGGTGTTATATAGGAAAGTTAATTTTTGTGAAGTCATAGAAAGTGATAATTATCACATAGGATGATAGAACAAGTATGAAACCTAGTTGATTAGAGATATCATGATAAATGGATTATATTTCAAGGTTAACATTCATATGAGGCGACATGTCGTTCCATCATTTACTTATTTCCATATAGGTGTCTTCATGTGTTGTTAGATTCTAACCTTGTATATTAGGATAAATTTCCTAATTCTGTTGAGAAAGAGGTCTAGAAGGTCACACACTAATTGTATCCAAGAATCTCAATTAAATAATATATTAATATTTATTATCTAACAAGTTAAATAAATATTATTCCTGTTTATGGTTTAATAATTAGTCATATATGCTTGATCACATTTATTCTGACACAAGTTATTTGAGATAATATAATGTTAGTTTAATATTTAATTAAAGTGTATTTTTTAATTATTGAATACTGTATTTATTCATTTAATAGTGAATAATGTAGTGAATTTTATTTAACAAATAAATAGTCACAATTTATTTCCCAATAAATATTGAGGAGGAATCGTATGTTGATTTTAATGATCTGGTGAGAAATATTATATATTGAATATTGTTTAATAAAATAATATTTATTTATAATTATCAAGTTAAGTGAATGTAGAAAAGTAATAACATTACCGTTATTATTTTACATGGGGTTTTTATAGGAAAAAATAATTAAGGGAACATGTGAAATTATTTTATTTTAACTCTAGTGATTCAAAAACCAATTTATGTTATTTTCGTAGGAGACAATTTATTTTTACACAACAGATTTTTTGGACTCCTCTCATGACTAGAGAGATCCATTTTCCATGAACGCTCCTAATAATGGAGAGAAATCCTCCCCCACCAGATAAAAAAGAATTCTTTTGAAGTGGGTTTTGAGGAGATCAAAGGCAAATGTCACAAGCACAAGGGTCTTCCATGATAGTACTTAGAGATTCCTTTACCAATGTCCTATGATCATTGGAACATATTTAGATCACTACTAGAGGAAATCTACAAATGGTTTCTACAATGAAATTATGGTTCACTACAGATCTATCAATAATTAATCAACGAATAAACAATTCCTTAGAAGTAATTATTAATTTAATTAAATTCATTTTAAATGATATGTATTAATACTCTATTGATTTTTGTGTTCTATCCATTTTCTATATTCGTTGATTTAATTTAGTTAATCATGACATTCATCATCGCATAAATCTCAGATAGATCATTGATTATAGAAAAAAATTGGGCACCATCCTTCTCACGAATCCACTGCACCCAGAACCTAAATGTGGTATCCGAGTACGAAATTGATTATTTATAATTATTTAAAGATCATTGGTTATTTAATCATATTTAATTTATTTTTTCAATTCAATTTTAATCATTCTTTTAATCTGAATTGTGAGAAATTCGTATTCCTACTTCGTTTCTGGAAGCTAAAATTGAGGCTATTTATTTTATTATTATTATAAAATTGAGGAACTCATCTGGAGGTTCCAAGGTATTTGGATTAAAAATAATATATTACACACCCTATAATTGGAGTTTCACGCCATGTAGTAACAATCAACACCGCAATATTGATTTGAAAATAAATTCATGATTATGCAATGATTATTGAATTAAATGACATAATTTAATGCACCATGTGTTGAAAAGAATATTATTGTTCATGGTCAATTTTACTACAAGATGTGTACACAACATGTAGTTAGTTTGAGTCATATATGGGTCATGTATTCTGTACATGTCCTACAAGACTGGTGAGCATGTAACACATAGTAAACATGATGTGTGGCCCATTGAACATGCCATGTTGTCCAAATTGTATGAGGTACAATTTATACAATGAGTCCCTAGGCATGTACCTCAGATAGATGATGGGATATATAAATGTTGTGTATATCAAATCTAGATTCCATGTATATATAATAGTTTTGAAGATTATAATTTATTTATTATGATATGTAAAACATGAGACATGTTGTTGCAAGTGGTCATTAATATGATAGTCTAAGCCATGTTATATATATATATGTGTGTGTGTGTGTGTGTGTGTTTAATTAATATCTTCATAATGTTTATATCTGCATTTCATTTATGAATTATATTACAATTTTTAATTTTTGTGCAATGCAGCATAACATGTGAGTGAAAAATCATGTAATTCTTTTAATCATTAAATTGATAGTACAAGTTAGGGAAGAACTTCATATGTCATTTATTTTATATGTCACAAAATTAAAAAAAGTATACGAGTATGATACATGTTGGGTATAATCAGATCTGTATTCAACGTGTTCCCACCACGGTACATGTTATGTACACCATTAATTTTAAATGAATATATTTAATATTTTTAAAATTATAATGGATGATAATCTCAAGAAAATTCAGATAATGATTAAGATAAATGGATTGATTAATTGAAGATAATTATTAATTTATTCTAGTATGATTTATCTTAAATATTAATGATTGAGAATTTAATGCTAGTTTTATTATATGTGCAATCCATTTCATGAATGTGGATGAGAATTAGCTAGAACAATCCTTTGTATGTGATTGGTTTCAATTAATGAATTGTTAAATAAAATTGTTGTAATGTTTTCCTTCTCTCCCAATTATTATATAGGGACTTATTGACCATGATTAATTTTATGTAAACATATTATCCCTACATGTGCATGTAATTAAAATAATATTGAATGGATGGATCTCCCAAGCTAGTGGGGGAGGTTATTGTATGGAGATGAGGTGAAATCAACCCATGTGAGATACAAAGGTGGGCTTGTGAGAAGCTATAAATAAGAACCACAATTTGGGTATGGTGTTTCTCTACTATGTCAATAGTAAATTTATCAACTACTAGATTATCTAACCATTACTGTAAGTTCATAAATATAGGCTTTATTATTTTCTATCCAATTGAGTGGTTATTTTATTATAGATTGTTTTCCGTAATCACATAACTAATGAATTAAAAAGCATGCAAGATATAACTAAAATAAATTTCCTTATCCAAAAATATTATCTTTGATATAGTTAATCACTTATGTAATCCCGTTTTATGTTAACAAGCATGTGATAATGATAATTATTTGAAATTTAGGCATAAAACAATAAAATCCCTCAATAAAATACTAAGTCATAAAGTTTTCCATTACTTCAGTTATAATTGAACCATAGTTCAAAGTGATTAACCAGCTAATGTTGTGGTGCTTTCAATTACTAGGGAATTATACGATGTAATGTGGTATTCACATGACATAGTTGACATCGAGGTTAGACATCCATTCTAGGATTTCGTATAACTAAGAGGTAATGGTTTAGGAAACCTAAATAACTTATTTATGGTTTGGGGATCCACTCAGTGGATCAAAAACTATGAGTTAATGTATTTTTCATTTGAAATTACTACATAAAACCAATCAAGTTTCTTGACTAACCAAATTTGGAGTAATGATAAAGGGAATATATATCCTTTCTGCTATATTATCCAAGAAACAAGGCATTCTGAATCCAATGGAAAGGGTAATGATATTTCTATAAAAAACATGGAAACTAATATATATAATATATATATTTTTTATAATTTTTATTTTGTAATGTTATAAATTACTTATAATCTTATTTGTAGAAACAACATTAAAAATGACATCAAACATATCATTGTGATCCATTCTCAATAACGATAACCTTCTTACCAAGAGAAATTTTCATGAATCGAAAAGGTGTTTACGCATCATCTATGACATTCAAAGGAAATTATTTGTGATGGTGGAACGATTTCCAAAAACACCAAGAGATAATGATCTACCTATCAATGTGAATAATCGGAATGATGAAATATCTATTTAGACCTTTATCCTATAATCAATGTATAATGAGATTTTGAAGAAACATGAGGAAAATGATGCATATAGCATGATGACTCACCTTCAGGATCACTCTCAGGAGAAGGTGATACAAGAGAGGTATTATATCTCTAACACTACGTTAAAACCTAGGTAGGGAGATTCTATGCCAATAGGGTATCATGTAGTCAATATTATTGGCTATATTGAGTGTTTAGACATCTTAGGGATTAAATTCTCGGATGAGTTTCATACAGATCTCATACGTTAAAAAATTCACAAGACCATCTAGAGTTTAATTATGAATTATAATATGATAAATATTGAGAAGAGTCTTTCATAAAACCATACCTTGATTTTTCAAGTTGATAGAGACACGAGGTGTGACGAAAATATGGTCTTTATGATGAATATGTAAAGGAAGAACATGGAAAAGTGTCCCAAGACCTATAAACAGTCAAAATAGCCCAGCCATCGACTTTTCAATAAGAAGAAAATCCAGAGGTAGGGAACAGAAAAGGAGACATTATTTTTTTCAAGTGGCAAGCCATAAAACTAGAAGAGGAAATGTAACCAAAAGCATGGGGAATGTAAACATGTGTTTTTATTGAGTGAAATCATTGTGTTTCTAAAAAATTAATATTAGATACAACTTCTAGGGACCACATCTATATCCAAATGCATGATAAAATTATATTCCAACATATTTCTATAGGATAGGTGGATCTACAAGCTTCTAATGGTACGAGGCTGGCTACTCTCGACATTGGTGACTTCAACATTTCATTGCTAAGGGGAATGATTTTTGTTTTAAGAGATTATTATTATGTACCAATAATTTCCAGGAAAATAATTTAAATATTATTTCTCGTATACATATGTCTTATTTTGAAAGAAAAATTATTTCATTTATAATTATATCCTACTATATGGTTTGGAACATATAAATAACGATCATTATGTATTAAATTATGAAAACTAAGTGTTTTCAACTGATAAAAAACTTTTTCACATGCCTCATTTAACACCCGTCTTTCGCATCACCATCTTTGTAATGTAAATGAGAGGTGTTTAGAAAAGATCAGTCAAGGAGGTTATTTAGAATCATCTGAGATAAAACCACTAGATATATGCAATGATTTTTTAGAATGGAAAAAATAATAAAACCATTATTTGGTGGAAATCACGTGAGCCTCAACCTATTTGGTAAGGACCCTCCAAGATCATATAAGAGACCTGAGATCAAATCCTAGAAGTAGAAAATTTTTTGTGACTTTATTAGTAATATAGTAGGCACTGTAGAAGGTATTGTAGGAAGTATTGTTGGGTACATTAGCAGTTGGAACTATTCACTAATTTGGGTGTTCAGGTCACCAGTTTTGTCCTTGGGTCCTTTAAGGTCTTCACTCCACCAATGTTATTGGACCCGTAAGTATTCCAGGCCACTAATGGCCTTTAGGGCACCAGAAGGACTTCAGTCCACCTCGAGTCCTCTGGGCCACATGAAGTGCAGATGTGACCAGACTGATTCGATAAAGATCAAGGCTCTGAATGAGGATTCATAACATGCACATTTACCAGAGCAGAGATATACAACATAAGAGGAATGAGATGGTATGTCCCTATCCATCAGTATTATTCTTATAAAATCTAATATAGTTATTCTATCTATACAACCTTGATAAGGTGGAGATTTATAATCATGAAACATATGTTGGGGAGGATCAGTTCCAAGTAGTAGTGGTTTGAGATGTACTCCTCTATGTTCTTCAGATCATGTAATGTGACAGTTAATCCTATGGGAATTTTAAGGGTTTCCCATAAACCCTTAAAATGGGTATTATGAATAAAATGATAAAAAAAATAAGGCCTTTCTTCCATTCGGTTACGTAGGAAATTTGGCAGACATGGTTAAATGTCCACAGAGCTTCAATCATTGGTACACACAAATGTGTGTAGACCATTTCTAGTAAAATCTATAAGTGTATAATACTACATCATATGCTATGGTGATGAATTGACTAGATATGGATACAAATACTTTATTAGGTATAAGACCAATACCATTGATAAATTCAATGAGTTCAATAATGAAGTAGACAATAAACTTGGTAAATTTTAAAGATTATTTGATCAGATCGAGGTGGTGAATATCTAAATGAATTTTTCAATATATTTATATGGGTGTTTGGTACTCTTTATCAACTAACTCCACCATATACCCTACATTGAAATGTAGTTAGTGAATAGAGGAACCGTAAATTTTTGACATGGTATGGTTGATAATGATTCATGTATATTTTTCATTAACCTTTTGAGGATATTCATTACAAACCATGGTATACACATTAAACTGAGAACCACCTAATGATAGAAATGTATTTTTCATCAAGTTATTGATTGGGAAGGTGTTTTATTCATACATATTTATGTGGTTGTGATTCATCTTTGAAGGATTTATCATGAAATAAACTAGCACCATGGGGAAAAAGTGTATCTTTATAGGGTATCATAATGAATCAAGGGTATAATTCATACACAACCCATCAGACACATAAGTGATTATCACCAAAAAATAAATTCATCGTGAGATATAGAACATCTTAAAAAATTATTGTTGGAGAAATTTATATTTTGTTAAAGTTGATGCTAATGATACATAAATGTTGGTACAAGAACAAGTTCAACTGGTCCTCAAGGAATAAGTAGTTTTGGAAACACAAGTACTGTGTAGGAGATCAAGAGACGGATGATAAATATATATATATGGTTTTCTAGTCCATGCTGATGGTGACACATTATTTGTTGACCATGATAATCCTCTCCCATATAATGAGGTAATAGAGATCTCAAAAGCTACATGATGTCTATAAACTATGAATTCTGAGATGGATTTGATATATTAGAACTAGGTTTGGGTTCTGTTAGATGCACTAGCTGATTCAAATTGTGTTATCAAAAAATGGATATTAAAGAAGAAACTGGACATTGAAGGTAAAGTAAATACCTATAAATCAAGGATAGTAGCTAAGGGGTTTAAACAGCTACACAAAATTGACTATTATGAAACTATTTCACCAGTTTCCATGTTTCAATCCATAAGAATTATATTTACTATGCCAGTTTACCTTGACATTGAGATTCGTAATATGAATTTAAAAATTGTATTCATCAATAGGAACCATTATAAAGAAGTCTATATAAGACAACTATAAGGGTTTGAAACTCTTGTTGAAGCCAAAAGTATTTTCAATTTGCAGAGAACCATTTATGGATTGAAGCAAGCATCCAGGTCAAGGAACATTTGATTAGATGAATCCAGAAAATAATTCTATTTTATTAAACATGAATATGAGATATGTTTTTAAAATTTAATTAATCGAAATAAGGTCGGTATCCTAGTATATATGTTGATGAAATTATACTTAATTGAAACGAAATACAAGTATTATAGTCAATTAAGGGCTATTTAAACAGGTGACTCTCCACGAAAGACATTGGTGAAGAAGCCTATATTCTAGGGATCAAGAACATTTGTGACAGATAAAAGACGATGGTTGTACTATATTAATGTATATATATTGACGAGGCACTAAATAGATTTAGTATGGAACAATCCAATAAAGGGTTCATCCCAGTCTCAAATGGTTTACATATTTCTAAAAAAATGTCTCCCCAGACGCAACAGGATAAAGATTTAATGAGAATGACCCCATACTCTTTGTCTATAAGATCAATCTTGTATTACTTTTTATTTAAACGGCTTGGTGTTCCTTATGTATTTATCATCGTAGGAAGATATTATGTAGATCTAGGAGAACAACATCGAACTACTATTAAGGATATCCATACATATCTAAAATGAACTAAGGATATTTTCATGGTGTATGGACGAGATGAGGAGATGGAAATTAGAGGATATACTGATACTATATATTAGACAAATTAGAATGATCTTATGTCCCATTCAGGATATGTCTTATGTCTCAACAGAGGAGTGGAAAGTTGAAAGAGTTTAATGTTTCCATTTGGTGCTGATTCTATAGTAGAGACTGAGTATATAGCGAAATCTGATGCACCCAAGTAATTCTTTTGGATTCATAAATTTTCAGAAGCTTGATGTGGTACCCATTATTAATGGCCTTATCTCATTGTATCGTTATAATAATTCTATGGTGGATATTTCAAAATAGCCAAGGTCACACTAACATACAATCAATATACTCAAAAAGTGTCTCCTCTTGAGGGAATTATATTATAAGAGTGCAATATTAGTATTTTTAGTACACATAGAAGAGAATGCGGTGGACCTCTTAACTAATGTCCTATTTCTATAGAGGCATGAGTATCATGTAATAACTAGAAAACTGAAGGTTGTTATCAGTTTCCTCTACTGAAAGTGGGTGTCTATTGGTGATGGTGCCCAAGAACCTCCTTATTGTGTACATTATGATAAATTTTATTCATTGTGTTGAATATTAATAAAAATATTATCACGTAATTATTTTTCTTCTACATGACATTGTATATAATAATATCATAAGAGTATATGTCAGAGTAAATGTTTATAGAATCTCCCCACTATGATGAGAACTTGAAAGTGCTCTATCAATATACATGAATATATGTTTCATAGAATGATAATATCATTTTAGGGAAACAAATTATTCATGTTATTATGGTTGAAGACTAATATAAAATTTAGGCACCTTATACGGGATCACACCCTTAGTAATATCTAGTTGGATATTAAGAAAATGAGACCATCCAGAAGATAATCAAATTTAATTTGTGTCAATAGATATTCCTATCTGCGGATGTATTTATTGATCCTTATACTTTAATGTTAATATTATTGAGTACTATGAGTCACACAATTTTATTGATTGATGAAAACTATGATAAAAAAGTATCATGGTAAGGTAGGATACATTGGGTGTGTCATGAGAAATATTGCATTAATGAATAATCTGAGAAAGGGTTTGTACCTTCTATTATTTAATAGAATTTAGAATCTCAGGACCCTTTATGGAATGGATATGACCTATATAAATCAATTTCCATTGTATTATATAGGAAATTCAGTTTCTACGATGTCATATAAAGAGAGATCATGCACATGGGTTGATGGAAATATTATGAAACCTACATTATTTGAGTAATTGGTATAAATTGAAAATATTACATTGTAATAATTCATATGAGGTGAAATGTCATTACAACATTAACGTCTTTCTCTATGGGTTCCATGGAGTGTTGATATAAGATAAACATAGACTTTTGGATTCTTTTACTAATTCCCCAAGAAAAGGGAGAAGAGGGTAAAACACTAAGTGTATCCATGAATCTCACGTAAATTATTTTTTTAAAAGACGAAAAAATTTAATTCCCCATCATGGTTTAATAATTATTCATGTATGCTTGATTACATTTATTCCAACACCAATTATTCAAGAGAATATAATTTGAGTGAAATATTTAATAAATATTAATTTAATAATTATTAAATATAATATTAATTTATTTAATTGAAAATATTGCAGTGATATTTATTTAATTAAAAATAGAAATTATTCAAGGATCGATGAATATTGAGAGGGAATGGCATTATGAGTTTAATGGTTCAGTGAGAAAGTATAAATAATGAATATTATTTGATTAAATTATATTTAATTATAATCCCTATGATAAGTGTATGTCATGAAATAGTAATAAAACTATTATTATTTGACATGGGGATTTTTCTATCATTAAGTAAATAATTATGAGCCGTTGTGAAATTAATTTATTTTAACCACATATATATAAATACAAAATTATTCTATTTTATCAAGATCCAATACAGTTTTTCATAATGGATTTTGTAGAATCCTCTCAAGACTGTAGAGTTCCCTTATCAAGGAACACTCCCAAGAACATATGGCAATCCAACTACACCATATCAAGGATAATTCATTGGAAGCGGTTCTCATGGTGATCAATTTTGGACAATGCCTGTCCAAGGATCATATGTACTAGCACCCGGAGACTCCTTTGGCAATATCCAAACATTCGTGGAACATCTGTGGAACACTAATAGAGGAAATATACACTTGGATACTACAATACAATGGAAATAAATCACAGATTTATCACTAATTCATTAACAGAGAATGAATTACTTAGAGGTAATTATTAATTTAAATAAATTAATTATAAATTTAGTTTTTTGATCCTCTCACTTGGTTCCATCGTTCTATCCCTGGTTTATATTCATTGATTTAATTACATTGATTTGGTTGTTCATCCTTTCATAGATCTTGGATTTATCATCAATTACAGAAAATAAAAATATTTTGCACCGCCCCATTCATGCTTCAACTATACCTGTAACCTACACTCAGATCCTCCACCTCCTTGCTCAGACCCGACTATATACCGTGAATTGTATGATGGATATCCTCATTCACATATTGTATCATATGGAGTCGAACATATTTTTAGGGATTCTTTATATAATCCGTTGATGAAGAGGTGTTAGGTTAGAGAAACAGTATATTATATTAATGATTTTAATTCTATACTACCATTACCTAATAAGGAGCTTACCAGAATTGTGGATTATATGGGAAGATTTTAATTTTTTTTATCCTACTTCGTTATCTTTTATACAAGTAATAATTTTTTTAAATATTAAATAAATTTTATAGAAAATTATTTATAATTTTTTATGAAATTGCATTTATATAGGATTATTTAATGTAAAAAATATTCATCATAAAGGAAATAAAATATTCATGAATAATCTTTATATACATATGATTTTTCTTATGGGATACAAAAATTATCTTAGGATTCCTATATAGTTGATAATTTATATGAGTTTATGATAACCTGTAATATATGTGGAAGAGAATACCTACTATGACTATTAAGAAAAGGCATCATGGATCTTGTTCATTTTGTGGAGATCCATGTTCTTGTTATTCGCTTTTTTCCTTGTATGTAAATTTATGTTTTAGTTGTTATTTCGTTATTTAAATATGGTTTTATGTGACTTACTATATTAATTATTTAATTGGATATATAAAAAAACATATTATTTAAAATGATACCACTAGAATTTATGTTTATATATCTAGGATCCATTTCAACAAGTGTGAAATATTTGATGGTGGCTGATAGGGTTACATATATATGTGACATATTTTTCAAGATAGATAATGGGTGTTTGTTTAATCAATTATGTAGTGGCTAAAGACACTATGATAATTATGAACTAATATTCACTATAAATTCATTAATTTTGAACATTTTGATCTTCAAAATGAATTGTATGATAGTGGTATTCTACCCATGTGAATGCACATGATATTTTATTTCTATATCAGGTGGTGTTTATAAAAAATTTAGCACCTTGTTAAAAAAATTCTTCATTTTTATATATTTATTATGTTTAATTATTAAGTTCTATATCTATTTTTTTGTTAACAAATATGAATATTCTTGTCAGGGAAATATTTGAACAATTATCACTTGTCATGAAATAACCCATGTCTAACCCAATACATGGAAGTAATGGTAAATATTTTTTATATTAGATAATAATATTATTTTTAATATATATATATATATAGGTTTTTTATCAAGCTAATTTTTAATAACCACATTGTCTGTTGAGTCAAAAAGGTTTCCTTATGACTTTTCCATTCCTTCACATTTTGAAAATCACAAACACTCTATGTTAATAAAAAATGTATTTTATCTTGATAAAGGATATTTTCCTTAAAAAAAGTTCATTCTTAATGGAAATTTTTTTTCCTTACCCTGTTTTGTTTTCAAAACGACAGTTTTCCTTCCCCATGGAAATTTTTTCCTTAACATGTTTTTCATTATTGATGATATAATTTCATTAAGAGTAACTCATTTTATTTGTAAGTGAAAAAAAATCATTATCATTTTGAAAAACATCAGAATACTATAAATAGATGAATATATAGAATTCTGTTTTAAGATCCAAATTCGGGTTCCGAGTGTTCTGAATTTAGACTCTGAACTCTTATGAGTTCAGACACCAAATTTTCTGAACTAAGACTCCGAATTCAGGATAAAAATTCTTATGAGTTCCGACTCTGAATTCTGGTTACGAATTCTGATGAGTTTAGAACCAGAATTCTGGTTATGAATTCTTATGAGTTCAGACTCCGAATTCTAGTTATGAATTATGATGAGTTCAAACTCCAAATTATGGTTACGAATTCTGATGAGTTCAGACCCTGAATTCTAGTTATGAATTATCTACTATACAGAATATGAATGTTCATGTATTGTAAAGTCAAAATACTATTTTACTAAGACTCCGAACATTATTTTTTCTTAGACTTTGAAAAAATTTATTTTCTTAAGAAACAATAGTTTTTGGTACACTTTCTATAGTGATGAAACAATGTCATACATTTTGTTTCTAACTTACCATTGTCTGAGTGACACATATACAGGTCCCTCTGAGATTCAATAAAAAATATGACTATTGGAGGATGGAGTCAACCATTGGAGATGTTCCTATAAACAGGACCTCATTTGAACAAGACCATAAATTTTTATGGCTGATTATCACTCTAGATATTACACATGGTTAATGTGATTTCCAGAGAGAGATAATCTCATGCTTAGTGCGTACTAAACATCTTGTTCAGATTTCCTCAGGAGACTCTAAATGTTATAGATTACATTCATGGGATTCCGTAGATAGGACGATAGAGGTTACGACTACCTTAAAGTTTGAAGACTTCCTTGCTGAGGAAGATAGAGGTGCTGACTACCTTGATGTTTGAGAGCTTGCAGGGAATGAAAGACAAATTCTGGTATTCATATAGAGTGATTACCCTAGTGTGGGTAGGGTAGAAATTCTTGAATGAATATATCAAGGGACCTTTATCCAATGTTGTTGGATACCCTACTCTTTAGGTAAAAATATTTTATACTTGTTTCTTGAATTGTTTCAAGGTTATTTTCCACTGCAATTTTGATTGATAAGGAAAGTATAACAATCTTATACATCCTTGACTTTGTATACATAGATTAGTAAGATTTTACACTCTTTAAGGTATAATCTTTTCTTTGTATGAAATCCCTATGTTTCATTTTTATAACTATATTTCCGGAAGCGATCAAGTTTTTATAAGTAAGATATCTTGTGAATTTACTTTGTTTATCTTTGTTAAACAAGGTTTTCTATAACCATCTATAACGGTTCCAAAGGAATTTTTATAGTATAAAATTCACCATCAATCTTGTATATTAAAAATCAAAATCCATATTTTGATACTACAATTGAGATTAGAGGAGTTATCTGAAATACTAATTTTCAGATATATGTTTTCAATGCTATGTTATCGTTGTTTATAATATTTCCATTTCATAGGAATATTTTTCCTTGCAGACAAACTATTCTTATTAATGTGTGTGTGTGGACAAATATTTTTTAAGGTGGAAGGATAGAATGTTGCTTCTATCGAAAACAATATTCCTATTAGACCACCTGTTTTTGATAGGAATGATTATGAATGTTGGAGAGATCATATGAAGACTTCTGTTATCCAAACTGGAGTAGAAAACTTTGTCATTCTTACTGGAGGTTATAAAATCCCTTACAATGAAGTTAGTACTTTCTGCAATCAAGAAAAGCATGAATATCAACTAAATTACATGGTACGTAATACATTGCATTGTTCTATGACTAGAAATATATAGAGATAAATTTTATCTTGTGAATCCACTAATTGTATTTGGAAGAAGCCTGAAGTAACTCACTTTAGAACTACAAAAGTTTTTCAAAACTAGAACTTCCATTCTTATAGCTGAATATAATTGTTTATTCATTCCTTATGGAGAAACCCTTTGTAAGGTACCAAAAAGATTCATGAAAATTGTTAATTGTTTACAATCCATGGGTGAGAAAGGATTAGATGATTAAGATCTTGTGGAAATGATCATAGACATCATGAATAATGATTGGGAATACAAGAGAAAAACTATAGATGAGAATAGGATGGCTACTCAGATTTCTCATAATGAATTATTTGGAACTCTTATTCAACATGAAACTTGAATGAATAGAGATGCTGATAATATTAAGAAGAAGAATGGTAATGGTATTGTGACTTTCACAACAACTTCAAATCATATTAAATCCAAAAAACCTGAGAGGATTAAAAGATCCAAATCTAAGAAAGATGTTATTCAATCTTAATTTACTATAAGTGAAGCTTAATAAAATGAATTATCCAATCGTGCTTGAAGGACGAACAAGATTTTTGGACAGAAAAACATTCAATCTTGATATAAGAATAACGATATAAAGGGTAGAAAAGAGTCTAAAGTCAGTTGCTATGAATTAAAAAGAGCATGTCATATAAGGCCAGATTGTCCTATGAATAAGAAAAAGGATAGGAAAAAAAGGCATTCTAAGAGGATCAAAAAGAAATAATATAAATAAAAAGATAAGAATGTACTGAATGCCAATGATACAAGGAGTTCCAATGGTGGTGACTCTTCTGATGAATCCTTAGGATATGAATCTTCTGGACAGAAGAATCTCAGATTACTAGCCAGACCTCCCATTGAAATTCATTCTCTAATAGCTAAGGTAGAAAATGTTGAATAAATTACCAATGTTTCTTTGAATTCTAACTATAATGGTGATAAATATTATGAATCTTTATATAATGAATTTTTTCTGATGAATATAATATTTTACATTATTATGAAGAATTGTCTATATTTTCTAAACTCCATGAGTTTGAGAATTCAAAACTCATGAAAAAGATTGATAAAGAAAATTCTAGAAATACTATTTTTTCTAAGGAAATATCAGATATGTCTACAGATCATGATAACAAAATTCCTGATTATGATTTTTTTTTTCAAAAAAACTTGAGGAAGTAAATTTTGAGAAGGATAAATATTCTAAGGATATAGAAAAAGTAATTTCTAAGAAATGTTTTTTTGATACTAGTTATAATTATAAAGCTAATGTTTTTTAAGATAAAAACTTTGTTATCAAACTAAAATCCGAATTTTTTTCCTCGAGGATGATTTTTTAAATCTATACCTTAGGTAAGTAAAATTCAGATAATATGTATTCACAAATCCAACCATTAATGAATAATTATGGTTTTGGTTATACCCTTGATAAACCTACTGTTAGTAATAACTATTTTGTTCTTGAAATTGATCTATTTTGCCCTAAATGTCACTGCGGTGGATATTGTGGAAAAATTTGATCCTTGAACAAAACCTAGTCTTTAGGATTTCATAAAGCATTTTTTCAAAGAAAATGTGGGTCCCTAAAATTATTCTTTCTAAATTTTCCAGATCCAAGAATGTTTAGATTCTGAATGCCTATCACTCTTATTTTCAAAAAATAAATATAGTAACAAAAATACATGGTACATGGATGGGGGATTTTCCCAGAATATGACTGGTAATAAAAACGTCTTTGAAAATATTATCAAGATGAAAGGAGGAAAACTAACTTTCAGAGATAATGCTCAGAGAGAAATTATTGGTATAGGTAACATTGTTTTTATTTTGGAAAAACATTGATTTAAAATTTATTATTTTTTATGGTTATTAAGAATAACCTCATTAGAATAACCCAATGATGTGATGAAGGATACCTAGTGAATTTTTGGAAATATAAATTCTTAGTACCCAATTCCAAGAAGAGTTTATTTTTTCTACACATAGACAATAGAATTTATACACATGTAAAATAAAAGAAGTTAGGAGACATGATCTACCTTGACTTATTGAAATGGAAGATCGTTCTTGGTTATGGCATAGAAGGTTATGACACTGTATCCATAGGAACCTATTTAAACAATATATTAAAAGACTTGTTAAGGATCTACCAGAGCTTAGATTTTATTATTCAAAAGTCGGTGAACCTTGTTAATAAGGAAAGCACCATAAGTCATGTTTTAAATCAATCAGTGAAGACATAACAACTGATGCATTGCAGTTGGTACATATTTATCATTTTGGTCCAACAAAAACTGGATGCATTGGTGGGAAATATTATGTATTTTTCTTAGTGGATAATTAGAATAGATTTACGTGGGTCTATTTTCTAGGAAATAATTCTCAAGATTTTTCTTATTTCAAAATTTTTAGAGCCCATGTTAAAAATAAGAAAAATATTCCATTGATAACTATTCATATTGATCATGGTGGAGATATTCAAAATTCTGATTTTGAAACATTTTGTAGTAGAAAAGGCATTACTCATAAACTTCTATGCACCAAGAACTCCTCAACATAATTTTGTTGTTGAACGAAGAAACAAAATTCTTCAAGATATAACTAGAACCATGTTGAGTGAATATTCAATAGAGAATAATTTTTAGGCTAAATATTTATGTAGTACTTGTTATACTATAAATCGTGTTTTGATTAGTCATTTTCTTAATAAAACACCTTATTAGTTATGAAATAGTAGAAAACCTAGACTTTCCTACTTCAAGGTTTTTGGTTTCAAAGTGCTCTTTATGAATAATAAAGATAATTAACATAAATTCGGACAAAAATATAATGAAGTAATTTTATTAGCCTACTCCACAACTTCTAAGGAATATAGAGTTCTCAACAAAATAACAATTGTACCATTGAAGAAATAGTACATGTGAAATTTGATGAAACTGATCCCATTATTTTTAAACAACCCCAACATACATCCTCAGATGTGTTTTCAAAAACTAATTTACATCCCTTGATAGAAAATCCTTTTGATAAGAAAAATCTTCAAGAACGTATTCCTGAAACATTCACCCTATAATATTTTTTATCATATATTGATGAACAGGTTTTAAAAAAACCCAAATCAGTTGTTTCTGAAGAATCATCCCAGTGATAGTATCATTGGTGATGTAAGTCAACTTTCAAGGAAAAGAAGATCCTTAAAGAATGAAGTATAACATCTAGCATTTATTTCCCATTTAGAACCAAAAATCACTAATGAATCATTAGGTGAGGATGATTGGATCAAAGCCATACATGATGATCTAAATGAATTCGAAAGGAATATAGTCTGGACCTTGGATGAAAGACAAATGATTACTACTATAATTAGAGTAATATGGGTCTTCAAAAATAATTGTGATGAAAATGGAATAATAGTATGAAATAAAGATAGATTAGTTGCTAAAGGATATAATGAACAAGAAGTAATAGACTATTAGGAAACCTATTCTCCAGTAGCTAGACTTGAATCTTTTTTTATCTTACATGCCCTTGCAGCATTTTTTAATTTCAATATTTTTCAAATGGATGTGAATTGTAATTTACTTAATTGTTATGACCAATAGGATTTTTTTGTTGAACAACATCCTGTTTTTAAAGATACAATGAATCATGAGCATGTTTTTAAACATACCAATGCTCTATATGGCCTTAAACAAGTACCTAGGGGCTGATATGATATACTTACAGTATTGTTGCTTTAAATTAATTAGGTTAAGGAAAATAAAGATCCAAAACGTTTTAAAAATAAATATGATAAAAATGTTTTGATTGTTAAATGTTATGTTTATGACATTGTATTTTTTCAACCCCACAATATTTAACATATTCCTTTGCAGATCTAATGAAATCTATGTTTGAAATGAGTATGATGGGTGAGATAACATTTTTTCTTGGTATTCAAATTTCTCAAAAACCAAAAGGAACTTATATATCTCAGTATAAGAATATTAATGATCTTCATAAAAAGTATGGATACAAAAACACTATGATTATTAGAACTCCCATTGGTACCTCAAATTCACTTGATCTTAATAAAGCTGGAAAACCAGTGGTTCAATCATCTTTTAGAGGTATGATATGTAGTTTACAATACTTGAGAGCGAGTTGTCCAGAATTAATGTTTTTAGTATGCTTATTTTCTAGATATCAATATAATCATAAGGATCTCATTTAAAGGTAGTGAAATGAATTTTCACTACATAAAGGGAACCATGGATTTATAACTCTTTTATACTTCTTGAAATGATTTTGTAGTATAAAAATTTCAGATGTTGACATTGGTGGGTGTAGATTGGATAGAAATATTACATTCTGAACATTTCATTTCTTTGGAGACTCATTAGTTTCATGGTCATACAAAAATAAACATGTAGTTTAACATTCCACTACTGAAGCTGTATATGTAGAAGCCTGATCTTTTTGTGCTCAAGTGTTGTGGATGAAACACACAGTCTCAGTCTATGGCATGAATTTTACCAAAAAACAAATATTCTTTTATTATACTAGTTACATTTCCCTAAGTAAAAACCATGCACATAACTCTCGTGCAAAACACATTGATTTTAGGAATCAGTTTCTTAAGGATCACACACAAAACAGAGATATCATTATTCAATTTAACGGAACTCAAGATCAAGTTGCTGATATTTTCAAAAAATCATTACCCTACGATAGATTTGAAAACATTAAACAGATGTTAGGAATGATAGCCATAAGGTAATCTATCTTGATTAACATCCTATTGAAACCTATAACCATACATTAATAAACACCTTTTTATAGGGGGAGTACATTTTTTTGGTAGTTTTTTTTTACAAAATTATTCTTAATCGAAATTATTTATAATTAAATTTTCGTAGTTACTTTCTAAAATCTTTTCATAATATAAATTTCCATAATGAAAATTTTCTCTGCCAGATTTTAAAAAAAAATCGTTCTAAAATTTTCCTAATGATGATTTTTGTACTCAAATTTTCCTGATGAATATTTTTTTACTAAAATTATCATAATGATGATTTTTGAACTCAAATTCTCGTAATGATAATTTTCGTACTCAAAATCTCATAATGAAGATTTTCATACTCAAATTTTTCATAATGAAATTTTCGTACTTATTTTTTTCATAATAGAGATTTTTATAGTTTTTTAGTGGTTCATCAAGAAAAATATTACTCATTACGAATAATATTCCCTAAAATCTAAAATGTATGATTTATTTTCTAATTTATCATAATCATATATTACATGTTGGTATTTTTTTGTTTTAAAATATTAAGATTCTCTTTTCCTTAAATATGATTGTTTTTTATAAAAACATCAAAAGGATTGGATTCTATCAATATTTCCTTACAACTATCATCTCAACAGTCATATATTATAATGATTTTTTCCAGCCGTTTGATAGAGTTTGGAAGATGATCCATCATCTCAAATACCTATAAAAGGGACCCCTCGATGGTTTTCCCTCATCGAAACTCAATCCTTTGTGTGCTGAAGCTCTTCCCTTACATTTAATCCCATTCCGAACTTCTCAGATATTTCTCAAATCAGAATGTGTGTGTATGCTTCTTCTTAGAAAGATATGTCTAATGTCAAGCCAATCTCGGAGTGGCAGATTTATAGTGAAAGGTTGGTGCATCCAAACATCTTTTCCATGTATGATTACATCATGTCGAACAATATTATGATGATTGGATTGGAGAGTGTTTTCATATCGAACCAAGGAGAACAATATTTTGTTTATTTGGATATGAAAGTTGAAATTTATGAGACAGTGAGTTTTCTAAGGATGAAGGAAGATATATGATTTCGTTTAAATTATATTTAATGATTTAAGATCTCTCATACAACAAGGCAACTAGATAGTTTGGTATTCCGTATAAAGGCGAAGCTTAGTTTTGTTCTTATATGTTTCCAGCTAATAAATGAAGCTTCAATACTATTAATTCTATGGCTAGTCTTGGACTCTCTGAAGCGAAGACTCCATTGATTTCCCACATGTCCACTATCTTTTGGATTCTTGAATTGTGGGTTCAAGGATTCATCATTATGGGGAAAGGTGATAAGGATACATTAATAAAGATTGATATGTATATTTTGGATTTCTTAGTTAACCAAAGGGAAATCAACCAGATAAAGAATATTCTCATTATGATTTAGAACATAATTATGGAAATATGAAGGGTCAAATTATTATGTACCCTTCCATTCATTCAAAGATAATTTTTTGGTGCTTAGAGTCTTAAAATTCCTTTCACTTCCAGAAAAGGAATTTTAAAGTCATTCTAGTCAGAGATGATAACTTGAAGCGGATGAAAGTTGGATTTTCTATGGAATCTGGATAATTTTATGACTTTCCAGAGAAAAAATATTAAGCCATACTGAAGCAATAGGAGGTGGATGAACCGTCTAAAAAGTCTATAAGGGAGAGAATGTTTAAGGAAGTAGAAGTGTAAGGAAAAACCCGAGTGACTATAGAAACACAATACACACAACCAAAGACTATGAAAAAAAATTCTATACAGATGAGGTAGTAGAAAATTGGAGGGAAGAAAAGAAGTCTAAGAAAGAATGGGAGCCACGTTTTGGATTGGATCCTACTGATTCAAAAGATTTATAATAGAAAACTACTGATGAAATTGAGAAGAAATCTAACGAAAAAAACAAAAGACAAAGATCCTTGAAGCAGATGTTGTGTAATATCTTTTGAAGGCTGTTGAGAAAGCATCCGAAAGCATTCTGGTACCACAATATTTTCTGGTAGAAGCATTACATGAGACTCCAAGGAAAAATTTTTAAATCCATTAAAAGTCCAAGAATAAGTTGTGGAAGATGTCTAAGAAGAAGAAAGTAGTGGTGATACCACAGATTTGATTAAAAAAATTGGATATTTCTATGAAAAAAAAGTCCATCTGAGAAAGTAGTGGTGATACCACAGACTTTTAAATCCATTAAAAGTCGGCGAATAAGATACATGTAAGTATATATATATATATATATACATCTCCTGTATAATATTTATTTCATATGTTACATACTTATTAGTAATATATATATTTTTGTAATCGTCGATGAATTGTGAATGTGGAAAAGAATCACATCGCGTTGTAGAGACGGTAATTCATACGAATGCACGAGCGACAATATCATTCCCATAAAGGTGTGGAATTGAATGGTAAATTAATTTTATAGGGACATTAACATGTTTTTTGATTATTTATAAACATATTACTCATAATTATGTCCTTCCAAATAACATAGTGTTGAATAAAAAATTACACCAAGGCGTGGAGACGGTAAGCTGTGCGTACGCACGCATGGTGACATTATCATTAATAGGTTGGATAAAATTATGAATATGGTTGTGCCATATTTATAATAACATCACAGAATATAAAAGATAATAGGGTTATTATTTTAGACTGGAAATATCAAATAAAGAATAAGTGGAAGAAGAAAATAACTTGAATGATGGTGGTGAGATCATTACCTCTTCTTTGGGTTCTTCCTTTTGATTTGATTAAAATTAATCCATAGGTAGGATTTCTGATCAATCTATGGGTCTAGTTTTAAGGGAGGATGGTTGAGAGAGTATTTGGGCAGGGTTTTGATGAGCCAACTGGCTTTGATGTTGTGAATTAAAGAGAAGGGGGAGTTCCCTTTTATAAGAGGTGTGAGGGGCACCTTATGAAAAGAGTAAAATATAATTTTATAATAAATTGATCTTTAATTTATAATGGATCCAAAGAGGATTATTTCTAGGATAAGGTGGTTATGGGTCACAAAAAACCCAACCAATAGGTTTTAGATAGGTTTGGGGCACAATATTAACCTTATCTTTTAGTTTTAACTCTTAGTTAATTAGTTTGACATTTACTATGTCTCTTTGTATTTTTTTATTATATGGTTAATAAACATACTATAAAATTCCAAGAGAACCCCAAGTGGTTCATTAATTAAGCACCTATAATTATAATAGTTTTTTGGATGATCATTAGATTTTAGGAATAGAATATCAATTAATACTATAATATTTGTTTTAAAAACTCTTCTATGTCAATTTTCACACTATTTAGAAAAATTATTTTTTGAAAATAATAACAGAATGATTACTTCGAAAAAGTAAATTAAATAAATAATATCATGTCATATTAACATAGAAAATTATTTTAATTTACAAAATGTATCAAATTATATTTATTTGGGTATTTATAATATCAATTATTTTAATATTTCATTAAAGATGTAATTACTTCATCACCATTGTGTCATAAATAAATTAAATTATATAACGTCTAAAAATTATAAATAAAATATAATTATGTAGAAAATCATTTTGGATTTCTAATGAATATTAATAATCGAATTTATCTTATGTATAACCTTATATTAAAATTGTTTTAGTTATTAAACGTTGATTTTAACTCATTTAACTTTTCATTCAATTAAATAATAATAAATGTCCTAATCTAATTCAAGTGGACCAAATAGGTTCATATTTTTTTTCTATGGTTTTTTTGGTCTAATTATAATTATCCAATAGAATTAGTACATGTGTTAGGGTAATATAAATATCATTTTTACCCTTAATCACCCTATTTACTTTTAACCGTGGTAAATAAAATTAAAAAGTCACTATTCACAAAAAAATATTTTCATCTCATTGAACCACATTTTACTTATTGATATAAACCGTTCTTCTCGGATTTTTTAAATTCAATTTACAGTAGTGGTAAAATTAAGTTTTATTCAAATTTTCAAAAGCACCTAGGAGGTGGGTAAAAGACAATAAAATTTCAATAAAATTTAATATATCTATACATATTATAAGAAGAATCTAATGAATTGAATTAAAATTATATAGGTATTTCATATCTATTTTTACCTAATATATATTTAAATAAATTAAATAAATATTTAAATAACATGTCAGTTTTAACTAATAACTCCGTGTTTATCACTATTCATCAACAACTGAAAGTTTTCAGAAAATACAAACAATTCACCATAGGATAATTTCGATATTCAAAATACAAAAATTATGTCTATTTTACCATATTAAAAACATAAAAGATAAATTAATTAATTTAAAATTAATTCCCGTTGTCCAAACCAAAAAGCAGGTTTTTAAGAAATAATAACTATCAAAAGAATGACATTTTTTATGTGCAATTTAAATGTGAAATTACTCACAATTAAAAATGTTTAATTAAATGGTAAGAACATAATATAATTATACTTTTAAAAAACTAAAATTTATAATTTAACACTATAAATTATTTTGATTAAAAATGTAGTTTTTAGTTAAAATTTAGTATTTTTCACTATTCACCAAAATATGAATGCTATCAGAAAAACATAAAAATTCATCGAAACTAAATTTTTATGCCCTGATTATAATGAATAAATTTATTTTGTCAAATTTAATATATAAAAGTGTCAAATATTTGATTTTAAAAAGGCTCTCCATTAAAAGGTGGTAAAATTGTATTTTTATTAAAATACCTCTTTTATCTGAAAAAAATTAATTTCTTCTTATATTATGTCTAAGAATCGCATAATATGGATTATAAAATTATAATAATTATATAAAATTCAAAATTTAGTTAATACTATTCATAACCACATTTGGACGGCTGGTTTGGTATGTCATGATGTGCTTGAACTCGGTGTAGCGTGTAGCGGATGTTGTTGAATTACTTTGAAGAAAAAATGTACTATGAAATATTGGGGTGTTACATTCTCCACTCCTTCAATAAATTGTGTCCCTGTAATTTGAAATTTTTCTTCTAAAATAAACGATTAAAAATAGATAATACCTTTGTGGAAAACCCAAATTGGAAATAGGTTTAATAAAAATATAACTTTAAAATAATGAAAGAGAAGTATAAAGGTCACCCGAGATAAGCCACACCAGGATTCTATAAAAACATGTATATGGAGGGAAAAACCATCAAGGTCTGATTTATAGTTGTATAATATTAGATTATGAGAAATTTAACTATCAAAAAATCACAAACATGTGATTCGTTAAAAGGAATTTGATTCCTCAGTTGGAAAAGTTAACCGAAAAAGTTTTTGTTTTATGTTACCTTTATTAATGTTGAGGAATTTATTTATGAGATTTACTAATAATGTAAGGAAATATTCTCACTTGTCATGTATACTTTCATTCTTTACTAAATTTTTACCACAAACTCATCTTTCACTCGAAAAGGTAATAGAACACAAAAATATTATATTTAGCCTAACCATATAGGGTTCCAAAAAAATGAATTTGTAATTCATCTATCAGAACAAAATGAAACTACATTCTATAAACCTGGACATCACATATGCAAGTGGTATGTGATGCACCATTTTTGTCCTTCGGTTGTGGGTTCAAGTCTCGCAGTCTTGCCGGATGTGAAAAATCATATCCCAACATCCAGGATTTCCTTTTTATAAAAATCCAAAAATAATCTCTAGAAATTATTTAACCATGAAAATAATATCAAATGTAAAACGTAATTGATATTAACCTTTAGACTTATCCAAAATACTTATGTCCAAACTCACAATCCAAAATTTATAGTAAATGTAAACATAATGAAGATCCATTTTTACACATAATAACATGTGAACACCCTCATCGTTTATTCTTTTAAAACACTTAAACAACCTGAATTACCATAAAACCTTATTGATTACATTTATGCTCTCTTATTCCCTATATAATACTAGATATACTCCTTCCATCCAAAAATGTAGTAAACTCCAATAATGAAGGAATATACAAATCATTAATCAGATTCAAGGTAGTCAAGAATATCCAATATAATTAATCCCAATCAACCTTCTCATATTCAAAAATCAGTACCTCAATATTAGGACCATATTAAGGTTTATCATTTCACCCACCATGTAATTTCCAAAAATATTAACTCACTGTAGATTAACATTTCTTAGTACCATAAAATCTCAAATCCTCAAAAAAAATAGTACAGTACTACAATCCTTAATTATTTCCAGTATATCTTCGATACAACATGGAAATGACATAATTATTTTATAACAACATAAGAACACTAGTCATTACTCTTCATCTGTGGTAGTATCATAAATTGATTATTATCCAATAGCATTATTTGCAGCATACACTGATGACTGGGACATTGATTCCCATAGTGTCCCAACTCCTTACAGATGAAGCGTTTTACATTTAAAGCCTTTTTCTTACCCTTACGGTCACATACATGGTGTTCTTTTTTCCACACATATAACAACTTCTCATTCCCTTTAGGAATGATCCAGCGTGTTGTGTCCCACATTTATCACATATGGGAAAATCCTTTTTTCCCTTATTCCCATAATCCATCTTTCTCTCTTCCATACTCTTATTCTCTTTCTTTCCTTAAATTGTATAGTCCTTAGAGAATTATTTACATATCTTTTTTACACATGATACTATTTCATCATATGATGAGAATATGTTGGAGACTATTTCCCTTCTAAATGTTTGCTCAATTCCATGAAAAATATGAACCTTATTACTCTTTGGATCATGCATATTAATAGAGTTATCATTCCTTCTACTGGGTGCCATTTCTAAACAATGGCTTATACTAGGTCAGTTTATTGATTTAAATACATAATTCAAAACTTGAAAGTCACTCAACATAAATTGAATAGTTTATGGATATAATCCATAATCATAAAAATGTTTTCTTTGAGCAGGTATATACTCATAAACCCATCATAATAGTTTGTAATTAAAATGATAATTATCCAAAGCATATCCCCCGGGAGTGTCATAACCAAGAGTGTAGTGAGGCCTTTTGTCATACATGACTTCCCATTTCAGTCTAGCTCAAAGCGGTGTTTTCGGGTTTTACCCCTAGGAACATCTGTACCAGAGCCGCCTCTACCTGCTCGTATCCAGACAGGGATGTATTGCTCAGAAAACTCACAAAATCATTACAATACCAGAAATCTAGGAATTACTTCTATACTAATCCTCAAATCTATCTTAGGTCTATGTGCCCTAATCAATGTTTAACTAAATCTAGCATTCAAGGTTATTTCTAAACTTCCTCTTATACCAAATGTAATGCACCGACCCCAGTTACCTAGATTTGGTGCCTTATTTTAATACATTTTTATGATTACAAGGAATCAAGTCTCGAAGAACAAATCAGCATAGCAGTCTTGGAAAATAGATTACCTATATGAACGTTAGCTTAACCTTTCATATTAATCATAAAAAACTTATTAAGATCCTGAGAAAAATAAAATGTTCAAAGGGGTGAGCTCAGATGCTCAGTAAGGGTTAATAATTTAGCAGAAGCAATAACATTTTATGCAAGATGTGTAATGAAACCCATAACCTTTTTAAACATAAACATGAACAAAATATGGCAATAATAAATCAAATAGTACCGTATAAACATGCACATGGATTTTCTACTAGTCAAATAATCACATTTAATAACTAATTACATAATTAGGGAATGCATAATGCCAAACATTCATAACCACATAGTCAAGACCTCGTGCCAAGAATACAAATAATTTTTTTTGCAAGGCCTTGTGACAAGACACTAGTTTGTCTCATGAGACCTACCGATGCATCGAGGCGCTATAACAGGCTCCACCTGTCACTTACTAAGTCTAATGCATTCTTCATACAAGAAGGTTTAAACATAACATAATCATTTATAATAAAACTAGAATAGAAAATTTCAATACATTATACATAAACCATGAATGTTATAAAAATAGCACAATCATAGTAAGACATAACATAAATAATTCAATAAAATATGTAAGATTGTATCATAATAAATCAACTTCAATCATGTTTAAAATCCATCCATGGATGTTGACTTAGATGAAAATGATCAGTAAAATGCTTTGAGAGAAATACCCCTTTTCCATGAAATCATTTAAAAGCCTCACTATTTATAAAGGAATTCAATTAGAAGATATTTTTGCATCAAAGTGTCCCATATCACTTTGAAACGTTTGTAAATAATAATCATTTCAAAACATTCATGTCCATATAAATAAATCCTTAAAATCATTTTCAAAATATTTACATTATGTAAAATGGGTTAGAAACCTAAATCATTAAAACATTTAAAATGATTATTTTGTTAAATAGACCCTCCCATAAAACCTTAAAAGATTAATTTTGAAAACAGTTCTATGAAATATGGTCATTTATGATATTTATGTCGCAGAAAATACATACAAATGAACAATTTCGGATAATAATGAGATTTAGGAAATAACCCTTACCTTGGAATTTTCAATGGCCGAGGGTACGTTTAACCTCCTTTATAATGACCATTGTATGTTATTAAATTATACAAGAACCATATTATTATTTAATATATAATACATGATTCATTTATGACTTTATATTATCCATGTAATAATGTTGTTTATGTTGAATTAATTTTACGGTTAATAATCATTTTCTTTATCATACATGTTTTAACATGTTATTCATGACCATATCATTTAGATGATGATTTAATTTATTCCATAATATTAACCTTTATTTATATAAAATAAATATTTAGAAAGTAAATATTTATAATATATAGATATATGAAATGGAATACACCGTTTATGGAGACGATATGTCGTACGTACATATAAACGTTGTTTCTGTTTTCATATCGAATTGAAAGGAAGTAAGTGAATAAGATATATTTAAGTTAATATATATATATATATATCTATACATATCCATTAGAATAGATATTTCATATGTTACATACTTATTATTAATACATATATTTTTATAATTGTCGATGAATGGTGAATGTGGAAAAAATCTCATCACGCCTTGGAGACGGTAATCCGTACGTACGAACGAGCAACAATATCATTCCCTTAATGGTGTGGAATTTGATGTTAAATTAATTTTAAAGAGACAATAGCATGTTATTTTATTTATTTATAAACATATTACTCATCATTATGTCCATCCGAATAATGTAGTATTGAATTACAAATTACACCATGATGTGGAGATGGTATTCTGTACCTATGCATGCATGCTAACAGTATCATTCATAGGATGGATAGAATAATGAATATGGTTGTGAAATATTTATAATAAAATCACAGTATATAGAAGATATTTTAGTTATTATTTTAGAATGTAAATTAATAATAACGAATACGTAGAAGAAGAAAAGAACTTGAAAGAGGGTGGTGAAATCATTGCCTCTTTTCGGTTTCTTTCATTTGATTTGATCAAAAGGTCACCATAGGTTTCCTTTATGATCAATATAGGCCTCTAGGTTTAATTTAGTATAGTTTAAAGTGTATTCAGGTAGGTTTTTGCTGTGCCAAATGGATTTTAATGTGTGAATTAAAGATAAAGGGGAGTTCCCTTATATAAGAGGGGTGAGGGGAACCTTAGTAAAAAAAAGTGAAATATTATTTTATAATAAATTCATTTTAGGTTTATAATGGCTCCAAAGTATATTATTTCTAGGATTGGGTAGGTATGGGTCGAAAAGGACCCATCCAATAGGTTTTAGATAGGTTTGGGGCATTATATTAACCTTATCTTTTAGTATTTACTCTTAGTTAATTAGTTTAACATTTATCATGTCTCTTTATATTTTTAAATTATATGGATAATAAAATTACTATAAATATCCAAGAGAACCCCCAATGGTTCATTAATTATACACATATCATTTTATAAGTCTCATGGCCAAACCATATATTTTTAGGAATAGAATATCAATTAATAATATATTATTTGTTTTAAAAACTCTTTTATGTCAATTTTGACACTATTTGGAAAATAGATTTTTGTGAAAGTCATAACAGACTGATTACTTCTAAATTAGTTTTTTATATAAATCATAACATGTCATATTAACCTAAATAAGTACTGTAATTTACAAAAAGTGTCAAATTATATTTATTTGGGTATTTATAATATCAATTATTTTAATATTTCATTAAAAATATAATTACTTCATCACCATTGTGTTATAAATAAATTAAATTATTTAATGTCTAAAAAGTATAAATAAAATATAATTATTTTTTAAATATTTTTATAATTATAATGAATATATATAATTGAATTTATCTTATGTATAACCCTATTTTAAAAATGTTTTAGTTATTATACTCTGATTTTAACTATTTTAACTCTTCATTTAATTAAATAATAATAAATGTCCTAATATAATCCATGTGGACCAAAGTGGTTCATATATTATTACTAAGGTTTCTTTTGATCTCATTATACTTATCCAATAGAATTAGGACATGTGTTAGGGTAATATTAATATCATTTTTACCCTTAATTACCCTATTTACTTTTAACCGTGGTAAATAAAAGTAAAAAGATACTATTCACCAAAAAATTATTTCCATCTCATTGAACAAAATTTTACTAACTGATATTAACCTTGTCTATGTATTTTTGAAATTCAATTCACAAATGTGGTAAAATTATGTTTTATGAAAATTTTCAAAAGCTCCTAGAAGGTGGGTAAAAGACAGTAAAAATTCAATAAAATTTTATATATCTAAACTTAATATAAATTGACACTAATTAATTGCATTAAACATATATAGGTATTATATATCTATTTTTACCTAATATAAATTTAAATAAAATAAATATTTATATAAACAAAAATTCTGTTTTTACAAATAACTCAGTGTTTATCATTATTCATAAAAAAATGAAAGTTTTAGAAAAATACCAAAAATTTACCCTAGGTTAATTTCGATATTACAAATCCAAAAATGATGTATATTTTAACAAATTAAAAACATAAAAGTTTCATTAATTAATTTAAAATTTATTTCTATTTTCAAAACCAAAAAGCTGGGTTTTAAGAAATAATAACTATCTAATGATTGACATTTTTTATGTGCAATTTCATAGGGAAATTAATCCCAATGAATAATATTTAATTATTAGTAGAAATATATTCTAATTATACATTAAAGCCACTAAAATTTATAATTTTACACAATAAATTATTTTGATTAAAAAAGTTGTTTTAGTTAAAATTTTGCATTCTTCACTATTCACCAAAATATGAAAGTTATCAGAAAAACATAAAAAATTCATTGAATAAAAATTTTTATGTCCTGATCAAAGTAAGAAATTAATTTTTTCAAATTTAATATATAAAATTTTCATGTATTTTATTTTAAAAAGGATCTCCATTAAAAGGAGTTAAAATTGCATTTTTTTAAATACTACTTTTATCTGAATAAAAATGATTTTTTTCTTATATTATGTCTAAGAAACTCATAATATGGATTCTAATATTATAAGGATTATATAAAATTCAAAATATAGTTAATTGTATTTATAACCACTTTTGAAAGACACGTTTGGTAAGTTGTGATGCGCTTGAACTCGTTGTTGCGTGTAGTGAATGTTGTTGAATTACATTGAAGAAATAATTTACTATGAATTCTTGGGGTATTACCCAAATTGTCCCTAACCCACATGTATTAAATTGTGAACCGTACTGCACTATATCACACTAGATGAGTCCTCTTCCCCATAGTCCCAATGTCACCCTACTCCACTTTAGTGCATCGCCCGTTGTCCAAATTTGTCCATGACGCTTATCCTTCCCTCATAACCCACCGATCAAGGCCCCATTGTCCCTACTCCCCTTCAGTGTGTTGCTTGATGAAGGCTGTTATAGCTTGTGTTTTAACTGCACACCTATTGCCTAGCCAGAAGTACCATCTTGATCAGTCACTTGAATCACCAATCCTTCTCATATGCATGATACATCAGTATGTACCTTCATGCCTACGATGATATCCCAATCAAGTCACCTCTCGATATCTCATCATCTCCTCCATGATCCCTTTCTGGCTCAGATTCAATGATATGCACCAGCATAGGTCGTCGGTCATCCAAAACCTCTAAAAATAAACATTCATCCATACTCATTCCACTGTAGAATCCTATGTGGATTATAATCTTTTACATAGAAGGATGGGTCAGATTTTTTGCATCTATGATGTTCTTAACAGATCATGACCTGATGGGAGGTGTACACTGATCTGATCCCCGATTTAAGAGGTGTACACTGCTCCATTTTAGGATTGTAAAAAACTATCAATCAATTCAATGATAATTTTGAGACATAAATAAATTGAAAAAGTGTGTAAATTAATGAAAATCAGATGTAACGTGGAAAAACCCCCAAATGAAAGGGTTAAAAACCCATTGTCAAATCGAAATATTTCACTATGGAAAAATGCAGGTGAAAATTATCTTTATCTCCCTCTCAATTACCCAGAGTAAACACACAAGAAAGTATATATTGAAAATATTGATAAACACCTCAAAAAAATGCAATCAAGGATAACAAATGGTTAATAGATGATGGACCAATTCCAACATTAGGGAGAGCATTAGAGTAGTCTTATAGTGAAGGATTGTTGGGCTCAACCTATGAAATCAAATCTCAATAAAAAAAATTATTTTGGTCCAACCCATTTTTTTGAGAGATATAAAATCATTAATTAAGATATTTATTCTCAAAATTAATAGAGTATTTTCTGCCAACATTAAATGATAGTGAATTCTCAATATTAATGGATTGAAAAATTAATGTTGAATACATATTTTGAGATATTGACTTGGGATCTTTATAAATGGATGCGGTGAAACATGATCCATACAACCTATGAGTGGAAGATGTGGACTAAAAAGCGGGGTGTGTCTCCTCTTCTAGGGAAACAAACCTGGGCTCACACAAATATCCAATGGCCCCAAATCCAAAGGCGGAGGTTGTGACTCGTAATGGAGGAGGCCGGTAAGAGGGATCCCAAAGATGCAACAATCGAACATTGTTGGTATAGCATATTATGTTGATCTTGATAGAGTTTTGAATGATGTATATCATTGTAACCTAGATGATTCCCCCCATTTAATGATTGTGATGTTTTCAATATCCTGAGGATGTAGGAAAGAAGTCTTAACCACATAATCTCATTGTGAATAGATATATATTTGGTGCTTTCATGAATGTTTCCTTGTCTTGTTCTTTTTTTTTGTTGTAAGAAATAAAGACCTTTAGAGGGCTGGAATGATATGATATGACAACTCTGTGAGATGGCTGGGGTTCCTGGAATTCCCAGTTCCGGACGCCAAAGTAATGGGGTGTCTTCCATTGAAAGGTATGTGCTCGTTTTTTCGGGCTCCAATCCCCAACACCCTAGTCCCCAATTTGGGGTATGTTTAGGATATCATTAGGTAACCCAAGTGAGTGGCCCCAGGCAAAGTGGATGGCTTGAAACTACCCATCATGATAAGTGTTTTCCGATACATCCTTCCCTGGATAATCTAATTTTTAGGATAATCACAAACCACATTGAAAGGGTTGGCTAAAATCCAGTATATGTCCAATTTCCAAGAACCATCCTTCATCAATGTCAGGCGTAGTAGGGAGCTACAGTGCTGATGTTGGGGTACGTTAAAGATCTCATTTCTTTGGTACCTCAGGGATTTTTTCCCTAGTAATGGGGACTACTCAGAACTAACCCTCATGATAAGAGATAAGTGATACTCCCTTTACTTTAGAAGTCTCTTTTGATGAGAATCGCTGACCACATAGAATGTCAGGCATCACTGGATTCTCGGATGTTTGGGGTTGGTGTATTTATGGTGACATCCAGTTTTCGTCGGACTAAAATCATCCATCTCATTAACATCTTCATTATCCTCATCCAAGAAGGTGTGGTATAGGAATCCCAGTGGAAGGGTGCATGTTTGAAAACAGGGCCACCACCCTTAAATACTCAAATCCTCTCACTGTTTCCTATTTTTGTGAATTTCACTAACCAAACATTCCACACATCCTTTAATGGCTATAAATTCTAGATATTGAAATCACTTATTTATTACAAGAATTAATATGGAAGTACCCAATCTTATATATTTAATTAATATAAATTCATTAACTGGATATTAAAAAATGTATGACTATCAAATTTATTTATATATTTTTAGTATTATTCATATTAAATTTATAAATGAAATATAAATTATAATTGGATTATATTATATATTATTAATTGAATGATGATTTATTTTGAAATGTTAATAAAATTATGAAATATTTTTTTTATATCAATTGATTTTAGACTGATAATAAATTCTTAAATTATAAATACAATAAAATATCATTAATTAAACAGTCGTGGGTAGTTAAAATTATATTTCAAGATATTATAGAATTTGGATTAAAATAATTAGTTAAAAATTAAAGGGGTTATAATTATTGATTTTAAATCAATAATCGAATATTTGACTCAAATTAACATTTATACGAAGTTCAATTTCCCTATATCAATAAATATTTAGAATTATATAAATGTATATATTTATTATTATGTAATTATTAAAATATATTTATAAAATTTAAAAAATTTATTAAAAATTTATAATAATTATGTTGATAAATATGAATAAAACTATAAAATTTATTATTACATACTAATTATATTATTACTTATTAATTATATTCTATAATATTAATTATATTACTACAAAATATATATTATAGGTTCTTAGGGGTACAATTACAACAAAACATATAAATTCAACATTGACAACATGATATGGCATGTCATAGACCCCCAATGGATAACCGACCCCCCACCAATTTTTTGTAGCTCAAAGGCCCTATGGACATTGATTCCATTAGAAATTATATATCCTACATTACCATCATATGCAATAATTTATTTTCTTCACAAGTGGGTTATTCCACTGCCTACGACATGCCCGCATCATACCACCTGCATCACGAGGCCTGTATCAGACACGGTTCAAATCCAGGTGGGAGCGAATTTTTCCAAAAAGGCGATGACATATGAATGTCCTAATAATTTACTTCATGGCATTAAATTATAATTAATATGTAAATAATAATATAAACAATAGTACTTTAGGTCAATAGGGCCTTCGGGCCATCAAAAAATTGGTGGGTTATCCCTTAGGGGGCTATGACTTGCCCTGCCAGGTTTTTTATGTTGCTCTTATATGTTTTGTTTTAATTATATTTTTTACATATTAATTATATTATTAGATATTAATTATCTTAATACACATTCATTATATTATTATATTACTAAATATATTATTATATATTAATTTAATTATTATATATTAAAAATATTAAAAATATTATTATATATTCAAAATTATTAATTATAATATTAAAAAATTTCTATAATTATATTAATAAATTTGAATAAAAATGAAAATAATACCAATAATGTAGTTAAAAAATTCAATATAAATAATAATTATATTATTGTATAAGCCTTCATGCCATTCAGAGTTTATATGTAAATAAATATAATTATAAATGTTTAAAATTATAAATGTATATTAATAAATATTAATTTATATGTATATATATATAATAAATATAATTATAAACCTATTTATAAAAATAAATTTTTATAATTTTATAAATTTAGATATATTTAGATGGGAAATCCTTGTGAAACAACCACTGAAAATTCTACTTCAAATTACACAAGAAAAAAAATTCATGATTAAAAAAATTTATAATCACATACACATAAAATAGTTCTTGTTTAAATGTACATAAACTATTATTTTTTTCTCATATAATTAATATATATATATATATATTTAACATTAAATTATTATTTTCCTATTAAATAATCAAAATATTTTTTTAAAATATAGCGATATGTAATTTTGTTGGAGAAAATATAACAAATAAATATGTCTCAAAATATATTTTTATTAGTTGTTTAAAAATCATACATGTCATTAAAAATATTATTGAAAAAATATGAATATTATTCAAATGATTAAAAACCATTTTTTCTGAAATAATAAAATATTTTTTCTTTTATTAAATAGAATAAAATATTTTTTGACATTAAAATTTCATCTTATTTAGAAAAATAAATGGTTTTACATTCCAATATATGAAAGGTATTATATGATTATAGGGTATTTTATAGATAAGGGGTGATCTTTCTTTTTTATTGATGGATGTATTTGAAAAATAAAATTCTTTTACCCATTACATGGTATTCGTAATCCCAATGAAAAACATGTGATATCCCACATGTGTTGAATTTTGCACAAGGATTCACTGAATCCCACTATATGATTTATCATCCCTAGAGACCCAATTTCAACATGATCCACAACAGAGCATCGCTCTTTCTATAATGTCGTTAATGGCGCTCATCCTGACCGCATACCCTTCTCCTCAACGTCCCATCAATCCTGCTCCCCTTCAATGTGTTTCCCATAGAAAGATGATGCTGCATATGCTTTCATTGCACCCCTACCAACTTTCCAGCAGACAAATCACTGTATATTGCCTAAATATTCATTCCCCATCGTCTACATGGTACTTTAGGATGGACCAGCCCACCTACGCTGGTATCCCAACCGCATCACCTCCTTAGAATTGATCTACTTATTCCAAGTGATAACAAAGATATTCATAAGGTAGAACAATATCAGTCATCACATGGTCGTCAAATCTTTAAAAAAACATTTCAACAAGGAGGTATTCATTTCTAATTTATTTTTCAAGATAAAAAATTTAACATTTAATGAAAATAGGTTTTAACAAATGAATATTATTACAGATAGACACATGGATGAGGGTAAAAATAAAGAATGACTCAAACCCATCTCAAGGATCAACCAACTGATCTAAACAATCTACTGAAAGAAACTTAAACCTACTCTTTCTATATCAACATTTATTATCACAACATGCTCATGTGAATACGAAATTGAATGTTGGTGGTACTCACACAAATATTTTTGTTGAAAATATGTACAAAGGGGATGATCCATGTTTTATTAGTGTTAATAATGTAATGAAATCCTATATTATGATTATCTAGGAGGCTCAGATGTAAATGTTTTCATGTGGAATGTTTTCATGATTTTATTTTCCAAAAGCTGATATACTATGATAATTATGACTAAATACATTACATATTTTCCTTAGGCATATATATGAAAATAAAATGAAGGTATTTTCCCATGAACAAAAAATTGAACTCTTTAGTCCTCATGTCAACTCTATTAAAAAAGATATAAAATCCAGGAATGTGGGTGACATAGTAGCAGACCTACTCAAATCATTTAATTGAAAATTTACGGATGACAGAGTCTTCATAATACTAATGATAGAGGGGTAAAACTCTTCAATTTAATCATATCAAATATACTATAATTTCATTCATTACTTATTCTTTATTGTGTTCTTAGGTAGTATTGGATGCTCATTGTCGTCAATTTGGATACTCAAGTGATTTATTTCCTTGATTCACTGCATGTATATCCAACAAACCAACCACACATTATGGAGTTTATGAATTTTTAATACACTATATCCAACATTTTAGAATAATACATCTAGTTATATAATTTATATTATCTATTAATGATGATTTTGTAAAGATTAAGCGGTGTGTGAATATTGAATACATCATGGAATAAGGACATGGTAAAAGGAATAGGATCCTCATAAGTACTACGATTGTATAAAAATCATGTTATATTAAATATAATTTCATTATCCCATCTAATTTAAAAAATTACAAATTTTTATCAATGTTTTTTCTGCATATGAAATAAACAAATGATAAGGAATATTCTTATTACATTCAAAAATTTAAGATACCATTCGTATTTCATCATCTAACTAGCATCCCTAATGATTTATTTATGAAGTTACTTACTATTTCATTTTAAATATTTATTAATCTTTTGTGTATTTATAATTTTCCAGTACTACCATGATTATAGTAAAGACACATATTCATAAGATGATATAGATTTTTTTAAAAAATATATGGGAAGTATTCATGATGGATTAATGTACAAAAATTGCAAGATTATGTGATCAATATGACTCGAAGTTTCTATTTTTATTTAAAATTGTAAGTATTATTTTTAAAAAGAACAAGTGACATACTAAAAAATAATCAACCACATTAGTATTGATTTGATACTTTAGGAAAATTATCCATAGAAAATTTGTGGAATGTAAGAATCAACCACAACTAAATATGATGCATGGTGTGAATTTTATCACATTAGTTGTGTGTTTTTATATTATATTAAAATAAATTTATAATATAAGAAAATGCGACATTCTGAAAACTAAGAAAACACATTCACATGGTTTTGATAATTTATGAAAACCATACATCATTAATTTTATTTTTGTAGGAATTAACCACACCTCAATCAGATGAAAAATGTTATCGATATAACTAAAAGTATCTGTTATTTGTTTAAAATTGATCTTTTAGCAGAAAATGTGTCACTCAATAAAAACCTTAAAACCTCATTCCAACATTCATTGTAATTTAGGAAAATGATTCATTAATTCATTATGACGTGTATGAACTAGTCTCATTTCAAAACGACACAATACGTGATTAGTAGGACTAAATGTGTTTTTCTAGTTTGAAATGATATTTTCGAAAAAAAACCAAAGAGACATACTAAAAACTGAGTAAATGAAACCATATTATTTTGATACACTAGGAAAAATATATATAAGTCATTTTTAATGTGTTGGAAACAAAAAAAAACCTCAATCCATCACTCATTTAATCTGGTATGACCCATAGTGGTTAATTGTTTTTATTTGACGTTAATTTTAGTACAAAACACAAGTGGTTTACTAAAAACTGTGAAAACAGATTTAGGTTGTTTTCGAATTTTATGAAGACAATTCATTACTCAAATTTGATGTGTAGGATTCAACCTCTCATCAATAAAATGAATGATCTTACCGTTATAAATCCCAATATGTCTTTTAATTTATTAGTGACGATAATTTAAACAAAATAGAACAAGTGACATACTGAAAGTAAAAAAAACATTTATTTTCTTTTGATACATTTGTAAAATGATCCATGAGTCATTTGTGATGTGTAGGAATCAACGATGCCTCAATAAAAATGAATTTTGTGACATGTATGACTAATAGTGTATGTTATTAGTTTTAAATTTATATTTTAGCTCAAAATATGTCACTCACTAGAAACCATGTAAATGATTTATGATTGTCTATATAATTTAGGATAGTTTTTACTAAGTCCTATTGGAAGTGTTTGAAGTAGTATCAGGTAAAATCGATGCACAATATGACCGGTATGACACAAACAACATATATTTTTGTTTGAAATGATAATTGTGGAAAAAATAGAACTATAATTTTGAAAACTGAGCAAACAAATTTGGATTGTTTTGATGCCATAGAACAATGATCCATGAGTTATTTGTGACATGTAGGAATCAAGCACACATTAATATGATGAACAATGTGATTTGTATTAATCCAAATGTGTTTTTATTTAAAAATGACATTAATGTATGTAAAAAATAATAAGTGACATACTGTGAACCATGAATATGCATTCAAATTATTTTGAAAATTTATGACAATGATCCATTGGACTTTTTTTGATGTGTAAGTAGCAACATCACCTCAATCTGATGCATGGTGTGACCAGTCTAACTATAAGTGTCATTTCTCAGTTTAAAATTGATATTTTTTCTCAAAATGTTTCACTCATAGAAAACCAATAAAACACACTCTTATAGTTTTCATGATTTAGTAGAGAGATTTATAATTCATTTGTGACAGGTATGAAGTAGTTTGACCTCAATCTGATGTACAATGTGACTGATATGACTAAAAATGTGTGTTTTATGTTTGAAATGTTATTTTAGTAAAAAAATGTAACTGTCATACTGAAAATCGATAAAACCCATTTGGATTGTTTTGAGACATTAGAAAAACGTTCCATTAGTCATTTGTGACATGTATGAATCAACCACACCTAAATCCGACGAATTATGTGACTGGAATAAATCCACAAATTTCAATTAAATTTGTTATCAAAAAAAATGTTCATACTCAAATCCCATAAAACCCATTCAGGGTATTATTATATTTTAGGAAAATGTTCCATATCTCATTTGTGATGTGTAGGAATCATCCACACCTCAATACGAAGCACAATGTGACCTATATATCTCCAATATTGTATTTCTGATTAAAAATTTACATATTAATAATGTAATCATTCATATTAATGTTTAATTTATTTATTTATATTATTACTATCATAATACTTGTTTTCTTATATAGGTGGAACCACTTACATGAGTTGGGATGGTTTTATCAGCAAGTAATACTATGAGCTGACATTTTGGAGAGGGGATCAAAAATATGAAATGATGAAACATTAATGTTTTTATCTATTTTTGGATAATTGAAAATGTAATTATATAAATGTTTTTTTAATTATATATATCATTGTTTTCTAATCCATTTTGTGAACTACATTGTTCTTGTGTGTGTTGTGCATGTGCTATTTTCTGTACGTGGTGTGTGTGTGTTGTGATGATACAATTGGTGGGTGTATCGTTTATATTTATAGGTGATTTTGGTGGGTGTTCTATTATATAAACAACACATCCTAGGATTCTTGGCCTTTATCATCACTATTTCAACTGATTATAAAATGTTCCCTTTATCTGTGCAAAAATAGAACTAATAAAAGGGGGACCTTTATCAACGCTTTTTTAGCACTGTTATTGGGGACCATATCTTCACTAATATTAATGGTGCTTTTATAGATTTGAAAAAAGAACCATATTTAGTATTTTTTGATGATAATCTTTTAAATGGAATGATGGGTCGACATACATTAATCAATGTTGATCTTAATGGAGCCTGATTCGATGGGAGGTGTATGTTACTTTGTTCCCTATGTTGGGGTATGTTCTAGATTTACTTGGGTAACCAGATTTAGTGTTCCCAGGTAAAATGGGTGGATTTAAACTACCCATAACAATAATATTTTTCTGTTACTTCCTTCAATATAGATTCCACTTTTTATGAGAATCGTCAATCAAGTCGAATGGGTTCGATAAAATCAAAAATATGGCCAGTTTATGAGAACCTTGTCATATCAATGTTAACCACAACTTGGAGATCCAGTGACGAAGTTGGTGTACGTTTGAGATCTCCCTGCATGGGTACCTCGTGGGAGTATTCCCTAGGGAAGGGTATTGGTGGAAACTGCCCCTCATGATAAGTGTTTTCTGATACTCCCTTCATTGGAGAGGCCTCTTTTCGTAAGAATCAGTGACCACATAGAATGTCTGGCATCACAAGGTTCTTGGTTACCGATGTTGAGGTATGTTTGGTAACGTTTTATTTTCATTGAACTAAAATCATCCATATCTTTAACTTCATCATCATCATTTTCTTGCATGGAGAGGTATAATAATCCTAGTTGAAGGGTGATAGTAAGAAACAATGGCCACAACACTTATATAATAGCATCCACTAATTGCTTCCTATTTTTAATACATTTCCCTCACCAAACATTCCACACATCGTATAATAGGTCTAAATTCATGATATTCAAATTATTCAATTATAAAAAGAATTTATAAGGAAGTACCCAACCATATTTTTTAATTATTAATAATTTATTATATGAATATTAAAAAATAGTAAAACAATAAATTTTATTTATGTAATATGAATGTTAATAATATTAAATCTATAAATGAAATCTTAATTCTAATCTGATTAAATTAATTATTAATAATTGAATTATGAATTATTTTAAAATTTTCAAAAAATTGTGAAATATATTCGTTTTTTTATATAATTATCTATTATATTTATAAATAAATTTACAAATTAAAAATAATAAAAAATACCTTAATTATACGAGTTTGGTTAGTTAAAATAGTATTTCAAAATATTGTAGAATTGGATTAAAATAATTTGTTAAAATAAATGGGTATAAATGTTTATTTTAATCAACAATCTAACATTTGACTCATATTAACATTTATACACCATTTATTTTTTCTCTCTATAAATTTGTTGCAATATTGGTTTTTTATTTAAATACTCGTAAACGAAAACAAATTGATCCTACCCCAAATATAGAAAAATACCTTGGGGATGAATTTGCAATGGAGGTTATTTTATTTTTTATATATAATAAAATGGAATTAGTTATTCATTTAATTTGGGAAATGGGTTTAAAAAAGATCAAATGAAGTGGAACTATGTAAAGGTATGAACAAATGCCACATCATGTGGCGTTTCCCCCCACCCCACATTCCTCCACCCAATTTCCAATATATATATATAATTATATATTTAAAATTATAAATAAATACACGTTTATATATATTATTACATATTATTCGAAAAACGCAGCCATGGGGAAAGACCCATGGCTCTATATTTATTAGGAAAACAATAAAGTAAAACATGGGGATAAAATAAACATGACCCTGTATGCCCATAATGAAACACATATTATTTTCCTATGTCCACCCCTAGATCCCATGTTCTAGTGATATCTACCCATCCCCTTTGGATATTGGCCTCCCCACTATGTTATCTTGGCAGGACTGATTCATGAGATGAAGTTCCAAACTATGACACAAAATCCTCCACAAACTCCAAAACATACATGATATGTCCTGAATGTTTAGTTCTAGGTTTGAATAAAAACCATCCAAAATGTTGATTGAAAAAATATTCTAAACCACATGATAGTCACTGTTGCCAAACACCGCTGGCCCCATTATATGGAAAATTACATCCAACTACAAATATAACCAATCAGTCGCTTCATTATCAATAACTATAAGAGTTCGTTGACCGTCAAGGCTCCCGGGGAAGGTCACATTCAAATTATTCCTCTTTTCACTGATACACTCCTCATTCGAGGCCTTTATAATATAATTATATGAATTTTTTAAATTATCCATCAAATGTGAAGGATAAACCCATTTCAGTTTTTTACCTGCATCCACATTCATATTTTAGTGTACCTCTTGCTCAAATGTTACCTGCACTATCTCCAAAAGTATGACTATTTGAATATTAATAAACTCATTATCTAGAAGAGTATCATTTCCATTAGATTTTGGAGAAATGTTTCCCAATTCCATATCTTCCAATGTATTTTGTGATATAGATGAAGCTAGTAGAGGTTTACAGGACACATATTATATCAATATCTGATTCCATACCAATCAGAAACCTTCTACATCCAGTACAGTTTACATCCCATTGTAGGACCTCACCATAATCAGTCATTCCTGTTGTATGTTTTTATCATTTGACCTTTGAATTCCATCCTCATCAATTTACTGGTTGTCATTTTATTCAATCACAATTCCACCATCTAAACTATTGATTCAACGAGCAGAAAACCCTAGCATCACAAGGCACTAATGAAGGGTACCACAACTAAGTCAAACATCCCAACAGAGTGATCACGCACATTCTGGCCCTCTAGTATCTTTTCCCATGATCTAACATGTTTTCTGTCTTCATCCATCTGCCTATCACCATCATAGACATCATTAATAATAGTAGTAGGATCATCCATGTTGTCAAATCCACTCTCATTACATTTTCGACTCTACTTTCATGCATCCACCACAGAGGGGCCTTATCATTCCATTATTTTTCAATACATAGTCACTCCACCCAATTTCATGTAGTTTATAACCTCATTCCTAATATTCTTATAGTTAGAAAAAAATTGACCTTTTTTCATATTAAATTTCCAATTTAATTTCCTTATCCTTAGTGGAAAGAAAAACATGGTCAACTAAGACAGACGTCAAATCAACTGCATCTAGAAATCAAGTGATGTTCCTAACCTAAGAAATATATCCCTCTTTGTCCTATCTTATTGGCACCCTAATTGACTTCACATTGTCTTAGAGAATCATGAGGTTAAAATGAAACCAATTCAATCCAAATACATTAACCCATACCTATAATGAAGAATGAACTACATCGAGAGTATCTATGAAACGATCCCATTTGTGGTTATGAAGAAATCATATGTGGAGTCAAATCGATCCAAATCGACATGCCCTCAGCTTAAGATCCATCGATGGAAGTTATAAATGGAGAACTCCCTCCCTAGAGAGATGCATCTCTAGCACTTGAATCCCAAAATTCTCTAAAGATTTGAAAACAAATCCTCGATATTTAATGATAATGATCTTTTCGGAAGTATAAGACATCAATGAAGTGAGAACTCCCCACTTTTCAGATGCTTGGATACATCCATGGTATCAAGCATTACATATGTGTTGCTACCTTTCTGGGGGATACCACCATCAAATACTTTTATAAGAGATATGATGTTTTGACTTGGGGCAGAGAACAACACCTTATCAGCATTGAGCGTAGTGGCATCCACAAAACTGTCAGAGAGGCTGCAAACATGAAACCCAGCATGTGTCGGGGTCATCACCTCTGCCTGATTACGAAGATCCGAAGAACAATCAACTATGCAGTGGGAGTCAAACTGACTGTGTATAGGAAATGAAACATCCAATTAAGAAGAAATATCTACCATACTGAAACCCATGATGCAATGGTTTGGCCCGAGGAGAACTCGTGATTCCATCTACCTCCTTTTCGGTGTCACCGTTGCTTATTTTTTTGAACATTTTCAATTTTTTGATATTAATTATTCATAATTATATTATTATATATTATTAATATTATTACATATTACTAAATATTAAAAATTCCATAAATTAAATTAAATAATAATACAAATTTAAATAATAATAATAAAGTAGCTAAAGATATAATTAAAAATAAATTGGAGTCTGTTTTGATGATGTGAGTGTGTCTTATCCTAATTCTAATCCTAATTATGGTGACACGTAGGTTTGTGATATTAATTTTATGTTTGGGCTTTCCATTATTAATTTGTGTACTATTTATTTTTCTTTATTTTTATAATAATGGGTTTCACCCTGAACCTTCTCAGTATTATTTCATATTAATTATACCAAGAAGGTTCTGAGCCAAGATCCATATTATTACTATATATATAATTACGTATTAATTATACCAAATGGCCAGCCCATATCCAAGAAGAAAAAATAGAAACGTAAGCATCATTATCATCATGATCAGTGTTATGAACAAGATCATCACATAGTAATTATATTATTACATATTTTTTATATTATTACAAATTAATTATATTTTTAAATATTAATTATATTTTTATATTATTAATAGTGATGTTCCGATGACAGCTCTCATCCCGACCACATACCCTACTACTCAACTACACGTTGACCCTTCTCTACTTCAGTGTGTTTCCTGAAAAATGCCACCAGTACCTTTGTTATCACCAAACCCCTACCATCTATCCAATAATAACATCACCATTAATTTATTGGACCACCAATCCTCACCATTCTCATGCTACATCTAGATGGAACACCTCACCTACGCAGGTATCCCAACCTCGTCGCCTCCTAATATCTTGCAACAACACCAGGATACCCCTATGTCTCAAAGTCACTGACAGCTACTAGCCTAGGTTGCTGGTCATCCCAACCTAGACATAATAAACATTCTTTAGTAATTGTACAACTGAATAAGCCTCTATGGATGAGAGTATTTTGCCTGTTAGGATGGTTCGGCTCACTTGAGACTCTGATTTTTGTAATGGAACATTATCTGATTGGAGGTGTACGCTGCTCTGATCCCCAAGTTGGGGTACATTTGGGGTCTCCATGGGTAACCTAGGTGAGTATTTCTAGATGATGGGGACTATTAGAAACTACCCTTAATGATAAAATTTTTGAGATAATTCCATCTCTGGAGAATCCAATTTTGAAGAGAATCGTTGACCACGATGAATGGGTCAGATAAAATTTTGTATATGTCCAGTTTCCAATAACCATTTTTTGTCAATGTGATGCAATTATGATGATTCGGTGCTAGAGTTGGAGTAAATTCAGGATCTCCATGATTGAGTACCTCAGGGGAGTGTTCGTAGGTGATGGGGCCTATTGGAAACTTCCCATAATGGTAAAAGTTGTACGATCCTCCCTTCACAAGGGAAGACTCTTTTGATGAGAATCGCTGCCCATATAGATTGTCATGCATCACAGGGAAATCAAATGCCTGATATGGGTTATTTTTTGTGACATCCTGTTTTCTTCAGACTATAATCATCCATCTCTTTTACATCATCATCATCATCATCCTCCTCCATGGACGGGTATACTAATCCTAACGGATGTGTTGAAGTTTGAAAACATGTCCTCCACCCCTATATACTCACATCCTTCAATTATTTTCTATTTTTATGTGTTTCCCTCACCACACATTGCACACATCTTTTAATAGCTATAAATTAAAGACATAAAAATCCTTTATTTATAAAGAGAATTAATAAGGATGTACCCAACCATATTTTTTAATTACTATTAATTAATTAACGAAATATTAAAAAATATTGAATCCATCGAATTAATTTATATATTTTTAATGTTATTCGTAACAATTTTATAATTAATATCTATATTCTCATTAGAATAAATTAATTATTATTAATTAAATTAATGTTTATTTTATATTATTGTAAAATTATGAAATATATATATTATTTTGACATCAATTGCATTTAGAATAATAAATAAATTTTCAAATTAAAAATAATAAACACCACATTAATTAAACGAGATTCCATTGTTAAAATAATGTTTCAAAATATAATAGAATTGGATTAATATAATGAGTTAAATATTAAATAGGGTATAAATGTTCATTTTAAATCAATAATATAACATTTGACGATATATTTATATTTATACAATGTATAATCTCTCTCGCTATATTTTTATAATATTTTGGTTTATTATTTTAACACTCAAATAAAATGTTTTTTGTCGAACAAACCCTCAATCTCGAATACTAATTAGTGGATGATTTTTCCAACCATGTTTGTTTTATTTTTTTATATAATAAAATGTGGTCAGGTTTCATTTATTTGTGGTAATGGGTTCAAAAATCACTAAATGAAGAGAAACATTGTTATTAAATCCAAAAATGCCACATCATGTGGCATGTTCGCCCACACCACAAATTCAAATGCCCCACCAACCATTCCCCCTCCCCATTTCAAATATATATATATATATATATATATTTATGAATTTAAAATTATAAATAAATACATGTTTGTAAATATTATTATATATTAATTAATAATAATTAAATTGTTGCATATGAAGAATAATATTACATATTAATAAATTTTAATAATGTTTTAATAACCATAAATAACAATTAAAATATAAATAATAATAATAATTATAAAGTAGTTAAAAATATAATTGAAAATAAATATTAATTATATTGTAACATATTAACGAAGAAACTAATATTATTTATATTATAAAATAATTAATATATATTATTTTTTTATTACATATTTGCAATAATTATATAAATAAATATGAATAAAAATATTAATTGTATTTCTAATTGTATTATTTCATATTAATTATACCAAGAAGGTTTGGGGAAAATCCCATTATTATTAATAATTATATTCTAACATATTAATTATACCAAAAAGGAAAGAACGCGTTCAAAATGAAAAATACCATCTCTGGTGTTACCATAATCATGATTAGAGTTATGACCAAAATCATCACTGTGTAATTATATAGTTACAAATTAATTATATTATAACATACTAATTATATTATTTTATTATTAATTATATTATTATATATGAACAATAATTATATTAATTAATATGAATAAAAATGTAAATAATACTAATAATGTAGTTTATGACATAATTAAATATAAAAAATAATTATACTATTACATATCAATAAAGAAGTTAATATTACTTATCTAAAAAATTATTAATAAATATATATTATATAAATGTGGTTCTATATAGGATCCAAAGCTTCAGAGCAATTATTAAAATTGATGAATAGATAACATGTACATGATAAGGAGAGTAAGTGAAAACAAGGGCACCCCCGCTAACATTATAGAAACAACACATTAAACATCGTCATAATCATGTTCTAAGTCATGTTAAAAGTTGTTAATGTTAGAAGATTCCCAATCTAACTGATTGGTTTACTGGCTGAAAAGTGAATACTAATTTTCTTTAAGCACCAACTACTCTGGTGCTTAGTCACATCATGTTCACCATTTTTTTGTGGTAGCCATATCCTTAGACCCATGACTTGAATCATCATTAATAGAATCAATATCCTTAAATATTTTTACCTCAATGATATTTTCCTGATAAATTTTTTATAGAGAAACATTTGTGGATTCATGTTGTAAACTAAATTTAATTAAATAATTTGAAACCCTTCATTATCCACAATTAGCTTCCCTTTTTATTTGGCAGCACCTTCCATCTCAATATGTTCAAAACATTCAGATATATTTCGTAATTTTATAATATAGTATCCAGCCATCCTCCTCACACAAGATATTCATTTTTTTCAATAATGACATTATCATAGAGAACTTCATCAATATTCTTCACTGCATCATCTTCATTCTTATGTTCAGCAACATTTTCTTCATTTGTAGTAGCATGTTCATAAAAACACCACCTAAAACATTCTATTAACACGGGCCTGGTCGAGATGCCTTCATGTCATTCATCACCCAAATATTTATTTCATACCCACAAGTATAACAAAAAAACACAAACCATAAGTCTCCTACAACCATCCATTTCATGGCCAATTACCCCACATTCCAAATTGAATTTTAGAAGATGTTTATTGAAAATATATAAATCGTACTCCTCATCAGAGGATAACAAAATTCTATCCATTTTTGATGAACCTAAATTTGTATCATCAATAATCCTAGAAAAATGTGCAAACCTTTAATCTTATATTTCATTACCCATAATTATGGGTAGATCAAGAAACATTTCCACGTCGTGGAGGATTATCGAATGAAAAATAATCCAATGCAATCAATAGACATGAACTCAAATATGTGAATAGGAATTACCAGCATCCAAAGGATCAAAATAATGGACCATTCTTTTATGTAAAGAAATACTTACTTCAGAGAGACAGATCCAAACCCCAAGCACGTGATTTAAAATATTCCTTGGGAAACATGTTGTGGAAGAAGATCTGACCCAAAAACACAGAATTCTAATTTTAAAATCCTCAAATAATGTGATACTACCTATACAACCCCGTAGATAATAATGTTAGTTTCTCCATACAAACTCTCTTTCTTGAGATGTAGCATATCCACAAAATTTATAGTTGGATCATGATTAAATTTGATGCATTTGATGCACAATATACACATGATTTGGTATAGGAACAGGATCTATATGTCCCTGTGTATTATATGAGAGGTAATGGAACATGACAGATATGGTTTTCTAGTCACTGATTATGGTGACTCATTATAATTGGAAAATTATAAACCTATATCCTACAAGGAAGCAGTCAAAATCTCTGAAGCCACAAGATGGCTATAAGATATGAATTATAATATGGATTTCGTGTATCATAACCATGTTTTGGTTCTGGTCGATGTTCTAGTTGACATACATCATATTTCATGCAAATGGGTATATAGATGAAATATGAACATGGAAGGCAATGTAAGTAACTACAAAGTAAGGCTAGTATCAAATGGGATTAAACAGATTCATGGAATTGACAATGATGAAACCTTCTCTCTAGATTCGTTGTTTAAATCCACATGAATCATACATTCCATACATGCTTACTATGATTATGAGATTTTTTAGATGGATGTTAAAACTACATTCTTTATTGGGAACCATTATGAATATTTCTATATGACACAACCAAAAGGGGTTGTGACTCCAGGTGATGCCAAATGTATTTTCAGGTTTTAGATATCCATTTATGGATTGAATAAATCATCCAAGTACTGTAAATTTCAATTTAATGAATCCATAAAACAATTTGGTTTCAATAAGAATGAATGTGATACATGTGTTTACAAAAGGTTCAATGGGAATGATTTCATTATCCTAGTAGTGTATATCTATGACATATTTACTATTGAAAAAGGAATACCACTCTTACAGTCAGTTGAGGACTACATGAACAATAGATTCTTTATAATTGAATTTTGTGAAACAATATAGATTCTAGGGATCAAGATCATTCTTGATAGTTCCAAGAGTTTTCATGGACTATGTTAGAGTACATATATTTACTAGATACTAAAGTTATTTAGTATGGAAAAATAAAATAGGGGATTGGTTCCAGTTCAAAATGGCATACATGTTTCTAATAAAATGTGTCCCCATTAACAACATGAGAAAGGTATAATGAGTAAGAACCCATATGCTTCAGTGATAGGATCAATCATGTATTCCATGTTATGTACTATTCGTGATGTTCCCTATCCACTGAGAATGGTAGGTAGATATCAAAAAGATCTAGGAGAACAAAATTGGACTTCTCTTAAGACTACCGTTATGTATCTTTCAAGAACTAAGGATATGATTCTAGTGTATATAGGAGATGAGGATCTTATCATTATTGTGTATTCTAATGCTAGTTTTTAGATAGATCATAATGATTGGATGTTTCTATCAAGATATTTTCTTATGTCACAATGAAGGTGTTTTAAGCTGGAAGTATTCAAATCAGAATGTTTTCATCGATTCAACTATGGAGTCTAACGATATAGAATCTTTTTATGAATCCATGGATTACATATAGTTTTAGAACATTTTATAGGTTCTTGTTGTTGTTCCTATCAGTAATTAATCAATAACATTAAAATTTGATAATACTACAGTGGTGGATCTTGTAAAATAGTTAAGGTCGTATCTGTAGACAGATATCATAATCTATAAGTATCACTTCTTGAGTAATTTCTATTAAAGGGGTGAATTTCCAGTGACCAGAGTAGCCACACGAAGATAATGTGAAGTCCCCTTGACTATATTCCTATCTTAACCTAAGAATAAATATCATATGAGAGATAGTTAACCGAAGGTTGTATATAGTTGGATCTAGTGAAAGTGGGAGTCTGTTGTAGTTGGTGCCCTAGATCCAAATTCCATTATACATTATGATAAACATGTATTCATAGATTAGAATATCATATCATTATTATTCTTATTCATGAAATTTCAAGTGATAATTTTTTAAGAGTAGTTTTTTCACTAAGAGGTCATAGCGTATTCCTACAATGATGAGAACCGAAAAATGCTATGACAATAATATGAATTTTAGGCACATTATCATAGTGTATCCCCATGATAATATCCTATAGGATATTATGAGAATGAGACTTTCAAGTAATAATCCACATTTATATGTGTCATTGGATGTTCATATATGTGTATGTTTATATTGATCATTATAATTTATGATTATTATTAATGATTATTTTGAATCACACATAGATGTATTGATGAAAACCATGATGACACACAGTTCGTGGAGAGGATGGATATGTTGGGTGAATCATGAGTAATATTGCATTAATGAATAATGTGGGAATGATTTTCTCCCTTATATAGAATTTGATATCTTATGCCCTTTGATGAGAATTATATCGGCTAAATAAATCTATGGACATGGTGTTGAATAGGCATGTTCAATTCGGGAAACTCAATGAAATGGAAATCTAGAACATGGGTTTATGACACTAGAATGGAACCCAATTGATTAGAGATATCAAGTGAAAGGGATTATATTACATGATGTGTGTTTGTATGAGGTCAATGTCATTACATCAGTAAATTCTTTCTCTATATGTGAATTTTAGTGTTACTATATGAAATCCTTGTACGTTAGGCAGATCCCCCTAATGACACTAAAAAAGAGGCTTATAAGCTCACACAGTAAGGCTAACCAATATCATTGTAAAAACATTTATTTATTTAACAATTTGATTAAATATTATTCCCTCTTGGAGTATAACAACTATTCTTGTATACCTAATCACATTTATTCCAACACAAGTTGTTCAATTGAGTATTTGGTGAGTGGAATAATTAATAAATATTTATTTTCTATTTAGTGAATATAATATTTATATATATGTATTAGATAGTAATTCAGTGACATTTATTTAATAAATAAATAGACATTATTGAAGACTTCATACATATAGTTGAAGATTATAGGAAAGAGTTTTAGGATCCGATGAGAAAAAAATATAGAATTTTATTTATATAATAATTAATAAATATTTTTCATGTAATGTGAATGTCAATAATAATAATAATTTTATTATTATTTTAGAAGGGGTTATTATATAATTAATAATATAAATAAGGTCACATGTTCAATTATTTTATTATAACCCTAGTGACAAGAATACATAATTATAATTTTCATCTCATAACATAGAGAAATAATTCATTATAAAAAACATATTTTAGAAAATGGACTCATTACTAGAGAGTTATACCTTATCCAAGAATGCTATCAAGAATGGGAGTGATCTTCATCCATTGAATAAAGGAAAATGCTTTGGAATTGATTCTAAAGGTGATTGAAATTGGACATCACCATGACAAGGATCTTCCACAACACCACCTAGAGACTTCTTTGGTGATGTCTAGAGATACATGCAGCATGTGTGGATCACCAATAGAGGAATCATACACTTGGATTCTAAGGGGTAATAGTTCCACACAGAAAATTAGTAGTCAGGAACTTCAAAAAATATTGTATTCCTTTTTGTCATTTTTTTGTTTTAATTAAATTATTTATAAAAAACTTGTGACAATATCCTCTTTCTTGGTTCTGAGTTCTTATTTCCCTTGTTTGTTATTTGAACTAATTTTGATGGTAATCAGGTTCTTTATCGAAATAGTCCTCAAATTGATTGTCAATAATGATAAAATAAAGGTTGTGAACCATCCCTCCAAGGCTTCCACTGCTTGAAGAATCTACAATGACTATATTCTCCACTATGAAGGGAGTAACCAGAATCATTTGACTTAGTGATAGGAAGATATTAGAGGAAAAATTTGATACAATAATATATAATTAGATGAGATCATTGCATTAAAATGAAAATATTGCGACGATAATGTTACCTAACGATAGGATAACTTCAAAAAATTGGAGGATTTATCAGAATAAAAATTCTGATTATATTTTTGTTCCCTAATAAAATTTAATGATAGATTTTAATGTAATCTATTACATAAAGGGTATTTATATTGAATAAATTTTCATAGATATTTTTAAGATACATTTCATTTTATTTTTTCTCAGTTTGGATAATAGTTTATATCAATAAGTTGATCCGATTATGCAAAAGAAGGTTTCATCAATGGTGATTTAAAGGAGGAGATTTTTATGGATCATTTGAAAAGTTTTGTTGAAATAGGTAAATATGATTATGTTTACATTATGAAGAAGATTTTTTATGGTTTTAATTAACCTTTGAGGTAGTGGTAATAAAATATTTATCCTTCCATTTTTCAATATTGATTTATCTTGACATATTCTTGTCATTTTTTGAGTTTTATTAATAATGATTTTATTATATTTCTTTGTTTATATTAATGAAATTATTATCGGAGGAAATGAGGCATTTTAAATTTACCAATTGGAGAAAGATATTGGTTGTCTTTTGTGACAAAACACTAGGGTTCAATGAGTTAGATTCATAGTATTAACATATATGATAACCTAAATTCCATGATGTCATTAATATATAAAGAGATATACATTTAGAAGGAATGTTAAATAATTAATAAGATAGAGTAAAAGTGGATAGTAAGTCCATTTCGTTACATTTTTAGTTGGTTTATAGTATGTAAACTTTTTAGTTATGATATAAGAGGTGATATGGATCACATATATTATTCAACTATATTTGGTTATTTTATGTATGTGATGGTATATATTTGATCTTATATAGCTCATGTGGTTTAAATGGTCACTTTCTTTCTATCAAATCTATGTACAAAACATTGGAGATCTATAGAGTGCCTGTTTTAATATCATTGTTGTCCTTAAAATTTTATATTGGGGTTTTTTAGTAGGAGACCAATGATTTACGAATTTATAAATTCAAATATTACATGATATATGAATTCATAGATTCCAATTTTAGGTTCTTTGAACACTTTTATTGGGGGAGTTGTATCTCGATAGTATAACATGTAAAAGATTATTTCTTTATCTACCAATATGTTTGAGTTTATTAATGTAATAGATGAATAAAAGAAATATTATCAAATGAATAGTTTAATAAATCAACTTAATTATAATGAGGAAATTTATCTTTTAATTTTCAATTATTAAAATTCAATTTTGGGAATGAATTTCACTTTTATGGTATACAAAAATATATTTATGTGAACAATAACATGATATGAAAATAATCAATTCTAGATAGTTGGAGGTTGAAAATATTCACATTGATGATAATAGAATTTAAAAATTTACAAATATTTTTTTGAATGGTAATTTTGAGACATACTTAAAGATTATAGGGTTGCAGATGATCCCTAGATGAGTCAAAGGAGGATTGTTTCTATGGACGTCTTCATGTTGGGGACTCACATTCATTTATTTATATGGAACAAAATAAAATATATAAAGGGAATTTTTTTTATTGTAAAGATAACTTCATGGGATGTAATATTACTCTCTTCCTCTAATGATTTTGGTAAAACCATGGTTTAAAAGTGTATTTTGATCTATAACTTATAATAAATTCATTTAGTTTGACAATATTCAAGTGATGAAGGTCATTATTTTGTTTCTGGTTATATTTTTAAACTTTTCATTCAGTTGGTGAACCTTCAACACACACAGTAATATAAATTATTTGCATCTTTTTGTCAATTTATTTTCACAATTCATAGACTAATTTTATACTTTATTTATTTTTTATCCCACATATTATTTTATCATAGTAAAAATTCTGAGATCCCTATTAAATATATGAAATCTATACAATGTAATCATTTATTTTTATTGGATCTAGTTTTTTGAAAAAGTCCCATTCCCCCGTTTAGGTTATCCAAATTAAAAAAAATTCTATGTCTAATAATTAGTTCTCTATATATATATTTTAGTCTATTGTAAATCTAATTTTTTTTGGATTTCTCAGAAGAGAAATATATATTATTTCATTATGTGTCCACATTTTCATTTTTTCTCATTTTTCTCTCACTGCCTTTCCCAACACCCAGTACAAATTATAATATGAATACATAGTTTATGTAATATATGAAATTATAATTGGAATTTTTGGTTATGTTTAACAAGTATTTATTATTCTATTTAAAAAATGACATGCTCTTTTAATATTGGAATACAACTTCTATCCAATATTTTATAATTAATAGATCAGAAGGAAAAATGTCTACAGTATAGTGAAAAGGAACCATATAATTTTATTAATATCATAGATTCTACTACTAAACCCACATATCTTGAGATGACTTGATTGATAAGTGATGATATTACTCACCCACCATGGGTGTTAATTTTTAATAAAAATTTTACTAGGAATAATCCTCCTTCATTCACTATTATTATATATAGAATGAAATAATCCATTGTCCATCCTCTATAGAAAACATATAAGTCACGCCAGAAGGTCCCAACACAATAGTACTTATACATATGGTAATTTTGAGGTTGATATTAGAGAGTTTTTAGATAGATATTAATGGTAGGACAATGATAGAGGTGTCTAATGAGGCTTCAATTCCCTTGAGAATCATGGTTCTAGAATTCTAGGTGTTCCCGAATGATGAATCTAATTTTAACCAATTTGTTTTTCATATTTTAGATTATTGAGTGTATGGAATTGAACTATATATTCTATATGATCTTTTAGGCTCCATTATGGTATTTTTGGATAAATAAGATAATTCTTTAGGTAATTTGAATATATGGGAATTGAGGTATTTAATAACCAACCATTCAATATTTATTCTCAGAAAATATTAGAAAAATTTGAATATATAGAATAACATGAGAAAACATTAATCCAAGTAGACGTTGTAGATCTTTTTGGAGTCTCTTTAATATCCAGAAATTTAGTTATTGGATGATATATCTCAACTTTGAGCTATTTTTTTTTGAAGGGGAAGATTTAGTGTTACCAAAATATCACCAATTAATAGTTACTACAGATATACTGGTAGATAATTTATATATGGTGGATAGTGTAGTGTGGAAATAAGTCATTTTATAAGCACAATCTACTCAATTATAACCATATGTAGATGTTGTTAATTTTAATATAAATGATCTATGATAGTCAATTGATTTAGAGAACCCCAAATGTCTACATTGAAATTGGACATGATGTCAATGATATCAAATTTGTTGATATAATATTAATTTTCCTCCCCTATGTAAGGGTAATTTTTGTAAGGGTGTTTTAGATGTGTATATCCATTACATTCCACATATAAATTAATAAAACTACCCCATTTTAGATAAATATCTTGTTATCACTCCTTTATCACACACTCATCTATTATTTCACAATGAGATGTGGTGTACTAAATTTTTTATTCTAGTATGGTATAAAAAATAATCTATTTACATTTATTTGAAAAAAAGGTATTTTGGATCAAACCACATGTTTCAACCGTAGATTCTTGGAGGATATTCACATGATTAAAATAAAAAATTTAGAAATAACACTTTATTATGAAGGAAATTCATTTGTAAATCAATATTCCAATATAATTTAGTATGAAATACGGGTTTGAAAGGTTGATAATCCTTTAAAAACATTCCATAAATATATATTGTTAGTCCTTTTATGGGGATCATCTACTATAACCTAAAACTATGTCTAGTTTATTCAATAAATCATAATGTCTTAATTTCTCCCATCCATGTGCACATGGAGGGGTATAGGTAGGCCATATATTGGGTGCATATTACATCATCATAATTGACGATCGATGTTCTTGTGTATGAGATGAAGTGATTTACTCTTGAAAATTTTGACTTATATGAGTATAGGTTGTCTATTACGGAACGCATTTCCCCACATCATATGTGATTATTCTTGAAGTGACCTAACCATAACATAAATACACAATACATAATTTTATTAGAATACTGATTAGAACTCCAAATAAATAAACTCCAATAACCTTTAAGTTTTGGGTGTCCATGTATTAGCTACATGTGATTATAGTTTTAAAATAATTCTTTAACATCACCTATAAAACTCTCCACACATGATATCCTTTTTTACCAATGATGGTGCTACACTTTTATTGCATGAACATATGGTTCATGATTTATTTATGATAATTTATCACTCTTATGATTTGTATCATATAAAATGATAGAGTTTTATACATTGAATCTTGTTTATGATCTCTATAACCTTTTTAATTTACAGATATGTGCTCATACCCATATACATAACTTATTCTTTCATATGATCATCAATTGATATATACGATGTTTACCCTTACTGTGACTTTTTTTATCACACTTTCATATATTCCCTTCCATATATTATGAAGAATTTTTTTATATAGGTTATTTCAATGAAAAATAATAAATGAGGTCATATTTTTGAGAGATAATGAAGATATATTTAAAAATAAGAATATTGTGTATCTAGTATCCAATGATGTTTAACCATTATGGTCCTTGGGTGTATATATGTGAAATGTATTAAATATTCATATAAAAAGATGTAATATTTTGGTGTGGAAATATTGGGTTGTTACATGGTGTCTTGAGGTTTTTCTTTATCACGACTATATAAAAGAGGAGACCTTTGGGATATTATTTGACCAGGTGTTGGACCTGAGGTTGACTTAATGTATTTACTCTGTTAATTAGTTATTGTGATGTGGTTCTATGGAGATAATGGATGACCTGGATGAGTATATCCACCTTGGTTTAGATGATTATCCTATATTTGTTTGGTGGACCATGGAGGCCTTTATGATCTTGGGGCCTAGTTCTTTGAGGTTTTGGGCCTTGTCAGGTTTCATGTAGATGTGATGGTTGGTTTGTTATAAAATAGTTAGTTCTAAGGACATTAAATACTTAGTAATATTTCTGCGGTCTAAAATAATCCCCTAAAACAAGTTCATATCATTTCATTGAATTACTATTTCATTATAGATTCACTTCATTATTATAGACATTTGGGATAAGATCAAAGGGTCTATACTTCATGTTTGTACTGTTGTTGGAATTTGTATCTCATTCATGATCCAATGGACAACATTATGTTTTGGAAGTGTGAGACATCTTTCACAATTCCTCTAGTTAGGGATAGAGTGAGGGTACATTTACCTCCGATGTCAGGAAAAACCCCTTGGTAGGATATTTTCCTTATATTTTGCATTTTTTTTAAATTTCTATACTTTTTTCTATTTATTGGAGTATACATTGTTCTTATAGGTGGGTAATATGATTTCTTACATACACATGTAATGATATATGATTTTAGGACCACCAATGAGGGTAGCCTACTAGGATTTATTTCTCCCACCCAATTCATGCATATCAATTTAAATGAATTATTTTTTTTATTTCTCTCGAATCATAGGATGTGGTCGATCAAACCAAGACCCAATGTTACTTGTTTAGACATGATTGTATGGGTGGAATCTGTGGTTTAAGATAGAATTTTCAATATTCATGTAGAGAAGGTAAGTTGTTCAGATGAGACTGTTACTGAAGATTTATTTATTTAATTTATGTATTTTATTTGATATGTGTAGTCTCCCTAGTGGTTGACCGATATATTTTTGTTTTCTATTTTAATATGTATAAACCAATAAATATATTAATTTTTTACTCTATTTTATTATTCATTGAATTTTGTATATCTGATGGCTAGAGATATTTAGGTATTTTGTTCGTTTCTACTATTATTTTTATAGGTTGTGAGGGAATAATATCCCCATGTTTTCATTATGGTACCTCACCTAATGTCAGAATCATCTAGTAAATGAGAAGTTATAATGAGGCCTTGTTTTATTCCAAATTTTGTGACAGGTCCATTCAACCTCAGATGGTTTGTGAAAAAATGGTGTAGGTGAATATTTTTAATTATCATACTATTATGGGTGATGGTATCTAAGTAGTATAGGAATGTGTTAGAACATGTGATGGATATCGGGAATGTGTTTCAAGAACACCTAATCTAGTAAAATATTCAATTTATTCGGGTTTTGGTATTTTTGTTCCAAATTTCAATATTATGGTTCTATAGTTTTCAACTAGGATGATTAAATAAAGGTTATGGATTTGGTGAAAATTGATTATTTACAATTTTTCCTAGTGTAAAGAGGTCTTTGTTTAAGTATCATGATACTAATGTAGGATTCTCTTGAAAAAAAATTAACCATGTGTATTTTTAATAAAGATTAAAGTTGATTTGTTTAAATTTATAGACACAACCTATATGTAATCATCCCATATATATTCATAGTGTAATTATACTCAATGGAACCATGAGAATATGTATCTTATTTCATGCCATGTGCACCATTTAGATACTGATATCTGGTGATAGTGATGTAGACTGTTAGACTAGGGATACAAGGAAGCCCTTTTTGGTGTTGTAGGCTTTTAGATTCCATGTTAATGTGACTGCCATGGAGAATTCAAGATTGTATGAGATATTTATATATTGAGATGATTATTCCCTATGTTTGTGGTTTCCCTATGATATTATGTGGGTAGGCCAAGGTTGACTTGGACATATCATTCAGAGAACTATGAGTGCTATTGTCTTCTTATATGTTTTCAAAGGGTTTGTTTAGTCTGATTCCTAGACTTTTTTTATTTCAGTTTTACCTTGGGTATGGTGGTGAGTGAGTGGTTTGGATCTCATGTTTTCAGATCAAATACGAGTGGATAGTTTTCTATGGGGTATCTATGATTGAGGGATATAACTTGTTTTTATGGATTTTCAAGGGTGCTATAGTTTGTTGGTATTGGCCTCTGTCAAGAGCATGGTTAGTTGATTCAGGTGTGTTATCCTCGGTTATTTACATCATGTATTAAATGATACTAAGAGTTTCGGAGTGGTTTTAGAGAATCACACTTACTTTATTAGGGGAGTGGTGGTTAGATATTCCTTTTTCCATAAAGTCGTTATTGAGTGAGGGCATGTTCACACTGGTTAGTAACAATGATGGTTGGTTGACGAGGTAAATGATTGAGCAGTACTGTAAGGGAATCCTTATGTTAGGGAGTGAAACATTGGATGCTAGAGACTTTGTTCCTTATTTTTAGTGGTTTTTTTAATTTGGGGATTTCTTTCATCGTGAGATGGGAATAATAAGTTGTTGGTGTTTGGGGTTAGAACACTTGTGTGAGCAATTCGGCCATGTAATGTAATTTCATATGGTAGTGTGTGGATCTTGGTTTGGTTTCTTTAATGTTTAGAATTGGGTCTATGATAAGGGTACACATATGGGAAAGAGAATTAGATGAAACAAAATTAAATGTATCTCTTTTTGGGGATTCATGGGAGATTTGGGATCGTTGGTCAGACTATCATGGTTGCGTTGAAAGACCCTGTGTTTTGGGTAAATCCTGATAGCTGGTAGACTATCAAGGATTCCGTGTAGTTAGAATATTTTATGGTGGGTATCTCTTTATGAACTGCATGATTATTATTTCTGGAAAATATGGGAATTTTTTTTCTCTTATGCGGTGTTCGAGGGAATTAGTGACAATTTCTATCAGCATGAAAACTAGTTTATTTTTTATAAACATTCTATTTGTACTGAAATATGTTTTTACCCTATGTTAGAATTTTTGTGGAATTTAGAGATATTGGAATTTTAGACAAATAATTAATAATTGATTAATTATAATTTCACAATCATTTAAATTCAATGATATCCTCTACTCGGAGCATAATACTAGAATTAAAACATTGGGATTGAGTAAAAAATGGGCGGGGAGGTTCTTAGGTGAGGTATAACCTTATGTCAGGCACGGATCCCGTGATCCCTTTTCATTTTTTTCTTTTATTTTTATTCATATTATCTTTCCTCCCTTACCATTTTTACTAGTATTTTATCTCCTCTCCCTTATTGATTTCTATATACTCCCCCTGGGTATTTCGTTCATCATGCCTGAGGTAGGAGAGGGGTATGTGGAGAGAGAGGGAGAGAGAGGGAAAGGGATTTGTCCCTATAGATCTTGGGATGAGTTGGACCATCATATACTAGCTATGGAACTCAGATACGATCAAATCATATGTGGTTTTCCCTAAAACGTTTTCCCTTATTTGTTTTCAAAAGAAATCATCATTGGTTAGTTGTCATTATGTTTTACTCTTGTTTTTTGGGTTTTTGGGTAACCCTCTAGATACGATATACTAGTTTCATGTGATAATTGAGGGTTTCATGAGGTTTATTGTGGTTTCCATTCTAAAATCTAGATCAAATAGTGTTTGGTCTTATAAAATCTTACTATGTGTTCTTCCTATTTAGGGAATATGGGGTTTTAAGAATTTTACACCATGTAGTACTACATGGTCATGTGGCTGAGTACTTGGGCTTGTGTAGTTTTTGGGACAACACACCATGTACCTAGTCTAAATATTGTGTAGTTGTACCTGGACATATAGCCAAATACCTGGGCAAAACAATCATTGGGAACTACACATCAAGTACTTTATGCACACACCATGTAGTGGTACATGTCCATATAGTAGAGTACTTCGGAAGACACTCTGTATGAGGAGGAAATGGTCATGTAATAGTACATTAGTAGACCCCATGTATTCTTTTACCATCTACTAGTATATGGGTAAATCCTAGGTTTGATCTATCCATTTAGGTATACAAGACTTGGTATAACTATGAGATTACACGCTGTGAACTCAAAAGTAAAATCCATATAGTTTTTCCAGCAAGAGATTTTGGTTATCTTAGTGCCCCTGTGTTAGAATTGGACTTATGTGTAGTCTAGTCAAATAATTTTTTATATAGATCAGCATGGAGGAATCATTTCATATTTTACAGTCTATATGGATGGTGATTTGGATTAAAATATCATTTTGGGATGAATCCTTGATGTTTTTATTTTAGAATCCTATTTGAGGTTTGGTTATGAGTGGCAAGATTTGGTCTGGGCCATGTGATTTCTAATCACCATTTATTGAGGATTACAGGTGTGTTCATTTGAGTTTCTTTTGGTAGATTTTAAAATATGGGATTGATTAACTTATTTGAAGATATTTTCTTGTTGTTTTCTATAGGTGTAGTTCTTTAGGAGCCTTATAGTTTGGAATATATCACAAGATTTTGGGAATGGTTCGGTGTCAATGTGTGATCTTGAGATAGGTTTGACATAACTATTTAAGAAATTATGTTTACGAGCCTACTGTAACTTGATGTCACCATTCTATCATGGTTCTTCTTGAATTTTTTCATCTTGGTGTGGTGTGTCCTAAGGTTTTACTTTTGTGTGTGGTGTTTCTGTATATTTTTCTTCGCAAAGATTAATATTTTGACTATGAGTTGTGAGACTAGTTGTGCTTTCTTTTGGTGGGATTCCCCAAAGGTTTGGTTTTTTTGGATGCTCCCCTTGTAGGTTATCCTACACAAGATGAGATTTTGGGGACCATAGAGGATGCCTCATGCATGTTATCCTATGATGTGGTTGATTCTGGTATCAGTAGTTCTAGTATGTTGGTATGTGTGCTTCCAAATATGGTTCTTGAGATTATGGTCTTGAAAGATTGAGTTTGATCTAGTTTTGGATGGTATAAGACAAGAGAACTTTGGGATATAAATAGAAAATGGGTTCAACCTAATATTGTCTTAGTTTATCTTCCCTATTGGTAGGTTGTTGTGAGGAGGATATAGGGATCTAATAGAAGATATTGATAATTGTATTTGTCCTATGCTAGTTGATATTCTATGATAGGGTCAGTAGACTGTCGAGGCCTTTATGATCCCAAGGCCCTGTTATTTGATGTATCGTGCTTATTTGACAAGTATAGAGTTGCTCATATGGGTTTGTTATTTACTATTTTTTTCAATGATTTTTTGGACTTGGAAATATCCTCCTTATGATGGAAAGGAGTCACTACTATCAGTTCATATTGTGCTACTATTCTCCCAGAGACCAATAAATTCGGTTCATTCTTTTTTATGTTTGTAATGAGATCCTTGGGACCAAATTTGTTTCCTATAATTCCACCGGACATTGGATATATTTTTTGATTAGACAGATGTTCTTGACATTGTGGTTACATGATCTATGATTCACAATTCCACTTGTTGGGGCTAGAGAGAGGGTAGTTGTACCTATGGGGCCAGGGTTGAACCCATGGTTGGATATTTTCCCTCGGTCATTGTTTTTAAATATTTTGTTTCCAATTATTATAGTAGTATTCATTTTAATAAGATAGTCAAATCAGGTGTTTTATAAAAATGTTCTGATAGAATATGTTAAAACCACCATTGGAGGTGGCCTAATGGTTTTTTTCTCACTTCATGTACATGAATTGTAGGTTATTGGTGCAGAGGAAGCATTGGGATGGGTCATGAACAACATTGGGTTTTGTCACGATCGATGATCAATATGATATTTACGTGAAGATGAATGTCTTGATCAATATAATATAATCTATTTAATTAGAAAAGGTATAAAACATCATATTCAACAATAGGATGATCTCATATTATTTATAATTAATGATAATAAAAAAATATTTTAGAATGTGAGAAATTGTTTCTTATTTGAAGGAAATGAAAATGGTTGTATAATTCACCATCATCACATTGAAATAATGAAGGAAATATTAACTCTAATAGTGATCCACACCTATTCCATAAATAATTATGTGTCAAGATTGGAATCTCTGGGTGCCATTATGGTGTATCCTATCACTTTGTTCATTCATCTTTGGTCACCACGAGAATCACTTCCAAAGTATTTTTCTTGATCTCTATATAATTTAGAGTTGAAGGGGGTGGATAATCCCAATATGTTCTTTAGATAATTTTCTATTAATGGAGCTGTCTAGGGATTTTGGACGATTTTTTGGAATTGGTGTGCCCAACTAAAAAAATGAATTGGATCTCTGGAAAAATAATATAATTGGATTTATATAGAGCAACAGTTAGAAATAAATAATTACATAGGCTCCATTTATTATTTATTTAATCCCTATAGAACCCCATGTCAATATTATTATTATTGATATTATCAATATCATTTCCTGACATGCGGTAAACTCGTGAATTAAAATTAAATATTATTTCATCAAATAATATTAAATAAATATTACTTCTCAATAGTCATATAAACATGGTCCTTTATTCCTCCACAATATAAATCAGGCATTGAATAATGATTTTTATGTAATAAATAAATATCTGTACATTATTTTCAAATAAAGAATAAATATATTATTGATTAAATAGAAAAATAAATATTTATTAAATATTTTGTTTGAATTATATTCTATCACATAACTAATGAATATATATATATATATATATATATATTTGATTATTAACGACTAAATAATTATTAAACCATCTATGAGAATAATATTTATTTTACATGTTAAATAATAAATATTAATATATTATTTAATCGATATTGTGTGACCCTCTAGGCCTCTTTCTCAGTGGCATTTAGGTAGAGTAACCTAAAGTCCATGGTTAACAACTAATAACATTCCAAGAGACCCATATTTAATGAAGTAAATTCCACAATGACATATCATATCACATAGATACTCAATGTGTAATATAATCTCCTTATCATGATATCTCTTATCAAGAAGGATTCATTTTTTAGCCATCAACCCACGTAATCAATGTCTTTTTCATTGAATTCTAGAAAATCAATCTTTCCTATCATTCATCATGGAAATGAATTTTTTATATATATAATTTCCATCAATGGGATTGAGATATCAACATCTACTAAATAATAGGTTATAGAAATCCTTTCTCATAGTATTCATTACTTAAATATTACTTGTGAAACATCCAACTAATCAGTGATCATTGTGAACATATGTCATCATGGTTTTCAGCAATACATCAATGTTCAGAACATAAAATATTATTTAATAATAATATTAAATTCTAAGGATCAATATACACATCTGTATAAAGGAACAACAACTGATACATATTAATGTGGATTTCCTACTAATGGGTCTTATTCTCATAATATCCTATTATGGATATTACCAAGGGATTACGCCATGAGATGATACCTCAATGTTCTATGAGTATTAACCCGTTTTATCCTGAATAATTTGTGTCTCTCAAATGATTTTATATATCTATATAACATAGATTTAAGAATACTATTGTGGAAATTCTAGGTTCCCACTATATCGGAGAACTGCTATGACCATTTCCATTGATAGTTACTCATATGACATTATCACAGAATATGATACAAAGAAGATTATTGATGAGGTTCTATAATGTTTATTAATAATCAAAACTATGAATTTATGTTATAATAAATTAAATATATGTTGGTTCTAAGGTACAAACTATAAAAAAATCCCACTTGAAGTAGATACAACTTCTAACTACCTGTAATATTCTATCTCTCATATGATACTCATGCTTCTGCTGAGCTGGGCCTTCAATCAAGGGGTCCAACACATTTTATTCCATATAAACTCTTCTTACAACAACATCACCACTATGATAAAAATATTTGAAGAGATTATACTTCCAGTGTATTAAATTTTTTAATTGGTGTGACCTTGGATCTTTTGCAAGATCTACTATTGTATAATTATCACAAAACAATGTGATTGGGTTTTAGTCATATATACCACATAATGGTCCTGGAAAATGTTTCATATCTGACATGAATCCATTGTGGCATAAAAAACTACTATACACTCAGAGTCCAGTATATAATTACAAAAAAATGGCTCCATTGAAATCATCCAGTTCAAAACTTTTATGTTAACATAGAAAAAATATCTTGAATCTAACATCAGATCATTTTGAAAAAATAGAATCATTTTAACCCCTTGTGATCAGTTCCTTGACTTCTCCATACACTAGGAACATATCCTTATTTCTTATTAAATACATGAGGATAGCCTTAATATAATGACAATATTGTTCTCATGGATCTTATCGATATCTTCCTACCATGATCAATTCCTTGGCAGTATCATGTCTAGTACATTCCATGTAATACATGAATGATTTTGTAGCTGATAACAATATGATCTTACTCGACATATCTTTCTCCTATTGTGTATATGGATTCATTTTCCTAGAAATATGTATAAAATGTGATACTAGAATCAATACCATGATATATTTTTCTATACAAAATCTATTTATTAACTATTAAAAGTATATACTTTGAATTATTCCAAGAAACATCGTGAATCATTCATGAATGATCATCATCCCTAGAATATAGGATGCTTAACCTATGTCCAGAATTATGAAACACTTGTTCAACGTTTTTATATCATATTATTAGACTAGTATATCACTTCTAATAAAATATTTAATCATAATATACTACTAGGATAATGATTACATATCTAATACACCACTTGGAAGCACATGGTTGACACTAATTATTAATGAGTCCAAATTTTTTTATAGCTTCATCAAATTGAATGTTCCATGACCTAGATTCTTTCTTGAACTCATAAATGGAATTTTTAATCAGAAATAAAAATTGAATCCCTCAAAGTCATAAAATTGTATGGTTGTTTCATATATACAGCTATAGGAAGGTTCCCATTAAGTAGAGATTTTTGGAAATACATCTAAAAAAATATCATATTTTGGGTAATCTACTATGTAATGTATTATTGTGATGTATTTAAACATGGAAAATGGTGAAAATGATTCCACATAGTAAATTTCATTATTTTTAAAACCATTTATTCATTAGACTTTATTTATATGAATTTACATTAACGTCCATGTCCATTTTTCTATTAAATACCCAATTTCACCCTATGGGATTTATATCATATGGAACATTGACCAGAACCTGGACATTATTCTCATAAATGGAATTAATTTCATTATACATGGTTTATTGAAATATTGTCTTGTTTAATTTTTCTGCATCAGATTTGTCGAAGATATGTTCATCATTATCAACCAATATTGAGAAAATATATTTTGTAACTACAAAATATTATATTTCTAGTTATCTTACCTCCCTAGTGCTCTTATAGAGTACTTTTATTTTAATAACTATTTATTCAATAGGGAATTTTGGAATATATTTCTATTCCAACTCTTTTGTATCTTGATCATTAGATTCATTGATGCTAATCGTTCTCACACTATAATTTTTTTGGATTATTTCCCTCTCATTAAAAAAGGATTCTCTAGAAACATGCATTATTTTCTGATGGGGTTGTAAAGGTATTATACATTTGTTCCCTTAGTATACCCTATAAAGATACACTTTGTGCCCCAAGGTTTTTGTTTCATAATTGAGAAGGCCTTAATAAATTCCTTATAATCCCATATATGTGTATGTTAAAAAATTATTCTTTACACTCCATAAATCAAAGAAAATTTCATTTTATACTTTAGTTGGTAAGAAATTTAATGAATATATAGTAGTTTATAATGCATATACCCATAAATATAATGGAATATCCACATGAATCATCATCTATCTAAAAATTTATAACATGTTTTGGTTTATCCTTTCAGTAACACCATTCAATTATGCTATGTATGGTGGATTCTATTGTGATATAGTCACAAAGTCCTCTAGAAACTCGATAAACTCTTAAACAAAATATTCACCACTTTCATCTGATTGAATCTACCTTATCATTATTTCAAGTTTATTCTCTACTTCATTATTTAGCTCTTTGAGTTTCCAAAATGTAGTATACTTATACCTCATTAATTATACATTTCCATATCTACTTAACAATCTAGTAAATTTTATGAAGTAAGAATACCAACCTCTAGAATCTATTAGAAATGGTCCACACACATTAGTGTGTACCAATAAAAAAGTCTCTGGCCCATTCACCCTGTAAATATAATGGTGGTTTGATCATTTTTTATTGTAAAAAAAGTGTCAAATTTAAATTGGTTTTTTCTTAAGGGTGTCTAAATAACAATCTTGATAGAGTTTTTTTAAATGATTCTCATTTACATGTCCAAAAAATTGGTTCCATAACGGGGTGTTATATGAGTCATGTGAACATGATTCATTATCTATTTTTAATACTTTTTTTCTTAATTAGATGAAAAAATCATTATTTAAATTCACTATACCATTACATATTTTATCTTTATAAAAGAAATACCATTAATTTACAAACCTGAATATAAAACCATATTCATTTTAGAATTATATAGAAATTGTGTTCTTGGTAACAGTTGGTACATAATAACAAACCCTTTAAAACCAATATCAATATCATTATAAATTAAATCTGATTGTCCGCAATAGCTAGAGAATCCAACCTCACACCATTGGCATCTCAAAAATCCACCACTCCTCTAGAAATATTTTGAAATCTAATTGATTCATATATTTGGATAATGATGTGAGAACCAAAATTTGTATCTAATACCCAATGTGAATATTTTGAAATTTTACACTCAATCACCAACACAACATTACCTTATCCTTTTTTGAGATCAGTTCTTCTTCGAGTGTATTTTTTTAGTACACACATAACATACTACATTAATTTAATTTACCCTCCCTTGGGTATTGCTCATCATAGAAGGGTATTTATAGGTAGATTCATAATTTATATGATTCATGGACATCTATTCCTTGTTCACCCATTTCCTATTCACCATATGGAACAATATTTTATCATGCCACATGTATTTATCCACTTGGATAAGTAATGTAAGATGTTCTGAAAGAAGCTTCTCATTATTGTTCATATTATAATTGAGAATTATATTGGAAAATGTATTAGGTAGTGAAGACGTAATTAGAATTATGTATAACTCAGTGGGGGATTTAATCCCAATGATGTCTAAGTGTTCAATAGAGATAATAAGCTTGGAAATAAGAGGCACAATTAGAAACGAATATCTATCCATAGTTGTAAATAGATCATTAGAGATCCCATATCTCTCTTGTCACACCTTATCTTGATAGAGATCCCAATGTTGATACATTAGGCTATATGAATCAATGTATTTATTTGGAATCAAAAAATCATTGTTCATAGATCATAGATTAAAATAATAATAACATGTTGCATTCTTCAAATGATTATCATATATATATAACTCTTAATCAGTATCATCATTACGAGGAAAATTAGGAATACGTTTTTCTAGTATATACAATTTCTTTTCATGGAAAAAGATAATGCACAAACAACTTGTCCATTGTTGGAAATTCATTCATGTTATATGGATATTATTCACATGTATGGATTGTAGTGGTATTTAAATCCATTTAAAAATAATAATTTTAGATAATTTTTATTAATTAATCAGATAAAATTTTGAAGAAGTAATAGTTATTATACTTATTAATATTCCACTCTATAATATAAATACAATATCCATCACCATTATTATTAGAATATATATTTATTTAACATTATAGTGGAAAAATTTCATATTCCCATTCTTATCACCACTTATTTGGTTGGTCAATAAATTTAAAGCGAGGTAGGTGGGTATTTAAATGGAAAATTCATTAACTCATAGTTCATTAATATATTTAGTGGACTCCCCTATCCTGAAAACATTAAATGGGATTTAAAAAATTATTTCCTATCAGTTACACCATTTCATACATTGGTATTCATCACCATATTTGAACTAACATATTTCAAAAAAAATCAAAATTCCTCGATAATTGAAAGCACCCGAACATTAACTATTTATTGACTTTGAACTATATTTCAATTCCGACTTAAGTAGTGGAATTATATATTGACGTTGTAAATATTAAATGGATTATATCTATTATTCATAAATTGAATAAAATTATCTTTATTACATTATATTTAATATTATATTGATTTACTTATGTGATTAACCATTTATTAGATAATATTTATGTAGAAAATGGTTTATTTTAGTTCTATCATGCATGCTTGTTAATTTATCTAATTCATGTTATCCTGAAAAAAAACATCCAAAATCAAATATCCATGCCACATTGAAGTCTCAGACGATTGTCACCTATCGACCGTTCAACATTCAAACGATCTGCAAATATGTATAACAACACATGGGTCGAATCCTCATCGACGATTCTTTTAAATTGTTGATTGTTTATAGTTCATTGTATTGTAATTGGGGGGTTTGTTTGAAGAGAATATGGAATGATTGATTAATTTATATTGATTTAAAAAATTTATAATCATCGGGGTGAGTTCATCATTAGTTTGTTATGATCGGGATATCCTTGAGCCATGATTTATATTTCATTAAATTAACACCCATGTCAAAAGTTGACATTGATTGGAATTCCTATGTGTTAAGGATTTAATCCATGCCATAACTTAACTAGGATTATAATATAAATTAGTAAATTATTTTGATAGTGTATTTATGGCTCCAATACTCCATTGAATGTATATGTTAATCAAAACAAGTCATTAATCCATGACATGTTAACTTCAACATACACAATGTTAATTTAAAGAATATTCATTGGGAAAAAGCTCTCAATCACTTAACATAAATAAATTACAACTCACCCCAATGGGATATTGAATAATTTATTTAAATGATTAGTAATATATTTATAATGATTATGATGATAAATTATGAAGATAAGAAAAGGAAAGGGATAAGAAAATATTGGTGTGATGAACACACACACACAAACGATGATGATAACATAAAACAAAATTTATATTGAATGAAAAAGAAAACAATGGAATGGGATTCAACTATATTTAAACTATTTTATGAAAATTAGTATTAAAATAATGAATGTGGATGTGAATAATATATAATTTATATGAAACTTTCATTAAAATAGAATTACACAGAAAGGACTTACAAGATTACAATAAAGAAGAACACAAAAGTAAAAGGAAAAAAAGAGAGGAAGAAGGGTACATCAAGTGAAAAAATGAGAATGGAAGGTCCTCATAAGCCCTTGGAAATGTTATGCTCATGCCAATATAAATTCTACTCCTCAAAAATTCCATCTATATGAAAGGAGAATAGGGGGTTGTGTTTATAGCCAAAGAAGATAGACTATTTTCCTTCCAAATATTCCCCTCAATATGGATTGATGTTTTGGACATTAAATATGAAGAATCAAGGGAAATATCATTCTTCAAAGTTTTATATAATAATTTTGGTCATCTACTCTCAAAATTCGGTTTCAATTAGACTTTTAGAGCCAATTTTAATTGGGAGATTCTAGTAATTCAATCTTCATGGATGATCTAGTTTCTTCATAGATTCTATAGGCCTTCTTGTGTGGTCCATATATCCTTTCAAATGGAAGAATTGGCCAATGATTCTTTGTAATGATATGCGGGAAATTGAATAATAAATCCTAAAAAATATGAACCGTGCAAGTTCGATGATTATTGTGATAGTTATTATTAATCTAGTAAACTAAATTGAATATAGATGAATTAAAATAGAGATCAAGAATTATAATTAACAATTAAAAATTAATATTTCACAAAAATAATTCACATTTCATATAAAATCAGTAAAGGGAGTATTTAATAAGTTATGAAAATATTAATAAGATAAACTCACCCACACTTAGTCTCGTGTATGTCCTGTAATGCAACAAATATAAAAACATGAAGAAATAATTTTCACTAAACAACAAATATTAAAAAAAAATCCTCAGTAATGGGAGGTGTAGAAAATTTCACTCTTCCATATTGAAATCGACCACAATTTTTTATATAAAAAATGTTCAAAAGAAATTTTAATTTTCATGCTCAAATTTAGAAATGGAAAACGATGAAACAAAAAAACATACTCCTCTCATGATGATGACATATATTTATGGAGATATAATTATTCACCAACCAAATGTGAAAATATTAGATTTTCTAAGATCTCTATGATTCCAATCCATATCTTAATAATCTTAAAAAAACAAGAGGTCTTTTTAGGGGGTTTTAGGTGGCTATAGGATGGTAGGATGATGATATCCAAAATATAAGAAAAAGGGGTTAAAAACAACATTGAAAAAGAAAAGAACATTATTTTTAATTAGACATGAAAGTAAATGGAAAAACATATTTACAATGGAATGATTATGTGAATAAAGACACAATTGGGGAAGACAATTTGAAGGGGATGAGAAGATGAAATATTTACAAAAACACAAAACATATCCCATTAGCATAAGTGTTATTTGTTTCATTACTTTTTTGAATTTTTAGAATGTTGATCTTGAAAAAGACCTCACACTCATATCCCAAACCATGATTGATCTTATCACGACAATAATTGCAATAGTTATAACATGATCAAAGGTTGATGAAATGAGATTTTTGACCTGCCCGAGACACAACCCAATTTTTTGTTCTTTTTTTCATTTTTATTTTTTATTTTTGATTTTTGATTTTTTTGAACAATTTTCAATAACATTTAAAAAATTAATTAAATGAAAGTACATTACATTTTGAAAAACTCATTTAATGAAAACCTCTCCACTAAACTAAAATAGATGCATTCTCTAAAGAATATGATAACACATTGAAAATAAAGAAAAGGGCACCCATGATATGAAATCGATTCCCCCCACACACACATAAATTTCAAAAAATTATGTAACTAAAATACAAGTTGATATTGTGTAGGATAAGGAATTGGTCTTGTAATGTTTCTATCATAAAAAGGTATTATTTGGATTGATGGGGCTTTCAAAATGGAGGATTACCGTATGGTTAAGGGGAGGCTATTTGGCTATTATAATTCTCATTGGGTTAAGAAATTATTCAATCATATTAATGCACACTAAAGTAGGAAATTTAGCTCGAAGGACCTAAAACTGAAGACTCGTAAATGGGGGTTAAAAAAAAAATTGGGAAAAAATGGCCATAGGTGGCCTTGACATGAAATCAAATGTTGTTCCTCATGGGTGGGGAAAATCATTTTCCAACACTAAAACTGGGCATTGAATTTTTTTTGGTTTGGACACCAGATTCTTTATCCAATGTCATGATGAAAATACAAAAAAATTAGATAAAAACATATATTTTGACTCCCAAAAATGGTTTGACAAAATTTCAAAACTAGATGGTGAGTAAGAATGATTAATTTTTTTCATATTGATTTTATATTATTATTTTTTTTTTTAGTTTTTATGGTTTCTATAGTTTTTTATAACGACACACCAACACTAAATAGAAAGAGTAAATAAAAAATGTTATTAGGAAAGTGGTAAAAAACATAATGAGAATGAGCGGGAAGAAGAGTAAAGAGAGAGAGATAGGGACAGATAAGAGGAGTTAACGGGATAGCGGTTCCCCCTAGTTTGGATTTGACAGGATGCCAACTCTATCCAGTATTGGGTTGGTGGAAGTTGATGTGTCTCATGTGGGATGTAAACTGAAAAAGAAAAATCATTATTCATCTAATGAAATGCAAAAAATAAATTAAATTTCATAAAATTAAAAGAAAACATGGGTTTCTTCCTAAGAAGCGCTTTATTTATTTTTTCAACAGCTGGACAGTTACAGTTGACTACACATAGCCCGATGGTGGCCACTGTATTTTTGAAACTCCCATGTGATTCCATAAAAACTTCTCTTTTGCGATTCCTAGTTTTTCATTGGACGATTTCATCTCATCCTTTTTTATGTTCTTTCACTTAAATGGGGGTAAAGAGAATTTTTCTATCAACAATTTTGTCTTCATCTTGAGGAATGATGTTACCCACAATTTGATGGGTTTCTATGCTTGGATATTTAGGAAGATGATCCATTTTTGATGGTGCATTTATGTAAGGACCATATAACACAAAACCACAGTATGAGATCCGAATTATTTTTAACTCAATAATTTCATCACTTATCTATGTATAGTAATATGGATCAGTGGTTTCATAAGACTGAATAAAACAATCAATATCCTCTACATCAATGTTGTTTTCCAATGAATGGTAAATTTCAACCTCACTAGTGATCACTTTATTAATTAGGAAATAAATCGCACAACCTTTCTCTCTCATTGGTACATTATAACCACATTGGATCAAGGTTCACCGCATAGATAACAGAATATTATGAATCATGGATAAGAAATTATGAATGTTGGATAAATTTATATAAAAAAAATGATCATTCTAGTTAAATTTTCTCATTATCATCCATGATGGATTAGTGGAGGTCAAAGGTAAGATGATATTGCAAAGAGCTTCCAATGTCCTCTATATCAATTTAGTTTTAATTTGTAATGTCAACATCAAATTCACTAATTAATACATGGTTAATTAGGTTTCTGAATTCACAACCACATTTATCATTAGAAAATGAAGGACATGATGGATTGGGGTTCAAAACACTCTCAAATATAATTTCAAAATAATGGGTAGAGAATAATGATTGATTCTTTAATGGGTATCGCATGGATTGATAAATATTGAACTTGACCACTTGGTCACCAAATTCCATGGATATGATGCCAGCATGTACATCAATTTTTTTATATATTTCATGAGGAATAGTCTTTCTATAATCAATTGATATTGACAATAATTTGTCTCACCTTCCATTTTAAGGACATAGATGTCTGCTGGGAAGATAAGATCATTCAAACGAACAAGGACATCCTAAATTATACCATCTGGACTAGTAGTTCATTGATTTTCCAAATTAATGACAACACCCGTTGGATATAAGTTACCTAGCTCAAGGTTGGAGAAGATGGATTTGGTCATGAAATTAATTCAGGCTCCTATATCTATGATTACATCATCAATGTTGGAACATCAAATTTGGCATGGAACCATAAATGTCCCGGGCTCATCGCACTTTATTCTGAAAAGAATGTTGGTTGGAGACATTTTCAAAGATTATAAGATGCCTCTTATGGGTTCACAATTCCTAAAGAAACATTACGTACTTAGGGATTAGTTTTAAGGAATCTAAGAGGGGAATATTGACTTCAACACATCAAAACATGTCGAGCTTTTGAGGATTGGGTTCAAAGGAATTCTTTGGCTTATGAATGGAATGAGGAAAATGAATCGAATTCATATGTGAAATAGAAGGAGTTGGGGGATGGATTCACATTCCTTTTCATGTTTATTTTTCATTTCCTTATCTAGGTCAACATATAAAGGGGGGTTGGAGGACATATCATGAGGCATAATAATTTTTTCTCTGATCTAATTGTAATTGGACTTACATTTCCCTTGGGGATGGGTAATATTTGAGTTTGGAGTTGGGATGATTTTATTTTTTGTTTCCAGATCAGGTGGGATGCAAGATGACCAATTTGGGTTTTAATGTTTTTGAGGCTGGAATGGGTGAAAGAGGCATGATTTTCAACATCACATTCCCATTGATGTTTGGAATAAGAGGCATGTCCTGGATTAAGATTACCTACATTTTGGTTCTTGGTAAAGCATTTGTATTGTTTTGGGAATTGGGAAGGCTCACTAGGATAGTGGAATCTAAGAGGATAAGAGGATGATTGGTCCTTTTAGGTTGAGGAAAAAAATGGTAAGCTTGTTGGATGTTACCACCACCATGACCATATATAAATTGGTTTGGGTTTGGATGAGGGTATTTAGGGTGATGATAAATGGGATTAAGACACCTTACACCTTGGTTGACGTTAGAAGATAATGTATTAGCGTGGGGTTGTTTGAAATATCTAACAAACTAAACTAATTGTTGATGTTTGGGGTTCCGCTGATAATATGATTCATTGATATCTATTGTTCTAGATGAATTAGAGGATCCTCTTGATGTTGTGGATATGTGTCAGTTGGATGAGATGGGGAGCTATAAATTCTACAATTATTGATAGGTCTAGGTAACAAAGATTTTTGATATGATGTGTTTGGGGATTTAGACACATTAGATAGTTGTCTCACAAGGCCTATAAGTTCATTCATCCACTCGGTCATCTTGTTCTCCTCTATTGACTAAATATATTTGGATTGATTTACTTGAGAATATTCTAGATTATGGAATTTTTGTGTTTTTGCATCCATGTGACTTATGTGATATCTTAAAGCTACAGGAATTTCATCAATAAGGGAACCGCCACATGCGGCATCAATGAGTGATCTCTCTATATAAAATAACCCATCATAGAAGTATTGGATCAAGATTTTGCCAGGAATTTGGTGGTGTGGGATGGTTGAAAAATGTTTTTTGAACCTCTCCATGTACTCATGGAGTGATTCATTTGGGAATTGACGAATATAAATTATTTCTTTCATATATAAGCAGTATGATAATAAGGAAATAATTTCCCTAAGAAGAGTCACCTCATGTCATTCTATGTGATTATGGAACTCGGAGGGAGGTAGTAATGCCATGAAAAAGTAGTGTTAGCTAGGGAGAAAGGGAATGATCACAGTTTTATTTTTTCCAAGTAAACCCCTTGAGGCTTCATAGTAGAGCATGAAACATGGAACTCTCTAAGATAGAGATGTGTATCCTCATCACTTAGCCCGTGGAAACGTGGTTGGTATTTCATATCGGGGGTAGCGAGTTCATTAAGTGTTTTATTCACTATTATTGTCCATATCTAATTCAATTTGTAGACAACGATAGGATCTCGAATGAGTGATTATCTCTGAAGTTCCTCTAAAGTTGGAAAATTTTTCTCTCAATTTCGGGGTCCTAAAAATCTGGGGGATTATTTGGGAGGCTAAGGGGAATTCATATAGATGTTTCAAGAAAGAGTAATAATGGTTTTTTCTTTATGTTTTTCTACTTTCTAATTTTTAAGAGAAGGAAGCTCATTCTTTGTGTTTTATACAAATTTTTTAAAAAAATTATGTTTTTTACAATAACCAGAAACTAATTACTACATGATGATCGATCCCAGGAAACAGCTCCATTTGAATATGTTGATGATTTTTTCATATCAACTGTTTAACGATTCAATGCATTGCTTATGTGTATAGAAGCACTCGGGCCGAATCCTGGACGATGATTTTTTAAATAGTCGATTGTTTTTTGATATTTGTATTCTAATTGGGAGTTTTTTGTACCATATTTGGAATTATTGATTGATTAATATGGATTTATAAAATTGATAAATATTGGGGTGATTTCATCATTAGGTAGATAAGCATGTGATATCTTTGAGCCCCTGTTTATATTTCATTAAATTAACACCCATGTTACAAGTTGACGATGATTGGGATTTCAATGTATTAAGGATTTAATCCAGGACTTAACAATACTAGTATCATAATATCAATAAGTACATGATTTTGGTTGTCTATTTATAATTTTAATAATCAGTGGAATCCATACCTTTAACAAAACTAGTCATTAATCCATGAATTTTTAAGTCCAACGAATACAATGTTAATTTAAGGAATATTCATCGAGAGAAATCTCTCAATCTTTTAACATACCTAAATTATAAATCACCCCAATGAAATATTTACTCAGTCATTGAAATTATTAGTAATCTTATTATAATTATTATTATGATAAATTAAGAAGATAAGAAAAAGAAATGTATAAGAAATGATTGGTGCGACGAACAGACACCCAAACGATGATGTTAATTAAAAATGAACATTCGATTTAATGAGAAAGAAAAAAATGGAAGGGGATTCAACTATTTTAAAACAATTTTATGAACATTAATATTAAACTACATAATTTTTATGAGACTAAGAAATACTTTAGAAGAACGTTTCATTAAAATTGAATTTCAATGAAAAGATGTACAAGATTAAAATAATGAAGAACGGAAAATTAAAAGAAAACAATGATATTCGGAAGGGAATATCAAGTGAAAACATGATTATGGAAGGTCGTCCCAATATTTTCCCATGTATTTTTTCATTCCAATATTTTCTCCTCTCTTTTTAAATGGAATCCATATGCATGGAGAAGAGGGGATTGTATTTATAGCCCAAGGTGGTGGACTATTTTAATTCCAAATATTTCCCTCCAATTGGATCAACGATTTAGACATCAATAAAGATTAATCTATATATATATGTTTCTTAAATGTTGAAGATAATAATTTTGGATTCCTACTCTCATATTTTTGTTTCAATTGGACTTCTAGAGCCAATGTTATGGTGGTTTGATTAAATATTGTTAAACTGTCCATCTTTATCCATTTTGTTTTTGTTGGCCAACAAGTGAATGGATTTTAGAATATGAATATGCTTTCAATTCTAAAATAATTCTTCAAAAAAGTCATCAGCCTATATATCATCTTTCACATTGAAAAATATCAGCTCCATTTGATGATAACATCATTAGATATGTCATTAATAGTGTCGGGATTTTAATTCCAGGACAGAATGGTGGGCTGGACTACAATACATCAATTGAGCCCCTTGTTTTTTTATTTGGGACTTGAATGTTTTATTCATGACACCTTGAATTGTTATACGAATGTTGAAGGTTAAATCATGAATTTGAATTTCTCGAATACTCCCAGTAATTAAATTTTCATGGATGATCTAGTTTCTTCATAGATTGTGTAGTCCTTCTTGTGTGGTCAATATATCCCTTCAAATGGCCTAACTGTCCAATGATTATTTCTAAAAAAATATTGGAAATTTAATAAGGAATACAAAAAACAATAACCACACAATTTTTATCATTAGAGTGATAGTTTTTATTAAAATAGTAAACTGATTTGAATCCGGATGAATTCAAATAGTTCTCAAGAATTATAATTAACATTTAAACATTAATATTTCTCACAAATTATGCACATTTCATATAAAATCAAAAAAGGGAGTATTTAATATGTTATGAAAATATTAATAACATTCCACATTATAGAACTTATATAATAAAGTCAAATTATCATGAGATTTTATAATGGTTAGTTTATCTAGTTGATGATAAACTGGCCATTAATATAGGGGAAGACACCTTTAACCAATTGTGATTTTTGTTACAGCTTTCCACCTTTCCACAAATGTATATCTCTTATATTGGTTTCACCTTAGTTCCCAACATGAATCAACTCCACTAGATTTATATTTCCATATGTTACATATATTTTTAATCACATTCCAGTGAGGGGAAAGGATTTAAATAAAAGAAAACATGGGAATATGAGACCTTACATAATAAGTGGAGAGATGGCATGAATGCCCACACATAAATTTAATAACATAAAAGAAACAAATCACATATAAAGGTGTAGTCTGGGATTATGAAAATCCAGGTGCTTTAATCCAATTACCCATATAATAAAATTAGTATTCAATTATAATCATTCTTATTTAAGATAAATCATGCTTGTAACAATTTATTACCACCTTAAATTAATCAATTCTTATAGATTAATTCTCATCTAAATTTCCTTGAGACTATCAACCATCATAATTTTAAAGAAATTAAATAAATTTGATTAAAATTAACTACATAAAAAAATGTACCATAGAGGAAAAATAGTGAGGACTCATCCAAACAACCCAATATATAATATATTCACATAATTTTTACTCTTATGACTTTTGGTATACAAGGAATATCGTGTATTTTCATGACGTGTACTATCAGTCGAATGATTACAAAAATTACATGATGGTTTTTTAATATGTTATTATTTAATTTACTTAGTGTAATAGAAAAAATAAGAACCATACATGATATGAAGATCCGATTATTATGAAAAATATAATTAAATGTTTCATATATTATAGCCCATCAAATAGAATTTCATATATACTTAATTACCACACATTAGAACAAGTTAAGAAAATTTGTACATGAGATACACAAAGGGAAATGACATGTAATGTGTTCCATATAAGAAGAGAGGGAAGATAGTGTGTACATGGGCTACACATTGTGTAGTCTCTGAGTTACAAGTTCAGTAGTTATATAGGTCATGTAACTGTGACTAAATGACTACACACTGTGTATGGTAGTAACATGATGTCTACTCCTACTGATCATGTGCCAAGTTAGAGTAGTCAACACACGATGTATAATTAAATGCATCACATGTAATAAATACACACTCATTGTATTAATTAGGAATTATTTATTGATGTATTAAATACTAGTACATGGAGTGTACCTATGGGTGATAAATCATGTACAATTCGTTATCCGGTCAGAATCTTCAACACCTCTCGATATGATCTTCAAATTTATTTCATTCATAAAATTCATCAATTAGAATATATTTATGTGAAATGACATGGAATAAGAATATATATTAATTTTATTTAAAAAATAATTAGAAAGGATTTTAAAAATAATTACTTATAAAAAAATTTATCAATGATGTATAAATAATTATAAATAATTATGTGACCACTATGATAAAAATTTTAGGATATGGATATTGTAGAAGTTTTATGATGGGACGTGGCAAATATTTATTTTTGCCTTTTTCAATGATAAATTTAATATTTACCTGATGATTGGCTCAATTATTAATGTAATTGAATCAATGAAAATATGGAAGGGATAAGAAGTTGGATCCAAGCATATGATCATCCGTTATTATTTTTAATTACTTTTTATAAAATAAATTATTAATTTATGACGAATTAATTTTTAATCTATGGATATAATAGTAGATCAATTTTGAACAGTCATTTCTTTATAGGAATCAATAGAATATTCCATCTAGTGGTGATTTACACATGTTCTAAAAAAACTCCAAATGTTGTTATAGGAATATCCAGGTGCTAGCGCAGCAAAGCCTAACACTTGTGTCATATAATATGGTGATAAAAAAATTAATTGTGTCATTCCGTTGAGATCGTAAGTCATTCATATTATTTAGTGATACTTTCACTTCATGTTCTAATGGGAATGGGGGTGCATAAGGCTCAATTGGGTGAACTAGGATGAGGGAGGAGTTATCCTTCTATACTATAGGTAAAGAAAACATTAATAATTTCCTTGAAGATTATCTTATAATAAATTAAATATGAATCCCAATACCTAAAAATGGAAATGAATTCAATGAAAATGAGGGTTAGGTTGTGATATTATAAATGAATATATTATATATTTTTTAAAAAAAATTAAATCGTATCTTTTTAATTAACCATTTTGATAACATATTTTATGTTTAACTACACTAACAACATTTTTAATATTAAAGGGTGGTTTTTACTTATAAGGTGTAAATTAAATAATAAATAGGAAATATATAATATTATAGACCATATGTTGTCCCCTTCAACCTCATTTATGATTTTAATTATTTTTTTAAATTTTATAGTATATTATTTTCATAAAATATCATTACTGTCAATATGGACACTACTAATTACATTGACCCAAATAAAATCAACATAGAAATATATATTAAATTAAATTATTTTAATACACTCATAATACATCATATTATATTGGAAAATTCTTATTTATCCTTAAATAAATAAAATTTTATTTATTTTAATATTTATAATATCATTTACTTAATAGTTTCATTAATTGAATGATTATTTTATCATCATTGTGTAATTATTTATGATAATTCTTCTTTAATTTTTTTTTAAAAAAACCATGAAGTATTTAAACCACTTTGATATCAAAATAATCTAAATAGTCATTCATATCTTCTATTTTACTACATATTAAAAAAATTTATACTTATTAAAAGTAAGAATTCGGCATTTTGTCCCTTTCATTGATCTTAAGAATATCCGGGTCATTTTTAAGGACAAGTTTCCATTAAATTATTTTCATTTTGAACGCTATTTCTTTTTGGTCCAAATAACATCACACAAAAATATTTGGGAATTTTTTAGTGAATTTTTATAATATTTATAATACTAGTTTTACACTCAACTTATCTGATATACCCCTAACCGTTGTAATAAAATTCACAATGTTTTCTATACAAATTGTAAAAAATAAAGTGACCTATTTTCAAAAATTGATTCTTTTTTTTATATATCAAATCTATTTTCCAATATTAAAATATATAATTTTTAGATATTAATAAAAAATTTATCTCATTGACAAATCGAGAAAATGTTTTTTGAAATAAATAATGATTAAAAAAATAAAATGTTTTTATATCCAAATTAAATATTACATTTATTCCAAATAACTTAATTGGATAAAGGAAAAAAAATCAATATAATTATACTTTAAAACAGTTAAAAACATTCTTTAAAAAAATCATTAAATTTGATGAGAAAACAATTTTCAATTAAAATTCAGTATTGTCATCCCTATTTGTCAAATCTTGAAACTTCTTAGAAAAATACCAAAAGTCTAACCAAATTAAATTTTAATATCCCAATTTAAAATATTTTTTTTGAATAATATACATAACTGTTTAAAAAATTAATCTTCAAACAAGTGCGCCATCAAAAGGTGAAAAATTTCCATTTTAAAAAGTAAATATTTTATGAGAAAATTTATATTTATTCTTATATAATGCCTAGAAAACACAGAAGATGAATGTTAACCATTATATTGAATATAAAATATATATATATTTCTTTAATATAGTAAAATAATACTTGATTATTGTTGTATTAGTATAGAACACATCTATTCAAATTTAAATAGATTTAAGATAAACATTTCCCTCTTTTTTACGGGTTTTACATGTGTAAAAAACATTAATAATGTAGTTAATACAGTACATATCATCCATTGTAACTGCTAGGATATAATTGTCATATTTAAATAATTACAATAATAAAATTATGTTTCGTTGAATCCTAGTGTTGGGTGTAACGTAAGCTAAGTCAGGGTTACATGTTGTGTTAGATTAAAATTTAATATCTTATAAAAAACACATCAATGAAATTTATTTTAATTGAAAAAATGTTTATAAAAACATGGGTTGTTACACTATACCCCCATTAAAATGAATTTATCCCTCAAAATTGTTTTGCGTTATCAAAGGCACAACACTAAAAAGGTCATTTTAGAGAAACACACATCATAAAATTGAATACTACAACACTATTTAAATGGGAATGTTGGATAAATAAACTATACCAAAATTAAATCATATTTTGCATACCACATATGAAAAAATTGGTGTAAAGGTAAAACATGATCCTAGAAGTGTAATTTAACTATCATGTTTTGATGGAGAATGATAGAGAGCCTGGCCATGATAAATTTAACAATCATAAAGCTATAAATCTCTAATGATTTATGGGACCATTTGATTAATAAAAAATGAATGTACTAGAAAAATATTTTTTCTTTTAAAATCCATTCCTTGGTGTTGAATAATTTTGTAAATATTACATACTTTATTACATTTCATAAAAACAATGTCATCCTTTAATTGTTACTTGATCAATATTCCCTTCATCTCTTCCTCCAAGAAGTGAAGCATAATTTTTCATTCCTAAAGCATTATAAAATCATGAAATTCATAGGATGATAGGTTATTTGATCTGTCATAGCATTATTACAAAAAATTTCACAAGGGTTATCCAATATGCATAAGTCCTCGTATGGTGAGATAGTAATTTAACCTCTTAAACCTCATCTAATGTTTAACATAAACCATTTCATTAGTGGTTAAACTTATTACTCTTATGAATGTTTAAATTACAAAAATTTATAAATAAGTTCACTGAATTTTTCATAAAAATCTATGAATTGATTTCCAATATGTCACAAAGTACCTCTTGTTTGTCAAATACCAAACATGTGAATACATTCATCAGGTACTCTCTTAAAACAAGGTAATTACAATAAATTACATCCATGATATCATTGAACACATTTTCAAAAAATCCTTCATCATATAGAAGGTAATCAGTACCATCAAATTAAATTATTCATTAGCAACATATCGATATACATATATTATTATTTAAACATTAAGAAAATAGTAACAATTATGTTTGTAACAACCCAATCTATTATAAATGTAATTTCTACCTTCTTATAATAATTTCATATATTATAAATCATATTAAATCACACATAGACCATAATAAAAAGTTTTTAGATGAAGAATGAATTAAATTAAATGGCTTTTTAGAGATTAAGGAACCTATACTAATGGAATAGTAACTTGACTGTCGTAATAGTAACATTACCCTTATGAATTACAGTCCATCCAATATAATAGTAACATATCCTTATAAATTACAAATAATATGTATATTATGAATAAAAAAATAGTATATTTATTTCATGACATAAGTGAATAAATGTATTAAAATTGATAAATTACATGCGGTTATTTTTGTAAGTCATTAATATTTATTTAATATTTTACAACTAATTTAATAATTTAAACCAAAATATAATTTATTAAAATGTATTCATAAATTAATATTTTTTGTCTTATTATTATATTATAATTTTATGAGAACCTAATTATTTTTTGAAAGTGTTATAAAATAAGTTTTAATTGTAAAATATTTTTTTTGTCAATGATGAATTTAATTAAAAATTAAATTTCACATATTTAGAACATTATTATCATAAAATGGTGTTCAATTTTTAATTCTACATGTCAAATAAATATAGGTTGAATGTTTTGGATATTTTTAAAAAAGTTGAATTTTTGGTCAATAGTAAAATACAATAATTTTCAACAAAAACTAAATACATGAATTATTGAGCCATGGATGATTTATTTCGGAAGTAAGCCCAAAATCTCAAAACCCTCTTCAATATTTTTATATATTTTCTGATAATTCAAAAAATATTAATATTTTTGAGCCAAAATATTAATCTAATGAAAAAAAATAATGAGAAAACACCCCTCTCCAACACTATAAATACTACCCCTCACAACCTCTTCTCCTGACACCTCTCAAACTTTGATTTTTTTTAAATTATAATCATTTATCTTAACCCCCCCTTCCACCCCCAAACTTCCAAGAGCCATTGGTCTCGTCATAAGAACAAAATATATTCCTGAAATATGTTCTCAATGAGGAGAGACATAAGTGGTAAAATCCTTTTTCATTTTCTTTTAATTTATTTTAATTTCTTTTTATTTTCATGATAAATATAATATATTTTATTTTAAATAATTATATCATGTTAATGTATGATCCATCATCAAAATATTTTCTTTATCTTTTATTCTAAAAACTAAATAATGGACAGTGACATGAAAATTTATAAATATCATAGACGATTAATTTTAAATCTCCATTAACACTATAAATTCTATTTATAAATCAACTATAACAGTTGGGGAATATTGTAATGTATATTTTATAACCATTTTTTTTGTTCTAGAACTAAAATATTCACATAACACTAAATTATAATATAGATTGAATTGGTTGCAATTAAAAACCACAAACATTAACCCAAACAAATATCATTAAATATTTATCTAATGATTAATCTTCAATACATTTAAAAAAATAACATATATAATTATTTTATGCTATGTATTCTCATTAAATACAAATATTTTAAATTATTTTGAATTATACCAATTTTACATAAACTTCCATACTCATATACATGTGAAATGATCATGAAAACCCGGAAGATAAACACCCCAATACTATGAAATTAAACTATATAACTCATTTAAAATACCATAAATGACATTAATTTAATAATAATGAATCAAATTCAGATATAAAATGTTATTTATTTTTTAATTGATTAATTTAATTTGATTTATCATGTAATTAAAGTGAATGGATCTTTTGAATATAATGTAATGGGATTTTCGAACCCAACATTATTGCTTTGGGTTTCACTATTTAACTATATTTTCAGTATAATGGTACAATTAATGATAATTTAATATCATTTATTTATATTTACCTTTTCATTTATTGATATACATAATTATATTCTAATTTTATGATATAATAAAATATTTTTCCAAAATAACTCTTACTTATAAATACACAAGTTTTACTTCTCTTAATTTTGATTCTTCTTTACTGAAGATGGATGATTATTATTCCACGTATGTTATTCAATTCTTTTTTGGGAACCCCAGTGTTTATCCTCGAAAGTAGTATTTTTGAAACACATTTCCTTTCCATGGGTAATTTTATTTCCAAGATTGATATACGCTCGATGTGGCATAGATGATAATGTAAATGTTATTATATGATGGTTGAACTCGAAAATATATAGCACAATGTAAATATTATGATGTGATGGATGTGCCCAGAATTATATATCACTCCAATGTGTTGTTTAATATTATGAGTCTCATGAGATAAAGTGAAATATTCATGAACATGATGATATCATTGTTCACAAATAAGTGTGGTATTAGACCACTAAGAAATGATGTTTAGTTTTTATGCATTGGCACATTATATACATTTATCTAATGCTTCCTCTCATGATATGATGGTGTTATTATTATTATTATTCCCACACCATGTTACATTGATTAATGTCCTGATCTATTGTCTTACATGCCTTTTAGCTCTTCCCTTTCTTTTATGTATATACTCAAGTGATTACTTTTACTAAGGAGAATTTGATGGATAATAAAATGATATAGAAGATGGAATTATGTAAATGTTTATGTTTCATTATGAAAAATTTATGTATGGTCCAAATTTTCCGAAGACACTAAACCTCTAGATCATGGTTGTATAATTCTTTTTTGTTGTTTGTCTTTATAATGATATAATAAGTTATTTCATGAAATTAGAGATTCTATAGTTGGTATCATAACAGAGTTTAGTTAAATTGGGAATTAGTATTATAGAACCTTAGGGAAACCACATAGTATGAGACTATGAGTATGTAAGCACCCATGAATCTTTTTTATAAGAATAATGGTAAGAATTGGGATCATGTATGACATTTTTAAGGTTTAATTTTAAAATGGAATAAATTATTAAATAATTAATAACTGACTTATGTGTTGATATAACCTTTTCAATTTTAGAAAATGGTGGGGAAATGGAGAAACATTTCCAACAACCTGTGCGAGGTACAATCCACTGATTGCCTCAACAACATCCCCAATCCATTGGGATGTGGATTTCAATAATTTATAGTGATTCTTACTCAGACATATTATGCTACAAATAATAACATGAACAATGTGTAAATTCCTCCTTAAACTAAGAGGGGGAAACTAGCTACCATGTTCTTTATGCAACAATGACCATCAAAATTTAGTGAATGATAGGATCCACTAGTATTAGAATGGTTGGTCAACTCAATGGAGAAGATATTTTATGTTCTTAAATGTTCTATGATGGAGGAAGTAACTATGAATGTTAATAATCTAGATGTAGAGTCCTACTAATGAGGGGTGATGATTAAGACCACCAAACCAAAAAATGAAATTTGAGATATGGTGTGGGAAGATTTAAAGAAATTTATTCTCAATATGTATTTAACTAGATATATTTCTACAATGATGGAGGGTGAACTCATAATGATAAAGAAAATGTATGGTTAATTTTTTATGTCCTACAAATAAAATATTTTAAGGCATTCAAAGTATTCATCAGGTATTATTATCCTTAGTGATATCAAAATTGATAGATTCTTTGGTGGCTTAAAACAACACCTTTGAAGGGATCTTGAAAATTGAGACATTGGGAGTTATGGATAATTTTCTTGATGTGATCATAAAGTGTAAATGATTCTTGGATAATGGTCCCACGTATATCATGATATGATATTAAAGATGGATTTTCTAGCTAGAGGATTTAATGACAAAGTTGGGATGAAATATTGACCACTAACATGTCAAAAATGTTGGAAGGAGCATTGTGGGAACTACCTCAATGGGATGGGGAAATAATATAAGTGTGGGAGAGAAGGATACCAAGATCACGAATGTAAAATATATATAAAGAATCCGGGTGATACATTAGTGGAAAGAAGATGTCTCGAGGAGTAATAAGGTTCAAGCATTTCTGACAACATATTATTCTAGGGAAACAGTTTCTCATGTCAACTTATTTCGTTGATAAATATTCTATATTGATCACTTGTTTCATTTTTTGTGCCTTGTATACTTCCCATTGATGTTTTTAATTATATATTTCATGAAATATATATTATTTACAAATTCGTATCATTTTTTCTCCTTCACGATCTTTTGAAATGTCACCAAAGTCCTGTGGAGTTTCAACTAAATTCACATAATTGAGACATATTTCATATCCTTCATTATTTTAATTTATATGGTGTGTATACTAAAACATTAATATGTTATTTCATGAAATTAATTATAGTCATTGTATTTTATTTTCTTTTTCTTTTTCTATATTTCACTATGTTGATTTTAAAATCTATAAAAGTTTATTTTTTAAATCATTTATTTTAATTTTTTGATATCCACCTAAATAATTTTCCTTTAAATTTATGTTCCTTATATTTTTAAGGAATTTTTTTCTATATATTTCTAAGATTATTAATGTTGACATTCAATTATGTATCACATTATTCACAATGTATCAAATAGAATTATTCTTCATATTTTCCATAAAGAGAATTTTTAACATTTTTTTAAAGGTTTGAAAATAATTTTTATTTTAATATTTACATCATGGATTACTTTTCACAATATCATGAAAATTCATGATTCTTTATTTTCCCTTCAATGTTTCTATGGGTTTTCAAATAATTTCATATTACCATTGTTTTGCGAAATTTTAATTTTTATATGTTACCAAAAGAGAAGGATGTTTTTTATTATTTATCAAAGAATATTTTCAATGGTTTTAGGAAAAGAATTTTAAATTATATCAGTATCCTTTTATAATAGTTATGATTCTCCAGGGATATGTCACATTACAAAACATGACATAAATGCATTTAATAAAAACAATTTCTATATGCTACGCATGGTTTATATTGTAAACCATAAATTTTTAGTTTTGAAGACAACACACCTCCCTTTAAGGATTTTTTAAATGAAAATATGAAATTTTTCATCAATAATTTATTATCATATTTATAAATATTAATCGGAAAAAATATTTTTATCAATAGAATCATTATAGGAAGACAAAACATATAGAAAATAAATTTATAATGGACCCACCAACAAATAGAAGGTTCCATACTCATTTAGAAAAATAGATAAAAGGGGAAATTCAATTCATCATCTAAGATGAATGCTTATAAGGTGTTATGTGATTTTAAATATTTTATTAGAAATGGTAAATTAACTTTGTACACCCATGTCGTGTCAATATAGGAGATCAATAATATCTAAATAAGTAAACACAGAACAATGTACATGTATCAAGGATCAAAGATCAATTTTATATGAGGAAACCAATTAATAGGTGACACTCAGAAAATGCCAACATGAGACACAACATCACTATTCAATTAACAATTGAAATTTTGAGAAAAGTATATCAACCACCTACCACATGATTAGGAAGACCCACTCATCCATTATCAATTTCTGATTCAATAAAAAATGGAAGAAATCTATGAAACATATGTTTTCCCTAAAAATAGGGTAAATGATCTTGAAATAAAAATTAAACAGTGTATGGAAATAAGAACTTGAAATATAATATATAGGGATAAAGGGAATACCTCTGTGGATCCTTAAATACTGAAAATGCTTGATTCGGAAAAACTGATCCAAACGTTATCTATATGAAAAATTGGATAGAAGGAGGAGAAAACCATGAAAGTGAAGTGGATCACACAGCTTCAAGGAAGGAAATAATGAAGGAAATGATATCTTAAATCCAGTAATTTCATTTTGGTTATTTTACCGCTAAAACCAAGTCCACTGGTTTTTCCACACGGTTTGGCTGAACCAAGAACCAACCCTGCAACATCCCCTTCTTATGAAATCAACTCACATGATTTGTCCCACATTGGTACAATAATCATAATCCAACCTTGTGATGAATAGTGATATGTTAATTATTAAATGGAACTAACCTTGTTGGATAGTCACACCATTTTAGAAAACCCAACATAGGCTATTTATCAAATTTATTCTCCCCTTATATACTTGCATAGTCTGCTGTTGGGGGCTGCATTGTTTTAGAAGAACCATGTTCTCGGATTTGAGACCATAACTTTTAATTTTTGGGCTCAGTTCTCCGAAAACTTGACGGGACACCCAAGGAATCTTGAAGTATTTTACCCATGTCTAAGAAAAAATTTTTATTTGTTCCAACTCTTGGTTTAAAGCATGGGCCATCTAGTAAATTGAAATGTTCAAATTTTATAGAATTTTATTTCTGTCCAAAACACGAGGTCATTATAACATCCCAACAATAAAACATCTCATTCTAGAGAAGCCTATAGGAATAAAAAATACATCAACCTACCTAAAATGTTCATGATGTTCATTAAAATGGCTATATTTAACTTTTAAATGCCCAAGAAAACTTCAAGAACATTATTATCATGCGATAAAAAATTAATAAAAAACCTAATCCAATGATCATTTACAAATAAATCACTGAAATTATTCTTTCCTAATCTTGTTTAGGTATAGAAAAAATCACGTATTTATCTTATTAAACATCTAGCTAAAAGTGATCCTCACTATAGGATTTATCATCAGAATGGGCTAAATTCTAATCCATGGAACTACCACTATCTGAATGGACTTACAATTCATATCCGTAAGAGTTCTAATGATGCTCTTGATATGAGTTTCAATCATCAACCCATCAGTATCTCACTAACTTCATGTAATTGGGTCATGATGGATTTTCAGGAAAATCACAGGTCGAAACATACCACACTCACCTCCACCTGATGATGTTTCTAAAAATAGTACATTACATTGAAATAGCATTTAATGAGGAGGAAAAAAATTCCAGCCACTCTTGTGGACATATCTCTGAAACACTAATCTTAGTCAACTCATTTATTACAACCATAAATAAAATGAATTTTTTGCATGAAATATCACTTTTATAATGATCACTTCCACTATAGTCTATATATAATTTCTGTAGACATTCATTAATCAAACCATTATCATAACAGTTACACTATCATTCCTCAAAACAAACAAGTGGTAACCCAAATACATCCCACTCGAATTTTTACCCTTTAAACAACAACTATGATCCCCAAAAAAGGACCGTATGACCTTTGATTCATTAGTCAAAATACCGATGAAATAACCCAAGTAATCCAAAATCCATGTCTATAAGTGAGATGTACGTACAACACCCAAATATCCACATCTGTTAATTGAGTGAGCTTATATCATCATTATCCTAGATGTCAAATCAAATGAATACGGTTTTATTCCATGAGTCCATCAAAGGAATTCATTCATGGGAATCCCAGTATAACTCGAGAACTAACAACACTAGAATGAAAATCCATGCATCTAGAATATAACTCAAATATGTAACTCTTATGATTCCCAAAAACATTTAAAACATTAGCATGGTGTTATACCAAATCTCTCATTGTGTATCAAGGATGTAGTTAAGATACCAGACACAGTCATCACATTTAGAAGAGTACACTGCTAGTCGACTTCTTGAAAGAAGCTCGACATCACCCGCTGACACATTGCCAACAGAACCATGATTCCTTCACTATCAGAGAACTTATATGACTATTCAATCATAACCACCAAAGATCCCAAATATCAAAAAAAATCCTAACGGTTTCATACACATTAAACTACAAGAACTACATGATTCTATGGAATAAATGACATGATCCAAAACATGTAAACCGCAAAGGCCTTCAAGGGAGACAAACTATTTTTAAATTGTCATATTTGGTTTTTTCCCTAATAAATGGAAGCAAAAATATTTACCAAAACCAATGAAACAATCCCCACCATAGTATTTTCTTAGACATCGATAAGAAATTAAACTAGAATCTCACAAGAACAACATATCATATTCACCTTAAATCTCAAATGTTTAAGAATTTGGTATTAGAACCAAATACATCATTACCGGTGTGTAAAAACACAAATGTATCTAATAATTACTGCTGAGCAATGGGAAGTACAAGATTTGTTTAACCCATATATCAAACTATTATCCGGATAACCCACCAACACACATAATAGCTCAAGTCTCAACGGTCACACCAAACTCAACCAATTCGTCAGATCATTTAGAAAAATGACAGGTACCAACTATATAAACACATACTACCTAGAGACTACAATAGAAATCATAACATCGCAAATATTATACATGTATTGTTTAAATTATGAATTCAAGTATCTAATGGCTCACATAGAAAACATGCTCACGTCACACATTGTCTCATGTGACTGTAAAATATATTGTTTGACTCCCATGTCACCCACGGAAAGAAAACGAGTTTATGATACCTATGAGGTAGATGATCATTCCCTTCGCACGTATAAACGTTTGAAACAGAGCATTTCATGATGATCACTCCCATAATGTGGTTAATGAAGTCATGACCACCCATCCGAACAAGAGTTTCATTTATAAGATAAGGGGTTTGTTAGGAGAAATGACACTAGAACAGCAACAAACATCATAAACCTCATAGAGTCTTACAAGAAATTTAATCACTAGAGGTGAAACCTACCATGGTTTATCCCCATACATTTTATAATTGTCAGTTATTAATGAGGTCATGTCAAATAGAAATTATCTAACCTCATGTGGCCAATATATAATCTATTTCTAAAAAGAGAAAATCCATCAAAAAACACCCATGTTTCCATTCGAGGGAAACACATTGGGATAGTTTAGCTACACTTATGAAAGGTATTAAATGAGGGACACCACATAGAGTTCTATTTTAAACCAATTACATTGATTCACATTGAATATTTAAACATTTAAAATATTTAAAATAAATCACCAAGGCATATAGGCTAGTTATGTCAACTTCTTTCTTTGAAAATTTAACCATTATTGACATGCTCTTATAAATTATGCAATTTATCATATAAAATCATGTTTATGAATAGAAATATGTAATAGAAAAGGAGACCTAAGTGGGTCCCATATTACCAACATGTTTTTATAAAAATGAAACACAATAATATATTTTTAATTACTAAAGATTCAAAAAATCCGTATTGGGGTATCTCATAGGAAACATTCCCTAACTATCATAATTGTGACCAGTTGTTCATTTAAGAATTTATCCATATGGTTCATTATAACCAAGAAATAGATTTAAATCCTCAATAATAAATCCAATTCATTTCAAATTAATATTAATCAGCCTTTACATTTTATACATTTTATATCTATTATGGTTATATATCATAATGATTATGTTATATGGGTGGATATCTAGCAATTCATAATGTGACCATAAACATTATAGATTAAAAATGATCTCCCTATATTAAAAACCAACTCACATAAAATATTTAATCACTAGTATCCATTTAAATTCTAAAAAAGGCCATAGATAAAAAAACAAGGCATAAAATATGTTTTATGTATAAGGGTTACCATTTCCCAATTATATGTCATTCATAAACCATACAACTGAAAATGTGTTCTCGTTTAATCACAACCTATATATTTATCCCATGAAACCAATTATATATAAATTTATAACTAATCATGTTATCACAGGAAAACTATCCATGATAGTAAATGTAATGAACATAAAAAACATTCTAATTAAACATGAAACATCGAATATATTCGCCTAATAATAGAAATAGATTAACATGATAATTAAGTCACTCAATAATGGTATATAAAAAAGAATGATGAAAATCACCTCAACCAAATCAAACTAAGCATGGTGCAACACTCATGTCATGAAATCAAAATCTGCATGTAGCCTATAAATGTAACTAAATGGCATGGAATAATAATGGAATGTGGATTTATATTTTTCTAGTATGATTCATGTAATGCTTCATCCATTCCATACTAGGGAAAGGGTAAAAAAAATTCCACAAATCAATAAGTAGTGAATAGTAAACCAATCACAAATAGTGAAATGTAAATCAGTTGTAACATCAAACAATATGATCAACAATCCATTATCATGATACATGGTATTTTCCACATACATGGGTTTATCACTCCCATACATAGTTATTTACCATGTATTGATATATTCCTTGTCTCATATCTACCAGACCAAAACAGTAAGGAATATATGAAAATAAGGCATTGATAAAACATTAAACACCCTTACCCAACTCACCACTAAGATTTTGGTCAGACCAGTGGGTCACATGGACTCAATCACCCCCCCCCCCCCCCCCGTATGCCAGAGGCTACCAACTAACAATGTGGGTCTAAGAAGATGATAAAGGGAGACTATACCCTCATGATAAAAGTATCACAATAGTAAATCAAAAAGTAAATGACAGACAATAACAAAAGATATAATATAACTGAAATTAGAATATGGTCAACACAAATTTACCATAGATTCATTCATTTTCTTATAATGATACATAACTAAATTAGTAACCAACACATCATAAAAGTTTTACAGTACAACACATAAATAAATAATGGAAACGTAATCCCAAGGAATATTTCTTCGATCATCCCGAAATCTTGCTCTTTTCTTTTCACAAAACACTAAGGTACTAGAAAATGGCATAATAAAGGGTCCATGGTCCTCTGCACATAAGGTTATACTCAGGTACGTCAGTGCAATGGCAGTCTGAGCAGGGTGTGAGAGATGAATCCTAGATTTTTACAACCCACATTGTCTATAACCATTCCAGGCCATGAATATAAGGTAAAATTAGTGTGTCAATAGTAATAGTAAATAAACAAACTAAAAGGGTAAATAGAGTTGAAATAATTAAATAACCATCCCCCTCAAATTCCTTAAGGACTCATAGAAGCTCTTCTTCCATTGGCTCATGTGTAGAATGAATTTTTGAGTAGGATCTATATATACAGTAATTTTATATATATTATAATTATATATTTCATCCACTTATATCAACCAAGTGTTTTCCGACACCTAATGTTCACATTATAGGAATAATCATTTCTGACTGGACCAGGACATGAATCAGACATCCTTAAGCTATCCGAATTATCATATAAGCTCGTACAATAGGGTGCATTCCCTACATCCCTATATAGTGAGAGACTCCATGTTGCGACACTCGGAACCGTGGGCGAGCATCTATGAAAACACCCTAATCATGGAACGTGGTGCGTAAATCTAATTTCTAATATATTATGACATGTGTTAGTTTTCATACTCAACACCCAATGTATGGGAGTGTGATGTTTTCATTCTCAAAAGAACCTTTTCCATTATTACATATACTATGTAGTAAGAATAATCATGATTATAATAAAAATCCATGAGGAAATACATATCATAGATTACATTTATTAACCCCACTATATAAATGAATAGTCATATTTATAATACATTCCATCGTCTAATAACTATTGTAATTGGAATTTAAATAACCCATTATAAACAACAGTATTCCATTTATTACAATTATAATTAAGAATATAAATAATCATGCAATCAATTGTGTGGAAATTCCATCCTTTAAACTATGATTCAATTAAACCATTTAATTCATTCATGTCATGAAATCCATCATGAGGCACTCCATTAAATTTAATGTATGCCATTTTAATAAAAAAATAATGGATGTTACATTATATAGGTTCAAAAATGTGCTTGGATGTTTCCAGGGTCAACATGGAAACTACGTACATTTGTAAAGACCTTTAAAAAGAAATCCTATCACTTAGGAGGAGTTGGTTCATTATTAATCTATATAAGTGTTTCAACTCATATTTTAGCTTTAATAAAGTCCATTTCTCAGACATTTTGTTTTCCAAAACAAGAAACCAAATCACAGAAGAAAAAAAATTGCAACACTCTAAGCATGGAATATATAAAAAACCATTACTTTTCTGTTTCAAATATGTCACACCACCATCAAGGGGTTTTATTACGAAAACATGTCATTATTCATAAAAATTCCATTTATAAAAATTATGCATATCATTCATGAAAATAAAATTTATCAACATGAGAATTTTACTTAGTCAACACTTATTGAAAATCAATTTATAATGGTCTATCCAACACCTAAAATGTTCCATCCTCAATTATAAAAATAGATATAAGGTAAAATCCCATTTATATAATATGAATTCTTATAATTTATTTTAGTATTTTAAACATTTAATTGTAAAGGGTGAATTCACATGGCACAACTAGGGGGTGTCCATATAAAAACAAAGAAATGTCTAATTCCCTAAACAAGTATAAATATATATGTATCCAGGTGCAAGGATAAAATTTATATGATGCAACCAATTAATATGAGACATGTGGAAATGTTCAATTCTAGACACAATAAAAATATTCAAAAATGATAGAAAATTATCTAAAAATCTATAGACCACCTACCACATGAATAGGAAAATCCACTCATCCAATATCGTAGTCTTATTTGATCGGGCATGGATGAAAACATAGAAATATAAAATCAACCTAAAAATAGGGCTAATGATCTCACATAAAAAATATCATAGAATATGTAATGAAGAACATTAATTATATTAGGGAGGTTGGAAGTCCTTACCATTTCGGATCCACAGAGATGATGATGCTTGGATCAAAGACTAGATACAAGATAAATCTCCATGACTTGATTCGTTAGGAGAAGTAGAAACCCATAATGAAGAGGCTTCTTATGTGGCTGTAGGTGGGGAAGAAATATGGAAAGTTAAATATAATTGAATTAAGGGAATTTTGGATATTTTAACACTAAAAACTACATCACATGGTTTAGAAAAACCATTCACCAACCATATGACACCAATACTTAAGAAATCAAATCACACAGTTTGTGTCTCATGTTTACTCTAACCATAAACCAACCTTGAAATGAATAATGATATGTTACTTCCTAAATGAATCTAACCATGTGGGGGAAGTGCATATATTTGGAAAAAAGTGTGCAACTCATGTGAAGCATTTCTTCCTCCCATAATGGTTTCACACGATTTTCTAATGGGGGTGCATGATTTCAGACAATCCATGTACCTGGCTTAGAGTACCCAAACATTAAATCTTGGGTTTCAGTTCTTTCACTACAAGAAGTGGAACCCAAGGAAACTATTTTCCTTCTCCCAAGTCTAAAAACCACACATTGAAATCTTTCATCTCTTGGAATTCTGTTAAAATGCATATTTTTAAAAACATCATGTCTCATAAATGAAAAATATTAAATTCACATAAATTTTTATCTAGTCCAAAATACAGGTCACTAAAACAAAAAAAATTCCCAAACCCTATATTGATTACCTATTTGATCAACTTATAGGGTCTTAGGAATTTCTATGAATAAAAATTAATTTTGATATCATTACTTTAGGGTTAAGAGGGTGGATATACATAATATAGTGTTTTTATAAGTTATAAAAACTATGAATATATAATTTATTTTTGACATTAAAATTACCATTAAATATTCATGGATCTAATGAATATAAACTTTATAGAGTACCAAGATTGATTTTGGGTAGTATTTGTAGATGATGTTATTATATATTCTTAGACAAATGAGGATCATGTTTATTATATAACTATTATTTCTATGACCATGAGAAAAATAAAATATGTCAAATATTTCATGTTTGATTTTGGTTATATAAATTACCATTAATGTGTCGTGTAATGATAAGAAAGTTAATTTTTGTAGATAGTTCATTGATAGAGGATGTTGAATGATGGCCCAAACTTACTTCTATAACTAATATATGTAGTATCCCTAGATTGGGTAGATACTATTGATTATTTTTGGGAAATGTCTCAGGGATATCAAATCCAATAACAATGTTAATGCAGAAGGGAGTAAAATTTCACTAAAAAGGAATGTGAAGAAATATTCAAGGATATTTATAAGAGTCTATCCATTTCACCTGTGCATACATTTAATTGTATGAGGGAAGGGTTATTTATATATTTTGATTCTTTAAAGAAGGTATTGGTATGTGTATTTATGAATTATAACAAGGTAATTTATTATCCATTATATAAATTAATGTTTCATGATAAAAAATACCAAACTCATGATTTGGAGTTAGCAGGAGTGATTTTTTCATAACAAATATTGTGGTATTATCCATGTAGTGAAAGGTGTGGTATATATATATATATTGATCATATAAGATTAAATTATATATTCACATTGAATGATATTAATTATTTTCATTATGATGGTTGGAATTTATTCTGGATTATGATTTCTCAATACCTTACCAAACATGTAAGGGAAAAAATATGGTTGATGTGAAAAGTAAAACTCATCATTAGAAATTATCAATGATGAGGATTGATAATGATATAATACTCATGGAATTATAAAGGACAAAATTTGAAATTATAAGTAAATATGAGAAATATTATATTTCATAAAAGTATTATTAACCATCTATGCATGTGAAGTTAAATAAGGTATTGAAAGAATATATGGATATTCAATATAAGGTAAAGAATGGTTCAAGGAGTAACCATTATGATGATGGAATGATTAGGTCTACGAATAAAATATGTGTTCTATCAATACAATAAATGAGGAAGGAGACATTGAATGACTCCCATAGAAACCCATTATCTCTCTAATCCGGGAGAACAAAGATGTATAGAGATATCAAAAATTAATTTTGGAGGTAAAATATGTAGGGATATATTTTTAGTATGTATCTATATTGTTGATATTCCATAAAATTAATGTTGAACAGAAAAATATAATGGGATTACGGAACCATTACCAATATCTGTATTGAAATGGGACAAATTCAGCATTGATTTTGTGCTATTACTCCCTTATAAATGTAAAGGCCATAATAAATTATGGATAATAGTTAATTTCCATAAACATTTAGCATATTTAAAAATTATCATAGAATATTTCTCTCTAGAAAAACTATCCATGATTTACATTAAGGATTTGGTACACTACATAGAGTACAATTTTAACTATATCTGATCGGGATATGACTTTTACCATGATGTTCTGGATAAGTCTTTTATAATAAATGATTAAGAAGTTTAACTTTGACATTGAATATCATCCTCATATAAATGGTAAGTATGAGAGGATCATTCAAAGTATATAATATATGATGATTTCATTTTCAATTGATTTCAATGGTGTTTGGGATAAATACCTTCCCCATTTATAGTTCTCATATAAAAACTATTTCCATTATAGAAATAAATTGAAACTATATTATTCTTTATATGGAAGTAGGTTTATAAATCCATCATGTTATGATGAAATTAGAGAGCTCGAGCCACTAGGGCCATATATTCCATAAGAGATGTTAACAAAAATAAAAATAATTTATAAAAACATTCAAAATAAAAATGGTATACATAATATATATGAAAATAATCATTGATGAAATTTGGGGTTTTAATTCAGAGAACACTGTTTCCTTTAAATATCAAATTTTGAGGAGTCTTTGAGATTTATAATGAAGAAAATATTTAGCACTATGATCATTGGTCCATTTAAATTCTTGATCATATTTGAGTGATTTATTATTGTCCCTCACTTCAATTGAATGTATCCCAAGTGCATAATGTGTTCCATATTTCCCCATTAATCCACATACCCTACCCTTCCCATTTATTGAACATATATGTTATAGAGGCGAGTCATGTGATTATTATATGGGGCAACAGATAAAAATTATGGATTATAGATATAATGTACTATAAAAAAAGACCACTGACCTAGTCTGGGTATTCTAGAGGGAGCATAATATTGGTGAAATGATGTCGGAATACAATGATTTAATGAATAATTTCGATCCTTATTTGTTTCAATGAAATTAAAGTAATTGTATGTGATGAATTATTTTATGTGGGGTAAAATACAACAAATCATTATTTTATATTATATTTCACTTTGGAAGAGATTCAAAAATATTAAAAGATTTTAATTCATGAAAAACAAAAAAGATTTTTATATAATTCATTATACAATACATAATGAAACAAATAAAATGATATATACACAAACAAATTGGAAAAATAAATGGTTTTTTGAATTAAATGATTATAATCCAATTATATAACACCATTGATTTAAATGAAACTATTTTTAGGAATTATGAATATTATTTGTTTAAAATGTAAATTTATAATAATTATATTTTGGGTTTGATAAAATAAAATTCTGTTTTAAATTCATCATGTAAAAATAAGCATCAAGAATAATGGTGAGGTTTTATTATATTGAATTTTATATGAATTATAAAAATGTAGTTTTTATAAATGCCACAATGTTTATGAAATCTTTTTTGTATAATAATGTGTTAAATATATTTGATACCTCTTTCTCAATAAAAAATTCATTTATGGAGTAAAACAACACTACTAAAATTAATATTGTCGATTTATATATCTATTCATTACTTTTTGGAACCCATATTATATATTGTTTTAATAAAAATTCATTTTGGTCCTTTTCTTTTGAATATATATTAACAATGATCCACTCTATTTTGAAATGATTTGAAAGTCATAAAATAATTATTTGTTTAATTACATGATAACAATCTTCATGGGAATGAATACAATTTTTTTTTGTGTAGATTCATTTTATTATTAGAAAATCTATTTCAATTAAAAATATATTAGTTTTGCCAATCATACTTTTATTAAATTTATTTATTACAACCTCTATAAGTTGAATATTTTCTAGTTGTTTTTTAATTTTCAATTGGAATGTTCATATTAGGTTGTATGTAAAATTTCATTTTGAGTCTTGAAAATAAGTGGTTGGGGTAAAATATGAGTTAATACGGTTAAATTAAATCACGATAAAATTATAAATATACATGGGATAAAATATTAAAAATTATCCCATAATTATTTTTATGAGGGTCGTATCAACCAATTATTTTACCTTGTCAATTATTTTCCACTATTGGTTCCAATTTAATTTAAAATTTATATGCCTTTAGTATAATGTAATGAATATTTCAAAAATGCCTCCCCCATCACTTAAAAAAGAATCCTCTCACAACCCTAATTATCCTCACATATAAATAATTTTATATTAAAAAACTCTAAAATACTATTAAAAAATATCATTGCGACGTTTTATAGGTATTGGACTAACTAAAATACGAATATAATAATGCTTATTGAATTTTACTGAGGAATAAGCACAATCGAGCGCGTTTGACGTAGCCAAAACCCCAGGCTACAGGTTTTCATATCAATTGAGACATATACCATATTAAAAACTTATTAAATCTATTTTGGTAAATATATTACAAATGGATTTGTTTAATTATACATTTTAATACATTCAATGGATTTAGAATTCCATTTCATGTTTTCTTTTTCAAGGTATTTTAATTCAAAAATTTACCAATAATGTGAGGGGTTATATCTCATCTTCACTTCAATGAGACATATCTCATAATATACAATTTAAATATTTATATGTATTACATAATAACAATTTTAAATATTGTATAATGATTCTATTTATACTCATGATATTTAGAACTAATTCCTGTTTTCTAATTCAAGGAACTTTTATATTTCAAATGATTAATGAGTTTTTATTTGAAATATTTTATTTAAATGTTTTAAAGGATCTTAAAAAAATATTTTCCCACCATATTTATATTCATTATAATTTTTTAATGATGTTATTATATATTTTTATATTATTATTTATGGCCATTTTATAATATATGTTCCATTCATTAAAATGGTTTTTTTAATAAATTTCTTAACATTTTTCATATGGGTAATTTTTAACTTTCTTTATAAAAGTGAAAAGATAATGTTTCCTAATGTTCACCACCTGAAAAAATATTCATTCCCCCATGGAAATTATTAACAATTAATATTAATTTTTAAATTTTATTTTTTTCAAATAAAATCATATTACCATTGTTGTTTGAAATCTTTATTTCTAAAAAGTTCCAAAATTGAAGTTTATTTATTCATGTTTCATAGAGAATATATCTAATGATTATTTAAAATGTATTTTAATATATTTCACATACAATTATTTTTATTATTCAGTATGTATATTATCTGATGATACAATTCCCCGTTCCTATTTGGATGACTCATTATTTGTTTTTTTAGAATTGTCATGAATCCTATTTAATTTCCACATGTTAATTAATATATGTTGGAATAATGGATGATATAATGTTCATATTGAACATATATGTATGATTTATCATCATGAGATATTTGATATCCTACATATCACATAAATTTAGTCATCAGTTTCTTTTGACTCATGATGTAATGATGTTTATGCGGGGTAATTATTGTTATGTACACAACATGATGTGTGGGAACTTTTGTAATGCTTAAGACATGATGTGTGGATAGGTTTGTAATTTGAAAAACATGATTAATGAGTATTTTTACTTTTTTTATTAATTAATTCTTGGACTTTTGAATAATTAATTTTTTATCACATTGTTATGATTTATATTAATATCTATATACCATACTCTAATGTTTTGTTACCATGGTTTATCTTTACTATCTCTTATTTCCAAAAATATTTTATATGATTTATGCTCCCATGATGGCCCTTTTATGATCCCATGATCTCATTAAACGATTTTTGTTATTATATTATTTCTTATGATTATATATTATTACTAAATGATTCTTTAAATTTTTTATTTCTCATGTTATCATTTTTTATTACAATCCTATAATCTAAACATTTAGTCCTCATTGATAAATTTTCCCCTATCAGGTGTTTGATATCACTCGTATTTTTATTTTCCACTTCTTAGAAAATCATATACATCACAATGAATTAAATGATGTTATATATAGAAATATCATTGGGATATGTTGAAGAAATAAAATGTAATACAATGTATATAAATCTATTCATTAAAGGCACTAATCCATTTTTTTGGATTGTGAGAATATTTTTTTAAAAATAATGTTTACAACATAAAAAGGATGTCTAATATATGAATGTTTTTATAGGTTCACCATAGTTGGTGTTAGATAAGTGTTTTGTTTTTTTGGGTATTAATTTATTAATATTACGTGTATAAAATGGTAACCAACTTATGATAAACTAAAAGTTGTTTAGAATTATCCTAAAACGTGATGTGTTAAAATAATGTATTATATTTTCAGAAATCTTGGGAATGATTTTACTGGTCATATGATTTACCACTCTGATTATGTCACACTATATGTTTTTATTTATTTATTTAATTCTATCTTGTGGTATTTTAAATTCCTATAGGATTCAAGCTTGGATTTTTAAATATTTCAAAAAATAATCTATAATCATAATTTGTACAAAGTCACTATACAGTGTTTCACCACATATATAATACTATTATATAGGCCTTAAATATAGGCATTGATTAAGGAACACCATTTATTTTGAGACATTTGATTTTCCTTATGTTTAAGGGTCCTTAGTTCATTTTTGAGTGTTCACTAGTAACAAAATTGTTTACACATGGCCTAGGGTAATGATTCATATTACCATTCATTGTTAGTGTCTGTAAAGTATAGTATGGACTGATTTGTACATGGTTAATAGAAACCATACTAGTTAACTATATATAATACTGCACCTTGTATGGTTTTATCGGATTGATTGGTGCATGGTTTGGATATCAGTGCAGAAAAAACCTTGTGGTTTGTCTAGATTCACATAAAATGTGAAATTTCCTATTTCCTTCCAAAATTATAATCCTTATTCTTTACTCCTCCTCCCCCACTCACATGGCCTAACCTAGGGAGATCAAGGGAGAGTTCCAAATTTCCCCGCTAAATTTTATCCGAAACATGGATTATAGTAGGTTTTATGGTATATCATATTCCATTCCCATTATTTATTTTACCACATAGATTCTTATTATTTTTCTTAGTTCTTATTATATCTAGAAACTATAATTATTTGTCGAATCTATGGTTGATAATCATTTTGATTCTATCCCAAGGGTTTCATTATTTAGGTATTATTGATGGCGGATCATTTTTTATTTTCATCTTCTCCATGGAAGGAGACACATCAAAGATTTATGTTATTCAGGTTGAGGTCATTATTTATATTCACTCCCTTTATTATGTAATATTTTAAATTAATGGGTGTTAAAATTACTTTATAATATTATATAATAGTATATGGATCCTTAAATTGTATTCTATAAAACGTTTCTATGTAGTTGGGATTGGGATAAAGTCTTTTCAAAATAAATTTTATGTTTTCCATTCAAATTAAAGGTTTTTATTTAAGAGACCCATGTTAAATGTATTTGAGGTTTTTTAGAATATGTTTTGGGAAAATGTAGGTCAGGGGAATTGTTTTTAATTTTCAGGGGATGTTGTTAATTATAAATGAAATGTTCTATTGAGTTTACAAATAGGTGTGTTTCAAAATGATTTCAAGTTATTTCAATTATTGAAAATAAATTTTTGGAAAAATATTTTACATCTAAATTTAGTTTTTACATAAAGGCATATCATTAACCTTAAAATTTAATAGTTCATATCTCATACAAATGTCCTCAATTACACCTATGTTTGTTCCACCATTTGTGGGATTCTTATTATTATATAGTGATTGAATGGATGATGGTAAAAGGTTATGTTCTATGTGAGGCTTTTGTATGTGGGGTGTGATATATTTCATTTTTTCATTTATGTAGTTATCCTAATTTCATTTTCATCTAATTAATGATTTTTTCATGAGAGTACTAAGAAATTATGTGGAGTCCTAGATATGTGGAAAACTCTAGTGTTAATTATGCTATTGAAAATCGGCCATTTTTCATGGAAGATGAATTCAACTATGATGAATTATATTCACATATTATCATTAATATCATGGGTTGGATATATGGAACAATTTATTAATTGGGGATAATGGTATATATAGTTTCATTAGTTCTAGCATGGGGTTCATGTCTGCTGTACAAGGATGTATTATTGGAGTAGCTATGCTACTTTCCCATATCACATCTGCATTGATAGATCGTTCTATATTTTGGATTATCATTTCCATTATTATTATATCCAATTATACATTCTTCTACTGGTTACCATATTATAAATAATTATTTTCATGTTACATCATCATCTTGTGTCACCACATTGAATTTAATATTTTTATCCACGAAAAGGTTTTCATTTGAATTGGTCATGAATCCTAGTTTGGTTGAATATTTTTGGAAACAATTGCTATTTTTTTCTATTTTCCTTAATGGTTTCAAATTTATTTAATAGAGGGTTTTTTCCTGGGTTTTTATGAAATGGTATATTTTAGAATATTCGATTTTGAAGTGGCATTTCTTATTTGGTATTAGGAATTAATTATTTATTCTTTTTGCTATGATGCTTGATATGTTATTCCTATGTATTATAAAAATGAAACAAATATTTTTTAATATTATATTTAAAACAAGACATTACTATATTCTTATGATATGGATTTCATATAATCCTTTCTGAGATCCTACATAGATAATTAGCTCACACCTTGCATACACACTTGTGTATGTATATAATAATTATATATTTTATATAGGTTCTAGGTCCCATTTGACTTTGGAAACCTGTTATCTTTGTCCGAGATGATTAGTTATAATGTGGAGGGAAACTAAGAGTTTCATGGAGGTGGTTGTAGTTTATTCTCATTGGGTTGTATTATTCTACTTCCAATACAGTAACCTCTATATTTGTATTATGTTTCATTTTTTATAGGATCTTTTTTATTTTTTATAGATGTCATGATGCAATTTTATATTGATGGGTTGAAATAGTTTTATCGAAAATGATTTTTTTCCTTCTATTTATTTGTTCCTTATTATTTATGTTTAGAATATAAATCCTTGGTATTGATGTTATATTATGGATTGATAGTGATTTGTTCCCAATTAATTAACTGTGAATTTTGATAGATATGTTTTATAAGGTGTTTACTTCGATTCCCATGTACTGGTTTCCTTCTTATAGTAATTGGGAACAAACTTTGGGACTTGGTTTAGATATATTTGAGTGAAAATCCATGTCATCCCAGGACATTATGTTACAAAATGGAATTAAATACTATATTAATTGTATGAGCCTATGTTATTGATTTTTACATCTTGTTGTTTTGGGGCTGTGTTGTTGTATTATGAAGATAGAAATGACAGAACTCTAGAGGAAGATGTGGGAAGAGTCAAGAAAACTATTTCCTACCATAAGATTAATGTTTCGATGTGTAATAAATATTATGTAATTTATTTCATCTATATCATGAATTTTTATATATATTAATATTAGTGGAAGATATTTTGATTCTTAGGAGTTTGGAAGTTTATTTTGGTAGTCCCTCTGTAATTTGTATTGAATTAGGATGATGAAATTGGGTTTCATGGTTATCCCATACTATATTCCAAGTCATGTGAAGCCACCACATATGGTTTTTTAATCTTCTTAAATGAAATAACATGGTTGGATCATGGCCTAGATAAATGTGTATCCAATCCATCCATAACATCTCATCATTTTAATATTTTATATTTTTATCGCTCTTGGTTTTGGATTTCCCATAATTTGGTTTCCACTTATTTCAAATGAATAAAGAGGAGTTTTAATGGTTCTTAAGGTGATTTCATTAAATTATGATTGAAGAGTGGCCATATATTTGGGTTTCTCATGTCCGTGTGTTTGATTTTTAAAAGTTCTATTATGTGAAAATGAGTAATTTAAAATGGTTTGGGTTTTAAATCATTTTTTGTATGTTGTTTTCGATAGTTGTTTTCTATTTTAGATCGGGAATATATAGAGTATCAAATTTTAGTGTGGCGTAGGAAATTGTTTTTAAGATGAAACTTGACAATTATGTATATATTTTATTATATGAATTATAATGTAATTAGAATATAATTTTTTTTAATGAATATTCATGATGGTTCTAAATTGTAATAAAAATTTGAGTAGATTATGTTTAATTTAAAATTGAATTGATCTATTCTATAATGGTATATATTTCTTAAAGAATATAATTTCTTAAAGGGTGTGACTTAGTGGAGGGATAATTTATTTTTAAAATAATAGTGATCTTAATGTAAAAGAAGTTTAAATGTTGTGATTCAAATGTATTTTAAATAATTTTGTTTTTAAATTTATCCCTATGTTTTTAGTGGGTGGTGTTTTGTTTAAATTTTGAAGCATAAATATTTAGGGTGTATTCCTTATGTAATTGAAAATATTCCACCTAGAATAGGTAATAGAGGAATTATAATGATTTTCCTCTTTTGAAACATATTATTGGTTTAATTGGGTTCTTTTGATTCAATACTCCACTCATATTACAAATGGATTGGTGATCATAAGATATTATATCCTATTTGACCCTATTTGGACTTCATGAATCATCCTTAGTGGATGGTAATCATTGTAATGGCCTAGTCTACTATTATTATTTGAATTCCACATACTGATAAAGGTAATATTTGATATTTTAGAGTTTATTAATATCATATATTCCTACACTATCTTGAGAAATTCTTTAGGTTGGGTTAACAGGATAAATCTAGTGTGAAATCATTGTTTGGTTTGATCGCCTATTTGTTAGAATTATAATTTATATATTGTGATCGTGTTAAGATATATACATTTTAATTTTGGAATTTTTATCACCCTTTTAAATGATAGTTATTTTTTGATATTGGTTTCTTGTTTTATGCACTTGTTAGCATGGTGGAATGTTGTTTCTTGAGGGTAATGTGGTTTTAGTTTTAGCTGGATATTACGAGATCTTTATTGGGTTTGATCATGGGATATTTAAGATTGAATCAATAAAAGTTTAACATGGTAGAACCCTTATTCTCTACTCAAGTGAATATGATGAGTTTTTCTTTGTAAAGATGATCACCTATTAGTGATGATATTGTTTTGTAGAATCTTTTTAGGAAAACATTCCATAGCTAATGTACATGTTACCCACATGGATTATCAATTACCATGTTTGGTGCCCATATTTGTTGTCTCCAATATTTTTTTTGAGGTTTGTCTCCTTGTCCCCATTTTATGTAATATTAATTTGAGTTTTATGATGATTTTATCTTTTGGGTGTTAGTTTTATTTCTAGTTATTCCTTATGGATGTTATGATTGCTATTCTTGGAATGGTAAGCTACGAGTTCTGGATGTGGTTATCTATAGTGGTTTTTACCTTTTATGATTCATTCATCTAATTTCCACTAACATATGGTAATTATAAATTATGGGAAGCCCAAAATGGGTTTTGTCTTATTAGGGCCTCAAATTTAGATGTTGTTAGATGGTTTGTGTTTGAGGATTAGAATTCTACAATTTATGTAAATTTTTATTATATGGAATCCAGATGGTAGATTGTGTATACTGGTTTTCTCTATGTTTATTAGTGTTTTAATGACATATTACCATTTTTTACTGAGGGATTTTTAGGAGAAGAATGAATTATTGTATGGGGATTATAATATCCCATTTTATTATTTTTATATTAATTTGTTTTTATTTTGGAGTAATTATAATTTATTGAGGATTCAGTCAAGGATTTTTACAAATTTCAAAAAATTCCAACTATCAATGGTTTTCACATTGTCACTACATGGTTTTCAAATACATAAAAATAATCTTTACATAGGAATTATTTCTATTCATGAGTTAGCATAGAAAATTTATTCTAAATATTATATTTACTGTCATGTACAAGGGTCCTCAATTATTTTTCAAATGTGCTTGGTTAATGTTAATGAGTATATCATTATTTTAGGTGAGGCCAAGGGGAACCCTTAAACAAAACATTCTATGTCAGTATGAATAATGGTGGTAACATGTTGTTTGTTCGTGTGTAGAAGAAAATGTTTTGGTCAACTATGAACTATGCAGTAGTAAAAATATTTATATCTAAGTAGGTTATATGCTATTTGGATAACTCTATGCTACAAACTATGTGGTCTTCCCATATCCACCATTTTTGTTTTTCTTATTTTCCCTCAAAATATTTACCCCTAATTATCCTCTCTTCCACTCCCACATGATAACATTCACCTAGGGTGATCATGGGAGACCTACACATTTCACCTCCTTTGCATTTTGGAAACTCTCTATGGATTTCATGTGATTTTCAATAGAATACATCATCCTTTTCTTCTTCCATATCTTCCCCCTTCCACTATTATAATTTTCATATGTTATTCATTACACATATAACCTTTATTCTCTATAAAAACTAGTATTGTGGATCTTGGTGATTATCATTCAAGGGTTTCATTTTTAGGGCTTGTCAACTATGATTATTTTCACATTTCTATATTTTAACTGGACAATAAAACATTACAATAATAATTTATTTTGTTTTTGGTAGATTTCTCTATAATTTCCCTCTAATGTGAGACTATTTTATTTATTTAGAGTTATAAATATTCTTTTGTAAACATAGTTGAATATTTATCATTAAAAGGAACAATAAAATGGTTTTTGATGTAATTGGTCTTGGAATAATGTATTTTATAATATAATTTTATGTTTTGAATTGGAATGAAAGTATTTTATGTTCCAAGATCCTTGTGATATGTTTACGTGGTTTTTTAGAATATTCTTGGTGAAAATGTATGTTGAATCCCCTGTTTTGAATTTGTTAAGGATGTTTCATTATTTAAAAGAAATATTCCATTATGTTTCAAAGGTGTTCTGTATCTAATTTATTTTAAGCTATTAAAATTACTTAATTTCAAATGATTATAAAGTTCATTGAATCCTGTATTTATATTATTTAATGACCCATTGAGTACATTAAAAATAAATTTGTTATCTCTCGTGAGGCCCTATTCATTTTCTCATATGTTTCATTCACACATTATGGGATTTTTATAATAGTATATTGATGGGATAAATGATATGAAATTGTGTTTTTTATATTTGGATTTTTGATGTCGGGTGTTGGATATTTTATATATTAATATCTATAATTATCATGATTTCTTGATCTTCCCCTTGATAGTTTGTTCATGAGACAAATAGGTAATAAGGTAGATACATTGATTAGGGAAAACCCTTACGGTGGATTGTTCTCTTACTTGGGGGTCACTACACAGGGAATTTGTGTTCTCCCAATATATATTATGCGCCAAGGGTAGCATTTCACACACAATATTTATAAAGGGAATAAATATTTTAGTGGGGATACATGGAAAATTGTTTCATTCGTGTTGCCCAGGTTTTATTGTTTCCATTTCATGGTTATATTACATTAAAATATAAAGTTTTCGTCCATGAATATTGTTCCTTCATAGGTGGTTTCATGTAGAATATTTTCATTTCCACACTTTTTATTTCAATTTAAGATTTATTTCCCGTGACAACATTATTGTTATTATTTATTTTCATGTTGCTTATTTATATTTTGGTGGCACATTGAAAGTGTTATTTTTTATCTATGTGTATTCATGTTTTCCCAATGGTCCAAAATGATAGTTATCAAAAATATTTTCCAAAAAAAAATTTCGATTGTTTTAAATTTAATGAATGGATAGAAAATAATTTCATAAATGGATTTTTTTTGTAGTTTCACATGAAATGGAAAATATTCCAATTGTGGTTTTTTTAGATGATAAAATTTTTATTTAAAAAATAAAGGATTTAATCTTTGTTTATTGATATATTATTTGTTTGTACAAATGTTTATAAAAATAGAAAAAATTAACTTTCTTTACTGTATTTCAAAATTGAATTTATGAACTTATTATAGAATGGTATTTTATATAATATTTGGTGATATCCAACTGGGAATGTCATATGAGAGATGTGTAGTGTTTAATAAAACCATCCACTTTTCCATGTCACATCCAACATCTGAAACATTACCCCATTTTAAAGAGATTCATGAAGAACTGAAAGAATGTTCAATATCTTGACGATAATAAGCAATACTATGGAAAATCCATATTTTTAATATTTTTAAAAAACTCACAAAAATTATCATTTAATATTTTAATTCATAAATTCATGAAATATAATTTTAAATTTCAAAAAACCATATAATGAAATATTATGTTTTATATTTCATAATACCTATGGGAAAATTATGAAAATTATATATAATATATCATATAATGAATATATTATAAAATTTCATTGTGATACAAGTTATTATATTTTTCATATATAATTTAATGTTATTTAATAAATATTTCATTCTTATTTACTCAGGATTTATGTTGCTAAACCCATTTTTAATAAGATTAATAAAATTAATATTAAATAAATATATTTCTGAATAAAAAATAATGATTTATAAATCTATTATAATTTCTGAAATTCAACCAACTTCATGTATTATTTAACATGATATTACTGAATATGTAAATTATATGTCATTAGAAATTCTGTGGAAAACCAAATATTAATAAAATATAAAATGATCAGGACTAAATATTAAAAATGAGTAAATACATCTTCAATAACCAAAGTTAACGAATTGAAGAGGATGATGACACAATAGTTATATGTCATTTATTAAACCAAAAATACAAATGGGTTTTTTTCTAAAATAGTGCGTTTGAATTTTTATTACAATGTTGAGGAATAACTCTTCATAGAACAAAAAATATGAAATTTTTATAGAATAACTATTTTTCTAAATCAGTAAATTTCATTAATGAAATGAACCATCCACTTACCTATAGGCACATAAATACACATGAATTAGTGGAATAAATACCTAAAAGATGTATAATTATTCAAAAAATGGCTTTTGAGATAGGTTATTTGTGATGAGTTCAACACCTATTGGAAGTAGTACCTCAGCAAGGACTACATGTGATGAGACAAGAATTCGGTCATAAATATCCATTAAAAACATTTTTTGTGATGGGAATGTTTTCTTATCAAGATTATCTTTTCTTTATAGTGAATTTAAAACACCAAGAAAGTTATTTATGACAGAAAATAATTCTTGTCAGAAAATCCTTTCATCATTTTATTTATTTTAAATCAATGTAACGCCCTCACCCCAGATCTCTGGAGACAATGCATTATTTTAATACATTGGCTTGACTACAAGGGAAAAAATAACAAAGGAACGATTAGTTTAGTAGTCTCGTAAAATATATTACCTACATGAACATTACAATACAATTCAAAACATAAAATAAAACATAGATAAAACTTTGAAAACACCATTTTTCTCCTAGCGTAACTATACACATCAATTATAAAACCTATTTGGCATCCTGGAAAAAAAACATAATAAAGGAGTGATCTCAGTTGCTATATAATGATAAATAATACACCTTAATATTTCATAAATTACCACAAGCATTAATGAACGAATAAAACTGAAACACAAGCCTTATGAACATAAAATTGAAAAAAATCAAAATAAAAAAATCAATTAATTCAATTTAAACATTAAAATTATATATTATAATTGTAACATCCCAAGTAATTAATGAGTAATAGATATTTTTATCTATGTATATTAATGAATTAGATAGTGTTTTAGAGGCTTAAAATGAAAATAAATCCAATCGTAAGCATGGAATATACTAATATTTTTTAAAGGATTGTTTTACAACCTTTTGAAGGAAAACATTTTTAAATATATATTTTGACAATTTTATAAGCTATGTTTGTAAAAATAAACTTATTCTTTATTATTGGGACATCAAAATTTACTTTGTGTGAATTTTTGGTATTTTTCTGACAATGTTCATTTTTTAATGAATATTGTAAAATGTTGTATTTTAATTCAAAAACTCTTTTTAATCTAATTTATTAATATGATTAGATTATCTTTGAATTGGTTTTAAAGTTAAATTACAATATATTTTTACCATTTAATCCAATGGTGGTCATTGGAATCAATTTCACATTGAAATTGGACTTAAAATAGTGTCAATCTTTTCATTGATATTGTTTCAAAAAAACCCGCTATTTGTCATGACAGCGGGAATTAATTATTAAATTAATTAATGTGACTTATATTTTTTTAATTTTGTAAAATAGACTTCATTTTTGATATCGGAGTATCAAATATATCTTAGGGTGAATTTTTGGTAATTTTTTGAAAAACTTCAATTTTTGATGAATAGTGAAACCACTAAGTGGTACTTATAAAAACTGATTTTTCCAATTAAATGAAATTTTTCCACCTTTGTTTTTTGAATTTCAAAAATCCTACATACATGGTTGTCATTAAGAAGTAAAATTTGGTTCAATGATATTAAAATAATTTTTTGGTGAATAGTAACTCTTAAGTTCTTATTCGCGATTAGAGGTCATTAGAGTAGTTTATGGTAAGAATAATGTTTTAATAAAATTAAATGACCTATAAACATGTCCTACCCTTATTGTATGTGTAATGGTAGACCATGAAAATCCATGGGTCAACTTGGGGACCCCATGGAGCCACTTTGGTTGGGAAATGACATAAATAACTTTTTATTAAATGTTAAAGTAAAAATGACACACACATAAGGTGTTTTACTAAAACAATTTTTACATGGGGTTATACAAGTCTTATTTTTGACTATAAATATTACATAGAAAGATAAAATGATTTCCTACATCATAGTATATTTTTTATAATTTTTAGACATTAAATAAATTAAATTATTTATGACATCATGATGATACAGCGGTGACCTCATTATTTAACGATTTAAATAAAATGGATAGATAATGTAATATATAAAAACTACACATGTCCAAAACCTATTGGATGAGTGTATTTCGAACCCTTATCACCTTATCATCTAATTATTTCAATGTGGGAAATTTTTAATCCGAAACGCATTTTAAAATAAAGTAACTTATCTTTACTTTCCAAGAGTGCCCCTCCTCTCCTCTTATAAAAGGCCCCCACCTCTACCTCCTTACCCACACTCTCAAAGCCTTTGGCTCGGCCAAACCCTTCCCATTTTGTCTCTCCACTTCCCTCTCTTACTCCTTGAATCCTCACATTGGGCATAAGTCTTCCCAAGGAAGCCTTTGAGCTCAAACCAAAAGGGAGTTACCTGATTTTAAGGTAATGTCTTCTTTTAAGTCCTTTTGTTTTATTTTGCTTCTCCAACCCCCTAAACTCTTTTTATTCTTTTATTTTGTAACAAATCAAGTATCTTCAATATACTACGATGTTTTTATAATATATATTCTAGCTACACTTACACACACATACATCTAATGTTTAACGAACATACTGTTTCCGTGGATGGTGAATTTATGCCTCCCGAAACGATGATTGTTCAACATTCTTTTAACACCTTCAAAGGTGTCCATTAATATGTCACTATATTTATATATGATATATAATATGTTAATTTTTTCCTTAATCTTCTGTTTTTTTCTTTTTGGTCTTACCTTTATGGTTTCCATTATGGGTAAAGGCGATATCTTCATTTAAGGAAGTGCGGACTACCGCCCCCTCAAAGTGATTTGATTTGTTAAACACCATATGTGGGACGTATAAAGTATGGAACTATGATATTATATATGATATTATACTGGAATTATAATATACCTTTTTATCATTAATATTCAATTCTATAAAATAAGAAATTGAAATGAAAGTAGCGTTCATGCGTACGTACGGCTTACCGTCTCCATGAACGGTGCATTTCATTTATTACCTCTAAATGATTATGTAATATTATAAATGCATGCATGTACTGGATATATATGACATAAATGATATCTACATCATGAATACCATTCTAGATATAATGGATACATGAACAACTTGTAATTATAAAGGGCTTATTTTTTACTCAAGTACCAATAATCGTTAAAACGACCGTTATTAACTTAAATAATTACATAGTGTTCATGACATGGAAATAAGTGATATAAAAGGAATAATGAACTTTAAAAAGGTTCTTAAGAAAGTATAAATTAACTGAATTTTATTATTCAGGAGATTAAATAATGACATAGTCAAGTCGGACACGAGGTATGGGACTTCATCTCAATCTACTTTCATTGAGGCATTTTTTTTACAGAACCTTCTTTTATATGGTGTATAAACCCCTTGGACTTTTACGTTTATTCAAAAGGAATAATTTTTATATGAAGCATTTACTAAATGAAAAAATGGATTTTTTTTGTCGTACGTATGCGGCGACAATGACTTCTCCACCACCGTGACCATTATTTGAGTTTCGGCTTCCTCTACAAGCCATACCATTTTTTAAAGAAAAATAAATACCATGTTTTACTTTTCTTTTTTTTTTGGTATTGAAAATGGTTTTCATAATATTTTTATATCAATGTGTGGTCTTGATATCTTGTGATTGAAAGGTGGAAATGTTATGTTTCCTTTATTCATGTTTTATGTGATACGATTATGTTGAGGTTCTTGCGAATTATTATGAAGACGGCTGGTTCCGTGATAAACTAAGGGCGGGTGAGCCCGATATAGCTCTCCAACGCATTGGGTAACGCGAAGGAGTTAAACGTTAAGGTTTATCCAAATAGATTTAGGGAATATACTGTGATTGTATTCCAAACGTAACCAAGAGGGTTACTCCCTATGTAAGAATGTTATGAATGCCTCAAGTTATCTTTATGTCTTATGATTTCTATGATTTATTAATGATTTGATGAGGTATGTTAAGTGCTTATGTTTTATGGGTAAAGTATGATTTCATTCTTATGTATATATGTAGCCATGTTTCCTTTCCATATTTTTATATCCCTTACTGAGATTTTTATGCTCATCCCAAGTTTTTTTGAAATGTTTCTCATAGGTCAAGGGAAAGGTACATGATATGATGATAGTTTCATGGAAGTGTTTTGAAAGAATCCATGTTTTATTTTAAATATGTTTCCATTGATGGGAATGAAGAATACTATCTTTATGTAACCACTTTGTTTATATGTGGAATGTAATGTAAGTTTTATGATCTAATTATCTAAAACTCTAAACCCAAAAAGATCCTCAATGTGTAATCTTGTAATAACTCAAGATTAAGTAAGGTTTAAGGTTGGGGCCTTATAGTTGGTATCAAAGGTCGGTTGAGATAACTTTAGGAGTTATAATTCTATTAAATGATTATCCAAAAATATTTTTTTTTGAAATGATATAGTATTTGATGATTACCATGTTGCTTCATCTAAGACATGTTTGTTCTGAATGGTTTTCCGCAGAGGAAATAGGGAAGCAGTGCTAGGAAGGCATACCGAAGGAAATAACCTTCTGAATCAGCATCCTGAGATGGTCGGAATTGGAACTGAACAGTTTGTTGTAGTAATGGAACAGTTGACTCATGTGATAAATGGTGGTGGTATCCATAAACGAGATCAGCCAGATCAACCGCAGAGGAACATGTCAGTGGTGGAACATTTCATGCGGCAACATCCCCCATCATTCAAGGGATCATCTAACCCTGTGCCAGCTGAAGGGTGGATTAAAGCACTGGAGAAGATTTTTGATGTCATGGGGTGTTCAGAAAATCAAAAGGTTAGTCTTCCTATTTACTGTTTGGAGGGTGACGTAGATCAGTGGTGGTCTATGGTTAAAAATATCAGGGACACCGATGAGATTGATTTTCTTGACTGGGATGAATTCAAATGTATGTTTCATGAGAAGTATTTTCCTAAGGTTGTTCGACTTAGGAGGGAAAAACAATTCTTGGAATTGAGGCAAGAGGAAGACTCAGTGGCTACCTATGAAGAAATGTTCACTCGATTGGCAAGGTATGCTCCAAATTTTATCCGAGACCTTGATAGTAAAATCAATCGTTTTTACTCAGGATTAAAGACAAAATATCGAAGGGAATTAGCTTCTCGTGAGTTTAAATGTTATTAAAAGCTTGTTCGATGTGATGAGAAGGTGGAAATGGAGTTTGCTGATGATCAAGTCTTCTATAAAAACCAACAGAAGAAGAGACTGAGGTGGTAGGAGAAAGGTAAGAATTCTTCAAAAAAGTCTGATGGTAAGAAAACTATGTTTCCAGTTTGTGATAAATGTGGAAAAAGGCATGCTGGGGAATGTCTTCTGAATTCTGGAAAGTGCTACCGATGTGGTAAGATGGGACATTAGGCTCGTGATTGCACTGAAAAGGATCAAGGTGAAGGTAAGACCAAATTTGATTTATAGTTAGTGATATGTTATAAGTGCAATGAGATGGGTCACTTTGCAAATGAGTGTCTGACAAAGAGCTTGAGTGATGGGAAGTAGTTAGACTACAAGAAAAAAGGGGTGGTGAAATCCTTTGCAACTACTTCAGCAGGTGTCGGGCCATCAAATGAAGTTGTATTAGGTACTTTGTTTGTTTTTTCAGATTATTCCAGTGTGTTGTTTGATTCGAGGTATATACATTCTTTCGTCTCTGAACCCTTTTCTATTAAAATGGGTATACCATCTCAAGAAATGACTCCTGAACTTTAGGTAAAAACACCTGGGGGGAATGTTGAGGAAAAAAGAATTTATAAGAATCTTCCTATCCTTATATGTGGAAAGAACCTACTTGCAAACCTTATTGTTCCACCTCTAGTAGAGTTTGATGTTATCCTGGGTATGAATTGCCTCTCTATTTACCATGCTAAGATTGACCGTAGAGCTAAAGAAGTTTCTTTTCAGAAAGACTTTCAGTTTGTGTACAAGAATGAACCCTTACTGTTGATAACTTATCAAGAGGCCAAGATACTTGTAAAAGATGGAAATGAATGTTACCTTTCACACATCGTTGAAAATAAAGGAACTGTTCAGATCAATGATGTGCCAGTGGTAAATGAGTATCTTGATGTTTTTCCTGATGAGTTTCCTGGGATAATACCAGATCGGGATGTTGAATTTACTATTGACTTAGTTCCTGATGCTAAGCCAATTTCAAAACCCCCTTATCGAATGGCTCAAATTGAACTTTTAGAGTTAAAGGAGGAATTGCACGATTTATTAGAGAAAGTTTTCATTTGACCTAGGACATCACCATGGGGTGCTCTTGTCATGTTTGTTAAAAAGAAAGATGTTTCATTGAGATTTTGCATTGATTATAGAGCCTTGAATATCATCACTGTTAAGAACAAATTTCTTTTGCCTCATATCAATGATTTGTTTGATCAGCTCCAGGGAGCTTAGTATTTTTCAATGATTGACATGAGATCGGGGTACCATCAGCTGAAGGTAAAGGAAGCATACATTCCGAAGACCGCGTTCCGTAAAAGATATAGCCATTATGAATTTGTAGTAATGCCTTTTGGGATAACCAATGCACCTACTGTATTCATGGACTTAATGAATAAAATTTTCCATGAGTTCTTGGATAAGTTTGTGGTGGTTTTTATTGATGATATTTAGGTGTTTTCTAAAAGTAAAGAAGAGAATGAAAGACATATAAGGGTTATCTTGAAAACCTTAAATGAAAAGAAATTGTATGGGAAATTGAGCAACTATGAGTTTTGGTTGCATCAAATTTCTTTCCTTGGTCACATTGTTTCTAAAGATGGGATAACTGTTGATCCTATAAAAACAAAAGTTGTGGAAGACTGTCCATGACCCACAAATGAAACTGAGATTCGTAGCTTCCTTGGTTTGGCAGGCTATTACTGAAGGATTAATAGAAATTTTTCACGGTTATCTAGTCCAATGACTAAGCTTACTCGGAAGGGTGTTAAGTTTATCGTAACAAAAGAATGTGACGATTGTTTTCAGGAATTGAAATGAAGATTGGTGAATGCTCTAGTTTTGGCATTACCTTTCAGGAATGGTGAGTTTGTTATCTACAGTGATTCTTCATTGAAAGGACATGGTTGCGTCCTAATGTAGAATGATCAGGTAATTTCTTATGCTTCACGACAGTTGAAAACTCATGAGGTAAATTACCCTACACATGATTTGGAATTAGATACAGTTTTTTTCACTTTAAAATTTTGGAGGCATCATTTGTATGGTGTAAAGTGTGAAATATATACTGATAACAAAGGTTTAAAGTATATATTCACTCAGAAAGAGTTGAACATGAGAAAAAGGAGATGGATAGAACTAATCAAGGATTATGATTGTACAATTCATTACCATCTGGGAAAAGCAAATAAAGTAGCTGATGCCTTGAGTAGAAAAAGTAATGCTTCATTAGCAATTTTGTGTTTGGAACGTGATCCTTTGGTTAAGGATTTGAGGAAATTTGGCATAGATGTTTTTGGTGCAGGAAGTTCTTCTGTTTTGTTTCAGGTATCAGTGAGATCATCTCTATCAGATAGAATCAAGCAAGCACATATGCAAGACAGTGAGTTGCAAAAAAAAGGTAGAGCTGGTTTAGAAAGGTAAGTTGCAAGAATTCAACATTGATAGTGATTGTGTTTTGAGATTTGGGAAGAGATTGTGTGTGCCTTTTGATTCACAGTTGAAGAGAGAGATGTTATGTGAAGCTCATAGTTCTCCGTTTTCAGTTCATCCTGGCAGTACTAAGATGTACAGAGATCTGCGGGAGTATTACTGGTGGGATGGAATGAAAAGGGTTATTGCTGATTTTACTGTGAAGTGTTTGGCTTGTCAACAGGTTAAAGCAGAGCGGAAATTACCGAAACGGATGCTTCAGCCTTTACCAGTGCGAGAGTTGAAATGGGAGAATATATCCATGGAATTTGGTGTGGGATTACCGAAGACATCTCGAGGTAATAATGCAATCTGGGTTATTGTTGATCGCTTGACCAAATATGCTCATTTCCTTGCTATACGAGATACTTTTTACATAGATCAACTTTACAGTTTGTGTCTTAAAGAGATATTCAGGTTACATGGAGTTCCCCTCTCTATTGTATCTGATCGTGATCCCAGGTTCACTTCTAACTTTTGGAAAGGCCTTCAAAAGTCGTTGGGTACTGAATTAAATTTTAGTACAGTTTTTCATCCTCAATCAAATGGGCAGTTAGAACGAAAAATTCAGACAGTGGAGGATATTCTACGATCTTGTTCGATGGATTATCAGGGAAGTTGGGACCAACATATTTCTTTGGTTGAATTTTCATATAATAATAGTTTTCATTCCAGTATACAGATGGCACCATTTGAGGCGTTATATGGGAAGCGATATCGAACTCCAGCTTTCTGGGATGAAGTGGGTGAAAGGACGTTGATGGGACCAGAATTGGTAGAAGAGATGGCAGAAAAATTTCATCTAATTCAGAAAAACATGAGAATAGCTCAGAGTAGGCAGAAGAGTTATGCGGACAAGAGGAGGAAGGATCAATCTTTTTAGGTAGGTGATCATGTTTTCCTCAAAGTGTCACCATGGAAAAGTGTGATATGATTTGGTAAGAAAGGAATGCTGACTCCAAGGTTCATTGGACCATATGAAATTATGGAGAGAGTAGGATCAGTTGCATACAGATTGGATTTACCTCCAAGTTTATCTCATGTACACAATTTTTTTCATGTTTTGATGTTGAGGATGTATATGCTAGATCCATCTCATGTTTTGAGTCCAGAGGTAGTTCAGCTGGAAGAGAACCTATCTTATGAGGAAAAACCGGTCCAGATTCTTGACCACAGGGAGTATGTGTTACGAAATAAGGTGATTAATCAGGTAATGGTTTTGTGGAAAAACCACATGATGGAAGAGGCAACATGGGAATCTGAAAATTCAATGAGGGATAAGTACCCCCATTTATTTGATAAGTAAATAAACTGCGAGGACGCAATTTTCTAAAGGGGGGAAGGATGTAACATCCCAAGTAAGTAATGAGTAATATATATTTTAATCTATGTATTTTAATTAATTATATAGTGTTTTAGAGGCTTAAAATGAAAATAAATCCAATCTTAAGCATGGAATACACTAATAATTTTTAAAGGATTGTTTTACTTCCTTTTGATGGCAACCCATTTTTAAATATATTTTTTGACAATTATATAAGCTATGTTTGTCAAAATAAACTTATTATTTATGATTGTGACATCAATATTTACTTTTTGTAAATTTTTGGTATTTTTCTGACAATGTTCATTTTTTAATGAATATAGTTAAATGTTGTATTTTAATTCAAAAACTCTTTTTAATATAATTTATTAATATGATTAGATTATCTTTTTAATTGCTTTTAAAGTAAAATTACAATATATTTTTACTATTTAATCCAATGGTGGTCATTGGAATCAATTTCACTTTGGAATTGGACTTAAACTAGTGTCAATCTTTTCATAGATACTGTTTCAAAAAAACCCTCTATTTGTCATGACAGCGGGAATTAATTATTAAATTAATTAATGTGACTTATATTTTTTGAATTTTGTAAAATAGACTTCATTTTTGAATTCGGAGTATCAAATATAGCTTAGGGTAAATTTTTGGTAATTTTCTGAAAAACTTCAAATTTTGATGAATAGTGAAACCACTAAGTGGTACTTATAAAAACTGATTTTTCCGTTTAAATGAAATTTTTCCATCATTGTGTTTTGAATTTAAAAAATCCGACATACATGGTTGTCATTAAGAAGTAAAATGTGGTTCGATGAGATTAAAATAATTTTTTGGTGAATAGTAACTCTTAAGTTCTTAATCGCGATTAGAGGTAATTAGTGTAGTTTAAGGTAAGAATAATGTTTTAATAAAATTAAATGGCCTATACACATGTCCTACCCTTATTGGATGTGTCATGGTCGACCGGTACAAGCCATGGGTCAACTTGGGGACCCCATGGATCCACTTTGGTTGGGAAATGACATAAATAACTTTTTATTAAATGTTAAAGTAAAAATGACACACACATAAGGTGTTCTACTTAAACAATTTTTTCATAGGGTTATACAAGTCAGAATTGTGACTATAAATATTAATTAGAAAGATAAAAAGATTTCTTACATCATAGTATTTATTTATAATTTTTAGACATTAGATAAATTAAATTATTTATGACATCATGATGATGCAGCGATGACCTCATTATTTAACGATTTAAATAAAATTGGAAGATAATGTAATATCTAAGACCTACACATGTCCAAAACCTATTGGATGAGTGTATTTAGAACCCTTATCACCTTATCCTCTAATTATATCAATGTGGGACCTTTTTAATCCGAAAAGAATTTTAAAATAAAGTAACTTATCTTTACCTTCCAAGAGTGCCCCTCCTCTGCTCTTATAAAAGGCCCCCACCTCTCCCTCCATACCCACAATCCCAAAGCCTTTGGCTCGGCCAAACCCTACCCATTTTGTCTCTCCACTTCCCTCCCTTACTCCTTGAAGCCTCATTTTTGGCAGAAGGATTCCCATGGAAGCCTTTGAGCTCAAACCAAAAGGGAGTTACCCGATTTTAAGATAATGTCTTCTTTTAAGTCCTTTTGTTTTATTTTGCTTCTCCAACCCCCTAATCTCTTTTTATTCTTTTCTTTTGTAACAACTCAAGTATCCTCAATATACTGTGATGTTTTTATAATATGGTTTCGAGCTACACTTACACACACCTACATCTAATGGTTAACGAACATACTGTTTCCGTGGATGGTGAATTTATGCCTCCCGAAATGATGATTGTTCAACATTCTTTTAACACCTTCAAAGGTGGACATTAAGATGTAACTAAATTTATATATGATATATAATATTTTTATGTTTTCCTTAAGATTCTATTTTTTTCTTTTTGGTCATACCTTTATGGTTTCTATTATGGGTAAACGCGATATCTTCATTCAAGGGAAAGGTACATGATATGATGATAGTGTCAAGGAAGTGTCAAGAAAGAATCCATGTTTTATTTTAAATATGTTTCCAATGATGGTAAATAAGAATAATATCTTTATGTAACCACTTTTTTATATGTGGAATGTAATGGATGTTTTATTATCAAATTCTCTAAAACTCTAAATCCGAAAAGATATTCAATGTGTAATCTTGTAATAACTCAATATTAAGTAAGGTTTAAGGCTGTGGCCTTATAATAATAGTCGAATAATCACATTTAATATCAATAATTAATCTCCTAATGAGATAATACATAATTTTTAACATCATAATCATACCATCATGGACTCATTCTAAGACCATACATAATCATTTTACCAAGGCCTCATGTTAAGACACTAGTTTGTCACATGAGACCTATCAATGCATTAAGGGGATAAAGTAGGGCCCAACCATAAATTACTAAGTCCAATACATTCCTTGTTTTAAAAGATTGAATCATTACACAAAAATTTGTATATGGTATATGTATTTGTGTTTAGGTTTTGTATTTAGAGTTTAAGGATTAGGGAATCTTGTATAGGGTTTTAGGGAATGGTTTTGGGATTTTCGATGTTAGTTTTAGCACTGTTGATTTAGATTCAAGTGATAGGGTTCATATTTTATGTTTTAGGGATATTTATTTCAATAATAGGGTAAAGGGTATATTTTTTTGGGTTTATCGTTTGGATTTTTGGATTTAAAGTTTATTGATTGGGGATTTAGGTATAGGGTTTTGGGAATAGGTTTGAGGATTTTCAGTTTTGGATTAATGGTTATGGATTTAGAATGGAGGGGTAGAGTTTATATATTATGTTTCTTGGTTATTAATTTTATGTATAGAATATAGGGTATATTTTTTGGGTTTAGTGTTTGGATTTTTTGATATGGAGGTTTGGGATTATGGATTCAGGTATACGGTTTTTTTGACTAGCTATTTGGAATTTGGGATTTGGTTTTTTTCTTTTAATATTAGATTTATATGAAATATTTTATATTTTATGTTTTAGGGTTAAGGATTTCAATATTAGGGTATATGGTATATGTTTCTAGTTTTACTGTTCGACCATTTGAATTCTGAGTTCAGGGATTAGGTTTTCGGGTAGAGTGTTTTGGGACTAGGTTTTAGAATTGTGGGTTTTGGTTTTAGGTTTATTATATATTTAAGTGATACAATTTATATTTTATTTTTTAGGGTTAATAATTTCAATATTAAGGTATATGGTATATGATTTTGGGTATAGGGTTCTGAAATTTGGATTTAGAGTTTAGGGATAAGGGTTTCACATATAATGTTTTTGGACTAGGATTTTGGATTTTGGGTTTTGGTTTTAGGGTTTTGGATTTACATTTAAGTGATAGGGTATAGATATTATATTTTAGTGTCAATTATTTGAATAATAGGGTATAGTTTAAATGTTATTTTGTTAAGGTTTCATCTATTTCGATTTAGTTTTTCGGGATAAGGGTTTCAGATATAGATTTTTAGGCTATGTTTTAGGATTATGGGTTTTGTTTTAGGGTTTTGGTTTTATATATAAGTGATAGGGGTTATCAATTATAATTTAGGGTTAAGGATTTCATTATTAGGGTATAAATTATATGTTCTTGGGTTTAGGGTTAGTCTTTTTGTATTTAGACATTACGGATTACGGTTTCTGGTATAAGATTTTGGGACTTGGTTTTAGGATTTTAGGTTTTGGTTTTCGGGTTTTGGTTTTAAATTTAAGATATAGGGTTTATATTTTATGTTTTAGGTTTATTTATTTCAAGAATAGGGTATAGGGTATATTTTTTTGGGGTTGGGATTTAGCTTTTAGGATTTAGATTTTAGGTATATGTATTCATGTATAGGGTTTTTGGACTAGGTTTTAGGATTTGGGGTTATACTTTTAGATTTAAGAGCAAGAGTATAGGTTTTCATTTTGTGGTTTAATTATTTTATGAATAGGGTTTGGGGTAGTTTATTTTTTGGTTTTGGGTTCAGCATTTTGGATTTAGAGTTTAGGGATTATGGTTTTAGGTATAGTATTTTTGGACTGGGGTTTAGGATTTTGGGTTTTGGTTTTAGGATTTTGGTTTTAGATTTATGTGATAGGGTTTAAATTTTATATTTTAGGGTTAAGTATTTGAATAAATGGTATATTGTATATGGGTTTCGGTTCAGGGTTTATCTTTCTGGATTTAGGATTTAGGTATTTGGGTTTTGGGTATATGGTTTTTTACTAGTTTTTGTGATTTTTTGTTATGGATTAAGGGTTTTGGATTTAGAATTAAATTATAGGGTTTTGATTTTATGTTTCAGGGTCATATATTTTATTATTAGGGTATAGGGTATATTTTATTGGTTTTTGGTTTCACTTTTTTGATTTATGGTTTAGGGAATGGGGTTTCGAGTATTGGTTTTTGGGAATTGTTTTTAGGATTTTGGGTTTTAGATTTAGGGTTTTGGTATTAGATTAAACTGCTATGGTTTAGATTTTTGTTTTAGGGTTAATGTTTTCATGGTTAGGGTATATTTTATATGTTTTTGGGTTTTTGGTTTGGTATTTTGGATTTAGTGTTTAGAGATTAGGGGTTCAGATATAGGGATTCAAATTATCTTTAGGATTTTCTGTTTTGGATTTATGATTATGGTTTTAGATTTAAGTGGTAGGGTCTATCATTTATGTTTTAGGGTTAAGGATTACAAATTATGGTATAGGGTATATGTTTTTCAGTTTAGGGTTCAGATTTTTGGATTTAGTGATTAGAGATTAGGGTTTCAGGTATAGGGTTTTGGGACTAGGTTTTCAGATTTTGGGTTTTGGTTATAGAATTTACTGATAGGGTTTAGTTGGATTGTGTTTCCAAGTTTTAAGTTTTCTATTTATATACCTTTTTATTATATGGTTTCTAGATGATAGATTGTGTATACTAGTTTTGTTTAGGTTTAGTGGTGTTTTAATGACTATTTGACTTTTATTTTTGAAAATAAATTCTTAAGGGAAGAATGAATTTTTTATAGGGATTTTGATACCCCATTTGACTACTGTTTTAATTATATATTTTAATCTTGGAGTAATATTAATTTGTAGATGAACCAATAATTCATTTTTGTAAATTTTAAAAAATTCCCATTGTACACAGCTTTCACCAGGTCATTCATTGGTTTTCAAATACATAAAAATAACCATTATGTAGTTTTTCCTTTATATCATGAGTTAGCACACTCAATTTAGTCCTAATGTTATAGTTTCCAACATGTACAACTTCCCTCAATTAATTTACAAATGTGTGTGGTTAATGTGCATGGGTATATAAATGTTTGAGGTGTGTCAAAGGGGACCCCTGAAACAAAATTTTATTTGTTAATATGCATAATGACGGTGACATAATATTTGTGCATGGTTATTAGAAAATGTGTTGGTCAACTATGCACTATGCAATAGCGTGGATAGTTCTATCCCAGTAGTTTATGCTCTATTTGGATAAATGTGTAGCAAAACTGGATCGTCTTCCCATATCCACCTTAAAAGTAAAATTTCATAATTTTCCTCCCAATTTTTAATCATAATTATCCTCTGCTCCTCTCCCACTTGATCATATGATCCTAGAGAGATCATGTGAGAGCTAAACCATGAACCTACTTTACATTTTGGCACCTCTCCATGGATTTCATGTGATTTTAAAGGGAATCCTTCATCCTTTTCCACTTCCTTATATTCCCCCTTCCCTTATTCTAATTTTCATATGTTCTTATTTACAGATAGAACCATAATTCTCTATATAAACTAGTATTGGGGTTGTAGTTGATTATAACGGAGGGGATTCATTTTTAATGTTTATGGATAGTGATTCTGTTCCCATTTTTGTGTTATCCAAGGACAATGAAACAATAAAATATGAATTTATTTTGTAAGTGGTAGGTGATTCTATAATGTTCCATTAATGTGAGACTATTTGATTTATTTGGTGTTATAATTTTTCTTATTAAAGCATAGTTGTATAATTATCATTAAAAGGATTTATAAAATGGTTTTTTTATGTAATTGGTAATGTAATAATGTATTTCCTAATATAACAATATGTTTTTAATTGGAATGAAAATATTTTACGTTCCAAGATCCTTGAGATTTGTTTAGGTGGTTTTCTAAAATATTCATTGTGAAAATGTAGATTGAATCCGTTTTTTTGAATTATAGATGGATGTTTATTTGTTTAAAATATATATTCCATTATGATTAAAACTGGATGTGTTTATAGTTTATTTTAATCTATTATGATTATAGAATTGTAAAGGATTATAATAGAAACCACATCCTATATTTATTGTATGTAAAGACCCGTTTATTACCTTAAAAATGAATGTGTCATCTCTTTTGGAGACCTATTCATTTTACCCTATGTGTCATTAAACGTTTATGAAATGTTTACTATATTATATTGATGGGATAAATGACGTGAAATATTTTTGTAAAATGGGGGTTTTATAGGTAGGGTGTTGGATATTTTCTATATTAATTTATATTATTGTATTGATTGATTTATCTCATCCTTAATTGTTTGGTCATTAGACTAATAGGATCTTAGTTATAGGCATGGATTTGGGATAAACCTTAGTGTTGATTTTTCTCTTACTTGGGTGTCACAACATAGGTAAGCTCAGTTCTCCCAAGATGTATTATGTACCCAGAGTAGCATTTTCCAAAAATTCATATATTTAAATTTCCACACCTATAGTCCATAAATTTTGTTCCCTAATAGTTGGTTTCATGTAGAATATTTAAATTTCCACACTTTTTATATCAATTTATGATTTGTTTTTCTAATGAAACCTTTATTGTTTTTATTTATATTCATGTTGCTTCGTGATATTTTGGTTCTAGTTAAAATGAATTATTTTTAATTTATGGGTGTGCATATTCTCCCAAAGGTAAAAAATTTTAGTTTTATAAAATATTTTACAAAAAAATTGTTTTTAATGTCATTAATTTATTGAAATTGATTTCATAAATGCGTTTTTCATAGTTTCACATGAAATGGAAAATATTTCAATTGTGTTTATTGAAGATGATTACATTTTTTATTTAAAAAATAGGATTTATTATTTGTGCTATGATATGTTATTTTTTTAAATAGGTTTTATAAAATTAGAACACATTTATTTTTATTACTATATTTTGAAAATGAATTTATTAACATATTAATGAAATGAATTACATATAATCTTTGGTGAGATCCAACTGGTCATGTCATCTGAGAGATGAGCAGTGTCCAATAGAACCGTCCACTTTTCCTTGTCACCACCATCATCTAAAACATTACCCCATTTTATAGAGATTCCTAAATAATTGAATGAACATTTAATTATTATTTATGTGGCTAAACCCATATTTTAATAAGATTAAAAAAATAAAAAATAAATATCAATTTTCCTCAATAAAAAATAATGATTTATAAATATATTTTAATTTCTTATGTTGATGCACATTAATGTACTATTTAATGTGATATTACTGAATAAGTAAATTTTATTTAATGATCAATGTTCTGGAAAACCAAATATTAAAAAGATTTATAAAGATCGTGACTAAATATTAAAAATTAGTAAAGTGATCTTCAGTAACTACTGTTGAAGAAATGAAGAGTATTATGACACACAAGTAATGTGTCATTTATTAAATATAATATACAAAAGGTTTTTTTCTCTAAAAAAGATCATATGATGATTTATTAGAAGGATGAGGAATAACTCTCCATAAAACCAAACTTATGTAATTTTATAGAATATATAAATTTCTGAATCAGTAAATTTCAATAATGAAAAGAACAATTCACTTACCTCAAGGCACTGTAAAATGTAGGAATTAGAGGAATAAATACCTAAAAGACTTCTCATTATAGGAAAAACGTCTTTTGTGACAGGTTATTTTTTATTAGCTCGACACTTGTAGGAAGTATTACCTCAGCAAGGATTATTTGTGATGATACATGAATCCCATCACAAATATTCCTTAAAAACATTATTTGTGATGGGAATTTTTTCTAATTGAGTATACCATTTCTGCGTAGTTTGTGTAAATCACCATGAAAGCTATTTACAATGGAAATTTAATGTCATTACAATTGAATTTCATCATTATTATTATTTTAGATCAATGTAACTCCCAAACCCATGATCTCTAGAGGGGCTGTATTATTTTAATACATTAGAATTATTACAAGGAATCAAATACTGAAGGATAGATCAGTTTAGCAGTCTTATAAAATAGATTAACTATATGAACATTTCAATACAATTTAAAACAATAAATAAAACATATATAATTCATTGAGAACTCCATTATTCTACAAGTTTAACCATGGACATCAATTATAAAACACATCATCCAATCTTAGTAAAACACAATATAATAAATGGGCGATCTCAGATTCTCTCTAATGTTATACATTACACTAGGTGTTTTTATAAATAATAAAAAACATTAAAACATATATAAAACTAAAATAACACCCTTTTGAATAGAAAATTGAATATATATCAGAAGAACAAATCAAATAATTCAACTAAAAAGTACACATGGATATTATAACAGTCGAATAATCATAGGAAATAAAAATAATAAATATCATAATAATGGAATAGATAATTTCTAATATCATTATCATACCTTCAAGGCCTCATTCTAAGACCCAACATAATCATTTTTTCAAGGCCTCATGCCAAGGCACTAGATTTTCTCATGATACCTATTGAATCATCGATGGGCTATAGTAGGCCTCACCCATCAATTAATAATTCAAATACATTCCTCATATTATAATATTGAAACATAAAGAAACATGTGTATGGGTATATGTTTTTGTGTTTATGGTTTGGATTTTTTTATTTAGAGTCTATGTATTAGGGTTTTTGGCATAGTGTTTTAGGACAAGGTTTAGGAATTTTTTTAATTATTTAAGGGTTTTTGTTTTAGATTATGTAATAGGGTTTATATTTTATGTTTTAGGGTTATGGATTACAATATAAGGGTATCATGTATATGTTTTTGGGTTTAGGGTTTGGATTTTTTTGATTTATTGTTTAGCGATTACTGTTTCATGTATATGGTTTTGGGAATAGGTTTTAGGATTTTGATTTTTGGTTTTAGGGTTCTTTATTATGATTAGAGATATAGGGTTTGGATTTTATATTTCATGGTTTGGGATTTCAAGGTTATTGTATAGGGTATATGTTTTTGGGTTTAGGGTTTGGATTTTTGAATTTAGAGTTTGGGATTTGGGTTTAAGGTATAGGGTTTGGGACTAGGTTTTAGGATTTTGGGTTTCAGTTTTGGGTTTTGGTTTTAGATTTCAGTGACACGGATTTGCTATTATGTTTTAGGGTTACATATTTATATATTAGGGTATATGGTATAGGTTTCTGGGATTAGGGTTCGACATTTTGAATTTATTGTTTAGGGATTAAGGTTTCACGTTTAGGGGTTTGGGACTAGGGTTTAGGATCTTGGGACTTGGTATTAGGTTTTTCTTATATTTAAGTGATAGTGTTTATATTTTATGTATTAGGTTTAATGATTTCAATATTATGGTATATAATATATTTTTGGGTTTAAGGTTCGGATTTTTGGATTTAGCGTTTAGGGATTAGGGTTTCAGATATATGGTTTTGGGACTAGGTTTTAGCTTTTCGGGTTTTGGTTATAGGGTTTTCATTTTAAATGTATTTTTTAGGGTTTTGCTTTAATGTTTAATGCTTAATGATTTCATGAATAGGATATAGTTTATTTGTTTTCAGGTTTATTGATTTTCATTTTCGATTTAGTTTTTTTTATTAGGGTTTTAGGTATAGGGTTTTGAGACTAGTTTTTAGGATTATGGGTTTTGGTTTTAGGGTTTTGTTTTTAGATTTAAGTGATAGGGTTTCTATTTTATACATTAGGGTTAATTATTTAAATATTAGGCAATAGGTTAAATTTTCTTTGGTATAGGGTTTGGATTTTTTATTTAAACATTAAGGATTATGGTTTCAGGTATACGATTTTGGGAATAGGTTTTCAGATTTTTGGTTTTGGTTTTAGGGTTTTGGTAGTATATTTAACTGATATGGTTTAGATTTTATTTTATTGGGTTATTTATTTCAATATTATGGTATAAGTTATTTATTTGTTTTTAGGGTTTATCTTTTTTGATTTAGTGTTCATGCAACATGGTTTCAGGTATATGGTTTTTGGACTAGGTTTTAGGGTTTTTGGTTTTGGTTTTACGATTTTGGTTTTGGATTTAAGGGATAGAGTTTTGGTTATTGGTTTTAAGGTTAATTTTTTCATGATTAGTGTTAATTTTTTATTTTTTTGTTTCGAGTTCAGAATTATCGATTTAGAGTTTTGGGATTATGGTTTTGGGTATTGGTTTTTGGGACTAGGTTTTACGATTTGGGGTTCTGGTTTTATGATTTTGGTTTTAGATTTAATTTATAGGGTTTATCTTTTATATTTTAGGTTTAATTATTTCAAGATTAGTTTATATTGTATATGTTTTTTGGTTTATGGTTTATCTTTTTGGATTTAGAATTTAGGGATATGGGTTTTTGGGTATAGGGTTTTGGTACTATGTTTTAGGATTTTTGGTTTTGGTTTAAAGGTTTTGGATTTTGATTTACCTGATAGGGTTTAGATTTTATGTTTTAGGGTCAAATATTTCTAGATAATGGTATATGGAATATGTTTTTGGGTTTAGGGTTAGGATTTTTGGAAATAGATTTTAGGGATTGGGGTTTCGGGTATATGTTTTTAGGACTAGTTTTTAGGGTTTTGGGTTTGTATTTAATGGCTATGGTTTAAATTTTATGTGTTAGGGTAATGTATTTCATGATTTGGGTGCAGTTTATATGTGTTGGGTTTTGGTTTTGAAATTTTGGAATTAGATTTAAGAGATTGGGGTTTTAGGTATATTGTACTAGGATTAGGTTTCTGGATTTTGGGTTTGGGTTTTAGGATTTTGGATTCATTTTTAACTAATAGGGTCTACAAATTATTTTATAGGGGTATGTACTTCAAGATTAGGGTATAAGGTATATGTTATCCAGTTTAGTGTTTGGATATTTTTATTTAGAGTTTATGGAATAGGGTTTCAGGTATAGTGTTTTGTGACTAGGTTTTTGGATTTTGGGTTTTGGTTTCAGATATAAGTGATTGGGTTAAGCTTATTTTGTGTTATGGTTAATGATTTGAAGATTAGGGTATAGGGTATATGTTTTTGGGTTTTTTGTTTTTATGTTTGGATTTAGAGTTCAGATATTATGGTTTCATGTATAGGGTTTTGAAAATAGGTTTTTCTATATTGGGTTTTGGTATTAGGGTTTTTGGTTTTAAATTTAAGTGAAAGGGTTAAAATCTTATGTTTTATGGTTAAGGATTTCAATATAAGGGATTGTGTTATATGTTTTTGGGATTAGGGTTAGGATTTTTGGATTTACAGTTTAGGGATTAGGGTTTTGAGTATAGGCTTATTGGACTAGGTTTTAGGATTTCTTGTTTTGGTTTTAGGGTTTTGGTTTTAGATTTAAGATATATGGTTTATATTTTATGTTTTAAGGATCTGGATTTCAAGATAAGTGTATATGGTATATGTTTTTGGTTTTGAGGTTTGAATTTTTCGGATTTAGAGTTTAGGTATTACGGTTTTGTGAATAGTGTTCTGATACTATGTGTTAGGATTATGGGTTTTGGTTTTATGGTTTTGGTTTTAGATTTAAGTGATAGGGTTTTGGTTTTATGTTTCATTGTAATGGATTTCAATATTAGAGTATAGGGTATATATTTTTGGATTTAAGGTTCTGATTTTTGGATATCGATTTATGGGATTAGTGATTCGGGTATAGGGTTTTGGTACTAGGTTTTAGGATATTGGGTTTCAGTTTCTGGGTTTTGTTTTTAGATTTATGTGATATGGTTTAGATTTTATGTTTTATGGATATTTATTTCAATATTTGAGTATAGTTCATAAGATTTTGGGTTTATGGTTTGAGTTTTTTGATTTAGTGGTAGAGATTTGTTTTTTAGGTATAGTGTTTTGGTACTAGGTTATTTGATTTTGGGTTTTGTATTTAGAGTTTTAGTTTTATATTGTAGTATTAGGGTTTAGATTTTATGTTTTAGAGTTAAGTAATTCAATATTAGCATATAGGGTATATGTTTTAGGGTTTAGGGATTAGGTATTTGGGTATAGGGTGTTGGCAGAAGGTTTTAGAATTTTGTGTTTTGGTTTAAGGGTTTTTGTTTTAGATTTAATTTATAGGGTTTAGCATTTATTCTTTAGGGATAAGGATTTCAATATTACAGTATAGGGTATATGTTTTTGGGTTTAGGTTTTGGATTCTTGTATTTAATTTTTAGGGAAAAAGTTTTGAGGTATAGGTTTTTGGGGCTATGTTTTAGGTTTTAGGGTTTTGGTTTTAAGGTTTTTGATTTTGATTTATGTGATAGGGTTTACATTTTTTATTTTAGGGTTTATGATTTCAGGATTACGATATAGGGTATATGATTTTTGAGTTTATATATTGGCTTCTGGGATTTGGAGTTTACGGATTAGGATTTTAGTTATAGGGTTTTGGGACTAGGTTTTTGGATTTTGTGTTTTGGTTTTGGGGTTTTTATTTTAGATTTAAGTGATAGGGTTTAGAATTTATGTTTCAGGGATAAGGATTTAAATATTACAGTATATGGTATATATTTTTGGGTTTAGGTTTCAGATTTTGGGATTTAGAGTTTAGGGATTATTGTTTTGGGTATAGGGTTTTGGGAGTAGGTTTTAGGATTTTGGGTTTTGGTTTTAGGGTTTTGGTTTTAGATATAAGTTATAGGGTTTAACTTTTATGATTTATGTTTAAACATATTATTATTACGGTATATTGTATATGTTTTTGGGATTAGGGTTATGCTATTTGGAATGAATATTTTATTTCATTTGTGCTAAGAATGTGGGAAGAAACATCCCAATGGATATATTATAGGAACAAGAAGATGTTTTTACAAAAAAAATGGAGGACACTAATAATGTAATTGCAAAGTTAAAATGAACATTTCAGTTATCAAAACATATGGTTATATTTTCCACCATAAGGTAATATCAATTTAGGAATGTTTTTAATGTGGAAATATTGGGTATTATGCAAATCAATTTCCCTAGTTGAACAATCATGAAGACAATATACATGGTGGTACATGTAATGGTTATATTGTTGATGATGATGTGACTACAGGTGAAATGATAAGGGAATGTGGTAATACGTTAAAAGGATAGGGAGTCTTTTTAATGGATTTGGAATAATGATAAATAATAAATGTGTTTATATTTTCGAAATGAATTTAATGTTATATGAATTGTGAAATATATAAGTATTGTTCTGGTTTTTTTATTAATGATTTATGAAAATATGTTGAATGGTAATGATGGAAAGGAAAAAATATTTATTAGAAAGGTGGAAACTGTGAGAAACAATAGATGAAGGGGATGATTATAGAGACCCTACATTTCTTATATAACTTATTAGTTCATTTATAATAAAAACAACATAAAAACATTACAAAACAAGGATCCAATGTTTTTTTCTTATAAACATTATGGGAATACATATCAATTACATGAAAAAACATAAATATTTATTTAATTCCTTCTTATTTATCTTCTAATTGTCTCTCATGTTCTCCTTAGTGAAGTAATCACTTGGGGATATAGATCAAAGAAAGGGTCGTGTTAAAATCCCAATAATAGGATATATAATTACATGAATCAATATAACACAGGGTGAGAATAATAATCATAATAAAATCATCATACTAATGATAAGAATAATTTGATAAAGGCATTAAATTTATAAATGTATTAAAAATAAACATTTCTCTTAGTGGTCATCTGACACGCATAGTTGTGAATAATGTTGGCATCATGGTCAAGCATATTTCTCCTTATATAATGAGATTCATAAAATTTCCCAAATAATTGGATCACTATATAATTATGGGTGCGCTCGTCACAATATAACATTTATATATCGTTATATAATTTTGGGTGCACCCGTCATATCATAATATTTACGTTATCATGCTTTCCACATAGAAAATATATCAATAATGGATAGAAAATAACTCTTGGAAATGGAATGGGTTTGGTAATTCATAAATTCAAGGATAAACATTTTATCCCAAAATAAAAATTTAATAACAAACTTGGTATAAGAATCATCCATCATGAGTGACGAAATAAAAAATTGAGTGAAGTAAAACATATTTATTTTGAATGAAGCGTTCTTTTGAAAAAAAATATTTTATTTTTTCATAAATTTATATTGGAATCATGTATATAAAAAAATGGGAAGGAAAAGTAAATTATTTATAAATAACACTAATGGAACACTTATACTGAAAATGGAGTTAAAGAGGGAAACCCCCAAGGAAGAGTGTTGGGTTCAATAATCCCCTTACATTATATCGGAACAGTCTATTCTATTTAATATTTGGTATAATGAAATGAAATTAATTAATTAATAAATCCAAAACCATTTATACATGTATTTTATTCACTATATTTTTATTATGTTCATTTATGGGATTTTTGATGATTTATATAGTTTAATTTAATCATTCGAGAGTGTTCTTGTTCTTGGTTTTTAGGATTATTTTACTTGAATATGTATATGGATGTTTATTTAGAATGGGTATAATTATCTAAAACTGAAACTATTTTTTATTAATTAAAATATATATTTTTAAATGGTATGGGGATTAATCATTATATAAATATCTAATGATAATCATTTGTGTTAATTTTTGGGGATTTCAATCACAACGAACAAGATTTGTTTTATCATTTAGTATAATGTTAAAATTTTAGTTCTGAAACATAAAAAATGGTATAAAATATATTTGAAATAATTTACCATCCGTTATAGTTTTATTATTAATAGAATTTATAGTTTTAATGGAATATTATAATGCATCACTAACGAAGTTGGTAAACTGACACATCACAATCGATGATTTATTTTTTATAATAAAAGAGAGAGATAAAGGACATTAATGATTTATCATCCGTTAAAATGAAATTATTTTAGAATATTAAAATATTTCAATTATCATGAAGGTTTGGATATATGAGTTATTGAGAGAATACAAAAATAAACCGATGTTAAAACAAATTAAAAGAGAAAGGAATATTATTTTACTTCCAAAATCGCTTATCCTTGAGAACCTCCTTAGGGAAAATGTTTTTGTTTTATGATGATAAAAAAGGCATCCTAGACAAGGGGGAGTGGATTCGGAAGGTACTTGAGTAGAATACAGACCTGTCTTTATGCTTTATGGATGTGAGGAGAAGAGTTGGTGAGCAATGTTATTTATAGTGTAGGATATGCGTCTTTTCTCATTATTTTATTCATTAGTCTAATTTTATGGCTCAAGACTATGAATATTTTTCTAGTTATAACTAAATATATTAAAATATTGAAGTTGTTTTCAATAATTTATGCCTACATTATCCATAAATCTTTCATGAAACGATAATTCATGTATTTAGTTTTTATCGAAAATTAACTTATTTTACAATTCAATAAAAACATAACTTTATCAGAGAAATCCCAAAAATTAACCCTAAACATCTATAGATTTGTGGAATTCAAATACATTTTATGAAGATATTTTTCTTAAAATGAGAAATTTAATTTTTAATTTAAATCATTATTGACTCAAAAAATATTGATTTAACAATTAAAACTTCTTTTATAACACATTGAAAATGTATTTAAGGTTATATAAAATTATACTATACTAAATATAAAACAGAATATTAATTTTTGAATACATTTTATGAAAATAAATTATATTTTATATTATTAAATTATTTTTATGTTTTAAATTAAATATTTATGACCTCTAAAAACAACAATTAATTTACCATTTTAATACATTATTTTACTTATGTTATTAAATAAATATATCATATTTTTAATCAAAAGATACCTAAGTTTTATTTATAATTTGAAATATTAATTTACTATTCTAATGGATGCATTACTATTCAATATGGACATATTACTATTCTAATGGTCAAGTTATTATTCCATCGACATAGGTTTTTTAGTTTTTGAAAAAGCCTCTTATTTCATTTTATCTTATTAACAAACAATCATTTTATTGTATTACCAATAAAAAAATATAGAGAAACTACAAGGGATTCAGCATCGTGGGGGAATATAATAGTGTAAACCTAGAGTGTCTTCTTTAAAAAATTTAATCCCCTCAAGAGGGAATGACCTTAGGCTACTGAAACACGATATCCATTGATCTGGAGTTACTATAGATGCTAGGAAGGGAGTAATTGTATTCCTTTCATGCCACATGTGTAGAATTTATACTCGAATATCTATTGAACCCTTTCTATTTCTATTAGATTACTAAATGGACAAATGGATGATACCTTTTACATGTAGTTCATTTTAGAGAAAATGAAAGTATATCTCCAATACAAGAAAATTTAAAATCCCTCTGCTTGCATAACCAAACTCTTATAACCATGACATGTGCATCACCATGCAGTGAATTTCCTTCTCTGAAAAAACCTAAAAAACCAATACCACCAACCCACACTTGTCCAAGAGGACCTACCTCTACTCACATACTACCCACAAGGTATGAACCATCAGTGATCAACATCAGAAACTATTGGGGGGTGCCACTTAATCCCCCTCCCATGAGTCATGCCGCTAATCTGATTTGGAATAATATCTAATAGAGCTCTGAAAGAGGGAGGATACTCCCAATTTTTCCAATTCCTTGAAAGTTATAGAATCAAGTTATTTTTTCAAAAAATAATACAGGAATTGGTCCTGATAAGTTTTTTGTGACGGGGTTCGTTTTTATAAGACAAAATTCACCAACAACCAAATGCAAGAATAATGTCCCTAGCCTTCCATTCCTATACTGAACTATCTGCACCTTGAAACTAGCAATAGAGGAAGTCCAATTTAATAACCTCCCAAATGGTCTACCCAATGAATCATTGAAATTAACTCCACAATGTCTTCTCCACATCACATTCCAGAAATAGGTGATCGATCAACTCAATATTTAACTCACTAAATTAGTGGCATTTTGAATCCAAGTATAATCTGACGCGCTGGATGTTTTCCTCTATGGGAATTTCCCCTTTTCGGACATTTCATACCAAGAAATTTAATTTTTATGGGATCTCTTTACTGCACACTATCTCCACCCACACATTCGATCCAATCACATCGACCTGAATTTTAATGAAGTATGTTCATAAAAAAATGTGTAGGAACCCATAAATACACACTTTACTGGAACATTATTAAGATAGATATTCTCATAAAAAACTATCTATTTCTCATCAAGAGTTTTATTAATTAATATAGGGTGTTCACGATCCCCAATAAAAGATATTTCCATAGTGGGAAAACATGGAAAATTTAGCATTATTCTTACATTGTTCTACTCCCAGTACCTTATTCCCCCCTTTTCCGATGATCCCATGAGAATACTGATGGAGAGTGACAAGATAGGGCTGCACCATTCGATGAATAGAATTGGGTCTTGCTTTCAATATGGATGAACTCCCATATTTGATTTTCATGTGTTTAACAGACTACATCTTTTCCTTTATTATCAACAATGATTTTTTTGGAATGATTCCCTCTCAATGTCCCAAACAGATTCTAGATGATTACAGCCCCCTCGGATAGGGGATTATCCAACCACATCCATGACATCCGATAATGTTTTCCATCTATTTGGTTATTTGATTAAGAGTGGAAAATTTAATTTATTTTCAAGATCACATTTTTGGCATATTCAGTGTAGATAAGATGTGCATCAGTATATAGGGATGTAATCTATTTAAAAGGCTTATAAATTGTCAAAACGAAAGGTGATTTCTCTTACAGTTCAGAATTCAACCCATGATCGTATAAAAAACCATATCATTGTGTGGAATAAGGTGATTTATATGGGAAACAGAAGCAACCAAGTACTCCATTGAAAAAACTACTATTTTCATTCCCTCCATACTTCCCATCGATCTTACCCTCATGCCCGAGAATTTTTTAGATTAGAATAAAAAACACTTTTGCATGTTAACCACCTTCCCACAAGAACAATACTCCTCCTCTACCACATTGATCTCATAAATATATCTTCTACATCCATTTAAAATTATTCTAGTATCATTAGAAAACATCATGTGAGAGATGAAACAATCTATGAGTCAAATTCTATTATAGGTGATCCTAATATAGTTGATATAAAAATTTATATAACATTAAAACACATCATGAGGTATAATAAATAAGTATGGGAGGATGGGTCCCAATATTTCAGACCTCATACATCCTTAATGAAACAGAATTGTTTTCCCACTAATAAAATAGATAACCAAAAAGAGCTGAATCATAGATATGTGAGGCTAATAACGCAGTGTGAGAAACCTACAAAAGTATGGACTCTTAACAAGAATCTTTATTCAACCTTATCAAAATCCTTTTTCATGTTAATATTGATGACAAGGTTTCTCACATAGGCTCTAAGATTAATTTCACTAATTATCTCTTGTGTCGGACCAATTCCCCTTTCAATATTCTAGATCATAATAAAACTGTGATATTACTCTGCAATCTAGTCTAGGAGGAAATACAACACTCCCTTATTGAGGATACATGGTAGAAAAATATAGGAAAAATTAAACAAACTGATGGCACAGTAATGATTTAGGGATTGAGGATCATTAACCTTCGGCAACATGATGATATTTATGGGAATGAAATGTGTGGTAGAATCTATCCAATAATGTAGTCTTTACAATAAGAACTAGATCACTTTTCACCACATCCCATGGGGATATGTATAAATATATAGGGAAACCATCAGGCCACAGATCATTTTTTATATGTTGAGGGACCAGACTACAATGTAGACCATGTTCATTAACTTTTCATTTATAAAAATTTTATTGTGTTCTATATGTGATTGTATGTGATTTATAATATATTTCATTATTATAAAAATTTTGAAATTACAATGATTAAATTTTAGGTAATTAGACACTTCCCCCATTTTGAAATTTCACCCATGGAATGTTGTTTAAAATAAACATGTGAGGGGACTTCTACTTCATTTACTCTTCATGTTCCAAAGTTTATTCTTCATAATTATGGTTCCGCCAAAAAACATTGAAAATGTTGGTTATCTTGTTGTGTAGAAAATTATCTCAATGATCCGAAATCATTAACGGTTGTTCCTCATTATATATATCATCTTCTAGTTGTATCAAATATTAGTTTAGTACATGTGAGGGTCATTTTATGTACTTCCACTTGAGAGATACATAGAACACATCATGAATTTGAGTCATGCTTGTTGGAAGTGAAAGATGATATGCCACTACTCTTATGTAATCATGGATCTCAAAGGGGTCAATGTACCTTGTGATAAGCTTCCCTTTCATTCCAAACTACCTGACTCCCTTCCTTTGGGATATATGATTGATGTTTTTTTCTCTAATGTCAAACTCCATGTCCCTTCAACGGTTTCCAGCATAGCTCTCTTTTCTAACAATGAGAATAATTGATATATTACATTATATCTTGAACCTTATCTATCATCTCTTGCATCAGATCAGGTCCAAGTATCATTAATTTTCCATCATTATACGACAAGGGTGGATTTCCACATGGATTTCCATAGAGATCATCCTAAGGATCCATCTGAATACATGAGTGGATGTTGTTGTTATATGATATATCAACCAATGAATGATTTTGATTCTATACTCCTTTAAATTCCGTTGACTAGGCTCTTAGTTTGACCTCTTCTGAATAGTCCTTCCAGATTGGGCACCCAGGCATGGTGAGTCAGTCCCACACAACCCATTGTGCATTGATTATTTTGGATGTCTTTCGGACAATGACGAAAATTTCTATAGTTACAGAACAAGAGGTAACTTTTATTGATTTAAAAAAAATTAAATAGCACAATCCTCTCACGGAGGTCTGAAATAATGCATTTTGAGTGCATCACCTCATACAATAATTTTCAAAACATATGAGTGAGATCCCAAAACATTATTTAGAACGAGGAAATCATTAACCATATCCTTATTAGAAATATAATCTACATCATCATTACCTTCTAGGAAATTATATCAGAACTGAGTATCCTGATTTATAAACCTTTTAAATTTCCATAGGATATAGAAATTCTCCCAGATCCAACTGGCATTTTATTCAAGAAAAATTACCAACATAGATGAGTCTGATTTCGCTTTTGAGATCTACAAAACCAAACAACCTGCATAGTACAATATCAGAAATCAGAGCTCTAACCTCTACATCAATGGAGTTTCCTTCTCCATATATTGAACTAAAACCTAGAAACACTGATTGGTTTCTATCAGACACCAGGAAACCTACACAAATAACCCCTAACAAACATGATCCATTCACATTAATATAATTCCATAAACAAGAGGCCTCAATTTTATCATTTTTCTTTGGTGGTTTCATCTACCCTCAATAGAGGGGAATATCTATGGAAGCATGCATTGAAGGAATATAGAGGATGGCCCACCATGAGTAAGAGATCCCATCTCTGTAGAATATAGCTTCAATTGAACATAGAATAAGAGGTGTAAAACCTTCACACCCACTCTAGATTTATTCATAGCCTCAAAAATCAACCAAAAAACTAAATAATCATAGTCTCTAGCTCTAGATCATGCATTGGGTAGTTCTGCTCAGGGATCATCAACTATCGTGGGGAATATGTTATCACTTTATCGATTTTCATGAGTATAGAACCCATGTATTTCTATAAATAATAACTTTTTATCATAAAATAGTCTCTAATTTTAGGTCATATGTGTACAGGTGCAGTGATCAACCTTCTATTTAGATCTTTAAATTATTTCCCACATTCTTCCATCCAGAAATATGTTACCCCTTTCCTTGTTATCATAGTTTCTGGGAAAGAAAATCATGATTAATTTCTTTCAAAACATCAATAACACCATATTATTATAAGATAACTAAGGATTTCCAAGACAATAGAAGTTCTAGTTCAATTATCATTTGTGATTTTTTTTGAATGGTCTAAAGAAATTCCATCACATGTGATCACATGTCCCAATAATGTGACATTCAACTTCCAAAATTCACACATGTTGAACATGGACTACAACTTATCCTTCTTTAATATGGACAACAAAAGCCCTATATCTTTATCATTATCCTCCATTCTCTTTGAGTAGATTATAATATCTTAGATAAACACTACCAAAAAATATTTGATGAAATATATAAAGACTCAATTAATCAAATAAATGAATATTGCAGGGGCATTATCAAGACCTTAGGGTATCACAAGAAAAAATATAGACCTCATACCATATACAGAAGACAGTCTTCTGAATACAGTACTTCTTCACCTTTATGTGATTATATATAGAATGGATATCCATCTATATTAAGTTATGGGCTCCCAGTATATGATCAAATGTGTCATCAAACCTTGGAAGAGGATACTAGTTATTTATGGTGATCTTGTTGAGCTCCTGGTAGTGGACACAAAGTAGCATTAATCCACCCTTTTTCTTTATAAATTGAACTGGCACAACTCCAGGAGACGCACTAGGGAATTTTAACACTGGCCTAAATTCTTTTTCAGATGTGTATTTAGCACATCCAATTCAATCAAGACCATCTTCTAAGTGAAGTTTGATATTAGAGTAGCTTTGAGTACGAGTTATATTAAGAACACCACCAGACCATCTTGGGGGTAGTCTAGGATAATCATTGGAAAAAACATAAGTATAATAACACATAATTGGAATTTTCCCTAAGATGATACCTTCTTTTGAATCAACTATTTTAGTGAGGTACGCTTCTTAATAGGAAATCAACACCTACAACGTTGAAGGAATTTCCAATGGAGATTCATGTTTTACCTTGCAATTATAGAGTTTCCTGAGATGGTTCAGAATATGAAAAAGAATTTAATTTTCCAAGAAAATGGTGTGTTATCTATATAATGAGACAAAAAATACCCCCATTATAGCAGAAAAGTCCACATAGGTAAGTATTATGAGAGTTATTGGAATAATATTCCCACATATGCCAATTGGGGAAGAGATTAGCAGATGGGTTGTAATGATCACACCATAAAGTGTTTTTTTGATATCTCTGCTTGAATGTATTCTGGATTTGATTCAATAGTTCTATAAATTTTAAATATATAATGTAATGTGTAGAACATGAATAAAATAATACTTTTTCAATTGTTGATTGACTATGAATTATACCTTGAACCACATAGTTTTCTCACCACGTCAGCTGTAGGGATGGAATAAACCATCCATTATTCCTACGAATTTGGCGGATCATGACAGTTATTGCAATAAATTACTAGAGGGTTTGTGAACTGGCTTGCATATTTACATTTCTCCCTGTAGTTGTATCATTGGACCATCAGTGGTTCTATACATTCCTCTAATGTATCAACCATCTTCTTTTTGTCTTTATGACATTCATGAGCTTGGTGGAATTCTCCCCAACAAATATAAAATTTTCATATCCCATTGTGGTAGTTCACAAAATACTTCTTCTAACATTTTTGACATGATATTGGTAATTATTTCTTCCCACTTTTGTCATGAGATTCTATAGAATGAAAATCCATATTCCATTTCTTATCACGATAGCAATGGGACTATTCTCCAAGGGTCATGTCAAATTTATGAAGATATCAAACAACATCTTCATAAATGAAATTGTATTGATTTTATGGATTCATTCTATGGTGTTGTTTTAATCAACTAAAAAATATGTCAAATTTGATATCTCTATTGATAAAAAAACCCAAAGAATTCCCTGAAAGTCTTGTGATATTTGTTTCATAGGCCATGACAAATTCACCTTCCTTTTTCTTTATCATTATGAATTCTCTCTCTATATTTGTAAAAATAGTTCATGAGAAATACTTATTATGAATAATTATCTAAATATCATCCCACAATAACTCTTCAATTTAATTTCTTGCTTTTGTGTTCTTAATCAACATCCACCATTTTTCGGCCTCTCTATCTAGATACTAAACGATTAATGTTACTTCATCTATCATAGATTAGTGAATCACAAAAAAGATCTTATACATTGACTTGACAATCCATTCTATGACTAGTGTATCAAAACATCCACTAAATTTTGGTGTTCATTTCCACATAATGGACATGATAGCATGATTTCCCTCTTAGTTTAAGGAGGAAATTCCACATTGTTCAGGTTATGGTTCATAGCCTGAGAGAGGTGGGTAAGAATCACTATAAAATTTTGAAATCCACCTCCCACGGATTTGGGGATGTTGTTCAGGAAATCACTGATTTGTCCCTCACATGGGTTGTTGGATTAGTTTCTCCTGGTTCCCACCATTTTGAAAAATATAAAAGTTTTTAAAAAACCTATGTTAGTAATTTATGAATTATTTATTTATTCTACAGTGAAATTAACTATTAAACAATGTCTTACAAGATCCCTATGTTTACAATTTTTCTTCTTAAAAATCCTTATTGGGTGACTACTTACACATAGTATCATATTAAGGGTTTTCAACAAGGATATCAAATTCAAATTCCCAAATTAACTAAAAAATGCTCTGATACAAACGATAGAATCCATAATTTTATTAAATGACTCATTACATCTTTTTAATGTCATTCAATAGGAAATAATTACACAACCAATATCCAGAGGTTTAGTTTCTTGGTAAAATAAAGACCATTCATAAATATTTTATTATAAAACATAATCATTTTCCTAATTACTTCTCCTCTAGCATCTTATTTTCCCTCATGGTCTCCTTAGTACATGTAACGACATAAAGATATACATAATAGAAGATGTGATCTAAAATCCATTTAAGAGGATAGATACTAACATGATTCAATATAACTAGGTGTGGAAAAAATCTTCATAATATCATATTCATAATCATTATAGTATGCATTATATAATGTTATGAAATGTGACAATTCATAAAAATGAAACATAATGTATTAACAGTCATCTACAAAACATTATTGTGAACAAATCTATCATCAAATTCACACATATTTCTCTATATCTCATTAAACTATTAACATTAACAAAATCACTAAAGTGAAATATAATTCTGGGTGCACCCATTGCATAAAACCATTTATATCATGCTATAAAATTTCAGGGTCACCCACCACATAATAAAATTTACCTTATCATGCATGCCACATAGATCGTATAAAAATAGTGGACATAAAATAACCAATGGAAATAAATGTTTTCCATAATGAATGGTTTCATGGATATGTATAGTGGTTCCCAAAGTAAAAATGGATTAACATATTTGGTATATGTATCATCCATATTTATTGAAGAAGAGACAAAATCAAGAGAAGTAAAACATGTGTTTTTAGAAGGAAGATATCTTTTGGAAAAATATTATATTTTTTCATAAAATCAGAATCGAATCGTGTATATTAAGAATCAAAATGGAAAAGATAAATAAATCATATTTAATCATAATTAATGTAACCATTATACTAAAAATGTAATGAAATAGGGAAACCCAAAGGAAGGGAGTTGGCTTCGAGAATCCCCTTACCTTTTTTCTAAACACTATCTTCTATTTAATACCCTAGACAATAAAATTAAATTCATTATTTAATATATAAACCTCCTTTTATATATAAATTTTATTCATTATTATTTTATCATGTTTATTAATGGTATTTTCGTTGAGTTATAAATTTTAGTATCACCATTCAAGGGTGTTCATCTTCTTGGTTTTCATGATCAGTTTACATGAATATGAGTATGGAAGTTTATGTACAATAGTTATAATTCAAAAGAATTTGAAAATATATATTTTTAATGAATATACGTATGATTATATAGTTGTATATTTCATTTGGTTAAATTGTATGAGGATGTGTTGTAGATAAATATTTAATGATAATTGTTTGGGATAATTTTTGTGGTATTTATCACAAAAAAATCGATATATGTTATCATTTAGTATTATGTGACTATTTTTGTTATAGAACATAAATGGGTTAGAAATTATATTTTATTATATTTTGTAACCATTATAGTGGTTTTATGATCATAATTGAAGGCGTAAAATTAAGATGAAAATTCATTTTCCATGATACTTGTAAATTGACAAACCACTTCTAATCATTTCATTTTTATATGAAAAGTGTGATAAAATATTTTGATGATGGATGGTCAATTAATATGATATAATTATAGTATATAAAATATAATGGAGTTACCATGAACATTTTTACATAGGAGGTGAGGAGAGAAGAAGAAAAAATTATCAAAATTATAATAAATTAGATGAAAATGGATGAATACTTTACAACATAAGTCTCTCCTCCTCAAGAACCACCTTAAGGGAAAATGTTATGGACTTATGATAAAACCGAGGGATCCTAGAAATGGGGGGTGGTATGATACATGAGAATAATTTGGACAAGTCCCAAATCTTGAGATGTGTGGGGAGAAGAGGTAGTGAGGGGTAGTATTTATTGAAGAAGAGAGGGGTGTTTTGTTATTATTTTAACAATTTGGATCAATACTAATAATATCTTGACAAATGCCAATAAATATATAAATGTATTGAATTATGATTTTATATTTTGGGATTACATTAGCAATAAATCATCCATTACTCAATAATTCATGTATTTAGCTTTTATTGAAAATTATCACAATTAACTATTCTCAAAAAATTAAAATTTTTCTGAAAAATCCAAATAATTCACCCTAAATATATTTGACATGTAGAATTAAAAAATAAACACCATTTTATAAATATAAGTTTCTAAATATGAAAAATTTAATTTTTAATTAAACTCATCATTTACTTAAAAAAATAAATATTTTACAATTAAAACTAATTTTCTAACACTTTGAATAATCAATTGGAGTCACATACAATTAGGTTATAATCATATGGGAAAAAATTTAAATTTAAGAATACATTTTATGAAAATTAATTTTCATCTAAATTATTATATAAATTCGAGATTTTTAATTAAATTTTCATGACTTACAAAAAACACTTAATTTATCATTTTTACAACATTTATTTACATATGTAATGAATTAAATATAACATATTATTATTCATAAGACACCGATTATTTATAATTTAAATAGTTAATTTACTATTCTATGGGATGTATTACTATTCTTAAGGGTCATGTAACTATTAAAATTGTCAATATACTATTCCATCAGTATTGGTTCCTTAATTTCTAAAAATTCCAGTTATATCATTCATTCTTTATTTAATTTTTTTTTATTATGGTGTCTATGTGATTTAATTTGATATAGAATATATTTAATTGTTATAAGAAGAGTGAAATTACATTGATAAAATGTTGTATCATTACAAATATAAACAGTACTATGTCTATAATGTTTACATAATGATGTTTGGATAATGATATATTGTATATGAATAAGTAAACCGAATGGTAAAGATTACCTTGGATATGAATAAATATTTTTTCAGAATGTGATTTATGCTATCATGGATGAATTTTATGATTTTTTAATTATGTAATATATCAAACAATATGTGGAATAAGTAATCATGCATGTTTTCAATTAGTATTTATGTCAATTACATTGTTTCAAGAGTGTGTGTGATGAATGTATTAACATGTTTCATATGTGAAAAACAATATAAAAATTATGATATATGTGGGATCAATGCTTAGATGTTTTTGAGAAATTAAGTGACCATTTTTTATGAAATTTTTTAATTTAAACTTATTGAAGAATTTTAGGGTTAACCAATTATGAAATGGTTTAGGTTATTCTTTGAATGAGGTTTTAGGGGTTAAATTATTATCTTTCCATATGAGTACTTATGAATATTAGATAACCTATAAAAACATATTGCTGGGATTATAAGACAGATGGAATAAAATATCATCCTATATATCTCATTATTTTATAATTCTTTAGGAATTAAAAATTCAGCTTCATATCCTAGAGTAAGAGATAATGGGGAAATTGATCGTATCACAATGAATGGATGAAAATGAGTTTATGAAATTTAATCATGTTTGTAATCTTCTAAAAAACTACAACTCTATAGAATGGATTGTGAAACCAAATATTTTATTCCAGTACATTCCTTTTTGATGAATTAAATTCTCCCATAAATCATCATATATATATATATGTCTTTGTGATAGTTAGTTAACATCATCCATGCCCTGTTATGTATGATTCTCCATCAGAACATGATACTTAGATTTCACATCCAAATTCACGTTTTCACTTTAATCCTATGTTTTCATATCTGGAAACCTAATTATGAGTTACTTTGGGAAATCGTTATGTCTCCAGAATTATCATTTTACTGGTGTTTTAGTATCCATTTTTTTGATGTGGGTTTCTATAAAATTAAATTTCAAGTATTATATCATTCATGAAACCAAATACATTAAATGGAGAGATTTATTTTAATGTGGGTATACTGTAAAAACCATGTTTTTGTAAACCTTTTTTAGAATAAATTAAATTTCGTTGATGTGTTTTTTATATGCTAAAATAAGTTAATCATTCACAACACACAACAGTAGCTTAGCTTGTGTGAAACACAACACTAAGATTCTTCAAAAAATCAATTTTATTATTGTAATTATTTAAATAGTAAAATTATAACAAAGGTGTTAGTGTGATGTATATTTATATAATTAACTAAATTTTTTATGTTTTTTCACACAAGTAATACCCTAACAAAAAGTGGTAAATGTTTTTCTGAAAACTATTTAAATGCACATAGATGTGTTTTATACTGATAAATAAACAAAAAAATCTTATTTTATTATATTAATGATATATATAAATAATTTATATTTAATATATTGGTTAAAATTATTCTTATGTTTTTTCTACATTTTATATAAGAACAAATCTAGTTTTTCTATAAAAAACTGTATTTTTATTAAATGGTGTTTTCCACCATTTGATGACAAACTTGTTTTAAGTCTATCTTTTGAATCATTTATAAAATTTATTTGAGAAAATAACATTGTTATTTTAAAATTTTTTATAAAAATTTTACATTCACCTATTTTTATGTCTATTTACTTTTGGTATTTTTCTAAGAAGATTCATTTTTTAATGAATAGTGAAGTGAACACTTAATATTAATTGAATAATTTTTGTAAAAGTCATTTCTATTTATAAATTTTGTTTTGGATTCTTTTTAATCCAATAATGTTCATTGGAATCGATTTACTATTTAATTTGGATATAAAAACATATCAATATTTTTGACGTTTTTATTTAAAAACTCATTTGTTTGATCCATCAATGAAATTAATTTTTTATTAATTTCAACGAATGCTATGTTTTAATTTTGGATAAATGGATTCTATATATAATATAGGAAGGTCCAATTTTTTTTAAATGGTCACTTTTAGTTTTGGACAATTTGAGTAGTAACTTTTATAAATTAGTTTAATATGGTTAAGGTTAAATCAAATAAGTTTAGGGTAAAAATAATATTTTAAATTCTAAAAAAATATCAAAAACATTCTCAAATATTGTTGGATGAAATTATTTTGGCCCTTATTACATAAGGGTTAAAATGAAAATTATTTAATGCACACATGGCCATGACTATGAATTGGATATTATTAAGATCAATGAGTGTGACAAAATGTCACATTCATACTTGTAGTAAGTATAATATTTTTTAATATGTAGATAAATAGAAGATATGATTGAATATTTATATTATTTTAAAATCTTCGAGAATTAAAAATATCATGGAATTTTATTGTTAATTTTTAGTGAATGAAGAATTATAATAGTTTATCACGCAATGATGATACAATAATCATTCAATTAATGAAACAATCAATTAAGTGATATTCTTAATATTAAAATAAATATATTTTGAATTAACTAAGGATAAATAAGAATTTTCTAGGTGGATATGAGGTATTGGGAGTGTATAAAATTGAATTTATGGATGTTATCTTTCTATATATAATTTCTTATGGTCAATGTAACATATAGCATCCAAATTGACATTATGATATTTTATGAAAATAATATAGTATTAAATTAGATAAAAATTATAAGACTCATAAATGAGGATAAATGGGATAATTTATCGTCACCAAATGATATGTTTACCATTTATAGTTTAATTTACAACTTATATGAAAATAAAAAACTTTTAATTTTGAAAATTTTGTAACATTGTTAAACTTAATATATGTAATCAAATGGTTAATCAAAATTATAAAGCCTAAAATTAAAAACACTTCTATAAAATCTACTATTTTATGTTATAACACACCATCTCAAATTAGCTATGAATTCATTTAAATTTAGAGGTTTTAGGATAAATATTTAATTATTATAAGTTATTCCTCTAGGAAATTCATAATCTGCCCGTCACATATAGTATAGAAGGACTCCTCCTCCATCGTCCCATTTCACCACAGTGGTACATATAGAACAACCAATCTATAAAAATAAAACGTTTTCACTATCCTAGACAGATTCTAGTTGTTTTGTTCTTCCCAATTTGTCACCTTTATTTTCAATTCAAGGAGATCTAAAGGATCTATTTTGCAGAATAGGTAATTTATCTAACCGATAACTCTCTTTTTCTATTATTTTATACCAAATATAGATAATATATGTATCTTAAGATAATATAATTTTTATCCCTAATATTATGAAATTTAGTTTTTATTATGAATCATCAATTATATAACCCCCTTCCCATTGAACATGAAGTGAATCAATCACTCGTGCATATGTACAACTCCCCATCTCTACATAGAGATATAATTAATTTTATATCACCATATTATTTGAGTGGTAATTATTATGGTTTTAATGATTACATATGATACTTATGACATGATTATAAGTCTTTAATGATAATATAATATTTACCTTTTTACTGCCTAATCATTTTTGTTAACGATAAACTCACTCGTCCGTACATATTGATTTCCATATCCATGAGGTGATGTGATTCGTTTTTTGATTATCATCAACATGGGTATTAAAAAGGATAAATTTTATGAATATATATAAATTATATAATAGAATAAAATATGTTTTATTTATGAAGTTCTCTTACTTTTAATATGATAAGAAAATTGAAATCAATGATCATGTGTACATATGACCTATCGTATCGATGAATTGTGTATTTTATTTTATATCTCTTACATTTATGAATCACCATGAATATACACAAATATATGGTATCGATATCATGTTTATTATTCTGGATATGCTAAAATAATAATATAATTTAGAGGACTAAGAATAACATGTCAGCACATGTATGAAAAAATAGTTATTACCCTGAACATTACATTAACATGGATTTGTTAATAATAGAGTAATATAATTTCATCAGTAAATCATATATGGTATTATATATATGAATATGGTTCTATGGTAGATTTATAATAATATTATATTTCTTATACATGAATATTTAATGTATATAATCTGAGCCAAGACTTTTGGAAATGGATTTTTGTGTAACATTTATTTCTATGGGAAACATGCCTTATAAACTATTTATTTCTTCTAGGTTGTTTATATAAATAAAATTAATGTATTTTATGATACATAATCTAAATATTTTGTTATTTTCATATTCATATAAATTTGTCTGTTTCATGGGGAATATAATTCTACAGATTATGATATTATAAGTGATTATTTCAAAATATCATCACCATTCATGATTGTTACATTTTAAATCGCTATTGGATAATATTTAACAAAAGGATAATGATGTGGGTGTTTGATAAGGCTTTGGTTCCCCTTAAAATCCTAGTGCTTTGATTCAAGGTAGTCTCTAATGATGAATCTAATTCAAACATAAAATAATTTTCATATTTCATATGATTTACTATAAAGCGTGGAACTGAATATTCTCTATGACCATTGAGGTTACATTAAGGGAATTATGGATAAATTAGATAGTTTTTTTAGGTTATCTAAATATATGGTAATTGATGTATTTAATCACTCGACATTAATTATTTATTCTCAAAAAATATTCTACACATGTGAATTGGTATAATAACTTGAGGAAACATTTATCTAAGGGGAGGATGTAGATCATTTCGGGGTCTCTTTATTATCCACCCTATATGTTATTGGAGAAGATATCTAAACTTTGGATTGTTGTATTTGAAGGGAAATCTATCGTATAAAAACTATAACACTAATTAATAGCTACTATAGACATACTGGTAGATAATTTTATATGGTGGATAACTTAGTGACAGAAGAAGCCATTTTATTGGCACAAGCAAATAAATTATCGCCATAGGTATATATTAATATTGTGAAAATCAATGAACTCTAATTGGTAGTTGATTCAATGAACCAAAGAATGGGTAGCTTTAAATGGGGAATTTTGTAAATGATATCATTATTTTTGATATAATATTCATTTTCACTCCCCTATATATTGTAAATTTTTGTAAGGGAATTTGAGATTTGGATATCCATTACCTTTCTTTTTTAAATTAATGAAAATGACTCCATTCAGATAAATCTATTCTTATCACACCTTCTCACAAACACATATTTCACAATGAGATTGGGTGTGATAAATATTATGTTCTATTATAGGATAAAAACTCAACCATTTAAATTTATTTGAAAAGAAGGGTGTTATGGTTCGAAAAAAAGTTTCACTCCTAGCTTCTTGGAGGATAGGCACATGAATAAAATCAAAAGTTTTGAAAATACCACATGAGTATGAAGGAAATAAATTTTGAAATCATGATTCCAATATATTTTAATATGAAATATGGGTTTTGTAGGATGAATATCCTTTAAAAATGTGAATTAAATAGTAATTTGAAGGCCTTTTAGGGGGCCCATGTAGTATAACCTAAAAATGAGTTTAGTTTTTCAATAAACGATAATGTATTTATTTCTCCCATCCATGTGCCCATGGAGGGGTATAGGACTTTCATATATAGGGAGAATATTTCATCACCAAAATTCAGGATTGATCTTCATGGATGTGAAATGAAGTGATTTCCTCTATATTGTTTTTGACTTGGAAGACTATAAGTAGTTTATTTTGAAGGTTCCAGGAACAACGGAAGCATGGTTGGTACACGACAAAAAAATGATTTTTACCATGATCAATGATTATTACAGGATCAATTCGACGAATAATTAGAGCCTCCATGAAATATAATCAATGATTTAGATAAAGAAGAAAGAAACCTGAAACCTTTAGAGAGGATGTTACAAATCATATTTATAATTATTTTAATTAATTTCACAATGAACAATAATACCTAGATCTGTGGTATTTTTCATCATTGATGATTTTGATCATCCAAAATGACCATTCTAGATTATCTTGTTTCACTTTTAAGGATCCAAACTAGAATCCCTCTATTAGTGATCTACACGTGCTATGACAGGATCAGGTCGACACTGCACATTCTTTTGGTGCTAGCATAGTTAAGTGAGTGTCTTATGTTAGTTGTTATTAATCGCTAATTATTTGGCCATGATGAATTCCTCTCATTGATCAAAGGGGAGAGAAGAGGATTTGAAAGAGAAATTGTTTGGCTCAACAATTCTCAATTCAGCAGGCGTGGGGTGTGTTTAATAGCACAGTAGGCGCACATGTCTATTTATATACATGGAATTTCAGTTACAATATTTTATTGAATATAAAACATTAAATACATTCATGAACATAGAGAAATCCCAATAATTTAATAATAATACCTCGTTATTATTCATGGTCGTGCCAACTTATAAAACTAAATTATAAATTCCACGTCACAAAATAATAGCAGCGTTTTTTAATTAGTTCTTACTAGTTAAATAATTATTTACCATATTTCAAATAATTATTTTACTACTGGACTGACCTTGGTTGGATCGAAATCCACTTCAATTTATTCAACACTACAATAAATAAATAAATAAATTTTTATCATAATTAAATATTTTCTTAACAAACTATTAAATCATTATTTATTAAATATTAAATAAAATAATTAAATAGATTTTATTTAATTTCTGAAGTCATTTTAATATGAAAAAAATTATTATATGGTCTTGAGAATAATATTTATTTCATTGATGAAATTCAAATAGAATTTAACGGAGAAAACCGAAATCAATTATTGTGTGACCCTCTAGGATTCTTTCTCATAGTCATTAGGTGGGATTACCTAAATTCAAAGATTACTATCTTGAAACGGGTCATGGAACCCTAGATAAAGACTTTTATGCTTCAACAATGTCATCCATATACGAATAGTCACTATGTAATGTACTCCCTTCATCACAATATCACATCAAGCATGTTTCAGGATAGGGTTTTAAATATTTATGCATCATATCTCATTCTTTAACTAATTCAAATTAACTATTCATTACACTATGGCCATGTAATTTTGCACGAAAATTATATTTCAGTCAAAGGGACGAGATATCAACTTCTATAAATCTAAGGGACAAATACTTCATTGACATATCCATTAATAACATTCCACTCATGACACACCCAACGAACCCTACTTCCCGCCAATTTTCTGCGTGACAGTTGTCATCAGTAAATAAATGTGCGAGAGTTGTGACATGTATTAATGATAATATTAATGTATAAGGATAATTACATACACTCAAATATTGAAATATCTGATGACACTATAACATACAGAATTCTTACTTGTGGGTTTTTTCATTTAATCTCTTATCTTGGAGATTACCAAGTGTGAACTTCATGATAGGAAGTCTCATCTTCTTATGAGTACACACACCTAATAGTATGAATTCTATGTGTCACATTATAGCATGTAATACAACTAAAAAACATTGTTTAAAAATATTGTTATAACAATTCATGGTTCTCATCATAGAGGGGAACTCCCTGGACCTTATAAATGTAACAAATACTTTAGCACATTATTACGTCATAGTCATGCAGAACAAGGAACAATATGTAATAATAAATTTAATATACATGTAATCAAAGTAAAACCAGTTGGTTCTAGGTCACCAACTCTTATAAAGTCCAACATGGACTATAACCAACTACCTTCGATTTTCGGTTCACTATATTCAGGATGAAGCTTCACATCCAGTCATCTTCTTTATCATCCTCATTAGATATGATATACTTGGTCTCTATTTTATATTCTATGACCACACTATTCTTTAAGCTCCTCCATCTCAATTCAACATAATTAAATGTAAAGATGTATCTAGATTTCAAATTAATGTCTTCTTGATATGTCAAGAAACTAGAATATACCTAACCTCTGGTGACTAGTTCATCATCTCCTCCATAAACCAGGAACATATTCTTAGTACACCTGAGATACTTTAGGATAGACTTGAAAACCATTCAATGGTGGTTTCATGGTTTAGCCTAATATCCACCTACCGCATTCAATGCGTAGGCGACATCTAGGCTAGTACATAGAATGACATACATGACTGACCCAATCACTGATCTGTATGGATTCCATGCCATTAAAATTTTTTCCACATGTGTCTGAGGACAAATTTTCTTAGAAATATGAATGCCTTGTTATGCTGGAAACATTCCCCTGTTGGATTGTTCTATACTGAATCACTTCAGTATCTTATCAATGTATGTACTTTGACTAAGTTCCAACAATTTATTGGATCTATCACGATGGATCTTGATCCCAAGAATATATAATTCCTCCCCCATGTCCTTCATAGAGAATCATTGATTCAACCATTCATTGAAAGACTATAAGAATGGTATATAGTTTCCAATAAGTAATATCTCATAAAAATATACTATTATTAAAACAATTTCAATCCCAAAAAAACTATTTATTGACACAGGCTTCACATTCATTCTTGATAAAAACGAATTCTATTATGACTTCATCAAAACAAATGTTCCATGGCATGAATGATTTTTTTAATCCATAAATGTATTTTTGAAACTTGCACACCTTATTAGCATCATATGGAGTCACAAACCCTTTAGGTTGTGTAATTTAGACATCTTCCTCAAGCTTCCTATTATGGAATTCTGTTTTGAAATCTATTCACCATATTTCATAGTCATGGTATGCCGCAATGGAATGTAGAATTCTAGTGGATTTATGAATTGAAACTTCTGAAAAGGATTCTTCATAGTCAATTTATTAACTCTATTTAAACCCTTTTGTAACTAGTCGTGCCTTATAGGTACTAAATTTCCCTTCCATGTTTCGTTTCATATTGAATACACAATTGAATTCAATAGGATTTACATCTACTAGTGGATCTACCAAAATCCAGAGTTATTTTTTGTACATGGAATCTATTTCAGAATTCATGGGTTCTTTCCACTTGGCAACATCTATACCACTTCTTGCTTCCTTATTGGATAGAGGAAAATTATTATAAACAAATAATGTGTCACCATCATCGGTAACTAGAAAACCATACCATTCTGGGTCTCTAACCTTTCTTGTACTCTTATGTAGTAATTGTGTGTCTAGAACAGTTTCTTATTCCCAGGGGCTTTGTGGAATCTATTCATGTACCAACTCTTGTGTTCCTTAGCCTCGACTTCATCAAACTATTTCTTTCTCCCACTATTGCTTTTGGAAATGTACTCAGCCTCATCTAATATGGCATGTATTGCAACTATAACCTTTTAACCTGAGTGGTTTTATAGGTAATATCTCTATGTTTTCTTAGGCTTCCCTACAAATGTACACATTGTTCCTTGAGGTGCGAGATTGTTACCCGAAAGGACCTTAACAAATGATTTTCTACCCCACACATTTAAATTCAATAACATGGATTTTCATCCACTCCAGAACTCATATAGAATACTATTTATCGATTTAGATGGTACATGGTTTAGTAAGTGTGTCTCTGTTTGAAATTCATACCCCCAAAAGGATAATGGAAGACATTCATGACTCATCATTGATCTCACCATGTCCAACAAGGTGTGGTTCCTCCTTTCACTTACACCATTCTATTGAGGTGTGTAAGGAGGAGTGAGTTGGGATGGGATCCCAAACTCTAGTATGTAATCAATGAATTCCTAATTATGATATTCCCCACATTGTTCTAAGCAGAGTTTCTTAATCATCATACCATGATTTCTCTCATCTTCATTCATGTATTCATTGAACATATAAAATGAATATGACTTATAACTCATTATGTTGATATATCCATATCTACTAAAATAATTAGTAATATTTGTAATGTATTATTAAACACCCCTTGCTTCAACTGGAAATGGTCCACACACGTTAGTATGAACCAATTCAAGAAGCTCTTTATCCCTTTCAATTATCCCACCAATGAGGATTTGGTCATATAGCCTTGTAAAAATGCATGAAATATGCCATGTAGGTTTAGTTAAAATAATCTAAATATCCATCTTTATGTAAAATGCTTATGAATATCTCATTTATATGACCTATTTGGTGATCCCAATGTTTGATGTGGTATGAGTCATGTGAAATATCTTTGTCATCGATTGCCATTACTAGGTTTTTGTAATGTAACACATAAAGACCATTTTATAAATGTGACCTACCCAAAAAATGAATTCTTTATAAAAGATTAATCAATAATTTCCAAAAATGAAAAAAAATTTATCTAAATATATTATGGATATAAAAATTATGATTTTGGTTACAAAAGGAACATAAATAAATCCCTATAACACAAAGATCATCCATGTTGGAAACGTGAGGTTGTAGTCCCTTATAGTTACATCACCAAGTGTGGCTCTGTTTGCTGCTCGAAGATCTACCTCCCATCGATCAATATTACTAAATCTATGTGGTTCCAGTATCTGGATACATATGTGAGCACCAAAATCTATATCTAATAACCAATTTGTAGAAATTCATAGACTGCATTAGATAACAAACGCACTTGAATATTCCCCATTCTTTGTAGGATGGGTGTGGTTCTTCTTCATATGACCCCTCTTTCCACATGAAAAGAAAATAGCCTTATATTCCTTTTCCTCCAATTTGATCTTTTTTTTAGGAAGGTCCTGATGATGCTTGGGTATTAAATCTCTTCGCCTTCCCTTTCATCTTATTCACAATAAGGACAGAAGTATTTTTGCGCATCATATCTTTTTCCACATGGAGAATGAAGATAAAAATATCAGATAAATTCTTCGCAATGTTGTTCATATTGAAAATGATAACCATGTTAGAGAATCTCTAAGGGACTTATGTTATAATGAGATTAGTTCCTAGTTCATCGGGGTGTTTAAACCCTTGAAACACTTGGATCTCAAAGTAGAAAATGAGTTTGAATACAAGAGGGACAATTGGGGCACCATCTCCAATCTTACTCTGAAAGAGTTCGCTAGATATCATAATCATTTCCTATCTTTCTCTCTCTTGTTGAAGACAACTGAGGTGCTCGAGAATGCAATGATCATCCACATTTTCATTAGACGTCATGATTTCATAAACAATGATGATACCATCAAACATTGAACATCAACTTCATAATTCAAATTTTCTCCTAGTCTAGGAAATCCTCATCACTCGCCTCCTTGTAATGCAGGTCAGGTAATCCCAAATCCAACATATAAGACTTCCATCCATGGCATAGGATAACCTAAAAGAGTCTAAACCAATCTTGGAAGTTATTTCCGGTGAGGATGATTTATTTATCCAGAAATGATCACAGGGATGGTGTGGTTGAAGAGATTTTCATTTTTTATTATACAATTAAAAGAGAAAATCATTAGTACGTTCTTCATTACATTTTATGAGAAATAATAAATTTTATTAAATCTGCCACTATTTTATCAATGTCTCAATATCCCTCACCATTGAACATGGAATTTCTAATTAAAATTACATTCTAGTGGTAAGTATCTATATTCCCAATCTCATATCATTTAAAAGGGTTGGTCAAGCTATTTAGAGGGTATTTAGGTAGGTAGGTCTTTACCAATTTTGGCATTATAGTTCCTTGATCTGTTGAGTGGACTCCCAAATCCTGAAATCATGACTTTAGATTTCCTCAAAACATTCCTCCAATATTACACAAAGTCTAGAAAGGAATACTCCTATTGATGTTATATGATTAAGTCAACCTGAATGCTTTCATAAGGGAATCTTTTCTAAAAGTATTTATTCCATCATGGGTTTGTCAAACATATATTTTTTTTTGTTTTTCCCATAATCAAATAATGAAACGCTTAGTTAAATTAATATTTATTTTTAGGTATTTTTATCTCATAGGTGTGAGTTTTTAATTATCGCATAATTGTTAATATTAAGTGGTAAATACTTAAAAGATTCACCATGTCTTGTTAATATTTATTTATAAGTATGGTTTATTTTAGATCCATTTTTCATGCTTGTTTAATTCAATAATTATTTGGTCATAACATAAAATCCATAATGATAAACCATGAAAATAATAGAAATAAAATAATCTAAATGGAATGATCTTGATCTTTTATAATGGTTAGCTTATCTAGCGGCTGGTAAACTGACATTGGCCTAAGGGGAAACACTGTGAACCTTTTGGGTTCGTGTTTACAGTATCCAACTGTCCACCATTGTATATCATAAGATTTTTTTCATCTCGTCACCTGCTTGAACAACCTCCACTAACTTGGGAGTTCTATCCATTACAAATGCCCTTATTTAACTCACATGTAGGTGTGGGGTCAAGGGGGTTTTACATAAAAGAAACCAATGGCACGCATTCCCTACATATTAATTAGGAGAAGGCTCACATGCTAACAAATTTAATTAAAATAAAGATAACTATCCATATACCAAGGTCTTTGTCAAGTTCATGATCATCAATACCTTCAACGATATTTACCCATAAACAAAAAGTGCATTCAATTATTTAATCGTTCTTGTTTAAGATAAATCACGCTCGAATAAATTAATTATCATCTTTAATTAATCAATCATTTTTTCTTAAACCCATTTATAAATTTCATTAAGATTCTCACCCATCATAATTTTAAAAAAATAATTTAAATTAAAATATCTTTTGATGTATCTTGTTCTTTAGAGGAAACCCAGTGAATTCCAATTCATAACTACAAAATTATTAGAAAATAACAATATTCATATGTTAAATTAAACACACATATATAAAAAAACATATCACGTGTTGTTCCTCAGCTTTATGTAAGCATGATGGTACACATATCAACGGTTTGTATAATATCATAATAAATTTTAATAAATATGTGTAACTTTGATGAGTACACAAGGTGTGGTTCCAACTACATTTTGTGTACTATTTTTCATTTTCCATCCAAAATACATTCATAGGGAAACGACGTGTGAGTGTACATAAAAAATATTTGGAGTACATTGCATGTTCAGTGTGACACACACCCTGTAGTCCTCATTACACAGTCTCCAGTCGGGCCAGCTATGTATGGGGTACATGGTCCATACCTAACCTGATGAGACTACATGCCGTGTCCATTTGGCCACATGGCATGTAATCTAGAAACAGTGTGCCACCCGGTCCTGGTCAACACACTGAGTCATTTATGACTTATAAATACCCCAAAACATGGCATGGTATGGAAGAGTAGTGTGATGTATTGAATCATTACTACATGGAATGTACTGGGGGGAATACACACCATGTGTTCTGTTGTTGTATGTCAAGAAAGCTTTGGAACCACCGGATCAGATCCTCTATTTTATTTTAATTAAAATTAAAATAAAAGAGAATTTTAGAAAGGTTTACGAGAAATGAAGGTGGAAGAATAGATCTCACGATTCAAATTTACAGAAAGATTAATGTTAATTGAAACAACTAAATTATTAAATGCATAAGTCATAAATGATATGTTTAAAATATTGTAAACCATGATGTAATCGCTCTATACCACTTGAATGTTCTGAGCACAGTGGAAGCGTGGTTGGGATGGGACCCAAAATTTGTTTTTACCATGATCAATTATTATTCTGTGATCAATTAGATGATGAATGCAAGTCTCTAAAAAATATAATCAAAGATTAAGATAATTAATAAAGAACCATGAAACCTTTATAGAGGATCTAGTACATCATGTTTTAATTTATTTAATTAATTTCATTGAGAAAAATAATACATGGATATTTATTATTTTTCTTTGTTCATGATTTTGATCATCCATAATGACCCATATGGATTTTCTCGTTGCGCATATAAGGATTGAAACTAGAATCCATCTAGCGGTAATCCACACGTGCTCCGATGGCCTATGATCAACATCACTCATTCTCTGGGTGGTAGCATGGAGAAGCGAGATTCTTTTTTCAGTAATTCTTCATCGATTCATCATCTTCCTTGATGAATGTCTCTCGTTCTTGAGAGGGGAGGGAAGAGTATTCAATATAGAAATTGTTTGGATCATCAATTCTAAAATCAACAGGTGTGTGGTGTGTTTAATATCAAAATATTCGTACTTGCCTATTTATATACTTTGAATTTCAATTACAATATTTAATTTTATAGAAAAAATTAAATACATTCATGAAAATAGAAAAACAAATGAATTTAATTATAATATCATGTTATTATTAATGGTTCTACCAACTTCAAGAAAACGGAATTATAAATTCCTCGTCGGAAAATAATATAAGCATTATTTATATTTGTTCCAACTAGTAAAATAATATTTTACTATCTTTCAAATAATTATTATACTGTCCGACCGACCCTGGTCCACTCGAACTCCACTACCATTTGTTGAACACTCGAATACATAAATAAATAATTTATTATCATAAATAAATATGTTATTTTCTAACTAGTACATAAATATTTATTAAAAATTCAATAAAATAAATAAATAAATTTTATTTAATTTATTCGACCATTTTAGCATGAATTAAATTATTCCTCGATCATGAGAATAATATTTATTTCATTAACTAAATTCAAATAGAATTTAACCGAGACCACCAAAAACACATAGTGTTTTACCCTATAGATTTCTTTCTTATTGGAAATAGGAGGTCTTTCCAAAAGTCTAAGAATACTATCTAGAAACAGGTCAAGGCACCGAAGAGAAAGAATGTAAAGACACAACAATTACATCCACATTCGAATGATCACTATGTAATATAATCCATTTCTCGCAATATCTAATCAACCAGGTTTCATGATAGTGTCATAAACATTTATTCTTGATACTTTGTTCTTTAACTACATGAAATATACTTGTCATTACACAATGGGCATGGAATATCGCACGACGGTTAAATTTCAATCAATGATCTGAGGTGTCAACTTTCATAAATGGAAGAGAAAAATCCTTCCTCGACTTATCCTATAATAACATTCCACTCATGACGCACCCTATGTACATTACATCCCACCAACAGTCTGCGTGATTGTTTTCGTTAGTAAATTAGTGTGGGTGATCCATGAAACATATTAATTATAATCTTAAATTCCAAGGATCATTACACACGCTCGCATATATTAATGTCTGATGACACCAAAACGTGCAGAATTCCTACTAGCGGGTCTGGTCTCATAATCAATTATCATAATGATTACTAAGTGTGAACTTCATTTAATGAAGTCTCATCTACTTTTTAGTTCTCGCACCTAATAGTATACGTGTTATGTGTCCCATCATAGCATTCCATCTAACCACATAACTATATTTAAGAATATTGTTATTTCATTTCAAGGTTCTCATCATAGAGGGAAACTTTCATGACCTTATCAATGTATCAAATACTCTAGGTCATTATTATAATCATAGTCAATAAGGACAATGAACAATATATAATAATATAGTAAATATCCATGAAATCAAATAAAAACAAGTTTTTTATAAGACACATACTCTTACTTATTACGGAGTTCATTTACCCTCATCATAAGTTAAATTTACTGAGTTGAACTTACTTTATCATTAATACACATTACATCATTTTACCAGAATATTGATTACTTTTAAATATCAATAACAAAACCAAAATTAATGACCACAATATTCAAATTTAGGTTCATTAATTAGAAATTAAATAACCTACTATTCATGTAATTTATTTGTTATAACCATATTAGGTTAATTAATATAATTTTATAGGGGTTAAGCAGTACAATTTCATTGTTCGTGTCGCATTGTTTGATGATCAGTATACTTATATATATGAACAGAATATCACGTGAAATGAGGATAGATGTCCAGAATATATTTTATTTTTATTCTATAACATCTAGATGGTTACATGGTTGAAAATTTAATTTTGTTTCATGGATTGAAAATGAATCATTATATAAATTATTTAATGATAATTTTTTGTGTTAATTGGTTGTTTTTGAAAACAATGAACACATTTTTCGTTATAAATAAAAACTATGGGTAAAAAATGATTAAATAACCATATATGATACATAATACATATATTATAGTCCGGATCAATAATAATAATGGTTTTATGACCATAATAGAAGACGTTAATAGGAATTGTAACCATATCGTCCTTGAATGTGGTAAATTAGCACATCTTAGATGGTTTTTTTAGTAATTTAATAAAAGAAGGATAAAAGAGAGATGATAATAAATTATTCAATAATTATAACAACATTACAGTACATGTATGGTACTGGAGTTTTCATAACATTTAGAAGAGACATGTTGAGGATAGAAAGGAAAACTATGCTACTTGAAAAGAATTTAAAAGAATTAGAAAAGAGGAATTCACCTCTTGAATTAATCTTCCTTAAGAGCCTCTTTAGAGGCGGAGGTTTTTTATTTTGAGGAGACCAATGTTTGATAGGAATGGGGGATGATATTGGGAGGGTATTTGGGTAAATTTATATAAGGAAAAACGATTTATATGTGTGAAGAGAAGAGGGGCTGGGTGGGGGTTTTATAGTGGATGAGAGGAGTGGATTTTGAATTGATAAAACATTATTTAATCATTTTTATCATGATAAAAAATACTGGTAGATTCATGTGACAAAAAATTGTAATATGATCACGTGAGTTTGATCCTAGTGGTATTTCATTAGAATTACATCACTTATGACTCAATAAATCATGTATTTTTCATTTATCGTATTTTAATATTAACCTAAAATTCATGTTTTCTAGAAAAATACAAAAAACATTCCCTAACCATTCATTGACATGTAGGATTAAATAAATTAAATCCATTCTATGGAAATAATTTTCTTTTGTTTTTCAATTTAATATTTATATAAAATCATAATTAATTTCATGAAAACAACATTAAAACTATAACGGGTTTATAACACCCTGTGAAATTAATCATGGTCACAAAAAATTATCCTAAAACCATAATACAATAAAATAAATGTTTATGATTACATTTTATGAAAATTAATTTCCATTTGAAATTATTAAATTAATCATAAAATTTTAATTACAATATTTATGACTTAAAAAATATCAATAGTTATACTATGACCATTTTTAACATATAAGATGTCTAAATTGTATTTAAATGGTCATGGGAAATGATACTATTTTTTAGACAATTTAATATTCATTTCTAAACATAGATGTATGAAAATTATGTTTATTGGCTAGGTTATAACAATGTTTTGTTCTGTAGAGACTCCTTGTTTCTAGCATTAACTGTTAAATTTATTTCTAAATCCATGGGGTGTTACATTCTCCCCTACTTACAAAACCTTCATCATGAAAATTTTAAATTGAACAACAAAATTCATTATTTTATACTTCAAAATTCCCATTTGGGAAACCCACATAAAAAATATTGTTAAAATATACTCTTAATAAAAGTGAATAGTAAATGAACCAGTTACTACATAACTATGCAATTTAATTAAAAAACTTGGCCACGAAAGAATAATCATTCCACTCTGTTCTAATGGAATGTAATATATATCAGGATTAGATAAATGGCCATTACCCCAAAACCATAAATTAAATTAATTATAAATTTTATTTATATCATGAAAAATTATGTAAATAAGACAACATTATTGTTTAAAACTCTTTTCCTAGAGGTGAGGAATTATTCAACTCCATATGAGTAAAAATATATATTTCTATTTCATAAAAAAATTATTATTAATTTTGTTCTATCAATTTATCTATACATCATCCCATAGATAATTTTTCTTCATGTTGTGACATTAAACTCTATAACCTCATACAATGGTCAACATAAACCATTTCATAAATGGTTTGAGTTTCTAAAAGATCATGATCCAACACAATAGAATAATTCCCTTATCTATCATTTCTAGATCCATGTACAAGGGATCCATGGTAATCCATATGTGTTTAGAACACCGTTGTATATCCTACTCAATTCATTAACAACCTTATTTTCAATTAATCAAAATGAATAATCAATAAATTTCCACATCACAAACATGTGAATAACTTCATCATGGTTTCTCTTGAAATATGGTAATAACTCAAATTACGATATAACCTTATTGGAAACATGAATTTATCAATAGAAATGGTATTGGATATATTCATTATATCCAAAAATTCTTGTAGAATCCATCAATTATAGAATACAGGACCTGTCGAGAAGACAATTATCAGTTTTGATGTAGTAAGTACAATTCAAAATCAATCTTTATTAATCATTGTCTTAATCATCAGGAATATATTTAGGGTTGTCTTTCACTCAACCATATACTTTACCAAGATATAATATTTCTACTGAGTAACTTAACTTTCATACAATTCATTATATAAACTAAAATACTTTATAAAATTTTATTGTAGTGCAATCCCCATATATACCATATTTCTTCAAACCAGTACATTGCTGATAAAATATTCAAATGACTTGATTCTTGAAAATGCATATTATTTGTTCAACTACATCTACAGTAGTATCATGACTTGATCACAATCCAATAACATCATATGGGTAATATTCCATTGATGCTTGGGACATTGATTCACATAATGTCGCATATCCTTGTAATTGAAGCATTGTAAATTGGAAGCCTTTTTTTCCCTTGTAATCACAAAATTTGTGTATGTTTTGTCCACACATATAAGAAACTCTCATTACCTTCACACATTTACCAACATTATTCTTTACAATGATATAACATGTTGGATAATAATTCATTCCCTTCATCCCTTTATCCATGTTTTACTCTGCCATCCTGTTCTTCATTTGATTCATCTCAAATAAAAACGACTCATTGAAGTCTCTACATAACTTGTTAACACATGATACTATATAGATATATGATTAGGATACTTAGTAGACTATCATCCTTTGAAACAATTTATTAAGACAATGAAACATATGATCATTCTTACTATTTACATCACGTGCATTATTGAAGTACACATTTATTCAACTATGCTCTATTTATAATCAATTCCATATACTATATTAGCTCATAAAATTATGAACATACTATAACTATAAACATGGTATACAAAATATCCCAAATTTATGTATCGTAAATCCTAGAAAAATATACATTGGTCAGTTTGGAGGAATAAATCATTCATAATGTTATATATGAAAAAAAATTTGAATTATCCTATGTATTTCCCACTGGAGTGTCAGACCAGGTGAACCGTAAGGCCCATTGTCATGTACTCGAATTCCCTGGGACAAGCTTCAAACACCCTATCAGAGTTGTTTCTCCTAGATGAATTTGTTTCAGAACTAAATACACATGTAGTATCCAAAAAAAGGATGTGTTTTCTAGAAATGTCCACATAATCTATTCCTTTCTAAAATTCCAAAATATTCTTGAATATTTTTCCTCAATGCCTATTCCATGGTTTTTTCCATTATCAAAATTTTCTAAATATAGTTTCCATGTTTTATGTTAAACTTCTTTGATACCAATTGTAATGACCCAACCCCAGTTTGCCAGAGCTGGTACATTATTTCATTACATTTGAATTTTTAAAAGTAAGTCGTATACCTAAGGAGGGATTAATTTATTAGTTTTCGAAAACCAGATACATACATAAGTTTAGGATTATGACTTGAAAGGAAATAAAATATATCAATTCATTTGACAATATCCATAACTCATCGCACTACTACAAATATGGATTTTATCAGTGCTAGAAAATCACATTAATAGCAAAAAAATAACATTGGTAATCAAGTAGAAGATATGGGGGGTCCCTTTTATCAGTGCTCTGAAAAGCATAAATAAAAGAACCTCTTGTCAACGCTAAAAGAAGATCTAATAAAAGTAAAAAAAATTAAAAAAATTAAAAATAAGTATATAATCGGTGTAGCTTATAACATATCTTGACCCCCCTTTACCAGCGCTAGCCCCCCCCCCCCCTCACACTCTCTCTCACGATGCCCTTCTCGTAAATCCCCCACACACGCGTACCTCCATGCTTCCACCTGAACTCGATCCCGCGTCCTCCCCCCATGTGTGCCTACACCGTTATCACTAAGCCATTTTTTTATCTATTTAATGATATATATATATATAGTTATATTTATTCATATATTATTATAGATTCAGATTAATATAAATATATTTAGTTATATTAATACATAAGTATTTATTCATATATTGTTATATATATTTATTTGTATATTAATATATATTAATATTTATTTATTTATATATATAGTTATATTTATTCTTATATTAATGTTGATTCATTATAATATAAATATATTTAGTTATATTAATACATATATATATATATATATTCATATATTATTATTTATATATATTCATTTGTATATTAATATATATTTATATTTATTTATATATATATATTTAGTTATAATTTTTTATCTGTATATTTATTTATATATTAAAATATATTTATAAGATTATTTTTAAATAAATTTATAAAAAAAAAATTGTGTGTTTATAAATAAATAAATAGGTACATACATAAATACATAAAACGGACACACACACACACATATATTTGCAAATAAATACTTATATATGTGTATTTGAAAATCCATTGAATGTTAAAATGACCATAACTTCTAATCTATAAACCCGTTTCAACTCTAAAACCAGTCAAATCGATGAAAATGAAACAATATTTGATATGACATATGGTACAGGTCTAACAAACATATGGATCAGATGTTATACCTGTTTAAATGTAAACAAATTGGGGTATCCCGACTAAAAACTAGGCTTTGGAGGACTTCTGGGACCATTAGGCCTTAAAAATGTGACAGAGGGTTACCCTGTTTCACTAGCACGTAGATCTCATTAAAGGCTTCGATTTGATATGTTGAAGAGATCAAACAGACACCAAAATCAAAATTTATGGCCTTTTGAAGTTTAAGTTACATTTTCAACTTATTTTAGATCTTTAATTAATTTTTATTTTATTTTTTTGTCTTCAAATTGTTATAAAATGATTATTAGTCAATGATAATTAGAATATTATTAATTAATAATATTTTTTAAAATAGTTTAAATCCATTTTCAATAAATAACATTTATATTAAATGTAATAGTCTATTTATACTTATCTAAAACATATTTAAAAAATATATATTATATTTATATCAATACAAATATAAGTATATATCAAAATAATAATTTTCATAAATTAATTTTTTTTTAAATATAAAATTTTTTAGTGCTAGGAAAAAGCACTGATAAACACCCCTTTATTAGCGCTACTAACAACAGTGATGATAAATGGGTCCCCTTTAATAGCACTATAAAATATCTGATAAAATTGGCCCTTTATCAGTACTAAAAAAATCTCTAATAAAATGGGTATTTTAACAACTATTTTTTTTATCACTGTTAATAGTGACCCTTTATCAGTGTTTTTTTTAACACTGATAAAGGCCCCCCTTTATCAGCGGTTTTTTTATCACTGTTAAAGGGTGGTGCTGTGGAAACCCAATTTTTTGGTAGTGTAGGTTATCCCTCCATTACAATCATAATATACATACTCATTCCATTGAAAAATGAAAAATAAGATATGGGTGAGCTCAAATGATCAGTAAGGGTATGAAATACATCAAAAGATATAACAAATATAAACATTAGTCATTGTCAATAACTAAAAATAGATTCCTTTAAAAATAAACATGAGGACATTATGGATGGAATAAAAGATGAACAAATAATTCCATTATAAAACATAAATATGGGTATTCTACTAGTCAAATAACCACAATAACTATCAGCTACTAGTTTCATAATGAGGATATGAATAATATGGGACATCATAACCATACCATCAAGGCCTCATGCAATGACCATAAATATCCATTTTCTAAAGGGCTTGTGCAAAGCCAATAGTTTGTCTCTAAAGACCTACCAATGCTTATAAGGGATGTAACATGCCCTAATCATTACATAATAAGTCAAATGCATTCCTCATTTGAATTGGGATAAACATAGAGAACAAATACAATCATATTGAAACTAACATATGAAAATTGAATAATTTTACCATGTCATTAAATATAAACACTGACCATTTAGAATAATATGGTGAATAATATCAAGATATAACATTCAAATTAAAAAAATATTAGAAACCCTTAAAAAAATTATTTATATGATATCATAGGAGATAATCCTCTATGAAATACATGATTCATCAGTGGATGTTTATATTAATAAAGATACATTTAAAATGAGACCATTCTAAAATTATTGATGAAATAATCCTCAAACATTCCAAAGTGTCACATACCACCTTGAAACATTAAACTCATAATCTATTAGAATATCATATGAAAATTGAGACTCTTCATATTATATAATGAGGGTCATTAAAAACACCACATTCAAGGAATAAGTGGTGAATATGAGATATATATCATAAAATTTAATGTGTAGTGAGAAAATTCCATTTTACTTTGGATAGAACAGTTATTTTGGAAATTCTTTTGAATTTTTCATAAATATGGCATTAAAAATTTATATTCTAAAACAGAAAAAAGATTAACATTTATACATCATTTTAGGCATCAATGATTTATCACTTATATAAAATCATGCAAATTTTTTTTTAAAGAAGATTTATAATTACAACATTTTAGTGCGGTTTAAGGAATTCATTAAACATATTTTAAAGGGAAAAATAATGTTTTCATTAATAGAAATAAAAATTAACCAAAATTGATTTTTCAATTTAAAATATTTTATTTTATAATGATTCATATAGATTAAAAATATTACAGAGTGAACATAAAAATAGGTAAGAATCTGATAAGATCAATGAATGGAGCTTGAATTTTGGGAAGAAATTATTAATGGTATTTTTAAAGAATACAACTCCAAATAAATGAAATTAAGATTATGTTTAGTACAAATATATAGAACATTCAAACAGAATTTTTGAGTACATATGAATAAGTAATAATATCATTTAGGTGAGTAGAGAATAAGACCAACTCGAATGAAAATAGAGGGTTGGGTAGAATATACTCACAACATTGTAATCAATTGAATCGTATGCCCCATAATTAATAAACATTAAATGATACATTTAATATAATGAAAATAAAGAGATTTAAGGTATTATAAATCCATGTTAGGTATAAATACACCACACACAAGTAATAATAATGAATACATAATATCTCCCAAAAATGGATGTGAGATGACAAAACCCTTACCTTATGTATGAAGGTGTTATACACAGGATCTCAGTGACCCGAATAATCAAATTTATGTTCATTAATTAATAATTAAAGAATATCATATTCGTTTAATTGATTTATTACAAACATATTATGTTCATTCAGGTCCTCTTTGAAGGGTTAGGAGGTTCAATTTCATTTTTCGGGTCCGTTTGTTTCATGATTGTTTAATTGTATACATGAATAGATAATAGTGAAACATGAGGATGGTTATATAGAATAGATGTTATTTATTATTATTGAACATATGGAATAATATATGGTTTATAATTTAATTTTCTTACTTGACTTTAATATGAATCATAATATAAATTATTTAATGATAATAGTTTGGATTTATTTGTGGGTTTTCAATACAATGAACCCATTTTATTATTAATCAAAACCATGTATAAAAAAAGATTAAATAACCATAGATGATACCTAATACATATATTATAGTCTGGTTCGACAATAAGAATGGTTTCATAAAAATAATTGAGTTGGTTAATAGAAATTGGATACCCATCATCCTTGAATGTGGAAAATTAGCACATCTCAAATAATGTTTTTTACTACTAGGAAAAAATAAGGCTAAATGATATATGATAATAAATTTTTTCATCATCATTAAAATTCTAAATTAAATTTAAGGTACTAGATTTTTCATAAAATTTGTATGAGATATGGTGAGGATAGAAATGATAATAAAGGAACATGAAAAGAAAGTAAAATAATTGAAAAGAGGAATATACCTCATGAATTAATCTTCCTTGAGAGCCTCTTTATGGGTGAGGATTTGGTATTTTGAGGAGACCAAGGGCTACTGAATGTGGGGGTTGCGATTGTGAGGATATTGGGGAAGAAATTATTCATGTCACAAGTCTTGATAGGAGTTAAGAGAATAGGGAGTGAATGGGGGGTTTTAATAGTGGAGGAGGGGAGTGAATTTTGAATATTTAATCCATTATTTATTATTTTTCACATGACAATTATTAGTGTTTGATTCTTGTGAAAAAATAATAAACAAGTGAATGTGATTTTTAACGAAGTCGGATTAAATCATCATTACATAACTTATGACTCAATAAATCTTGTATTTTTCAATTATCATAAATTAATGTATTTTTCTATTCAGGTAAAATTCAAGTATTTTTAAAAAATCCCAAAATATCACCCCCACCAATATTCGACGGGTAGAATTAAAAAATTAAATCCTTTTTCTGAAAATAATTTTATATGTATTTCAATTATTTTTTAAAGTAAAATTAAAATTTGTTTAAAAAAACATTAAAACTATAAATCTTTTTATAACACCTGGAAAAATTAATCAAGGTCTCATAAAATATTCTAATAACCATAATAAAACAAATTAAAAATTTATTATTACATTTTATGAAAATTATCTTCTATTTAAAATTATTAAATTAGTCATAAAATTGTAAATTAAATATTTATGACAAACCAAAATACCAATACATATACTATCTTCATTTTTCACTAATATGGTGTCGAAATTGTATTTATACATTAATAGGTGAAGTTTCTATTTTTTGGATGATTTACAATTCATTACTACTCATATGGGTATGTTACTATTAATAAAAAATGATGTTGATTCTATCAGACTCTAAATATCTCCCTCAAAGAAAATGTGTATGTCAGTTTTATGAAATTAAAGTCACAAAAGTAGAAAAATATGTTCATTGGATAGGTTATCACTAAGTGTTTTTTAAGAGACTAAATATTTCAAGCATTCACTATAACATTTTTTTGTAAATACATATGGTGTTACACATATTTTATGTGACCCTCTAAACCTATTTCTCAGTGGCATCGGGTGAAGCACCTAATATCCATGGTTTGCATTTTGCAACATGCTAATGAACCCACAGATAAACAAGTTAATTCTAAAATGATGTAACACCTCATATAGATTCTCAATATGTAGTACTATCCCTTTATCATGATATCTCTAATCAATCATGTTTCATATTGGTTCCATCATTCTATGTGCTCAATGTCATGTTCATTGAATTTATTTAAATTGAACATGCATATTTAACTCTATATCCCGAGAATTAATTAGGTTATATAATTTCCACAAGTGGGTTTGAGATATAAACATTATTAAAAAATTAAAGGTAAAAATCCTTTCTCACATTATTTACTAATTCAATATTACCCATGACGCAGTCAACATATCCAAAATCACCACGAACATATGTCATCATGACTATCCATAGAACATAAAATTACAAATATTATTAAATTCATTAATAATTAACTCAAATTCCAAGGATCAATACACACATCCATAGATAGGAACATCCAATGACACATATAAATTTGGATTTCATACTAACAAGTATCTTTGTCATAATATTTTATAATGGATATTAACGAGGCCATACATCAAGAGATGATGCATCAAAGTCCTTTCACTCTCCTCCTATGATAGTCTAAATCATTTGTTCCCCTAAAATGATTTTATTTTTCTATATAACATATATTTAATAATAATTATGTGGAACTGCTGGGTTCACCACATGGTGGGGATCTACAATAACCTGTTTGTGTGAATGTTACTCTTATGAAGTTATACGATATTATGTTATGTATAATAATAATCATGATGTAATAAAGAGTTTATTAATATTTAAAACTATGAATATAGCTTATTATAATGAAAACATAAGATGGTTCTAGGTAACAAACTCAAATATTCACCACGGTGGGTGTGCATACCATAGACCTAATTTTAGGTTGAGAACCAGATGTAGCAGATTGGGTGGAGGTCCAATGTTTGCTGTTTTTGTGGGAATTCTTGGGTGGAATCTGTGGTTTGTGAAGAAGTTGTTCAGCAGAAATGTAGGAAAGTTTCATAGTTCTACTATGAGTTTTAGTGGAGTCATGTGTATTTATTTTCAATATTTTATTTTGTTTGTATAGTTTTCCCAGTGGGAATCAAATGACTGTATGTTTTTCCCATGAGACTATATTCAGCACTCTGATTATTACAATTTTTATAATTTTATATATTTATTTATGTATACTAGAATGTTCAGGGTTTTTTATGTATTTATATTATTTATACTTTTATTTCACCCTAATATAAGAGTATAGTATCCCCATTGTATCCATTTAGGCCCTCACTGCTTGTCGAAAACCACTAGTATATAGAGAGGTGCGCTAGTGGCCTTATTTTTTTCCAGACCAGTTTATGATTCTTGTCAACCTGAGATAGCTCATGTAACTCTATTCACTATATCCATGATGATAACATGTGAATTCATTACATTTAATGGAATAATTATTAATTTATAGTGTGCTTATCTTTTTTAAAAAGTTATCTTGGGTTTATCATATAATGACTCTGTATTTTCATACATGGATATTACATATTTTTAGAAAAATATTCTTTACAGCAAAAAAACAAAAGGTTTAGGATCATAATAGTTTAGTTCCTTATGGAACATGTAACACATTCTACCAATATGGAGAAATATCTTTAATATCTCCCATAAATATAATCCAATTATATACACATACATAAGAACATTCTTTATATCCTGTGGAATGGAAACTTAATAAAAGGGTGAAATCAGATGCTCAATAATAGTAAACAATAAATACATCAATTTATTATATTAATAAATCATAAATTAATAAATATGGGTATGTTATCATGATCATAACATAAAAAGACCATTCCCATCCTTTCTTGGATCATAAACACGAGTTATGGAATAAAGAATTACCATGAACCACATGAATAAAACATCATCATAATTTATACTTGAATGATATATTCATGTCACAAATTTGTGTTTCAAAATCATAAGTATATAAAACAATTACAAAATTCAATATTAACTACCATGACTCTCTGGTCAGGCCTTATCACTTATTTCACTAACATATCAAGCACATAGACTAGTTTTTCATCACAAATCAACCACATTGACGTGTTTCCCTTAACTATATAATGAGATATAATTCATTACAATTTTCATTATAGGGAGATTATTTTCCGGCCTATAGCTTAATGAAACTATACATATTTGTTCCACATAACCACAAATAATTCACTATCTTAGAAACCATTGAAATAAATTAGTTTCATAAACACTTCATCATAACATAATTCATGTATATAAATAAATTTCATAAATATCATGCCTTAAAAATCATAAACCACTCAGAGAAAGAACAATAATTATATCCTTTTTATGTATCACTATTAATGATTAACTAACATCAAATGATGTTATCATTGAAGGAAAATGTTTTTTAAATATTTATAGAAATAATTCTTGATGAAAATTTCATTTCCATTATGAATTCATTTTTTATTAAATAGAAATAAAATTTTAAAGGAAAAAATTTCTTTGAAAAGAACCATAAAACATTGAATTTAAGTTTCAAATAACTAAGGATTTATGATACCAATAAATTCCATTAATTCCATATAAGTTAAAAATATTCCTTACATAATTTTTTCAAAAATGTCACAAAAATACCTCTTTTATAAAATGATAAAAACGATTCTTTTAAAACATTTAGTAAAAAATAACTTTAGAAAAAATAACTTCAAATATTCATAAGATAATATTAAAAATATATTATATTTTTTTTGAAAACATGGATGTCGATGATAAATATTCCTCAATTTGGGATTTATAGTGAAACAATCGTGAATATTGATAATATATTGGAATAAATACTTATAACATCATAATCAGTATAATCATATTCCCCATTAAGCAGGGAAATTTATATGAATATGAAAATTCCATAATATTCAGATTAATTTTGATAAAATACCATAATAGGATATATATATATATATATACACACACACACACACCACATCAATAAAATAAGTAGTGTATCAGGCTAGTGTCCCATGGAAAAAAACGTGAGACAAAAATCCCTTACCAAATGTCTTGACTCGCATTATATACTAAAAAATGCATGTATAATAAATATATATTTATTATATATCTACCATAGAAACATATTCACATATATAATACCATATATGATTTACTTATGTCATTATATTACTTGATTATTAACAATTCCATGTTAAAGTTATGTTCCGGGCAATAACAGTTTTTTTTCATACATGTGATGACATGTTAGTCTTGGTCCTCAAAATTATATCATATTTCATCATATTTAGAATTATGAACACGATATAGATATCATATATATGTATATATTATTGGTTATTCATAAAAGTGTGAGATATAAGATAATATGCACAATTCATGGAGACGATTGGCTGTACGTACACAAGACCATTGTTTTCAATTTTCATATCATATTAAAAGAATGAGAAGTGTATAGATTAAATATAATTTTTATGTTATATATTTATTATATATTCATAACATTATTCATTATTAATACTATTTTAAATGATATTTGAAACTTTATTCTCATCACATCATGGATATGGTATACCATATATATGCACGAGTGAGTTTATCATCTCCAAAAATGATTAGATAGTAAAAAAATAGATATGATATTATTATTAAATAGTGTAATAATGTCATATGTATCATATATAAAAATTAAAAATATCGTCATTACCACTCAAAAAAGATGGTCATATAAAATTAATTGTATTTCTATGTGGAGATGGTGAGCCGTACTTATGCACAAGTAATACTTTCACCTCATGTTCAATGGGAAATGGGATGTTCATAATTAAAATGAAATGTTCATAATAATAATAGAATTTCAGAATATGGGGGAGAAGAATTATATTATTTTTTGATATATATATATATATATATTATCTATATTTGGTATATAATAATGGAAAAAGAGAGTGATCGGTTAGAGCAATTACCTATTCTTCAGAGTGAATCCTTTGGATATCCATTAAAGAAAAATAGAGTTGGTCAATTGGCAAGACCTGAACCACTAGAATGTTTCTATAGATGTGAAAAATATAATTTTTTACATATTGGTTGTTCTATAAAAATCAATATGGGGAATTTGGATGAAGAAATATGTGTCCTTCTATACAATAAGTGAGGGGCACAGTATGAATTTCTTTGAGTATTTAGTTATAATAATTAAATATGAATCCAAATACCTCTGAAAGGAAATAAATTCATAGCTAATGTGGACTAGTTTGTGTCACCATAAAACAATAGATTTTGTAAATGTTTTTTTTAATTTTAATCCTTAAAATTTTCATTAACCATTTTATTACATATTTTAAGTTAAACTACAGTAAATACATTTTCAATATTAAATGGTGGTTTTTTGTTATATGGTGTAAATTAAACTATAAATGGTAAATATATTATATTTTATAGAATAATTTAACTTCTTTATCCTCATTTAGTTATTTTATAATTTTTTTATAATTTAATAGTATATTATTTTCATAAAATATCATCAGTGTCAACATGGACATTATTCATTAGATAGACTATAAGAAAATATATACAAAAAGAGAACGTCAAAAAAATTAATTTAATACACTTCAATTACCTCATATTATACTTGAAAATTCATACTGATCCTTAATTAATTAATATTATATTTAATTTATTGTTTATAATATCACTTAATTTATTGTTTCATTAATTGATTTATTATTGTATCTTCATTGTGTAATTAATTATTATAATTCTTCCTTAAATAAAAATTAAAAAACAAATCCCTGATATATTTAATCCACTTAATTTAAAAAATATATACATATTCATTCATATCTTCTATTTAACTACATATTAAAAAATATTATACTTACTAAAAGTGAGAATGTAAAATATTGTCACTCTATATGATCATAATTATATCAAAGTCATATTTAAGGATAAGCGTCTATTAAATTATTTCTATTTATACCATTATGTGTAAATGGTAAAAATAAATTCGTACATCAATATTTTGGAATGTTTTAGGTAATTTTTATAATACTTATAATATTATTCATACCCTCAACTTATTTTATTTAATTATAACTATAGTAGTAAAATTTAAAAAAGTTACTATTCAAATTTTCCAAAAATAAAAGTGACCTATTAAATTTTTTTGGAACATTTTAATTTATTTATAGAATCTAATTTTTAAAAATAAACCATAGAATTTTCATTAATTAATAACGAATTAATCTCATTGATGGAACGAGACAATGAGTTTTAAAATACAAAATGTCAAAAATATTGATATATATTATTATCGAAATTAAATGTAAAATTGATTCCAATGTCCTTAATAAAATAAAAAATAATATAAAACATAATTTAAAAATAGATATTAAATTGATGTAAAAAACTAATTTTAATTAAAATTCAGCATTGTCATCACCATTCTTTAAAAAATGAACCTTCTTAGAAAAATTCCAAAAGTACACCCAAAGTAATCTTTAATATAAAATATTAACATAAGAAGATTATTTTCTAAAATAAAATTTATAAATGTATCCAAAAAATAGACTTAAAACATGTTTTCAATCAAAAGGCGGAAAATACCATTTTAGAAAATACATCTCTTAACAGAAAAATGAGATTTCTTCTTATATAATGTCTAGAAAACACAAAAAATATATGTTAACCATTATATTGAATAAAAATTATTTATATATTTCATTAAGATAATACAATAAGAGAGGTTTTTTTATTTATTTTTATAAAACAAAACTATGAAAGTTTAAATATTTTTCAGAAAAACTATTCCAAATTTTTGTTCGAGTTTTACATTTGTAAACAAAAAATTAATAATTTTGTTAATCTTGTATATATCTACCATTCTAACTTATTGGTTTTCATTGTTATATTTAAATAATTACAATAATAAACCCACATCGTGAAAATGAATACTAAAATATAATTTAAATGGGAAAGATGGAAACATAACTATTACCAAAATTAACTCATAATTAGATTTCCACATATGAAAACATAGACGTCAAGTGAAGACATGAACATAGAAAGGAAATCTAACTATCATGTTCTGATGGAGAATGATAGAGATCATGGCCTGGAGAAAGTTAACTAACAATAACAAAGCCATAAATATCTGATGATTTATAAGACCATTTAATTCATCAAAAAGGATTCTACTGGAATAAATTTTTGTTTTCAATTTCCTTTCCCTAGATTTATAGTTTTTTAGAAGATTACATACATGATTACATTTCATATGAAAATGTTCATCCTTTCATTGTTCAAGATAAATTTCCCCTTTATCTATTAATCCGTGAGATGATGGTGAATTTTTCATTCCTAAAGAATAATCAAATCATGAGATCCATATGATGATAGGTTATTCTCTCTGTTATAGAATCACAAAATATAGTTAACAATGGTTATCCATTATTCATAAGTTCTCGTATTGAGGGATAATAATTTATCCACTAAAATCACATACTATGCTTTACATAAACCATTTCATAAATGGTTAACCTTATAACTCTTCTGAAAATTGATATTAAAAAAATTTAGAAAAAATGTCACTCAATTTCTCAAAAACAATCTATGCATTTATCCCCAATATATCATAAAGTATCTCTTGTTTATCACATATGAAACCTATTAATACCTTTATTGCGTATTCCATTTAAAAAATTTAATTAACATAAATCCATATTTAAAACATCTATTCTTATTTATTCCATATATTACTAGATATATTACATAAATCCAAAAAAATCATAAATTCCATTCATGATATCATAAACCAAATTTTTCAAAAAATCCTTAATATGCACCAAGGTAATTAGTACCATCAGATTTACTTATTTATATGAAAAATATCATTATCCAAACATAATTATATAAACATTAGGAACATAGTAAGGTTTATATTTTTAACAACCCACACTTTTATAAATGATTTTACACAATTATAATAATAATTGAATATATTATAAATCACAATAAATCACATATGGGCCACAATAAAAAGATTGTAAATGGAGAATGTATGAATGTATTGGCATTTATAGAAATTAAGGAACAAATACTGATGGAAGAGTATCATGACAATTGGAATAGTAACATGACCCTTATGAATAGTAATCCATAAAATAGAATAGTAACTTAAAAATTAAAATTATAAATAATAGGTATATTATGAATAAAAATATGATATATTTATTTCATGACATAAGTAAATAAATGTCTTAAGAATGATAATTTAAGAGTTGTTATTTTTGTAAGTCATAAATATTTAATTATAATTTTACAATTAAATTATGGATTTATAAAAAAAATAAATTTTCATAAAATTTATTCATAAATATATATTTTCTTTCCATATGATTATAATATAATTTTTTGAGACCTCAATTAATTTTTCGAAGTGTTAAAAAATTAGTTTTAATTGTGAAATATTTATTTTTTATGTAAATAATGATTTTAATTAAAAATTACATTTATGATATTTAGAAACTTATTTTCATATAATTGATTATATTTTTTAATTGTACATGTAAATGAAATATAGGATGAATTTTGTGTATTTTTCTGAAAAAATATGAAGTTTTAGTGAATAGTAAAATACGATAATTATCGATAAAAGATAAATAAAGGAATTATTGAGTCATGGATAATTTATTGATGATGAAATCTAAAAATATAAAAATTCATTCTATTTTTTTATATATTTAGTGATAATTCTAAACATATTCATATTTTAAATACAAAATGTTAAACTAATGAATAAAATAATGAAACAACAACCCTCCCATCCACTATAAATACAACCCCTCACTACATCTTCTCCTCACACCTATCAACCTTTGATACATTTCCAAATTTTGTTCATGTATCTTAAAACCCCTCCCCTTCATTTATTGGATCCCTTGGTCTCATCATAAGACCAAAACAAATTCCCTAAGGAGTTTCTCAAGGAGGATATACTTAAGCGGTAAAATCCTCTTTCTTTTTCTATTAATTTCTTTTAATTTTGGTTTCTGTTATTATTACCTCCTAACCTCCTCTAACCAAATGTTCATTTTAAATCCAGTGTGTTTTATATACTATAATAATATCATTTTAATGGATGAATCTTCATTAAAATATTTGACCTCTCTTTTAATCTAAAATTGAAATCTTAGCAAGTAACATGTCAATTTACAGGTATCATGGAAGATGGATTTTCATCTCCATTTATCACCTTCAATTATATTCATAAAACAACTATAAAGGTTTAGTACATACTTTAATATATAATTTATAACCATTTTTTATGTTATATAACTAAAATATTCAAATATGACTAAATGATAAAATAGATCGATTTTGTTCTGACAAAAACCACCAAAATTAACACCAACTATAATCATTAAATATTTAGTAAATTATTCATCCTCATTAAATTTAAGCAAATGATATATAAAAAACATTTAAACCATTGAATTTTCATTATAAACATATATTTTCAATTTTGGAGAATCCTACCCCTTCTTCATAAACATCAATACCCATATTCAAATAAACTAAACCTAAAACCCAGGAAGATGAAATCCCTCTAACGATGAAAATAAACAATATAACTCTTCGAAAAGAACATAATTTAACATTATTAAATATTAATGAATCAAATTCAAGTATATTTTTTTTAATTAATGAATTTAATTTGATTTAAATTTATGGTCTAGGGTATTAAATAGAAGAGAGTGTTCAGATATAAGGTAATGTAATTCTCGAATTCTACTATCATCCTTTTGGTTTCAGTATTTAACTCTATTTTCAGTATAATGGTACCATTAATTACCTTTAAATATTATTTATTTATATATACCAATTTGTATCCAGATATACAAGCTTCTATTCCGATTTTATGAAAAAATAAAATAAGTTTCCAAAACATCTCTTCCTTATACAAAAGCATGTTTTACTTCTCTTAATTTTGTTTCTTCCTCACTAAAGATTGATGATTCTTATACCAAGTATGATATTCCATTTTTATTTTGGGAACCCATATTTTTATGCTTGAAATCATTATTTATGAAAATACATTATTTCCATGGGTTATTTTATGTCCATTACTGGTATATACTTTATGTGGAATGCATGCCAATGTAAATGTTATTATGTGATGGGGGAGCCTAACATTTTATAGAACAATTTAAATTTATTGATGTGATGGGTTCATTTAGAATTATATATCACTCCAATTCATTGTAAAATGTAATGAGACTCATGATATATAATGAAATATTTTTGAACACTGTGATAGCATTGTTCACAATAATGTGTTGTAGTTGACCACTATGACATTATGTTTAATTTTTATGAATTTTCACATTCATTACATTTATATAATGCTTCATATAATGATTATGATTATGATATTATGATGATTATTCCAGCACCATGTTATATTGATTCATGCTCTTTTCTATACTCTTCCCCATATTTTAGATCACCCCTTTCATTGATGTATATCCCTATATGGCAACTTGTACTAATAAGTGCATGAGGGACAATAATATGCTAGAGAAGAACGAATTAAGTAAATGTTTATCTTTTATTATAAAAAAAGTTATGTATGGTCATAATTTTAATAATGCATTAAACCATTGGATCATTGTTGTGTAATGATTTTCTGTTGTTTGACTTTAAAATGTCGTAATATGTAATTTAAGAAAATTTTGGTTGATAGTTGGTTTTAGATTTCAATATAGTTAATTTTGGAATTATGAATAGAGAAACTTGTTGGAAACCATTTTTATGATACTATGTGTAAGTAAGCATCCAAAAATGTTTTTAGAAGAAAAATTGTTAACATAGGGATCCAGTAAGATATTACTTGAGACTTAATTTCACCATGAAATAGATTATTAATTCATGACTTACTTAATTGTCGTTTTTATAACAATTTGTATTTTTGAAAATAATAGGAACCATGAGTAACTAAGTCAACCACCCATGTTGGGGAGAATCCATTGATTTCTTGAACAACATAACCAATGTTGTTGGTAGTGGAATTCAAAATTTTATAGTGATGCTTACCAATCTATCTCAGGCTATTAATAGCATCCTAAATAATATGAAATTTCCTCCTTCAAATAAGAGGGATCAATAGGCTATCATGAACTTTATGTGGAAACAACAACTGATTTATAGTGGATGTTATGATCCACTAGTTCCATATTCTATAGTCAACTCAATGGATATGATCATTTTTGTGCTTCACTGTTCTGAGATGAAGGAAGTGACTATGTCCATTTATCATCTAGATGGAGCGGCTGATCAATGATGGGTGTTGATTAAGAACAAAAAACCAATAAAATTAAATTAAAGTGATGGTGTGGAATTATTTTAAGAAAATACTTCATAATATGTATTTCCCTCTATCTCTTTTTACACATATGGAGAGATAATTCATATAGATGACGAAAAAGGAAGGTGCTTTTTTCAAGGACTATGATGCAAATTTCACAATGATATCAGGGTATTCTATGGGGTTTTGTTATCAATGGTTATATAAAAATTTACATATTTATTAGTGGTTTAAAATAACAACTTTTTAAGGCTCTATAAAATCATGATATTGGGATTTATAAAGATGTTGTTCTATGTTCTCTCAAAGTGGACATGATGTTTTGAGAATGGTATCATTTCAATCATGACATGAAAAGAAAGATGGACTTCCAATCTAGAGGATCTCATGATAATGGTGTGAAGAAACATTTACCAATCACATTTAAAAAATGTTATAAGAATCATTCTAGCAACAACCTCAAAGGGATGGGGAAATTCTATAACTGTGGTAGAGAAGGCCACAAAGCTCATGAATGTCAAAGAGACATAAAAACATTTGTCGATACATTAGAGGAAAGGATAGAAACCCCCATTGTCCAATGCTACAAATATTGGTAGAAATGTCACTAAGAAATACAATGAACTAACTCTCATTTCCTAGATAGTAATCACCATCATGATCCCCAAAAGCCAAAGGAACAATGGATGACTTATTCCACCACTACTACTGAAGTGGAGAAAAAACAATGTGGTACAAGGTACAGTTCCAATTCAATCAAAACTGGAATGAGTCTTATTTAATTATAGTTCTACACATACTTTTATATTTTTAAAATTTTATAGAATAAGTGAATCAAATCCCTAAAATTGTGAAGTTGAGGTATCCAAAAAAACTCTTAGTAGGGTTATCATTACATCCCATGTGATGGACACCTCTCCAATTGGAGTATGTTGGAATAGTATTCTATAAAATGTCATGATACATACCTTTGTGTAAATTTATTCTATAATGGGGATGTTTTATCTCTCATTATATATACCCACAAAGTGTTTTTGGAAAATTTAATACCTTTTTCATATTCTGAACCATCCCATGCTGCTCTAAAAGATCGAGGTAAATAAAAAATCTGCTTTGGAACTCTTCAATAGTGTGGTTGTTGATTCCATGAAATGAATCATTCCATGATCAAATGGATGAGTCATAGTATGGTATCTCAATAGGACTCATACAAGGATATACTATTATATCAAACTTCCCTTACAAGACTGCCTCAACTAAATTGGATGAGTTGACCATGTATCAAAATAATCATTGGGACAAGGATTCGTATTCTCTTGTGTATCTCCTTGAGGATTTCCAGATCACATTATAATAAAAAATTGTTTATCAATGCGGTTTTGTGTCCACTAACTGGATCTCAACAAGATCACCATTAAGAACAATAATCAACTTCAAAGGAATGATTACTTGTTTGATCATCTACGAGGAGCTCATTACATCTCAAAGATGGATCTTCATTCACGATAAATCATGCTAAAGGTGAAGATGTAATATATTCATAAGGCTATCTTCCGTATAAGGTATGTGATCTATGAGATCCTAGTGATGCCCAAAAGGCTTATTAATTCCCCTACAATAGTCATGTATTTGATGAATAGAGTATTTAGGCATTTCATTGAAAAAAAATTGGCAGTGTTTATTGATGATATTCTCATCTACTCCACGATCAAGGAGGATCTTGACGAAGATATAGGGATTGTGTTTACCATATTAACGATGAAAAAGTTGTATTCCAAGTTCATCGAGTGTGAATATTTCATGTAGAAATTCACATTATTGGGAAATGTGATAACATATGAGGTAATTTTTGTAGACCATTAAAAATATGGAAATTTAGGATTGACCTAAACCATATACTATTAAGGAAATCATTGGTTATCTTTCATAATAGGGTATTATCTGTATTTTTTAGGACATTTATCAGGATTTTCTATCCTGCTAACTATGTTAACATAGAAAGGGGTAAAGTATATATTAGTAGAAGAATGTGAGGAATGATTTAAGCAGATAAAGGGAAGGGTGATCAATAAACCCGTACCAACATTACCAAAAATTGGAGACTATTTTTTGATAAAAATGATGCTTTAAAGAAATTATTGGGTTGTGTAGTCATTAAAATCAATAAAGGTTTAGCCTATGTATCAAGATAGTTGTAGATCCCTATGAAAAACTACATGTCACATAATCTAGATTCAAGGGTATTTTTTTATGTTTTTGATAGATTTTGGAGGCTACGAATTAATCTAGAGAGAGTAGGAATGATTCACTCAAATTATTTTGGGGTTTCATAAAGCTACATGCTACGGAGATGGGTTCTCTTGTTCCTTGTGGGATATCCTTGACCATACATCATTGCATGCTTCCAAGGCTCCTCCCCTCAATTGAGTGTAACTAAACCCACCATAGACAATGGAATAAATCTAGGCCTCTTGTTTTAAGGATTCAATGAAATGTGGAAGGATCATGTTTGGTAGGGGTTATGTCTGGAGGTGGCCTGGTGTGTGAGAGAAACATATCAGTGTTTCTTGGTTTTAGTTCATTATAAGGGGACGGAGACCCCCTTTATGAAGAGGTTAGAGCTCTGATTTCAAGACTTCTACTATGCAGGATGTTTGGTTTCTAGATCTCAGAAGTGGAATATGACTCAGCTATGTAGGATGGTTTTTATAAAGGAATGGTCAATTGGATATATGAGACATTCTATAACGTAAGGAAATGTGAGAGGGTTAACGATAATGATACTCAGGTCAGACATACTTTTAGGTAAGGTATTGATGAAGTAGATAATATTTCTAATATGGCTAGGGATGATTATTGACTCATTTTAAACACTAGGTTGGGTTCTCTCCTAGATTATTGTAAAATTATTGTATGATTTGATTCTCTCAGAATGCATTATTTCAGTCCTCCGTGATCAAATTGTTCTATTTTTTTTATAATAAATAAAAAAAGTGACCTTTTAGTAGGTCCCTATTTAAATTTTCATTGGTGACATGAAGAAATCCAAAATAAACAATGTTCTACTGGTTGTGGTGGAACGAATCCCCATGAATGTCCATTTTCACAATATTTTAGAAGATATATCACTTGAAAAATATTGCTAAAATATATGTGAAGGATGTGGTAATACTATAGAGGGTTCCACCCTCAAATTAAATGATTGTGAGCAAAGTTTCACATCTAAATTCTAGAGGATTATTCAACAATATTTGATTAATGATTTCTATATCTACACGATATATTACCCCCAAACCGATGCCTAATCTGAAAGGACTATTTGAAAAAGTGGATTTTAAGAGCCTACAAAATGAAATTTAAATTATTATTAAAACTTTATCTTCTATTGGTTGTGTTCTCAAACAATAACATCTTCCACTCGAGTATCCAGATGGATCATTATGATGGTCTCTATGTAAATCCATGTATAAATCCAAACATTTCATATGAAGATGGATAATGAAATTTACTTGTACCTGATCTTATTCAAGAGATGAAAGAGATGGTTCAAGCTATCCAGCAATATATCAAAGCTTCTCAGTGTTGAAAAAATAGCTATTATGACAACCATCGAAAGGACTTGGAGTTGACATTGGAGAAAAAATCTTCGTTCAAATATCACTAAGGAAGATACACATGCAGTTTTGAATGAAAGGGAAGCTTATCCTAAGGTACATTTACCACTTTGAGATCCTTGATCATATAGGAGTAGTGGCATATCATATTTCACTTCTACCAATTGTGACTCAAATGAATGATGTGTTCCATGTATCTCCCTAGTGAAACTACATAATAAACCCTCACATGTAAAATACTTATATTTTGTACAACTGGAAGATGATCTCTCTTATGAGGAAAAACCAGTAAATATTTCATATCATAGAGATGGGGATATACATAGCATGTCAACCCACAATGTCAATTTTTTTGGAGGAACCATAAAAATACAGAAGAAACTTTGGAACCGGAGGATGAAATGATGGAAATGTACCCTCACCTATTTATGTAAAAAAAATTACATGGTTGAAATTTCAAAAGGAGGGAATAATTTCATGACCCAAACTTTTATCATTGGAATTTCACCATTCATATAATAATTTCATATATTATAAATCACATAATATCACATATAGACCACAAGACAAAGATTATATATGAAAAATTAATGAAGGAGGTCTAGGATGTAGACTGGTCCCATTACCTAAAAAATGTTTCAGGCCCCAAAGGATTCTCTATCTATTTTAGATATCATCATGGGATGTGGTGAAAAATGATCTAGTTCATTTTGAAAAGAACTACATTATTGTCTGGAGTCTAACACACATTGCATGTTCCATGAATATAACCATGGTTCTGAACGTTAATAATCCTCAATCCTTGAATCATTAATTCCCCATCAAATAGATTATTCTTCTCTATAATGTTTCGACATGTATCCTAAATTATAGAGTAATGTATTTCCTCCATGATTGGATTGTAGAGTAACATCACATTTTTTATGGTTTTGAATATTCATGGGTAAATTTGTATTGATCAATAGGTAATTATTGAAACTAGTGCCTATGGGGGAAACCTAATCATCAATATTAACATGAACAAGGCTTCTGATATGGTCGAATAGAGCTTTTTGTTAAGAGTCCATACTTGAATGGGGTTCTCGCATTGTGTTGTTGGCCTTAGGTATCAATGATTCAGCTCTTCTTGGTTATCTATTTTCTTTATGGGAAAATAGTTTTGTCTCTTATAGGTTGTTCGAGGTCTTAAATAATTGGGCCCCCTCTCCCCTACCTTATTTACTATAGATCAAGATGTGTTATTCCGATACATAAATTTTTATATTATCTATATTAGGATCATCTCTAATAGCGGTTGACTCAAAGATTGAGGCATCTCAAACATGATGTTTGCTGATGATACTATCATATCAATCAATGTAATTATAAGTGATATTTAGGAGATCACTGAGGTGGTGTAGGAGTACTATTCATGTAGTGAGAAGGAGGTTAACAGGGAGAAGTATTTTTCCTGAAAGCTAATAAATGCTCGGACATGAGGGTCAGTTCTATGGAAATCATACTAGTCATCAAAAGAGTAGTTTTTTCCAATGAAGTACATGTGTGCTTCAGTGTCCCCCATGAAACTTATTATTCCTCACTTTGATATTGTTTTTATATGATCTTGGTGTTAATCTTGAATTGGAATAGAATTCACATTTCTTTTGGAGGGTGTATAACTCTTTTCAATATTGTACTTTCATCTAAACTAATACATGTATTCTCTATGCTGAATGTGACAAAAAATGTGATTTACAAAATAGATAAAATTTTTGTCTCCTTATCGAACAAATTAATGGATGGGAAACATCATTGGAAATCCTGGAAGTGGTTGGATAAACCCCTATCGAAGGGGGGTATTAACATATGGAATCTGTATATAACATTTAGAGGGAAACATGCTAAACATTCATATGAGATAATAAAGGCAAAGATAGTATGGGTAAAAAACATGCAACTCAATTATCGGATTTCATCCTTACATAAAGGGAGAACCTATTCTATCTGTCAAATGGTGCATCCCTATATTTTCACTTTTCATTAGTATGCATGTTGGATCATCGGAAATGGGGGAATAAGATACTGGAAGCATATCTAGGTAGGAATGATTCTCAAGTTTACTGGTTGTCCCACATTAGATATCTCCTTTATTGGGGAAAGTGAACACCCAAGATTCATTAATGAAACCCTAAGTGAGATCTAGAGGGTGGTTTATGAGAATAATCATCTTAATAATTATCCAAACAAGTGTGTATTTTTTGGTTCCATCACATTTTTTTCTAACATATAAACTTATATAAAATTCATATGGATATAAATAACCAGGATGTTAGGTGGATATAGTGTGGTACATAGATATCCCATTAAAATTCAATTTCGTGGTATAGAATGTCATGAAAAGGGAACTTCCAACATATGAAAACATCAAGTGCATAGGAGTATACTTGGATTCCAAATTCCACTACTGTAATGAGAAAAATAGCGATTCAATCGGTCCCTGAATTCTATAATTTAATTGGGAAAGACAATTTGGAGTGATTTTAATAGATTCATATGGTATACCTGGTTGGTGGTTATGCATGTGGACTTCCTCCAGTGCTATTTTCAGTGTTCAAATAGTTTAGGATATGAAAGGAATGATAGGGAAAATATTATTGCCTTAGGGTGATGGTGTATTTGGTCTTATAGAAATGATGATCATCACAGGGATGTAATCAGGACTAGTACCCATATTTATTGTAGAACAATGAAACTGATTTTGGAATTGGCTAGGTATTGTAACAATTGGGAGTCTTCTCCCTCATTCAGAGCTCTCCTGAATATTATTCCAGACCGGTTTAGTAGTGTGACACAATGGTAGTGGGTTAGGTGGCTCCCACCAATAGGTCTTGATGTGGAACACTGATGTTTCCTACCTTTTGTGTTGTATGTGCAGAGCGAGAGGTACTCAAGGACAAGTGGGGCTTGGTGGCTTTACATTTTCACGTGTTTTCAGAGAAAGTGATTCAAAGCAAGGTGAAGCAAAGGACATGATTATAGAACTTTAGTTATACTAGCATATAGATTTTAATATTTCAATAGTGGAGGTAGACTTTCTGGTTCTCAACAATTCACTGATTGGAAAAGGTATTATCCCTTGGTCCATTGAGTAATCTATTAGAAATCCCCAGGGATTGGTGGATAGTGGAGTATTAATTATTCACATGTGGTGCGAAGGGAATATAGTTACTGAATTTTTTATATCTAAAGTTACTTCAGATCAATGGATATCAAGTGTTTCTAGCCTCGGGTCCGTCCCCCTTGTGGGGATTAAATTTATTAATGACACACAAGGTACAAAATAGTATAGTCCCCCATGACGTTGAACCTATTCTAGTTTCTCAATATTTTGTATTGGTAATACAATAAAAGGGTAGTTTGTTAATAATATTGAATGAAATAAGTGGATTTTTCAAAAACTAAGGAAACTATAATGATGGAATAATAACCGAACCTTTTGAATAGTAACATGAAAATTTGGAATAGTAATCCATCCAAAAGAATAGTAACATAATATTTCAAATTATAAATAAATCCTTGGTATCTTAGGAATGAAAATATGATATATTTATTTAATGACATAAGTAAATAAATGATTTAAAAATGGTAATTTAATTGTTGGTGTTTTTGTAGGTAATAAATATATATTAAAAATTTTATAATTAATTGAATAATTTAAAATATAATATATTTTTATAAAATGTTTTCAGAAATTAATGTTTATTTTTATTATGAGTAGACGTTAGTTTTATGTAAACTTAATTAAATTTTCAATGTGTTAGAAAATCAGTTTTCATTTAAAAATAACTATTTTTCAACTTAATGTTGATATTAATTGGATATTAAATTTCTCATATTCAGAAAATTCTCTTCATAAAATGGATTCGAATTCCACACATATAAAAATAGTTAGGATTATTTTTTGTGATTTTTCTGAAAATGTTGAATTTTCTATGAATAGTAAAATACGAAATTATTTGATAAAAACTAAATACAAGATTTACTTTTTCATGAATGATTTATGGATGATGTAAATAAAAATTCTCGAAACCTAATTAACTATTTTAATATATTTAGTGATAATTTTCAAAATATTTATAATTATGAGCCAAAAAACTAAACAAATGAATAGAAAAATGATAAAACAACAATTACCTCCACTATATATATCATCACTCACCACCACTTATACTCAAACCTCTCAATGTTTGAGACTAGTCCATATTCTACACATGTACCTTCCCAACATCCTCACCAATTTGTAGGAGCCATTTTTCTCATAAAAAATCCAAAACCATTTCCGAGATACAATCTTGATTCATGGTACTTCTAAAATTCATAACTATTTTTATGTTCATCCTATAATATTTCTAACCAATATTTATCTTTATAAAATTACATATTTTAAAGTGAAATATCATTTTTGGTTCTTTCTATTTTTATTAATGCAAACAAACTTTTACTCTTTAAAATCTCTTTAATGAATTCTTTACGCCGCGCTAAAATTTAATAATTATAATTCTTCATTAAAAAAACTTTTTCTACGATTTATCATAAGAGGTACATAATTTATTCCTCAAGTGAAATATAAATATACTTCCATTTTCTTTTTTGGAATATAAATGATTAAAACAATATTTTTAAAAAATTTAAAATATTCTCTAAAATAACTATTCTTACAAATATAAAATAGAATTTTCTCACCACACATTAAATTTTATGACATATATAACTTGTTCTCCACTTATTCCTTGCATGTGGTGCATGTAATGAACCTTGGTATATCATATCAATAGTATCATTTTTCGTATTATATTCTAATGGATTATTATTTTAATGTTTCATGGTGCTATGGGACACTTTGGAATTTTTAAGTATTATTTTATTAAGAATTTATGAATGGTCTCATTTTAAAAGTATCATTATTTATGTCAACATTTTTAGATCAATCTTTTATTTCATATAGGTTTAGATACTATGAAATAATCTAAAAAATATATTGTTCTAGGGTTTATTTTTATTTTTAATGTGAATTTTATATCTTTATAACATTCACTATATTACTCTAAAAGGTTAGTGTTTATATTTAATGACTGGGGAAAGATATTTACATTTCATATATTATTTTCAATATTAATGTATATTTCCTCTATGTTAATCCCCATTTACATGTGGAATGAATTGGACTTATTATGTTATGTTTGGGGCATGCTATATCACCTGATGCATTGGTAGATCTCCTGAGACGAACTATGGTCTTGGTACAAGGCCATGGAAAATTGATAATTATGGTCCTAGAACAATCCCTTGATGGTATGGTTATAATGTCATGCATTATTAATTCCCTCATTATGAGACAATAACTATTTTTTATTGTGGTTATTTGAATAGTAGAATACCCATATTTATGATTTCAATGGCATTATTTACTCATCTATTATTCCTTATAAAATGTGCTAAACATTATTTTTAATGGAATGTGTTTTTAGTTATTCACTTTTCCTAAGGTTTATGTTTATGATATCTTCTACTATATTGCATACCCTTACTAAGAATTTTATATCACACCTTTCTTATGTTTCATTTTAAAAGGGAATGAAGATGTATATTATGATTGACATGTAGGGATAACCTAGGAGATATGGATGTTTTCAAATGATTTGATATATTGTATCTCCATTAATTTCGTAATCCTAAACTTATTTATGTATCTAGTTTTATAAAACTACTAAACTACTCAGTCCTTCAGGATACGACATTCATGTAATCATTCCAATGTAATGAAACAATGCACCAACTCTATGGAACTGGGGTTGGGGCATTACAGTTGGTATCAATTGAAGTTTAGAAGAATACATGGATACTATATTTAGAAAATTTATATTAGAGAACAAAACCAAAGGGTTTATGATATACATAAAATAGAATTCTAGATTTTTCGAAAGGAATATATTATGTGGATATTTTAAGAAATCGAATAAATGTCTGGATACTACAAGTGAATGTAGTTCTAGATTATATTTATATACGAGTAACAGCTCTGTCAAGGAGTTTTGAGCCTGACCCAGAGTATCCTGGTACATGAAAATGGGCCTTACTATGCCCCTTGATTAGTAGTCTAGTGGGATATGCTTTGGATAATTCAAATTTGTTTCTTACATAACATTATGAAAGATTTATTCTTATAATATAACCAATTTATGTTGTTCTTGGATTTATAATGTGTAAATTTATGATATTTTCTATACCATCATTATAGTTATAGAATGTTCTTAATTTTATGAACTAATATAGTATATGAAATAGATTATAAATGGAGCCTAGTAGGATAAATGAGAATATAACCAATGCCCAAGATGTAAAGTGTAAAAATGATCATATGTCTCATGGGCATAAGACATATTTTCAATGGAAGATAGTTTGTTAAGTATCCAAATCATATGAAGAAATAGTATCTTATGTTAATAAGGTATGTAAAAACATATCTGATTCCTTTTTCTTTGGAAGAAATTAAATGAAGGAGATGATGGTAGGGAAAAACATGGTTAAATGGAACAAGGGAAAGAATTCATTTCCCACATATGATAACTCTTAAAAGAATCCTCTTGGTAAAGATGTTAAGGGAATTGGTGTTTTTTATAAGTGTGGAAACAATATACAAAAATTTTTTCATTGTAAGGTCATGAAAACCATTTCAAATGTGCAATTGTTGAATTGCAAGATATGGGACACTATGCGAATCAATGACCCAATCATCAAAGGAATTTGACATGAATGATGTTACTTGATAATGATAAATTCATGATACAACTACAGATGAAATTTAATGAATAATATTCCTCTTCATGAATAAATCCATTTGAATATTTTATCATCAATGTATAGTATTGAATAATTATGGAACATATGAAGAGTACACAGCAATTTTATTTTATTATGTATTTGGTGTCGGATGATTAATTGTACCAAGGATAAGTGACTCATTGGATATATTATATGTTGGGAATGTATATGTTTGAGGGATATAAAACCCTAAATATAATCATGATGATTAAGATATTGATTAATAAATATTGATTTGGAATAGTACTTACTACCTCAAAACTGATTATTGTCTTGTCGACAAGTCCTCTATTTTATCATTGATAGAGTATGAAACATTTTTGGATATAATGAATATATCCAATAGAATTTTTAGTGATAAATTAAAGTTTATAATAAGGTTTTATGTTAATTTTAGTTATTATTTTATTTTAGGAGGACACAATATGAATTTATTTTCATGTTAGGAATGTGAAAATCTAAGGCTTCTTCATGTTGATTAAAAGAAAAGAAAGTGTCATGTGAATTGAGAAGGATGGACCACAGAGTTCTAAAAAAATATGGATTTCCATGTACCCCATGTACATGGATCTATAAAAGATGGATATGGGAATGATTCTATTGTTTTGGGTCATGATCTTTTGGAAATTAAATCCATGAACGAAATGGTTTATGTTGACCATTTTATGAGTTTATAGAGTTCAATGTCACCACATGATGCTACCTATTCTAAGGGATGATGTGTAAATAGATCAAGGAACAAAAAAACTACATGATTGTGTGTATGAAATAGTTTTTTATATTTTTACCTTTATAGACTAGAATAATTCCTCAACTCTAGGAAATGAGTTTTAAAAAAAAGTTGTCCTATTAACTTTTTTTATGATATCTATTAAAATTTTATTAAAATTTCTTTATGGTTTTCTGGTAATGACCTTTTATCTAATCATGATCTCTATTACTTTCCATCAGAACATGATGATTTTATTATTCTTCCATGACTATGTTATCCAATTAGAATGCATAGTTTTGTTGTAACTAATTCACTTCCTTTTCCATCATATTAGGAGGATATTTTTACTTTATTTCCCATGTGGGATTCCCACATGGAAATTTTAAAGTATTAACCAATAACATTTGATGTTAAATTTGAAATTTAGAGTATGAATGTTTTATAAGTAGTGGAGAATTTAACACCACATGTATTTACAAAAAAAAATTAATAGTTAATCCACGAAACAATGACTCTCAGGAAAAATATACTCTGTTATAACACAGCCAATAATAATAATTTCTATACTTTTGGGAATGGTAAAGAATTTAAATCATCCAAAAAATAGAAACATTTCCCATGAATTTATAAATAAAATTTATACATCTTATATGTGACAAATGATCATAGTATTAGTACTGATAATTTTGTATGTCATAAATATTTTAATTATATTTTTATGGTTAATTTCATAATTTAAAATGGAAAGGTATTTTCTTTAAATGTAATCATAATTTTTATTTCATTTTCATATGGTTATTTTATAATTTTGTTTGACCTTTATAATTTATCAGGTTGTTATAAAATTGGTTATTGTTTTAAAGTTGGTTTCTGGGAATAAAATATGATTTTATAAAAATATTAAATAAAATAACATAGAAAATTATTTCCAAATAATTGATTTCATTTTTTAATTATACACTTCAATTAATGGTTGGGGAGGATTTTTGGGATTTTTCTAAAATACATGAATTTTATGTGAATAGTAAAATACCCTAAATTCTAAATCCATGATTTATTATGTAATAAGTAATTTAATGATGATGTAAGACCACTAGGTTCGAACTCACAAGAACATATTACTATTTTTGGTCATATGAATCAAACACTATTTATTATCATGAGAAAAATGATTAAATAATGTTTTATGTTTTAAAAATTCAATCCTCTCATCCACTATAAAAACCCACACTCACTACCACTTCTCCTGACACCTCTAAATCCTGGTTAATTGACTAAATTATAACCAAATATCATCTCAATATCCTTCCCATGTCTAAAATACCTTTTTCTACTCAAAATACCAAATACTATCCTCTAAAGAGGCTCTCAAGGATGATTAATTCAAGAGGCTATTTCCTCATTTAAATTTTATAATCTTCTTTTCAAGTTACATTGTTTTATTTTCCTTCCTCACCATGCCTCATCAAAATTCTATGAAATCTCCAATACCTTACATGTACTATAATGTGGTTAATATGATTTAATATGTTATTATCTTCTCTCAATTAACCTTGTTTTATTCAATTAGTAAAAAACACCCTCTCAGATGTGATAATTTACCACATTCATGGACGATAGGATTACAATTTATACTATCATATTAAACTATGGTTATGAATCCATTTTTATGATTGAATCATAATATAATATATTCATTATGTAAAATTTATGGTTCTCTAATCATTTTGTACACATGGATTTGATTTATAAATGAAAATGAGCTCATTAAATTTAGAAACTACCAATCAAACTAATCAACTATCATTAAATAAAATAAATAATGATTTATTTTCACTCCAGTAATGAAATTAAATTTTCAACCACATATAATTTTTTCTGTTCCATAATAAAAAATAACATCAATTATGGAAAACTATCCTCATTTTATATGATATTTTGTTCATGTATATATGTATACTGATCAAGAAAAAAACGGACCCGAACAATGAAATTGGACCCCTTATCCAATCAAAAAATATGAAAATGAACTTTATAAGGTTATAACAAATAAATTACATGAAGAGTAGGTTATATAATTTTTAATTAATGAACCAAAATTTTAATATTCGGGTCATTAATTTCAAGTGTGTGATTTATTTTGAAATGTAATCATTATTCTAGAAAAGTGATTTAATGTGTATTTATGATATGGTAAGTTAAACTCTCTAATTATCACTTTTTATGAGGGTAAATTCACTCCATAATGGACTACATATACTCATCTAATTTAATATTTTCTAGAGTAAATAACTTCATCTCATATCCAAGAATATCATTATTGAATTGTGGTGATGGAATATGTTCCCTATATATAGCCTACATATACCCCTCCAAGTGAACATGGCTGGGAGAAATTAAGACATTATCCATTATTGAACAAACTAAAATCAATTTTAGGTGATACTTTAATGGACCCCTAAAAGGCCTACTAGTATCTATTTGATTCACATGTTTAAAGGATAATCATCCTACCAAAACCATATTTCATTCTAAAATTAATTGGAATCATTATACACAAATGTCATTCCTCAATACTCATGTGGTATTTCATAACTTTTGATTTTATTCATGTGCATATCGTCCAAGAATCTAGGTGTAAAACTTTTGGTTTAATCCATAAAACCCTTTTTATTTAAAATGAATGTAAATGGTTGATTTTTTATACCGTACTAGAACATAAAATTTATCACACCCCATCCCATTGTGAAAAAAATACATGAGTGTATGAGAAGGTGTGATAACAAGATATTTGTCTTAAAGGAGTGATTTTTATTAATTTAAATGAGAAATTTAAGGGATATCCACATCTCAAATTCTTTTACGAAGATACATACTACATGGGGGAGGAAAATGATTACTGTATAAAAAATTATGATATCATTTACATCTTGTCCCATTTCATGCTACCCATTCATTGGTTATTTGAATCAACTAACTATCATAGTTCATTTATTTTCACATTATCAAAATATAGCTATGGCTATAATTTAGTAGCTTGTGCCTATAAAGTGACTTCTTCCCTCAATAAACTATCCACCAAATATAAATTATCTACTAGTATATCTATATTTGATACTAATTGGTGTTCTAGTTGTTATATGATAGGTTCCCCTTCTAATAAAATATTCCAATGTTGAGATATCTTCTCCAATAACATAAAGGGTGGATAATAAAGTGACAGTAGAATGATCTATATCCTCCTCATGGATAAATTTTTTCGTCATGTTATTCTACCAATTCACATGTGTCTAATATTTTGTGATAATAAATAATAAATGGTTTGTGATTAAATACCTCAATTCCCATATATTTAATTTAACTTCAATATTATCTTATTTATCCATAAATCCCATAAAATAAATTCAATTAAAATAGAGAATATATAGTTCCACACCTTATACTAAATCATCTAAAATATGAAAAATATTTTTGGATTAAATTATATTCATCATTAGGGACTACCTAGAATTCAATCACTTAGTTCTCAAGTGGTCAAAATCCTCATCAAACACCCATATAATTATCCTTTTGTGTACTATTCCCCAATGGGGATTTAAAATGAATCAATCATGAATATTTTTGAAATTTTTAAATAAAGACTTATAACATCATTAGAAGTAGAATTATATTCCCCACGAAAGAGATAAATTTATATGAATATGAAAATACCATATTATTCAAAATAGGTATCATAAAACAAATTATTTAGATTTATATACACAACATAGAATAAATAAGTAGTGTACATGGCATGTGTCCCATATAAATAGAAATGACACAAAAATCCAATTCCATAAGTCATTACTCACATTATATACATTAAAAATCCATATATAAGAAATATATGTTTAGTATACATATACAATAGAACCTTAATAATAAATATATTACATATAATATTTACTTATGAATTTAAATTACTCTATTATTAACAATTCAATGTTAATGATGTGGTCCATTAATAACTATTTTTTCATACATGTGATGACATGTTATTCTTGGTCCTAAAAATTATATCATTATTTTAGAATATCTAGAATTATAAACATTATATTGATACAATATATATATTTATATTTATGGTGATTCATAAAAGTAAGAGATAAAAAATAAAATTCACAATTCATGGAAATGATAGGTAGTACGTATATATTACCATTGTTTACTATTTTAATATCATATTAAAAGAAATATAAGTGCATCATTAAAAAATAATTTTTATGCCATATATTTCATATATATTCATAAATGTTTTTTCTTATTAATAACGAAGTTAAATACAGTTGAAAAAAGAATTTCATCGCACCATGGAGATGATAATCCTTATGTATGCAGAAGCGAGTTTATCATTACACCAAAATATTAGGCAGTAAAAATGTAGATATGATATTTTCACTAAATAAGTATAATAAGGTCATAAGTGACATATATAAACATTAAAACCATCATAATTCCCACTTAAATAATATATTGATATAAAATTAATTGTATCTCTATGTGGTGAAGATAAGCAGTACGTATGCACAAATGATACTTTCACTTCATGTTCGTTGGGAAGGGGGATGTATAATGGAATGTTCATAATCATAATATAATTTAAAAATATTATGGATACTATTTATATTATTTTATGAAATATATATGTATATATAATCTATAATTGGTATAGATGAATAGAAAAATAGAATGATCTATTTGATCATTTACTTATTCTTCATAACATATCCTTTAGATCTACTTTAATGAAAAATATATTTGGTCAATTGGGAAGAAAAAAACAACTGTAATTTTTATAGGGAAGTAAAATAGATGATTTTTTATAGATTAGTTGTTCTATAAGACTATATTTGGGGAAATTAGATGTGGGAGGAGGTATCGTTCCATACTATAGGTGAAGGGAACATTAGGAATTTATCCGATGATTAACTCATAATAATTAAATATGAATCCAAATACCTCTAAATGTAAATGAATTTATATTTAATTTTGGATACTGTGTGATAGAATAAATTAATATAAATTATAATTTTTTTTAATTTTAAACCTTAACTTTTTTATTATCAATTTGATTACATAATTTAATTTTAACTATAGTAACACAATTTTCAATATAAAAATGTGGTTCTTTACTTATAAGGTATAAATTAAGCTATTGATGGTCAATATATGATATTTGTGACCTTAAATTCAATTATCTATCTTCATTTTGGATTCTTATAATTCTTACTTATTTTAATAGTATATTATTTTTATAAAATATCATTAGTTTCAATTTGGACACTATTCATTACACTGACTATATGAAAATCAATATAGAAAGATAACGTAAATAAATATAATTTAATACACTCCCAATACCATAAATTATCCTATAAAATTTTTAGTGATCCTTAATAAAAAAAATATATATATTTTATTTATAATATCACTTAATTGAATGTTCCATTAATTGATTTATTATTTTATAATCATTGTGTAATTAATTATTATAAATATTTCTTCTCTAAAAATTATAAATAAAATTCTATGATGTATTTAAACCTCATATATTTTAAAATAATATACATATTCAATCATAACATCTATTTAACTACATATTTACAAAATATTATATATATTGTAAGTAAAAATGTGACATTTTGTCACTCTCTTTGATGTTAATAATATTCAAGTCATATTCATGGCCATGTGTCAATTTAATTTTTTTTTTCATTTCAACCCTTATGTGTTAAGGGTCAAAAGAAATCATCCAAAAGTATTTTATAATGTTTTAGGTAAATTTTTTAATATTTATAATATTGGTTTTACCCTATTCTTATTTGATGTACCCTTAACCGTTGAATGATTTTTAAAAGTTATTATTAAAATTGTCCAAAAATAATATTTACCAATTAAAAAATTTTTTACCTTTTTATTTCAAATATCTTATCCATATTTAAAATTTGAAACATTGATTTTTAAAAAATTAATAAGAAATTAATCTCAATGATGGATCGAGAAAATGATTTTTTAAATAAAAAATTTCAAAAATATTAACTTGTTTTTGTATCCAAATTAAATGTAAAATTGATTCCAATGACCTTAATGAAGGACCCCAGGACACCCAGAGAGGGGAGGGGTGAATCAGAGTGACAACTTTTTCTTTTAATCTGATGGATCTTGTACCCACGTTGGTAGGAACTTGTTGAACCTGTATGATGAAAATGACCAGAAAGCAAATATGCATATGGAAAGAGAAGACACAAACCTTTTTAAATGGTTCACCACTAAGGGATACATCCAAGGGGCATATGCCGACAAGTTGTCGGTCGTACCAAAATCCACTATGCTTCAATAGCTGGAGATTACAATTGTTCGGGCACAGTCACTCTGTCCCAGGCTCACTACCTTTACAATGGTTTAGGGATAGCTCACTGCTTCCCTCGGGTCACTCCCGTTGACTCCCCCTGGCTTACTACTGTTGGTGAAGTCACACTTAGTTTATAGACGTGAAGGTCTTTTCAATTGATAGACATGAAGTTTATAGTCTCGTGTTCAGCATGAGAATTTTCTTGCATCAGAGTCCTGAGTTAATGCTTTGTTAAAGTCCAAATTCCAACCACTGATGAAAACCCCCTTTTCCCTTGTCCACTAGGAAAACAACCTTAGGAAAAGGCCTACACAAAGTACCCTACTTCGCAAGGCTCCCAATTTTTCAAAGCTCAAACAAGTCTTCGCGGAGTCCCTGCCTTTTCGCGAAGCTCAATCACGAAGCACTCTCACGATGCTCCAGCCTTCACAATGCTTGGATATCACGGAGTTCCTGCCGGTTCGCGAAGCACACTGAGCCAACGCAGGGCGCACGTCCTTCGTAGAGCCAGAATAGCCGTTGTGAAGCACCACTTTCGCGAAGCACACTGCCTTCACGAGAGACCATTGCGAACCGAGAGAAAATTATTTTCTCTGAAATTATCTCTACTTCTCTTGAAGTGGTAAGCCTCTATTTGTAGACGATTCTACCGACCATAGACCCTTCCATGCGAAGTCGGCTCCACGTCAGCTCATATCGCGAAGCTCCGAAGTTTCCGCCGAAAAACTCTCAAAATCACGAAGCACAACGGAAATTTTCCATTCGCGGAGCTCATCATAATCACGGAGTATCACCATCATCATTCCATTGCACCTTCTCCACGTTGTCCCTCACAAAGCCCTTCATCGCTGTGAAGCTCTCTAGCCTCTACCGTTTGTGAAGCTTGACGTAATCGCGAAGAATCGCCGCCTCCATTTTTCTGGTCTTCGCGATTTCCAAACCATGCATCCTCTCTTTGCGAAATTCATGCCTTTTACATATTTAATTATTATCTTCATAGAAATTCACTTTTCGCGATGCTCAGTAACTTCCAGATTTTGCACCCCAAAATTTTTTCAAACACTGCGAAACAGCGCCACCTTCAATATTGTTGTCTCCTTGAATGGTATGATCTCTTTTCGAGTACATGATCCGAACTTCCATTGATGATTGACAAAAAACACAAACCATACTCCAAATCGTTCACAGAAGAGAATGGTTCCAACAATCTCCCCCTTTGGGTTTGTTGGTAATCAGAAAACAAATTCAAAAGATCTCCATCAAAAATGTAGGAATCAACTCATCTAACACTCTAAGTCTATGTGAGCAATGATCGGTGTAGAAAACAAGAGTAGAGGCTTGAATTGGGTTCCACTATTTTCCTTCTCATTCTTATCATCATAGAAGTTTCCTGAATTTATTCCATTCTCCTTTCTCCCCCATTAACAATAAATCCAAAGACTAGTAAATTTTTCATGTTCAGCTCAAACCATACTCCCCCTGGAAAGAATCTCCCCCATAAACATGCATCACAGCCATAAACAGAATAAAACAGTTATAACAAACAGGGAGAGGGGAATTCTGTAACCTCCTTATGCACTGGGAGGAGGTCGAACACCGAGGTTCAACCAATGCTTCTCAAACACAGCCACTGATTGTGGATTTTTCAGGATATCAGCCACTTGCTCATCTCTTCCCACAAGATCCAATCTAATCATGCTTTGCTCAACATTCTCTTTGATAAAGTGATGCCTGATTTCAATGTGTTTTTTACTAGAATGCTGAACATGATTCTTTGTAAGATCAATTGTGCTCTTATTGTCACAGTAAATCACCATTAGTGGCTTCACCACATCACCAATATCAGTTAATTGTTGCTTCATCCATAATAGTTGAGTGCTTGCCGTTGTGGCAAAGATATACTCAGCTTCAGCAGTACTAAGAGAAGTACTTTCTTGTTTATTTCTCAACCAGCCATCAAATTTTTGCCCAATATAGAAAACTCCACCACTAGTGGACATTCTGTCTACAACATCACCAGCCCATTCAGCATCAGAAAACGGTGATAATTCACTGTCCCTGCCTGCAACAAAAAATAACCCGAAGTTTATGTGTACAATGAATGTACCTCATGATTATTTTTACTGCTGCCATATGTTTTTCCTGTGAATTACTCTGAAAGTGGGCCACAATGCATGTGGAAAAGACAATATTTGTCCTTGTCACTGTTAGGTACAGTAGGCTTCCAATGATCCTCATGTACATTATGGGATCAATAGAGTTCCCATCCTCATGCTTTCCAGGTTTAGTTCCAACTACAATCGGGGATGAAATTGGATTGGAGTCTTGCATATTGAACTTCTTCAACAGCTCTCTTGCATATTTTTCATGCGAAATGAAAGTGTATTCCTTCTTTTGAATCACTTGCAGCCCCAAGAAATATGTGAGCTCCCCAATCATAGACATTTCAAATTCTGATTTCATGTGGTTAGAAAATTCACCCACTAATTTCTGCCTGCTGCCACCAAATATGATATCATCAACTTAGAGAATATATAGTTCCACACCTTATACTAAATCATCTGAAATATGAAAATTATTTTTGGATTAAATTATATTCATCATTAGGGACTACCTAGAATTCAATCACTTAGTTCTCAAGTGGTCAAAATCCTCATCAAACACCCATATAATTATCCTTTTGTGTAATATTCCCAACTGGAGATTTAAAATGAATCAATCATGAATATTTTTGATATTTTTAAATAAAGACTTATAACATCATTAGAAGTAGAATTATATTCCCCACGAAAGAGAGAAATTTATATGAATATGAAAATACCATATTATTCAAAATAGGAATCATAAAATACATTAATTAGATTTATATACACAACATAGAATAAATAAATAGTGTACATGGCATGTGTCCCATATAAATAGAAATGACACAAAAATCCAATTCCATAAGTCATTACTGACATTATATACATTAAAAATCCCTATATAAGAAATATATGTTCAGTATACATATACAATAGAACCTTAATAATAAATATATTACATATATTATTTACATATGACTTTAAATTACTCTATTATTAACAATTTCATGTTAATGATGTGGTCCATTAATAACTATTTTTTCATACATGTGATGACATGTTATTCTTCGTCCTATAAATTATATCATTATTTTAGAATATCTAGAATTATAAACATTATATTGATACAATATATATATTTATATTTATGGTGATTCATAAAAGTAAGAGATAAAAAATAAAATTCACAATTCATGGAAATGATAGGTAGTACGTATATATAACCACTGTTTACTATTTTAATATCATATTAAAAGAAATAGAAGTGCATAATTAAAAAATAATTTTTGTGTCATATATTTCATATATATTCATAAATTTTTTTTCTTATTAATACCGAAGTTAAATACAGTTGAAAAAAGAATTTCATCGCACCATGTAGATGATAATCCTTATGTATGCACAATTGAGTTTATCATTACACAAAAATAATAGGTAGTAAAAATGTAGATATGATATTTTCACTAAATAAGTATAATAATGTCATAAGTGACATATATAAACATTAAAACCATCATAATTCCCACTTAAATAATATATTGATATAAAATTAATTGTATCTCTATGTGGAGAAGATAAGCAGTACGTATGCACAAATGATACTTTCACTTCATGTTCGTTGGGAAGGGGGATATATAATGGAATGTTCATAATCATAATTGAATTTAAAAATATTTTGGATACTATTTATATTATTTTATGAAATATATATGTATATATAATCTATAATTGGTATAGATGAATAGAAAAATAGAATGATCGTTTTGATCATTTACTTATTCTTCATAACATATCCTTTAGATCTATATTAATGAAAAATATATTTGGTCAATTGGGAAGAAAAAAACAACGGTAATTTTTATAGGGAAGTAAAATAGATGATTTTTTATAGATTAGTTGTTCTATAATACTATATTTGGTGAAATAAGATGAGGGAGGAGGTATTGTTCCATACTATAGGTTAAGGGAACATTAGGAATTTATCAGATGATTAACTCATAATAATTAAATATGAATCCAAATACCTCTAAATGTAAATGAATTCATATTTAATTTTGGATACTGTGTGATAGCATAAATTAATATATATTATAATTTTTTTTAATTTTAAACCTTATCTTTTTTATTATCAATTAGATTAGCTAATTAAAGTTTAACTATAGTAACACAATTTTCAATATAAAAATGTGGTTCTTTACTTATAAGGTCGAAATTAAGCTATTGATGGTCAATATATGATATTTGTGACCTTAAATTCCATTATCTATCTTCATTTTGGATTCATATAATTCTTACTTATTTTAATAGTATATTATTTTTATAAAATATCATTAGTGTCAATTTGGACACTATTCATTACACTGACTATATGAAAATCAATATCGAAAGATTACGTAAATAAATATAATTTAACACACTACCAATACCTTATATTATCCTATAAAATTTTTAGTGATCCTTAATAAAAAATAGTTATATATATATTTTATTTATAATATCACTTAATTGAATGTTCCATTAATTGATTGATTATTTTATAATCATTTTGTAATTAATTATTATAAATATTTCTTCTCTAAAAATTATAAATAAAATTATATGATGTATTTAAACCGCATAGATTTTAAAATAATATACATATTCAATCCTAACATCTATTTAACTACATATTTACAAAATATTATATATATTTTAAGTAAAAATGTGGCATTTTGTCACTCTCTTTGATCCTAATAATATCCAAGTCATATTCATGGCCATGTGTCAATTTAATTTTTTTTCATTTCAACCCTTATGTGTTAAGGGTCAAAAGAAATCATCCAAATGTATTTTATAATGTTTTAGGTAAATTTTTTAATATTTATAATATTGGTTTTACCCTATTCTTATTTGATTTACCATTAACCGTTGAATGATTTTTAATAGTTATTATTAAAATTGTCCAAAAATAATATTTACCAATTAAAAAAATTTGTACCTTTTTATATCAAATATCTTATCCATATTTAAAATTTGAAACATTGATTTTTAAAAAATTAATAAGAAATTAATCTCAATGATGGATCGAGAAAATGAGTTTTTAAATAAAAAATTTCAAAAATATTAACTTGTTTTTGTATCCAAATTAAATGTAAAATTGATTCCAATGACCTTAATGAAGGGCCCCGGGACACCCAGAGAGGGGAGGGGTGAATCAGGGTGACAATGTTTTCTTTTAATCTGATGGATCTTGTACCCACGTTGGTAGGAACTTGTTGAACCTGTATGATGAAAATGATCCGAAAGAAAATATGCATATGGAAAGAGAAGACAAAACCCTTTTTACATGGTTCACCACTAAGGGCTACATCCAAGGAGCATACGCCGACAATTTGTCGGTCGTACCAAAATCCACTATGCTTCAATAGCTAGAGATTACAATTGTTCGGGCACAGTCACTCTGTCCCAGGCTCACTACCTTTACAATGGTTCAGGGATAGCTCACTTCTTCCCTCGGGTCACTCCTATTGACTCCCCCTGGATCACTACTGTTGGTGAAGTCACACTTAGTTTATTGATGTGAAGGTCTTTTCAATTGATAGACATGAATTTTATAGTCTCCTGTTCAGCATTAGAATTTTCTTGCATCAGAGTCCTGAGTAAATGCTTTGTTAAAGTCCAAATTCCAACCACTGACGAAAACCCCCTTTTCCCTTGTCCACTGGGAAAACAACCATAGGAAAAGGCCTTCACAAAGTACCCTACTTCGCAAGACTCCCAATTTTTCAAAGCTCAAACAAGTCTTTGTGGAGTCCTTGCCTTTTCGCGAAGCTCAATCACGAAGCACTCTCACGATGCTCCAGCCTTCGCAATGCTTGGCTATCACGGTGCTCCTGCCGCATCGCGAGGCACACTGAGCCAACGCAGGGAGCACGACCTTCGTAGAGCCAGAATAGCCGCCGCGAAGCACCACTTTCGCGAAGCACACTGCCTTCACGAGAGACCTTTGCGAACCGAGAGAAATGTATTTTATCTGAAATTATCTCTACTTCTATTGAAGGGGTCGGGCTCTATTTGTAGGCCATTCTACCGACCCTAGACCCTTCCATGCGATGTCAGCGCCACGTCAGCTCATATCGTGAAGCTCCGAAGTTCCCGCCGAAAAACTCTCAAAATCACGAAGCACAACAGAAATTTTCCGTTCACGGAGCTCATCATAATCACGGAGTATCACCATCATCATTCCATTGCACCTTCTCCACGTTGTCGGTCGCAAAGCCCTTCATCACTGCGAAGCTCTCTAGCCTCTGCCATTTGTGAAGCTTGACGTAATGCGAAGAATCGCCGCCTCCATTTTTCTGGTCTTCGCGATTTCCAAACCATGCAACCTCTCTTTGCGAAATTCATGCCTTTTCCACATTTAATTATTATCTTTATGGAAATTCACTTTTCGCGATGCTCAGTAACTTCCAGATTTTGGACCCCAAAAATTTTTCAAACACTGCAAAACGGCGCCACCTTCAATATTATTGTCTCCTAGAATGGTATGATCTCTTTTCGAGTACATTATCCGAACTTCCATTGATGATTGACAACAAACACAAACCATACTCCAAATCGTTCATAGAAGAGCATGGTTCCAACAATCTCCCCCTTTGGGTTTGTTGGTAATCAGAAAACAAATTCAATAGATCTCCATTAAAAATGTAGGAATCAACTCAGCTAACACTCTAAGTCTACGTGAGCAATGATCGGTGTAGAAAACAAGAGTGGAGGCTTGAATTGGGTTCCACTATTTTCCTTCTCATTCTTCTCATCACAGAAGTTGCTTGAATTTATTCCATTCTCCTTTCTCCCCCATTGACAATAAATCCAAAGACTAGTAAATTTTTCATGTTCAACTCAAACCATACTCCCCCTGGAAAGTATCTCCCCCATAAACATGCATCACAGCCATAAACAGAATAAAACAGTTATAACAAACAGGGAGAGGGGAATTCTGTAACATCCTTATGCACTGGGAGGAGGTCGAACATCGAGGTTCAACCAATGCTTCTCAAACACAGCCACTGATAGTGGCTTTGTCAGGATATCAGCCACATGCTCATCTCTTCCCACATGATCCAATCTAATCATGCTTTGCTCAACATTCTCTTTGATAAAGTGATGCCTGATTTCAATGTGTTTTGTACGAGAATGATGAACATGATTCTTTGTAAGATCAATTGTGCTCTTATTGTCACAGTAAATCACCATTAGTTGCTTCACCACATCGCCAATATCAGTTAATTGCTGCTTCATCCATAGAAGTTGAGTGAATGCCATTGTGGAGATGATATACTCAGCTTCAGCAGTACTAAGAGAAGTACTATCTTCTTTCTTGCTCAACCAGCCATCACATTTATTCCCAATATAGAAATATCCACAACTAGTGGACATTCTGTCTACAACATCACCAGCCCATTCAGCATCAGAAAACGGTGATAATTCATTGTCCCTGCCTGCAGCAAAAAATAACCCGAAGTTATGTGTACAATTAATGTACCTCATGATTATTTTTACTGCTGCCATATGTTCCTCCTTTGAATTACTCTTAAAGTGGGCCACAAGGCATGTGGAAAAGTCAATATTTTTCCTTTTCGCTGTTAGGTACAGTAGGCTTCCAATGATCCTCATGTACATTGTGGGATCAATAGAGTTCCCATCCTCATGCTTTCCAGGTTTAGTTCCAACTGCAATCGGGGATGAAATTGGTATGGAGTCTTGCATATTGAACTTCTTCAACAGCTCTCTTGCATATTTTTCATGAGAAATGAAAGTTTATTCCTTCTTTTGAATCACTTGCAGCCCCAAGAAATATGTGAGCTCCCCAATCATGGACATTTCAAATTCTGATTTCATGTGGTTGGAAAATTCACCCACTGATTTCTGCCTGTTGCCACCAAATATGATATCATCAACGTAGACAAGAACCATTAATTGATCTTTTGGACAATTCTTCACATAGATATTGTGATCAACTCCTCCTATTTTGAATTCCAACTTCTTGAGATATGAATCCAGCTGTGAGTACCACCCCCGTGGTTCCTACTTCAAACAATATAGAGCTTTCTTCAGTTTGTAGACTGTTGTATCATCAGTACCCAAAACAAAGTCCACTGGTTGTTCAATGTAGACTTCTTCTTTGAGTACACAATTCAATAATGATGTCTTGACATCCATTTGATTAACTTTATATCCTCTTTGGAGTTACATGGCAAGGAAAATCCTGATTGAATCCAGTCTAGCCACTGGAGCAAAGGTTTCATCAACATCAATGCCTTCAATCTAGGAGTATCCTTTACATACTAGTCATGCCTTGTTTCTCATGACACTTCCATGCTCATCAAACTTATTTTTTAAGATCCTTTTGGTACCAATCACATTGTGACCTTTGGGTCTCTAGACAAGATCCCATTTCTTATTCTTGTCAATCTGATCTAATTCATCGTTCATGGATTTCACCCAAGATTTATATTTTGCAGCTTCTTCGAATGAGGATGGCTCTAAAACTGATATATATGTAGATTGCGTGGTATTAATCATCCTTATTGTTTGAGTGGGTGAACTCATGTCCCCAATTATGTTGGATGGATCAATCTCAGATCTTCGATTTATCCTGCGAGGTTCAGCAGTATTCTCTTCATCCATAGTTTCTTCATCAGATTATTCTTCTGAGTCAACATCATGATGTGACTGCTGAGAGTTTTGAACAGCTTCCTTTATTTCTTCATTTTTATTTTCTTCACCTTCACATTCTTCCTGACTTCTATCACATCAGCATATGATGTCCTTGAAGCATTTGTGCGTTTGTCTTAAATTATCTTAACATCACTGCTTTACACAATCCTTCCCAAACGCTTGTTGAAACATTTCTATGATTTTCTATTCATTGAGTAACCGAGGAAAATTCCTTCATCTGCATTGTCGCCATATTTCCCTTGATTTCCTTCTTTGTTCCTGATAAAGCATTTACTTCCAAAGACACGAAAGTATTTTAGAGAGGGCTTAAATCCATGCCACAATTCATATGGTGTCTTCATCCCACCCATATAAAGTTCTGTTTGATTCTAAATGTACACTGTAACTTGAACAACCTCTTTCCAGTAATGTCATGGAATACGACTTTCAATCAGAATAGTTTGTGCCATGTTTTTCTCCTGTCGATTCCTACGTTCAACAACTCCATTTTATTGTGGTGTTCTCACAACATCTACCTCATGTTGTATCCCATGCTTCTCTAGATAATTCTCAAATTCAATGGACATTTATTCTCCTCGATTTTCAGATCGCAACACTTTGATTGTTCATCCAGTATCATTCTCGTAGATTCACCGATATGTTTTCATGCAGTCAAGGACTTTTCGTTTCCCGTGAATGACCATCACATATGCCATTCTACTGTAATCATATATGAATAGGACAAAGTACCTTTCTCCATGAGTTCAGGAAACATTTATTGGCCCACAAATATCTGTTTGAATCAGATCAAGAAGGTGAGATTACCTTTACTTCTTTGGCCGATATGAACTGCAGACTAGCTTCCCACGAATACAAGCATCACAAGATTTTTCACGCTGACGCTTCAGGTTGGGAATGTCCATGACAATTCTCAATTTTTATATTTTCTCCATGTCTTGTTGATTGATGTGTCCCAGCCTCCGATGCCACAAATTGTTTTCTTCTTCAAAAGTCATGTAACATACATTTTCTATACTATCAACCTGATACAAGTTGCCTTCTGTTCTGCATCCCTTCATAAGTGAATTGCCATCCATTCCATTGATAGTGCACCCTTTCTGATTAAACGTAACTATAAGTCCTGAGTCACAGAGTTGACTCACGCTAAAGAGATTATGACGTAGGCAATATTCATAAAGGACTTCAGTCTTCTTTAGTTCTCCATTAGCTAATTCGGTACTTCCACTCCCTTTGATTTTCAGAGCCCCATCATTACCAAATCTTATTGTACCATCTAAATTCCTTATGATATTCATTAGTAGGTAAGCATTACCTGTCAAATGAGATGAACAACCGCTATCCATAATCTAGGTACTTTTGTTCATTGTAGCTTTGAGGGCCACCTCTGCAAGGTTGGATTTCTAAATCTTCTTCCTTTCCTTCCATGAGACATTAGATCTATTATAAAGAACTAATGGCCTTTCAATTATCTGTTCCGCATACCCAGGTTCTTCATAGTCAAAGTCTTCTTTGAGAGGTGAAAACTTATTTGAAAGAGCAACATTGTCTTGCTGACGAGACTTGACTTGTCTTGAACTTCAGTATGAGGTGTCCATGTCCATTCTCTACCCGCAATTAGCGGCCTTTTGACCAAATTTAGAACAACAAAAACAATATCAATAGAAATTATTTCTTCTATAAGAATTAGGATATGAAATTATTCTCCCTTGTTGATCTTATATATCTTCTCCATTCAGATATCTTCTTGCCTCTTCACAATAAGACATGGTATGGCCCAGATAGCAACAGAGCCAACACTTCATGAGAGGAAATGACTTCTCACTTGAATTTCTCCTCATACCTTCTTACTTGGGAGAATAGTAAGACTGTCTATCATTTCAGAATGTATGAGGATAATTTTCAGTTCTCTTTTTAGTTTGGATTGAGGGTACCTTTTTCAGCACTCTAGGTAACGATTCAACATTTTCAACTTTCATCTTATATTTCTTTTGTATATTTTCAATTCCAGTAGTTGATGTCTCAGCCTCACAGTCAATTCTACTCTTTCCCATGCAAGCGGGTCTTTGATCACTCATGATTTTTCCAACCCCATCTGAACCACAGTTGGATCTTGCTAGTAATTCTGCATCTGAGAATCTTCCAAACTGTATTTTCTTCCTTGATTTTTTTGGAACTGATTCAGTCTCCAGTTTACTCCTTAGAGTAACTACTTCCTCCTCAAGATCATCACTGGTCTTGGATTTTTCATCCAGTCAGGAGGTGAGGCCATTGATGACCTTTGCCTGATCTACAATTCTCAACTTCAGATCTAATACATCATCATTGCATTCAATTACTTTAGACTGTACCTTCACAAATTCTTCCAGTCATTATATTTTAGCTTCAACTCGATCAACATATTCAGTTGATTCTTATACAATTGATTTCAACTTATTGCATCTCTTACATTTAATCCTAAGCTTAATAATCGCATCCATAAGTTGTATCTTAGGATCTACACAAGTTCTCAGTTGTTTTTCTCCATCAGTATCGTCTGACTTTTCAACAATGGCCATCATAGAAGCATGGTTCCCAGTTTTTAATTCTGGTTCTTCTTCATCACAAAATTCATTATCATCTTCATCCTCTTCATAGAAAAAACTCTTCCTTTGAATTTTCTTACCAGATTTGAAGTCTCCCTTTTTGAAGACCCTTATCTGAGGCTTCTTGAAGTTTTCATCCTCACTATCTTCATCATTGATCATTTCTAAGCACTGAGAGGCAATTTTCCCAACTTTTCCACAATGGAAACACGCAAGAGGTAACTTCCCTTTGATTTTCTCTTTCCCCTTCTGGAACTTCTTTGAAATGAGAGAAAGAATTTCTTTTTCTTCGTCATCTTCACCGCTATTATCCTTTGAGATTTTCAGTTTATCCATGGCCTTGAATTCCATTTCCTTTCTCACCCGAGTCATAACATCTTCTGGTTTGACTCTCATTTCATATGCTTCCAAGCTGCTCAGTAGATCATCTAGAGAATGATTGGAATGATGTCTTTCCTCAAATGCTGGCACCTTCGCATTATACATATGTGGAAGTCTTCTCATTATTTTCTTTACAATATCAATGTCTTTGATTTCTTCTCGTAGACCCTGAATTGCTCCAACCACTTCAGTAATTCGATTGAAGAAAGAGTCTTCATTCTCATCTGGATGCATCTTCAGATCATCAAACTGATTGTGCAACACTTGTAATTTCACCTCCATAACTTTTCTACCTCCTTCATAAATATTATCAAGTTTATTCCACATGGATTTTGATGAGGTGAAATTCATCACCTTTAGGTAGATTTGATCAGAAAGGGCTATAGTGAGTGCATTCTGTGCTTTAGCATCTGCATCAAGAAGTTTCCTGTCTGTTTTAGTCATACCTAGGCTTGTTGGATCAGTGACTTCTATTAATTGCACAGTAGAAAAGAGAACGTTCATTCCAAGAGAACTTAGATGAGATCTCATTCTATTCTTCTAGATCTGGAAATTTCTTCAATCGAAGGGAGGGACTCCCTTGACATTGACCATGTTTTCCATGACATAAAAGGTCAGATTCAACACCAGCAACCTTTACCATATGATAAAACTTGAAGGACCCATGGAAAACCTGAGAGGGGATGGGGGAATCAGGATGACAAATTTTTCTTTTAATGTGATGAATCCTGTTCCCACGTTGGTAGGAACTTGTTGAACCTGTATGATGAAAATGATCAGAAAACAAATATGAATATGCACAGATAAGACACATCCCTTTTTACTTGGTTCAATACTAAGGGAAATGTCCAAGGAGCATACGCCGACAAGTTTTCGGTCGTACCAAAATCCACTATGATTTACTAGCTGGAGATTACAATTGTTCGGGCACATTTACTATGTCCCAGTCTCACTGCCTTTACAAAGGTTTAGGGATAGCTCACTACTTCCCTCGGGTCACTCCCATTGACTCCCCCTGCCTTACTACTGTTGGTGAAGTCACACTCAGTTTAAAGACATGAAGGTCTCATCAATTGATAGACATGAAGTTTATTGTCTCCTATTCAGCATGAGACTTTTCTTGCATCAGAGTCCTGAGTTAATGCTCTATTAAAGTCCAAATTCCAACCACTGATGAAAACCCGCTTTTCCGTTGTCCACTGGGCAAACAACCTTAGGAAAAGGCCTTCACAAAGTACCCTACATTACAAGGCTCCCAATTTTGAAATGCTCAAACAAGCCTTCATTGAGTCCCTGCATTTCCGCGAAGCTCAATCGTGAATCACTCTCGCGATGCTCCAGCCTTCGTAATGCTTGGCTATCGCGGAGCTCCTGCCTCTTCCCGAAGCTCAATGAGCCAACGCGGGGCGCATGAATTTCGTGGAGCTAGAATAGCCGCCACAAAGCTCCTCTTTCACGAAGCACATTGCCTTCGCGAGAGACCTTTTCTAACCAAGATCAAAGGATTTTCTCTGAAATTATTACTACTTCTCTTGAAGGGGTACGCCTCTATTTATAGGCGATTCCACCGACCCTTGATACTTCTGTGCGAAGAGAGTTCCACATCAGCTCAAATCACGAAGCTCCAAAGTTCCCGCAAAAAAACTCTCAAAAATGCGAAGCACAAAGGTAATTTTCCGTTCGCGGATCTCGTCGTAATCGCGGAGTGTCACCATCATCATTCCATCGCGCCTTCACTGTGTAGCTCCCTCGCAAATCCCATAATCGCCGCGAAGCTCTACAGCCTCTTCCGTTCGCGAAGCTTGACGTCATCACGAATAATCACCGCCTCCATTTTTTTGGTCTTCGTGATTTCCAAACCATGCATCCTCTCTTCGAATACTGTTGTCTCCTTGAATGGTATGATCTCTTTGCTGGTACACGATCCGAACTTCCATTGATGATTAACAACAAAATCAAACCATACTTTAAATCGTGCATAGAAGGCCATGGTTCCAACACATTATTAGATAAAAATATTTTAAAATATAATTTATATATAGATATAAATATAAAAAAAACAATTTTCAATTAAAATTCAGTATTGTCTTCACTATTCATTAAAAAATGAAACTTGTCAGAAAAATACCAAAAGTAAATATATGTAAAAGTAGATGAATATACAATTTTAATATACTATATTAATATAAGTAGATTATTTTCTAAAAAAATAAATTTATTTTAAAAGATATACTTCAAACAAGTGTTCCATCAAAATGCAGAAAATACCTTTTTAGAAAAACACATCATTTAATAAAAAAACTAGACTTGTTATTATATAAACTCGTGAAAACACATAAGTTGAATGTTAATCATTATAATGAATATAAATTATTTTCATATTTCATTACTATTTTAAAATTATAGTGATTAGTTTGTTTATTCTTATAAAACACACCTATGAACATTTAAAAACCTTTTGATGGGGTTTTACTTGCGTAAAAAACATAAGTAATTCAGTTAATTCTGGAAATATCCACCTTTAAAACTTATTGTTTGTAATAGTCATATTTAGTTAATTACAATAATATAATAATTTTTTTTTCTGAATATTAGTGTTGTGTGTCACACATTCTATACCGCTGTTGCGTGTTGTAGAAGATAAAATTTTTGTACCATATAAAAAACACATCAATGAAATTTAATTTAATCTAAAAAAAGTTTTATAAAAACATGTTTTTTACATTATACCCCCATTAAAATGAATCTATCCATTGAAATTATTTTATTTCATGAATGGTATAATGCTATAAAGTTAATTTCATAGAATCCCACAACTTAAAAATGAATACTAAAACACCATTTAAATGAGAATTTTGGAAACATAACGGTCACACGATGTAACTCGTAATTACGTTTCCAAATATGAAATCATAGGTTTCAAGTGAAAACTTAAACCTGGATTTGAAATTAAACTATAATGTTTAGATGTATAATGATAGAGAACATGGACATGATAATTTTAACTAACAATCACAAAGCCATATATCTCGGATGACTTATGAGACCATTTAATCCATCAAAAAGGAATATACTAGATTAAATTTTTTTCTTTCAAGATCCTTTCCCAAGAGTTATATTTTTTTAGAATATTGCTTACTTGATTACATTTCATAAGTACATTGTCATACATTCATTGTTACTTGATCAATTTCCTCTTCATCACTTAGTCTAGGAGATGAAACGGAATTTATCATTCCTAAAGCATTATCAAATCCTGAGATGCATATGATGATAGTTATTCTATCTATCATAGTATCAAAAAAATTGGTTTACACAATTTATCCAGTATGCATAAGAAATCAAATGGAAAGATAATAATTTAACCTCTAAAAAACTCATTCTAAGCATAATATAAACCATTTCATAAATAGTTAAACCTATAACACATTAGGAAGTTGAAATTAAAAAAAATTGATAAAAAGTTCCCTGATTTTTTGAAAATCATGTAATCATTGATCCCCTATATATCATAATGTATCTCTTGTTTTTTCACATATGAAACATGTGAATACCTTCATCAAGTAATCTCTATAACAGGTTAATTACAATAAATACATATTGAAAACATTCATTCTTCCTTATTTTACATACGATTGGATACATTACTTAAATACAAAAAATTTATAAATTTCATCCATGATATCATAAACCGCATTTAAAAAAAATCCATAATCATCTCCAAGGTAATCAGTACCATCCTGTTTACTTATTCATATGCTACATATCGTTATACAAACATCATTATCAAAAGATTTGGAACATAGTAAGGTTTATATTTGTTACAACCAATAACTGTTTCAATGTAATTTCACCCTTATTTTAATAATTTCATATATTATAAGTCACATTAAATCACATAGAGACAAAAACATAAGCATTATAAATGCATAATTAATGAAATAAGTGTAATTTTTAAAAATTAAGGTACCAATACTCATGAAATAGTATCATAGCCATTGGAATAGTAACATGACCCTTAGGAATAGTAATCCATGCAATAGAATGGTAACTTAATGATTGAAATTATAAATAATAGGTATCTTATGAATAAATATATGATATAATTATTTTGCGACATAACTAAATAAATGTTTCGAAAATTATAAATTATGTGTTGTAATTTTTGTAAGTCATCAATGTTTAATTAAAATTTTATAATTAATTTCATAATATATAAGAAAATAATTTTTCATAAAATATATTCATAAATTAATATTTTGTTTTCTTATGAATATAACATGATTTTATGGGACCACAATTAATTTTTCAAAGTGTTAGAAAATTAGTTTTAACTATCTAATATTTATGTTTTATGTAAATGATGATTTTAATTAAAAATATAATGTAATATGAATTTTTTTCATTAAATAGAGTTTATTTTTTACTTCTACATGTCAATAAAATTTAGCGTGAATTTTGTTGATTTTTTTTTGAAAAAGTTAATTTTTTGGTGAATTGTAAAATGCGATAATTTTCAATAAAATCTAAATACATGAATTATTGAGTCATGTATGATTTATATAAAATTTAATACCAAAATATAAATACATAATTCAATAATATTATATATTTAGTTATAATTCCCATGATATTCATATTTTTTATCCAAATTCTAAACTAAAGAATAAAATAATGAGAAAACAACCCTCTCCTCCATTATAAATACTACCCCTCACTACCACATCTCCTCACATCTCCCAAACTGTGAGACTTGTCCAAATTCTACTCACATATCTTTCCACTGCCCCCCCCCCCTCATTTCTAGGATCCCATGCTTTCATCATAAGACCAAAACCATTTCTCTTAGGTGGTTCTCATGGAGGAGAAACATAAGAGGTAAAATCCACTTCATTTTTCTTTTAATTTCATTTAATTTTGTTTTTTTTTCTTAATCTATCCTCATATAATCTATCAAAATTCTCAGGGTAACTCCATTATCTTTTATATACTATAATTATATCATGTTAATGGATGATCCATTATCAAAATATTTTATCATTGTTAATATAAAAATGAAATCATTGCATGTAACGTGTTATTTTATATTTATCATGGACAATGCTGTTTCATATTAATTTAACACATTAAATTATTTTCATAAGACCACTATAATGGTTATTACATACTATAAAATATATTTTATATACCTTTTCTATGTTCTATAACAAAAATATTCACATAATACTAAATGATAAAATAGTTCGATTTTGTAGTCATAAAAACCACCAAAATCAACCCAAATAATTATCATTAAATATTCATCTAATGATTAATCCTAATAAAATTTAACCAAAATAAATATAAAATAATTTAAAACTATGGATGTTCATTAAGAAAATATATTTTCAATTATGAAGAATTAATCCCATTGCACATAAATTCCATACTCATATTCAAGTAAACTGATCCTGAAAACCAAGAAGATGAACACCCTCGAATGATGAAATTAAACTATATAACTCTTTTAAACCCCAATAATTGAACATGATAATATAATAATGAATAATATTCATTTATTAATTGTTGTTTATTTCTTAATTTATTAAGTTAATTTTGATTGTCTAGGGTATTAATTAGAAAAGAGCGTTGAGATATAAGGTAAATGGATTCCTGAACCCAACTCCCTTCCATTGGGATTCTCTATTTCACATTACATTCAGGATAAAGGTTAAATTAATGTTATTTAAATATCATTTATTAGTCTTTTCCATTTTTCGTCTGTATATACATGCTTCCAGTATAATTTTCTGGAAAACTAAAATATTTCTCCAAAAGATCTCTTCCTTCAAAAAACACATGTTTTACATCTATTGATTTTGTTTCATATTCACTAAAGATGGATTATATTATACCAAGTATTATGCCATTATTATTTTGATAACCCCAATTCTTATCAATGAAATCATTATTTATAGAAAACATTATTTTCATGGGTTATTTTATGTCCAATATTGATTTAGGATCAATGTGGCATTCATGAAAATGTAATTGATATTATGTGATGGGTGCACCTAAATTTTTTTGTGCGATGTAATTGTTTTTATGAGAGGGGTGAACCCAAAATTATATATCACTCTAATTCATTGGTTTATGTTAAGAGTCTCATGAGATATAGGGAAATATGTGTGAACATGATGATAAATTTGTTCACAATAATGTGTTGCAGTTGACCACTAAGAAATGATGCTTCATTTTTATGAATTGACACATTTTATACATTTATATAATGCTTCCTATAATGATTGTGATGAGGATATTATGATGATTATTACCACTCCATGTTATATTGATTAATTTTCTTATCTATCCTTTTACATGGGTTTTAGATCACCCCTTTCATTGATTTATATCATCATATGGTTACTTGTACTAAAGATATCATGAGGGAAAATAAGATGCTAGAGAAGAAGGAATTAAGTAATTTTTTATGTTTTATTATAAAATATTTATGTATAGTCCTAATTTTACCAAGTCACAAAACCTTTTGATTGTGGTTGTGTTATTGTTTTCTATTGCTTGACTTTAAAATTATGTAATGAGTTATTTATGAAAATTTGGGTTTCTATACTTGGTATCATAGCATTTTTTAGTTAATTTGGGAATTATGATTAGAGAACCATTTTGAAAACACTTAGTATGAGACTATGTGTATGTAATCACCAAAGAATGTTTTTTAGGAGAAAATTTGTAAACATATGGATCCTATAAGACATTCCTTAAGAGTTAATTTCACCATGGAATAAATTATTAATTCATGAATTATTGACTTATTCTTATTTATAACCCTTTTTATTTGTTAAAATCATGGGAACTAGGATAAACTATGTCAACAAACCATGTGATGGAAAATCCATTGATTTCCGAAACAACATCACCAATTCCTTGGGTGGTGGATTTCAAAATTTTATAGTGATTTTTACCTAGATCACTCATGCTTTGAACAATAACCTAAATAATGTGTAATGTCCTCCAACTAAGAGGGAGAAACATGCTATAATTCCCTTTATGTTGTAACTACCACTAACATTTATTGGATGTTATGATCCAATAATAATATAATGGATGGTAAACTCAATGGATAAGATATTTTTTTTCTTCACTGTTCTATGATGGAGGAAGTGACTTTGGTCGTTTATTATCTATATGGTGAGGCCAACTATTGGTGGGTGTTGATTAAGAACACCAAATCAAAAAATTAAATGTAATAATGAATGTGAAAAGAATTGAAGAAAATTATTCTTAATAAGTATTTCCCTCGAACTATTTTTAATAATATGGAGATAAAATTCATAATGATGAAGAAAAATGAAGGTGAATTTATCATGGACTATGATGAAAATTTCACAAGGCTTTTATGGAATTTTTTGAATTTATTATCAACATTGATATCAAAATTGACATATTTTTTAGACGTTTAAAACAAAACCTTCGAAAGGATCGTTAATATCAAGACATTAGGACTTATGGAGATGGTGTTTGATGTTCTCTTAATGATGACATGAATCTTGGAGAATGGTCCCATTGATATCATTATAAGAAAAGAATGATGGATTTTCATTATATAGGATCTCATGACAAATGTGGGAAGAAATATTTTCAAATTTCATGTTAGGAATGTGAGAAGAAGCATTCTAGGAACTACCTAAATAGTATGGGGAAATTCAATAGGAGTGGGCAAGAAGACAACCATGATCTTGAATGTAATGGAGTCATAAAAAACTTGGTCGATCCATTAGAGGAATTGATAGTACCACCCATGTACCAATGCTACAACTATATAGAGGCATGTCACTATACAAGGAAATGTAATAACACATGATTCATTGATTGTAATAACCATCATGATCCACCAAATCCATAAGAATAATTGATGGCTTATTCTATCACTATTTCTAAAGTGAATAAAAACCCCATGTGGTACAAGGTATAATTCTTATTCACTCAACAATGGAAATAGTATTAATTAATTATAGTTCTACACATTCTTTTATATACTTCAAATGTATAGAATAATGAATCAAATCCAAGATACATTGAAGCATAGATATCTAGAAAACTCTTTGTGGTGTGACCATTACAACCCATGTGCTGAACTCTTCTCCTATTGGCGCATGAGGGAATATTATTAAAAAAACACTCATGATAATTACCTAAATGGAATTTAATTCTATAATGGGGGTGTTTTAGCTCTCCTTATATAGAGAAAAAATAATTTTTTTTAATATTAAGTAACTTTTCATACTCTGAACTATACTATGATACTATATAAGTGCATTGTAAATCCTGAATCTTCGTTAGAAATTCCTTCAACTGTGTCGGTGTTGATTTTATGTGAAGTAACATACAGTGCTCAAATGTTTGAGTCAAAGGACGATATCATCATATGAAAAATTCCCATTATGAGTTAATATAGTTATGTATTTCCCAAATATTATCCCAGACTCCCGCCAGATCATGGGGTGGTGTTCTCAACAGAACTCATACCTGAAGCTACTACTATCTCAAACATCACTTATATAATGGCCTCGATTTAATTGGATGTGTTAAATATGTAGCAAAAAGATAATTTAGGCAATGGTTCAAATGACCTAGTTAATCTCCATGGTGAGAGATAGTTCTCTTCATAAGGAAAAATGGAAGATCAATGCAGTTGTTTGTTCACTACTGGGAGCTCAAAAAGATCACTATAAAGATTAAGTATCCTCTTCCAAGGATTGATGACTTTTTCAATCATATACCAGTAGCTCATGAAATCTCAAATAAGGAACATAATTATAGATATAATCACCTAAATTTGAGTAATTAATATATTCATATCACTGTCTTCTGTTTAAGGTACGAGCTCTATGAGTTTCCATTGATACCCTAAGGAAAAACTAATTTCCCTGAAATATTTATGGATTTGATGAATAGAGTCTATAGACATTTCATCAAATATTTTTTGGTTGTGTTAATCGATAAAATTAACATCTTTTCTTTGATAATGAAAGATCATGATGATTATATAGGGCTTGTGTTGGCCATATTAATGAAGGAGAGGTTGTAGTCCACGTTCAACAAGTGTTATTTTTGGATGCAGAAAGTCACATTATTGGGACATGTGATCACATGTGATGGAATTTTAGTAGACCATTAAAAAAATTGCAATTTATAAATGACCTAGAACTTCTATTTTCATTGAATTACTAAGTTATATTATCATAACAGGGTATTATTTATGTTTTTTAGACATTTATCATGATTTTCTATCTCTCAAACTAAGATAACAAGGAATGGTGAATGTATGTCTGGATGTAAGAATTTGTTAAATGATTTAACAAGAAAACGAGATAGAGGGTCACTACAACTTTACACACATTAACAAAAATTAGAGACTAATGTGTGATAAAAATTGATGCTTTAAGGAAATATTTGGGTTTTGTACTCATCAAAATCGATAAATTGACAACCTATGCCTCATATTAGATGAAGATCATTGAGAAAAACTACCCATCACTTGATATGGAGATACTACCTTTTAATTTTTTGTTTTTTAGATGATTCTGGAGGCTAGTAATAAATATAGTGATGTTATGAAGTTTCACACCTATTCTGGTAGGTTTGTGTGAAGATACATGCTATAGAGATGATCTCCCTTATTCCTGGATGTCCATACTTAACCTTCCTTCATTTCATGTTTCAAAGGATTATCCCCTCGGTTGAGTGTAGCCACACCCACCATGGAAAGTGGATCAAATTTGGGAATCTTGTTTTGGTGATTAAATTAAATGTGGAAGGATCATGTTTGGTAGGGGTTATGTTTGGAGGTGGCCTGGTGTATTGTAGAAAGTGATTACTATTGCTAGGTTTAGGTTCCTTATATTGGGAAGGAAACACCATTAATGATGTGGTTAGATCTCTCATTTCTAGTCTTCTACTATGCATGCTCTTTACATTCTTGATCTCTGTAGTGGAATCAGACTCATCTTTGATGGTTGGTTTTCTTGAAGGAATGGCCAGTTGGATCAAATAGAATTTCTATATCCTATGGAAATCTAAAATGTTTATCAATTAAGATACTCATTTCAAATATAATTTCTAGGAAGGTAATGATGAAGTATATTATATGGCTAATAGGGTGACAGTTGTTGATTGACTCATTTTAGACACTAGGGTGGGCTCTCTCTCGAAAGATTGTAAAATTATTGTATGATGTGATGGTCTCAGAATGCATTATTTTCGACCTTTTTGAGCAGATTTTGATATTTAATTTTTTAATGTAATAAAAAGATACCTCTTAGTCTATCCCTATAGAAATTTTCATTTATACGCCGAAATATATCTAAAATAATAAACATTTTATGGGTTGTGGTGGACCGACTCAACATGACTACCCATTTTAACACTATTCATAATGATATATTGCTTGAAATACATGATAAAATATATGTGATGGAAGTGTTGAGACTGCAGCGGGTTCCACTTTCAATTTATTTATCATGATCAAAGGTTCACATCTAAATTTTGGAGGATTATTCAACAATATTTGATTAATTATTTCAATTTATGAAATAAATATCACCCCAAACTAATGCCTCATCTGAATGGACTATTCAGAAGAAGGAATTACAAGATCCAACTAAATATAATTTAAAGGAGTATTGAATCCAAATATTCCATTTTTTGAGTTGTCATAAATCAAAAACTACCACATGAGTATTCATATGGATCCTTATGGATATCTCTATGGAAATAAATGTATAAATCCATCCTTTTTTATTAATATTGAAAACGAAATATACATGGACCTTATCCAATGTATGAGATGACAGAGAAGATTCATGTTTTCCATCAGTATATCAAATATTCTCAGAGGTGGAAAAAGAGCTATGCTGATAACCGTTGAAGGGACTTAGAGTTTGACATTGGAGAAAAAACATCCTTCAAATATCACCCAGGAAGAGAGTCATGCAGTTTAGAAAGAAACGGAAGCTTATCACAAAGTACATTGGCCCATATTAGATCCTTGATCACATATGAGTAGTGTCATATCATCATTTACTTCCACAAAGTATGAATCATATTCATGAGGTGTTCAATGTTTATCTCTTGTGGAAGTACATAACATAACCCTCACATATACTAAACTCATCATCAACACAACTATTAGATGATATATCTTATATGGAATAACTGGAAATGATTTCAGATCAAAGAGATATGGTTCTAAAAATCAAGATAACCCACCTTGTCAAATTGTTTTGGAGGAACCGTAATTATGAAGAACAAACTTTGGAACATGAGGAGGCAATGAAGGAGAAGTACACTCACCTATTAATCTAGAACAAAATTCCAAGGGTGAAATATTAAAATGGGTGAAGAATATAATGTCCCAAACTATAATAATTGGAATTTCACCATTCTTATAATAATTCCATATATTATAAATCACATAATATAACATATAGACCATAATAGAATTTTTATAAATTGAAAATTAATGAAGGAGGTCTATGATATAGTCTGGTCCTTCAAGCTCAAAAACACTATGGAGATTGACGATTTTCCTAGCTATTTTTTCATATCAACATGGGATGTGGTTAAAAGTTATCTAGTTCATGTTGTAAAGGATTACATAATTAGATTGTCTCAAATACACATTTCATGTTCCACGAAGATCATCCTGGTGCTGAAGGTTAATGATCCTCAATCCCGAAATCATAACTGTTCCATCAGTGTGTTTAATGTTCCATAAATATTTTTGGCATGAATCCTCAATAAGAAAGTGGAGTTTTTATTTCTAGATTAGATTGCAGAGTAACATCAATGTTTTGTTAACGTTTGGAATATTCAAGGGGAAATTTGTCTGGATTAAGAGGTAATTAGTGAAATTAATCTTAGAGCCTATGGTATAAACTTAGTTATCAAGATGAACATGAATGAGGGTTTCGAAGGGTCGAATGAAGATTCTTTTTAAGAGTACATACTTGTATATGGTTCTTGAACTATGTTATTGGCCTCATATATCAATGTTTCAGCTCTTCTTGGTTATCTATTTTTTTCAAGGGAAAACCATTTAGTTTCTTGAAGGGTGTTTCAGGTATAAAATAATAGGAACCCTCTCCCCATCCTTGTTTATTATACTTCCTAAATATTTGGTTTGATATGTAAATTTTTATATCAACTATAGTATGATCACCTTTAATAGGAGTTCACTCATATATTGTGGAATCTCTCACCTGATGTTTAGTGATGATACTAGCATATTTATCAATGGTAGAAGAATACATATCCAGAAGATCTATGAGTACATGGAGGAGTATTGATTTTATAGTGGGAAAGTGGTCAATAGGGAGAAGTGTTTTTTTCATAACTTTTAAATGCCCAAACGTGAGGGTCAGTTCTATGGGAACCATACTTAGAATGAAAAGATAATTTTTTTCCATTGGAGTAGCTGGGTGCTTTTATGTCCCCCAAGGGAACATATTGATCCTCACATTGCTAAGGTTATATATAAGATCAGGGGATTATTCCTGAACTGGAAGAGAATTCTCATTTCCTTTTAAGGGTGTATAAACCTTCTCAATAGTTTACTTTACTATATATTGATGCATGTCCTATCTACACTGAATATGCCATAAAATGTGATTTCCAAAATTGGAAAAATTCTGTTCTACTTGTCAGAAAACCAAATAGATGGAAAACATCATTGGATATCATGGAAGTGGTTAGATAAAACCCTAACGGATGGGGATTTTAACATCTGGATTCTTTCTGGGACGTTGAGAGGGAATCATGCTAAAAAATCATGGGAGATAATAAAGCCAAAGACGTTGTGGGTTAAATAAATGTAGATAAAATATGGAAGTTTGTCCATACAATAAGAAAGACCCTATTTTATCCACCGAATGGTGAATCCTTATATTTCTAATATACATCAGTATGCTCATTTGTTCATCGGCAAAAGGGGAATAATGTACTGGATGCAAAACTATATAGAAATGATTCTCAATTTACTAGGATTTCCCACTCCAGATATCTCCTTTATTGGGGAAAGTGAAAACCCTTGATTCATTAATTAAACACTATAAGAGAACTAGAGGGATATTTCTGAGAATATTAATCCTATTAATTATCCCTAAAATTTTATATTAATGGGTTTCTCCACATGTTTTTTCATAGGTACATACTTATTTTAAATTCATCTCGATGTGAATGTCCCAGATGTGGTGGGGGAGATAGTGTGGTGCATGGAGATCCCATTAAAATTCAATTTCATTGTATGACATTTAATGAAAATTTCAATGGCCACAGAGAAAAACATCCATCGTGTTAGAGTAAAGTTGTCTTCAAAATGCCACTACTATAGTGATCCATATAATGAGTTGACTGATTAACTATTTTTTGAATGTGAATGGGAGAAGATAGTGTGATGTGCATTTCATAGATTCATAGGGTAGACCTAGTAACAGGTTATCCATGTGGAATTCCTCCATCTATAGTTTCTAGGATTTGATAGTTCCGTATAGTAAAGGAAGGATAAGGCCATCATTCTTACAGAAGGTTGTTGGTGAATTTGGTCTTATATAAATGAATCTTGTCACAAAGATGTTATTAGGACTAGAAATAGTATTTTTTTAGAACAAAGAACCTGAATCTAGAACTGGAAAGGCATTGCAAAAATTGGGAGTATGCACCATCCTTCAGAGCTCTCCTGACTATTATTCTAAATGAGTTCGGCAGAATGACTCAAGGGTAGTGAGTTCAGTGGATCCCCCCAATAGGTTCTGATGATAAACATTGATGGTTCCAAACTTTTGCGTAGTATGTGTGGAGCGTGAGGTGCTCATAGAAAAGTGGTGATTTGAGGTTTTGGATTTTTAGTGGTTTTCAGAGAAATAGATTCACTACATGGTGAAGCACATACCATTCTTATGTGAGTTTGGTTATGCAAGAAGGGGGATATAAATATTTATGTACTAGAGATATACTTTCTATATCTCTATAACGAACAACTTGGAAAATGTAGAATCCCATGGTCCATTGAGTAATCTATTACAAATGGAAATGGGTCGGTTGGTAGATGGTTATAAATTCATCACATGTGGCATGAAGGGAATATAGTTACTAACTTCTTATCATCTTAGGTAACACCTGGTCAATGGATATAAGTTTTCACTATCCTCGGGTCCTTCCATTTTGAGGGTATAATTTTTTTTAAATAGAACACTATAGGTTTATGCTATTATAGTCCCTCATGATGTTGAACCCCTTGTATTTTATCTATATTTTATATTTTTAAAACAATAAATGGTTTCTTAGTTAATAAGATTGAATTAAATAAGAGGCTTTTTCAAAAACTAAGGAACCTATACCGGTGAAAAAATAGCATGACCTATGGAATGGTAACACGACTATTTGGAATAGTAATCCATCCAGTAGAATAGTAACTTAATATTTCAGTTTATAAATAAAACATAGGTATCTTATGAATGAAATTATGATATATTTACTCAATAATATAAATAAATAAATGATTTAAACATGGTAAATTAATTGTTGGTATTTTTGTAGGTCATAATTATTTAATTACAATTTTAAAATTAATTTAATAATTTAAAATTAAAAATATTTTGATAACATTTATTAAAAAATTGGTAATTTATTTTATTGTGATTAAAAGATAATTTAATGTAACCTTAATTACATTTGCAATGTGTTATAAAATCAGTTTTCATTTTTATATCTGTATTTGTTTTAGAAAATGTTGATTTTAATTAAAAATTTAATTTCTCATATTATGAAAATTATCTTCAATAATGGATTTGAATTCAACACATCTTAAAATATTTATGGTTAATTTTCGGGATCTTCAGATAATGTTGAATTTTTGATGAACAGTAAAATATGATAATTTTTGATAAAAACTAAATACATGAATTATTGTGTCCTCGATGATTTATGGATGATGTAAGCATATATTATCAAATAATACTTCAATAGTTTAGTATATTAAGTTATAATGTACAAAATATTCAAAGCCTTGAGAAAAAAAATTATACTAATGAAAAGAATATTGAGAAAACAACATTATCCTATACTATATATATCATCGCTCACCACCACTTCTCCTCGCACATATCATTCTTCGAGACTAGTCTGTATTCTACTCATGTACCTTCGCAAGACCCCCCCCCCCCCCCATGTCCATGATCCTTTTTTCTCATCAAAACACCAAAACCATTTCCCTAAGGAAGTTCTCATGGAGAAGAGATTTAAGAATAAAATACTATTCCTTACTATTTTAATTTGTATTAACATCTATTTCATTTCATACACTATAATAAGCACATATATAAAAAAATTCATGAAAATTTCAATATTTTTGTATTCTAAAATAGTATGATGTTAATTTACGATACATCATCAAAGTCCTTTATCTCTCTACTTTATTCTAAAAATGAAATCAACACCTGTGATGTTTTAATTTACCAACATCATGGATGAGGCATTTTCATTTTCATTAAAACCTTAAAATATATTCATAAGACCACTATAATGGTTGGTACATGATGTAAAATATATTGTATAACATTTTTTATGTTTCAGAACTAAAATATTCACATAATACTAAATGATAAATAAAATCAGGATCGTTGTGATCGAAAACCACAATTATTAACAAAAACGATTATCATTAAATATTTATCTAATGATTCATCACCATAGAATTTAAAAATATGAATTTTCACTACTAACAAATAGTTTCAATTTTTCATAATTGTACCCATTCTACATAAACATCCACACACAAATTCAGGAAAACTGATCCTAAAAACCAATAACAAGAACACTCTCGAAGGATTAAATGAAAATATAGAACTCCTCAAAAATCCAATAAATTATCTTAATAAAACTATAATTAATTAAATTCAAGTAAAATGGTTTTGGAATAATTAATTTATTAAATTAATTTGAATATCTAGGATATTAAATAGAGGAGAGTGTTCTGACAAACGTTAAGGGAATTCTTGAACCCAACTCTCTTCCTTGAGGTTTTCCTTATTTAACTATATTTTTAGTATGAAGGTTCCATTAATGTTCATTAAATAGAATTTAATTTTCCTTAACTTTTTTTTGATTGAAATTATTCCTATATAAATTTATGATAATATAAAATATTTTATCAAAATAACTCTTCATTATAAAAACAGATGTTTTATATCGCTTAATTTTTTATTTCTTCACTCAAGATGGATGATTCTAATACCTTGTATGTTATTGAATTTTAATTATTTCAACAAAAATGTTTTTCCATGAATGTATTCATTATTAAACCTGTTTCCTTTCCATGAGTTATTTCATGTCCAAGATTAATATATGTTCTTTGTGGAAAGAATGATAATGTAAATGTTATATGGAGATAGGTGCACCCTAAATAATATATTGAAATATAAATGTTATCATGTCACCAATGAATCCATAATTATATAGTGATCCAATTTGTTATAAAATTTTATAAATCTCATGAGATAAGATAAAATATTAATGAACATGATTCCATCTATTTTCACAACAATGCGTGGTAGTTTACCACTAGGATAAGATGTTTATTTTTTATACATTACCAAATTTGATGACATTATCTAATTCTTCCTCTCATGATTATAATTGGGTTACTATGATTATTACGGTCACCCATTTTATATTAATTTGTGTTATTATCTATCCTATTACGGGGATTTTAACTTCACCCTTTCATTGATCTATATCCCCATGTGATTACTTCACTAAGAATTAAATAAATGTTTATGTATTATCATGTTGTTTTTATATATGTCCCTAAATTTCTTAAGAAAAAAATCAATTGGAACCATGTTTTGTAATAATTTTATTTTGTTTGTCTTTAAAATGATGTAATATGTTATATAAGAAAAGTAGGGTCTCATTAATGTTCCCCTTTCTTTTTTTTTCTCATGGATTACACCTTTACATTAAACCTTTTTTATTTTCCATCATAACCATTCAACATATTATTGGGAATCATTAATTAAAAAAATAAATTTAACAACGTTTATATATTTCCCATTTAATATAACATAATAATTCATTCTGAATAAATATGCACATTGATTATTTAAATTCATTCCTAATCTATTAACAAGACTCCCTAAATATATTACATAATACCTCTTTCCTTTAACATTTCACCTGAATTCTCACCATCATCAACAATATAACCATTACATGTACCACCTTGTTTATTGTCTTTATAAGTGTTCCAATTGGTACATCTATTTGAATAATTCCCATTATTTCCACATTAAAACCATTCATTAATTAATATTAACTTAGGGTGGAAAATATTCCCATCCCATGTGTTGACTGAAATATTCATTTTCCATTGAAATTGCATTCTCTATGTCCTTCATTTACATAGTCAAAACATCTATTTGTTCCTATAATACATCCATTTGGATTTTTGTTCCAAAATTATTGGCACAAAATAAACAAAATATTCTTTCCACCATGGTATAGATTACTATAAATCTAATCAAAATAATTTCTTCACTTGAAGGGAATGACTGAGAGTAGGGTAAGCTATACATTGTTAATCATGTTCTATAAAAATTGATTAGGCAAGATCACAACAGACTTCACTCCAATTAATGTCCCATTTGAATTCTCATTAGAAAATTGTTCTTCACATTAAATTTCAACCCAGTTCCTTCTAGTTACCTCCATTTACTAAAACCAGGATGAATATTGTGAGAAACCCCAATCAGAGATGAAAATTGCATACCTATGAAATTTTCAATTATTGGAAGTCTAAATAATGACCCATCATTTAATATATGATTCCTAGGTTTATTACTTTGTTATTACTAATTATTATTAAAACTATAGGATTGTATCCTATACTTGGTTTTATCATTAGGAACAGTCCTAGATATATCCTTGGAGATATCTCTAGGTATATCCCTAAGGTTTTCTTACCGGAATTTCCAAAGTATGAACAAACCATAACTTTGATACCAACTATAACAACCTCATTTCCTATAATTACAAAAACCATAAAGAATACCATGAGAAATGATTATCATAGTAGAAAACCACCGAAATATGTAAATTCACTTATATGATTTCTGAATTATGACATATCTTTTAGTATATGATACCATTGGTTTAATCCTTTATTATTACTAATTATTAGGAAAACTATATTATTGTATCCTATACGTGGATGTATCCTAAGGAAAAATCCTAGATATATCCTTATAAATATCTCTAGCTATATCACTAATTTTTTCTTAACCGAATTTCCAAAGGGCGAAAAAACCTCTACTTTAATCTTTTCTAGAAAACTCATAATGTCATTCGTTTGGAACCCAAAAAGAAATAGTCCATTCAAAAAATTTACAAAAAAGTTAAAAATGGGAAAAATACAATAACATATTCATAGGAGAATAGTAAATACCTTTTTTAATACCATTTTAGAAGACATGGGCATGGAATAAAAATATCCCCTTTGGAGATTTAAAATGAAATAATATCAAATGTTGATGAGATTGAGAAATAAAACCTAATAACATTTTAAAAAGTAGCATAATATTTCCAATTAATGAAATATAAATATATTTATAGGAAAATACCATAATATTCAGAATAAGACTCATAAAAGACACTAATTTTTAGTATATACACCACCCCGAACAAATAATTATTGTATAAGCCGTGTGTCCACCAAAAATAAAAGGGAGGAAAAAATATACCATATAAATATAAGTATTGTATAAATATACTATATAACAATAATCATATATAAAATACCATATATTATTTAATTATGAATTAATATTACCCTCTTATTGAATATTATATGTTAAAGTTATGATTTTGGTAATAACCGCATTGTTTTTCATACATGTTTTGCTTTGTTATTATTGGTCCCATTATTTAGATCATTATTTCATCATATATAGAACAATAATCATGAAAAAAATATCATATATATATATATATGTGTGTGTGTGTGTGTATTCATTATATATATATATTCAGTGTGATTCATAATATTTTGGGTTAGGATATAAAATACATTGTTTATGGAGACGGTAAGCTATACGTACGCATGAACGATGTTTTCGTTTTCTTTTCCTTTAAATAAAAATAAACTATATGATATATTATAATTATAAAATAATTTTTATGATATATATATCATATATATTCATAAAATGCATCCTTTTACCACCCATGTAAAATATATATGAAACAAATCACATTACAACATGGAGATTATAATTTATAAATTCACACGAGCGATGTTACCATTTCATAAAAGATTATGTTGTAAAAATTTAGATATGATATTATAATTAAATAATTATAATCATAACGTAATTATCATATTTAAATATTAAACCCACCATAATTCCCACTCATTAAAGATGGTCGTGGAAAATGAATTGTATCACTATGTGCAGATGGAAGGCTGTATGTACGGACAAATGATACTTTCAATTCTTATTCAATGGGGAAGGGGATGTATCATGTTTTTTTGATAATAATTATAAAATTTATGCATATTGGTAATTATGATGTTATTATAATATGATATATATCCCTTATTTTATGGAGATATAGATGAGTAGAAAAGGAGGGTGATCAGTTAGATCGATTACCTCTAATTCGAAACATATCCTTTATATATCCTCTATAAGACTATATATTTGATCTTTGGGATGAAAAGAACCTCTAGAACGTTTATAGGGAAGTGGAGAATATAATTGTTTAGATAGTTTTTGATATAAAATGCTAAATGTGGTGAAATGGGATGAGGGAGGAGGTGTCCTTTTATAATGTTGGTGTGGGGAACTTTGGAAATATTTCAAATGATTAACTTATAATAAATAAAATATGAATCCAAATACAAAAAAATTATTTTTAATTATAAGATAATGTGTAATATTGTGTAATAAAATCAACCAATAGATTTATGAGATGTTTTTTTAATTTTAATCCTTATGTTTTTTATTAATCCATTGTTTTCATATTTCAATTTTAACTACGATAACAGAAGTTTAATGATTAAACGGTGTAATGTTTTACATATAATGTGTCAACATAGCATTTAATGGTCCATTAATGATATTTTAGACTATAGTTTATCACTATTTTCCTTATTTATTATTCTTATGTTTTTAACTAATTTAATAAAATATTATTTTCACAAAATATCATTACTGTCAATTTTGACACTATTCCTTACCTTGACATTATGAAAATAAATACTATAATATAACATCATATAAATTGATGTAATACACTACCAATATGTCATATTATATTGTAAAACTTGTGTATTATCTTTATTAATCCAAATTATAAATATTTTAATATTTTTAATATAATATATTCGATTTTTTCATTAATTAAATATTTACTGAATCATCATTGGACAATTATTTATTATAATTATTCATTCTCTAAAAATTGATAACAAAATCCATAATGTATTAAATCCTCATATATTTCACATTAATATATATAGTCTATCATATCTTCTATTTTACCACATATTAATGAAATATTGTACTTATTAAAAGTAGGAGTGTGACCTTTTTTCACTCTCCTTGATTAAAAAAATATCAAATTCATTTTAATGGAAATTTGTTCATTATATTATTCAATTTCATTCATTATTTTTAAAAGGAAAAAGTAAATAAAACCAAATTCATTTGGGAATGTTTGGGGGATGTATTATTATATTTATATTGTTAGTTTCACCCTCAATTTACGTAATTTACCATTAGGTGTCGTAAAAAAATTGTTACAGTAACTATCAATACTATCTAAAAGTATAAGGGTCATGTTAATTGAATACATAATTTTTTATTTAAAATATTTATTCCATTTTTAATTATTAAAATCTATGTATTTTAGGAAATTAATAAAAAAATAATCTCGTTGATGGAATGAAAAAAATGTTGTTAACGTAAAATTGTCCAAAATATTAATGTGTTTTTAAATCCAAATTCAATATAAAATTGATTCCCATGACCTTAATTGTATTAAATGATAAAAATTATATAATATTATACCTTATAAAAAATAAAAACATTATTTAACTCTTTAAATAAATATATCAAAAAAATAAATTAGAATTCAGTATCTCTTTTTCATTATTAAAAACATGAATCCTCTTTGAAAAATACGAAAATTTACAAAAAGAAATTGATATCTTGATTTCAAATAAAAAGTTTATTTTTTAAAATAGATTTTTTAAATGTGTCAAAACATGATTTAAAGATACTCTTACATAAAAAGGTGATATAATTTCTTTTTTATAAAAATACATCATTTGTGAGAAAAATTGGATTTTTTCTTATATAATTTATAGAAAAAATATATGAATTATATTAAAAATTAGATTGAATATATTATATTTATATATATTATTAAATAATATTATCTAATAAGGGTCATTAATTTTATTTTTATAAAACAGACACGTGCACTTTTAAATAGTTTTTAGAAAAAACATTTTTTTTCTTTTTTTAAGTGTTTTACATGTGTAAACAAAGCATTCATAATTTTTTTAATCCTAATCATATCATCCATTATTATAGCTAGGATATAATATTTTTTTAAAATAATTAAAATAATAAAATCATGTTTCTTAGAAACTCAGTATTTCATGCTATACAAGCTTAATTGGTATTTCATGTTGTGCAAGAATAAATTTATGTAGCGTATAACACAAGAAATAAAAGAATTTTAGTTTATTATAAAATGGGTTTTAGAAACATGACGTGTTACATATCATCTCTCTTTTACCTTAAATTGGGATATCTATATAGAACATCAACCATTAATAATTATTGAGTCAAATGTAGTTTATTAGGTAAGTCATCAATACAGGGTAGAGGAAACATGTTATTGACCTTGATCTTGATAAGCTCATGATAATAAAAATATAAATGAATTAATAAATATTTATTCTTAACAGATAGAATGGTTAAACATCATAGTGAATCACTTGGGATTACAACAGCCATATCTTTGTAAAACTATGTGATTTTACTATGTATTTAACTATTTAATAAATATAACATCTTCAATAAATTGTAATTCTAGAAACACTAAAAAAAAGATAATAACTCTTTATAAAATAAACATTACTACATGTTGTAAAAAAATTTAGAGAATAAATTAATAAACACATAAAATAGTCATTTAGAATTAATCTATTTAAATCCGCTTACGAAATATAATTGACCTTAAGGAAAATATATTTATAAATTGTAATTTTTTTAAAAAATTAAAAACATTATGAAATTATATAAATCACATTTATTTATAAAATTCAAGGAATAAATTTTAAAATAAATTATTTTCATTAATGTAATAATTAATTAATTTTCAATATCTCTAAATATATTATTAATATTTAAACCAAAATGTTTTCTTTAAAAACATTTTTCTTTATATATATTATATATGTTTTATATCAATGGTAAATTTATAAATTTTATAATTTTAGTTTTATAAGATAAATTTTTTAGATTCACAATTTCAAAATATGATCTAAGTTAAATTGTGGGGTTTTTTATAAATTTTGATTTTCGAAATATATTTAAAAATATACTTATTTGAAATTCCAAAACATTTATTACATCATTGTGATTTTAGCATGATTTGAAAATATTTGAAAATATTTTCTCAAATAAAAATTAATTTATGGAGTAAAATAAAAAATTTAAAATTAACATATGTGGTTTCTAAATCCCTAATTGACTTTTTGAACCAAAGTTAATATATCCTAATAAAAATCTAATTTGGTATATTTTCATTAATTTGGAATTACAAATTATAAATTAGATTTGGTCTTACATTTAATGTAAAAAAACACTCCACTGTTTAACCATAAACCAATAAATTTTATAATATTCAGTATTATTACATATTTTCTTATTCTTAGAAAAGTATTTTTTTCATAAAACTTGTTTTTTTGCAATAAGAATATTTTTACAAAAATAAATTTTATGGTATATAAATTGATTCTAGTACATTGGTTTTTAATTTTTAAATTATAATTTTCAAATACTAAAATGTATAAATTCAAATTTTTGATAAAAATAATATACCATGGTAAACAGTGTTAAAATAACATTATTGTAAAAAATTACATTAATGTGGAAGGACATAAACTGTTCCAAATTTTATCCATTATTTGTGTGAATGAGAGGTGGACTAACTAATAATTTCTCCCTATCCAATATTTTCATTTATTGGATTTTCATTCCCTTGAATGTCACATGCTTTTAATATATTCTAAATCTTAATTACAAAAATTTCACCCATCACAATTATAAATGGATTCCTTCACCACCACACTCACCCTCATACACAAATCCTATTATCTTGAAACAAATATAAAAAACCCCTTTAAAAATATATTTATCAAGTTATATATGTATTTTCCCCCCAAAAGACCAATCTAAGAAACATCAATGAGTTTTCTTGAGTAATAATGATAGGGAATTTATGACCAATTATGATTACAAGGTAAGAGTTTATCATCTCAATTTTATTCCATTGAGACATATTCCATGTTCAAGACTTTTTTCATTTTTTGTGTTGTATATTCTTACCATGGAAGTGTTTCAATGAAAATTTCATGAAATTTCGGTGATTTACATCTTCATATAAATTTTTATCTTTCTATACCTTTTGATTCAAAAGTCCCCAAATTCATAAGGGTTTTTATGTAAATTTCTCATAATAGATCCATGATTCATATCATGAATTACTTTAATTTATATGATGTATATACTATAATAATAATATATTATTTTGAGACACTCATTATAGTCATGGTCTTTTATGTTCTTTATTATATTCTATATTTCAATGAGTTGATTTTAAAATCTATAAGAGTTTTTGTTTTTTATGATTTATTTAAATGTATTGATGTCAACCCAAATATTTTTTCATCATATGCATGTTACTTGTATTTTTAACAAATTTCCATCTATATATTCCTATGATTTATAATGTTCACATTCAATTTTATTTTTATTTCTTCAAAGAGGATCAAAAAGTATTATGCTTCGTATTTTCTATATAGTTAATTTTAAACATTTCTTTAATGGTTATAAAAGAATGTTTTTTAATATTTACCATATGGATACTTTATCACACTATCATGATCTTTCTTGATTATTAATATCCCCTTCCATGTTTCCACAGGTTTTCAAATAATTTCATAATGACATTTTTTAGTGATTTTATCATTTCTAGATGTTACTAAAAGATAAGGATATTTGTTGTTATTTATAAAATAATATTTATAATCATTTGGGAAATGTATTTATATCAGAATAATTTTATGATAGTTTTGATTTACCATGTATATGATACAATATAATACCATTTACCTTCTTTCTATGTACGGATTATGAATATTATTGTTTAAGAGTATGACAAACACCATTCCATTCCCATAGGATAATTAAGATATGTAGGAATAATAATTTCTCTTCATAATTCACATAGATTTATATTTTATCATCATGTAATTGTTTATGTCCTACTAATCCGTTTAATTTATATGCTAATGTTTTAAGTATGATGTGATAATGATGTTTATTCATTGGAATTGTTGCTATATTCACTACATGATGTGTATGCATTATTTTTATTTTCACCACATGGTTTGTTGAAATTGTTTTTATGTTCACAAAGTGATGTATAAACATTGTTTTTGAGCTCAATACATTATAAAAGTACTTGGTTATTATTAACTTTTTCTATAATTCTATAATTTCTATGGTTATGTTTATACCAAAATATAATGTTCTGTTTCCATTGATTATAACAATTATCACATGTTCCCAAACATTGATTATGTTTCATTCTCCCATGTTGGACCTTTTATGATTCTATAATTTAATGCAATGAGTTACGAAATTAAAAAATTATTATTGATATGTATTATGATTTATTTATTCTTTTCATCAAACATTTCTTCATGAACCATGTTATATCACATGAATTTAGTGAAAAACATGCTTTTTTGTGCAATTTTTATGAATGATTTGGTGATTAACCATAAGAATATGGAAGAATTATCTATTATTCTAGTATTTTGTGAATGCTCATTAATAGTCTTGAGCATCTAAGTGAAGAATGAAATGGATCTAGGTATTTTTTCCATTCAAATTACCATTGGTAATAATGATTTTGGTAGGTATTTATGTGATTTAGGTTCAAGTGTAAATATAATTTCACTGGAAACATTCAAGATCTAGGGATTAAAGGAGACACAACAAAAACGATTTATTCTTCAACTAGCTGATTCAACAATTAGACGTCCCTATGGGATAATTGATGATGTCATTGAGAAATTAGAAGAGTTCAATTTTCCAGTGTATTTTTTGCTGATGGAAATAAATGCTGATCATAATTCAATTATATTAGAAAACCATTCCTAGTAATAGGAATGGAACTGATTGACGTTCACAATGGAGAGATAACATTGAGAGATGGAGCATCAGAAGTAATGTTCAATTTTCATCGGGAGATGAAGAATCTAGAAGAACCAGTTGATGATGATTTGAGAGATTATTTGAGGAAATAAGAGGATGTTTTTGTCCAAATAAATGGAGATGATGTAGTAGTTGTGGAGACTAGATAAGTAAGTAAGAACATGTTAAAGAAAGATAAGAAGTTTTTGGAAAATGATGAAGGTAGTGGAGGAATATTCATTCAAGAAGAATTAAAAGTGGGAGAACAAGTTAGGGAAATTAGTGATGTTTTATTTGGTTATTCAGTAAGGGTTATAGACCACTGGAATGGGCCTATGGAGATAGAAAAGGTGTTCCACAATGAGAGGGTAATGTTAGATGTAGAAAAAAGGAGTGGAACAATCATTACCAATGAATCACGTCTTTGACATTTTTTAGATTCATATCAGGTAACCTCTTTCCTACCATCACCCACAAATGAATAAAGGGAATGATTGATCTAATATTTGTAATCAAAAGAGCTTTCAAGAGGCAACAAGAGTTTTAATGTATTTTTAATTATTTGTTTTTCTACTTATAAGAAAAATCACTCACCCCCAAAATATTTTTTCCCAAATTTATTATTGTAGAATCTGATTTCACTTGTTTAATTTTATATTTATTGGACCATAAAGGCTATATGGAGGCAAAAACAAGAGGTTGGAGAAGATACTGTAGATAATGGGAACATCATGATGGGAACTTATTTCTCATGAAAGGGTTTAGGTAGAAGCTATACAGCCCATGATCGAAGCATCAATTGCAAGGGGAGTAAAAGTTTCAATTCCTATTTTTCTTACTATATTTCCCTCATTTTAAATGTTATTGTAGCGACTCAGGTGTTTGGCCCTGTAAAACGTTGGAATATTTCTACAAATAATTCCAGAGCTAGGCGCGAAGACGGCGTGCGATTCTGATCTCCGGTGTGCCCAGAATTAATTTTATAAAAAATATTAAGTATTTTTATACTATGTACGTGGCGGGGGTGTAATATATCCTAAACGGTAGATCAGAACAGGAATCTGAGGGCACAGTTGCGTCCGGAACGTGCCGTTTACCCTAGGCGGGTTGTAAACTTTGCGGGCGCGAGCCTGTGGTGAGAAACGCCACCAGGGGCATTTCCTTAAATAAGTAGCAAGTTAGTGTGCGAGCGTCGGCTCAAATAATTTATGAACGGAGTCTCGGATGGAAAATCTGAGTCCGTCGTTGCGTTCAGAACAACGCGTTTACCCTTAGGGTGACCATACTTTTGTTCGCATCGGGCGTCGGGTCCGAGGCAGGTTTTGCGTCGGCGGGCGGCTGATATAAATATCAGCGCCCACCCCCCCTTTATCATTCCTCTCGGCGTTCTTTGCCATGCTTCGCCGCCGCTCCGCCAAATCGAGCAAACAAATCACCCACGAGCTCGGAATTCGACAACGGACGTTCCAGGAGCGCGCAGCGGAAGCTCTGGAGCGCGCAGCGGAAGCTCTGGAGCGCGGATCTGAGGCAGAACGTCGGTGTTTCGCCCGCGAGGTAGGCGGTTTGATTTTTACAATCCCGGATCCCGTTTTTGTGTTTTTTTCTTCAAATTTTCATATGATTTGTATAGTTCGAGTCCCGAGATTTTCGAAACATGTTTCAGATCTGAATTTGGAGCACCGGGGTGCTCTCGGTGGCTCCCGGAAGTTTTCCAGCGAAAAACCCGGTTTTCCGGCGAGACCCACGGCGACCATGGCGGATTCCGGCGAGTTCCGCAGTGGCGCGGCGGCGACGCGGTGGTTTCCAGCTCCGGCACGGCGGAGTCCGGCGGCGGCACGATGGTTTCCGGCGACCCTGCGGTTGTCCGGCCCGAATGTTCCGGGGGTTCTTTAAACCCCCGTAAGTCGCAAACCGAAACTCCGATTTGCGAGCCGTTTGCGGCGACGCGTTCCATGCATCGAGAATGACCTTTTGAAATCCATTTGAGAATTTTAAGGGTTCTGGATCGTGGCCCTGGTGTTAGAAACGTCGTATAAAATAATATTATTTTATTATTTTACGACTTCGGGCCGTTGTAACTTCTACCCGGATCATCCGATTGACGTGTTGTCAGTGGCGTTGTGACCCTGATGGTACGACGGACTTTTTGAGATGGTTTTCGGGTGTTGGGACTGAGAACAGGGTGTGGGCCCCACGAGGCCGGGTTTTGACGTTTGCGGAGAAACGTAGGTTTTGCACCAGGAGTCCGATTATGGCGGATGAATAGTCGATCTTGTGTGTTTTTTCGAGAGGATCCCAATGGTGCGTTCCATTTGATGAGTTTCGGAATCCAGGCGTGGGCCCCACCCGAGCTGGCCTTCGGTGAATAGTACCACCGGGTGTCCGTTTTGGATGAGCGAGTAGTCGATTCTGCTTGTTTTTCCGAGGGAATCGTCATGGTATGGTCCGCTCGATGAGTTTCAGGATCATTGTGTGGGCCCCACACGAGCTAGCTATGGTGAATAGTGCTTTCTTCACCGGTGCTCCGTTTCGGGCGAGTAAACAGCCTATCCTGTGTGTTTTTCTGCGTGGAACACAATGGTGGCCTCAGTTTTGGCTTAGGAGATGCGCAGTGTGGTGTTGTGGCGGGTCACTCAGGTTAGCGACGTTTGGACCAGCAGTGGTTGAGGGTTCTCCCTTGGTTCATTCCTACGAGGGTTCGTGTGGCATCACAACCTTCGTATGGGTTTGTGATTCTCTCGATGGGATGTTTAAACTGTTAGTGTTGTGGTATCCCTTCAGAGGGCCCGGAGTGGATCCTCTAGCATCTTTACCTATATCGGGTTATTGGTATCACTGTGACCGCTTATTTACGGGCAGCGATCCCCTATCTAGCAGGTTAACCCCGTAGGGTTTGTGGCATCATTGGAAATATGATCCCCTATGTGGTGGGGCGTGCTCAGTAGGGTTGTGACATCGTCGGGTATACGATCCCCTACTCAGCATGTGATTTATAGTAGGGTTGTGGTATCGTTGGTTATGTGATCCCCTACTCAGCGCGTGGTTTCGTTAGGGTTGTGGCATTGTCAGTTCGATCCCCTACAATGCGAGTTATACCAGATAGGGTTCCGTTATCGTCGTGACCATCTTTATATGGACGATGATCCTTTATCTGAGTGTGGAGCTTCTGTCGAGTGCCAGATCGGGTTGTGGTATCACCCAGCGGATCCTGGGTGTGATCCCCTATCTCTGATAACTACATATTCCAGATCGGGTGGTGGTATCCCCCAGTGGACCCTGGGAGTGATCCCCTATCTGTGAGCTACGTATACCGGAGTGGGTCTTGGTACCCCCTAGTGGACCCTAGCGGTGATCCCCTATCCGAGGAGATTGGTGGTTATGGTGTTTCAGCGATGTTTCCTCAGTGATGTTATATGACGAGCACGATCTCTCGGGTGAGCGTCTGAGATGTTTCTTTGGGTCCCGATGGAGTGTAGCTCTCGGATAAGTGTCATATGGTATGACAGTGTTCGTGTGGTGTACTCTCCTGGTTGTGGACAGTTGCTGGTGATGAGGTCGGTACCTTTTGTGGCTTTGTGGTGTGAGCTGTGTATATCTGGATTGTTCAAGGTGTATGTATGGGCATGGACCTGAGCTGAACTGAGATGACTAGTTGTGTTTAGATGAGGATGGTCACGAGATGGCGTTTCTCTCTCGTCTGGGTTCCCTCTGGATGGGTCGAGTGGACTTTTTACTTTCAGTTGCTCCCATGGGATTTGGTTTTTGGGGTGCCTACTGAGTATGATTATACTCACCCCTACACGGGCTTTGCCCGCACATGTTTGTGTCTTGTGGAGACCACATGCCTTTCGATGGAGTCCCAGGAGGACCCGGAGCAGGCGGAGATCAGTGAGCAAGTTGACATGGGTGTTTACTGGAGCTGTGCGGAGGGATCTTTCCGGCGGTTGTTTGTGGCAGCGTTCCCCTTCTTCAGAGCAGGTTGGACGCGCTTTGTAATTTTCTTTTGGTGGTCCCTGTTTTCCCTTTTACTTTTGTTTTTTCTCTCTGGTTGTAGGATAGTGTACGCATGCATTTACATTCCAGTTTCTATATCTCTGCACTATTGCATGGAGGTGTTTGTGGGTGCGTGTGTACAGGTACCTTAGGCTAATGCCTCCCATGTGTGTTATATCATACTCGGTGTTGGTCTCCAGCCCTTGGCCTATTGGAGGTGGGCTTGGGGAGTCGCGGCTCGAGCCCCATTGGGTCGGGTCGTGACAAAGTGGTATCAAAGTAGGTTCCACCTTTGGCATCTCAGAGCGTAGCTGGTCTAGCTGTGAGATTCATTTGGGTTGCATAGCGGTAGTGTTAGGATCTTTCGAGTTCAGCTTTCAGGCCAGAGACTCCAGTATTGGTGCAGCGGCCGACGTATCCATACACCAGGACTCTGATAACCTGCCATTCGTCTCGGGACATTCGTACACGGGTCGTGGGTACATAATGGTACATGCATCATATAGGACTTGGTTTTTGGTTTTTCCTTGTTCTTCTTGAGTCAGCTTTCCAGATATACTCTTTGACTGTTGTGCATCATGAATTTATTTCAGGATGCCTCCATGACGACAACCAGCAAGGGTTCTGTAGCAGGATTGTGCTGATGACCCGCCCCGTGTAGTGGCTGTGGAGCAGGGCATAGGTTCTGAGGTTGCACCTACAGGTGGTCTGCCAGTTGAGCCACCACCTGTCGAGCAGCTGGTTGTGCCGGCGGTGCAAGATGAGGTTGCACGCTGGCTGAGTGCATGACACGAGTTTCAGAGGCAGCGACCTCTAAGGTTCCGAGGCGATCCAGTCCCCCAGGCAGCTGATGAATGGCTTGAGGCAGTCACCCGAGTTTTCCGCCTAGTGAGGACACCTCCAGATCAGATGGTGGTCCTAGCGGCGAGCCTTCTTCATGGTTCTTCTGGGCGATGGTGGAGTTTGGTGACGCATTCCCATGACGAGGAGACGCTCACGTGGGAAGAGTTTGAGAGACTCTTCAGGGAGGAGTTCTATCCGGTGATGCTGAGGTCAGTGCGGATCTAGGAGCTTCTGCAGCTTCGATTGGAGAGCATGACTGTGTCGGAGTACTCAGCCAGGTTTACAGACTTGTCGCGCTACTCCCTAGATATGGTTCGAGAACCATTCTTTAGGGCTCAGACCTTTGAGAAGAGCTTACGTAGGGACATCCGAGTAGGTGTGGTTTCCTTGTGCCTTCCCACCTATGCTGGAGTGTTGGAGCGCGCGTTGGTGGTGGAGAGTTTTCTGGATGATCAGAGCTTTCCTGTTAGTTCTGGGCACACGAGAGCTGATACTTTGTCAGTCGGATCGGAATCTGGTAGCCAACGACAGACACAGGGGTCTGTACGTGGCCGACGTTTCAGGAGGCGACCCCAGGATGGAGGATATGAGCCTCAGGGATCGCAGACCAGTTTTGGTCAGCCGCAGGAGAGGTAGTGTTACGCCTGCGATGGTTGGGGACATCTTGCTAGAGATTGTCCGACCCGATGTGCTGCTGAGAGGGATTCGGTCGATGGACCACCCTGGCAGAGGCAGCGTCTCGAGCAAAGAGATCCGCAGGGCGGCGGATGTGGCGGCAGAGATGGTACAACGAGAGGCGGTGGCAGGCAGTACCAGTTTCCACCACCCCCACCCCCAGGTGGTCCACGCCAAGCTCAGGGAGCTGGTGGCCGAGGGAGAGGACAGCTGCATGCCCTAGAGGCAGTCAACCCAGAGGCACCGCGGATGGATCGAGTTACGCCTTGTTTCATTTTGTTTCTTGCTCGAGTTTTGTTCAGGGCGTTGGTAAGACCATGTCTGGGTGTGGGTTGGTCAGATCGCTGGTGTGTGAGACCCATTTGAGAGTCCAGTAGCTTTCCTTGTGCTTAGTGATTTTTGGGGATGAAAAGTTCTAAGGGGGGGAGGATGTAGCGACTCGGGTATTTGGCCCTGTCAGTCTTTGGAATATTTCAATGAATAATTCCAGAGCTAGGCGCGAAGGCGGCATGCGATTCTGCGGCCCGGTGTGCCCAGAATTAATTTTATAAAAATATTAAGTATTTTTATACTATGCACATGGCTGGGGTGTGATATCTCCAAAACGGTAGCTCAGAATGTGAATCTGAGGGCACAGTTGCGTCTGGAACGTGCCGTTTACCCTAGGCTGGGTGTAAACATTGCAAGCGCGGGCCTGCGGTGAGAAACGCCACCAGGGGCGTTTCCGTAAATAAGTAACAAGTTAGTGTGCGAGCTTTGGCTCAAATAATTTCTAAACATAGTCTCGGAGGGAAAATCTGAGTCCGCCGTTGCGTTCAGAACGACACGTTTATCCTAGGTGTGACCTTACTTTTGTTCGCATCGGGCGTCAGGTCCGAGGCGGGCCTGGCGCTGGCGGACGGCTGATATAAATATCATCCCCCCCCCCCTTATCGTTCCTCTCGGCGTTCTTCGCCGTTTTTCACCGCTGCTCCGCCAAATCGAGCAAACGATGCACCCACGAGCTCGAAATTCGACGGCGGACGTTCCTGGAGCGCGCATCGGAAGCTCTAGAGCACGGATCTGAGGCAGAACGTCGACGTTTCGCCCGCGAGGTAGGCAGTTTGAGTTTTACAATGCCAGATCCTGTTTTTGTGTTTTTTTTATTCAAATTTTCATAAGATTTGGATAGTTCGAGTACCGAGATTTCCGAAACATGTTTCGGATCTGAATTTGGAGCATCGGGGTGCTCCCAGTGGCTCCCGGAAGTTTTCCGGCGAAAAACCCGGTTTTCCTGCGAGACCCGCGGCGGACATGGCGGATTCCGGTGAGTTCCATGACGGCGTGGCGGCGACGCGGTGGTTTCCGGCTCTGGCACGGCGGAGTCCGGCGGCGGCGCGTTGGTTCCCGGCGACCCTACGGTGGTCCGGCCAGAATGTTCTGGGGGTTCTTTAAACCCACGTAACTCGCAAACCGAAACGCCGATTTGTGAGCCGTTTACGGCGACACGTTCCTTGCGTCGAGACGGACCTTTTGAAATCTCTTTGAGAATTTTAAGGGTTCGGGATCATGGCCCGGGAGTTAGAAACGTCATATAAAATAATATTATTTTATTATTTTACGACTTCGGGTCGTTGTAACTTCTACCCAGAGCGTTCGATTGACGTGTCGTCCATGGCGTTGTGAACCCGATGGTACGACAGACTTTTTGAGATGGTTTCCGGGTGTTGGTACTGAGAACGGGGTGCGGGCCCCATGAGGCCGGACTTTGGCGTTTGCGGAGAAACGCAGCTTTTGCACCAAGAGTCCAATTTTGCGGATGAATAGTCGATCCTGTGTGTTTTTTCATGAGGATCGCAATGGTGTGTTCTGTTCGATGAGTTTCAGAATCCAGGAGTGGGCCCCACCCGAGCTGGCCTTCAGTGAATAGTACCTTTTTCACCGGGTGTCCGTTTTGGACGAGCGATTAGTCGATTCTGCTTGTTCTTCTGAGGGGATCGTCGTGGTATAGTCCGCTGGATGAGTTTCGGGATCGTTGCGTGGGCCCCGCATGAGCTAGCTACGGTGAATAGTTCCATTTTCACTGGTGCTTCGTTTCGGGCGAGTAAACTGCCTATCCTGCGTGGTTTTCCGCGTGGAACGCGATGGTGGCCTCAGTTTTGGCCTAGGATATGCACAGTGTGGTGTTGTGGCGGGCCGCTCAGGTTAGCGATGTTTGGACCCGCAGTGGTTGAGGGTTCTCCCTTGGTTCATTCCTACGAGGGTTCGTGTGGCATCACAACATTCGTATGTGTTTTTGATCCTCTCAATTGGATGTTTAAACTGTTAGAGTTTTGGTATCCCTCCGGAGGGCCCTGAGTGGATCCTCTAGCTTCTTTACCTAGATCGGGATCTTGGTATCATTGTGACCGCTTATTTACGGGCGACGATCCACAATCTAGAAGATTAACCTCGTAGGGTTTGTGGAATCGTCGGAAATATGATCACCTACGTGTTGGGCCATGCTCAGTAGAGTTGTGGCATCGTCGGGTATACGATCCCCTGCTCAGCATGTGATTTATAGTAGGGTTACGGTATTGTTGGTTATGTGATCCCCTACTCAGCGCGTGGTTTCGGTAGGGTTGCGGCATCGTCGGTTGGATCCCATACATTGCGAGTTATACCAGATAGGGTTCTGGTATCGTCGTGACCATCGTTATATGGACGATGATCCTCTATCTGAGTGTGGAGCTTCTATCGAGCGCCAGATCGGGTTGTGGTATCACCCAGCGGATCTTGGGTGTGATCCCCTATCTGTGAGAACTACGTATGCCAGATCAGGTGGTGGTATCCCCCAGCGGAACCTGGGAGTGATCATCTATCTGTGAGCTACGTATACCGGAGTGGGTCTTGGTATCCCCTAGCGGACCCTAGCGGTGATCCCCTATCCAAGGAGTTTGGTGGTTATGGTGTTTCAGCGATGTTTCCTCAGTGATGTTATACGACGAGCGCGGTCTATCGGGTGAGCGTCTGAGATGTTTCTTTGGGACCCAATGGAGTGTATCTCTCGGATGAGTGTCATCTGGTAAGACAGTGTTCGTGTGGTGTAGTCTCCTAGTTGTGGACAATTGCTGGTGATGAGGTCGGTACCTCTCGTGGCTTTGTGGCGTGATCTGTGTATATCTGGATTGTTCAAGGTGTATGTATGGACATACACCTGAGCTGATCTGAGATGACTAGTTGTGTTTAGCCGAGGATGGTCACGAGATGGCGTTTCTCTCTCGTCTGGGTTCCCTCTGGCTGGTTTGAACGGACTGTTGCCTTTTATTTGCTCCTTTGGGTTTTGGGTTTTTGGGGTTCCTACTGAGTATGTTTATACTCACCTCTGCACGGGCTTTGCCCTCACATGTTTGTGTCTTGTGCAGACCACATGCCTTTTGATGGAGTCCCAGGAGGACCCGTAGTAGGCGGAGCTTAGTGAGCGAGTTGACCTGGGTGTTTACCGGAGCTGCGCCGAGGGAGCTTTCTGGTGGGTGTTTGTGGCAGCGTTCCCCTTCTTCAGAGAAGGTTGGATGCGCTTTGTAGTTTTCTATTGGTGGGCCCTGTTTAGCCCTTGTACTTTTGATGTTTCTCTCTGGTTGTGGGATAGTGTATGCATTCATTTACTTTCCGATTTCTATATCTCTGCACTATTGCATGGAGGTGATTGTGGGTGCGTGTGTACAGGTACCTTAGGCTAATGCCTCCCATGTGTGTGATAGCCTACTCGGCACTGGTCGCTAGCCCCTGGCCTATTGGAGGCGGGCTAGGGGAGTCGCGGCTTGAGCCCTGTTGGGTCGGGTCGTGACATTTTTAGAGCATTAATTTAAATTTCCATTCACCATATTTGATTTATTAATTTATGAAATGATCTAAGAGACATGAAACTATTGTGTATAATTATCATTCAATTTATTTAATTTTCATTTCCAATACATTTGATTGAATATTTGGAGAAAATAATTAGTAGAGACAATCATGTTGATTAGGATTTGAAAAATCGTGATTTTAAGAGCATGTTAATCATTGTAGATAAATTTTTTTTGATAGTTTTCCATTGTTTCAATTTTAGAAATTTTCATTAAATGATTAAATTGTTAGTATTAATTTTCATGAGTAGTTGACCCAACCATTCTTCTCATCCCTTTGATGTCAACTAAGCTAATATAATCCATTATTTAAATTGTATATTTCTTGAGAATATATAGAATTTTTTCTTCTAGAACATTCTTCACATATTATTGAAGTTATGACTCAATAAAAATACTTTTAAAATGATTTATACATTACTTTTGGATATCCTTGATCCTAAGACCTACCTTTCAGAAATTACTTTTTAGGACCATGGAATCTGTGACTTTCTTTTTTGGTAAATGAGCCCTATTACATGACTTTGTATCTATTACTACCTTCCTCTAAATTATTTTCATGATATTAAAATGAATAAGTATAGGGGAGGATCATTTGGGTGTACCCTGATATACTATACTGAATTATGGATATATTATTGGGGGGATTGATGATTTTCATGTCAGTGATGGCTGTGGAAAATTTCATTGTATTTGATTATTCATCTATCTTGTTAAAACAATTAAAAAATGAAAAAAACAATTGAGGCGGTCTTGGGGGGGTCAGAAATCGCCAATTTCCAAACTGATGCTCTTTTGATAATATGTGGTTAGGTGATGGATGTTAGATTTTTCCTAAGAATAACATTAAAAAAAAAGAAAATGAAAAAAAACTGAGGATAATTCATTCACTGTGTTAACATTTATCAAGGGCCAACATTGATATTTTTGGGCAATGAGAGCGATGGAATCTCTAAAGGGAGGAAATCATTGAGCTATCTTTTAATATCATTAAAAATTCTTTAGAGTCAAACCGCCTTTTGGGATTTATTACATTATTTACCTACCTTCCAGGAAGCCTCATATTCATTTGAACCATAATGATGAAGCCCTTATAATTACTTGTGATTTTTTTTACATGGTGGAGAAGTTAGATTCGTAGAAATAATATGGTATGTTACATGTTTCTGAGGTACGTAAATCATTATATTTACATCTTTACCCTGATAATCAGAGGAAAAAATTCATGTGAGGTAGATTGATAATGGCATGTATATTGATAATGAATTGAAAAAATAAGATGGATAAATTAAAAGGCTTGTCTATTTCAAAATAGAAAAGATACGATAAATGATTGATTTACATTCTTCGAAAAATAATTCATTGATGAATTCTCTAGTGTGATTCTTAATGAATTTATTTTCCATTTTATAATCATTTTATTGGTATAGTATTTGATGCACGGTAAGGAAAATTCCCTTTGTAGTATCTTTAGATTCTGTCAAAGGGGACCAGGATGGATTCAAATGATGGGGGATTTGAGAAGTCTATTTTATTCATTTATTTTTTAGTAGTTTAATGTTTTATTTTTTGTATTTAATTAAATATTAATTCCAATTTGTGAGTATTTGAGTTGTTTTATGATTAATGGTAGGAAATGAACGATTTTTGAAGAAGGAACAAAACGAGTGGGTTTTTTGATCTTAAACACACTTTATGGTGTGAGTGATGTGAAGCGGGGTGACATTAGAATATTGAGGAAAAAGATGAATTGGAATTTGTAAAAACATGATTAAACAACACGTATATTGACTACACATTTTGACATCATCAGATAGGAAAACCACCTCCATGAAATCCATGATGATAAAACAAGCCATGGATGACATGTAGACAGCATGTAACCCATGTACACTAAGTGTCATATTTAAATACTTGATTTTAGAGAATATTTTTTTCTAATATTAACATGATTTGATGATTCTACGTTTTGACATCATGTTCCTTTAGTACAGTATGTAACAGTTGTCAAATATATAAATTTATGCATGTGATATGTGAAATATTGACATGGACATGGAAGTTGACCAGGGGTAAACTTTGTGTACCTTCAATATACATCATATACCGGGTTGGGAAGATCAAAAGGAGAACCTATAAATAGATCCATCTGTCACACCATTGGGAATGATCTTCTGGATGGAGCTCGATGAGGAGCCACCACCGGACAAAGGTGCATCCAGCTTCACCACTAATTTTTGAAGGATTTTTCTTCTGTTTATTTTCTATACCCACTCATGATTAACATGAGATGGTTATTTCATTTTATCAGTGAATTCTTGATGAATGGGAATTGAATGTAATGTATTTTTTAATTAATAAAAATCATTTTGGGATTTCACATTTTCTCTTATATTCTAAATTTTTAGGGCTTATTCTTTTATTTCCATTGTGAGAGGGGTTCGTGATAAAGGTTAATTTCATTATATCATTTAGCATGACCATTTACTATGTGTATTGAATACATATGTTTAATGTGTGATCTATGGATTAGATTTCCCCCATGACCATTTGGTTTATATTGTCCCTATTATTAAATTAGTTTTCGAGTTACCCATTCTATGCAATATGAATTACATGACCATGAGAAAAGGATAGTTATAGATTGAGAACGTTTACCATGACCATTGAACTTACTAAGACTCGAATCCGAAATATACATGATTTTTAATTACATATCTTATACATTTCCATATCATGATCCCTAAATCATTGCTTCCTTACACCCTTTTATATTGTCTTCCCCCACAGTCTCCCCAAATCCAATGTTCAGAAGTTTATATTTATTATATTCAAATCATAATATGATTAGCATTATCTTATATATTTAATATTTTATCTAACCATATCTTTATGGATTGGACATTGGACTTTCAATTACTATACTACCCTACAGTTTACTGTTCTGTCTGTTTTTTTTTTGAAATTTCTAAATTCGGTAACCCAAAATAATTAAAGATGCAGGTAGGGTTAACAATTTTTTGGCACCATTGACATGGATATGAGTGAATAATTATTCGATGAATAATTTAGAAAAAGTAGTTTCCCATCTGTTATGTTTAAAAAATTAACATAGTATTTTCATTATAAATTTTATTAATTTTTACCAGACTATGTAATTTGAGATGTTATGACAGGGATGCAGAGTGGAATAACAAATAAAGAGAGGTTAACCTACTTAATGGATGATATTGTGTAACTAATCATCAATATTAATGGAGTTATAAGTAAATCGAACGAGTTCCCACAACTTTATCCATGTCTTGAACACAAAACACTCCATTTTCTAGAGCCAAAATTCAACTATGAGCATTATAATAAAATAAACATGAATATCGAAGAAGTGTAAAGTACCTGTTTTGATGATTATTTGTATTCTAATAATAATGATGATTATTTTTTAGTCTTAGAAGATGATGAAGTGGGAGACATTGACGTGTAACATTAATGGTATTAAGAACACTAGAGATTGAAAAAACACGAATATGATGATGAAGATAACAAATATGATGAAGAAGATGAAGAAGACGATGATGAGGATGAACAAATAAAAGATGCACCATGCACTGACTATAATGAGAAACCATTTTATGTAGTAGACAAAGAATATGTGAAGGATATGGTTACCGAACATGAAGTGGTATTTGAAGAAACCCAACACATACGGTGAGTATAGACCGATGCTCAAATTATATTGACAATACTAATGTTATTTATAATCTATTTACCACCTCTGATATCCACACCAATTCATTGGGGGATGTTTCAGGCTAATATGGGTGGACATTGTCATCAAGATTGTGTAAATATTATATGGTTATCATTATACCACATGCTAATTGGATAACCCAGGTATGGTTGAGGTAAACTAAAGTTAAAAAAGAGAATCATTTGGGAGGCAACCCACTGCATTAATTGCTTTCTATGAATTTATATTTATTACATTCATAGAATATTATTTTATATTAGTATTTAATTTCAAGTCCCCTATTATTATTTATCATATTTTAAGGGCATATACTATCACTTATTTAAATTAATTTTCATTCACATTAATGGCAGAAGTGGATGGAAAATACAAGCAATAGGAAGAAGATGAACCATCAATTGGATGGGGAGTAAGCGCTTCTATTATGAATTTTTAGTCATATTCCCCATATTTTTAATGATATAAATCTTTAAATTCTAGTTTCATGACCCAAAAATGATTCATTCAGTATTCAAATGATCTAGGAGGCATAAACAGCTCAGGATAAGTAGCATGTCGTGAATTTAATTTTTTTTTCAATACATTTTAATGAGGAAAATGGAGAAAAGAATTAGTAGATATAACCATGTGGAATTGGATTTGGGAAATCGTGATTTTAGGAGTATTTTTATCATTGTAGAAGAACTTTTTTTTTGAGATTTGGCTATGTTTTGAATTTTTTTATGTTTTCATCAACTAATTTAATGATTCGTATGCATTTCCATGAGTTATTGTCGCAATCGTTCATCTCATTTTTGAGACGTCCACTGAGCCAATATTTCAAATTCGATCTATAGTATTTTTCATAATAAACACAAAATTTTTCTTTTATAATGTGCACTATATCTTATCAATGCCTTGACTAAATAGAATAACTTTTAAAATTATTGAGGTGTTCTTTTTTTTAGCCCTTATCAAGATACCCAACTTTAATTAATCCATTTTAAGCCCATAGAATTCATGAATTTCCTTGTTAGAAATTGAGCCATGTTACAAGCCTATTTTATCCATTCCTTACATCCACCAAATTTTTTATATGATATTGGTTTGGATGAGTGTGGGGGTGTTTATATTGGATATGGGATGTGATAACTTTAGGGTAGACTGCATTGTGTTTTCAATGGAAAGTGGGTGAGGTTAATTTTTTCATTCATTTTATTCAATTGAATGTTCTTCTGGTTCTTAAAAAAATCTAATAAAAAATAAGGAAATGGAAAATAATGGTTTATTTCTCAGTTAGGTCAAAAATTACCATTTTTGGACTGATGATGCCAAATCATATGGGGATAGATTGTGGATGTGAAACTTATCATAGGGAATCTATTGATAAAAATGAATGAAAAATTGATATTTGAATTTGGAGAATAAAAAATCACCATTTTCCAAACCGAATATTTTTATCATATGTGGTTAGATGGTGAATTATAGGATTATTCCAATCAATGCATTTGAAAAAAAACTATTTAAAAATTGTAACAATAAGAAATGATAATATTTGATTATAATTACATTGTTTTTGAGCCTTTACCTTGAGCATTATGGGCTATGTGAGATAGAAATTCCTTTTTTAAGGATCATTTCATTGATATTGTCTTTTAAATATCATCAATTGTGTGATTGAGTTTAGACTCCTCTATGAGCCTTACATGATTTTCAACATGTTAGGTACCTACCCTCATCCACAGTGTCATATAATCCTTATTTAAATGACCTCATGATTAATTATGATATTTTTATTTACACAGTGGAGAAAATATATTCAATGGATTCTTATTCATAGGATCATGTACTTGAGGTATGAGCATAACTCCATTAACATGTAAACATGATGGATGAGTGGAAACATAATGGTGAGTTAAATATTAAATTTCATGGGTGTTGATGAAACGTTAAATTTTTTTTGTGGAAAGGTAAAAATGTCTTGAATTACACATTTAAATGAAGCCTGATTTTGGGGATTCTATATTGGGTATGATTTTTGTTTCGAAAATCTCATGTTAGAATATTTTTTAATGAGCATCATAATTGGAAAATTACAATTCTATTGAATGGATCATGAATATTTTGATGTTTATTTTTTCACGTGGATGAGAAAATAATTTAGAGACATCATTATATGTTCATACATGTAGTGTACTGGTAGTTCATAGCCTTCCCATGTCATGAGCCAATCTGCGACCAAGCCCTGAAGCCAGCAGAATAAACATCCAGTACACATCATGAGTCCTCAGTACACGGTGATATTATAATAAAAAATGATAGTGACAAATCCATGAGGAATCTATACAAAATGACAGATTGATGTGGCGTACACATAGTCAATACCTGGTATACGATGTGTACCTGGTCAATTTTCATATATTCGTGAGAGTTACACATACCACATTGGAGATCCAAAATCAAAAAAAAAATAATAATGTGGATCGAACTTACAAATCATCTACCTCTACTAAAAATCATGAACAATTTTTACTATATTTAATGATCCTCGAAAATTCATTTCAGAAAATTCCACACTTGAGGAGTGACCACCATGAGGCCATTGTAGGGATCTGTTCTTGTGTAGATCAATTTTTAAATTTTTTTTACTTCCATTAATTTACGTAATCATTGATTGTTTTTCATTATAATTTCAATTTTCTTCATTCATTTTCATTCTCAATCCTTTTAACCTATTATCTTCCTGATGGACTACAGTTTAATCATCGTTGGTGATAACCCAACGTTGATTTCCAAAATCCTTAGAGGAAAGCAGAATCAGTTGAAATGGGTTCATATCAAAGTGTTTTATTTCATTATTCAATTACAAAATAAATCTATTCAGTTATTATCGTGTTGTGACACATTATTATCATATCTGTTATTGAATCATGGAATAGAGTTTTGTATGCTAATTCAAATAGTCTATAAGGTATTTTCACAAGAAAACATGTAGATTATAGATTTTGGTGCCATCGTATCACTGATGAAGAAATCACATAATTAAATATACCCACTTTTTGATGAGATGGTGAGAAATAGTTTCCAATTATAAGGATATGGTATGCAATGGAGAATAGTTCATAAAGGAAATATCCATGATTAGATGGTAGTGTAATTGGAGTCGCTGACCAAGAATATGGATATTATGAACATCCAATAACATAATCCCCAAGATTCACTGGTAGAGGATTCCAATTATACCAATTATAATTATTGGAATAATTTTTATTCTGGGTGAACACAACAACACCAAGGCCAAGGTTATCAACAAAAACCACAATGCTACCAAAAATAGGCACTATAAGGTACCACACTGATGAGGCAGGTCCACTCTACGGAGGAGATGCTGGAAACATTCATGACTACATTTGGGGTTGCACTCAAGCAAATATGAGAAGAAGAAGCCTACTAAAAGATCACATTTCAGAATCTTGAGTATCAAGTTGGCCAAATCGTTGAGACAGTTAGATATTGAAAATGTGGGGATATTCCTAGATACATTAAATAATTCCCATGAAAATATTTACAAGCTATTGAGTTTATAAGTGGAAATAAAACACAATGAATTATAATACAGTTTTCACGATGACCATAAGTGAAAGAAAGAAAATATGAAGTTGAAGATGATAAGAAACAAGTAGAAGTAGTAGAAGACGAAGAGACAACTCTAAAAAAACAAATGATTCCTTTTCTAGATAGTATGTCACAAAAAATAACATTGTGAATAGATGTATGTTTCTTAATCATATTAATTATTTAAACATTAATAATCCTTTTGTATAACCAATCACAAACATGACATCGTATGTGAAATTCATGAAAGAGCTCGTACGTAAAAACTAAACGCTATAAGAGAATTAAACTATCCCACTCACACATAGGTGTCCGGGAGTGGTGTGAAATGACATACCTATGAAGAAAAGAGACCCTTGTAACATTCCAATTCCCATATTTATTGAATCTAACAAATTTGTTAAATATTTTTTTGAATTAGTTGCAAGTGTCCATATCATTTCATACACAACTTTCAAGAGTTTGGGACTGAAATTACTGAAGCCCACCAGAGTCCCACTTCAATTAGAATACCCAATAGTAATGCATCCTTGAGTTGTAATCAATTATTTCATGATCAATGAAGAAAAATTTTACATCCCCGTCATTATTCAAGTTTTGGATATAGAAAAAGAAATTTAATCCACTAATTCTAGGAAGACCATTTTTAGCCACAAGGTTTGCACTAATCGATGTTCAAATTGGACTACTCAGTTTGAGAGTTAGAAGTGAGCTAGTGAACTTCAACATCCACCAAGAGATTATGATATGTGATGTTCTAGAGGATGATGAGCTCAGATAAAGAGATAGTAGAAAATGTGGATGTTGCTGATATTGAAGAATTACATGAGACAGAGGAAGATAGGGAAGATGATACTCAACCAAAGATGAACTAAAATATGAATACCGTGGTCTCTAATCCCAAAAGAGATATTGACTCCACTAAAATTTAATAGAAGATAACATGTCCTAATGGTACATGAAAATCAATTTGGTTCATTAGGATTGAAGAAGAAATGGTGGATTGTTGCAATAGAGATAAATAATGTACTACCATCCATAAAAATCATGTTTTCTTGAGAATAATGATATGGGCAAAACTATAATGATAGGAAACAACTATGACCAATCAAGGACCCCAAAGTGGCACAAAATTTTCAATCATCTATCACATGAGAAAAAAGAGTTATGGTCGGTCCAACAATGTTAAACAAAATCATTTCGAGGAGGAAAATTTATTTCATTCCATTATTTTATGTTCTGTGAAGAAAACACATTATATCACACCATATATTTTAAAATTAATTGATAATGGCATGTTATTTCATCTTTTTATTATTTATTTGCAGGACCATCATGAAACAAGCAAGTAACAAACAACATGGATCAAAAGAAAAAGCACCAAGAAAATTACAAATCATGATTGCCGAGTACACAATGTAAATTAGAGAAGACGAAAATACAAAATAATGTTGAACAACTATATATATAAGGAGTAAGAGATTAAAAAATAAAAGAAAATATTCTTTATTTCCCACATTTTAATATTTTTAGATATTTAATTATAAATTTCACACCTGTAATTCAAGCAATATTTACTCAAAATGATCTATGAGACATGTAACTAACTAGGATATCTAATAGGCCAAGAATTTTAATTTCATTGTTAATAAATTTGAGTGAGAAAATGGAGAAATAAATTAGTAGAGATAAACATGTGGATTATTATTTGAGAAATTGTGATTTAGGGAGCATGTTAATCATTATAAATTATATTTTTATTAGAGATAGAAATGGTTTGGATTACTGATGAATCCATTAATTTTTTTAATTATTCGAATGAATTTCCATGAGTGATAGACACAACCATTCATCTCATTCCTGAGATATCCACTGATCCAATACTTTCCATTCATTCTACAGAATATTTCTTAAGAAAATCAGTCATGTTTTATTCTAGAACATACACTGAATCTTGTTGAATCTATGATTGGAAAATATCAATTTTAAACTGATTGAGGCATTCATTTATTACCCATTATCTAGAGACCCACCTTGCATTAATCCATTTTATGTATGTATAAGACATGTATTTCCTTTTTACGAATCGAACCATGTTATAAGAGAATTTTATCCATTCATACCTTCATATAAATGATAATCAGGATATTTAAAAGAATAAGTGTATGGGATCAATTCTTATAGGTGTAACATGATAATCTTAATTGTAGATATTTTTCTGGGGGAACTCTATTGTGATCTTGGATGGGACATCTATCTTTAAATGTTTTTAATTATTAACCAATCTTTCCAAAAAAACATTGTTGTGTGTTTTGTGATGATAAAAAATAACCATTTTATAGACCGGTGATATGCTATCGTATGTGGTTAGGTGTTGGATGTGAGATTTTTCATGAGTATAACATTTGAAAAAAATAAAAAAATTATATTTTGTGGCATCTCTCTCTTGATGTTTGCTGATGATACTAGAATAGTTAGTAATGGTAGTGGAAGAGATATTCATGAGATCAATGAGGTCATGGAAGAGTTCTTTTCTAGGAGTGGGTAGGTGGTTATAAGGAAGATGTGTTTTTTCTTCGTAGCTAATAAATGCTCGGACATTAGGTTTAGTGTAACACCATAGGATTTCATTGTACGCTTTATTTTTAATGTAATTCAATAATATTCCCTTCACGCAACACGGAGCTCGAGCGCACCAGAACATACCAAACTAGCCATTCAAAAAGCGGTCAGGAATATTATTAATTACATTTTGAATTTTATACACTCCATATAATTTTATCAACCATATAATGTGTTTATTAGACATATTATATGACCAAATTCAGTTTTTCAGATAAAAGAAGTATTTTTAAAAAAATTACAATTTTACCGCCATTTAATTGAGAACCCTTAATAAATCAAATATTTGACACTTTTATATATTCAATTTGACTAAATATAATTCTTATTTATAATCAGTATATACAAATTTAGTTTGGATAAATGTTTTGTTTTTTTCTGATAACTTTCATATTTTGATGAATAGTGAAACATACTAAATTTTAATTAAAAACAAGTTTTTTAATCGAAAAACTTTATAGTGTTAAATTATTCATTTGAGTGGTTTTAATGTAAAATTAGATTTTATTTTTATCATTTAATATAATGTAGGTAATTATATGTAATTTCAAATTTATATAGTATATAAACATATGTCAATCTTTTGATAGTTTTTATTTCTTATAAACCCGCTTTTTTGGTTTCGACAATGGGAATTAATTTTTCATTAATTTCTTAAACTTCTGTGTATTGAATTTAGAAAAATGGATATAATATTTGGAATCAAGGGGATAAAATTGTGTAAATACTTAACTTTTATTTTTAGACATTATGAATAATTTCTTCTATAAATATTTTATTTACCATGGTTAAATGGTAAATTCGGTAAATATGGGTAAAAAATCATACTATATTAATATTAAATTAGACTAACACATGTAGTATCACTATTGGATAATACATTTACAACCATAGGGATCATTTTGTCGGTTTTGGGAATCCATGGAGCCACTTGGTTTTAATAATGACATTTTATATTAATTAATTCAATGTAAAGACAAAAATAACAAAAGAAAGTATGTTTTAGTAAAAAACATTATAAAAGGTTATATAATTGAACTATTTGACTATAAATAGTCAATAGAAATATAAAAATATTTCATAAATAATGATATTTTATTTATATATTTTATACATAATATAAATATATTTATATATGACACAATAATGATGCAGTATTTTCCTTATCAATGAATGAATCAAATAAATGATATTATAAATATTAAAATAAATATAATATGAAATCATTTCATCCATAAAAGATTTTTATATGTGAATATGACATGTTAGTATTTATTAAATGTATTTTTGTTGTATTAATCATGTTTTTATGGGTTCCACATTAAAACAAATACTAAATAATGTCAAAATTGACATAAATGAGTTTTTAAAACAAATACTATATTATTAAATGATATAATAGTCCTAAAAATATATGGTTATGCCAAAATACTTATATAATAATTTATTTGACATTAATGAACCAATTTACATTTTATTGGTAGTTTATTATATCTTTATTAACAATGTATTTTAATAATATAAGAAGAAATGGTAAAAGTTAAACTATTTAACAACGATTAAAAACTAAAATATAATGTTATAATGGTGACCTAAACATATCTAAAATCTATTGTTACAGAGGATTTAGATCCATACCTAACATAGTCTCTAAATAAATCATTTTGGAGACATTATAAACTGAATATAATTGTATAATAAAATAATCATTCAAGCTTTTCCTAAAGTGACTTTCACCTCTCTTATAAAATAGAACATCCCTTTCTCTCAAAATCACACCTCCAAAGCCATTTGGTCCGACCAAAACCTACCCAAATATCCTCCCAACTTCACTAAAATATTCCTAGAGTCATTAGTTTGATCATAATTCCATCCTATGGATCCCTTTTGATCAACTCCAATGTAAACACCCAAAGATGAGGTAATAATTTCACCACCCTCTTTCTAGTTCTTTTCATCTTCCACTTCCTTTTTATTTGATTATTCCATACCAAAATAATAAATTAATTAAATTTTACATAGTGTGATGTTTTTATAAATATGGTACAACCATATTCATTATAATATCCATCCTTTGAATGACAATGTCAACACACGTGTGTATGTACGACTTACCGTCTCCACATCGTGTTGTAGTTTATTATTCAACACATTAATATTTGGATGGGTATTATAATGATTATAAATTAGGTAAATAAAAAATATAACATGTTAATTATTCTGTATATATGATATACCATCCAATTATATACATCTTCACCACAAAAAAATGATATTGTCACTCGTGCGTACATACGGCTTACCGTCTCGATGACGTGATGAGATGTCATTCCCCATCGTAACAATTCAAGAAAAATTTAAATTTAATTATTAAAAATAATGTTTAAATACCTAATATCATTCATGATATGAATAATATACATCCTATCCATAATAAACTTGACTAATGTAACACAACATTTAAAGGAAAATAATTTAGTAAACACAAAAAACAATGATACTACTAAAATATTATTAAAAACCAATATTAAAAGATCATATATGAGATCATATTAATGTATATAGTTCATGTATAATTCAATAAGATGATCTCAACCTTATAAATAAGGTTAAACAACTCTCAAATAATAATGATATTCAAGGTAAGGCTTATTTACTCAATCACAATATTATCTGAGAATGTTTATGTGTAAGTATTTACTGGGACATATTTATCATTGATATAACATATTTCACAAAAATGTTTTAAAAAGGAATCCTTTATGGTTTTATAGGAGGTTATATTCAACTAGATTATAATTTTAAATGTTTTAAATATTTATCTTTCAAAATTCTTTTAACTGATGTCTGTGTTTTCAAAATGATTTCAGGGATTTATTTATATAGAATGAATGTTTTGATATGATAATTCTTTTCAAAAGTTTCAAAGTGGTATTGGAAAAATTGATTGAAAAATATTTTTTAAATGACTTCTTTTATAAATTTTGATACTTTTAAATGATTTCATGAAAAATGTTTATTTCTCCCAAAGAATATTAGTATTCATTTTCAAATATGTCAAAATCCTTTACTGGATATTATTCTTGATTATGGTTGATTAATTATAATACAATATTCCATATTGTATTGAATGATTTATGATATCATTGACTTTGAATGTGCTATTTTTATACCCATCATGGTTCTTAGTTGAAGTATTGACATTTTGAATGCTAGTTTTAATACAAATGTTTTATTTTATGTTTCAAAATTTTCAGATGAGGAATGCAATAGACATAGTAAGTGATAGGTGGGGCTCATTATAGACCCTCGATTCATCAGTAGGTCTCATGAGACAATTACATGTGTAATTGGATGAGGCATTTCCCAATTTGATATATGGTTTTGGCCAAGGCCTTATTCATTTTTAGAGGTCTATACCGTGGCTTTGAAAAAATGTTTCATAATTTCCTGCAATATACATTACATCATTAAGAAAATAATATTGATGGTTCATGTAGTTATTCGACTAGTAGAATAACAATGATTATGTTTTATGATGGAATTATTTACTCAGCTAATATTCCTAACATAAAAAGTTCATGTTTATTATTTGTAAAGGCATTATTTTTAAATTATTCACCATGCCTAATGTTTATGTTATCTTCCGCTGTATTTCTTACTCTTACTGAGTGTTTGAGATCACCCATTTCTTATGAATGATTTTCCCAGGATAATATGATGTTATTTATGAGTTACATACAAGAATAATCTAGGAGTATTGGATGTTTCAAATTGAATAATTTATTGTTGTATTTATTTTCAAGTTGTAATGTCGAACATATGAATATATATTGTTTCCAAGGATACTAATATAATCGGTATTTCTGGACATGATTACTTGTATCATGCCAATGTTATTTAATAATGCACTGACTCTGAGTAACTGGGGTCAGGGCGTTACAGTTGGTATCAGAGGAATCTTAGTATAATACATGGATACTAGATTTAGATAAACTCTGATTAGAGCACATCATCTTAAAATAGACATTGAGGATTTTTATTGAAGAATGTCCTATAATTTTGGTTATGTTGATATTTTGTGTATTTTTTTAACCAATATATCTCTATCTGGATACGAGTAGGTAAATGAGGCTCTGGAACATATCTAACTAAAAGTGAAAACATAGAAAGGAGTTTCAGGCTTGACCCAAGATATCCTAGTACACAATAGTGGACTTTTTTAATCTTGGTTATAACACTCCTGGGGGATATGGTTAGGAAAAATTTTCTTTTTTTTAAAAACCATTATGTAATATTTATGAGTAATTACATCCTCAATGAATTATTATGTTTATGGAATATATTCATAAACTTTTCAATTTATGTTAGGTATTTTACATGTGTGTAATTATGAATTGCGATTCATAAACAAACCTAGTGCACGCCATCATTTGGAAATGGTTCCTAGTAGAATGAATGGGTACTCCAATAATACACATGATCTAATGAGTAAGAATTATCATATCATTCACGGTATCAAGACAAAATTTAGAAAGGAAATAGTCTCCCAAGCATTCTCATCATAAGAATAAAACATATCATGGGTTAACAAGATAAGTAATGAATTATCTGAGTCCTATGGAATTGAAGGGAAACCAGAGAAGAAAAGGATGGTAGAGAGAAAGATGGACAAAGGGAATAAGGAAAAGAAATATTTTCATATATTTGATAATTGTGGAAAGAATCACCTTGGTAAATTCTTGAACGAAATTGGAGTATGTTAATGTGTGGAGAAAAAGGATGCCAATTATGTGAATACAATGGTAAGAAAAATGTTTCAAATGTACAATTATTAATCTGAAAGTAGTTTGGACACTACGCAAATCAATGTCCAAATCATCCGAGTATGACCCAAATGATGTTATTAGATAATAATCAATTCATGATACTATCGCAGATGGAGATGAATGACTAGTGTTTTTATGTTATTATTAAATAATTATGTCATTTTATTGTTGTATCAACAATGTACTTGTTATATGAGTAATGGTAATAAATAAGGATTGTACTGCCGTACTATTTCATGAATGATTTGAGATTATATGGTATCATGTAAAGTGACACAATTTCAAGTTATGACTTTTAGAAAATATATGGTTTAATGAAAGATAAACCATAATATAGTCCTGAGGCTGAGGTAGGGATTTTGGAATAAGAGAAGGTTGATTAGGAAAAATTATATTGGATATTCTTGATTACCTTGGAACTGATTAATTGTTTGTTTATTCCAACATTATTGGAGTTTACAACATTTTTGGATTTAATGAGATTATCATGTATTCAATATAGAACAATATAGTATGAATGTATTCAATATGGTTTAATGGGAATTTTGGGTGTTACCATTTTTTAAAAGAACACATGATTAATGTATTCACATGTTATTACGCGGAAAAAGAGATCTTTTTTATGTTTACCTTCCTTATAAATTTTGTACTATGAGTTTGGATAGAAGTATTTTGGATAAGTCTAAAGCTTAGAATGAATTTATTTGGACATTAGATACTATTGTTTATGGTAATAAAATTTCCTATGATTATTTTTGGAATGTTATCAAAAGGACAACCCGGAGGTCGGGTGACAACCAGGAGGTCGGGCGTCAACCCATCGTGTCAGGCAAGGCCTTGAGACTTGAACCTGCAACCGATGGGTGCCAAGGCTGAATCACATACCACTGGCCTGCTTAATGTCCTGGTTTTTATAATGTATTTCTTTTAAAAAATGGTATGATAGAAGAATAATCAATTTATTTTTTGGAACCCTATACGAATATGATAAATAGAATTTTTTATGTGTTCAATTATCTTTTGGAGTGAAAGACGAGTTTTAGGTAGAAATTAGTAAAAAGATAGAAATCTAATTGTCAAGTATTCTTTTTTTCCTATTATTATACATTAGGGAAAGAATCTTAAATAAAAAAATGTGTCATCCTAAAACCTTATGTTTTGTTTAATCGACAATATTTTAAATCATTATAGACTGATTGCATTGAGGCCTTCAATTATACACATGTTTGTGATTGATGACCTTAATCACTCCCTATAAATATTTACATATTTCCACAAATTATGTGTCTATAATAACCAAAAAATTTCTCCTATTAGAAACCCTAATTTGGTTATGAATTTTTCATTTCCTTTTCCCTCTTATGAATTCTATATTTTATTAACCCTATTTCTGATCTGGGTTTTCCACGAAGGGATTTTCTTTTTCAACCTTTTATTTGTGAAGAAAATTTTCAAATTTGGAGGACGAATTTTTTTGAAGGAGGGGATAATGTATCACCCTGGGATTTAATAGTATGATATCTCTTTAAATTCATTCAATAGCTTGTGCTTCACGCAACAACGAGTTCGAGCGCACCACAACTTAAAAAACTAACCGTTCAAAAATCTGTTATGAATAATTTTAATTTCATTTTGAATTTTATATACTCTATATAATTTTAACATCCATATTATATGTTTCTTAGAAATATTATAAGAAAAAATTAAAATTTTTAGATAAAATAATTATTTTTCAAAACAATGCAATTTTACAGCATTTTATTGATGATCCCTTTCTAAATCCAATTTTTTAAACTTATATATATTAAATTTGAAAAATTTATATTCTTATTCAGAACTGGGACTTAAAATATTAGTTTGGATAATTGTTTTGAATTTTTTTATAACATTCATAGTTTTATTAATAGGAAAAATGAAAAAAATTATTTAAAAATTGAATTTTTAATCGAAATAAATTTTAATGTTAAATTATTCATTAGAGTGGGTTTAATGTGTAATTAGATTATATTTTTATAATTTAATACAATTTAGGTCTTTATATGTAATTTCACCATTATATTGTACATAAACATATATCCATCATTTGATAGTACTTACTTCTTAAAACCCCGCTTTTCTGTTTCGACAATGAGAATTAATTTTAAATAAATTTCTACAACTTATTTGTTTTGAATTTGGAAAAAAGGATTTCATATTGGAATCTTGAGGTCCAAATTGTTTAAATAGGTATCTTTTTTAGACATTTTTAATAATTATTTCGGTAAATATTTTATTTACCATGGTTAAGTGGTAAATCCTGTAAATAAGGGTAAAAATAATATTATAATATTATTAAATTTCACTAATAAATTTCCTAGACCTATCGGATAATAAATTTCTCACAATGGGTATCCTTGGGTTGATTTTGTGACCCCATGGAGCCGCATGGGATTAATAATGACATTTATATTAATTAATTCAATGTAAAGACAAAATTAACAAAAGCTCGTATCTTTTAGTAAAACAATTTTTATAAGAGGTTTTATAATTGATGAATTTTCCTATAAGTAATAATTAAAAATATAAAAATATTTGATACATCATTATATATTATTTATAATTTTTATACATCAAATACATATATTTATATATGACACAATAATGATGAAGCCTTTTCTATATTAATGAAATAATCAAATAAATGATATTATAAATATTAAAATAAATATAAATTTAAATATTTAATGACATACACGAATTTTATAAGTGAATACGACATGTTAGGACAGATTCAATGTATTTTTTTTGATGTAATCAAGTTTTTATGACTTAAAAAACAACAAATACTAAATAATGTCAAAATTAACATAAATGAGTTTTTAAAACAAATACTATATTATTAAATAACATAATAGTCATAAAAATATAAGGATCAGACAAAAGAATTATTTAATAATATATATCAAATTAATGAACCACATGAGGTTTTATTGGTAGTTTATTGTATGTTTATTAACCATTTATTATCATAATACAAGAAGGCATGGTAAAAGCTAAATTGTTTAACTAAAAGTTAAAACTAAAAGATACGATTAAAATGGTGACCTAAACTTTCCAAAAACCTATTGGTTGATAGTATTTAGTCCCATACCCACCTTTACTTTGAAATAAAACCTTTTGGAGTCTTTATAAACCGAAAAATATTGTAGAATAAAATAATCATTAATGCATTTTCTAAAGTGACACTCACCTATCTTATAAAAGGGAACATATCCTTCTCACAAAATCACATCTCCAAATCCATTTAGTTCGGCCATACCCTGCAAAAATATCCTCCTAGATTCCCTCAAATCAAATTATGTTTTCTTTACTTTCATCATAAATCCAACCTAAGGATCCCTTATGATCAACTCCAAAGGAAACACCCGAAGAAAAGGTAATAATTTAACCACACCCTTTCAAGATCTTTTCTTCTTCCACTTCATCTTTATTTTTTGTTTAGATAACAAAATAATAACTCCAATACCTTCTACATACTGGGATGTTATTATAAATATGGTACAACAATATTCATTATTCTATCCATCCTATGAATGACAATGTCAACACACATGTGTATGTACAGTTTAACATATTCTCATCGTGGTGTAGTTTGTTACTAAACACATTAATATTTTTATGGGTATAATAATGACTATAATTTATGTAAATAAAAAATATAACATGTTAATTATTGTGAATATATGATATTACATCCAATTATATAATATTTTACCATCAATAGAATGATATTGTCGCTAGTGCGTACATACGACTTACCATCTCCACGACACGATGAGATGCCATTCCCCATCGTAACCATTCAAGAATAATTTTAATTTAATGATTAAAAAATAATTTTTAAATACATAATATCATTATGGATATGATTAATATACATCATATCCATAACAAACAGGACTTACGTAACAAATCATATAAAGGAAAACGAGTCAGTAAACACCCAAAAAATTGATACTACTAAAATATTATTAACAAAACAAAATTAGAAGATCATATATGATATCATATTAATTTATATGGGTATTTTATTATTTAATATCAATTATTTCACCATTATACATGAGGTTAACCTTCCCTCGACCAAGGAAAAGTACTTGGTAAGGGTAATTTCATCAATCTTTATGAGTAAGTATTTACTGGGAATTATTTATCATCGATACAATTATTTAAAAAAATGATTTCAAAAGAAATCTTTTAAGGTTTTTTTGAGCCCTCTGGAAGATTGTTTAATACTTCCTATGATTTTTGTTTTAATTATCACAAATCATCGATACTTATTCCGGTTGGATTTCTCATATACATAATCACAATCTCTTAGTGAATCTGTTTTAATTGGTTGGATCATGTGTTTATTTGTTCTTGCTATTGATTTACAATTATTCTGGAAGTCTTCTGGATCAAACAGACACTTTTTGTTCTTTCAAGACAACGGTCGCACCGATCCATATCAAAGGACAATGGTTGCACAGATCCATATCAAAGGACAATGGTCTCACCGATCCATATCAAAGGACAAAGGTCACACCGATCCATATCAAAGGAAAACGGTCGCACCGATCTATATCAAAGGAAAATGGTCTCACCAATCCATATCAAAGGACAATTGTCACACCAATCCATAACAAAGGACAATGGTCTCACCGATCCATATCAAAGGACAACGGTCGCACTGATCCATATCAATGGACAATGGTCACACCGATCCATATAAAAGGACAAATGTCACACCGATGCTGATCAAATGAGTCACCGATCCTGACACACCGATGCTGATCAAATTAGTCACTGATCATGACACACCGATGCTGATAAAATGAGTCACCGATCATAACACACTAATGCTGATCAAATGAGTCACTGATCATGACACACCGATGCTGATCATTTGAGTCACCAAAGATGTCTCACAGATGCTGATGAAATGATTCACTGATCATGACACATCGATGCCGATCATCTGAGTCACCGATCAGGACACACCGATGTCTAGCCACCGATGCTGATGTTGATGACCTACCGATCACTTGACTCACCAATAGTCATAAACAGCTGTTTGAATTTCTTTATCTTTATTTAATCTAACCAACTAGAATACTAGGAATATTTTAATTCTCTATCATTTATTTAATGAATGTTGTTGGATATCAGGGAATCGTACCTCGTACCTGCAAAAAGAAATCATTTCTTTTGCTGGAGCTTGGGCTATAAATACAAGAAGTCCCTATTGGTTCAAAAAAGACGATGAGACTCATATGAGTGCAATGTGTGTTGGATGAGATAGTTGCAGAAGACATAGAACGTCATACACACTCAAGCTTACTCACGAAGAGTTCTGTACATTCACGAGGACATCAATGAACTTCATCGACTAAATGTTTTTTCAATATCTCTGAACCAGAATTCCAAGCAGACGACACTCTATTTTTCAGACATAAACCAGATGATGACATAGAACCTTTTCTGATAAGACTTAAGGAGTCCAATGATTCACTGCAATCACGAGAGCCATTTCTAAACTCTATATCTCTGATCTGTGATTCATTATTTTACATTTTCAGCAGTGTGTGTTATCTGCTATATTTAACACACACACTGTCTCTTGTACTTTAACTAGAGGATCTGTAAATCCTCAGCAAACTCTTTAAATCATTAATTTCCCACAGTAATAGTGGTAGAGGTCGTGTGTGACCTGGACAGCTGATTGCTGTTGTTCTGTTTCCCATGAATAAAAATGGTAGAGGTCTTGGACCTGGATAGTTTTAAACATTTGTGAACCCCAATCCAGGGTGTGGATAAAATTTTAAAAATTGTTGAGAGGGATATGTCTCGGCTTGAGACTGAACCTCTTGGTTATATCTACTGTGATATATCATTCAATGTTATTCTTTTTTATTCCACTGCTAATTACTTTAAAACCAAAACTGTTTTAAAGTCACATTGATAATTAAACTTTCATGTGTTTATATTAGTTGTAAATCATTAAGTATGTTTCAAAAGTTAATCAACTCTTATTTTTTTATTAAATGGGAAATAATCAATCCCTTGAGAATCCAACAGAACCTTTACATTGATAAAAATTCACTACAGTTTAATTCAGTATTTTATTTGGGTGTTTTTTAAGAAAAAGTTTTTAAAACAGAAATTTTAATTGGAACTCAATTCACCCCCCTCTTGAGTATCCACTCCGACCAACAGTTTTATAGGTGGGTTGATTTAACTAGATCATTATTTTAAATGTTTTAATGATTTATGTTTCTAAATCCTTTTCATTAATGTCCATGTTTTCAAATTTATTTTAAGGATTTATTTATATGGAGATGAATGTTTTCCTATGATAATTTTTTTAAAAAGTTTCAAATTATTATTGGACACTAAGATTGAAAAATATTTTTTAAATGAATTCCATTATAAAATGTGAGAATTTTAAATGATCTAATGAAAAAGGGTCATTTCTTTCAAAGTATTTTACTGATCATATTCAACTATGTAAACAACCTCTACTGGATATTATTCATGATTATGGTTGATTTATTATAATACAATATTCCATATTATATTAAATGTGTTATGATATGTTTGACTACAGATGTTCTATTTTTATACCCATCATGGTTTATGGTGGAAGTATTGACATTTTGTATGACAGTTTTAATATAAATGTTTATGTTATGTTTCAACATTTTCATATTAGGAATGCAGTGGACTTAGAATGTGATGTGTGGGCCCCATATAGCCACTCGATGGATCTGTAGGTCTCATGAATCAATTAGATGTGGAATTGGCTGAGGCCATTACCAATTAGATATATGGTTTTGGCCACGTCATTAATCATTTTTAGATGTCTTGGTCGAGCCTTGACAAAATGTTCTAGAATGTTATGCATTATACATTCCCTCATTATGAAAATAATGTTGTTGGTTCATGTGGTTATTAAACTAGTAGAATACCTATGTTTATGTTTTATTATTGTATTATTTACTCAGCTCGTATTCCTTCTATAGATTTTTCATGTTTATTATTTGTAAACGCATATGTTTTCAATTATTCACCATGCCTAATGTTTATGTTATCATCTACTGTATTGCATACTCTTACTGAGCGTTTGAGCTCTCCCCTTTCTTATGCTTCACTTTCCCAAGATATGATGAAGTTATTTATGAGTGACTTGATAAATAATATTTGATACTTGGATGTTTATAATGGAATATATTAATGTTTTATATCTTTTCATGTTGTAATGTTGAACTTATGTATGTATCTTATTTCCATGAATACTAAAATGATCAGTCTTTTGGGACACGATTCCTTGTATCAATCCAATATAATGTAATAATGCACAAACTCTGGGTAACTGGGGTTGGGGAGTAACATTCAATTCTATGGGAAACATTATTGTCATGAAAAGAGTAGATTTTCCAATGTAGTACCTAGGTGCTTCAGTTTCTCCCAGGAAACATCGTATTCCTCACATTGACAGGGTTATTTACAAGATCATGCGGTGAATCTTGAACTACAAGAGAAATCTAATTAACATTGTAGGGAGTATAACCCTTTTCAACTGTGTACATTCCTTTATACTGATGCATTTCTTATGTACACTGAATGTGACAAAAATGTGGTTTAAAAATAGCTAATATTATGGTCTCCTTATCGGACAACCAAATGGATGGAAAGCATCATTGGGAGTTATTGAAGTGTTTGGATAGACTATTATCATAGGGGGTATTGACTTCTAGATTATATCTAGGACATTGAGAGGGAATCATTCTAAATATTCATAAGAGATAATAATGAAAAATATATTTTGGAAAACATAGATGCAACTCAAGTATGGGAGTTTGTCCATAGAGAAAGAAATACCCTCTTCTATCTGTCCAATGGTGCAACCCTATCTTGTCACTCTACATCAGTATTCTCATTGGATCATCGGCTAGGGGGAATATAGTACAGGAAGCAGAACTATGTAGGAATGATGCTCAGTTTTCTGGGTTGTCCAACTCCATATATTTCTTTTATTAGGGAAAGCGAACACCCTTGATTCATTAATGAAACACTAGATGAAAACTAGAATTCTATTAATTCGAATTTTCATCTTCATAATGATCCAATAAATTTTTTATTTATGGGTTCCTCCATTGATGTTTTCTTAGGTACAGACTTCTTTAAATTTCATGTGGATGTGAATGACCAAGATGTGTGGGGGGAGACAATGTGTTGCCAGGAGATCCCATTAAAATTCAATTTCTTGGTATGTAATGTTAGGAAAATGGAACTTCCAATAGGGGAAATAATCCATCATGTTGGAGTATACTTGGCTTCCAAATTCCTACACTACAGTAATACAAATAGCAAGTCGATCAGTCACCAATTTCGGGAATGTGATTGGGAAAAGACAGTGTGGAGTGCTTTTTAATGATTCATAGGGTAGACCAAGTGGGTGGTTATGCATGTGGACTTCCTCCCATACTTGAATAGAGTTGAAAATATTTCATGATAGTATAGGAAGTCTAGGGCTAGTATTCTTATAGCTGAGTGATGGTGTATTTGTTCTTATTGAAATGAATCTCATCAAAAACAAGTTATTAGGAATAATACCGGTATTATTTTTAGAACAAAGAACCTGATTCCAGAAGTGGATATGCTTTGTAAAAATTGGGATTCTCCAACCTCCTTCAGTGATATCTGGACTATTATTCCCAATTAGTGCAGTGGCGGGACTTAAGGGTAGTGGGTTCAGTGGCACCCCCTAAACTGGGTCTAATGTTGAAAAATGTTGCTTCCTACCATTTGGGTGGTATGTGTGTACCAGGAGGTGATCATGGACTAGTGAGGCATGTTGTTTTTTTCATTTTCATGTGTTTTCAAAAAAGGTGATTCACTATAAAGTGAAGCTCATTCCATGCTTATAGGACATTGGTTATGAAAACAGAGGTATTTTAATATTTCTATTGTGGATATAGACTTTCTGGATCTCTACAATGAACTACTTGAAAAAGGTAGAATCCCTGGGTCCATTGATTATTCTATTAAAAATTTCAAGGGGATGGTAGATATTCAAGTATAAATTCATCAGATGTGGTGCGAAGGGAATACAATTACTGAATTCGTAGCATCTAAGGTAACTCCTAATCAATGGATGTCAAGTTTCATTATCCTCAGGTCCTTACCTCTTGATTGGATAAAATTTTCTAAGACGGACAGTCATTATATAAACTATAATGTTTCTCCTAGGCTGCTGAACCCCTTATATTTTCTCTATATATTTTATTGGTAATACAATAAAAGGTTTGTTTTCTAATAAGATTGAATGAAATAAGAGGTTTTTAAAAAAACTAAGGAACCTATATAGATGGAATATTAATGTGACCTTTGGAATAGTAACATGACCATTTGTAATAGTAATCCATCGTATAGAGTATTATCTTAATATTTCATATTATAAATAAAACTTAGGTATCTTATGAATAAAAATATGATATATTTATCTAATGAAATAAGTATATAAATGATTTAAAAGAGAAAATTATTTTTTAGTATTTTTATAGGTCACAAATATTAAAATAGAATTTTATAATTAATTTAATAATTTAAAATAAAATATATTATCATAAAACGTATTAAAAAATTAATTTATTGGTTTATTATGAGTAGAATATAATTTCATGTATCCTTAATTACATTTTCAATGTGAAAAAAATCAGTTTCAATTTTAAAATCGTTATTTTTCCAGTAAATGATGATTTTAATTAAAAATTAACTTTCAAATATTAGGAAAATTATCTTCATAAAATGGATTTTAAATAAACACATCTAAAAATAGTTATGTTTATTTTGTGGGATTTTTTTGACAAAGTTGAATTTTTTGTGAATAGTAAAATACGATAATTTTTGATAAAAACTAAATACATGAATTATTGTGTCATGGAAGATTTATGGATTATGTAAGAATAAATTATGTAATCCTACTTCAATATTTAATTATATTTAGTTATAATTCACAAAAAATTTATAGTTTTTAGCCAAAACAATTAATCTAATGAATAAAATTATGAGAAAACACCCTTATCCTCTACTATAAATATCATCCCTCACCACCTATTCTCCTAAAACTTATGAATATTTTAGAATAGTCCATATTATACTTGAGTACCTTACCATGAAACACCCCCATGTCCATGAGACCTTTTTCTGATTAAAAAAACAAGACCTTTTCCATGCATAGGTTCTCAAGGAGAGGTGATTTAAGATGTAAAATATGATTCCATTTTCATTTAATTTGTTTTAACCTATGTTTCATTTTTTATTAACTAATAACGTCATCTATCCAAACATTCAGGATAAAAAAATATTTTTATATACTAAAATACTATCATTTTAATGGAAAATACATCATCAAACTCCTTTATCTCCCCTTTTTATTCTTAAAATGTAATCATCGCATATGATGTGTCAATTTACAGACATCCTGGATGATTCATTTTCATTTCCCATTAAAACCTCCAATTCTAATCATAAAACCACAACAATGGTTGTTAAAAACTATAAAATATTTTTTATAACATTTTTTATGTTCTGGAACTAAAATATACACATAATACTAAAAGATAAAACAAATCATGTTCATTGTGATAAAAAACTCCCAAAATTAACCCAAATGATTACAATTAAATATTTATATAATGATTAATCCCCATACCATTTAATCATATGGATATTAATTATTAAAAAATAGTTTCAATTTTGGTTAATTATAAACATTCTACATAAACATCCATATATATATTCAAGTAAACCGATCATGAAAACCAAGAACAAGAACACTCCCGAACGATAAAATTAAACTATATAACTCATTGAAAATCCCATAAATGAACATAATAAAACAATAATGAATAAAATACATGTATTAATGATTTTATATTTATTAATTAATGAATTTAATTTGATTATATAGGATTTTAAATTGAATAGAGTGTTCTGACATAATTTAAAGGGATTCTCGAACCCAACTATCTTCTTTGTGGTTTTCCATATTTAACTCCATTTTTTGTATGAATTTTAAATTAAGTTTACCTAAATATAATTTACTTTTCATAACCATTTATTTTTTTTTATGTAAATTATTCCAATATAATTTTATGAAAAAAAAAAATATTTTTTGAAAAGTACACTTCCTTCTAAAGGAAGATGTTTTGATTTAATTAATTTTGTTTTTTCATCACTAAAGACAGATGATTATTATACCATGTATGTTATTACATTTTTATTTTGGGAACCTCAAGTGTTTATCCATGAATTAATGAATTGTCAAACCAATTTCCTTTCCATGAATTATTTCATATCCGAAATTAATATATGTTCTATTTGGAAAGTAGGAAAATGTAAATGTTATGACGTGACAGGTGCACCCAGAATTATATAGCGCAATATAAATGTTTTGATTTGACGAGTTCACTTATTATTATATAGTGATACAAATAATTGGGTAATTTTTTGAATCTCATGAGATAATGTGAAATATGAATGAACATAATTACATCTTTTTCCACAACTACGTGTTGTAGTTTACCTGTCGGACTAAATGTTTATTTTTTACACATTTCAAAATTTCAATCGTTTATATAATTATTCCACTCATGATTATGATTATGTTATTATGATGATTATTCTCACACCATGTTATATTGATTCATGTTCTAATCTATCATATTACTGGGAATATATCTCAACCCTTTCATTGATATATATCCCTAGGTGATTACTATACTAAGAAGAACATGAGAGACAATTATATGTTAGATAAGAATGAATTGAATAATTGTTTATGATTTATCATGTAATTGATATTTTTTAAATTAATTTTTGATATAAAAAATACCTTTTGATACTTTTTTTGTAATTCTTTAGTGTTTTTTGTCCTTGAAATGATGTATTATGTTATGTAAGAAAATTTTGGTCTCCATAATATTCCCTTAATTATTATTTTTCTCATGGATTCCCTCTTTCGATTAAAATATTTTTCTTTTACATCATAAACATTCATCATATTCTTGTAAATACCCAATGAAAAATATATGTTCAACCATTCTTATATACTTCACAATCATATAACATAATAATTCATTCTCATTACAAAAACACTTTGATTATTTTACTTTGTTCATAATCCATTAACATGAATACCTAGTCATCTTACATAATACCTATTTCCATTCATATTTTACCTATAATCGCATCATCATCAATAATATTACCATTACTTGTACCACCTTGTTGATTGTCTTCATAAGTGTCCCACATGGGACATTGATTTTCATAATTCATATTATCTACACGTTAAAAAAATAAATCAATTGATATTACATTAGGGTGGCCAATATTCCCATCTATTATGTTAACTAAACTGTTCATTTTTTCATTGCAATTACAATATTTTTCCCCCATTTCCATAGTCAAAACATTATCTTCTTATAGTAATACTTCCATTTGGGTGGTTCTTCCCACATTAATCGAACAAAGGAAACAAAATATTCTTTCCCCCATTATATACATTACCATAATTCTCTACAAACAACTTTCATCACATCTAAGGAATGACTGAGAGTTGTTTAATCTATACGTTGTTAATCATGTTCCATTAAAATTGATTACGCATGATCACAACATGCTTCACTACAATGGTCATCCTTTTTGGATTATCAATACCAAATTTTTCTCTAAATTAAATGTCAACCCAATTTCCTATACTTACCTCCAATTACTAAAACCATAAAGAATAGCGTGAGAAGAACTTATCATAGTAGAAAACCACATAACAATGAAATGTCACTTATAGGATGTCTAAATTATGACACATCTTTAAATATATGATTCCTAAGGATTAATCCGATGTTATTCATAATTATTAAATAAAACTATAATATTTTAACCTATAATTGGAATTATCCTTAGTATAAATCTTAAGTATATATACATAGAAATATATATAGGGAACTCATTAACATTTTCTTAACATAATTTCAAAAGGCTGAGAGAACCTATTCTTTGATACAAACTATAATAACCTAGAATTTCCATCGATGGATATTATATATTTCTAGATTAATTCACATTACATTAAACAAATAGAAACCCAAGGACCATAATATTTTACTAACTTTGGAAAAATGGAAAATATAATACAAATTTGGAGAATGATATTTATTATCTCTCATAAATATCTTCTTATTTTGGACACCTACATGAAACCATTCTTTATAACATTTTTAATGAATCAGAAGAAAAGGTTGAAATAAAATTCTCAGTAAAGTTTATAATGTAATATTTGAATTTATTATCTTATGAAATAATATGATAACAAATATATGTATGTGATCATGAGTATAACATTGACAGTTCAAACCAAACATGTCATAGATCAGAAACAAACTTTATGTCATAAAATATTTACATGAACTATAACAATAAGACTTTATCATTAATAATTATTACAAAAAATATTATCAAGTCATTAATTTTTGTGGAATTATCATTAGTATAGAAATAATTTAATATATCAATGTTAAATACCAAGACTCTCAAATTAGGCCTTGTCACATATTTCCCTTATGGATCAAGCACAATGACTTCTTTCTCTTCAATGATAAAGAACATCGACCTGTTTGCCTTATCTATCTCATAAGTCATAACTCATTACCCAATTCATTATAGGGAATAATATATTCTACCAATCACTTAAAGAGAACTATATATATGAGTGCCACAAAACCACAAATGAATCACTAAATCAGAACCCTTCTAAATAAAAGAGTTTCATAAACACATCATTATTACATTACACTTGCAAATGAAATGAATTTAAAAAATATTATTCAATAACAATCATAAATCATTAAGATACAGAATAAGAATTATATCCTTTGTTAAAATATTTATCAAATCAAATATAATATCAAATAATGTCATCCTTTAAGGAAAATCACATTAAAAGAGTAATTGAAATAATTATTTATGAAAAATAATTTCTTTAGGATATAATTTTTTAAAGATTCTGAAATTTTTAAAGAATAAAATTTTCATTGGAAATAACCTTATAACACTATAAAGGATATGTTAAAAATTTGATGAATCATATTGGTGGGATATACCATTCATGTTGTATAAAAAAAATTGTATTCTTCCACCAAAAACATAATGTACTTCATTTGGATACTAACAAAAAATATTCCTTTAAAACCATTTAGTAAAAGGTTAAATGTGGTAAAAATAAAATAATATATTCATTGGAGAATACTAGGATCATTTTTGAAATCATTTTTAGAAAACCGGGACATTGAATACAAATATCCCCATTAGAGACTTAAAATGAAACAATCCCAAATGTTGATTATATTATGAAATAAACCCTTATAAAATTTTAATCAGTAGAATAATTTGTCCCATGAAAGAAAGAAAATTACATTTATATGAAAATACCATAATATTCAGAATAAGACTCATAAAAACACTAGTGGTCATCATATACACCACGCCGAAAAATTAAGTACTGTCTGAGTCATCTTCCCCCAAAAAAATTGAGACAAAAATCTAACATATAAATATATTTTTATTATAAATATACTATATAACCATACTCATTTATATATTTCCATATAGTATTTAATTTTGTCTTTATATTACTCTCTTGTAAAAAATTCCATGTTAATGTTATGTTTAGGGTAATAACTGCTCTGTTTTTTATACATGTTTTGGCTTGTTATTATTGGTCCCCTAAATTAGATCATTATTTAATAATATATATAATTATATCCATGATATATATCACAGAAAAATATATATAGAGCACATCATCTTAATATATACATTGAGGATTTTTATTGAATAATGTCCTAAAATTTTGGTTATGTTGATATTTTGTATATTTTTTAACTAATACATCACGGTCTGGATACGAGTAGGTATATGAGGCTCTAGAACAGATGTAACTACAAGTGAAAACTCTGACAAGGAGTTTCAGGCTTGACCCAAGATATCCTAGTTCACAATAGTGGGCCTTTTTGTACTCTTGGTTATGACACTCCTGGGGGATATGGTTAGGAAAAATTTTCATTTTATATAAAAATAATTATGTAAGATTTATGAGTAAATACATCCTCAAAGATTTTCTTTTGTTTATGGGATATATTCATAAACTGTTCAATTTATGTTAGGTATTTTACATGTTTCTAATTATGAATTGTGATTCATAAACAAACCTAGTGCACGCCATCATTTGGAATTGGTTCCTAGTAGAATGACTGGGTACTCCAATAATACACATGATCTAATGAGTAAGAAGTATCATATCATTTATGGTATTGAGCCAAAATTTAGATAAGAAATAGTCTCCCAAGCATTCTCATCAATAGAATAAAAAATATCCTGGGTTAATAAGATAAGTAATGAATTATCTAAGTCCTATAGAATTGAAGGGAAACAAGAGAAGAAAGGGATGGTAGAGAGAAAGATGGATACAGGGAAGAAGGGAAAGAAATATTTTCGTATGTTTGATAATTGTGGAAAGAATCACCATGGTAAATTCTTGAATGGAATGGGAGTATGTTAATGTGTGGAGAAAAAGGACACCAATTGTGTGAATACAATGGTAAGAAAAAGTTTTCAAATGTACAATTATTCATCTAAAAGTAGTTGGGACACTACGCAAATCAATGTCCAAATCATCAGAGTATGACCCAAATGATGTTATTAGATAATAATCAAGTCATGATACTACCGCAGATGAAGATGAATGACTTGTGTTTTTATGTTATTATTAAATAATTATTTCATTTTATTGTTGTATCAACAATGTACTTGTTATATGAGTTATGGTAATAAATAAGGATTGTACTATAGTACTATTTCATGAATGATTTGAGATTGTATGGTACCATGTAAAGGTACACAATTTCAAGTTAAGTCTTTTATAAAATATATGGTTTAATGAAAGATAAACCATAATATAGTCCTGAGGTAGAGGTAGGAATTTTGGAATAAGAAAAGGTTGATTAGGAAAAATTATATTGGATATTATTGATTACCTTGGAACTGATTAATTTTTTGTTTATTCCAACATTATTAGAGTTTAAAACATTTTTGGATTTAATGAGAATATGATGTATTCAATATGGAACAATATAGTGTGAATGTATTCAATATGGTTTTATGGGAATTTTGGGTGTTACCATGTTTTAAAAGAACACATGATTAATCTATTCACATGTTATTACGTGGAAAAAGTGATCTTCTTTATGTTTACCTTCCTTAAATATTTTGGACTATGAGTTTGGATAGAAGTATTTTGGATAAGTCTAAAGCTTGGAATGAATTTATTTGGACATTAGATAATATTGTTTACGGTTAAAACATTTCTTATGATTATTTTTGGATTGTTATCAAAAGTACATCTGAGAGGTCGGGTGACAACCGGGAGGTTGGGTGTCAACCCATTGTGTCCGACAAGGCCTTGAGACTTGAACCTGCAACCGATGGGTGCCAAGGGTGAATCACATACCACTGGCCTGCATAATGTCCTGGTTTTTATAATGTATTTTTTTAAATGGTATGATAGAATAATTATCAATTTATTTTTTGGTACCCCATACGAATATGATAAATAGAATTTTTTTGTGTTCAATTATTTTTTGGAGTGAAAGACGAGTTTGTGGTAGAAATTAGATAAATGATAGAAATATACTTGTCAAGTATTCTTTTTTTTTCTATTCTTAAACATTAGGGAAGGAATCTTAAATCAAAAAACGTGTCACCCTAAAACCTTATGTTTTGTTTAATCGAAAATATTTTAAATCATTATAGACTGATTGCATTAAGGCCTTCAATTATACACTTGTTTTTGATTGATGACCGTAATCACTCCCTATAAATATTTAAATCTTTCCACAAATTATTTGTATATAATAACCACAACTTTTACCCTATTAGAAACCATATTTTGGTTATGACTTTTTCATTTCCTTTTCTATCTTATTAATTCTAAATTTTATTAACCCTATTTCTGATGTGGGTTTTCCATGAAGGGATTTTCTTTTTTCAACCTTATTTTTTTGAAGAAAATTTTCAAATTTTGAGGACGAAATTTTTTGGAGAGAATAATGTATCACCCTAGGATTTAATTGTATGACATCTTTTTAAATTCATTCAATAGCTTGTGCTTTACGCAACAACAAGTTCGAGCGCACCACAACTTACAAAACTGACCGTTCAAAAATCTGTTATGAATAGTATTAATTTCATTTTGAATTTTATATACTCTATATAATTTTAACATCAATATTATATGTTTCTTAGACATATTATAAGAACAAATTAAAATTTTCAGATAAAAGAATTATTTTTCAAAACAATGCAATTTTATAGCATTTTAATGATGATCCCTTTTTAAATCCAATTTCTGAAACATATATATATTAAATTTGAAAAAATTATATACTTATTTAGAACTGGGACCAAAAATATTAGTTTGGATAATTGTATTGAATTTTTCTGATAAATTTCATATTTTGAGAAATAGTGAAAAATAAAAAAAAATTAAAAAAAGAATTTTTAATCAAAATAATTTGTAATGTTAAATTATTTTTTAGAGTGGGTTTAAAGTGTAATTAGATTATATTTTTATAATTTAATAACATTTAGGTCTTTATATGTAATTTCACCTTTAAATTGTACATAAACATATATCAATCATTTGATAGTACATACTTTTTAAAGCCCTCTTTTTGGTTTCGACAACGAGAAAAAATTTTAAATAAATTTCTACAACTTATTTGTTTTGAATTTGGAAAAATAGATTTCATATTTGGAATCATGAGGTACAAATTTTTGAAATAGGTATCTTTTTTGTAGACATTATTAATAATTATTTCGGTAAATATTTTATTTACCATGGTTAAATGGTAAATACTGTAAATAAGGGTAAAAATAATATTATTAAATTATTAAATTTCACTAATACATTTCCTAGACAGATTGGCTAATAAATGTATCACAATGGGTATCCATGGGTAGATATTGGGGCCCCCTGGAGCCGCATGGTAGTAATAATGACATTTATATTAATTAATTGAAAGTACAGACAAAATTAACAAAAGAATGTATCTTTTAGTAAAACAATTTATATAAGAGGTTTTATAATTGATGACTTCGACTATAAATAATAATTAAAAATATAAAAATATTTTATACATCATTATATATTATTTATAATTTTTATACATCAAATAAATATATTTATATATGACACAATAATGATGCAGTCTTTTCAATATTAATGAATGAATCAAATAAATGATATTATAAATATTAAAATAAATATAAATTGAATGATTTAATGAAATACACGAATTTTATAGGTGAATATGACATGTTAGGACCTATTCAATGTATTTTTTTGAAGTAATCAAGTTTTTATGACTTTTCAAAAAACAACAAATACTAAATAATTTCAAAATTAACATAAATGATTTTTTAAAACAAATACTATATTATTAAATAATATTATAGTTATAAAAATATAAGGTTAGGCCAAAATACTTATTTAATAATATATATCAAATTAATGAACCACATGAGGTATTATTGGTAGTTTATTGTATGTTTATTAACCAATTATTATAATAATACAAGAAGGCATGGTAAAAGTTAAACTGTTTAACTAAAAGTTAAAACTAAAAGATAAGATTAAAATGGTGACCTAAACTTTCCAAAAACCTATTGTATGATAGTATTTAGTCCCATACCCACCTTTACCTTGAAATAAATCCTTTTGGAGTATTTATAAACTGGAAACGATTGAAAAATAAATTAATCATTAAAGCATTTTCTAAATTGAACCTCACCTCTCTTATAAAAGGGAACATATCCTTCTCACAAAATCACATCTCCAAATCCATTTGGTTCGGCCATACCCTGCAAATATATCTGCCCAACATCCCTAAAATCAGTGTATATTCCTTACATTGATCATAAATCCAACATAAGGATCCCTTTTGATCAACTCCAATGGAAACACCCGAAGAAAAGGTAATAATTTCACCACACCCTTTCAAGTTCTTTTCTTCTTCCACTTCCTCTTTTTTTCCATATCAAAATAATAAATACATTACCTTCTACATACTGGGATGTTATTATAAATATAGTACAACCATATTCATTATTCTATCTATCCTATGAATGACAATGTCACCACACATGCGTGCGTACAGCTCACCGTTTTCTCATCGTGGTGTAGTTTGTTACTAAACACCTTTATATTTGGATGGGTATAATAATGAGTATAATTTATGTAAAAAAAATATAACTTGTTAATGATTCTTTATATATGATATTCCATCCAATTATATAATATTTTACCATCAAAAGAATGATATTGTCGCTAGTGCGTACATACGAGTTACTGTCTCCACGACATGATGATATGCCATTCCCCATCGTAACCATTCAAGACTATTTTAATTTAATGATTAAAAATAATGTTTAAATACATAATATCATTATGGATATGATTAATATACATCCTATCCATAACAAACATGACTTACGTAAAAGATCATTTAAAGGAAAACGAGTCAGTAAACACCCAAAAAATTGATACTACTAAAATATTATTAACAAAACAAAATTAGAAGATCATATATGATATAATATTAATGTATATGGGTATTTTATTATTTAATAACAATTATTTAACCATTATACATGAGGTTAGACTTCTCTCAACCAAGGAAAAGTACTTGGTAAGGGTAATTTCCTCAATCTCATTATCATCTGAGATTTTTTATGAGTAAGTATTTACTGGGACATATTTATCATCGATAGACATATTTCATAAAAATGATTTCAAAATGAATCTATTAAGGTTTTTTTTGAGCCCTCTGGAATATTGTTGAATTCTTTCTATGATTGCTATTTTAATAATCACAAATCATCATTACTTAATCCGGTTGGATTTATCATATACATAATCAAAATCTCTTAGTGAATATGTTTTTGTTGGTTGGATCATGTCTTTATCTGTGATTTCTATTGATTTACATGTATTCTGGAAGTCTTCTGGATCAAACAGACACTTTGTGTTCTGTCAAGACAACGGTCGCACCAATCCATAACAAAGTACAATGGTTGCACTGATCCATATCAAAGGACAACGGTCGCACCGATCCATATCAAAGGACAACGGTCGCACCGATCCATATCAAAGGAAAAAGGTCGCACCGATACATATCAAAGGACAATGGTCGCACCGATCCATATCAAAGGACAATGGTCACACCTATCCATATCAAAGGACAACGATCGCACCGATCCATATCAAAGGACAGCGGTCTCACCGATCCATATCAAAGGACAACGGTCGCACCGATCCATATCAAAGGATAATGGTCGCACCGTTCCATATAAAAGGATAAAGGTCACACTGATGCTGATCAAATGAGTCACCGACCATGACACACCGATGCTGATAAAATGAGTCACCGATCATGACACACCGATGCTGATAAAATGAGTCACCGAACATGACACACTGATGCTGATAAAATGAGTCACCGATCATGACACATCGATGTTGATCAAATGAGTCACAAATCCTGACACACTGATGCTAATCAAATGAGTAACCGATCATGACACACCGATGCTGATCATCTGAGTCACCGAAGACGTCTCACCGATGCTCATCAAATGAGCCACCGATCATGACGCATCGATGCCGATCATCTGAGTCACCAATCGGGACACACCGATGTCTAGCCACCGATACTGATGCTGATGACCTACTGATCACTAGACTCACCAATAGCCATAAACAGCTGTTTGAATTTATTTATCTTTATTTAATCTAACCAATGGTCATATTAAGAATATTTTAATGCTCTGTAATTTATTTAATGAAGGTTTTTGGATGTCAGGGAAACGTACCTTGTACCTGCAAAAAGAAATCATTTCTTTTGCTAGAGCATGTTCTATAAATACAAGAAGTCCATGTTGGTTCAAAAAAGACGATGAGACACATATGAGTGCAAAGAGTGGTGGATGAGATAGTTTCAGAAGACACAGAACCTCATACACACTCACGCTTACTCATGATGAGTTCTGTACATTCACGAGGACATCAAATAACTTCATCGACTACATTTTTATTCACTATCTCTGAACCTGGATGCCAAGCAGACGACACTCTATTTTTCAGACATAATCCATAAGAGGATTCAGAACCGTTTTTAATAAAACGTAAAGAGTCCAATGCTTCACTGCAATCATTATATCCATATCTAAACTCTACATCTCTGCTCTGTGATTCATTATTTTACATTTCGAGCAGTGTGTGTTGTCTGATGTATTTAACACACACACTGTCTCCTATACATTAACTGGACGATTTGTAAATCCTCAACAAACTCTTTACATCTTTCATTTCCCACAATAATAGTGGTAGAGGTCGTGTGTGACCTGGACAGCTAGTTGCTGTTGTTCTGTTTCCCACGAATAACAGTTGTAGAGGTCTTAGACCTGGACAGTTGTAAACTGTTGTGAATCCTGATCCATGTTGTGGATCAAATTTATTAAATTGTTGAGAGGGCTAAGTATCGGCATGGGACATAACCTCTTGGTTGTATCTGCTGTGATATATCATTCAAAGTTATACTTTTTTATTCCAATGCTAATTACTTTAAAACCAAAACTGTTTTAAAGTCACTTTGATAATTAAACTAAAAAGTGTTTATATTATTTCTAAATCAGTATGTAAGTTTCAAAATTTAATAAAATATTCTGTTTTGATTAACAGGGAAATAATCAATCCCTTGATAATCCAACATAACCTTTACTTTGATATAAATTCACTACAGTTTAATTCAGTATTTTATTTGGGGGGTTTTTTAAGACAATGTTTTTAAAATAGAAATTTTAATTGGAACTCAATTCACCCCCTCTTGAGTATCCACTCCGACCAAAAGTTTTATTGTTGGGTTTATTTAACTAGATCATTATTTTAAATGATTTAATGATTTATTTTTCTAAATCCTTTTAATTAATGTCCATCTTTTCAAAATTATTTTAAGGATTTATTTATATGGAGATGAATTTTTTCTATGATAATTTTTTTAAAAAGATTCAAATTATTTTGGGACACTATGATTGAAAAATATTTTTTAAATGAATTCCATTATAAAATGTGAAACTTTTAAATGATCTAATGAAAAAGGGTTATTTCTCTCAAAGTATTTTACTGATCATATTCAACTATGTCAACAACCTCTACTGGATATTATTCTTGATTATGGTTGATTTATTATAATACAATATTCCATATTATACTAAATATGTTATGATATGTTTGACTACAGATGTTCTATTTTTATACCCTTTATGGTTTATGGTGGAAGTATTGACATTTTGTATGACAGTTTTAATATGAATGTAAATGTTATGTTTCAACATTTTCATATTAAGAATGTAGTGGACATAGTATGTGATTTGTGGGGCTCTGTATAGCCCCTTGATGGATCAGTAGGTCTCATGAGGCAATTAGATGCGGAATTGGCTGAGGCCATTACCAATTAGATATATGGTCTTAGCCAATTCATTAATCATTTTTAGACCTCTTGGTCGAGCCTTGACAAAAATTTTCAGAATGTTCTGCATTATACATTCCCTCATTATGAAAATAATATTGATGGTTCACGTGGTTTTTAAACTAGTAGAATACCTATGTTTATGTTTTATTATAGTATTATTTACTCATCTCGTATTCCTTCCATTAATTTTTCATGTTTATTATCTGTAATGGTATATGTTTTCAATTATTCACCATGCCAAATTTTTATGTTATCATCTACTGTATTGCATACTCTTACTGAGCGTTTGAGCTCTCCCCTTTCTTATACTTCACATTCCCATGATATGATGAAGTTATTTATGAGTGAATTGATGAATAATATATGATTCTTGGAAGTTTATAATTGAACAAATTAATGTTTTATTTCTTTTCATGTTGTAATGTTGAACTTATGTATGTATCTTGTTTCCATGAATACTAAAATGATCAGCCTTTTGGGACATGATTCCTTGTATCATTCCAATATTATGTAATAATGCACAAACTCTGGGTAACTGGGGTCTGGGAGTAACATTCAGTTCTATGGGAAACAAGATCGTCATGAAAAGAGTAGTTTTTCCAACGTAGTACCTGGGTGATTCAGTTTCTCCCTGGAATCATCGTATTCCACACCTTGACAAGGTTATTTATAGGATCATGTGGTGAATACTTAACTAGAAGTGAAATCTAATTAACATTGTAGGGACTATAACCCTTTTCAACAGTGTACATTCCTTTATACCAATGCATTTCTTATGTACACTGAATGTGACAAAAATGTGGTTTAAAAATAGATAATATTTTGGTCTCCTTATCGGACAACCAAATGGATGGAAAAAAAATTGAGAGTTATAGAAGTGGTTGGATAGACTACTATCAGAGGGGGTACTGACATCTAGATTCTATCTAGGACATTAAGAGGGAATCATTCTAAATATTCATAAGAGATAATAATGAAAAATAAATTTTGAAAAACACAGATGAAGCTCAAGTATGTGAGTTTTTCCACAGAGAAAGAAATACCCTCTTTTATCTGTCCAATGGTGCAACCCTATCTTGTCACTCTACATCAGTATTCTAATTGGATCATCAGTGAGGGGGAATATAATACTGTAAGAAGAACTATGTAGGAATGATGCTCAATTTTCTGGGTTTTCCAACTCCATATATCTCTTTTTATTAGGGAAAGAGAACACCCTTGATTCATTAATGATACCCTAGATGAAAACTAGAATTCTATTTATGAGAATTTTCATCTTCATAATGATCCAATCATGTTTGTATTTATGGGTTACTCCATTGATGTTTTCTTAGGTAGAGACTTCTTTAAATTTCAAGTGGATGTGAATGACCAAGATGTGTGGGGGAGACAATGTGTTTCCAGGAGATCCCATTAAAATTCAATTTATTGGTATGTAATGTTAGTAAAATGGAACTTCCAATAGGGAAAATCATCCAGCATGTTGGAGTATACATGGATTCCAAATTCCACTACTGCAGTAATCCAAATAGTGAGTCGATCAGTCACCAATTTTGGGAATGTGACTGGGAAAAGACAGTGTGGAGTGCCTTTTAATGATTCATAGGGTAGACCATGTGTGAGGTCATGCATGTGGAATTATTACCATAATAGAATCGAGGTGAAAATATTTCATGATAGTATAGGAAGTCTAGGGCCAGTATTCTTGTAGCTGAGTGATGGTGTATTTCTTCTTATTGAAATGAATCTCATCAAAAGCAAGTTATTAGGAATAGTACCAGTATTATTTTTAGAACAAAGAACGTGATTCAAAAAGTGTATAGGCTTTGTAAAAATTGGGATTCTACAACATCCTTCAGTGATATCCGGACTATTATTCACAATTAGTGTAGTGGTGGGACTCAAGGGTAGTGGGTTCAGTGGCTCCCCCTAAACCGGGTCTAATGTAGATCAATGTTGCTTCCTACCATTTGGGTTGTATGTTTGTACCGGGAGGTGACCATGGAATAGTGAGGCTTATTGTTTTTTTCATTTTCAGGTGTTTTAAGAGAAGGGGATTCACTGCAAAGTGAAGCACATGCCTTGATTATAGGACATTGGTTATGAAAAAAGAGGTATTTTAATCTTTCTATTGTGGATATTGACTTTCTGGATCTCTACAATGAACTACTTGAAAAAGGTAGAATCCATGGGTCCATTGATTATTCTATTAAAAATTTCATGGGGATGGTAGATATTCAAGTATAAATTTATCAGATGTGGTGAGAAGGGAATATAATTACAGACTTCATAGAATCTAAGGTAACTCCTGATCAATGGATGTTCAGTTTCATTATCCTCAGGTCCATACCTCTTGAGTGGATAAAATTTTCTGAGGTGGACACTCATGGTATAAACTATTATGTTACTCCTAGGATGCTGAACCCCTTATATTTTCTCATAATATTGTAGTGGTAATACAATAAAAGGTTAGTTTGTTAATAATATTGAATGAAATAAGAGGTTTTTAAAAAAAAATAAGGAACCTATACTGATGGAATAATAACATGACCTTTGGAATAGTAACATGACCATTTGTAATAGTAATCCATCATATAGAATATTATCTTAATATTTCATATTATAAATAAAACATAGGTATCTTATAAATAAAAATATGATATATTCATTTAATGACATAAGTATAAAAATGCTTTAAAATTGAAAATTATTTTTTGGTATTTTTGTAAGTCATAAATATTTAATTAGAATTTTATAATTAATTTAATAAATTAAAATAAAATATATTTTCATAAAATGTATTCAATAATTAATTTATTGTTTTTTTATGAGTATAATATAATTTCATGTATCCTTAATTACATTTTCAATGTGAATGAAAATCAGTTTCAATTTTAAAATCTTTATTTTTCCAGTAAATGATGATTTTAATTAAAAATTAACATTCAAATATTAGGAAAATTATCTTCATAAAATAGATTTTAATTACACACATCTATAAATAGTTATGTTTAATTTTTGGGATTTTTTTTTGACAAAGTTGAATTTTTTGTGAATAGTAAAATACAATAATTTTTTATAAAAACTAAATACATGAATTATTGTGTCATGGAAGATTTATGGATGATGTAAGAATAAATTCTCTAATCCTACATAAATATTTAATTATATTTAGTTATAATTCTCTAAAAAATTATTGTTTTTAGCCAAAACAATTAATCTAATGAATAAAATTATGAGAAAACACCCCTATCCTTTACTATAAATATCATGCCTCACCACCTCTTCTCCTAAAACCTATGAATATTTTAGAATAGTCCATATTCTACTTGAGTACCTCACCATTAAACTCCCCCATGTCCATGAGCCCTTTGTCTGATTAACAAAATAAAACCTTTTCCATGCATAGGTTCTCAAGGAGAGGTGATTTAATAAGTAAAATCTGATTCCATTTTCATTTATTTTGTTTTAACTTATGTTTCTTTTTTTATTATCTCATAACGTCATCTATCCAAACATTAAGGATAAAAAAATAATTTTATATACTAAAATACTATAATTTTAATGGAAAATACATCATTAATCTTCTTTATCTCCCTCTTTTATTCTAAAATGTAATCATCACCTATGATGTGTCAATTTACCGACATCATGGATGATTCATTTTCATTTTCCATTAAATCCTTCAATTATATTCATAAAACCACAATAATAGTTGTTATAAGCTATAAAATATTTTTTATAACATTTTTTATGTTCTGGAACTAAAATATACACATAATAAAAAATGATAAAACAAATCATGTTCATTGTGATCAAAAACTCCCAAAATTAACCCAAATGATTATAATTAAATATTTATATAATGATTAATCCCCATTACATTTAAACATATGGATATAAATTAATAAAAAATAGTTTCAATTTTAGTTAATTATACACATTCTACAAAAACATCCATACATATATTCAAGTAAAATGATCATGAAAACCAAGAACAAGAACACTCTCGAACGATAAAATTAAACTATATAACTCATTGAAAATCCCATTAATGTACATAATAAAACAATAATGAATAAAATACATGTATTAATGATTTTATATTAATTAATTAATTAATTTCATTTCATTATTTAGGATTTTAAATTGAATAGAGTGTTCTGACATAATTTAAAGGGATTCTCAAACCCAAATATCTTATTTGTGGTTTTCCATATTTAACTCCATTTTCTGTATGAATGTTAAATTATTTTTATTTAAATAGAAATTACTTTTCATAACCTTTTAATTTGTTATTTATATTCCTCCAATATAATTTTATGAAAAAATAAAATATTTTTTGAAAAGTGAAGTTCCTTCTAAAGGATGATGTTTTAATTTAATTAATTTTGTTTTTTCATCACTAAAGACAGATGATTATTATACCATGTATGTTATTACATTTTTATTTTGGGAACCTCAATTTTTATCCATGAATGTATGAATTTTCAAACCCATTTCCTTTCCATGAATTATTTCATATCCGAAATTAATATATGTTCTCTTTGGAAAGCATGAAAATGTAAATGTTATGACGTGACAGGTGCACCAAGAATTATATACCGCAATATATATGTTTTGATTTGATGAGTGCACATATTATTATATAGTGATACAAATAATTGGGTATTTTTTTGAATCTCATGAGATAATTTGAAATATGAATGAATATAATTACATCTTTTTCCACAACTACGTGTTGTAGTTTACCAGGAGGACAATATGTTTATTTTTTACACATTTCAAAATTTGATTCCTTTATATAATTATTCCACTCATGATTATGATTATGTTATTATGATGACTATTATCACACCATGTTATATCGATTCATGTTATAATCTATCATATTACATGGAATATATCTCAACCCTTTCATTGATATATATCCATAGGTGATTACTATACTAAGAAGAACATGAGAGACAATTATAATTTCGATAAGAATGAATTGAATAATTGTTTATGATTTATCATGTAATTGATATTTTTCCCTTAATTTTTCAAAGAAAAAATACATTTTGATACTTTTATTTGTAATGAATTAGTGTTTTTTGTCCTTGAAATGATGTATTATGTTATGTACGAAAAGTTTGGTCTCCATAATTTTCCCTTAATTATTATTTTTCACATGGATGCCACCTTTCTATTAAATTTTTTTTCTTTACCATCATAAACATTCAACATATTCTTGTAAATACCCAATGCAAAATATATGTTAAACAATTCTTATATACTTCACAATCATATAACATAATAATTCATTATCATTACAAAAACACTTTGATTATTTTACTTTATTCATAATCCATTAACATGAATACCTAATCATCTTACATAATACCTCTTTCCATTCATATTTCACCTATAATCACATCATCATAATTAATATTACCATTACTTTTACAACCTTGTTGATTGTCTTTATAAGCATCCCACTTGGGACATCAATTTGCATAATTCTCATTATCTACACGTTAAAAAATACATCAATTGATATTACCTTAGGGTGGCCAATATTCCCATCTATTATGTTAACTGAACTGTTCATTTTTTCATTGCATTGACAATATTTTATATCCTCCATTTCCATATTCAAAACATCTTATTCTTATAGTAATACATCCATTTGGGTGTTTCTTCCCACATCAATGGAAATAAAGGAAACAAAATATTCATTCCCCCATGCTATACATTACCATAATTCTCTACAAACAACTTTCTTCACATCTAAGGAATGACTGAGAGTTGTTTAAGCTATACGTTGTTAATCATGTTACATTAAAATTGATTACGCATGATCACAATATGATTCATTACAATGGTCATCCTTTTTTAATTATCAATACCAAATTTTTTACTAAATTAATTGTCAACCCAATTCCCTATACTTACCTCCAATTACTAAATCCATAAATAATAGCGTGAGAAGAACTTATCATAGTAGAAAACCACATAACAATGAAATGTCACTTATAGGATGTCTAAATTATGACACATCTTTAAATATATGATTCCTTAAGATTAATCCGATGTTATTCATAATTATTAAGAAAACTATAATATTTTAACCTATAATTGGACTTATCCTTAGGATCAATATTAAGTATATATCCAAAGAAATATATGTAGGGATCTCATTAACATTTTCATAACAGAATTTCCAAATGATGAGAGAACCTATTCTTTGATACCAACTATAACAACCCAGAATTTCCATCGATGGATATTATATATTTCTAGATTAATTCACATTACATTAAAAAAATAGAAACCCAAGGACCATAATATTTTACTAACTTTGGAAACATGGAATACATTCTAACAATTTGGAGAATGATATTTATTATCTCCCATAAATATCTTCCCTTTTTGGACACCTACATGAAACCATTATTTATAAAAAATTTATTGAATCATAAGAAAAGGGTGAAATCAAATTCTCAGTAAAGGTAAGCATGTAAAATTTCAATTTATTATCTTATGAAATAATATGATAACAAATATATGTATTTGATCATGAGTATAACATTGAGAGTTCAAACCAAACATGTCATAGATCAGAATAAAATTTATGTCCTAAAATATTTACATGAACTATAAGAATAAACCTTTATCATTAATCATTATTACAAAATTATGATAAAGTCATTAATTTTTGTGGCATCATCATTAGTATAGAAATAATTTCATATATTAATGTTAAATACCAAGACTCTCAAATTAGGCCTTGTCACATATTTTCCTTATGGATCAAGCACAATGACTTATTTCTCTTCCAAGATAAATAACATCGACATGTTTTCCTTATCAATCTCATAAGTCATACTTCATTACCCAATTCATTATAGGGAATCATATAATCTACCGATCACTTAATGAGAACTATATATATGAGTGCCACAAAACCACAAATGAATCACTATATCTGAACCCTTCTAAATAAACGAGTTTCATAAACACTTCATTATAACATTACTCTTGTAAATGAAAAGAATTTAAAAATATTATTCCATCATAATCATAAATCATTAAGATAAAGAATAAGAATTCTATCCTTTGTTAAAAATTTTATCAAATCAAATATAATATCAAATAATTTTATCCTTTATGGAAAATCACATTGAAATATTAATTGAAATAATTATTAATGAAAAATCCTTTCTTTAGGAAATAATTTTTTAAAGAGCCTAAAAATTTTAAAGCATAAAATATTCCTTGGAAATGTCCTTATAACACTGTAAAGGATACACTAAAAATTTGATGAATCATATTGGTAGGATATACCATTCATATTGTATAAGTAAATAATTGTATTCTTCCAGCAAACATATAAAGTAATTCATTTGGATACTAACAAAAAATATTCCTTTAAAACCATTTAGTAAAATGTTAAATGTGGTAAAAATAAAATAACATATTCATTAGAGAAAACTAGGAACATTTTTGAAAGCATTTTTAGAAAACCGGGACAACGAATACAAATATCGCCATTAGAGACTAAAAATGAAACAATCCAAAATGTTGATTATATTCTGTAATAAACCCTTATAAAATTTTAATCATTAGAAGAACTTTTCCCATGAAAAAAAAGAAAATTATATTTATATGAAAATACCATAATATTCAGAATAAAACTCATAAAAAACACTAGTGGTCATCATATAAACCATGCCGAAAAATTAAGTAGTGTATGAGTCGTCTTCCCCAAAAAAAAGTGAGACAAAAATCTACCATATAAATATATGTTTATTATAAATATACCATATAACCATAATCATTTATATATTTTTATATAGTATTTAATTTTGTCTTTATATTACTCTCTTGTTAAAAATTCCAGGTTAATGTTATGTTTCGGGTAGTGACTGCTCTATTTTTGATACATGTTTTGGCATGTTATTATTGGTCCCCTAAATTAGATCATTATTTAATAATATATAGAATTATATCGATGATATATATCAGACGCACACACACATATATATATATATATATATTCATTATATATCTACTCATGGTGATTCATAAAATTTAATGATGGAAATTAAAATACACTGTTCATGGAGACGGTATGTTGTACATACACATGAACAATGCATTCATTTTCATTTCATTTGAATAGAAAGAAAATATATGATATATTATAACTATATAATATTATATTGTTATATATATCCTATATTTTCGTAAAATTCATCCTTTCTACTAGCCAGGTGAAATATATATGAAAATAATCGCATCGCACCATGGAGATGATAATCTATATGTTCACACGATCAAAATTTCCATTTCCTAAAATATTTGGTTGTAAAAATGTAGATATGATATTATCATAAAGAATTATAAAAATGACATAAATATCATATTTAAATTATAATACCATGATAATTCCCACTCGTATAATATGGTGGTGGAAAATGAAATGTATTGCTATGTGGAGAAGGAAAGTTGTATGTACGCACAAGTGATACATTCAATTCATGTTCAATGGGGAAGGGAATGTATCATTATGTGATCATAATAATAATAATATTTACACATATTGTTAATGATTAAGTTATTATTATGTGATATATATAATATTATTTCTATAGGTATAGTATAGTAGAAATGGAGACTGATCAGTTAGAGATAATACCTCTACTTCAAAACAACTCCTTTAGATATCATCTAATGGACTATAGATTTTATATTTGGGAAGGAAATAACATCTATAATGTTGACAGGGAAGTGTATAATATAATTTTTTAGATATTGGTCAATCTAAAAGTCTAAATGTGGTGAAATTTGATGAGGGAGGAGGCGTCCTATTATAATGTATATGAGGGGGCCTTTAGGAATTTCTCAAAAGATTAACTTATAATAAATTAAATATGAATCCAAATATATAAAAATGATAGGGAATTAAAAGATAGTGTGGAATAGTCTGTAATAACATCAGCTAATAGATTTAAGAATTCTTTTTAATTTTAAATCTTATCATTTTTATTAATCCTTTGATTAGATGTTTTTATTTTAACTACAGTAACGACATTTTAAAGATTAAAAGGTGGATATTTTTACATATAATGTGTCAATATATCATTTAATGGTTAATTAGTGATTTGTTTTTATAATTTATCACATGATTTATTATTTATGATTTTAATGTTTTTTAACTAATTTAATATAATATTATTTTCATAAAATATCATTCGTGTCAATTGTGACACTATTCATTAAGTTGATTTTAAGAAAATAAGTCCAGAAAGAGAACATTGAATAAATTGATTTGATAAAATCCTAATATGTCATATTGTCCTGTAAAACTTTTTGATTACCGTAATAAATCCAAATTTTATTTATTTTAATATTCTAATATCATCCAATTGATTGTTTCACTAATTGAATAATTATTGAATCATTGTTGAGCAATTATTTATGATAATTATTCCTTCAAAAAACATTTAAAACAAATTACATGATGTATTTTAACCTCTTATAGTTCACAATATTATACATATTCGATCATATATTTTATTTCACCACATAATAAAGTAATATTATACTTATTAAAAGTAAGAGTGTGACATTTTTTCAATCTTTTCATTATAATAATATCAATGTTATTTTCATGGACAATTGTTCATTAAATTATTTAATTTAGATCCATATTTGTTACAAGTCAAATTAAATAAATCTAAAATCATTTGGGAATGTTTTGGGGAAGTATTATAATATTTATAATATTAGTTTCACCCTCAATTTACCAGATTTACCATTACTCGTGGTAATTTTTTTACTGAAGTAACTATTAATAGTTTCTAAAAAGGGGGTATATTAATTTGATATATACGTTATTATTTAAAATATTGAATCCATTATTCATAAATTATATCTCTGAATTTTCAAAAATTATTTAAAAATTAATCTCATTAATGGATTGAGAAAATAAGTTGTTAAAGAAAAATTGTCCAAATGATTGATATTTTTTTATATCCAAATTAAATTCAAAATTGATTTCCATTACCTTAATTGGAATAAAAAGATACAAATAATATCTTATTACAGATTATGAAAAATAGAAAACATAATTTATCTCTTTTAATAAATTATATCAAAAACGTTGTTTAATTAAAATTTGGTATCTCTTTAACTATTATTCGAAACATGAAACCTCTTTGAAAAATATCAAAAGTTCACAAAAATATATATATTATATCCTGATTTCAAATAGATTTTATTGTTGTGGAAAAAAAGATTTTAAAGAAGACTTGCATCTAAAGGCAACAAAATTGACTTTTTATAAAAGTACTTATTTTAAAAGATAAATTGAATTTTCACATATATTATTTTAAGAAAAAACATAGGTATAATGATAAACATTTTAATAGATATTATATATATATATATTATTCATTAATATAATCTAATAAGAGTCATTTATTTTTTTTGGCTTAAAAGTCACATGTGCATATTTACCTAGTTTTTATGAAAACATTTTTTTCTATGTGTTTTACATTTGTAAACCAAACATTCATACTTTAGATAATCATGTTCATATCAGCTATTCATATAAATAGGATATAATTTTATTTATTAATTATTTAAAATAATAAAATTATGATTCATAGAAACTCAGTGTTTCCAGACACGCTTTCTTAAACTAATGTTTCTTGTCTTGTAAGATTAAATTAGTGTAGCGTATAACACAAGACATAAATGAATTTAAATTTACTAAAAAATGGTTTATAAAAATATGAGGTGTTACATATCATCTCTCTTTACCCTTATTGTATGATATCTATATAGAACATCACTCTTTAAGAATTATTGAGTCCAATGTAGTTGATTGAGTGTGTCATCAATACAGTGTAGAGGAAACATGTTCATGAACATTATCTCGATAAGTTCATGATAATAAAAATATAAAATCATTAAAACGTATTTATTCATATCAAATAGAATGGTTAAAACTCATCGTAAAGCACTTAGGATTACAAAACCCTTATCTATGTAGAACATTGTGATTTTACTATGCATTTGACTATTGAATAAATTTAACATGTTCAATAGGTTTTGATTACTGAAAAACAATAAAAAATATAATAACTATTTATAAAATAAACATTATGAAACATTGTTATATATTTAGTTATGTAATTAATAAAATCACAAACTATTCTTTTAAAATTAAAATATTTCATTCTGCTTATGAAATATAATTGATTTTAAGGAAACAATTTTTATAAATTGTTTTTTTTTAATTTAATTTTTTTTTTGAAATTATATAAATAAAATTTATTTATAAAATTAAATGAATAAATATTAAAATAAATTATTATAATTCATATAATAATTTATTAATTTTAAAGATCCCTAAATTTAATATTGATAACCAAACAAAAACATTTTCCTAAAAAACTTTATTACTATATATTATATATGTTTTATTTAAAATGAATATTTCTAAATTTTATAATATGAGTTTTACAAAATATTTTTTGATATTCATCATTTCAAAGGATGATCTGAGTAAAATTGTGGGTTGTTTCAATAAATGATTATTTTCAAGTCAGAGCTAAAAATACAATTGTTTAAAATACCAAATCATTTATGACATCATTATGATTTGAACATGATTCTAAAATATATAAAAATATTTTATCAAATTAAAATTTATTTATGGACTAATATAATCATTTTAAAATTATCATGTTCTATTTATAAATCCCAACTTGACTTTTTTTAACCAAATTTATTATGTCCTAAAAAAAAATTTGGCATATTTTTTTAATTTGGAATTCCATATTATAAAAATTATTTGGTCTTACATTTAATTTAAAATCGCTTTTTTTAATCATAAACCAATATATTTCATAACAATATGCACAATACATGATTTTTTTATTCTTAAAAAAGAATTTTTTCCAAAAAACTTTTTTGTGCAAAAATGATTCTTTAAAAAAAATTCTAATATCTAAAAATTGGATCTAGTAGGGTGGTTTTTAATTTTTCAATTATGATTTTAAAAATATAAAATATGATAAATTCCATTTTTTTATAAAAATAATTTACCAATGTAAGAAAATGAGTAACTGTGGTAAATGGAAATTATGGAAAAAAGTTAAATTAAAGTGTAAAGACCTAAAATATTTCAAATATTTTCCATTATTTGTGTGGATGAGAGGTGTAATAACTAAAAATTTCCCCATCTCCTTTATTTTATATTGTTGTATCTACATTCCCTTGAACGTGACATGCCTTTAGTATATTGTAATGATTAATTTCAAAAATTCCACCCCTCACTCTTATAAATGGATCCCTTCCCCACCCCACTCACCCTCATATTTAAAGATTGTTATCATGAAAAAAATATAAAAAAACGCCTTTATAAATCTATTAATAATGTTATGTTGTTATTTTTTTCCAAAAATAGCAATCTAAGAAACTTCAACTAATTTTCTTGAGGAGTAAGAAGTTTTGAGAATTTGTGGCCAAGTATGAATCCAAGGTAAGAGTTTCTCATCTCAATTTTATTTCATTGAGACATATTCCATGTTCTACACTTGTTTCAATTTTTGGGTTGTATATAATTCACATTGATGTGTTTCATAGTACATTTAATGAAATTTATGTTATTTACAAGTTCGTATCCATATTTCTCCTTCAATATCTATTGATTCAAAAGTCACCAAATCCTTAAGTGTTTTATCTAAATTTCAACTAACTGAGACATGTTTCATATCATGAATTTTATTTATTTATATAGTTTATATACTAAAAATATAATATAAATTTTTATGAAACGCATTATACTCATGTTATTTTATGTTCGTTCTTACGTTCAATATTCCACTAATTTGATTTTCAAATCTATTAGTTTTTATTTAAAATCATTTATACAAATGTTCTGATGTCCACCCAAATATATTTTCTCATATACATGTTAAATATTCTTTTAAAGAATTTCATTCTATATATTTCCAAGATTTTTAATAATCATTTTCAATTATATTTTAATTTCTTCAAAAGCGATTTATAAGGATCATTCTTCAAATTTTCCATACATGTAATTTTTAAAATTGTTTTTATATTTTTGATATGATTTTTTTAATATTTACAACATCGATACATTTTAAAACTATTATGAAAATTCTTGATTATTATTATTCCCTTCCATGTTACTAATGGTTTTAAAATAATTTAATATTCCTTTTTTGTGATTTGATTAATTTTAATAGTTTCCATAAGAGAATGATATATTTTCTTATTTATTAAAGAAGATTTATAATGGTTTTGTGGGAAGTATTTATATCAGAATAATTTTTGATTTTTACGATTCATTAGGGATATGCCCTAATATAATACCATATACCTTATGTCTATTTATAGATTATTATAATGTTTATGGAGAAATAATATGAACACCATTCATTTCCCATAGGTTAATTAAGATATAGATGAATAATAAATTCTTTTCTTAAAAAACTCATAGGTATGGTTTGTCAACATGAATTAGTTGAGGTCCTACTAATCCATCTAATTCATGGGATAATGTTTTATGTCTCATGTGATAATAAAGTTTATTCATGGGAATTTTTTTTATATTCACAACATGTTATGTTTGAATTATTGTTATTTTAACCACATGGTTTGTGGAAATTGTTGTTATGTTCAGAATGTGATGTATAAACATTGGAATTATGCTCAAGAATTTATAAAAGGACTTGGTATTAGTTAATATTTTCCATAAATATGTAATTTGATAGGTTATGTTTATACCACAATATAATGATCTGTTTGCATGTATTATAATAATTATCACATGTTCCCAAACATTTTTTATCATTTATTCTCCCATGTTAGACATTTTATGATTCTATAATTTCATGAAATGATGTATGAAATTATATATTATTATTTAATAAATATTTTATTCAAACATTTCTCTGAGTACCACGTTATATCAAGTGGATTTAGTCATATGTTTTATGGATTATTGATATTTATCCATTACTGAGTATTTTTTCTCTCCCGTTTTGAATTATACATTAATAGGAAATTCTTTCTAGGACATCCGGACATTCCTGTATATGCAATTTTTATGAATTATTTTGTGATGAACATGAATAATATGGAAGAATTGGATACCATTCCATAGGTAGGTGAATATTTATCAGTTTTTTTGATCATCCTAATGAAGAAACAAAGGGATCTAAGTATTTTTTCTATTCCAATTACCATTGTTAGAAATGAGTTTGGTAAATACTTTTGTAAATTTAGTGTTAATATCATGTCATATACAAAATTAATGATCCTAGTACTGAAGGAGGTTCAACCAACTCAAGTTATGCTTCAACTAACTGTTACAACAATGAGGAATCTATGAGGGATACTAGAATATGTCATTGTAAAAGTAAAAGAGTAATATTTTCCATCATATTTTTTGGTAATGGATGTGGATAATGAGAAGCATTAAATTATATCAAAAAGAACATTCCTAATAATTGGAAGGGAACTGATTGACATTCCTAATGAAAATCTATGTTTCATAGTTGGAGGAGTAGAAGTAATGTTCAATTATCACCCGGTGATGTAGAATATTGGAGAACCAGTTGATGAAATTCCGAGAGATGATTTGATGAAAGAAGAGGATGATATTTTCCATGGAAATGGAGATGATGTAGTTGTTTTGGAGACAAGAGAAGGAAGTAAAAACACGTTGAAGAAAGATATGATGCTTTTGGAATCCAATATAGACAGTGGAGGGAGATTCATTCAAGATGAATTCAAAGAAGGATAAGAAGTTTGTAAAATTAGTGAAGTGCCATTTGGTTATTTAGGAAGGGTAAATAAAAACTATTTTGAGAATATGGATATAGAAAGAGTGTTCCACAATGATAGGGTAATGTTATATTCTGAAAGAGGAAGATGACAGATCTATACTGAGGAATCTAGGCTTTGAAATTTCATATATTTAGACAACGTACCTCTTACCTACAGTCACTAACCTGAGAAGAAGAGTTAATATTGATCCAACACTGGTAATCAAAAGAGATTTTAGAAGTAAACCTATGTTTTCTTATTATTTTTCATTATTTGTTTCTTCTTTGAGGAAAAATTCCCTCCCAAAAATATTTTTATCTATTTAATTGTATTGGAACGTGTTTCACTTGTTTTTTTATATTTACAACACCATGAAGGCTAGAGGGAAGAAGATACAAGAATTAGGAGAAAAACTAAAGATACATGACACATAGTGATGTGCATGTATATTTCATGGTTGTATTTAGGTAGAACCAAGACGTTCCACGTTTGAATCATTAATTTAATGGGGAGTAATAGTTTCAATTGTAATTTTTTTACTATCTCTCACCCATTTTAATTGTTTTAGTGCTTTAATTGAATTGTTCATACCCCACATTTGATTCATTATTTAATCAAATGATCTATGATACATAAAACTATTAGGATAATTATCATTCAATTTATTATATTTTCATTGTCATTAAATTTTAATGAGAAAAATAGAGAACATAATTAGTAGAGATAAGAATGATGACTAGGATTTGAAAAATCATTATTTGAGGAGAATGTAAATCATTGTAGATGAATTTTTTCTGATATTTGACCATGTTTGGAATTTCTGAAATCTATATTAATTGATTAAATCATTCGTATGAATTTCCATGAGTACTTGACCCAACCATTCATCTCATCCATGAGACATCCACTGAGCCAATAATTTCCTTTCTTTCAATTTAATATTTCAAGAGAAACTCGAAAAAGTTTTCTTCAAGAACATTCATTTCATCTTTTTAATGTTATGACTAACTATAACCACTTTTAAAATGATCGAGTCATTACTTTTTATTAACCCCTATCCTAAGACCCCCATTAACATAAATCATTTTAAGCCCATAGAATCCAAGAATTTCCTTGTTAGGAGATGAGACATGTTACAAGACTATCATATCAATTCGTACCTTCCTCTTAATGTTTTTCCATATATTGAAATGAATAATTGGGGGGATGAACATTTGGGTGTACCAGGTTATACTATACTACATTATGGACATTTTATTGGGAGGATTCGTGATTTTCATCTGGGGGAAGCTCGTAACATATTTCATTGTATTTCATTCTTCAACTATCTTGTTAAAACAACAAGAAAATGAAAAATATCTATGTTGTTTCTTGGAAGGGTAACAAAAACCATTTTCCAGACCAATGCTCTGTTTATCACATGTTGTTAGGTGATGGATGTGAGATTCTTTCTAAGAATAATGTTCAAAATATTAAAAAAATTAAACGAAAAAAATCAGCAGGGGATGATTAATTCATTATGCTAACATTTATCATGGGCCAAAGTTGTGATTTTTTGTGGATGATAGAGATGAAATTTGTAAAGGAAGAAACTCATTGAGATATCTATTTAAAATATTGAAATATGACTTATAGTCAAACCGTTGTTTGGAGATTTATTTTAACATCATCTACCTACCTACCATAATGTGTCAAATTCATTTGAACCGAAATGAGGAATCCCTTATAATTACTTTTTTCCCTTTACACAGTGTAGATGTTAGATTCATAGAAACCCTATGGTATGTTACATGTTTCTGAGATACGTGCATCATTTTATTTACATTTTTACCCTAATAATGATTGGAAAAATTCATGTGAGGTAGATAGAAAATGGAATGCATATTGATAGTGAGTTGCAAAATGAATATGGATGAATGAAAAGGGATGGTTGTTTCAAAATAAAAAATGTAAAATAAATGATTGATTTGAATTACATGAAATAATATGAGTTGATGAATTCTGTCATGTGATGATTAATGATTTTATTTTCCATTTGATCAATCATTTTAAGGAAATTATATTTGAATCATGATACAGTGAATTCCATTTTAATGTATTGAGATTCCAAACTAAAGGAAAAGATTGAAATCAAATATGGGGGGATTTGATAAGTCAATTTCATGCATATTATTTTGAGTAGTTTAATGTGTTGATTTTTTATTTAATTTAATATTTTTTCCAATTTGTGGTTATTTGAGTTGTTTTATGATTTATTAACTTAAATGATTGATTTGTTAAAAAGGAATGAAAAGAGTGGTTTTTTGTATCTTAAACACACTTCATGGTTTGAGCAAAGTGAAGCCGCATGACATCATAATTTTTTGGGATAAGAGGATATAAAATCTAAAGGAACACAAAAACACAACATTTACATTAACTACATGTCTTGACTACATTAGAGATGAAATCTACCACCAGACAAGTCATGATGATAAATCAATCCATGAATGAAAAAGTTCACTTTGAGTAACCCCAGTACAGGATGCGACATCTTTCATGATTTTATTTTGGAGAATATGTTTCTTAGATTCAGGGTATTTGAATATTAGAAGGTTAGATTGTGTGTACCATCAATATATGATGTGATAGTAGTAAAACAACCAAATTTATAGACGTGATATGTGGAATATTCATACTCACATGGAACTGGACTAGGGGTAAAATTTATGTACCTTCAGTGCACATCATATAATAGGTCGAGAATATCTCAATGACCACCTATAAATATATCCTTATATCACACCTTTTGGAATCATATTCTGGATGGATCTTGATGGGGAGCCACCACCGAACAAAGGTGAAATCACCCACGCCAGCAATTTATGTAGGATTTTTCATTTATTTTTTTTACCCGCTTATGGTTAGAAACTGTTGGAGATTTTGATGTTTTGGTGCAAGAATGATGAAGGATAATTCAATATAATGTATTTTATAAATAAGGCATTTCATGTTGGGATTTCACATTTTCTCTTCAGATCTAACTTTTTTTATATATTCTTGTCTAACCATTGTGAGTAGTGTTCAGGAGAGAGTAAAATTTCATACTATATTTGAGAATTACCATTTACCATGTAGATTGATTACATATTTTTAATGTGTGATCTATGGATTATATTTCCTCTGTTACCATTGGGTTTATCTTGCCCTGATTAATAAACAATGATTCAAGTTACCCATTATTTGCAATCTGAATTACCCGACCATGAGAAATGGAGTGTTATTGATGGATTGTGATTATCATGACAAATGAACTCACTAAGACCAGACTCAGACCACTGCATGATTTTTAATTAAATATATTATAACATTTCATATAATGAACCCTGAATCATTGATTCCCAACACCCTTTTAAATTTTCTTCCCCAACCATCTCCCCAAATCCAATGGTCAAAAGTATAGATTTATTGTATTTAAATTGATATTATCTTAGAATTATCTTATTTAATTAATATTTTCTACAATCCAATATCATTGGGTTTGACCATGGGCATTGAATTTCTATGCTACCATATAGTTTAGTGTTTTTTTGGTTTCATATTTTAAATTTATAAATTTAGTTACTGAACCAAAATTAATGATGTGCATAGGGATATCATATTTTTTTTGCCTTTTCTGGGGATAAGTGTTAAGAATAATTAGTTGAATAATTTAGATAAATTATTTTCCCATCTATTCTACATAATAATTTTACATAGCATATTTATTATTAATTTTAATAATTTTTATCAGACATGGAATTTTGAGTGGAATGACTAATAAGGAGAGGATCAACTTCTTACTGGATGATATGGCGTAACTACTCATTGAAATTATATAACTGAGAAGTCAACAATGTCAGTTCCAACAATTGTAGCCATGCACTGAACAAAAAACACCCCATAGTCTAGAGATAAAATTCTACTAGGATCATTAAAATAAAATAAATTTGAATAACGAAGAAGATGGAAGTATCATATTCGATGATTATTTATATTCTAATCATGATGCCATTTATTTTTCAGACATATAATATTATTAAGAGGGTGACCTCAATGCATATCAAGAATGGTATGAATCACACTGGAAAAGGAAAAAAACAAGAAGATGATGAATAATTTAAAGAATATGATGAAGAATATTACGATGATGATGAAGAGAAATAAGAAGAACATGCTTCACCCAATTCTATCTATTCAGAGGAACTAATTTAAGTAGGTGTAAAAAAAGAAGTTAATGATCTGGTTGGAGAACATGAAGTGGTCATTGAAGAAACCCAACACATATAGTTTGTCTACACCGATGCTGATATTATATTGGAAATACTTATGTTGTTCAGACTCTGGTCACCACTTTCGAGATTCACACCAATTCCTTGGGGAATGTTTCAGGATAAGCCGAGAGGACATCAAAATCAAGATTTTGTAAATTAATATGGTTATCATTCTATCACATGCTAATCATCTAACCCATGTGTGTTTCATTTAAATGATAGTTAAAAAATAGCATCTTTTTTTAGGAAACCCACTATTTTTATTACATTCTAGGAATTTATATTTATTACATTCATAGAATTTAATTTTATATTATTATTTAATTTCAATTCCCCTATTTATTAGAATATTTCAAGGGCCTATACATTCACTTATTTTTATTAATTTTTCGTTCCATTAAAGGCACATGTGGTAGGAAAAATCATGTATTAGGAAGAATATGAATCATCAATTGGAAGGGTAGTAAGTGTCTCAATTATTAATTTTTTAGTTATATTTCCTATATTTTTAAATTTTATACAACATTAAATTCTAGTTTCATGCCCTGCATTATTCCATTAGTCACCTAATCTAGGAGTTGTAAACTATAATAGTTATTAAATAGACCATGTATTTAAATATTTTCTCTCAATAAATTTGAATGATAAAAAAGGGAGAAAAGAATTAGTAGATATAAGCATGAGGACTATGATTTGTGAAATCACGAATTGAGGATTATGTTAATCATTTTAGACGATGTTGTTGAGATATGTATGTGTTTTTAATTTCTGATGTTTTCATTAATTGATATAATTATTCGTAAGCATTTCCACGAGTGATTGTCCAAATTGTTCATCGCATTGTTGAGATGTCCACTGAGCCAATATTTTCTATTAAATATATAGTATATTATTTTTAGAAACATGAATTTTTTCTTTTAGAACATTTACTACATCTTATCAATGTTATGACAAAATAGAATCACTTTTAAAATTATTGAGGTATTATTTTGGTAGCCCTTATCTAGAGACACACCTTTCATTAATCATATTTAAGCATGTATAAGTCATAAATTTCCTTGTTAGTAATTAAGACATTTCAAAGCCAATATTATACATTCCTACCATCATCAATAAAATTTACACGATATTTTATTAAATGAGTGTTGTGGAGGGGTTGTTTATAGTGGATATGGGATGTGATAACTTGAGGGGAGACTGCATTGTGTTTTCATGGGACTATGGGGAGGTTCACATTTACATTTATTATATTCAATTGTATATTCTTCTTGTTTTTAAAAAAATCTAATTAAAAATAATGAAATCAAAAATCAAAAATGGTTTGCTTCTCAGGCAGGTATAAAATCACCATTACCAGACCAATGATGTCAAAATCATATTTGGTTAGATGGGGGATGTGAAAATTATCCTAGGGAATCATTCAAATAAAATGAAAAAGGTTTTTTTGATTTTTGATAATAAAAATCACCATTTTCCAGACCGATTATTTTTATCGTATGTGGATAGATGGTGGATGTGAGGTTTATTCCAATCAATAATTTCAAAAAAAGAAGAAAAAAGGGAACAACATGAAATGATTAATTTTATTATAATTAGTTTGTTTGTGAGCCTTTAACTTGATATTTAGGGGGAGTGTGATATGGAATTACATATTGTGTGAGGATCATTTCATTGACCTTGTCTTTGGAATATCATGAATTTTGTGTTAGAGTTTAGACTCATCCTTGACCCTTATATGATTTTCAACATTTTACCTACCTAACCTTATCCATAGAGTCATATAATCCATATTTAAAATCCCCCATGATTAATTGTGATATTTTTCAATACACTGTGTAGAAAGTGGATTGAATGAATGACTATTCTTAAGAGCATGTACTTGAGGTATGAGCATAACTCCATCAAAAATTAAATTTGAAAGATGAGTGGAAACATTAATGGTTACGTAAATCATAAATGGAATGGGTGTTTATGAATGGTTCAAAAAAGTATGCTAAATGGTATAAAATTCTTGAATTACACATTTTAAATGACGCATGATTTTTTGGATTCATTATTGGGTAGGATTTGGTCCTCAAAAATCTCAGGTTAGAATATGTTTTAATGGGAATCATAGTTAGAAAATTCTATTTTTGATGTATGGATCCTGGTTATTTTGATGTTGTGGATTCTCTTGATGAGGAGAAAATAATTTATAAACATTGTTACCCCATCAATACACGTAGTGTACTAGTAGTTCATAGCATTCCAAAGTCACGACCCAAGATGTGACCATGCCCCGAAGCCAGTAGATGAAAAATCCAGTACAAAACATGAGTCGTCAGTACATTACATTATACCATTCAAAATAGATAGAGAGAAATCTATGAGTAATCCATGAAAAATGAATGTTCCATGAGGGGTACATGTCGTTAACACTCGGAACATGATTTGTATCTAGTAAAACATTAACAATTTGGGAGGGATACACCTGCCACGATGGAGATCCAAAATGCACATAAATTGATGTGGTTATAAGGTACACATATTGTACCTATATTACACATCAGGAAAAACATTTCCTATATTTACAGCACCTCAGAAATGAATTTTAGATGATTCCATGCTTGAGGCGTGACCACCTGGAGGCACTATAGGGATCTTATCCTATGTAGATATTCTTTGTTTATGTTTTTCATTCCATTCATTTATGTAATAATTGAATGATTTTATTTTTAATTTCAATTTTTCTTTTTATTCAATTTACTTCTTAATCCATCTCATATATTATTTTCTTGATGGACTACATTTTATTCATCTTTGGTTATCACCCATTGATGATTGGCTACATCAATAGAGGAGAGAGGAATCAGTTGAAATGGGTGTGTATCAAAGTGTTTTATTTCATTAATCAATTTCACAATAAATCTATTCGATTAGTATTGTGTTGCGCCTAATTATTACAATATCTTTTATTTAATCATGGAATAAATTGTTCGCTGTTAATGAATAAATTTTATAAGGGATTATGACAAGAAAATAGGTGGATTGTATATGTTGTAGCTAGAAGATCACTGATGAAAAATCACCTCAATCAAGTGATCAACTTTTGGATGAGATGGTGAGAAATAGGTTCTAATTGAATGGATAATGTATTCAGTGGATAGGAGTTCATGAAGTAGACAACAATGACTGGATAATATCACAACTGGAGTTTCTAACCAAGATGATTGATATTATGCTTGTACAGTCTCAAAATCCCAACAGTACACATGTAGAAGATTCCAATTATGCGGATTATAATTTTGGAAATAAATTTTAGTGATGAATACCAGAAAAATAGTTAGGACATGGGTATCAACATTGACTACAAGGGTACTAACAACAAGAACTATAAGGCCCACACTGATGAACCATGTCGACTCATTGGCTGAGACACTAGAGACATTCATCACTGTCTTTGGGGTTGAAATCAAATAAATAAGAGAAGAAGCATCCTACCAAACATCCATATATCATAATCTAGAGTGTTAAGTTGGACAAATAATCTAGAATCTTAAATAATTAAAAAGAAGATATCATCCAAGATTCATTTAAGAACTCACATGTGGATATTTCAAACGTATTGAGTTTAGAAGTGGATTGAAAACACAATGAAGTAAAATAGACTATGCAGGATGACCACAAGTGGAAGAAAGAGAAGAGGAAGCTGATGATGACAAGGCACAAGTAGTAGTAGAAGAAACATAAGAGCCACATATATACAAACCAGAGATTTCTTTTCTAGAGAATATGTCATAAAATAGATAAATGTTAATAGAGGTATATTTCGTGATCATTTTGAAAAAATAGACATTAATATACCTTTTGTAGAATTATTGTGAAATTGAAACAAATCCAGAACACCTTCGTGTGAGTGGGATTGTTCAACTATCTTCTCGGCTTCTCTTGTTATTAACATGCCCTTTCCTTAATTTTGCATAAGTTGGCATGTTCGCGAGTGCCTCCGCAAAAGGTATATTAATGTGTAATTTTTAAAAATGATCATGAAACATACCTATTTTATCATTTTTAATTATTTGTGACATATTCTATAGAAAAGGAATCTTTGGTTTGAATGTTTATGGCTCTTCTTCTGCTTCTACTACTAATTGTACATTGTCATCTTCAGCTTCCTCTTCTCTTTATTACACTTGAGGACATATTGCATACTCTATTCTACTTCATTGTGTTTTCATCCCACTTTTAACCTCAATATGTTTGAAATATCCTCATGGTAATTCATAAATGTAAATTGGATGATCTCTTATTTTTCTTTCTTTAAGAGTCTCGGTGATTTTTCAAACTTAACACTCCAGATTATGAAATGTGGACTTTTTGTAGGATGATTATTCTCTTATTTATTTGAGTTCAACCACAAATAATGTCTTGAATTTATGTAGTGTATCCTCCAATGTGTGGACATGGTTCATCGGTGTGGGCCTTATAGTGATTGTTGTTAGTACACTTGTGCTCAATGTTGATACCCACAGACTTACTAATTCTGTGGTCTCCATCACTAAAATTGATTTCAAAAATTATAATCGGCATAATTGGAATCTTCTACATGTGTACCATTGGGATTTTGAGATTGTATGAGAATAATATCAATCTTCTTGGTCAACAACTCTAGTTGCGCTGCCATCCAGTCATTGTTGTCTACTTCATGAACTCTTATCCACTTCATCCATTCTCCTTGAAATTAGAACCTATTTATCTCCATCTCATCCGAAATATGCTCGCTTGATTGAGATAATTTTTCATCAGTGATCCTCCAGTTTTAGCATCTACAATCCACCTATTTTCTTATCAAAAACCCGTATAAATTTTTTGGATTAACATCCAACAATCTATTCCACAATTAAAAAAATGATATGGTAATAATGATTCGCAACACAATACTAATTGAATAATATTATTGTGACACTTATTAATGAAATAAAAAACTTTGATACACACCCATTTCAACTAATTCCTCTCTCCTCTATTGATGTAGCCAATCATCATTGTGTGATTACCAATGATAAATAAATTATAGCCCCTCAAAAAGGTAATATACGAGAGGGATTGAGAAGGAAAATGATTGAAAAGAAATGTTGAAATTAAAAATAAAATCATTCAATGAATACATAAATGAAAGGAATGAAAAACATAAACAAAGAATATCTACACATGAAAAGATCCCTTGAGTGGCCTCCAGGTGGTCGCGCCTCAAGCATGGAATCATCTAAAATGCATTTGCTAAGGTGATGTAAATATAGGAAATGTTTTTCCTGATGTGTAATATAGGTACACCACTATGTGTACCTTCGAACCGCGTCAATTTCTGTGCAATTTGGATCTCAATCGTGGCACATGTATCTCTCGCAAATTTTTGATGTTTTACTAGATACACATCATGTTCTAGGTGTTCAAGATGTGTACCCCTCATCGAACACTCATTTTAAATGGATTCCTCATATATTTCTCACTATATTTTTTGTGTGGAATCATGTCTTGTACTGAGGACTGAAGATGTGTACTGGATTTTTCCTCTACTGGCTTTGGGGCATGGTCACGGCTTGGCTCATGACTTAGGAATGCAATGAACTATTAGTACACTATGTGTATTGATAGGTAACAATGTTTCTAAATTATTTTCTCCTCCTCAAGAAAATCCTCAACATCAAAATACCCAGGATCCATATATCAGAAATAGAATTTCCTAACTATTATTCTCATTAAATCATATTCTAACTTGAGATTTTTGAGGACCAAATCCTACCCAATAATGAATCCCAAAAATCATGTGTCATTTAAAATGTGTATGTAACATCCCAGGTAAATAAATAATATTACCTTTTCATATTTATTAATATTTGTGGATAAAATCTTAATATTACTTTAAAAGGAATTCTATGCTCGATGGCGTACCCAATACGCAACAACGAGTTTCTTTGAAATCTTAAGTTGCACTCTAATAATAAAATAATATTATTTTAAATGGTAGTAAACTCCTAGAAGTTTTATTGGTGGGAATGAGTATAAATAACTAAAATATGATTTTATATGTTTGTTAAACGTTTTTACATTTATCCAATAAAAGATAAATTCTTAAAATAAGAAAAGAATTCAATTTTAAGCATAAATATTCTAAAATTCACTAAAAGGACGATTTATCACCTTTTGATGGTGAACCCTATTTAATATAGTTTAGGTCACTGATATAAATTCTATCAGACCAAATAAAATTCTTCTTTATAATCGGGACATCAAAATTTACATTGTGTAAATTGTTGGTATTTTACCGATAATGTTCATTTTTTAATTAATAGTGAAAATGTTGTATTTTAATTCAATACCTCTTATTAATCTAATTTATTTATATTATTATATTATCTTTTGACTTAGTTGTAAAGTCCAATTATAATATATTTTTACTATTTAATCCAATATTGGCCATTTGAATTAATTTCACTTAGAAATTTGACTTAAACTAGTGTCAAACATTTGATATATATTGTTTCATAAAAACATAATATTTGTTCTGACAATGGTAATTAATTATTAAATTAATTAATTCATCTTATATTTTTAGATATTTTTAAAATAGATATATTTTTTTAATTCGGAATATCAAATATACCTTAGGTTGAATTTTTGGTATTTTTCTGAAAAACTTCAATTTTTTATGAATAGTGAAATAACTAAGTGCTAGTTAAAAAATTGATCATTTTTTAAGTGAAACATTAACATTTATGTGATTATAATTTAAAAAATCCAAAATACATGGTTTTCATTAGGATGTAAAATGTGGTTCAATGGGATTAAAATAATGTTTTGGTGAATAGTAACTTTTAAGTATTGTTAATTGCGATTAATGGTAATTAGAGTAATTTAAGGTAAAGAAAATTTTATAATCATATGAAATGGCCTTGAAACATGTCTAACCATTATTGCATGAGTCGTTTCTGAACATGAAAATCCATGGGTCAACTCGGGGCCCCCATGGAGAAACTTTGTTAGCAAATTGACAATAATAACTTTTTATTTAATGTTAAAATAATAATGTCACAAACATGTATTGTTTTACTAAAAAAAATTACAGGGGGTTATACAAGTCATATTTTTTACTATAAATATTCATTATAAATATAAAAATATTTCCTAAATCATGATTTTTTTTATAATTTTTAGACATTAAATAAATTAAAGTATTTATGACACCATGATGATGCAATGATTACCTCATTATTTAACTATTTAAATAAAATGAAAAGATAATGTAATTTCTAAGACCTAAACTTGTCAAAAACTAATTTTACGGGTGTATTTCGAACAATTATCAACTTATACTACAAATATATAATTTTGGGGCCTTTGATATCCAAAAATCATTTTACAATAAAGTATATATTCATGACTTTCCAAGAGTGCCCCTCCTCCCTCTTATTAAAAGGCCCCCACCTCTACCTCCTTACCCACTCCTCTCAAGCCCATGGCTCATCCAAACTCTACACATTATGTCTCTCCACATCCCTCTCGTACTCCTAGAAGCCTCACTTTGGGCATAAGTATTTCCAAGGAAGCTTTTGAGCTCAAATCAAAAAGAGTTACACGATTTAAAGGTAAAGTCTTCCATAGTGTTCATTTGTATTATTTTGCTTCTCCAACTCCATAAACTCTTTTTATTTAATTATTTTGTAACAACACCAGTATATTAATGATACTAGGATGTTTTTATGAGAAATATTTGTGCTAAAAAAACACACACCTCCATCTAATGGTTAATGAACATACTATTTCTGTGGATGGAAAATTACTGCCTCACGAAACGATGATTGTTATATCTTCTCCTACCACCACTCATGGTTGCAATTATGATGTTAATATATTTATTGATGATATATATTATATTTATTTCCTCTCTATTCTTCTCTATTTTATATTTTATACATACCTTTATGCATTTCGTGTTGTGAAAATGCGATAATTTCATTTAAGGAAGTGTGGACTACCACCCCCGAAAGTGATGTGAATCGTTCATGCAATACATGGAATGTATATAAAAAGAAATTGATGATATTATGTGATCTATATAACATATATATTATACTAGAATTATAATATATATATATATATATATATATTTCTCATATAGTTTTAATTCCCTTAATGCGCCAAAGAAATGAAATTAGCGTTCATGCGTACGTATGACTTACCGTCTCCATGAACAGTACATTTCATTTCTTATCTCCAAATGTTATGTACTATTATAAGTACATATATATAATTTATATATATGTACTATTTTAAATCTAAATTATGGATATCATTCTGTAATTATATAATATATCTCTCTCATTTTTTTTAATTCCATTAATATGACAAATAAATGAATGTAGTGTTCATGCGTACGTACGGCATACCATCCCCATGAACGGTGCTTTTCATTTTTTATTTTCAAAAATTATGTAATAAATATGAAACTAATATATAATGGATATATATTATATTTGAATCATTAATAATATTTTGGATATGATTTACTTACAACTACATTGACAATGCTTTTCAAACAAATTTATTTTTGACTCAAGTACCAAACATCGACCAAAACGACTGATACGAACTCACAATATTAACCAATTATTTTAAAATTATAATATGTTACACTAACTGAATGATAATATTTTAAGGATGTACTTATGGAATTATAAATTGAAAATAGTTTATTATTCAGGAATATAAAGAATCGAACAAGACAAGTCGGACTTGAGGTATGGGATCAAACCTCTCTCTTTCTTTTTAAGAACTCTCTTTATGTCATTTCATTCAAGATCAACATTATTATTTTTGGAGATGTTCATTTATATTCATTAATCCTTAAATTTTATTTTCATAATATGAGAGACCCTATTCATTATCATAAATCTATTTTTGAGAGTTTTATGTGGCGTCGTTAGGCTGCTGAATCTTCGTAAGGGATTTCTTATCTCACTTTTAATTCTGTGAGATTTCCATTGTTCGCCACTTATTTATTGCATGTGGTGTATTTTGTAATTAAATTTCATATATATTATCATGATTCTATTTATATTCATGGTATTATGTGATTCATTTTGTGTTTACGACTCTATTGATCACAACGAGGTAAGGGGTTTTTAACTCAATTTTTGTTCCTGTGAGATTAATGCTACATTTGCCACTATTTTCTTTTCTATTGTGTATGTACTGCCCATGATTGTATTCTTTTTATAATATAATATAATTTATCTGTATTTACAACTTCATTTTATGACCCTTCTTTAATGGGGGGTACTTTTCAAATGTTACCCAAGTCGGTAAGGGAACCTTTCACCCTCCTATTTTTAAAACACTTATTTTGTTATGTCTTTTAAGTCACATAATATTTATTGGGATATGTTCTTATATATACTTATTGATGTAAATTTTATTTTCAAGTCATGAGATACTATTTTCTCTCTCATCAAATCATTGTTTTTATTTTAAAGTGACGTCGTTAGGCTGTTGAATTTTTGCAAGGGAACTTCTTAACCCAATTTCAATTCTTTGGGTAAAACCTCTATTTCTGGATTATGTCATACTATGTATATGTGTGGATTACCTCTGATTGTATTACACTTAATATCCATATATATTGGTTGTATTTATATTTGTCACACATAATTATGTAATTGATTTATCATTAATCTCGGGATAACGTCTTTGTAAAGGACTTCATCTCAATCTTCTTTCATTGATACATATTTTGTTGTAATACAAGACTTTCTTTTATACGCTGTATAAAAACCTTTTACTTTTAATTTCATTAAAAGGGAATATTTTTCTACGATGCATTTTACTAAATGAAAAAATAATTTTTCTTTTAATGTATGCGGTGATAATGACCTTTTATGCTTCCATGAGTATTATTTGATCGTTGGATTCCTCAACATGCGGTAGTGTTTTTTTTAAAACAAAATAAACACCTTATACTCATTTTCCAATTTTTGTAATTGAAAATGGTTTTGAAAATGGATTTGCAATGTCAATATATTTAATTGATATACTGTGATCGAAATTTGGGAATGTTTTCTTTCCCTCATATTCATTTCATGTTTTTTGATTTTATAATGGTACTTGGACATATGATGGGTGGTTACGTGATAAACCATATGACGGGTGGTTCTGTGAATACCATGATGGCAGATTACATTATAAACTCCATTTCACAGGGTATGGAAGTCGACCGTATGGCTATTCCATTATGTGATATATGTGTAAGTCGACCATATGGTTATTCCATTTATGTAGGTTTATGTCCCATGTTTCTTTTATATGTAATATGTTCTTTATATGGTATTTATGGTAATATTTTGTTTAGAAAAGGGTATGTAGTGATCTTTTATTCAGTAAATATTTTTTACTATATCATAATGGTGAAATGAATTACTTTGATAGAGTATTCTTGGTTTACTTGTTGTTTTGAAAAACTAACAGTTTTCCTTGTTTATGTATCCCTTACTGATCTTTTTATGCTCAACCAATGTTTTTTTTGAAATGATCTTCACATGACATAATGTGGGATAGGGTCATGGATGGGATCAAGGAAAAGGCATGCTATCTAAAACATGGAACTAGACATGTTTCATTTTAAGAGTTTTTATTTTATGGAATCTTAGTAGAAGTTTCTACATTGTAATCATTTGAGATGTAATAGTTATGTCCAAATTCTCTAAAACTATAACCCCGAAAAGATCCTCTATGTGAATTATTCATTTAATTCAAGATTATGTAATGTTTATTTTTAGGGCCTTATAGTGTAATTCATTAAATTTATACCATTTAACACATAGTTTTCAACCATTCATCAACACACATTCCCTTCATGATTTACCTAACCATTAATGTTTCCAATCATCCCTCAAAGTATCAATTTAATGGATTTATGATCATACCTCAAGTACATGCTCCTAATAATAGTCTCTCATTGAATCTACTTTCTCTATAGTGTAATGAAAAATATCACAACTAATCATGGGGGATTTTAAATAAGGATCATATGACACTATGGATAGGGATAGGTAGGTAAAATGATTAAAATCATGTAAGGATCAAGGAGGATTGAAAACTCTATCAAAAAATTCATGATATTATAAAGACAAGCTCAATGAAATGATCCTCACAAAATATGTAATTCCATCTCACACTCCCCCTAAAGCTCATGTTAAAGGCTCACAAACAAACTAATTATAATAAAATATAATAATATCATATTTCTTTATTTTTTATTCTTTTTTTGAAATTTTTGATTTGAATAAACCTCAAATCCACCATTTAACCACATACGATAAAAATAATCTGTCTGGAAAATGTTGATTTTTTATTATCAAAATTCAAAACCCCCTTTTTCCATTATTTTTTTAGAATGATTCCCTAGGATAATTCTAACATCCCCCATCTAAACACATATGATTTTAACATCATTGGTCTGGTAATGGTGATTTTTAACCAGCCTGAGAAGAAAACCATTTATGATTTTTTTATTTCATTATTTTTACTTATATTTTTTTAACAACAACATGAATATACAATTTAATATAATAAATGTAAATGTGAACCTCCCCATAGTCCCATTAAAGCACAATGCAGTCTCCCCTCAAGTTATCACATCCCATATCCACTATAAACAACCCCTCCACCACACTCATTTAATAAAATATCATGTAATAGGTAAGAACCCGGATCTTTGTTCAGGCATGTTTTTTCTTTTTTTCTAGAGTTTTTAAGGAAAATAAATTTTCATAAAATTTTCAAAGTACACGCCATGTACTTTCTGAGTACACGCCGTGTACTCTTAACCGGCTCGGAGCCGTGTGCTGGCCATGTCTGTGCCACACACACGATGTGTAATGCTGAGGTGGAGGCCGGTTAATTCGGAGTACCGAAAATTGAAGTACAAGTCATGTACTCATGAAGTACATGTCATGTACATTCTTTTTTTATTCAACATACTGGGGTCACACCTAACCCCCAAAATCATCTTATTGTCCATATTTTGTCTGCCCGAAAGCGACTGTACGACCGAATCTTCTCCGAGATCCCGCCTCACCGTCCGTTCTCCAATTCGAGCACGGTTTGTTGCGTTGGAATCGCAGTGTTGAGTTCATCCTTCTGTTTTAGCCTTGTTTCATGATTCCACCTCATTTCCAAGTTATAATAGGATTAATTTTTTTTCATTATCTCAGATATACATTGTTATATGAGGAATCTATCATCGTTTTTCACATATATCCTTCTCCTAGGATTGAGGTAGGTGGTTTGTGCCTTTTTATAGAATGTTGATGAATATTTTGTGCAAATTCCACTGATACCCTTGAACGGGTATTGAATGTTCCTATTTTTTCCTTGTTGTATTTCATGCTTCGTATGATTTCTAGATTAGATGTTTAGCCTGTGATTATGGTAGGTTTACTATACCTTATGATGATTTCTATGCTTGTTATTCCTGTTTGTCATTTTGCAGTTTCCATGCTTAATCATAGGATAATGGAAATGATACCTTGTTATGTTGTTGATCTTTAGAATGATATCCATGTAGTTATTGAGGTTTACATGGATTATTTACACGTGTTCCAGGTATGTTTAGTTATACTAAGGACTGTGAGAACCAGGAGTAGTAGACCAAAGGGATAATTGACGGAAGGGCTTCTCTAGAGTGTCTTTTAATTATGATATGTGACTATAGGGGGAATTGACATTGAGTGCATCCCTAGAGAGTCTGTAGTTCCATGAAATGGTCCACAGGGGGAATTGACGTTGAGTGCTTCTCTAGAGAGCCTTTAGCACGATGCGAGACTGTAAGGGGAATTGACAGTGAGTGCTTCCCTAGAGAGTCTGTTTAATTACTTAGCTAAACCGGAGGGGTGAGACTGGGTGTGCCTCCAAGAGAGTTGCTTGTACTTAAAGGTTGAACCATAGGGTCTAGACTGTAATATCTACCTAGAGGGTTACATGTTTCTTCTTTTTTTATGGTTGTTTACTTGTGTACTTTGTTTTCCAGAATTATGGATTTTAGCTGCTTGTGCTTTTCTGTTTACTGCTTCTTGTTTTATTACTACCATGTATTCATTGACTGCTAGGAAAAAGTCCTTGGGTGATTCTCTACTGGGATTGTATCTCACACCTTGTTTGGGCTATGCTTTTGGGCCCAAGAAGACTATGTTGTTGTAGGTATTGAAAGGGAAAGCGCCCTTCTACATTAGGATCTTGACTACATTAGGAGCAGGGGAGCATGGGACTGATCCGTGGCTCACGATGCTGAAGAGATTACTTTGTTTTTCTTTTGCACTTGATTTTAGTTGTATTTCAGCACATTGTTGTGTTTTCAGTTTTCCAGAGACACTTGTACCTACTGCATCATTGTCATCATAGTTATATATCTACATTGCTTCCACTTTTTTTGTCGGTTGTTATGCATGTTGTTTACTGCTTCCACTGTTTATTGTTGTTTTCATACCTTTTATACCTTACTGAATGAGGGAATAGTTTCCCCATCGACTCACCAAGGCCCTTACTGCTAGTCGACAGCCTCTGGCATTTAGGGAAACGCGGTTGAGGTCATGTGGCGAACTGGGTACGGGGCACCAGTGGAGGGGCTCCAGACTCGGGTCGTTACAAAGTGGTATTAGAGGAAGTTCATTTCTCTTGCCTTACTGTTTGGAGTCTTTATCCATGGATAGGGTGGATTTGGTACGTTGTATTATGTTGTGCCCAGGAGTAGCTTATCCGTGTACATGGAAAATCCATACTACCTTGTTAATTGTTATTTTTTGGTTTTGAGATTTTATGGTTGGTATGTTTTCTCCTATAGTGATTTGTATGACTTGTGTGGTTATTGTTTTGATATTTAGGTTCTATTTCTGTCGCAACCCGATGAGATGAGGGTATTCCATCTCATGCATCATATAGACAATTGTAGAAATCACATGTTATGAATTCTTTCCATGCCATCTAGAGTGTATTAGTGATTTCATGCTATTGTAATAGGCTCTGTTTAGATTATGCATGATGTTGTGATAGAGGCTTGATATATTCTCTACTGTTGTGTTATAAATCATTTGTTTTGTTCCTTCCTTAAAATGAAAGCCAAATTTTGGTTATTGAGGTCTTATGGGCCCTCACAGATCGGAATTTGGCACCATTTCCCTTGTATTTTGTGTTTCTGGAATTCTGCGCAGTTTCTGAGCTACTTCCCAGAATAACCCAGAATACACGGTGTGTACTTTTTGGATACATGCTGTGTAGATTTCAGGCCATTTCACTGACCATGTGACCATAACATGGTGTCATGGGAGTTAGTTCGGGAACACACCGTGTATGATAGGTACATGTCGTGTGGGTTCGGAGCATTGTACCAGGCCGTGTAACTAACAACACGGACCATGGAAGCTCAGTTAGAACACACCGTGTCCATAGGGAACATGCCGTGAAGTCCTATCGAGGTTCCCGGCCGTGTCAAAAATAACACATGCCGACATGACCTTCTTTTCCACATGCCGTGTTTGTTCAGAACACGCCATGTAGACTTGTCCAGGAGTCCGGCCATGTCACGAACAACACAGGATGGTGTCACCTTCGCCTATACATGCCATGTTTGTTTGAAGCACGTCGTGAATGGTTCATTAGTGTAGATGGCTGTGTACTTAACAACACGGGCTGCTGAAGCCTTGTTTAGTACACACCGTGTTTTTTTCAAACACGCCCTATAGACTCAGGTTGAGTCGGACCGTGTGGGTTATCTGTGTAAAGAGACTCAGGTAGGGGACTAGTTTTCTTGTACACACCATGTGTTGGGGTCAACACGTTGTGTGGTTGTGGTGTACACTATTTATAGGTTGAGAATACACGCCCATGTCAGTGGCTTAAAAGACACGCCATGTAGTTTTTATACAGGCCTTGTAGTCTTGTTTTTCAATCTTTTACGTTTTCCTTTCCTTGTTCCTATTTTTTACCCTTGTGATCTATGTCATTGTTTTCATGATTTAAGGTGTACTTTTGATAATTAAGAGCTAGGCCTTTGAGATGTCCTCAGGTCGTACGTCTGTCGTCAGGTAGTGATCAGACGCCAGATATGGCTGATTAGGGACTTCCTGTCGATCCCCCAGCCAAGCCAGCCTTGACACCGATTGTTGAACTAGTTTCATGCACTGAATCACAGTTCAATGAAGGTTTCATGAGGATGATACATGCCTTCTAGGGAGTGCCACCTCCTGCCACATCTATGGCATACTTGACGTGGGACTTTCAGCAGCAACATCCTCCAACTTTCTCAGGGGATGGAGGACCTCAGGCTGCAGAGTCATGGCTGGAAGCCATGCTGACTATATTCGAGCATCTGGAGACGCCTCCAGAGAGGCGGGTCAAGCTTTCCATCTACATGCTCTGAGACTCCGCCAATAGGTGGTGGGACGTGGTCTCGTAGGTGGGTCAACAGAAGGCTATGACATGACAAGAATTCCAGTGCGTGTTCTACAACTACTTCTACCCAGAGACCCTGAGGGCCGATCGAGCCCAGGAGTTCATGAGCTTAGAGAATGGTACTCTATCATTCATTGAGTATTCCTCTCGTTTCACTGAGCTATAGCATTTTACACCCATTCATGATGGGAGTGGGTTGTTCTTGGCGGGGAAGTTTGAGGATGGACTCAAGTGGGAGATTTGCTCACAGGTGAACATCATCCAGCTGACTTCCATTACTTCCTTCAACATCCAGGCACTGATTGTGGAGCACAATCTGAGAGACTCTGGAGCTGTGAGTCAGGGTGGTTTTTCTTCCAGATCTAACTTTCCTATAGATGAAAACAATAAGGGTCATAGGGAGCCTACGCGCGGTGATTCGAGGAAGCGAGACGCATCATCAGGCAACCATGTGACATGCTACCATTGTATCCAGTCAGGGCACATGAGGCCACAGTGCCAGAGAGACCTTGTGGAGTGCCGATCTTATGGCAAGATGGGTCACCTTCAGCGTTTCTGTCAGGTTTTCTCACCAGCAGCTGGTGACCATTGTTCTTCCATGACTCCTCATTCAAGTGTATCCCCACCAGTTTCTCACCAGTTGGGAAACTGGAGTTCTTCCTGCCATTTGGGCCGAGGAGGAGGTCGAGGCCATGGTTGTCAGCCACTAGTCCCTATGCACCAGTAGGAAGGTTCAGCTCAGAGTGGTCATCCATGGGTGCATGGCCGCGGAACAAGTCAGTTTATTGCCGTGGTGCATACATATCATGATCAGGATCCCGACCCTTCTACTGTTCAAGATACAATTTTAGTAGCCTCAGTTTTATCTTCATCAATTTTTGATACTGGTGCTACGCATAGCTTTATCTCTCTTGCTTCTGTGGAGATACTTGGACTCTATGTCTTTTCTTCTGCCGAATCGTTGACACTAGACACACCATGGGCATGAGGACATCTAGTGTATGCCAGTGTAGAGAGTTCCCTCTCGAGGTTGCAGGGTATCACTTCGTATGGGATCCTTATGTCCTAGAGATGATATGCTATGATGTCATTCTCAGCATGGAATGGTTGATTACCTTCCCGGTAGTTGTTGACTGTTATTTCCGCTGAGTCATTTTCATTTCACCAGAGGGTGAATATTTCCTTCATAGAGGCAAATGGGATGTTCGGGCGAGTCGGGTGGGACTCGAGCATCTTGGGCTAGGAGGAGTGACGACCCAAATTTCTAGTCATTATCTGGATGATCAGGGGACTCCACAATTGGACATTCCTACAGTGGTGGATCACATCAGGGATGTCTTTCTAGAGAACTATTCGAGTTTACCTCTAGAGAGTGAGGTGGACTTCACTATTGAGCATCTGCTAGGAGCGGCACCGGTGTCTATTCCTCCCTATAGGATGGCCACGCATGAGTTGCAGGAGGTAAAGAAGCAGTTGGTGGAGCTACAGGCTAAGGGTTTTTTCCGACCCAGTACTTCTCCTTGGGGTTTGGTTTTCCTATTTGTACAGAAGGATGACGGTAACCTTGGGATTTGTGTGGATTATCGGAAGCTGAACCAGTTGACGGTCAAGAACTAATATCCATTGTCGCAGATTGATGACCTTTTTGATCAGCTTTGAGGAGCCCGAGTGTTCTCAAATAACGACTAGAGGTCCGGTTATCATCAGTTGCGCGTTAGACCATCAAATGTTCCCATGACAACCTTCAGGAGCAGGTACGGTCTCTACATGTATACAATAATGCCCTTCAAACTCACGAATTCACCTGTAGTTTTTATGGCACTGATGAACCAAGTGTTCCATCCTTACTTGGATTCCTTCATCGTTGTCTTTGTGGACTATATCTTGGTGTACTCTCACACTCAACACGACCGTGCCACAAATCTTGAGATCATTCTTAGTACACTAAGGGAGAATCAACATTACGCTAAACTCTCGAAGTGCCACTTCTGGATGGATCAGATTCACTTCATGGGTCACATCATCTTAGAGGTAGGAGTAGCTGTGGACCCTGCGAAATGGGATCTGTAGCTTCCTGGGAGTAGCCGAAGAATGTCTTTGAGGTACGGAGCTTCCGAGGGCTAGCTGGATACTACTGACGCTTCATTCAGGGCTTTTCTTGTCTAGAATCACCCTTGACTGGTCTGACCATGAAGGGGGAGAAGTTCTTATGGTCAGATTCTTGTGAGTCACCCTTTCAAGAGCTGAAAGGGAGGTTGACATCAGTACCAATACTTGTAATTCTAGATCCAGGAAAGAGATACACTGTTTATTGTGATTCTTCAGGTGTCGGGCGATGAGCTGTTCTTATGCATGGAGATGGAGTCGTTTTGTACGGGTCTTGGAAGTTGAGGCCACATGAGAGGAACTACCCTATGCATGATCTGGATTTGGCAGCTGTTGTTCATGCCTTGCGCTGTTGGAGACACTATTTTCTGGGAGTGCACTTTGTGATCTTCACAAACCACAAGAGTCTCAAGTATATCTTCACTTAGCGTGATCTGAATCCAAGGCAGTGTAGCTGGGTTGAGTATATACAGTCTTTTGACATCGATCTCGCCTATACACCGGGTAAGGGCAATGCACTGTCTGATGCGTTGATCAGGAGAACTCAGATTCATTCCATTCACGAGGCTAGTAGTGAGTGGAATCTGATGTCTATGTTCCCTAAGATGCATCTGGAGGTTCACGACAGACAGGGACATACCTTCATATCTTCTGTTGTTGTTACCTCTACGCTACGTGATCGAGTACGAATGAGGCAACTATCAGACTCTGAAGGCTTAGTCCTGCATGAGAGTGTGTCTGGAGAGGACCCTCTTCCTGGATGGACAATTGGCAAGGATGAGATATTGTGTTTCTAAGGATGCATATGGGTGCCAGCAGACATACATGAGGATCTGATGCGAGATTTTCATTCCTCTATTTGGGAAGTTTATCCTGGTGTCACCAAGATGTACTGGGACCTTCATCGCCAATACTAGTGGCCAGGTATAAAGAGGGATGTTGCTGGTTGTTTCATGAGATTTCGTACTTTTCATCAGGTGAAAACAGAGCATCAGGTGACCAACATTCCTTTTACTGTAGTTACCAATTCTGGAGTGGAAGTGGAACGATGTCGCGATGGACACCATGACCGGGTTGCCGAGATTGCATCGTGGAAACGATGCTCTTTGGGTTGTCATCGACAGTCTTACAATGGTTTCTCACTTCCTACCAATCAAGGAGATTTTTAGTATCGACGATCTGGGATGAATTTACATCATAGAGATCGTTTGTCTGCATGGAGTTCTGCACTCTATTGTTTCAGACAGAGATGCATGCTTTAGCTCTCGATTCTGGCAGAGACTTCAGAAGGCCTTAGGTACACTAGTACATGTGAGTACACCATACCATCCCCCGACTGATGGAAAATCCGAGCGCATGATCCAAGTTCTTTAGGATATGCTACGAGTTTGCATTCTAGACATTGGCGGTTCTTGGGAGAAGAATATTCCTCTGGTGGAGTTCACCAACAACAATACTGTCCATGAGACCATTCAGATGGAACCATACGAGGCTCTATACGGTATGGAATTCTGATCACCCTTATGGTGGCTGGAGGCAGGAGAGGCATCTTTGCTGGGACCTCTTCTTGTTCAGGAGACTTCAGAGCAGATAGATCTGATTCGAAAGAGGATGGCTACAGCGTAGTCTTGACAGAAGACTTATGCTGATCAGCAGAGAGGACCTCTGGAGTTCGAGGTCAGAGATCAGGTTTTCCTACGTGTCACTATGATGTTGGGACAAAAAAGGATTCAGAGACAAGGTAAGATTTCAACACGGTACGTCGGGCCGTTTGAGGTATTAGAGAGAATGGGGTCGGTCGCCAACCGGTTGCAGCTACCTCACAGGTATCAGTCCATGCATGATGTCTTCCACGTCTCTCAACTCTGACATTACTTTTCAGACCCGCCTCATGGCTTTCATCCTGAGGAAGTCTAGCATGAATAGGATACATCATTCGAGGAGCATCCCATCTGGATTGTCGATCGCAGTACGAAGGTTCTATGGGGGCGGTCTGTTCCTCTGGTATGGGTTCTATGGTAGCACATGGGAGTACAGGACGAGACCTGTGAGAGGGAGGCCTATGTATGATCGCAATGGCCGGAGCTGCTCGGGTTTTCTTCTTCTTCGTCTCGTTAGGGAAATTCAGGGACGAATTTCATTAAGGGGGGATGTTTTTAATAACCCAGATCATCGTTCAGGTATGTTTTTTCTTTTTTCTGTAGTTTTTAAAAAAAATGAATTTTCTGGAAATGTTCAAAGTACACTCCGTGTACTTCCTGAGTACACGCCGTTTCCTCTTGACCGGCTCGAAGCCGTGTGCTTACCGTGTCCGGACCACACATATGGTGTGAAAGGCTGAGGTGGAGGCCGGCAAATTCGGATTTAGGAAAATTGATGTACACACCGTATACTCAAGAAGTACACGCCGTGTACTTTTTATTCATTAAATGGACCGGGGTCACGCCTTACCCCCAAAATCATCTTCTTCTCCAAATTTTCTCAACCCTGAAGTGACTGTCTGACTGAATCTTCTCCGATCTCCCACCTCACCGTCTGTTCTCTGATTCGAGCACAGTTGGTTGTGTTGGAATCTCAGCGGTGTTTACTTCCTTTTGATTTATCCTTGTTTCTTGATTCCTCCTTGTTTCCATGTTATGATGGGATGAAAGTTTTTTGTATTTTCTCATATCTACGTTGTTCTAAGAGGAAGCTGTCATCGTGGTTCACATATATTGATCTCCTATGATCGTGGTAGGTGGTTTGGGCCTTTCTGTAGATAGTTGGTGAATATTTTGTGAAACTTCCACCGAAACCCTTGAACATGGTATTACGTGTTCCTATTTTTCCATTGTTATATACCCTACTTTGCTTGATTGCTAGAGTAGATGTTTTCCCTATGATTATGGTAGCTTTACTGTACGTTGGATGTTTTCTACGCTTGTTCGTCCTGTATGGAATTTTCCAGTTTCCATGTTTAGTCATTGGAAAGTGGAACTGCTACCTTGTTATGAGGTTGAGCCTTAAAATAATAGCCAAGTAGTTCTTGAGGTTTACTGGGATGATGTAAATGTGCGCCGAGCATGTTTAGTTATACTCAGGAGTGTGAGAACCTAGAGTTGTAGACAAAAGGGAGAATTGATGGAAGAGCTTCTCCAAAGTGTCTTTTAATTACGATAAAATACTATAGAAGGAATTGACGTTGAGTGATTCCCCAGAGAGTCTATAGTTTCACGACACGGGCCACAGGGGGAATTTATGTCGAGTGCTTCCCCATAGATCCTTTAGCACAATAGAAGACAATATGGGGAATTCACATTGAGTGATTCCCCAGAGAGTCTTCTTAATTATTTAGCTGAATCGGAGGGGTGATATTTTATGTGCCTCCTAGAGGGATGCTAGTACTTATAGGTTGAACCATAGGGGCTAGACTGTGAGAGCTACCCAGAAGGTTACCTATTTCTTCTTTTGTTGCTGGTTGTTTACTTGTGTACATTGTTTGCCAGAACTATGGATTGTAGTTTCTTGTGGTTTTCTCTTTACTGCTTCATTTTTTATTATTGAAATGTATTCATTAACTGCTAGGCACAAATATTAAGGTGACTGTCTACTAGGATTTATCTCAAACCCTGTTTGGGACATGATTTTGGGCCCAAGTAGACTATATTGATGTATGTATAGATAAGGGCAAGTGCCCTTCTACTTCAGGATCTTGACTTCATCAGGAGCTGGGGATCATGGGACCGAGCCATGGCTCGTTATGCTGATGGGATTAATTTGTTTTTCTTTTTCACTTGGTTTCAATTGTATTTCAACACATTTTTCTGTTTTTTGTTTTCCTTAGATACATGTACCTGCTGCATCATTGTCATCATAGTTATATATCTATATTTCTTAGGTTGTTTGGTTTCTGTTGTTATGCATGTAGTTTACTGCTTCTGTTGTTTATTGTTGTTTTCTTACCTTGTATACCACACTGAAAGTGGGCATAGTTTCCCCACCGACTCACCATGGACCTCACTGCTAGTCGGCAGACTCTGGCGTTCGGGGTAACATGGTTGTGGTCATGTGGTGAACTGGTTACGCGGCACCAGTGGAGGGGCTCCGGACTCGAGTCATCTATGGCTCTGGACTCGGGTCGTTACATGACCTCAAGCGTGTTTCCACGAACACCAGAGGCTGCCAACTAGAAGCGATGACCTTGGTGTTTCGGTGGGGAAACTATGCCCTCATTTGGTAAGGTATACATGGTGAGAAAACAAAAATAAACAACGGAAGCAGTAAACAACATTCATAACAACAGAAACCAAACAGCGGAAGCAATGTAGATATATAAAAATGATGTTAATGATGAATCAGGTATAAGTATATAAGTAAAACAGAAAACACAACAATGTGTTGAAATAAAACTGAAACCATTTGAAAAAGAAAAACAAAGTAATATCCTCAGCATCACGAGCCATGGCTCGTTCCCATTCTCCCCAGCTCCTGATGCAGTCAAGATCCTGAAGTAGAAGGTTGCTTTCCCTTATCTATACCTACAACAACCTAGTCTTCTTGGGGTCAAAAGCATGTCACATATAGGGTGTGAGATACAATCCTAGTAGAAAATCACCCAAATCTCTGTGCCTAGTAGTCAATGAATACATGACAGTAATAAAACAAGAAGCAGTAAATAGAAAATCACAAGCAGCAAAAAGCCATAGTTCTGGAAAACAATCTACACAAGAAAACAACCACCAACAAAAGAAGAAACAGGTAACCCTATCGTTAGCTCTCACAGTCTAGACCCTATGGATCAACCTATAAGTACTAGCAACTCTCTGGGAGGCACACACAGTCTAACCCCTTCGGTTCAGCTATGTAATTAAACAAACTCTCTGGGGAAGCACTCACCGTCAATTCCCCCCTATAGTCTTGTATCGTGCAAAAGGATCTCAGGGGAAGCACTCAATGTCAATTCCCCCTGTGGCCGGTATCGTGGAACTACAGACTCTCTAGGGAAGCACTCAACATCAATTCCCCCTATAGTCTCGTATCGTAATTAAAATACACTTTGGATAATCCCTTCTGTCAATTCTCCCTTTGTTCTACTACTCTAGGTTCTCACAGTCCTAATAATAACTAATCATGATCGGCGTGCATGTACATCATCCATGTAAACCTCATCAACTACTTGGATATCATTCAGGGGCTCAACAGCATAACAAGGTAGCAGTTCCACTATCCTATGACTAAACATGGAAACTGGAAAATCCCAAATAGGAATAACACGAATCAAAAAAATCCAAAGTACAGTAAAGCTACCATAATCACAGGAAAAACATCTACTCTAGAAATCAAGCAAAGCAGGAAATACAACAAGGGAAAAATAGAAACATGCAATACCCCGTTCAATGTTATCAGTGGAATTTTTACAAAATATTAATCAAATTTCTACAGAAAGGCACAATCCACCTACCTAGATCCTAGGAGATCGATATATATGAACCACGACGACATATTCCGCTTTGAACAACGTAGATATTAGAAAATGCACAAAAAATTCATCCCACAATAACTTGGAAATGAGGAGGAATCAAGAATCAAGGATAAAGAAGAATGAAAAACTCACAGCTGTGATTCCAACGCAACCAACTATGCTCGAATCGGTGAACAGACAGCGAGGTAGGTTCTTGGAGACGATTCGTCCATACGGTCGCTTCCGGCTTGACGAAATCTGGAGAAGAAGATGATTTTGGGGGTTAGGCGTGACCCCGATCCGTTTAATGAAAATAAAGTACATTGCGTGTACTACTAGAGTACAAGGCATGTACTTCAATTTTCTTAACTCCGAATTAACCGACCTCCTCCTCATCATTACACACCATGTGTGTGGCCTAGACACGACCAACACACGACATCGAGCTGGTCAATAGTACATGACGTTTACTTAGAATGTACCCAGCGTGTACTTTAAAATTTTCCAGAAATTTTATTTTTCATAAAAACTCCAGAAAAAAAAAGATAAAACATACCTAAACGAGGATCCAGGATCTTAAATAAAAAATTTGGAGGATGGTGGGAATGAATAATATAGGCTTTGAAATGTCTCAGTTCCTAACAAGGAAATTTATGACGTATGCAACCTTAAAAATGATTAATGAATGGTGGGTCTCTAGATAAGGGCTAACAAAAGAATACCTCAATCATTTTAAAAGTTATTCTATTTTGTCATAGCTTTGATAAGATTCAGTGAATGTTATAAAAGAAAATTTTCATGTTTCCAAAGAAATATACTATATATTTAATGGGAAATATTGGCTTAGTAAACATCTCAAGTATGTGATGAACAATTGGGAAAATCAGTCATGGAAATGCATACGAATAATTAAATTGATTAATGAAAATATCAGAAATTAAAAACATATAAATATCTCAAAAAAATCTTCTACACTGATTATCATACCCCTCAATTCATCATTTCTCAAATCATAGTCCTCATTCTTATATCTACTGATTCTTTTCTCCATTTTTCTCATTAAAATTTATTGAGAAAAAAATTTGAATACATGGTCTGTTAAATAACTAGGGTAGTTTATTTCTCCTAGATTAGTTGAAAAACGAATTTATCAAATTCAGGGCATGAAACTAGAATTTAATGTCATATAAAATTTAAAAATATGGGTAATATAACTAAAAAATTAATAATTTAGGCACATACTACCCATCCAATTGATGATTCATCTTCTTCCTACTACTTACCTTTTCCTACCACTTTTACCTTTATTAGAACTAAGAATTTATATAAATATGTGAATGTGAATACACATAAAATATTCTAATAAATAGGTTAATTGAAATTAAATAATAATATAAAATTAAATTCTAAGAATGTAACAGTTAAAATTCCAAGAAAGTAATAAAAATAGTGGGTTGACTCAAAAAATACGCTCTTTTTTAACTATCATTTAAATGAACCATACATGGGTTAGCTGATTACGGTGTGATAGAACGATAACAATATCAAATATACATTATCTAAATATTGATTTCCTACCAGCTTAGCCTGAAACATCCCCCATGGAATTGGTGTGGATCTCGAATGTGGTGACCAGTGTCTGAACAACATAAGTATTGCCAATAGAATTTCAGCATCGGTGTAGACTCACTGTATGTGTTTGGATTCTTCAACGACCACTTCATGTTCTCCAACCAGATCATTCACTTCTTTTTTTACTTCAACTTCAATTAGTTCCTCTGCATAGTTAGCATTGGGTGTAGCATGTTATTCTTCTTCCTCTACATCATAATCGTCATCTTCTTCATCATATTCATTACATTCTTCATCAAATTATTGTTTTTTTTCTTCTCTATTGTTATTCATACCATTCTTGTTATGCAGTAAGGTCACCATATTAATCATCTTATAAGTCTGAAAAATAAATGGCATTGTGATTAGAATACAAATAATCATCAAATGTGATACATTCATCTCCTTCGTTATTGATATTTATTTTATTGTAATGATCCTAGTAGAATTTTGGCTATATACTATTGGGTGTTTGGTGTTCAGTGCATGGGTACAATTGTTGGAACTCACATGGTTGACTTCTCAATTCTGTGATTTCAATGAGTAGTTACACCATATCATCCAGTAAGATGTTGATCCTCTCATTATTAGTCATTCCACTCCATAACCCTGCCATAACAACTCAAAATTCCCAGTCTGATAAAAATTAATAAAATTATTAATAATAATCGTATTTAAAATTATTATGCAGGATAGATAGGAAAATATGTTAACTAAATTATTCAACTAATTATTCTCAACTCTTATCCCCAGAAAAGGCACAAAAAATATGATATCCCTACGCACATCATTAATTTTGGCCCAGTAACTAAATTTAAAAATTTAAAATATGAAACTGAAAAAATAGTAAACTATATGGTAGTATATGAATTCAATGACCATGGTCAAACCCACATATATTGGGTTGTAGAAAATATTATTTATATAAGATAATGCTAAGATAATTTCAATTTAAATACAATAAATCCAAACTTCTGTCCATTGGTTTATGTGAGATGGTTGGGGAAGATAATTTAAAAGGGTGTTGGGAATCAATGATTCAGGGTTTATTATATGACAGGTTATAATATATTTAATTAACAATAATGCAGTCATTGGAATTGGGTCTTAGCGAGTTCATTGGTCATGATAAACACACTCCATCCCTAACACTCCATTTCTCATGGTCAGGTAATTCAGATTGAAAATAATGTGTAACTTGAAAACTTGTGTAATCATATGGACAAGATAAACCCAATGGTAATAGAGGAAATATAATCTGTAATTCACACATTAAACATATGTAATCAATCCACTTGGGAAATGGTCTTGCTCAAATATATTAAGAAATTTTACTCTCTCCTGAACACCACTCACAATGGTCAGACAGGAATATATCAAAAGGATATATTTGAAGAGAAAATGTGAAATCCCAACATGAAATGCATTATTAATAAAATACATTATATTGAATTCTCCTTAATCATGCTTTCACAAAGGAAAAATCCTACATAAATTGGGGGTGCAGGTGTTTTTACCTTAGTTCGGTGGTGGCTCCCCATCAAGATCCATCCAGAAGTTGATTCCAAAAGGTGTTATATAAGGATCTATTTATTGGTGCTGATTGAGATATTCCTGAATCGTTACATGATATTCATTGAAGGTATATAAATTGTACCCCTAGTCCACTTCCAAATCTTCATGAATATTCCACATATCACATCTATAAATTTGGAACATTTACTAAAGTCACAACATATATTGATGGAACACACAATTTATCCTTCGAATATTCAAATATCGTGAATCTAGGAATCATATTCTCCAAAATAAAGTCATGAAAAAAGTCGCATCATGTAATGGGGTCACACAACAAGAAATTTTAATTCATGGATTCTTTTATCATACTGACATGTCTGGTGGCATCATGAATTCTTGATGAAGTCAAGACATGTAGTTAAGGTACATGTTGTGTTATCGTGTTCCTCTAGATTTCAGATCCACTTCAGCTTAAAAATTATGATGTCATGCAGCTTCACTTTGCTCCAACTATGAAGTGTGTTTAAGATCCAAAAATCCACTCTTTTCATTCCTTTTTCTGAAATCAATCATTTCCAGTCTAAAAACATAAAACAACTCAAATAATCACAAATTAGAAACATTTTTCAATTAAATGAAAAATCAACACATTAAACTACTCACAATTATATGCATGAAATTGACTTATCAAATCCCCAAAAATTTGAATTCAACCTTTTCCATTAGAATGGAATCTCAATACACTAAAATTGGAATTTATTTTGTCATTCTTCAAATACAATTTCATTAAACTGATTGATCAAATGGAAAATAAAAACATTACTCATCAGATGTGGGAATTCGTCAACCCCACTTATTTCAAATAATGAAAATAAATCATTTATTATACCTTTTCTCTTATGAAACAGCCTAGCCTTTTCCTTTATCCATATTCATTTTTCAATTCACTATCAATATAAATGCCATTTCCAATATACCTCTCATGATTTTTTCACAATCATTATCTGGGTAAAAATGTAAATAAAAGGATGGAAATTTCTCAGAAACACTTAACTTACCCTAGGGTTTATATGCATCTAACATCTCCACTGTGTAAAGAAAAAAAAACTAATTATAAGGGATTCATCATTTCGGTTCAAATGAATATGAGGCTTTAGGTTAGGTAGGTAGATGATGCTAAAATAAATCTCTAAACAAAGGTTTTAATCTAAATCATATTTCATTATATTAAAATTATATCTCAATTAGTGTCTCCCTTTACAGATGTCGTCTCTATCATCCCTAAAAAAGGTCAAATTTGGCCCATGATATATATAAGCACAATGAATGAATCATCCTCTGTTGCTTTTTTTTCTTTTATATTTATTTATTTTTTGAAAGTTATTTATATAAAGAATATCACATCCATCACCTAACCACATGTGATCAAAAAAGCATCGGTCTGGAAAATTGTTATTTTTTACCCTCCTATGAAACAACTCGTATATTTTTCATTTTATTATTGTTTTAACAAGATATGTGAAGAATGAAATACAATGAAATATGTCACGGGCTTCCCCCAGATGACAATCATGAATCCCCCTAATAAAATATCCCTAATTCAGTATAGTATATCCTGGTACACCAAAATGATCATCCCCCATAATTATTCTTTTAAATATCTTAAAAACATTTAGTTAAAGGTAGTAAGTGATATGATAGGCTTGTAACATGTCTCATTTCCTAACAAATAAGTTCACGGATTCTACGGGCTTAAAATGAATTAAGTAATTGTGGGTCTTAGGATAAGGGTTAAACAAAAGTAATGACGAAATCATTTTAAATGTGGTTATGATTAGTCATAAATTCAATAAGATGCAATGAATGCTTTTGAAGAAAAAATTATCGAGTTTCTCTAGAAATATTCAATTGAAAAAATAGAAAATATTAGCTATTTTGTTGTCTCATGGATGCGATCAATGGATGGGTCAACTACTCATGGAAATTCATACGAACAATTTAATCAATTAATGCAGATTTCAAAAATTCAAAACATGGTAAAATATCAGAAACAATTTATCTACAATGATTAACATGATCCTCAAATCCTTATTTTTCAAATCCTAGTAAACATGCATATATCTACTAACTATTTTCTCTAATTTTTTCATTCAAATTTAATGACAATTAAATTTTAATAAATTGACTGATAATTATCCTAATAGATTTATGTATCCTAGATCATTTGATTAAATAATTAATAAAATGTGGGGCATGCAATTTTCAATTAATGAACTAAAATAATTAAAATGGTGGAAATATAGAAAAAAAATTAGATTTGAAACTATTACTCACCATACAATTGATTCTTCATACCTGGAACGTCTTGGTTCTTCCTGAATATTCCCATGACATGTATGTGCACATCACTATGTCTCATGTATATATAGTTTTCTCATACTTCTTGTTTCTTCCTCCCTCTATCCTTCATGTTGTTGTAAATATAAAATAAACCGAGTGAAAACACGTTCCATAACAATAAAATTGGAAAAATTATTTGGGGGTGGGAGATTTTTCCTAAAAGACTGAAAAAAATAAAAAATACTTTAAAAAAATGTTTCCTCCTGAAATCTCTTTAGTTTACCATTGTTTAATCAATCTTACCTATTATTCTCAGGTGAGTTATTGTAGGTAAGAGGTACTTGGTCTAAATCTATGAAATTTCAAAGCCCAGATTCCTCATTGTAGATCAGTCCTCTGCATTTTTCAGAAAATATCTTTACCCTCTCATTGTGAACACTATTTCTATCTCCATATTCCAAAAATAGCTGTTATTTGCGTTTCTTGAATAACCAAATGACACTTCACTAATTTTCCAAACTTCTTCTCCATCTTTGAATTAATCTTGGATGAATCTTCCTCCATTGTCTTCATTCGTTTCAAAAAACATCATATCTTTCTTCAAGATGTTTTTACTTCCTTTTCCAGTCCCCACAACAACTATATAATCTCCATTTACATGGACAATAACATCCTCTTATTTCAGCAAATCATCTCTATAAATTTCATCAACTGGTTCTTCTAGATTCTGCATCACCCGGTGATAATTGAACATTACTTCTGATCCTCAAACTCTGAAACTATGATTTTCATTAGGAACGTCAATCATTTCCCTTCCAAATACTAGGAACTATACTTATAATATAATTTAATGCTTCTAATTATCCACATCCATTACCAAAAAAATATGATGGAAATTATAACTCTTTTAATTTTAGAATGACATCTTCAAGTATCCCTTGTGGATGTATCTTTGTTGTAACAATTAGATGAAGCATAATTTGAGTTGGTTCAACCACCATCAATACCAGGATATTTAATGTTGTATATGACATCATATTAACACTATAAAATTATAAAAATATTTACCGCACTCATTACTACCAATGGTAATTGGAATGGAAAAAATACCTAGATCCCTCGGTTTCTTCGCTAGGATGCTCAAAACTACTGCTAAATATTCACCTTCATGTGGAATGGTAGCTAATTATTCCATATTATTCTTGTTCATCACCAAATAATTCATAAAAATTTCATATTCAGGCATGTTTGGATGTCCTATAAATAATTTCCTATCAAAGTATAAAACATAACGGGTGAGAAAAAATTCATAGTAATGGAAAAATATCAATGATCCATAAAACATATGACTAAATCCATTTGATATAACAAGGTCCTCGGAGAAATTTTTTAATAAGAAATTCATTAAATAATAATATATAATCACAATCTGTGATATAAATTCATAAATCATTGCATGAAATTATATAATCATAAAATTTCTAACATGGGAGAATAAAAAATAAAAAAATTTGGGGAACATGTGATAATTATTATAATCCATGGAAATAGAACATTAGATTTTTGTATAAACATAACCAAAGAAAATACATATTTATGGAAAATATTAACTATAACCATGTCCTTTTATAAATTCTTGAGCATAATCCCAATGTTTATACATCACATTGTGAACATGATGACAATTTCCACAAACCATGTGGTTAAAATAAAAATAATTTGTACACATCATATAGTGAATATAATAACAATTACTATGAATAAACATTATTATCACATGATACATAAAACAATTACCCATGAATTTTATGGATTTGTAGGACCTCAACTAATTCATGATGATAAAACATGCCTATGTGTCTTTTAATATAAGATTTTAATATTCCTCCATATCTTAATTAACCCATGGGAAAGGAATGGGGTTCATGATAATTCTCCATAAACATTATAATAATATATAAATAGAAATAAGGTAGATGGTATTATTTTATAGAATATCCATAGTGAATCATAACCATTAAATTTTATTCTGATATAAATACTTCTCACAAAACCATTATAAATATTCATTGATAAATAAGAAAAAATATCGTTCTCTATTCAAAACTATTAAAATTAAACAAATCACAAAACAATAGAAATATGAAATTATTTGAAAACCCACAGAAAAATTGAATTGATTATTAATAATCAAGATTGTTCATGATAGTTTTAAAATGTATCGATGTTGTAAATATTAAAAAAAATCATTGCAAACATTTATAAAAAATGTTAAAAATTACCTGTATGGAAAATTTGAAGCATAATCCTTTTTGATCCCTTGTGAATAAATTCAAATATAATTGAAATTGATTATTAAAAATCATAGAAATATATAGAATGAAATTCTTTAAAAATATATGGAACATTTCTATGAAGAAAAAATATTTGGGTGGACATAAGAACATTTAAATAAATGATTTAAAATAAATACTAATAGATTTTAAAATCAACTTAGTGAAATACAGAACCTAAGAAAGAACATAAAATAACTTGAGTATAATGAGTGTCATAAAAATATATATTAAATTTATAGTATATAAACCATATAAATTAAAAAATAGCATGATATGAAACATGTCTCAGTTGGGTGAAATTTAGATAAAACCCTTAAAGGATTTGGGGACTTTTGAATCAAAAGATATAGAAGGAGAAAAATTAATACGAACTTGTAAATAACACAAATTTGATGAAATTTACAGTGAAACACATAAATGTGAATTATATACAACCCAAAAATTGAAACAAGTGTTGAACATGGAATATGTCTCAATGAAATAAAATTGAGATGCGAAACTGTTACCTTGGATTCATACAATGTCACAAATTCTATAAACTTCTTACTCCTCAAGACAACTCCTTGAAGTTTCATAGATTACTATTTTGGGGAAAAAATACCTACATAACATGGTAAATATATTTATAATAGGGTTTTTGTATATTTTTTTCAAGCGAACAGTCTTTAAATACATGGCTGAGTGGGGTGGGGAAGGGAACCATTTATAAGAGTGAGGGGTGGAATTTTTGTAATTAAGATTTACAATATACTAAAAGCATGTCACATTAAAGGGAATGTATATCCCAAAATAGAAAATAAGCGATAGGGAGAAATTTTTAGTAATAACACCTCTCATCCAAACAAATCATTGATAATATTTGAAATATTTTAGGACTTTTCACTTTAATTTAACTTTTTACAATAATTTTCAATTACCAAAGTTACTCATTTTTTTCCTTAGTAAATTATTTTTATAAAAAATTTGAATTTATCATATTTAATATTTTTAATATAATAATTTGAATATTAAAACCCACTCTAATAGATCGAATTTGTAGATATTACAAATAATATTTTTTAAAAGATTCATTATTGTAACAAAACTATTTTTTTTGGAAAAAATTCTTTTTTAAGAATTAAAAAATCATGTATAGTACTGATTATTATGAAATAAATTGGTTTATGATTAAAAAAATAGTTTTTTACATTAAATGTAAGACCAAATAAAATTTAAAATTTGGAATTACAAAATAATAAAAATAGACGAAATATGTTTTTTATTAGGACATAATAAATTATCTTATAAAAATTCAAGATGAGATTTATAAATAGAACATTTTAATTTTAAAATGATTATTTTACTCCATAAATAAATTTTTATTTTATATAATATTTTTATATATTTTATAATCTTGTTCAAATAATAATGATGTCACAAAATATTTGGTATGTGAAACAATTATATTTTTATTTCTCACTTGAAAATCATCATTTATTGAAAAAACCCACAATTTCACTCAGATCATCTTTGAAATGACGAATCTCAAAAAATATTTTATAAAACTCATATTATAAAATTTAGAAATATTCATTTTAAATAAAACATATAAAATATATAGTAATAATAATGTTTTAAGGAAAATGTTTTTGTTTAGTTATCAATATTAAATTTAGGGATCTTAAAAATTAATTAATTAATACATGAATTATAATAATTGATTTTATTATTTATTCCTTTAATTTTATAAATAAATTTTATTTATATAATTTCATAAATTTTTTAAATTTCAAAAAATATAACAATTTATAAAAACAAATTCCTTAAAATCTATTATATTTTTTAAGCGCTAAGAAATATTTTTATTATAAAAGAGTAGTTTGTGTTATTATTAATTACTTATATATATATATTACAATGTGTCAAAATGATTATATTATAAAGGATTATTCTATTTTTTTAGTGTTTCAGGAATCAAAACCTATTGAACATGTTAAATTTATTCAATAGATAAATAAATAGTAAAATCACAATGTTTTACATAGAGAAGTGTTTTGTAATACAAAGTAAATTAATATGAGGTTTAACCATTCTATTAGATAAGAATTAATATTTTTTAAGGATTTTATAGTTTTATTATCATGAACTTATCGAGGTCATGGTCATGAACAAGTTTCCCCTACCCTATATTGATGACATACTCAATCAACTACATTGGAATGAATAATTCTTAAAGGGTGATGTTCTATATAGATATGACAAATTAAAGGTAAATAGAGATGATATGTAACACCTCATATTTTTTAAACCATTTTCAAATCAATTAAAATTCATTTATGTCTTCTGTTATACGCTACACTAATTTAATCATGCACGACAAGAAATAATGGTTTAAGCAAGCGTTGCAGGCAACACTGATTTGTATAAATCATAATTTTATTATTCTAATTAATTTACAAATAAAATTATATCCAAGATATAAGATTCTCTGATATGAACATGATTATCTAAAGTATTAATGCTTGGATTACAAATGTAAACCACAAAATAAAAAGAAAAAATGTTTTCATAAAAACTATTTAAATGTGCACATGTGCCTTTTAAGCCAACAAAAAAAATTAATCTTATTAGATTATATTAATGAATCATATATATATATATATATGTGTGTATGTTTTATTCTAATGTGTAACATTATCCCTATGTGTTTTCTTAAAATGATATAAGATGAAATCCAATTTTAATTTTAAAAGAAGTACTTTTATAAAAGAGCAATTTTGTCTCCTTTAGATGCAAGTCTTGTTTTAAATATAATTTTGACAGATAAATAAAATATATTTGAAAGGGTAAAATTATTATTTGAAATCAGGATATAACAAAATATTTTTGGTGAACTTTTCAGATTTTATAAATTGGTTTCATGTTTCGAATAATAGTGAACGTGATACTGAATTTTAATTGAAAAATGTTTTTGATATAATTTATTATTGGAGATAAATTATGTTTCTTATTGTTCATAATGTGTAATAATATATTATTTTTGTCATTTATTCCAATTAAGGTAATGTGAATTAATTTTAAATTGAATTTAGTTATAAAAACATATCAATCTTGTGGAAAATTTTACCTTAACAACTTATTTTCTCAATCCATAAACGTGATTAATTATTAATTAATTTATAAAAATTCAGAGATTTAATTTCTGAATAATGGAGTCAATATTTGACATAATCATGTATATATCCAATTAATATGATTTTTTTTTAGAAAATACTAATAGTTACTGTAGTAAAAAAATTACAACAAGTAATGGTAAATCTGGTAAATTGAGGGTGAAACTAATATTATAAATATTATAATACTTCCCCAAAACATTCTCAAATGATTTTAAATTTATTTAATCTGTCACATAACACATATAGATCGAAATTGAATAATTTAATGAACAATTGTCCATGATAATGACATTAATATTATTATAATGAACAGAGTGAAAAAATGTGACACTCATACTTCAAATAAGTATAATATTACTTTAATATGTGGTAAAATAAAAGATATGATCAAATATTTAAATTATTGTGAAATATAAGGGGTTAAAATAAATAATGTAATTTGTTTTAAATGTTTTTTGATTGAATAATTATCATAAATAATGGATCAATGATGATTCAATAATTATTCAATTAATGAAACAATCAATTGGATTATATTAAAATATTAAAATAAATATATTTTGGATTTATTATGTTAATCCAAACATTTTATAGAAGAATATTTCATATTAGGATTTTATTAAATCAATTGATTCAATGTTATCATACTTGATTTATTTTGTTAAAATCAACATAATGAATAGTGTCACAATTGACACACATGATATTTTATGAAAATAATAATTTATTAAATTAGTTAAAAAATATTAAAATAATAAATAATAACACATTTGATAATATATAATCTAAAATATCAATAATTGACCATTAAATTATTTATTGACACATTATATGTAAAAATATCCACCTTTTAATTTTTAAAATTTCTTTACTGTAGTTAATATTAAAATATGTAAACAACGGATTAATAAAAATGATAAGGTTTAAAATTACAAAAAAAAACTTCTCATAAATCAATTAGTTGATGGTATTATGGAATATTACACACTATATTTTAATTACCTATCATTTTTATATATTTGGATTCATATTTATTTTATTATAAGTTAATCTTTTGAGAAATTCCCAAAGTACCCCTACGTACATTATAATAGGATGCCTCCTCCTCATCACATTTCACCGCTTTGAGACTTTTAGATTGACCAATATCTAAAAAATAATATTATAGACTTCCATGTCAACATTATAGATTTTATTTTCTTCCCAAATATAAAATCTCTATTTCATTAGATGATATCTAAAGGAGCTGTTTCGAAGTAGAGGTATTACCTCTAACTGATCACTTTCCATTTCTACTCTACTATATCTATAGAAAATATATGATATATATTATATAATAATAACTCCATCATTGGAAATATGTGTAAATATTATTATTACTATGAACACATCATAATAAATTCCCTTTTCCACTGAACAAGAATTGAATGTATCGCTTGTGCGAACATACGTCATTCGTTCTCCACATAGCAATACATTTCATTTTCCACCACCATCATATATGAGTGGGAATTATGGTCTGCTTAAAATATTAGTACGATATTTATATCATTTTTATAATTCCATAATGATAATATCATATCTACATTTTTAAAACCAAATATTTTAGGAAATGGCAATGTTTCTCGTTTGTACATATGGATTATCATCTCCATGATGCGATGTGATTTTTTCATCTATATTTCAAATGGGTGGTTGAAAGGATGGATTTTATGAAAATATAGGATATATATAAAAAATATTATTTAATTAATATATATCATATAATTTATTTCTATTCAAATAAAATGAAAATTAAAGCATTATTCTTCCATATGTACAACCTACCATCTCCATGAACAATGTATTTTAATTTCCATATAATAATTTTAAGAATCACCATGAATACATATATAATGAATATATATGTGTTTTTGTGTGTTTTTGTGTGTGATATATATCGTTGTTATAATTCTATATAATATTAAATAATTATCTAAATTAGGGGACCAATAAAAAGAATCTAAAACATTTATCGAAAACAATGAAGTTATTACCTAAAACATAACATTAACAAAGAATATTCAACAATAGAGTAATATAATGTAAAAATTAAATAATATATGGAAATATATACATATGAGTATGGTTATATGTTATATTTATAATAAACATATATTTATATGGTATATTTTTGTCTCACTTTTTTGGGGGGAAGATGGATCATACACTACTTATTATTTCTACGTGGTGTATATGCTGACCACTAGTGTTTTTTATTAGTCTTATTCTGAATATTATGTAATTTTCATATAAATATAATTTTCTTTCATTCATGGGACAAATTGTTCCACTAATGAAAATTTTATAAGGGTTTATTTCATAATATAATCAACATTTGGGAGTGTTTCATTTTATGTCTCTAAGAGGGATATTTTTATTCAATGTCCCTGTTTTCTAAAAATTATTTCAAAAACGTTACTAGTATTCTCCAATGAATATGTTATTTTATTTTTCCCACATTTAACCTTTTGCTAATTTTTTTTGAAATGAATATTTTTTGTTGGTTTCCAAATGAAGTACTTTTTGTGTTTTCTGGAAGAATACAATTTTTTATTTATACAACATGAATGGAATATTCCACCATTATGATTCATCAAATGTTTAAAGTATCCATTAAAATTTTATAAGGTTATTTCCAAGGTAAATTTTATGCTATAAAATTTTTAGGCACCTTAAAAAATTATTTCATAAAGGAAATGATATTTTCATTAATAATTATTTCAAATAATCTTTCAATGTGATTTTAATTAAAGGAGAAAATTATATGATATTATTTTTGATTTGATAAATATTTTAACAAAGGATAGTATTACTATTCTATATCTTAATGATTTAGGATTATTATGGAATAATATTTGTGAAATTCATTTCATTTACAAGAGTAATGTTATAATGAATTGTCAATGAAACTCATTTCATTACAAGGGTTCTGATATGGTGATTAATTTTTGGTTTTGTGGAACTCATATATATATAGTTCTGATTAAGTGATCGGTAGAAAATATGATTCCCTATAATGAATTGGTTAATGAATTATGACTTATGAGATAGATAAGGAAAACAAGTTGATGTTCATTATCGGGTAAGGGAAATAAGTCACTGTGCATGATCCATAAGGGAAATAGGTGACAAGCCCAAATTGTTGAGTCTTGGTATTTAACATTTACATGTGAAATTATTTATATACTAATTATGATTCCAAACAAATTAATGACATGATAATATTTTTATAAATAATGATTAATTATGAAGTTTTATTCTTATAGTTCATGTAATTATTTTATGACATAAAATTTGTTTATGATCCATAACATGTTGGGTTTTAACTATTAATGTTATCCTCATGATCACATACATATATTTTTTATCATATTATTTCATAACATAATACATTGATATCATAAATGCTTATTTTTAATGAGAATTTGATTTCACTCTATTCTTATGATTCATTAAAAATGTTATAAAGAAAGGTTTTAAGTAGGGGTCCAAAAAGGGAAGATATTTATGGGAGATAATAAATATCATTCTACAAATTGCTTGAATTTATTTCATGTTTCCTATGTTAGTAAATTATTATGGTCCTTGAGTTTATATTTCTTTAATGAAATGTGAATTAATTAGGAAATATATAATATCCATCGATGAAAATTCTAGGATGTTATAGTTGGCATCAAAGAATAGGTTATGTCAGCCTTTGGAAATTCTATTAAGAAAACATTACTGAGATACCTAGAGATATTTCTATGGATATATAATTAAGATTGATCCTATGGATAATTCCAATTATAGGATACAATCTTGTACGTTTCTTTATAATTATGAATTACAACTGATTAATCCTAACGAATCATATATTTAAATATTTTTCATAATTTTGAAATCTAATAAGTTTCATTTCATTGTTATGTGGTTTTCTACTAAGATTAGTGCTTCTCGTGCTATTATTTATGGTTTTAGTAATTGAAGGTTAGTATAAAGAACATGGATGAAATTTAATGTATAGAACAATTTTCTAATGATAATTCAAAAAGGATGACCATTGTAGTGAAGTATGTTGTGATCAATCCTAATCAATTTTATTTGAACATGATTAACAATTTATAGATTAGACAACTCTCAGTCATTCCTTAGAAGTGAGGAAATTAGTATGTAGAGAAATATGGTAATGTATACCATGGGGGATATTATATTTTGTTTCCTTTGTTCCATTGATGTGGGAAGAAACACTCTAATGGATGTATTACTATAAGAAGAATATGTTTTGACTATGGAAATGAAGGACAAAAAATATTGTAATTGCAATGGAAAAATGAACAGTTCTGTTAACACAATAGATGGGAATATTGGCCGCCCTACGGTAATATCAATTGATGAATTTTTTTAATGTATACATAATGATAATTATGCAAATTGATGTCCCATGTGGGAAACTTATGAGACAATCAACAATGTGGTACAAGTAATGGTTATATTATTGATGATGATGCAACTATAGGTGAAATATGAATGAAAAGAGGTATTAAGTAAGAGGATTAGGTAGTCATGTTAATGGATTAGGAATAAAGTGAAATAATCAAAGTGTTTTTGTATTCATAATGAATTATTATGTTATATGTATTGTGATGTATATAATAATTGTTTAACTTATATTTTTCAATAGGTATTTACAAGAATATGTTGAATTTTTATGATGGACAAGAAAAAGGTTTTAATGGAAAGGTGGAATCCATGAGAAAAATAATAATAAGGGAAAGACTATGGAGTCCAAACATTTCCTAGATAACCTAATACATAATTTTAATGACAAAAAAGATAAAATCATTAAAAAAGTATCAAAATGTATTTTTTTTCATAGGAAATTTAATGGGGAAAATATCAATTACATGATAAATCATTAACATCTATTCAATTCATTATTATCTAACATATAATTGTCTCTCATGTTCTCCTTAGTACAGTAATCACCTAGGGATATATATCAATAAAAGGGTTGAGATATATTCCCTGTAATATGATAGATTAGAACACGAATCAATATAACATGGGGTGAGAATAATAATAATAATAACACAATCATAATCATGAGTGGAATAATTATATAAAAGAATCAAATTTTGAAATGTGTAAAAAATAAACATCTAGTCTAAGTGGTAAACTACAATGCGTAGTTGTGGACAATGATGAAATAATGTAAATTCATATTTCACATTATCTCATGATATTCATAAAATTATCCAATGATTTGTATCACTATATAATAATATGTGCACTCGTTAAATCCAAACATTTATATTGCGCTATATAATTCTGGGTGCACCCGGCACATCAAAACATTTACATTTTCGTGCTTTCCACATAAAACATATATTAATTTATGACATGAAATAAATCATGGAAAGGAAATGGGTTTATAATGCATACATTAATGGATAAAAATTGAGGTTCCCAAAATAAAAATGTAATAACATACTTGGTATAAGAATTATCTTCCTTGAGTGATGAAAAAACAAAATTAACTAAATTAAAAAATATGACTTTAGAAGGAAGTGTACTTTTCAAAAAATATTTTATTTTGTTATAAAATTATATTGGAAGAATTTATATAAAAAATTAAATGTTTAGGTAAATTAAAGGACTTTTAAATAACATTAATGGAACATTCATAATGAAAATGGAGTTAAATATGGAAAACCACAAGGAAGATAGTTGGGTTCGAGAATCCCCTTACATTATGTCAGAAGTCTCTATTTTTTTTTGAAATCCTACATAATCAAATTAAATTCAATAATTAATAAATATAAAATCATTAATACATGTATTTGATTCATTATTTTTCTATTAAGTTCATTTATGGGATTTTAGATGAGTTATATAGTATAATTTAATCATTCGAGAGTGTTCTTGTTCTTGGTTTTCATGATCGGTTTACTTGAATATATGTATGGATGTTTATGTAAAATGTGTATAATTACAAAAAATTGAAACTATTTTTTATTAATTAATATCCATATGTTTTAATTTTATAGGGATGAATCATTAGATAAATATTTAATTATAACCGTTTGGGTTAATTTTGAGAGTCTTCGATCACAATGAACATGATTTGTTTTATCATTTCGTATTATGTGAATATTTTACATCCAGAACATAAAAAATGTTATAAAATATATTTTATATCTTTTAACAACCATTATTTTGGATTAATGAATAGAATTGAAGGTTTTAATGGAATATGAAAATGAAATATCTGTGATGTCGGTAAATTGACACATCACAGGTGATGATTACATTTTTAGAATAATATAGGGAGATAAAGGAGTTTGATGATGTATTTTACATTAACATGATAGGATTTTAGTATATAAAAATATTTTATTTATCATGAATGTTTGGATAGATGAGTTTATGAGATAATACGAAATGAAACATAAGTTAAAAGAAATTAAATGAAAATGGAATCAGATTTTACTTCTTAAATCACTTCTCCTTGAGAACAATGTAGGGAAAAGGTTTTGTTTTTTTAATTAGACAGAGGGCTCATGGACATGGAGGAGTGTCATGGTAAGGTACTCATGTATAATATGGAATATTCTCAAATCTTTACATGTGTTAGTTGAATAGGTGGTGAGGGATGATATTTATAGTGGAGGATATGGGTGTTTTCTCATTATTTTATTCAATTGTTTAATTTTTTTGCTAAAGACTATAAATTTTTATTGATTTATAACTAAATATAATTAAATATTGAAGTAGGTTTTGAGAATTTATGCTTACATCATCCATGAATCATCCATGACACAATAATTCATGTATTTTGTTTTTATCGAATGTTATCGTATTTTAATATTCACAAAAAATTCAAGTTTATCAAAAAAATACCAAAAATTAATCCTAACAATTTTTAGATGCGTGGAATTAAAATCTATTTTATGACGATAATTTTCAAAAACTGAGAAATTTAATTTTTACTTAAAAACATTTTTTACTCGAAAAATACAGATTTTAAAATTGAAAATGATTTTCTATCACATTGAAAATGTAATTAAGGAAACATGAAATTATATTATACTCATAATAAACCAATAAATTAATTTTTGAATACATTTTATGCAAAAAAATTTATTTTAATTTATTAAATAAATTATAAAATTGTAATTAAATATTTATGACCAAAAAAAATACCAAAAAATATTTTTCCATTTTTAAAGAATTTATATACTTATGTCATGAAATAAATATATCAATTTTTCATTCATAAGATTCCTATGTTTTATTTATAGTTTGAAATATTAAGATAATATTCTATATGATGGAATACTATTACAAATTGTCTTGTTACAATTCCAAAGGTCACATTATTATTCTATCAGTATAGGTTCCTTAGTTTTTCAAAAAACATCTTATTTCATTCAATATTATTAACTAACAAACCGTTTATTGTATTACCAAGACAATATATAGAGAAAATACAAGGGGTTCACCAGCCTAGGAGAAACATAATAGTTTATACCTTGAGTGTCCACTTTAGAAAAATTATTACACTCAAGAGGTAAGGACCTGAGGCTAATGAAACATGACATCCATTGATCAGAAGTCAACTTAGATGCTAAGAAGTCAGTAATTTTATTCCCTTCACACCACATCTAATTAATTTATACATGAATATCCACCAACCCCTTGAAATTATTAATAGAAAAATCAATGGACCAAGGGATTCTAACTTTTTCAAGTAGTTCATTATAGAGAACCAGAAAGTCTATATCCACAAAAGAAAGATTAAAATACCTCACTTTGCATAACAAATGTCTTATAAGAATGGAATTAACTTCACCTAACAGTGAAACACCTTCTTTGAAAACACATGAAAAAGCAAAAATCAACAAGCCCCACTAGTCCATGATCACCTCCCGGTACACACATACCACCCAAAAGGTAGAAAGCAATAGTGTTCAACATTAGACCCGGTTTGGGGGGAGCCACTGAACCCACTACCCTTGAGTCCCTCCACTGAACTAATTGGGAATAATAGTCAGGAGATCTCTGAAGGAGGTAGCATAATACCAATTTTTACAAAGCCTATCCACTTCTGGAAACATGTTCTTTGTTCTAAAAATAATACTAGTACTATTCCCAATAACTTCCTTTTGATGAGATTCATTTCAATTAGAACAAATACATCATAACACAACTACATGAATACTGGACCTAGCCTTCCTCTACTATCATGAACAATTCTCACCTTTATTATAGTATGGGAGGAAGTCCACATGCATAACCTCCTACCTCGTCTACCCTATGAATCTATGAAAGGCACTCCACACTGTCTTTTCCTAATCACATTCCTGAAATGGGTGACTGATCAAATCGCTATATGGATCACTGTAGTAGTGGAATTTGGAAGCCATGTATACTCCGAAATGCTGGATGATTTACCCTGTTAGAAGTTCCATTTTCCTAACATTCAATACAATGAAATTGAATTTTGATGCGATCTCCTAGCAACACACTTTCTCCCACCACGCATCTTGGTCATTCACATCCACCTGAAATTTAATGAAGTATCTACCTATGAAAACACCAATGGTGGAACCCATAAATACACACTTGTTTGGATCATTATGTAGATGAATATTCTCATAAATAGAAATATAGTTTTCATCTAGGGTTTCATTTCTGAATCTAGGGTGTTCACTTTACCCAAAAAAGGATATATATGGAGTTGGACAACCCAGAAAACTGAGCATTATTCCTACCTAGTTCTGCTTCCAGTACTATATTCCCCCTTGCCGATTATCTAATGAGCATATTGATGTAGAGTGACATGAGGGAATGTATAATGCAAGACATTCTGAAAAATTTTGTCAAGGCCACGACCATGACTTCTAGAAATGATTAATGCCTTGGCCAAAACCATATATCAAATTGGGAAAAGCCTCATCCAATTCAACATCTAATTTTCTCATGAGACCTACTGATGCATCGAGGGGCTACAGCAGGCCCCACCCATCAATTTCTAAGTCTACTACATTCATCATATCTAAATGTTTAAACATAACATAAAAATTCGTATTAAAACTGTCATACCAAATGTCAATACTACCACAATAAACCGTGAAGGGTATAGAAATATAATATCCATAGTCAAACATATCATAAAACATTCAATAAAATATGGAATATTGTATTATAATAAATCAACCTTAATGAATAATAATATTTAGTAAAGGTTGTTGACATAGTTGAAAATGATCAGTAAAATACTTTGAGATAAATAACCATTTTCATGAAATCATTTAAAAGTCTCACATTTTATAAATCTATTCATTCAAAAAATATTTTTCAATCATAGTGTCCCATATGACTTTTAATCTTTTTAAAACAATTATCTTATCAAAACATTAATGTCCATAAAAAAATTCCTTAAAATAATTTTGAAATCATGGAAATTAATTAAAAGGATATACAAACATAAATCATTAAAACATTTAAAATATGATGTAGTAAAATAAACCCTCCAATAAAACCATTAAATATTCCTTTTGAAATCAATTTTATGAAATATGTGTATTGATGATAAATATTTCCCAGTAAATACTTGCACATAAACAATCTTGGATAATAATGAGATTGAGGAAATAACCCTTACCAATTAATTTTCCTTGGTTGAGGGTAGTTTAACCTCATGTATAATTGTGAAATAATTTTTATTAAATAATAAAATAACCATAAACATTAATATGATATCATATATGATCTTTTATTTTTTTTTATTAATATTTTAGTAGTATCATTGTTTTGGGTGTTTACTGACTCGTTTTTAATTATATGATATGTTACATAAGTAATGTTTGTTATGGATAAGATGTATAGTATTCATATCTAGAATGATATTAAGTATTTAAAAATTATTTTTAATCAATAAATTAAAATTATTCTTCAATGGTTATGATGTGGAATGGCATCTCATCGCATCGTGGAGATGGTATGTCGTATGTACGCACTAGAGACAATATCAATATTTAGATGGTAAAATATTATATAATTGGATGGTATATCATATATACTGAAACATTAACATGTTATATTTCTTATTTACATAAGTTATACTCATTATTATACCCATACAAATATTAAGGTGTTGAGTAACAAACTACACTATAATGAGGAGACGGTAAGCCGTACGTACACATGTGTGGTGACATTTCATTCAAAGGATGGATAGAATAATGAATATGGTGGTACCATATTTATAATAACATCCCAGTATGTAAAAGGTAATGGAGTTATTATTTTTTGTATTAAAACAAAAATAAAGAGGATGTGGAAGAAGAAAATAACTTGGAGGGGGTGGTGAAATTATTACCTCTTCTTCGGGTGTTTCCTCAAGAGTTGATCAAAAGGGATACATGGGTTGGATTTTTGATCAAATTAAGGAATCTAGGGTGATGTGAGGGATGCTGGGAGGATATTAGTTTAGGGTATGGATGATCCAAATGGCTTTGGAGGTATGATTTTGTGTGATGGATATTTTCCCATTTATAAGAGAGGTGAGGGTCACTTTAGGAAATGATTTAATGATTATTTTATTATACAATCATTTTCGGTTCATAAAGACTCAAAAAAGAATTTATTTCAAGGTAAAGGTGGGTATATGACTAAATACTCTCAACCAATAGGTTTTAGACAAGTTTATGTCACCATTTTAATTTTAGCTTTTTGTTTTAACTTTTAGTTAAATAACGTAACTTTTATCATAACTTCTTGTATTATTATAATAAATGGTTAATAAACATACAATAAACTACCAATAAAACCTCATGTGGTTCATTTATTTGATATATAATATTAAATAAGTCTTTTGGCCAAGCCTTATATTTTTAGGAATGTTATATTATTTAATAATATAGTATTTTTTTTAAAACCTCATTTATGTTTATTTTGAAATTATTTAGTATTTGTGCTTTTTTTAATTCATAAAAACATGATTACTTTGAAAACAATACACTGAATAGATCCTAACATGTCATATTCACCTATAAAATTCGTGTATTCCCTCAAATATTTCAATTTATATTTGTTTTAATATTTATAATATCATTTATTTGATTCTTCCATTATTATGTAAAAGACTGCATCATTATTGTGTCATATATAAATACATGTATTTGATGTATAAAAATTATAAATAAAATATAATGTTGTATGAAATATTTCTATATTTCAAATTATTTTTTAGAGACAATGTCATAACTTATATAACCTCTTATAAAAATTGTTTTACTAAAAGATACATGCTTTTGTTAATTATGTCTTTACTTTGAATTAATAAATATAAATGTCATTATTATTCCCATGCAGCTCCATGGGGTCCCAAAATCTACACATGGATGCCCATTGTGAGTCATATCTAATCCAATAGTGTTACGAAATGTGTTAGGGAAATTTAATATTATTATAATATTATTTATTACCCTTATTTACCGGATTTACCATTTAACCATGTTAAGTATAATATTTACCGAAGAAATTATTCATAATGTCTACATTAAAGATACATATTTAAACAATTTGGACCTAATGAATCCATATATGAAATATATTTATTCAAATTCACAACATAGAAGTTGTAGAAATTTATTTAAATTTAATTATCATTGTCGAAACCAAAAAGACGGTTTTTAAGAAGTAAGAACTATCAAATGATTGATATATGTTTATATACAATTTAAAGGTGAAATTACATATAATGACCTAAATTGTATTAAATTATAAAAATATAATCTAATAACACTTTATACCCACTCTAATGAATAATTTAACACTAAAAATTATTTTGATAAAAAATTCTGTTTTTAAATATTTTGTTTTATTTTTCACTATTCATCCAAATATAAAAGTTATCAGAAAAATACCAAAAATTTATCCGAACAAACTTTTTAAGTCCTAGTTCTAATGAAGATAATTATTTTCTCAAATTTAATATATATAAGTTTTAAATATTAGATTTAAAAAGTTTTCTTCATTAAAAGGCTGTAAAATTGCATTGTTTTGAGAAATAATTCTTTTATCTGAAAAATTTAATTTGATCTTATAATATGTCTAAGAAAAACATAATATGGATTTTAAAATTATATACAGTATATTAAATTCAAAATGAAAATAATACTATTCATAACAACTTTTTGAACGGCTAGTTTTGTAAGTTGTGGTGCGCTCGAACTCAGTGTTGCATGAAGCGCAAGTTATTGAATTACATTAAAGAGATAGTATGCTATTAAGTACTTGATTTTTACATTATAATCTCCTTAAATAAATTTCTTCCTCACAATTTGAAAATATTCTTCAAAAATAAAATGTTGAAAAAATAAAATCCATTTGAGGAAAACCCACATTAGAAATAGGGTTAGTAAAATTTAGAATTAATAAGAGGGAAAAGGAAATGAAAAAGTCACTACAAAATTAGGGTTTCTAATATTAGAACATTGGTGGTTATTATAGACACATAATTGGAGAAAAAAATGTAAATATATATAGGGAGTTATTAAGGCCATCAATCACAAACATGTGTATAATTAAAGGCCCCGATGCAACAAATCTATAATGATTTAACATATTGTCGATTAAAAAGAACATAAATTTTTAGGATAACACCTTTATTTTTTTAAGATTCCTTCCCTAATGTTTATGAATATAATAAAAAAAGAATACTTGACATGTATATTTCCATCTTTCGACTAATTTCTACCACAACCTCATCTTTCACTCTAAAAGATAATAGAACACAAAAATATTATATTTATCCTAATCGTATAGAGTACCCAAAAATAAATTAATAATTATTATGTTATACCATTGAAAAAAATCCATTATAAAAACTAGGACATCACGCAGGCCAGTGGTACGTGATTCACCCCTGTCACCCATCAGTTGCAGGTTCAAGTCTCACGGCCTTGTTGGACACGATGGGTTGTCACACGTACCCCGGGTTGTCACCCGACCTCCGGGTTGTCACCCGACCTCCGGGTTGTCCTTTTTATAAAAATACAAAAATAATTTTTTGGAAATGTTTTAACTATAAACAATAGTATCTATTGTCCAAATAAATCCATTCCAACCATTAGACATATCCAAAATACTTCTATACAATCTCATAGTCCAAAATTTTTAATGATGGTAAACATAAAGAAGATCTCTTTTTCCACGTAATAACATGTAAATACATTAATCATGGGTTCTTTTAAATCATGGTAACAACCTAAATTCCCATAAAACCATATTGAATACATTCATACTATCTGGTTACATATTCAATACATGATATACTCCTTAAATCCAAAAATTATGTAAACTCCAACAATGATGGAATAAACAAACAATTAATCAGTTCCATGTTAATCAATAATATTCAATATTATTTATCCAAATAAAACTTCTATTATTCCAAAATCCCTACCTCAAACTCAAGTCTATATTAAAGTTTTTATTTATTTAATCCATATATTTTCTATAAGTCATAACTTTAAATTGTTTTAATTTACATGGTACCATACAATCTAAAATCATTCATGAAATTGTACTGCAGTACAATCCTAATTTATTACCATAATTCACATAACATGTAAATAGTTGATACAACACTCAAATGACATAATTAATTAATAAAAACATAAAAACACTAGTCATTCATCTTCATATGCAGTAGAATCATGACTTGATTATTATCTAATAACATCATTTGGGATATACTCTGATGATTTGGACATTGATTCGCGTAGTGTCCCAACTACTTGTAAATGAATAATTGTACTTATGAAACCATTTTATTACCCTTTTAATCACATACATGGTGTCCTTCTTCTCCACACTTATAAAATACTCCCATTCCCTTCAAATATTTACAAAGGTGATTCTTTCTACAGTTATCAAATATATGAAAATCATTTGGTCCCTTCTTTCCTTTATCCATCTTTATCTATACAATCCTTTTCTTCTATGGTTTCCCTTCAATTCCATAGGACTCAAATAATTCATTACTTATCTTATTATCACATGATATTATTTATTTATATGATGATAATGCATGGGAGACTATGTATTTTCTAAATTTTGGCTTAAGACCATGAAAGATATGATACTTCTTACTCTATGGATCATGTGTATTGTTGGTGTACCCATTCATTCTACTAGGAACCATATCCAAACTATGATGTGCACTAGGTTTTTTTATGAATCAAAATTCATAATTACAAACATCTAAAATACCTAACATAAATTGAATTGTTTATGAATATAATCCATAAACATAAAAAAATTCATTGAGGATGTATTTAGTCAAAAATATTATATAATGATTTTTAAAGAAAATGATAATTTTTCCTATCCATATCCCCCGGGAGTGTCATAACGAAGAGTACAAAAAGATCCATTATTGTGTACTAAGATAACATGGGCCAATCCTGAAACTCTTTGTCGGAGTTTTCACTCCTAGTTACATCTGTGAAAGAGCCTCCTTTATCTGCTCGTATCCAGGCAGAGATGTATTGGTTGAAAAATAAAAAAAATATCTACATAACCATAATTCTAAGACATTATTCTATACTAATCCTCAACGTTTATCCTAAGATGATGTGATCTAATCAGAGTTTATCTAAATCTAGTTTTCGAGGTTTATACTAATCTTCCACTGATACAAACTGTAATGCCCTTACCCCAGTTACTCAGAGTTAGTGCATTATTACATAACATTGGCTTGATACAAGGAATAATGTCTTGAATGTCCGATTAGTTTATTAGCCTTGGAAACAAGATATATAAATATGTACAACATTACAACTAGAAAAGAAATACAACACTAATTTAATATATTAGAAACATCCAAGCCTCTTATATTATGATTTCAAGTAACTCATAACTAACTTCATCATATCCTGGAAAAAACATGCATATGAAACGGGTGAGCTCAAACACTCGGTAATAGTATGAAATATATCGAAAGATAACATAAAAATTAGGTATGGTGAATTATTTAAAACACATGCCTTTACAAATAATAAACATGAACATTTTATAGTAGGAATATGAGCTGAGTTAATAATTCCATAATAAAACATAATAATGGGTATTCTACTAGTCGAATAACAACATAAACCATCATTATTATTTTCATAATGAGGTAATGTATAATGCGGGACATTCTGAAACATTTTTTGAAAGCCTCTCCCATGAACTCTTAAAATGATTAAGGCCTTGGCCAAAACCATATATCAAATTTGGAAAGGCCTCTTCCAATTCCACGTCTAATTGTCTTACGAGACCTACCTATGCATCATGGGGCAATAACGGTCCCAGCTGTCACTTACTAAGTCAACTGCATTCCTCATCTAAAAATGTTGATACAAAACATAAACATTTATATTAAAACTAGAATAGGAAATGTCCATACTTAAACTATAAACCATGAAGGGTATATAAATATCACATCCAGAGTCAAACATATCATAAATAATTCAATACAATATAGAATATTGTATTATAATAAATGAACTATAATCAAGAATAATATCCACTAAAGGATGTTGACATAGTTGAAAATGATTAGTAATATTCTTTGGGAGAAATAAGCCCTTTTTCATGAAATCATTTATAAGTAACAAAATTTATAAAATAAATCATTTAGAAATGATTTTTGAATCAATGTTTCATATACCACATTGAAACTTTTGAATATAATTATCATATCAAAGCATTCATGTCCATATAAATAAATCGCAAAAATTATTTTGAAAACATGGACATTATTTAAAAGGATTTAGAAAGTTAAATATTTAAAACATTTAAAATGATAATCTATTTAAATATACCCTCCTATAAAACCATAATGGATTCCTTTTGAAAATATTTTTGTGAAATATGTTGTATCATTGATAAATAAGTCCCAGTAAATACTTACACATAAACAATCTGAGATAATATAGAGATTCAGTAAAAAACCCTCTCCTTGTATATTTTTATTAGTTGAGGGTCGGTTAACTTCATTTATAATGTTGACATCACCTTTATAGAATTATACAAGAACCATATACATTAATATGAACTCAAATTTGATCTATTAATATTGGTTTTTTATAATAATTTAGTAGTATCATTGTTTTTGGTGTTTACTAAATCATTCTCCTTTATATTTAGTGTTACATAAGTCATGTTTATTATTTATAGTATGTATATTACTCATATAATGAATAATATGATGTATTTAAAAATTATTTTTAATCATTAAATTAAAATTAGTCTTGAATTGTTACGATGGGGAATGACATCTCATCGCATCGTGGAGACGGTAAGCTGTATATACACACGAGCGACAATATCATTCATTTGATGGTGAAATTGTATATAATTTTATGGTATATCAAATATACAGAATCATTAACATGTTATATTTTTTATTTACATAAATTATACTCATTATAATACCCATCGAAATATTAAGGTGTTGAGTAAAAAACTACACCACGACGTGGAGATGGTATGTCACACGTACGAATGTGTGGTGGCATTGTCATTCATAGGATGGATATTAAAATGAATATGGTTGTACCATATTTATAAAACCATCTAAATATGTAAAATTTAATGGATTTATTATTTTAGTATGGAAGAAACAATGAAAAAGGAAGTGGAAGAAGAAAAGAACATGAAATAGTGTGGTGAAATTATTACCTATTCTCCGGGTGTTTCCTTTTGAGTTGATAAAGAGGTCTCCATAGGTTGGATTTATGATCAATGTAATGACTCTGGGATGATTCGAGAGATGTTGGGAGGATATTTGGGCAGGTTTTGGCCGATCCAAATGGATTTGGAGGTGTGATTTTGAGAGAAACGGAAGTACATATTTATAAGAGAGGTGAAGGTCACTTTAGGAAAAGCTTGAATGATTATTTTATTATACAATCATATTCGGTTTATATTATCTCCAAAGTGATTTATTTAGATACTATGTTGGGTATGGGTAAAAACCCTCTCAAACAATAGGTTTTAGATAAAATTAGGTCACCATTTTAACCTTATCTTTTATTTTTAACTATTAGTTATATAGTTTAACTTTTACCATGTCTTCTTGTATTAGTAAAATAAATGGTTAATAATCAAAAAAAAACTACCAATAAAACCTAAAGTTGATCACTAATTTCATATATATTATTATATAAGTCTATTGGCCTATCATTATATTTTTATGACTATTATATCCTTTAATAATATCGTATTTGTTTTAAAATCTAATTTTTGTCAATTTTGATATTATTTTGTATTTATTTTGATGTGGAAGTCATAAAAACTTGATTACTTCAACAAAAATACATTGAATCAATACTAACATTTCATTTTCACATATAAATTTCGTTTATGGAATCAATGCTTTCAAATTATATTTATTTTAATATTTATAATATAATTTATTTGATTCATTCATTAATAAAAAAAATACTGCATCATTATTGTGTCATATATAAATATATTTATATTATGTATAAAAATTATAAATAAAATAACATTATATATGAAATATTTTTATATTTCTTATGAATATGTATAGTCAATGTTATCAATATATAACCTCATATAAATGGTTTTTACTAAAAGATACTTTCTTTTTTTATTTTTGACTTTACATTGAATTAATTAACATAAATATCATTATTAACCCCTAGTGGCTCCATGGATTCCAAAAACAGACTGAAGGATCCATTTTTACAAATTCTAAACACAGAACATTCAGAAATTAATTAAAAATTAATTTCTCATGTCGAAACCAAAAACCGGGTTTTTAAGATGTAAAAACTATCAAAAGATAGACATATGTTTATATACTATTTAAATGTGAAATTACATATAATTACATAAATTATATTAAATGACAAAAATATAATCTACTTTGACATTAAAACCACTCAAATGAATAATTTAACACTGGAATTTATTTCGATTAAAAAAGTTCATTTTCATTAAAATTTAGTAGGTTTCACTATCTATCAAAATATTAAAGTTATCGGAAAATTACCAAAAAATTTATCCAAACTAAATTTTTATGTCCTGATTATAAATAAGAATTATATTTATCCAAATTTAATATATAAAAGTGTCAAATATTGGATTTATTAAGGGTTCTCTATTAAATGGTGGTAAAATTGTAATTTTTTTAAAAATATTTCTTTTATCTGAAAAATTATATTTGTTCATATAATATGTCTAATAAAAACAAAATATGGAAGTTAAAATTATATGGATTGTATAAATTTCAAAATCTAATTAATAATATTCATGATCGCTTTTTTAACGGCTAGTTTGGTATGTTCTGGTGCGCTCAAACTCAGTGTTGCGTGAAGTGCATGCTATTGAATTACTTTAAAGAGATAGCATACTATGAAATCATATGGAATTACACTGAAACTAATGTCCGATCATTTATTAGCTATGACGATAAAAAAACCTCCCTTTTAACGACCAACCCACTCTATGAAAAGTACTCATTCATGACCTCATTGATCTCATGAATATCTCTTGCACTACCATGAATAAATATTCTAGTATCATCAGCAATCATCAGGTGAGATATGCCACAATATATGAGTCAAATTCTATTAGATAGGGACATTCAATAGTTGATATAAAAATTCATATACTAGAAAAACACATCATAAGTTGTAATAAATAAGGATGGGGAGAGGGTGTCCCATTATTTCAGACCTCATACAACAATATAGAATGTAAACTGTCTTCCCATAAAGAAAATAGATAACTAAGAAGAGATGAAACATTGATTCATAAGGCCAATAATCCAGTGCGAGAACCCCATTCAAGTATGGACCCATAACATGAATCTCTATTCTACCTTATCAAAAGCCTTGTTCACATTCATCTTGAGGTATAGGTTTCTCCCTTAGTCTCTAAGGTTAATTTCACTAAATACCTATTCATCCAGAGTAATTTAACTTGTAATATTTCAGACCTTAATAAAATTGTTATGTTACTCTGCAATCTAGCCTAGTAGGAATGACTCCACTCTCTTATTTAGTATACATGCTAGAATATTATAGGGTACATTAAAAAAAATTTATGGGGAAATAATGATTCAGGGATTAAGGATCATTAACCTTCGGCACCATTATGATCTTCATGGAACATGCAATATGTGGTAGACTCCAGTCAATAAAGTATCCATTTAAAACATGAACCAGATCAATTTTCACCACATCCCATGAAGATTTATAAAAATATCTACGGAAAACATCGGGCCCTGGAGTGTTTTTTAGGTCACGGGACCAGACTACATCGTAGAACTCCTTCATTAATTTTTAATTTATAAACATTGTATTGTGGTATATATGTGATTCAAATTGATTTATATATATTAAATTATTATAAGAATGGAGAAATTCCAATGATTAAGGTTTGGTTCATTATATTCTTCCCCCCTTTTGAAATTTCACCCTTATAATTTTGTTTTACCTAAACTGGTGAGGGTACTTCCCCTTAATTACCTCCTTTGATTACTATGTTTCTTCTTAATACTTATGGTTCCACCAAAACACTTTGACAAGGTGGTTTTTCATTCCAAACTACTTGACTCTCTTCCTTTCTGATATTCGAAGGATGTTTTTTCTACGACATGATACTTCATGTCCCTTTAACGGTTTTTAGTATTTCTCTTTTTCCAACTCTAAGCATCATTGATATATTACTAGATATCTTGAAACTTCTCTGTCATCTCTTGCACATGATCAGGTCCAAGTAGAATTCATTTTTTATATTCATACAAAAAACTGGATTTCAACATGGATTTCCAAAAATATAATCATAAGGATAGATATGAATACTTGAGTGGAAGTTTTTATTTTATGAGAACTCAACCAATGGAAGATGTTAATTCTATACACCATTAATTTCCATTGAGTAGGTTCTTATCATTCCCTTTTCTAAATAGTCCTCTCATAGTAGGAATCAGTATGGGGGTGATATGTCTTTTATGAAATTGTAATCATTTATCAAATCTTTTTGAATAAACCTCCAAAATATAGATGTGAACCTTTCATCACGATCATAAAAATTCAGAGTGTAACTCTATGTAGTGTCACCACTTCCACAACATATGGTTTAGGATGTATTTTAAGTGATATATATCCTCGAATAGTGTTAAAATGGCTAGTATTGGTGAGTCGATCCACCACAACCCCTAACACATTGATTATTTGGGATGTCTTTGGGACACCAATGAAAATATACATAGAGACTGACTTAGAGGAAACATTTTATTACTTTTAAAATAAAAATAAATAAAATAGCACAATCCAGTAATAGAGGTCTGAAATAATTCATTATGGGAGAATAAACTCATATAATAATTTAACAATCATTCAGGATAGATCCCACCCTAGTGTTTAGAATGAGACAATCATCAACCCTCCCATTATTAGTAATATAATCTACAATATCATCACATTCCCTCAAAGTATGTCTTACCAGGGTATCCGGATTCAAAATCCTTTTACATTTACTTATGATATAGAAAGTCTCCCATGGCCAACTGAAATTTCCTTCAAGAATACTAACCAAAATAATTTTGTCTGATTCCACTTCTGAGATCAAGAAACCAAACATCATGAATAGTAGATGACCAGAAATCAGAGCATTGAACTATGCTTCAATGGAGTTTCCTTCCCCATATAAAAACTAAATCCAAGAAACACCGATATGTTTTAATCACACACCAAAATATCTCCACATAAAACCCCTACCACAAATTATCCTTCCACATTTAATTTAAATCCTAAACAAGAGGCCTCCATTTGATCTATTTTACATTCTCGGTTCAACTACACTCAATAGAGGGGAGGATCATGGAAGCGTGAAATGATGTAAGCTCATAGATTCCCTTGTTGGAAAAAGAGCGCCCATCTTCATAGCATATAGCATTACATGAATGTGGAACAAAAGGCGTGATACCTTCCTACCCTCTCTATATTTATTTCTATCCTCTAAAATAAAAAAAAAACCTGAAAAAGCAATCTTTATAACTCTAGATAATTTTTTGGGTAGTTATTCTTAGTGATCTTCCACTCTCTTGACGCATATCCTATCACTTTATCAATATTCATGAGTAAAATACCCATGTATTTCTTTAAATAATCATTGTTTATCACAAAATAGTCTCCAATTATTGTTAAAGTGAGTACATGGGTAGTGATAAGGCTTATCTTTAGCTCCTTAAATCATTCTTTACATTCTTCCATCCATAAAAACATTACCCCTTTCCTTGTTAACATAGTTACCAGGATATAAAATCATGATAAATGTCTTACAAAACATTTATAATTCAATATTATGACAATATACCTAAGGATTTCCATGACACTAGAAGGTCTAGTTCAATCCTATATTTCCATTTTTTTAATGGTCAACATAGATTACCTCACATGTGATTACATGTCCCAATATTGTGACTTTCTGGATCAAGAATACACACTTGTTGAACATGGAATATATCTTCTACATCCTTAATATGTCTATCAAAATTCCTATATCATCATCATGATCCACCTTCATCTTGGAGTAAATGAGAATATCATTGATAAAAACACCAAAAAAATTTCCGATGAAATGTATAAATATTTTATCCCTCAAATAAATGATGACTACAGGGGAATTAGTATGTCCATAGGGCATCCCTTGAATCTCATAGAGCCCATACCATATACAGAAGACAATCTTTTGAATATATTACTTCCTCACCATTAGTTGATTATATCAAGAATAAAGATACATCTTTGAGAATTAATGAGATCCTCATAGATGATCGAACAATTCAACATTCCATGGAAGATGATACTTGTTCTTTATAGTGATCTTGTTGAGCTCTTATTAGTGGATACACAGTTTCACTGATCCCCCTTTTTTCTATATAAATGGAACTGGTGAACCCAAATAAAAAGAACTAGGGCATTTGAACCCCTGTTCAAATGCTTTTTTAGATTCATATTTAACTCATCAAATTCAATTGAGACCATCCTGTAAGGGAATTTTGAGATTTGAGTAGCTCTAGGTATGAGTTCTATTGAGAACTCTACCTCACGATCTAGGGGGAGTCTTGATAACTCTTTGTGAAATATATCACTATATTACCTCACAATGGTAATTTTCTCCAGGGTGATACCATCCTTTGCCTCAACAATTTGAGCATGGTATGCTTCTTGATAGGGAATCAACACCCACACCATTGAATAAGTTTCCAATGTAGATTCATGATTTACCATTCACTTTTAGAGTATCATGGAATGGTTCAAAATATGAAACAATATTTCATTTTACAAACAATTAATTTGTTCTCTATATAATGAGAGATAAAAGAACCCCATTATAGATGAAAAGTCCACCATGGAATGTATCATGAGTGTTCCGGGAATAATATTCCCACATATTCCAATAGGAGAAGAGTCCAACACATGGGTTGTAATGATCACACAACTACAAGTTTTTTGGATATCGCTGCTTCATGGTTTCATGGAATTGATTCATTGGATATAGAAAATTTGAAATATATAACGGACGGTGGGGAAGTAGAATATTATATGACTCTTTCCATTGTTGAGTTAATAGGAATTATACCTTGTACCACATCATTTTTTTTCACTTCCCCATTGGTGATAGAATAATACATCCATTGTTCCTTTGGAATTGGAGTCTAATGATGGTGATTAACATCGGGGACTAAAGGGTTAGTGAATTTGCATGCATAGTGACATTTTTTCATGCATGGGTGACTGTACTAATACTCAATAGATACCTTGAGACCCTGATGATCTCTCAAAATTCATGAAGGATAACCCACAAAGCATGAAAAATAAATATCATCCCAAATTAGGTATGTGCCTATACATATACCTATGTTATCAAATATACCCATATCATTCATGAGGAAACATAAGGCCCAATTCTTTTGCTGGAAATTCAACAGTTCAATGAATGAAAAAATACCACAAAGGTAAGAACCTCAAAGGTATCACCACACAGACAAATACAATATAATTAAGTACCACAAAGGTATCTCCACACCGAAGAATAACACGAAGGTAGGTACTATAATGGTTACGGAAGACATAAGATTACCACGAAGGTAAATACCACAATGGTAAGGACACATATCACACCAAGTATAACATAAGTACGGAAGTATAGATGATTAGATGTATTGTTACAGAATCTTACTTCATCGAGAAGATTTGTTGTTGACCCACAAAGAATCTGAAGATAACCCACACATGATCTGAAGATGACCCACACAGGATCAGAATGTGCTGACCCACACTGGATCGCTAAGAGCTGACCCACATAGGATCGGTATGTGCTGACCAACATAGGATCGCTGAGCGCTGACCCACACAGGACCTCAATATTCTTCAAGTATAGCCAACTGTTTGGTTTCCGCACTAAGAATTATTGATTGTAAGAGGTTCCTCTCCCCAATCCATTTTTCTATGAATCAATTACCACGAAGTCCCATGAAGAATTATACCAATGGTCCGCCACATCATAAGGATCCCAATGCGACTGATGGTGCATCCATCAAATGCTCATTCTGTATGTTATTAGCATTCCATTCAGAGGGCTCAGTTGTATTTGTGTTTGATCCAACCCGGCCACACTCCAACATTATCTAAAACTCATGTGGGGTATATCAAAAGGACCATCTCGATCGAAGGATTCTAACGACGCATACGGTTCGTCAAATGGATTCTCAATTCTAATGATATGACCAAAAAGGAGAAACTGGGTGTGGATGGGCCCGAGTCCGGTCTGACCCGGTCGGGACCGACCCGGCCCCACCTGGCATGGGCCGACATGACTCGGATCGGGTCGACCCGTCTCGACCCGTTTTCATCCCGAATGGCCTGGGCCTTGCCAGGCTCAGCTCGTTGGGCAGTGGTCCGACCCGGCCCGTGAAGGGGGTTTCCAGGCCCTTTGGCGTGACCCAGTAGGGTGGCTCACTGTGCATCTCGCTGTCATATAGACTACCATTGTGGGGTCCACCATAACAGACGCAATATAGGGAGGAGTCTCCCAAGTCTACTGAACATCCAAAAGGTTGTTCGGTCTTTAGATGTGGGACCCATTGTAGTGGGTCCTGCTCTATATGCCACGACCAGCTGGTTTGTCGGCCGGTCCTCCTCCCAGCGGCACGACGACGCCACTATCCTCCATCGACGGCTGAGTGTCTGCCACCCTTTGGACTCTGCCACGGCTAAGCGACCGTGGTCTCCTGCAATGGCGGCACAGACGTGCGCCTCCCTACCTCCACGCGGTCGGCCGGTGTGTAGTCTGCCTTCCTCTTCCACGATCAACTGCATCTCCATTCTATTCCCAACAAATATTACAACAGCATATTTCTAATCCTTTGGTTGAGGGATCCACGTCTATATGTCGTGCTCAACAAAAACAAATATGCTTCCAATGATGTTAATTATTTGGTGTTGAAGAACCCACGAAGAACGTGAGAATAACAATGAAAATGGGAAATTCATATGTGTGGAATTATGGTCATGTTTGTTGGGCCATAGTCATTGTGAATCAATTATATGAAGAATATCAAATAAATTCAATCATATTTCAAAATTAAAACCCCTACCATGATCGTCCGATGGAGGTGGCGCGGGAAGAAGACGAAGTCGATGAAGATGGTGACGTTGGATTTTGTCACTCCCACAAGATGCTCCAATGTCGGTTCCTCAATCTTGATATGGAGAATGCTCTTAAATGTATAGGTTCTTCGTTGGAGAAAAAAAATTCTCCAATAGTTCTCCCACGATATCTTTTGACAACGATCCTCCAACCTCATGAAAGATGAGGAGACACTTCATTAAATTATGTTTTCTAATTAACGAATGTTGGAACATTAATTATGTTTATGTTGGAACATAATGTTTGGAGGATTCCTATGTTTTCCACACATTAATAGGGAGTGTTTGGGTAGTCCCCACCACTCAATATCCAAATGGGAGGTTTCAATTTCAAAAATAAAATAAACATGTTTTTTTTATTTTCTCCCATGAAAATTACAAGAATAAAACATTCACCCACGACCTACTACGATTGAGGTGAAGGACTCCTTAAGTGAATATCGGATCTATGAGTTCAACGATGTCCTCATATTTTAATTCTGAGCACTGGTTCAAAAGATACAAAATGCCGCTCACACATTTACTGAACATACCCAAAAAAGGTCAGAAAATCATTTTGGGCACACCGAGCCTCAGAATCATGTGACGTTAATTTTTGGAGACTCGTAATATTCCCATATAATTAAAAAAACTCTATTGGAAAATATGGGTCTTTACATTCTCCCCACCTCAGGGATTTGCGTCCCCGAAATCCATAACACAAACTATGTAAACATTTGGGGTTTTTTTTCACGAATCTGAGCCTCCCGCTCCCATGTTCTCTCCTGGAGGTTCCTTTGCTGCCAAAGAATGTGCACCAGAGCTATCGACCACCCACAAATGACTCTCTCTTACTGACCCTCAATCTCAACTGGAACCTCTGAAAACGCCTCCCCATAGTCGATGCCCAGATCTCCATGGATGATAACGTGAGATGGGTCATGCACATATCTCCTCAGCTAGGATACATGGAAAACTTCATGCACTCATTGAAACTATGGGGGGAGATCTTAGTGGTATGCCACCTCGTCAACTCTGCAAAGGACCTGGAAGGGTCCTACGAACCATGGAGCTAACTTGTCGCCCCAGCCAAATCTCTGCAAGCCTCGTCGAGGTGAGACCCATAGAAACACATGGTCTCCATCCTCGAACTCCAAATGTCACTGTATACTATAAAAATATTATTCATTCCAAACATGTGCAGTTTTCATCCGCTCCTGGATGATCTAAACCTTCTCCGTGGTAGCCCGTACCATCTATGGTCCCATGAGTGCAGACTCCCCAGGTTTAGTCCAGCACAGAGGTGAACAACAAGTTCAACCATACAATGCCTTGAATTTTACTATACCAATAGTGGAGTGAAGACCATTGTTGTATGTCAACTCCACTATGAGCATGTGATCCTCCCAAATATGACCAAAATCAAGGACGCAAGCACGTAGCATGTCCTTGAAATCTAAATGGCCTACTCTGTCTGACCATTCGTCTAAGGATGGAAGGTGGTGTTCAATAGAAGTTGCGTCCCAAAATCCTCATGTAACCCCTTCCATAGCCAGGTAGTGAAACATGTATCACGATCGGAGACAATTTTCAAAGGTACTCCATGAATCTGAACAATCTCTTGCACGTAGAGGTGTCCCAAGACATCTACTGAACCCTTGTATATGATATGTAGGAAGTGGAACGACTTGGTGAGTTGGTCAATGATCACCCAGATAGAATCATGAAACTGGGACATGGGTGGAAGTCCGATCATGAATTCCATGGATATTCCATTCCACTTCCACCCTGGCACCTCATGTGGATGAGCTAAGCCTACTGGAACCATATGTTGGGGTTTCACTTGCTGCCAAGTGAGGCATCGTGAAACAAACTCTGCCAGTGCCTTCTTTATCCATGTCCACCAGTACTGACACTGGAGGTCGTGGTACATCTTCTCCACACCACGATGTACCGCCAGAGGAGACATATGAAACGCCCTCATCACCTCATCTCGTAGGACCATTGGTATAACTATACGTCCTCTGAAAAGGATAACATGATCCCCACCTTTAGAATATCCATCAGGTGCATGTCCTGAGGATATATGGGGATGTCTTTCCTCAAATTCATTGTACAGAGGATTCCCCTCCCTGACTCACTGAAGTAGTGGGGGGAGACTATCACAGAATGGAGTTATTTTGCTGCATCTCTATCCAAGAAGGATATCTACAAAGCCGGTAACTGCTCCATCACCTCACTCTACAGTTGTATACCAGATCTCCTGATGAGTGAATCTGCTACTGTGATCTAATTCCCATGAGTATAGACCATCTCGAATTCATAATCTTGGTGGAACATTATCCAAAATCATTGTCATAGGTTCAAGTCCTTATGATATAAGATATACCTGAGACGGTTCTGATTACAGTAGACTATAAAATGATCTCACATAAAGTAATGTCTCCACATCTTCAAGCCTAATACCACTACTGCTAACTCTAGGTCATGGGTAGCATAGTTCTTCTCACGATGTATCATATGTTGTGAACCATATGTGATCACTTATCACTCCTGCATCCGGACAAATCTAAGCCCAATTCCTAATATGTCGTAGTAGACCACATACCCAATGCCCTCCTCTTGTAACCTCATGATGGGGTCACTCATTAGACTCGGCCTCATCTCCTTGAAACTCCACTAGAATCTCTTTAACCACGCCAAGGGTTGGAACTTCTTCATCAATGATGATAAGGGTTCTACAACTTTGGAAAAGTCAGGCATAAACCTTCGGTAGTAACCATCAAATCCCAAGAATCTATGCACATCTGTCACACTGCTAGGTGGATCCCAAGAATTTATAGCCTCAATCTCCATTGGATCCACTGAAAAACTAGCCTTTTAGATAATTTTTCCTAGAAAGTTGACCTTTCATATCCATAACATGCACTTCGAGAGCTTACCATAAACCTGGTGCTCTCGGAGTGTGTCCAGTACTACATATAGATGATTGGTGTGCTCCTCTTCTGTAGCTCAGTATATCAGGACGTGGTCGATGAATTCTACCATAAAGTGATCGAGGTATGGCTGAAAGATATTTTTCATGACTCCCGTGAAAACTGTTGGGGTGTTGTTCAAACAAAATCGAATAACCAAGAACTCATAGTGTCCATACCTACATTGGAATGTCATTTTCTACACATCCTCATCTCGAACCCTGTTATGGTGATAGACTGACCTGCGGTCTATCTTTGAAAACCAATATGCTCCCTTCAGTTGATCATAGAGACCATCAATCCTCCATAGTGGGTATTTTTTCTTCATGATCACTTGGTTCAGGAGCTGATAGTCCACACAGATAGGAAAACGCACATCCGCCTTCACAACAAATAAAATCATGTATCCCCATAGAGAAACACTGGGCCTATTGAACACCTTTCTCTCTATGTCCTCCAACTATACTCGCAGATCATGAAGCTCTGTGGGTTCTATATGATATGCTGATATACATAACAGTGTCGTTCAATGGTATAGGTCGATATTAACGTTCACCACTCTGTGAGGTGGCAGACGGGGAACATCATTATGGAAGACATCAGTGTACAGGTCCACCACTACATAATATATTGGACTCTCAACATCGACAGATTCGAGGGTAAGGCTAGAAAACATATGTGTGATTTACATTACCCTCCTTCAGTTAATTCCATACTATGCTATAGATATTCCCATCTAACCAATGAAGGAAAACCTTGTCTCATCCGTGCGGGCACACCACACTTTGTGCCTAATAAAGTAGATCTATGAATGGACTGTGGATAACCAGTCCATACTGAAGATGAAATTGTAAGGCCTTGATGCCACAACTATGTGATCGCATACGAAGATCTCACCTCCTAAGCTAATCTAAAAATGATGGCACTTGTGTGTAATCATGGAATATGCTCCAATAGGAGTCCCTAGCAATAAAAATAGAGCCAACGGCTCCACTAGTATCTCCGAGCTCCGAAAGAGGGTGGTGGCAATAAAATAATGATTGTCACATGTTTATATAGGTACTACAACTAAGGTGGAGTAGAAATAGATCATACATAAAATCATCTCTAGAGAACCGTTGTCATAGGACGCATCTTCCTGAAGCTGATGCCATCCATGTCTACCTGCTCCCTCAGGTCGGGCTTGACCTCCTGGAGGTGCTGGCGGTAGAACCTCAAATCACAACCCACTACCTGCCAGACGACCTTCTCCTCTACCACTTATGACTCCTTCTTGTGGACCTCCTTGATAAAATCATCACCTACGCTGAGGTAGTCATTCTACCGTCCTATGGTAATCTGTATGGCGGGTCGGCCAGTTGGGAGCCATGTAACCCTACCCGCCGCACGAGTTACACTGCATTCTTCTCACCAGCCCTTATTTATCTCGAGATCCTCGCCCAACTAACCCAATATACTATGGTTATCCACATATTGGTCTGGTCCACTTGGCCCTCTGTTTCATTTTTCTTCTCCCAACAATAGATGACTTTGCCACATGATGCTCGGTGATGGGTATGACTATCGTTGACTACTCATCAAGGAAACTATCCACTTAGAGTGCTCGCTCTAACACCCCAGCATGCATTGGGATGATGAGATAAATCATAAAATCTCTAGTCTCCCTTTTGAGCCCCTTCTCAAAGGTTCGGGCCCTACAGATAGGGTCCCACACCATGTCAGTGTAGTAGCACAAGAGGTCAGTGAACCTAAGTGAATACTGAGCTACGATCATGATACCCTACTACAAGTGGAGAAGCTATTGTATATGCACTAAGAATAGAGTTTTTGGGATGAACTCTTCCCTAAAAGGCTCTCGAAGTCCACCCAAATGAGAGTTACCTCATCATGAACCTAGAGAATCATGTTCCACTATATTCTTATTCCTGCCTTAATAAGACTGACTACAAGGATCACCATGAGATCAGATGGGTCCTATACCAGTCTAAAAACACTATCCATGATCTCCAGCCAGTTCTCACCCACCTTTGGATCCCTCTCTCCCTCGAACCTCAATGACCTCTGGCCTTGTAACTCATGAAACTTGATCAAGTGGAATGAATCCTCTATTGCTAGAGATGATGGAATATGCATCCTAAAGGGGACCTTGTACCGAAGCCTCAACGCTCGGCAGGTTGTCATCACATACTCTACATGAAACCCTAGATGGATGTCTCTATGGAGGTATCCTGAATGAAATAGTTGTCCCACGATAAATAAGTTATACCTGTTGAGCTGATTCAAAGTGATCACAAAGAAATATTTTCAGAATAAACATGCAATTAGTGTTTTAGAGAACTGAGTCATAAATCAGAAGTCAGAGTCCTGGTGTATGGATACATCGGATGCTGCAAAAACACTGGATTGCACAAACTGACATCCACACTCAAATCACATAACAATATTTCCACACATAAAATTTCAGAGTCTATGTACTTTGGTAGAATTGAATCCTTTAATACAAAATCGTCATGGCCCGTCCCCCTGGGCTCGTGCGCTGACTACCCCAAGCCTGCCTTCCATAGTCCATGGGATAAAAATTATCACCAGAAAGGCGTGTCCTTAAAACTGGGAAGGAATTTTATTTAAACATATAAACTAACACCATCAAAGAACACAACAAGATACCATCACAAGTAAACTATATTGTAAAAGGAACAAGTACAGTATGTAAAGGGTCCAGAATACATGCCCAACTGGAAAGTACAAGAAAAACAAAATACAACTCCTATTAACACCCACCAAGGATCCTACAAGAAGGGTATGTACATATCTCAAATGGTCGTCTCTAAGGTACATCTCTTATAATGGTCCACCTCAGAGCATCCTCAAGTCATGGAACTACTATTCTTGATCAATGTTTTGTGTCATCTACACTAGACACAATGAGGTTCGGGCATAGCCCGCGATGGGGTGAGTATTACGATACTCAGTAGGGACCCTGAGACCCTGATGGTATCTCGTAATCCACGAAGGAAAACCCAAAAAACAAAAAAAAACACAAATCATCCCTACATAGGTATATGCCCATTGATATACCTTAGTAATAAAGTATACCAACCTCATTCATGATGAAACATAAGCCCCAATTATTTAGCAAAAAATAAACAATTCCATGATGGAAATAATACCATGATGGTAAGTACCACAAAGGTATCACCACTCAGATAAATGCCAGTTAGTTATGTACCGCAATGGTATTTCCACACAGAAGAATACAATGATGGTAAGTACCATAAAAGAAACACACACAGAATAATACCATGAAGGTAAATACTACAAAGGTAAGGACTCAGTTCACACTAGGTATATCTTAAGTACTAATGTATAGATGATTAGTTGTATTTCTAGATAATCTTACTTCCTCGAGAAGCTCTGATGTTGACCCACATAGGATATGAAAATGACCCACACAAGTTCTAGAGATGACTCACACTGGATCAGAATGCACTGAGCCACACATGATCATTGATCGCTAACCCACACTGGATTGGTATGCGTTGACCAACACAGGATCACTGAGCGCTGACCAACATAGGATCTGAAGATCCTTCAAGTACCACCAACTTTAGGGTTCCTGCACTAAGCATGATTTATTCGGGGAGGTTCTGCTCCTAAATCCATTTTTTGATTCATCAACTGCCACAAAATCCCACTAAAAGTATCCCAAAGAGAATCCAAATTATAAGGGACCGAACGTGATTGACAGCGCGTCTATCAGATGACCGGTCTGTAAGTTATTACCATTTCTGTTCTGAGTGATCTATTGGATTAAGGATCTATCCAACATGGCCACACTCCAAATTCTATCAAAACTCAATTGGAGTATACCAAAACGACCATATTGATCAATGTATTATGACTCCATAGACAGTTTTTCAAAAGGACCCTAAGTTCTCAAGATATGATCAAAAAGGAAAAACTAGGTCTGGATGGGTCTGGGTTCTGTCCGACCTGGTCAGACCGACCCGACCTGACCCAGCCTAGGCCGATCCACTCAGTTCTTGTTTCCCTAGCCCGACCAGGGTCTGACCCGGATGGCGTGGACCTCGGAGGGCTAGGTTTGTTGGCCCATGGCCCAGTCCGGCCCGTGAAATGTGTGGCTCGGTGGTGCGGCCCGTGGTCTGGTGGTCTACCATGGTAGGGACTGCCTTGGAGGGGAACACCCTAGCTGACTCTCGGGAGGGAGGTTCCCCCAGGTCACCCTAATGACCAAAGGGTCGTTTAGTATTTGGAGTCGGGACCCACTAGAGCAGGTCCAACTTAGTGCGCCACGTCCAGCCTGTTTTCCGACTGGTCCTCCCACTAGCGGCGTGCCGACGCTACTTTCCTCTATGGCCAGCCGTGTTCCAGCCGCCCTTTAGCCTCTTCTGCTACCATGAAGCCGCAATCTCCTACTATGGAGGTGCGGATGCATGCTGCCCCCTCACCATGCAGTTGGCCGGGTGGAGAACGCCTCCCTGCTCTGCCGCGACTGATGGGTCGCGACCTCCTACTCATGTGGCGGTGCAGCCGTGAGCCTCCCAACATCCACACAGCCGGCCATTGTGTCAGCCCCCTTCCTCTTCTATGGTTCACCGGATCTCTGTTCTAAGCCTGAAAAATATAACGACCACATATTTATGATCCTCGTGTCGTGGGATCCACGTCTATATATTGCGCTCAACAAAACATTGTCTTTATAGCAATATTAATGATTTTGTGTTGATGAACACATGAAGAACGCATGAAGAACAATGAAAATGGGCAAGGTATATGTTTGGAATGATGGCCATGGTTTTTTCGCCATCATCCTTATGAATACATAATATGAAGGATAAACAAATAAATTCAATCATATTTAAAAATTAAGAGCCCATCCTCGATCGTCCGATGGATGTGGCTCGAGGAAAAATAAGAAGTCAATGAAGATGGTGACATTAGCATTCATCACTCCCACAAGACAATCCAAAGTCGGTTCCTCAATCTTGATCCAGAGGATTCTCTTCATTGGAGAGGTTCTCCATTGGAGAGGTTCTTCATTGTAGAAAAATTATTCTTCAAGGGTTCTCCCAAGCCCTCCTTTTCCAACGATCCTCCAACCCTGAGAATGGTGAGGAGACACTTTATTAAAATAACTTTATTAATTAATCAATGTTGGAACACTAATTACATTTATGTTGGTACATTATGTTGGGAGGATTCTAAGGGTTTCCCCACAGTAATTGGAGAGTTCAGGTGGTCCCCACCACTAAATATCCGAATTGGAGGTTTCAATTTCTAAAACAAAATAAAGAATGTTTATTTTATTTACTGCAAAAAGAGTTTTAGAAAAATAAATTTCACCGTCGATCAACAGCGGTCGAGGTGAAGGTTTCTTTAAGAGAATATCAACAATGTGAGTTCAACGGTGTCCTTGGATTTTAATTTTGATCATCGATTCAAATGTGTCAAAATTCCGCTCATGTGTTTACTGAACGTACACGAAATAAAGTTCATAAATTCATTCTGGGGACACCGGGCCTCAGAATCATGTGCCGTCAATTTTTGCGGACTCATAATATTTCAATATAAATAAAAAATACATGGAAAAATCTGGGTCTTTACATTCAATGAATGTGACATTGATCTCATATATTGATGAAACCAATATGCAACCTAATGTATTTGTGATATCATGATATATGTATAATGTTACATATTTATCATCTGAATGTGGTATTACACAATTTCAACATTAACTAATTTCTCAGTTGGTTATATGGCATGTTGCTAAATGCCATACATGCACATTAGGTGGTTTTCCCAATGCCACTGAGAAATCGGCATTGAGGGTAACATAAAAAGTGTGTAACACCCAATGTATTTAAAAATAAATTTAATAGTGAATGCTTGAAACATTGAGTCTCTTAAAAACAACACTGTGTGATAACCTATCCAATTATCATAATTTTTCCACATTTGTGATTTTAATTTTGAAAAACTGACATACACTATTTCATTGGGGGTGTTATTTAGAGTCTCATAGAATCAACATAGTTTTTATAAAAAATGATACATACACTTATGATTTGTAATGAATAGAAAATAATCCATAACATAGAAAATTCACTTATTATTGTATAAATACTATTTAGACATCCTATAAGTTACTAAATGATCATAGTATAAATAATTGTATTTTTGATTGTCATACATATTTTAATTATCATTTTATAACTAATTTAATAAGTTTAAATGCAAGTTTATTTTAATAAAATGTAATAATAATTTTTTTTGTCTTATAGATATAAGAATCTTTTATGAGACCTTGATTAATTTTCCAAGTTGTTATAAAATGTGTTATAGTTTTAAGGATGTTTTTATAAAATAAATGATGATTTTATTTTAGAATAAAAATAAAAATACTTCCGAATTTTTTTTCAAAAAATGAATTTCATTTTTTAATTCAACTCATTGAAAAATGATTGGGGTGGATTTTTGTAATTTTTCTTAAATACAGGAATTTTAGGTGATTAGAAAAATACAACAATTGATTATAAATGAAAAATGCATGATTTATTGAGTCGTATGTTATGTAATTGTAATTTAATCCCACTTGGTTCGAACTCACATGCACTTATTACTATTTATTGTCACACGAATCATACACTATTTCTTGTCATGTGAAAAATAATTAAATAACGGATTAAATATTCAAAATTCACTCCTCTCCTCCACTAAAAAATCCCCACTCACTCCCTATTCTCTTCACACCTATCAGTCCTTGTGAATTGACTAAAATTTGGAAAAATATCCTCCCAAGCTCAACCCCCACATTAAGTAGCTCTTCGACTCATCAAAAGACCAAATCCTCTCCCCTATAGAGGCTCTCACGTAAGACTAATTCAAGAGTTAAATTCCTCTTTTCAATTCTTTTAATATCTTTTCAAGTTCCTTTATTTTAATTTCTATCATCACCACGTCTCATACATATTTCATGAAAAACCGAGTACCATAAAGTTACATTAATGATTTTATGGTGATGGAATAAGTTATTACCATCTCTCTTTTACCCTTCTTTAAGCCTATTAGTAAAAAAACACCATCCGAGATATGCTTATTAACCACATTCATTGAAAATGGGTTCCTATTTCAATTAACGTCCCCAATTCATGTCATGAATCCATACATATGGTTTAACCACACTATAATATATGTATTATTTATCTTCTATGGTTCTTTACTCTTTTTGTACACATGGTTTTGATTTATAATGATAAATGTTGTCATTTTATTCAAAATTCACCAATTAATCCAAACAGTTGTCATAAAATAATTTATATTATGATTCACATTTAAGTCATATAGCCAAATTAAATTTGAAACCATGTAACATTTAATATGTTCAATGATAACCAATAACTTCTATTCTGTATAACCATCCACATTTTAAATGATTCTCTATTCATGTATATAAGTATAACAATCATGAAACTAATGGACTCGAACAATGAAAATAAACATCTTAACCCATCAAAAAGGACATAAATGAACATAATAAGGTTATAATAAATCAATTATATTAATTGGAGGTTCAATAATTATTAATTAGTGGACCAAAGGTTTATTATTCGGGTCATTAAAATCATGTGGATAACACATTCATACTTACGGTACGAGTTTCTTCATATCGCTTCCATTTTGTGAGATATTTTGTATTAAATAATATTACATGTGTATGGTGTATGTATACATCCAATTTATGTATCATATCATGAATTAATTTTTTTCTTGATATTAAATGAAACATTTAATGATTATTAATTTTGGGGAATACGATTCAATTGATTAAAAAGTCGTGAGTATTTTCAAGCCAAACCTCCGTTTTCATTTGTGTTTATCCATCTACTCACCTCAATGATATTATTATTTATTCATAGGTGCAACTCATAACATCTATGTTAGTTCTCTATATATGTCTACCAACCATAATCCTAATTTTATTTATGGGGAGTTATATGTTCTAAAAGGACCATTATTATATTTCTCCCAAAATACAATATTGATTCAAGGAAAATCTTATATTCTTACCTATTTTTACATTCAAACTATAAAATTTTTAATCCATATTTATCATTATAAAACCACATATTTTAAGTGAATATCAAATTTAGTTCATTTCCATTTTTATGAAAGGAAAAATTCTTTTGCGCATTAAAATATCTTTAATGATATCCTTAGACCGCACTAAAATGTTTTAATTCGAAATATTCTTTAAAAACACTTTTTACATGATTTCACATTAGGGGATATCATTGATGCCTCAAATTAAATCTAAATATCCTTGCATGTGGTGTTTGTACTGCCCCTTGTTATATCATATCACGAGTATGATTTTTCTCATTGTATTATAAATGATTATTATTTTAATGATAAAAGTTGGTATGGGGTACATTGTAATCTTTAAGGATTATTTCCTCAATAATTTTTCAGTGGTATCATTTTAAAAGTATTTTTATTTCTGTCAAAATCCTTTTATGAATATTTAATTTCATAGAGAATAATCTTCTTTGATATCATCTACAAAATTTGTTGTATAAGGGTTTCTTATTAGTTTTAATGTGAATTTTATATCATGATAAAATTTAGAAAATTACTCTAAAAGGATAGTGTTTATATTTAGTGAATGGGTAATGTTATTTACATTTCATATGTTAGTTTCAATGTTAATGTATATGTTGTCTATGTTTATCCCCATTCAAAAGAGTAATGCAATGGACTTATTATTTAACGGTTGGGGCCTTCTATAGACCCTCGATGCATCAGTAGGTCTCGTGAGACATACTATGGTCTTGGGACAAGGCCTTGACAAAATGGATATTTATGGTCATGGAACAAGGCCTTGAAAAATCGATATTTATGGTCCTGGAACAAGGCCTTGATGGTATTGTTATGATGTGTGGCAATATTCATTCCCTCGTTATGAAACAAGTAACTAGTAGTTCTTCTGGTTATTGGACTAGTAGAATACACGTATTTATGATTTCCAGAGCCATTATTTATTAATCTCTTATTCTTGCCATAATGTTCACATGTTTATTTTTAATGGAGGGTATTTAGTTAGTCACCATGACTAATGTTTATGTTTATCATATATTCTACTATATTTCATGCCCTTAATAAATATTTGATCTCACCCCTTTCTTATGATTCATTTTCCCAGGGCATGAGGAGGTATATTACGATTGAAATTTAGGGATAAGCTAGGAGTTATGGATGTTGTCAAAGGAATTGATATATTCACTTATAATAATTTGGGCTATATCCACGGACCTATAGCCACGGTTTTATCGGTCTGTGGCTATAGATTTTATATTTCCATGGTTAAATTCCATCTCCGTGGCTAAATCAACAATAAACTGTACGATCGTCGTTTTTATTTCGGTCTGTATCGGGCTCCTCCCCCACCCCTGATCTGCATCCCTCCTCCTCCTCCCTCGATACACACAACACACAGCCCTCCTCCCTGATGGCGCATCCTCCTCCCTGTAAACCTCCTCTCCACCCCCAAGTCGCTACCCTATCACCATGCTACCCTCCTCCCCGATGACGTCACCTACTCCCCACAACCCTCCTCCTCCTCCCCTGGTTCGCAGCCATATCACCACGCATCCCTACTCCCCGACGACATATCCTCCTACCGATGATCTCCCCGATGATCTCACCATGCAACCCTCTCTCACAGCGGCACCATCCTCCCTGAAAAACACTCCCACATCAGCGCCCTCCTCCTCGACGACCTCTACTCAACGGTCTCACCATATGTAGGTATAATCATAGTTCTCTTCATGAAATTGAGTTTGGGTGTTGTGGTGGAATTTGGAGTATGATGGCAAGGTATTGGGTATAGTTTGGATTTTTCTTTGGGGGTTTGAGTTTTTCATATCCGATTTTCATGTAGGCCTGGGGAGTGAGTGATTCGACCTAGTTTAGAGTTGAGAGTTGTTTTTTTGTAATTTTTTGAATGTTGCCTATTTGAAAATTTTATTTTTAATTGGAATTTTATTCACATATGTTTGATCTACAATTCAGATTCAATAGTTTCTGCGACTATTTAATATTTTTAGTTTGAGAAGATCAATTTGTGCCCATTTTTTTTGTTCCAATTCCATTCTTATATTCCCATTTTTCTACTATCCTGTGGAGACTAGCTCGATTTTTAGTAGCAAAAATTTAGGGATTCAATTTATGTTTGGTCTGAGAGAGGACTTTTTGATCGAAACAAAAAAACGTGATAGTGTGAATGATATATGGGTCAACGAGCCATTAGTTTGTTTTGTATGAATGAGAATGGTGGGATGAAACATGTTAAATTGTATAAATATTTAAAGAAAAAATATATAATAAAAATTATCTCTATTATTAAGAGCCTTATTGTCTATAAAACATAAATTTATGGACAATTATGTCTCCAAAATTTATTTTCAAAGCAATGAATGAAAATTATATCAAAATTGGGAGGAATCCCATCTCCCTTATGTGATGGAGCTAACACACCCTTAACCTCTCATTCTCACTGGTGTGCATTTTATGGGGATGGATCTTACATTTTGACCCATGATTTCTTCAGTTCTTGATGAATGATTTCTTATATTTTTTTCCCTACCTAGCAATGCAGTGATGAAACTGTCTGCTAAGAGAAATGTCAGTGTGAGGATGCAGGTGAGATGACCAGTGGGTGGTCACTTGGACTAGTGGTTATGAAGGCGAGAATCAGATTTGGGGAGGGACTGTTTGTGGCTACTCCAATGGAAGAGCCTTCATCCCTTAACTTCCCCTCCGCAATCTTCTCATCCTTCTCATCCTCAAACAGTGAGTGTCATTTTTTATAATGCATTCTTAAGATTGTGGCGCGATGAGTTTCTAAATAGTAATGTTGTTATTACAAGATGATGTTGAGTCAAAATTCATCAAGAAAGCATCTAATTAGGATGAAATTCTGTTCTCATGGGAAATATGCTCAAGTGGTTGTTTCCATCATATTATGTTATAACTAATTTGATCCATTGACCAAGGCCTTCGAAAAGGAAAAGAAATGGTTTTCTAAGTTATCCATGAGTTCTAGGAGTAATAGTATCTAATTTTTAGTAGTGACATGGGATTGTAGGATGTTTAGAATATATTGAAGAAATTTTAGTTCTTATTTGAAAGGATTGTGACTCTAGAGGATATATGGGTGGAAGCAGAAGTTTCTAAATTCGAAAGAGATGAATCAGAAAGTATAAATACATTTGATCATAAAAGAAGTAATGGGGAGGTTTTATGGATCGAGTTTCATTCACTCTTCTATGAGAGTCTATGGTAGATTTACAGAATAAGAGCATGTTTTGGGGATTCATGGAGCTATATCATTATGGGAATCAGTAATGGAGTATGCCTCTAAATTTGAAAGGTTTATTCATTTCATGCCATCCTTCAAATGGAATTTATTCATAAAGTAATTCTAGATTTTAAATGGTCTTATGTACTCATTATGGGCATGAGTAACATCCTATAATCTGGACACCTACAAAGAGATATTCAAGAAAGACTGAGCTATCTATGTAGATTCATCCATTGCATAGGAAGGTGCATAGAGAAGGATAGAAATCGGCTTTGAATGAATTTTGGTTGGTGAGCTGCAGTATGAGGGTCACAGACTAAATTGAATGAGTAATATATCAGCTCAATAATAGAAAAATAAATGAACAGTGGTCTATTTCTCATGTATCATGAATGCTCATGAATTCATTTAGTATTGGGATTGGAAAATAGGTTTCATGTATGTGTCGTGATGTGGGTTTCTATATTATTTTATTGGGATAAGCCATCCTAGGTGAAGTGACTTTTAGTACCATACATAATGAGGTATTCCTAAAGTTATTATTTTATTCTATAATTTGGATTTCTCTATCTAATAACTTTTAATGTATTATTTTTTTTGGATATAATGTGTGTTTGAAAGATGATTTTTTTTAAATGAAGAATTTTTTTTTGATTATTGGGTTAGGATCATCGATAGTGATCATAATTTGATATGAGGCACTAGACATGTGTATGTAGGATTGATGATGGTATCAATAATACTATAGTGGGGAGATTAATACTTGTCCTTTTGGAATGAAATCCATATCTAGGGATGGTGATCATTATCTAGGATGTGAATAGTATGAAAATAGATAGTAAATGGATTAATTTAGTGTCTAGAGATGGATGTTGGATGAACCATATTTGGTTCCAAGACCACACCAAAATTAATGATTTACCAATAGTGGATGGTATAGTCAATGTGTTCAGTTAATTATGGGGACTTTATATTGGTAAATATTCTATTTAGAGCTTCTGTATTTCTAAGATGTCTTTCAGATCAATGTGCTTGGTTAAGTATCAATATTTGATATTGTAGGGGCTAGTTCTTGACAATTCTAGTGTGGAGTTCGAAAGGGAGCCTAAAAAGGGTACTCTAAAGGCTGTTGAATGTGTGGGTGGAAGGGAAACCAAGTAGTCCAAAATGTTATGAATTTATGACAGAGATTCCATAACAATAATAATTTTTCAATGATAAATAGAAATAACAAATTATTGCATGTTCGGAAATAGTTTCTACAAAGAAGGAATATACAATCATGTATAAGGAAGATAATGTAACAAAATATTGTCTAATCATATTTGGTAACTGGTTTGAAAAATCCAAGAGGATTGAGTAAGTATAAAAGTAGGAAAATTCCCTAGTTTATAAAATTGATAAACCTATATAAACAAAGAATAAACGTGAATTCCAGAAGAAGAACATGATAAAAAATGAGGTTTCAATCTATAAAATTAAGAAGGATATAGGAATGAAGAGTTTTAGTTATTTTATACATTCAAGGAATGTATTTTCTAGGTATAGAACATTGTTTAATCTCTATTTCTTGCTTTTATGTGATGATGGAGGTCTTCTTTAATCTCATATAATGGTGATTTTTCAATTTTTATTAGACAATTGAAGGTGATGATTGAAAAATAAAGAGCATTATTAATGATCATGTTATTTATTATTGGGATGTACATATCTATTTCAATATTATTTGTTCGTGTTGTTTATGGATTCATGTATCATTTATCATCTATAGTTGACACACTGATAACATTTATATAAGAAGTTATTATATCTCATTTCTTTTCCCACTATTTTCTTATAGGTGGTTTCTTATGATATGACCGGTTCTATAAACCACCATCGAACACAATGAGTTCAAGATTTGGGTACGGTTTTTTGTGTTTTTATTGTTTGGACCCGTTTTAATTAGGGCTGTTTTTTATTTTTGGGTTCCTTATATTTTTGTTGTGTGTTTTGGATTTTATTGTGGTGGATTCGTGTTGTCGTTGACGAAGCCTTACATGTGTATTCATAGGTAGGCATATGCATATATAAGTATCCCCTTTATATATATTAACTGATGGAAGTATGAATATATATATTGGGGCTAGGTGTGCTTATATATAGATCTGAAAAATTCAAAAGTGTGTAAGTGTAATGAGGTATATGAAAGTATAAACATATATATAAGGACCCACTTGTGCATATTTTGCCATTCAAATATTTAAAAAGGGGCTAGCTGTCCTTATATATATGTTAAGTTGCATATGCGTGCAAGCAGAAAAAAGGAAGATTGGAGTTCTCGTCGTCAAAAGCAAACACGCCATGAGGTTGAGGTAGGGTCCCTCTCATAACCTATTTAATTAAAGAATATTTTAAATTCCACTTATTTTCCTTATTAATTATTCATGTTTATATTAAATTTCAATTCTTGAATAAGTTTTAGTTATGATAATTGTTTCATTTGATAAATAAGTAATGGTTTTGTAATAGAACCCCTCCAACGGAGGTGCGCTATCTGCAAAAACTCGCAGGGGTATACCGTGATTAACATTATTGAATTGATGTTTTCCTTGTAGTTGATGTCGTTGTTAGTCATAAAGCACAGATCGTACTTGACCCTTTTTATATCCCTATAGGGGGTTTCCCTCTTTTTATTAAAACAGTTTTTTGAACCAAGACACAGTTTAAGTGTCGTTAGACTATTAAGATGGGTCCCATGTTGTGTGACCTTGTCACAAGGCACGTGATATTTAAATACAACCAAAATCCTAGTTCCGTAGCCGAGAGGATCCACAATACCAGTAATGTCAGATTACATGTTATGTAACCTGTGATTTTCTTGATCCAATGGGGTTTTCTTCTAGGTATTCATACACATTGCTGGCTCTCCAAACCACACAGAATTAGGTCTACCAGGGGTCATCCAATCCTCTAGTCATCATATATTTGCATTATTTTCTTTTAATATTCTGAGAAAAAAATCCTCTCATGCCATCTATATCATCCTATTTAAAACTAAGTGGAAGATGTTGCCTTGCCGATGTCGCTAGACCGGACCAACACGTTGCGGTCACGCCGCAGCCACGTTGCGGTAACAACGCAGTCACGCAGTGATTTAGCCCTACTCCAGCCACATCCATCCCACACCAGCCACCTTCCACCTTCATTTCAGCCCACTGCCAGTACCATTCCAGCCCGCAACAGCACCCTGCCCCCTTTGAATCAGCCCGCACCATCCCCCCAGCAATTGAAACCAGCACCCTTCCACCAGCATTCCAGCCCCCTTCCACCTGCATTCAAGCCCTCACCGAATTAGGTATATTAGGTGTCATACAATCCTCTATTCATCACATATTATCATTCATTTCTTTAAATATTCTGAGAAAACATCCTCTCATGCCATCCATTTCATCCTAATTGTAACTAAGTGGATGATACTCCCCCGCGGATGTCATGGGACCGGGCCAACACGTTGCGGTCACGCCGCAGTCTCACTGCGGTAACGATGCGGTCACGCCGTGGTCACTTCACAGTCACATAGTGATTTGACCTTGCTCGAGAACGACACCCTGAAGCAGTTCATAGTGATATTATTCCATGAGTCATGTGATCAATGTTGAGACTGACTAATCACAATTTTTTCGGTGCGACGATGACCAGAATGTTTCCCCGCCTCTTCTCGTTCCTTTCACTCATGGCCATAAGATGATTCCCCGCGAATGTCACTGGATCGGGCCAACAAGACGTGGTCAGGCTGTGGTCACGTCGCGGTCACATCGCGGTCACACCACGGTCACACCGCGGTCATGCCTCAGTCACACTGAGGTCACGCCGCGGCCACACCGCTGTCACTCCGCGGTCACACCGCGTCACGCCGCGGTCATGCTGTGGTCACGCCACGGTCACGCCGCGGTCACGCTACAGTCACACCTTGGTAATGTTGTGATTTGGCCCTGCTCCAGCCACATCCAGCCTACACCAGCCACCTTCCAACTTTATTTCTTCCCACTGCCACTAGCATTCCAGCCCACAACAGCCCATCTTCCACCTTCTAATCAGCTCACACCATCCCCCCAGTACCTACAACCAACCGCCTTCCACCATCATTCCAGCCCCCTTCCATGTGCATTCGAGCCGGCACCAGCCCCCAGCCACCTTTAATCCATCCCGCACGATTTAGGTCATTTACTTTGGATGAAATAATGAAGACACTAAATACCAACACTACACACATTATATCATTAATACCTTTTTATAAATAATAGATGAATGTTTTTGTTATTGACATGGTTATCAAATCTCAATAGGGATGTGATTAGTTAAAAGATATTTAAACAAGATTTAACATGTTACAGTAGAACAACCTAAACCTAAATATGGTAAAATGTGTTTTTAGGGTAACTCTAGGGAAATTCGATAGATTTTTGGTGTGATACCATGAAATTGAGTTTGAATATAAGAAAACATTTTATGTTATATCAATTTCACTCCCTTAGATTCTTAATGAATTGAGGGGGCACTAGGGGAACCTTTCTTAAATTTATAACTTCATAGCTAACCTAGATGAAATTTCTCTACACTACTGTGAGATGTTTTTTGGAAGGGGGAATAATAAACAGGGGATATTGTTTTTTTTATGAAATTTTTCTGGTGTGAAGATACAGGGGAAGTGGCCATCGGCCTCATGGTGTTACCACAAGGAGTCCTTTCTGGTAATCGGTGGTATCCATCTTATATACTTAAGCATCCAAGGTCTATGTGGTCAGCTCGAAACTCCATGAAACCTAAGAGTTTGCAGGTCAGAAAAGGTGTTAGACGTATCACCATCTTGGACCACTGACTTAGCGTACACATCCTTGTGGATGGAGATCATTCCCTTCCGGACAGCATCATGTGCGCCATCAAATAGAGCCATGATCCTCGAATCCCACAAGGAAACGTTGACCGCCACAATAGTAGTTGTGAGGAGGTTTCCCAGCTGCTCACTGAAGTGCATATGCAGCAGACCGGGCATCAGATACGTAATCCGAATGCCAGAGTCCACCGCAAGCCCAAACAACATTCCCGGATTACTCTAGAGTTTCCGGGCCTGGCCGCAATCCATAAACTCATGTTGTGTGGTGTCTTCTGCAGCCCTACATAAGGCACACCTGGAGGCCATCTGAATTCCAACTCACTTCAAATTTTCAGAGGTAGGAAGTCTATTTTTATAGATTATTCAAATAAAGAGAAACCGATATGGCCGAATGAATGGATCCCTGAACATCATAAGACAGGATGGGGTGTGGTCAGCACCGCCACATGAAATCTTTTAAAACTCTATGGGGTCAAAAATCCCAATAGTTCTCTGACGCCAGATCAGTTTTTCACAACCCATAAATCATAATTATTAACTTGAGACAACACATAGTCAGAAAAATTCAAATCATGTGAAATCTGATATGGTAGAAAACCCAATATGGACAATGAAGCAACTTCAGATGGGACATTCATAGAATGCAAGGGCTGATCCTGCCAGAAGTTGTTCTAGAAACAATGAGTTGAGTCTCTACTGACCAACCATTTAGTTTCTTGCGTTATCATTGCATATGCCTACTTATGTAAATCCCATACCAAGGATTCATGGTAGTATTTATATCCATTATATAGTCGTTTTGTGAACCTTCTCGATAGAAACTCATAATAAACATCATTTGAGATCATCCTCCAAGTGAATATTCCAATCAGACCATCCTTAATGGTACGAATATCCTTGACCCCTAATTCTCTCATTTCTACAGGTTTTATGCATTTTTTTCACTTCACTGTTACCAACTTCCTTTCAATGATTGATCATGTCCATATAATGTTTCTCACTGGGCTTTGATGTTCATTAATAATCCCTCACGACCATCTTTATCAAGTGAAAGGGTAAGGATCCCCTATTTACCACATGATATTGATAGGGCAAGGATCCCTGCTTCACCCCATGGTACCAATTGATCCTGTTCTTTTTTCCAATAGGAATTACATTGCAAAAAAAATTGATGATTTGTCCCAGCTTATGGCCTGTCCAGCCACAACCTCGTAGTGAGTCAAATGAGCCTTTATATAGGATATGGTTCTCTTTGATGCATACCCTAGAAATACAATGTCATCATCATAGAGAAGATGGGGTGGGGCATGATCAATAAAACTAGCTCTAATCCTCTTATAAATACCATGATGATCAAGCTCATTGATACATCTACTTATGTAATCCTCCGCAATTGGAAATAGTATACCCAATAATGGGTCACCTTTTCATACACCCCATCGCAAGAGAATAACCCTCCCGGTGCACTGTTCACAAGATTTGTCATCTATGAGGATCCATGAATAATTTTAACCAGGTTCAGAAATCAATTCAAGGACCCATTCCTGCAAAGAATTTCCATGAGAAAACTCCATTTATGGGTATCATAAGCCTTAGAGATGTCAATCTTAATAGAAAAGTTTCCTTCCATTTACTTCCTTCGCATGAAGTTAACACTCTCAGAGGACATGAAAATGAATTACTGTATGTTCCTTCTCAGATTTAGTAGGCATATTAATGTTATCTGAAGTCTGAGAAATAATAATAGTATGATTGACAAAAAGAAGAGGATATGTACATGAAATATTTGTAGCAATGTTGTCATGTGAAGTACCTGAATGTTTTTCAATATTTTTTCTAGAATCTATGGTGTGTCCACCATGTTCGTTTTCTTATGAGATGATGAAAATATACACCTCTAATTATTGACCAATTCAATATGCATATCTGGGTTTGCATATTTCTAATCCTGAAAACTCGAGGCAACCAATATTTGATTTGGGTAATTGTCCAGAGCAGTCTTTGAAACACCCAAAACTTCAGCTTCCATGGCCATCTACTTGGGAGATGCATTGTTCTAACCAAGTGGGGGTTAAGGGGTCAGTTCAGAGCTAATGGTATTATACACATAAGAGTCACTACTCATGTGTAAACCCCTAAGAGGGTGGCATTTGTTCTACTTAGAGTCATTATTCAAAATCAGCTTGGTCTGGTCATCTTGTCTGTCAAGTAGTGTGCCAACCTATTTTGATTCACATCCCAAAGAAGAAGAAGGGTACGAAGATTTACCATTTTCAATATTCACACCATTAAATAGATCATTATAAATGTGATGAGGTTTATTACCTTTATAGGGGTCCAAAAGTGTATCCCCTGTAGCTAAAACTGCCATGGCATGGATTTTCGTAATATGCAGTTCTCCAGACAGTGATGAGCCTCTATTATCACATTCATTCAATGCCGATTTAATATCCCTATCCATACCCAAAGGTGGGTTTGAGTGGCTTTGAATTTTGGTTGAATCGGTAAACATGGTCTAAGAAAAAAGAAAGTGTAAATAAATCCTAGAGAAAAGCCTAAAGCCACCGAGAAAACCAGTAAACCCATCATCTCCATCACCTCTAAACCCCAACCTCCCAACTTTAAATCAACAACCAACCCCTAGAGGAACATGAAATAATAGTAGCCCACATGACACATGAAGCACTCCCCACCTAGTCGCAACCTAAAATAATACAATAATACTTTCCAATAGCACATGTACTAGAGAAAAACCCAATAACAATCATAATTTTAACAGTAACCCACTCAACAGTAACAGCACCAACAACTATAAGCCAACCACAGTGTCCAGCCTGTAGGAATGTACCCAAATTTACATCCCAAGCCACCAGCACTAACCCATGCCACTCCAGAAACACACCCCATCAAAGAGGTATCCTACACTACAAAAAAAACAAGCCAATAACCCATATACCTAATCACAATCAACAATAGCACCCAATCTCTGTTAACAAACCAGTCCATGGAAACAGAACATTCAGTACCTCTATACCAACACCCGCCATAACATTATCCTCTACACCCATCCATCACCAAACATCCATCTTGATGTTCCTATCTAGAAGCCCACAGAACTACTGAACATCATCTCCCAGTATCTGCAGCACCAAAAATTATCACCCAATATTTTGGAAATCTCCCAGCAGCCACACCACCTCATTTGATTATGTATTCAATGAATCGATATAATATTCATCTTTTTCATTAGATGATTGTCCTATATAAACAGTGGGATAGGATTGATCTCCAATTTTCTAAATAGATGCAAAAAATGCAGTCTCAAAAAAAAACGTTAATATTAGAATGAATAAACAGTTCAGTGTCTATGTAATCATTTATGATAAAAATTGATTGGATTGTTCTATCATTTTAGTGTCAAGGACTACTAGTTGCTCTTGATGATTTATTTTATCATTGTATTTAACATTTTCGTCAGTAAAAGACATTTGATTCTTATTTTCATCATGATTGATAATAAAAGCCTCATTATATTCTTTATTATATGGTTGAGTAATTTCCGTAGATAATGAAACCACAATGTTTTGTGCAAGAACTATAGTATCCTAAAATGTAGGGTTGTTCCTCTGACTATGCCATATTAAAAGGGCCTCAAACTATGTTTACCAAAAAATTTATTATATATATTGAGGTAATATATTTCAGGTTCTATATTAGAGATGTTGTATCTAATTATTTTTCTCTTTTCTTGAACTTGGAAATCTATTATGGAAATTGAATTATTGTATTCTTCAATATGAATTGATGGTGCAGATCCTAAAATCCCTCATTCCTCCTATGAAATATGACCCAATCTTTTTCGGTATTGTTCACAAAAATTTAATAGTTCCAGAATCACATAATCCCTACAATAGACCACTCAACTCACCTATAATAATCACCATCAATCAAACCCACCTTGTTGTACCCTTATTAAACCGCAAACCATCCACCTACCACCCAACCACAACACCGCTCCCCTAAACACCAATTATTGCAGTCATCCCACCCAACACCAAACAAAACCCAACCCTCCTAGACACTCACACTAGAATAGCTAATGAAACCCAAAAGGCTGCTGGAAAGGAACAATCCAATAAAGAAAACCTTCCTCTAGGAACAAAAACACTATCCCATACAAAACTCGGGCCACCTACTACTTCATAAACCTTGAAGCCAAGGAAACATTCTACAATATCATGGCACCCGACCACCACATTAGACCACTCAATGACTCAAGAAAACAATATCATAACATTACCATATGAAAAAGACTAGCCACCAAAGGAAGGCCCAACCAGTGATCCAAATACTCAACCTCAACCATCATCAACAAATCCCCTACATGTAGCCAAGTAGTAGGAAAACCACAACCCAAAAAGTAACCAATCAACCAAAAACTATAAATCCCTCCATGAATCACACACACCGTGAACCCTATCCTCTAAAAATGAACCTAGAATAATAACATGTCACTCTATCTGCACCACACTAGAATCCCCTCTAGAATCATCCATACACAATAAAATTAGGTATCCTCTATACAGGATCCATGCACTATAAACAACCCACAACAACCCAACACCATTATAACAACAAAGAACCCCAACAAGAACATTTCCTGCATGACCCAAACAAGCTATGAACAAGAAAAAAATCAATTCTACATTCCTATATCTTTCAAACGGATATCCAGGAAGGGGGGAGGTGTCCATGAGGGCTGGGGGTGCTGTAGGGGGGGGGGGGGGTAACCACATTAGATGATTTCATCATTCCATTCAGAATAACATCTTAAATAAACATATTGATTGGTGTAATGACATCATATATCTCTTCATTTAACATCAATCAGTACATAACAATTTTTTGGAACCATAGTTCTATTCATCTCCACTGTAACTTAAATATCATTATGACTTGAACTTTGTACAACCACTCATAAATCTCCCATTGATGGCAAAAGATTATTAAACTATTATTTAATTGGGGGGGTGTCCAGTGGGGGCATTACAGGGGGAGGAGGGGTGGTCGTCTAGGGGAGGCCTCATAGGGGGGAGGGCTATCCAAAGGAGGATTTTCAGGGGGGAGGGGAGCTGTCCAGGGGAGGCTTTGCAAGGGGAGAGGGCTGCAGGGGGGTGGGCTGTTTAGGGGAGAGGGTAGGGGATATTTTTTGTGGGGAGGGGGAGGTCCAAGAAGGGGGGGGGGCTGTCTAGGAAGGGCTTTACAGGGGGAGGGGGCTCTCCAGGGAGGGCATTGAAGGGGGGGTGCAACGGGGGTTGTCTACTGCAATGGGAGTGGGGGGGGGGGGGGGGCTGTCTCGGGGGCTTTACATGGGGTGGGGCTGTAGGGGGAAGGGGGCTGCAAGGGGAGTGGGGGTGGGGGCTGTGAAGTAGGGTTGGGGGTTATTTTTTTATCTATTTTCTGATCCTATAGCCATGGATTTTAACCGTGGCTATTGGTTAAATGCCACAGTTTTTAACCTTGGATATAGGTCTAATGCCAAAGTATTAAACTGTGGGAACAAAGTCTGTCTGTCCTCTTATATTGCCACAGTTCTAAACCGTGGATATAGTGATATAACCACATTTTGAACTATGGATGTATACCTACAACCATGGTTTGGAACTGGGGCTATTGGTCTAGGCCTATAGCCATGTCAAACATAGCCATAGTTCCTCAAACTATGGCTTTTACCTATAGAGACAGTTTACGGACCTATAGCCACAGTTTAAAACTGTGTCTATAGCCCAAATTTCTATTATTGATTGTATTTCCTTTCATATTATAATCCTACTCATTTTTATGTATCTGGTTTTCCTAAAGTACTAAACTACTCAGTCCTTCGGGATATGACATTCTTTTAAACATTCCAATGTAATGAAATACTACACCATCATCGGGCAAAAAGGGTCAAGGAGTTTGAGTTGGTATCAAAGGAAGATTACAAGAAAACATGGAAAATATATTTTAAAAATGTAGATTATGAAAAAAATACTGTGATATATATTGATGATAATCATACAAGAACATCATGGTATTTTTTAAAGGAATAGATTATGTGGATATTTCTAGGAAATGCATCTTTGTAGGGATACTACAAGTGGATGTGGTTCTGGAACAGATTTAGGTAGGAGTAAAAACTCTTACTAGGAGTTTTGAGCTTGACCTATGGTATTTGGGTACACGAAAACGAGACTTACAGTTCCCCTGGTTTGACACTAATGTGGGATATTCTTAGGATAATTGACATTTTCTCATAAATACCATTATAAAGGATTTATTCTTCCAAATTAACCAATGTATATAGTTTTAGGATTTATGATGCATAAATTTATGATATTTTCACTACCATGATTAGAGTTATAGAATGATCATAATTTTATGAGCTAATATAGCATCTAGAATTGAGTAGAAATGGATGCTATTAATAGAAATTATAACTTCACCAATGCATGTGATGTAAATCATTAGAAGGATCATGTGGGTCCTCATCATATGAGGAATTAAAAAATTATTATGTAATGACTTATTTGATTCCTATAGATTTGAAGGGAATCAAAAAAAGAAGAATATGGAAGATAAAAACATGGATAAAGGGAATAAGAGAGAGAATGGTATTCCTACATGTGATAACTATAGAAAGAATCAACCTGGTAAATGCTTGAAGGGAATGATATTTTGATACATGTGTGGAGAAAAAATACACACACTTTGTGACTGAAAGGGAACAAATAATGATTCTAATGTATAGTGCTTCAATTGCAATGAGATGGGACACTATGTGAATCAATGTTCCAAGTGTCAAAGAAATATGACCCGAATGATGTTACTGGATAATGATCAAGTCATGATTCTAATTAAGATGAAGTGTAATGAATAATGTGGCACTTCAAGAATAAATTCATTTGAATTTTTTGTCCTCAATGTACTTGTTATACAAATTATGCAATATATAAGTATTACACTGAAGTATTATTTTATTAAGTATTTGTGGTCATATGATGAATTGAACCAAGGATAAGTGACTTCGTATAAGGAAAATATATTGGGAATGTATATGGTTCAGGTTAATACAATCGTAAATATATTCTTGATGGTTAAGATAATGATGAAAAAATATTTATTTGGAATAGTACTTAATACCTTAAAACTGATTATTGTCTTGTCGAAAAGTACTCTATGATATCATTTGTTGACATAACATCTTTTTTGGATATAAGGAATATATCCAATATAATTGGTATGGATGAATTCATGTTTCCAATTAAAAAATATGGTAATTTGTGTTATTACCATACTTCAATAGGACACATGATGAAGTTATTCACAAGTTTAGAATGTGAAAATTTAGGGCTACTTCATGTTCATTAATGGAAAATATGGGAGTATATGAATTGAGCAGGATGGACTATTGAGTTATAAATAAATAAAGATTTCCAAGGACCCTGTGTACATGGATCTATAAAGGATGGATATGGGAATTATTCTAATGTGTTGTATCATGATCTTTTGGAATGTTAAACCATTTAATAAATTTTTTATATTGTCCTTTGTATGAGGTTTTAGAGTTTAATGTCACCACATGATGCAACCTATGCTAAGGGATGATGTATAGATACTTCAAGGAACAAAAAAGGTTAACATTTTATTTATGGAATAGAAATATATATTTATTAATCTAATAGAGTTTAATAATTCCTCTAGTCTATGAAAAGAGTTTTAAACAAAAAGGTTATCCTATTAATATTTTTTTTTCATGAAATCAATAAAAATTTTCAGAACTGTAGTTTATGGTTTTTTGGTAATTACCTTTCATCTATACATGATCTATATTACTCTCCATTAGCACCTGATGGTTTGATTATTCTTCCATGGACATGTTATCCAATTAGAGTGAGTAGTTTTGTAGTAATCGATTCATTTATTTTTACATTTTCTTTAGAGGATTGTTTAACAGTATTTCTAATGTGGGATTCCCACCAGGGAATTTTATTGTATACACCTATAATATTTTAAGTTCAATTTCATATTTCTAGGATGAATGTTTTGTAAGTAGGTGATAATGTAACACCTCAAAATTTTAAAAACAAATTTAATAGTTAATGCATGAATCACTAATTATCTAAAAGGAAAACATTGTTATTACCTAGACAATAAATATAATTTTCCTACTGCGATGAATTTTAATTAATTTAAAATAGTCCAAAAAATATAAAAAAAATTCATTGATGTTTATATAAAATTTATAAATCTTATAAGTAAAAAATTATCATAGTATAAGTATTGGTATTTTTGTATTTAATAAATATTTTAATTAACCTTTTATGAATAATTTAATAATTTAAAATGGAAATTTATTTTCATAAAATGTAATCATATATTTTTATGTTATTTTCTTATAGTTATAAGAAATATTATGAGACTTTTCTTAATTTCTCAATGTGTTTTAAAGCACATTATAGTTTTAAAGTAGGTGTTTTGGAATAAAATATTATTTTATATAAATATTAAATTAACAAAACATAGAAAAATATTTCCAAAACGTGGATTTTATTTTTGAATTCTACCCATCAATGAATAGGTGTGGTGATTTTTTGGTATTTTTTTTAAAATACCTGAGTTTCATATGAATAGTAAAAAATGATAAATTCTAAATACATGGATTATTGAGTCATAAGTGATGTAATTCTGATGTAATACCACTAGGTTATAACTCACATGAACCTATTACTATTTATATTCACCCGAATCAAACACTATTTCTTATCATGAGAAAAAAATTAAATAATGAATTAAATATTCAAAATTCACTCCTCCACTCCACTATAAAACCCCAAAACACTACCACCTCTATTCACCCATCTAAATGCCTTTAACTTATCTAAATTATGACCAAATATCCTCCCATAATCCTCCCCATCATCTATCATCCCTGGGTCACCTGAAAATAACTAATCCTCTCTTTTAAAGATGAACTCAAGGGAGATTAATTCTAGAGGTGAATTCATCTTTTCAATTCATTTAACTTAATTTCAAGTTCCATTGTTTTCTTTTCTATCATAACCATGCCTAATTCAACTGTTATGACAACTACAGTACCTTACTGGTAATTTAATGTTGTTATGATGTTTTAATTAGTTAATTTTATCTCTCCTTTACCCTTATTATATTCTATATGTAAAGAAACACCATCTGAGATGTGCTAATTTACCATATTCAAGGACGATGTGTTTACCATTTATATTATCATCTTCAATTCTGGTCATTGAACCATTATTATTATAGAACCAAAATAAAATATATGTATTATGTATGATCTATGGTTCTATAATCACATTGTAAACATGGTTTTGATTTATAAATAAAAATGAGTTCATTGTATTCAAAAACATCCAATGAAACCAAACAGTTATCATTAAATAGTTTATATAAGGATTCATATTCACACCAAGTAATCAAATTAAATTTTCATCCATGTAAACTTATGGATCTTATATAATAAAAAATTACATCAATTCAGGACAAACATCCAAATTTTTCATGTTATTCTGTTCATGTATATAAGTATACCGATCAAGAAACAAATGGAACTAAATAGTGAAATTTAACCTCTTAACCCATCGAAGAGGATGTGACTGAAGATAATAAGGTTATAGTAAATAAATTATATGAAGAGTATTTTATGTAATAATAAATTAATGAACCTTAATTTTAATATTTAGTTCATTAGGATCAGGTGGAGAACACATTCAGACATAAGGTAAGGGTTTCTTCCTCACACATCCATTTTTGTAAGAGATTATATATTAACTATTGTTACTTTTATATGGTGTATGTATACTACCCATTGATTTTAAGTATAATGAATCACATTTTAGCATGATTTTCAATGTATCATTTAATTATTATTAATTTTGGGTCATATGATTCAATTGATTACTATTTTGTGAGTATTTTATTCCAGAACCTCCATTTTCATTTGGGTTACGCTTATTCTCTACACACCTCAATGATAATCTTATTTATTATTATGTACTCCTCATAAATTCTATGTGATTTTTCTATATATGTGTACCAATCAAAATCCTTCATTAATTGATGGGGAGTTATATGTTTTTAAATGATAAGTAAGAATTTATTCCATAAATACAAGCTCAATTCGAGGAACTTCTCAGATTCTTACCTATTTTTATGTCCACTTAATAATATATTTTAATAAATATTTATCATTATAAAATCAAAAATTGTAATGTGGAAAATATATTCTGGTTTATTTATGGATTTATTAATGAACACATTCCTCTACACATTAAAATCCCTTTAATGAATTCCAAAAAAAAACTAAAATTTTTTAATTCTAAAGAATATTTAAAAAATCTTTTTACATGATTTAACATTAGTGGGACATCATTAATGAATAAAATTCAATATAAATATCCTTACCTTTTCTTTTCAAGGATATACATGTTTAAAACCATATTTATAAAAAATTCAAATTATTTTCCAAAAGAACTCTTATTCCCAAGTAAAATAGATTTTTCTCACCTCACTTTTAAATTTATTAGATATAAGCCTTGTTCATAACATATTCCATTCATGTGGAATATGTAATTCAACTTGGATTATCATATCAAGAGTTTATTTATTCTCATTATATTCTATGTTATTATGATTTTAATGATTGAAGGTGGTATGAGACACTTTGGAATGTTTAAGGATTATTTTCTCAAGATTATTTCAATGGTCTCATTTAAAGTGTCTTTATTTATATCAACATCATTTGATCAATCTTGTATATCATAGAGGTTTATCTCCAATGATATCATCTAAAATTTTTTTTGTTGAATGTTTTTTGATTAATTTGAATGTGGATGTTTTATCCTGATATCATTTACTATATTACTATGAATGGTTAGTATTTATATTTAATGAATGGGGAAATTCATTTACATTTCATATGTTAGTTTAAATATGACAGTATATATTGTCTATATTTATCCCCATTCATATGTGGAATTAATTGTACTTTTTATGTGATGGGTGGGGACCGATATATCCTATCAATGAATTGGTAGGTCTCATGAGACAAACATTGGTCGTGGCATGAGGCCTTGACAAAATTGATATTTATGGTCTTAGCACGAGGCCCTGGAAAGTATAGTTTTGATGTCCTGCATTATGAATTACCCCTTTATGAAACTAGTAAATAATTGTTCTTAAGGTTATTCGACTAGTATAATACAAATGTTTCTGATTTACTATGGCCTGATTTATTCATCTCTTATCCCTTCTGTAATGTTATCAAGTTTATTATTAAGGGAATGTGTTTTTAGTTGTTCACCATTCCTAATGATTATTGTTTTTGATATTTTCCACTGTATTTCTTACCCTTACATAACATTTACGATCACCCTTTATTTTGGTTATTTTTTCCAGGGCATTAGGAGGTCTATTATGATTAAAAGGTAGGGATACCATATGAGTTATGGATGTTTTCAAAGAAATTTATATATTGTATTTACATTAAATTAGTAATTCTAAACTTATATATGTATCTTGTTTTCCAAAACTACTAAACTCCATGGTTTTTTGGGAATTATTTTTTTGTAAGCATGCCAATTTAATTAAATAATGCACTAACTCTGGAAAACTGGGGTCATGGTGTTAGAAAGTGTGTCCAGATTCATAGATAAATAATATATTATTAATATCTATTTTTTAACCTTGAATAAATATTATTACCACCCATGGTTTAATAGTTTTTCATGTTTTTGTGATCATATATATTTCATCACTAGTTATACTACAGATTATTATGTAAGAGAAATATTTAATTTATTTTTATTTTTAAATTCCGAATATAATATATTTTTATTTATTGGTGAATATTGTAGTAACATTTATTTTTTAAAAATTAGTCACTATAAAATACATGATAAATATTGTGTATCAATTTTGAACTATGTTTATGGAACTTGTGAGAGATAATATATATATTTAATATTATTTTAATAAATAATATTTATTTTTAATTTTTGTGTTTAGCACATGCTGAGAAATAATAATAATAATAATATTATTATTATAGGCATGTTTTTCTAAATATAATAAATAAATATAAAATTCAATTGTGAAATTATTGATATTTAACCCTAGCAGTATATGAAACCAAATATATTACTTTTCACGATATCCAATAAATTTGTTTATTGGTTCACCAAAAATCTAGTGAATCCTCTCGAAGAACTAGATATATCCCTTCAACATGAATGCTCTCATGAGTTGAGAGTGATTTCTGTCCACCCTCCACACTCATGTCTAGAGTGCTCAAGAATAATCATTTGGAAACAATTTTTTTGGTGATCAATGGTAAATGATGCAAGAATCAATATTTGTTTCTTTATAACCATGATATTCTTTCGATGACATTTGGATTTTTTTGGAGCATGTGTAGATCATCACTGGAGGGAATATTCCTTTGATATTTACAACACAATGACTTGAAAAAATAGATCTTTTGTCAGATAAATCAACTATGATATAATTTCTAACAAATTAAATTTTTTTGACCAAAAATAATTATAAATAATATGGGATGATCCTATTCTTGGTTCCATCACCTTATTTCTTATCTATTTTCATTGATTCAATTCCATTTATCATAGTTGTCATCATAATGTAAATCTAAAATTTATCATTGATAATGAAAATAATAAATATTGGCCATGAACCATCACAACACTTCTGTTTTTCATAGAACATAAATGTATTATTAGATTAGTCACAAAATTATTTATAATTATTTAATGATTAATAATTTATTTATGCATAAGAAATTAGTTTTTAAATTCCATTCTAATTATTCTTTAATTCAGATTACAATATCTTCTTATTCCACTTAGTTTCTAAAAAATAGAACCAAATTGAATAATTTATTGAATGAAATAATATTGAAGATCGCATCTGAAGGTGTCGTGGAGTGTGGTCGGATAACACAAGAGTGAATTATCTATAAACCAGAGGTTCACACCATATCCTATTTTTCAATACACCAATAGATAATTGAAAAGTAATTCAAGGATTGTGTATTTATAACATGTGATTCATTTAATTATGCATCATTTGTTGACTGGTACATCATAGAAGATGGTTAGTTAGAGTACATATTGTATTACTACCATAAACATCGTGTAGTCCTTCAGTAATAGTAACACTACCTATCAAACTAGTGAACCTATAACTCTGAGACTACATGATGTGTATATCATGTACATATTGAGCACTATATATTTTTATATGGAATAATTTACATGTCACGTACCTATGCGTGTCTTGTGTACAACCCATATCAACTTGTTCTTGTATGTGGTCATTATGTATATAGGACATTCCATTTGGTGGGTTTATATATATATATATATTTAATTAATTGTTTTTCATAATGTTTGTATCTTCATAATATTTATGGTTCATATTAATGTTATTACTCTAATAACATTTAATAATAAAATATTTAAAAACAATCATGTAATTCGTGTAATCCATCAATGTATAGTATAATTCAAGACAATACATGATATTTCATGAATACCAAATGTCTCAAGAGTAAACAATATATGAGTATAATATATTTTGGGTAGTTTGGATGAGTCCCCCTTATGTTACCTCTGAGGTACATTTTTTGTTCTTAGTTAATATTAATTAAATTTATTTAATATCTTTAGAATTGTAGTGGATGATAATCACAAGGAAATTTGGATGAAAATTAATCTAAAAAATTGATTAATTTAAAGAAGTAATAAATTCAATTGTGAGTGATTTATCTTTGATATGAATTATTAGAATTGAATGCTAATTTTATTAAATGTTTAATTGGACTGATGAACAAGGATGATCATAATATTTGATGAGACCTTTATATGAGATTGGTTTCTTTTAAATTATTATATTAAATTATGGGCCTTCATGCCATCTCTCCACTTATAATATAAGGTACAATATGCCCATGGCTTCATTTATGTAAACCCAATCCCCTCACAAACATGTGATTAATAGTATATGTAACAGATGGAAGTACAAATATAGTGGAGGTGATTCAAGATGGGAGATGAGGTGAAACCAATATAATAGATATACATATGTGGAAATGTGGAAAGGTGTAACAGACGCCATTATTTGTTCATGGTGTCTTATCCTAGGTCAACAACTAGTTTATCACGAGCTAGATGAACAAACCATTAGAAAATCTCATGATAATTCCACATTATTATTTTATTTCTATCAAGTGGGATGGTCTTTTCATTATGGAGGTTTCTTTTATAATCACTTGAATTAATGAAATTAACAAACATGCAATATAGAACTAAAATAAATTTATTTATGACTAAATTTTTTCTAATCCATGATTAATCACATAAATAAATCCAAATTATATTAAAATTTCTAAAAAAAAAGATAATAATTCTCAGTTTTTTCATTATACATAAAATCATTTAAATATATATATAATTTCGATATATAATACCAATACATCATATATAATTGACCCATAGTTCAATGAACATGACCAGATAAATTTGGGGTGCTTTCAATTATGATGGAATTATGAAATTTTTGTCAGAAATATCCTAGCTCACATTAATGGTTGACTAAAAATGTAGGACATGGTGTAACTAATTGGGAATGGTTGAAGAAATATGATTTGAGGATTTCAAAATAATGGAGTCCCCTTAACATATCAATGAATGGTGAGTTAATGCATTTTCGATTTTGAATTCCTACCTAAAACCCTTCAATTTTATTTATCATCCAAATTTTGGGTGATAATAATGGGAATATGGACCATTTACACAACAATTTACATAAAATAGGATAATATAATGCCAAAAGTGAGGGCTATTGGATTTTTGTAATATAGTGGTATATTAATAAATATAATATCTATTAATTTTTCAAATTTCTATCTTAATTTTTTTTAAAAATATTCTAATAATATTAATATTAAATGAATTCAAATATATAATTTTGATTTATACTTGGGATGTATAACCATCCCATTAGAATGAATTTCCAATAATAGAAAAGATATTTATGCATAATCATGTTCCATGGACTGAAATTTTATGTGCTAGAAGAACCAATTCGTGATGTGTCTGGTAATGAGGATAGAGATGAAGAGTTATATATCTATGATAAACATATAAAAATACAACATATGTTCGTTGTTTTAGGCTATCAAACATAACTAATGAGATTATAATGCAATATGAAGACATTGATTTAAGTAGCATGATGTCTCAACATTTGGATCTCTATCAAGAGAAGGTGAGACAAGAGAATTTTGGGACATCCAATAATCCATTTACAAATATTTTGAGAGATTCGGTGCTAGATGGGACTATTGTTTTCAATATTATTTGAAATATTGAACTATTAGACATCATTAAGATTATATTAATATATTAGTTTCACATAATTTTCATACATTCTTCACTACCTAAGACCTATTACAATTAAATTGATAATTATAATATGGACAATAACGAGAGGAGTATTTCATAACATCATTTTCTAATTATCCATGTGGATAAAGACATGCGACATGATAAACTATGGATCATTATGGTGAATAGGAAAAGGGAGAAAAATGATTAAGGGCCCACAAATCATAACAACTATAATGCTCCCAAAAACTACCTTTTTATAATGTGGAATACCCATAGGCATGGCATGGAATTGATGTTATTATGTTCTTCATGTAGTATTAAAATCAAATTGAAGAAGAACTGATCTCAAAATAATGGGGAAGGTAATTTTGTGTAGGTTATTGAGTGTAATTTTTCAATATCTTCATATTGGTTATTACATAAAACATTTGGTGCTTAGATCTTTATACAAATATAATAACCAAGTAGATTCAAAAATATATCTAGAGGATAAGTGGATTTTCGAGCTAATAGTGGTATAAGTATCGATGATCTAGGCATTGGTGACTATCAGATTTAATTTCCGATGAGAATGATAGTGGTTTGAGTGTTTTATAATGTACCAACTGTTACAGAGAAAAAAATTTCTATATAATTCCTAGTATCATATGGTTTTATTTTCAGGTATTAAAATTAAGATTGTTTCTTTTATAAATACAACATATGTTATGGTATATAGCATTTAAATAATGGTATTTTTTATTAATTTATGAAAAAAGGTATTGAAAATAGAAAATGAATCCTGTTCACATTACTCATATAATACCCATATATGGAATCATTGTCTTGGTCACTTAAATTAAATGCCATTAAAAAATATCTATTAAAATTTTTATTTAGAATCTTCTAAGAAAAAACCACTTTAATGTTTTCAAACATTTTTAAAATACTATATGACCAATCCGCCAATAAATTCATAGGGAAAAGGGGCCAAAGGGGTTTTAGTATTGGTACACATTGATGTGTTTGGTCTATTTTTATTTTAAGCTAGAGGTCAGTAATCTTACTTCATAACTTTTACTTTTTACTTATGTAGATATGGAAATGTCTATTTGATGAGGTATAAGTATAATACCTTTAGGAAACTCAAATATATCAATAATGAAGTAGATATTCAACATGGATTGATGATAAGGTTTTTTCAATTAGATCAAGGAGGTGAATATCTTGAATAAGAGATTAACAAGTTTCTATGGGAGTTTGAGGCTCTATATCATCTCACTCCACCATAAACAACATAGTTGAATGGTGTTAGAGAAAGGAGAAACCGAGCCATGTTTTAAATGTTAATATTGATGATGATACATGTGGGAATTCCCTTATCTTTTTTGGGTATATTCATTAAAAACTATGATATATACATTAACCTATGTACTATCAAAAGTATAAAATGAAATTTTATTTGATTTATGGAGTGGACCGAAACAATTTTTTCACAAACACAAGTATGGGGTTATGAGGAATTTATTAAGGCTGTATCATTTATCAAACTAGAACCTTTGGGCACAAAGTGTTTCTTTATAGGGTATAACAAATAACTAAAGGGACACTACCTATATAAACCCTCTGACAATAAAACGTTATATATGTTTGTTTCTATAAGGATAACATATAATATCCTCTACTGTATTCATAAATCTATGTTATATTGCCAACTGAAATCATTTGATGGACATAAATGATTCAGGCTATTAGGGGTCTATAATCATAGTACATTGAGGTATCTTATCATTGCGTAAACCCTTGTTATTATCTAGTATATGTTACAATGAGTATGAGACATGGCAGTAAGAAATCAAAATTTATATGTATCATTGGATGTTCCTATATGAAGATTTTTTATTAATCCATAGACATTAATATTATTATTAATGAATATTATAAGTTGTGTAATTTGATGTTATAATGTAAAAAATGATGAAATATGTTCACAACGATGTAGGATATGTTGGGTGTGTCATGAGTAATATTGAATTAATGAATAATGTGAGAAAGGATTTCTCCCATTTATTTTTTAATGGAAGTTGATATCTCCATCCCGTTGATGTAAATTATATATCATAATAAATTAATTTCAATAGTGTTTCATTATAATTTTTGATTTTTAGGAATTCAATGAAAAATACATCGACCACATGGGTTCATGGAACCGGCATGCAACCTTCTTGATAAGAGATATCGTGAAGACAAGATTATATTACACATTGAGTATCTAAATGAGGTACTTTTCCATTGTGGCATTAACATAATTCTATATGGGTTTCGTGGTGTGATTCTTGATGCTAACCCTGGACTTTAGGATGCACTGTCCAATACCACTAAGAAAAAGGCCTAAAGGGTCACAAACTGTGATTATATAGAATCTCAATTAAATATGATATTATTATTTATTTATTAAAAAGTTAAATAAATAATATACCCATTTATGGTTTAATAATTATTTAGGTTTTATCAATAATATATATATATATATTTTGTCATCAGTTATTTGAGAGAATATAAATTGAGTAGAATATTTAATAAATATTTATTTTCTATTTAGTTAATATAATATTATTTCATTATTGAAAAATAATGTGGGGATATTTATTTATTAAATAAATAGTCATTATTAAAGGCATGATAAATATTGTGGAGGAATGGTGGACCATGTTTATGTGTCTCGTGAGAAGTAATATATATTGAATATTATTGGAATAAATAATATATAATTTTAATTGAAGAGTTTAGAGAATGCCAATAAATAATAATAATAATAATGAAAATAATAATAATATAGACATGGGGTTCTGCATGGATTAAAAAAATATTAAAGGTCATCTATGTGGTTATTTATTTCTAACCCTAGTGGTATATATATACAATTGTTTTATTTTCCAAGATAGAAAATTCATTTTTTTAGTGGGTACAACAATTCCAAATAATCCTAATAGAGCCCTAGAAAGCTCACATTCATAGAGAATTTTCTCAGGAATAGAGAGTGATCATTCTCAATCTTACACTCTTGAGTTTATAGAGATCAAGAAGAATCATATGGAAGTGTTTCTCGAGGTGATCAATGATGAATGAAGAAATCATTAGTATACACCACACTAGAACCTAAATATTCCTTTGTCGTCACTTGATTATTTATGGAACACATATGGATGATTTCCACTGTTAATCATCCCAACATTCTTACAATGTGATGATGGTAAAACATATATCCATTTTCACTTCCATCAATGATGAAATAATTTATCACAAGCTATTATATTATTTTATGAAAATTATTTATAAATAATATGTGATGATCATGTGATTTTTTCCCATGTGTTATCCCTTGTCTATTTTATTTTATAGAATTATATTTATAACAACATTTATCTTCATTTAAATCACATAGTGATCATCGATCATGATAAAAATCAATGTTGTTCATGACTCATTATAATGCGTCCGCTGCACCCAGAACCTAAAATGTATACAACTGGTGAGAAACAAATATCATTATGCCACCTCTAATGGTGGTCCTAACATATTCTATCAAAATAGGTCCATCAAACACCTGATATGAAAAAACTAGAAAAATGAATTCTATTTGAATAAAAGGTAAAAAAGGCCAAGAAGGAAAAAAAGAAATTACCAAAGGAAAATATCCATCCTTTAGATCAAGCCGGACCCTAGAGGTTCAACTACCTTCTCTCTAGACCCAGATAGAGGAATTGAAAAACATTGATCAAGTAGCCACAATGTAATGAATATCTCAAAAATCAAAATGAATATCCAATTTCCAATGAAAGGATAGGAAGAAATTCGGGGCCTAAATATCTCATCCCAAATGTCAAAAATAATGAACCACATTTAATATAATCTATAACTCTATTAGAATGATCTGAACTGATAGTAGTGACACCCTATCATCATGAAGATATTATAAAGTCACAAAATTCCATAAAAACTAAAAATTAAATAAAAACCCTATATTATCATCTCTAGGATTGTTAAATAGGAACCAAACATCAGATAACCAGCCCTTGGGATCACAACAGCCTCCACAGTCTGCTGACCATATCATGGAATATCAGCTATACTAGGTTGACTCCAATAATCTATATAATCCATTAGCTCCCAATATCCACATCATAACAACCGACCAATAGAGTTGTGAAACTAATCCAATATTAGGGTGAACATATTTTATGTTAATTTCCCAAATGTATCTTCTCTCATACTGTCCAACAAAAGATACTACACATGACTTCAAGACCATATGCTCTAGAACCATGTTTGGCAGCACACAAACCAACCAAATGGAACTAATGAGATTGGAATCAACCATATCACATGCCAATACGCATGAGGCACCATCCATGTTCCCAAAAATCTCAACATAAGTAGGATACCCCACAAGGGGATCATCTAAAAAAACCAAACCTCTTGATAGGCCCACTAAATGAAACTATAACTAGTCTAACAACTCATAGCCCAAAGTTTAATATATGAGAAGAAAAATCTCAAGAAACACCATACTTGAAAGGAGAACCTCAATTAAAACCACACCAAGATGGAAAACCCCAAGAAGCACCATTCAAGAAATGTGAATTGAAGCCAAAATATGCTCGTAATAAAATTCATTAAATAGGTCTGTCAGATTTATCTCAAGCTCACACATTGACACACCAACCATTTCCAAAAAACCTAAGATGTATTCCTAACCAAATGGAACCTAAAAAACAACAAAATGTGAAATAAACAACCAAATCTCATAAAATAAGTGAATCAACACCAAATTTTGGAATCTACCTAAATAACCTCGAATGAACAAACCTATAATCCTCAATTCATTGTGATTAGAATTCCCATAACCCTTACCAAAACTCATACTTATAACCCATCCTCTAAGAGGATTCTAATTAAACAATATCAAGGAATCATCCCAAAAATTTAAATTCATTCAAAATATCATCCATTTGGGCTCTAAAAATTGAAATGATTCAAACATCATGATCTATGTAGACTAATGATTCGACTAGACTACACAAAAGTCCAATTCTGATACTGGGGAAAAAATACACCCAAAATCGTCTGCTAGAAAATGTATATGGCTTTTACTAATGAGTACATTGTGTGTACTCTCAGATGTGCACCTATTCATGTTTTCCTACATGTTCAGTTCACACCTGGGGTCTACACTTATACTAGTAAATTGTAAAGGCATACATGGGGTCTACTCGTGTACTATTAAATGGCCATTTCCACCTCACATAGAGTGTCTTCCCATGTAATTGACTACATGGACATGTAACACTATATAGTGTGTAATTCAAGTACATTATGTGTAGATACAAAAGATTTTTCTACCCATGTACTTGGCTACATGGACATGTATAACTACATAATATGTAGTTAAGGTAAATTGTGTGATGACCCAAAAACTACACAAGACCAATAAATCAACCACATGACCAAGTACTAATACATGGTGTGTACTTTTAAAATCATCATATTAACTAAATAGGAAGAACAAACAATGAGTGTTGATTAGACCAGACATCATGTGATCAGGATTTTTGTATTGAAAATTACTATAAACCTTCTGAAACCCTAGATTAACACATGAAACCAGTATATCGACTCTATAGGGGACCCAAAAACCCAAAAACAAAATTTAAACTTAAATACAACTATCGTATGATGATTTATGTAAAAATAATAAAAAAGATAAATTCTCTCCTAGAAACCACATATGATTTGAGCTCATTTGTGTTCCAAATCTACTGTGTGATGGTGTAACACATCCTGAGCTCTATGGGGGAAACTCCCTCCTCATATATGTCTCCCTCTCTCTCCCTCCATACCCCTATTTTATCTTAGGCATGATGAAGTAAATACATAGGGGATTATTGAAAAAACAATGTGGTAGATGAGAGAAAATAATAGTAAAAAATGAGAAATGATAAATGAGAAAAGAATAAAAAATAAAATAAAATAAAAATAAAAAAGGGAGCTCTAGATCGATTCTTGAAATATGATAATAACTCATCTAAGAATATCCACCCCCCCCAATTTATTACTAAATATTTATGTTGTAATTCCAATATGATTCTATGAGTTGAGAATATATTTTAATAGACATGCAAAAAAATTATTATTAGTCAATTTTAAAATATTCTGCTAGAATTCAAACAGCTTGTAATTAGAAAAAAATCCCACCCTATGGTAAGTAATATATTTCGAGACGAAAAAAGTGGTCCTAAAAATTAAACATGTTACCATGATGATAGAATTTATCATTCTTCACCTCAAACACCACCAATGAAAATCAAATTCAAATTTCCCATATTTTTCTCAAATCTTAATGATGCGGTTCTTGAAGAGATAGCAAACATAAATTATTCTAACCCTCATGAATCCTCAATAGTCTACTAGCTACAAGTATTTACCATAAACACTAGCACATGAAGCACAACCATGATAGTCCAGAAAATGATCCCACATCAACCATGACTCCCCTAAAAAGGGATATTTTACTCTGTCTCATCTAATGCACCTCCCCAACACAATACAGGTTCCCTATTAATGGGTGAACAATCCAACACCTGGTGAATTTTCCTTCAAAATGGTAAGAAGATCCGACATAGAAGGATCAAAAACCAATGTCGCTATGAATTCTTGGATACCACAAGTCTGTTATCCATTTCGTATCTCTTTTTACACTTCTAGCTTCATATTCTGATGGTCTGAAGGATAGATAGGTCATGCTTTCATGGTTCGTATTTGTACTGAAAATCGAAATCAAACGATCCCATATCATCAACCCTATAATAAACACTAAACATAAAATCCCAATATCCATCAACTACAAAATTCAATGGCTATACATAGAAAAATTGCTCAAATAATTGTTCTAAAACCAAACATAAAACACATTCTATTCCCACCTCAATATGAAATACTTCCACACACTCAAATGACCTCTTAAAATAAACAACAAAATCTCCAGCATCTTATGGTTCAATCCCCAATATAATGATTTCCTTACACATAACCTACAGAATTTACCTCCTGAACCAACCAGCATTGTTTTTAACTACTATGCGCATTCCCTCACTCAATAAGGACATTACCCAAAAGGTCCAATCCAACAACCACCATACTCATCATGTTATATTGGTTCTCCAAAAACCTCTCAAAAACCATCATTATCATATAATTCATGAACTAACGAACCAAAGGCTAACACACCTAGAACCACTAACCATACAGTTGACACAATCCGGATCCAAAAAACTAAAGCACCCTGGACACTCCATAAAACTAGTTATATCCATCAGTATAAGATTCACAACCCAAGAAATATCCAATCAGGATTCGATACAAAACCATGATACACTAACCAAGATCTCACATCACAACACATGATAGGACCAAAACCAAAAAATGATAGGCATCAAACTAAACGATCCATTTAAAACCATCTAAGAAGTCAAGATCAATCTCAGTGAAATACATCATTTTTCCAAGGAAACATTGGCCTTATACAAGAACTTCATAGGGAAACTACAATCATATGGAAAATTTATCCTGATCTAGACATATCTCATACATTCTTGAATTCTCCATTACAACCAAATTAACAAGGAATGCCATAGATTACACCAACGAATAAGGGATCCCTTTCATCCATCAACTAAGAGAATTCATCAATATCACTAGATATCACTACCCAAAGGATCCTTGTGAAATTTCATATGCAAAATGTATTCATGGTTCCCTTGAGTAGATTGACACCAAGAAGCTATATGGGATCATTGTATATATGTTTTGGATAACACATTAAACAACCGAACCTAAATCTTTAGAAAAAACACTTATAGTTATAAAAATTTCATGAGGATCCTACATTCATATAATGTTTCATGAACACAGACCTATTTCAATCTGGAAAAATTGTAAAAAATCATAAATCACAAAATCCATAAACACAATTGAATCACCCTAGGTCAAAACAATAGACCCATAATAGTGAAACTGAGAACAAAAATCTCATATCCTTGATAAATTTTATTTCACACTAGAATAGGTGTTCATGATGCAATTTTCTGATATCAATCACATCTTCCAATACATTCATATACCTCATGCCTACCAACTCCCCAAATATTAACATAAAGAAAAAATTCACTAAAACAATTTTTTCACGAACCATCCCCAGTCCACCCGACCTTCCACACAATTTTTCATGCATTAAGGCATCAAGAATACCTTCCCATTTACTAGATGATTTTGACAATAGGTGAGGTCCTAGAAGGATAATTTCGGGATACTATTCCCAAATATCATATAAAAATAATAACAGAAATAAACTAAATACATACAGATCCATAAACATTAGAGTATGTATAAATTATTATATAATAAAATAGAAGAAACCATTAATAAATTTATTATTGTATACATTCTAAAATAAAAAAAATAAATATACAGATCACCCATTAGGGAGACGACACATAGAAGATAAAATACATAAAACAAATACATGAGGCTTCATGACAACTATCATATGAACCACATACCAACTCTCTAATCCTATTGAACAACTCCATCAGAAACCTCAACTCCACCTAAAAAATCATTTCCAAAGAAATAACATTTGAGTCTTCTCAATCCACCACATCCTATGCCCAAAAAGAAATAAGAAATAAAAAATTCATTTACATTTATGTTCATCCACATGGGGTGAGAAACATATCCCAGTAGTCAACCACCAATAGTAGTCCTAAAAGAATCTATCATAACATGTGTGTGAAACACCTGATATTCCCATCCTAGAAGAACAATTAATACTAGAATTAATTAAAAATAAGAAAATAAAACAAAAGCGGTAAATAAAATGAAAATATCCAACCACATGTTCTAGCTTGACACCGAATGTAAATCTACCATCGCTCAATTTCCAACCAGAAAAATTATGAAACATGTCTCACACTTTCATAACATCAAGTGTGTCTACTTGATCATGAAGAAGATAAAATTCCAACAGAAGGACAAACATGAAGTCTAGTCACTTGGATCTTGTCCCAAATGTCAAAAATAATGAAGTGAATCTTCAAAGTTATATGAATTCAATGAAATGATATGAACTAGTAGTAGGGGACCCTTTTATACCATTATAGGTTAATACTAAGTATTTAACATATCATATAACTAAAAATGTTTAAATAACCTACAATCACATCTACATGATAATTGAAAAGGCCCAACACCTCAATAATCTAGGACCCAAGAGAAGAAAGGTCCCCATTGTCCACTAACCTGAGATAGGGTGATCATATAAAATAGGGTGGCTACACTAATCCAGTTCATCCATTATCTCCCTAGACTAACCTCCAAATAACTAACCAGAAAAGGTGATAAATTATGTTAACCTCGGTTCCAACACCTAGTCTAGTAATATCCTAATGGTCTCCTCTATTATAAATTCAAGATCACGAAAACCCTCAATCCACCATGTAATAACCCATAATTTTCATACCAAAATATTACAACTTTTTATATGAATTTTAAATACATTTCACAAATACAAACCCAAGGACCGTAATGGTTTAATTTTATGGGAGAATAGATATAAAATCTTATTATTTCATGAAAAATATTCAATATCTATCACAAATATCATAAAATTTATTAGTTTTCATATAAATAAAATACTTAAAATAATTCATCATAACCAGTGGAAGGAAACATAAGAAAGTGTCAGAGAAATTTCTCAGTAAGTGTAAACATGGGATATGTTAATTGATGATCATATAAAAGAAAAACATAATTATATGGGTATGATATCATAAATATATCCTTCAAATTTTATAAATATTAGAAAAATAATTCAATTCATAAAACTCTTTCATATAAAATGACATGAATCATATGAGTGATAAATCATCATAAATAATTCATGACCCATATGTTCATCTAATAACAGTGAAACAAAATCATTGTTAAATATGGATTTCATGTGTGGAGAGTTTTTTGGGAGATGATAAAGACATATTTTAAAATTATAAGCTCATTTAGATAATTTAGGAATACCCAAAACTGATATATTTTTGGTGTGATATTTACTTTGGTATGTAATCAATATTCTTCTAAAATGATGTAATTTTTACTTTTGTTATGGTAAGTTCACCAAATAAATTTTAAATTATGAGGAGGGTAAATGTGCTCCACAATGGATAGCATATACTCATCTAAGTCATCATTTTCATGAGGAAATAACACCCTCTAATATCCATGAATTTCATTCTTGAATTATGGTGATTCAATATGTGCCCCATATATGGCATACCTATACCCCTTAAATATCACATGGCTGGGATAAATTAAGACATTATCCTCTATTTAACAAATTATAGTCGGTTTTAGGTGATAGTAAATGATCCCCATACAAGGCCCACCAATATCAATTTGAGGAACATGTTTAAAATATTATAATCCTACAAAACTCATATTTCTTAATATAATATAATGGAATCATCATTTACAAATGCATTTTTGTCATACTCAAGTGGTACTTCTTGTCTTTTGATATTATTCACATGGATATCCTCCAAGAATCTAGGGGTGAATCATGTGGTGTAAACAAAAACACAATTATTTTTCATATAAATATAAATGGTTTATTTTTAACACCATACTAGAACAATTAATTTATCACACCCTATCTCATTGTGAAAAATGACATGTGTGTGAGAGAGGTGTGATAATAAGATATTTATATAAAGGGGCTAATTTTCATTAATTTAAATGAGAAAAGTAATTGATATATTGATCTCAAATCCCCTTACCAAAATTCTCAAAATAAAGTGAAGATAAATAAATATTATATCAAAAATTCTGATATCATTTACATCATGTACCATTTCTAGACAGCCATTGGTTGGTGATCTAAATCAACTACCTGTCCTAGTTTATTTAATTTTCACATTATCAAAATCTACCTATGGATATAATTGAGTAGCTTTGGCCTATAAAATTACTTCATCCCACAATACACAATCCACCATATATAAACTTTCTACTAGTAAATCCATAGTAGCTTCTAACTAGTTTTCTATTTGTTATACGAAAGCATCACATTCAAATATAATAGGAAAAAATTGGGATATATTCTCAGATAAGATAATGGGTGGATATTAAAGAGGAACTACAATGATCTATATCCTCCTATTATATAAATTTTTCATCAAGTTCATTCACATGTTCTCATTTGTCTAATATTTTATGAAAATAATCATTAAATGGGTGGTGATTAAATACCTTAATTCACATATATTTCAATTACATAAAAAATATATTATTTATCCATAAATACCGTAATAGAGAATAAATGATAATATTGAATATATATATCCACTCCATACACAAAATCATCTGAAATATGCAATTTATTTTTGGTTTAAATTAGATTAATCATTAAGGCGCACACTAAATTCAAGCACTAGGATTATAATGGGATGAAAAGCCTCATCAGGCACCCATATCATCCTGCTTTAATTAATATCTATCTAAAAACTCTATAATATCAATGAAATAATTACCACAACTAGAATTAGTATTATGTAATTCCATGTTGGCACGACTTATAGGTTTTCTGTAGAGGATGGACCAAGAATTCATTCAATTTCTATATTATAATAGTGAAAGAAGGATAGTTATTCCTAGTACATTTTTCTATTCAGAATTTCCACCCAATGGTGTGTGAGTAAGATCATCCCTTATCAATCAATACTTCTCATGATATGTGTGTTTAATATGAGTATTATGATAATAATAAAATTCTATATTTCATTTTCACAATACTTTAGATAGTGTTTCACCTAATCTTGTAATTTTAAAAGATCTGATAGAAATTTTAAGAAAACAATATTTTTTAAATGGAATAGTAATAGACTGGTAAACATAACAAAAAAAGACAAGTAAAATATCTTACATTACATATACTATCTATTCATTTTAAATTTAGGAGGTGGTGTTGGGAAAGGCATTGCGAGAAAAATGAGAAAAAATGAAAATGTGGACACATAAAGAAATCATATATATTTACCTTTTGAGAAAAAAAAGTATATGTTCCATAGACTAATAAATATATATATAAACAAATAGACATCATAATTTTTTAATTTGGAAAACCTAATGGGAGGATGTGACTTATTGGAAAAACTAGATCAAATAAAAATAAATGATTACGTTGTAGTGATTCAGTAAATTTGATAGTGACCTCAAGATCAATACTCTGATATAATAAGAACATGGATATAATTTAGATCAAGTCCAAAAGTAGTTTGAGAATTATGAACACAGCCTCATAATGAGATACAAATAAATTATCAAACTTTGTGTCTTGAAGGTTCACCATCTGAATAATGTGAAAAAGATCACAAGAATTATAATAATTACAATTATCACGCAAATATACTAAAACTAAAAGAATTTATTTTTAGTTATTGATAATATTTTAATCCATGGTTCCCCCAAAATCATAATAGGAAGAGAGTAATGTGACATCCCCTGATTTTATCTTCACAAAAAATACACAATTCCCTTTATATTTTTTTAATCTTTTTTAAAAATGATTATGAGACCCCCAACATGAGGAAGTCCCAAGAAAAAAAATACCCATTTGACTCATCTAGGGATCATCTCTAGAATTATAATTGTTTATTAAGTCTCAAATTTAACTTTTATTTTAATATTTTTAAATATGTATTATCAATTATAATAAATGCGAATCTTATAAACCTCGAACTATCTAAAAATGATGAATTTACATATCAAGTTATAGTTAACATTAATATGTTTTAATATACCATAAAAAGTGTAATTCTTTCCCAATATTGTATTTAAAATATTAAAAAAATAAAATATACATTTCCACATTATAATTAAGGCCATCGATAATACTATTCATCCAAAACCATTTCATGTATTTATCTATAACATTAATAACTCTTACATATTGGTAGATAATGTAACAAACAATTACAAGTTTGACTACTGAGAAACAACTCCACCAATAAAAGTGTTCAAAAAACTTAAATTTTGCATCTATGAATTCATATATCCTATAGTAATTGAATTTATAAATCCTTAAATCATTGGTCTCCCACTAAAAAAACACAATATCAAATTTTAAGGGCCATGATGATATTAAAACATACACTCCATAGATCTTATTGTTTTCTACATGGATTTTATAGGATAAAAATAACCACACAAACTACATGATCTATATCTGGTCTAATGTATACCATCACAGACATAAAATAACCCATAATAGATGAATTATATATTTGATCCATATCCCATTTACACTCATAAGTAAAAGGTTATTTATTATAACTCATCTAAAAATGTAAAGAAACAAGATTACTAGCCACATTGAATATCTCTCAGAAAATATTTAATGTATCTATCAATGCATATCTCTTGAGATAACCAAGATTTCATGGAAATTATTTCATCTATGATATTAATACTAAGAATCGAACAAATTTAACCCAAGTGTTTCATCAAAGAAATTAACCCATATTCTTCTCTAATTGGTAAATTTTAAAAGCATCATAACCAGAATAAGAATATCATCAATATAAATAATAAAAACATTAATTTTCATCATGAAATCATTGAAAAAATTACTATAATAGGTAAACAAGAATCCGTGATGAAAAATGCATGACTAACTAATTTTATACCACTACCTATATGATTACATCAATCCACACAAACTCATCTTCAACCTGCAGAAATAATCCTCTTTACCTCTTTCATAAAAACATTCCAACTATTCCATATAAATTTCCTCCTTTAAATCACCATAGATGAAAATACCCTTCACAAACATCAGGTCAACCTATAGATAGAAACTAGAATCCTAACTGAGAACAGATAAAATGAAATACATCATGAAAATTGGAAAGACATTTTCTTCAAAATCTATACCCATCTTCTAATAGAAGACATTAACAACTATCTTTTCCTTATATTAAGGAACAAAATGAATTTTTTATTTTTATTATGACAAATCCAGTAATTTTTTGAATCTCTCTTAAAATTAGGTAACATTATCATCACCAAATTTTTGTTTTAATGCAATGACCATATCTCATTATCCGTTATAGTATCCTATTTTTCCTTCTAAACTCTTTCTATCACATTATCAAAAGTTTCTGGTTATCACCCATCAGTAAGGAGAATACACTCATTGATGGTTCTGGGAACAGAAGAAGCATGGGGGGATGGTTCACGTCTTTTATTTTTTCCATTATTGAGAATCAATCTGATGTCTATTCTGATGAACAATAATATAAACAATGTAATTGAAAAAAATAATAGACAAGGTAATGAAGAACTGAAAACCAAGAAATAATATATCATCACATGTTATTTATAATTAATTAAATTTAAAAAAGAATTGTCCTGAAGGAATTATTTCTTTGTTTAAGCATCTCGCTAAATTTCTAAAGTGTTCAGCCATTGCATTGTAGAAACCAAGTATATGATTCCACTTGTGTTGATCGGCACGTTCTTGACGTATCTCCCACCATCACTGATGGAGTCTCCATGTCCTAGCATGGAAGGTCCTAGTGCTCGCAATTTCCACCATCAATTTCCTTGATAATCACATTCAATGAATTCTCCATGATCTGGTGGATGAGGATCAGTCTCATTCATAAGAGCATTCATGGAGAAGGATGGAACCCCTAGGCTTGAGATATTATTCTATAATCATTTGTGCACAATGAAACAATTGGCTACTTTATGAGAGAAATAACATAATTGGCTACGTATATCACTAGGGTTGCAATAAAATAATTCCACATGTGCCCATATTTTTTTAAATTATATAGAAACCCCATGTAAAATAAGAATAGAATCATTATTATTATTGACATGAAATTAACATGAAAATTATTTATTAAATAATATTTAAATAATATTCACAATTTCAATTCCCACCAGACCCTTAAACTCGGTCTTCCATGGCTCAATTACATTTATCTGGATTTGAATAATGTCTACTTATTAATTAAATTAATGTCACTGCATTATTTTTCAATAAATATACATAAATATTATATGCACTAAATAGAAAATATTATTTTTTAATTATACCTCTAATAATATATTCTCTTGAATAAAAAGTGTCGAAATAAATGCGATCATGCATTCAAGATAATTATTTTACCAAAAATAGGAATAATATTTATTCAACTTGTTAAAAAAATAAATTTTTTAACTAAGACACTAGATCAACATATTGTGTGGCGCTATAGGACTCATTCACTATGTATTAAGGAATATCTGCCTAAAGTCTAGGGGTAACATCTACCAACACATCATGAAACCTATAGAGAAAGAAGTTAGATTTTCGTGATAACATTCACCTCCTAAAAACACATATCTTGTAATATAATATCATGATCATGAAATCTCTAATGAAGTGGGTTGCATGATAGTGTCATCAACCCATGCACTAGATTTCTCTTTCTTTGACTTCCTGGAATTGAAATTTCCTATTTAACACTATGGAGATAGATTTAATTAGGCTATATAATTTACATCAAAGAGGGTATGACATCAATATCCGCTGAAGGTACATGTCATTTATCACATTATTCGTCATTACAGTATTATATATGACACATTGTGCATATCCTACATCACCGTAAATAGATAAGAACATCTAATGACACTACAAAATGTGGATTCCAACTATCATGTCTCATTATAATAATATCCTCTAGGATATTACCATAGTCAAACATTAAGATAAATCCCCTAAACTCCTACATGTCTTCACCACCGATATATGGTATTATTTATTTCCCTCAAATAATATCATATAGATATAGAACATATATTCATGAATAGTGCCATAGCTCTTCTGGGTTTTCATCATAGTAGGGATCCGCTATGACCAATTCATGAGACAACTACACTTCATATATAATCACATGAAATTTAATACAGAAGAACAATAATGATGTGATAAGTATTTTATTAGTATTCAAATCCATGAATAAAATTTTATTATAAAGTACTAAGGACGTTGGTTCAAGGGAACCAACTCCATGAGACTCCCACTTTAACTAGATCCAACTACAAATAACCATTAGTCCACTAGCTCTCACATGATATTCATGCTTCTGTTGAGATATACCTTTAGTAAAGGGTCTTCCATGTTCTCTTCCATGGCTACTCTACTCACTCAAAAATCACCACATTGATAGAAATCACTCAATAGGTGATACATACGAAGTATTTTCTTATATATTGATGTGACCTTGACTCTTTTTCATGATCCACCACTACAGTATTATGAAAATAAAATGTGATAGGGTCTTTACTGATAAGAAACACATAAATATCCTTGAAATATTTCCAAATCTAGATGGATTACTTGCCTATAATAGAAGATTTTATATTCTCATACACCACTATAGAATCAATGAAAACCTGATGCTTTGAACTCTTCCAACTCATAGTTCCTTTTTTGATACAAAAAAAATCCAGATTGAAATATAAGATCTTTTTAATCTTGTATAAAATAAGCATCAACATACCATATAAGGACATGATTATTGTCTCCTCCATGAACTAGGAACATATCCTTAATTAATCATAGACACATTAGGAAAGTCTTAACTATAGTCCAATAATATTCTCCAGGATCTGCTTGATATATTAATAACATGATCATTTCATAAGGAACATCTAGTATTGTAAATAACATAGCATAAATGAGTGATCTTATTGCTGAAGCGTATGAGAAAATACTCATTCAATCATACTTCTAGTGTGATTGGGGATATATTTTCCTAAAAATATGTAAGCCATGTGGAACTGGAACCATTCCTCTCATTGAGTGTTCCATACTAAATCCATTTATCATCTATTAAATGTATTTACTTTGAATTATTCTAAGAATATTCTTGGATATTTCATGAATGAACTTGGTCCCTATAATGTATTTTCTTTCACCTAATTCTTTCATGGATAATCACTTGTTCAACTAGTTTTTTACTAACTGTAATACTGGAATCCATTTTCAAATAAGAATTATTTCATCGACATACTCAACTATAATAAAAAACCCATTCCCATTAATCCTTCTATAAACACATGTATCACATTCATTCTTAATGATACCAAATTCTTTTATGGATTCATCAAATTGAATGTTCCATTACTAGGATGCTTTCTTAAATCCATAAATGGGTTTCTGCAACATGAAAATATTTTTGGCATCACCTGGAGTCATAAACCCATCTAGTTGTCTCGTGTTTACATCTACTTTAAGGTTCTCATTATGGAATTTAGTTTTGACCTCAATCTACAAAATATAATAGTCATGGTAAGCTTCTATCCCAATTTTGAATCTTATGGAATTAAAAATTAAAAATGGATAGAAGGATTCATCATAGTCAATTCATTGACACTGTTTAAAACCTTTCGCTTCTAGCCTTTCTTTATATGAACATAATTTATCTTCCATGTCCAGAATTATTTTGAATACCCATTTTCATCCAATAGGCTTTACACAAACTAGTGCATCGACCAGAACGCAAACCCGGTTGTGATAAATGGAATTCATCTTACAAATAATATCTTACAGGAATATTGAAACTTCTGATCCTTTTTAGCTTCATTGATGGATATTGGTTTATCATTATAAATAATAATCAGTCACTATATTAGTGACTAGTTATCCATATCTCTCTGGTTCACATACCTCTCTTACAATCATATGCAGTAATTATGTTTCCTGAACTAATTATTCCATGAGAACGTATGGAAGTTTTTTCTAACAAACTCTTGTGTACTATGAGCATCAAATACATCGAATTAAATCATTCCCCCATGATCCTTTTTGAGGATGTGATCCCTCTAAATAAATACAGCCTCTCTAGCAACAATCACATTATTGTCTGAGAGGTTGTATAGGTAGTATTCGTTTTGGAGGGGATTTTCCAATTGATGGTGTCTGTCATTATGTTAGGGATTCTACCACAAATTCATTCCCTATGAATAATTAAATTCATGATCTTGGGGGTTTAGATACATCTCCATTATGCTAGTATTTCTTCACATTAAATATTGAGAATGTTTTTTAGATCCTTTGAATGTAGGAAATTACTCTTTTCTAGTTTAGGTTCGGGTTTATGGATTTCATTTGATGTTTTAGTGTCCAAAAATCATCCACAATGTGGTGATGTTACTTGGTTTAACCATAATGATGGATAAATAAACAAATGATACAAGGTAAGGGAAATTTTATAAGTTTTTTTTGGAAATTTATTTAAGTTCAACAAAGGTAGATAGAGTTTTCTTATATACAGATGATGAGAAGTGTGAGTTAATCATTATCAATAAACATTTTCCTATATTCTGTGGGAATGTGGGGTAATTAGCCATGAGTGGAATGGTGACAAGAGACTTAAGGTTTTTGATTTGTGTTCTTCTCATGTACATTATAAATTTATTTGGGTGAAGAATTGATTGAAGTCATCTCATCCTGGTCTGTGTGAAGAGAATCATGCATGTGGTGTTTCTTGTGAACCTTCTTCTGTAAATGAAGCAAATACATCTTGTTAGAATAATGTAGATGGGGAAATTCAGAATTTGTATTAATCTATGCATGATAATGTCATTCTAGAACGAACAAAATGAAGACCTTGCAGCTGAGTAGCTTATCAAATAGCAGAGAAATGTTGATGATGTTTTTTTGGAAACTGATGCAGTACAATAAAACCTTATAATAATCATAATTATGATTCCATAGAGGTAGACCCACTTCATTCTAGTGATTCACCTGTGAAACGCTATAATAGGAATAAATTATGTTTGGTCGTTGTTGTTGATATAGATCTTAATGCTAGTGAGAAGTCTCTAAGACCAATCAAGATTATTCAGAAAACTAGGTTCATGAATGAATCTGCTCTGTCAGAAAGGATGGAACTTATTGAGGGAGAAGGTGCTGCAAAAAACAAACAGAAGTTGGCAGTGTATAATGAAGTGTTTTAAATGATTATAGGAAATATGGTTTCCAACATGAATCACATAATGTTTATGAATTGTAAAATAATGAGGAAATTGTCACTTTGGTCAATATTTATATGTTTCGTTATTCTCTTAAAGATAATACAAGTGATGGGTCCAAGTATATGGATACTATTGAATATTTTACCATGATGTGACTATGCACCATTTGACTTGAAGATGGGGTAGGAACCGAAAGGGTCATGGATGTGGACATGGCCGAGAGGAGGTTACTTGAGGGCATGGATGAGGTTGTTCTTCTAGATCATCCATGTTCACGCTGGAGCTTTTGGTTCTTAAGAAAGTGTATAGTTCACTTTTTTATGATCAAGCCATACAGTCATATTGAGAATCTAGTGATGATGATGACACTAAACATGACTCAAATCATGAGTATGGAAATGTTTGATGAGTTGTTTCTCAAATGTTAGGGGGCATGACTTTCATTTTATCATTATCCTCCTCGTGTACTTGTTATCTTTTCTTGAATTCAAATAAATAGTTGAGAGCACGGGCTTTTGGATAGACTTGCCTTAATATAATTAATATTTATTAATATGTAATAAAATGACAATTATAAACTTCTTTATTTATATGTAATAATATAATGAGTATTTACATTTAATTATATCACTAACTACATTATTAGTATTATATAAATTTTTATTCATCTTTATTAATTTAATTAGTGTACATATGTAATTATATAAATAATATATAATAATATAATTAATAATATAATAATATAATTAATATTTAATAATATAATTAGTATGCAATAATATAATTATAATTTGATAATATAATTAATATTTGACAATATAATTGTTGGGTGATGATTCTGGTCATAACACTAAACATGATCATGGTGAAACTCTTGAAGCTGTTTTTTCATTTGAATGCGAGATTTCATTTTTGGTCTAATTAATATGTAATAATATAATTATTAATAATAAGGGGCTTGGCTTAGATCATTTAGTGTATAATTAATATGTATTATTATAATTCTTAATATAATTAATATTTTTATTCATATTTATTAATATAGTAACTGCAAATATTTAAGAATATATATAATATTTATTAATAATTTTATAATATAATTAATATTATCGGATTTATTAACATGCATTAATATAATTAATATTTATTCTAAATTATTTTTTAACAACTTTATAATTATTATTATTTAGATTGTTATTTTTATTGAATGTCATTAATTACATTATTAAAATTTATAAATATGTAATAATATTATTATTATGTAATAATATATTTAATATTTATTAATATATAATAATAATTTATTACATTTATATATTTATAATTTTAAATAGAGAATTATATATATATATATATATATATATATTGGAAATGGGGAGGAGTAATGGAGGGTGGGGCATTGGAATTTGGGGTCCGGGGGAAAATGCCACATGATGTGGAATTTTTAGCTTCCTTCACAAAGTGTCACTTCATTTGGTGATTTTTACACCCATTTCCCAAATTAAATGAAACATAAACAAGTTTTATTATATACAAAAATAAAAAAACATGCATGGAAGAATCTTCCCCTAGGTTGTGTTCTAGAGTTTTGGTAAGATAGGCAACAATCCCATTCCATTTATGAGTGTTTAAATAAAAAACTAAAAAATTACAAATACATAGTTAGAGAAAATAATTGGTGTATAAATGATAATATGAGTCAAATGTTAGATTATTGATTTAAAATCAACTTCTATAACCCATCTAATATTTAACTAATTATTTTTATCAAATTGTTTTATATTTTTAAATATTGTTTTAACTACTCAAACTAATTTAATGAAGGATATGTTTATTATTTTTAATTTAAAAATTTATTTATAAATCTAAAAGCAATTGATATAAAATAAAACAAAAATATTTCATAATTCTATTAACATTTTAAAATAAAATGTCATTTAATAAATAACAATTAATTTAATCCGATTAGATTTTAGATTTCATTTATAAATTTAAAATGAATAATATTAAAAATACAGGAATAAATAAAATTGTTTTACTATTTTTTAATAGTATGTAAATAGATTAATAATAATTAAAAAAATGTTTGGGTACTTCTTTATGAATTCATGTTATAAATAAAGGATTTGAACAACTATAATTTATAACTATTAAAGGATGTGTGGATATTTTGGTGAGGGAAGTGCATTAAAATAGGAAATAATTGGAGGATGTTAGTATATAGGGGTGGTGACAATGTTTTTAAATGAAAATCCTTCTCTTGGGATTACTATAAACCCCCTTGTAAAATTATGATTATGATGAGGTTAAAATGATTGTTGATTATATTTCAATGAAAACAGGACATCACCAGATGTACCCCAATTCTAGCATCAGATAACAATGTGATGCCTGAAATTCTACGTGGTCGGCAATTCTCATCAAAAGAGGGTTCCCCAGTTAATGGAGCACCTCAAAACACTTATCATGATAGGAAATTTCCCACAGTCCCCTTCTCCTGTGAAAACTCCCCCAAGGTACCCAAGAAGGGGTATCCTGAACGTACCCCAACTCTAGCACCAGAGCACCATTTTGTTCCTCACATTGACACAGAAAGTGTCATAGAGCCAGGTTATATAATGGATATTATCTAACCTATTCTATGTGGTAGGTGATTCTCATCTAAAGTGGCTTCTCTTGTGATGGATGTATCTCACAACTCTTTTCATGACACAGAATTTCTAGCCATCCCCTTTGCCTCAGAACACTTCACCGGTTTACCCATAGAGAACCCAAACGTACCCCAACTCAAGGACCAGAGCAGTGTGCACCTCCCATCAGATCAGGCATAATTTAGAACATCAGAGAGGCAAGAAAGCCTACCCATCATTCCAGGTAAAATATTCTCATCCAAAGAGGATTATCTGGTGGTGAATGTATGGAAGAATGATTATTATAACCAGGATGGGATGTACACTGACCCAAACTTGTTGATGTCAGTGACTCTGAGGTATAGGGGTATCGTTGGGTGGTGGTGGTATATCGTGAGGATAATATTTTGGGATACCGGTGCTGGAATGCTAGTCCATCTTGATGTAGCATATGGACGGTGATGATTGGAAGTCCAGGAAACTAACTGAGATATAACTACGGTTGAGGTGGTTGGTTTGCACTGACAACATAGGCAACGACGAAATTTTTCTGGTGACACACTAAATCCGAGAAGGGTTGACGAGGAATTGAGCAGTATGGTATGTGAACAGGATGAGTGACGTCGATGACTTTAGAGAAGGAGTTATGCACTTAAGCGAAGCTGGTTGTAACCGGGTCTCTCAGGTGGATGACTCGTATAGTTTGATTCTATACCACAAGGTGCCCAGTTTAATACATGTGGGTTAGGGTCAGCTTTTCATTGTGATTACTACTACCTCATAATAGTTAGATGAATAAGACCTTTTGATTGTGTCCTCCAAAAAAAAGAAATACTTCCCCTTACATGTTAAAAAAATAACTGATTATCATATAAAAAATTCCGTTTATTATATTATAAAACAAACTATTTTTCTTAATATAATTAATTTTTTATGTAAAACATCATTTATTCAACTTAAAAAAAGACAAATTAGTTTATTTTTTTATAAAAAAAGTTATTTTTAATTATTTGAATAATATTCATAAATTTTCATCAATATTTTTAAATTCATGGAATATTTTTAAATAATTAAGAAATACTTTATTATGAGACAAATTAAATAATTATATTTTCTTTAACAAAATTACATATCAATTTTGTTTTTTAATGAAAAGAGTTCTCTTATTAAATAGGATACTAAGAAATACCTGTTTTAATATATATGTATATATATATATATATATTCTATGAGAAAAAATAATAGTTTATGTTTTTTAAATAAGAACTATATTTTTGTATGATGTAATAAATTTTATTAAGAATGAAGTTTATTTCTAGTGGAATTTGCACTATAATTTTCAATGGAATTTTATCTAGATTTTTTCATTTAAATATATTTATATTTAAAAAATAATAAATATTTATTTATAGAAATATATTTATAATTATATATATTATTTATATACACAAAACAACCAGAAGGCCATAGTAATAATATAATTAATAATTTTATTTAATTATATTATTAATTACTTTGTTAGTATTATATAAATTTTTTGTTATATATATTTATATAGTTATTTTCGATACAAAATATTATAATTTATATTTTTTAATACGTAATAATATAACTACTATTTATTAATATGTAACAATATAATAAATATATATTAATATAATTAATGATATAATAATATTATTAATATGTAATAATATAATTGGTATGTAATAATATTATTATCATGTAATAATATAATTAATATGTAACAATAAAATTACAACGAAACAATGAATTACAACATACACTACCTAATAGGGCATGTTATAGCCCCCCCCCAAGGGATAACCCACCAATTATTTGATGTCCCGAAGGCCCTGTGGACATGATGTACTATTATTAGTGTTATTATTTTTTATTATTATTTAATGTCATTATGTACTTTATTTGGTCATGCTTGTGTCACTTCCATTCTTCCTGAATTCTCTCCCACCAAGATTTGAATATGGGTCTGATGGTGGCCAGGTGACGCAGGCTGTATGATGTAGGCATGATGCAGAAGGTGGACCCTCACATTTGTTAAGAAAAAAATAGATTTAGTGTCTATGAACCTAGGCTACACACATTGTAATGTACTCCATGTCCACATGGACATCAAGCCATATAAATGTATGGGTTATCCTGGGGGGTCATGGCCTTCCCTATCGGGTTGTGTGTGTTTCATTTCCATGTTTTTTTGTAACTCTACCCCTAAGTACCTATAATATATATAATTAGTAATTATATAAATAATATTAAATAATATAATAAATAATTAATACAATATCTAGTATATAATAATATAATTTATATTTTTATTCATATATATCAATATAATTATTGTAAATTAGTAATAATATAATAAATATTTATAATTATATTTTAATAATTACATAATAACAAATATATTAATATTTATATAATTATAACCATTTTCAGATAGAAATGGATTTATTATTATATTTATTATATATTTAAATGTTTATAAAAATAAAATCATTTTAAAAATATATATATTTATAATTATATTTATTTATAAATATACATATATACATACATAGTCCAAATGGCCAAAAAAATTATTGATTTTAAATTATTTTTGGATTATCTCCTTTTTAAACTGAGCTATGAGAGAACGCTTATAAATAAAAAAAATATAAATAGATATGTAATTATATGTAATTATTTATATTAATAAATTACTATTAATAATTATTTATATAAATAACTAATATATTTATATTTATATTCAAAAATATATTTATCATTATGTAATTATAAATCTATCTGTATAAATAAATATTTATTATCATATAATTATAAATATATTTATAATTATATAATTATTAAAATATATTTATAATAATATGTTTATTAAAATATATTTATAATTATATAATTATTAAAATATATTTATATATTCCATTAAAAAATATTTATAATCATATAATTATATATCTAATAAATTTATATACACATTTAAAATATGTCCAATCAATTATATTCTTACAATTACAATTAAATAAATTTACGATTATATAAACACACACACACACATATATGTATAAACATATATATATATATATATGAAATAATTAATTTGTAATAAAATAATCAATATGTATTAATATAATTAATATGAAATAATATAATTAGTATTTTTTATAAATATTTATTAATATAATTAATGTACATATGTATTAATATAATTAATATGTAAAAATATAATTAATATTTATTAATATTTATTAATAGAATTAATATATAACAGTATAATTAACCAATTAATAATATAATTAATATGTAGTAACCAAATTTCTATCTGATGATTCTTGTCATAACTCTGAACATGGTTATTGTGACTCATGAGTTTCTATTTTCTCATTTTTGATGTGGGACTGCCTATTTAGTATAATTAATATGTAATAATATAATTAGTAATAATTAGGGGCCTGACCGAGACATTCTTGGTATTATTTTATATTAATTATACCATTAAGTGAAGCTACCACAATGGTTTCATTAATTACATTTTTAAAATTTATTAATATATAATATTATTATTTATAAGTAATAATATGTTTAATATTTATTAGTATATAATAATAAATTAATACATTTATTTATTTATAATTTTAAATATAGAATTATAAATATATTCTAAATGGGGATGTGGAATGGCTGGTGGGGATTTGGAATTTTGGGTTTGGGGGAAAATGACACATGATGTGGAATTTTTGGATTCCTTTATAATGTGTCACTTTATTTTTTGATTTTTAAACTCATTTCCCTAATTAAATGAATCCTAAACCAATTTTATTTTATAAAATAAAAATAAAAAAACATACCTTTCAGAATATACCGCTAGGTAGTTTTCTAGATTGTCGGTCAGATAGACAGCAAAACAATTCCATTTATGAGTGTTTAAATAAAAAACAAAAAGATAAAAAATATATAGATAGAGAAATTAAATATTATATAAATGTTATATTATTGATTTAAAATCATCATTTATAACCCATTTAATTTTTAACTTGTTATTTTAATCCAATTATTTTAGATTTTGAAAAACTAATTAACTACACAAACTTGTTTAACTAAGGATATGTTTATTATATTTTATTTGAAAATTTATTTATAAATTTTAAAGAAATTGATATCAAAAAAAAAAAAAAATATTTCATAATTTTATTATCATTTTAATATGAAATGTCCTTTAATTAATAAAAATTAGTTTAATTCGAATATATTTTAGATTTCATTTATAAATTTAAAATGAATAATATTTAAAATACATAAATAAATTCAATTGTTTCAATATTTTTTAATAGTATGTTCATAGATTAATAATAATTAAAATATAGGGTTGGGTACATCCTTATTAATTATGTATACAAATAAAGGATTTATATATCTTAAAATTACACGTATTAAAGTATGTGTGGAATGTTTTGGTGAGGGAAAGGCATAAAAATAGGAAATAATTGGAGGATGTAAGTATACAATGGATGTGTCCATGTTTTCAAACATCAATCATTTTGCTGCGATTAATATTGGCCTCCTTGGAGGAAGATGATGATGAAGATGATAAAAAGGATGGATGATTTTATTCTGACCAAAAGAGGACGTCACTAGACACACCCCAACTCCGATATCATAAAACAATGTGATGCCCGAAATCCTACGTGGTTGGTGATTCTCGTCAAAAGAGGGCTCTCTAGTGAATGGAGGTCCTCAAAAGACTTATCATGAAGTGAAATTTCCAATAGTCCCCTTTGTATGGGAACACTCCCCCTTGGTACCAAAGCAACGGTATCTTGAACATACCCAAACTCTGGAGCCAAAGCACCCTGTTGTGCCTCACATTGACGTAGTAAGGTTCAGAGAAATAGGTTATATACTGGATATTAGCCGACCCATTCTATGTGGTCGGTGATTCCCTTAAAAAGTGGCTTCTTCGGTAATGGATGTATCACACAACTCTTTTCATGACGGGGAACATCCATCCATCCCATTCACCTTAAAACACTTCCTCAAGTTACCCAAGGAGAACCTGAACGCGGCCCAACTTGGGGACCAGAGTACGGTGCACCTCCCATCAGATCAGGCTCCATTATGAACATCATAGACACAAGCAAGACCACCCATCCTACCAAAGTAATATATTCTCATCCAGATAGGTTTCTTCGGTGGTGAATGTATGGAATAATTCTTATTTTGACTAGTTTGGGATGACCAATGGCCCAAACTGGTGGATGTTAGTGACTCAGGGTCACAAAGGTATTGTGGAGTGGTGGTGTCAAATCGGGAGGTGAAGAGGTTGGGATATCAGTGTTGGAAATCTATTCATCTCGAAGTAGCTTATGGACGTTGATGATTGTTGGTTCATGAAACTAACAGAGATGTTACTACTGTTGAGGTGGCTGGGCTTCAGTGACAAAATAGGAAATGGTGGGCTTCATTCGATGTCGCACTAAAGCACAGAAAGGTTGAAAAGGAATTGAGCGGGGGGTATGTGAGCAGGATGACCAACGTCGATGACTTTGGAGAAGGAGTGTTGCACTGAAGTGAAGCAGGTTGATGTCGGGTCTATGGGGCGGATGACTCATATAGTTTGATTCTATGCAGTAGGGTGAATAGTTTAATTCTTGTGGGTTAGGGTCACTTTGTCATTGGGCTTACTGCTACCTCGTAATGGTTATCAAAATAAAACATTTTGATTGTTTCCATCAATAAAAAAGAAACAAATCCCCTTAAATGTTCAAAAAATACCTGATTATCATATAATAAGTTGAGTTTATTATGTTGTAAAACTATTTATTTTACATAATATAAAGAATTTTTTAAGAAAAAAATTATTTTATTCAATTTAATAACAACAAAATAGTATATATTTTTAATAGAAAATTTTTTTTTAATCATTTGAATAAAAATCATAATTTTTTATCAATATATTTTAAATACATGAAATATGTTTAAACATTTTACAAATAAATAATTTTGAGACAAATTAAATTATTATATTTTCATTAACAAAATTAGGTATCGCTATTGATTTTTATGTAAAATAGTTTTCTTATTGAATAAGAAAACAAGAAATACTTGTTTTAATATATATATATATATTAATTATTTGATAAAAAGTAAGAGTTTATATTTTTTAAAACAAGAACTCTTTTTTTGTATGATGTTGTAAATTTTATTAAGAATGATGAATGTTTCAAGTTGAATTTCCTCTTGAATTTTCAATGAATGTTTTACTAGATTTTATCGTTTAAATATATTTATATTTATACAATAATAAATATTTATTTATAGAAATAGATTTATAAATATATTGAATATATATATTTATATGTTTATTAATACAAGTAAATTAATATTTATAAATATATAATTATAATTTTATATACTTATAATTATATTTATTATTTATATACACCAAATGGTCGGATGTCCAATGTAATAATATAATTAATATTTATATTTTATTATATTATTAATTACATTATAAGTATTATTTAAATGTCTAGTCTTATTTATTAATATTGATATTGTAAATACACAATTATATAATTATTATTTTTATAATGTGTAATAATATAATTAATTTTTGTTATTATGTAATAATATAATAAATATAAAATAATGTAATTAATAATATAATATTATTATTAATATGTAATTATATAATTAGTTTGTAATCATATAATTAGCATGTAATAATATAATTATAATTTAACAATATAATTACAACGAAACGGAGAATTGCAACGTACACTCCCTAATATGGCAGGTTTTACCCCCTAAGGGATAGCCCACATATTATTTGATGGCCCAATGAACTTGTGGACATGTTGTACTATTATTAGTGTTATTATTTACATTATTATTATTATTTAATTTCATTATGTACTTTATTGGGTCTTGCTTCTGTCATTTCCATTCTTCCAGAATTCGCTCCAACATAGATTTGAATCTGGGTCTGATTGAGGCCAAGTGACGAAGGTTGTATGTTGTAGGGGTGATGCAGACGATGGACCCGCACATTTGTGAAGAAAAAAATAGATGCAGGTGTTATGAACCTAGGCTACAAAAATTGTAATGGACTACATATCCACATGGCCATCATGCCATAAAAATGGATGGGTTATCCTGGTTGGGGGGGTCGTTACCTTCCCTCTTGGGTTGGGTGTGCTTCATTTCCCCGTTTTGTTGTAATTGTAACCCTATATACCTAAAAAATATATAATTAGTAATAATATAAATAATATGAAATAATATAATTAATAACTACAAATATAAGTAGTATGTAATAATATTATTTTAATTTTTATTCATATTTATCAATATAATTAGTTTAAATTAGTAATAATTATATTAATATTTATAAATATATTTTATTAATTATATAATAAAAAATATATTAATATTTATATAATTATAAATAATTATTGATAGAAATTGATTTATTATTATATTTATATATATATATATATGTTTATAAAAAATAATTCATTTTTATAAATATTTATTTAAATATATATATATATATATATATATATACATATGTAGTCCAAACAACCCAAAATATTATACATTTTAAATTATTTTCAGATAATCTAATTTTTAAAATAAACTATGAGAGAAACCTTATAAATAAATAATATTATAAATTTTTTTATTTTTATAAATAAATAAATGTTAATAAATATTTATATAAATAATTAATATATTTATATTTATATTTAAATATATATTTATCATTATGTAATAATAAATATCTCTATATAATTAAATATTTATTATTATATATTTATAAATATATTTATAATTATATAATTATTAATATATATTTATATATTCCATTAAAAATTATTTATTATCATATAATTATATATCTAATATATTTATATACACATTTAAAATATGTTCATAAAAATATATTTTTACAATTACAAATAAAAAAAATTATAAATATATATATATATATAAACATATATATATAAATATATATTTATATATATGAAATAACTAATATGTTATAATAAATTCAACATGTAATAATATAATTAATATGAAATAATATAATTAATGTATTTATACATATTTATTAATATAATTAATGTACATATGTTATAATATAATTAATATGTAAAAAGATAATTAATATTTTTTAATATGTAATAATATAATCAATATATAACAATAAAATTAATAATATAATAATATAATTGATATGTAAAAATATTGTTAGAATTTAATAATATAAATAATATGTAAAAATATAATTAAAGTGTGATGATTCTGGTCATAACTCTGATCATCGTTATAGTGACGATTGAGTTGCTATTTTATCCTTTTCGATGTGGGCTTGCCATTTTGGTATAATTAATATGTAATAATATAATTAGTAATAATAAAGGGCTTGGCCCCAAACATTCTTGGTAATTTTTCATATTAATTATATCAATAAGTGGGGCTGCCATTATGGTTTCATTAATAACATTACTAGAATTTATTAAGATGTACTACTATTATTTATATGCAGTAATATATCTAATATTTATTAATATATAATAATAAATTAATACATGTTTTTATTTACAATTTTAAATATAGAAATATATATATATTTGAAATGGGGTGGAGGAATGGAAGGTGGGGTATTGGATTTTGGGGTTTGGGGGAAAATGCCACATGATGTGGCATTTTTGGCTTCCTTTAGAAAGTTTCACCTCATTTGGTGATTTTTATACCCATTTCCCAAATTAAATGAAACCTAAAAGAATTTTATTATATAAAAAAACAAAAAAAAACATGCCTCGATGAATCTACCCCTAGTTAGTGTTCTAGATTGTGGTTAAGATAGAAAACAATACAATTCCATTTATGAGTGTATAAATCAAAAACCAAAAGATTACAAATATATAAATAGAGAAATTGGATGTTGTATAAATGATAATATGAGTCAAATGTTATATTATTTATTTAAAATAAACATTTATAACCCATTTAATTTTTAACTCATTATTTTAGTCCAATTATTTTTTATTTTGAAATGTTATTTTAACTACACAAACTCGTTTAATTATGTGGATGTTTATTATTTTTAATTTGAAAATTTATTTATAAATCTAATATCAATTGATATAAAAATATATTTCATAATTTTATTATCATTTTTATATAAAACGTCATTTAATTAATAATAATTAATTCAATCTGATCAGATATTAGATTTCCTTTATAAATTTAAAATGAATAATATTCAAAATACATAAATATATTCAATTGCTTCACTAGATTAATAATAATTAAAAAATAGGGTAGGGTACTTCCATATTAATTCATGTTATAAATAATGTATTTGAATATATTGAAATTATAGCTAATAAAGGATGTGTGGAATGATTGGTGAGGGAAAGGGATAAAAATAAGAAATAATGGTGGATGCAAGTTTATAAGGGAGGTGGACATGTTTTCAAATAGCAATCCTTACATTTAAATTAATATAGACCTCCTTGGAGGATGATGATGATGAATATGTTAAAATGATGGATGATTTTATTCCGACGAAAACAGGACTTCCCCAGAAAAACCCCATCTCCGACATCAAATAACAATGTGATGCCTGAAATTCTAGGTGTTCGATGATTCTCGTCAAAAGAGGGTTCTCCGGTGAATAGATGAACTCAAAAAACTTATCATGATGGTCAATTTCCAACACTCCCCTTCGCATTGGAACACTCCCCAGGGTTACCCAAGTAAGGGTATCTCGAATGTACCCCAACTCCGGCGCCAGAGCACCCTATTGTGCCTCACATTGACGCATAAAGGTTAACAGAAACATGTTATATACTGGATATTAGCCAACCCATTCTAGGTGGTTAGCGATTCTCATCAAAAGTTGCTTCTCCGGTAATGGATATATCACACAACTCTTTTCATGATGAGTAATTTCTAGTCATCCCCTTCTTCTCAAAACACTTCCCCAGGTTATCCATGGAGAACCCGAATGTTCCCCAACTCAGGGACAAGAGTAGCGTACACCACCCATCAGATCAGGCTCCATTGAAAACATTAGATAAGCATGCAAGCCTACCCAACCTGCTAGGTAAAATATTCTCATCAACAGAGGCTTCTTCGGTGCTGAAAGTACGGAAGAATGTTTATTATGACTAGGTTGGGATGACCAGCGACCCAAACTAGTGGATGTCAATGACTCAGAGTCACATGTGTATCATGGAGAGGTGACATGATATATGGATGCGAAGAGGTTGGGATACCAATGATGGAAAGCTAGTCCATCCCGAAGTAGCATATGGATGGTGAGGATTTTCTTTTCAGGCAACTAATGGAGATGTTACTACAGTTGTGGTGCCTTGGGTGCGGTGACAAACTAGGCAATGGGGGCCTTCGTCGGGCGACACATTGAAGGTGAGAATGGTCGACGAGGAATTGAGTGGTTGGGTATCCGAGTAGGATGAGCACCGTCGATGACTTTGGAGAAGTAGGGATTCACTGAAGCGAAGTAGGATGATGCCGGGTCTATGTGGTGGACAACTCATCTAGTTTGATTCTATAAAGCAGGGTGTGTAGTTTAATACTTGTGGGTTAGGGTCAGTTTGACATTGGGTTTATTGCGACCATGTAATGGTTATAATAATAATACCTTTTGATTATTTCCTTCAAGAAAAAAGAAACACTTCCCCTTACATGTTAAAAAAACTAATTATCATATAATAAATTGAGTTTATGTTATTGCAAAACCAATTATTTTTCTTAATATAATGATTTTTTATTTAAACAATATTTTATTCAATTTAATAAAAGTCAAAATTGTTTATTTTATAATAAAAAAATGATTTTTAATAATTTGAATAATATTCATAATTTTTCATCAATATTTTTAAATGATTGAATATTTTTAACCATATAAGAAATACTTAATTTTGAGACAAATTAAATTATTATATTTTCTTTAACAAAATTACATATTGCTATTGTTTTTTATTGAAGATAATATTCTAATTAAATAGTAAAACAATAAATACATGTCTTAATATATATATATATTAATTCAATGAGAAAAAAAATAGTTTATGTTTTTTTAAACAAGAAATATTATTTTATGACATTATAAATTTTATTCAACATGAATTTTAATTCTAGTGGACTTTTCACTAGAATACTCAATAGAAGTTTTACTATATTTTCTCGTTTAAATATATTTATATTTAAACAACAATAAATATTTAATTATAGAAATATATTTATAATTATATTAAATATATATATATATATATATTTATATATTTATTTATACAAATATATTAATATTTATTAATATATAGTAATAATTTTATATACTTATAATTATATTTATTATTTATATACACCAAACGGCCAGAAGGCCTATGTAATTATATAATTAATATTTATATTTAATTATATTAATAATTACCTAATTAGTATTATTTAAAATTTTAGTAAAATTTTCTTAATAATGTTTTTTTAAATACATAATAATATAATTATTATTTTTTAATATGTAATAATATAACTAATATTTACTAATATGTAATAATATAATAAATATTTAATAATATAATTAATAATATAATAATATTATTAATATGTAATAATATAATTAGTATATAATAATATAATTAGCATGTAATAATATAATTAAAATGTAATAATATAATAACAATGAAACAACGAAATGCAACAAACACTACCTAATAAGGTAGGTTATAGCCCTCCCAAGGGATAACCCACATATTATTTGATGTCCCAAAGACCTTGTGGGAATGAAGTACTATTATTAGTATTATTATTTAATTTTTAAATTATTTAATTTCATTATGTACTTTATTCGGTCATGCATCTCTCACCACCATTCTACCAGAATTCGCCCCCACCCAGATTTGAATCCAGGTCAGATGGATGCCAGGTGACGCAGGTTGTATGATGCAGGAATGATACAGGCAGTGGAACCTCACTTTTGTGAAGAAAAAAATAGATATAGGTGCTGAGAACCTAGGCTACAGACATTGTAATGGACTCCTTGTCCAATGGGCCATCAAGCTATAAAAATGGATGGGTTATCTAGGGGGTCATGACCTTCCTTATCGAGTTGTGTGCGTTTCGCTTCCCTATTTCGTTATAACTGTACCCCTAAGTACCTATAATATATATAATTAGTAATAACATAAATAATATGAAATAATAAAATTAATAAATACTAATATTAGTAGTTTGTAATGATATAATTTTTATTTTTATTCATATTTATCAATATAATTATTGTAAATTAGTAATAATATTATTAATATTTATAAATATATTTTAATAAATATATAATAATAAATACATTTATATTTATATAATTATAACTTTTTTACATAAAAATTTATTAATTATTATATTTATTAAATATATATATATATATATATTTTAAAAAAAATTCATTTTTATAAATACGTATTTATAATATTATATATTTATAAATATATATATACATACATAGTCCATATGGGCAAAGCATATAGATTTGAAATTATTTTTCCATAATCTCCTTTTTAAAATCAGTTTTTAGAGAACCCTTATATATAAATAAAATTATAAATAGATTTATTACATATTTATATTTATTTATATAAAAAAATGATATTAATAAAATATTTATATAAATAATAATTTTATTCATATTTATATTTTAAAATATATTTTTCAATATATAATTGTAAATATCTCTCTATAAATAACCATTTATTAATATATATTTAAATTTATATTTATAAAAAAATTTTTTAATAAATATATAATTATAATTATATTTAAATTTATATCATAATAAATATTTATTTATAGAGAATGATTTATAGTTACATAATTATAAATATATTTTTAAATATAAATATAAATATATTTATTATATATATATAAATATTTATTAATATATATATATATATATAATAAATATATTTATAATTTTTTTTATTTATAAGGGTTCTCTCATATCTATGTTTAAAAAAAATAATCCAAAAATAAGATAAATCCTATAAGATTTCGGGCTGTTTGGAGTATGTATGTATATATATATAATTATAATTATATATTTTTAAATATTAATATATATAAATAAATATATTATAATAATAAATCAATTTCTACCAATATGTTTTTATAATTATATAAATATAAATATATTTATTATTCTATAATTATTAAAATAAATTTATAAATAATAATTATATTATTAACAATTAACTATAATGATATTGATAAATATGAATAAAAATATAATATATATTATTACATACTAATTATATTATTACTTATTAATTATATTATTTCATATTTGTTATATTATTACAAATTATATATATTATAGGTACATTGGGGTACAATTAAAACAAAACATTTAAATATAACACATACAACCTGATAGGGCCAGACATGACCCCCCCAGGGATAACCCATCCATTTTTATGGCTTGAAGGCCCTGTTGACGTGGATTACATTACAAATTCTGTATCCTAGGTTCCCAGCACCTGAAGATATATTTTTTCTTCACAATTGTGCTGGTCCACCGTTTGCATCATGCCTACATCATACCTCCTACATCACCTGGCATGCATCAAATTCATGTTTGAATCCGGGTGGGAGATTATTCTGGTCGAATGACGGTGACACATGCATGACCAAAAAAGTACTTAATGCCATTAAATAGTTATAAAAATTTAAATAATAACACTAATAATAGTACTCCATGTCCATAAGGTCTTCGGGCCATGAAAAAATAGGTGGGTTATCCCTTGGGGGGGCTATGACCTGCCTTGTCAGGTAGTGTACGTTTCAATTCTATGTTTTACTGTAATTATATTGTTACATTTTAATTATATTATTACATACTAATTATATTATTACATTCTAAATATATTATTACATAATAATCGTGATATTATGTATTAATTATATTATTAAATTATTAATTATATTATTATATAATTATTATATTATTAAATATTAATAAATATTAATTATATTATTACATATTAAAAAAATATTAATTATATTATTACATATTTTCAATAATTATATTAATTAATATGACTACAAATGTAAATAATACTAATAAAGTAATTATTAATATAATTAAATATAAATATTAATTATATTTTTACATAATCCATATGGCCATTCGAAGGCTATAAATAAGAAATATAAATATAATTATATAAAATATTAATTACATATTTATAAATACTATTATATATATATATATTAAATATAATTATATGTCTATTTAAATAAATAAATATTTATATCTATATAAATATAAATATATTTAAATGAGAAATTCTTGTAAAACATCCAATGAAAATTCATGTGGAAATTCCACTAAAAATAAAATCCATCATGAAAAAAATTTATCATGTCAAACAAAAAAAATTATTACATGTTAAAAAAACACAAATTATTATTTTTTCTCAGAGAAATATTATATATATATATATAAATTGAAACAAGTTTTTCTTATATTACTATTTAATAAGAAAACTGTTTTATTAAAAAAATTGTGATATGTAATATTGTTAATAAAAATATAATAGAATAATTTGTCTCAAAAATTAGTCTTTCATATATGTTTAAAAATATTCCATGCATTTAAAAATATTGAAGAAAAATTATGAATGTTATTCAAATGAATAAAAATATTTTAAAAAATAATAAATTATTTTCCCTTTTGTTAAATTGAATAAAATAATTTTTTTACATAAAAATTTCATTAAATTTTGAAAAATAATTATTTTTAAAATATAATAATGTAAATTTATTATATGATAATCGAGTTTTTTTTATAACATATAAGGGTATGTGTATCTCTCTTATTTATGGAAACAATCAAAATGTCTTAGTCTTCTAACCATTACATGGAAGTAGTGAACTCCACAAAAAACTGACCCTTACCCACATGTATTAAAAATTGCACCCTCCTGCACTAAATCACACTAGATGAGTAATCTTTCCCATAGACCCGGCAGAAAACTACTTCACTTCAGGGCATCACTCTTTCTACAAAATCATCTAAGGCGCTCATCCCCCCTGCATACCATATCACTCAACACCCCTTCAACCCTTCTTGGCTTCAGTGTGTCGCTCGATGAAGGCCACCAATACCTATGTTGTCACGGAACCCCAAACACCTCAGTAGTAGTTACATCTCCGTTAGATGAATGAACTGACAACCCTCTCCGTCCACATGCTACTTCGCGATGGACCAGCTTTCTAGCACCGCTATCCTAACCATGTTTCCTCCCGATATCTCACCACCACCCCCACGATACCCCTATGACTCAGAGTCACTGACATCAACCAGTCTAGGTTGTGGGTCATCCAAACCTGGTCATAATAAACATTATTCCATACTTTCACCACCGAAGAATCCTCTGCGGATTAATATTTTTTACCATGAATGACGGGTTGTCTTACTGGCATCTATGATGTTCTTAAGAGAGCCTGATTTTATTGGAGGTGTACGTTGCTCCCATCCCCGAGATGGGATACGTTCAGTTTCTCCTTATGTATCCTAGGTAAGTGTTCTAAGGTGAAGGGGATGGCTAGAAACTGCCTGTCATGGAAATAGTTGTGTGATACATCCATCATCGGAGAAGCCACTATTGATGATAATCGTCGACCACATGGAATGGGTCGCCTATTATACAGTATATAACCGGTTTCCGTGAACCTTGTGGCATCAATGTGAGACACATTATGGTGCTTTGGAATACGAGTTGGGATAAGTTCAGGATATACTGTCTTGGGTACCCTGGGGGAGTGTTCCAAAGTAAAGGGGACTATTGGAAACATCCCATCATGATACATGTTGTGTGGTCCTCCATTCACCAGAGAAATCTCTTTTGACGAGAATCACCGACCACGTAGAATGGTTCGGCTAAAATCCACTAATTGGCCAGTTTCTGAGAACCATTCTGCATCAATGTGAGGCACAACATGGTGGTCTGGTGCCAGATAGGGGGTATGTTTAGGATCTCCATGCTTCGGCACCCTGAGGGAGTGTTCCCAGGCTAAGGAGACTGTTGGGAAGTGCATGTCAGTATAAAAGTATTGTGATCCTCCCTTCACTGGAGAAACGTCTTTGGACGAGAATTGCTGACCATGTAGAATGGTGGGCATCACATTGTTTTCTGATGCTGGGATTGGGGTATGTTTAGTGACATCCTGTTTCTGTCAGACTACAATAATCCAATTTTTGAACATATTCATCATCATCATCCTATAAGGAGGGGTATAGTAATCACTATGGAATGATTGCAGTTTGAAAACATGTCCACCAACCTTACAATGTCTCATCCTCCAATTATTTACATTTTTATGCCTTTCCCTCCCCAAACATTCAACACATCCATTAATATCTATAAATGCTATAAATTCATATCCTTTATTTATAACAAGAATTAATAAGGATGTAACCAACCTTATTTTTTAATTATTATTAATATGTTAACTTACTATTTAAAAATAGTGAAATTATTTAATTTTTTTTATTGATTTTGAATATTATTCAGATTAAATTTATAAATTAAATTAAAAATCTAAACAGATTAAATTAATTGTTTATAATTTAATGACTATTTATTTTAAAATGTTAATAAAATCATGAATTTTTTTTCAATTTTTATATAAATTTATTATAGAATTATAATTAAATTTTCAAATTAAAAATAACAAACATCTCATTAATTAAACGAGTTAGGGTATTTAAAAGAATATTTCAAATTATAAAATAATTGGATTAAAATTATGAGTAAAAAATTAAATGGGTTATAAATGTTGATTTTAAATCAATAATCTAACATTTGACTCATATTATCATTTTTACAACATTTAATTTCACTCTATATATATTTGTAATATTTTGGTTGTTTATTTAAACCTCGTAAATGGAAATTTTTTGTTCTCTATCTTACACCCAATCTAGAACACTACACAGGGTCATATTTTTCCAGACATGTTTTTTTATTTTCTTTATAAAATAAAATGGGTTTAGGTTTCATTTAATTGGTGAAGTGGGTTTAAAAATCACCAAATCAAGTGACACGTTGTAATGGAAGAAAAAAATGCCATATCATGTGGCGTTTCCGCCTGCACCCCAAATTCCAATGCCCCACCCCCATTCCTCCCCCATATTTGTCATATACGTATATAATTCTCTATTTACAATTATTAATAAATACATGCATTTAAATATTATTATATATTAATTAATATTAAATATATTATTACATATAAATAATTATATTGCATGTTAATAAATTTTAATAATGCAAACATGGACATTCAATAAAAATAAAATTCGAAATAATAATAATTATAAAGTAGGTAAAAATATAATTGAAAATAAATATTAATTATTTTATTTTATATTAATAAACCAACTGATATTAATTATATTTTAGAACTATTATTAAATATTTATTATATTATTAAATATTTAAAATAATTATATTAATAAATATGAATTAAATTATTAATTTTATTACTAATTATATTATTTCATATTAATTAAACCAAGAAGGATCGAGGAGAAGCCACTTATTATTACTAATTATATTATTACATATTAATTATACCAAAAAGGACATCCCACATTCAAATGGAAAAAATATAAACTCAACCATCACCATAATCACGATTATACATATGATCAGAATCATCACCTAGTAATTATATTTTTCCATATTAACTATATTATTACAAATTAAATACATTATTACTTATAAATTATATTATTATATTTTTAATTATATTATTATATATTAATTATATTATTACATATGTACAATAATTATATTAATAAATATGAAAAAACATAAATAAAACTAACAATGTAGTTAATGATATAATTAAAAATAAATATGAATTATATTATTACATATTAATAAATAAGTGTATATTAATCATATTGTTACATTTTAATAAATATTAATTAGATAAAAACACATCTATCTAGAAGCCAGAGCTCTCAAACAATTTATTAAAATTGAGGAAATGATAATAAGTACATGAGGAGGAGAATGATAGAAAACAAGGGAATGCCCCCTAACATTTGAGAAACATCACACCAAACATTTCCATAATCACGATTGATTCATGTTAAGAGTCATCGACATCAGTATATTCCCAATATGACCGAATGGTAACCAAGATGAAAAGTTCATTTTATTTTTCCTTAAGATCCAACTACTCTGGCGTGTCTGGAAGATCTAGAAGAACCACCTCATCCATGCCCTTGAGTAACATCCTCTTGGCCATGTCCATAGCCATGACCCTTTGGGTGCCTACCCCTTCTCCAAGTCTACTGGTGCATAGTCACATCATGGTCACCCATTTAATATGTATCCATACCGTTATATACATGACTTGCATCATCATTAAGATAATCAAGAACTATAAAACTATTGACCTCAGAGAAAATTTCCCAATCATTTTTCTGTTAAAAACATTAGGTGGTTCTTGTTGGAAACCAAGTTTCCATGAAATCATATTAAACCCTTCATTATCCAGAATCAACATCCATTTTTTTGTGTAGCACCTTCCCTCTCAATAAGTTCCAACCATTTTGACAGAGAAGATTCATTCATGACCCTAGTTCTTTGAATCAACTAGATTTCTCTTAGATACTCCTCACTTTCATTGATCTCTTTATCAACAAAATGCATGACCATAATTTATTCCTATTAGAGCATTTCCCAGGTGTTTCACTAGAATTATGTGGGTAAACCACTATGGACTCATAAATATGATTACTATGACTCTTTATTATAATTCATCATTGTCTATCACAACCTCATCATCATTGTTCTGCTATGTGATAAGCTGCTGAGCCACATGGTCTTCATTTTTTTTCTAGAATTATATTATAATGAATAGCTTCATCAACATGTTGCACTACTTCATCTTCATTATTCTAGTCAGTCAAATTTTATTCATTTACAACAAAATGTTCCCAAGAAACACCACCCTCATTAGTCTCTTCATCTAGACCAGTCTGAGATAACTTCATGACATTCTTCATCTGATTATTTTTATCATGAACACGAGCAGAACACAAATCAAAAACCATAAGTCTCATGTAACCATCACATTCATGGAAAATTACCCCACATTAAATATTGTGTTTTGGAAAATGTTTATATAAAACCTTTAACCCATAATCCTCATCATCTGTAGAATAGAAAACTCTATCTACATTTGTCAAACATAAATCAATTTCAACAAAATAACTTTGTGAATTTCCCATACTGTTCATCTTCTATTTCATTATCCATAATTAGGGGTAGACCATGTGACATCACCACATTATGGAGGATTCATGGACACTAAAACGTTCAATTAAATCCATAATCTCGAACATTAATTAGTGATGATGAATTAACTATATTCAAAATATCAAAACAATGTCCACAATCATTAATGTGAAGATATCACGGCTTCAAGGAGATGGATCTAAAACCCCAAGCTCATGATTTTAAATATTATGAGGGAAAGAAGATTTGGAAGAATCCCTAACCCAATGACACAAAAAACCAATATTAAAATCCCCAAACAAAGGGATACTACCTATTCAACCCTTCAGAAAAGAATTTTATTGTCACCAAAGAAGATCTCTTTAGAGAGAGGGAACACATCCTAAAAAAGTATAGTGGGGGAATGACTTAATTTGATGAGTTTGATGCTCGAGATACGAAATAGTTGGCTATAAACAAGTACCATAGTTCCGAATGGAATAATTAGTTCTTTAAACAGAAGTACTGCATATGAGTGTAAGAGAGTTAGTGAACAAGAGAGATATGGCTTCCTAGTCACCAAGGATGGTGACTCATTATTGTCATACAATGATAAAATATTATCACAAAATGAAGATAAAAAATATCAAAAGTGGTACTATGACTATAAAATTTGAAATTTTAGATGAATTACATTTTTCATAACCATATCTGGGTTCGGGTCGATGCAGTAGTTGATATAAATCCTATTGGATATAAATTGGTATTAAAATAAAAATTGGACATGGAAGGTAATACATGAATATATAAAACAAATATAGTGGATAAATGGTTTAAACAATGTCAATTAAATGAATATTATGAATTCTCCTCTCCGTTTTCCATTTTTAAATCCATATGAATCATACTTGTGATAGCAGATTACCATAACTATGAGATTTTGTAGTTGGAGGAAAAAACTACATTCCTTAAGGGGAACCTTCAATAAGATGTCTATACAACAAAACTAGATGGTTTTATGACTCCAGGTCATTCCAACAATATTTTCAACATGGAGAGATCCATTTATGGATTGACGAACGTATCAAGGTCATGGAACATTTGATTTGATGTATCTATAAAATAATTCTGTTTTATTGAGAATTAATTTGATACATGTGTTTACAAAAGGATTAATGGGAATTTGGTCATTATTGTAGTAGTGTTTATTGATGAAATATTGCTTATTGGAAAATGATCTCCAATAATACAGACAGTTAAAGACTAGATGAACATGTTCTTCTCCATGAAGGAATTAGTGAAAAAACTACATTATACAGATCAAGATCATTCTTGTTAAATCCAAGAAGATATTTAGACTAAGTAAGAGTACATACATTTACCTGAGACTATAAGGATTATATATGGACCAATCAAAGAGGGGATTTGTTCTAGTTCCACATGGATTACATATTTCTATTAAATATTTTTCTAGTCCCAATAGGTGAAAGATAGGATGAGTAATATCCCATATGCTTCAGCAATATGATCAATCATGTAATCCATGTTATGTACTATACTTGATGATCCTTATTCACTGATCATGGTGGGAATATATCATACAGATCCAAGAGAATAGAATTGGGCTGCGGTTAAGACTATCCTTATGTATCTGAGAAGAAGTAAGGATATCGTCCTAGTGTATGGCAGACACGGAGATTTTCATCAGAGTGTATGCTGATGCTTATTTTATGATAGATAAGAATGATCTACAACTGAAATAAATATATTTTTTGTCTCAATTAAGGATTTGTGTGGTGGAAGAGTTCAAAGCATCTATTTATTGCTGGTTCTAAAGGAGAGTTCGAGTATATAGCAGCTTCTGATGTAGGCAAGGAAAAATCTGTATTTGGAACTTTTTCAAGTAGCTTGATGTTGTGACTATCAGTAAATAACCTATAACATTATATTTTGATAATACTATAATGGTGTATACTGAAAAATAATAAAGGTCACATCAACAAACAATGAACATACATTGAATGTATCACCTCTTGAGAGATTTCAATCAAATGGGTGATGTTGGATTGAGTAGAGTAGGCAAGGAAGAGAATGTGAAAGACCCCTTTACTAATGGTATTTCTCAACAAAAGCATGAATATCCTGTGAGAGCTAGTGGATTAATGGTGGGTTGTAGATGGATCTAGTTAAAGTGGGATTCTATTGGATTTGGATCCCTTGAACCAACTTCCTTAGTAGTTTATAATAAAATTTTATTCATGGATATGAATATTTAAAAACTACATGTCACAAAATTAATGATCATATGCATGAAATTGCATGTGACAATTAATAAAGAGTAGTTGTGTCACTAAGAGGTCATAGAGGATCCCCACAATGATGAAAACCTAGAAGTGGTATGTCCCTATTATTTAATATATGTTATATATCTAGATGATATTATTTGTGGGAAAAAATAATATCGGCTATCGGTGGAGAAGACATATAATAGTTGAGGGGATTTATCATGGTGTGTGACTATGGTAATATCCTGGAGGATATTATGAGAATGATACCCGCTAGTAGGAATCCACATTTAGACGTTTCATTAGATCATCCAATCTATTTACGGTGATGTAGGATATGTACAGTGTGTCTTCTGTAATACTGCAATGATGAATAATGTGATAAAAGACATGTAACTTTTGCAGAATTTGATATCATAGGCCCTTTAATGTAAATGATATAGCCTAATTAAATACATGTTCATAGTGTTAAATAGGGATGTTAAATTCCAAGAAGTCAATGAAATAGAAATCTAGCACATGAGTTGAGGACAATATCATGAAACCCACTTGATTCGAGTTATCAAGACAATGAAATTATATTACATGATATGCGTTAGCCAGAGGTGAATGTTATCACGACAATCTAACTTCATTCTCTATGGGTAACTTGGTTTGTGGGTAGATGTCACTCTTGGACTTTAGGATGATATGCATAAATCCACTTACAATAGAGGCCTGTATCACCACACAATATGTGTATCCAGTATCCCGGTTAAATAAATTATTTATTTATCAGGTTGAATAAATATTATTCCTGGTTGTGGTTTAATAATTCTTCATATCTACCTGATCACATTTATTTCGACACTAGTTATTCGAGAGAATATTTTGTGACCAGAATAATTAATAAATATTTATTTTATATTTAGGGAATATAATATTTAAATATATTTTCAGTAAAATAATGCAGTGACATTTATGTAATAAATAAATAGAAATTACTCAAGGACTAATTAATATAATGGAGGATTGGCGGACCAATTTTAATGGTCATGTGGTAATGAAAATATTGTATATTATTTAAATAATATTAATAAATATTTCTCATGTTATTTGCAATTGAATAATAATAATAATACTATTATTATTTTGTAAGGGGTTTCTCTATAATTAAAAAAATAATTATGGGAACATGTACAATTATTTTATTATAAAACTGGTAATATAATTATACAATTATGTTCTGTATATCATAACCTAGCATAATGTTTAATTGTGCACAATATATTTGAGAAAATTCTCACAATCCTAGAGTGTTCTTAAATTTCCAAGAACTCTGTTACGAATGATATCAATCCTCATCCACCGGATAAATGAGAATGCTTTGAAAGTGATTCTCAAGGTGATTATATGTGGAAATTGCAAGAATAAGCACCATCCATGATAGCACCCAGAGATTCCTTTGGTGATGATTGGATATTTATGGAGCACTTTTGGATAACCACTAGAGGAATCCTAAAATTGGATTCTATGATTCAATGGTGGCACAATGCAGATTTGTGACTAGATGCTTTAGTGAAGAAATAATTCATTCAAGGGAATTCTTGTTTTAATTAAATTAATTATAGAGAACATGTGATGATATTTTCTTTCTTGTATTAGAGTTCTTCATTTACATATCTATTATTTTATTCAATTCCTTTGGTAACAGTGTTCTTCATCAGAATAGACCACATAATTATTATCAATACTTAAAATATAAATTTTGTGAACCATCCCCCCACCCCCACGCTTCCACTATGCCCAGATCCTGTAATGAGTATATTCTCCTCAATGAAGGGGGGACTAGAATATTTTGATAAGGTAATATAAAGAGATTATAAGGAAAAATGGGATACTATAATGGATAATGATATGTGATCATTTCATTAAAACAACAATTTTGCGATGATAATGTTACCTAACTGTAAGAGAGCTTCAAAATATTGTTGGATTTATAATTATTAAAATTATAATTTTAGTTTTGTTCCCAAATATAATTCAAGGTATGTTTTTAAAGTATTCTATCAGAAGAAGGGTATTGATTTTGAAGAAACATTTTTACAAATTTTAAAAATATATTTCATTTGAACTGTTCTCAGTTTGGCTACTAGTTTATATCTATTGTTTGAGCTGATTTATGTCAAGGAAAATTTCATCTATGGTGATATAAAGGAGGAAATTTATATGGATTAGTTGGAAGGTTATTCAAAAATAGGAAAATAGTATTGTGTCTAAAGGTTGAATAAGTGTTTGAATGTTCTGAAGTAATCTTCATGGTAGTTGTATTGAATGATTTAGTCTTCCAATTTTCATCATGGATTCAGGTTCATCTATTCTAGTCATTTTTTCAGTGATTTATTGATGATGGTTTTATTGTAATTTTCTCTTTATATTGATTATATGCTTATTATTGGTTATGATGCGGATAAAATTTACCAATTAGAGAAGAATATTGGTTACTTTTTGTGATGAAACACTTGGGTTCAATGTGGTAGAATCATAGTATTAAGATATTTGATGACATAAATTCCATGAAATCATGGTTATCTTAAGAGATATACATTGAGAAGGTACATCAAATAGTTTCTAAGATATAGTCAATGTGGCTAGTAATCATATTGCTTTACATTTTCATCCATGTTATATTATGTAATATTTTAGTTATGAGTAGAGAGTGGATATGGAACCCATATATTATTCATCTATTTTTGGTTATTTTATGTATGTGATTGTATATATTAGAACATATATAGCTCATGTGGTTTGTCTTGTCAGTTTTTTTCTATAAAATCCAAGTAGAAAATATTATAGATCTTTGGAGTGTATGTTTTAAAACCCCTATGGACTTTTAAATTTGATATTGTGTTTTGGTAGTGGGTGACCAATGATTTAATGAATTATAGATTTAAATATATTAGGATATATGAATTCATGGATGCCAAATATAGGTTATATGAACACTTTTAATGGGGGAGTATTATCTCGTTAGTATAACATGTGAAGGTTTATTACTTTATATCCCACTGTTATAGTGTTTATTAAAGTTATAGAAGAATACAGGAAATATATTTTGATTAGTAGTTGTATTTTTGACCTCAATTATAATGAGGAAATGTATATTTTAATTTTTTAAATTTATAATACCATCTTGGGAAATAATTACACATTTTATGGTATATAAAAACATATTAATGTGAACTATAACATGATATTTAAATTCATCAATTCTAGATAGTTTTAGGTTCGGAAGATTCACACTAATGATAATAGAGAGTACATATTTACAAATTTTTTATTGAAATGTAAATTTGAGACGTACTAAACAATTTCATGGTTGGATGTGATCCCTAGTTGAGTCAATGGGGGATGTTTCTTGGGTAATTCCTCATATTGGGGCCTCATATTCATTTTTTAAAATGCTAAAAAAATATAAAGGGGATTTTGTTTTTATGTGATGAAAACATCAGGGGATGTACCATTACTCTCTTCCTCTCATGATTTTGGTAGAACCATGGATTAAAAAATGTCATTTGGATCAATAACTGATAATGAATTCTTTTTTATTGACTATATTCGTGTGATGATTGTTTCCATTCAGATTGTAGTGAAATTTTTTCAATTTTTATATGTATAGGGAACCTTCAACACACACAATTAGATAATTTATTTGGAACTCTTTATGAGGTTGGGTTCATAATTCTCATTTTACTTTTAGACTTGATATATTTTCTATCCTATATACCATTTTATCAGAGTACTAATTTTGATATCGCTATCAAATTTTAGAAATCACAACAATGTAATACTTTTTAATTTGATCAAGTTTTTACAATATGTCCCATCCCCCCAATAAGTTTTCCAAATTTAAAATTTTTTGTGGTGACTATTTTGTTCACTATATATAAAATTTAATCTATTTCACATCTAATTAATTTTTTTTGGCTTTCTCATATGGTAAATATATATAATTTCATTATGTTTCCAAATTTTCATTTTTCTCATTTTTATCTTAATCCCTTTCCAAACACCCTCTCAATTTATAAAATGAATAGATAGTATATGTAATGTAGTCATTTTTACATTCCTTTTTTGGTTATGATTAACAATTCATTAAAATTAAATTTTAAAAATATTGTGTTCTTTTAATATAGGAATAAAATTTCAATCAGATCTTTTTAAATTCCTAGATAATGTGAAACAATGTTTACAGTATAGTGAAAAAGAAACATAGAATATTATTAATACCATAATTCTCATAATAAACCCACATATCATGATAAGGTTTTATTGATAATGGATTATCTTACTTATCCACCATTGGGTGATAATGTTGAATAAAAAACGTACTAGGAATAACCCTCATTTATTCACAATTATGATATAGAAAATGAAATAAGTCATGGTCCATTTTCTATAGATAGTGATTCTTAGGTTGATATTTTAGAGTTTTTAGATAGATATTAAAGAAATTATAAGGATATGGGTGTTTTATGAGGCTTTTCTTCCCCTGAGAATCCTGGTGTTTCAATTCTAGGTGGTGTTGAATGATTGATCGAATTTAAACCCAAAATATTTTTCATATTTCAGATGATTTATAGTAAGGAGTGGAACTCTATATTTTCTATGATAATTGAGGCTCCATTTTGAGATTTATGGATAAATAATATCAATTTTTAGGTAATTTAAATATATTGGAATTGAGGGATTTAATCTCCAACAATTTAATATTTATTCTCAAAAATTATTAGTCACATTTGAATAGGTGAAAGAACTTGAGGAAAAATTTATCTAAGAGGAGGATGTAGATCATTTTTTCTCTCTTTACTATCAACCCTTTATGTTATTGGAGAAGATTTCTCAACTTTGGCCTACTTTTTTTAAAGTGGACAATGTCGTATAACAACTAGAACCCCAATTAATAACAACTATGGATATAATTGTAGAGAATATAAATATAGTGGATAGTTTAGTGTGGGAAGAAGTCATTTTATAGGTAAAATATACTCATATATAGACTTAGTAATATGATGATAATTTTAAAATAAATATACTATGATTGGTTGTTGATTTAGAGCACCAGTGAAATGGTAGCTCAAAATGGGAAATTATGTAGGATGATTATCCGTTAAACATGTGAATAAAATAGATATTTGAAGGACTTTAATTGGGATAATTTACTGTAACCTAAAACCGAATTTAATTTTTTTTAATAGTGGATAATGTCTTAATTTCTCCCAACCATGTTCACTTGGAGGGGTATAGGTAGGCCATATATGCAGCGCTTATTGCATCACCATAATTCACAATCATTCATTTGGAAAATTAGATGAATATATTTTCTATAGAATATATTGACATAGATGAGTATAGGTAGCCCATTATGGAGAGAATTTACCGTCATCATAAGTTAAATTTAATGGGGCGAACTTACCGTAACATAAATACATATTACATCATTTTACCGGAATATTGATTACATCATAAAATAAATCACAAAACCAAAACCTATCAGTTTTGGGTATTAATAAATTAGCTACATGATCTTATAATTTAACAATAAGTCTTTATCATCTACCCAAAACTCTCGAGACATGATATATTTATCTACTAATGATGGTGCTGCACTTTTATTGGATGAACATATTGTTCGTGATTTATTTCTGATGATTTGTTACACTTATTATTCATGTCATTTTAATTGAAATATTTCAATGCATGGTATCATGTCTATGATATTAATGAAAATTTTATATTATGGTTATGATTTCATAGCCATATTATTAACTTACTCTCTCATATGATCAACAACTGACATCTCCCTAGTATACCATTACTAAAAATTTTTTCTGACACTTTCTTAGGTTTCCTACAATTGGTTATGAAGAATTTCTTAAGTATGGTATTTCTATGAAAATTAATAAATTTTATGATATTTGTGAGAGATATTTAAGATATATCATGAAATAAGAATATTATGTATCTAGCCTCCATAGATGATAAAACGTTATAGTCTCTGTGTGTGTACTTTTGAAATGTATTGAATATTCATATAAAAAGTTTTAATATTTTTTTATGGAAATATTGGGATGTTACATGGTGTCTTTATATTTTTCTTAATCATGAATGTATAATAGAGGAAACCATTAAAATATTACTAGACTAGGAGTTGGACCTAAGGTTGACATAATTTATCACCTCAACTAGTTAGTTATTGTGAGGTTGTTATATGGAGATAATTGATGATCTAGATGAGTGTAGCCACCCTATTATAGATGATCACCATGGCTACAGTCAGTGGACAATAAGGGACATTATGCTCATGGGGCCTAGTTCATTGAGGTATTGGGACTTTTTATGTATCATGTAGATGTGATGGTAGGTTATGTATTAGTTCTATGATACATTATATACGTTGTAATATCCTAAAATGGTTTGAAAGGATCCCCTCCTACCTGTTCATATAATTTCATTGAATTATTATAACATTGTAGATTCAGTTCATTTTTGTAGACTTTTGGGAAGAGATCCAAGGGCCTATACATCATGTTTTTCCTTTTTTGGGAATTTTTATCTTCTTCTTGATCACGTAGACACACTTTATGTTTTGGAAGTGTGAGCCATGTTTCAAAATTCATCTGGTTAGGGATTGAGCGATTGTAGATTTAGCTCGGGTGGCAGGGTAGAACCTGTGGTTGGCTATTTTCAATTTGATCACCCTTTTGTTTTATTTTCTCTATTTTTTCCATTTATTCTAGTAGGAATTATTCTTATAGGATGGTCAAATCAGATGATTCATACACATGTTATGATAAATGATTTTAGGACCACCATTGGGGGTGGCCTACGTGTATTTTTTTCGCACCTCCTATGCATGCACATCAATGTAAATGAAATACTTATTTTTTATTTATATTTCGACATAGGATGTGGTGGATGGAGAAGAGTCCCAATTTTATTAGTTTGGACATGATTGCTCAGGTGGATCTGAGGTTTGTGCTGGAGTTGTTCAATAGTCATGGAGAGTTGGTATGTGGTTCAAATGGGAGTGGCAGTGGAGCCTCAATTAGTTACGTTATGTATCTAATTTTATATGTGCAGTCTCCCCAGTGGGTGAATGTTATATTTTGGTTTTTTCATTTATCATGTATACAACTGTAAATTTATTAAAGTCTTCTTCTATTTTAATAATTATTTATTTATGCATAATCGGATGTTCATGGATCTGTATGTATTTAGTTTATTTCTATTAATATTTTTATATGATAAAAGGGAATTGTCTCCCCAAATAATCCTTCTAGGACCTCACATAATGTCAAAATCATCTAGAAAATGGGAAGGTGCACTTAAGGACTTGTTTCATGCCAAATTGGGTGATGGGATGGGTCGACCGATGATGGTTCCTAGAAAATTGTTTCATTGAATTGTTTTCATTAGCATACAATTTAGGGAGTGTATAGGCATTAGGTTTATTAATGTATTAGAACATGTGATGGATTTCAGGAAAATTCATCATGAAACCATATTCTAGTATGAAATATAATTTATCAGGGATATTGGATTTTTGTTCCTAATTTCACTATTATAGTTCTATTGTTTTCACCTATGGTTATTCAATAATGTTTATGGATTTCTTGATTTTTGATTTTTTATATTTTTTCTTGATGGAAAGAGGATTGTGTTCATGTATCCTGATAGGAAGGTAGGATCCTCATGAACTTTTCCTAATTGTGTGTGTTTTTACAAAAGGGTGAGGTTTAGTTGAATAAAGTGTCATCCAAAACCTATATACAATCATCCAATATCACATCTTGGTGTCATTCTACTCAAGGGAACGATTCATAAAATTCTTATATGACATGTCACTTGGATCCTTTAGATAGAGATCTTTGGTGATAGTGATGCAATATGTTATTTATGGGATTCAATGAATCCCTTGTCAGTTGGGGTAGGCTTTGGGATTCCCTATTAATTTGTTTAGTGTTGATAATTCAAGAATGTATGAGAGATTTCTAGATCAATATCATGTTTCCCAATGTTTTTGATTTCCATATGATGTTCTGTGGGGAGGAAAATGTTTCCATTAAATTTTGATTTAGAGCACTTGGAGTGATCTTGACTTCTTAGATGGATAGAAAAGGTTGGTTTAGTTTGAGGCCTTCCCTTTTTTATTTTTGGACATACCATGGCTATTTAGGCAAGATATTGGTTAGTGCCTCATGGTTTTGTATCGAATAAAAAGGGGAGAGTTCTTATGTAGTTTATCTTAGCATGATGGATATAAAAGGTTTTTATAGAGTGTATAGGGTGCTCTAGATTGTTAGAACTAGCCTGTGTTAAGAGCATGCATAGTGGTTCATGTGCATTGTCCTAGGTTCGTTAGTTGATGAATTATATGAGAATGTAAGTTTTTGAGATGTTTTTGGGAAATCGTTGTAACATTAGGATGAGGTGGTGGTTGTATTTTCCTTTTTGGGTAATCTCTTTATTGAGTTAGGGAATGTGCACATTGGTTATGAAAAATGTTGTTGGTTCGTGAGCTAAATGCTCAAGGTGAAGTTTACGGGGAGCATCATATTGGGGAGTGAACTATAGGCTACTAGAGATTGTGTTCCTTATTTTAAGAGGTTATTTGAGTGTGGGTATGTCTTTCACAGTGGTCAAGGAATAGTAAGTTGATAGTGTTTGTTTTTAGAACTATTGTTTGTGAAATTTTTACATGTATATCCATTGCATTTGGTAGTGCATGGACCATGGGTAGTTAAGATTAGTATTTAGGATAGGGTTGCTGATAAGGGCTCGTTTGTTTCTGATTTTCATTATGAATACGAACCATGAAAGCATGGACTATCAATCCATTAGGCCTTCAAATCATTAATCTGGTGGTGTTAGAAAACATACCACATGGGTAACTGCCTTGTGGCTGTAAAGAGTTCAAAACGACGTTTCTTTTTGAACCTTTTATGTCATCTCTTGTTATCATTGTGAAGTAGAATTCCCAAAGTGTTTGATGTTTAACCTACATATAGGGAACATGTACTTCGATGGGGTGGAAAATCCGATGATACAAAGTTAATATCCCTTTTTAGGGGAGTTATGGGAGATGTTGGTTGGTTTTTTAGACTATCATGGTTGTGTTGGAAGCTCTAGCATTTAGGGTAAATCATGGTAGCAAGTAGACTATAGAAGATTCATGTGGGTGAGAAGAATTTATAGTGGTTATCTCTTCATGAACCACATCATTAAGATTTGAGAAAAATATGGGAAATTTGAATTTTTTTTCTTAGGTGGTGATTGAGGGAATGAATGATAAATTCCATCATCTTGAAAACATGTTTAATTTTTATGAACTCTTTGTTGGTCTCTAAATTTATTTTTTCCCATAGGGTGGGATTTTTGTTGAATTACATGATGATTGAATTTTAGCAGAATATTTAAAAATTTAGTTATTATAATTTTTTGTGCATGTCCATTCAAATATATCATCTACTTAGAGAATCATATTGGAATTGAAACATTGAGATTTAGTAAAAAAATGGTGGGGGGGGGTTCTTAAGTGAGGTATAAACTTATTTCAGTAAGTGAGCCAGAGCTCCCTTTTCTTTTTTTAATTTTTTTTATTTTTCATTCTATTATCATTCTTCAATTACCATTTTTTACTACTATTTTCTCACATTTCCCACATTTATTTTTTTCATACTCCCCCTAATAATTTCATTCATCATTCATGACATAAAATATGGGAATAAAGGTAGATAGAGAGATATGGAGAGGGAGTTGTCCCCACATAGCTCAGGATGAGTTAAATTATCATACAATAGCTATAGAACAGATATTAGATCAAATAATATGTGGTTTACACTAAATAATTGACCTTTTCTTATTGTTTTCACAATAAATCATCATATTTTAGTTCTATTTATGTTTAACTCATGTTTTTGGGTTTTTGTGGACACCTATAGAGTCGATATACTAGTTCCATGTGTTAATCTAGGCTTTCAGGGGGTTTATAGTAGTTTCTAATTCTGATATCTAGATCACACTGTGTTTGGTTTGATGAACACTCACATTGTGTTCTTCCTATTCTGGGAAGATGATGTTTTTAGAATTACACCCCATGTAGTTGTACTTGGTCATGTGGATGAGTACATGGGCCTGTGTAGTTTTTGGGGAAACACACCATGTACCTTAACTACGAATTGTGTAGTTATACATGGCCATGTATCCAACAACATGGGAAGAAAAGTCTTATGGGAATACACATCATACACTCGAATTACACACCCTTTGGTGGTACATTTCTATGTAGACAAGTACTAGGGAAGACACTCCATGTGAGCAGGAAATGGCCATGTAATAGTACATGAGTATACCCCATGTATTCCTTTCCCTTGTACTAGTATATGTTTAGACCCTCTGTGTCACTTGAAAAAGTAGGAATACGTGACTAGGTACACCTCTGAGTGTACCATGAGTGAACTCAAAAGTAAAAGCCACATACTTTTTCTAGCATGTCATTTTGGGTGTCTTTGTGGTCCAGCGTAACAATTGGACTTTTGAGTAGTATGGTCAAATCATTTTTCTATGTAGATCATGATGTTTGAATAATTTAAAATTTTAGAGACCATATGGATGATGTTTTGGATTAAGATATCATTTTGCGATGATTCATTTTTTTTGGATTATAATCCTCTTAGAGGATGGGTTATGAGTTGTGAGGTTTGGTAAGGGTTATGGTCTTTATAATCACTGTGTATTGAGGTTTGAAGGTTCGTTCATTTTAGTTTCTTTGGGTAGATTCAAAAATTTGTGATTTATTCACTTATTTGATGAGAATTGGTTGTTTTTTCCCGAGGTGTACTTCGTTTAGTGCCTTCTGGTTAGTATGATATCATAGGATTTTGGAAATGTTCAGGGTGTCGATGTGTGAGCTTGAGATAGTTCTAACAGACCAATTTAATGAATTAAATTATGAGAATATTTTATCTTGAGTTCACCCATCAACAATGGTGCATCATGGGGATTTACATTTGTATGTGGGGTGTCCTGAGTTTTTCTTTTAGGGTATGGTGTTTCTTGAGATTTTCCTTCTTAAAGATCAAACATTGGGCTATGAGTCATGAAACATGTTGGTGTATATTCTGGGGGGGTTATCGAGAGGTTTGGTTTTTTGGAATGAGCTCCATGTAGGGTATCCTACATGAGTTGAGAATTTTGGGAACATGGATGGTGCTTCATGTGTGTTGGTATATGATATGTTTGATTCACATCTCAGCAGTTCTAGTTGGTTAGTTTTGGTGCGGCCAATCATGGTGCATGATCTTATGGTCATGAATGCATGAGTTTGATCTTGTTTGGACAATATGAGAGAAGATACATTTGGGATATTAATAAAAACTTTGATCACCCAAATATAGGATTAGTTTCTTTTCTCTGTTGGTTGGTTGTTGTGCGGAGAAATTAGGGAGCTAATGGATGATCTAGATGATTAGACACATCAAATTTTAGATGATATTCCAATATAGGGTTAGCGGATTATGGATGCCTTTATGAGAATAAGGCCTTGTTATTTGATGTTTGGGGCCTGATTAAAAATCATGGAGATGCTGATATAGGTTTTTAATTGACGATTTTGTTTTAAATGAATTTTGGGACATGGTAACATTTTCTCGATGATGATAGGGAGTCACTAATATTAGTTCAGATCATGATACTAGAGTATTAGAGCCCAGTAAATGTGGTTCATTATTTTCTACATTTGGGATGATATCCTTGGGACTAAATTTTTTTCCTATCCTTACTATAGAAATTGGATTATCTTTTTTATTAAGTGGATGTGATTTACATTATGGCTAAATGATCAATGCTTCGCTATTCTTCTGGATTAGGCCAAAGTGAGGGTTGTTGTACCTATAGGGCAAGGCATGAACCCATGGTTGGATATTTTCCTTTTCTCATTTCTTTTATTCCTTCACGGTATTTTGACATTTTATTCCAGAAGTATTAATTTTAATAGTATTTTCATATCAGGTTTTTTATTCACATGTTTTGATAGAATATGTTATGACCACCATTGGAGGTGGCCTAATGATATCTGTTTCTCACCACTTGTAGATGCATTGTTGGTTCCGGGAGTAGTAGAAGTATTTTGATGGGTTACGAACAACATTTATTTTTTTCATGATCGACGATCAGTATGATAATTTCATGAAAATTCATGTCATGATCAACAAAGTTGATTCAAATTAAATAGACAAGTGATAAATCATTGGAAAAAAACATAGGATCAATCAATATTATTTATAAATAATTTTAATTAAATAATGTATTAGCCTATGATAAATTATTTTTTCATTGATGGAACTAAAAATGTATCTATGTTTTGCCACCATTTAATTATAAAAATCAATAGAAGATTAACTCTGGTAGTGATCGACACATGTTCCATAAATCTTCATGTGTCGACACAGGAATATTTGGGTTCTATCATTGTGTATCCTAATTATTTTTTCATTCATTGTTGATTGCTTCAAGAATGACTTCCTAAATATTCATCGTGATCTATATAGACACTAGAGTGGATGTTTGAGGATGATCACTCTATTTTCTTGAGATCATTATGTGTAAATGGATCTCTATAGGGCTTCAAGAAGATTCTTTGTGATTGGTGTACCCAACTAAAAAAATGAATTTTCTCTCTTGAAAAATTGTAGAATTTGATTTATATACCACTCGGGTTAGAAATAAATAATCACATAGATGATCTTTAATATTTATTTAATGCATGCGAAACCCCATGTCTATATTATAATGATTTCCATTATTATTACTTTATTTTAAATTCTCTTAACTCATGAATTAAAATTGAATATTATTTATTCAAATAATATTCAATATATATTACTTCTCTATAGACCCATAAAAATGGCCTACCATTCCTCCACAATATTTATGAGGCCATTAATAATGACTATTTATTTAATAAATAAATATCACTACATTATATTCCAATAAATGAATTATTTTTATATTAACTAAATTGAAAATAAATAATTACTGTAAAAATTTCTCAATTGATATTCTCTCGAATAACTGATGAAGAAATATATATATGATTGATAAACAATGAATGATTATTAAACCATATATGGGAATAATTTTAAATTAATTTGTTTAAAAATAAATAATAATATGTTATTTAATTTAGATTCTATATTCTGATACTGTGTGACCCTTTAGGTCAGTTTCATAGTGACATTGGGCAGAGCAGCCTAATGTCCGTGGTTTGCATCTAGTGACACGCCAAGACACCGATATAGAAATAAGTTAATGACACAATGACATAATACATCATAGAGATACTAAATGTGTAATATAATCTTGTTATCATGATATCTCTTATCAAGAAGGTTTCATGCTGTTTCCATCATCCCATGTGCTCGATGTCATTTTATTTTAATTATAGAAAATAATTCCTTCCTAAGAAACACTGTGGAAATGAATTTATTATGATTTATAATTTCCATCAACGGGTCTGAGATATCAACTTTCATTAAAGAATATACAGGGGAAATCCATTCTCACATTATTCATTAAATCAATATTACTAGTGACACACCCTACATATTCTACATCACTATTAACATATGTCATAATGGTTTTCATCAATATCAAAATACAAAAAATATAAATTTAATTAATAATAATATCAAAGTTTAAGGATCAATATTATCATATGTATAGAGGAATTTCCAATTATACATATAAATGTCTATTTCCTTCTAGAAGGTCTCATTCTCATAATATTATATATTGGATATTACCAAGAGATTACACCAAGAAAAGATACCTCAATGTACTATGAGTATCAACCCCATATAGCCTGAATCATTTATATCCCTCAAATTATTTTAGCTGGATATATAACATAGAATTAAGAATACTGTCACGAATCTTATAAGATCTCATTATAGTGGGGAACATCTACGACCTTTTAGTGTAACAATTACTCTTATTACATTATGATATTCTATGTTATGCAGAAAAACATTGATGATGTTTTATGATGTTTAGAAATATTCAAAACCATTAATACATGTTATTATAAAGTACATATATGTTGGTTCTAGGGTACCAACTCCAACATAATACCACTTTCACTAGAGACAACTACTAACATATTTTAGTCCTCCAGCTCTCACATGATACTCATGTTTCTATTGTGATAGTCCTTTAATCATGTAGTCTCTCACATTTTCTTCCATTGTAACACTTCTCACTACAAACTCACCCCTCTGATAAGATTCAATCGAGAGTTGATAATTATGTAGTATGTGATTTTTCCATTGGTGTGACCTTGGATCTTTTTCAATATCTACTATTGTATTATTATCACAAAAAAATGTGATTGGGTTTTTACTCTTATATACCACATAATGATCCTAGATAATGCTTCATATCTTATAGGATTCATTGGATATATCAAAAGATTCTATATATTCAAACTCCATTGTAGAATCAACAACAACTAGCTGCTTTGAACTCTTCAAGGTCACAGCTCCTCCATTAATACAGAGAACACATTTGAACTCTGAAATTAGATCATATTGATCTTCTTAAAAAATAGAATTATTATAACCCATTATAACATGCTCCCTACCTCCTCCATACACTAGGAAAATATCCTTATTTCTTCATAAATACTTGAGGATAGCATTAATAGGATAACAATATTGTTCTTCGTGATCTTATTTATATCATCCTACCATAATCAATTCATAGGAAATATAATGTCTAGTAAATTTCATGTCATACATGATTGATTATTTTGATGATGAAAATGGGATCTTACTCATTATCTATTTCTCTTATTTTTTATAAGGATACATTTTCAATGAAATATGCCTACCCTACGACACTAGAATCAATCCACTCTTAGATCATTCCACACTTAATATCTTTAGTATATAATCAATGGATATAATTTTAATATGTTCACCAAACCATGTGGATCTTTCAGGAGTGATCTTCCTCATTATAATATAGGATGCTTCACCAATGTCCTTCTTGAAGAAACACTTTTTCAATTGTTTGATAACATATTGTATGAATAGTATATCATTTCCAATAATTAATATTTCATCCGCATATAATACTAGGATAATGAAAGTATTTCCATTAAACATCATGTAAACACATATTTTTAAATCATTATTAATGAATCTAAATTTGTTATAGCTTCATTAAATTGAAGGGTCCCTGACCTAGATGCGTTCTTCAGATAAAAAAATAATTTTTTAAACATTAAAATGTATTTTTATTCCCTTTGATTCATAAATAATTTTGGTTGTTTCATATATAAATTTTAGGAAGGCTCCCATTAAGGAAATATGTTTTTAAATCCATCTATTAAATATCATATTAAGGGTAATCTTCCTTAGAAATTATAATTATGATGTATTTAAACATGTAAAATTCTGAAAATGTTTCATCATAGTCAATTCAATGTTGTTTTTAAACTATTTAGCCATTAGACATTCTTTATAGGTTTTGACTATACCTTTCATGTCCATTTCCCTCTACAATACTATAAAGACCCATAAAATTCAAGGAAAATATTTTCATAATATTCTTTTGGATTTTACAAGAAGCAGTTTATGACGGTGCCTGATTCTGAGGCCTGGTGTACCTGGAATTAATTTACGAAGTTAGGATCGGGTACGTTCAGTGAACGAACGAGTGGGTTTTCTTATGCTTTTGAACCAGTGATCGAAATCGAAATCAGAGGACACCGATTGAATCAGAGCACAGGTAATTGCTTAGAAACTACATTTCCAGAGTTGCGTTTAGTCGAGTGTGGTTTTTACATTTTTTGGTTAAGTAAAGGAATAAAATAAAAGTGGTGCAACCAATATTATTTTATTTTCATTAACCTAGGCTAAGTGGATAATGTGGGACCCACAACATCCAACCCACTAGCCATGATAATTATGAGGTGGGACCCACACGAGCCCCACCATTTCCTTTCTTCCTAAACCCCCTCCTTTAATAAGGTAATGCACCTGGACCCCCATTAATTGGAAGTCAACCCTTTCGTTTATTTTTTTATGAAACGCCTCATATAATTTGGAGGTTTAAACGTTTCTTTTAATTAAATTAATGGATTGTTTCAATTTTGAATTTCAAGGGCATTTTCTTGTGTGTCAATAAAATAAGACAAGTGTTATTTTTATTAAGAGGTTTGTTGTGCGTGAAGGCTTGAGGAGAATTTTCTCATGTTCTTGATGTTCTTCTTCCTTGACGAAGAATGATAAGAACGTGAAAAACGCAGACCTCCGAGGAAGGACGATGGTGAGAGACGCCTTCCTCAGAGATTGACGATCTGACGCTCACCCTTTCGTTCCTTCATCCCACCTCAAAAGAAGGGAGACACCATTCCTCCTCAGACGATCTCCGTAATGTGTGCATAACCTTCTTCTGCGATGATCATTTCCGCGATGTCCCTTTCTACAACAAACCTCGTTCAACGACTACGCTCAAGGTAGGGGAATTATTATTTCATTTGTTAGTAATTACATTCATCGTTGACTTATTGTCTTATTTGGACAGCTTTCTATCGATTAACGGGAGGAGGCCGGACAACACAGACATAGCTGACCCTCCTCCTTTTTCAGTTTTGTTGATGCGGTTCGAAGGAAAGCGGCGCGGTTCAACGACACTACGTGGGATCATACATCAAGGGCGCACGGCACCGTCGCGCCACGCCGTTGAATTCGAACAAAGGCACGGTGCCGTCACGCCGCACCGGAAAACAACGAATGAACATCGAAGACACCACGGCCGGAGCGGGGCCGTGGTGGAGGGGTGCAACGTCGTCACGCCGTGTCAGATAGATGAAGGCCGCGACTAAGGCCACAACAGAGTAGGGACCGGTGGTAGGTTTCGGGTTGCCGGATTCGGAGCCGGGGGACCTTCCCATGAAGTTCCTGTGGCAGCAGCAGCCGGCCGACCGGAGCAGGCCGGTCGGTTAGATGAAGAGCTGGGGTTTACGACCCCCAGTTGGCTGGACAAGAGCTGCCCCCCACATGGGAGGGGGCCAGACATCACAAACATAAACGAACCTCCTCCCTTGTATGTTGTTTTGATGCGGTTCGATGGAATGCGGCGCGGTGCAACGGCACCGCGAGGGATCATACAACAAGGGTGCACGACACTGTCGCTCCACAGCGTTCAAGTTGAACAAAGGCGCGGCGCTGTTGCGCCACGCCATAAAACCACGAATGAACATCGAAGACATCACAGCCAGAGCGGGGGCGTGGTGGCGGGGCGCGACGTCATCACGTCGTGCCGGACAGACCAAGGCCGCGACTTAGGCCGCTACAGAGCAGGGACCGGTGGCCAGTTCTGGGCCGCCGTCGTCAGAGCCGGGGGACCGGCCCATGAAGGTCCCGTGGCGGCAGTAGCCGGCCGACCGGAGCGGGCCGGCCAGTCAGAAGAAGAGCCGGGGGTTACGACCCTCGGCTGGCCGGACAAGAGTGACCCCCCCACGTGGGGGCTGCGGTTACGAACGAGGGGGGGCATCCCCCCTCCCCCCCCCCCCCCTCGCACCCCAAACGCTCAGCCGTTTCGGTGGAGCCACCTGGGCAGCGCCAGCTCTCCAGGCCGTACCGCCCAGCTAAGCAGTGCCCAGGCTGCGTCGCGCCATGCCAGTCGGCCCGGGCCGGGCCGAACCCGGTTCAGGCCCAAAACCTCCATTTTCGGACCTCTTATAGTCATTTGCCTAGATCCTGGGTTATGGACCTCCGATCGATGAACCTTCAGCTGTGATGTGATCTTTGGATCGAGACAGCTGTTTCAGTATATTACACTCAAGGATTTGGGGAACTTTTAGTATGGCCGGGTTGGTTCAGATACGAAACCAACCAGACCCTGAGAGCAGAAACACTTATATCTTGAGCTCCGGACGATGGATTGATGTGTTGTCGACTTTGATGGATTCCTCGTGATGAGATGGAACTTTTGGCATACTTTTCCTGAGTTTCATTTGTAGTTGGATAGGGTCCGGGTTGGATTGTACCCAAAATCCAACCGGGCCCCTGGAACGAAAAAGTTGATAACTTTCAGATCGGACGTCTGTTTAGCGAACCGCGAGCGGCGTTGTTGATCACATTATGAAACGGTCCCTATGAGTATACCCTATTAGAGTTTGGGGTATAGCTGAGAAACAGCCGGGTTGGTTCGCACACGAAACAAACCGGTCCCCAGGGATAAAAAGGCTAGTAACTCACATACCAGGCGTCTGACTGACGCGTCGTCTATTGCGTTGATACCCCTATGACGAGGTGGTATTTTGAGTTACTTCTTCATGGAAATTCCTGATTCTTGGAGTATCGACTAGTAGCTCGTGGAGCGGACCCTCCAAGTGACAATCTAGCAGAGTGCAGAGACCTAGTAGCTGGTTGAGACTTGACGACTGCTGATCTATCGTCTCGGTGTGTTTCGGATAGCCCAGTGGGGAGCGCTAGGTTGTAGCGGAAGACCCACAGCGGAGGAGTGCTTGGTTGTATCAGAATACCTGCGGTACTCAACAGAAGAAGTACCTCTTGAGGCTATGAGGGGGAGCACCTGGTTGTAGCGACAGACCCACGGTGGAGGAGTGCTTGGTTGTAGCTGCAGACCCAAGGTACTCAACAGAAGGAGCACCTCTGAAGCCTATGAGGGGGAGTGATTGGTTGTAGCGGCAGACCCATGGTGGGAAGCACTTGGTTGTAGCAGCAGGCCCACATTACTCTAAAGGTGGAGTACTATAGTAGTCTAAGGTTAGTGGGGCCTTCTTGGTTGTAGTGGCAGGCCCACTGTACTTGACAGAGGAGGAGTTCTACAGCAGCCATGGTTGTAACATCATTATTAAATCTTGGTTTTAGCTGAGTCTATAATCTTTGTGTTTCCTCAGGATTGAGATGGCTCACTTGATAACATAGGTATATGTATGGACATATACCTGGGTAGTGGTTATCTGTTGATTTCATAATCTTTGTGTTCTCTCATGATTGAGATGGGTTACTTGATAACATGGGTATATGTAAGGGAATATACCTAAGTAGAGTTTATCTGTTGAGATCTTATTTGTGGTTATCCATGTGGGATTTAGTGAGACCATGAGGGTCTCGGGGTCCCTACTGAGTATCGTTATACTCACCCCTGCACGGGCTATGCCTACACCTCGTTGTGTTGGTTGTAGATGACGTCCAACGCAGGCAGAGGCCGAGTGTTCGAGGATTGGATGGAACCCGGAGGTGGACCTCATGACAAGACAATATCCAGTGGTGGACTTCATGACGAGGCGACACTCGGTGGAGATTGACGTGCGACAGTGTTGTGGAGGCTATCTGTGACACTCGGGGGAGGTTGATGGGCGAGAGCATTGTGGAGGCCATCTGTACTGACCCTTCAGGTAGTGTCCGTGGTGGACGATCCAGGAGCTACGCTATCTGTTCCTACCCTTCAGGTAAGATCCTTGGTGGACTATCTAGGAGATGCTTGTCACCTTCTGGCTGTTTTATCTTTTTCCATGTATTTATAGTTGGGCTTGTATTTCCAGCCCCTTTACTTTCATCACAACTTTTTTCAGTTTTACTTAGTGTATTACTTCCTCTTGTACACTTTGGTGATTGTTTTACATCTATAAAGGGTATGACTTCACATTTATAGATATTTACACCTTTGGGGCAAGTCGCCAGACCCTGTCCTATGGAAGGCAGGTTTGGGGTAGTCACGACACGGGCCCCGAGGATGGGTTGTGACAAATTGGTATCAGAGGAGTTCGGTTCTACTACAGAACTAAGGACTCTAATAATCTTCTATGTGAAGAAATAGTGTTAAGGGTACCGAGTGTGATCTTCAGTTCAAGGAGTCCAGTGTTGGTGCGGCGGCCGACGTATCATTACACCAGGGCCCTGACGACTGATTTCTGGCATTGTACATGAAAACACTGATTGCGTGTTTGATTCCAAAGATTTAAAGTCAGATCACCAGGTATAAATCGTTGACCGTATCACATTTGTTCAGGATATCTCCATGCAGACAGTCAGTTGGAGTTCCGAGAGAGTACTCGATGATGGCCCACCGAGCGGCGAGGCTCTAGTGCGGGGATATTTTACTATGTTGGCACCCTCGGGTGGTGTACTAGCAGAACCACCACCTATTGGGAAGAAGATGCCACTAGACATACTGGGGAACTATGCACGCTGGTAGAGTGCGTTGCACGAGTTCCAACAACAGCGGCCTCTGAGGTTACGAGGCGAGGCAGATTCCCAAACAGCAGAGCACTGGCTGGAGGCGTTTGCTAGATTTTTCCTCCTAGATGAGATATCATTAGAGTGGATGGTGGATGTGGATAATATTTTTTTCTAGTGAGTGACCATGAGGATGGTCCTCATAGAGATGAGGCTTCTATACGTCGACCGATGCATGAGAGAGTGCCTTCTGGTAGTGTGTCTGATATACATCACAACCTGTTGGTCTGCAGTTTCAACTGGCGGTATCGGTAGGTGACACATGTAGGATTACTGCCTTACACGTGTTCCAATATCAGATACCCTCACATTTTGAGGTGATCCCGACCCATAGGCAGCTGAGAACTGCCTTGAGGATGTGGCTGAGTGTTTTCTAGAGCTTATACAGCTTCGTCAGGACGATGTTTCAGTAGTTGAGTAATCATTGAGGCATACCGATCGTTCTTGGTACTTGATGACTACGATATGATCACTGATTTAGAGCTTGGACCTCAGAGCGAGGTGTGTTTAAAGGATATATGAATAAGGAGTCATTTTTCTACGCATTCCTACATATGTTAGGGTGCTAGAAAGAACTTTTGTTGTTAAATGTTCTCTGGCTGATCGGTTTTAGCTAGTGAATGTTAATAGTGGGAAGATGCGAACTGGAGTTATTCTTAGATACATGGGCTTGTGAATGTTTCAAAAAATGGAAATGTTAAGGATATATGAATCTACAGAGTAGAAGATGTGGAGGCAAAGCTAGGAGAGCTGCATGAGGGGGTGTACATATCAACATGTTACAACCACCTGCCTTTGTTGTTCCCTCTAGGCTCAGGGAGCTGGAGGGCATGGAAAGAGAGTAGCTATAATTGGTCAAGGAGAGTGACCCAATGGATTTATGAATGAATTGAGGGACAGTTTGTGTCCACTACCAGCTTCCATAGTAACATATGTTGATATGAATCATTCCTTCCTTCCACGAATCTTGTCGAAGACATAGAGTTTCCGGTTAAGCCATTGACATGACCCTCACGTCTGGAGATACCTTGGGAGGAGACTCGATAATAACACTTACGCCGACAATGTGACCTGACCCACGAGGCGATAGAATCGGTTGGAATCTCTTGGAGGCAGCGTCGAGGCCTTACGACGTAGGTTTGTGTATGGATTGGATCCATAGTTCATACACAGATTTGACTGTATTAGGAAAAAAGTCTGTGGTTTATCTAAAACAATGGGATGGGGTTTTCCATGGTAGGAAAAAAGGAGAACCCAAGTAGCACAGGATGGAATCATGCATAAGAGGGTGCATTCGATCACTCACGAGATTGCCAAACTTACCATTGTGCCAGAATTCTCCAGAGTTGCGGCACCACTTCCAGCAGAGATTTCAGGAGATTGGATGACTGGAACGCCCAACCTGTGGGCATTGGTTACATAGTTCACTACGACGCATTAGGGACCGGACTCGGGTGTGTCCTGATGTAGGAGTGGGCAGTGATCGATTATGGATCACAGCAGATGAGACTGCACAGAGCTAACAGGAAGCCTCTAGAGTTCAAGGATGATGACCACGTCCTTATACGGGTCTCACTTTGATGAGGTTTACAGAGATGTGGCCAAGGCGTAAAGTAATCTATGAGGTTCAGCGGGCCTTTTTAGGTCCTCAGTAGGGTAGGTGAGGTGGTTTACCGCTTGAACCACGCACCTCATTTGCACCAGGTGCAGGACGACTTCCATGTATGTCAACTGAGGAGATTTGAGCTCGACCCTTCGCATTTCATCGACCATGGGGAACGAGACATTGGCGATGGGGTGACTTTTGCGGGGTTCCAGTAGAGGTTGAGGATCAACAGGAGCGGATCCTACGAGGACGGTCGATTCCTTGGGTGCGCTTTCACTGGTAGTACGGGAACCTCCAGGTGAGCACATGGGAGTGGGAGGCTCAGGTGCGTGCACAATACCTCTTTTGTATCCCTAGTTTGTGTTAAAGCTTTACGAGGATGTAAGGCCCTGAGGTGGGAGTAATGTAAAGACCCGTAAAATTCAAGGGAAATTTTTTCATAATTTTCTTTGGGATTTTACAAGAATGTAGTTTCTAACGGCGCCTGATTCCGAGGCCTGGTGTGCCGGAATTAATTTACAAAGTTAGGCTCAGGTACGTTCAGTGAATGAATGAGTAGGTTTTCCTAAGCATTTGAACCAGTTCTCGGAATCAAAATCCAAGGACACCAATGGAATCGCATCGCCAGTAATTTCTTAGAAACACCATTTCAAGAGTTGCGTTTACTCGGGTGTGTTTTTTAAATTTTGGGGTTAAGTAAAGGAATAAAATAAAACTGGTGCAACCAATTTAATTTTATTTTGATTAACCTAAGCTAAGTGGATGGTGTGGGACCCACAATATCCTACACGCTAGGAAGGATAATTGTGAGGTGGGACCCACATGAGCCCCACCATTTCTTTTCTTCTTAAACCCCCTCCTTTAATAAGGTAACACACCCGCACCCCCATTAATTGGAAGCCAACCCTTTCGTTTATCTGTTTATGAAACGCCTCTTATAATTTGTAGGTTTAAACATTTCTATTAATTCAATTAATTGATTGTTTCAATTTTTAATTTCAAAGGCACTGGCTTGTGTGTTAATAAAATAAGACAAGTCTTATTTTTATTAAGAGGTTCGTTGTGCGTGAAGGCTTGGGGAGAATTTTCTCATGTTCTTGAAGTTCTTCTTCCTCGATGAAGAATGCGAAGAACGTGAAAAACACCGACCTCCGATGACAGATGACGGTGAGAGACACCTTCCTCAGATATTGATGATTCGACGCTCACCCTTTCGTTACTAAATCACGTGTCAAAGGAAGGGAGACACCGTTCCTCCTCGGACGATCTTCTTTATGAGTGCGGAACCTTCTTCTATGACGATCATTTCTGTGATGTACCTTTCCACAACAAATCTCTTTCGATGACTACGCTCGAGGTAGGGGGATTATTATTTCATTTGTTCCTGATTACTTTCATCGTTGAATTATCGTCTTATTTGGACCGCTTGCTACCGATTAATGGGAGGGGGCCAGACCGCACAAACACGACCGAACCTCCTTCCTTGTAAGTTGTGTTGATGAGGTTCGAAGGAAAGAGGCATAGTGCAACGACACCGCGCAAGATCATATGGAAAGGGTGTGAGTTGCTGCCGCGCCGCGCCGTTGAAGTCGAATAAAGGCGTGGTGCCGATGTGCCACGCTGGAGAACCTCGAATTAACCTCGAAGACACCACGGCCGGAGCGGGGCCACAACGGAGGGGCGTGGCGCCGTCACGCTGTGCCGGACGGACCAAGGTCGCGACTGAGGCCGCGGCGGAGCAGGGATCAGCCCATGCCGGTCCCGTGGCAGCAGTAGCCGGTCGGCCGGAGCAGGCTGGCTGGCCAGTGGAGGATCCGGGGGTTACGACCCCCAGATGCCCGGACAAGAGCGTCCCCCCACATGGGGTATGCGGTTACGAACATGCGGGGGGTGAGCACCCCCCCCCCCTGCACCACACCCGCTCGGCCATTTCGGCAAAGCCACCTGGCCAGTGCCAGCGCGCTAGGCAGGACCGCCCGGAAGGGCCGTGCCAGCCAGGCCACATAGCGCCAGTCAGGCCAGGCCGCGCCCATGCGGGCCAACCCAGGGGGTCTCGAGCCAGATCGGTCCGAGCCCAAAACCCCCATTTTCGGACCTCTTATGGTCATCATCCCATATCATGGGATTTGGACCTCCGATCGACACACCATCAGCAGTGATGAAATATTTGGGATGATACAGTCGTTTTAGTATATTACACTCAAGGTTTTAGATAACATTGAGTACGGTAGGGTTGGTTCGGATACGAAACCAATCCAGCCCTCAGATCAGAAACACTTATATCATGTGATCCGGACGTCTGATTGATGTGCTGTCGACTTTGTTGGATTCCTCTTGATGAGACAGAACTTTTGGTATACATTTCCTGTGTTTTGGTTGTAGTTGGATAGTGACTGGGTTGGATTGTACCCAAAATCCAACCGGTCCCCTAGAACGAAGAAGCTGTTAACTTTCAGACTGGATGCACATTTGATGAACCGTCAGCGACGATGGTGATCACGTTGAGAAACGGTCCCTATGAGTATACCCTATGAGAGTTCGGGGTAAAGTCGAGATACATCCAGGTTGGTTCACACATGAAACCTACCATGCCCATATGACTAAAAGGCTAGTAACTCACAGACCGGGCGTCCGACTGACGCGTCGTCTGTTGCGTTGAGACCCCTATGACGAGGTGGTACTTTAAGATACTTCTTCATGAAACTTCATGATTCTAGGAGTATTGACCAATAGCTCATGGAGGGGACCCTCCCGGTGACGAGGTAGAAGAGTGCAGAGACCTAGTAGCTGGATGAGACTTGACAACTGATGATCTATCATCTTGGTGTGCTTAGGATAGCCCAGTAGGGAGCACATGGTTTTAGCGACAGACCCACGGCGGAGGAGCGCATGGTTGTAGTAGCAGACCCGCGGTACTCAACAGAAGGAGTACCTTTGAAGGCTCTGAGGGGGAGCGCTTAGTTATAGCGGTAGACCCATGGCGGAGGAGCGCTTGGTTGTAGTGGCAGACCCACGATACTCCAAATAAGAAGTACCTCTAGATCCTATGAGGGGGAGCATTTGGTTGTAGCAGAAGACCCATGGTTGGAAGCGCATGGTTGTAGTAGAAGACCCAAAATACTCGACAAGGGTAGTACTAAAATAGTCCAAGGTTAGTGGGGCACGCTTGGTTGTAGCTGTAGGCCCACTGTTCTCAACAGAGGAGGAGTTCTCCAGCCGTCGGGATTTCAAATTCATGATTAAATCCTGGTTTGAGCTGAGTCTATAATCTTTGTGTTTCCTCATGATTGAGATGGGTCACTTGATAACTTAGGAACATATATGTGTGTATACCTGGGTAGTGGTTATCCATCGATTTCATAATATTTGTGTTTCCTCATGATTGAGATGGGTTACTTGATAACTTGGGTATATGTATGGGCATATACCTAAGTAGAGGTCATCTGTTGAGATCTTCTTTGTGGTTATCCTTGTTGGATTTAGTGAGACATTGAAGATCTCGGGGTCCCTACTATGTATCGTTATACTCACCCCTGCACGGGCTATACCCGCACCTCATTGTGTTGGTTGCAGACGATGGGTAGCGTAGGCAGAGGCCGAGTGTTCGAGGACTGCATGGAACCCGGAGGTGGACCTCACGATGAGACAAAATCTGGTGGTGGACTTCACGATGAGGGGACACTCAAAGGAGGTTGATGGGTGAGAGCGTTTTGGAGGCTGTCTGTACCTACCATTTAGATAGGGTCCGTGGTGGACGATCCTAGAGTTGCACTATCTATACCTACCATTCAAGTAGGAACCTCGGTGGACGATCCTGGAGCTCCTTGTCACCTTCTAGTTGTTTTATCTTTTTCCTTGTACTTTACAGTTGGGCTTGTATTTTTGGCCACTTTACTTTAAGCACATTTTGTATCAGTTTTACTTCCGCTTATACTCTGTGGTGTTTTGTTTACTTCTATAAAGGAAATGCCTTACCAGTTATCGGGATTTATGCATTTGGTTCCAGTCGCTAGACCCTGGCCTATGGAAGGTGGGCATGGGGTAGTCACAGCACGAGCCCAGAGGACGGGTCGTGAAAAAATACACATTATCACCATATGGGATTTATATCAAATATAACATCGACCAGAATCTGAACATTGTCCTCATACATGGATCTAATTTCAGAATTCATGAATTCTTTGTATATAGTATCTTTTGAACTATATACCACATGTTTTTATGAGACTAGTTCATCGTTGTCATCCAATATTGATCAACCATATTTTGTGACTATAAAATAATATATTTCTAGTTATCATACCTCTCAAGTCCTCTTATTGAGTAATTGTTCTTTAGGAACTAATTCTTACATAAGGACATGTGGAATATATTCATGTACCAACAATTTTGTATCATGAGCATTAGCTTCATTAATGTAATCATTTCACCCACATTCCCTTTTTAAAATGATTTTCCTCTCAATAATGAAGTCTTGTCTTCCAATGATAAATTAATTTTCAGGGGGGTTTGTATAGGTAGCATCCCTTTATTTTTATTGTATACCCTATAATGATAATCTTTGTTCCATGAGGTGTAGATTCTTAATTGAGAAGGCTTTAATAATTTCCTCATAACCTTATACATCTGTATGTGAGAAAATGGTTTCTTTCTACTCTATAAATCAATGAACAATTTATTTTATACTTTAGTTTGTACATAGATTAATCTATATATCATAGTTTCTAATGAATATATCCAAAAATATAATGTATTATCCACATGAATTATCATAAATATCAACATATATAACAAGGATCAGTTTCACCTTTCACTAACGCCATTCATCAATGCTATGTAAGGTGGAGTGAGTTGAGATAGAGTTAGAAACTCCCATAGAAACTCGATAAAAACATAGTCAAGATATTCTTCACCTATGTCCAATTTAATTACCTTATATTCATTCCATGTTGATTCTCTATTTCATTTTTTATCACTTTGAGCTTCCCAAAGGTATTAAACTTATATCTCATCATGAAGACATTTCCATATCTAATTAAGTAACACATAAAAGTTATGATATAAGAATACTAACCTCCTGCTTCTATTAAATATGGTCCACACACATCAATGTGTTCCAATCATAAAATACCTTTTTCCCTTTCACCATATTAATCTAATGGAGGTTTGGTCATTTTGTTTTTCAAACATGTGTGACAACTAAAAAGATATTTTTTTCTCAGAAAAGTCTAAATAACTATTTTGATAGATATTTTTTTAATGACTCTCATTTACATGACCAATAAATTCATGCCATAGATGGCTGTTATATGAGTCATGTGAACATGATTCATTATTTGTATTCAATATATTTTTTTCATAATTTAATGCAAAATACCATTATTTAAATGCTATATACCATAACATATTTTGTCATTAAAAAAGAAACACTCTTTATTTCCAAACATGAAAATAAAACCACATCAATCTAGGAATTATATAGAAATTTGATTCTATGTAATAGTCGGTGCATAATAAAAAACCATTAAAACCAATATCATTATCATGTGAAATTGAATATGATAGTCACCAATGGCTAGATCATCCAACCTCATACCATTAACAACTCGTAAATACACCTATCCTTTAGATATATTTTAAAATCTACCTGGTTCATATAATTGGATATAGATGCGAGAACCAAAAATTGTATCTAATAACCAATGTGAAGATATTTTAAATTAACCTCAACAAAAAAAATTTACCTTCCCGTTTATTTTACGATTAGTTTTTCTTCCAATGAATTTTCGTACTACATGAACAACATAGTACCTTCTTTTCCATTCACTTACTATGGGTCTTCCTCTTCATAAATGTGTAGTTCTTAGGTTCTTTAGAATTTTTATGGTTGATGTGAGTTTTTTACATTTTCTCCCTATTCATATTAACCACAAGGAACATGAGTTTATCATGTTTCATGTCTTTATCCACTTGGATAAATAGAGTAAGATGTCTTGACAAACTATTCTCATTATTGTTCATAGAATAATTTACAATTAAATTGGACAAGGTCTTAGGTAATGAATAAAGTATGAGAATTATGTGCAACTCATCTATGAATTTAATCCCAATGATGTATAATAGTTCAATAAAGCAAATAATATTAAAAACAAGAGGACCAGTTATCACTAACTCTATAAAAATAATTGTAAATGGATTATTTTAAGTCACATAACTCTCTTGTCTCACCATCACTTGATTGAGACCCCATTGTTGAGACATCATTCTATATGAATCAACGTCTTCATGTTTCATCATAATAGCATTAGTTATGGATGATAGTATAAAATATGAACTTATGTAACATTTTTTATATGTTTATCAAAGATATATAACTCTTCTTGACTAGAATAATTACCTGGAACATCAAGAGTAGGATATTCTAACACATAAAATTTCTATTCATGGAACATTTTTATGCATATACGAAATTTCCATTCTTGGAAATTCATGAAAATGGGATTCCTGTAAATCCCAAGTATTGATTATAGTGATACATTTGGATTAATTAAAAATAATAAAATTGGAATATTTTTATTAATTTATCTTATTAAAAATTGAAAAATAAATAGATATTATATTTATTAATCTTCCAATATATTATAAAAATCAAATAGACCTCACCATTGGAATTATAATATCATATTTCTTGTACATTTCATTATGAAGGGACCATATTCCCATTATTATCACCCCAAATTTGGATGATCAATAAATTTTATGGGTTTTAAGTAGGCATTCCAAATTGAAAATGCACTAACTCAGAGTTTATTGATCTGTTGAGTGGACTCCCCTTTTTAAAAATCCTTAAATGGGATTTCCTCAACCCTTGACTATTAGTTACACCATGTCCTACTTTCATAATCAACCCTTTATGTGAAATAAAAATTTTCAAACAAAAAATTCAAAATTCCCCCATTATTGAACACACCCCAACATTATCTAGTCAAGGACTTTGAACTATGGATCAATTCTAACTGAATTATTTCAATGGTATTTTGACATTATATATATTTAATTTATTTTATCCACTATAAAAAAATTGAAAATGATTATCTTTATTACATATTTTTTTCATTATTTGGATTTTGTTATGTGATTAACAATGTTTAAGATATTATTTATGCACAAATAAATTTATTTTAGTACTATCGTGAATGCTTGTTAATTTCATTAATTCATGTGATCATGAAAAAAAAACATCCATAATGAAATAACCATGCCACTTTATAGTAATAACATAATATTTTGGAATGATCATGAGATTATCTAATAGTTAGTTTATCTAGCTGATGATAAACTAGATTTTAACCTAGCATAAGACGCCTTGAAGAAAATATGGTATGTGTCAAAAATTTATACCTTTCACATATTTATATCTTTTATATTGGTTTCACCTCAGCTCCCAACTCAAATCACCTCCACTATATTGGGACATCCATATATTACATATATTATTAATCACATGTATGTGAGGGGATGTGGTTTACATAATAGAAACCATGTGAATATTGTACCTTATATAATAAGTGTATAGATGTAATGCATGCCCAGTATTTAATTTAATAAGTCAAAAGAAACGAATCACATACAAAGGTCTCATCTAATATTATGATCATCCAAATGCATTAATATAACTAAACATTTAATAAAATTATCTTTCAATTTTAATCATTATTATATATGATAAATCACAATTGGAAGAATTTATTACCATCATAAATTAATCAATTATTTTAGATTAATTTTCATCCAATTTTCCTTGAGATTCCCATCCATCATAATTTTACGGAAACTAAAGAAATTTAATTAATATTAACTATGTACAAAAAAATGTACCTTAGAGGTAACACAATGAGGACTCATCCAATCTACACAACATCTATTATAGTCACATATTGTTTATTCTTGTGACTTTTCTTATAAATGACTTATCATGTATGTCATAACATGTAAAATCAATTAAAGGATTAACTGAATTACAAGAATTTTTTTAAATATGTTATTATTTAATTTAGATGGAATAATAACGTTAATATGAACTATACATGTTATAAAGATAGAAACATTATGAAAAAATTAAATAATATATATATATATATATTAAAACTCATCAAATGGAATGTCTTATCTACTTAATGACCACACACAAGAACATATTGATATGGTTTGTACATATGATATGGAAAGGGACATGACATGTAAATTATGACATGTAAAAATATCGTGTAAACAATGTGTACATGGGATACACATCATGTAGTCTCCATGTTAAAGTTTATCTAGTTCGATAGGTTGTTTAACTACGAGTAAAGGACTACACAAGGTGAATTATAGTAACACAACATGTAATTTAACTGGATGTCCACTAAGCTGGACCATTCAACACAGATGGAATAATTAAATTCTTCACATGTAAAAAATACACACTCCTTGAATTACATCTCAATTGACTATTGGTGAATTGAACACTAGTATATGGCGTGTACCTTTGGGTTACAGAGCATTTATTCTTGTGTTATTCGTCAAGACTCCTCGACACCTCCGGATGTGATCATCAATTTTATTTCATTAATAAAATTAATCAATTTGGTTATATTTTAGATAAATGTAGAGGAATAAGAAGATATTCTAATTTTAATTACATAAAAATTAGAATGGATTTTAAATCTAATTACTTATACATAAATAAATCAATAATATATAAATAATTATAAATAATTATGTGACAAATCTGATAAAAATTTTAGGTTTTGGAATATCGGATGTGTTGTGATGGGTCATAACCAACATTTATTTTTGTCATGATCAACAATCAATTTGAGATATTCATTATATTTAATGATATGATTAATGGAATTGAATCAATGAATATAGAGATGGGATAAAGTGTTGGAACCAAGAACATGATCAAACCATATAATTTTTAAATATTTTTGATCAAATAAATAATTAATTTGTGATAAATTATTTATTTTCTGATGGTTCTGACAAGAGATATATTTTGTAAATTAATTACGTTTTAGGAATCAATGTAATATTCCATCTAGAAATTATCAAGACATGTTAAAAAAACTCCAAATTTCATTCTAGGATTATATAGGTTATTGCTCAACAATTATCCACGATTACATCATTTATATTTGATGACCTAGAAAATTGATTCAGAATGAATCTTCTTGATCTCTCTAGATAAGAAGTGGATGGTGGAGGGAGATCACTCTATGTTCATGATACCATTAATGTTGAAGGGAGATCTTTAGGGCTTCTATGGATTTGTTGAGAACAATAAAACAAATGAATTAGAAATCTTTAAAAGCAATATATTTGGGTTTATATACTTCTATGGTTATAAATCAATAATTTCACATGTTCCCTTTAATAATTATTTATTATCTATAGAAACCCATGTCTATATTAATTACAATATTATAATATTTCTCAAAATGCACTAAACTCACAAATCAAAATTAAATATTATTTATTCAAACAATATTATATATATTAATATATATATTATTTCTCACCAGTCCAATAATCATAGTTTGAAATTGGAAAAAAATATTTTTCTTGAATTTCATAGTTTCTATTTATTTAATAAATACATATCACAACATTATTTACCAATAATTAAATAAATATTATATTCACTATGTGAAAAATATATAAAAATTAATTATTTATCTAACATTCGACTCTCTCGAATAACTGGTGATCAAATATATATGATCAAGAAAACATGAATAATGACTAAACAACATGTTGGAATAATATTTATTCAATGTTTAAAAATAATAAATAATAATATATTATTTAACTATGATTCTGGAAACACCAAGTAATGCCCCGACCCCAGTTGCCTGGAGTCGGTGCATTATTTCATTACATTTGAAGCATATAAGAAAGTAATATTCCAATGGACCGAGTTGTTTAGTTGTTTTGGAAAACCAGATACATACATATGTTTAGGATTACTAATTTAATGTAAATACTATATAAAAACTCCATTGATAACATCCATAACTCCTAGGTTAACAATGTATGTCAATAATAATATACCTCCTAATGACCTGGAAGAAAGATACATAAGAAATGGGTGAGATGAAATGCTCAGTAAGGTTAATAAATTCATCAAAACATATCAAAAACATAATAATTAATAATGGTGAATAACTAAAAACAAAGGCCTTTAATACTAAACTTGAACACATTATGGAAGGAATAAGAGATGAATAAATAAAGCCATAATAAATTATAAACATGGGTATTCTACTAGTCTAATAATCTCAAGAACTATTAGTTAACATTTTATTAATGTGTTAATGCATAATGACAGACATCATAACCATACATTGGGGTCTCGTTCAATGACCCTAAAAATCCTTTTTAAGGCCTTGTTCCATTACTAATGTTTGTCTCATGAGACCTATCAATGCATCGATGGGATATAGCGGGCCCCACCCATCACATATTAAGTAAATTTCATTCCTCTAATGAATGGGGATAAACATTGAAAACATATCAATTCATATTGAAACTAACATATGAAATTTCAATGACATTCCACATTCATAAAATATAAACACTATCCATTCAGATTAATATGGTGAATGATATTAAGATAGAACATACACATTAAAATAAATCAGAAAACTGTCAACACATTATTTTTTAGATGATATCATAGGATATAAACCTCTATGAAATATATGATTCATCAAATTATGTTGACATAAATAATGATACTTTTAAATGAGACAATTAATAAATTCTTGACGAAATAAACCATAAACATTACAAAGTGTCCCATACCACATTCAAACATTAAAATCATAATCCATTAGAATAAAATGAGAATAAGGAAACTCTTGATATAATATACCATGGGGAAATGCATACTACACTAAAGTGAAATCATGTAAAAAGTGTTTTTAAATAAGCTTTATAATTAAAACTTTTTATTGTGGTTTAATGAATTTATTAAAGGGATTTTAATGGTCAAAGCCATGTTTTCATTAATAAAACTAAAATTTTTCCAAAAATATATATTAAAATTTAAAATTTGTGATTTTATAATGACAAATATGTCTTAAAATAGATTATAGAGTGAACATAAAATTAGGGAAGAATATGATATGTTCCATGAATTTAGCATGTATTTCAGGAATAATTTTTGAATGAACATTTCAATACGTATAACTCCCCATAAATTAATGTATAATTGTGTTTGGTACACATATATATAAAATTTACACATAATTTACGAGGATTACATAAGAATAAATAAGAATATGATAGAGGTGAGTAGAGAATAAGCACATCCCGAATGAAAATGGAGTTTTATGTAGGAAATACTCACAACTTTGTAATCAATTGAATCAACCAGCCCAAAACATCATTAAATGATACATTTTATATTATGAAAATAAATAGATTAAGTATTTTAAATTCAATGGGTAGAAAACATACACCATATACAAGTAATGGCCGTGAATACAGTATATATCAAAAAAATGTAAGTGAGATGAAGAAACCCTTACCTCATGTCCAAAGGTGTTCTCCACTTGATATTAATGACCTGAATTTTCCAAATTCAGTTCATTAATTAATATTGAAATAACATACTATTTATGTAATTTATGAATTATAAACTTATTAAGTTCAATCACATCCATTTTTTTGGGTTAAGAGGTTCAATTTATTGTTCGGTTCCATTTGTTTCATGATCGGTATACATATATACATGAATGCAATATCATGTAAAATGAGGATGGTTGTCCAGAATTGATATTATTTTTTACTATAGAACATATAGAAGGTAACATGGTTGAAAATTTAATTTTCCTACATGGAGTGCAGATGAATCATTATATTAATTATTCAATGATAAATGTTTAAGTGAATTGGTAGTTTTTTAATAAAACGAAGACATTTATCTTTGTAAATCAAAACCATGTGTAAAAATTTATTATAGAACCATAAATGATAAATAATACATATATTATAGTCTGGTTCAATCATAATAATGTTTTCATGACCATAATTGAAAACATTAATATAAATTGTAAACCAATCGTCCTTGAATCTGGTAAATTAGCCCATCTCAGTTGGTGTTTTATTACTAATAGCATAAAAGAAGGGTAAAGGAGAGATGATAATAACATATTAAATCATCAAAACAAAATTATAGTACATGTATGGTATTGGAGATGTTATAAAATTTGGATGAGGCATGTAAAGGATAAAAAAGAAAACAATGGAACTAGATATGAAGTAAAAAAAAATTAAAATAGGAGTTCTCCTCTTGCATTAGTATTCTTTAAAATCCTCTTTAGAGGAGGGGATTTGGTATTTTGGGGAGACCAAGGGATGGTAGACGTGGGGAAAAAGCATGGGAGGATATTTGGGCAGACATTAGTCATGGTACAAGGATTTATAGTTGTGATGAGAAGAGGGAGTGAGTGGGGGTTGTATATAGTGGAGGAGAGGAGCAAATTTTGAATATCTAATTCATTATTTAATCATTTTTCAAATGATAAGAATTAGTGATTGATTCATGTGTCCAAACATAGTAATAAGTTCATGTTAGTTAGAACCTAGTGGTAATACATCCACAATAAATCACTTCTAACTCAAAGAATAATATATTTAGCATTTCTTGTATTTTACTATTCACATAAAATTCATGTATTTTAGAAAAATCGAAAAAATCCCCCATCCATTAATCGATGTGTAGAATAAGAAAATGAATTCCATTTTTTGGAAATAATTTTCTATGTTTTTTTAATTTAATATTTATATAAAATCATAATTTATTCCAAAAAAACAACATCAAAACCATAACGTGTTTTATAACACCTTAAAAAATTAAACTAGGTTTCATAAAATAATCATATAACCATATGTAAATAAAATAAAAAATTATGAATACATTTTATGAAAATACATTTCCATTTTAAAATTTTATATTAATCATAAAATTGTAATTAAAATATTTATGACTGTAACACCCCAGGTAAATAAATAATATGACATTTTAATATTTATCCATATTTTTGAATAAAATATTAATATGACTTTAAAGGGGACGCTATGCTCGATGGCGTACCCAACACGCAACAACGCGTTTCTTGGGAATCTTACGTCGCACTCTAATAATAAAATAATATTATTTTAATTGGTAGTTAACATGTAGCCGTTGTATTTGCGGGAATGGATATAAATAACTAAAATATGATTATATATGTTTTTAATTGTTTTTACATTTATCCAATAAAAGATAAAGGCTTAAAATACGGAAAGAATTCAATTTTAGGCATATATGCCCTAGTTTTCACTAAAGGTTCACTTATCGCCATTTGATGGTGAACCGTCATAATATATAGTTTTTTTCACTCTTATACATTCTATTGGACCAAATAAAACTCTTCTTAAGAATTGGGACATCAAAATTTACTTTGTGTAAATTGTTGGTATCTTTCCGGTAAAGTTCATTTTTTTAATGAATGGTATAAAATGTTGTATTTTAATTCAAAACCTCTTTTAAATATAATTTATTTATATGATTAGATTATCTTTTGAATTGGTTTTAAACATAAATTAGAATATAATTTTACCATTAAATCCAATAGTGGTCGTTGGAATTAATTTCACTTTGAAATCAGACCTAAACGAGTGTCAATATTTTGATACTTATTGTTTCATAAAAACACGCTATTTGCTTTGCCAGCGGGAATTAATTATTAAATTAATTAATGTGACTTATATGTTTTGAATTTTTTAAAATAGAGTTCATTTTTGAATTCGGAATATCAAATATAGCTTAGGGTGAATTTTTGGGTTTTTTCTGAAAAACATCAATTTTTTATGAATAATGAAACCACTAAGTGGTACTTATAAAAACCGATTTTTCCGTTTAAAAGAAATTTTTCCATCTTTGTGTTTTGAATTTAAAAAATCCGACATACATGGTTGTCATTAAAAAGTAAAATGTGGTTCAATGGGTTAAAAATAATTTTTTGGTGAATAGTAACTTATTATGTTTTTAATCGCGGTTAAAGGTAATTATTGTAGTTTATGGTAAGAATAATATTTTAATAAAATGAAATGAACTAGACACATGTCCTACCCTCATTGTATGTGTCATGGCCGACCAATAAAATCTATGGGGAAACCTGGGGACCCCATGGAGCCACTTTGGTTGGGAAAATGACATAAATATCTTTTTATTTAATGTTAAAGTAAAAATGACACAAACATGAAATGTTTTACTAAACCAATTTTTACATGGGGTTATAGAAGTAATATTTTTGACTATAAATAGTCATTGGAAAGTTAAAAAGATTTACTAAATCATAGTATTTGTTTTATAATTTTTAGACATTAAATATATTAAATTATTTATGACATCATGATGATGCAGCGATGACCTCATTATTTAACGATTTAAATAAAATGAAAAGATAATGTAATATCTAAGACCTACACAAGTCCAAAACCGATTGGATGAGTGGATTTAGAACCCTTATCACCTTATACTTTAAATAAATAAATGTGGGACATTTAAAATCCGAAAAGCTTTTGAAATTAAAGTAACATTGTCTAACTTTACAAGAGTGCCCCTCTTATCCTCTTATAAAAGGCCCAAACCTATTCCTCTTACCTACACTCCCAAAGCCTTTGTCTCGGCCAACCCATGCCCATTTTGTCTATCAAATTCCCTATCTTACTCCTTGAAGCCTCAATTAGGGCAGAAGTCTTCCCAAGGAAGCCTTTGAGCTCAAACCAAAGGGAGTTACCCGATTTTAAGGTAATGTCTTAACTTGAGTCCTTTTGTTTTATTTTGCCTCTCCAACCCCCTAAACTCTTTTTATTCATTTCTTTTGAAACACCTACAGTATCTTAAATATACTTGTATGTTGTTATAAGAAATATTTGAGCTACACTTACACCCACCTACATCTAATGGTTAAAGAACATACTGTTTCCGTGGATGGCGAATTTCTGCCTCACGAAATGATGATTGTTCAACAGTCATATAACACCTTCAAATGTGGCCATTAAGATGTAACTATATTTAGATATTATATTTAATATTTTTATGTTTTACTTAAGCTTCTGTATTTTTCATTTATGGCATACCATTATGGTTTCCATTATGGGTAAACGCGATATCTTCATTTAAGGAAGTGCGGACTACCGCCCCCTTAAAGTGATGTGATTCGTTAATGCCATATGTGGGATGTATAAAGGATGGATTTAAAGTTATTATATATTATGTTATATTGGAATTATAATATAACTCTATATCATTATTAATTCTTTCCATTAATTTATGAGATAGAAATGAAAGTAGCGTTCATGCGTACGTACGGCTTACCATCTCCATGAACGGTGCATTTCATTTCTTATCCCCAAATGTAATGTACTATTATAAGTACATATTTATAATGGATATATATAAGGTATGTTACATAAAAATGAGGAATATAATTATGTAATTAAAATATACATACCTCTCATTTATTTTTAATTCCATTAATATGACAAAGAAATGAAAGTAGCTTTCATGCGTACGTACAGCTTACCGTCTCCATGAACGGTGCATTTAATTTCTTATCTCTTAATGATTATGTAATATTATAAATACATGTATATTCTATATATATATGATATATATGATATCCAAATCATGAATATCATTTGGGATATAATGAACCATTGACCACACCAACAACATGTAATTGTAAGAAGTCCACTTTTGACTTAAGAACCAAATATAGACAAAACAAACATTATTAATTTAAATGATTACATAATTTTTATAACATGTCAATAATTTATATAAAAGTAATAATGAACTTGAAAAAGGTTCTTAAGCAAGTAGAAATTAACTCAAGCTTATTATTCAGGAAGTTAAAGAACGATCGAGTCAAGTCGGACCCGAGGTAAGGGATCCTACTCCTCTCTTTCTTTTTAAGTACACTCTTTTATGTCATTCCTTTTAAAGATCATTCTTCTTGTTATTGGGATGTTATTTCATATTAATCTTACTGCAATTTTTATGTTCAAGTGATGAGAGACCCTATTCTCTTTCATCAATCCATTTTGGAAGTTTTGGGTGGCGTTGTAGGCTGCCGAATTTTCGTAAGAGATCTAACCTCTCTCTTTCTTTATAAGTACTCTCCTTTATGTCACTTATTTTAAGCTCCTATTTGTTATATTTGGGGATGTTATTTTATATTATTCTTTTTATAAACTTTATTTTAATATGATGAGATACCCTATTGGATCTCATCCATCCATTTTTGTAAGTTTTATGTGGCGTCGTTAGGCTGCTGAATTTTCGTAAGGGATTTTTCATCACACTTTTATTCCTGTGAGATTTATGCTACATTTGCCAAAATTTCCTTTTAGTGGTGGATTTACTTCCCATTATTTTACTCATTGTGTAATATAATTTCTTTTATGAGTATTTACATCAATGTTTTATTGTCCTTCTTTCACGATGTGTATGTTTCGAATGATACCTATGTCGGTAAGGGAACCTTTCACCATCCTATTTTTAAATGACTTCTTTTGATGGGTCATTTAATTTACATATTTTAATTTTGGGATATGTACTCATATATCCTTATAGATATAAATTTTATGTCCAAGTGATGAGATACCCTTTTTTATCTCTCATCAACTCATTTTGGTGTCACGCCGTTAGGCTGTCAAGGGAACTTCTTAACCCAATTTCGATTTGGGTTCAACATATAGTTATTGAATATGTCATCCTTTGAATATGTGTGAATGACCTTTGATTATTTTACACTTAATATCCACTTATATTTGGTGTATTCATTTGTCACACGTAATTATGTAATTGATTTATCCTTAAACCAAGGATACCGTCTTTGTAAGGGACTTCGTCTCAATATCCTTTCATTGAGGCATATTTTGTTTTATACACAACCTTTTTTTATATGGTGTATAAACCCCTTTGACTTTTACATTTATTCAAAAGAAATATTTTTTATATGAAGCGTTTACTAAACGACAAAAGGGAATGTTTTTGTTGTACGTATGCGGCGACAACAACTTCTCCACCGCCGTGACCATTATTTGAGTTTTGGCTTCCTCTACAAGCCATACGTTTTTAAAAAAGAAAAATAAATACCATGTTTTACTTTTCTTTTATTTTGGTATTGAAAATTGTTTTCATAATGTTTATATATCAATGTGTTGTATTGATATATTGTGATTGAAAGGTGGAAGTGTTATGTTTCCTTTATGCATGTTTTATGTGATATGATTATGTTGAGGATCTTGGGCATTATTATGAAGATGGGTGGTTCTGTGATAGACTATGGGAAGGTGAGCCTGATATAGATCTCCAATGCATTGGGTAAAGAAAAGGAGTGAAACGTTACGGTTTCTCTGAAGAGATTTAGGGAATATACTGTGATGGGTATTCCAAACGTAACCAAGAGGGTTACTCCCTACGTAAGAATGTTATGAATGCCTCAAGTTACCTTTATGTCATATGATTTCTATGATTTTATGAGTTGTATTAAAGTGCATATGTTTTATGGGTAATGTATGATTTCATTCTTATGTATACATGTACTCATGTTTTCTTTCCATATTTTTATATCCCTTACTGATATTTTTGTGCTCATCCCAAGTTTATGAAATGTTTTTCACAGGTCAAGGGAAGGGTACATGATGTGATGATAGTGTCAAGGTTATGACAAGAAAGAATCCATGTTTTATTTTAAATATGTTTCTGTTGATGGGAAGAATGAATACCTTCTTTTATGTAACCACTTTGTCTAAATGTGGAATGTAATGCAAGTTTCATGATCTAATTCTCTAAAACCCTAAACCTGAAATGATCCTCAATGATTAATCTTGTAATAACTCAATATTAAGTAAGGTTTAAGGCTGGGGCCTTATAGTTGGTATCAGAAGTCGGTTTAGATAACTTTAGAGGTTAGGGTATTCTTTAAGCATAAGTGACATTACTATAATGGTTAGGATTTCAGAAAGAGTCCTAATTTTAGATAAAGTGAATGAGTATGTATATCTTAGTGTTTATCATACTCATTAGTACATGTTGGTTATGTTGATATACTCACACTGACCTTTTTGGTTTTAGTAAATGGCTAGATCTAGCAGGCACCAAAGTGACAATGGGTTTGAAGGAAACTGTGGTGGTTCTCTGATTAAGAGACTCGATGAGATGTGGGATTCAATGAGGAATCTCATGGTTGTTCTAAACCAACTATTAAGGAGTCGTGATCAACCACTTAAAACCTGGTGAGTTCCCTAATGCATCATGTATGAGATGGCCAACTCGATGTGGAAATTCAGGTAATAATTAATAAGGTAACCATTAGGGTTTATATGATCCTTAATTTTTAGGTAATTATGGGTTACTCTATGATATGATGGAAAATGAATGGAATGAGATAAAATTGAGGTTAAAATATGTTATGATCATTTTTGAAGATTTTATCTCGTTTTGGGGGATGTTTTAAGAATTATATAGTTTTGGAAAAAGGACAACACGCAGACCGTGTGACAACCCGTCGCGTCGGACAAAGCAGCGGGAATCGAACCCACAACCAAAGTGCGATTTGTATTTATCGCCTACCACTAGACTACGTGATGTCCCTGGTTAGTTTGGCTGATTTTTTTTAGTTAGATGATTTTATGAATTATGAGTAAGCTGATTTTGGGTTATCTATGGATATTTATTAACCTATCATGGAGGATATGTGATTTGGTTAACTACTTTTCAATACGAGACTTTAGGAGCAACTGATGTTGTTTGGAGATAAATGTTAAGATTTAACTTGGAAGACTATGTGACTAAATCCTTCAAATATTTGGGTTCCAATCGTATTTTGGTTTACTTTGAAGAATTTTATGGACAATTTGATTATATAATGGTCCTCGTTGAACTTTGGGTTTTGTTGGACAAATTTTGGAGATTAAGAATAGATTTTCTTTTTAGAAAGGGTTATCCTTTTCTGGATTATCTAATCTTGTACTAACCTTTTTGGTTTTGTTTTTGGTTAAATTCTAAAGACATGGGAAGTATATAGTTCTCCTTTTTGGAATAGGTGACACTCTTGATGTTGATTGTAGTACTCTTAATGCGAACAAGACTCCCTAAATACTCGTCTTTTGGAAAAAAATATGAGTTTGATTAAGGAATCTAGTAAAAGTTGAAAGTCAACATGATAAGTGATTATGTTTCCTTATGAATAAATTCATCAATAAAAAGTATCTTAAAACAATAATTTTGTCTATTATATTTTCCTATTGGGGAATCAAATACCGTTTAACCCATCACATGTTTGTGATTTTCTTATGGTTAACTTTCTCATAGACCTGTTTACTATCAATCTCCCTTAAGAACATGACCCTTTGATTTTTCTTCCACGTCCATGATTTTCTACATGGAATCCTAATATGGGTTAACTCGGGTGACCTCTGTACTTATCTTCCTTTATTTTAAAGTGAATGTTTTACTGACTCTTGTTTCGATGTGGGACTTTCAAGGATGTTTCCAAACTCAATTGTACAAATTGCGAGGACGCAATTCCCAAAAGGGGGGAAGGATGTAAGACCCCAGGTAAATAAAGAATATTAAATTTTCATATTTATCCATATTTTTGAATAAAATATTAATATTTCTTTAAAGGGGACACTATGCTCGATGGAGTACCCAACATTCAACAATGAGTTTCTTGGGAATCTTACGTCGCACTCTAATAATAAAATAATATTATTTTAAATGGTAGTTAACATGTAGCCGTTGTATTGGAGGGAATGTATAGAAATAACGAAAATATGATTATATATGTTTTTAAATGTTTTTACATTTATCCAATAAAAGATAAAGGCTTTAAATATGGATAGAATTCAATTTTAAGCGTATATGCCCTAGTTTTCACTAAAGGTTCACTTATCACCTTTTGATGGGGAACCGTCATTAAATAGAGTTTTGTTCACTCTTATACATTATATTGTACCAAATAAAACTCTTCTTAAGAGTTGGGAAATCAAAATTTACATTGTGTAAATTTTTGGTATCTTTTCGATAAAGTTCATTTTTTTAATGAATAGTGTAAAATGTTGAATTTTAATTCAAAACCTCATTTTAATCTATTTTATATATATGATTATATTATCTTTTGAATTGTTTTTAAAGTGAAATTAGAATATATTTTTACCATTAAATCCAATAGTGGTCGTTGGAATTAATTTCACTTTGAAATCAGACTTAAACTAGTGTCAATCTTTTGATTCTTATTGTTTCATAAAAACACGCTATTTTCTCTGACAGTGGGAATTAATTATTAAATTAATTAATGTGTCTTATATGTTTTTAATTTTGTACAATAGGCTTCATTTTTGAATTCGTAATATCAAATATAGCTTAGGGTGAATTTTTGGGTTTTTTCTGAAAAACTTCAATTTTTGATGAATAGTGAAACCACTAAGTGGTACTTATAAAAACTGATTTTTCCGTTTAAATGAAATTTTCCATCTTTGTGTTTTGAATTTCAAAAATAAGACATACATGGTTGTCATTAAAAAGTAAAATGTGGTTCAATGGGAAAAAATATTTTTTTGGTGAAAAGTAACTCATTATGTTTTTTATCGCGATTAGAGGTAATTAGTGTAGTTTATGGTAAGAATAATATTTTAATAAACTGAAATGACCTAGAAACATGTCCTATCCTCATTGGATGTGTCATTTCCGACCAATACAATCCATGGGTCAACTTGGGGACCCCATGGAGCCACTTTGGTTGAGAAATGACATAAATTTCATTTTATTTAATGTTAAAGTTAAAATGACACATTCATGAAATGTTTTACTAAAACAATTTTTACATGGGGTTATATAAGTCATATTTTTTAATATAAATAGTCATTGTAAAGATAAAAATATTTCCTAAATTATATTATTTGTTTTATAATATTTAGATATTAAATAAATTAAATTATTTCTGACATCATGATGATGCAACGATGACCTCATTATTTAACGATTTAAATAAAATGGAAATATAATGTAATATCTAAGCCCCACACATGTACAAAGCCTATTATATGAGTTGATTTAGAACCCTTATCACCTTATCCTCGAAATAAATTAATTTGGGACCTTTAAAATCCGAAACTCTTTTGAAAATAATGTAACATTTTGTAACTTTACAAGAGTGCCCCTCCTCTTGTCTTATAAAAGGCCCCCACCTCTACCTCCTTACCCACACTCCCAAAGCCTTTGTCTTGGCCAACCCCTGCCCATTTTGTCTCTACACTTCCCTCTCTTACTCCCCGAATCCTCAATTTTTGCAGACGTCTTCCCAAGGATGCCTTTGAGCTAAAACCAAAGGGAGTTACCCGATTTTAAGGTAATGTTTTCACTTGAGTCCTTTTGTTTCATTTTGCCTCTCCAACCCCCTAAACTCATTTTATTCATTTCTTTTGTAACAAATAGAGTATCTTAAATATACTAGGATTTTGTTATAAGAATTATTCGAGCTACACTTACACACACCAACATCTAATGGTTAAAGAACATACTGTTTCTGTGGATGGTGAATTTCTGCCTCACAAAACGATGATTGTTCAACACTCATATAACACCTTCAAAGATGGCCATTGAGATGTCACTATATTTATATATGATATTTAATATGTTTATGTTTTACTTAATCTTCTTTATTTTTCATTTATGGCATATCTTTATGGTTTCCATTATGGGTAAACGCGATATCTTCATTTAAGGAAGTGCAGACTACTGCCCACTTAAAGTGATGTGATTCGTTAATGCCATATGTGGGACGTATAAAGGATTGATTTAAAGTTATTATATATTATGTTATACTGGAATTATAATATACCTCTATATCATTATTATTTATTTCCATTAATGTATGAGATAGAAATGAAAGTAGTGTTCATGCGTACGTACGGCTTACCGTCTCCATGAACGGTGCATTTCATTTCTTATCCCCAAATGTAATGTACAATTATAAATACATATTTATAATGGATATATATAAGTTATGTTACATATAAATTATGAATATAGTTATGGAATTAAAATATACATACCTATCATTTAGTTTTAATTCGATTAATATGACAAAGAAATGAAAGTAGCGTTCATGCGTACGTACGGCTTACCGTCTCTATGAACGGTGCATTTCATTTCTTACCTATAAATGATTATGTAATATTATAAATACATGTATATGATGGATATATATGATATATATGATATCCCAATCATGAATATCATTTGGGATATAATGAAACATTGACCACACGAACAACATGTAATTGTAAGAAGTCCACTTTTGACTTAAGAACCAAATATCGACAAAACAAACATTATTAACTTAAATTATTACATAATGTTTATTACATGTAAATATTTGATATAAAAGGAATAATGAACTTGAAAAAGGTTTTTAAGAAAGTATAAATTAAATCATGATTATTATTCAGGACGTTAAAGAACGATCGAGTCAAGTCGGACCCGAGGTAAGGGATCCAACTCCTCTCTTTCTTTTTAAGTACACTCTTTTCTGTAATTCCTTTTAAAGCTCATCCTTCTTGTAATTGGGATGTTATTTCATATTAGTCTTACTTTAATTTTTATGTTCATGTGATTAGAGACCCTATTCTCTCTCATCAATCCATTTTGGATGTTTTGGGTGGCGCCGTTAGGCTGCCAAATTTTCCTAAGAGATCTAACCTCTCTCTTTCTTTTTAAGTACTCTCCTTTATGTCACTTATTTTAAGCTACTCTTTGTTATGTTGGGGGATTTTCTTTTATATTCCTCTTTTTTAAAACTTTATGTTAATATGATGAGATACCCTATTTGATCTCATCAATCCATTTTTTTAAGTTTTATGTGGCGTCGTTAGGCTGCAAAATTTTCGTAAGTGATTTTTCATAACACTTTTATTCCTGTGAGATTTATGCTACATTTGACACAATTTCGTTTGAGTGGTGTATTTACTGCCCATTATTTTACTCATTGTGTAATATACTTTCTTTTATTGTATTTACATCTATGTTGTATTGTCCTTCTTTCACAAGATGTATGTTTCGAAAGATACCCATGTCGACAATGGAACCTTTCACCCTTCTCTTTTTAAAAGACTTATTTTGTTGGGTCATTTAATTTACATATTTTTATGTTGGGATATGTCCTCATATATCCTTATTGATGTAAATTTTATGTCCAAGTGATGAGATACCCTTTTTTATCTCTCATCAACTCATTTTGATGTGACACCGTTAGGCTGTCAAGGGAACTTCTTAACCCAATTTCAATTTCTTTGGGTTCAACATGTAGTTATTGAATATGTCATACTTTGAATATGTGTGAATAACATTTGATTATTTTACACTCAATATCCACTTATATTTGGTGTATTCTTTTATCACATGTAATTATGTAATTGATTTATCCTTAAAACAAGGATACCGTCTTTGTAAGGGACTTCGTCTCAATATCAATTCATTGAGGTATATTTTATTTTATACACAACCTTATTTTATACGGTGTATAAACCCCTTTGACTTTTACATTTATTCAAAAGAAATATTTTTTATACGAAGCGTTTACTAAATGACAAAAGGGAATGTTTTTGTCGTACGTATGCGGCGACAACGACTTCTCCGCTGCCATGACCATTATTTGAGTTTCGGCTTCCTCTACAAGCCGTACTTTTTTATAAAAAGAAAAATAAATACCATGTTTTACTTTTCTTTTATTTTTTTATTGAAATTTTTTTTCATAATGTTTTTATATCAATGTGTTATATTGATATCTTGTGATTGAAAGGTGGAAATGTTATGTTTCCTTTATGCATGTTTTATGTGATACGATTATGTTGAGGTTCTTGGGAATTATTATGAAGACGAGTGGTTCCGTGAAAGTCTAAGGGTGGGTGAGCCCGATATAGCTCTCAAATGCATTGGTTAACGTGAAAGAGTGAAACGTTAAGGTTTCTCCGAAGAGATTTATGGAATATACTGTGATGGGTATTCCAAATGTAACCAAGAGGGTTACTCCCTACGTAAGAATGTTATGAATGCCTCAAGATACCTTTATGTCATATGATTTCTATGATTTTATGAGGTATGTTAAAGTATGTATGCTTTATGGGTAATGTATGATTTCATTCTTATGTATACATGTACTCATGTTTCCTTTCCATATTTTTATATCCCTTACTGAACTTTTTGTGCTCATCCCATGTTTTTGAAATGTTTTTCACAGGTCAATGGAAGGGTACATGATGTGATGATAGTGTCAAGGATGTGTCATGAAAGAATCCATGTTTTATTTTTAATATGTTTCCATTGATGGGAAGAATGAATACTGTCTTTTATGTAACCACTTTGTCTAAATGTGGAATGTAATGCAAGTTTCATGATCTAATTCTCTAAAACTCTAAACCTGAAAAGATCCTCAATGTGTAATCTTGTAATAACTCAAGATTAAGTACGGTTTAAGGTTGGGGCCTTATAATGGCATACAGAAATACCAATAATTATACTATGATCATTTTCTCACTTATAAGATGTCTAAATTGTATTTAATAATTCATTGGAAATGTTTCTACTTTTTGGAAAATATATTATTCATTACTATTAACTAAAGTAGAAAAATTATGTTTATTTTCTAAGTTAAAATAATGTTTTGTTTTTTAGAGTCTCAGTGTTTCATGCGTTAACTATTAAATTTATTTGTAAATCCTTGGTGTGTTAAATTCTCACCTACTTAAAAAAAATTCATCATGTAAATTCAAATTGGATATCATAGTAATGGAAGAATAATCAAACCATAATGATCTGATGTAATGTAATCAAGATCATTCATATATTAAAGGTCATTATCACAAAACGATAATATTCATTTATGAATGATTTCATTGATATCATGAAGAAAATATGATTATAAGACAATATTTTTTTAAAAAACTCTTTGCCTAGAGTTAAGGAATTATTCCATTCTATAAGAGTAAAATTATATATTTCTATTTTAGAAACACAATCATAACATTTTTTGTTCCTTGATCTATCTATACTTCATCCCTTGGCATAGGTTGCATCATATGGTGACATTAAACTCTACAACCTCATAGAATGGTATACATAAACCATTTTGTAAATGGTTTAACTTTCCAGGATCAAGATCCAACATATTAGAATCATTCCCATATCCATACATTATAGATCCATATACATGGGGTCCTTGGAAATCCTCATTTTTTTAGAACTCCATGGTCCATCTTGTTCAGTTCATCTTTTACATTATTTTCCTTTAATCGACAAGAAGCATCTCTAAATTTTCACATTCTAAACATGTGAAAAACTTCATCATGTGTCCTCCTGTAATATGGTAAAAACTCAAATTACCATAAAACCATATTTTAAACATGTATTCATCCATACACGCAGTATTGGATATAATACTTATATAAAGAAATGTTATAGACTCTATCAATGATAGAATAGAGGACTAGTCAACAAGATAATAATCAATTTTGAGGTGGTATGTACTAATCCCAATAAATATTTATTCATCATTATCTTAATCATCATGAATATATTAAATTTTTTATTTCCCTAAATTGTATACATTACCAATATATTATCATTATACTGATTCACTTATCCTAGTTACAATTCATCATACAACCTCAAAAATCTTAATAAAATAGTAATGCAGTGTAATCGTCATATAGTCCACAATTCCTAGAACTAGTACATTGATGATAAAATATTCAAATGACTTGATTCTTGAAGAGAAATATTTTTCATTACACATCAATAGAAGTAGTATAATAAAATGATATTTATCTAGCATTATTGTTTGGGTCCTATTACTTTGACGCTTGGGACATTGATTTGCAAAGTGTCCCATCTCATTGAAATTGAAGCATTGTAAATTAGATACCTTTTCTTTCCCAAGAAATCACATAAATTTAGGTCTATTTTCTCCAAACTTATAACAATCTATCATTCCCTTCACGCATTTACCAAGTTGATTATTTACACAGATATCAAATTTGGGGAAACCCTTCTTTCCCTTATTCCATTTATCCATGTTTTTCACTTCCATCCTCTTATTCATTTGATAAATTTCAAATCCTTATGGATCAGTGAAGTATTTATATTCCTTGATAACAAATGATATTATTTCCCCATATTATGAGGATACTTGGAAGAATATATTACTTTTAAATGTTGGTTTAAGACCATGATAAGTCTTATCCTCCTTACTATTTACATCATGTGCATTGGTGAATTTCTCATTTATTCTACTAGGTTTGATTTCTAATAAATTAAATATACTATATTAGCTCATAAAATTATGAATGTTCTATAACTCTGAACATTGTATAACAAATATCCTAAATTTATTGATGGTAAAACCTAGAATAATATAGACTGGTTAATTTGGAAGAATAAATCCTTCATAATTTTATGTGAGAAAAAATGTGAATTATGATATGAGTATCCCACTGGAGTGTCAAACCAGGTGCACAGTAAGGCCAATTTTCATGTATCGGGATAACCTAGGTCAAGCTCGAAACTCCATGTTAGATTTGTTACTCCAATATAAATTTGTGCCAGAACCACATCCACGTGTATTATCAAGATAGGTATGTATTTTCAAGAAATACCAACCTAATATATTCCTTTCCAACATTCCTTGACGTTCTTGAATATTTATCCTCAATGTCTATCTTAGGGGTTTCTCCCTAATCTACATTTGCTAAATATAGATTCCATGTTTTCTACTAAAATTCCTTTAATACTAATTGTAATGCCCTGATCTCAGTTGCCCAGATCAAATTACTTATTTCATTACATTAGAATGATTAAAATATAATTGTATCCAGAAGGACCTAGTAGTTTAGTATTTTTTGAAAACCAGATATATACAAAAGTTTAGGATAAAAATTTGAAATAAAATACAATATATTAACTCCTTTGACAAAATCCATAACTCCTAGTTTATCCCGGCATGTGAATCATAATATACCTCCTCATAACCTAGGAAAATGAAACATAAGAAAGGGGTGAGCTCAATTGATTGTTAAGGGTAAGAAACACAGTAGATGATATTATAAACATAAACATTATTCATGGTGAATAACTAAAAACAATTTCATTTAAAAATAAACTCGAGCACAATATGGAAGGAATAAGAAATTAAAAAATAATTCCATTGTAAATCATAAATATGGGTATTCTACTAGTCGATTAACCATAAGAACTACCAAATACTATGTTTATAATGATGGAAATAATAATGCAAGACATCATAACCATACTATCAAGGCATCTTTCTAAGACCATAAATATATATTTTTTCAAGGTCTTGTGCCAAGACCATAGTTTGTCCCATGAGACCTACTGATGCATCGAGGGGATATAGTAGGACCCAACAGTTACATAATAAGTAAAATAAATTCCTCTTGTAAAGGTTTATAAGTATAGAAAACATATAGATTCATATTTAAACTAACAAATGAAATGTAAATAACTTTCCCCAGTCGTTAAATATAAACACTAACCTTTCAGAGTAATATGGAGAATGCTATCAAGATATAAAATTCACATTAAAACTAATAAGAACCATTCAACTATGGTAGATTATATCATAGGATATAAACCTATATGAAATTAAATATTAATTAATGTATGTTAAAATATATAAATATACTTTTAAAATGAGACCACTGAAAAATTCTTGAGGAAATAATACTTAATCATTTCAAAGTGTCCCATTCCACCATTAAACATTAATATCGAAATCCATTAGAATATCATGAAAAAGGTATAATATTGAAATGATATACCAAGTTTCATTACATTAACCACATGTAGGTAATAAGTGTTGACCATGGAAAATATCTCATTTAATTTAAAGTGTGCTGAGAAAAATCCAATTTACTTGGGAATGAATAGTTATTTTGGAAAATCACTTGCATTTTTCAAAAATATTGTTTTAAAAATTTTTATTCAGGAAAATAAAATTTAAGGATATTTATATTTCTTTTTTGGCATCAATGATGTCCCAGTTAAGTGAAATCATGTAAAAGGTTTTTTTAAATATTCTTTATAATTAAAATATTTTAGTGAGGTTAAAGGAACTCATTAAAGTGATTTTAAAGTGAAACAGAATGATTTCTTTAATAAAATTAGAAATGAACCAAAATTAATTATTCCAATTTAAATAAGTGTTTTTATAATGATACATATTTCATAAAAATATTGTAATGTTAACATAAAAATAGGTAAGAATATGGGAAGTTCATTGAATCGAGCTTGTATTTTGGGATGAAATTTTTAATGGTCCATTTAAAACATATGACTCCCCATAAGTGAAATTAGGATTATTGTTGGTAAAGATATATAGAAAATTCAGAAATAATTTATTAAAAGTAGCCAATAATAATTAATAATATCATTGAGATGAGTAGAGAAGAAGATAAACTTGAATGAAAATGGAGGTTCACGTAGAAAATACTCACAACTTTTTAATCGATTGAATCGTATGACCCAAAATATATAATAATTAAATGATACATTTAATATCATGAAAATAAATATATTCTGAATATGAGACATCATTGGGATGTATATATACAAAACACACATGTAATAGTATTGAATACAGAATATCTCACAAAAATGGAAGTGAGATAAAGAAACCCTTACCTTAAGTCGGAAGGTATTATCCACATGATCTTAATGACCCGAAAAATCGAATTAAGGTTCATTAATTAATAATTACAGAACCTCCTATTCATTTAATTATTTTATTATAACCTTATTATGTTCATTCATGTACTTTTTGATGGGTTAAGTGGTTCAATCTTATCGTTCAGGTCCCTTTGTTTCAGGATTGGTATACTTATATACATGAATAGAAAATAGTGTAAAATGAAGATGGTTGTATAGAATATATGTTATTTTTTATTATTGAAAATATTTAAGGATACATGTTTTCATAATAAATTTGGTTACATTAGGTGAAGCTGAAACATAATATAAATTATTTAATGATACCTCCTTAGATTAATTGGCAGGTTTTGAATACAATGAACTCATTTTTATTTATAAATCAAAATCATGTGTACAAAATGATTAAAGAACCATAGATGATACATAATACATATATTATTGTTTGGTTCAAGCATATTTAGGTTTTAATGACATGAATTGAATAATTAAATATAATTTTTAAACCCATTTTCCTTGAATGTGTTAAATTAGCACATCTCAGATGGTGTTCTTTTAATACTAAATTAAACGAATGGCAAAGCATAGATGAAAACAAATTATTACATAATTATAAAAACATTAAATTATATTCAATGTACATGATTTTTCATAAAATTTGTAAGAGGCTTGGTTATGATAGAAAAGAAAACAAATGACCATGAAAATAATGTAAAACAATTGCAAAGAGGAATTTACCTCTTAAATTAATCTTCCTTGAGAGCCTAACTAGGGGAGCGAGTTTGGTTTTTTGAGAGGACTAAGGTCTGCTTAATTTGGGGGTTGATCATTGTAGGATATTTGATCATAATATTTTCATTTCATAAGGCTTGATAGGAGTTAAGAGAATAGGGAGTGATTGTGTGTTTTTTATAGTGGAAGATAACTGTGAATTTTCAATATTTAATCCATTATTTAATTATTTATCTCATGAAAAGATATAGTGTTTGATTTTTGTGACAAAATATATTAATAAATGCATGTGAGATTGAAGAAAGTGGTATTAAATCAGCATTACATCACCTATCTCCAGATAAATCATGTTTTTTACGTTTTATCATAATTTATTTTATTTTTCTATTCACCTAAAATTCACGTATTTTTGAAAAATACCAGAAATTCACCCCAACCATTTTTCGACATGCATAATTCAAAAATTAAATAATTTTTTTGAAAATAATTTTCTATGTATATTAAATTTAATTTAAAAATAAAATCATATTTTATTTGTAAAAAACATTTTTAAAACTATAACTCATATTATAACACCGTGAAAAAGTATTCAAGGTCACATAAAATTTTCATATAACCATAAGACAATGAAATAAAAATTTATTATTACATTTTATGAAATTATATTTCTATTTTTAATTTGTAAATTTGTCATAAAATTATAAATAAAATATTTTTGAAAAAATGAAACTACCAATACTTTACTATGATCATTTTGGCCCTTGTAGGATGTCTAAATTGTATTTATACATTAATAGGTGTAGTTTTTATTTTTTGGCTGATTTAGTTTCCATTACTATTCATATGTGTATGGTTCTATTAATAAAAATAATAATCTGATTGTATTAAATTGTAAATATCTCCCTCAATTAAAACATTCATGTCGGTTTATTGAAATTAAAATCATACAGGTAAAAATATTATGTTTATTGGAAATGTTATCACAAAGTGTTGTTTTGATGAGACTCAGTGTTTCATGCATTCACTATTACATTTATTTGTAAATACATGGGGTGTTACACATTATTTATGTGACCTTCTAGGACTATTTATCAATGGAATTTAGTGAAGCACATAAATTACGTGGTTAGCATTTAACAACATTCCAAGGAAATAACAGTGATATAAGATAATAAATAAATTATGTAATACCTAATACAGATTCTCATTATGTAATATAATCCATTTATCGTGATATCTGTAATCAACCATGTTTCAAATTGGTGCCATCAATATATTTTCTCAATATCACATTCATTTAATTTCTAGAAAATGATATATTATATTTAAATCCAAAAGAATTGATTAATTTAGGTTATATCATTTACACCAATGGGTTTGAAATGTAAACATTGTTAAAGAATGGAAGGGAAAAGTTTAAGGCCCCAGACATAACCATTACTTAATATTGAGTTATTTCAAGAATACAAATTCAGGATCATTTCAGGTTTACAATTTCAGAGAATTGAGACATAACTATTAAATCTCCCATGATTACAAAGTTTAAACTTATACTCAGTTTCCATTTTTTTTATAAAATAAAAACTCATGAAAAAAATATTCTTGTCTGGTTCCATGTTTTAGACAACATGACTTTTCATTGATCCCATCCATGACCCTATTCCACTTTATGTCCTGTGAAAACCATTTCAAAAACATGGGATGAGAATAAAAAGCTCAGTAAGGGATATAAAATAAGGAAAGAAAACATTAACCCATCAATAAATACAAATTAATGAAACCAAAACTTTTCATTTATAACATACCTTATGAAATCATAAGATTTATGAGTAACACATAGAAATCATAAATCATTGATGTAACTTATGGAATCCACATCAAACTTGAATTGTAGTTATCACAGCTACATATGTATTCACATTTAGAATACCCATCATAGTATATTCCCTAAATCTATTAGGAGAATCATTGACGTTTGCCTCCATGTCGTTACCCAATGCATTAGAGAGCTATCTTGAGCTCACCTTCCCTTAGTTTATCACGGAACCACCCATATACATAACATTGGCCAAGAACCATAAAGTAATCATAACACATAACTTAAGCATAAATTAATGATAACATTCCCACAATGAAATAAAAATACAACTGTTTAAGATATTGAAATAATGATTCCAATCTAAAAACCAATTTAAAATTCATTTAAAACATATAATATTGAGTTTTTTGAATCAAATAATTCCATACCACTATGAAGATTTTAAAATGTTAAAACATTAATATAAATATAAATAAATTCTTAAAACCATTTTGAAAACATGGATATTAATGAGAAATATTTATAAGAATAAGTCATTAAAAAATTTAAAATGATATTTTAGTTAAAGAGTTTTTAACAAAATGAGAGACAATTGAATAAAAATAATTGAGGTATAACATTTATTCAGAACTTTATAATATCATGAGAATAAAGGGATTAATTATATAACATTCCAAAGGATTGAATATACACCAAACAAGAGTAAATTGGTGCATAACAACAATGAAATATCAATGGAAATGCAAAATGAGATGAAATCCCTTATAAAGAAGGAATGCATAAATTAAGGATAAATAAATCTAATAATTATGTCTGAAAAATATAAATACACCCAATATAATGGGATATTAAGTGAAAACAAATCATAGGTCATTCACAACATATTCATAGGAAGACATATTCAATAAATACAAGTTGAACCCAAAGAAAATTAAATTGGGTTAAAAAGTTCCCTTGTAAAAATTCGACAGCCTAACGACGTCACATTAAAATTTAGAAAAAGAGTTGATGAGAGAGAAAATATTATCTCATCTCTTTTACATAAAATTTAATCAATAAGGTTATATAAGATCATATCAAAATATAATAAGGTGTAAATTAAAATACATAACAAAAGATGTTTTTTTTTTCAAAAAAAGAGGAGGGTGAAAAGTTCCCTTACCGATTTGGGTAACTTTTGAAACGTACACCCCATGAAAGAAGGGTCATACAATGAAGATGTGAATACCCATAAATTAAATTATATTACACAAATAATACAATCATATGTTTTACAACACCTCACATATGTAAATAGTGGAAAATGTAGCAAGAATCTCACAAGAATAAAAGTGAGAAGAAAAATCCCTTATGAAAACACATCAGTCAAACGATGCCACATAAAACATTCAAAAAATGGATTGATGATATAAAATAGGGTATCTCATAATATGAAAATAAAATGTAATGTAAGATGAATATAAAATAACATCCCCTAACATAATATATAGGAGCTTAAAAGAAATGACATAAAAGAGAGAACATAAAAAGAAAGAGAGAGGTAAGATCCCTTACCTCCTGTCTGACTAGACTCGGTCGTTATTTAATCTCCTGAATAATAAAATAGAGTTAATTTCTACTTTCATAAGAACAATTTTTAATGTCATTATTCCTTTTATATCACTTATTACTATGCCATGAACATTATGTAATTATTTATGTTTATAACGGTCGTTTTCTCGATCATTGGTACATGAGTCAAAAATAAACTTCTTATAATTACAATTTGTTCATCTGGTAAAATATCCATTATATACAGAATTATATTCATTATGTAGATATCATATATATACAGTATATACATGAATTTATAATATTAAATAACATTTAGAGGTAAGAAATGAAATGCACCGTTCATGGAGACGGTAAGCTGTATGTACGCATGAACGCGAATTTCTTTTCTATTTTGTATTTAATGTAATGAAATCATAATGATATAAATTTATATTATAAATACAGTATAATATCATATATAATACCATTAAATCCATCCTTTATACATCCCACATATGGCATTAACGAATCAAGTCACTTTGTGGGGGCGGTAGTCCGCACTTCCTAAAATGAGGATATCACGTTTACCCCTAATCGAAACAATAAAGGTATTCCATAAATGAAAAAAATAGAAGCATGAGGAAAAAAATAAACCAAATACATTATATATAAATATAGTTACTTATTAATGGACACCATTAATGGTGTTAGAATAATATTGAACAATCATCATTTTGTGAGGCTGAAATTCTTCATCCACTGAAACAATATGTTATTTATCCATTAGACGGAGGTGTGTGTAAGTGTAGCTATAATAATTAACATAAAAACATTCCAGTATATTTAATATATTTTTTTTGTTACAAAATAACAGAATAAAACGAGTTTAGGGTGTTGGAGAAGAAAAATAAAACAAAAGAACAGAGGAGAAGACATTACTTTTAAAAAGGGTAACTCTTTTTGATTTGAGCCAAAAGGCTTACTTGGAAAGACTTTTGCACAAAGTGAGGCTTCTAATAGTAATATAGGGATGTTGAGAGAAACAATTAGCACAATTTTGTTGAACCAAAGACTTGGATGGTCTAGGTATGGGGGGTTGAGGTGGGGTCTTTTTATATGAGAGAAGAGGGGCTCTTTTGGAAAGCATGAAAATTTTATTTTATTATATATTGAAATTCTATTTATAAAGATTAAAAAATAAAAACTATAAAATATTAGGTGTCACATGGTCGAAATAAAATCATTTTATAGGTATTGGAAAAGTGTTGGATATTTTTTTAAACTTTATCTTCTTATTTATTTAATTTATTCATTGATGACGTAAACAATGCATCATCATTGTGTCATAAATAATTTTATTTAAGTTATTTATAAAAATTATAAAAAAATTACGATGTTGTAGGAAATATTATTATATTTATAATGAATATTTATAGTCAAAACTAAAACATGTATAACCCCTTGTAAAAATTTCATTAGTAAAACAACATGTGTTTGTGTCATTTTTATTTTTACTTTAAATAAATGGTATTAATGTCATTATCATAGCCAAGTGCCTCCATGGGGTCCCCAATATTTACCCATGGATTGTAGTGGTCGGACATGACTCATCTAATGAGGTTAGGGCAAGTGTCATGATATTTTCATTTTATAATAATATCATTTTACCATAAATTACACCAATTACCTTTAATCACGATTAATAAAACATAAAAGTTACTATTCAACAAAAATTATTTTCATCCCATTGAACCACATTTTATATAATAATGACAACCATATATGTTTTATTTTTTTAAATTCCATTCATAGAAGAGTTAATGTTTTATTTAAATGAAAAATTAGTTTTTTAACTACCACTTTTAGGTTTCTCTATTCATCAAGAATTGAATTTTTTCAAAAAAATAAAAAATAATCATCCTATGTAATATTTGAAATTCTGAATTCCAAAATTATTTCCATTTTACCAAATTCATAAAATATAAGTTGCATTAATTAATTTTATAAATAAATACTGATGTCAAAACAAATTGCGTGTTTTTAAGAAACAATATCAATCAAAATATTGACACTTGTTTATGTCAAATTTCAAAGTGAAATTAATTACAATGACCACCATTGTATTAAATGGTAAAAATATATTTTAATTACACATTAAACGAAATTAAAAATATAATCATACCATATAAATAAATTAGATTAAAAGGTGGTTTTGAATTACAATACAACACTATACACTATTCATTAAAAATGAACGTTATCGAAAAAATATCATAAATGTACACAAAGTAAATTTTGATGTTTCAATTATAAAGAAGGATTTAATTTTTTCATATATATCCTAAATTTATTTCAAAAAGTGGATTTAAAAAGGGTTCTCCATCAAAAGGCGGTTTATCGACTTTTTAATGAATATTAGAATATTTACGCTTAAAATTGGATTCATTCACATTTTATGCCTCTAACATTTATTTAAATATTTAAAAATATTTGACAAGAATATATAATCACTTTTTAGTTAGTACAATTTATTCCTGCTAATACAATGGCTAGGCATTAACTACTATTTAAAAATATATTATTATATTATTAGTGTGCAACGTAAGATTTCGAAGGAACTCGTTGTTGTGTATTGGGTACGCCATCGAATATAGAATTCATTTTAAAGTAATAGTAATATTTTATTCTCAAATATTAATAAATATGAAAATGTAAAATTATTTATATACCTCGGATGTTACATCCTTCCCCCCTTTTGGAAATTTCATCCTCAAAATTTTAAAATTGGTCTTGGAAACTTCATTAAAAGTCCCACAATGGAAAAAGAGTCAATTAATATATGACTTTAATAGAAAAAAGAAAAGTACAATGGTCACCCAAGATAACCCAAAGTTGGATTCCATGAAAACATGGATATGGAGAAAAAACATACTATCATGGTCTGATGGAGAGTAATTGAAAACATAATTTAGAGAAAGTTAACCACCAGAAAATCACAAACATGTAATGGGTTAAATGGTATTTGATTCCCTAGTAGGAAAAGTTAACAGACAACATTTTTGTTTTAAGTTACTTTATTATTGAGGAATTTATTTATGAGCTTAACTAAAAACATATGACAACATATTTACTTTTCATGTAGACTTTCATATCTTACTAGATTTATAACACAAACTCTTATTTTCTCATAATTATGAGTAAGAAGAATTGTTCAAATTAAGAGTGCTATAATCATCATCTTGAGAATCACCTAATCCACCAAATAGAACTATATATTTCCCATGGGTTTAGACCTTAACCAAAAAAAATTGTTAGTACAATATTAGATAATCCCCTAAAGGATAATACTTTATAAAAAGAAAATCCACTCTTAATATCCAAAATTTTTCCAACAAAACCCAAAGTTCAATAATGACCATTCAATAAACAACTACCATTAAAATCTTCAAATTAATCCAAACTAACATTGAAACCCAAATCATTGACGGATTTAACCACATAGTCTTCCAATGTAAATATTAACAATTATATCCAAATAACATCAGTTAATCTTAAAGTGGAATATTGAAAAGTAATTAACCTATCACATATCCGCCATGATAGGTTAATCACTTTCATAGAAAACCCCAAATAATATATGTCCATAATAAAAACATAGATTCTTCCAAAATAAAATTCCACCATTTCTCGTCAATTGAAAACTCAATGTATTCTCTTTTCTATAGGCATATATTGTTTCCAAAAAATAGAACATCTTCTAAAATAAACTTTATTATATGATCACCAAATCATTTTACTACACTAAGGATATCCATATGATAAAATATAAGTTCCCAAAATCAATTTATTCTTGATCCATAAATTCATTTAACTAAAAATAATAATTGATACTAATCTAGGACATCGTGTAGGCTAGTGGTAGGCGATGTGCCCTTGTCACCGTTCGGTTGTGGTTTCGATTCTTGTGGCCTTGTCGGACGTGATGGGTTGTAACCCATCTTACGGTTTTTTCTTTTTATATAACACTAAAATAACCCTAACATGTTTTAACCACAATGGTTTCTGTATACCTCTCATTTTCATCACAATTCATTATGATCTCAACATATTAATTCTTGAAGTCTTATATACACTATCTTTTTATTTATCACTATATGATAAAATAAGACGATACCTATAATGAAAAAAATCGTACCTTGATCAGGGTGTCCATTTGGTTTCATCATCATCTTGTGCACATAGGTAGAATGTCCATCCATCACAAAATTGATTTAGATATCCTTAAAAATAATTTTCCTCCATCATACAAATACACCTTGTACAACATGGGTCATATGGGTGTTCACAGAAAAACAGTTTTGGAAAATAATCATGTATGACATATAATTTCAATTCATCTTATAACACATGTTTTCTATAAAATAGCCTAATCGAATTTGAGTTGAAACTTTCAATTAATGGTCCTTTTAAAATACCATTGGTATGTGCTAAGATACTATATTTTAAAAGAAAAAATAAATATATGGTTCACAAGGGTCTCCTTCTTCAGCACCATCTTTAAAATCCGAATATGCTTCAAAATCTTGTGATAAGGTAAAATATTTGAAAATTCCTTTATAATATTTATCTTTCTTAAAAATATGAGAATATTGTGAAAATAGGATTTTTCTAAATACAACACATGATCCACGACGATAATGATGTATAGTGGAGGTGTTTGATATCTCAAACAGCTTCTTTCAAGTCATTTATAAGCTAGAAATAGTATCACAATCATCCGAACATGACATTGAAATAATTATTTCAATCAAGTCAACAGGAATAGATAAGAATTTCGTTTGAGATCCTCCTCCTTCCATTTTCTTGATCTGAAAAAGTTATAAAACATGGATTTAACTAAAATAATAAACATAGGCACTAAACATGTCTTTAACGAAAACTCCTAATCCCTAAGGTTGTCTAAACCTACCTCTGATACCAACTATAAGTCCCTAGCCTTAATCATTACGTAATCTTGAGTTATTTCAAGAATACACATTGAGGAAATTTTCAGGTTTAGAGTTTTGGAGATTTTGGACATAACTATTACATCTCACTTGATTTAAAAGTAGACACTTTTATTCATTTTCCATTTTTTGGTAAATTAAAAACTCTTGATCAAAATAGTCATGTCTACTTCCATGTTTTAGATAACATGAAATTTCCTTGATCCCATCCATGACACTATTCCACTTTATATCCTGTGAAAAACATTTAAAAAACGTGGGATGAGTATAAATTTATCCGTAAGGGATATAATATAAGGAAAGGAAACATCAACCCATCAATAAATACAAATCAATGAAACTAAAACTTTTCATTCATAACATACCTTACGAAATCATACGATTTATGAGTAACACACAGAAATCATAAATCATAGAGGTAACTTATGGAATCCATATAAAACATTAATTATAGCTATCACAGCTACATAGGGAGTCACATTTGGAATACCCATCACAGTATATTCCTTAAATATCTTATGATAAACATTAATGTTTACCTTCGTCTCATTACCCAATGCATTGGAGAGCTATCTCGCGATCACCCACCGTTAGTTTATCACAGAACCACCTGTATACGTAACAATGGCCAAGAACCATAACATAATCATAACACATAACTTAAGCATAAAGGAAATATAACATCCCAACATTGCAAAAATAACATAACATTTAAAGATATTAAAATAATGAATCCATTCTAAAGACCATTTTCAGAACCATTTAAAACATTTTATAATCATATTTTTGAATGAAAGCATCCCATAACACATTGAAGAATTTAAAATTTTTGACCATTATTATAAATATAAATAAATCCATAAAACCATTTTGAAAACTTCAATATTAAGGAAAAAAATATTTATAAGAATAAATCAATAAAACATTTAAACTGATATTTTAGTTAAAGAGTTTTTAACAAAATGGGACACACTTGAATACAAATAATTGAGGAATTACATTTAATCAAAACATTATAATATCATGATAATAAAGGGATTCATGATATAACATTCCAAACGATATTATATACACCATATAAGAGTGAATTGGTGCAAAACAACAATGAAGTCTCAATAGAAATGTAAAATGAGATGAAATCCATTATAAAGAATGTGTCCTTAAATTAATGATAAATCAATAACATAATTATGTGTGAAAAATATAAATACACCCAATATAATTGGATATTAATTATAAAACAATATTAGTTCATTCACACATATTCATAGGATGACATATTCAATAACTATAAGTTGAACCCAAAGAAATCGAAATTGGGTTAAGAAGATTCCTTGTAAAAATTTGATAGCCTAACGACGTCACTTTAAAATTCAGAAAAAGAGTTGATGAGAGGGAAAATGGTATCTAATCACTTGTATATACAATTTACATAAATAATTATATATAAGAACATATCACAATATAATAATATGTAAATTAAAATACATAACAAAAGAAGTCATTTTAAAAAAAATAGGGTGAAAGGTTCCCTTATCGATTTGGGTAACTTCGGAAACAAAAACCCATGAAAGAATGGTCATACAATGAAGATGTGAATACCCATAAAATAAATTATATAACACAATGAATAAAATTATTGGCATTACAACACCACATGAATGTAAATAGTGGCAAATGTAGCATGAATCTCATGGGAATAAAAGTGAAATGAAAAATCCCTTACGAAAACATGGTAGCCTAACAACGCCAGTTAAAACACCCAAATATGGATTGAAGTGATAAAATATGGTCTTTAATAATATGAACAGAATATGTATAGTAATAGGAATATAAAATAACATCGCCCAACATAAGAGAGTGGAGCTTAAAAGAAATGACATAAAAGAGAGTACTAAAAAATAAAGACAGAGGTAGAAACCCTTACCTCGTGTCCGACTTGACTCGATCATTCATTAATCTCTTGAATAAATTTCTAGAGTAAATTTCAACTTTCTTAATAACATTTTTTAAGTTCATTATTCCTTTTATATCACTTATTACCATGTTATGAACATTATGAAATTATTTAAGTTAATAACGGTCGTTTTGTCGATCATTGGTACTTGAGTCAAAAATAGACTTCTTGTAATTACATGTTGTTCTTGTGGTAAAATATCCATTATATCCATAATTATATTCATGATGTAGATATCATATATATCATATATATTGATTATATAATTGCATTTGTAATATTGTATAACATTTAGTGGTAAGAAATGAAATGCACCGTTCATGGAGACGGTAAGCCGTACGTACGCATGAACGCTACTTTCATTTCTATTTCGTAATTAATGGAATGAAATCATAATTATATAAAGGTATATTACAATTATAGTATAATATAATATATAATATCATTAAATACATCCTTTATAAGTCCCACATATGGAATTAACGAATCAAATCACATTGAGGGGCAGTAGTCTCAACTTCCTAAAATGAAGATATCACGTTTACCCATAATGGAAACCATAAATGTATGACATAAATGAAACATACAGAAGAATATGTAAAACATAAAAATAATATATATCTTATATAAATATAGTTACATCTTAATGGCCACCAGGAAAGGTGTTATAAGAATAGTGAACAATAATCGTTTCGTGAGGCGGAAATTCACCATCCACTGAAACAATACATTCTTTAACCATTAGACGAAGGTCTGTGTATGTGTATCTCGAATACTTATGATAAAAAATCATAGTATATTTAAAATATAATTTTTGTTACAAAATAATGGAATTAAAATAGTTTAGGGGGTTGGAGAAGAAAAATAAAACAAAAGAACATGAGAGAAGACATTACCTTCAATACGGGTAACTCTTTTTTATTTGAGACCAAAGGCTTCCTTGGAAATACTTTTTCCCAATGTGAGGCTTCTAGGAGTAATATATGGATGTGTAGAGATAAAATGAGCAGATTTTGGAGGAGACAAAGGCTTGGGAGGTGTGGGTAAGGGGGTTGAGGTGGGTTTTTTTTAAATGGAAAGGATGGGCTGTTTTGGAATACATGAAACAATTATTTTATTGTATATTGAAATTCAGTTTCTAAAGCTCCAGAAATCGAAAAATTAGAAGATAAGGTGGCCCATGGTCGAAATAAAATCATCCAATAGGTATTGGACAAGTGTTGGATATTGTTTTAAACATTATATTTTTATTTATTTAATTTATTCATTAATGATGTAAACATTTCCTCATCATTGTGTCATAAATATTTTTATTTACATGATGTATAAAAATTATAAATTAAATTACCATGTTGTAGGAAATATTTTTATTTTTATAATGAATATTTATAGTCAAAATGATAACACGTATAACCCCTTGTAAAAATTGTTTTAGTAAAACAACACATGTTTGTGACATTTTTATTTTTACTTTAAATAAATAGAATTAATGTCATTATCGTACCCAAGTGTCTCCATGGGGTCCCCCAAATTTACCCATGGATTGTAATAGTCAACCATTACTCATCTAATAAGGGTAAGACAAGTTTCAATATATTTTCATTTTATTATAATATCATTTTACCTTAAATTACACTAATTACCATTAATCGCGATTAATAAAACATAAATGTTACTATTCACCAAAAAATATTTTCATCCCATTGAACCCAATTTGACATAATAATGACAACCATGTATGTATGATTTTTAGAAATTCAATTCACAGAAGCGGTAATGTTTCATTTAAACAAAAAATCAGTTTTTTAACTACAACTTAGTGGTTTCACTATTCATCAAAAATTGATGTTTTTCAGAAAAATATAAATAATTTACCAGAAGTTATATATGGTATTCCGAATTCAAAAATTATTTCCATTTTACCAAATTCATAAAATATACGTTTAATTAATTTACTTTATAATTAAATCCCGCTGTCAAAACAAATAGCATGTTTTTAGGAAATAATATCTATCAAAAGATTGACACTTGTTTATGTCCAATTTCAAAGTGAAATTAATTCTAATGTCCACCATTGGATTAAATGCTAAAAATATAATTTAATTAAACATTAAACAAAATTAAAAATATAATATATCCATATAAATATATTATATTAAAAGGATATTTTAAATTAAAATACAATATTTTACACTATTCATTAAAAAATGAACTTTATCGAAAAAATACCATAAATTTACAAAAAGTAAATTTTGATTTTACGATTATAAAGAAGGATTTAATTTTGTCAAATATAACATATAAAATTTTCAAAAATTGGTTTTAAAAAGGGTTCTCCATCAAACGGTGGTTAATCGACCTTTTAAATAATATAATAATGTTTACGCTTAAAATTGGATTCATGTCCATTCTAATCCTCTATCATTTATTGAATAAATGTAAAAATATTTGACAAGAATATATAATCAATTTTTAGTTAGTTTTTATCATTCCCGCCAATACAACGGCTTGGTGTTTACTACTATTTAAAAATATATCATTATATTATTAGTGTGCAATTTTAGATTTTGAAGGAACTCGTTGTTGGGTATTCGATATGACATCGAATATAGCATCCATATTAAAGTAATATTAATATTTTATTCAAAAATATTAATAAATATGAAAATTTCATATTCTTTATTTACCTGGGATGTTACAAAAAGTCCATTCTCACATTATTTAATAATTATATATTACTCATAACGCACCCAATGTATCATACATCACCACGAACATATGTCATCAGGAAATTACTTAGCACATAAAAGTATGAAACATAAATTTTCAATAATAATAAACATAATTTCTATGGGTCAACACACACATCCATAGATAGGAACATCCAATGACCCATATAAATGTGTATTTCTTAATAGCTTGTATCATTCTCATAATATCGTATAATGTATATTAACAACGCCATACAACATGAGATGATGAATCAAAGTCCAATGAGTCTCTAACATGATAGTCAATCATTTGTGTCTCTAAAATGATTTAACTTTGCTATAGACATATTTTTAAGAATAATGATGGGTCTCTCCAAGGTTATCACCATGAAGGTGAACTAAAATATAATTTTAGTGTAAAAGTTCCTCTTATGAAATTATCAGATACTATGTTATATATAATAATAATCATGATGTAATGAGGTGTTTATTATTATTTAAAAATATGAATCATGGTTATTATAAAGAACATTGATGTTGGTTCTAGGGAACCAACTCAAACATGAAGCATGGTGGGTGTTCATATCTTATTTCTATATTTAGGTTGACAACCAGATGTAGTTGATTTGGTGGAGGTATAATGCTTCTTATTTGTGTGGGAATGCTTGGGTTGAATATGTTGTTTGTGATGAACCTATTTAGTAGTCATAAAGATAAATGTCATGGATCTACTCAGATTTGAAGTGGTGTCTTCTTTATTAAATATCTTTATTTTATTTTATGTGTGTGGTTATCCTAGTGGGAAACCAATGACTGTTTTTCCCATGAGTCTATATTCTTCACTCAAATTATTACAGCTTTCATACTTTTACAAATTTCTTTATGTGTAATATAATGTTCATGGATTTGTATGTATTTACTTTATTTATTATGTTATTTCACTCTGATATAAGAGTATAGTGTCCCCATTTAATCCTTTTAGGCCCTCCCTACTAGTAGAAAACATCTAGCATATAGAGAGGTACACTTGAGACCATATTGTTTTCAATATCATTTGATGATTTAAGTCATGCCTTGCTAATTCATGTCACTCTATTCAACATATCCATGATGATAACAGGTGAATTCATAATTTTTAAGGGAATAATTAATAATTTAGTGTATTCATATCTTTCTTTAAAGCCTATCTTGGGTTTATCATATAACGACACAATATTTTCAAACATGGATATTACATCTTTTTAGAAAAATATTGATTACATTAGAAAAAAACAAGGTTGAGGTCCACAATAGTTCAGTGCCTTAGGAATCATGTATCACATTCTTCCCATTTGGAGAAATATCTTCAATATCTCAAATAAATATGTTCCCATTTTTAAATGAGTCTAAAAAAACTTCATAACCAGTGGAATGGAATCTTATGAAAAGTGTAATCTCATATGCTCAATAACGGTGAAAATTAATGATATCAATTTATTATCTTATGAAATCATATAATAAGAAATATAGGTATATTGTCATGAGAATAATATACAGAGTTCATACCCAAGATTTCATGGATCAGAAACCCTTGTTATGTAGTAAAACATTACCATGAACCATACGAATTCAACATCATCATAAATCATTCTGGAATGATATATTCATGTCATATATAAGTGTGGAATAAGCATAAGTTTTGAGAAAAATTATATGTCAATATTAACAACCATGACACTCAAATCAGGAATTATCACTTGTTTCCATTATATAACAATCACATAGACATGTTTTGCATCAAAAATCAAGCTCATTGACTTGTTTCCATTAAATATCTCATGAGATATAATTCTTTACCCATTTCGTTAGAGGGAGATACTGGTCCCACCCACAAATTAATAAAAACAATACATACATGGACCACATAACACAAAATAAATCACCATCTGAGAACCCATTTTAATTAATTAGTTTTATAAACACATCATCATAACATAAATAATGTAAAAGAAAAAGATATCATAAATATCATGCCTTCATAATCATAAACCATTAAATGAATGACTAATAATGATATCCTTGTTCCATATCACTATTAAAGCATAAATTATATCAAATAATTTAATCTTTTATGGAAAATGGGTTTGAAATATTCTATTAAAAAAATATTGAGCAAAATACCCTTTCTTTTATGAATTGTTTTTTTTAAGATACATTAAATTTTGAAGGAAAAAATTTCTATGAAAAGAAACTTATATTAATGAATGGATGTTTCAAATGACTAAGGATTCATGATACATGGAAATTAAATTAATTATATATAAGTTAAAAACATTATTTATATTCTTTTTCTAGATAAGCCACAAAAATACCTTCTTTGAAAAATGAAAAAAATGATTCTATTCAAACCATTTATAAAAAAATTAAATTTGGATGAAATAACATCAAATATCCATAGGATAATATTACAAATATATTTGATTTTTTAGAAAACATGGACATTAATGATAAATATTCCCCAATAGAGATTTAAAATGAAAAAATCATGAGTGTTGATGATATTTTGAAATAAATATTAATAACATAATAATTAGTAGAACCATTTTCCCCCTGAAAGAGCGATATTTATATTAATATGAAAATACCATAATATTCATAATAATTAACATAAAATACATTAATTGGATTTATGTACACAATATAAAATAAATAAGTATTGTATATGGCATGTGTCCCATAGAAATAAATGGTAGATGAAAATCCATTAACATAAGTCTTCAATCTCTTTATGTACATTAAAAATCGTGTATAAAAATTATAAGTTTATTATACATCTACTATAGAACCACATTCATATAAATTATACCATATATGTGTTGATCCAATAAGGTTTCCTTATGACTTTTCCATTCCTTCATTTTTTGAAAATCACAAACACTCTATCATAAGGAAAATTCTTTTTTCCTATGTTTTATATTAATAAAGAAAATTTTCCTTCACCAAGGAAAATTCATCCTTATCTGTTTTAATTGTTAAATTTTTCATGTTCTTCTATGTCTAACTCATTTTATTTCTAAGTGTAAAAATATGTTTCATATTTCAAAACCTCGAAATAATATAATTACTTGGATATAGAGAATTCGTTTTTAGGATCAGAATTCTGGTTCCGAATTCTTCAGAGTTTAGACTCCAAATTCCTATGAATTTAGACTATGAATTCAATTTCTGAATTCTTCTGAGTTCAGACTCTGAATTATTCATAGTTCAGACTTCGAATTCTTATGAATTCAGAATCCAAATTCTGATTATGAATTCTTATTAGTTCAGAATGTGAATTCGGGTTACAAATTTCCTAGAAAAAAGAATCTGAATGTCCATATATTTTAGACTCTGAATTTTCATTTTTCATATACATTGAACTCTCATTTTTCTTAGACTCTGCAAAATGTGTTTTGTTAAGAAATCATATATTTTCTCATCCTTGCTTTAGTTATGGAACGATGTCATTATTTCTGTTTCTAACTAACCATATCTTGAGTGACACATGTATTGGTCCCTCCAAGATTCATGGAAAAATATGTCTATTGGAGGAGGGAGTTGACCATTGGAGATGTTCCTATAAATAGGAGCTCATTTTAATGAGTTCACTAAAATTCTACAACTATAGAGATTACATGCTATTGATGTGATTTATAGAGAGAGAAACTTTGATGTTTTGTTCATAGTGAAAATCTTGTTCAAAATTTCTTCATGTGAATCCAAATGTTGCTGAATACATTCAAGGGATTCTAGGGATAGGAAGAAAGAGGTGACGACTACGTTAATGTTCAAGGAATTCCCTGCTGAGGAAGATAGAGGTGCCGACTACCTTGACGTTTGATGTCTTGTAGGGACAACAAGATAGATTCCAATATTCTTATTGACGATTTATCCTTGTGTGGGTAAGACATACTTTCATGAATGTATAAATCAAGGGACTTTATCCAAGGTTGTTGGATACCCATATCATTGGGATAAAAGATACTACTTGTTACCTGTATTGAATCAAGTTTTTTTTCCACTGTAATTATGAATTATATTGAATGTATAACTATCTTATAACTCATTGTTTTTGTATACTATGATTAGTAAGATTGTATATGCATTAAGGTTGAATCTTATTCTTTGTAAAATTTACTTATGTATCGTTTCCAGAACCATATTTCAGGAATCAAGCCAGTGTGTAGATTTAAGAGGTCTTTTGAATTTATCTTGTTCCACTCTGTTAAACGTGGATTTGATTAAGGTAAAAAATGAATGTTTTTATACAAACGATAAAGGATCCAATGGATTTTTTAAATTATACAACTACCCCTATTGTATATAGACCATATACATTCATATTTCTATCCTACAATTGGTATCAGAGGAAGCCTCTAAAATACATATATTCGCATATAATTTTTTTCTTCAGTTTTTATTGTTCAATTTTCCTTTCTTAGGAAATTTTTTTGTTGTTTATGAACATTTTGTATTAACAAGTTTAGGTAGAAAGATATTTTTTTAGGTGAAAGGAATGAATGTTGGTTTTATCAACTATAGAAATCCTACTAGACCACCTATTTTTGATGGGAATGATTGAGAATATTGGAGAGTCCATATGAAGACTTTGGTTATCAACAATGGAGTAAATAACTTCTTCATGCTTACTAGAGGTTATAAAATCCCTGAAAATGAAGTCAGTACTTTCAACAATCAAGAAAAGCATGAATATCAGTTGAATTATATGCTTTTTAATACAATTCATTGATATATGACTAGAAATATATATATCAGATTTCATTTGGGAAGTAGAAAATTGTATTTGGAAGAATAATGATGTAACTAACTTTGGAACTTCAAAAGATATTGAAACAAGGAGAGCCATGTTCAGAGATGAATATCATGATATCTTCTTTCCTTATGGAGAACCCATATGTATGGTACAACAATTCTTCATCACTATTGTTAATTGTTTACAATAAGTGCGTGAGAAAGGATTAGATGATGATTCTCTTTTGGGAAAAATCATAGACATCATTCCCAATGAGTGGGAACCAAAGAGGAGAGCTATAAATGTGAATAGGAAGGTTACTCAGATTTCACATGATGTGCTATTTGGAACTCTTCGTCAACATGAAACCTGAATGATGAGAGATTCTAATAATTTTAAGAAAAATAATTGAAATGGTAGTGTTGCTTTTACAACAACTTCAAATCATATGAAACACAAAACTCCTGGGAGGGTTACAATATCCAAATCTAAGAAAGTTGTAATTCAATATAGATCTAGTGAATGTGAAGATTCAGAAAATAAATTCAACAATCTTTCTCGAAGGATGAACAATATTGTTGGACAGAAGAACTTTCAATCCATATACAAGAAGAACGAGATGCAAGATAACAAAGAATCAGAAGTTACTTGTTATGAATGTGAAAGAGCAGGGAATATAAGGCCAGAATGTACTATGCTTACTAAAAAGGATTTTAAGGAAAATCATTCTGATTGGAGTACAAAGAAGTACTATAAGGCTAAACCTAAGAATGTTTTGATAGCTAACAAGACTAGGAGTTCCAGTGGTAGAGACTCTTCTGATGAATCCTTAGAATATGAATCTATTAGACAGAATAATCTTGGTCTAATTGCTAGACTACCTATTAAAAATTATTTTCTAATGGCTAAGGTACACAATGATGAATCTATTAAAAATGATTCATTGAATTCTCACTATAATGATGATAGATACTACAAGTCTTCTGATGAGTAATCATTTCATGATGAAGATGATACTTTACCTACTTATGAATAAGTTTCTAGAAATTTAAAATTTCATGAGAATGAGAATTCAAAACTAATGAAAACTTTTGATAAGGAAATCTCTAGAAATACTACTATTACCATGGAAATATTAGATCTTTCAAAGGATCTATAAAAAAAACCCTTGATTTTAAAATTATTTAAAAAATCATGAGGAAGTTAATGCTGACAAGGATAAACTTTATAATGAACTAGAAAATGTAATTTCTAAGAAAAATATTTTAGAGACTAGATCTAGTTAAAAATCTAATGTTTTTGAAGATAAAAACATGGTCATTAAACTTAATTCTGAAATCTTTTCCTTGAGGAAGTCTTTGTCATACAATACCATAGGTAATTTTTTTTGATAAGATGTATTCCCAAATATGACCACTAGGGAATAGTTATGTTATTGGTTATACCCTTGCTAAAACTATTTTTAGTAATAACTATTATTTTCTACAATTTTCTCCTTTCTGTAAAAAATTACAGTGTGGTGGACATTGGGAAAAAATTTATTCTTTAAATAAAACTCAATCATTAGGATTCCATAAATATTATTTCTCTACATAAATGTGGATACCAAAAATTTTGCAATCTGAAATTTATAGATCAATGATTGTTTGGATTTTGAACGTCTAACACTCTTATTTTCAGTAAGAAAATGGTACTACCAGTAGTAACACAGGGTACATGGATAGTGGAAGTAAACAGTATATGAATGGTAACAAAAACATTTTCGAAAATATTATCAAGATGAAAAGAGGAAAGGTAAAATTCAGATATAATTATCACGGAGAGATTATTGGTATAGGTAACATTGTTCTTCATGGAAAAACATTGATTTGAAATGTTATATTTGTTAATGGTCTTAAGAAAAACCTCAGTATCAAAAGCCAATTATGTGATGATGGTTACCTTGTGAATATTATGAATTCAAAGATCTTAGTACACAATTCCAAGGAGGATTTTATTATCTCTTCCCATAGGTAAGAGAATGTATACACACTTAACAAAGAAGACCTTAAGATCCAAGTCTTACCGTGCCTAAATGTATTTTAAAATCATTCTTGGCTAAGGCATAAAATACTACGACATTGTAGTCTTAGGAACCTAGGTAAACTATTTAAGAAAAGACTTGTTAAGGAACTACTAGAGCGTAGATTTTATTCATCAAAAGTCTGTGATCCTTGTCAATATGGAAAGAAAAATAAATGATTTTTTAAATCAATCGGTGATGTCGCAACAATTGATGCATTTCAGTTGGTGCATATGGATCTTTTTGGTCAAAAACAAACTGGAAGCATGAGTGGAAAATATTATGTATTTGTCATAGTTGATTATTACACTAGATTTATATGGGCCTATTTCCTAGAGAAGAAATCTGAAGCATTTCCATATTTCAAAAGTTTAATAGCCCATGTTAAAAATGAGAAAAACCATCCTTTGATAACTATACCTTTTGATCATAGAGGATAATTTCAAAATTATGATTTTAAAACTTTTTATAGTAGAATTGGCATTACTCATAACATCTCAGCACCATTAACCCCTCAACAAAATGGTGTTGTTGAATGAATAAATAGAATTCATCAAGAAATAACAAGAACCATGTCGAGTGAATATTCTATTAAAAAACTTTTATGGGCTGAAGCAGTAAGTACTGCTTTTTATACTATAAATTGAGTTTTAATTAGAAATGTTCCTAATAAATCACCATATGAGTTATAGAATAGTAGAAAACCTATACATTACTAATTCAAGGTTTTTGGATGCAAAGTATTCATTCTAAATACTAAAGATAATTTACATAAATTCACACCCAAATCTGAATAAGTAATTTTCTTAGGCTATTCCACAACTTTTAAGGCTTATAGAGTTATTAATAACAATACCTATATTGTTGATGAAATAGTGCATGTTAAATTTGATGAAACTGATCCTCTTGTTTTTAAAAAACCCCAACCTACATCCTCAAGTGTGTTTTCAAAAACATTTTTTAAACCCTTGATAGATGATCCGACTGGTAATGAAATTGTTCGAGAAAATGTTTTTGGGACAGTTACTACAGAAAAATTCCTACCGTATGTTGATGAACAGGTTTTACAAAACCCAAATCAGTTTTTTATGAAGAATAATCCTATTGATAGTCTCATTGGTGATGTAAATCAACCTATAAGGTCTAGATAATCCTAATTAAATGAAGTAGAACATCGTGAATTTCATTCTAAATTAGAACAAAAAATCCCTAAAGAATCTTTAGGTGATGATGTTTGGATCAAAGCCATGCATTATGTGATAAATGAATTCGAAAGGAATAATGTTTGTCCTTTAGTTGAAAGACCTAAGGAAACTACTATAATCAGAGTAAAATGGGTCTTCATAAATAAGTTTGATGATAATGGAGTCATAGTAATAAACAATGCTAGATATGTTGCTAAAGGATATAATCAACAAGAATGATAGAAAATGAAGAAACTTGTGCTCCAGTATGTAGACTTGAATCTATTAGTATTTTACTTTCCTTTTCATCATTATTTAATTAAAACTTTTTCAAATGGATATGAAATGTGATTTCCTTACTGGTTATGATCAAGAGGAAGTTTTTTTGAACAACCTCTTCGTTTTGAAGATAAAAAACATCCTGAACATGTTTTTAAACTTACCAAAGATTTTTATGGATATAAGAAATCCCCAAGATCCTGGTATGATATGGCTACAAGATTTTTGATACAAAAATGTTACATTAAGGTAAATGTTGATCCAACCCTTTTTATAAATAATGATATTAAAAATCATTATATTTTTCAAATCAATGTTGATAACATTATATTTGGTCTAACTCAACTATATTTAACTGGTTCCTTGGAAAATCTAATTAAATCTGAGTTTGAAATGAGTAGGATGAGTGAGTTATAATTTTTCCTAGGGTTTCAAATTTCTCAAAAACTAGAATGAACTTTTATATCTCAGCATAATTATATTAATGATCTTCTTAAAATATATGGATTTCACAACACTAAAAGTATATGTAGTCTCATTGGTACCTCAAATTCACTTGATCTTGATGAAGCTGGAAAACCAGTGGATCAAACGTCTTTTAGAGGTATGATAGGAATGTTACTATACATGACAGCTAGTCATCCAGACTTAATGTTTTCTATATTCTTACGTTCCATATATCAATCCAATCCCATGGAATCTCATTTAAAGGCAGTGAAATGGATTTTTTTTATAATTAAAGGGAACCATGTATTTAAGACTCTTTTATACTTCTTGAAATGATTTATTTTTAAAAATAATTTCAGATAATGACATTGGTGGGTGTAGAATGGATAGAAATAGTATATCCAGGACTTGTCATTTCTTAAGAGATTAATTTGTTTATTGGTTATGCACGAGGCCACACTCAGTAGCACATTCCATTTCTGAAGCTAAATATGTAGCAGCTGGAATTTGTTATTCACAACTGTTGTGGATTCAACACACACTCACAAAATATGGTATTATTTTTACCAAAACACAATTTTTGTGTGATAAAACTAGTGTCATTGGCCTATGTAAAAACCCTGAACATAACTCTCATGCAACGAATGTAGATATTAGGCATCACATTCATTGAGATCACAATAATAGGTGATATCATTCTTCAATTTATTAAAATTCAAGATCAACTTGCCAATATTTTCAAAAAATATTTACCCTCTGATAGATTTGAATACATTAAAAAGAAGTTAGGAATGATAACCATAAGGTAATACTTATATTTATATTCTTGTTTCAAACCTATCTCCTTATAGTAACAATCTATTTTTCATAGGGGGAGTACATATTTTTGTTAGGTTGAATATTTTCGTAGAAATTGTTTTTTAAAAAAATTTGTAATGGAAAGTTTTGTATTGAGTTTTTTTAAAAAAGATACTTCTTAATGAAAATTTTCATAGTGAGTTTTTAAAAAAAAAAATTAATGAAAATTTTTGTTTCATATTGAAGATTTTAATACATGATATTTTCGTAATGGAAATGTTTTTAATCAAAATTTTAATATTGGATATTTTCATAGTTAAAATTTTCATAATAAAAATTTTCTTACTCAATTTTCTTTTAAGGAAAATAATCGTACCCAAATCTTTTTTAATGAATCCTTTCATACATAAAATTTTCAAAATGAAGATTTTCAAACATGAAATTTTTGTAATGAAAATTTTTGTACTTAGATTTTTCATAATGGAGATTTTTTTAGACAATATTCTTTATAGTAAATTTTTCTTTACAATCTAAATTTCTTCAAGAAAAATTTTACTTATTATGAATAATCTTCCTATCAATTCAAAAGGAATAATTTTCATTCCTAAATTTTTCATAAACATCGTTAACTTTCTGGTGTTTTCATTTGTTTGTAATTTTTTTGTATCCACTTTTCATTAAATCCGATTGTTTTTTCTTAAAACCTCAAAAGATCGGATTCTACCAAATATTACATGGGGCTATCTTCTCCACCGTTAGATCTAATCATAAAATCATTCAATCGTTGGATTGATTTTTGAAGATGAACCGTCACTTCAAACACCTATATAAATAAACCCCGGTGATTTTCCCACATTGAAACTGAAGCCTTCGCATACTGATGCTCTACTCTTCCTACATAATCCCATTCTGAACTTCTCATATCTTTCTCAATTCAGAATATCAGTCGATGTTTCTTCCCAGAAAGAGATGTCAACTATAAATCCAATCTCGGAATTGAATATTTACAGAGAAATGTTGGTTCATGCAAATTTATTTGTTATATATGATTCTATTATCTCTAAGAACATAAATATGATTGGATGGGAAAGTGATTTCGTTTCAAACCCAAAATCACATGATTTGGTTTATCCAAATTTGTTAATATAATTCTATGAGTCCATAACTTTTTTCAAGGAAAAATGGAGGAGTATGTTTTCCTTCAAGAGTTATAGAAAGACTTATTCTCTTTCATACACCAAGGATAATATCATGATTGATATTCCTTTTAAAGGGGATGCATAGTTCTATTCTCATAAGTTTCCTAATTTTCAAGGATGTTTCGATAAAGTGAAGTCCATGGCTAGCCTTGTTCTCTCAGGAGTGAAGACTCCAAATATTCTTCACCTGGCTACAAATTTTTGGATTCTTGAATTGTGGGTTCAAGGATTCATCGTACTAAAAAAGGTGACAATGATACTTTGAAGAATAGTGACATGTATATTTTGGATTTCTTGGTGAACCTAAGAAATATAATATGGTTAAGAATATTCTTGTTATGATTGAAAATATAAAGAATGGAAATCTGAAGGCTCTTATTATCATGTATCTATCCATTAATTCAATGATGATTGTTTGGTGTTTAGAGTCCTTAAAAATAAATTTTAGATCTAAACCAAGAAACTACAAAGTCATGATAGTGAGTGATAATACTCTGAAGAGGATGAAAATTTGTTTTTCTAAAGAATCCAGAGAGATCATTGATTTTCTAGAAGAAGAAGTTGAAGCCATATCAATGAAACAAGAGGTGGATGATCCTTCTAAAAAGAGTAAAAGGAAGAGGAATCTGAAGGATTGAAAGACAAAGGAAGGATCCCATAAGCTAAGCAAACCCAATCTGCACCACCAAATCCATAGAGGAAAAAATCCAATCCGTATAAGTTAGTAGAAGAATGGAGGGAATATAAGAAGAACAAGAATGAAGGGGAGCCTAGTTTTGGTTTGGATCCTACTGAAGTAGCGTATTTAAAAGAAATGACAAATGAAAATATAGAAAAGTATGAGAATGAAAAGAAGGAATAGAATAATTTTTGTAAGGCCATGATAGTGCAATACCTTTTTAAGGCTACTGAGAAAGATTCAGAAAATAAATAGGTACCATAATCATTCTGGATTTGACCATTACCAGAGACTGTGGGAATGAAATTTGTGACTCCGGAAAAAGTCAAGAAGAAGTAGTGGAAGTATTAGTAGAAGAAGAAAGCAGTGGTGATACCGAATATCTGATAAAGCAAGTAGAATATTTTCATGAGAAGGAAATACCATTTAAAAAATTATCAATCCGAACCATTGAAGCTGAGTCTTCAAAGAATTATACACCTTGGAATTATGAGAAGATTGAAGAGGAAGTGAATAAGTTGTCTGATGAAGAAATATCTAACCATGATTTTATTCAACCAGAGGATGATGAGGCATGAGATGAGAATGAATAAGTTTATGAAGATAAGATTGTGTATCTCTTTGATAGTGAACACGAGTCACACTATCAAGATGAAATAATTCCAAAAGCTGATAATGGAAAATAGGTGGTTGTTGATACACCTAGAAAAGCTCTGATGAAGAAGAACGATGTTAGAGGATCATCAAAGAGGAAATCAGCTGAGTTAGAAAATGAAACCTCACCAAGAAAAGTCTAAGATTCAGAATTGACCTCCCTTGGACATGATTTTGTTGTCCAGTACATGAAGAAGATTGTAGGGACCAATCCAATTTTTCCCAGTTTAGACTCGAGATTCTAAATTATTCAGAACACCTTAAATCAAAAATCAGATTCAGTATCCATGGTGATGGATAAGTGTGTCAGACTAGAGTAAGACATAAAATCATATTTAATTAGGTATGAGGATCATAAAAGATCTTGCAAGAAGATGAAAATATAGTAAAGGAAAAATGATCAAGATATCTTATTTCTTGATGAGATTCAAGAAAATGTAAAGTATGAGTTTGAAACTAAAGAGTTTATGTTTCATGATCTCACCAAATAATTTGAAGAAAAGTTATCTCTTGAGGAGAATACTCGGATGCAAGAAGTGAAAGATCTGAATGGGATGTTTTATTTAGTTTCTTAGAGTTTGAAGAGAGAAATGGATCTTAGAATTAGGATTGAAGAGAATATTCTTAACAAAGATGAAGTGTTGATGAGTTATGAAGAATATCTTATGGCTTAGGAAAAAAATCAAAGACTTAGAGAAGAAAAATGAAGATCAGGAACAACTTCTCAAACATGTAGAGGAATATCACAAGTAGCTCAGAAAGTTAAATACCATAGTCAAGAACTCGTTTTCAAAATATAATGAAGGATAATTTTACCAATCCGATGTTTTTTGTATTCCTTGTATAAATTTTTCATAACATAATGAAATTTTGAATGTTCTCTATATATTGTTTTGTATAGTACTAATATATTAGTTACCATATTTTACTCTCCATTCATTTTAATACTTTTTAAAAATCACAAATGGGGACAAAGGAATGTCAAATAGAATAATATGTAAATATGAAATTTCCCTAAGAAATGGGGATCTAATTTAAGGGGTAGGTTTCATCATAATGATTTATATGTGCAAGATAATGAAAAAAATCATTCCAGAATCATAATACGAACCATAGTGCATCCAAAGCCTTAGGGGGATTCAATCATATTCACTTTTATCCATAAGTAAACGGAGATACGTTTTTAGTTTAATGTTCATAAAATTTCTAAGTACGTATATTATTTTTCATAAGGATGTTTGTGTTTTCAAAAAAAGAGAGATTGTTGAGTCAATAAGGTTTCCTTAGGACATTGCCATTTCTTATTATTTTGAAATTCACAAACACTCTATCATAAAGAAAATTCCTTTTTCCTGTGTTTTATCTTAATAAGGAAAATTTTCCTTCCTCAAGGAAAAATAATCTTTATCAATTTTTATTGTTCATTTTTTTCAGTTCTTATAATTTTAACTAATTTTATTTCAATGTGTAAAATTATGTTTCATATTGAAAAACCTCAAAAACATATAATTATATGGATATAGAACATTCTGTTTCAGGCTCCGAATTTAGGTTATGAATTATTCTGAGTTCAGACTCTGAATTCCTATGAATTCCGGATCCGAATTATGATTATTAATTCTTCTGAATTCAAACTGAAAATTATTAAGAATTCAGACTTGGAATTCAGATTATGAATTCATCTGAGATCAGACTCCGAATTCTTATGAATTCAGACTCCAAATTTTGATTATGAATTCTTATGAGTTCAGACTCTAAATTTAGGTTACGAATTTCCTAGAAAACTAAATCTAAATGTCCATATATTATTGACTCTTAATTTTCCTTTTGCTTATACATTGATCACTCATTTTTCATAGACTCTGAAAAATGGATTTAGCTATGGAAACATATTTTTGTCATCTTTGATTTAGTTATGAAATGATGTCGTACTTTCTATTTATAACTAACGGTTAATTGAGAGACATGTGTATAGGTCCCTCTGAGATTCAAAGAAAAATATGAAAATTTGAGGAGGGAGCCGACCAATGTAGATGTTCTTATAAATAGGAGATCATTTGAATGAGTTCACTACTTTTCTATGACTCTAGTGATTACATTATATTGAAGTGATGTTTAGGGATAGAGACTCTCATGCTTTGTGGGTACTGAACATCTTGTTCTGAAATGATTTGTACAAATTCGAATGTTTCTATGTACATTCGAGGTATTATGAGGATAAGTAGACAGAGGTGTCGACTATCTAAATGTTTGTGTACTTCCTTAATGAGTAAGACAGAGGTGTTGACTACGAAGAAGTTTGAGGGCTTGTGGGGATAGCAAGACCGATTCTGATATTCCTATCAAGGGGTTACACTAGTGTGGGTATGATATACTTTCTTGAATGTATAAATAATGGGACCTTTATCCATGGTTTTTGGATTCCATTATCTTTGGAATAAAGGATTCTACTTGTTACATGTATTGTTTCACGTTTTTTTCCGCTGCAGTTTTGATTGATAATGTAAGTATAACTATCTTTTACATCCTTGTTTTTTATACTCTGATTGGTAAGATTCTATATGCTTTAAGTTAGAATATTTTCATTTGTAAACATTTCTTAAGTATCATTTCTGGAACCATATTTCTGGAATCTATCATGTCTGTAGAACTATGAGGTCTTCTGAATTTATCTTGTTCAACTCTGTTAAACATAGTATAGCTTAAGATTAAAAATGAATGTTATTATACCAGCTTTAAAGGCTCCAGAAGAACTTTTAAAGTATTAAATTCACCCCTCTATTGTATATTGAGCATCTACATTCATATTTCGATCCTACAATATTCTTTACTTATGACGTTATATTACACAATATTTTACAATTCCTTGTTAATGTTATGATCCAGGTATTCACTGTTTTTTTTCATACATGTGCTGACATGTTATAATTGGACCTCAGAATTATATCATTATTTCATCATATACAGAATGATAAAAATGATATATATATAATTATATATATATATATATATATATATATTCATGGTGATTCCTTAAAGTAAGAGATGTAAAATAAAATTCACAAATCATGGGGATGATAGGCCATACGTTCGCATGACCATTGTTTTCAAATTTTTATCATATTAAAAGAAAATGAAGTGGATAATTAAAAAATAATATTAATGTTATATATTTAATATAAATTTATAAAACTTATCCTTATTAATACCCATATAAAAGATATTTTAAAAACTAATCACATCCCATCGCGGGGATGGTAATCTATATTTATGCATGAGTGAGTTTATCATTTTGAAAAAAGATTAGGTAGTAAAAAGGTAGATATGATAATATAATTAATGATATATAATCATAAACTAAGTATCATATATAATCATTAAAACCATCATAATTTCCACTCAAACAAGATGGTGATATAAAATTAATTTTATCTCCATGTGGAGACTACAAGTCGTATGCATGCACGAGTGATACATTCACTTCATATTCAATGTGAAAGGGGTTGTATATTGGAATTTTCATAATGATAATAAATTTCAGAATATGGGGGATACTAATTTTATTATTTTAGGATTTATATATGTATATTATCTATATTTGGTATATAGGAATAGAAAATGAGAGTGATCTTTTAGAGCAATTACCTATTCTTCAAAACGGATATTTTAGATCTCATTTAAAGGAGAATAGATTTTGTCAATTGGAAAGACCAAAACCTCTAGAATGTATTTAGGTAAGTGAATACGGTATTTTTTCATAGATTGGTTGTTTTATAAGTATGAATGTAGTGAAATGTTATGAGTGAGGAGCTGTCCTTTTATACTATTGGTTAGGGGCAAATTAAGAATTTCTCAGAGGATTAACTTATAATAAATGAATAGGAATACTAATTCCTCTGAATATAAATGAATTCATAGAAAATTTTGAACAGTGTGTGATACCATAAAATAATAGATTTTATAAATGAGTTTTTTTGTAATTTTAAACCTTATCTTTTTCATTAACCATTTGATTCACTATTTTATGTTTAAAATTGGTATCTACATTTCCAATATTAAAATGTGGTTTTTACTTATAAGGTTTAAATTAAACTATAAATGGGAAATATATGATATTTCAGAACCAAATTTATCCCTTAAAGTCACAATTTGGATTTTAATAATTTTTAACTAATTTAATAGTATATTATTTTCATAAAATATCATTAGGGTCAATTTAGACACTATTAATTACTTTGACGATATAAAAATCAACACAAAAAGAAAATTCAATACAATTAATTTAATACACTAAAAATACCAAATATTATCCAATATAATTCTTATCAAACCTTACACAATTCAAATTATATTTATTTTAATATTTATAATATCAATTAATTGATTGTTTCATTGATTTAATGATTATTGTATCATCATTGTGTAATTAATTATTATATTTATTCCTTCACTAAAAATTAAAAATAAAAGTCCATGATGTATTAAAACTTGTTATATTTATAAATAATATACATATTGAATCATATATTATATTTAACTACATATTAAAAATATACTATACTAAATAAAAGAAAAAATGTGACATTTTATGACTATCGTTGATCTTAAAAATATCCAAGTCATATTCTTGGACATGTATACAATAAATTATTTTCATTTCAAACATTATTTATTAAAAGTCAAAATAAATTCATCTTACAATATTGGGAAATTTTTTAAGTAATTTTTATATTATCTAAAATATTATTTTTACCTACAACTTAATTTATTTACCCTTATCCGTATTAATAAAATAAAAAATGTTACTATTCATATTGTCCAAAAATAAAATATACCTATTAAAATATTTTTATCCTTTTTATATTGTATATCCATTGCATTTATCAAATTTAAACATATAATTTTCAGAAAATAATCAAATGTTAATTCTAGTGATCGATCGAGAAAATAGTTTTATATATAAAAACTGTAAAAATGATTGATTTGATTTTATATCAAAATTAAATGTAAAATTCTTCTCAATTACATTCATTAGATTAAAAAAAATCTAAAAAATATTTTAAATACATATATAAAATTGATGAAAAAACAAATTTCAATTAATATTCAGTATTGTCTTCACTATTCGTCAAAAATTGAAACTTCTCAGAAAAATACTAAAAGTACACTGATGGTTAATATTAATATACAATTTTAAAATAAGAAGTTTATTTTCACAAATAAAATAAATTAATGATTCAAAAAATAGTCTCAAAACAAAATTTCCATCAAAAGGAGGAAAATACATATTTAGAAATATACGTTTTAAATAGAACAATTGTGTTTGTTCAAATTAATGTCGAGAAAACACATAAGATGAATTTTAACCAATATATTGAGGTAAATTATTTATTAATTTCATTAATATAATAAAATAACAGTGGTTTTTTATTTATTAGTACAAAACACACTTACTCACATTTAAATACTTTTCAAAAAAACATTTCTCACTTTTTTCTACTGTTTTACTTGTGTACACAAAACATTAATAATTTAGTTAATCCTTTTAATATCCAACATATTATCTGATTGGTTATAATAATCCTATTTAAATAACTATAATAATAAAATAATGTTTTTGAATCTTAGTGTTTTGTGTAACATAAGATAAGCCAGTGTTGCATCTTGTGGATGATTAATGTTATGTAGCATATAAAAAAATATCAAGGAAATTTAATTTATTCTTAAAAAGGTTTTAAAAAACCTTGGTTTTTACAATTTATCCCCATTAAAATGAATTTATACCTTGAAATTATTTGGGTTCATAAAAGGTTTAATAATAGATAGTTCATTTCATAGAAACCCACATCGTAAAAATGAATACTAAAACACCATTTTTATGGAGATTTGGAAACTTAAATATTACAAAAAGTAACTCATAATTTGGTTTCCACAAATGAAAACATTGGTTTCATGTGAGAACATGAACCTGGAAGTGAAATATCACTAACATTTTCTAATAGAGAATGATTGAGAACATGGCCTGGTGAATGTTAAATAACAATAACAAAGCCATAAATCTCTGATGATTTACGGGACAATTTAATTCATGAGAATGGAATGTACTTGAATAAAATGTTTGGTTTGAATATCCTTTCCCTAGAGTTTTAGTTTTTTTATAATATTACATACTTGATTACATTTCATAAGAACATTGTCATCAATTAATTGTGACTTGATCAATTTCCCCTCCATCTATTACTCCAAAAGATGAAGAAGAATTTTTTCATTCCTAAAGCATTATCAAATCATGAGATCCATAGGATGATAGGTTATACCATTTATAATAGCATCAAAACAAAATGGTTTAAACAATTTATCCATTATGCATAAGTTCTCATATGGCAAGATAGTAATTTATCCTAAAAACCCTCATTCGATGATTATCATAAACCATTTCATAATTGGTTAGCCTTATACCACTTCTAAAATATTAAATTAAAATAATTTAGAAACAAGGTCACTGAATTTATCAAAAACATATATGCCTTTATTCAATATATATCAAAATGTATCTATTGTTTGTCACATATGATACATATGAATACCTTCAATACTTACTCTCCTAAAATAATGTAATTACAATAAATCCTTGTTGAAAACATACATGATACGTTATTCCACATATTATTGGATATATTACATAAATCCAAAAAACCCTAAATTCCATCCATGATATCATAAAACACATATTAAAAAAATCCTTAATTATCCCCAAGTTAATCAGTACCGTCCGGTTTACTTACTCATATGTACCATATCATTATCCAAAAATCATTATCTAAACATTACGAACATAGTAAGGTTTATAATTGTAATTACCCAAAATTTTATCAATTGAATTTCACCCCTCTTATAATAATTTCATATATAATAAATAACATTAAATGAAATAGATACCACAATAAAAACATTGTAAATGAATAATGATTGTAATAGGTGCCATTTTTTGAAATTATAGAACTAGTATTGATGGAATTGTATCTTGACCATTATAATAGTAACATGACCCTTAGGAATAGTAATACATCCAATAGAAGTGTAACATAACCATTGAAATTATAAATAATAGGTATCTAATGAATAAATATATGATATTTTTATTTTTTAACAAAAGTAAATAAATGTTTTAATAATAATAAATTAATTTTCGTTATTTTTGAAAGTCATTAATATTTAATTAAAATATTACAATTAACTAAGTAATTTACAAGAAAATAAATTTTCATAAAATTTATTCTTAAATTAATATTTTTTTTCTTTATGATTATAACATAATTTTATGATACCTCAATTAATTTTAAAATTAGTTAGAGAATGAGTTTTAATTATGAAATATTTATTTTTATTTAAATGATGATTTTAAATAAAAATTAAATTTCTCATATTTTGAAAATGGTTTTCCTAAAATGGGGGTCATTTTTTAATTCTACATTTCAATGAAAATTAGGGTGATTTTTTTGGATTTTTCTGAAAAAGTATAATTTTTGGTGAATAGTGAAATATAATAATTATCAATAAATGTTAAATACATAAATTATTGAGTCATGGATGATTAATTGATGATGAAATCCAATAATATCAAAAAATCATTCAATGTTTTTATATATTTATTGATAATTCTGAAGATATTCATTGTTTTGAGCCAAAATGTTAAACTTATGAATAAAATAATGTGAAAACACCCCACTCCTCCACTATAAATTTTACCCCTTACAACCTCTTATCCTTACACCTATCACGATTTTACACATGTCCAAATTATTTTAACATATCATACCAACAATTCACCCATATTTACAGGATTCCTTGGTCTCGTCATAACACTAAAAGTTTTCAATAAGGAGGTTCTTGAGGAGAGACTTAAGAGGTAAAACTCTCATCTTTTCTCTTTTAATTTATTTCCATATTGTTTTCTTTTCATATTATCTCCTTACCTCCTCTATCCAAATATTCATGTTAACTATATTATATTTTATATACAATAATTATATCATGTTAATGGATGATCCATCATCAAACTATTTTATCTCTCTTTTAATCAAAAAATGAAGTCATCATAAGTGACGTTTCAATTTACAATAATAATAGATGAAGAATATTCATCATAATTTAACACCATAAATTATGTTTATAAAACCAATATAGTGGTTATTACATAGATTAAAATAAATTTTAAATCCCTTTTTATATTCTATAATGAAAATTGTCACAAAAAACTAATTAATAAAATAGATCAATTTTATGGTGATAAAAACCACAAAAATTAAACCAAAAAATATAATTAAATATTTATCTAACGATTCATCCTATAATAGTTTATACAAAAGAAATATACAATCATTTAAACTTATGGATGTTCATTAAAAACATATATTTTCAATTCTTGAGAATTATACCCATTCTACAAAAACATCCATACTCATATTCAGGTAAACTATTCATGAAAACAAAGAAGATGAACACCCTCAAAATATTAAATTAAATTATATAACTCATTGAAATGACCATAATTTTACATGACAAAGTAATAATGAATAAAATTCTTGTATAAAATTATATTTATTTGTTAATTAATAAATATAATTTTTTTATCATGGGTGTTAAATAGAAGAGAGCATTCAGATATAAGGTAAGGGTATTCTGGAACCCAACTCTCTTCCTTTGGTACTCATATTTCACTATATTTTCATCATAAAGGTTCTATTAATTTTCATGAAATGAAATTTATTTATCTGTAAATTTTTTTATCTTGATATACATGCTTCCATCCTGATTTTATGACAAAATAATATATTTTTCCAAAAGATCTATTCCTTCTAAAAACACATGTTTTTCTTCTCTTGATTGTGTTTCATCTTCAACAAAGATGGCTGATTCTTATACCATGTATGTTAATTCATTTTTATTTTGGGAACCCAATTTTTATCCATGAAATAATTATTTATGAAAAACATTTATTTTCATCAGTTATTTTTGGGCCAATATTTTTATACGCTCTATGTGGCATGTGGTACAATGTAAATGTTATTATGTGATGGGTGCGTATGAAATTTTATAGTGAAATGTAAATTTGTTGATGTAATGGGTGGAACCTAAATTATATATCACTCCAATTCATTGGTTAATTTTATGAGTCTCATGGTATATAGTGACATATGCATGAACAAGATGATATCTTTTTTCACGATAATGTGTGGTAGTTGACCACTAATACATGATGTTTAATTTTAAAAAAATCACATTATATACCATTACATAATGATTATTCTATGGATTATAATGATGCTATTATGATGATTACTCCCAATCCATGTTATATTGATTCATGTTCTTTTCAATCCTCTTACTGGGATTTTATATCATCCTGTTCATTGACGTATATCCTCATGTGGTTACTTGTTCTAAGGATAACACGAGGGACAATAAGATGCTAGGGAATAATGAAATACGTAAATTTTTATGTTTTATTGTAAAAACATTATGTACGGTCCTAATTTTTTCAGGACACGAACACATTAGATATTAGTTGTGTAATGATATTCTCTTGTTTTTACTTTAAAAAGATTTAATAAGTTATTTATGAAAATTATGGTTTCTATAGTTGCTATCGGAGCGCAGTTTAGTTAATTTGGGATTTAGGATTAGATAAACATAATGAAAATCTAAAGTATGAGACTATGTTTAATTAAACACCCACAGATGTTTTTTTTGAAGATAAATTGTAACTATAGCGACCATGTATGGAATTTTATAAGAATTAATTTATCCATGGAATATATTATTAATTCATTAATTAATGACTTATGTTTTTAAATAACCATTTCTATTTTTGAGAATGGTGGGAACCATGAGAATCTAAGCCAATAACCCATGTGGGGGACAATCCAGTGATTTCCCAAACAACATCCCTAATTCCTTAGGAAGAGTATTTCAAAATTTTATAATGATGCTTAACAATACATCATTGTCAATGAACAATAACCTGAACAATTTGGAATTTTCTCCTTCAATTAAGATGTAGGAACATGAATTCATGACCTTTATATGGAAATGACCACTGGAATTTCGTGTATTTAATGATCCACTAGTCATAGAATGGATGGTAAACATAATGGATAAGATCATTTTTGTGCTTCACTATTTGAAGATGGAGGAAGTGACTATGGAAGTATATCAACTCTATGGAGAGGCTGACCAATAGTGGGTGTTGATTAAAAACACAAAACAAAAAAAATGAAATCTATGAGATGGTGTGGGAATATTTTATGAAATTTATTCTTATTAATTATTTCCCACGAACAATTTTAACAAATATGGAGAGGGAATTCATAAAGATGAATAAAAAGGAAGGTGAATTTATTATTTCCAATGAAGAAAATTTCACAAGGATTTCATGGTATTCATAGGGTTATATTATCAATGGTGATATCAAAATTAGCATAATTTATAGTGATTTTAAGCAACACCACATTAAGTGTCTATAAAATTTAAACACTGGGATTTATGAAGATGGTGTTCGATGTTTTCTTAAAGTAGACATGAAGTTTGGAGATTGGTTATATTCCAATCATGATAAGAAATGAATGATGTATTTTCAAGATAGAGGATATTATGATAAATGTGTGAAGAAATTTTAAATTATCACATTTCAAAAATATGAGAAGAATCATTCGGGGAACAACCTCTATGTTATGGGGAAATTCTATAAGTGTGGGTGATAAGGACACCAATCTTATCAATGTCGAAGAGGGATAAAGAAGTTGGTCGATCCATTAGATGAAATTAAAGACCCCCCATGGTGAAATGCTATAACTATATGGAGAAATTCCATTATACAAGACAATTCAATAAACATAGAGTTCTTGATGGTAATAACTATCATGACCCTCCAAATCTAAAGAAATAGTGGATGGCTTATTCCATCACAACTGCTGAAGTGGATAAAAAACGATGTGGTAAAAGGTACAATACATATTCAATCAACAATAGAAGGAGTCTTATTTGATTCTAATTATAAAAATTATTTTATTTATTTCAAATTTTATAGAACTAATGAATAAAATCCCCAAAACCTTCAAGTAGATATATAAAAAAAAGTTGCTGGTGCGATCATTACAACCCAAGTGCTGGACTATTCTCCTATTGGCATATGTGGGAATATTATTCCCTAAACTCTCATGATACTTGAATTGGAGGACATATCTTCTATTTTGGGGATGGTTTAGCTCTCATTATAGAGATAAGACATCAATTATTTGGAAAATTAAATAACTTTTCATATTCTAAACTATCCCATGCTACACTATAAGTGCAAGGTAAATCAGGATTATCCTTTCGAAACTAATTCAATGGTGTGGGTGTTTATTCCCTAGGAATCAGCATACCTCACTCCAATATTTTATTCAAAGGAAGGTATCAACCTAGGAAAAATTACCATTTTGAGGTAATATAGTGAGGTATTTCCCAAAGTGTTACCTGGAATCCACCCAGATATTGAGGTGGAGTTCTCAAAAGAACTAATAGCCAGATCTACCCCTATCTCATAATTCCATTACAGGATATCCTCGATTGAATTGGATTAGTTAAATATGTAGCTAAAAAAGAATTTGGACAAGGGTTTTAAGCCTTAGTGAATCTCCTTGGGGTGCACCATTTGTCTTTATAAAGAAAAATGGTTGATCAACACGGCTGTGTGTCCACTACCGGGATCTCAACAAGATAACTATAAAGAACAATTATCATCTTCCAAGGATTTATGACTTGTTCAATCATCTATGAGGATTTCACTACTTCTCAAAGATGTATCTTAATTCTAGATATAATCAGCTAATGGTGATGAATTAATATATTCAGAAAATTTTCTTCTGTATAAGTTATGGGATCTATGAGTTTATAGTGATAACCTAAGGGCATAATAATGACTTGTATCTTCATGTATTTGATGAATAGTGTATTTATATATTTCATCAAAACATTTTTGGTAGTGTTTATCGATGATATTATCATCTTCTCCATGAGAAAGGAGGATCATAACGATGATCATGTTCTTATGTTGGCCAATATTAATGAAGGATAATCTATATTACATGTTAAACATATTTGACTTTTTGATGCAGCAAGACACATTATTGGAAAATTTGTTAACATGTGAGGAAATTTCATTTCACAATTCTAAAAAATGAAAATTGATGATTCACCTAGACCTTCTAGTGTCATGTCAGACATTATTTATCTTATCATAAAAAGGTATTATCGATGTTTTGTAAGACATTTATCATGATTTTCTATCCTGTTAACTAAGTAAAAATAGAAAGGGGTAAAGTATGTCTGGATTGAAGAATTTGAGGAATGATTTATGGAGATAAAGAGAAGGTTGATCAATGCACCTATACTCACATTACAATAAAGTGGATAATATTTTGTGATAAATAGTGATTCTTTAAAGGAATACACAGGTTTTGTACTCATTAAAATCGATTAATTGATAGCCTATGCCTCACAATAGTTGAAGATCCCTACGAAAACTACATGACCCATAATCTGGAGATATATACTTTGATTTTTCAGTTTTTTGGTCGATTTTGGAGGACATGAATAATTCTAGATATAGTAGGAAGTTTTCAGACCTCTTATTCCATGTCCGAAAGAAGCTACAGGGTATGGAGATGGGTTTTTTTATTCCTAGTGGGAGATCCTTGACCTTCCATCGTTGAATGCTTCCATGGATCCTCCCCTCTCTTATGTGCAACTATACCCACCATAGACAATGGATCAAATTGAGTATTCTTGTTTTGGGGATTAAATTAAATGTTGAAGGATCATATTTGGTATGGGTTATGTGTGGAGGTGGCCTGGTGTATGAAAAAAACATATTAGTGTCACTAGGTTTTATTTCATTATATGGGGAATAAAACTCTATCGAAGTAGTGGTCATAGATCTGATTTCTAGTCTAATACTTTGTTGTCTGTTTGGTTTCATGATCATAGATGTGGAATCAGACTCAGCTATTTTGGTTTGTTTTATTGAAGGAAATGCCAGTTGGCTATGGGAGACTTTCTATATCCTAAGGAAATGTAAACGGGTTATTAATCAGGATACTCATGTAAGGCATACTATGAGGCAACGTATTGATGAAGTAGATTATATTTCTAATAAGGAGAGGGTTGATGATTGCGTCATTTTAAAAACTAGTCCATGATCTCTCTTGGAAGATTGTAAAATTATATTATGATGTTATGCTCTCCTAATGAATTATTTCAGACCTCCGTGAGTGGATTGTACTATTTTTTAAGAAATAAAAATTTACCTCTTTGTCAGTAGATAAGGATATTTTCATTGGTATCCCAATGAGATCCAAAATAATCAATGTGCTATGGGTTGTGGTGGACCAAGTCACCAAGACTACCCATTTATAAAATATTCGAGAAGATATCTCACATGAGAAACATGCTAAAATATATTTGAAGGAAGTGGTGAGACTGCAGGGGGTTCCACTCTAAATATTCAAGATCATGATCAATGGTTCACATCTAAATTCTGTAGGATTATTCAATAACATTTGATTAATGATTTCAATTTCTTCATGACATATCACCCCAAAAATGAGGCCTAACCTGAAAGGAATATTCATAAAAGCACATGTTATGAGACTACTCAATAGAATTTAATGGATTATAGACTCAGCATCTCCCATTGGTTGAGTTTTCAAACCACCACAACTTCCACCTGAGTATTCAGATGGATCCTTATGAATATCTCTATGGAAATTCATGTTGAAATAAATCCTTTTTGAATGAAGATGGAAAATTAAGGCTACTTGGACCTGATCCTATGTAACAGATGACTGAGAAAGTTCAAGCTATCCAAAAATATATCAATGTTGTTCAGAGTTGGAAAAAGGGATATGATGAAAACTACCGAAGAGGACATTGAGTTTGAGTTTGAAGAAAAAAACTTCATTCAAATATCACCAAGTAAGAGAGTTGTTAGGTTTGGAATTAATGGAAATCTTACACTAAGGTACATCAACCCCTTTTAGATCCTTGATGGCATATGAGTATTTCCCTATCATCTTTCACATCCACCTAGTATGAATCAAATTTATGATTTGTATCTTGTATCTCACTTTGTGAAGTACATAACATATCCCTCACATGTACTAAACTCATATTTGGTACAACTTGAAGATGATCTCTCTTATGAGGACCAACCAGTAATTAAATCTGATGAGATATATAAGGTTCTACACATTAAGACAACCCACCTTGCCAATGTATTTTACAAGAACCATAAGTATGAGAAGAAAGAGAGGAATATGATGAGGCAATGAAGGAGAAGTACCCTCACATTTTTATGTAAAACAAAATTCTGAGGCTGAAATTTCAAAAGGGGGGAATAATGTAATGACCCAAACTTTTATCATTAGAATTTCAACATTATTATAATACTGTCATATATTATAAATCACATAAAATCACATATAGACCACAATAAAATGTTTTAAAATGAAAAATTAATGAACGGGGTCTATTATGTAGTCTAGTCCCTCGACCTAAAAAATGCTTAGGGGCCTGCTAGTTTCCCTATATATTTATACATATCATCATGGGATTTGGTGAAAAGTTATATAGTTCATGCTATAAAGGACTACATTATTGGCTAAAGTCTACAACACATAGCTTGTTCCACAAATATCATCATGGTGTCTAAGGTTAATGATACTCAATCCTGAAATCAATACCGACCCATCTGTTTGTTTAATGTTCCTTATATGTTTTGGGCTTTCATCCTCAATAAGAGAGTGGGGTAATTCTTTCTAGACTGGATTGTAGTGTAACATCACAATTTTATTATGGTCTGGAATATTTAAGTGGAAATTCGTCTGGCTCAGGAGGTAATAAGTGAAATTAATCTTTGATCCTATGGGAGAAACCTATTCATTACGATGAACATGAACAAGAATTTTGATAGGGTTGAATGGATCATCTTGTTAAGATTCCATACATGTATGGGGTTCTCACACTGGGTTATTGGCCTCATGTATTGGTGATTTAGCTATACATGGTTATCTATTTTCTTCATGGGAAAACATTTTAGTTTCCTCAAGGATGTCCGAGGTCTGAAATATTGGGACCCCCTCTCTCCATCCTTATTTATTATAGCTCAAGATGTGTTTTTATAGTACATAAAGTTGTATATCAACAACAGTAGGATCCTCTTTAATAGCAGTCACCTCATAGATTGTACCATATCTAACATGATGTTTTCTGATGATACTAGTATTCTTGTCAATTGTAGTAGGCGTGATATTTAGGAGATCATTGAGGTTATTGAGGAGTACTATTCTTGGAGTGGCCAGGTGGTCAGCCGGGATATGTATTTTTCTTTATAGCTAATAAATGCTCATACATAAGGGTTAGTTATATGGGAACCATGTTGGGAATAAAATGAGTAGTTTATCCATTACAGAACCTGAGTGCTTTATTTTCCCCTAGGAATAATCTTATTCCTCACTTTGAAAATTTTATTTATAAGATAATGCGGTGAATCCAGATATGGAAGATTATTCTCTTTTCTTTTTTAGGTCATATAACCCTTTTCAAATGTGTACATTCCTCAATATATATGAATGTATTATCTACACTAAATGTTCTTAAAAATGTTACTTCCAAAATAGATAATTTTTTTTCCTTATAGAAAAACCAAATGGATGGAAAACATCCTTGGGAAACATAAATGTTGATGGATAAAAACCTATTGGTGGGGGGTATTAACATCCATAATCTATTTTGGATACTAAGAGGACATCATAATAATCATTCATGGGAGATAATAGAGGAAAATAATCTATGGGTTAAACACGTGTAGCTCAAATATGGGAGGTCTTCCATACAGAAAGCATGACCATATTATGTACATCGAATGGTATAGCCATATCTGGTCACTCTGTATCAGAATACTCATTGGATCATCGAAAAGAGGGGAATAAGGTACTAGATGATGAACTAGGTAGGAATGATGCTTAGTTTTCCGGGTTGTCCCACTCCGGATATAAACTTTATTGGGTAAAGTGACCTCATTGGATTTATTAACAAAACCCTTAATGAGAATGAGATGTCTGTTCATGATAATATTCATATTAATAATGATCTAGACAAGTGTGTTTTTAAGGGTTTGACCATATGTGTAACGCCCTGACCCCAGTTACCTAGAGTCGGTGCATTATTACATAACAGTGTAATGATCACAAGAAGGATCAAATCTTGAAAGACCGATTGGTTTAGTAGCCTTGGAAACACTAGATATATTCATAAAGTTTTACATTACATAATAAAGTGAATAAATACAACAACAACATATTGTCTCCATATTCTACATTCATATCCCCACATAATATCCCTGTAGGTCATTCATAATTTACTTCTTCACTTCCTGGGAAAAATAAAACATAGAAAAGGGGTGAGCTCAAATGCCCAGTAAGGATAACAATATAGTGGAAACTTTCATAAATAAGAATAAACATTTAAGGCAATGTATAACTAAAACAAAAGCCTTTTTAAAATTGAACTTAAACATAGTATGGAAAAAATGAAATGAAATAATTCCATTTACTTATTCACATGGATATTCTACTAATCTAATAATCACATGAAATATCAATAACCACTCTCATAATGATGGAATGCATAATTCCAAACTATCATAATCACATAGCCAAGGCCTTGTTCCAAGACTATAAATAATATTTTACCAAGGCCTTATGCCAAACACTAGTTTGTCTCATGAGACCTACCGATGCATCGAGGAGCTATAGTGGGCTCCACCCGTCACATATTAAGTCCAATGCATTCCCATATGAAATGGTTTAAACATAACATAAACATTCGTATTAAAAATAGCATACAAAATGTCAATACATTCACCATAAACTATGAATGGTAAAAAAATAGCACGTCCACAGTCAAAAATATCACAAAACCTTCAATAAAAAATAGAAGTTTTGTATCATAATAAATCAACTTCATATAAATGTAAAATCCATCAAAGGATGTTGATATAGTTGAAATCAAAACTCTTTTTAGAGAAATATGTCTTTATATTTTTGAAATAATTTAAGAGTCATATATTTATAAAATAAAACGTTTTCTTTGAAAATATTCTCATAAATTTTTAAGGGACGCTTTGACGATTTTATAACGGCGGTAAAAAGCAGCACCCGCCGTATAAGTTTTAAAAAAACATTCTTACCTTAAATTTTCCGAAATGGTTAAAAGTGCCTTTTTTGGAACACGAAGGAATGATTTCTTTATAAAACCATAAGGGTATAAATGACATTAACCCATATTATTTGTAAATAGTAAAAAAAAATTGAAATACATTTCGAAGAAACATGGATGTGGATGATAAAGAGATACCAGTAGATAATTGCGTATAAACAACCTCGGATAATGAAGAGATTGTTAAATAAACCCTTAACTTGTAATTTTACTTTGTTGAGGGAGGTTAACCTCCTGTATAATGGTGAAATAATTGTTATTAAATTATTCAAGAATCATATACATTAATATGATATCATATATGATCTTTTAACATATATTTGTTAATAATATCTTAGTATTATCGTTGTTTCGGGTGTTAACTTACTCGTTTTATTTTATATGTTTTGATACGTAAGCCATATTTGTAATAGATAGGTTGTATATTATTCATATCATTAATGATATCAAGTCCTTAGATATTATTGTTAATCATAAAATGAGAATTATACTTGAATGGATACGATGGAGAATGAATCTCATCGCGTTCGTGGAGACGGTAGTCCGTACGTACGCACGAGCGACAATATCAATCTTTTGATATTAAAATAATATATAAATGGTTGTTATATCATATATAAAGAAATATTAACATGTTATATTTATTATTTACATGAGTTACATATCATTATTATACCCATCCAAATAATAATATATTGAATAACAATTACACCACGACTTGGAGACGGTAAGTCGTACGTACGCACGTATGGTGACATGTTATTCAAACGGTGGATTGAATACTGAATATGGTTGTACCATATTTATAATAACATCACAGTATATATATGATACTGGAGTTATTATTTTATAATGGTAACAACAAAGGAAGAAGAAGTGGAAGAAGAAAGGAACTAGGAAAAGGGTGGTGAAATCATTACCTCTTCTTCGGGTTCTTCCTTTTGATTTGATCAAAATGGATCCTTAGGATGGCTTTCTGATCAAACTAAGGCCTCTAGGTTGTATTGAGGGATGTTGGGAGAGTAGTTTCTCATAGTTTTGATGAACCAAAAGGCTTTGAAGGTGTGAAAAAATGAGAAGGAGAAGTTCCCTTTTATAAGAGGGGTGAGGGGCACCTTTGGAAAAGCTAGAAATATTAATTTATAATAAATTCATATTCGGTTTATAATGGCACCAAAGTGTATAATTTATATTTTAAGGTGGGGATGGGTCTAAAAAAACTCAACCAATAGAATTTAGACAGGTTTGGGTACGTATATTAACCTTATCTTTAAGTATTAACTCTAAGTTAATTAGTTTCATTTTTACAATGTCTCTTTGTATTTTTATATTATATGGTTAATAAACTTACAATATATATCCAAGAGACCCCCAAATGGTCCATTAAGTATTAATATATTATGATATAAGTCTGTTGGATGAGCCTTAGAGTTTTTGGAATTTAATATCAATTAATAATATAATATTTGTTTTAAAAACTCTTTTATGTCAATTTTGACACTATTCAATAGTTGTTTTTTTTAAACTTATAACAGAATGATTACTTCTAAAAAATTCAATTAAATCAATCCTAATATGTCATAGTATCCAATAAAATTCTTTTAATTCATTAAAAGTATCTAATTATATTTATATGGGTATTTATAATATCAATTATTTTAAGTTTTCACTATTATAGTAATTACTACATCATCATTGTGTCATAAATAATTAAATTATATAAAGTCTAAAAATTATAAATAAAATATCATTATGTAGGAAAGCGTTTTTTCTTTCTAATGAATATATATAGTCGAAAATAAAACATATATAACCCTATGTAAAAACTATTTTTCTAAAAGGTATATGCTTATGTCATTTTTGTACTTATTTTAACTTAATTAAAATTAAGTGTCCCTATCACCTACAAGTGGCTTCATGGGGTCCCAAAATAGACCCAAAGATGCCTATAGTCGAACATGTAACAACAAATAAGGCTAGTACACGTTTTAGGTTAATTATTATTATTATAATATTGTTTTTTGACCATTATTTACCAGATTGACCCATAACCATGGTAAATATAATAATTAACGCAGTAATTATTCAAAATGTCTAAAATTAAAAGTTACCTATTTACACAATTGGAACATCCTGATTCCAAATATGGAATCCATATCTCTAAATTCAAAGCACAGAAGTGGCAGAAATTAATTTAAAATTAATTCCCATTGTCAAAACAAAAAGTGTGTTTTTTAGATATAATAACTATCAAAAGATTGATACTTGTTTATGTTCGGTTTAATTGTAAAATTATGTCCAATGACCAACATTGTGTTAAATGGTAAAAATATATTCTAAATATACTTTTAAACCACTCAAATTCATAACTTATCAATATAAATTATTTTGATTAAAAAAGTTGTTTTTAATTAAAATTTAGTAATTTTCACTATTCATCAAAATATTAAAGTTATCCGAAAAGTACCAAAATTTTACCTTAGGCGAAATTCGATATTCAGAATAAAAAATTAAGTCCATTTTGAAATAAAAAATATATATAATTTTAAAAAGTAGGTATTACAATTCATAACAGCTAGTTTGATTGGTTACGGTGTGTTAGAACTCGGTGTTGCGTACAACACACGCTATCACATTATTCAAAGAGAAGCATACCGTAGATGCTTGGGGTGTTACATTCACCACTCCTTCAAATAATTTCGTCCTTGAAATTTCTAGAATACTTATCACATGAAAAGACTCGGGTGGTTTTTCATCATAAGTTCTTTAGGTTCCCACGTTACTTCATCCATCTTATGGTTTCTCTACAAAACTTCTACCAGATGCGTCGTCCGGTTTCTCAATACTTGTTCTCTCGTATCAATAATCCTGATGGGCTCTTCACAATAAGATAGATCGGGTTCCAGTTCTAAATCTTCATAGGTGTGTACATGCGTTGGGTCAGACATGTATTTCTTCAACAGAGATACGTGGAACACATCGTGAACTTTGGAGAGACTTGGCGGCATTGCCAATCTGTAAGCTATAGTCTCAATTCGTTATAAAATTTCTAAAGGTAAGATGTACCTCAGACTCAATTTACCTATCTTACCAAAACGTATGACTCCCTTCCATGGAGATACCTTTAGGAAAACAAGATCACCGACTTGAAATTCCAAATCCTTCCTTCGATTATCGACATTGCTCTTCTGCCTACTTTGAGCTTCTTTGATGTGATTTTGGATTACCTTCACCCTTTCCATCGTTTCCTCCACCAGTTCAAGACCTACAAGTTTTCTTTCACCAACGGCATCCTAACAGGTTGGTGCGCGACATCTCTTTCCGTATAATGCTTTATATGGTGCCATCTAAATTATCGAATGGAAGCTATTGTTATAGGAAAATTTTACCAGAGGTAAATATTGATCCCATATACCATGAAAGTTAAGTGAGCAGGATCTCAACATGTCTTCTACGGTTTGAATAGTCTGTTCTGATTGTCCGTCTGTCTGAGGGTGGTAGGCAGTGCTCAAATGAAGTTCAGTATCTAGGGATTTTTGAATACTCTTCTAGAATCTTGAAGTAAAACGGGGATCACGATCAGAAACAATCGATAGGGGTACTCCATCAAGTCTCACAACTTCATTAATATATAGTCTTGTTGGACGTTCTAGTGGTAGATCTTCTCTTATAACAAGAAAATGTGCTGACATGGTATGACGATCAATAATAACCCATATTGGATCATTCATTCTATGAGTCTTTGGTAGCCCCATGACAAAGACCATCGTAATATTGTCCCATTTCCACTCCGGTATGGGAATAGGTTGCATGACTCCTCCAGGGTGTTGTCTTCCAGCATTCACTTGTTGACAAACCATACATCTTGACACAAAATTAGCAATCTCCCTCTACATATTGTCCCACAAAAAATGATCTTTCAAATATCTATACATTTTGGTGCTCCCAGGGTGTATAGAGAAATTGTAACTATGAGCATCATCCAGCAATTCCCTTTTTAGATCAGGTATATTGGGAACACAAAGTCTCTTCTCGAATTTCAAAATTCCATCTTCATACACAAAGTCTCTCAGTCTCCCATCATTCACAGCTTTAATCTTCTTTTGAAATTCTTCATCATCAGTATGAGAACTCATAATCATTTCTAGTAAAGATGGTTTGGCAACCATTTGAAAAAGCATTGATGATCCACCTTCCCTGGTTATTCCCATGTCCATCTTCACTAGATCCATGAAAATTGAATCCCTTTCAATTCTCATGTTGTTCAAAACTACATGGTCTTTTCTGCTCAACGCATCTGCCACCTTGTTTTCTTTCCCCGGGTGGTAGTGTATCGTACAATCATAATCTTTGAGTAATTCAAGCCATCTACTTTGCCTCATGTTGAGTTCTTTTTTTGAAAAAATATACTTCAAACTCTTGTGATCAGTACAAATCTCACATTTTTCACCATAGAGGTAGTGCCTCCATATCTTCAAAGAAAAGATCACAGTTTCTAACTCGAGATCATGAGTAGCATAGTTTTGTTCATGAATTTTCAACTGTCGTGATGCATAGGCAATAACTCAATCATTCTGAATAAGGACACAACCAAGTCCTTTCTTCGATGAATTACTATAAATAACGAACCCATCATTCCCCGATGGTAGAGTAAATATAGAATAATTGACTAATCTTCTCTTCAGTTCTTCGAAACATTCTTCACACTCTTTTTTCTAATCAAATTTAACACCTTTACGTGTGAGCTTCATTAATGGGTTAGCCAATAGGGAAAATTCTGGACAAAACGTCGATATTAACCTGCCAATCCAATAAAACTACGTACCTCAGTTATACTCGTAGGTGCTGGCCATTCATGGATTGCCTTTTTCATAGAAGGATTAACAGAGATTCCATCTTTAGAGACAATATGGAAAAGAAAGGAAATCTCCTGCAGCCAGAATTCACACTTGCTAATCATCCCATATAATTCATTCCTTATCAGAGTCTTTAAGATAATGCGCAAGTGATTTTCATGATCTTCTTAGCTGTTGGAGTATACCAAGATATAATCAATAAATACCACCACAAATTCATCGAGATACTCCTTGAAAACTCCATTCATCAGATCCATGAATACGGAGGGTTCATTAGTCAATCCAAAAGGCATTACAGTGAACTCGTAATGCCCGTACCTGGTTTGAAATGATGTCTTCGGAATGTCTTCCTTCTTCACACACAACTGATGGTATCCAGATCGAAGGGAAATCTTTGAAAATTATTGAGCTCCATGCAGTTGGTCAAATAAGTAATCAATGCATGGTAGGGGATACATTTTCTTTATTGTTATAGAATTTATCTCCCTGTAGTCGATACATAACCTCATAGATCCGTCTTTCTTTTTAACAAAAAGAATAGGGGCTCCCATGGAGAAAGACTAGGTCGAATAAATCCCTTATTACTCAATTCCTCTAGTTGTTTCTTTAGTTTAACTAATTCTATAGTGTCCATTCTATAAGGGGTCTTTTATATAGGCCTTGATCCAGGAATTAAATCAATGGAAAACTCAACTTCTCATTCTGGAGGATGTCCAGGTAAATCTTCCGGAAATACATCTACAAATTCTTTTAAATTAGGTACATCTACTATTTGAACATTCCTTTCCTCACCCACAGTTATTTCATTCTCTTCCTCCCCAATAATTTAATTTAGTTGAGCTAATGGGGGTGGATCTAAATAAGAATTAGGTGGTGACATTTCTTCTCTAAAGATAAGGTGTTCCTTATCATCATCATCAAGAATCGTAACTTCATTCTTCTTACAATAAATATTCGCATCATAGTCGTAAAGACTGTCCATACCGAGGATTATATCAAACTCAATCAAAGGTATGCCGACAAGATCAGCAGATAAAGAACATTTATGTGACCTAATGGGGACTGATTCAAAAAACATTGTTGCGGTGATACTTCCCTTAGGAGTTTTAACTGACAACTCCCTTGTTAAATCAAATTGGAAATATCTAATTTTCTTAGCAAATTGGGAAGATATGAAACAATGCGATGATCTAGATTCAAATAATGCATTTGCTAAACTTGAGGAAACCATTAAATTACCTACCACCACGTCTTTCAGAGCTTCTACCTCAGCAGTAGTGATAACATAAGCATGGCCTTGATCCCTTGGCCTCTTCTGAGGTAAGTTCTCCTGACTCTTAGGACATTCATTTGCATAATGCCCCATCTCCCTGAAATTGTAGCACTGAACATTGGTATCTTCCTTCTTCCCCTTGCAATCACGAGCTTGGTGGCCTTTTTCACCACACTTGTAATAGACTCCCATTACCTTCATGCAAGTACCAGGGTGTTTCTTACCACATTAACCACAAGATGGATATTCAACCTTTCCCTTCTTCCCCTTATTTCCATTCCCAGATTGATCAGCAGGTCTCTTCTTCTCTTGCTTTGCTTTAAAGTCATATGACTTAGAGAATTCCTTTTCAGTTTTGATAGCACATGAGAAAATGTCTTCGTATGATGAAATGGATTGTGAGACTAATGCTCGACGAAGAAATGGTTTTAACCCATCAAAGAAACGATCAATCTTACTTATTGGGATACATATATAATCTCCATCATACCTTGCTAATCTTGTAATGTTAGCTTCATACTTTGCGACATTCTCATCCACCTTTTGTCTCAGACTCATAAACTGCCTTTCCATATATGCTCGATGGTCACGAGGAAAGTATTTTTCTAAAAATAGATCTTTGAACTCCCTCCATTCCATATTTTATAATTCATCATCTTCCTTCGTATTTTGAATAAATGACCACCATTGATCAGCATCTCCAGTGAGGCGGTAAACTGCCATGATAACTTTTTCCCATTTCACTACTCCCCAAAACCTGAAATATTTTTTCTATGGAAAATATCCATTGCTCAGCTACTAAGGGATTTTTACTCCCATTGAACATTGGTGGTTGTTGCCTCATGATTCGATATAACATTAATCATCCACGCTGCGGATCAGGGTGCTCCATACGGGTAAGGTTATTATTCATAACCTGAGTGAGTTGTCCTAGTATGGTGATTAGCTGATCGGCACCAGTTGCATCACTAGCTCCACTATAATTATCTTGAGTAGGAGGAAAATCCCTACATGGAGTGCGTGCATTGATACGGTTTCCATTTCTTCCACTAGGCACCATTTCTAAACAATGGCATAAACTAGAATAGTTTATGATTCAAAATACAGAATCCCATACTTATAAAACACTTAACATAAATTGAACTATTTATGGATATAATCCCTAATCATAAAAATGTATTCTTTGAGGAAATATATACTCATAAACCCTTCATAATTATTTGTAATGAAAATGAGAGTTATCCTAAGCATATCCCCTGGGAGTGTCGTAACCAAGGGTGCAGCAAGGCCCGTTGTCGTGCACCAGTTCCCGTTCGAGTCTAGCTCAAAGCGGGTTTTTACCCCTAGGTTCATCTATGCCAGAGCCACCTCTACCTTCTTGTATCCAGAAATGTATGTATTGCTCGTAAAACTCACAATATCTCTACAATACCAAAATTATAGGAAGTTCTTCTATAGTAATCCTCAAAGTCCATCATGAATCTATGTGATCTAATCAGGGTTTATCTAAATCTAGCTTCCAAGGATTGTAATAAACTTCCTCTGATACCAACTGTAACGCCCCGACCCCAGTTACCTCGAGTCGGTGCATTATTACATAACAATGGCATGATGACAAGAAGGATCAAATATTGAAAGACCGATTGGTTTAGTAGCGTTGGATACACTAGATATACTCATAAAGTTTTACATTACATCATAATGTGAAAAACTACTACAACAACATATTGTATCCATATTCCACATTCATATCCCCACATAATATCCCTATAGGTCATTCATAATTTATTTCTTCACTTCCTGGGAAAAATAAATCCTAGAAAAGGGGTGAGCTCAAATGCCCAGTAAGGATAACAATATAGCGGAAACTTTCGTAAATAAGAATAAACATTTAAGGCAATGTATAACTAAAAAAAGCCTTTTTAAACATGAACTTAAACCTAGTACGGAAAAAATATAATGAAATAATTCCATTTACTTATTCACATGGATATTCTACTAATCGAATAATCACATGCAATATCAATGACCACTTTCATAATGATGGAATGCATAATTCCAGACTATCATAAGCACATAGCCAAGGGCTCGTGCCAAGATTATAAATAAGATTTTTCCAAGGCCTTGTGCCAAGACACTAGTTTGTCTCATGAGACCTACTGATGCATCATGGAGCTATAGAGGGATCCACCCATCACATATTAAGTCTAATGCATTCCCATATGAAAAGGTTTAAACATAACATAAAAATACGTATTAAAACTAGCATTAAAAATGTCAATACATTCACCATAACCGATGAATGGTATAAAAATAGCACATCCATAGTCAAAAATATCACAAATCCTTCAATACAATATATAATTTTTGTATCATAATAAATCAACTTCAAATAAGCGTAAAATCTATTAAAGGATGTTGACATAGAGAAATCAAAACTCTTTTTAGAGAAATATCTCTTTCTATTTTTGAAATAATTTAAGAGTCATATATTTATAAAATAAAAAATTTTCATTGAAAATATTCTTATAAGCTTGTAAGGGAAGCTTTGACGATTTTATAATGGCGGTAAATAGCTGCACCCACTGTATAAGTAAAAAAACATTCTTACCTTAAATTTGTCGAAAAGGATAAAAGTGCCTTTTTTTGGAAAACGGCGGAAAGATTCCATTATAAACCCATAAAGGTATAAATGAATTTAACCCATATTCTTTGTAAATATTAAAAATGTTTTGAAATACTTTTCGAAAAAACATGAATGTGGATGATAAAGAGATCTGAGTAGATAATTGCGTATAAACAACCTCGGATAATGAAGAGATTGTGAAATAAACCCTTACCTTGTACTTTTCCATGGTTGAGGTAGGTTAACCTCCTTTATAATGGTTAAATAATTGTTATTAAAATATAAATGAATCATATAAATTAATATGATATCATATATGATCTTTTAACAATGATTTGTTAATAATATCTTAGTATTATCGTTGTTTCGGGTGTTAACTTACTCGTTTTCTTTTATATGTTTTGTTATATAAGCCATATTTTAATGGATATGTTGTATATTATTCATATCTAGAATTATATCAAGTCCTTAGATACTATTATTAATAATAAAATTAGAATTATACTTGAATGGATACGATGGAGAATAAATCTCATCGCGTTCGTGGAGACGGTAGTCCGTACGTACACACGAGCGACAATATCATTCTTTTGATATTAAAATAATATATAAATGGTTGTTATATCATATATAAAGAATAATTAACATGTAATATTTATTATTTACATGAGTTACATATCATTATTATACCCATTCAAATAATAATATATTGAATAACAATTACACCATGACGTGGAGACGGTAAGCCATACGTACGCACGTATGGTGACATGTTATTCAAAGGGTGGATAGAATACTGAATATGGATGTAACATATTTATAATAAAATCACAGTATATATATGATACTGGAGTTATTAATTTAGAATGGTAACAACAAAGGAAGATGATGTGGAAGAAGAAAGGAACTTGGAAAAGGGTGGTGAAATCATTACCTCTTCTTCGGGTTCTTCCTTTTAATTTGATCAAAAGGGATCCTTAGGTTGGCTTTATGATAATACTAAGGCATATAGGTTGTAGTGAGGGATGTTGGGAGAGTATTGGGGCCGATTTTGGCCGATCCAAAAGGCTTTGAAGGTGTGAAGAAATGAGAAGGAGGAGTCCCCCTTTATAAGAGGGGTGAGGGGCATCTTTGGAAAAGCTAGAAATATTAATTTATAATTCATTCATATTCGGTTGCTAATGGCTCCAAAGTGGATTATTTAAATTTTAAGATGATTATGGGTCGCAAAACACTAAAACAATAGAATTTAGACAGGTTTGGGTACTTATATTAACCTTATCTTTAAGTATTAACTCTAAGTTAATTAGTTTCACTTTTACAATGTCTCTTTGTATTTTTATAATATATGGTTAATAAACATACTATATACATCCGAGAGACCCACAAATGGTCCATTAATGATACAACTATTATGATATAAGTCTTTTGGACTAATCTTATATTTTTTAAAATTTAATATCAATTAATAATATAATATTTCTTTTAAAAACACTTTTATGTAAATTTTGACACTATTCGATAGTTTATTATTTTGAAACTTATAACAGAATTATTACGTCGAAAAAGTCAATTAAATTAATCCTAATATGTCATATTATTATTGAATATTAGTTTAATTCATTAAAAGTCTAAAATTATATTTATTTAGGTATTTATAATATCAATTATTTTACTTTTTCACTATTATGGTAATTACTACATCATCATTGTGTCTTAAATAAATTAATTTATTGAAAATCTAAAAATTATAAATAAAATATCATTATGTATGAAATCATTTTATATTTCTAGTGAATATTTATAGTTGAAAATCCAACATATATAACCCAATGTAAAAATTGTTTTTCTAAAAGGTATATGCTTATGTCATTTTTGTACTTATTTTAACTTAATTATAATTAAGTGTCCCTATCACCTACAAGTGGCTCCATGGGGTCCCAAAATCGACACAAAGATGCCAATGGTCGCACATGTATCAACCAATAAGGCTAGGACACGTTTTAGGGTAATTTAGGCTTATTATAATATTATTGTTTAACCCTTATTTACCGTATTTTCCTTTAACCATGGTAAATAAAATATTTACCGCAACAATTATTCAAAATGTCTAAAAATAAATGTTAACTATTTACACAATTTGAACATCCTGATTCCAAATATGGAATCCATTTTTCTAAATTCAAAGCAGAGAAGTGGCAGAAATTAATTTAAATTTAATTTCCACTGTCAAAACAAAAAGCGTGTTTTTAAGATATAATAACTATCAAAAGATTGATACTTGTTTATTTTCGGTTTAATTGTCAAATTATATCCAATGACCAACATTGTGTTAAATGGGAAAAATATATTCTAAATATACATTAAAACCACTCAAATTCATAATTTTTCAATATAAATTATTTTTATTAAAAAAGATGTTTTTAATTAAAATTTAGTAATTTTCACTAGTCATCAAAATATTAAAGTTATCCGAAAAGTACCAAAATTTCTCCTTAGGCTAAATTTGATATTCCGAATCCAAAAATGCAGTACATTTTGAAATATAAAATATATATAATTTCAAAAAGTAGGTATTACTATTAATAACTGCTAGTTTGATTGGTTACAGTGTGTTATAACTCGGTGTTGCGTACAACACACGCTATCACATTATTCAAAGAGAAGAATACCGTAGAAGCGTGGGGTGTTACAATATGTGTTTTTTCAAGAATTTTTCAAATTCTGGTGGATGTGAATGACTAGGATGTGTGGGGGGAGATAATGTGTTGCAAATAGATCACATCAAAATTCAATTTCTTATTAAGGAATATTAGGAAAATAGATCTTCCAATAGAGGAAGACGTCTATTGTGTCAGAGTATACATGGCTTCCAAATACCACTACTACAGTGACACAAATTGTTAGTCAAGTGGTCACCTATTTCAAGAATGTGATTTGGAGAAGATAGTGTGGAGTGCCTTTTGTTGATTCATAGGGTAGACTGGGTGGGTGGTTTCGCATGTAGACTTCCTCCAGGTTTAGTTTCAAGGAGTAGATAGTTCAAGATTTAAAGGAAGGATACTTCCATTATTCATGCAACAGGGTTCTAGTGTAATTTTTTATAAAGAAATGAAGCTTGTCACAAGGAAGTTATCAAGATTAGTACTTGTATTATTTTTAGAACAAACAACCTAATTCTGGAACTGGCTAGGCTTTTTAACAACAGGGAGTCCTCTCCCTACATTAGAGCTCTCCTGACGATTATTCCAAATCAGTTCAGTGGCATGATTCAAGGGCGGTGAGTTTGATGGATCCCCCCAATAGGGTTTGATGTTGAACAATGTTGGTTCCTACCTTTTGGGTAGTATGGGTGGAGAGATAGGTGCTCATGGAAAAGTGGGTCTTGGTGGTTTTGTCATCATTAGGTTTTCATATAGATAGAAATTCATTGCGAGGGGAAGTGCATGCCATGGTTATGGGGCATTAGTTATGAAAGCAGAGGGATTTCAATGTTTTTGAAGTGGAGATAGTCATTATAGTTCTCTACAATGATCTATGTGGAAAAGGTAGAGTCCATTGGTTCATTGAGTATTCTATTAGAAATGGAATGGGATTGGTGGATAGTCAAGTATGAATTCTTAACATGTGGCTTGAAGGGAATTCAGTTACTAACTTCTTATAATCTAAGGTAACTTGTGATAAATGGATATCATGTTTTACTAGAATCATGTTCTTCCACCATGAGGGGATTAATGTTTCTAAAGCATACACTCTAGGTTTCCACTATTGTTGTCCCCCATGATGTTGAACACCATGTTGTTTCTTTATAATTTTTATTGGTAATACACTAAAAGGTTGTTTTGTTAATATTATTGAATGGAATTAAAGGATTTTTCAAAAACTAAGGAACCTATATCGATGGAATAATAACATGACCCTTGAAATAGTAACATAAAAATTTGGAAATGTATTCCATATAATAGAATAATAACCCCATATATAAAATTATAAACAAAACCTACGTATGTTATGAATGAAAATATGATATATTTATTTAACAACATAAGTAAATATATGTTTTCAATATGGTAAATTAATTGATGGTATTTTTGTAGTTAATAAATATTTAATTACAATTTTATAATTAATTTTATTATTTAAAATAAAATATATTTTATAAAAATTTATTAAAAAATTAATATTTTTTATTTTTATGAGTAAAATATAATTTTATTTATCCATAATTAAATTTTCATAATGCTAGAAAATATATTTTAATTTTAAAATCTGTATATTTCATGTAAATGATAATTTTTATTAAAAATTAAATTTCTGATATTATTAAAATTATCTTCATAAAATGTATTTGAATTAAAAACATATAAAAATAGATACATTTATTTTTGGTGATTTTTATGATAATGTCGAATTTTCCGTGAATAGTAAAATAAGAAGTTTTTTGATAAAAAATAAATATTTGAATTATTGTGTCATGACTGATTTATAGATGATGTAAGAATAAATTATAGAAATATAATTCAATAAATTAATATATTTTGTGATAATATTTAAAATATTCATTGTGTGGAGATAAAAATTAAACTAATAAATAGTATAATGATAAAACACCCATATCCTCCACAATAAATATCATCGATCACCACCACTTCTACTCACACCTATCAAGCTCTAACACTAGTTCATATTCTACTCATGTATATTACCAATCCCTATCTCCATGTCCAATATCCATATTTCACATCATAAAACCAAAACCATTTCCCTATGGAGGTTCTCTAGGAGAAAGAGATTTAACAAGTAAAATCAAATTCCATTTTCATTTAATTTGTTTTAACATCTGTTTCATTTTGTATTATATCATAACCTCTTATATACATACATTAATGATAACTCCAATATTTTTATATAATAAAATTATGTCATTTTAATGGATGATACATCATAAAACTCATTTATCTCTCTCTCTTTTTCTAAAAATGAATCATCTCATGTGATGTGTCAATTTAATAACATCATGGATGATGCATTTTAATTTTCCTTTCAATAATCCATTTATTTTCTTAAAACAACTACAATGGTTGGAAAATGATGTAAAATATATGGAATAACATTTTTTATTTTCCATAACTAAAATATTCACATAATAGTAAATGATAAAACCAATCATGTTCGTTGTGATCGAAAACCCCCAAAATTAACTGAAATGATTATCATTAAATATTTATCTAATGATTCAACCACATAAAAATTAAAAATATGGATTTTCATTGATAATAAATAGATTCAATTTTGGATAATTATACCTATTAAACATAAAAATCCATTCACATATTCATGTAAACTGATAATGAAAACCATGAACAAGAACACTATATAATGATTAAATTAAACTATATAACTCATCTAAAATCCCATTAATGAACTTAATAAAACAATAATTAATCAAATACATGAATAAATGTTTTTGGTTTTATTAACTAATGAATTTAATTTTATTATACAGTATATTAAATAGAAGACAATGTTCTGACATAAGGTAAGGGGATTTTCGAACCCAACTCTTTTCCATGGGGTTTTCCCTCTTTAACTTTATTTTCAATATGAATGTTACATTAATGTTATTTAAATATCATTTCCATTTACATAACTTTTATTTTTTGATATTCATGATTCCATTATAGTTTTATGACAAAATAATATATTTTATCAAAAATAACTCTTCCTTCAAAAAACACATGTTTTACTTCTCGTGTTTTTTTCGTTACTCAAGATAGATGATTCTTATAAAAATTATGTTATTAAATTTTTATTTTGGGAACCCCAATTTTTATACATGAATGTATTAATTATCCAAATCATTTCTTTTCCATGAGTTATTTCATGTCCACGATTAAAATATGTTCTATGTGGAAATCATGATAATGTAAATGTTATGATGTGATGGGTACACCCAGAATTATAAAGTGAAATATAAATATTATGATTTGAGAGTGCACTGAAAATTATATAGTGATCCAATCCATTGGGTAATATTATGAATCTCCTAAGACAATGATAAATATGCATGAACATGATGCCATAATTCTTCCCAACTATGTGTGGTAGTGGACCACCGGGACAAGAAGTTTATTTATTATACATTTCCAAATTTGATGCCTTTATCTAATTATTACTCTCATGACTATGATGATGTTATTATGATGATTATTCTCAAACCATGTTCTACTGATTTATGCTATTATATATCATATTACTAGGATTTTATAATATCCCTTTCTTTGATATATATCCCCAGGTGATTATTTTACTAAGGAGAAAAGGAGTGACAATTAAATGTTAGATAAGAAAGAATTAAATAAATGTTTATGTTTTATCATTTTATTGTTATGTATTCCCCTAATTTTCATAGTAATCAAAACCTTCAGATCCTAGTTTTGTAATGTTATTTTGTTTTATGTCTTTAAAATGATGTAATATGTCTTGTAAGAAAAGTAGTGTCTCTATAATATTCCCTTTAATATTTAGTTTCATAAGGATGCCAAATTTCTATTAAATATTTTATCATTTACATCATAACCATTCATCATATTCTTAGAAATCCTTAATAAAAAACGTAAACTGAACAACTATTATATATTTCAATATTCATATAACATAATAATTCATTCTAAATATAGAAACACATAGATTATTTACCTTCATTCCTAATTCATTAACAATACTACCTATTCATATTACTTAATTCTTCTTTTTATTCACATTTCACCTATAGTTGCATCATCATCAACAATAAAACCATTACCTTTACCACCATGTTTATTTTCTTCATGAGATTTCCACTTGGGACATCGATTTTCATAATTCCCCTTATTCCCACATTAAAAACATTCATCAATTTATATTTAATTAGGGTGGACAATATTCCCATATGTTGTGTAAACTAAACATTTCATTTTTTCATGGAAATTAGATTATTTGTTTCCTTCATTTCCATAGTCAAAACATCTTCATGTTTCTGTAATAAATCCATTTGGGAATTTCTTCCCACATTCTTATCACAAAGGAAACAAAATATTCTTTCCACCGTGGTATAAATTACCATAATTCTGAGAAAACCATTTTCTTCACTTCTAGGGAATGACTGGGAGTTGGTTAAGTTATATGTTTTTAATCATGTTCCATTAAAATTGATTAGGCATGATCACAATATAATTCACAGTAATTGTCTTCCCTTTTGACTGATTTTTAGTAAATCTTTCTCCACATTAAATGTCAACCCAGTTCTTCCAAGTTACCTCTAATGACTAAAAACTAGAAATAATACCGTGAGAAACACATATCATAGTAGAAAACCACATAACTATGGAAATTCAATTATAGGATGTATAAATTATGGAACATATTATAATATATTAAACCTTAGTTTTAATCATATGTTATACCTAATTATTATGAAATCTATAGGACTATAACCTACACTTGGATGTATCCTTTTGAACAATTCTAGATATATCATTATAAATATCTCTAGGAATCTCACTAAGGTTTTCATAACCGAATTTCCAATGGCTAAAAGAAAACCTCCTTTGATACAAACTATAAAAACTAATTTTTTATTAAAGTATATTATATATTTTTAGGTGAATTTATAATACATTACACAAATAGAATCCTGAGGACCATAATACTTTAGAGCCTTTTGACACATGGTATAAATTAGTCCAATTTGGAGAATGATCTTCAATATCTCCCATAAATATCATCCCATTATGTACTCCTACTTAAAACCCTTCTTTATAAAATTTTGAATGAAACATAAGAAAAGGGTGAGCTCAAAATCTTGGTACGGGTAAGAATGGAAGATATCAATTTTTTATCTTATGAATTAATATGATAACAAATATGGGTATGTGATCATGAGAATAACATCAAAAGTTCAATCCCATCACATGATAGATCATAAACACTATTTATGTCATCAAATATTAACATTAACCATAAGAATGAAACTTCATCATTAATAATTCTTATTCCATATTTTCAAGTCATTAATTGTTGTGCCATTATCAGAAGTATATAAAAAATTTCAAATGTGAATTTTAAATACCTAGACTCAAATTCGGCCTTATCACCTATTTACCTTTATAAATCAAGACCATTGATTTGTTTCCCATAACAGATAAAGCACATTGACTTGTTTCCCTTACCTATCTCATAAGTCATAATTCATTACCCAATGCATTGGAGGGAAATATATTTTCCACCAATCACTTAAGGAAAACTATATATATGAGTTCCACAAAACCACAAATCATTCACCATCTCAGAACCATTATAAAGAAATGAGTTTCATAAACACGGCATCGTACCATTACTCATGTAAAAATAAATAAATTTCACAAATATTATGGAATCATAATAAAAAACCAATCAGAAAAAGAACAATAATGGTATCATTTGTTAAAATATTTAAAAAATCATAACTGGAATCGAATAATGTTATCCTATAAGGAAAATCACGTTGAAGGATTTATTGAAAAACATTATGAGGGAAATCTCATTTCCTTAATGAAATATTTTTCTAAAGAGACGCACAATTTTAACGTTAAATATTATACGTCAAAATAACCTTATATTCATGTAAAAATTACTTCAAACGATTAAGGCATTATAATAGCTAAATATTCAAATCATGTTGTACATGTTAAAAAAGTGTAATTTTCCAAAAAAAACATTCACAAAGTAATTCATTTGGAAACCAAAAAAGTTGATCCTTTAAAAGCATTTAGTAAAATGTTAAATGTGGATAAAATTACTTAAGTTATTCATAAGAGAATAATTAAATCCATTTTGAAAACATTTTTATAAAACATGGACATGGAAGAAATAATCCCTAGTGTAGATTTAAAACGAAATAATCCCAAATGTTGAAGAGATTTTGAAATAAACCCTTATAAAATTTTAAGCAACAGAATATTAAGTCCAATGAAAGAAAAAAAATTATGTGGATATGAAAATACCATAATATTCAAAATAAATCTCACAAAATACACTAATGGTCAGTATATATACAACAAAGAAAAAATATGTAGTGAATAAGTCGTGTTTCCCCCATAAATTAAAGTGATAAAAAATCTACCATATAAATATAAGTTTGTTATAGATATACCATAAAACAATACTCATATATATAATACCATATATGATTTAATTATGACTGTACATTACTGTCTTATTGAAAATTCCAGGTTAATGTTTTGTTTCGGGTAATAACCGCATTGTTTTTCATACATGTTATGGCTTGTTATTATTGGTCCCTTTAAATAGATCATTATTTCATCATATGTAGAAAGATAACCATGATATAAATATCATATATAATTATATACATATATATTCATTATATATTTACTCATGGTGATTCATAAATGTTGGAGATAAAACATAAAAGACAGTGTTTATGGAGACGTTAGGTTGTACGTACACATGAACAATGTTTTCATTTTATTTTCATGAGAATAGAATGAAAATATATGATATAGTATAATTAAATAATAATTTTTTTATATATATCATATATATTCATTTAAACAATCCACTTTACCACCCATGTGAAATATAGATGAAGCTAATCATATCACATCATGGACATGACAATCCATATGTACACATGAGTGACGTTACAATTCATAAAAGATTAGGTTGTAAAAATATTGATATAATATTATCATTAAATAATTCTAATAGCAACATAAATATCATATTTAAATATTAAAACCACCATAATTCCCACTTATAGAAGATGGTGGGGGAAAACGAATTGTATCGATATGTGGATATAGAAAGTCATATATACGCAAAAGAGTTACTTTCAATACATGTTCAATGGGGAGGGGGATGTATCAGGGTGTGTTCATAATAATAATAAAATTTTATCATGTTTTAAATGATGATGTTATTATGATATGATATATATCATATATTTTCTAGAGGTATGAAAGAGTAGAAAATGATAGTGATTAGTTAGAGCGATTACCTCTTGATCGAAATGTCCTTTAGATATCCTCTAAATTCTTTAGATTTGATCATTGGGATGAAAAGATCATTTATAATGTTGATATGGAAGTGTATCATAGAAATTTTCAGATATTGGTCGATCTTAAAGGATCAATGTGGTGAAATGGGATGAGGCAGGAGGTGTCCTTTTATAATGTAGGTGAGGGGCACTTTGGGAATTTCTCAAAATATTAACTTATAATGAATTAAATATGAAATAAAATATATAAAAATGATAGTTCATTAAAATATAATGTCTAATAGTTTGTAATACCATGAACCAAAAAATTTATGAATAGTTTTTTTGTAATTTTAAACCATATCTTTTTTATTAATTCTTTGTTTGCTTATTTAAATTTTAGCTACAGTAACAATATTTTAAAGATTAAAAAGATGATATTTTTAATTATAATCCATCAATAATGAATTTAATGGTTAATTTATGATATCATACACCATAATTATCACCTATTTACTTATTTACTATTTTTATGATTTTTTACTAATTTTAATAAAATATCATTAGTGTCAATTTTGACAGTAATCATTACATTGGAATTAAGATAATAAACATAGAAATATAACTTAGAACCAATTGATTTAATACACTGCTAACATGACATAAAATCCTGTATAACTTGTGTATTACCTTAATTAATCCAAATTATATTTATTTTCATATTTCTAATATCATTTAATCAACTGTTTCATTAATTGAATTATTACTGAATCGTCATTGGGAAATTATTTATGATAAATATTCCTTCTCTAATTTTATTTAAAAAACTCCATGATTTATTTAAACCTCGTGTATTTCACCATAATATATATAGATGATTATATCTTCAATTTTAGCACATATAAAAAAATATTAACTTATTTTAAGTAAGAATGTGACATTTTGTCACTCTCATTGATTATAATAATATAGAAGTCATTTTCATGGAAAATTGTTAATTAAATTATTCAATTTCAATCCTTATGTGTTACAGGTCAAAATAAATAAATGAAAAAATTATTTGGGAGTGTGTTGAGGATGTATTATAATATTTATAATATTAGTTTCACCCTCAATTTTCCAGATTTACCATTAGCCATTGTATGAAAAATTACTAAAGTAACTATTAATATTATCTAAAAAATAAAGGGGCATATTAATTGAATTTATAAATTTTTCTCCCATATATTGAATCCAGTTTTCATAATAATAATCTCTAAATAATCAAAAAAAAATTAAAAATTAATCGTGTTGATGGATTGAGAAAAAATGTTGTTAACGTAAAATATTCCAAAAGATTGATATGTTTTATATACAAATTAAATTTTAAACTGATTCCCATGAAATGGATAGGATTTAATGAATAAAATTATATTTTATTATACATTATAAATAATAAAAAACACTATTTAACTCTTTAAATAAAATATATCAAAAAAATTATCAATTAAAATTTAGTATCTATTTCACTATTATTCAAAACATGAAACCTATTTGAAAAATACCAAAAGTTCAGAAAAAATAATTTTTGATATCCTGATTTCAATGAATAAGTTTATTTTTTAAAATAGGTTTGATTAAAGTCTCAAAAATAAAATCAAAACAAGTCTTCTATCAAAAGTCGACAAAATTTCATTTTTATTAAAATTCATATTTTATGAGATAAATTGGACTTTTGCATATATATAATTTCTAGAAAACTCATAAGAATAATGTTACACATTATATTGAAAATATTATATATATAATATTCATTAATATAATCAAATAAGAGATGTTTATTTTTTAATTTTTATAAAACACACATGACAATATTGAAATAGTTTTTAGAAAAACATTTTTTTTATTTTTGAGTGTTCTACATGTGTAAACAAAGCATTCGTAAATTATTTAATTTTATTCATATCATCCATTCAAATTTCTATGATATAATTTTAATTTTTCAATAATTACAATAATAAAATTATGTTTCATATAATCTCCGTGTTGCATACAATGTAAGCTAAACCGGTGTTCCATGTTGTGCACGATTAAATTGTTGTAGTTTATAACACAAGACATGAAAGAATTTTAATTTATTAGAAAATGGATTATAAAAACAAGATTTGTTACATATCATCTCTCTTTACCCTTAATTTATGACATATACATAGAACATAACTCTATAAGAATTATTGAGTCAAATTTAGTTGATTGGGTAAGTCATCAATAGAGCGTAGATGAAAAATGTTCATGAACATGATCTTGATATGTTCATGATACTAAAAACTGAAACACATTAATTAATATTTATTCATAACAAATAGAATGGTTACACCTCATAGTGAGGAACTTCTGATTTCAAAACCCTTATATATGTAAAACCTTGTAGTTTAAATATGTATTTATCATTTGAAAAAATTTAAAATATTCAATATCTTGTGATTCCTAATACAAAAAACAAAAGAGAATAAATATTTATAAAATAAAAATTAGGAAACATTGAAATATATTTAGAGAAGAAATTAATAAAAACATAAAATATTCTTTCACAATTAAATGATTTCAATCCACATACTAAATATAATTGGTTTTAAGGAATATTTTGTTATAAATTGTTATTTTCTTAAAATTAAAAATATTTATGAAATTATATAAATCAAAATTATTTATAAAATTCAAGGAATAAATATTAAAATCATTTATTATCAATAAATTAATAATTAATTAATTTTTATGATCCTTCAATATATTATTGATAGATAAAAAAATTGTTTTTCTTTAATAAAATTTTTATTACTGTATATTATTTATGTTTAATTTAAAAGGTAAATTTCCAAATTTTATAATTTTAGTTTTATAGAATATTTTTTTAGACTCATCATTTCAAAATACGGTCCGAGTTAAATTGTGAGGTTTTTCTACAAATGATGATTTTCAAGGGATAATTAAAAATACATTTATTTCAAAAACCAAAAATTTTATGACAACGTTAGGATTTAAGCAATATTTTAAAATACATGAAAATATTTTATCAAAATAAAATTAATTTATGGAGTAAAATAATCAATTAAATATTAAATTTTTTCGTTTATAAATCCCTACTTGACTTTTTTTGAAGCTAAGTTAATATGTCCGAATAAAATACTAATTTGGTTTATTTTCATTAATTTGGAATTCCAAATTATAAATTTGTTTTGTTATTACATTGAATGTAAAAATACTCATAATTTTTTAATCATAAACTAATAATTTTCCCTATAATCAATAATATACATTATTTTTTATTCCTAAAAATGTTTTTTTTCTAAATATTAGTTTTTTGGTATTATGCATACATTTACGGAAATTAATTTTTTATATAAAAATTGAATGTATTAGATTGGTTTTTAATTTTAAAATTTTCAATTTAACAATTGTAAATTGTATAAATTGCATTTTTATGATAAAAATAATTTACCTAGGTAAAAAATCAGTTACTATGGTAAACGAAAATTATGGTTAAAAGTTAATAAATTTTGAAAGACCTAAAATATTTTAATCATTGTCCATTATTTGTGGTCATGAGAGGTTAACTGACTAATAAATTATCCCACTCCCTTATTTTCTATTATTTTATATGCATACCCTTGATTGTGACATGATTTTGATATATTGTAAAGCATATTTACAAAATTCAACCCCTCAACCATATAAATGGTTCCATTCACCACCCTAATGACCCTCGTATATAAATCCTATTTTATAGAAAAAAAAATATTGAAACCCTTTATAAATCAATTTACCTTTTTATATAGGTATTTTCTCCCAAAAGACTGATCTATGAAACATCTATGAGTTTCCCGAGGAGTAATAAGGTTAGAGAATTTTGGACCAAGTATGAATATAAGGAAAGTGTTTCTCATATAAATTTTATTTCATTGATACATATTCCATGATCAAGTGTTGTTTCATTTTTTGTGTTGTATATACTTCCCATTGATCTGTTTCATTATAAATTTAATGAAATTTATGTGATTTTAATCTTCTTATGATTTTTTCACTTTCAATATCTTTTGATTCAAAATTCACCAAATCAGTAAGGGGTTTCATCTACATTTAACAGAACTAAGTCATGTTTAATATCATGCATTATTTTAATTTATATAGTTTATATAGTAAAAAATTAATATATTATTCAATGACACTAGTTATACTCATGGTATTTTATGTTATTTATTATGTTCTATATTTCACTGTATTCATTTTAAAATCTATAAGATTTTTTATTTTAAACCATTTATATAAATTTATTTACGTCAACCCAAATATTTTTTCATCATATAAATTTTCATATTATTATTAAAGTGTTTTTTCTATATATTTCTATGATTTTTAATGTTCAATTTCAATTATATTTTAATTTATTCACAAATGATTAAAAAGGACATTGCTTCATATTTTTAATATATGTAAATTTTGACATTGTTTTTAAATGTTTCAAAATATTGTTTTTTAATATTTTCCACTTGGATACCTTTTCCCAATACAATGGACATTAATGATTAATAATATTTCCTTCCATGTTTTTGTGGGTCTTCAAATAATTTTATATTCCTATTGTTTTGTGATTTTTTTCATTTTTAAAAGTTTTCAAAAAAGAGGGATATTTGTTCTTATTTGTCATTGAAGATTTATAATGGTTTTCTGAAAAGTATTTATATTAGAATAATTTTATGATAATTATGATTCACCATGGATGTTCTCTAATATATTATCATCTAGCTTATTTCTATATATGGATTATGATAATGAATACATAAAATTATCACAAACACTATTTGTTTCCCATAGGTTAATAATGTTATGCAGGAATAATAAATTCTTTTCTTAAATCACACATAGGTATATTTTATCATCATGTAAATTTTTTGGTAATATTTATCCCTCTAATTCATGGATTAATGTTTTATGTCTCATTAGAAATGATTTTTATTCCTTGGAATTGTTGTGATATTCACTATATGATGTGTATGAATTATTATTATTTTCACCACATGGTTTGTGGAAATTTTTATTAGGTTCACAAAGTGTTGAATATAAATTGGTTTGATGTTCAAGACATTAAAAATGGACTTTGTTGAAGATAATATTTTTCATTATTACATAATTCTATGGTTATGTTTATACCACAATCTAATGTTCTATTTCCCTGGTTTATAATAATTATCACATGTTCCCAAACATTGTTTTTGTTTAATACTCTCATGTTTGTACTTTTATGATTCTATAATTTCAAACAATGAGTTATGATAATATATCATTGATTATTATTATATATTATGATTTAATGATTCTTTTTATAAAACATTTATCCATGTACCATTTTACATCACATGCCTTTATTCATATGCATTATAGATCATTGATATTTTACAATTACCGAGAATTTTTTCTCACCCCTTTTGTTTTAGAATTCAATATGAAATTATACCTATGACCACAAAAAGTTCCTATTTATGAAATATTGTTGAAGAATTTGGTGGTGAGAAAATAGAATATGGAATAATTAGCTACCATTCCACTGGAAGGTGAATGTTCAGTAGTATGTTTTTGCATCCTATAGAAAAAACACAGGGATCCGTGTAGTTTTTTCCATTCCAATTACCATTGGTACTAATGAGTATTGTATACCCTTATGTGTTTTAATTTATAGTGTAAATATAATTTCATATGAAAAATTCAAGATCCTTGGATTGAAGGTGGGGTACCCAACACAATTTATGCTTAAACTAGTTGATACAACATTCAAGCATCAATGAGGGCTACGTGAAGATGTCATTATCAAGGTAGAAGACTTCTATTTTCTATAGTATTTTTTGGTGATGGAAGTTGATGATGTTAATTATTCAATTATATGAAAAATACAATTAATACCAATATGATGTTAATTGATTGACGTTGAAAATTGGGTGCCAGTTTGAGAGTTGGAGGATCAGAAGTAATAATCTATTTGCACATTGTATTGCAGAATCTAGAAGAACCAGTTGATGAATTTAATAGATTTGATTTGATAAAATAAGAGGATTTTTTTTTAATGGAAAGGGAGGTAATTTATCTGTTGTGTAGAATAGATAAGGAAGTTATAAAATGTTGAAGAAATATATGATGTTTTTGGAAAAGGATAAAGGGAGTGGAGAAAGATTAATTCAAGAAGAATTCAATGAAGGTGAACATGTTTGGAAAATTAGTGTTTTACCATTTGGTTATTCAAGAAGGGTAATGAACCACAAGATTGGGCAAATGGAGATAAAAATAGTATTCCATAAAGAGATGGTAAAGTCAGATTTATAAAAAGAGAGAGGACAAACCTACACCGAGGAATCATGTCATTGAAATTTTAAAGATTCCGATTAGGTTACCTATTTCCTACCATCACAGACTTAATCAGAAGAGGTAAGATTGATCCATCAATGGGGAACAAAAGATATTTTTTGAGGAAACCAGAGTTTTTTAGTATTTTAAATTAATTGTTTTCTGGTTTTTGAAAAAATCAATCATCCCAAAATATTTTTTCCAATTTCATTATTTTGGAATATGATTTTACTTGTTTCATTTTATAGTTATAGGGCCATGAAGGATATATGGAGGATGAAAAAAATTTAGGAGATGAAACTACAGATACATGACACATCATGATGAGAACTAACAAGTTATGAATGGGTTTTGAAAAAACCTATACAACCTACGTTCGAAACATCAAATATTAATGGGAGTAATAGTTTCAATTCTAATTTTTTTTAATGTGTTTAAAACATTTTAATTGTTTTATATCATTAATTTAAAATTTTATGCCCCACAATTGATTTATTATTTAAAAAAATGATCAAGGATCCATGAAACTACTCATTATTATTATCATCCAATTTATTAAAATTTTATTGTAAATAAATTTGAATTAGAAAAATAGAGAAAATAATGAGTATAGACAATTATGGTGATTAGGATTTCAAAAATCATTATTTGTGGAGCATGTTAATCATTGTAGATGAGGTTTTTCTAATATTTGACCATTTTTTGAATTTCTGATGACTGAATTAATTGATTAAATTGTTTGTATGAATTTCTATTAGTAGTTGACCCAACCATTCATATCAACCCTCAGACATCCTCTAAGATAATATTTTCCATTTTTTCAATCAAATATTTCTTGAGAAACTCAATGATTTTATCTTCTATAAATTTCAATACATCTTACTTATTTTATGAATGAATAGAACAAATTTTAAAATAATTGATTCATTACATTTGATTTTCCCTTATCCTAATACCAGAATAACACTAATTCTTTTTTATGCCTGTAGAATCCGTATATTTATTTTTTACGAAATGAGGAATTTCTGAAGCCTATCATATCCATTCCTACCTTCCTCTAATATTTTGGCATAATATTGAAAATAATAATTTTGGGGTAGGAAAATTTGGGTGTACTGTGATATACTATACTAAATTATGGATAGTTTATTGGGGATTATCATGATTGTCATTTGGGAGAAGTCTGTGACATATTTCATTTTATTTAATTATTCACTGATCTAGTTAAAACAATGAAAAAATGGAAATTAAATGATGTGATTCTTAGGAGGGTCAAAAATAACCATTTTCCAAACTAACTCTCTTTTGATCATATGTGGTTAGGTGATGGATATGATATTTTTTCTAAGCGTAAAATTAAACAAAAAATTAAAAAATAAAGAGAGGATGATTCACTCAGTGTGATTACATTTATGATGGGTCAGCATTGAGATTTTTTGGTGATGAGATTGATGACATTTGAAAAGGGATAAATTCATTAAACTATCATTTTAATATCATGAAAAAATTCATTAGATTCAAACCTTTTTTTGATCGTTATTTTTATATCATTTACCTACAAACCCTGAAGCCTCAAATTCATTTGAACCATAACGATCTAGCCCTTATAATTACTTCTGATTTTTTCTTTACATATTGGAGATGTTATATACATAGAAATCCTATGGTATGATACATTTTTTTGAGGTACATGCACCATTATATTTACATTTTGTACCCTAAAAATTATCAGAAAAAATTCATGTGAGGTAGAATTAAAATTGAACACATATTGATAATGAATTGAATAATGAAGTTGGATGACTGAAAAGGATTGAATGCTTCAAAACAAAAAAAGTACAATAAATGATTAATATTCATTAATAAAAAAGGAGGCGTTGATGAATTATCCAATGTGATGCTTAAAGATTTTATTTTTCAATTTATCAGTCATCATATTGAAATTATATTTATAGCATGGTAAGGGAAATACCCTTTTTAGTACCTTGAGATTACATCCTATAAAACAAGGATTAATTTAAATGTGGGGGGTCATGATAAGTCTATTTCATGAATATATTTTTGAGTACATTAATGTGATGATTATTTTAATTAATTAAATATTATTTCCAACTTGTGATTATTTGAGTTTTTTTATGTTTTATGGTAGAAAATGATGGATTTGTGAAAATGGAATGAAAAGTGTGGGTTTTTGGATCCTAATCACACGTCGTGGTGCGATCGATGCAAAGAGGCATGACATTAGAATATTAAAGATTAAGTAGATATGAAATCTAGAGGGACATGATTACACATCATGTAACTTGACTACACATCATGACTTCATCATAGAAGCAAAACGCTGCCAGAAAAGTCATGATGATAAAAAAATCCATGTATGAAAAATACACATCATGTTACACTAGTACATGATGTGACATTTTTCATGATTTTATTTTGGATAATATTTTTCCTATATTCACAAGATTTGATGATTCGAATGTTATATTTCATGTACCATCAGTATACAATGTGACTGTAGTCAAAGTTCAAAATTTATGGACATGATACGTGGAATATTCACACGGACATGGAAGCGAACCGGGGGATCAATTTGTGTACCTTCAGTACACATCATGTACCAGTTCAGGAACATATCAACAAGCACCTAAAATATATCCCTCTATCAAACCTTTGGGAATCATCTTCTGGATGGGGCTCAATGAGGATCCACCACCGAACAAAGGCACAACCACTTGCGGCACCAATTTATGTAGTTTTTTTCCTCTATTTATTTTCTATACACAATCGTGGTTAGCCTGAGTAGGTGACTTCTTTTTTCATGTGAATGCATGATAAATGTAAATTGAATATAAGGTAATTTATAATTAATGCATTTCATGTTGTGATTTTTCATTTTATCTTCAATTATATCTTTTTCGAATTTATTATATTCTAAAAATTGTGAGTGGGGTTCTGGATATATTTTAATATCATTCTATATTTTAGCATAACTATTTCCAATGTGGACTAAATAAATATGTTGTATGTGTGATCTAGGGATCAAATATCCTCCATGACTATTGGGTTTATCTTGTCCCTATGATTAAATAAGGTTTTTAGTTACACATTATTTGCAATCAAAATTACCTGACCATGAGGAAATTAGTGTTGTGGATGGTGTGTGTTTATCATGACCATTCAACTCAATAAGACCTGATTCTGATAAGTACACGATTATTAATTAAATATATTATACATTGTCATCTCCTGAACCCTTAATCATTTCTTCCCAACACCCTTCTATATTGTCATCCCAAACCTTCTCCCCAAATAAAATGATCATAATTTTAGATTTATTGTATTTAATTTTGAAATTATCTTATGTTTACATTATTTAATTTATATTTTATCCAACCCTATCTAAGTGGGTTCAGAAATGAGCATTAAATTCCTATACTACACTGTAGTTTAGTTTTATTCTACTTTATTTTTTAAATTACTATATTTAGTAACCCAACCTGAATTAATGATTCACGTAGGGATATCAAAATTTTCGCATCGTTTCCAGGGATAGGAGTGGAGAATTATAAGTTGAATAATTTAAAATAATTCTTTTACCATATTTTATGTTTACTAATTTTACATTGCATTTTTATTATTATTTTTATTAATTTTTACCAGACATGGTATTTAGAGTTGTGATGGAAAGGATGCAGAGCGGAATGACTAATAAGGAGGGGTTCACCATATTACTCGATGATATAGTGTAACTACTCGTAGATATTAAATAAGAAAGAAGTCATGAATATGAGTTCCCACAACTATACACATTCACTGAACACAAAACACCCCAATGTCTATAGCCAAAATTATACTAGGAGCATTATAATCAAATAAACATTAATAATGAAGAAGAGAAAAGTAATAATTTCCATAATTATTTCTATTTTAATCATGATGCCCTTTATTTTTCATGTTTAGAAGAAGACGATGATCGAGACCTTGATTCCTAACCTAAATTTTATGAATCAAAATGGAGAAGTAATAAACCAGAATATGAAGAAGAAGATAAAGAATATAATGATGAAGTTGAAGAACATTCTGAAGAAGAAGAGGAAGAACAAGTTTCACCCCACGATGACTATATAGAGGAACTAATTCAATCTTCAATAAAAGAATAAGTGAACGATATGGTTGCAGAACATGAAGCGATCATTGAAAAAACCCAACACATACAATGAGTCTATAAAGATAATGAAATTTTATTAGAAATACTAATATTGTTCATGTGGTGGTCACCACCTCTGAGATCCCCACCAATTCTATGTGGGATGTTTCAGGCTAAGAAGGGAGGACCTCAACTTCAATATTTTTTAAATATTATATGGTTCTCTTTATATCACACCCTAATCGGCTTACCCATGTATGGTTGAGCTAAACGATAGTTAAAAAGAGAATCTTATACTGTGAAACACATTGTTTTTATTGCATTCTAGGAATTTATGTTTATTAGTTTCAAAAAATTTAATTCTATATTACTATATAATTTCAATTTCCATTTTATTTTTTAGTATATTTAAAGGGCCAATACTTTCACTTATTTTTATTAATTTTCAGGCCTATCAATGGCACATGTGGCTGGAAAAAGAAAGCTGCAAGAAGTAGTTGAACCATCAATTGGACAGGGATTAAGGGTTTCAATTATGTATTTTTTTGTTATAATCACCATATTTTTAAATGTTATACGACTTTAAATTTAATATTTATGTCCGACATTTGATTCATTCGTAAATCAAATGATCTAGGAGACATAAAATACTCGGGATAATAATTATGCGATGTATTTAAATTTTTATGTAAATAAATGTTAATGAGAAAAATAGAGAAAGGAATTGGTATATATAGGCATTTGAATTAGTATTTCAAAAATCATGATTTGAGGAGTGTGTTTATCATTGTAGGATAATTTTTTTGAGATTTAGAAATATTTTTAATTTTTGATGTTTTCATTAATTGGTTTGATTATTCATATGCATTGCCATGATTGATTGTCTGAATCGTTCTGCAAGGAAACCCACAATCCCCATGTATTTTCCTCATTATCTAGGACTTCCTTAGCGGCCTCATTTTCCACAGTATCAGCACAGGTGAGATTCTTCCCTTTCATAGATGGTCGAGGTCCCCATCTATTTCTCACATTATGTTTGTGAATGACACTATTCTCTTCACCAATGCGACTAGCAGGTCAATGCGAGGCAATAATAAAGATTTGGAGGTCTATTCTTTCTAGATTGCCAGAGCATAAAAAAGAAAAAGAACTCTTTCTCTATCTCTAGTAATTTATCTGATAGTCGTGCTCCTAAAGTGAGCCTTTCATTGTGCATGCAAAAAGGTAGCTTCCCCATGCAATACCTAGGAGCCTCCATTTCCTCGAAGCCTTTACGTATCATAAATTTTGATAACATTACCGGTAGAATCATGAAAAGGGTTCTTAAATAGAAGAATCTCATTCTATCCTTTGGTTGTTAAATATAATTAGATAATAGTGTTCTCCTAGCTACTCCGATCCACACACTCTCTGCTCTCAAGGTTCCCAAAGGGGTTATACATAATATGGAAAACAAATTCTGGTTTCATATGGGAACCAATGTCTGAGGGAAGGAGGCACTGAGCATCTTTTCATAGGATGAAACATCCCATCAGTGAAGGTGGTATTATCGTTTATAGCCTCGATGACTCCATCTCATGTATGCATGCAGAAATGGCATGGGAGTTGGTGAAGAAGCGAACCTTGGGTGGGATAACCATGCATTCTAGGTACGTCAGGGATGGGTCTTAAGGGTTCGGGCACCCCTTTTGGAGGGATATTGGTCCCCTCATAGATTTTCTCAGGCGGCACAACCACTAGATCGTCGATACTATGGAGGATTATTTTTGGAACAATAAATGGTGCGGGGACATCATTAGGTATCCGAGCTTCCCTACCACCGATATATCATTCAGGGAGACCAGTAACTACTCATCCTTCACTATTTATGTCATCATCATAGATCATATGAATATGTCTGAACTCATTGACATCACCTTGAATCCGGACCATAGTTTGTTTAGCCCGTCCTCCTTAGGCTCTTTCCCTTCCAAGGATTTTTTCGGATCCAGCCATGCCAGCCGGTGATGATGAATGGAGTGACGCACTCTGGGATATTTTCATTCCCATAAAATATAATTTCCTCTCTTGGAGGATCCGCAACAGAGAAATTCCCACTGAGTATAACATAAAACGTTGTGACTTGAGCAATGATTCCCACTCTGTTTGCTACAAAAGGCACTAGGAGGAATGCTCAAACAACGTGTTCTTTGATTGCAATTGGGCGAGAGAGGTTTCAGAATGCTTTGGTGCCATCACCAGTTTTTCTATCTCATCTATGGCACATCATCGCTTTCTTCTTCAATGGTTACATGGCTTTGGTAGTCTGGGCCCGCAGAAAAGACCACACTCCCTGTTTTTGTATAAAGGCTACTAAAGCATGTTGAATTCATGTAATAGATATCTTCATGAGGGGGTCTCTTCGTCTATGTGTGTGATCATTGTACACATCTATAATCTCCTCATTGATATAGTCAGGGTTCTCAAAACCTTGAAGGAGTATTCTACACTACAATGGATTCTTCTCTACTACATCAATCCTCCTTCATTCATTAAACCCCACTATGGTAACTGGGTTAAATGGAATCCTCTGACGAGGGGATACAAACATAATATTGAGGGGTCATGCATCTCGATAACTATGCGTGGTAGGGTCATCATTCATGACTCATCTAGCTCGGCCATCATGGCCATCTCTTCTTGGTTGGGCCATGAAACATCACTTTTAGTTGAGGTTAAAGCCATGTTTCTAGGTCTCAATGTGTTCCAAAAAAGGATCCATGTGGAGGTTGAGATAGATTCCATACTTATTTAAAATGCTATCCAAAGGCTTGTTGTTGTGCCTTTGTCCACTGAATATGTTATTCGTAAATTCATCCAACTTCTTCAAAATGGAATTAAGACTTCACATACCTTGGGAGAGGGTAATAGGGTAGTAAACGAAAAAGCATCATGTGACATAGAAACAATTCTAAGAGACCCATGTAGATTTTCAATTCCCATATTTTTTAAATCTAACATATGTGGTAAATATTAATTCCACTTAGCCACCAACATCCATATAATTTCCTACACTACTTTCAAGAGTTTGGGACTGGATTTCTTAAATCATAAAGGAGATTCATTTCAATTAGAAAACTCAATACTAAATAATCCACAAAGAGTAATAAAATATTTCCTTATCAATGTATAAAAATTATACTTCCCTATCAACTCTCAAGTGCTAGATGTATAAGATGAAAGTAATCCACTAATTCTGGGAATACCATTTTTAGCCACAGTCCATGCGATAATCGATGTTCAAAATGGAGAAATATATAAGAGAGATTGAAGTGATCAAGTGAGTAGAAGAATCCACAAATAAATGAAGTACTATGTTGTGCAAGAGGATGATGAGTTCAGATAAACAGAGACATCTGATGTTATGGATGTTTCTGAGAATGAAGAATTACATGAGAAAAGGGATGTTGGGGAAGAGGATGATCAATCAAAGGAGAAGGAAAATATAAAGATCATGGTTGATGAGCACAAAGGATAGAATAAATATTCTACATTTAAGAGAGGAAAAATGTTTGGATGGTACATGATCTTCCATTCAGTTCGTTAGGATTGAGGAAGAAATGGTGGAATGGTCCAATGAAGATAAAACAAGTACTACCCTATGAAAGAATCAAGTTGTTTAGGTATGAATAATAGGGGCCATCAAATATTGATTGGACACAACTAAGAACATTTTTGTAACCCAAATAGGCACAATGATTTCTATAATCTATCACAAGAGATAAAAGAGTTAAGGTTGATCCCATAACTTTCATCAAAATTGATTCCATGATGAAAATTTAGTGATTTATTTTCCCTTTATATTATTTTTTTCTAGGCACACATGGTATAATTCCACATATTTTAAAATTCATTGATAATGGCTTGTGAATTCACTTGTTACTATTGATTTACAGTAACATCAATAAATAAGGTCACAACAAATAACAAAGATCAAAAGAAGAAGCACCCAGAACATTACACATTCTGATGGCTGAGTACACATCATGAATAGGAGCATACTGAACTGCACAAATACCATTGAACAACAACATATAAGGGTATTAAGAGTTTAAAAATTATAAAATTTATACTGTATTTCCCACATTTTAGTAGTTTTATAGATTTAATTATAAATATCATGAATTCACATGAATCGTTATTTACAAAAAATGATCTAGGAGACATGAAACTACCAAAGATATTCAACTGGGCCAGAATTTAAATTTATTTGTCAATAAATTTTAATGAGAAAAATGGATGAAACAATTAGTATCGATTATCATGTGGATTAGGATTTTAAAAATATTGATTTAGGTAGCATGTTAATAATTTTAGATATTATTTTTCATAGAGTTGGCTATGCTTTTGGATTTATGATGTTTTCATTGATTGTTTTAATTATTCGTATTCATTTATCAAAGTAATTGAAAAAACCATTCATCTCATCCTTGATACATCCACTAAGGAAATATTTTCCACTACTTATACAATATATTTCTTATTAAACACAAGAATGTATTATTCTAGAAAATACACTACATCTTATTGAATCTATGACTGCAGAAAATCACATTTAAAATGATTGAGGCATTATTTTATTAGCCCTTATATAGAGACCCACCTTGAATTAGTGCTTTTTAATTCTATAAAAGTCATAAATTATCATGTTCGGAATTTAGCCATGTTATAAGCCAATTTTATCCATTCATCCCTTCCTCTAAATGTTTTTCCTGATATTTAATCAAATAAGTGTAGGGGATGAATTCTTATGGGTGTATCAGGATAAACATCATTGATGATATTTTTCTGGGGGATCTCTATTGTGATCTAGGAGAGGCCATGTATCATTCAATGTATTTTAATTTTCACTTCTCTTGCTAAATGAATTTTGGATTATATTTTGTGATGATCAAAAATAACAATTTTACAGACTGAATATTTTTACTGTATGTGGTTAGGTGTTGGATGTGATATTTTTCATGACAAAAACATTCGAAAAAAATGAAAAAAAAGGATGAAAAAAAAGAAAGAGTGGCTGATTTATTCAGTACACTTACATGTATGATGATCCAACATTGATATTATTGGGGGAAGAGAGATATTATTTTTAAAAGGAGACATTTTTTGAGATTATATTTTATTATCATGAAAATTATATTATGGTCAAACCCCTTTTTTGAGACTTTATTTTTATATCTTTTACTTACCTACCCTGAATCATTAGAGTCATTTGATCATAAACGGTGAAGCCCTCATGATTAATTGTTATCTTCATCTTTACACGGTGCATATGTTAGATGAAATGAAAGCCTATGGCAAGTTAGATGTCTTATTATGTATGTGCAACAATCAATTTACATTTGTACCTTGATAATTAGTGTAAATATTCAGGTGAGGTTGATTGAAAATGGCATGCATACGAAAAGAAATTGGAAAAAAGAAATCGATGAAGGGAGTGACATGGAAAATTAAAAAGAGAATAAAATACACGGTTGGTTTGTTTCTGGGAAAAATGAGGAGATAATTATCTTTTCTACATGTGATTCTTGAAAATTTAATTTTTCATATGATCATTTGTTTTTATTGAAATTGAATTTAAATGATGAAAAGCTTAATGTCCTTTGTAGTAATGTGAGATTTCATCCATGAGGAGAAGGCTGAATTCATGTGTCGGTGATTTGAAATGTGAAATTCATGAATATAATTTTTGAGTTAGTTAATGTCTTGATATGTTCACTTAAACGAATATTCTTTCCCAATTTTGAGAAAATTAACTTTTTTTCTTTTTTGTGGAAGTATAAAACTAACAATTGAAAAGGATTGAAAAAGGGTGAATAATGATGCAAAATGACAGTTCACATCGCGAGCAAAGAGAAGCTATGCCGCACCGCATTTCTTGAGGAATAATGATGCTGTATATTTGATAAAAACACTATTATATGTCGTGTACCATATGTATCTGTCATGTCTTCATCAGATAGGATTTCTAACACAAGGACATGTCATGATGTCCTCTCTCATTGTGAAAGACCAATACATGTCTTGTATGTACATTAAACGACATGACTTTTTTCAATATTTGATTATGAGTAGATTATTCTATGATTAGAAATACATGATGAATTAAAGGTTTCAAATCGTCTAATTTCAGTAAAAGTCATGACATTAGTCATTCGTCAAAATTCACGTACGAGATTCCCAAGAGATTCTCGTAGGTAGAAGAAAATGACGATCAGTAGTACATTACTTGTAGGCCATGTACATGTTGTGTAGGTGGTCAAATTTCCAAAATATCAGTGGAGATCCACCCACATATCCTGAAGATTAACAAAATTTGGATCTCCAGTACATGATGTTACCATAATGTACACATCATGATAGAAGTTGTACAAGACCTTTCTAGTGCCTATAAATAGAGCCCAAGGATACACCTTTGGAGTATTCGAAATTGGATATAGACACATGCTTAGAGAGAAGCTATTTCTCTCTATCCGAGTTCGTTATTTTATTTATATTTTATATTATACATTCTGATTATTCAAGAATCACTAGGACGAGGGTTTAAACTCGTCTTCTTCTAGGGTGATGTAACCAACGAGGTAAGGTGTGTCATATTTATTTATTATAATTATTTTTGCATTTGGATTGGGAAAATTTTTTATTCATCATCCGAATCCCTTAATTTTCATTTTATCATGATCATTAGTAATATAATTAAAAGAATCATTACAATTTTAGAGCTGATAACCCCAAAGTAGCAATGTCCATATTTAAATTTTAGGGGTAATCAATTCGAAATATTGTATCGAGACTAAATTGATTTAGTGAAATCCTATTTTACTAGACCCATGGAAATAAAGGATTATCTTGTTCAGGATGAGATACCATGACCACTAAATATAACTCATCTCAACTCCAACACAAACAATGAATTAATAAACCAGTAAAACCAAATTTCATCTGAACCTATATATTACATTACCCCAACACGCTCTTAAAATTATATTTTCAAACCAATCAATCAATATGCATTGAATTAATTGTTTGTTTTCTTAAAATAAGTCAAATCTATATTTTCCCCACAACCTTCTACAATTTACTAAAATTAATGTTTTCAAATTATATTCAATTTAAAATCACTGTCTATGTGGGTTCAACCTCAATCATTCCTAATACTACATTTTAATTTATAAAGAAACAATGATTGGGTTTTATAAATTTATTTTTTCATATACACGTACGGAATTAACGATGCACTCTTGGGCTGTAAAAAATTTATGAAGCTCTTATTGTCACATATTTTCTTCTGTAATTCAATGTTTTTAAACAACATATAGTGTTATTTATTTCCCATTTGTCAAATTTTTTGAATTTTGTGTTAATTATATTTGAAACAAATAAATTGTATAAATTTAAAATTATAACTACTTTTAATTATTTTTTTCATTTTAGGATTAAGCCAGAAGAAACATTACAACATGAGTGAAGTAATGTGGTGAGACAATAGATTTATAAAAGCGATATGAAATTGGAAAATGGAGGATAACAACTACACACCGTGTACCACAAGTACCTATCGTGGATTCATCAAGTAGAATAGGATGAACATAATATGTCAATAAGAGAAAACATGTTTTGAACTGCAACTAAATGACATGAGTCTCATGTACACAAACCATTAGTGAGTGAATGTTTGAAACTGATATTCACAAGATAAATTTGTATATAATTCACATGATGCAGAGGTGGTAAACGACAAGAACTCCCAATACACGTCGTGTAGCCAATCAAATAGTTAAAGCAGTTTCATTCGATTTAACGCCATGGAGGAAAACCCATATCTTAATTAAAAAACATTTAACCCTAGAACATGATGTGATGAAGATGACACTCTAAAAATTAAATGAGATGTTGTAAGTCCCCCGTGGGAGTTTCCCTATAAATTGAGCCTTCATCATCCCTTGCAAATCAATCTGGTGTGGTGAAACTCAGGGATTGACCTTTTTTGGCCTCTATAATATCATTGTAGTATTTAATTTAAATTTTTTAATAGAATATTAATTTTAATTTATTAGAAAACATCTTCATTCATCTCCATCGTTCATTTTTTTATCTTTATGTGTTCTCCAATCATTTTTCCCTTCACAACTCCAACAAAAATGGAGAACAAACCCCAAAAATTGTTCAAGGGAGGGAATAGTGATTTGATTAATTTCTATATTCTTTAATTTCTGATCTATTACCTATACATGGAATAGAAATTTTCTTTTTCCACACCCTATGATAGGATTCTGTCAAAACTAGTGTCATTGTGAGGGAGATGAGAAGATAATTAGATGACTTTTCCAAAATTTACCTTTTTATAAATAATTTTCTTTGTTTTCTAAAAAAAATTACGAAAACCCATTTTTCTATTATGTATTCAAATTAAAACTATTATGCATGGAATAATTACTCACGGGTAATGGGAAATCGAAATAATCTACACTAAATAGGCCATCCAATGAAGGGATGATGCTATAATGATAAAAGACAAATAGATGGAATAAGGAATAGCAGTATGGATCTCACTTGAAGATTTTATTTCCATGGTCGATGAACATCAAAAAGAAATTCAGAGATTCGAGGACAAGAAGTATGTGCCACTATTCTTCCTAGATTACCCATGTAGATATACATGATTATGCATCCAAACATGAGGTGGAGGAGCGTGACTACATACCTCAATATAGTGATGATCAACTCCAAGAGACATGTTCTATTGAAGAATATATTCTGTTATAACAATTCTAGTATATGATTCACTATTGATCTCCAACTCATTTGATTTTGTTGAAACTAATTTTAGTATTACTCCGAACATTTTTTTAATTTTTAGAACCAGCAAATAATTATTATTCCCTTAAAAAATGATTAAAATGAAGATTAACCTATTGAGGAACACCTTGAGCTCTCAGAAGGCATTGAATATTCACAATAGGGGGAACATGAAGAAAAATATGTTGTTTCACACATAGAAATAATGGAGGTTCCATTATTCATCATACCCCCACCATGCAAGTTCTACCACATTGTGAAGGGGGCAGATCTGGTGTACTTTTTCCACGGAGTCCTCCTCAACAAGAACTAATAAGTGGATTATGAGAAAATACACAAGTTTTGGATCATGTCATGAATCATTAACAATCATCAATGTTTGGATATTAGCTTGTACCGCCCACTTTAGGCAATAAAAATTCAGGTCCCACTTGGGGGATCATAAAAAATATTTATCCTTTTCATTCATTTTAATTATTTTATTTCTAATATTATGAATTTTGATTTCAAATTATTTCTTAGGAATTTTTCAATAATGCAGCCCACTCCTTCATATACGTATTATCTTTAATGATATGATCCTCGTGTTTCTTTTGTTTTTTTATAGGCCCATGATGGTGTACGAAATCCTAGGACAATGAAAGAGAAGTACTGAGAATACAGGTAAAAAGAGTTCATTTATTTGTTAAACAATTAATCTCTATAGATTTGTGTCCAAAAATATATTCTAAACATTAATATTAAATTACATTCCAAAATTTGAATTCATGCTTCACATGACTTATCTAGGTGACATGAGTTTCTTAAGAATCATATGATTAGATTTTTTCGTTTTAAAGTTAATGGGATTGAATGATTTAAATGGATAATTGGATCTTTAAAATTTATTAATCGATATTTGAAAAAGGAATCATGATTTGAGGGAATTTATTGAATCATGTAAATGAAATTTCCCACTACATTTCAACCATTGAATTTTCAAAATTCATGTTAATTGGTTTATTATTATTCGTCATGCCTTGAGTGATTTTCCAATATCACATCCCTTATTCCCAATAAGATTTCTAGGCCAAGTACTTTCCAATTATTCATGAGAATATTTTTTAAGTGATGTTGGGACACGTTAGTGACTAGAACTTGTTTTTGAACATGTCAAAGCTATAACTTTACAAAAATACATTTAAAATGACTGAGATGTATTTTTAAAATACCTTATCATTAATGACCACATTTAAATCAATTTTTCATTATCCCATATATTCTATGATCATCCTTTTTTGGAATGAGCCATATTTTAAGCCATTATTATCCATTTCTACCAAACCCTTGGTATTTGCATGATATATTATAGTAGAAGTGTGGGGGTAAAAGGAATCATGGTTGAAGGGATGATATACATTATAAGGAAAAAATATTGGGGGTGATATATTGGGTATTAATAAAGCTAATTTGATTCATTAATTGTACCATATATTTCTTCTGTACTCTTGAAAAAAATAAAAATGACAAACTGACAAACTACCAAAAAGAAAAAAAAAGTGAAAATGAGTTATGGTTTGGGGAAAAAATATCTATTTTCCAAACCAACGATCTTATGATTATATGTTGTAAGGTGATATATGTGGGGTTTGACCAAATCGTAACATTCAAAAAAATAAAAAAAAATGTACAAAATTAATAAAAATATATTCAAGAGGGTACACATAACATTTATTATAATTAAATTGTCCATGACCTCACTTTGTGTTTTAGGGGATGTGGGAGTTTCTATATTGATTGGGAGTATTTCATTTCCATTTTATTTTTGATAACATGGATTGTACTTAAGTGATAAATGACCTCCTTAAACCTTAATTTTTAAAACATAAAATCATACCAACCTTCAGCCTCAGATTCATTTGAACCTTTATTGAAAGACACCATGAATTATATGATTTTGTCTTTACAAAGTGGAGAATTTCATTCATTTAAAAGCATACTGATAGGAAACATGTTCTCATGATAATATCGTAACTCCAATTTAATTGTGTCATGGGAGATGAGAGAATATATTTAATTGAGGTATATCCTATCATGGAATGTTTAGTAATAATTAATTGAGGAGCTTGAACGAGTGAAAGGATAAGTTCCATAATTTTTAAATGGGGAAAAGTGAAATACATGAATTGATTATTTCTTTGAATAATGGGAAATTAAATTTATAATTTATGAGGATTATTGAAGGTATGACTTGACATTGAAAACCGTTTAATTTTATTTCATTGAAATTTGAAGATTTGTTACATTGGTGTCCTCTGAATTCCATGATGAGATCATATACATGAGGACATGAATGGTTTATGTGTGGGGTATTTGATAAGTATATTTCATGAATACATTTTATGCATTAATATGGGTAATTAAATTATTAATATTACCATTTTTGGAATGATTTTATTTTTATTATGTTTTATGTTAGGAAATGATGAATATTTGATGAAGGAATAAAATAGAAGGAAATATGGGCAAAAATACCCATTGAGCCATGAGAGAATCAAAGTGGTGTGACACCAGATTTTTATAGATAAAGTAGTGATGGAATGTGAAAAAAACTGGTTACACGTCATGTACCATAAGTACATGTCGTGACATCATTGGATAAGGAAAATTTTGGAAGGGCATGATTTGATAATAGAACATGTTGTGAACTGAAAGTACACATTGTGAGTCTCCAGTACAAAACGTGACACTCCCCCACACTTAAATTCCACAACAGTTCATTTCAGCTCAACAAAAAACAAATATATGGGAATAAAAACTAATGAGAATAAAATATACAACAAGAAATTATTTTGGAAGTGTCAGCATCGAGTTGGGATCTTAACTGAAACCGTATCAAACCTAAATAATATAAATGAAAAAAATAAGAAACATAAAAAAATAGAAACGGGAAAGAAAAGGGATATTGCTTTGTTTGATCCCTATGTTAGTTTTAGTTTTCTACTACCCCTATCAAGGTTGTTGTAGTTCGATAACTCTAATATGTAGATTGAAGGAGTTTCGTGCTAATGAACCACTAAAACCTATTTATTTTAGTTATCTTTATCTTGAACTGGTCACAGCGGAATCCAGTGATAGAGTAAATCATATCCTCCCCAATTAAAATGTCGTAAAACTGGAAAGATGGGGGAAGTAGAAGGAACATTTCATCTTTTTTCACATCCAAAACATGTGTGGCTTCATAAAAATCCACTTACAACACTTTCTCAAGTGATGCTGTTACAAAAAATTCATGAATGAGGAATTTAGAAAATAATATATCATGAATGTGATTTAAACATGAATAATAAATATAAAAATCAACACATTCATTAAGTTCATCGTGAATCGGGATCTCTTCAGGAAAGGATAATGTGATTTTTTTGTAGCCATGAATTCATCATTTTCCTCCAATGAAATATAGAGGTAGAGATGTACTATTTCTTCTTTGAAAAATAATGGAGTATCACTTACCAATTGGAATTCCACAAAATCTTCTGGCTCAATTCCCTTTATTTGTGGTTGTTCTGACCATTAATTACTGGATTCCTGATAAAGGGCAGAATGGTTATCCAATTGATTTTAAAGCCCCTCTGATCTTCTATTAAAAAATTCACCCCTAATATAAAAATAATAACATGGTCACGAATACGAGAAATAAATAAAATAATCCATCTTTCCCTAAAAATGAATTATATGCATTTAATTTGTTTTCTTGGGTTTTTTATTTCATTGTGAAAAATAGTGTGTGTAAGTGCTTGGACTTCCTGGAAACAGTTCCAATATGATAACAGGTATTTTTAGCTTAGTTTCCCTATGAAATTAAATTAATATTTCTTCCAATGAATAAAATACAGTGGAACACCCTATGGTCTATCTCAAGGAGGCTTCTTACACATAATCTCTTACTATTATCCATGTTATAACCTAACAAATATAAACTATGATACTATTATAAATTGGGGATATTGTAAACAAGAATTAAATATAAAATATATAAATATATATATTAAATTCAATACAGAATATTATTAGAAGAATAAATGAATAGAATTGATCTTGGGAGTTTACGGTGGTTGAAATCATCGTTTAAATGAATTCCAAAAATTTAATTCCATGAGGTTATCAAGACCTATCATACCTCACCTTCTCATTTGAAATTTTATTACCCCATAACAATACCATTGCATACATAGAAATCCTCATCCAAACACCATCTTGTATATCTCTTACCCCAACATCACTACACAAGCCATACTCTTTCATATGCCTGAAATAAGTAGTGACAAGGAGGATGATCGATAAATGAGTAGAAGAATTTGGATGATAGAGAAAACGTGGATATTTCACAAAATAATAAATTTAACCATCATTGAAATTCATATAATTGAATAATGATAATATAAATTGAAGAACATGGAACTCACTCAAAGCATTGTTCCATCCCTTGAACATGTACGATGGTTAGTTCTCTGTTTATGTTGGTGTTTATAAGTGAAAAATGGTGGGAGAACAAATAAAGATAAAAAAAGAAATATGGAGTTTATTGAAGAATACGATAAATATATTAAAAGTAAAATTATATTAAAAAATAAAATGTAAATACTACAAAGATATTAATGATGCTAACGAAGGGTTATCCTCAGGTTTTTTTAGAACATAATGATTTGAAAGGGATTCTTAAGGCTCAATTTATTAGGAAATCCCACAGGGAACTTGCTGCATTACATTTAGTTTTCGGGGTGCCTTCATCATTGTGACTTATACTAGGGTTACACATTGTTTAATTAGGATCCAATTTATCCTCCACTACATTGAATCCACATATGAAGATTTGATTGGTTGATTAGAAATACGACGTGTAATGGGATTTCACGTCTTTTCCCCCTCTGAGAGTCTTCAAAATTCTGCACAAATCTCTCGTGAGAATGTCAGTTGCAAGCATTGATTCACTACATGTCGTGTCCATAAAAATCATGTTGTTTACATGCAGTTCACAACATGTTTTCTCATCACGACTTGTTCTGCGCATCATATTCCACATAAAGAAGTTAAAACATGTACTTGTGGTACACTGAGTGTATTCTTTATTGTCCATTTTCAAGTTCTTCATTGAATTTAAAAATTTATAGTTACGCCTATTTTATTTTCTCAAAGTGTGATGTTTGTTGGTTATTCATCCTGTTATATAGATGTAATTAAAATTAGTTAAAATTAATGTTTTAACCATTTTTTCATTCAAGCTCAAATTAACACAAAAATATAAAAATTTGAAAACTGCCCATTAAATAACACTATGATTGGTTTTAAAACATTTAATTACATAGTTAATTATTTGAAAACACAATATTCATCAATACCTTAAAAATATGAATTGAAATCCTAATAAATTATCATATATTAAAATCAAAATCCACATAAAAATTGTAAAGGGGAAAACATGCATGATCACATAGAAAATAAAATTCCCTTATGTATCTTATATGAAAAAATTCCATTCATTTTGAATCTTCACATTTAAATTTTTTTCATTCTTATAAATCCATTAATGGACTAATCACAATGTACATCCATTGAAATTTATTTCACTCTACACTCAAGTGAAATTAAATCTGTAGTGGTGCTCATACTTGGAGATTTCATGTATCTCCATATACATTTGAAAATTATCAATTCATCATAGTGTGATACATGAAAATATTTTAAATAATGACGTATTTAATTAAATTTTAAAATGACTATATAGCACGGGGTTGGTAGAAAAATGATTAAGATAATTTATTTATAGAATGAAGAGGTTTGAATCTTAAGAATAATTCAAGTACAATCAAGTCAAAACATGGGAAATTCTTTAGTCATTAAACATTAATAATGTAAAAGAAAAAACCACACCCATTCTTATGACATGGTACATGATTCAATCAGTGATTTAAATGAATGATATCAACCATGTTCTCCAAACATTTTTTTTGTAAAGATTATGAAATGATCATATTTATTTACTTTTTTTTCAATTTTTCCCTAGAGGATGTGCTAACAACTAAATATAATGGATGAGTAAAAATCATGCCCTTAATATTAGAGTGAGACATGAGTAAAAAAATTTACAATGAGAAATTTAAGCTCATCGCCATATTTTAATTTCTCCATTTTTTTAATGAAGATGGAGGATCGGAAGAATGAACTGAATTATAATGAAATGATAACTCAAGCCCAATTTTATACTAATACACATACCAAATTATTGTATCACATCATACACAACAAAAAAATGATACACATCCTAAATAGATCTCATTGAAGTCCCTTGACCAACCCTAAAACTTGGAATATCCATGCAAGAATTCTAAAACAGTGGGTAGGTAAGTAAAAATAGGCTTTTAATGTGGGTTAAACCAATATGGAAATTCATAGAATCCGAGGGATAATAAATGATAGATATAAGGGAAGGTCACAGTATAAAATGTGTGTAGACAAAGTAGTTAATCAATCATATCAGAGATATTAGATGAAATAAAAAATTCGGGAAGACAAACATCATATATTCTGTTACTCACACAAAGTCCATGTTTCTCTCATTGAAGTTTGGATATTATATAGAATATTTTAAAATGGTTTAGAATACCTCATAGGATGGGGACAATATTTTCAGTTAGTTTTTCGTAGTCATTGATTAAAAAAATTAGTCAAACTCATAAAAATTAATTAAAATACAATTCATGAAAAAAGTTTTCATATCAACAAAAATTTGAAACCCATTTCGTTCAAAAATCATATCAGTTCCCTAATAATCAATAAATGTGTGATCTATGATTAGAATACTCATTTATGATCAAGGTCACTATAAATATTAATAAAAAAATAAATTAATGAACATAAGTAAAATAACTAGCTTATCAACACTCTATTAATAGTTAAATTTCACAACCAATCATTTTAGATCATCAGAAAATAAATATACAGGAAAAAACTGAAGAGAAAAAAAGATTCAACCAATGATTTTTTTTAAGTGTTAGCCTTGAATTATGGTCCTATCTACTACCATATTAAACCTAAATAAAATAAAAGAGAAATTATGGGAAACATAAAAATAAATACAAAGGTGAAATAAAAGATACAATTCTTGATTTGACACCCAAGTGTGTTCTAGATTTTTACTGCCCCTGGAAAGGCAGTTGTAGTGGGTTAACCCCAATCCAAAATAGGATGGGGTTTCATTCCCATGAACCACCAGAACTTCTTTATTACATTTCTCTTTATCTTGATCTAGTCATGGAGGAACTGATGGACATAGTACATCAGATCCTCCCCTTTTAAAATGTGGTACAACATGAATGATGAGGGATGTAGAAAGAATGGGTCCTCCTTGTTCACTGCCACACATTTTTTGTTTATTATTCAACTTCAACGTCCCACCCTCGGTCATTTGATGTTGTTATGTTAAATTCCATAAAGGGGAGTTTATAAAATAGTTCTACATAAATGTGATTAAAACATGAAGAATACATTTAAAAATAAACACTATTATGTAGGTTAGCAAGAATCACGATATCTTCGGGCAAGGCCACTTTGAATTCATTTTTATCAGAGAATTGATCATCTTATTCCAATTAAATGATAAGTAGAGAGGTACTGAATATAATTTGATAAATATTGGAGGATCACATACCTTTTTTTCTTTGACAAAATCTAAACAATGTTATTTTAATGCATGATGATCTCCCATAGATGTATCATCTGGATGTATCCTCCAGGAAACTATTCATGAAATGGTCATGGAGAGAGGATTTGATATTTATGTTTGTATATTCATGTCTTCCTATGGTTCATCAACAATAAAGGTAGGTGGAAAATCATGATACCTTATGGATCAATTTTCTTTAATTTTTGGTTGTTCTGACCATCAAACACTGGATTCTTGAACGAGGGTAGAATGGTTGTCCAATTGGTTTTATAGCTCCTCTGATATTATATTAAATAAATAACCCCAAATATAAAAATCATCAATAGTTCAAGAATATTAGAAATCATAAAAGTAGTCCATCTCAACCTAAAAAAAGAATTATTGGCATCGAATTTTTTTTGGTTTTTTTATTTTTGAAAAACAGTGTGTGTAATCACATTACATCCTCAGCAACAGTGAGAAATTAATAACATGTATTTTTAGTCCTATTTCCCAGTTCAATTAAATTCGTAGTTTTTCCTAAGAATACACCCTATTGGTACACCCAAGGGTAGATCTCAATGGAGTAATCTTGCATGAATTGTCTTCATTTTGTCACTATTATAAACTAACTAATATAAACTATTATACTAATTTGAAATTGGGTTTTTGAAAACATGCATGAAATGTAATTATAATATATATATATGTATACAATCAAGGAAATATATAGTATTGTTATAAGATGAAATGATGTGAAATTTTCTTGGGAGTTTATGGTGGTTGAAATCATTGTTTAAAAGAATTCTAAATATTGAGTTATATGAGTTGATCAAGACAAATCACACCACACCTTCTCATTTAAAATGGGACTACCATATACAGAGACCTCTATATTCAGGTAAATCGTCCCAAAAATATCATCTAATATATATCTTCACCAAACATCACTTCCCAATCCATACTCCATCGCATGCATGACATAGATTGTGAGTAAAGGATAATCGATAAATGGGAAGAAGAATTCAGATGATAGTGAAAACATGGAGATCGCAGACAATAATCAATTCAACTAGCACAAAAATTCATAAAATTGAACAAAGAGATTATAAATTAGGGAACATGGAACAAAATCAAAGAATCATTTCCTCCCTTCAACATGTTTCAGGGATAGATCTCCATTTTTGTTAATGTTACAGGGGGAACGACTGTAGGAGAACACATAATGATAAAAATGAATGAAGGAGATGAATTAAGAAGATGACAAATATTTTAAAAGTAAAATTCTATTAGAATATAAAAAATAAATACTACATAGCGATTAATGAGGCCAACGTAGGGATATCATAGAGTTTCTCCGCACAATAATTATTTTCAAGGGATTCTTGAAGGCTCAATTTATGGGGAAAATACCACGAGGAACATGTAGCATTACATTTAATTTTTAGGGTGATGTATTCATCACGAAATGTACTGGGGATACACATAATGTACTTAATATCAATGTTTTATTCCACTCCATTGAATTTTTATATGTGGGTTTGACTAGTAGACTGGCTACCCAATTTGTACTGGGAGTTCACATCGTGTACCCCCGTGCATCCTATTAATTCTTTATAAAAATAAAGTGACAATCATAGTTTTAAACAATAATTCACTACATGTCATGTACTTGAGACTCATGTCATGTAGTATTAGTTCACATGTTTTTTTTCTCATCATGACTTTTTTTACGCATCCAATTCCACTTGAGGAAGTAACTACAGGTACATTTGGTACATGGTGTGTAGTTCTTCTTATCCATTTTCCAGTTCTACATCGTGTTTAAAAATATATTTCCATGACCCTTTTCTTCACTTGTAGTGCGATGTTTACTGTGGATTCATACTAAAATACATAAGTAATTAAAAGTATTTAAAATCAAAAACTATATGATTTTTCATTTCACATAAAATTAGAAAAATATAGAATAATGTGACAAAATCCCATTAAATTACCATATAGTGAGTTTAATATCATTGAATTACAAATAATTTTTTTTGAAAATACTACCATCATAAATCCCACACACATAATCATTACACTCATTAGCAATTATCATATATTCAAATGGAATCCCACATGATAATTAAAAATTAGAAAACATCCATGATCACCTAGAAAATATAATTCCATAATGTATCATATATGAAATAATTCCCTATTGATTTCAATGTGTAGATATAAATTTTTTCAACCTCATTAATCCATCCATGGACCAATAACAACATACATCACATTGAATTTTATGTTACTCTTCACTGAAGAAAAATTTAATATATATTGATGCTCATACATGGATATTGCATGCATCACCCTAATATTGTGATAATTATCATTCCTCTTCATTGTAAAACCTGAAAATATTTTTAATCATTAGTTATTTAATTAAAGGTATAAATGACATTGTGTACTAGGGTTGGTGGGAAAATTTATGAGATTTTAAGGCAAGAAATAGTAGGTTTGACATTTAGGTATAATGCATGAATAATCAAGTGAAAACATATGAAATTACTTAGTAATCTACGCTTAATAATGTGAAACAAAACACCACCAACTTTTTAGTGACATGATAGATGATTAAATCAATGATTTCAAAGAATGGTATCAACTAGGTTCTCCCCCATATTTTTTTTCTTTTTTTTTTGTAACGCTCAAGAAAGGCATAACTCTAATTTCCCTTTTTTCATATTGTTCAGGGAGGACGAGATAAAAATTTGATTAAATGGATGAATGAAGATCATGACCTTAATTTTAGCGATGTACATGAGTCATAATTGATTGTACACTAAAAATTCATTCTTATCTCCCTTTTTTTATTTTTCAATTTTTTTAATGAATATTGACGATTAGATGAAACAAATGATGGATAATGGAATTAAAACTCAAACCCAATATTATCAAAATACACATCCCAACATATTTAAATAGACATCACACAACCAAAAAATGATACACATCCCAAATAAAACACAAAAAATTCCCTTACACCATAGTCAAACCTGAAATATCCATGAAAAAATGCTAAAATTGTGGGTTGGTTAGGATAAATCGGCATTTAATGTGGATTAAACATATAAGTGAATTCATGGAATCTAAGAAATAACACAGGATAAATTTAAGGGATGCTCTTTGGATAAAAGTTTTCTATCCAAATCCATTACACAATCATATAAAAGATATTCCATTACATAAAAATATTTGAATGAGAAAAATCATAGACTTTGGTTCTAACATAAAGTCCAAGTTTCTCTCAACAAGGTGTGGGTATTAAAAACAATATTAAAAAATGGTTTAGAATACCTCATAGGATGGGAAAAATATTTTGAGTCAATGTTTCATTGTGTGGGATTTCAAATATTAGTCAAACTCGAAAAAATTATTGAAAATATAATTCAACGAAAAATCTTTCATATCAACAATCATTTTAAATCCATTTAATTCAAAAATCTTTTTAGCTATCTAAAATAAATTACTGTATGAAAAGTGATAGGAATATTCCTTGAAGCTCTATCTTTCTAAAATGATAAATAATAAAATAATGCACATAAAAAACAACTAGCATGTAAACACTACCCTCGAACTTAAATTCCACTACCCTTCATTTTATCTAAACATAAAAAAATGTAACAGTATAAACAATAAAGAGAAAGGAATATACAAACTGACTTTACTTTTGAATTGGAATCCTTGAGTTAGTATCATAGATGATACTGTATTAAACCTGAATAAATAAAAGAAAAAAGTATGGGAAACATAAAAATACATAGAAAGATGAATGAAAATGGATAATGCTTCGTTTGTCCCCCACGATGATTATAGGTTTTTACTACCCCTAGGTAGGAAATTGCAGTGGGTTAACCCAAATCTAATTGTGGATGGGATTTCATGCTCATGAACCACCAGAACTTATTACTCCTAGTTCTTTGTATCTTATACTAGATACAGAGGAACCCATGGATAGAGTTCATCATCTCCTCCCCAATTTCATGGTGGTACAACTAAAATGACAGAAGAAGTGGAAAGAATGATTCCTCTTTGTTCACTTCCACAAATTGTATGGATTCGTCAACATCAACTTACCGCCCTTTCTAATGTGATGATATTACAGAGAATTTATAAAAGGGAAATTTAGAAAATTATTCATATTGATTGATATTGAAACATGATTATTCAATATAAAAATATACCCTATCATGTAGGTCATCTTGAATCATGATATCTTAAGGGAAGGCCACTGGGAATTCTTTGGTAGTATATAATTGATCATAATATTCCAATGAACAATAGAGGAAGGTAGGTAATTAATTTTCATTGAAAAATATTAGAAGATAAATTATCTATTATATTAGGCAAAATCAAACTTGTGTTCATTCAATGCATTTTGATCCCCTACAGTTTTATCAATTATAATATCTCCTTCAATAAAATATTCAAGAAATTGACATGGAGAGAGGATCAGATATATAAATGTCTTCTTTAATGCATCCTTGGGTTCATCGACATCAATGGTAGGTGTAACAATCATAATATCATCTGGATCAATTTACTTTTGTTGTGGTTTTTTTGACCATCAGACACTGCATTCTTAAATGAGGTTTGAAAGGTTGTCTAATTGGTTCTGTAGCTCCTATGATAATATATTAAAAAATTCACCCCTTCTATAAAAATCATCAATAGGCCAATATTAAGATAAACCACTAAAATAATCAATCATGACCTAAAAAATAATTATATGCATTGAATTTAATTTTTTTTGTTGTTTTATTTCAAAAAAATATAGTATAAAAGTTATTAGCCTCCTTGAAAACAATGCCAAAATAGATAACTGATATATTCAATTGTGTTTCACTATTCACATAAATTCTTATTTTTTCTTAAGAATGAATCATTGTGGCACACACTAGGGCCGATCTCAATGAGGCCACTTACACAAACTCTATTCCTATTGTAACTATTATAAACTAGCTAATATAAATATGAATCTAATATAAATGGGTTTTTTTTAAACATGCATTAAATATAAATTATATATATATGTAATGAAAAATTTAATGTTATTAAAATATGAAATGAAGGTGATTTTTCATGGGATTTTACAGTGATTGAAATCATTGTTTAAATTAAATCTCAACATTAAATTCAAATAGGTGATTAAGACCTATCACACGTCACCTTCTCATTTGAAATGTGATTACCCCCAACTGAGACCTTTGAATATAGGGAAATCCTCTTCCAAAATACTAAAAACACTAATCTACAAGATAATATCGGTATTTCACATCTGATTTTGATCCCATGGATATATGGTTGGAGAAAATATTAATTAAATAAGTTAAAAATATGTTAATTTCAATTTGAATAAATTAAATCTAGACTATTGATCATTAGATTTGTAGAGAAGGTGGGGGAAGACAATATAAAATGGTTTGGGTAGCAATGTTTCAAGGTTAATGAGATTTAAAGGTATAATATATTTAATTACCAATCATATATTTGTCTGAATCAAGTCATAGTGAGATCATTGGTCATGGTAAACACTCTCCATCTAGAACTCTCATTTTCACATGGTCAGGTACTTCGGATTTCAAATAATGGGTAACCAAAAACCATATTTAAACATAATGATGGGATAAAACCAATGTTCATTGATGAAATATAATCCTTAGATCACACATTAAATAGATGTATTATGTCCACTCTCACAATGGTCATGCTAAAAAATAGGAAGCAATTAAACCCTATCCTGAACACCACTCACAATGGTCATGCAAGAAGTCATCCGAAAAAGATAGAATTGAAGAGAAAATGTGACTTCCCAACATTAGTTTCATTAATTATAAAATACGTTACATTTAATTCCAGTTCATCAATATTCCACTAGTATAACGAAATCACCTGGCCATTCTAACCATGAGAAGGTACAAAAAATAAATAAATGAATAATCCTACAAATATTGGTACTGCATGTGGCTACGCCTTTGTTCGGTGGTGGATCCTCTGTAAACTCCATCCATATGATGATTCCCAAAGTTTTGATGGATAGATCGATTTATAGGCACCCTTTAAGAACATCCTGATCTAGTATACAATGTGTACTAAAGGTACATGGAATTTACCCCCATTCCACATTGCATTCGTGTCCACAAGAATATCTTGTGTATCACGTCCATATTTTCAGAACTTTGACTGACATCACATCATGTACAGAAGGTACACGATGTGTAACCTTAAAATAATCAAATCCTGTGAATCCCAAAAAAAATATTCTCCAAAATAAATTCATGAAATTGAATTTGTTGTTAGATATTTTGGTATCTATAAAAACTTATATGTTGTGTGCTCAAGGTATAAATTAATATTGACGAATATTCCCATGTATTTTGAGATAAAAAATATAAAATAGACTTTAATGGAGACTATAATGAAAAATAATATTGAAGGATGAAAAAAACCCACATATATACTAAAATTCTAGGAGGAAACACCACGTAATTATCCTTGATAAATGATGAATTTTTCATGTGTGTAAGGAATGAAAGCTAAACTAAAAATTATTACAAGGAGGTGAAGTGTTCAATCAATACAATATATGACTGCAATTATTCAAAAAATGAACCACCTACACATCAAAGATTCAAGTTAAAAGATTTTACATATTATAAAAATCAGTGCCAATGTCCAAGGGATGATGAAGATAATATGTATCATCCATTTCTAGAAAACCGGATCATGATATTTAAGTGGTGAAGGGTGAAAATAATCATTATTCATAATTCATTAGTGCCTTTTCAATTATGGTTATACTCATCCATTATTTTCATGAATGTTTTTAAGGATATAGATTCACGAGTGAAAACATTGGATACTAATTTATCAGTAAGAACACCTGATGGTGAATTGATTGCGTCTAAAGAATAAAACTCTTCCTCAAGTGATGTTTGTGGGAAGAATATTCCAATAAATCTTTTTATTATTTCCTTGAGAAAATTTGATGTGATATTAGGAATTGATTGGATTTTCCAATAACATGGGACTTTTTGTAGAATTAAAAGGGAATATAGAATCAAATGGGTTATTAAGAACTAAACATTTTATATATGGCAATTATAATATAATACACTTATACATTTCCCAAGGACCATCATGGTCGTACTCTATAATGTGATGGTTTTAGTCAATGGATACTATAAAATGTTTTATGAATGTATCAAATAGACCCTAGTAAATCGAGGCCATAAAAGTATAATAATTGAATAAAAAATATTAGGTTGATTTAGATAAGGGAGTTATATAGCCCATTGTTTCACTCTGGGGAACATAAAACCTTTTTTTTCAAGATGAACAATATATCAATGCATCTTTGTACTGATTAATATAAAAAAAATTAACATTATCAATAATGTAACATTATAACCAATCTATTTAATAAGTTGGTGGTTGGACTGGTGGAATGAATGGCCTCATGCGTGTCTCCCCAAATGCTATAGGTTACTAACTAAAAGTAAGGGTCTAATGAGTTGATATTGTGGGGATTATACACTAATTATTTTAGTAGGAGAGTGGGAAATAAAAAATTAAATAAAAGACAATATCATTATAAATTATATAAACTAGAAGTAAAATATAGCCAATGCCAATATACAAAAAACATAGGCATGTCCTGATAATGATACATAAATAAAATAATAAACAATACAATATATAATTGTTAAAGTAAAATATGTAAATAAATAATGGAAAAAATCCCAAGGTGATTCCCTTGAGCATCCCAATCTCTAGCATGTTCATATGCTCATAACAACTAGATTCTAGAAAATAACACAAGAAAGGTCCATAGTCTTGTGAAAATAAAGTTCTACTTGAGTACCCCCAGTGCGTTGGTGGACTGAGTAGGGTGTGAGATTTGAATCACTGTAGATTTCCACATATAATTTATACAACCATTTTAGACCATGAATATAAGGTAAAGTAGTTTGAGTGTAGTGTTATAAAATAAGAAAACTGAAAAGTAATCATTGATGAAATAAATAAACTACCAACCCACAGATATATCGTAAGGACACCTGGTGGTTCGACGTGTTTCATATCATGGAAAAAATTAATGTCTGATCGGGAAATATATATAGATTAATTATATAAATATATTATAATAGTATATTTAAACGAAATATATGAACCATGTGTGTCAATCCCAAATAGCCATATACATGGAATACTAGTGGCTAGATGGAACATGGGGTATCTTAGACATCCATAACAAGTCAAAATGATCCAACAAGCTCTTGAAATCGGGTACATGCACTACATCCATTTAGATATTGAGAAATCATTCTACAATACTCTAAATGGTGAGTGAGACACCATGTAAACTCTATAATCATGAAATGTGGCATGTTAATCCTATCACCCATAAAATATCACTGGGATGATATTCCACACTCAACATTTGATTTAAGAGATTATGATTCCTCCATGATTAATATAACTATTACCATCATTCCAAATCCCATGTATAAGGTATAATGATATTTATAATAAATTTACATGAGGAAATACCTATTATAACATATATTTAATAAGCCCCTTATATAAATTCATTGTCATATTTATAATACAATCACTGTGGAAATACCTATCATGGTTTTATTTAAATAACCCAATATAATGATGGGTATTCCATTTATTACAATTAGAATTATGAATATAAATAAACATGAAATCAACGATGGGGACATGCAACTCATTACACTATGATCCAATTAAACCATTTAATTCATTCAAGGCATAGAATCCATTATGATCTATTCCATTAAATTTAATGCATTCCACTAAAATAAAAAAACATGTAAATTCTTATATACATGTTCAAAAATATTATAATAAGGTACCATGTTCAAATTGTATAGTACCTACATGGGTAAACCCATTTATAAGAAATCTATTCCCTTTGGGGGAACCCAGTTGATTAGTCATATATAAAATCATGAAACTCATTTTATAGCTTCAATAATGGCCACATCTAAAACATACCATATTCCAAAACATGAAATAAACACACAGAAGAAGAACAATTACTATATGCTAATCATATTTTATATCAAGAACCGTTAATTTGATAGAATTTATGATAACACACCTCAATTGAATGAATGTGTTTATAAAAATATGACATTGTTAATAAATAAATTATTTATAATAGTTATGAATTTTAATCAAAAAAATCTATTTATCAAACAAATCATTATAGGTAGTGAAAACTTATGGAAAATTAATTTATAAAGGTCTAACCAGCATATATAAGATTACATCCACAATTAGTCAAAGATATACAAGGGTAAATTCCATTAATCATATAAGAGGAATTCATAGAATGAGTTCAGAGCTTCTAATAATTTAATTATAATTGGTAAATTTACTTCGTACACACATGGCGTGCTAGTAAAAGAGTACAAAAACCTCTAAATACCTAAACAATGATCAATATACTTGTATCAATGTGTAAAGATATATTTTATATGAGGAAACCAATTAACTGGTGATAGATAGTAAAGGCCAATGTGAGACCCAAATTCACTATTCATAAATGATGGAAAATTAGGGAAAAGGTTATAGACCTCCTACCACATGCTTAGGAATTTCGACTCATCCTTTATTAAGTCTTGAAAGCATGGAAGAAAAATATGAAATAGAGATTTTCCCTAAAAATAGAGAAACTAATTTTCACAGAAATAGATTAGTAGATGGAATGAAGAACATGAAATATAACAGAGAGGATGAAGGTGCATACTGATGTTGATTCATAGAGATAGAAAATTCTTGATTCGGACAATGGATCCATGATATATCTCTATGCCTAGATTATAGAGGAGGAGGAGAATCTCATGAAGGAGAGGAGGCTCAAACAACTTCTACAAGGGAAAGAATGAAGAAAATGAAATCTTAAAGTCGTTAATGTAATTTTGGTTATTTTACCCGTACAAACCAAGTGTCTAGTTTTTTCCGTACAATTTTTCCAAGCCATGCAGTAAACCTGCAATACCCACTACTTAAGAAATCAACTTTCATTATTTGTCCCACACTGTTACACTAACCGTTCACCAACCATTTGATGAGTATTGTGCGTTTACTCCCTAAATAAGACTAACCATGCGAGATAGAAACATTATCTGGGAAAACTATGTGTAGCCTATACTGGTCTTTTCGGCTACCTTGCTATACTTGCACGGTCTGCTACTAGGGGTTGCATGGATTCATAAAAACAAATCTTATAAGTGTTCCAAATCTTGGAATATCATTTCTAATATAATTTTAAAAAATTCCCCATCTAGTAAATTCAAATTCTCAAATTTCCATGAATTTTCATCTTGTAAAAAAGGGGGTCATTATAATATCTAATCCTTAAAACACCTCATTCTTGAGAATCCTTTAGGGAAAAAATAAACATAAACCGACCTAAAATGTACATGTAGTTCCATTCAAACGGCTGCGTTCACTTTTGAATTCCCAACACAACTTAAAGCACATTATTAGCATAAGACACTAAATCCATAAAAAAACATGAGCCAATGCTCATTTTCTGAACCCAACCAAAAAACTGATATAACCTGAGCCCATATAGGTAGAGACACAATAACATCATTATCTTATTAAATATATTGTATAAGGTTCTCCCAACCATAGTATTTAGCATCATAAGGGGGATATTATGAGAAGTGTAACATCCATTATCGGATTGGTCAAACAAATCATACCCCTAAGAGTTATACTGATTCTACAAATATGATTTTGAATAACCAAAAATTAATTCTCCCACCAACCTCATTTAACTAGGAAAAGATGACTTTTCAAAAATGTGTCAGTAAAAACATACCACACTCGCTTCCCCCTAATGATGTTCCCAAAAATAGTCCATAACTTATCATAACATTTAAAAAGAAGCAAAACAAGTCAGGACACTTCGGTCGACATATCTCTAAAACACACGACATAGGAAACTTCCATATTATAACCTAAATGACAATTATTTTTTTACAGGAAACTAATTTTTTACATTGATCATGTTCATCGGAGTCAATACCAATCTTCTAGATACATTCCCTGATCATAGCATCATCTGACCATTTACACTATCATGCCTTAGCACAAACATGTGGTAACAATTATCCATCCCACTGGAATCATTACCCTTTAAACACATCCAATGACCGCAAAATAATTTCTAGGATGACGAATGATTCATTAAACATGATTAAAAGGAAATAACCCAAGTATTCCACACTCTATTTATACAAGTGGGATGATTTTAAAAGTAAAAAATGTCCAAATATGATTATTTATGGAGCTTATAGTTGCATCCTCCTAGTAGTCAAGTCAATTGAATATGGATGGTGTCCAAGAGTTCATCAAAGGAATTCGTACATAGTAATCTTGGTATCACATAGGACTGACCATGTATTACTCAAAATCTATGCATCCAGCACGCAACTAAGATATATAACTCTTATGAAGCCCACCAACATTTAAAACATTAACACGATGTAATACTTAATCTATCATAGTGCCTCAATGAAGACATCAAGAATGGAGACACACACAAATCATTTAGAAAAGTACATTAATAGGATTTTAATGGTTACCAAGGAATATTTTTTGAACCACTAGTGTTTGACTAATTGAAAAAATCATGACAACACCAATCGACGCATTGCCAACAGAACCATGATGCCTTCACCATCAGATGCTTCATATGAACATTAAATATTAACCACTAAAGCTCCCTAAGATCAAAAAATATTTACCAAGGGTTTCATACACAACCAACTAAAATAACATTATGCTTACAGGAAATCAATGACAAGATCCAAAACATGTAAGATGCAATGGCCTTCAAGGGTGACCAAGCATTTCTAAATGGCCCTATTTTTTTGTGTTCCTCCGACAAGGAAGGGAACATATTTACTAGAACTGATGAATCGATTCCCTTCATAGTATTTTCCTACTCATTTGAAGGAAAGGTAATCTATCCAATCACAATCAAGCCATATACTATTCTCCATAAAACTAAAATGTTTAAGAATTTATTATAAAAACCAAAAAAATTACTGATGTGTCAGAAAACCAATGTCTCCAAAAACTGCTCTTTTGAAATGTTAAGAACATGATTTCGTTAACCCAAATGTCAGTTTACTATGGTGATAACCCATAAAAACACATAACAACACAAGGCCTAATAGTTACACAAAACTCAACTGGTTCTTCAAATCATTTAGTAACTCAATGGGTACAACATATATCAATTCATTCTACCTTGAGACTATATGATCAATCAGAACAACATGATTACTATCCATGTATTAATTTTCACTATAAATTCATGTATCGGATGGCTCACATAAAAAATTGGATAAAGTCACACATTGTCTCATACGACCATAAAACATACTGATGACCCCCTATGTCACCAAGAAAAGAAAACTGGGTCACAAGCCTTATATCGTGACTGATCATGAAATTTTCATGTATAAATATCTAAAACTGATCATTACTCGATGCTCAATTCCATAAAAAGGGTTAATGATTTCCGGAACACCCATCCAAAAAAGACTTACATTTAGAATCAGAGAGTCCTATTTAGAGAAACAACACACAATCAACACCAAAATACATAAATATCATAGAGTATTACAATGAATTTTTGCTCTAGTGGTGAAACAAGCCATGGGATATCCCCTTACAAGGAATAAACATCAATTATTAATGAGGTCATGTCAACTAGAATGTCGCTAGGGTTATGTCCCCATTATTTAAACCATTTCTAAAAAGTGAAAAACCTTCAGAAAAGACAAAAGTTTCAATTCTAGGGAAACTCAAAGGGAACGTTTAATTTGAAATTACACAAGGGTTTGAATGAGGGAAACCACATCATGTTCCATTTTAATCCAATTATGTTTGTAGTTGTTGAATATTTAATCATTTATAAGTTTTATAATTATTCACCAAGGCATATAGGCTAGTTATATAAACAAACTTTTTTAAAAATTTAACCATTATTGACATCCCATTATAAATTAGGTAATCTATCATATAAATTCCTCATTAATAATATCATTATGTAACAGATAATGAGACCATGGAAGGTCTAATTTTACCAACATGGGATTATTAAAATGAAACCCAATAACATTTTTTTAATTATTATCTTTTTAAAATACCCATAGAGGTGTATGTCATATGAAACTTGCCTTAACTGACATAATTCGGTCTAGTTGTTCCTTTAATAATTTATCCATATGGGTCCTCATGCTCAAGTAACTAAAGTAAATCCTTAAAAAGGATATGGATTGATTTTAGATTAATATTAAACATGCTTTAAATTTTAATAATTTTAGATTTTTTATGATTATACATCAAAAGGATTAAGTTTTATGTGTATCCATATACCAATTCATCAAGCATCCATAAACATTATAGTTTGGCATTTGGCTTCCATTAATAAAAAAATCACATAAAAAATTTAAACATTCATTGCCTTTTACATTCTAAAAAAATTTCATATATAAACAAAAATGGCCTAAAAGATGATTCAATTATACATGATACCATGTACCAATTATAATTCATTTATAGAAATTACAACTAAAAATGGGTTCCCATTTAATCGCAACCCATGTATTTTTTCCATGAAATTAATTATATATAAAATTGTAACTAATCATGTTATCAAATTAAAAATAATCATGATATTAAAATAAATAAACTTATAAAACATTATAATTAACCATGAAACATGGAATATATTGACTGAAGCACGAAAACAAATTAACATGCTAAATAAATCACTCAATCATGGTATATAAGAAAACACGATTGAAATCTCCTCAATTGAAAAAAATTAAGCATGGAGAAACACTCAAGGAGTGAAATCAATATTACCAAGTATCCAATAAATGAAACTAAATTTCATGTAATATACATGACCTATGGATTTTTATGTTCCTAGTATGATTCATATAATTATTAATCCATTCCATAGCTGGAAAATGGTAAAATAAAATAAATTTCACAAATCAATGAGCAATGAAATGTAAAACAACCCTGAAGGTGAAATGAAAATCAATTTCAACATCGAACAATATGAACAATAATCCCTTCTCATTCCACTTGGACTTTTACACGTAAATTGTTTGATCACTCCCACACAGAGTTATTTACCAAGTGTTGAGACATTACCAGTATCCTATCTACCAGACCAATACAATAAGACAAATTGAAATATAAAGATATTATACAACATTGAAACGTCCTGATCTAGATCGCTAATAAGACGATGGTTAGATAGGTGGGTCACATGGCCTCAAGCACGCCTCCCTGTATGACAGAGGCTACCACTATTGTCTATTATTTTCGTTTTGATTTACAATTTTGCTACTCTGATCATGATGGTATAGCCTCCCCACTATCACCTCGTTATAGTGTCATTATGATTAAATGTATGCTTCTATTGTATATTGGCATTGGCTATCTATTCATTTCGGTTTATATTATTTTTTACAATATTGTTTGCTATTTTCTTTTTGATTTTTAGTTTTTTTACTCTCACCATTGGGGTATTGTCTCTATAATATAACCTCTTTAGACCCTAAATGCTAGTCGATATCCTCTGGCATATAGGGAGGCATGCTTGAGTCCATGGGACCCATCGGTTTGACAATCGTCTTAGTGGTTAGCTAGGTCAGGATGATATAATGTTGTATTAGAGCTTTATTTTTCAATTTGTATTATTGTTTTGGTTGGTAGATAGGATACTAGGAATGTCTCAACACATTGTAAATAACGATGTTTAGGATTTATCATCCCATGTAAGGGGAAATTACCCAGTGGCCTGATAAGGGATAATTGTTCATATTGTTTGATGTTTTAATTGATTTTCATTTAACCTGTTGTGATTTGTATACCATTCACTGCTTATTGATTTGTGGAATTTTTGGTATTTTACCCTTGTCCAACTATGTAATGGATTGCGAATTACATGAATTATACTAGGAACATATAAATCCACATGCATTCATATTCCATTAAAAGTAGTTAAATTTATAGGCAAAAATGTATATTTTCATTTCATGCCTTGAGTGTGGTTCCATGATTAGTTTGTTTATGTTGAGGTGATTTTCATCATACTTGATTATATACCATGATTGAGTGATTTATTTAGTATGTTAATATGTTTCCATGCTTCGGTGAATATATGCCATGTTGTATGTTTAATTATCATGTTTTATATGTAAGTTCTTGTAATAGAATGCCTATTTTTCATTTGATAACATGCTTAGTTACAATTTTATATATAATTCGTTTCATGGGATTAAAACATGGGTTGTGATTATTTGGGAACCGATTTTTATTTGTAAGGTTTATAAATGACTTATAATTGAGATGTGGTATCTTGTATAGTTGAACCATCTTTTAGGACATGTTTGTTTATATATGGACTTTTTTTAGAATGTAAAAGACTACTTAAGTGTAAATTTTTAATGTGATTTTGGTTTGATTAATGGGATCCAAAAACCAAACTATAATGTTTATATATTCATTACGAATTGGTATATGTTACCCATATAACTGAATAATTTTGATATATAACAATAATAAATCTAAAATTGTTAAAATGTAAAGGATTTTTAGTTTTAATCTGAAATCAATTCACATCCTTAAAAAGGAAACACTTCTATTACTTGGCCATAATTACCCATATGGATAAATTCTTAAATGAACAACTGGACCATGGTATTTTATTTAAGAAATGTTTCATATGAGATACCACACTATGGGTATTTTGGAACACTAACAATTAAAAAAATGTTTTTGGGTTTCATTTTAATGAACCTATGTTGGTAAAATGGGAGCCATCAAGGTCACCATATATATTACTTATTTATAATATCAAATATTATTTTATAAGATAAATTACCTGATTTATATGGGATTTCAATAAAGGTTAAATTTTATAGGATGTAAGTTTATATAACATGCCTATATGCCTTGGGGAATAATTTTTAATCTATTCAATTTTTAAATATTCAATGAGAATCAATGTAATTGGATTAAAATGGAAGCCTAGGCGGTGTCCCTCATTGAAACCCTTGTGTAACTGTACATTAAACTATCCCTTTGAGTTTCCCTAGAACTGAAATGTGGGTGTTTTCTGCAGGTTTTTCTCCTGTTAGCAATGGATAAAATAATATGAACTTGAGCCTAATTACTTTTTATTTCGCGTTTCCTCATTAAGAATTGAAATTTATTCCATGTAAGGGGATATCCCTGGGTATGTTGCACCCCAATAGCTTAAATTCATTGCAAGATTATATGAGCTTTATGATGTTTGGTGTTGTTCATGTATCGTTCCTTATAATAGGAAACTAAGACTTTAAATGACACACTTGTTTGGATGGGTGGTCATGACATCATAAACCCTTTTTATGGGAGTGAGAATTGAGTAATGCTCACTTACAAAATCTTATATATACCAATGGAATTATTGGTAGCTTCATTGGGCCCGTGACCCTGTTTTTTTTATTTGGTTTACATATGTGTTCATCATTATTTTTTTGGTCATATGAGACAATGTGTGACCTGAGACAATTTTATCTGTGATCCATCAGATACATGAATTCATGGGGAAAAAATCAAGGGATACTATTCAAGATGTTCCGATATCTCTTATAGACATAGGGTAGTATGAATTGATATATGTGGTACCCATCTAGATGCTAAATGATTTTAAGAACTAGTTCAGTTTGGTGTAACCATTGATCCATGTGTTGCTGAGTGTGTGGGTGGGTTATCATTATAGTATATTGACCTTTGGGTTAATAAAATCATGTTCTTCATATTTCTCAGGAGTAATTTTAGGAGGCTTTGGTGTTTTGACAGGAAGGTTATTTTGGTTTTGGTTCTCATACCAAATGCTTAAACATTTTAGTTTTAAGGTGAATCTGATATGCAAAGATGGTTAGTGGATAGTTTATGTTTTGATTAAATTTCTATGAAAATACTATGGTGTGTATTGTTGAATTGGTTTAGGTAAATATGTTCTCTTCCATGTCGAAGGAACACAACCAATGGGGGCCATTTTGAAATTATTTGTCTCCCTTGAAGACCATTGTTTCTTATATGTTTTGGATAATGTCATTGATTTCGTGGAAGCATGGTGATCATGTAGTTGGTTGTGTATGAAACCCTTGGACAAAAACTTGTTGATCTTGGGGATCATTTGTGGTTATTATTGAAAGCTCATATGAGGCCGCTGATGGTGAAGGCATCATGGTTCTATTGGAAGTGAGTCAGATGGTGATGTTGAGATTCCTTCACAAAGTCAATAAAAATTTCTTTAAAGGGTCTTCCTAGGTAACCATTCAAATCCTCTTAGTGTACTCCTATAAAAGGGATGATTTTGTGCCCTATTTTGATGTATTCCTTGATTTAATATGAGAGATTCAGTATTACACTGTGCTAATGTTTTAAAAGTTGTTGGTATTCATAAGAGTTCTCTATATGAGTTGCATGCTAGATGCATGGATTTTTATTCATAAATGGTTATCCCTATGTGCTACCAGGATTCATGTGTAGGAATTCCATTGACAGACTATTGGACACCATCCATATTCCTTTCACTTGACTACCATGCGGACACTACTGTGAGCTCAGTAAATTATCATATGGGGACATTTTTTCCATGTAAAAATATCTGATTTGTAGACATGGAGTGTAGAATACATGGGATAGTTCATAGGGATCCTGTTTAATGAATCATTGGTTATCATATACATTTTTTCAGGATCATTGGTGGTGTTTACAAGGGAATGATTCTTGTGGGATGGATCATGGTTTCCACCTATTCATGTTGAGCTGTGATAGTGTAAATGGTCAGATGGTGTCTTGGTTAGGGAACATCTCTAGAAGATAGGTATTGACTCGGTTGAACATGATCATTGTAAAAATAAAATTCCTTGAAAAATCATTGTGGTTCATGCCGTAATATGAAAGTCGCCAAAGCTGAGTGTTTTAGAGATATTCAGACCAGAGTGGGATGACATTTTTTTCAACCTTTTTAAATGTTATGGTTAGTCATGGACTATTTTTGGGAACATCGTTAGGTGGAGGAGAGTGTGGTATTTTTTGGCTGAATATTTTATAGAAAAGTAATCTTGGCCTAGTTAAATGAGGTTGGTTGGATAACGACTATTTGATCATTCAAAATCATATTGGGAGTGTCATTATAACTGTTAGGGGTATGCTTTGTTAGGCCACTTCGATAGTGGGGGTTCCATGGCTCATTATTTTTCCCTTATGATGTCAATTCCAATGGTGGGGATGAAATTTGTATAGATTTTTAATAGAAAAATGAAATGGTTGTGTCTATTCCTAAACATTTTCAGGTAAGATTGGTTTTGGAGTTTGGTTTGGAAAATGATCATTATCTCAGGTTTTGTATGGCATTAGTATCATACAATAACAATGTGATTGAAGTTATGTTGGGAATTAAAAATTGAAATATACCCATTTGAACGGATTGTCCGGACGATTTAAGATCAGTTAATGTATTTTTTTGGTTCCTGAATGTTTCTCGAGAATGAGGTGTTTTAATGTTTGGATGTTGTAATGTCGCTGTGTTTTGTACATGAAGAAAAATCAAGGAAATATAATCATTTTGATTTATAGGATGTTCCATTTATTAAACTAATATTCAAAATGAAATTGTTAGAGTTGGAACACATACAAGTGTTTTTTGTAGACTTTGGTGAAGGCCTAAGAGATTCCTTTGGTGTATCATCGAATTTTGGAAGCACCTAGCCTTAAAATTACACATTTTGGTGATCTATGATGGGCGCATGGTTTGTTTGAAACCATACGTCCCCCAGTAGAAGAAAATCACAGTTAAACATGGTAGTAGAAATGACCTTTATGGGCTACACAAGGTTTTCCAAAATCATGTGCCTACCTCTCTTGGTTAGTTCCATTTAGGAAGTAAGCCTTCATTATTCATCTCATGGAAGGCGAACTGTTAATGTAACCATGTGGGACAAATCACACATGTTGATTTCATAAGAAGTGGTGCTGTAGGGTTAGTGCATGGTTTGGCTAGACTGTGTGGACAAACCAGAAGACTTTATATTTAAGGGTAAAGAAACCAAAATGAAATTAATGCCTTTAAGATTTCATTTCCTTCTTTTATTCCCTCCAGGAAGGTGTGTGAGCCTCCTCTCCATCATGGGGTTCTCATCCACCTCACTAATCTATGCATAGAGATATCCCTTGGATCCATTGTCTGAATAAAAATTTTTTGTTCTCTATAGATCCACATTGATATGAACCTTCATCTTCTCTAATCTTGTTCAATTTATTCATACCGTATACTATTCTATTATTGTGCAAGATCAATTTCTCTATTTTTTGGGAAAATTTATGTATCTTAGTTTTCTTAAATCCCTAATCAAATCAGTCGTAGATAATAGTTGGGTAGATATTCCAAAGAATTTGGTAGGTGTTCTATAGAATTTTCCCAAAATTTCCATCCTTTTAGAATAGTGAAGTCCTATCGCACGCTGGACATTGCTGAGTGTCACCAATTAATTGGTTTACTCATAATAAATTGATATGTGCACCTTGATACATGTATATTGATTATTTTTTAGGTATTTAGAGAATATTAAACTCTTAAATTGACACCCCATGGGTGTACCAATAAATTTCCTATTTATAATTATATTGTTAAAACATGGAACTCCTTTTGTGCATTACTCTTAGATGATAAATGGAATTTACCCATGTAAATATTTTTCAAAATGAGGATGGTACCATCTATGTGCGGGTAGGACCCTGATAAATTGATTTTATATATGTTTTGAATTCTTATAATGAATCCTTTGAAAATAGAAATTTCGTTGTTTAAATGCATAACTATGATAATTTTTTTTTACAATGTCATATTTTTATAATAAAACTGCCTCGATGGAGGTGTGATATCTTCAAAACTAAAAAGTAATGATTTTTGATATAAAACATGATTAGCAAGTAGAAATTGTTTTCCTTCCATGCTTTTATGTCATATTTTAGAATATAGAATGTTCGAGACATTGCCTTTATTGAAGCTATAAAATGAGTTACACCACTTATATAGATGACTAATAAACTAGGATCCCCCAAAGGGCCTGGAAATATTTATAAATGTGTTTAACAATGTAGATAATATCCAAGTTGAACATGGTACCTTCTAAGAACCCTTTTAAAACATGAAATAATAATTTCCATGTTTTTTATTGAAATGGAATGTATTAAATTTACTGGAATGAAAAATTATGGATTTCATGACTGGAGTGAATTAAATTGTTTCGTTGAATCATAGTGTAATGGGTGGAATGACCACACCATTGATTTCTAGTTTAAGTAAATGCTTCATTTTTAAATGTAATAATTGGAATACCCTTCTAAATAATGTGTTATTTAAATAAAACTATGATAGGTATTGCCTCATCGATTATATTATAAATATGATGATGAATTCATATACTGGGACTACTAAATATATGGTATTAAAGATATTTCCTCATGAAAATTTCATATAAATACAATTAAGAATTATACATGTGATGTGTAATGATGGTAAGAGTTCTATTAATCAATTATGCATTATGATCCCTTACATCAATAGTTGAATATGACATCTCACACCAGTGATAATGTATGGGAGGTGGGCTTTACATGCCACATTTTGTGATTAAAGGGTTTCCATGGTGTCACACTCAACATTTAGAGTGTTATAGAATAATTTATTTAGCTCTACATGGATGTACATCATGTACGATATTGCAAGATCATATATGATCGTTTATACTTGTTATGGATGTTTGAGTTACTCCATGGTCCTTCCCGCAAATAGTATTCCAGGTTTATGGCTATAAGGAATCGACACACACTTGGTTCCTATAGGTCAATCCAATATATAATTATAATATATATATATATATACACAATATATAGTTTCTGATCAGACAATAATTATATCCATGAGATGAAGTACGTAGAGCCACCAAGTGACTTTAATAAATATGAGTGGGCTGTTTGTTTATTTATTTTATCACTATTTAGATTTCAGTTTTCTTATTTATTTACACTAATATCACAATACATTAACAAATATTCATGGTCTATAATGTTTGTAGACACTGTGGGTGTTAATCTACTTTGATTAATATCTTACACCCTATGTGGTCCACAAATGCACTGGGGGTACTCGAGTAGACATTTATTTTCACGGGACTATGGACCCTTGCTAGTGCTATTTTCTAATACCTATAAGTTATGAGCATAGGTCCATGCTAGAGCTTGGGAGGCTCAAGTGAATCATAATTGGGATTTTTCCTTTATTTATTTATGTATTGTATTGTATTAATTGTCTGTTGTATTTTTTATGGTTTTAGTTATATATCATTATCAGGACCTGACTAAATTTTATGAATATTGGCAATAGCCATATTAAAATATTATTTCA